>OW285240.1:20053547-25053547 GCA_935421215.2 Melolontha melolontha | reverse complement strand
AGAGAGAGAAACTTGTAGAGTGCGTCTGTTCTGGAAAAAGAGAATACTAATGAGATTGGCATCTATCAGTAGTGGTCGACGTTGGGGATACAAGTACTTAGTGCCTTGACGTTGTTGGTAGAATTCGTATACTAATTAATAAATGATGGAAATTGTTTCTGTTAATTCGATGTTATATTTAATTTTTGCAAATACGCAACAATAGCATAACAACATGGAGCAGAATACAACCGGACTTATAGCCTATAGATTTTTAAAATGGAGAAATTTAGTTTTTTGCAAATATCTAATAAGCTGTGAACTTTTGCTGAAATACAACAGCAGAACTAAATCAAGCTCGTAAAACTGCACTTCTTCCTTTATTTAACCAAATCTCTATTTATTGTAAGACCAAACTTTATTTTTTTATGATGAAATATACAGGCTGATTCATTTTCGGCCCACACCATGGGGATTTCGCTTATTATTGGAGATAGAGTATAGGTTTAAATTAGGCAAAGTTGTTAAATTTTGTGTTTGTTATAAATCCGTAAAGAAAATAGACCTGTGACAAATGACCTTTGTTATTTAAAAAAAAATCGCGAAAATTCCATTTTCTTCTTTTATCCGTAGCACCGACATTTGGCCTTGTAGAGAAAAAATAAAAACACGTCCTTGTGGCCATTTCAAACCTCTATCCAGTGGTGTACTCTAAATTTTTATACGACGTTTCGTTTCTTTCTGGCCATCATCAACTATCTAATTTCTTATAGGCGCCATATTGGATTTAGACATCTTCAGAAAGAGTTTCTTTTTCTGATGACAACCATGTACCACGTACTGACTAAAGTTTTTGACATGAGGTTTTATTTGAAAGAATAAATTATAAGATTAAATAAGGTAGCCATGGAATTTCAATCTGTCAAACATTTCATTTATTGTTCATTAATAATACAAAAATGTCATACACTAACGAAGAGGAACGAGATATGATAAGTGTTTTTTATTCTTCGAACCGAAATTCAACAGTAGCCAGTACAAGATATCTACAATTATATCCAGAACGACAACAGCCTCATCGTACCATTTTTCTAGATCTCGACAGAAATTTGGTCGAGAATGGATCGTTTACTAAGCCGCGTAATGGTCAAGACAACAGGAATTTAAACGAAAATCGACAAGATATTTTACAAATGGTAAATTAAAAGCGTGTTTTCAAATTTCATGTTAATCTTGTATTTTTATAGATAAATAATAAGCCATCAATTTCTACACGCGAAGTAGCGTCAGAATTAAATTTGTGCCAGTCCAGAGTTTGGAGAACTTTACATAAAAGTAGGTTTAAACCATACAGGATCCATGTTAGTCACTCTTTACTGCCTGGAGATAATTTGAGAAGGCTAAAATATTGTAATTGGTTAATGGGAAGGATAGAAAATGACGAAAATTTTTTAAGCAAAATCATCTGGTCAGATGAAACAAAATTTACAAATTCTGGAATGTTCAACAGAAATACGGAGCACTATTGGGCAGTACAAAATCCCCGACAAAACGGGGCTAGAAGACCACAACATCGTTTTGGAATAAACGTTTGAATGGGTATTTTGGCAAATCGTCTCTTAGGACCGGTTATGTATGAAGAACATTTAAATGTAGAAAGATATTTAAACATTTTACGTACATACGTATCTGACTATCTTGACGAGAATATCCCATTAAATCAATTACAATATTTATGGTGGCAACAAGATGGTGCACCAGCACACAATGCAGCTGTTGTTAGAAATTTCTTAAATCAAGAGTTTGCAAATCGTTGGATTGGAAATAGGGGAGTTGTTGAATGGCCTGTGAGATCACCTGATTTAAGTCCGCTAGATTTTTTTTTATGGGGACATGTTAAAAATAATATTTATAAAGTAGATGCGCCACAAAACATTGAAGAATTACGAGACAGACTTCAGAATGCCTTCAATGCAGTTCCTAGAAGAACTATACAAAGGGCAGTACAAAATGCCAGAAGGCGTGCCCAATTGTGCATTACCGAATATGGCCAGATAATTGAACATTTACTGTAATTGTTTATTGTTTACTTTTATATGTATTTTTATTAATGTTTTTGTTATCTTGTACTCGCTACTGTTGAATTTCGTTTCAAAGAATAAAAAATACTTATCATATCTCGTTTCTCTTCGTTAGTGTATGTCATTTTTGTATTATTAATGAACAATAAATGAAATGTTTGACAGATTGAAATTCCAAAGGCTACCTTATTTAATCTTATAATTTATTCTTTCAAATAAAACCTAATGTCAAAAACTATAGTCAGCATGTGGTACATGGTTGAAATCAGAAGAAAAACTCTTTCTGAAGATGCCTAAATCCAATATGGCGCCTATAAGAAATTAGATAGTTGATGATGGCCAGAAAGAAACGAAACGTCGTATAAAAATTTAGAGTACACCACTGGATAGAGATGGCCACAAGGATGTGTTTTTATTTTTTCTCTACAAGGCCAAATGTCGGTGCTACAGGTAAAAGAAAAAAATGCGGTTTTCGCGTTTTTTTTTAAATAACGAAGGTCATTTGTCACAGGTCTATTTTCTTTACGGACTTATAACAAACACAAAATTTAACAACTTTGCCAAATTTAAACCTATACTCTAACTCCAATAATAAGAGAGATCCCCATGGGGAGGGCCGAAAATGAATCAGCCTGTATATTTCATCATAAAAAAATAAAGTTTGGTCTTTCAATAAATAGAGATTTGGTTAAATAAAGGAAGAAGTGCAGTTTTACGAGCTTGATTTAGTGCTGCTTTTGTATTTCAGCAAAAGTTCACAGCTTATTAGATATTTGCAAAAAACTAAATTTCTCTATTTTTAAAATCTCGTCTAATTACTTTACTCATAGTATAGCGAACCTCGTTCTTTAAGTCCTAATTGTGTCGAGCATTAGTGCGAGTCTTCGTTAAGTTTGTAGAACTACGACTACGCCGACACAATTATGAACTTTTGATTTGCCCTCGTATGTATATATATGCATTTAAATTGTATTTAAAATATGTTTTTTCTAGCGCAAGGTCATGTGTGATAGCCGTAACTGCATCGCAACCTCCACCCTTCGTGTAAGCATAATTTCGATACGCGATTCTCCCAGACGCATCTCTTCTTTTTGCCCAATTTCAAACCATATATAAACCCCCGTTTTCCGTAGAAACTTTGACACTTCTTTCGGTACTCACATAGAATTAACCCGACGATTGACTCTCGCGATATTTACGTCGCTTTTGCAATCCAGATTTCTTCAAGTGGAGGGCTGGAAGAAATCTGGAGAAGAAACGGAGGGTTAGGGAAGATTCAGTAAAACGGCGTTCACGAAGCTTCTGGAGCTCTCCCGCTCTCGTTAAATTTAGTAAGCGGTACTCACGCAGCTTCTGGGCTCTCTCTTCCGTTACCTTTAGGTTTACACGCTGCGAAGTCCGACCCCGTACCGCTTCCCGAAGCCGAGACGCTTGCACCGGCCGAGCTAAAGATTCAGATAACTCCTTGTGTAAGTTATCTATGATTTTCTATGTAAATGTGACGTTAAAGGATCATCCCGCTTCCCGAATCGTGTACATATACAAGAAAATCCGTTTTGAAGTTTGAAAATAAATTATTCTGTCCTATAGTAGCACAGTCGTTTGCAGATATGACGTACTTACTACAACAATTATCAAAAAGGTAGCCTAAATATGGATTTGGATTTAAGTAATCAACATTTTCTCATTCAGTAAATCAATATATGTAAGGTGGCTAGAGTTAACAATGTTGTTTGCTATTGTTATATATAACTGTTTTAAATCTTTCGTTAATTTCAATGGATCAGCAATAGCCGATTCAAAAATTTTATTTGTTTTTTGAACCAGTTCCAAAATAGAGAGCAAATAATTTAACTAAACTCTATTACTGTTGTCTGAATACATTTGGTACAATACATCTGCTTCATAACAGTTTTCTTTTCGTCGTTCAATTTCATAATAAATTTTTAATGTATCCATCATTTATTAAACTATAAATTTGGATGTATGCTATTTGCCTAATTGAAGAAAGACTAAACAAATTATATCTCTTTTATTAAATAGTCTATATTTCTGGGTATAATATGCTCCGATGCTCTTGAAATAACTAGTGCATGGAAGGACAAACACATTTTATTAAAACTAGACGCGGTACTTTAGTTTTTAGGAAAGTATAAACGCTATGGTTTCCAACTGTCATGATGAAAGCATTATCAGTGCTTATTTCGATTAAATTTTTTAAAGGCAACTTAAATTTTTCTAATGCTTGCTTGATGTCAGTTACAATTGTTTGTGCTGTTCTATCCTCAACGTGTATTACAGTCAAAAATGTGCAAACGGTTTTTTCTCCATAATACTAAAATTCTTGAGAACAAGACAACATTTTTAGCACAATGACATCAGTAGATTCATCAATTATCAAACTATGATTTTCCCCATTTGCGTCGTCCAAAAGTTCCTTCAAAAAATGTGGTCCAATTTAGTTTTTAATAATATTTGTACACTTTGTTCTATGAAGAGAAATGCCCAGCTGCTTTGATTTGGAGATGTTACTCAGATGATGAACCGAGTTCATTGTACTATCCATAGCAGCATGTAAACACGGTTCGCTTTCTCCGATCTGTTCTTCTGCGATATGTCCAATAGGTTTAAATGGAGTTTTATGTTGGCACATTGAAGAGAATGGTTCCTCTGCTGATGTATGTTTCTTGCGATCAAACTATTTCGAAAGACTTCTTGTAACATATTCATTACTTCCACTGTGTGAGCTCTAGCACTATCTTTTTGAAAGTAACCCAAAGCTAGTTCATAATCGCGAAGTTGTTTAAAGAAAGGCAATAGTATTTCCTGTCGATATCTTTCTGCAGTCAAGGTATCCTTAAAAAAATTGGACGAATAATACTTTTTCTACTTTGTATGACCACGTTCTCATGTTTTGTGAGTTAGCATAAGTTTTGTCTAGGAGTTCATCATTAAAATTATTTGTAAACAATTCGCATAAAACTGCTCCCCGCGGATAATCAATATCGAAGATTTCTTGCAAGCAAGTTATAAGATATGGAAATAACTGTAAATCCTGTTTTAAAACTGTATGGAAAGAACCAACTGACAACCTAGTTTGTTGAGCAACAGTTCGTACTGAAGTTTTTGGGGCATCAGTTATTATTCGTCTAAGATTACCAATCGTTTCTTCTGTCCGGAATTTTTGGTCGCCCACTACCTTCTTGTCGTCTCACGCTACCGGTTTGTCGAAATACTGGAACAATTCTTATTAATGTACACTGAAAAGTATCATAATCTGCATTTACTGAAAAGTATCATAATCAAAGGCGAGGTTGGGAACTTCATCTCGAAATTCTTTTACACAAGCTTGAATTTAGTACTTCCACTGTCCATCGATCTTTTGACAATTTCGAAAATAAGATTCAACATGAATGCTTTGTATACGTTAGTAAATATCATTCTCATAATTCAAAAATATAAATTACTATCTTTGATATTAGATTCTGACAATTATTGTCAGACAACAGGTGACATTTAATATTTAATACAAATCATAGACTTAAGTAAAGACATACGATTTTTTGTTCAAAACCTACTTCGCTTTCAATTTTTCTGAAGATTCGTTACATATTTATATTTATTTTTGTATCATATGGGCAAAAATTGTTACGATAAAAGGTGGCCATGGTTGGGAGGATCACTGTCTTTGATAGGTTCAGTCTGTTGTTGGTTCTACAAGCTGGTTGGATGTTAGTTTTGATTTGAATTTTTATTTGACATGAATTAAATGTCACTTTCGATTTGAAGTTGTATTCGCCATGATGTAAGTGTCAGTTTTTTTGTTAGATAACATAACCAATATAATTACAATTACATACTTCAAATCAAAACTGACATTTAATTGGCAAGAACAAGCTGAATCTATCAAAGACAGTGATCCTTCCAACCATAGCCATCCCTTATCTAAATAATTTTTGCTGATATGGTTGTTATACAATATGAAACAAACATGTAAATAATTTACATATCTGTAACTATGCACATGGACTATGCACATGGACAACATCCGCCATGGTTGTTATACTTTAAAAATGATCCTTACACCGTTTGGGCATTTTTAATAATTTATTTAAATTAATTGCTAATTCTAAGTCATCATAGGCTCTTCCAAAATTCAATATTATCATGTAATATAATTTATTTACTTTAATTGCTAATTATCCAACATCATAGGCTATTTCAAGCTCTAATATCTTCATGTAACGTTTGTATGTTAAAATATCTTGGATGCCACTATTACCGTTTTCCCCGGAGTCGTTTATTTAATGTGTTTATTTTTAATCCGGAGCATTGGATCTACTCATGCGCAGGTAAACATCTTGAAATATTATGCGAGTCATCGTTCGTACATTTGAATTTATATTTCATTATCGTTCCTTATGGGCAATTTTAGGTAAACAGGACATCGTTATATTTTTTATTAGAATTTTGTAAACATATTAGGATCGTTTAACTCGTCGTATAACCATTTTTCAATTAATTTAAGTCTTTACATTTTTGGTTTGTTTGGCGAGCCATCTAGGCAAGACTCTCTTAAACTATTTGATCTAGATCGCTGTAACGTTTGGTATAATTTTAATCATTGCTAAAATCCTTAATTAATCCGAATTAATTAATGAATTTTTGGTTGGGGCCTCCTCATTTGCTTTTTAATCATGTCATGATATCCGTGTAATTATCAATCTTTTATTTCAATATCCCGTAGTACCTTTTTTGTTAACAATGACGTATCAGTTTATTCTGCTTAAATTAAAGGACAATCATTCTTGGCGTTCTCTTCTTGTTAGTCCCGCTTTGAAGTAAGTCGACGAGTGTAAAACTGGGAAGTTAATTTGAATTGATACAGTGTTATCTGTTCTGCTGAAGGCAGGCTTTGACAAATTAGCTTGTTTCATATAAATTCACTAGTGTAGTGATATTTTAGTCGAGGGTATTGTTCCCCGGATTGGGAAAGTTTTACGCCCACGTGTTTGCTTCAGGTGAGTTCTGAGAGAAGGGGACGGCTGTAATTATATCACGGCATTGTTCTCCATTTTGTTATATCACTCTGGAATCTTCCACTTATTCTTTTTCTTTTTCTCATTTATTTAGGGCTGTTAGTATCTGCTAATAAGCCAATACAGGCGGAATTGCGTTAGACTGGTTATGCTGTGGATTCCGTATGTGAAATCTACCAATTATACGAGAGGTTGATTCATCCGCAGTCATCTAATCACCCGGACACAAGAAATCAGCGTAATCGGATCTAAGGATCATCTTTAACTCCAGATAGTGTGTAGAGAGTAACATTTTTGTGACAGAGTCCCGGAAAACAATATTAATAATGATTTTGAAGGAACGAATGGCGTTCTAAAACATGGTGTTCTACTCCACATTTAATTTTTTTGTTCTCTTGCCTCATTGCAAAATTTAACTAAGTCCATTTTCATATATTAATCGCGTAATCAGTTTTCTAGTTCAAATTTGGGTAGTATCTTTTTTTAATAGTATCAATCTCGCATATCAGATTGTTTAAAGTAAATAAATTTGAGTAAATTAAATTTAGTTCTTTTTTTATCGCTAACGAATTCCGATGTATTTTTAATATCTAAATTTCGTTTAAATAAATATCATTTCCATTTATTGGTAATCATTCACAACTATAAAATAACATTCTAGTTATTTTTTTTATATATCTTAAACGCATTTTTTTTCATATACAGGCTGAACCTGTTTTGATTACTATCTGATTGGAGTATCCAATTATATGAATACACTGACGGTTAATTATTTATTGAACTATTAATTTCTATTTGTGTGTACCACCTTAGTACGTATTGCATATACTAAGTGTATCGAACCTGTGTAAGGTTTGATTAAAGCTTTAATGAATCACCGATGCAATACCATATAGTTTTGGGTAAGATAATTAATTTTGATCAATAGTATTTCAACTGTGGAATAGTTTTTTTTGTTTTGTTCCATGCATATACCCCTCTGGTATAGCATATTACATTGTTTTATTCGTTGTTCTAAGCTGTTAATGAGGTTTCTTAATTAATAAATCAAGTTGTTATTGTTATGAACTCTGGGTTTTTTTTTAAAATTTTATTGTCAACTTATTTAGTATTACTAATTTATCCACTTACTGCGGCAGAGTCTGTATTCTCTGTTGGCTAAAGGAAAACATGGTGGCGCCCTTTTTTATGTAAGAACCTCCCCTCAACTCGTCTCTATAACCGAGTTAGCCCTTTAGCCATAAGATCCCCGGGGCAACCATAAAGTTGAAGGTAAATATTTGTCGGCGCAAGTCTAGTGCTCGTGGGGGCATTCGTAGCATGGTATAATATCTATACTAAAAATCAGGAACTGAAACCGAACCCGAACCTGAACCCAAACGGGTTCAGGTTCGCTGTTTATAAATACTTTGAACCCGCACCCGTTGAACCCAAAAATTCAGCAAGGTTCGGGTTCAAAAATATAAAAAAATAGAGAAATATTTAATAGAAGAATAATAAAAAACATTACATTTCTTGCATGCCAAAAAAAAATTAAAAACAAAATCAAAATAAAATAACGACTATTTGTAGCGAACAAGTAACCAGTAACCTTCACACAAACTAGACTAAAATGGGAAATCCCCTTGTTCTGTTTGAGCTATGTACAAATATAATATTTGTGTTAAACAAATCAGTAGGCAAACATTTTCTTGTAACCAATGCAAATAGTAGCGACGCAAACCGTGTATTAGTATATTTTAACTTTCTTAAAGTAAACGTGGGTTGTTAAAATCAACTCTTAAATTGTTTTTAGTAAAGTGAGTGCCCACATTCAAATTTAAAAATTTATATAAATTTTTTGATTTTTCTAACCCAGAAATGTCTACGAAATTTACGAAAAATTTATTTGTTTATGATGCAGGAAAAGATGTATCTATATGCTCAGAATGCAAATATGAAATGAAAGGTAAACATACGGCAAATCTTGGGCGGCATATACAACGGAAGCATCCTGAACTATTCAAGAAAACAAATTATTATAAAAACACACTTGGCTATTTCACAATTTTTTATTAGATCTATGTCTAACATATGTTTCGGCTGTTATGCCATTGTCAAAGAGTATCTTAAAACAGTTTTAAGATACTCTTTGACAATGGCATAACAGCCGAAACATATGTTAGACATAGATCTAATAAAAAATTGTGAAATAGCCAAGTGTGTTTTTATAATAATTTGTTAATTACAAAATGTTTCACCAAGAAGTGTCTGCTACATCAATTAATGATATTCAAGAAAACTCAAAATGAATCGTCAACTGAGTCAGATCACCAATAAAAGAGCAAGAGCGGAGGAAAATACCCTTGAACAGTATTTAAATATTATCAAGATAAAAACCTGCAAACAAAGTTTCATTGATTCATGCGTAAAATTAGTAACCATTAATGGACGTCCTTTCACAATCTTCGAAGATTCTGGCATGAAAGAAATAATCGATCCGATTATGAATGCACTAAAAGTATCAGTAACTTGTCATAATATAAGTGATCTTGTTAACAACAAAGCAACGGAAATAAAAAACAAAATTAATTGGAAATATCAAAAAAAAATATTTCAATTAAAATTGATTCTGCTTCTCGTCTTGGTAGATGTATTGTAGGGATAAATATTCAATATATTTTTGACGGAAAAATAAAACTACGAACTTTGGACATGCATGAGGCTCAAAATCGTCAGACAGGAGCCTACGTAAAAAATCTTATCATCAGCGTTCTTGATTGTTACGACATAAAACTGGAGCAAGTATATTCAATTACATCAGATAACGGAAAAAATATGACCAAAGCTGCTGAATTATTAAAAGACGAGTATGAAAACTTTGACATGGAAGATGAATTTGATGCAGCTCAAGCAAATGCGCTTTCTTATATTGAACTGGAAGGAGCATAAACATTAGCACATTCACACCCAAATATTATTCATTTCAGATGTGTTGCTCATAGTTTACAGTTGGCAGTGCTCGACACAATATCTAGTCCTCCTTTTAAGAAAATTCTTGATCAATGCAGAGCCATTTGCAAAAAATTGCGAACACCAAATATTTCTTCTTTAGCTAAGAAGCTAAACTTGAAAAAAGCCGTACTAGACTGTCAAACTAGATGGAATTCTAGTTATGACATGGTTCAAGCCTTATTGGAATACAGAAGTTTTTGTTCGGAATTGCTGGATGCTGAATTAACTATGACTGATAGTATTTGGAATATTTGTGAAGAATTCGTAGAAGCTTTTGCACCTGTTAAAAAAATAACGCTGAAACTACAAGAAGAACAGATGAATTTAGGCGATTTTTATAAAATCTGGCTTACTTTTAAATTGGAGCTAACAAAAGATGACAAAACAAAATCATTTTCAAAAGAATTATATTTAAATATTATAAAAGAGAAAACAACTTTATTAACAATCCACTTTTGATTGCAGCAGTATATCTAGATAGCAGATTTAAGGTCATTCTAAGTCCCGAAGATGTTGAAAATGCTAAAAAACATATTTTGAAAACAATAAAAATTTTGAAAAATTTATAAATGGAAAGAGAAAAAGAGAATTTTGTGAGAGAATCAATATCTTTTCTTCAGAAGATGATGAAGATATGCTCGAACAAGTTCTAAAAAAGAAGGAAAGGTTTTATAAATCAAATTCTTCAATTGTAAATGTCACCGATTCGATTGATAATTTAGTTAAGAATGAATTTGATATATATGAAAAATATCCAAGACTGGGAAAAGAAAAAAACATTTTACTATTTTGGGAGCAACATAAAACGGAAACGCCATTATTGTATCAAGCGGCTCAGATTATATTCGCAGTACCTGCTACGCAAGTAAGCGTCGAGAGGGCCTTTTCAGCCTTGAAATTCATTTTATCCCCACAAAGAACAAATTTAAAAGAAGAAAACTTGAAAAATATATTAATTGTAAAATTAAACGAAAATTTCTTTGAAAAATAAATTTTCTACTAATTAAACACATGTAGTCTTTTTAAACTTTGAAACCGAACCTGAACTTTTTATTTTGATTAACCCGAACCCGAACCTGAACCCATTTTTTTCATGGTTTCAGTCCCTGCAAAAAATAAATGAAACTTTACTAAAACTAAATCGGAGAACTAAATTAAAATATTCTTAAATAAATCAACAAATGTGTACATTTTGTAGGTTATGTTTTATTAAATCAAAGAACAAAATTCAATACCGAGATTTTCTAGAGAATAAATTAATTGGTAGATTTACTTCTTGGTTTACTTACTTCTTCAACGTTCATAATACCCAAATCTCTGGATTACTCTCTTGGTAAAAGAAATTTGCAAAAATTTTGTCGTTCATAATACCGGTCCTCAATGTAACGAAATGGCAAATATTGGCAAATAATGTAAAATATAATACAAAATTTAGCTAATGCCCAAGGCAACATAATGTTAGGAAAGATTATTTTGACTAAAATCAAAGAAATAAATTAATTAGGACTTCATTTTCTGGAAACGAAAATTGCTTTTTTATTGCATTGCAGCCATATTATAATAGTGCTGCACTCTATAATGCTTGTTTACAATTTCGCCCACAACCTACACAAATTCATGGAAACGAACTTTGAATTTACATTTAGACAAGAAAAAAACGGTGGAGATTCTAAAAACATATCTCCATTAATATTGTCTGTCAGCTTTTGTTCTTCGGTTTCTTTCACGTACCGTTGTGTTTACACTTCCACACATCAATTATGTCAATCCCTTTCTTGACAGACTGTATATGCATGTAATAATAGGTATATGTAAAAAACGTATCAATATTGACAAAACATTAAAGAAGAGGAAGAGGAGTTCAGGACCACATATTTTCACTGAAACAATTAATAGAGAAGTGTACCAATGATAATATATATGTGGCCTTTATAGACCTCAAGAAAGCCTTTGACAGCGTGCCAAGGGAACTAGTTTGGAACAGTCTAAGAAGGAGAAGAGTCGGGCAAAAATAATAAACTGTATTAAAGCTATATATAAGAACACAAGAAACTACGTCCAGGAACCAGGAACACAAGATCCGAAGAATTTGTAACGACGGAGGGATTAAGACAAGGAGGCAACATCAGCCCAGTACTATTTAATATAATAATGGATGATGTAACAAAAGAAGCGAAAATGAAAGTTAAGAAAATGAAGGTGGGTTACTACAACATGGAACCGGTAGAAATAGCAGAGAGCATATTTGCTGATGATTTGGTGATTTATGCGAAAAATAAGCACAACCTTCAGTGTAATCTAGATATATGGGCAGAGGCGTTGCGAAAGAAGAATTTAAAAATTAACGAAGAGAAAACTAAAGTTATGGTAATAGGTAAAAAAGATAATGCATTACAAATAAAACTTGACGACACTAAAATAGAACAAGTAGAAACATTTAAGTACCTAGGGGTGAAAATACACAAAACAGGAACCATGGAGGCAGAATTGAATGACAGGTTAGATGCAGCATCAGCACTTTATTACTCCTTGAACAATGCGTTCCTGAGAAGAAGAGAAGTGTCAAGGAAAACTAAGACCGCAGTTTACAAAACTATATTTAAGCCCGTATTGATATACGGAAGTGAAAGTTGGACATTGACGAAACGAATGGAAAACAAAATCCAAGCAATGGAGATGAGGTTTTTAAGAGGAATAATGGGAATTACTAAGAGAGACAGAGTAAGAAATAGCAAAATAAGGGAAGAACTTGAAGTACGGACGCTGAAGGAAGATATACAACGAAGTCAATTAACATGGTTTGGACACTTGACAAGAATGGGAGTGGAGAGAACAATAAGAAAAGTATGGCAAGCAAGATGATATCAGAGAAGACCAAGAGGTAGACCTAGGAATTCGTGGGACGGTCAAGTGGAAGACATATTGAGAGCCAAGGGAATGTCAGGGAGAGAGGCGAAAAGAATGGCACTCAACAAGAAAGAATGGGCAAGGATGATATACGGAACAGAAAGAAATTAGAATAAAATAATAATGATAGATTCTGCTAGGATGCACTAACTGATTTAATGTACTGTAACTTTAAGGAATTGTTTGATTTTTGTATTTAACCTTAACACCTAACGGTAAACAAGGTATTGATAATATATATATATATATATATATATATATATATATATATATATATATATATTGAATTTAATTGGAGTGAGAAATAGCAATTATTCAAATCTCCTCTCACATGTAATTGTCGCTAAATTTGTGCAATTGATTCTACAATCTGACAAGATTACTCCTGCCGAAGAATGTAGACGCAAACACGTCGCGACGTTAGCCATCCACCTGTGCGGATAATGAAAATTGTATGAAAAAAACCACATCCATCCACAGGTGGATGGCTAACGTCGCGACGTGTTTGCGTCTACATTCTTCGGCAGGAGTAATCTTGTCAGATTGTAGAATCAATTGCACAAATTTAGCGACAATTACATGTGAGAGGAGATTTGAATAATTGCTATTTCTCACTCCAATTAAATTCAATATAATTCGTATATATACATGAAAGTATAATAATAAAATCATGTCCATGTTAGAATATCGTGTACTGATGATCTGTAACGACAGTGAAATATCGATATATGCACGTTTCTGGACGGATGTGTTTTTTTTTCATATATATATATATATATATATATATATATATATATATATATATTTATATATATCCCTATCTTGACAGACTGTATATGCATGTAATAATAGGTATTTGTAAAAAACGTATCAATATTGACAAAACATTAAATGAAAAAAATTGTTGCCATACAAGAAGTGAGACAGGAAAAGTGCTAAGCTTATCGATGGTATAATTTTATACTTATAGTTACTATAAGAAACAAATATATTACTACTGTAAAGATCGTTGCATTATGAATATGTAATTATTACATTTGTTAACAAACCCATACCAATTGGGTAAAAATCGTCCACTGTATAAATATCGTTTGGATACAGGTGGAAAGGTGTTCTGTCGCCATGCCTTAAAAACTAGAAAGTATTGCTAGAAATTTTCTGAAAACTTTACTTGCACTTACCACGTGAAGTAGTTTTAAAGTGCTTTGATTGCCTATGATTTGTTGTTCAAATATACATTGGACTTGTTGAAACATTATCCAAAAATAAACGAAATTAAACTTATACGAAATCATGTTGCTTCTTGGAAGTATCACATTTTGAATCGCTTACGAGAGTCATTTATTTGTGTAATAAAATCAGACAATCGCATATAAAATAGGTATTATAAATTTTAATTTAATTGTCCACGCCTACAATAGTCAAATTTATTGAATGAAATAGTACAAATTGAATATTTATTAAATCAGGTCGTTAATAAAACTGAACCTTTTTCTAATTGTAAAAAATTTAAAAAAAAAAGAATTTCACCCATATAATAAGAAAAAGTATAAAATGGCGACACTACAGACGTGATTACTACAAATAAGTGAACACACCGCAAATAACGTTGGTTTACAAGGAAAAATCATACACAATTTAGGGTAGATAGGGCGATTTTTGGGATGGCGATTACAATCTGATTTTCGTTTCATTCTAACATATAACCTTTCTCGTATGAATTACTCGATGGTGCCTAAATAAAATAGACCTGTGAGGCCTGTGCAAGCAAAGTGTTAGTCAAAGTTGATTCATAGAATTGAAAAGACAGTACAGTGGACCGCTCTTTCCACGATAACACCACGAACATTGAATTTGCGAATATCGGGGTACAAAAATAATAGGTATGTATGTACATTAGGGCAGCGATGCACATATTGCGACCCGCGGGCCGCATGCGGCCCACTGTCGATATTTATGCGGCCCCCAACGAATTTTAAAAATTGTTCGAAAAACTACAAAAGTACGTAAACATCCATTCAAATCAATATTTCTTAACTTTCTATTTTATTCTGACTTGTAATTGTTAGTTAGATATGTATCTTTAAGTACCTACTACTTTCTTGTTTAGGTTTGCTACGTAGGCTACAGGTATGCTCCTCGTCGTTCCAAGCATATTGTTACGAGACTAAAAATCTGTCGAATCAACTAGATTACTCGAAGATTCGCGAAACACGTCGGTATTGGCCCCGAACAATGTGGTAAGTTCTCGATGTTAGGTAACTCGTATAAATACAGCGCATGGCCCGCTATCGGGGAAGTTAAGTTTTAACTACGGACAAGCGAACGTTATATTGTTTGAATTATAACCTGTGAAGAATAAATATTTCGTAGTTCAAACTTAAGTAACAATATAATATCAATTTTGATATGGATAAACCAGGCCCCAGTAAAAAACGTAGTCGTAAGGTTAAAGATGAAAATCGTCAGTTTCAAGATATTTGGACCGAAAAATACTTTTTTATTTCATCGCATAACAAAAGTGTCTGTTTAATATGCAAGAGTAGTGTTTCTATTCCGAAGGAATATAATGTAAAAAGGCATTATGAAACACAGCATCATACTTTTGCCAAATTAACCGGCGAAAATCGAAAGCAAAAAATTTCCACTTTACAAAGGGAACTAATAGGCCAGCAAGCTATGTTTACAAAACCAATTCAAGATGCTGAAACAGCTACTGAAGTTAGCTTTGAAATATCTCGAATAATAGCGAAAACTTGTCGGCCTTTTAAAGATGGTGAGTTTGTTAAGCAGTGTTTAGATATCGCCGCAAAAAAAAATATGCCCGAAAGATGCAAAGAGGTTTGAGAAAATTCAACTAGGTCGGATGACTGTTCAAAGAAGACTTACCACATTAGCAGCTAATATAGAAGAGAATTAGCTACGAAATCGAAAAGTTTTGAGTATTTTTCTATAGCACTCGACGAATCTACAGATATAAGTTCCACTGCTCAACTCTTAATATTTTTGCGAGGTGTAACGCAAAATTTTGAAGTGAGTGAATAACTGATTGGTATGAGTTCTTGGCAAGTCAAACCAAGGGGAGTGACATGCTCTTCTGGAAAAATGTTCTATAATGGATTTGGATTTAAAGAAATTATCTGGAATTACGACTGACGGAGCACCTTCAATGGTTGGAAGTAAATCTGGAATAATAACTATGTTAAAAGAGTATTTACAAACTAAAAACATAGGTACCAAGGAATTAATGCAGTTTCATTGCATTATGCATCAAGAGGCACTCTGTTAAAAATTATTGTGATTTGAAAATGTGACGAACGTTGTAGTACCTACTGTAAACTTTATAAAATCACGAGGTTTCAATCACCGACAAGTTCACACAATTTCTCGAGGATATTGAAAGCGAATATGGTGATCTCCTGTTTTACACTGAAGTAAGGTAGCTAAGTCGTGGGTTGTCACTAGAGCGGTTTCTTAACTTGATTGAAGAAATCAAAATATTTCTGGCGGAAAAGAAACAGGACGTCTCCGAACTCGACAACCCTAATTGGCTGTGTGACTTAGCGTTTCTTGTAGACATCACAAATCACTTGAATGTCTTAAATACGCGAGTCCAAGGTAAAGATCAATTGATTGCGCAGTTATACTCTCATGTTTCGTCCTTTCAATGCAAATTGAGTCTTTTCAGGACACAAATCAATTCAGCCAATTACAGCCATTTTCCGAACTACAAAAAAATTATGGAGAAATTCAATAAAACTGATGTCAATTTCGCTTATGTTGATATTGAAAAATTGATATTTTAATACAAGCTTTTCATGATCGTTTTCTAGATTTCAAAAAAGTTAAACATCTATTAGACATTTTCAGCAATCCTTTCAACATTTCACCCGAAAATGCACCGGACATCACAAATCACTTGAATGTCTTAAATACGCGAGTCCAAGGCAAAGATCAATTGATTGCGCAGTTATACTCTCATGTTTCGTCCTTTCAATGCAAATTGAGTCTTTTCAGGACACAAATCAATTCAGCCAATTACAGCCATTTTCCGAACTACAAAAAAATTATGGAGAAATTCAATAAAACTGATGTCAATTTCGCTTATGTTGATATTGAAAAATTGATATTTTAATACAAGCTTTTCATGATCGTTTTCTAGATTTCAAAAAAGTTAAACATCTATTAGACATTTTCAGCAATCCTTTCAACATTTCACCCGAAAATGCACCGGAATCAATACAGCTGGAATTGATAGACATGCAAAATGATGATAATTTAGAAACAAGTTTAATGAAGGTAATTTACTCAACTTTTACCGTTGCGTTGAGAAAACCGCTTATAAAGGGTTGCGAATAAATGCATTGAAATGCAAGCTTATTTGGATCGACGTATATTTGTGAGCAAACGTTTTCATTGATGAAACTTAACAAAGCAAAAAATCGAAACCATCTGGCAAATGAAAATCTGGAAGCAATTTTACGTGTGGCGACAAGTAATGTGGAGCCAAACATAAACAAAATTGTTAGGTCAATGCAATGTCATGCATCAAAATAATAAAACATGAAATATTACATTGTAATGATTAGATTACATTACGATTACATAATTACAACAAACATTTGTGGAATGTTCTTTTATTTTTGTCATTTGTAGTAATTCATACTATTTAAAAATAAAAATATTCGTATTAATATGTATTCTTTGTAGTGGCCCGTCCTTGGCTTATAATTTTCCCGAGTCGTCCCTGTTCCCTATAAGTCTGTGCATTCCTGCATTAGGGTGTCCTTTATATGGGCAAAAAAATGTTTTTTTAAATATCGGAATGCATACCTCCTAATTATTTTCAAACTACTAAGCCTTACTTACATATCATATTTTATTCATCTACGATGACGTTAACTCGTGCCAACAGCGTCACAAAGTTTTTGTAAATAGTCATTTTTGAGCATCTCTTGATATGTGCCTAGATCATCGCAATTATGTAAATACATATTAGGTAAATAATTAAGTAAAGAGAACTAAAAAATAAGTGGAAATTTTCCTTTTTAATGTTCTTTTCTTTCAGTTTGGATATAATTTTGTATGTTCCTGCGCACAGCATAAAAGAAACTGCTTCTGTTCTTCATCTGCAGTAATTAATCCATGAAAGTCGTGCATAAGTTTGACAGCTCTTTCAGCAATATCATTCACCGCCTTCAGAAAAAGAATCTTTAGTCGAGCTGCCACAAAATCAGCGTTTTCTTCTCATGAATAAACGCTTTCTTGAAGAAAACTATTATTAATTTTTAAACGAGAAAACAAGTTTTTGCTCTTCATGGGCAAGAAATTGTCCAAGGTTTTTCCTGAAACAAAAAGTAACATTAATTTAAAAGGAAAATAATAGAAGATAAATCAACTAAACAAAAATATATTACGACTTACCGTACAATGAGACAGATATCTCTTCCTTTGATGGAACATATCTCTTCCCAAAATCATATAAACTCTCTATTTGTAAGTTTACTATAATATTCATCTTGGTTTGTTCATCGACTTCATCATCAAACAGTCATAAAACGGCTATTTCCTCAGATAAATACCACAAGTGTTGGCAGAACTTGCTCAGAGCTGCTTTGGAAATTAATTTGTCGACACGAAAGAGTCGACAAATTAATTTCCAAATTAATTTCTTTTAATGCCTTCAAAAAGTGTAAATCTTGATTCGGCGCTTTCACTGCTGAACTGCACCCAAGCCATAGCTTTACATAAGCTGTCACAATAAATAAGCAAACGTCTTGCAGTGCTCGTTTGTCCTCAACGCTCATTTTGAATTGAGACTGCAGCAAAATATTTTTAAAGAGTAAATAGCCCTTGCCACCCATCTTGCTTGATGCATTGCACCAGGAGGTCTGATTTTAAATTGGTTCTCTTCATCTTCTCACAAAAAAATAATAGATAATTCGATCAGTTCCCGATAATCATCTCGTACAATAGATTTTTTGAGTTTATTTACATAAAACGCCAGCAGTTCGCTAATAACCGCGTTACAAAAATGCTGTTTGATAAAATCAGAGCACGTTTCCACGGTATTAGGATTAAAGCTTTTCCAGTTGTCTCAAAATTTTATAAACAGGGGAATATCGGGAGTGCTAGTTACTTTGGTTTTTTTTGTTTCAAATACACTTTTGAGAACCAGATCGTAAACATGGTGACGACAAGCAAAAAATAACAACTTTTCTTCTAGTTTTTGTTCCAAAAAAAACACAAGCTCCATTCAATTGACCTGTATTTGGCGCTGTCCTGTCACAACACATTATTTATACCTTGTCATTAAGGCTCTAATAGTAAAGTGCGTTTGAAACAGCCTTGGCTTGACCTTTACTAGAAGAACCTCAAGTTCTGGCACAGCAAGAAGTTGCTCCTATCTCCGAATGAAATTAGGCTCTTCCTTGGAACTTTTTACATCTAAGGTAGGTAATAATTTACCATCCCGATGAACGGTGACTACTTCGGGCACGTTATTCTTGAAATCTGATTTTATGGATTCTGCTCTCTTCTTTCTCGTTTGTGTTCGAATGCGTTGAATGGAAGATTTATTAATAGGAAATTCGTCACAAATTTAAGACCTAAGACCTAGTGCTTCTAGTGCCGCTTGAAGAATATCAACAGAATCTCTTATGCTCAGCTGGCATCTGTGTAAAGCTGCAACTAACTTTGGTGAAATGAAATCCTTTCTTCCTCTTTTTGTTATAGTTACAGACTGAGATGTAGGCAAAATTTCTTCCAGGCTTTCGTCAGAGTCAGAAGATTGATCGTCTAGTTCTTGCGGCGGTAATAAGTCGTGTGAAACTAAAGATGTTGATGCAATCTCTGAAGCCATTTGCCTCAGTCTTTTGTTCTCTTCTACTTATTTTTTTTGGTTTGTTCTTTCTTCTCTTTCAGCTAACTTTTTGTCTACACCCGCTAAGTAACCCGCACGCCGTGGCTCTCTTTATTTCTGTAAGAATATCTCATCTTCCCATATTTTCATTCTTTCTAGGGCATTGGCGTGCGCGATATCAAACAAATTATCTAAATCCATTTGGAAATACTCCTCGCGGCGTTTATAAACATCCTGAGTTTTCTTACAGTTTTTTTGCCGCTCTTTCTAAACTTTATTGAGATTGACAAGCTTCTTTACATAGTTAGGTAGTGTTTTTGTAGGTATTCTTGCTTTTTCCCAAAATATAATACTCCAGATATAATAATATAATATAATACACTCCAGAATCACAAGATTTGCGCTTTCACTAACAGTTAATTTTACTTCGCGAATGTTAAAAAATAAAACTGCAACAACTTGTCGATTCGACGGTAATTTTGCACCCGTTATTTGATGATTTACATCTCCGACTAAGAAAATATTATTTTCAGCACTTCTTAATTCCACTGAGATCTTCGAATGATGAAACAATACGTGCTAATTACCCAACAAAAAGTACAACTGACAAATAGAGCGAGTGCGCGCCTCACTTCGCGCACAACTTGTATGAACATGTTTCGGCGCTAGTCGGCACTGGTTGCAGTGTTTGAAATACGTTAATATTTAGTTTGTGAGTATTTTAGGGGAAAATTAACAAAACTAGGGCCTATGCGTTACAAAATAAATACTTTGAAAAATAAGGAACACCCTAATGTACATGCATCCATATGTATAATCTAGTAAATATATAGGTGTGTATACTATGCGTACTATAGCAAAGGTGAAAATTCAGGATAATTATACATCTTACCTTTCTGCAATGGAGCATTCAATCAAAACAACCCCTTCTAATCTCTGGAGTTTTCTTCGCAATACACAGCGCTGCAGTAGGATACCTAATTCACTTCATGACAGTAACGGTAATGCTTTTTCGGATCCCAGTACTATTGTAGATGCCTTCGCGGATGCGTTTTCTACTGTGGCAACCTCCTTGTCGAGGTTCACTTGTGATGGATCGGACTACCGTTCCCTACCCTTTCCCTTTTAGTTGACCTCCGAGGATGAGTTAATCGATTTAATGACCAGTTTTCCTAACAAATACACCACTGAAGAAGATTCCTTACCGAGTTTTTTAATACGTTACTGTAGATTTGTCCTGGTATATCCTCTGAAATTACTTATTAATCTATCTATAACAACTAATATCTTTCCTGATCAGTGGAAGAACACAAGAATTATCCCTGTGCATAAGAAAGGAGATCGTGCGTTGATTAATAATCACAGGCCCATCTCTATTATTTCTAACTTCGCCAAACTGTATGAGAAGGTATTATACACCAGGCTATTTAGTGGCACGCGCTTTCATATCTCACCGAACCAGCATGGTTTTGTCACGGGTAGATCTACTGTCACCAATTTGGAGTTGATTGTTCAGCATATCGGTGAGGTTTTGGACGGCAGAGGTCAGGCTGATGTAATTTATACTGACCTATTCAAGGCTTTCGATTCAATTGATCATGAGATTTTACTTCATAAGTTGGGATCTTTTGGTCTCGTTCCAACTTCTATCAGTCTTCTTCGGTCTTATCCATTTCAAAGAAAATGCTACGTGACCTATAATGGGTTCTGCTCCAATAATTTTGTTCTTCCTTCTGGCGTTCCTCAGGGATCAAATTTGGGACCTTTGCTATTTGTTTCGTTTATGAATGATCTCCTTTTCCATTTCCAAGTGAAGTGTCCCATTCTCGCCTATGCAGATGATATAAAAATATATTCTGAGATTTCCACAACTGGCGATATCGTTAAACTACAGCAAAATCTGGACGTATTAGTTCGATTTTGTTGACTATTTTCCATGCAAAGAAGCTCAAGAAGTTGAGCAAACGTTTACTTAGTTTAATTTTCTAAATATATATTTAAATTCCATGTCATATTTTGTTCAGCATATATTAAATTGATAGCACAGTTGTTATTTAAATACTTCAGATAGACAGGATATGTGGGCAAAGGGAACTTAATATAAGATATCTTGTTGTTATGCAAACAAAATTACACTTTAATAATTATTTATTAGTATACATTATATTTTGTCAAATTGTCTTACTAGCAGATATCATAAGGATTTGTGTATTGAGCATATAATTGGGCAAAAGTGTCAAAGGGGCAGTCGTAGCCGCAGTTTGGTATATAAACAAGTTGAGGTATGTCGTTCTCGTAATTTTGATGTATAACCTAAAAACAGAAAAGATAATATTTGTAAAGTTACGATTAATAATTCAATTTCGGATAAATTACCCTAACATATGGAGCGTCATTTATGACGTGTATTTCGAAAATTATAAACGAGCCATATTGTGGAATGTGCAGATCTGGAGTTCCTAACCAGGACAATACAGCAGCAATATTCAAATCATGTCCCGAGTATAAATAAGCTCTTAGATCATTAACGGTTGGATCTTCATCCACAGTAAGTTGAGTATCATTGATGATTTTGGAAAGTAAAAAACCTGAAACGTCCAAATTATAAAATACAATGTCTAGCATTTACTTAATATATAAATTTACCTGCTCCTAGAGCTCTTGTTTCTTCTGTGTGAAATAGTTGTTGCCAATCCAATTTCGTGATAGACGTTATTGGTTCTGGCCAAACAGAGTTAGTCCATGCGGGTAATACTAAGCCCAAGTCATCCTGTGATCTTAGCGTTGAGAATAAAGATAAGGCTATACCAAGAATAGAAGAAGTTATACCAGAATTTTGTTTAAGATAATTTATTACTTCTGAGTAAGGTGCATAAATATTCTGGTATGTCGACGATGCTTGATATGCTTCCAGATATGTTGTATATTTTGGACAGTTTTGATATGCGAAGAATAACTAAAATTTTTTTTTTTTTGTAAAACTTTTAAGAAGTCAATAAAATTACCTTATCTGCAGAAGAGTCAACATAATTGTAAGGTATAGGTTGCCAGTTTAAAATTGGATTCCACCTCAAAATGTTGGTAGGCGGAAACATAGCGGCCAAAACTAATTGCAATGATGCCTTGCATCTCTGTACTGAAGATGATAGTACATCCACTATACCAGGGCTGTAATCGCTGGGAATAAACCCATCATATGTATTTCTTAAGTAGAGGCCGATGTTATATTCCCATTCTTTACCTGCCTAAATGCCATAAATGTATTAATATATTTGAAGATAGTAAGTACACAAAATTACGTTTGTTAATTGGCCTTCACCGATGGGATAAAATGTATCATTTCGGTATGGATCAGTTGGATAGGAGCCGTCTTGAGTTCTGTTTCCATGTCTGAAAATCTGAGTTAAAGGCATTAAAAATTCATTTGAAACATATTAATGTTGTTATACTTACAACATGAATTAATTTTAGAGTGTCGTGATCAGGTTCATGCGGCTTTGTGACAGAACGACCATCGACAAAACAAATGAAAAACAATAACATGCCTATCAACAATTGTCTAGCCATGATGATGATTTCTGCTGGACTGCTAAAGGTGTTACGATTCGTTTCCCATTATATAGTCACAATTTTCAAACATAGGCTTATGGGAACTTTATTCAAACAAATATGTTAATCTCCTTTTTTATGTAAATTGTAAAATTATGTAGTATAAACTTAATATAGAGCAGAAAATATATTTTGATAAGGTTTAATCATGATTAACGTAAATTTAGTAATTGTTTAAATAGTTTTACATCATAGATTTTTTACCTGCTTTATACTGTCTCTCACGAATAGCCGGATGCTTGATACAATATTGTAAAATATTCCTACAGATAGTGCTAGTCTTTCTAGGTAACTACAAAAAAGTATATTAGCACATGTATGTATAATTTAATATTAAAATAATTTTTTGATAGGTTTTTTATTTCTTTTTTATGAATATAATATACCCATACATTTCGTATTTGGTTTACTTCTTAAAGTTTTTTTTTACCTATTTTTCTCTATATATCTGAAGTTAATGACTTTGCCGACTTTAATTTTTTATAGCTGCCTAATATTCTATAGGCTATTGAAATACGAGTAGCCCGTATAAAAAATGTCAATCGAATTATAGCTTATCAACGTGTATTGTTTTTAATGAAATTATGCATATATTTTACTGGAGATAAAAAAAACATTTGAATATTTGCTCTTGATTAAATTGAAAGAAATTAGGTATATCATGAAAAGGTGTGAAGACTATAGCAATAATGGTCAACAATGTTGAGATGAAGAACCTTTGCGGAAAAGTAAATATGAGATATATAAACGTACCCAATTCTATAATACAAAGGTATTTTTAATAATATAAAATATTATTAAAAATCTGGTGTGAAGAACACAAATATAGGTTCACTGTTAATATTTTTGTGAACATTACACATGCGGTTAGTCCGTAGTATGAGTGAAGACACAAACAAAATGTGGACGGGGCGAGGTACTTCGGCTGTCTGACAACAGGCAGCGCTGAATTTACTTCTACGCTCGGTCTGGATAATTTCTGTGATGTGGTGATGTGTTTCTTTTTTTGTGAATGTGTCTGAAGATATCCTTTCTCCAGCAGGGACGAACTGATGAGCCTGTTGAAAGGCGAAATACGTATCTACGTCTCTGGGGAGGAATATGTTTGGACACGTTCACAAAAATATTAACAGTGAACCTGTATTTGTGTTTTTCACACCAGATTTTTAATAATATTTTATATTATTAAAAATACCTTTATATTATACAATACTGGTGGTGTTTACCTACTCATGTATGTTTCAATTATTCTGGTATCCTATTCTTCCTAGAGGGCGTTTAAGAATGACTGCAACAGAAATTTGGTTTTGTCGTCTCTTACTGTAAGCAATTTCTTAAAAGAATAAGTAAAAGATAATTGCTATGTTAAATGTAATCGTAGTGAATTTATTATTTTAAAAAAATATATAAAATTTAGCAAAATATGATTTTGTTAGTGCTTTCTTCAATAAAAATATATGATGAATTAAGGTGCCATATATTATTGTAAAATAGAAATAAAACTACGGTCAAATCGCGACTTACTTACAGCTAAAGAGTACATTACAAACTAAATTAAAAAAACGTTGTAAAATAATATCAACCTCCTTGATTTTATGTATATTTTTTAAAATTTAGTTTGTAACGTATTCTTTAGATGTAAGTACCTGAGGAAGCCACTGTGCTGGCGAAACAATTGTCGTGTTACGATTAAATATTAAAAAGTGAAGATTTGAACCGTAGTTTTATTTCTATTTTAAATTATGGATCTTCATCAAGTAAAAGCCGAATCAATTCAATTATATATTATTCCACCACTTACACATTTGTTACTTTTTAATAACATTTTGATGGTATCTTGTTTATGAATAAAGATTTACAGTGCAGCGTCGATAACATGAACTAATTATGGACGACTGTGTTCATATATTCGAGAAGTTCCTGTTACTGGATAAAGTCAATCACAAACAAAGGTGGCATGAAAACTAACTTAAATTTGTATTATGCTTAAAACATACTTTATTTAAAAAACGAGCGAATCAAATAAGCAAGCCTAATTAATTTTTCTTTAGAAAGTGATCCAATTTTGTTTGGCGGAGACGTTGTTTGGTTGAAAGTATAGTAGCATGTTCACGTAATTTTTGTAGGGACTGCAAATCTTTCACGTCAGCATTATTTTGCACAGCCCACAACCTCTGTTAAATGTACGAATTGCTTCTGCGTGACTAATTTAGTCTATATCCTTAGACAATCCTTCATTTTGATCTGTGACACATTCGTTTTCAGAATCATCAGAATGATGATTCTGAATTTATTCCATTCTTCGATATCTGCAGGGTGGAAGTCTTGTATTGAATCAATTTCATTTAGCAAATTAAGGTTAATCTCTACAACGCTATTCAGCTTCAACAATTATTGACGAAGTGTTGCCAAGGGTATGTTATCTTCAGGATCGTTCTCGTGCTGGCTTTCCAAAATATTATATGTCTAATTATTGGTGGTTCCAGTTTATTCTATGCTCGCTATAAGTTTAAAATTGCATCCCTGAGGTTGTACTGCTTTACAATGACATTATTATCTTTTGATTTGTTAGCTACAACCATTACCAAAAAACATTGAGCGATAATGCAATTTGGCCAAACTTATGATGTTTTGGTCTACAGGTTTAATTAAAGGTGTGATATTGGAAAGCATATACATAACATGAATTAGACCATTATTAGACGAAAGTTGCTTTTCCGGGAGATGACTAGGGGCATTGTCCAACAAAAAAGTGCTCTCTCTGGAAGATCTTGTTTTCTAAGAACATTTTTCACCTAAAATTATTACATAATTCAAACATTTAGTTTTTAAAATTTAGGCAATAAACTCACCTCAGGAACAAACATTTAATTCAAGCATTCCTTGAAAAATCCGTCATCCATGCAGACTTTGAGTGTTTGTAATGTTTAGGAATGTAAGAATTCTTAAAACTTAAGGATTTTTAGGTTTTCCTATTACCAAAAGTATCAATTTATGCAGTTCAGTCCCGTTTGCACATGCTAGAAACGTTATTCTTTCTTTGGCTGTTTTCGGCAATTTTTTCTTCAGTGGATACGTAGGCTTCGCAAAAGCTCTAGTACAAGCCAGTTCATCAGCGTTGTACACCTAATTGTAGTCTAACTTTAAGCCCTTATGTTTTCGCTAGTTATTGCTAAAAGCCGTATGCCAAATTTCTTCTTAAATTTTTGTAGGCACTCTAAGCTAGCAGAAAAAGGTGGCGGACTTCCATACAATTCTCCATGAAAATATTTGGCTTTCTCTTTTAAAATTAGACCACTTATTGGAGCATTCTTCTCTTGTTGTCGTAAAAATCTATCCATACAAGGTTACTTTCATTTTCGGGTACTCTGAAGGACTAAGAGATTTAGCTCCAGAAAATGTCATGGCAACTCTTGAAGTAATCTGGACTTTTTGTTCTTAATCGAACACACTGTGGATTTGGCTATTCCATAATTTTTAATAAACAGGTAACTCCGAAACCTTTACTAACATCGGATTAGAGGCTACTTTCTTTAATGTTAAATAATTCGTCTTTTTAGTGGGCATCATGCTTATGTATAGCTTGGTGCATAAACACTAAGGCTGAATATTTCTTTCAAATAATTGGCTGTCTAAGACAAAGGCACTAATTTTACCGACAAAAGGATCGCCGCGTAGTTGGTGGCCTAATACAAAAAAAGCTAAAGTTATCAACAAAAGGGATAAAGCGAATTTTCATTTATGTGTACGTTACAGAGGCAAAATATTCTTGACGTTCACGTTTTGGAATACGCATATCAATTTGGCTGTTCACATTTAGGAATGTTTAGGTTATGGGACATTCACGTTATCGAGATTCTACTGTATATTGTTTGCAATATATTCATTATTTTATTTTACTCTTAAAATGTAGGATTTCACTTACTGTAAGTAAGGTAATTGTAATCTTTTCATTAGTAGATGGCCGAAAATATTGATGTTAATTTTGTTCATATTGTGTACGCGTTATTATATTTTAGACCATAAAAACTGCAAATCAATTCTTTACCATGAAAGAAAATTTTATATTGCATCTGAGGGTAATAAGCCTTTTATATGTTAATAATTATTACAAGTTTTCTTAAGATACAGAATGAATGCTATATTTCTTGCTAGGTAACGGATTATTATGTATCAGGTATGTATTTGGAATATGTTTAAGTAATTCAATAGTTACATAAAGGAATACCTTCACACACCTAATTTCTTACTCTATTATTAATTTAAATAAGATACTCAATTTGTGCCTTGTATTTTGTTGGTAACTGAATCTGTTGTCCAAGCTTTGTATCACTTAAGCTATTATAGAATAATCTTTGATTCCTAGCAAATAGTTTATTTTACTACATTTGAGTATCACAGATTTGATATCGTTTCAACCTTTTTTGCATATGCCACTAATTTTTGTTTTAGTAAATCCAAAATTTCTATTACATTAAGTTTTCAGATGAAGCATAACGGCTCACTATAATCTCTGCATGTCTTTTAATCTTTGTGCTAGCATTATCCTTTAAGCTTTGAGTGAGTATTCCAATTTTCCTTCTCAGATTTTCTATCTTGCATATCAATCGTTTTTCCCAACATGACATGAAGTTTTATTTCTAGCATCGAATGGTACATCTACGGAGTGAATATTTTGACCATTTAATATCGACAACGTACATGCACCTGTATATATTGAGCTGTGGAGTTCTTCCAGTGTTGTGCTAGTTTTTATTTTTGACTCAATAATGACGTTTACCTTGTTTATAAAATCTGACGTGTCCTTTTGGTAAATAAGCTTTTTTAGATGGGGTCTTGTTATTGGGTATAACTCCGTGATATTTAAGAATTTTTTTTTCAGATTCTAAATGAAATCTACTTTCCTGTATCGGTGAGGCTAGTAATTCAGTTTAAAACGGGTTTATCTGTTCTTCCACTTCCACTTCGTTATTACTACTAATGCTTAGTTCTAATGGTCTTATTCGCCAATTCTAGGAATTTCTCGGTTACCTGTCTGTGTAGTTCTGTTCCATATGGTACTTTAATTGCTATGCGTTTTGTTATCATGTAATAAC
This sequence comes from Melolontha melolontha, assembly GCA_935421215.2. NCBI lineage: Eukaryota > Metazoa > Arthropoda > Insecta > Coleoptera > Scarabaeidae > Melolontha > Melolontha melolontha. The sequence goes on along the minus strand of OW285240.1, from coordinate 25,024,980 downwards.
ATCTAACTAACATTTCATATCTAATGTCCAAGAAGTTCTTTTTCTTTGATGTTGGTCCGATTTAACAGAGTATTAGCAATCTCTTCAATATCTTTATCTGTATTCACTTCTATTTGTTGTTAAGCATCATTTCCATATTGTTGGATCAACGTTTCTTTTTTATAATTTATATTTTGAATCTTCAACATCTGGATCTGCTTGCTAACCTTGCAATAGAAGATGCTATATTAGCGTAATGAGTAGAGCAGACCAATTTCCGTGCGCGCCATGTGCGCCGATTTGAGGATGATTGTATTGTATCAGAACTAATAAAAAGCATTCAGTATGTGTTTGGTACTTGCTTAGACTGCATGTAAGTGTAAGCATACGTAATAAAATGTCGTCGACACATAAATCGAGAAAACGACCGTTGTCAGACGAAGTGAATTATTTTATTATGGATTTCCCGGACTTAATATACGATGTCTCAAAAATTAAATGTTTAGTGTGCAGTACATATCTAATGTGTTGGTTAAAAACACATTGTAAAGAACACGTAAGCAGGTTGAAGCACAATAATAACAAAATTAATCGACAACAGTTTATACATGAACTATGTGTAACTATGATTGTGTGTACACTGTCGTTTACCTTGTTAAGTAATGATTCATTTAATTCATTTTGGAATAAATTCGCGAATCAAACATTACCGAGCACGACAACGTTACGAAGGAATTTACCATCGGTGCGCAAACAGGTTGAAAATAAAATCAAAGCCGAACTGAAAAATAAAAAAACTGTGGTCATGTGTGACAAAACAACTGACAGCAAAAAACAATCTGTAGTTAATGTGATGGCGCGTAATATGGAACCACATCAAAGAACGTCTTCAATTTTAGTAGCATCCAGACGACTAGAACAATGTAATGCCGAAAAAATTTCAGAGGTGCTATTAGATACTTTGGAAAAATTTAAACTTACGAAACACCAAGTATTAATGTTTATGACCGATGGTGCCGCAACCATGTGTTCTGTTGGCCGGTCTCTTAGAAAATATTGTCCTAACTTGTTACATATTACTTGTAAACTCCATGCTTTACACCTTGTGGCAGAACAGGTTCGTAGGTGGATGCTTTAATATCGAGTACACAAGCAGTATTCCTGAAATCTCCAAAACGTATTCGGAAATTTCACGAATTGTGTTCCCATACCCCTGAGCCACCACAGCCGATTCTGACACGTCCAGGTACATGGTTACGGGCGGGGTTTTACTATCATGAACATTTTGAAAAAATTGAGGACGTGGTTTTATCATTCGATCCGAAAGAAAGTGCACCTATCAATACAAGCCAGAAAAAAATTAAATATGCCCAGATTAAAATAGATTTACAAAGTATTCGTGGGAATTACTTGGGGCTAGAAGAAGCAATAAGAAAATTAGAAAATTCGTCGCTGCCGTTAGAGGAATCAGTGCAAATCGTTAAAGATGTTCACGCACAACTGTGTGCTGTTGAAGACGCAAAAAGTGAAAGTGTTTTAGACAGAAATGCAGATTTTGACACCTTAACACGTATTTGTGGGGGCACATCTACAGATGCGTTAAGTTGCTTAACAAAGTATTCTGATTATGCGAATATAATATCACTAGGTGTAGAACGCTCGTTTTTCGAATATAAACATATTTTTTCCTCACGGCGGATATGTTTTCCAGAAATAACCTTAGAAACGCACCTGATGTTGAAAATATATAATCGAGTTTCTCCAGTTTGTCAATCATTGGAAGACGCTTAAAACGGTAAGTGTTTTTTTAAATCCTCTGTCGTGTACACAATCACTGATTTCATACATTTTCTATTTTATTTATAGGTACATACAATGCTGCTATAATATGTACTATTCTTATTTTCGTGTGTTTATGCATATTACTTTAATAGCAGAAAACCAAATGTATATTTAATTATTTCTGATAGAATAAATGTCTCTACTTCTATACTTATATCGGTAACAAGCTCATGTTGCGTCCCTATTCTATGGCATATTCTAATATATTACGAATTACACTCCCATACCAGCGCTCATGGCGCGCACGGAAATTGGTCTGCTCTAGTAACGAAAATTATTAAAATAAATTCAGAAAATTAAAAGAATTCAAAGGAAACAAAAATTTTCAACAAAAATGTCACTTTGACATCTAATCATAAAATTTCATAATTTTACCAAATAGAAGGTAAAGAACTATAACTAACAATCTAATAAATTAATAAACCAATACAGTTAAATAAATCTAAAAGGAAAAATCGAAACTATCGGCTATAATAGGATACAAGGTATTATCTACAATGTTACTTTTACAGCTATCTATAAGATTACATTTTCTTACCAAAAACTCAGTGAAAAGCCAAACCCACAGTTTACCTAGTTCGAAACTGACTGCTGATCAAAATTCCATTAATAAATAGCACCACAAAAGTACATAATATTATAATTTCGTAGAAATTAGATGTTGCGGTGTTGGTATTAGAATGGTATTTACCATGAGTTCTATGATTATTTTATGGTTATTGTTTTTTATGATTGTCGGGATTATAGAATTCTAAAGCGGGGTGTTTAAATCAGTTATTCGGATTTACTTTAATTGTATAAATTTTCGAACTGTACTATATGTATTAAGTATTATTGATCCCTGCATTGATTCACGGACATTGGACGGTAATTCTAATGACCGATCATTGATGGATTTTGAATCTGCTTACTGATATATCGAAGGTTATTGTATATACGTTTTTTAGTTTCCAGATACGTTGAAGTTTCATCTTCAGTGGTGAATAGTTTTCAATTTTGTATGAGTATTTGCTGTTAATCTTATTTTCTGCTGGTACTTGTATGTCTATAAGTAAGTAAGTTGAGTAAGTTAGTAGTATAAGTGTGTACACGTGTGTGAGCCGTTCTCCAGAAATCATAGCTGAAGTTTAGGAGGCCTATTCTAATTTGCTGAAGATAAACTTCAAAGATAAATTTTATGATAAGATTACATGCATATGCATATATAATATATGTGCATACATATCGATATAGCAGTAAACACCCATACAAAAATATTGGAAAGAAAAACGTAGTTTTTTTTCCCCTTTTCTTAACATATCACATCTTTTATTATGAATAAAATTGAAAACATTCCGGACGATGTTTCTCGGAATATAATAATAATAATTCGTAAATTACGGATTTAACAAATAAGCAAACTGAAATATTAAAAAACGAAATTAGGGATATAAAAATACAGATAAACATAGATAAGGAACAAATACTGGGAGAGATATACAAGTTGAAGGAAAAATACCAATACTTAGAAAAATCATTAAAGAAAAACAACATCATAATTTTTGGTTTAGAACTAACCGACAATAACCTATTGAACTATACCCTAAACATTTTCAAAAGTCATCTAAAAATCGATATAACGGAAAATGATATCAGTGATATTTACAGTATAGGTAAAAATAAGGATAAGAGACCAGTAGTTGTTAAATTTATATCATTTCTAAAAGAGAAACGAATATTAAACAATGCTAGAGGATTAAAAGGAACTAACATTATTATATCTGAGGATCTAACAGTAGAAGAGCGTGCTAGAAATTAAATATTGAGAAAACATTTACAAATAGCACGTGAGAAAAAGTTGCATGCCTACATAAAAAATAATAGACTTTATATTAATGGAGATGTCTATAATGCTGAACAGCTAGAAGGAAAGGAAGGCGAGAATAATGAAATTATAATTCCAGAGCAATTATCAAATAGTGCTCCACCAACCCCAACCATTCGAAAGGCAATTTCGGAGGCAGTACCTTCTCCTACAAAGTACTGATAAACCTAGAAAACTGAGATCTGCATCGGCTTCAGAATCCATGCAAACTAGACCTTTGGTCGCTGAGCGTTCCGGAAATGTCAAGAAACAAACAGCTGCCACAAAATCTGGAAAAGAAAATAGTAAATTGGAAATAATAGATCTGTAAGTAGTTTTAAGTCTAAATAATAAAATGTAATAAATGTGTTCAGATTCCTTTCTTCCCTCACGTGTTTTTCTATATTTAAAATTGTGCTATGGACTCATATATTAGAGACTATATAAATAATTCTATAGATACCGTGATATGTAATAGTATTGATGAATATGCTGTGAGTTTAAGCGAAACAAAGAAAGACTTTTCAATATTTCATACTAATATACGTAGTATTCTAAAAAATTTCGATGAATTCCTGGTACTCATGTCTGCAATCAGAAGCTCGTTCGATATTATAGTGTTGTCGGAGACATGGAAAGTACACTAGGTGAATTTATTTGATATTGAGGGATACAAAATGATATATAACTATGGAGATTTGAATCAAAACGACGGTATTATAGTGTATATCAAAGAGAACATTGCATTTACCTATGGTGTGGTTCGGATGGGAGACATAAAAGCTAACCATCTGGAACTAAGTTGGCTGGAGGAGAGGATTTGCATAACAGCAATATATAGATCACCAAGTACTTGTCCATTACTATTTGTTCAAGAACTAGAAAACTACTTAAAAGGTATTCAAAAGAATTTTGCTCTGCACGTCATAGTGGGTGATATCAATATAGATATTCTTCAGGAAACCAATTATGCGCAAGAATATTTGAATATGTTATCCAAGGAGGGATTTACATCACAGATAAATAAATATACAAGAGTGCAGAAAACCCAAAAATCATGCTTAGATCATATTTTCACAAAAACATATATTAAGCAAAGTAAACTAACTCCAATAATTTTAGAAGACGGAATTACTGATCACTTTCCGATAATATTACATGTCAATGTTGAAATGAATCGACAAAATGATCTGACTCCTGATTTGGACCAATACAAACGATATGTAGATTATCGGGCAATCAACTATCAATTAAATTCAGAAAATTGGGATGATGTGCATAATGCTCAAAATGTTGATGACAGTATGAGTATCTTTATTCTAAAAATAAAATCCTTTATTACGGAAAACACCAGATATGTAAAAGCAATAAGAAAAACCACTGGAAGAAAGCCTTGGATTACACCGGGACTTTTGAAATCCATCGACAGTAAAAATCACATGTATACGCGGGCTAAAAAATATCCAGACAATGAACTGCTGCAACAAAGATACAAAGAATATAAAAATTGTTTATCTACATTAATAAAACAAAAGAAAAAAGAATATTATCGTTCAAAAATATCTAAGGGAGGTCAGAACTCTAAAACACTTTTGAAAACAGTAAATGAAATATGTAGCAAAAATGGGCAAAGGGGGGACTTGGATCATATAAAAGTCGGTGATGATGTAATAGATGATCATCAAGACATGGCAAATGTGTTTAATAAATATTTCTCGAGTATAGGACACAAACTAGCACAAGCGATTAAGATTCCTAAAAAATATAAACCTATTGATAATGAAATAGAACATACAATTTTTCTTGCCCCTACAAATGAAGCAGAAATTAAAAAATATATAGCGGAGTTAAAAAATAAAAATGCACCTGGTATAGACAATATTACATCAGAAACCTTAAAGCAAATTGCTGACCAAATTGCAAAACCACTCACTCACATAATTAATAACTGCCTCGAGAATGGAATATTCCCCGCAGAACTAAAGATAACCGTTGTGAAACCACTTTATAAAGAAGGAAGCAGATCACAAATAAATAACTATAGACCTATATCACTTATCTCTAGTGTTGCAAAGATACTGGAAAAAGTAATAACAATACGGCTCGTTAACTTCTTTGAAAAATATCATGTGCTTTCGGATAATCAATTTGGCTTCCGCCAGGCGAAATCCACACAGGATGCAATAGCATACCTAACTTCGAGGTTATATAAAGCAATTGACGAAACTTGTCCCTGTGTATGTGTTTTCGTAGACCTGGCGAGAGCATTTGATACGGTATGCCAGGCAAAGTTGCTGCAGAAGTTAGAAAAGAATGGTATAAGAGGAATAGCTCATATATTACTAAAAAGTTACTTGACTGGTAGAAAGCAACTTACGAAAATTGGCGATAAACTTAGTGATGTGGAGGACATAGTATGTGGTGTTCCACAGGGGACTGTCTTGGGTCCTATATTGTTTGCTTTATATATTAATGACTTACTACTCACGGACATTGATGGTGACGTAATAAGTTACGCAGACGACACTGCAGTAATTTTTACGGCCGATAGCTGGAAAAAGCTAAAAAATAAAGTGCAAGAAAATATGAAGAAGATTAAGGGGCATTTGGATTATAACTTACTTACGATGAATACATCTAAAACAAAATATATGTCATATACCTCATATGAAGCAAATCTGCCTTGCATGGGATCACTCATTATTGACGAAGGAATCAGTATTGATGAAGTAGAATACACAAAATATCTTGGAATAACAATTGAAAGGCATTTACGATGGAATATACATATACACAACATTGTCAAAAAAATCAGAGGTTTGTTATATAAATTCCAATATCTAAGAGAGTTGTTAAGTCAACAACAGATGAATGAAAACATTATATTTTGCTTTAGTACAATCACATATACGATATGGCATTGTTGGATGGGGTGGTGTAGCAGATTGCCACTTAAAGAGTTTAGAAGTTATTCAAAAATACATATTGAAAATTATTATGTGAAAAGAGTGAACTTACCCCAGTGACATCCTTTTCAGTGAGGCTGGCGTAATGGATGCCCGACAGATATACTGCCTGGAAACACTGTTATACCTCAAGAGTAGGAAAATTAGAATACCATTACTCAACCATCATTATAGTACAAGAAATAAGCTTGCCATTACAGTAAAACCTCGACAGCTAAAATCAATTGGCCAAAAAAGTTTCACCTACCTCTCACTGAGACTATATGATCAAATTCCTGAAGAGCTTAAACATATCCCATTCTCATACGTCTGGAAAAGGAGAACTAAAATATGGATTTTTAGTAAGCAAAGAAAATTTTACCACGACATTATAACCGGAAGGGATACTTACCTGCCAATGTCAATAAAAGAACTTGTTATAGCCTCTGTACCAATTATTATGACAATATAACCGAAAGAGACACTTACACTTGTAATTGTGCACACGAGCTTTGAAATAATATAATTAGATACTCATAACAAAATACTTGAATTTTCTTGAGTTATTCTCCTTTTGTTTATTTTCATGTATATTGCTTAACTGTCTGTATTCAGGATTGAAATTATATTTATTATTATATTTATTGTTTGTAATTTGTACATATATATGAGTTTTGAAATAAACATATATTATTATTATTATTATTATTATGTGAAGTGTGTTACTTTATCTTAAGTTGGATGTCATACCTCTTTGCTCAAATTTGTTTGTCTATATGTATTGCTGTATTCTCCATTATTATTATTAGTATTATTAATAGTGAACCTTGTATAAAACTTTATTAGAGTTATCAAATGTCAAAAATGTAGTAAGTTTAATGATCTTACTGCCCTGTATCGAACAGTTGCGGTACCGTCAAGCAGATTTGATGTTTTATTATAAGTACATGCCAAAAAATGGTTCGAAGTTTATTTCTATAGAATTCTATTGATATGGTGTGTTAATTAACAAGAATACAACATATTATATTATTGATAATTTTTGTGTTCGCAATATAAGAAATATATAGAACGACTTTGTATTTAGTGAATATTTAGTCTGTTTTCTGCACTATAACTGATTTTGTAAGTGTTTAAGCGGTCGGTTTCTGTATTTCGACCGAAAACGTTTCTTTGGTCTATTCTGTACATGATAAAATGAAGAAATAAAACCATATAGTAACTTTAAAGCATTATTTATTATCTCAGTTTCACAAAAATATTGAAATTGTTATAAATCTAGATTTAGATACCAACGGTTGAAGTGATGTAATTACGAAGAGCTGGTACACTAGCGTATACACCAGGATATTGAGGACGGGCAGATCCGTATCCCCAGGATACAATACCAATGAGTTGAGTACCAATGACGAGTGGACCACCAGAATCTCCCTAAAGTAATAACGTTAAGTATAATAAAAAGTTGACATTTTAAATAACACTATAGAGTTTACCTGGCAGGCATCATTGCCACCTACTCCTAATACACCGGCGCACATCATTCTGTCAGTAATAGCGCTTTGTCCATATGCAGATCTGCAAGTCGCCTGGCTTACTGTTGGAACTACGACTCTTTGAAGCTGAGTTGCAGCGGATCCACTTTCACTAGTTGTGCCCCAACCAGTTATAACGGAATCAACATTTTCTGGAATTGCCTGGTTAAGTGAGGGCAAGCCAATTACACCAATATTCGTAGACATAGAGAATGAGCTTGCAAGAACAAGAACGCTTATATCATAATCTATGGTCCATGAACTATAGCTTGAGTGTTGGTGTATGGTACTAACTGCTATAGATACACCACCAGATGTACGGTAAGAGGAACCAGCTCGTATAGAAAGAGTACTTGCTGATGAACTGCAATAAATAATTATTAGGTGATGGGCATGCTATTTTCACATTTGGTAATTACCCGTCAGTGCAATGAGCAGCAGTAACTACGACGTTGCTAGCGATTAACGAACCACCGCAAATATGGCTTCCGTACCACATTAAAGATACTTGATAATTGTATTGATCAATAGTTACTGTATCTCCGCATACAATCCTGCCATCGAGAAGTGGCACTATAGCATTTCTGCTAGGGAAGGCTATAACAATGTAAAGTACAAAATCATAAGTTACATATTATAATACATGATATATTCGGTAGTTCCAAACATAGAGTTTTTGGGTTTTAGGTACTTTACTAGCATCTTAAACTAATAGTAGTAAAATAAATGTATCTTACCAAAAGCGTAAGCTACAAGAGCACTCAATACAACAAAACGGAACATCTTGGCGTTTATTGTTAGCAAAGAAAATAATTTTGCGCTTTTATACTAGTCTGTATGTTGATTATCATTGCGATTAAAGGCAAGAAAGAATATAATTTCGTTATCTATTAGTACATTACTTTGCGTATTTTAGATAAAATAATATTCAAGAGCTTTTAATTTTTAAAGCAAGACGAAATAATAGGCACGGCTCGAATTTTTCGTACGATAAGCTTTCTTGCTTCTTATTTTTTAAGATTTGCATCAGAATAATTGAAACATACATGAGTAGGTAAACCCCACCAGTTTTTTATAATACAAAGGTATTTTTAATAATATAAAATATTATTAAAAATCTGGTGTGAAGAACACAAATACAGGTTCACTATTAATATTTTTGTGAACGTGTCCGAACATATCCCTCCCCAGAGACGTAGATACGTATTTCGCCTTTCTACAGGCTCATCGGTACGCCCCTGCTGGAGAAAGAATATCTTCAGACACATTCACAACAAAGAACCACATCGCCACATCACAGAAATTATCCAGACCGAGCGTAGAAGTAAATTCATATTTATATTGTTAAAAATACCTTTGTATTATACAAAACTGGTGGGGTTTACCTACTCATGTATGTTTCAATTATTCTGATACATTACACATGCGGTTAGTCCGTAGTATGAGTGAAGACACAAACAAAATGCAGTTTCTAGAGAGATGGCTGTGCCACCTTTGGAAGGGCGTCGTTGCTTCACATTGGTTATGTGGACAGGGCGAGGTACTTCGGCTGTCTGACAACAGGCAGCGCTGAATTTACTTCTACGCTCGGTCTGAATAATTTCTGTGATGTGGCGATGTGGTCCTTTTTTGTGAATTTGTCTGAGGATATCCTTTCTCCAGCAGGGGCGTACGGATGAGCCCGTAGAAAGGCGAAATACGTATTTACGTCTCTGGGGAGGGATATGTTCGGACACGTTCACAAAAATATTAATAGTGAACCTGTATTTGTGTTCTTCACACCAGATTTTTAATAATATTTTATATTATTAAAATACCTTTGTATTTAAAATTTGTATTTTTTGAATATACATACATATGCCAATACTTCACAAGAAAATTAACTATTATATAAAAAATATTTGACATAATTTCATGATAATCAATTGTCGGATTATTAGATTCAAAGTTTGGTTACAAGAATGTAGAAATTATTTAATTTACATTTCATACGTTCTTGCTGTGATTTTGGAACGCATTTCGAGTTATAGAAATTCATTCATTAGCATAGCAAAAGCCTAAATACATTTTCAGTTATTTTGAATCATCAGTGTTTCACTAGTACTTATTCAATGCATAAATAAATAAAACAACATGATGCGTAAAATTTATTGGACTATTCTTGTAATAGTGCGGTGGGAAGTTGTTGTTATTGAAATGAATGACTTTGAGAAAGGAGATGGTAAAATTAGTTTTACATTACGAATAAAAACCTATATGCAATACCCTTCATTATATCAGTTAGCAGAATTACATTCCATCAGTTCTGCAAGGGTTTCAAATCATTAGAATTACCGGTTTCAAAATTCACAAATTAATGCAGCGATCAATAATACTAAGACATGTAGTATAGTCCGTAAATTTTTACAAATAGAACAAATTCGAATTGCTGATTAAACACCCCGACATAAACTTCTATTATCTCAAGAATGATTGAAATGACAGTGACAATAAATTAAATCATAGAACTTGTAATATATACCGTTCTGTGATGTACACTAGCACCGCAACAACAGCTGTGTACCACCGAGCTCCTGCCCTCACATATGTGGGTAGAGAAAAATATTTCCCGGCTACAGGCTGAAGAACTGCGAGATAAATCGACATAATAATAACAATTCATTTATGCCTCAGCATCGCCAACAGCTTAAGATTAATTTCAGGGGACATTGGCATGAGTTATTATTATGCCCTCGTCTGTGGAGCGACTTAAGATGTTTAGCTGTCGGTATTCTCCGTAAACGTAAAGGAAAGCCACGAAAACTTTCTTGGACAGCTGAGCGCGAATCCGATCACGAGATGGCACGATAAGTTAGTGCTATCGGCTGATATAGAACAAATAATGGAAAAAACGTGATCAAAGCATAAAAAATAAGAACGTGACGTCCAAAGAATACTTTAAAAAGATACCTACTATTACAAGAATGGATATAAAAGTGATGATACCGCGATATCATAAAGTTTCTGTGTCCAAGATGGCATTGAAATAGAAAATATATGTCTGAACTTTATCCATATTATCATACTGGTAACTTAACCTTAATTTTTGAAAATTATTTTGATAGTGTCATCGTGACATCAATAAATATGTCATTTGATTTAATAAAGATACAATAAAACAACAAGCTCTGCTTGTATTCAAAATTTTATTAATAAAAAAAGGCAAAATTAAAGCAAATGTTTAAATTGTTGTCCGTTATTTTCTATTCCCAATCTGACACGCCTTTTCATGCTGTTAAAAGCATTTTGCAGCATTGCGGGCGTTATTAATGCACATTCGTCAATAATTCTTTGTTGCATATCTTGCAAATTAGCAACAGGAGTTTTAAATATTCTATTCTTTAGGTGAGGAAACACGAAAAAGTCCATAATTGTCAAACAAGGTGATCGTGGTGGAAGCTCAACTTCCGTATGTAAACTTATGATCCGATCGTCAAAAAACTCACGAAGAAAAGCAATATTTTCTCGTGTTATGTGTGCCGTTGCACCATCTTGTTGAAAGTATCCATATTGCAATTCATCATCATGCAACTGTTCAATAAATTCATTCAGAATGTTTCTATACCTCTCAGCATTAATTGTGAAATTTAAAAAAATAGGGCCAACAACTCTGCGGCGAGAAACTGCTAGCGCCAAACACCAAGTTTCGCATTATGGAGAAACGATTCAATAAAAATATGAGGATTCTCACTACTCCACATTCGAGTATTTTGGGAATTGACATACCCCGAAAGATGAAACCATGCTTCATCAGAGAAAAATGACAAATTTAGCAGGTCATCATCTTCTATTAAGTTATTTGCAAACCACTGGCAGTACGCACGACGTCTAGGGTAGTCTACCGGCAAAATAGCCTGATGTGATTGCATCTTATACGGATGCATGTGTAAGTTTTTCTTTACAATTTTCTGACATGTTCTATAAGAAAGTCCAATCTCTTGAGAAAGGCGTTTCAAAGGTTTTGTGGGTTCATTTACCATACGTTGACGAACATCATTTATAACTTGTTCCGAACGAACAGTTGGTCTACCAGTACGTGATTTATGACCCACAGAACCAGTCTCACGAAACACACCAACACAATTGGAAAGGCATAAAAATCTTTGGGAATTACAGCTAACTCTGGAAAGTGCTCTCTAAAATCATCCAAACATGCACGTTGACTGTACACCCAAATTCCATCAATTCGCACTCCACTCCGAAAATAGGCTTCAATCATGTACGTTTTTTGCACTATATTGTAAACCATATTTGAATTTACTCGAATGTGCTATGTTTCAAACTCGACGTTCAAACTTGCTTTCAGCAATTCTAACACATTAATGGATGACAGATAATGTCACTGTCAAAATAATTTACAAAACAGAGTTATAGTTCCTAACTTAAGTTCAGACATACAATTTATATTACAAAGCCATCTTCGTCCTAGAAACTTTATGATATCACGGTAGAATACGAGGAAATAATCCCATGAGGGATTATCTTATATTATCAGGTAGGTACTATTTTTTTGGTGTATTTTCATATATTCTTTTAATGGATACATTTTAGTAATGGTTAATTGAGTGTTATTTAGAATTTTAGACGTAAAAAGTCCTAAAATGTTTATTTGTAAACTTAAAATTTGGGCAATATTGTTACGAGGTTTAAGGCGTATCGTATTTAATCACGTGGGAGCGACAAATTGTTACAAGATGGACGCTTGTAGCTCGTGTTGATTCTTTCTGGGCTAGCTGGAGTCTCCTAACAATACTGGAAATGTTTAAATAATAAATGGTGGTGAAGTTGCATCAAAGGTCCAGGACGTGTGTAATGTACTGAAATAAATAGATTACAACTTATTAACTAAATGAAAACACAACAACGTTGTCCATAAAGTTTTGATTTAATATTTACATAAGAAATTGAGCGATTTAAAATTATTAAAGTGATTAAATAAATGTAGCAATATGCGACGAACAAGTAACTAAATATTGATATGCAAAAATTACTCTGGAAAGAAATTAATTAATTCAATTAATGTGAATGCAAGTAAAATAAAATAGTCTCGCATCGAACAATACAGAGTTACCTTTGAAACATAGACACGTAGGCACGTGGTTCATGGCGGGTATTTGAACAGTACGAGGATTTAACTGTTACGAAGAAACGATGGTTACAGCATGGCAGCTGAGGCAAAACAGGATGAGTTTGGAAATGGTTTTGTTTCACGACCTCGTTTTTTAGAGAGGGTATATCGAAGTTGTGATGTCTAAGAATTATGAACTAATCAAAAGCGCGAGCTTAGAATTGCGATATCAATGAAACAAATATCATTAAGATATCTCTTGTGAAAGAAGCTTTAAAATGATATGTGACATGATATAATTATGAAGAAGTATACGTAATTAATTAAGAACTAATTTTAAAAAGAAAATGTATTTGAAAACGAACGTTGAATATGAATTGAACGTTTAAGCAGGTAGATTTGTTGGAAGGGTCAATTGACTAGTGTGATAAAAAAAGAAAGGCCCTCTCTTTACATAGGAATATGTAAAGTGCTTCTCAAAAGTCCCTTCCCCCCCTCTTATCTTTGGAACGATTATACATACACATGTGAAATTTGGAAACTGAATATTATAGGTTATAAACTTCCCTACTAGTGATGATAGATGACGAAATCGTCATAGATGACGTCACAAGGCCATTGTGACCAATAATTTTAAATGGAACGCTTCGGCAAGCGACACCTCTTTTAAAAGATATCGAAAAAACCTATTCAATGATACTCATTTTGTTTGTGTTTGAGGCAGTTTTAATGGCTCATTAGTAAACATGAAAATTTAAATTCCATTCAGTATGATATTAAATACAGATTTAAGAAACAGTATGTACTTAAAGAAATTGCTCGAAATGACCTCCATTTACTTCCTGACAGTGAAATATCCTATTTTTAAACTCTTCTCGTACTTCTTCAAATGTGTCTGCGGAAACAGCCTCACATTCTGCAACAATACGTTCTTTTAAAACGTCAAATTGTCAAGTTAATACTAAAATTCCAAATTCAAGCTCCGCCTATGGTTAGTTGTCAAATAATCTGACGTTTTTGTTAGTCTTCAATATTCGACGTTTTTGTAATTGTCCAAGTTTTTGTACATTTAATAATTTGAGTATTGTTGATCGAACGTCTCACTGTTTTTACAGCTTATGGTACTTTTAATATTTTTGTACATTTTAATAATTTGTTAAACAGTTGTGAGTCGAAAGTTTAAGTGCTTCAAGAAGCGAAATGGTACGTGCTTTAGGTGATAAAGTAGCAGCGGTCCTAATTCTTGGTGAAACTAGACAAAATATTCATGCAGCAGAACGCATTTTTAATGAGAGGTTTCCCGATCGCCCCATTTCGAGGACTTATTTAAGGGAGCTTCTTCGTAAGTTTGAAACAACGGGTAGTATTAATGATGTGAAACGATCTGGCAGACCACAAATTTCTAATGAGAAAAAAATTGATATACTGGCAGAAGTAAGAGTTAATCCTACTTCTTCAACAACTCAAGTTGCATCTACCTGTGAAGTTAGTCTAAGTACAGTACACAGGGTGTTGAAAAAATACAAATTTCATCCATACAAATTAAAAATGGTTCATCAACTCTCAGACGACGACCCAGACCGAAGACTAGAATTTTGTGAAAATATGGAAACTAAAATTAACCAACAGCCAGACTACGTCAAAACAATTTGTTTTAGTGACGAAAGTACTTTCTATCTAAATGGAAATGTAAATACACAGAATGTGAGGTATTGGAGTGACGCAAATCCTCACCTGTTTCGTGAAACACATACCCAATTTCCCCAGAAGGTGAATGTTTGGGCAGGTATCCTGGGAAACCACATCGTTGGGCCTCTTTTTTTAAATACTAATTTAACTGGTGAGGTTTATCTGGAGATGTTGCAAAACGCAATAGAACAGTTAATCCTTGAAATTTTGGAAGATAATCCAGATGAATTCGGCAATTTGGAAATAACATTCGAACAGGATGGTGCTCCTTCACACTATTGCGGTGCAGTAAGACGGTATTTGCATGAGGAGTATCCTGGTAGATGGATTGGACGACGAGGTTCAACGGAATGGCCACCTCGATCACCGGACCTCACACCTATGGTTTTTTTTCTGTGGGGGTACCTCAAATCGAAGGTTTACGCCACTGAACTTGACAATATTGACGTTTTAAAACAACGTATTGTTGCAGAATGTGAGGCTGTTTCCGCAGACACATTTGAAGAAGTACGAGAAGAGTTTAAAAATAGGATATTTCACTGTCAGGAAGTAAATGGAGGTCACTTCGAGCAATTTCTTTAAGTACATACTGTTTCTTAAATCTGTATTTAATATCATACCGAATGGAATTTAAATTTTCATGTTTACTAATGAGCCATTAAAACTGCCTCAAACACAAACAAAATTAGTATCATTGAATAGGTTTTTTCGATACCTTTTAAAAGAGGTGTCGCTTGCCGTAGCGTGCCATTTAAAATTATTGGTCACAATGTCCTTGTGACGTCATCTATGACGATTTCGTCATCTATCATCACTAGTAGGGAAGTTTATAACCTATAATATTCAGTTTCCAAATTTCACTTGTGTATGTATAATCGTTCCAAAGATAAGAGGGGGGGGAGGGGACTTTTGAGAAGCACTGTATATAAAAAATGACTAAATTTGGATTAATATTTTAAATTCGAGAATATTTGCGAAGAAATATAATTTAAAATTAAATTAAACATTCTTATATATATGAAGTGTAACAATATGTACGAAAAAATCTTGCAACTATAGCTTTAGCCTCTTCAATAGCGAACGTTAACTCTCAAACTAACCCTGCAATTGATGTTATAGATGCGGATCAAATAAGTTTAACAATAACAATAACCGTTTATTTGCCCAACAGGTTCATACCCAGTAACATACATACATATGACAAAACAGAAAGAAAGAAAAATATAGTAAAAATTAGTTTACAGATAGACATAAATAAACAAAAAGTGTATATTAATAAACTGGAACACATACGCAAACTCATTTAATGATTTCACCAGTAAATATATCGCTGTAGATTGCATCTGCATTCCGCATTATGTGGTAAACAGGTGATTTCATTAGTAAGTTGGCCCTCGGGGTGCTCAAGTTGAATGTACTCGTATAGCGAGTATTTACTGAAGGTACATTAAATCGAACAGCAGTTAATATCCCAGCGCAGTCAATACTATTGGTGACAAGTTTAAATAAGTAACGAGCACTTTGTTCAATCCTCCGATCAGTAAGTACCCGGAACCCAAAACGTAGCCTTAGTTCATCATAGGAAACATTTCTGTCTGGGTACACTCCAGTATTTTTGAAAATCAAGAATTTCAAAAAGCGTCGCGGTACACGCTCGTTGCTGCGATATATAATGAGGGAACCAAACGACAGACCCATATTCCAATTTAGGAAGAACAAGAGCGAAATATAAAGACTCCAGAAGCGCAACATCATTGAAATATTTACAAGTTCTGATAGTAAATCCCAACATTCTTGAAGCAGACGAACAAATTTTTTGAACGTGACTGTTAAACGATAAAGATGAATCAAATGGCACACAAAGATCCTTAATTTCACTCATGCTGGTGAGTGGAACATTTTAAATTGAATAGGAGGACAAGTATACAGGTGTTATTTAGTTATTTAGTATCCTAGTGAAAGTCATAGCATAACATTCGTTAACGTTCAAAACAAGCTTATTCCTTTCGGACCAATTGGCCAGTGCACTCAAGTTATCCTGAAGCATGTCTACATTGCGTTGATTATGTATGCATTGAAAGAGCTTAACGTTATCTGCATATGCTAAAGCTGGATTTATAAACTTGTTTTGGCGTACCGCACCGTAGCGTTGCAGTTCACAGCAGTTTGTTGCCGTTTGTCCTGGTTAGGTTGAATTATAAACTTGCCGTTTCTGGACGTTGCGAGCCGCCGCGCATGCGCAGATCATTCTTCGTAGGAACGCATTCACATCTGTTCACATCTCACATACAGAAAGGAATTGGTGAATCTGTTCACATCTCACATACAGAAAGGAATTGGTGATTTGTCATTTGTGTTGCCTGATATTATTTAAAATGGACAAAAATAAATATTTGGCCGGAGGTGCAGCAATTTTGCTGTGTTCGTGTGCAGCAGCAAAAATTGTTGATGCAAGGAGAAGTAGAAGACGCTTTAAAGTACGTCCGATAAACCGAGCGCGACGTGTAATGGGCAACTTCCAATATTATTTAAAAATGAAAGAGCAGGATCCAGAGCAATTCTTTAAATAAACACGAATGCTTATGGAATGGTTTCCTGGCAAGATAAAGTAATTACTGGAGGAACTTTGTTGAACAATTAAATTTAATAGCTTGCTCAAATTATTTTTTTTTTTAATATCAGTTTAATTTAGGGTAAGTTAGATTAGATTTGTAAATATTTCTTTTCATTCATGTACATAAGCAACAAATAAAAAACTAAAACAAAATACACATTTTTTATTCAGATTCTAAACAAATAAAAAACTAAAACAAAATACACATTTCTTAATCCGATTCTAGAATTTCTAACATAAGTTTTTGCTTTTGCTTTGCAATAGATGGTGACATTTCATCTAAACGAGCCACTACATATTGCCCAAGAGTTGCATTGACGCTTTTCGGCTCCGACGGGGCTTGCATTGAAGCAGCAACATTTTGGGCTACATTCAATATAGTATCCATTGTCGAGGCAGTTCCATCTGCTCTCTTTCTTTTTCCTGCATTTGAAATAATATCAATATATATAGATTTAGTAGTATTTTTAACAAACCTCTCCTTGAAGCCGGGGTCTCCTGTGGAATATCCCCTATACGCAGCTCTATATTTGAAGCATGCACCTCATCTGGTTCTTCAATATCCTGGCTGTCCCCATCAGCACCAGGAGACAGCCAAGTATCTAATGTTGACCATGCAGATGAGGACGGTATATTTTCTATTTCTGTTAGTACTACAGGAGTAGTAGTGTGTGTTCTATTCCAATTAAGCATAATTATTAATTACTTAGTAATTATATAAAAAAAAGGTTACATACTTCCTTGACTTGGTATATTTTGAATAAAACAACATTTTGTTATATAAATGCCATTTGGATTCGGCTATGGCTGAGCCCGATGGAAGCGATTCTCTTTCGTGAATCGATCGCGGACACTTTTCTACTGCTTCTTACAGTTTTTAACTACAAAAATTATAAGATTATACCTACATACACGAGGAGGCTTGTATAGATATTACCGGACATTCCTGTGAGTGTGAGTGTAATTCCTGCCACGCATTCTCAACTTTCAACACATCCCGGTGATGTTTGTGTTGTAGGTTGTATATAAACTCATAGTTTTGAATTAATTCTATAAGTAATTCTACACAATCTACAAAAACAAAAAGTAATAACAGAACATTGCAATATATTGTATCCAAAGAATGTTAAATAAATTATTTACCTGCTGGTCATTCTATATTAACTATCAAACGACAAATGGTATCCACGCGGTACGCTGTTTGTGTTTGTAAACAAAACCAAGCGCGTTGCGCAAACTCCAAATTGCACAATTTCATTGGTTCATACACCAACGTTAACGAACTGCTGCGGACTGCAACGGAAAAAGATAAAAGTTGGTCAAGTCTGAGCGGTGGCGAACGGCAGCGAACGGAATGTGGGCGTCACAACTCCAACGAACGTTCTTTATAATTATACACGTTTACTTCAACGCTTTTTAACTTGAGCGAACTGCTGCGAACTGCAACGCTACGGTGCGGTACGCCAACGGCAAGTTTATAAATCCAGTTTAATACTTGACAAAACATTAATGGAAACAAATCATTGATGTATAAATTAAAAGCAAAGGCCTCAAACTCGATCCTTGTGGAACTCTAGATAATGCAACAAATTCCAATAACTTAAAACCAATATAGAAAACATATCCATATCTGTTGGACAAGTAAGAGTTGATTAACTTACAAAAAGCAATATTCAGACCAAAACATTAAGTTTCTGGATAAGAAGTTTATGATTAATTGTATCAAAAGCCTTGGAGAAATCTGTAAAAATAACGTCAACCTGTCCCTGGCAATCCAACTCTTCACATACGTATTGGGTAAAACTCACAAGATTAGTAGTAGTCGAGCGTCCTGTCATAAAACCATGTTGAACAGGTGATATATGGGAACGAACAAAAGGATAAATTGAATTATTTATAACTTGCTCAAAAATTTTAGCAAAATTTGAAAGTATTGATATAGGTCTGTAATTACATACATCCGTAGTCTTACCCTTTTTGAAGACGGGCACTATGCGCGCACGTTTCCATCTATCACGAAAAATTGACTTTCTGACAGCAAGGTTAATTATTTTGGTGAGCGGCTGTGAAAGAACGGAGCAAAAATCTCTAACCACGAAGCTTGGTATTTAATCATCACCAGTAGTGAATTTGTTTGGAAATGTATACATAATACTTTCAATACTTTCCTGTGTTACAGGGTAGATGGCAAGCGACTCAAATAGTGTAAAAGTATCAGGTACAGTATCAATATCCGCACCCGAATAGGCTACGGAGAAATGTGATGCAAAACAATCGACGATGTCTTGAGGTGAATCAGTCCAAGTTCCATTGTAAAGTAATTTGCCAGGAATCCGTGAAGTACCCTACCTTGCACGCACAAAAGACCAAATTTCTTTAGGATTTTATTTGATAGAAGCTTCTATGCCATTCAAATATTCTTTATAACTACTGGAAATTTGTAACTTCGTCAAGCTTCTCATTCTTTTGTACTCACTAAGATAAAAGGGGTTCATATTTAATCTCCATTTGCACCGATAATATTGTTTCGTTTTTAAATTGCGCTTAAGTTCCAAAGTAAACCAAGATGGGTAAGATGAAGGACGAGCAGACCGTTTAGGAACAGAGGACTCGAAGGTGTTATTTAAAATGTAATAGAATCAGTTTAGAGAGTAGTTAACGTCGTCCATATCATCCAAAAATGACCAGTCAAGTTGCTGCAAATCATCATAAAGCTGATGAAAGTTCGCCTTTCTGAAATTATAAGAACAGCACCCAGACGTAGGAAACTCTACAGTGTCAGGAGATGATGCAATTTCCATGTTAATCGATAAAGCTGGGTGACGTGCATCTTCAGGAACCAAAGGCAAATCATCGTGGGATATTCGCAGATTATAATTGAAGTTAGAAAAAACAAGATCCAGAAGTCGACTGTCAGTATTTAAGATTGTATTATATTGCCTCAGTTGTAGCAAGTTACAAAAATCCAAAAAAGAAAAAACTTCCGAGTGACGTAAATTAAGATTTGTATGCTCGTGAAAGTGTGATAAGTTGAAGTCTCCAACGAATAAAAGTGGTTTATCCACGAAAAAAATTGCAAAAGATTCAAGAAATAATTCAACGTCATTATTGGGCACATCAGGTGGAATATATATAACACATATTGTCGTGAATTTTTCTAACCAGAGAGAGAAAAAGATGGTAGAATTAAATATTAAACAACAGTTGAGTAATTTGGGGAGTTAAATGTATTCATGAATTTTATTTATTATGTTTGTAAAAATATATTTTTGACTGGCCCTGTATGTATTATATTAGAGGGGGGTGTGGCCAGAATATGTACTATTGAAATGATGTAGGAGATTTTCGCGGTAAATTATTGAGAGATACCAGATTTTTCAAACCAAGTGGTCATAGAGTATAAGAAATTCATTTTTAATCTCTGTTTTTTGAGTAAAGTCGGGTTTTTATTGTTCGGTGCATTTATTTTGTGCATTTTAAGTTATTTCGATTTTTACGAGAGTTTGTGATCTCGCAGTTTATATTTTAATTAAATTATGGTATCTCTCACGTAGTTTTTGTGTTGATTGTGCTTAGATCGATGTAAGTAGAAACACTTAATTATATTATTGCTTATATGATGATTAGCTGATGTTTGTAAATTTTAATGTATAATTTGTGATAATTTTGATATTTAAAGTAGTATATGAGTATTAGAGAAAATTGTCATGTTTCTTTTTTAGTGGAGTTTTTTCTTCAAGATAATATTCTAGAACGTTTGAAATTCAGGTTGGATTTTTTTTTTGTTTATGGGTTTGATTTTGTCATGTTTTATTGCGCATGACTGTAAGGCTGTCACGCGTATTCGATAACTTTGTAGTTGTTGATATTTGATTTATAGGGGTTACAGTAGAGGTCAAACTTGACAAATTTCTCAATTATTTATTAGATTTATGTTTGTTCGAGAGTCACAGGGGGTTTTTCTCTTTGTGCGAGTCATATTCATAAAGAGTCTTTCCTCCTAAGCTACTGTTAATTTGCTTTAGCTCCCTGTACATTCTGTAAAGGGATTTTTTCTTTTTTTTTTATTTTAATTAAACCTGTAAACTAACTAAATGTGAGTTTTATTAATGTTTGTTGTTTTACTTTAATTATAATCTGGCCCATATCCGTGAGGATCGACCCGAGAGAAGTGAGCTCTAGGAAATCTACAAGACTGAACAGCCGGAAGCATAAGTTGTAGTGTGAACAAAAAAGATTAATAAGCAATCAAAAGCACATTCCACTGCAATATGTACAGTATAAGTGACTGAATTCTACATTTGTAGGCTATTAAATCAATTAACGGAATCGATGTAGCAAATTCAGAAGTATCTATAATTTCGAACGAAATTGTATTAACCAGAGCAATAATCACACCGCCACCAGTAGACCTTCCCACAGTAGCAAACTTACGAATACATCTAATTACATTATAATGAGTTGGAAAGAACTCTGAGTTTTCAAAGGAATCATTTAACCAAGTTTCAGTGATAAGGACAATGTCGAATGACAAATCACAACAGTTAGGAAAAAATAAATGCGATTTTGAACGAAGACCTCGAGTGTTTTGATAGTATAATTTAAGAGAGTACGAATTACTGTCGGACGAAACTAGTTTTCCGAAGCCATGATTGAGTTTAGTCTATTCAGGTAATTTTAAACCTAAATTTTCCCGTGTCGAAAAGAAAAAACTATAGAAAGATTAAAAAGAAGACATAAAGATATTCACAAAAAAAGATGATCAAGTTAACCGTGTCGTAATTCCAGTAATGCAGAAGCTAATCACATGTCATTTGAATAGATCGCAATTTTCGAAATATAAATTCAATTGAATTCATTTTGGTGTTGTAGAAATATAATTAGTTAGAGTGTCGACAATAGTATATTAAAAAACAAGTTTAATAAGGCACCATTTTGCCGCACAAGATCAGTTTAGAAAACGAGCCGCGATAGCGGCGAGTTTTCTAAAGAGCGAGTGCGGCAAAAGGCCTTATGAAACGAGTTTTTTATACTATTTTTTCTATTTTGCGTTTTTTACATTAATAAATTGCTTAAATTGGAATTATTTAATTTGAAAGTTCAGAGTTTAATTTTTATATAAAGCATGCATTGGTCACATTGATACTTGACATTTTCAAATTTAAATCTTGCTATCCGCGAAGTATATTATATTACATATTATTTATTAATTTTCGTTAACATTACTTGATATTTCATATAAAAATATCAACATGAGTGACATAGAAACATATATATGTTGTTGTCAATTGTATGCAACACGTTGTTTGTGTAAAATACGGACATACTGTCGTGAGCAAAAAAAAATCGGGACAGTGTCAGAATCGTAATGTCAATTTCCCTTATTTTTTAGCATTGTAATTTTGACATTTGATTAATTTTCAAACTGTACGTCAGATTATCTATCATAGTGGCTAATTAAAAATTGAAAATACCGCATTTTTCGAAAACTGATGAAGTCAGACCTGTTACTAGTTTGGAAAATCATTAAGAACTGTATCGGATCGGTTCAATTTAATATTGGTAAAAGTTCAGCCGCAAGAATATATAAGAAATGGAGGGAAGGAGATAATTTAAATCGGAAAATAGGTCCCGAACGTAACAAAATTTCAAACTCGCAGGAAGACGAAACACAATAGTTACTGAGATTGGTCACAACCCTTTCAAAACATTAAAGGAAGCTATAAGAACAATACAATTTCCTGTCTCATTTTGTAACACAATGGTTACAAGAGAATGAAATTTAAACTTGATATTTCCCGCCCTAGAGTCTTTATCTAAATCTCAATGTATGGGGATTAATGAGATATAGCTGTTACCCAGGAAGAATTTTGGGAGATTGCTCAAAATGCTGGGCATCAAATTCCTATAAATGTTGTACAAAATATCGTCGCTTCAATGTCTACAAGATTAGATGAAGTTATAAATAATAACGGTGGAATGACGAAATACTAATTATTTTAATTATATTCTTTCTCTATCGTTTTTAGTAATTTTTATTAGTATATATTGTAAAAATGTTTAATAAATGTCAATGAAACATACATTTTTGATAATTCCTGACTTACTATTATGAGTAAAGATAGCCACTTAAGTAGTCACAATTTAAACCCACGCAAAAACAGTGTCCCGTTTTTTTTGCTCACGACAGTATATCATATCTGTCAAATGTACATAAATTCTTAAAATCAAATGACAGCAATGATATTTATTTCTGTATTCGAACAACGCCAACATTGAAAAATGAAAAAAAAGTGTATCGAAATGAAGCTCATTTCGATACTGTTTTGGGTTTTATAATGAGTTCATTTCGAACGAAAAATAGAAAAAACAAATTTAAATCCGAAAAGGATATTGAACTTCTATAATCAAAGTTAACAAAATAAAGGTAAAAATAGTAATTGAAGGGTTTAAAAAGCCAATTCTTTCTGATCGTGATGTCGCATGCAAATTAAGTGTATAAAAATTGGAAGTACATAACATAAAGGATTATGAACCTATTGAATAGTGTCTGTAGTTCCAAATCGAAATTCAACAAAAGAGCGATTATGTAAAATGAATTCTTTAACAAAAATTGCGTTAATACAAGATGAAAAGTACGTAACGGCTGACTAAATAATTACTATGTTAACAATTTCTTGTTGTACATGTCCGTTACAAACGAGAATGAACTGTAACTATCGTTGTAAACGATAAAATGTGTTGTTTAATAAGACTACTAGTATTGTAGTATTGTTTGCAACCAAAACAATGTGCTTTATGAATGATTAACAATTCATAACTCAATGTGCAAAAGTTTACTCCATGTTGCAGGGCCAAATTATTATGTAGAAGTTTACCTCACATTATGGGATCAAATTTATTGTTAATTTATTATTTGGTGTGAAAAATCAATTTATTTGGTTGGGGCTTGTTTTCAAAACATCGTACATTTTTAACGAACTGGTAGAACAGATCAATTGGAAATTGAACAATAGCAGTGAGAAAAGACATACCAAAATTAATAAATAGTTAAAAGAGCGATATAATTCAAACAATAAAATATTCTTTCTGAATAAACAGTTTAAAAGTAATTAAAGGATAATAATGGGAACTATTCCTGGATATCCAACTCAAGTAGTCATGCGATTACTGAATGTAGGCTTTCATAGTCTTGAAAATTCATTTCGAAACTGAATAACTGTATATTGCTGTTTCCTTAAGAATATCAACGTTCTAATTATCGCAACATACACTCTTCTATTATATAAATTATAACAATCAATATTCTTATTTTAATATTGACATTTAAAAGGCTCATTTATCGGGGTAGTCCCATAACTGACCGTCTTATTACCGACCGCAACAAAATTTTACCTGTTTCGGTGCCATAACTGACCGCGATCATTTTATTTTGTGAAACGAACCCAATCTATTTAGGTAATAGTCTCATTACTGACCGTAAGATGAATTGACCCATGATATAATTAAAAATTCATTTAATAAAGTCGTATGGAAAATTACTCCATTAGAATCACATTTTTGGATATGTTACTAGCATACCTATTCTTCTTATCTCCCCCCCCCCTTCCCGCGCCCCGGCTAATGGCTGGCTTAAGCTGTAGTTGTTATTAAGGTGTAGTCGTTATTAAGTTCTAAACAAGTACACAGCTGATTTTGTGCGTGTGAGTTATAAGTGCAACATGGATATTCTTGAATTTATCGAAAGTGGCAAAGAAAGATGGCAAGCCTTCTATAAGGGATATAAATATTGTCTTAAAAGGACAATCAAAAATGGTACGAAGAACTGGAGATGCGTGAATTCCAAAAATAACAAGGAAAGCAGTGGCAGTATAACTACTGATACGGAAGACAAAGCAGCTATGTATGAAGGTAAACACAACTGTTCCAAAGCTCCGAATGCAGCCTACACAGATGTGGAAAAATGCAAATCCAACTGTAAAAAGCGCGCTAGGGAAGAACTGACATCAATACCAAAAATTTTTGAAGAAGAGTTCCATCAATCCAACAATTCGTCAACGAAATAAAGCTCTAGGTGTACCAGTTTTACCTAAAACACAAACTGAACTTTTAATTCCAGAAAACTTGGTACTATTTGAGGATGGACATAACTTTGTGTTATTTGATACTTTAACTGATGAAAGAATTATATGCTTTGGAAGCCAACTCGCTATAGAATCGCTTTCAAGAGCAAAAATCGTTTTTGCAGATGGCACTTTTAAAAGTTGCAATAAACTGTTTCACCAGTTATATTCATTGCATGTAGACTTGGGTAGTACAGACCGAGAAACCAGAGTTAGGCCAGCGTTATATGTATTACTCCCTAATCGAAAGAAATCCACATATACGAAACTGTTTTCCCTCATTAAAGAAAATATTCCCATCCGAATATTATAGAGCTAATCAAAACTCTAAAAAAGGATGCTACTCATTATGATATTTTACAACAAAGAATCGAACATAATTTATGTTCTAAACAAAGAGCTGGAAAGTATATTTTATTAGACCGAAGAATCGAAGATACTATGAAGCAGTTAGAGCAGACAAACAGAATTGATATTGCGCTACGACAGATAGTACATTAATTCCATTATAAGGCAAACTTAAGATTAGATTGTAAATATTCTGTACATATCATTTTTGAATGACGAATGGCTTATGCTGAATACTGTAAATACTTTATAAAAATTATGTACTACAGACGAATGCAAAATGCAGAATTTTTAACCACGCCGAAATTTGTTACAAATTCTGCCAGTCCTAAGCCTGGAGTGGGAAGGAATTTTCTTATTTTTACATTTTAACATTGAATTTCTTACTAAAAGCTTGGCTCACCTCTATAATTAAACCCTTATTAATATTGACGGTCAGTAATGTAACTATTTAATCTTCCGCAACCCCTATACAAATTTGACCAAATTACCGCGGTCAGTAACGACACTCGGATACTCGACGGTCAGTAATGCGACGGTCAGTGATGGCCCTAAGTCCATTTATCAATTTCGTTGTCCATAGAATTTGTTAAGAGGAAAGAGAAACTATGAAAAGTTTTGAGAAACTTGTATTATGTGAGAGATTAATTACATCTGCAAACGTCTAATTAATATGGTGCATTTTTATGTTACAGTAGAGGTACCATCAGTATATTTGTGGCGGCATGCAGCTCGCTAACACATACCTCCGCTCCTTCATTCCAACTGCTTCTTCCGAAGAGGAAGAAGCTGCTGAAACTTCTAGCCCATAGATGTTGGGTGACTAGTTTCGTGAGTTCGTAGAATCCAGAGCGTTCCAACTATAACATATTTTTGAGCCTGTCTAATCAGCGTGTTCAGATAATTTTTTTTTTGATATTTTTGATTATTATTAGATGCTTATCCCACCCCCTCGCAATATTCCAATTATTATTGAAATAAAAATTATTTAAAATCTCTCGTAGGTCAAGCGCAGTTGATAGATCGATGTATGTTATTCTTTTGTCATCTTCTTTAGCCGGGATATTTGGATTACTTGGACATGATAACACGACGACGTACATTGCTTTATCTTATAGACGACTATGTCTCGCTTATTCGCTGCTATTTCTGTAGTCGTCTTAAATGGAAACTTCCAGACGATTTTGCGGTATGCTTGTACATATACGGCGGAATCAGTTCTTCGCAAGTGTCGAAAATGAGAATAGAAGACCTTGCAGGCAGCGCCATTTCTATAGAAATACAAATTAGGTGCGTATTTAAGCAACGCTGCAGTGGTTTCGTCGTGTGCTATTCAGGTTCTACATTTAATGTCTGCTGTTGCAACGCCGATGACTCTCCTCTTGTAGGCCAGTGTGTGAAATATTCTATCCTGGACCGCAATAACATATCCTTCCATCTCCGATTAGAACGATGAGGATCTTAGGATTGCATATGTTAGTAGCTCTTTTGACAGGTCGTGTTCGATTGTGTTTTTGTAATATTGATTGCGCGTGGATTTAGTCATCATCCTCTGGTTTACTGCTCGTTTTAATGTTTTTCGACGCTCATTGGACACCATTATTGTTAAATTTCTACGCGATCTGTTTCGTGGCTGGAGGTTAATGTCGAGGGATAGGTATTCATGCTTCAAGGGCGGAACTAAACAGAAAGGCGCCTTGCCAATGATGTTCATTTGTGTTGACAATATTCAATAGTGGGCCTTTGGTGTTGTAAATGTGATAAGCGGTATCCGCCATTATTCTGTAATAAAGATCTTCAATACCGATCATCCCTCTTCCTCCACTATATCTTTATAGATGCAGTCTTTGTTTCGATGCATTGGAATAATGATGTCTGTTTTTGGTCATCATCTTCCGCGTATCCCTATCCAGTTGAGTTATTTCACTAGTGTTCTACTTTATCGCTCTGAACATGTAGGAAATTATAGGGACTGCTAACACATTTGTTACATTTATTTTTGCTGATAGTTCTTCTGACCATACCTTATCCATTATTATTATATATTATTATTATTATAAAAATAATGTGTTGTGCTGTCTGGAATTTCACTAATAGAGGGCACGCATGTATGAAAGAAATCCGGTTAAATCAAATCTCGGTGAATAAATTAGAGGTTGAAAGGCATCATTAATGGTTTGATCAATTTTAACGTATACAAAATCACGATTCAGATTCTTTCCTTTGCGAATTATTTCAATTTTGTTGACTATTTTCCTTGCAAATAAGCTCAAGAAGTTGAGCAAACGTTTACTTAGTTTAATTTTATAAATATATATTTAAATTCCATGCCATATTTTGTTCAGCATATCTTAAATTGATAGTAGCAGTTGTTGTTATTTAAATACTTCAGATAGACAGGAAATGTGGACAAAGGGAACTTAATATAAAATATCTTGTTGTTATGCACTCAAAATTACACTTTAATCATTATTTATTAGTATACATTATATTTTGTCAAATTGTCTTAATAGCAGATATCATAAGGATTTGTGTATTGAGCATATAATTGGGCAAAAGTGTCAAAGGGGCAGTTGTAGCCGCAGTTTGGTATATAAACAAGTTGAGGTATGTCGTTCTCGTAATTTTGATGTATAACCTAAAAACAGAAAAGATAATATAGTAAAGTTACGATTAATAATTCAATTTCGGATAAATTACCCTAACATGTGGAGCGTCATTTATGACGTGTATTTCGAAAATTATAAACGAGCCATATTGTGGAATGTGCAGATCTGGAGTTCCTAATCAGGACAATACAGCAGCAATATTCAAATCATGTCCCGAGTATAAATAAGCTCTTAGATTATTAACGGTTGGATCTTCATCCACAGTAAGTTGAGTATCATTGATGATTTTGGAAAGTAAAAAACCTAAAACGTCCAAATTATAAAATACAATCTCGGGCATTTACTTAATATATAAACTTACCTGCTCCTAGAGCTCTTGTTTCTTCTGTGTGAAATAGTTGTTGCCAATCCAATTTCGTGATAGACGTTATTGGTTCTGGCCAAACGGAGTTAGTCCATTCGGGTAATACTAAGCCCAAGTCATCCTGCGATCTTAGAGTTGAGAATAAAGATAAGGCTATACCAAGAATAGAAGAAGTTATACCAGAATTTTGTTTAAGATAATTTATTACTTCTGAGTAAGGTGCATAAATATTCTGGTAAGTCGACGATGCTCGATGTGCTTCCAGATTTGTTGTATATTTTGGACAGTTTTGATATGCGAAGAATAACTAAAATTTTTTGTTTTCTTTTTGTAAAACTTTTAAGAAGTCAATAAAATTACCTTATCTGCAGAGGAGTCAACATAATTGTAAGGTATAGGTTGCCAGTTTAAAATTGGATTCCACCTTAAAATGTTGGTAGGCGGAAACATAGCGGCCAAAACTAATTGCAATGATGCCTTGCATCTCTGTACTGAAGATGATAGTACATCCACTATACCAGGGCTGTAATCGCTGGGAATAAACCCATCATATGTATTTCTTAAGTAGAGGCCGATGTTATATTCCCATTCTTTATCTGCCTAAATGCCATAAATGTATTAATATATTTGAAGATAGTAAGTACACAAAATTACGTTTGTTAATTGGCCTTCACCGATGGGATAAAATGTATCATTTCGGTATGGATCAGTTGGATAGGAGCCGTCTTGAGTTCTGTTTCCATGTCTGAAAATCTGAGTTAAAGGCATTAAAAATTCATTTGAAATATATTAATGTTGTTATACTTACAACATGAATTAATTTTAGAGTGTCGTGATCAGGTTCATCATGCGGCTTTGTGACAGAACGACCATCGGCAAAACAAATGAAAAACAATAATATGCCTATCAACAATTGTCTAGCCATGATTATGATGTCTACTGGACTGCTAAAGGTGTTCCGATTCGTTTCACATTATATAGTCACAATTTTCAAACATAGGCTTATGGGAACTTTATTCAAACAAATATGTTAATCTCCTTTTTTATGTAAATTGTAAAATTATGTAGTATGAACTTAACATAGAACAGAAAGTATGTTTTGATAAGGTTTAATCATGATTAACGTAAATTTAGTTGTTTAAATAGTTTTATATCATTGATTTTTTACCTGCTTTATACTGTCTCTCACGAAAAGCCGGATGCTTGATACAACATTGTAAAATATTCTTACAGATAGTGCTAGTCTTTCTAGGTAACTACAAAAAAGTATATTAGCGCATGTATGTATAATTTAATATTAAAATAATTGGTTTTTTATTTCTTTTTTATAAATATAATATACCCATACTTTTCGTATTTGGTTTACTTCTTAAAGTTTTTTTTTTTCATATTTTTCTCTATATATCTGAAGTTAATGACTTTGCCGACTTTAATTTTTTTATAGCTGCCTAATATTCTATAGGCTATTGAAATACGAGTAGCCCGTATAAAAAATGTCAATCGAATTATAGCTTATCAACGTGTATTGTTTTTAATGAAATTATGCATATATTTTACTGGAGATAAAAAAAACATTTGAATATTTGCTCTTGATTAAATTGAAAGAAATTAGGTATATCATGAAAAGGTGTGAAGACTATAGCAATAATGGTCAACAATGTTGAGATGGAGAACCTCTGCGGAAAAGTAAATATGAGATATATAAAAGTACCCTATTCTATAATACAAAGGTATTTTTAATAATATAAAATATTATTAAAAATCTGGTGTGAGGAACACAAATATAGGTTCACTGTTAATATTTTTGTGAACATTACACATGCGGTTAGTCCGTAGTATGAGTGAAGACACAAACAACATGCAGTTTCTAGAGAGATGGCTGTGCCACCTTTGGAAGGGCGTCGTTACTTCACATTGGTTATGTGGACGGGGCGAGGTACTTCGGCTGTCTGACAACAGGCAGCGCTGAATTTACTTCTACGCGTATGTGTCTGAAGATATCCTTTCTCCAGCAGGGACGAACTGATGAGCCTGTTGAAAGGCGAAATACGTATCTACGTCTCTGGGGAGGAATATGTTTGGACACGTTCACAAAAATATTAACAGTGAACCTGTGTTTGTGTTCTTCACACCAGATTTTTAATAATATTTTATATTATTAAAAATACCTTTATATTATACAATACTGGTGGGGTTTACCTACTCATGTATGTTTCAATTATTCTGGTATCCTATTCTTCCTAGAGGGCGTTTAAGAATGACTGGAACAGAAATTTAGTTTTGTCGTCTCTTACTGTAAGCAATTTATTAAAAAAATAAGTAGAAGATAATTGCTAAGTTAAATGTAATCGTAGTTTAGAGTGAATTTATTATTTTAAAAAAATATATAAAATTTAGCAAAATATGATTTTGTTAGTGCTTTCTTCAATAAAAATATATGATGAATTAAGGTGTCATATATTATTCTAAAATAGAAATGAAACTCCGGTTCAAATCTTCACTTTTTAATATTTAATCGTAACACGACTTACTTACAGCTAAAGAGTACGTTACAAACTAAATTAAAAAAGCGTTGTAAAATAATACCAACCTTCTTGATTTTATATATATTTTTTTTTAATTTAGTTTGTAACGTATTGTTTAGCTGTAAGTACCCGAGAGAGCCACTGTGCTGGCGAAAGAATTGTCGTGTTACGATTAAATATTAAAAAGTAACAGACGAGACACGTGATAAATAGTTACAAAACAGGGTTGACCACTTACACATTTGTTACTTTTTAATAACATTTTGATGGTATCTTGTTTATGAATAAAGATTTACAGTGCAGCCTCGATAACGTGAACTAATTATGGACTACTGTGTTCATATATTCGAGAAGTTCATGTTACTGGATAAAGTCAATCACAAACAAAGGTGGCATATGGAAACTAACTTAAATTTGTATTATGCTTAAAACATACTTTATTTAAAAAACGAGCAAATCAAATAAACAAGTCTAATTAATTTTTCTTTAGAAAGTGATCCAATTTTGTTTGACGGAAACGTTGTTTGGTTGAAAGTATAGTAGCATGTTCACGTAATTTTTGTAGGGACTGAAAATCCTTGACGTCAGCATTATTTTGCACAGCCCATTCCAAACCTCTGTTAAATATACGAATTTCTTCTACGTTACTAATTTTGTCTATATCCTTAGACAATTCCTCGTTTTGATTTGTGACACATTCGATTTCAGAATCATCAGAATGATGATTCTGACTAACACTGTCTAATTATTGGTGGTTCCAGTTTATTCTATGCTCGTTATAAGTTTAAAATTGCATCCCTGAGGTTGTACTGCTTTACAATGACATTATTATCTTTTGATTTATTAGCTACAACCATTACCAAAAAACATAGAGCGATAATGCAATTTGGCCAAACTTATGATGTTTTGGTCTACAGGTTGAATTAAAGGTGTGATATTGGAAAGCATATACATAACATGAGTTAGACCATTATTAGACGAAAGTTGCTCTTTCGGGAGATCACTAGGGGCATTGTCCAATAAAAAAGTGCTTTCCCTGGAAGATCTTGTTTTCTAAGAACATTTTTCACCTAAAATTATTACATAATTCAAACATTTAGTTTTTAAAATTTAGGCAATAAACTCACCTCAGAAACAAACATTTAATTGAAGCATTCCTCGAAAAATCCGTCATTCATGCAGACTTTGAGTGTTTGTGTAATGTTTAGGAATGTAAGAATTCTTAAAACTTAAGGATTTTTAGCTTTTCCTATTACCAAAAGTGTCAATTTATGCAGATCAGTCCCGTTTGCACATGCTAGAAACGTTATTCCTTCTTTGGCTGTTTTCGGCAGTTTTTTCTTCAGTGGATACGTAGGCTTCGCAAAAGCGTCCAGTACAAGCCAGTTCATCAGCGTTGTACACCTAATTATAGTCTAACTTTAAGCCCTTATGTTTTCGCTAGTTATTGCTAAAAGCCGTATGCCAAATCTTTTCTTAAATTTTTGTAGCCACTCTAAGCTAGCAGAAAAAGTAGGCGGACTTCCATACAATTCTCCATGAAAATATTTGGCTCTCTCTTTTAAAATTAGACCACTTATTGGAGCATTCTTCTCTTGTTGTCGTAAAAAACTATCCATACAAGGTTACTTCCACTTTCAGGTACTCTGAAAGACAAAGAGATTTAGCTCCAGAAAATGTCATGGCAACTCTTGAAGTAATCTGGAGTTTTTGTTCTTAATCGAACACACTGTGGATTTGGCTATTCCATACTTTTTTGATAAACAGGTAACTCCGAAACCTTTACTAACATCGGATTAGAGAGATAGTTGGTGGCCTAATACAAAAAAGCTAAAGTTATCAACAAAAGGAATAAAGCGAATTTTCATTTATGTGTACGTTACAGAGGCAAAATATTCTTGACGTTCACGTTTTGGAATACGCATATCAATTTGGCTGTTCACATTTAGGAATGTTTACGTTATGGGACATTCATGTTATCGAGATTCTACTGTATATTGTTTGCAATATATTCATTATTTTATTTTACTGTTAAAATGTAGGATTTCACATACTGTATGTAAGGTAATTGCAATCTTTTCATTAGTAGATGCCCGAAAATATTGATGTTAATTTTGTTCATATTGTGTACGCGTTATTATATTTTAGACCATAAAAACTGCAAATCAATTCTTTACCATGAAAGAAAATTTTATATTGCATCTGAGGGTAATAAGCCTTTTATATGTTAATAATTATTACAAGTTTTCTTAAGATACAGAATGAATGCTATATTTCTTGCTAGGTGACGGATTATTATGTATCAGGTATGTATTTGGAATATGTTTAAGTAATTCAATAGTTACATAAAGGAATACCTTCACGCACCTAATTTCTTACTCTATTATTAATTTAAATAAGATACTCAATTTGTGCCTTGTATTTTGTTGGTAACTGAATCTGTTGTCCAAGCTTTGTATCACTTAAGCTATGATAGAATAATTTTTGATTCCTAGCAAATAGTTTATTTTACTACATTTGAGTATCACAGATTTGATATCGTTTCAACCTTTTTGCATATGCCACTAATTTTTGTTTTAGTAAATCCTAAATTTCTATTACATTAAAGTTTTCAGATGAAGCAAAGCGGCTCACTATAATCTCTGCATGTCTTTTAATCTTTGTGCTAGTATTAACCTTTAAGCTTTGAGTGAGTATTCCAATTTTCCTTCTCAGATTTTCTATCTTGCATATCAATCGTTTTTCCCAACATGACATGAA
Source organism: Melolontha melolontha (assembly GCA_935421215.2). NCBI lineage: Eukaryota > Metazoa > Arthropoda > Insecta > Coleoptera > Scarabaeidae > Melolontha > Melolontha melolontha. Next base: position 24,990,700 of record OW285240.1, on the reverse strand, counting down.
GTTTTATTTCTAGCATCGAATGGTACATCTACGGAGTGAATATTTTGACCATTTAATATCGACAACGTACATGCACCTGTATATATTGAGCTGTGGAGTTCTTCCAGTGTTGTGCTAGTTTTTATTTTTGACTCAATAATGACGTTTACCTCGTTTCTAAAATCTGACGTGCCGTTTTGGTAAATAAGCTTTTTTAGATGGGGTCTTGTTATTGGGTATAACTCCGTGATATTTAAGAATTTTTTTTTCAGATTCTAAATGAAATCTACTTTCCTGTATCGGTGAGGCTAGTAATTCAGTTTAAAACGGGTTTATCTGTTCTTCCACTTCCACTTCGTTATTACCACTAATGCCTAGTTCTAATGGTCTTATTCGCCAATTCTAGGAATTTCTCGGTTACCTGTCTGTGTAGTTCTGTTCCATATGGTACTTTAATTGCTTTGCGTTTTGTTATCATGTAATAACATCTAATTAACATTTCATATCTAATGTCCAAGAAGTTCCTTTTCTTTGATGTTGGTCCGATTTAACAGAGTATTAGCAATCTCTTCAATATCTTTATCTGTATTCACTTCTATTTGTTGTTAAGCATCATTTCCATATTGTCGGATCAACGTTTCTTTTTTATAATTTATATTTTGAATCTTCAACATCTGCTTGCTAACCTTGCAATAGAAGATGCTATATTAGCGTAATGAGTAGAGCAGACCAATTTCCGTGCGCGCCATGTGCGCCGATTTGAGGATGATTGTATTGTATCAGAACTAATAAAAAGCATTCAGTATGTGTTTGGTACTTGCTTAGACTGCATGTAAGTGTAAGCATACGTAATAAAATGTCGTCGACACATAAATCGAGAAAACGAACGTTGTCAGACGAAGTGAATTATTTTATTATGGATTTCCCGGACTTAATATACGATGTCTCAAAAATTAAATGTTTAGTGTGCAATACATATCTAATGTGTTGGTTAAAAACACATTGTAAAGAACACGTAAGCAGGTCGAAGCACAATAATAACAAAATTAATCGACAACAGTTTATACATGAACTATGTGTAACTACGATTGTGTGTACACTGTCGTTTACCTTTTTAAGTAATGATTCATTTGATTCATTTTGGAATAAATACGCGAATCAAACGTGGTTTTATCATTCGATCCGAAAGAAAGTGCAGCTATCAATACAAGCCAGAAAAAAATTCAAAATGCCCAGATTAAAATAGATTTACAAAGTATTCGTGGGAATTACTTGGGACTAGAAGAAGCAATAACAAAATTAGAAAATTCGTGGCTGTCGTTAGAGGAATCAGTGCAAATCGTTAAAGATGTTCACGCACAACTGTGTGCTGTTGAAGACGCAAAAAGTGAAAGTGTTTTAGACAGAAATGCAGATTTTGACACCTTAACACGTATTTGTGAGGGCACATCTACAGATGCGTTAAGTTGCTTAACAAAGTATTCTGATTATGCGAATATAATATCACTAGGTGTAGAACGCTCGTTTTTCGAATATAAACATATTTTTTCCTCACGGCGGATGTTTTCCAGAAATAACCTTAGAAATGCACCTGATGTTGAAAATATACAATCGAGTTTCTCCAGTTTGTCTATCCTTGGAAGACGCTTAAAACGGTAAGTGTTTTTTTAAATCCTGTGTCGTGCACACAATCACTGATTTCATAAATTTTCAATTTTATTTATAGGTACATACAGCGCTGCTATAATATGTACTATTCTTATTTTTCGTGTGTTTATGCATATTACTTTAATAGCAGAAAACCAAATGTTTATTTAATTATTTCTGATAGAATAAATGTCTCTACTTCTATACTTATATCGGTAACAAGCTCATGTTGCGTCCCTATTCTATGGCATATTCTAATATAACGAGTGATCATTAAAATTTTCGCTCAAGTAAGCCATGTACACAAAAAGTATGTCCTAACTTAAGTTATTAGAGGAGATCTGTCATTATAATTTAAAACGTCATGATTGTTGAAAAATAATTTGAAATTCTGACTTCTATATTAAATACATTTATAATTTTTATACAAAGTAGTATAATATTATAAAAAATGTGTAAAATGTTGACCATTCTCCACCAAGCATAATCGCACTCTATTTCGTAGAGCATTGAAAACATTGATCAGTATTTGCGGTGCGTTATTGATGTGTTCACATTTTTTTATGATTTTATGTCTTAACTCTTGTAAAAATCCATGACTGTTAAATCACACGATCGTGGTGGATATGGAATCGCTGTATTTCTACTTATTATCCTATCGCCATAAAATTGTTGCAAAAACTGAATATTTTCAAGTGTAACGTGAGATGTAGCCCCATCCTGTTGAAAATATCCGACCTGGAGTTCATCATTAGTCAATTGATTAGTAAAAACACTGAGAATTTCGTTACGATATTTCTCCGATGTTATCGTGCCCTCAAAGAATATTGGTCCTATTAATCGGTGACGACTCATACCTACCCATACGCCTATATTTTCTGGATGTAGAGGAACTTCTCTGTAGAAATGAGGATTTTCACTGGACCACATACGCATATTTTGCGAATTAACATTACCTTTCAAATAAAACCAAGCTTCATCGGTGAAAAAAGTATGATTTAAAATATTGTCTGTCATTGTTTGAATTAACCATTGGCAAAATTGTGTTCTTTTTTCATAATCCGTAGGTAATAGATTTTGTACAGAAGTTAATTTATATGGATACATGTGCAAGTCCTTTTTTAAAATTTTTTTGACATGTTCCATACGAAAGCCCTACTTGTTGCGAAACTCTGCGAATAGATGTTTGAGAAGATTCGCTAATAATTTGTCTGACATTTTCAATTACGCCGCGACTTCACTTGAGAGGAGTACCGCTTCCTTTTTTCCTTCGCAAGGCAATTTTCTATTGAATGCTGCCAAATACCATCAATTTTTTGAGATGTCAGGAAGTAACATTCTATCATAAACGCTTTATGCATATCATTACAGGCCATTACTTTTTCTTTTGATGAAACTTAAAAATATATATTTGACACTGACAGATGTTTGAAATAACATCTTAACGACTAAAGCTACGACATAATTTTTATATACACGGCCAGCTACGATTGAAAATTTTAATGATCGCTCGTTATTACGAATTACACTCCCATACCGGCGCTCATGGCGCGCACGGAAATTGGTCTGCTCTAGTAATGAGTCCGTGTTCTTACGAAAATTATTAAAATAAATTCAGAAAATTAAAAGAATTCAAAGGAAACAAAAATTTTCAACAAAAATGTCACTTTGACATCTAATCATAAAATTTCATACTTTTACCAAAAAGAAGGTAAAGAACTATAACTAACAATGTAATAAATTAATAAACCAATGCAGTTAAATCAACCTAAAAGGAAAAATCGAAACTATCGGCTATAATAGGATACAAGGTATTATCTACAATGTTACTTTTACAGCTATCTATAAGATTACATTTTCTTACCAAAAACTCAGTGAAAAGCCAAACCCACAGTTTACCTATTTTTATTGTTTTTTATGATTGTCGGGATTATAGAATACTATAGCGGGGTGTTTAAATCAGTTATTCGGATTTACTTTAATTGTATAAATTTTCGAACTGTACTATATGTATTAAGTATTATTGATCCCTGCATTAATTCATGGACATTGGACGGTAATTCTAATGACCGATCATTGATGGATTTTGAATCTGCTTACTGATATAACGAAGGTTATTATATATACGTTTTTTAGTTTCCAGATACGTTGAAGTTCCATCTTCAGTGGTGAATATTTTTCAATTTTGTATGAGTATTTGCTGTTAATCTTATTTTCTGCTGGTACTGGTATGTCTATAAGTATGTGAAATGTGTCACTTTATCTTAAGTTGGATGTCGTACCTCTTTGCTCAAATTTGTTTGTCTATATGTATTGCTGTATTCTCCATTATTATTATTAGTATTACTAATAGTAAACCTTGTATAAAACTTTATTAGAATTATCAAATGTGAAAAATGTAGTAAGTTTAGTGATCTTACTGCCCCGTATCGAACAGTTGCGGTACCGTCAAGCAGATTTGATGTTTTATTATACATGGCAAAAAATTGTTCGAAGTTTATTTCTATAGAATTCTATTGATATGGTGTGTTAATTAACAAGAATACAACATATTATATTATTGATAATTTTTGTGTTATATAAGAAATATATATATATATAAGAAATATACAGAACGACTCTGTATTTAGTGAATATTTAGTCTGTTTTCTGCACTATAGCTGATTTTGTAAATGTTTAAGCGGTTTCTGTATTTCGACCGAAAACGTTTCTTTGGTCTATTCTGTACATGATAAAATGAAGAAATAAAACCATATAGTAACTTTAAAGCATTATTTATTATCTCAGTTTCACAAAAATATTGAAATTGTTATAAATCTAGATTTAGATACCAACGGTTGAAGTGATGTAATTACGAAGAGCTGGTACACTAGCGTATACACCAGGATATTGAGGACGGGCACATCCGTATCCCCAGGATACAATACCAATGAGTTGAGTACCAATGACGAGTGGACCACCAGAATCTCCCTAAAGTAATAACGTTAAGTATAATAAAAAGTTGACATTTTAAATAACACTATAGAGTTTACCTGGCAGGCATCTTTGCCACCTACTCCTAATACACCGGCGCACATCATTCTGTCAGTAATAGCGCTTTGTCCATATGCAGATCTGCAAGTCGCCTGACTTACTGTTGGAACTACGACTCTTTGAAGCTGAGTTGCAGCGGATCCACTTTCACTAGTTGTGCCCCAACCAGTAATAACGGAATCTACATTTTCTGGAATTGCCTGGTTAAGTGAGGGCAAGCCAATTACACCAATATTCGTAGACAGAGAGAATGAGCTTGCAAGAACAAGAACGCTTATATCATAATCTATGGTCCATGAACTATAGCTTGAGTGTTGGTGTATGCTACTAACTGCTATAGATACACCACCAGATGTACGGTAAGAGGAACCAGCTCGTATAGAAAGAGTACTTGCTGATGAACTGCAATAAATAATTATTAGGTGATGGGCATGCTATTTTCACATTTGGTAATTACCCGTCAGTGCAATGAGCAGCAGTAACTACGACGTTGCTAGCGATTAAGGAACCACCGCAAATATGGCTTCCGTACCACATTAAAGATACTTGATAATTGTATTGATCAATAGTTACTGTATCTCCGCCTACAATCCTGCCATCGAGAAGTGGCACTACAGCATTTCTGCTAGGGAAGGCTATAACAATGTAAAGTACAAAATCATAAGTTATATATTATAATACATGAAATATACGGTAACTCATAACATAAAGTTTTTGGGTTTTAGGTACTTTACTAGCATCTTAAACTAATAGTAGTAAAATAAATGTATCTTACCAAAAGCGCAAGCTACAAGAGCACTCAATACAACAAAACGGAACATCTTGGCGTTTATTGTTAGCAAAGAAAATAATTTTGCGCTTTTATACTAGTCTGTATGTTGATTATCATTGCGATTAAAGGCAAGAAATAATATAATTTCGTTATCTATTAGTACTTTACTTTGCGTATCTTAGATAAAATAATATTCAAGAGCTTTTAATTTTTAAAGCAAGACGAAATAATAGGCAGGGCTCGAATTTTTCGTACGATAAGCTTTTTTGCTTCTTATTTTTTAAAATTTGTATCAGAATAATTGAAACATACATGAGTAGGTAAACCCCACCAGATTTGTATAATACAAAGGTATTTTTAATAATATAAAATATTATATAAAATTTAATAATATAAAATATTATTAAAAATCTGGTGTGAAGAACACAAATACAGGTTCACTATTAATATTTTTGTGAACGTATCCGAACATATCCCTTCCCAGAGGATCCGTGAAGTACCCTGCCTTGCACGCACAAAAGACCAAATTTCTTTAGGATTTTCTTTGATAGAAGCTTCTATGCCATTCAAATATTCTTTATAACTACTGGAAATTTGTAACTTCGTCAAGCTTCTCATTCTTTTGTACTCAGTAAGATAAAAGGGGTTCTTATTTAATCTCCATTTAGGCCGGTAATATTGTTTCGTTTTTAAATTGCGCTTCAGTTCCAAAGTAAACCAAGATGGGTAAGATGAAGGACGAGCAGACCGTTTAGGAACAGAGGACTCAAAGGTGTTATTTAAAATGTAATAGAATCAATTTAGAGAGTAGTTAACGTCGTCCATATCATCATCCAAAAATGACCAGTCAAGTTGCTGCAAATCATCATAAAGCTGATGAAAGTTCGCCTTTCTGAAATTATAAAAACTGCACCCAGACGTAGGAAAGTTTACAGTGTCAGGAGATGATGCAATTTCCATATTAGTCGATAAAGCTGGGCGACGTGCATCTTCAGGAACCAAAGGCAAATCATCGTGGGATATTCGCAGATTATAATTGAAGTTAGAAAAAACAAGATCCAGAAGTCGATTGTCAGTATTTAAGATTGTATTAGTTATATTGCCTCAGTTGTAGCAAGTTACAAAAATCCAAAAAAGAAAAAACTTCCGAGTGACGTAAATTAAGATTTGTATGCTCGTGAAAGTGTGATAAGTTGAAGTCTCCAATGAATAAAAGTGGTTTATCCATGAAAAAAATTGCAAAAGATTCAAGGAATTAAATCAATTAACGGAATCGATGTAGCAAATTCAGAAGTATCTATAATTTCGAACGAAATTGTATTAACCAGAGCAATAATCACATCGCCACAGTAGACCTTCCCACAGTAGCAAACTTACGAATACATCTAATTACATTATAATGAGTTGGGAAGAACTCTGAGTTTTCAAAGGAATCATTTAACCAAGTTTCAGTGATAAGGACAATGTCGAATGACAAATCACAACAGTTAGGAAAAAATAAATGCGATTTTGAACGAAGACCTCGAGTGATTTGATAGTATAATTTAAGAGAGTACGAATTACTGTCGGGCGAAACTAGTTTTCCGAAGCTATGATTGAGTTAGTCCATTCAGGTAATTTTAAACCTAAATTTTCCCGTGGCGAAAAGACAAAACTATAGAAAACAATATATAAAAAATGTTCACGAAAAAAAATTCAATTGAATTCATTTTGGTGTTGTAGAAATATAATTAGTTAGAGTGTCGACAAAACAAATTTAAATCCGAAAAGGATATTGAACTTCTATAATCAAAGTTAACAAAATAAAGGTAAAAATAGTAATTGAAGGGTTTAAAAAGCCAATTCTTACTGACCGTGATGTCGCATGCAAATTAAGTGTATAAAAATTGGACATACAAAACATAAAGGATTATGATCCTATTGAATAGTGTCTGTAGTTCCATATCGAAATTCAACAAAAGAGCGATTATGTAAAATGAATTCTTTAACAAAAATTGCGTTAATACAAGATGAAAGATACGTAACGGCTGACTTTAAGTAATTACTATGTTAACAATTTCTTGTTGTACATGTCCGTTACAAACGAGAATGAACTGTAACTATCGTTGTGAACGATAAAATGTGTTGTTTAATAAGACTACTAGTATTGTAGTATTGTTTGAAACCAAAACAATGTGCTTTATGAATTATTAACAATTCATAACTCAATGTGCAAAAGTTTACTCCATGGTGCAGGGCCAAATTATTATGTAGAAGTTTACCTCACATTATGGCATCAAATTTATTGTTAATTGTTAATGTTTAATAATATTATTATTTGGTGTGAAAAATCAATTTATTTGGTTGGGGTTTGTTTTCAAAACATCGTACATTTTTAACGAACTGGTAGAACAGATCAATTGGAAATTGAACAATAGCAGTGAGAAAAGACATACCAAAATTAATAAATAGTTAAAAGAGCGATATAATTCAAACAATAAAATATTCTTTCGGAATAAACAGTTTAAAAGTACGAAGGTGGATCAATAAATACCCGTGTTAGGAAAGAAGACGCAAGTTTTTCACAAATTTTGTATTTATTTTTCAACGTCATCACCTTTTAGTACAATACACTTTTCCCAACGTTTCTGCCATTTCTTTAACCCCTCCAAAAAATACGATTTGTCAAACTCTGCAAAATACGCTTCTGTCTCGACGATAACCTCCTCGTTTGAGCTGAATCTTTTTCCCCCGAGCCACGTTTTCATGTTGGGGAACAGAAAGAAGTCGCAGGGAGCCAAGTCAGGCGAGTACGGTGGGTGCGGCAGCAATTCGTAGTGCAGTTCATGCAACTTTGCCGCGACAATTCTGGATGAATGTGCTGGTGTATTATCGTGGTGAAACAGCACTTTTTTCTTAGCCAAATGGGGCCGTGTCTCCTTCAATTTTATATCGAATCGGTCCAATAATTCACTGTACTACTGCTCCGTGACCGTTCTTCCTTTCTGCAAAAAGTCCATGAGGATTATTCCGTTGGAATCCCAAAAAATCGTGGCTATGACCTTTCCGGCCGATGGGACCGTCTTTGCCTTCTTCGGAGCAGATTCACCCCGAAAAATCCATTGTTTTGACTGTCGCTTGAACTCTGGCGTATAATAATGGATCCCGGTTTCATCAACGGTGACGACTCGACGCAAAAACTCCTGCGAATTTCTCTTAAAGAGGTCCAAACACTGCTTCGACATTGACAACCGTATCCGCTTGTTGTCCACCGTAAGCAATCGCGGCACCCATCGGGCCAACACCTTTCTCAGCGATAACTTATCATGTAAAATATTAATTGCCGTTCCGTACGATACGCCTACGGCCTCTGCTACTTCGCGCACTTTCGTTCGGCGATCAGCGAGAATCATGTCGCGGACCTTTTCAACGATTTCCTCGGTAACCATGTCTGCCGGGCGGCCTGGGCGCTCCTCATCAAAAACAGATGTACGACCACGTTTAAATTCGTTGAACCAATATCTTACGGTTGTCATAATTGGTGAAGGGTCCCCATAGACAGCATCCAACTTCGCTTTTATTTCTTCGCATGTTTTTCCATCCAAAAATAAAAAGCGAATTACGGATCGATATTACTCTTTTTCCATTTTATCGAGAAACACGTGTGATACAACTGGCTGCCAAATAAAAACTAACCTATGAATCAGTCTGAAATTTATTATGATGTTGTCTGACAGATGGTAGTACACGACGGTAATGCCAACTTCCCTCAGCAGCGCCACCTGTCTTCAAACACGGGTACTTACTCGTAATTAAAGGATAGTAATGGGAACTATTACTGGATATCCAACTCAAGTAGTCATGCGATTACTGAATGTAGGCTTTCATAGTCTTGAAAATTCATTTCGAAACTGAATAACTGTATATTGCTGTTTCCTTAAGAATATCAACGTTCTAATTATCGCAACATACACTCTTCAATTACGGGAAGATCAGTAAGTACCCGTGTTTGAAGACAGGTGGCGCTGCTGAGGGAAGTTGGCATTACCGTCGTGTACTACCATCTGTCAGACAACACCATAATAAATTTCAGACTGATTCATAGGTTAGTTTTTATTTGGCAGCCAGTTGTATCACACGTGTTTCGTGTTTCTCGATAAAATGGAAAAAGAGCAATATCGATCCGTAATTCGCTTTTTATTTTTGGATGGAAAAACATGCGAAGAAATAAAAGCGAAGTTGGATGCTGTCTATGGGGACCCTTCACCATCTATGACAACCGTAAGATATTGGTTCAACGAATTTAAACGTGGTCGTACATCTGTTTTTGATGAGGAGCGCCCAGGCCGCCCGGCAGACATGGTTACCGAGGAAATCGTTGAAAAGGTCCACGATATGATTCTCGCTGATCGCCGAACGAAAGTGCGCGAAGTAGCAGAGGCCGTAGGCGTGTCGTACGGAACGGCAATTAATATTTTACATGATAAGTTATCGCTGAGAAAGGTGTTGGCCCGATGGGGGCCGCGATTGCTTACGGTGGACAACAAGCGGATACGGTTGTCAATGTCGAAGCAGTGTTTGGACCTCTTTAAGAGAAATTCGCAGGAGTTTTTGCGTCGAGTCGTCACCGTTGATGAAACCTGGATCCATTATTATACGCCAGAGTCCAAGCGACAGTCAAAACAATGTATTTTTCGGGGTGAATCTGCTCCGAAGAAGGCAAAAACGGTCCCATCGGCCGGAAAGGTCATGGCCACGATTTTTTGGGATTCCAACGGAATAATCCTCATGGACTTTTTGCAGAAAGGAAGAACGATCACGGGGCAGTACTACAGTGAATTATTGGACCGATTCGATATAAAATTGAAGGAGACACGGCCCCATTTGGCTAAGAAAAAAGTGCTGTTTCACCACGATAATGCACCAGCACATTCATCCAGAATTGTCGCGGCAAAGTTGGATGAACTGCACTACGAATTGCTGCCGCACCCACCGTACTCGCCTGACTTGGCTCCCTGCGACTTCTTTCTGTTCCCCAACATGAAAACGTGGCTCGGGGGAAAAAGATTTAGCTCAAACGAGGAGGTTATCACCGAGAAGCGTATTTTGCAGAGTTTGACAAATCGTATTTTTTGGAGGGGTTAAAGAAATGGCAGAAACGTTGGGAAAAGTATATTGTACTAAAAGGTGATTACGTTGAAAAATAAATAAAAAAATTGTGAAAAACTTGCGTCTTCTTTCCTAACACGGGTATTTATTCATCCACCCTTATATAAATTATAACATTCAATATTCTTATTTTAATATTGACATTTAAAAGGCTCAATTATCAATTTCATTGTCCATAGAATTTGTTAAGAGGAAAGAGCAACTCTGAAATGTTTTGAGAAACTGGTGCATTTTTATGTTACAGTAGAGGTACCATCAGTATATTTGTGGCGGCATGCAGCTCGCTAACACATACCTCCGCTCCTTCATTTCAACTGCTTCTTCCGAAGAGGAAGAAGCTGCTGAAACTTCAAGCCCATAGATGTTGGGTGATTACTTTCGTGAGTTCGTAGAATCCAGAGCGATCCAACTATAACGTATTTTTGAGCCTGTCTTGTTCAGATTATTTTTTTTTTTGATAGTTTTGATATTTATTAGATGCTTATCCTCCCCCCCCCCCCAATTTCCAATTATTATTGAAATAAAAATTATTTTAAATCTCTCGTAGGTTAAGGGCAGTTGATAGAGCAAATCGATGTATGTTATTTTTTTGTTATCTTCTTTAGCCGGGATATATGGATCACTTGGACATGATAACATGACGACGTACATTGCTTTATCTTATAGACGACTATGTCTCGCTTATTCGCTGCTATTTCTGTAGTCGTCTTAAATGGAAACTTCCAGAAGATTTTGCAGTATGCTTGTACATATACGGCGGAATCAGTTTTTCGTCTATTTTATACAAGTGTTGAAAATGAGAATAGAACACCTTGCAGGCATTTCTATAGAAATACAAATTCGGTGTGTATTTAAGGCACGTGGCAGTGGTTTCGTCGTGTGCTATTCAGGTTCTACATTTAATGTCTGCTGTTGCAGCGCCGATGACTCTCTTCTTCTAGGCCAGTGTGTGAAATATTCTATCCTGGACCGCAATAACACATCCTTCCATCTACGAGTAGAACGATGAGGATCTTAGGATTGCATATGTTAGCTCTTTTGACAGGTCGTGTTCGATGGTGTTTTTGTAATATTGACTGTGCATGGATTTACTTTGATGTTGTGTCATCATCCTGTGGTTTACTGGTCGTTTTTCGACGTTCATTGGACACCATTATTGTTAAATATCTACGCGTTCTGTTTCCTGGCTGGAGGTTAATGTCGAGGGATAGGTATTCATGCGTTAAGGGCGGAACTAAAGAGAAAGGCGCCTTGCCAATGATGTTCATTTGCGTTGACAATGTTCAATAGTGGGCCTTTGGTGCTGTAAATGTGACAAGCGGTATCCGCCATTATTCTGTAATAAAGATCTTCAATACCGATCATCCCTCTTCCTCCACTATATCTTTATAGATACCGTCTTTGTTTCGACGCATTGGAATAATGATGTCTGTTTTTGGTCATCATCTTCCGCGTATCCCTATCCAATTGAGTTATTTCACTAGTGTTCTACTTTATCGCTCTGAACATGTAGGAAATTATAGGGACTGCTAACACATTTGTTACATTTATTTTTTGCTGATAGTTCTTCTGACCATATCTTATCCATTATTATTATTATTTTTATTATTATATTATTATTATTATAAAAATAATGTGTTGTGCTGTCTGGAATTTCACCACTAATGGAGAGTACGCATGTATGAAAGAAATCTGGTTAAATCAAACCTCTGTGAATAAATTAGAGGTTGAAAGGCATCATTAAAGGTTTGATCAATTTTAACGTATACAAATTAACGATTTAGTTTGTTTCCTTTGCGAATTATTTCGATTTTGTTGACTATTTTCCTTGCAAAGAAGCTCAAGAAGTTGAGCAAACGTTTACCTAGTTTAATTTTATAAATATATATTTAAATTCCATGCCATATTTTGTTCAGCATATATTAAATTGATAGTAGCAGTTGCTGTTATTTAAATACATCAGATTGACAGGATATGTGGGCAAAGGGAACTTAATATAGGATATCTTGTTGTTATGCACACAAAATTACACTTTAGTCATTATTTATTAGTATACATTATATTTTGTCAAATTGTTTTAATAGCAGATATTATAAGGATTTGTGTATTGAGCATATAATTGGGCAAAAGTGTCAAAGGGGCAGTCGTAGCCGCAGTTTGGTATATAAATATGGTGAGGTATGTCGTTTTCGTAATTTTGATGTAAAACCTAAAAACAGAAAAGATTATATTTGTAAAGTTACGATTAATAATTTAATTTCCGATAAATTATCCTAACATGTGGATCGTCATTTATGACGTGTATTTCGAAAATTATAAACGAACCATATCGTGGAATGTGCAGATCTGGAGTTCCTAACCAGGACAATACAGCAGCAATATTCAAATCATGTCCCGAATATAAATAAGCTCTTAGATCATTAACGGTTCTTCATCCACAGTAAGTTGAGTATCATTGATGATTTTGGAAAGTAAAAAACCTAGAACGTCCAAATTATAAAATACAATCTTTAGCATTTACTTAATAAAAAGCGTTCAAATAAATTTTACCTCTAGTAGTCCATGACAATAAAAATGTTTGTCGTAACTTGTACTATTTACATTTGCATCACTATTTATTCTGATGTATACTTAGTTGGAGCTTTTTGAAATTGCTTTGTAATTTAAAATTGATTTAAAATGGTTTTCACTGTTCAACACAAATCATTCATGGTTGAATCTTATTTTTGGAACGGACGTAATATTAACGGACAATGGCACTATTTTCTTGAAGAATGCTTAGAGGAATTTAGAAATATGTTTCCAAACTTCGTCTTTGATTTTGATAGTTTTTGGTACACAGTTAAATATTGCACTAAGGTTTTCAGAGAAACAGAGAGTGTTATACGGAAAGAAGACAGTGGCCGTCCGAAAAAATGTATGGAAGAGCTAGTTGACGATGTAACGCAAATTATGAATGATACACCAGGAACATCCATACGAGTATTCTCTCCACGAGTGGGTGTTTCAATTGGCACTTGTCATACAATTTTGAAAAAAGACTTACATTTATTTCCATATCGCATGGCCTATTATCAAGAAATCAAAGAAATTGACTATCCTAGAAGAACAACATTTTGTCGGTGGTTCTTAAATAATTTTGATAATGACATTCTTGACAAAATTTTTCTCAGATGAATCATGGTTTTATCTGAATGGATATGTTAACTCACAAAATATAAGGATGTGGAATACTAAGAAACCGCATGACTGTTATGTTGTTCATCCACAGAAAATTGGTGTATGGTGTGCGATTAGTCGAAGGAAAATCATTGGCCATATTTTCTTTAAAGGAGAAAGGTATCGACAAGAAATTATTATGACATTTATTGAACAGCTTAATGAAGAAGAAATAAATCAGGGTTACTTTCAACAATACGGAGCTAGAATGCACGCAGCTTGTGAAACAATATGATACGGAAATTTGTCAAAATCGGTTGATAAGTTTAAACATCGAACATGAATTTCCAACAAGATCTTGTGATGTTAACCCCTGTGATCTTTTTCTGTGGCCTTTTTAAAGAACTCAATTTTTTGGGTACAGATACCTGATCTTGCAGACCTTCAGATCAGAATTGCTGAAATAATTAACGAAATCGACGATATGCTACTACAAAACGTTTTCTCCTTCATTAGAAGAAGATGTTAGAAATGTCTCGAACAAGGTGGTGGCCACTTTCAACAATTTTTATAAAATGTTACTTGTTTGTTGCAAATAAACGTATCTCATTTAGTTAAATATTTTAATTTTATTATTTTGACATTTATCATGTCATTCAAATAGTTCATAACCAACAAAATTCATATTAAGAACTTAAGTAAAAAGCTAAGATATACGTATAATTTCCATGGGCAACTTCGAGGTAAACTTTAGTTGAACGCTCGTTATATAAACTTACCTGCTCCTAGAGCTCTTGTTTCTTCTGTGTGAAATAGTTGTTGCCAATCCAATTTCGTGATAGACGTTATTGGTTCTGGCTAAACGGAGTTAGTCCATGAGGGTAATACTAAGCTTAAGTCATCCTGTGATCTTAGAGTTGAGGATAAAGATAAGGCTATACCAAGAATAGAAGAAGTTATACCAGAATTTTGTTTAAGATAATTTATTACTTCTGAGTAAGGTGCCTAAATATTCTGGTAAGTCGACGATGCTCGATATGCTTCCAGATATGTTGTATATTTTGGACAGTTTTGATATGCGAAGAATACCTAAAATTTTTTTTTTCTTGTAAAACTTTTAAGAAGTCAATAAAATTACCTGCAGAAGAGTCAACATAATTGTAAGGTATAGGTTGCCAGTTTAAAATTGGATTCCACCTCAAAATGTTGGTAGGCGGAAACATAGCGGCCAAAACTAATTGCAATGATGTCTTGCATCTCTGTACTGAAGATGATGTACATCCACTACACCAGGTCTGTAATCGCTAGGAATAAACCCATCATATGTATTTCTTAAGTAGAGACCGATGTTATATTCCCATTCTTTACCTGCCTAAATACCATAAATGTATTAGTATATTTGAAGATAGTAAGTACACAAAATTACGTTTGTTAATTGGCCTTCACCGATGGGATAAAATGTATCATTTCGGCATGGATCAGTTGGATAAGAGCCGTCTTGAGTTCTATTTCCATGTCTGAAAATCTAACTTAAAAAGATTAAAAAGCAATTTGAAGCATATTAGCGTTATTATACTTACAACATGAATTAATTTTAGAGTGTCGTCATCAGGTTCATGCGGCTTTGTGACAGAACGACCATCGACAAAACAAATGAAAAACAATAATATGCCTATCAACAATTGTCTAGCCATGATGATGATTTCTGCTGGACTGCTAAAGGCGTTACGATTCATTTCACATTATATAGTCACAATTTTCAAACATAGGCTTATGGGAACTTTATTCAAACAAATATGTTAATCTCCTTTTTTATGTAAATTGTAAAATTATGTAGTGTAAATTTACATTTAATAGAAAATATGTTTTGATAAGGTTTAATTATGATTCAAAGGTATTTTTAATATTATAAAATATTATTAAAAATCTGGTGTGAAGAACACAAATATAGGTTCACTATTAATATTTTTTGTGAACGTGTCCGAACATATCCCTCCCCAGAGACGTAGGTACGTATTTCGCCTTTCTACAGGCTCGTCGGTACGCCCCTGCTGGAGAAAGGATATTCTCAGACACGTTCACAAAAAATATTAATAGTGAACCCGTATTTGTTCTTCACACCAGATTTTTAATAATATTTTATATTATAAAAAATACCTTTGTATTATACAAAACTGGTGGGGTTTACCTACTCATGTATGTTTCAATTATTCTGATATTTAATTACGTAATTAATTAACGTAAATTTAGTAATTGTTTAAATAGTTTTATATCATAGATTTTTTACCTGCTTTATACTGTCTCTCACGAAAAGCCGGATGCTTGATACAACATTATAAAATATTCTTACAGATAGTGCTAGACTTTCTAGGTAACTACAAAAAAGTATATAAGCGCATGTATATATAATTTAATATTAAAATAATGTGTTTTTATTTTTTTTTTATTAATATAATATACGCATACATTTCGTATTTGGTTTAATTCTTTACCTATTTTTCTCTATATATCTGAAGTTAATGACTTTGCCGACTTTAATTTTTTATAGCTGCCTAATATTCTATAGGATATTGAAATACGAGTAGCCTGTATAAAAATTGTCAATCGAATTATAGCTTATCAACGTGTATTGTTTTTAATTAAATTATGCATATATTTTACTGTAGATAAAAAAAGACATTTGAACAATATTTTCTCTTGATTAAATTGAAAAAAATTAGGTATATCATGAGAAGGTGTGAAGACTATAGCAATAATGGTCATATACAAAAAAGGTTTAAGTATATCAATACGTTAAGCACGTATTACGTATTTGTTACAAATGAAACAGACATGTAAAATACACATCTGTAACTGTAAACATGGACAACACACCTCGTATTTTCCAGCTTTTTGCTTCTGCTTAAGACATATGTTTCTGCTATTACTATTAAGCGTCGTCAGTTAAGCTAGTGAAGTAATTTAAAAGCTTAAATCGCCTATATGGTATAGCAAATTTCGTCCTATCAGGTAGCACCATGTAATATAGTGACATCTGACGGACGAAAGAGACTATGCCGAAAATGGCAGAAATAGCAGAAACATATGTCTTAAGCAGAAGTAAAAAGCTGGAAAATACGAGGTGTGTTGTCCATGTTTACAGTTACTGATGTGTATTTTACATGTCTGTTTCATTTGTAACAAATGCATAATACGTGCTTAACGTATTGATATACTTAAACCTTTTTTGTATATTTACTGCCATCTGGCATCGTGTTAATGGACTTACACCTATATGCGTGTTTTCTTCCCTTTTGTACCGGCTTAGCCGGTCAAGGGAAGGGTTGCCATTTTCGGTATAGTCTCTTTCGTCCGTCAGATGTCACTATATTATATGGTGCTGCCTGATAGGACGAAATTTGCTATGCCTTATAGGCGATTAAGCTTTTAAATTACTTCACTAGCTTAACTGACGACGCTTAATAGTAATAGCAGAGGCATATGTCTTAAGCAGAAGTAAAAAGCTGGAAAATACGAGGTGTGTTATCCATGTTTTCAGTTACAGATGTGTATTTTACATGTCTGTTTCATTTGTAACAATAATGGTCAACAAAGTTGAGATGGAGAACCTCTGCGGAAAAGTAAATATGAGATATATAAACGTATAGTTTATTTCAAATTATAAGAATATAACTTTGAACGGCTCTAATGCTTTTATTTCACCACCTGCGGCAATAACTACCTGGCCGCTCAATACGATTATCTTTTTTTTAACATGAATGAACATTTGGCGATTTTTGCTGAAAGTGTTATTGATTATGATGTGGATAGTGATAATTCTGTTGGAGCACGACGAAGAAAGCATATATCAGAAGATGCAAAACACATAATTTTCAATGTCTATCATACCCTGATGGAAGAAAATAACGAACTACAAACCCAGAACATTCAACGAACGTCGCAATTAACCAAGGTGCCTTTTGGAACAATATATAAAATAATTAAGAATAACGCAGGCCCTCGAAAGCAAAGAAGTGACAAAGGAGCACCGAGAAAAATTGAATAGTATGAAATTGATGCTATTAGGCAGCAAGTATACTCCCTCTACAGAGGAAATGTTGTATCTACACTTGACTGCTTACATAAAAGCTGCTGGCAGCGATGGCAGTGATGAGCCTATAAATATTCATTGTTCTAAAGCAACCTTGCGACGTACGCTGAAGAAAGCTGGTTTTAAATTTGGTACTATAGACAAACGTCGCACAATTATGGAAAGCCCGAGGTTACAGAACCTTCGATATGAATACTTAACGGCAATTAGAAGGTATAGACAGGAAGGACGATTAATATGTTATTTAACGAGACGTGGTATGACCCATGACACAATTTGAAAAGGTTGGGTGGATAGTTCAAGTATGTGTCAGTTGGACGCGCCGGTTTCGAGAGGGAAGAGAATAAACATTCTTCATCCTGGGTCAGAAAAAGGATCGGTCGGACAGCTGCTATTATCTGCTAAAAATGTTAAATCCTCAAGTTCCGATTACCACGAAGATATGACCTCATCTTTATTTGAAGAATGGTTTTGTGACTCTTTGCTGCCAAATTTACCAAAAGATAGTGTGATAATGATGGACAACGCTCCGTATCATTCTCGACAGCTAACCAAGGTTCCTACAAAATGTAATAATAAGAAAGATATTAAAACATTTTTAGAAGCAAATGATTTACATTTTGAGGATCATTATACAAAAAACCAATTAATAGAGGTGATGAAGACAAAAGGGTATTTAAAGGATTATTATGTGGATAACAGAGCCAAAGAAGCAGGACATACAATTTTGCGTTTACCACCATACCATTTCATTTTCAATCCCATTGAATTGATATGGGCCCAATTGAAAAATACCATATTTTTTTATTATTATATTATAGGGCCCTAATTTATAGTCAATACGGCCCCTAGATTCATACGTTGCAAATAGGTAAACCGTAGCCGTTCAATAAGGAGACCAGGTATAATAATTATCATCACAGAAGGTGGTGCAATAAAAGCATTAGAGCCGTTCGAAGTTATATTCTTATAATTTGAAATAAACTATACCCTATTCGTACTAGAGGGCGTTTAAGAATGACTGGAACAGAAATTTGGTTTTGTCGTGCAATTTCTTATAAAAATAAGTAAAAGATAATTGCTATGTTAAATGTAATCATAGTTCAGGTGTGATATTGGAAAGCATATACATAACATGAATTAGACCATTATTAGACGAAAGTTGCTCTTCCGGGAGATGACTAGGGGCATTGTCCAACAAAAAGTGCTCTCTCTGGAATATCTTGATTTCTAAGAACATTTATCACCTAAAATTATTACATAATTCAAACATTTAGTTTTTAAAATTTAGGCAATAAACTCACCTCAGGAACAAACATTTAATTGAAGCATTCCTTGAAAAATCCGTCATCCATGCAGATTTTGAGTGTTTGTAATGTTTAGGAATGTAAGAATTCTTAAAACTTAAGGATTTTTAGCTTTTCCTATTACCAAAAGTGTCAATTTATGCAGACCAGTCCCCTTTGCACATGCTAGAAACGTTATTCTTTCTTTGGCTGTTTTCAGCAATTTTTTCTACAGTGGATACGCAGGCTTCGCAAAAGCTTCCAGTATAAGCCAGTTCATCAGCGTTGTACACCTAATTATAGTCTAACTTTAAGCCCTTATGTTTTCGCTAGTTATTGCTAAAAGCCGTGTGCCAAATCTTTTCTTAAATTTTTGTAGCCACTCTAGGCTAGCAGAAAAAGTAGGCGGACTTCCATACAATTCTCCATGAAAATATTTGGCTTTCTCTTTTAAAGTTAGATCACTAATTGGAGCATTCTTCTCTTGTTGTCGTAAAAAACTATCCATACAAGGTTACTTCCATTTTCGGGTACTCTGAAGGACTAAGAGATTTAGGTCCAGAAAATGTCATGGCAACTCTTGAAGTAATCTGGACTTTTTGTTCTTAATCGAACACACTGTGAATTTGGCTATTCCATACTTTTTTAATAAACAGGTAACTCCGAAACCTTTACTAACATCGGATTAGAGGCTACTTTCTTTAATGTTAAATAATTCGTCT
Source organism: Melolontha melolontha (assembly GCA_935421215.2). Taxonomy (NCBI): domain Eukaryota; kingdom Metazoa; phylum Arthropoda; class Insecta; order Coleoptera; family Scarabaeidae; genus Melolontha; species Melolontha melolontha. Next base: position 24,970,864 of record OW285240.1, on the reverse strand, counting down.
TTTTAGTGGGCATCATGCTTATGTATAGCTTGGTGCATAAACACTAACGCTGAATATTTCTTTCAAATAATTGGCTGTCTAAGAAAAGGTACTTATTTTACCGACAAAAGGATCGCCGCGTAGTTGGCGGCCTAATACATTGGCACCAAGTTTTCCTACAAAAGGATCACCGCATAGTTGGTGGCCTAATACAAAAAAGCTAAAGTTATCAACAAAAGGGATAAAGCGAATTTTCATTTATGTGTACGTTACAGAGGCAAAATATTCTTGACGTTCACGTTTTGGAATACGCATATCAATTTGGCTGTTCAAATTTAGGAATGTTTACGTTATGGGACATTCACGTTATCGAGATTCTACTGTATATTGTTTGCAATATATTCATTATTTTATTTTACTGTTAAAATGTAGGATTTCACTTACTGTATGTAAGGTTTCATTAGTAGATGGCCGAAAATATTTAATTAATGTTAATTTTGTTCATATTGTGTACGCGTTATTATATTTTAGACCATAAAAACTGTAAATCAATTCCTTACCATGAAAGAAAATTTTATATTGCATCTGAGGGTAATGAGCCTCTTATATGTTAATAATTATTACAAGTTTTTTTAAGATACAGAATGAATGCTGTATTTCTTGCTAGGTAACGGATTATTATGTATCAGGTATGTATTTGGAATATGTTTAAGTAATTCAATAGTTACATAAATACCTTCACACACCTAATTTCTTACTCTATTATTAATTTAAATAAGATACTCAATTTGTGGCTTGTATTTTGTTGGTAACTGAATCTGTTGTCGAAGCTTTGTATCACTTAAGCTATGATAGAATAATTTTTGATTCCTAGCAAATAGTTTATTTTACTACATTCGAGTATCACCGATTTGATATCGTTTCAACCTTTTAGCATATGCCGCTAATGTTTGTTTTAAATCAAAAATTTCTATTACATTAAAGTTTTCAGATGAAGCATAATGGCTCACTATAATCTCTGCATGTCTTTTAATCTTTGTGCTAGCATTATCCTTTAAGCTTTGAGTCAGTATTACAATTTTCCTTCTCAGATTTTCTATCTTGCATATCAATCGTTTTTCCCAACCTGAAGTTTTATTTCTAGCATCGAATGGTACATCTACGGAGTGAATATTTTAACCGTTTAATATCGACAATGTACATGCACCTGTATATATTGAGCTGTGGAGCTCTTCCAGTGTTGTGCTAGTTTTTATTTTTTACTCAATAATGACGTTTACCTCGTTTATAATATCTGACGTGTCCTTTTGGTAAATAAGCTTTTTTAGATGAGGTCTTGTTATTGGGTATAACTCCGTGATATTTAAGAATTTTTTTTTCAGATTCTAAATGAAATCTACTTTCCTGTATCGGTGAGGGTAGTAATTCAGTTTAAAACGGGTTTATCTGTACTTCCACTTCCACTTCGTTATTACTACTAATATGTAGTTCTAATGGTCTGACTCGTCAATTCTAGGAATTTCTCGGTTACCTGTTGAGCATCATTTCCATATTGTTGAATCAACGTTTCTTTTTTATAATTTATATTTAGAATCTTCAACATCTGGATCTGCTTGCTAACCTTGCAATAGAAGATGCTATACTAGCGTAATGAGTAGAGCAGACCAATTTCGGTGCGCGCCATGTGCGCCGATGTGAGGATGATTGTATTGCATCAGAACTAATAAAAAGCATTCAGTATGTGTTTGGTACTTGCTTAGACTGCATGTAAGTGTAAGTATACGTAATAAAATGTCGTCGACACATAAATCGAGAAAACGACCGTTGTCAGACGAAGTGAATTATTTTATTATGGATTTCCCGGACTTAATATACAATGTCTCAAAAATTAAATGTTTAGTGTGCAATACATATCTAATGTGTTGGTTAAAAACACATTGTAAAGAACACGTAAGCAGTTCGAAGCACAATAATAACAAAATTAATCGACAACAGTTTATACATGAACTATGTGTAACTATGATTGTGTGTACACTGTCGTTTACCTTGTTAAGTAATGATTCATTTGTTTCATTTTGGAATAAATACGCGAATCAAGCATTACCGAGCACCACAACGTTACGACGGAATTGACCATCGGCGCGTAAACAGGTTGAAAATAAAATCAAAGCCGAACTGAAAATAAAAAAACTGTGGTTATGAGGGACGAAACAACTGACAGCCAAAAACAATCTGTAGTTAATGTGATGGCGCGTAATATGGAACCACATCAACCAACGTCTTCAATTTTATTAGCATCCAGACGACTAGGACAATGTAATGCCGAAAAAATTTCAGAGTTGCTATTAGATACTTTGGAAAAATATAAACTTACGAAACACCAAGTATTAATGTTTATGACCGATGGTGCCGCAACCATGTGTTCTGTAGGCCGGTCTCTTAGAAAATATTGTCCTAACTTGTTACATATTACTTGTAAACTCCATGCTCTACACCTTGTGGCAGAACAGGTTCGTAGATATTATCCAGAGGTAGATGCTTTAATATCGAGTACAAAAGCAGTATTCCTGAAATCTCCAAAACGTATTCGGAAATTTCACGAATTGTGTTCCCATACCCCTGAGGCACCACAGCCGATTCTGACACGTCAGGGTGCATGGTTACGGGCGGGGTTTTACTATCATGAACATTTTAAAAAAATTAAGGTCGTGGTTTTTTCATTCGATCCGAAAGAAAGTGCAGCTATTAATACAGGCCAGAAAAAACTTCAAGATGCCCAGATTAAAATGGATTTACAAAGTATTCGTGAGAATTATTTGGCACTAGAAGAAGCAATAACAAAATTAGAAAATTCGTCGCTTTCGTTAGAGGAATCAGTGCAAATCGTTAAAGATGTTCACGCACAACTGTGTGCTGTTAAAGACGCAAAAAGTGAAAGTGTCTTAGACAGAAATGCAGATTTTGACACATTAACACGTATTTGTGAGGGCACGCCTACAGATGCGTTAAGTTGCTTAACAAAGTATTCTGATTATGCGAGTATAATATCACTAGGTGTAGAACGCTCGTTTTCCGAATATACACATATTTTTTCCTCACGGCGGACATGTTTTTCAGAAATAACCTTAGAAACGCACCTGATGTTGAAAATATGCAATCGAGTTTATCCAGTTTGTCAATCCTTGGAAGACGCTTAAAACGGTAAGTGCTTTTTAAATCCTCTGTCGTGCACACAATCACTGATTTCATACATTTCCCATTTTATTTATAGGTACATACAACGCTGCTATAATATGTACTATTCTTATTTTTCGTGTGTTTATGCATATTACTTTAATAGCAGAAAACCAAATGTATATTTAATTATTTCTGATAGAATAAATGTCTCTACTTCTATACTTATATCGGTAACAAGCTCATGTTGCGTCCCTATCCTATGGCATATTCTAATATATTACGAATTACACTCCCATACCGGCGCTCATGGTGCACACGGAAATTGGTCTGCTCTAGTAATGAGTCGGTGTTCTTACGAAAATTATTAAAATAAATTCAGAAAATTAAAAGAATTCAAAGGAAACAAAAATTTTCAACAAAAATGTCACTTTGACATCTAATCATAAAATTTCATACTTTTACCAAAAAGAAGGTAAAGAACTATAACTAACAATCAAATAAATTAATAAACCAATACAGTTAAATCAACCTAAAAGGAAAAATCGAAACTATCGGCTATAACAGGATACAAGGTATTATCTACAATGTTACTTTTACAGCTATCTATAAGATTACATTTTCTTACCAAAAACTCAGTGAAAAGCCAAACCCACAGTTTACCTAGTTCGAAACTGACTGCTGATCAAAATTCCATTAATAAATAACACCACAAAAGTACATAATATTATAATTTCGTACAAACTAGATGTTGCAGTGTTGGTATTAGAATGGTATTTACTATGAGGTCTATGATTATTTTATGGTTATTGTTTTTTATGATTGTCGGGATTATAGAATTCTATAGCGGGGTGTTTAAATCAGTTATTCGGATTTACTTTAATTGTATAAATTTTCGAACTGTACTATATGTATTAAGTATTATTGATCCCTGCATTAATTCATGGACATTGGACGGTAATTCTAATGACCGATCATTGATGGATTTTGAATCTGCTTACTGATATAACGAAGGTTATTATATATACGTTTTTTAGTTTCCAGATACGTTGAAGTTCCATCTTCAGTGGTGAATATTTTTCAATTTTGTATGAGTATTTGCTGTTAATCTTATTTTCTGCTGGTACTGGTATGTCTATAAGTATGTGAAATGTGTCACTTTATCTTAAGTTGGATGTCGTACCTCTTTGCTCAAATTTGTTTGTCTATATGTATTGCTGTATTCTCCATTATTATTATTAGTATTACTAATAGTAAACCTTGTATAAAACTTTATTAGAATTATCAAATGTGAAAAATGTAGTAAGTTTAATGATCTTACTGCTCTGTATCGAACAGTTGCGGTACCGCCAAGCAGATTTGATGTTTTATTATACATGCCAAAAAATTGTTCAAAGTTTATTTCTATAGAATTTTATTGATATGGTGTGTTAATTAACAAGAATACAACATATTATATTATTGATAATTTTTGTGTTCGCAATATAAGAAATATACAGAACGACTCTGTATTTAGTGAATATTTAGTCTGTTTTCTGCACTATAGCTGATTTTGTAAATGTTTAAGCGGTTTCTGTATTTCGACCGAAAACGTTTCTTTGGTCTATTCTGTACATGATAAAATGAAGAAATAAAACCATATAGTAACTTTAAAGCATTATTTATTATCTCAGTTTCACAAAAATATTGAAATTGTTATAAATCTAGATTTAGATACCAACGGTTGAAGTGATGTAATTACGAAGAGCTGGTACACTAGCGTATACACCAGGATATAGAGGACGGGCACATCCGTATCCCCAGGATACAATACCAATGAGTTCAGTACCAATGACGAGTGGACCACCAGAATCTCCCTAAAATAATAACGTTAAGTATAATAAAAAGTTGACATTTTAAATAACACTATAGAGTTTACCTGGCAGGCATCTTTGCCACCTACTCCTAATACACCGGCGCACATCATTCTGTCAGTAATAGCGCTTTGTCCATATGCAGATCTGCAAGTCGCCTGGCTTACTGTTGGAACTACGACTCTTTGAAGCTGAGTTGCAGCGGATCCACTTTCACTAGTTGTGCCCCAACCAGTTATAACGGAATCTACATTTTCTGGAATTGCCTGGTTAAGTGAGGGCAAGCCAATTACACCAATATTCGTAGACAGAGAGAATGAGCTTGCAAGAACAAGAACGCTTATATCATAGTCTATGGTCCATGAACTATAGCTTGAGTGTTGGTGTATGCTACTAACTGCTATAGATACACCACCAGATGTACGGTAAGAGGAACCAGCTCGTATAGAAAGAGTACTTGCTGATGAACTGCAATAAATAATTATTAGGTGATGGGCATGCTATTTTCACATTTGGTAATTACCCGTCAGTGCAATGAGCAGCAGTAACTACGACGTTGCTAGCGATTAAGGAACCACCGCAAATATGGCTTCCGTACCACATTAAAGATACTTGATAATTGTATTGATCAATAGTTACTGTATCTCCGCCTACAATCCTGCCATCGAGAAGTGGCACTACAGCATTTCTGCTAGGGAAGGCTATAACAATGTAAAGTACAAAATCATAAGTTATATATTATAATACATGATATATTCGGTAGTTCATAACATAAAGTTTTTGGGTTTTAGGTACTTTACTAGCATCTTAAACTAATAGTAGTAAAATAAATGTATCTTACCAAAAGCGCAAGCTACAAGAGCACTCAATACAACAAAACGGAACATCTTGGCGTTTATTGTTAGCAAAGAATATAATTTTGCGCTTTTATACTAGTCTGTATATTGATTATCATTGCGATTAAAGGCAAGAAAGAATATAATTTCGTTATCTATTAGTACATTACTTTGCGTATATTAGATAAAATAATATTCAAGAGCTTTTAATTTTTAAAGCAAGACGAAATAATAGGCACGGGTCGAATTTTTCGTAAGATAAGCTTTTTCGCTTCTTATTTTTTAAAATTTGTATCAGATTAATTGAAACATGCATGAGTAGGTAAACCCCACCAGTTTTTTTATAATACAAAGGTATTTTTAATAATATAAAATATTATTAGAAATCTGGTGTAAAGGACACAAATACAGGTTCACTATTAATATTTTTGTGAACGTGTCCGAACATATCCCTCCCCAGAGACGTAGATACGTATTTCGCCTTTCTACAGGCTCATCGGTACGCCCCTGCTGGAGAAAGGATATCTTCAGACACATTCACAAAAAAGAACCACATCGCCACATCACAGAAATTATCCAGACAAACAAGTGTTCATTTAAAAAGTCAATCTAGTAGCATGTGATTTACTGAGAACATTTTGAAGTATGTCGTAAATTAAAATTTACTATTTAACCTACGAAGTCGTATATTTTGACAGTTTCATACATACAAATAAATAACAAATAATCGGTATTTATTGAAAACTATAACAAATGTTGAAAATGTTGTCCTTCAAGATCAATGCACTTTAAAATCCTCCGTTCAAAATTTCTGATGATATTCTGCAACATTACTGGATTACAACTTGAGGTGTACGTTTGTTAACTGCTCCGCTGCCTGATTTTCTTAAGGGACTACCAGTTTCAGAAAAAGTTTTAATGTTCTATCCAAAGTATTCTTAAATTGTATATAATCTATTACAAAATGTGGAAACTCAACTTGAAATTCTACCATGCAGTCTTGAACTGAATAAACCCATAAACCATCAATTTTATTACCACTTCGAAAATAAGCCTGGACTAAAAAAATGTTATGTTCTAAAGTGACAGCCATTTTAAAACTGAGAAGCAATTTATTTAAACCAGAATCGACGCACGATTATTTTATGCACTAACTGATATTTGTGATTGACATTATCAAATGTCATTTGGATTTACGTTTACAGAACAACAAACAAATACTACTATATTTGCGTCTTATTCAATCAAAATTTCAAAGTAACCTAGATTGACTTTTCAAATGAACACTTCTTATGTATTAACAGATTTTGTATTATGTATTCTATTTATTTGGTATGTAGTATTTACCCCTGTACATACATATTGCTATGAATAGTGGTTTGTTGAATATTGTGCCACCATCCACAACTAATCTTCCCAACTAGAATACTCAGCCGGTTGACTTCCAAAAATGGGACTTCTTACTTCTCAGGGTTCCAAAAAGGAAATACGTGGTCTACAAAATTTTCAAGGCGCCAGTAAAAGAATTCACGATAATGTATATTTATATTTTCAGAGTTACTTATATTTTAATTAATTAATTAATTGTAATTGCCAGAACACAAAATTAAACACAGTATAAAATCAAACTGAAACTTTAATACAAAAATAAAAAAAAATAAAAAAAATTATCTTTATAGAGTATAAAGATATTGTATCATACAACAATTCCTGAGGTAAAACGATTCACTGAATATGACAGCCAGGTGAATTAAAACTTCCTCTTAATTACTCCCGATCAAACTTATATAAAATAATAAAGTTTATTTTTAATTTCTCCCCAGAGAACCACACTGTATAATAAAATTTAAAACACGATCAAAATCCAACGCATGCGCAATCATCAAAAGCATAAAAAAATACCCTTGAAACCAACGAGCAAACTTTTACAATTATAATTTTTTTACGTAGAAGTTTAATAATACTCTTTATTATTTGTTCTTACTAATAATAAATCTCTTAAATAACAATATTGAATACAATATACATATTCTTATTATATTAATCAAAGTTTTATGATATCATAAAAAAAAACTTACAGTTTTAGGAGACTTACAAGACACATTGTTTAATCGTAAAATCAACAAATTACGAGAATACAACTCTCTACAACATACGGGAATTGAATATAAAATACCATCAACTAATTAACACAATCAAATCATCCCGAATTAAATTAAATATATATACAAGGTGTGTATAAATTGTCGCAAAAGCTACACATAGCGACATTCTTCGTTCGGTTCTGAATAAAAAATCTTAATGTTAAAATGTCGTATCATGCTTCGTAAATTCGTAAATGTCAAAATTTGACAGTAATGATTTTGATTGAACTCACTTTGAAATACAAACTTATTGTTCTACAACGTTGCCAAATGTGTTTTTCGTGGAAGTACGTTAATGAATAAATGTTTAAAACAAGCTTTTAAATAAAAAAGAAAACGTTTACGAACAAATACTAGTAAAAATTTTTTCTTTAAACTAAATTGCATCTATCTCTATTAACAGATATCGAAGAGCAAAGGTTACTTACGCACTAAAAGTCTGAATTTCAAGAACCCCGTGAAAACAAACGAAGCATGATACGACATTTTAACATTAAGATTTTTTATTCAGAACCAAACGAAGAACGTCGCTGCGTGTAGCTTTTGCGACAATTTATACACACGTTATATACAGGCTGTCCCGTAAAAAACGCCAACATTCATAATTCCGTTATTTATTGTCCGCTTTATTTAAACAAAAAGTAAATTTAATAGCATCAAAAACACTATAAGATGCAGTGTTTTATTTGTTTTCAATTGTTTTCATTAATGTCAAACGACAGTCAAGTTTTTTATTTTAAATGGCAACATATATATTTTTGGCTATATTCGGATTGGTTTTTTTTTCTGAATTCAACGATGTATAACATGTTTATTTTTGATAAACGTTTATTGCAAAAAAAAACTTTATAAATTTCATCTTTGTCTTCCATTATTTATAAATATTCGAATGTGTCATGAAACATTGGAAATGTAAGTATTATAAATATTATTATAAGAAACAAAACACTTTACAATAAATGTTGAAATTGCCCGCCACCTTGTTCAACACATATCGCACATCTCCTAATTACTCCAAAGGTCGCATTTAAAAGACAAGCGGCAGGTACTTCTTGACAAGTGTTAATAATTCTTTGTCTTAAAATGTCAACATTTTCTGGAGTTGTTAAATAAACTCGATCTTGTAGATAAGCCCACAACCAAAAATCGAGGGGCGTAAGATCCGGTGAACGCGCAGGCCACTCGATAGGACCGGATGTTCCTATCCACCTATTTCCAAATTGGGTGTTCAACAAATCAGTATTTACTCTGGCGTTGTGCACGGGAGCCCCATCTTGTTGAAAAAATATTCTATTTAAATTTGCCAAAGGTAATTCATCTAAAAAGTTTTGGAGATTTTCGTGTAATAAAGTGTAGTATTTTTCTTGATTTAAGCAACCATCTATGAAAAATGGCCCAATTAATTGATCACCTAAAATGCCACACCAAACTTTTACGTTGAAACGTCTTTGAAAATTATTTTCAATTACAAATCTCGGATTGTCTGCACTCCACTGTCGATGTATGTTTCTATTAAAAATACCGTTGTTGCTAAATGTGCATTCATCAGACCAAATTATCCTTCTGTAAAAATTCGGGTCTTGTTCTAATGCATTTAAATAAAAACGACAAAACTGGATTCTTCGGCCAGGATCATTTTGTTCTAATGCATGAACTTTTCGAGCTATGTACGGTTTAAGTTTGTGTTTTCTTAAAATACCATGAACTGTAGTTTTTGATACCCCCATATTATGTGCAATTTCGCGAATCGAAGTTCGTGAATTTTGCTGTACTGCAAGAAGAACATCTAATTCCTTATCTTCGGAGAATTTCCGTTTTTGTGTTTTTGGTTTGGTAAATGATCCATAATTTCTTAAATTCTTTTCAATTCTCTGAAATATTTTCGAACCTGGAACTTCTCTGTCCGGAAAACGAGCACTGTACCGACGAACTGCTTGAAGGCGATTTTTATTACATTCAAAGAACACTTGTAACATGTCCGTTAATTCATTGTTAATCATTTTTAACGAAAATACGCTTTTTGTTGCGGCAAAACGTTCAAACAGGATAATACAGAAAACTTAATAAAGTCAAACCGACACTTAAGGCACATTGACATAATGCTAGTGGACTGGGCCAAGTCTACTATAATGAAAGATGAACTTTAGTTTTTTTTTATTTTTAATTATTAGGAGATGTGCGATATGTGTTAAACAAGGTGGCGGGCAATTTCAACATTTATTGTAAAGTGTTTTGTTTCTTATAATAATATTTATAATACTTACATTTCAAATGTTTCATGACACATTCGAATATTTATAAATAATGGAAGACAAAGATGAAATTTATGAAGTTTTTTTTTGCAATAAACGTTTATCAAAAATAAACATGTTATACATCGTTGAATTCAGAAAAAAAATACAATCCGAATATAGCCAAAAATATATATGTTGCCATTTAAAATAAAAAACTTGACTGTCGTTTGACATTAATGAAAACAATTGAAAACAAATAAAACACTGCTATCTTATAGTGTTTTTGATGCTATTAAATTTACTTTTTGTTTAAATAAAACCGGACAATAAATAACGGAATTATGAATGTTGGCGTTTTTTACGGGACAGTCTGTATATATATATATATATATATATATATGTATATATATATTTTTCAAAGAAATACAACGTTCTTGTCTTAGGGCAAAACTTCGTCTCCCAGATCTGGCCTCTTCTCAACACCAAAATCGACATCGGGAGAATACAGTTTTTGCTTACGCACATTTAAATACATATCGAGTTCAAAAAATCTGTACATTTATTTTTAATTAAATTTTAAATATTATTTAAGGAAAAAATCCATAGCAGTATGTAATGTATACAGTACGTGGATTATGTACATGCTATGTATTTAAACTTTCAAATGTCTTTTCTAATAATTCAATTTTGTGATTTTTTTTCTCTTTATATAGTGAAAAACTCTTTATAGTGAAATTTCGGTCGACATTTTGGTCTTTCACTGTATAGAGTGTCGATAATAAAATTAAATAAATAGCATATTATATTATTGGCTATGTTATTTATTTAATAGTATATATTTGGAATTATATTTTCTTCCATAATTTTGAGGTATTGGTAAGTAATCATAAGGTATAGGATGCCAGTTTAGGGTATTCGTCATTCTTGAATTTTAGTAGGTGGAAACAGTCCTGCAAGTACTAGCTGAATTGTGTTTTTGTATCTTGGATATGGTGAAGAGACAGCGTCTAAAATGCCGGCACTATATACTTTTCCAAGAAAGTTGTTGTAGGTTTCTCTTAGATTACATTTAATTGTTTGTTTCGCAATATCCTTATTGCTTTTCCTCAATGTTTTGGCGATCTTGTCCCACTTCCGCTTCGATATTATGTTTCTTAGTGACTCTTTGTCATTTCGTTATTGTTGGATATGGTATTGAGACACAAGACTTTTAACATTCTTCAAACGCCCTTTATAGTTATCATCTTCTTCTCTTCTGTTTTGGGTTGGACGCCAGCACGTCCAGGCACTTGAGCACACTGCTCTTTGTACTATCCCCAATAGATCTCTCAGTCCCACTCTGTTAGTCTTGTGTCCTCGATAAAAGCCACTATCCTCCCCAGGGGAAGTTTGAGTACACTCGAAGGATCCAATAGATCTCTCCCGAAATATTTCTGTCTGAGTTCCTTCAGTTCCTCACACGTGCATATTACATGAAGGCTAGTTTCCTCCTGTTTTTCACATCTCCTACACCAGGGCTCGCTAACCAAGCCCATGCTGTACAGATGCTTTCTGAAAGTACAATTTCCAGTTATTAACCCGGTAATTATTTTAATTTCTTGTTTGCTACCACGAATTAGGTTGGCTGAAAACTTTCCGTCCAGCTCCCTCAGTAGTGTTTTGGTACGGAGTTGACCTTCCGTTAACCTCCATTTATTTTTATGTTCTTTTTCTAGCCATAACCAGATCTCCCTTTTAGCGGAATCCTTAGTGATTCCACATACAGGTTCTGGTCCTATGAAGTTCCTATTAGTACCTTCTTTGGCCAGTTTGTCGGCTCTCATTGACTTTAATTCCCTCATCTCCTGGCACCCATATCAGCGACACTGTATTGTCTTGTGCCAGTTTATTGAGGACCTGTTTACAATATTTCACCAGCTTAGACCTGGTAGATGGGTCCATATTGGCTTTAACAGCCGCCTGACTATCAGTCATTATGTTAATTTTTTTTTGTTTGCGCAGCCGGCTTCCCGAATTTCCTCGGCGCAGGCTGCGACTGCAAACAATTCGGCCTGGAAAACCGTAATATTTCCCGTAGTTTCTCCAGACATATCGATATCTTTCTTCGAGGGCGTATTCCGCATATGCCTGCACCTGCCCCCTGACTAGATTGTGATCCATCAGTGTACCAGGTGCCGGCACCACAATCGCTCGAGCGACTTTTTGCCTGTTCCCTGGTCGGTATAAATATGTTTAGCTTAGCTGTAAACATAGTTTCAGGTGCCATACTGTCCGCCAGCATTTAAAATATCGGCTCTTCCAGTATAGTTCCTGTGATATCTGTATGGCTCCTTAGTTATCATCACATATAGTTATCATATTTCCCAAATAGAAAAATTTGTTAACCTATTCTATTTCTTCACGTTCAATCTAACTCTTACTCTGACCGCTTCTTTTTTCAGTTTTTTTGAGAATATTTTCCGTGTCTTTTATCGCATGTGATGTAAAACATATGTCGTCTGCGTGCTCCAGTTCTGTTGATTTATTTTCTTTTTGTCATATTTATTTCATCTAATATATTTTGGATAATATAGTATATATCCTATACCTCTAGTTCGTAAATAATCATAATAGTAGTTCTCTGTAACAGGTAATGTTTGGTCATTAGATTGTAACAGAAAAGGTTTGTTGCAACTGGAGTTTTAAGATACACTAGCGTTATTCTCCTCAGTTTGAATTGAAATGAGAGCGAAAAAACGCTCGAAATTTAAAACAGGAGTTGAATTGGCTTCACCAGATTCATAATTCTGCAACCTACCTATTAAAATTGATGTTTGTTCTGAGGAAAACTGCGAATTTAGATCTAAAATGTATCGTTATAGTCCCTGATGTTATTAAAACACATGAATTTAAAAAGAAACTTAAGATTTGTTATTTTTTTTATAAGAGTGGAATTGTCTTCTTAGAAGTATGAATATAATATTAGAAAATTAGCAATATCAATGGCCATTCTGCGGGGTAGATTCTTCTTAAATGTAAATAGGCAAAATTACTGTTAATTTCTAACTTATTTGTATGTGTTATTAACAGTCAATGTGAAATTTGTTTAAAATTTCTTATCTTAAAGATTGGATAATAATAATCGTTTTAGACAGTTAAATCTAGAACACTCATGCATTGATTGTTGTTAGTTTAGCTAAAATAATTTTATGAATTTTGGTTAAAAAATGTTATCTAAAAATACAGATAAGGTTCTACTAAATTTATTTTACAGTAAATATGTAGAAATTTGAAGTCGATGTATAAATCGTTCAAAAACAAAGATTATAAATCGTTTGATCATAGCCAACGTGGAAACTAGAGTTTCTGAGGAATTTTTAAGATAGAAAGGATTAGTAAAAACTGCAATTAACTTATTAAAAGAAATTTTTAAAAATGTTTAAAATATTGTCAACAAATTTAATATTCTTCTATGAAATTATTTAATATATGACCGCCTGAAGTAAAAGCCTTATGAAATGATCATAAAGAAGATTACCTTAACATTTTATAGAGCGTCTATGATAAATAATGGTCTTAATTTATTAAAAAATATCATTATTGTTATTAGATCGCTAACTAAATAAATTTAGGTTTCTTAAAATAAGTTTCTTCGAAGTATAGTGAAATGTAGTTTTTTTAAATTTGCTATTCACATCGAAAATGTGCCTTTATAATCTATAAACCAGGGACTGAAACCATGAAAAAAATGGGTTCAGGTTCGGGTTCGGGTTAATCAAAATAAAAAGTTCAGGTTCGGGTTCGGTTCAGGGTTCGGGTTCAAAGTTTAAAAAAACTACATGTGTTTAATTAGTAGAAAATTTATTTTTCAAAGAAATTTTCGTTTAATTTTACAATTAATATATTTTTCAAGTTTTCTTCTTTTAAATTTGTTCTTTGTGGGGATAAAATTAATTTCAAGGCTGAAAAGGCCCTCTCGACGCTTACTTGCATAGCAGATACTGCGAATATAATCTGAGCCGCTTGATACAATAATGGCGTTTCCGCTTTATGTTGCTCCCAAAATAGTAAAATATGACAAAATTTACAAAAGTAAAATTTAAAAACTACAAAATATAAAAATTATTGATTCAATCATTTTTATATTTTGTACGTCAATTTTATTATTTTTTAACTCTACTTTTTTTACCACAGAAGAAGCGACAAAGTGTTGCGAAATATAGGGTAATTTAATAAAGGAGTATTTTAATTGACCGCTTACCCGAATTTAAATAAATTTTTGATAATATTTCACGGTCAATTATATAAATATATATATATATATATATATATAATAACTTCGTGACCTTGGTATGATATGGTAAACCTAATCAGTAGGCGATTAAAGGTCTGTATATTACTTCAAAATATATGTATTTAAAAAACTCTACATGTTTCGGCTGTATACGCCTTTATCAAGAGAATACAAAATATGAAATTCATATTTCGGCAAATGATGCCTTTTTCAAGGATATAAAAAATATAAATGACAGAATATAAATGTCAAATAATTGAGTTGCTATGTGTTTATATATATATATATATATATATATATATATATTTAGTGTTTAAAGAATTTTGTTTTTCTTTTTTATTTTATTGGTCGTGTTTTAATATTAAAAATAATAGATTTTTATTGATTTTAGCGACCTTTTATTGAATTTAGATGTTTGTTTGCGACCTTTCGACTTTTATCAATTCAGTCTTTTTCAAGCATCTGGAAACAAGAATCATTACAATGAACATGAGTTCTAAGAAAATTGGTCCCGGATGTCCAAACACATGTGTCACTTGAATGCGTACCCTTGTAAAACAAAAATAAACAACAAACGTGAGTTTTATTTGTCTTTTCTTTGTTCTCTTTACTTATTGTAGTGTAATTCAACTTTCCAATCAGTCATACAGTTGTTAATCACCTTAATGTCTCCCTACCTGTTCCTTTTAGCTATTTTTATTTTAATTTTATGTAATTTTCAACGTTAAATGTTAACTCAATTTGTAATCATTTTTTAATCTAATTTTAAACTTAAAATTGTTAATAATTGTTAAGTCTCCAATTAATTCATACAGATATTAATCACATTAATGTCCCCCTACCATTCTAAGCTATTTTAATTTAATGTTATTTAATTTTCAACCTAAAACGCTAACCTAATTCGTAATTCATTTCTTAATATAATTTAAAATTTAAAATTGTTAATTTAATTGTTATATCACACAAAACAAACACAGTTCTCATGTTCATTGTAATGATTCTTGTTTCCAGATGCTTGAAAAAGACTGAATTGATAAAAGTCGAAACGTCGCAAACAAACATCTAAATTCAATAAAAGGTCGCTAAAACCAATAAAAAACTATTATTTTTAATATTTATATATATATATATATATATATATATATATATATATATGGTAAATTCAATTTGTTGGCGATTTAAGGTCTGGTTTTACTTCAAAATGTATATATTTAAAACAATCCTACATATTTCGGCAAACGATGCCTTTTTCACGGAATACAAAATATAAATGACAGTATATTAATGTCATTTATATTTTGTATACCTTGAAAAAGGTATCATTTGCCGAAACATGTAGGATTATTTTAAATATATACATTTTGAAGTAAAACCAGCCTTAAATCACTAACAAATTGAATTTACCATAACATACAAAGGTCACGAAATAATTATGTATACATTATTATTTATAATATATATATATATATATATATATATATATATATATATATATATATAGTAAACCTAATCAGTAGGCGATTAAAGGTCTGTATATTACTTCAAAATATATGTATTTAAAAAACTCTACATGTTTCGGCTGTATACGCCTTTTTCAAGAGAATACAAAATATGAATGATTCATATATATATATATATATATATATATATATATATATATATTCATATATATATATATATATATATATATATATATATATATATATTATCTATATTATATATATGGTAGATTTAATTAGTTGGCGATTTAAGTTCTGGTTTTACCTAAAAATGTATCTATTTAAAACAATCTTACATGTTGCGGCAAGTGATGCCTTTCTCAAAAAATTTAAAATATAAATAGTTTTGGGTATATCTTGGGCATTCAATGCATTATTATTATCAAAAAATTAGAACATGGGCATAAAACCGGTAAAATCTATTTTAACAACAATGAATGATTAATATTGTCAAAATTATAAATAAGATCGACTTGAACACCTGTATGAATTGCTCCGCTAATATGCTGAGTAATATTAGTAAAATTAGTTATGGTAGATTTAGTTTCCATGACACCATGTTTATTGGCTTTAAAAACAGAGTTCTTGCACGTTTAAATATTTCTTGATTCAATGGTTTGGAAAAATTCTTTAACCGTGAATCGAATCCATATTTGTATTGGAGCGAGATAATGTTATATGTACTTACTTAAACTAAAAAAAAAAAGATGAAATGAAAATGAAAATGAGAAAGCAATTTCACTTTATTTCCACTCCACTTTATTGTGGTAAAATGCCATAACAATTGTTTCGACACACAGTGTCTTCCTCAGATGGAGTGATTCATTTTTATTTCATAAATTATGAATTTTCATCAAGCAAAGACTACTTCGATTAAAGCAACAATAAAAAAGAGGTATGCATCTGAATTTATTGAAATTACTGACTACAAAATTGTTTTATATAAAATAATAATAAATAGAATTTAAAAAATAGCTTTTTCTAAATTTTGTGATTAGACTTTTATGCAGGCTTCCTTCAAATCAACTTTCGGCAGTAAGTGGTCATAAAGTTTAGCAAATTTTTTAATCGGACAAAGAATACCACATCCCGGAATGTTGAGAGGTGTCGGTGGTTTATCCAAATCGTTTTCATAGCGGATCTGAAACAGGAAATAATATTTAATAACTTACCATTTAATAAAAAAGAATAAAAATCCAATTTTTATCTTTTCGTGTGTGGTTACTAACCTCTTGGTGTTGCCTATCATATAACGTATGCGTGATAAGATATAATTAAAATACGGTATTTTAAATCGATTATCGATTTATTGTTGTATTAATTAATGTTAGTAACGAGCCATCGAAAAAATTCATAATTGGAGTAGACTGTGAAATTGGGTTGATACTTTAACCACTTCCACATAATGACATTTATTATTTGACATTGAAACTATAAGTTTGTGTCAAATTTTTCAAAACTCTTATTAAGAAAATTGTTTGTGTTTAGATGCAAATGGACGACATTTTCAACAACTTCTGCAGCTATATGTAAATTTTGATTATGATTTCGATATTAAATAAATTATTTGTTTTCTTTTTTGTTGTACTATCATTTCAATGCCATAACCTTTTCCAACCCAATTTCACAGTCTACTCCAATTATGAATTTTTTCGATGGCTCGATATATGTAAAGGTGTCTTGGCATATATAAGCCAGATTTAGACCGATTACTTTAAATAACAGATTTTAACACTAAAAGAATTATTTTGAAATTATAGTTTACTTTGTAAAAGAATTTCACAACTAAATTATCGATCGACTAGAAAAATAATGGAATAATGCTAATATATTAAAAAAAGTAGTTAAGTAAAATGTGAAAACTTAACAAAACATAATCATAAAAAACTTTCTTTTTGAACATGCAGAACGGAAACTTATTATTTATTATATAGAATTATTATTACTTATTCTTATTATACAAAATGTATCATAAGTAATCAGTCTGAAAAAACAAACTTTGAATATATTCTAAATAAAGACAAAATTAAAAAGTATAAGATCATTTCCACTTCACATTTAGAGATCCTGTTTATTATTCTTTCAACAAAATAGCAGTATTTTCTAAATTTGACGATATGCGACTGAATTCTTGAGTGCTTTTTGATTTCTAAGTATTCTCGCTTATATTTATAGGCCTGTTACGTTTTCGCTGACCTACACTAGCAGGTATATGTTTTGTTTGGCATTTTAGCCACGTTATTTACAAGCATAATGACTAGAGTGGACCAATTCGGAGCGAAAGCAGAGGCGTGACTTTCAAACTTACTTAAAATACACTCATTTCTTGCGTCTTCTATCGAACATATCTGTGCAACATTATTAAATACACAGAATATACTTTCCTGCTGCTATTATACGTGTACACACGATGACCGTGAACAACATACTAAGTAATCGTGAACCAATTCGTTAGTCACGCCTCTGCTTTCGCTCCGGATTGGTCCACTCTAATAATTACCACAGAGTGGACTCGAGCGATTGATGTTTTATACTCCGTAGGCGTCTGCCTTGTATTCGCAATAGGTTTGTTTCTGTAAGCGATCCGTGAGTTTCGAACAATTTGATACGTGTGGCCATATGCATAAGCGGCACATACCTACATATGCAGTTAATATGTATCTGTCAATGCACAACAGAGCGAATGTAATAAACAGTTTGGTAACCGGACACAAAAGTAATGCTGACCAGCGAATTGCGTATTGAATTTTGAATAAAAATAATTTACAAAGAACAGAACTCAAAACTATGTAGTTTCTGTAAAACTAAAAAGTTTCTAAAATTTGCTCAAGATGTTCTTGTGTTAAATTAGTTTTTCTAGATGTTAAAACGTCTTTAAAAATAGAAAATGTCCGTTTCATATCACAACTGGTGCACAAAAGTTACAAAGTGGTTACAAAAGTGCACCATACTACGAAGGTATAGATTTTTCAGTCGGCTCTGTGCAGAATTGATATAATATATTCAAATCTGGATTTCTGCTAAATAGGGCATCAACTTTTTGTCTCAGCTTTGAGAAATATATTTTTAAATGATGAAACTAACTTATCAACATTTGGAAAATGACCCCTGGATGTATTCACATACTCTGTGTAGTACATGTGCTGCACAGGTAACGTGTAGCATATTGATAACGGGTTGGCCATTTAATGTTGCGGTTTTAAAAATCGCGCTATTCCCTTGGATTAAATATGGTGGAGAATGCATGGTTTATGCAAGACGGGGCTCGTCCGCATCGCACGGAAGAAGTTTTCAACATTCTTGAAGAACATTTCGGTAACAGAATCATTGGTCTTGACGCTCAACAGTTTACAGGCGGAGGGATAACATGGCCACCATATAGTCCAAACCTCAATCCTTCGATTTCTACCTGTGGGGATCATTAAAAGATACGGTATATCGCGATGGTATAGACACCCTGGATGACCTTGAAATGGCAGTACGGCAGCGAATAGAAGCGATACCGTACGCCACACTTCAGGCAGTTTGTGGAGAATTTGAGAAGGGGCTGCGAAATGTTATCGTTGCTCGAGGCTCTCACTTCGAAAACCTGATTTATTAAACCGCAGATCTTGTTTAATTGCACAAATAAATCATTTTTTTAAATTAATGTTTTGTATGTTTAATATGACTTCAAAAACCGCAACCTTAAACGGCCAACCCTGTATAAGATTGCTCTAATAACTTCTCTGTTTTTAATATATAAGCTGCCGCATCGGTCAAAAAGTCTTTATAGTTGTTATCCGATGACAGAATATTATGAATACATTATGAATACAGTTGTAGAAGTAATTGCCTGCAACTGTTTCACTATTTACGACTGGCTATATTTTAGTTGCAATTAAATATGGGGATATGAAGTCGTCAGATGAAGAATACCAACAACTACATTTAACACATATCGTCCCATTACATCCGTTGTTTCGTCTGCACTTACCCAAAGAGAATGACCAGATAGGTTGGTTCGTATTTTTTCAATGGTGCTCAAATAACATTTTGGTAAGCGGTATTTATGTAAAGTAGATTCATCTGGTATATGACGATCAGTATATTTTGTAATAAAGCACTTGAGGACTGGATTGTTAAGCTTTTTGAATGGGATATTGGCCGCCATGAAAGCTTAACACAGTTCTTCGTTAACAGTGTCAGGTGCAGATGGTCAGAAATACTAAGAACAGAATGAAATGGACCAAAAAGGAGAAACGAAAACTACTCCAAAAATAAGGTAGTAAATTAACCTTAATATTTATAAAATATTATAGGATAAATATACAATATAAAACGGATTTTTTAAAATACTAACCTTTGCAACCAAATAACACTAAAAGAAATGAAACCAGAAATAATCTCTTGTAGAAGAGAATAGAAAATATACTATCTCAAGAACAATAAATATATATATATGTATATGTATATGCATGTATAACAAGCATGTAAACATGATAATACATTTTGGAAATTAGTGGATGTAACGCCACTGTTGAATTGAATTTATGAAGGAATACACACAATGTACTATTATTCATAACGACGGAAATAGCAACGTCTGTTCGACGAATGCAATCGAGCAAGCAAATAGTGGGGCTGTTATAACATACTATGCCTGATACCACCACAACGTTTTATCGGGGCAATTGGTCATTCAATCGCTTCAGTCCGCTCTCTGATAATGACAATAACAGTTGAAAAATATATTTGAGAATTTAATAAAAAATAAAGGTTTGAAGTAATCATTTGCACAAAAAATCATGGAATTGAATTAAGAGCATTATCGAAAGATGATTTTTTACAATTTCAAACGTGGCTTAACCCCGTAAGGAATGCTTTAAGGAAATAAATCGGATATTTAGTGACAAATCATAATCCTTAGCTACCATTAAGTGGTGGTATAATGAATTTCAACGTGGTCGACAGGTCTTAAATGACACGTTTCGAGTTCCTAGGTTAAAAATTATTGTTATCAAAAAGAATATTGATTTCATTTGGGTAATGATTGAAGAGCACCAACATATTAGTGTAAAATGTATTCAAGGGAATTTAAGGATTGGTGTGAAGACAATTGACAGCATCTTACATAAACATTTGAAGATACACATATAATTTGACTTCCGTTCAAAAAGAAGACATGGTGTAGATCTATCACTACCGGGTGCGGCAATTGACAGCATCTTACATAAACATTTGAAGATACACATATAATTTGACTTCCGTTCAAAAAGAAGACATGGTGTAGATCTATCACTACCGGGTGCGGCAATAGCGTGTCGGCGGAGCTTAGCATAAAAACTAATAAAGTTATTGCAATGAAATTTTACGTACACATGTAGTATGCTACAGTGTATTTTCTATTTTTATTTATATATTTACAGGGTGTTCCAAATTTCCGCAACCACTTTCAATTCTTTTACTTAAATAGATTGCGATACTTTCTTGTTATTATGATGATAGCTACCCAAATTGTCTTTGCAATGATATATGATAATGTGCACTTACAACTGTTAGTTTTGGTTTTATTGCAAATTTTGTTAAAATCTTGACAATTGCAGCGTCTAACATTTTAAGTCTTACCCTGAAAATGGGTGCAGTGCCTCACGTAACTCTTTTGTTACCAATTTATGGACTAACACGTTATATGTTTTGAGGGTGAACAACGTGACAACATATACAGAGTGTTAAATATGTCGTGCCAAAGTTATCGAAGTTTAAAGGCTATTTTCTCTTCTTTTTTTAAATTGCCGTTAAAATGGTACCAATAACATAGTACCTATTTCTAGTATTTTTGAAGTTATAACCCTTTAATGGAATATACCTATGTTTATAATATTCAATATGCGGTGCATCTAATAGTTGGTTGGCCACGAAATGATATCAAACAAAGTAACTTTTACAAACACCTGTTTTTTAATTCTTTATTATTAGTTTTAGAATTACATTTTGTAATTTTTCCATAATAAAACAAAATTAATTTAAAATGTGTTCAAATATATGTCCATTCTGCTCTACACATGCTCTTAATCGCCTTTGCATCGACAGACTTACATTTTGAGCCATGTTGCTTCACTTAATTGAAGAAAAGCGTTTCTGATTCGTTGCTGCATGTTCTCTGCCGTTGTAGGAGGTGTTTCGTAAACTATATTTTTTACAGTAGGCCACAGAAAGAAATCACAAGAGGTTAGATCTGGTGATCTCGGCCAGCTTATAAAGTTTCCTCTCCCAATCCACCTATTGGTGAATACCCTATCTAAATGTGCTCATGCAGCAGCACAGTAATGTGCAGGTGCACCATCATGTTCGTACCACAATCTCCTTATGATATTATCTGGTAGGGCTTCTAACAGCAATGGTAAACTATTTTGTAGGAAATTTGTGTAGATTTCACAATTTAAAGTAGTATTAAAAAAGAACGGATCTATAATAGTGTTTCCTATGATGCCTCCCCAGGTGTTAACACTCCATTTTTGTTGGTATAAAATGGGTTGCAAAAAATGAGAGTTTCTAGTGTCATAATAATGAGAATTTTTTCTGTTTGTTATTCCACGATTAGCAAATGTTGCTTCATCTGTGAAAAGCACATGATCTAGAAAAGTTAGAGCTTGTCGTAATTGGAAAAGTAGCCATTCACAGTAAACAAGTCTCCTTTCAAAATCCGTTTGTAATAAGCCTTGATGATTTTGAATTTGTAAGGGTGAAATTTATGTTTTTTTAAAATCCTTCTTACAGCAGTGACTTCTATACCGTGTTCTGTCGAAATTATCCTTGTAGATACGCCCGGATTTTCCACAACGGACTGGACGACTATCACTTCATTATCTTCTGTAACCATAGTCTTAGTTCTTTCATGTTTGACGTAATTCACTGAACCCGTCCGAAGAAACCTTGTCAACAAATTTTTAAACGTCTTAATATCTGGTGCTCTTCGGTCAGGATACTTCATACCATATGTTCTTGATGCTAAAAGTGGATTTCTATTGCCAGCGCCAAGAACAAATACCATGTCTATTAGCTAGTCTTTCGATAAATTCATTCTAAAGAAACACAACTATAAACTATTACAGCATGTATATAAAAAATAATGACAACAAAACGACATAACTGACAACAAGATAACAACTAATAACGAACAAATGGAAATTGATAATTAAGTAGCCGAACTTAAATTATAACAATTAAACGCAATTACAGTAAAGAGGAACTACAGAAAAACACTTTATAGGGAAATTTTAAGTTTTTGACTTTTGGATACACAGCAATTTTTGCTGAATATCATTTCATGGCCAACCAACCAACTATTAGATGCAGCACCGCATATTGAATATTATAAACATAGGTATATCCCATTAAAGGGTTATAACTTCGAAAATACTAGAAATAAGTACTATGATATTGGTACCATTTTAACGGCAATTTTACAAGGAATTTGCTGACTAATAAAAAAATTATAGGTTCAATTTAAAAAACAAGAGAAAATAGCTTTTAAAGTTTGATAACTTTGGCACGACATATTTAACACTCTATATATATTGTCACGTTGTTCACCCTCAAAACATATAACGTCTTAGTCCATACATTGGGAACAAAAGAGTTATAAACAAAATTGTTAGGTCAATGCAATGTCATGCATCAAAATAATAAAACATGAAATATTACATTGTAATGATTAGATTACATTACGATTACATAATTACAGCAAACATTTTTGAATGTTCTTTTATTTTTATCATTTGTAGTAATTCATACTATTTAAAAATAAAAATATTTGTGTTAATAAGTATTCTTTGTAGTAGCCCGTCCTTGGCTTATAATTTTCCCGAGTGGCCCCTGTTCCCTATAAGTCTGTGCATCCCTGGTATAGAGTAATAAATTAAGAGTAATAATCTTAAATATACTTACTTGAATATAGTAATGAGATTTATTGTCCTTTCTCAAATCAAATAAAATGGCACTACCGTAAGGTGGAATGTGAGGACTAGATATGTTTAACGCATTTAAAACATAGCCTAAAGTTGATTCGTGACCAGAATATAAAAACATTTTTTTCGTTTTAGGTTGCAAAGTTTTATTCATTCTTGCGAAGGAATCGCTAATTATTTTCTTTAAGAAATATCCAATATTAATTTTTCTGACACCCTCATCGTAGTTCCAGTAGCCATAGACTTGACTAGATATACTTGTTAAAGGTTCTGGATATATTTTCTTGGTCCATTCTGGAAGTGCTAGGTTCATTTCCGACTAAATCACATGATTATAAATGATATATTCGTAATCTCCATTTGATTAAAAATATACTTACCTCAGTACTCACAATAAAATAAAATTCTAATGCATCATGTGGATGTCTAATGGGAAATTTCGAGTGACTTTCTATGTAATTAAATGTTTCTTGATATGGTTCTATAAAACGTTTTTGAACTTCTGGTAGGCTGGGTTGCTTCTTTAAAATATCTTTTCTATACTTGCAATTCTTTGGACCTAGAAGCTGATAGTTAATATGTATTATTATATGATATAATGCTAGCAATGTATTTACAATAAAAAAGACCAATTTTTTACTTGTCAAACTTATAATTAATTGATGGTTTTAAATTGCAAAATATCACTTATAAATAATTTTTATTTATTATGTTGTTTTAACACTGGTGTCTTATCTTTTGAAGTGAGCATTTTATCAGATTGATAAATAAAAGGAAAAGTTAGTTTAAACAAATTTTTTTTCGAACTATTTAGTTGATAGTAATAAAGATTGATTGGGACAAAGCATCAGTATAAGAAATTGCAAATAATTGTGCCCAAAAGAGTTACCATGAATTCTGTAATGGCTTCATGCTTTACCTAATACGCCGGTCGGAATTACTATTAAACATAAAATTAACATATACTAAAAACTACATGCATAAAAAAACATCGTTTCACGAGAAAGCTCGTGAAACGAGTAAGTTTTTACGACTAATTTAGTAAAGAAAGAGAATCCTCGAAAATCCAAGATCAATCCATTAATAGATTTTGCGAAAAGATTTTTTGAATTCATGCGTGAAATGTGTTCGTAATTAGTTTTTCCTGCTAGTATTAGCGATATGTAAATACATCAATCCTACACCTTATCTTATGCCTAAAATATGAAAGCGACTTATAAGTGATAATTTTGTAAACTAAAGCATATGCAATGAAGAAACCTTCACCAAATTATGTTCGATCATTCAATTTCATTTAATTTGTTAGAAATCTTTCGTCTTTTACGAACGCCACAAATAAACCGCAGTCACTACCAGTCACTACTACTCTTCTTAGATCGTTACTAGCTAAACAAGGCCCGTATCTTGAATTGCAGTAATTAAATTACAGAATACTTTACCAGGTTACCATAGAACATTTTCTTTGCCGGCCAAAGGGACTAAATGATATCAGCATACAAGTGGAAAGTATTGGTAAAGGTAGAAATAAAACAAGTAGGAAGTGTAAAGTGAAAGTGAATCCTAAAATTTAATCTTGAAGAATACCTCATTTCAAAATGCAATATTTGACATTTCATCGTTGTATATTATATGCTGAAATCTGTCTAGTAAGTAATCCTCATGAAGCGGCATAGGACAATTATCAAAGCCAATATAGTGTAAAATTGAAGTTGAAATTCTATTTTCGAACAGTCAATGTTCTAAACATCGACTAAGCCGATCTCATTTCGTGTTCGTATGCCAGAATCCACTAAACTGTTTCAAGATCTAGATCATTTTTGATATAAGGAACAGTAAGATTTCCAGAAGGCTGTAAGAGCAGTGGACAATCACTAAGAAAGAAAAAGCATATTGTGTTAGAGAAAACTACGTTGTAACTTGTTATCGCAAGAAATAGCGTGCACACAAAATAAAAAGTCGTAATAAACTATTTTCTCCCTAAAATAACTACCAATTCAAAATTGTTAAGACTACTGGTTTTGGTATTGTATGAATTATATCCGGCACTCGAAGGACCAAATGTTGAGATTGTATTCGGCTTGTTAAGGACCATGTATAAATAGTTCCTTTCCCCACGGCTAACGGGACGCAACTTCCGTATAAGCTGATTATGTATTCTGGTTGGTGGCAGTTATATTGAAACTTAGTGTGTTTTCTGAATATTTTATTTATTTAACAAAAGACACTTAAACCTAATTTATTGAGGCAATCCCACAAATGAAACACATAATGTAAACTTAAATTCTTTACTGTTATATGAGACTGTATGTCTCTTGTTGTTAATATGATACTGTTTGATATGAATGTTATGAAAGGCTGTGCGTCTTGATGTTCTACTGATGAGGTTCTCTTTTGTACTGTTGTTGAGTTGATACTGTTCTTTTCTGTACTGTCTTACAAGTAGTTAAAAATTTACCAGCAACCCTACAAACTATTACATAATTAAATACGTGTATTGTTGCAAATTGTATTGTTTGACGTCATAACGGGGAATTTTTCTTAGTGATTAATTCGTAGTAATTGTACCCACTTGCAACAATACCAGGTTTACAATAGGGTCTTAAAATTCTTACTAATAAATAATAATAAGATATAATTACTAATTAAGTATTAGTCGATATTATAAATCTAAGTTCTGGATAAGTTCCATTGTTTAAAAACAGAGTTTTATTGTATATACATATTTATGAAACGTGAGCCTATGTACATATTTAGTTAACAATGGGTGGTCAGATTAACCATCGCCTCTTGAATGGGTTCACTAATAACCTTAGGTTAAAACAAGCGGTCTAATGTATAAAGTAGATAATAAATTGCAAATATAAATTCTTAGAAGCTAAAGAAAGTTTTGTAATTTGAATATGCAAATAAAATTATGTTATACACTGGTTTAAATTTAAAAATTAATTGTTGAACATTTATAAAATTGGAAATGTAATAGTTTAATTCTTTATTCTAGGTTTACTTATATCTAATATATCTATATAAATATATACAACATAACAAATTTCGTTTGATGACGAAACAGGTATTATGCTACTCCAGATATGTAAAATATGTGTTTTTTTAATCGATTTACGTAAATACGATTGGTACTTTCTTCTGTTGAGTCTAATTAGTAAGGGGTGATTTGCTGATGCAAATGTCACTATGCCATTTTTATTTAATTTTAGTGAGCTTTAACAAACATGTCAGATCGAAAACTTATTGTGATATTTTGAAGCTATAGTATTTGGATCGAATACTTTCATAAAAGATCATGAAATTTAATGATTCTAGTATTTTTTCTACAAATTTAAGTGGGCAATAATTTTTCAATGCAGAGAAGAAGGTGTTTAATAGTATATAGTTAGCGTAAAATCCTGGAATAATTGATTTTGTGTTGGCCGTGAATTAGCTTCGTTCAGGCGGCCAAGGATAATTCGCAAATTGTGCCCACAATGACTGAGGAAAACTATAGCAAAGTAAAAGTGGCTTTGCACCAATATTAAATTAGTGTTATGTTATAGCATAACCATTAAGTACTTAACTTCCTTGCGCCAAAATAATTGTGCAAGATAGTGATAATGGTGTTTACACACGGTTACTTGAATGGAGCGAACGTTCTATACGAAGTTGATGCATCCACAACAAAATTTGTTATACCGGCGGCGAACACATTTTTTAAATTTTATTGAAACATTTTTTCGAACAAAATTACCAGTCGTTTTTTTCGCTTTCAAAACGCTGATCTGTCGCTTTTGTTAAACTCCTAAAGGATTAATGAAAAATGTCGTAATAACGTTTGTAAAAATAAATTACTGGCTGTCTACTGCTTGGCCTCAACATTATTATTAAATATTTTTCATGATTTGGTTCAAGAGCATGCGAATGCTTGATTAAATGTTCCAAATATAATTTGCGATAAGAGATATATGTTTCACGTAGAACCCATGTTATAGATGGAAAATACAAGTAAAGAAGAAACAATACAGGTTATAATAATTCAAGTTAGTCAATTATATAATATATTATATAAGACCATTAAAGATGTATCTTCTGACATGCTGATATGCAGTTCGATAAGTTCGGAGTTTACCAAATGCGAGCATAATTCAGTAAAACAAGTCCGCAATATAAGTTATGTATACTTTATATCGCGATATAAATAATTAGCGAAAAGTCGGTTTCATTTAAAACTTTATTGTTGGTTGCTCATTGGCACAGCG
Organism: Melolontha melolontha; assembly: GCA_935421215.2. Classification (NCBI taxonomy): domain Eukaryota; kingdom Metazoa; phylum Arthropoda; class Insecta; order Coleoptera; family Scarabaeidae; genus Melolontha; species Melolontha melolontha. The sequence continues at coordinate 24,942,676 of OW285240.1, read as the reverse complement.
AATTTAAAATCTTTATTCGTTATCTATATTTCTTAGACGAAACTCATTATTTATTTATCTCAGGAGATAATTTGTATAATCCCAGCTTAAGTAATAATTATATAATTTGTAATAGCGCAATAGATTCACGGCAAAATTATTTAAAAGTACAGGTAATTATACACGAGATGTTCACGCGATATTCATGTTTAGATATTTGGCGACTCTCGTGATGATGTTGAACAAATACTGTCGCAAAACGTGCATTTTGGCGAATAATTAAATTAAATGATTTAGTATAAAATGTTTGTAATTATACTACCATAAAAGAGATTATTTTGTTAACGTAGCTGATACACCCACTTGGAACATTTTAAGAAATTTGTTGTTCAAATATTTAATAATTTGGGTCATATTTTGTAATATTCAGTATTTCCTAAATAATAAAAACACACACCGTACTTTGCAACAATATTACTTTATTAAGCTTAATCAGTTTGACAATGACATTGTATGTCTTCATGTACTTTAACTTTTTGCATATTATTCTTAATAGAATCTCATTGTAGAAACAGTAGCTTTTACAACTATTTTGAGACAATTATCTTCTTTAAATATAACTGCTTCGTATTAGCGTTCAATGAATTATTATTACAACAATATGAATATTGTTGTTAGAAAGAGGAGAGCATTGGAATTTGATTTACGAGGTAAATTTTTTATGTTATCCATTTAGCTATGAAACAAAAACAAAAAGAAAATATCAACGTCAGAACCATTAACACCGACACACTTATTCCAACGTTTCTTTAATAACGCTATGCCTTAGAAAAAAAATATTTTGATAATTCCAAAATACGGCTCCACAGTTTTAAAAGTCGTCATTCGATAAAAATCGACTCCCTCTGAAGTGTTTTTCGAGTTTTGGAAAGAGATAATAGTCACAGAGGGCGAGGTCGGGACTGTAGGGTGGATGTTGTAATTCCTCGAAGCCGCATTAATTGATTACTGCTTGAACACTTCGTGCCTTATATGCCTTGTAGTTATCGTGCAGAAGCAAAGTGTCTTGAGTAAAATTGTGGAGTTCTTTAGGTAGTTCTTCTTCACGTATAGCCTTGTTCAAGTTCTTAATTGGGTCTTTGTAGACATTTGCCATTATTGTAGTCCCTTTTGGCATATACTCAATTAAGAGAATCCCCTCCGCGCCCCAGAACTGTGGCCATCACTTTTGCCGCAGAAGATTGCGTTTTTGTTTTTTTGGCGGTGGAGAGCTTATGAACCCATTACATGTACTCTTGTACCGCGAGAGGGTCCTAATGGTGTACCAGAGTTTCATCCTCAGTTACAATTATATTTAAGAAGTCGTCATCTTGAGATAAAACAGTGAAATTCTCTTCACAAATTTGTCGTCAGTACAATTTTTGTTCGGGACTAAGCAGCCTGGGAATCCATCGTGCTGACACTTCGCTCATCCCAATATCTTCGCGAAGAATTTCAAAAACACTCGTTTCTGATATTCCTATTTCTCTAGCAATAACTGAAACTTTGACTGGGCGGTTAGTCAACACCAAATCTTCAACTTTGTTGATAATTTCTTCAGTTCGTTCTTCCAGAGGTCTTCCACACTATGGGGTCATCACGAATGAATTCTCAGTCCCATTTGAACTGTATGCACCAAAATTTGACTTGGAAATAGGACAGGATATTTTCTCCATACACTGCCACCACTCTCTTATAAATATTCTTCAAGGTACTGCCTTCTTTTGAAAAAAAATTCATGACTCTTCTGTGTACAAGTTTCAAATTACTCGTTTTCTCTTCTTTAAACGAATGTAAAAGTAACAAATGTTAAGCGATTCGAACCGAACTTGGAGATAACACTAAAAACTTGGCGTAAGAAAATTGTCATGATAGCATATTGCTTTCATAGCTAGGTAGATACAATAAAAATCTTCCCTCGTATAACTACAAACTTGAAAATATCACAGTGAGGTTTGGTCACATAATATAAAAGTTACCTCCCAACTTAATGCAATAGAAATTGTACGAGGTCAAATAAAATAAATTCTTAAGGTGAAAAATATCACTTTCAAGTGACTGATAACTTATCAGTCACTTGAATTTAATTAAAAAATGATAGTATTAGTTTTTTTTTGAGTTCACTGCTTTAATGCAAGGCCAACTAACTATTTTTCTCAAAAAGCGTCAAGAATTTTTTTTACATATTTAGAAGGCATTTTTATCGTGACTGTAATGGTATGCAATTTATAGGCACTGTATGAGAAAATCTTCAAGAAAATGGTTAAAAATCTTTATGATTCCTAGTGACAGCTCAGTTGTCTTGATTAAATAAATTATTCTGTTTTTAAATGTCAACATGACATTACATAAAAAAAAACTCGACAATCACGCGTCATTCGATAAAATTTTGACATTTATTAGATTGTAAAACGTTAATTTATGTAAACAATGGAAAAATGATGCTGTAATTGATGAAATTAATTTTTTTCAATTTCTCGCTCGAGAACCTATGCACACGATTCTGCAATACGGTGCAATAAAAATACGTTTTCTTTGTAAATAATCAAAATTAGTCTTAGAAAAACTTTATTCGTTTTACAAATTTCGAATAATTGGGAAAATATCACCTGTAGAATCAGCCGACACAGCGCCCATTGAAATTACAATAAAGTACTTCATGTGCTACCATCGAATAGTGTACTGGACATGAGTTTGTTGTGAATTATTCCACACCAAACGTTGACAGTCCAGGGGCGCTGGTGTTCAAGTTGGCGAAGCCAGTTCGGATTTTCAACACTCCAGTAATCTGTATTGCGTCGATTAACCGTTCCGTGGTTTGTGAATGACACCGTTGGAGAACAACACGTAACAAAAACAATTGGAGTTTTGTTGTAATTGTTCACATGCCCACTGACAAAAAGTTACCCGATTTTGGATATCAACGCCATGAAGATCCTGATGTGAAGACACATGATATCGATGATATTTATGACGTTTTAAAATATTCCAAGCACTGTTGTGGGACAACCCAGAACCGCGAACTATTTCTCTTGAACATTAAAGCCAAAAGGATTAACAGCCACTGTTGCTAATAGAGCGACTTCATTATTTTTTCCGGTGACTGTTGCTCGACGGATCCTTTTCTTCGGTTGAACACTTCCATCAGTAGTAAATTGTTTGATATTTTGGCAAATTGAAGCACGTGACCGAATCCTATCCGGAAAACGCTGAGCGTAGAGATTGAAAGCATTATCAAAACTTCTGCCAGCTTCTCCACAAACCAGAACCATTTCAATTTTCTTTTATACAGTTAAATACTCCATTCTGTAGTAGGTACTATTAATTAATTAATTAATTAATTAACAGCGTAACAGAAACAGGTCTTTTACTTTTGGAAATATTCTTCGAACTGAGTAAAATAAGTTAGTTGTTTCTTAAAGTTATTTCCTTCTTTTGTACGTTTATTTGTGTTTTTGGATTTAGAAAAAATACGAATGGAATAAATAACACAAACGTTAAATACATACATTGTACACACAAAAACATTTTTGTAAAAATTCTTTTTAACATAAGAAATTATATTAAAAGAAAAACAATTTTATTTTTATTTGAAAGCATTCCGATAAGTCTTGAGTGAAGTCATAAGTAGAGCAGATCAATTTCCGTGCGCGCCATGAGCGCCGGTATGGGAGTGTAATTCGTAATATATTAGGATATGCGATAGAATAGGGACGCAACATGAGCTTGTTGTCCGGGAAATCCATAATAAACTTATTCATTTCGTCTGACAACGGTCGTTTTCTCGATTTATGTGTCGACGACATTTTATTATGTATGCTTACACTTACATGCAGTCTAAGCAAGTACCAAACACATACTGAATGCTTTTTATTAGTTCTGATGCAATACAATCATCCTCACATCGGCACACATGGCGCGCACGGAAATTGGTCTGCTCTAGTCATAAGTAATTTTTCATGGTATACCTTTTATTGAAAACTAATTGCAGAATCGTATGCATAGGTTCGCAGTGCGAGAAATTGAAAAAGTTTAATTTCATTGGTTACAGCGCCATCTATCATAAAATGGAAAAATGCTTTAGGCAAATCCTATGTAAAATATATGAGTTCCTATTTAAGATCACAGTTATCCCCGCCCCACCTACATGGTGGGAGAGAGAGAGGGACTAATTCTAGCTCTAGTGTATTTCGTCTATTGAATTATTAAATTTTAAATCTGGACTTTTTTCTTACGCTTCTTATTTTTCGAGATATTTGAAAGTTTCAAGTAAAAACATATACCCAGTATATTAGACCGCTTGTTTTATTACCTTGAGATATAGTGAACAAAGGGTCTGCATATTGATTCTTAAGATCACATTCCCTAAATATGTATAATAAATTTTATTACTTTAATAAGGGACGATCTAGAACTACATTCATAGATTTATAACACCAATTAGTAATGATATTTTATTATTTATTAGTTAAGGTTAGAATTTTAAGAACCTATCGTAAACCTGATATTGCCCGTAGGTACAATTTCCGCTAATTAAACAAAAATTCCCCGTTATGACGTCAAACAATATAGTGTGCAACAATACGCCCATTTAATTGTGTAATAGTTTATAGGGATAGTGGTATATTTTTACCTACAGTTTTAATACGACAGTCTCATACGTAAATCATAATAAGCGCAGTTTAACACAACAGCCTCATCTGTAACATCATAACAAGCAACAGTCTTAACACAACAGTCTCATTCGTAATATCATAACAAGCAACAACAGAACAGAATAGTCGTACATCAAGATACAAAGTCTTACTTTAAACATTAACATAACAATCATACTTTAGCAAGAGACACCAGTCTCAACAGCAGTTTTATGCTAGTATAAGTCGTTGTAGATTCAAAACTAGATGTATATAGTGTAAATAAATATATTTAGATGAAAGTACATTTATTCATTTGACAACCAATCACCGAAGATTTAAAAGCAAAGTGTATACAGCCTTACAATCTGTGCACGGTGAAGCAACATCGTGGGCTTGTTACTAGTAACTGAGGTTGAAGCGTCACTGCCAGAAACCGGGTTCAGCGCAAACAGTTTGGTCTTAGAGCCGCATCATTTTGGTTTTTGAGCCGCAACGCATTTGGTTCCACGAGCCGAATAACCCCAACATAAAAATGCGTACATATTTTTCTAATTTCGTAAAAGCGTTTTTGATAATTGATACAAAATTTAATGGGAAAAAATTATTTACAGTGTTTTCAGTAATTTCTCTATTTCCAGTGGAATACATGAAAAATATTCATTTGTTATTCAATTGTTTATAAATTTTGTACGTACAACATATTCAACAAAAATAATACTCGTTCTCGAATATATTATATACGCAATAAGGACTATATCTACATATGTACACAATACCATTGAATCATTCTAGTTCAAAGTGCTTTAGGATAGTGTCTGTTCGTTCTTATTAGGAAAAACTTTGAATATATAAACATTAACGTATCGTGAACGTCTCGTGCACAATTATCTGCTACAATAAAATATTTTTTGTCGTTCTATCACTGTTATAAACTATATAAATATTAATTAAATTGTTGGAATTATATTAATTAATTTTTAAGATGTACTTAAACAAGAAATTTGAAATTTACAATGTATATTTATAACTTCCCAGTATGATGTATATTTAATTTGAAAAATTTTCTATAATCCTATTTACCAACTTTTTTTTCTAGAGTGTGAATCTTCTTATTGGTTATTTTTTGTATACAATGTAATACAAATATGTATATTAGTATTACTTACTTTGTATACATATATTTGATGTGTGCTTAGACAAATTCTATATGTTTTTAGATCATTTTTGGACGAATTTATTTCTAAGATCAAAAATAGATCATGTGACACAATAAACTTTTTTTTAATGATGTTTCTTAGTAAATAATTATAATATATTACACCAAAAGAGAACTATAATTAAAGATGAAGGACTCACAAAATACGTAATCGCTAACATTAAGAGGGAAGTATCAAGAGATCTTAGGCAACACAATGATCAACCACAATGAACAGAAACACATACTATAACAGACAGAACCACAAAACTAAAAATAGATATACCAATAGATCATTCTCATCCACAAATTTTAGTTACACACATTATTAAAAAATCAGTAACTATAGACACTAACGTGGAACACCAGCTGGACACATTGATGAGAGAATATCTAGTGATAAAAGAGAATACTATAAAAAACGTAAGTTCATAAATTAATATGGTATACTTCTGACTCCGAAGAAATTAAAATGATCCTTATATAAAAACATAAAAACATAATAAATGTAGGTTTCCGCGGTCGTTCTCTAGATGTAGGTCTCGGTTTCCGGGTTGGAACCGCGTCGAGTTAGGCGTAATTGCCAACGTTTCGTCCACTGTTTCAAGGGACATCTTCAGGGCTGTACGTAGATGTTGGTCGTTTCGCAGTAGCTTGAAGAATGCTATGACAGACCAGCACAACTTATATAGGGGGGACTGGGTCAGATGGTGGCCTGCTATTGGCTGGGGACAATGAGCCAATGGCATGCGTCGTATGGCCGTGGTAATTCTTAGTAGAGTTCCGTAGAGTTTGCCACGTCGGATGTAACGTATAGTCATCGTCTCCATTGAGATTGCAGGGATGTTTGTAAATTTCAATAGATTCACGGATTTTCCTAGGGAAATAATGCGATTCACGGGACAGAAGCTTGACATCTTTGAATAGAATTTGATGACTGGAGTTGAGTTTGTGTTCTGCCAGCGCTGAACCGGTTATATGTAACAGTCTAGTACAACGTTCATGTTCGGACACACGCACACCGACTGGCCACTTAGTTCCGCCAATGTATACACTGCCACACGAACACGGAATGCGATACACTCCCTGTGCTTGGAGCGGAGATATTTTGTCTTTAACCGAGATTAAGGGGCCCAAAACTTTGGAATGGGGTCTGAAGACAGTTTTGATTTTATTTCTATGTAGAACCTTTCCTATACGATTGGTGATACCTTGAATATATGGTAAGAAGGCGGTGCTGATGTTAGGATCGGGTTCACCCCGAGGTGATGTCGTGGGCGTTATGATTATTCTGGAGTAGGGTGTTAGAAACATGCTTAAGTTCGGAGGGTAGTGCCCTAGGTTCTGAGATAGAAAACGCACGATGTACAAGAGTATTGATGACCGCTTGTTTGTGTGCTGGGTGATGATGGGAAAACCCGTTCAGATATCGGTCCGTATCAGTCGGTTTCCTGTAAATCGCGTGGCCCAGTTTGCCATTGATATTGCGGGCCACTAAGACGTTTAAAAACGGGAGACTTCCGTCTGATTCCACCTCCATCGTAAAGCGAATGTCACGGTGCAGGGAGTTTAGAAAAAGTAAGAACTCATTTAAAGACTGCCGCCCATGCGGACAGATGGCGAACGTATCGTCTACATATCTAAACCAACATTTAGGTTTTAAGTGAAAGGAGCTTAAGACTTGTTGTTCGAGCGCTTCTATAAAAATGCGACAAAAGGGGATAAGGGGGAACTCATAGCGGCTCCCGACACTTGTTCATAGAACTTGTTTCGGAATTATAAGTAAGGCACACATTTACGAGTTCGGATATATCATTCGGTAGCCGTGCTTCTTCGCATTATTTCCCTAGGAAAATCCGTGAATCTGTTGAAATTTACAAACATCCCCGCAATCTCAATAGAGACGATGGCTATACGTTACATCCAACGTGGCAAACTCTACTGAACTCTACTAAGTATTACCACGCCCATACGACGCAGGCCATTGGCTCATTATCCCCAGCCAATAGCAGGCCACCATCTGACCCGGTCCCCTTATAAGTTTTGCCGGTCTGTGTCATAGCATTCTTCAAGCTACTGCGAAACGACGAACATATACGTACAGCCCTGAAGATGTTCCTTGAAACAGTGGACGAAACGTTGGCAATTGCGCCTAACTCGACGCGGTTCCAACCCGGAAACCGAGATCTACATCTTAAATAATAAGAAAATACGAAGGGAGGATTTCAAATATTCTTATGTAATCTAGACTAATATTTTTAATGTTATTCTTTATATAAAGTTCACTGAAAGGAAACAACAACGAAATTTTGTTGGGTTTTTCACGAATTCTACGCGCGTTCAACATATACGCGTAGCGTACATATAAGCATATAAAATGAATGATTACACAGGCCTGCGATGGTAAAATTGTCTGGATTTTATACAGTGATTTCAATAGATTTTTTGGTGCAGAAAATGGGAAAATTATTTAAAAAATTCCATCACGTAAGGTTTTCTTTACAATCTGGGGTTTCTTGACCTATCTCCATGTATTAGTCTTTTTGAAAAGGACAATATTGTTAAACCGTTGTTTAAATAAACTATTATAATTTTTTTACTTATGATGATGCAAGAAGTTGATATTCTGAATAAACATACACTAGATTTATGATAAAGAAGTTACAAATAGAAATAATTGAGCATGTCGCAAGACATGACTCATCATCTTCCTGGTACTACATGTCTACCTCCCCACCTCCACTACAAACACATTGCTATTCTAGACAAAACAGTTAGTTCATTCAATATCTTCTTTACAACTGTGGTGTGAATTTGTGTAATTAGTTGACATTTGTGATTAGTTGCTGAGTTAATTTAAATTTTATTTTACGAGTTTTTTAAAATTAAATTCCAATGGCATCAAGAGGCTGTGTCAATGTACCAAACTCCTTCTGCTATATTTGTGGAAAGTTTACAGTAAAAGAACAACTAAGAAACATTACAGATTTTGTAAAAAAAGTATATTTTGCATATTTTGGTGTGAAATTAGGAGACCAAGACAAACCTTCGGCTCCTCATAAGGTTTGTTCAGTGTGTGTTGAAGAGCTTCGCCAGTGGTCACAAGGAAAAAAACAGTCTTTTCGCTTTGGAGTGCCTATGGTTTGGAGAGAACCAATCAATCATAGCGATGATTGTTATTTTTGTTCGTGTGTAGTACACGGATTCAATTTAAAAAACAAAAAGGACATCGTTTACCCAAACCTTCGATACGCAACACGTCCTATACCTCATGGACCAGAAGTACCTGTTCCTTCACTACCAGATACATTAGATGATGTATCTGATGACGAAATGGTTTCACGTACATGCGCAAGTGAACTGGATGAGGGAAGTGATTACTATGATACTGGAAGTGATGAGCCAAAACTGTTTGACCAATCTGAATTAAATGATTTGGTGAGGGACTTAAACCTTCCTAAGGACTCAGCTGAGCTTTTAGGCTCAAGGTTGAAAGAAAAAAATTTGTTAGCACCTAGCACAACATTTTACTGGTTTAGGAACAGAGAAAAAGAGTTTGCTCGATATCATTCCGAAGAAGATGCACTAGTTTTCTGTAATGATGTACCCGGGCTCATGGAACAATTCCACGTAGAATATAATGTTTCTGAATGGAGACTCTTTATTGACTCTTCAAAAAGGAGCCTTGAGGCCGTTCTTCTACTCAATGGAAGTAAATATGCTTCTGTACCAGTGGGACATTCAGTTCATTTAAAAGAGTGTTATGAAAATCTTGAGCTACTTTTAATTAAAATTCGTTACAATATCAAGGCTGAACAATTTGTGGTGATTTGAAAGTTCTTTGTTTGTTACTAGGACAACAAAGCGGTTATACTAAATATCCTTGTTTTTTGTGTGAGTGGGATAGTCGTGATAGAAAGCAGCACTATTGTAAAAAGATGTGGCCACCAAGACAAACCTTACAACCTGGAATGAAAAACATTGAAAGAAAAAGTTTAGTAGACCCGAGCAAAGCTTTGCTTCCTCCATTACATATAAAACTAGGGTTAATGAAACAATTTGTGCAGACATTAAAAAAAGATGGAGAGTGCTTCAAGTATCTTTGCAGCCAGTTTCCTCGCTTGTCAGAAGCAAAGATAAAGGAGGGTGTTTTTGTTGGGCCGGATATAAGAAAGCTTATGAAAGATAAAAATTTTGAATCTAAAATGGAGGAAGCAGAAAAACAAGCATGGATAGCCTTCAAAAATGTGGTTACAAATTTTCTTGGCAACAAAAAACATGAAGATTATAAAAATATTGTGCAAAATATGTTAGAAAAATTTAAAACCTTAGGCTGTAACATGAGTTTGAAGGTGCATTTTCTAGATTCGCATCTCGACTACATTCCTGAAAATCTTGGTGCACTAAGTGAGGAGCAGGGGGAAAGGTTCCACCAAGACCTAAAAGAGATGGAGAGAAGATACCAAGGAAGATGGCATATAAGCATGATAGCTGATTATTGTTGGATGTTAAAAAGGGATGGTCCACTACGAGATTACAGAAGAAAAAGCACAAAAAGGAGTATGGAAAAACAAAGAAAAAGATATTATAAGGACTTGTAAAGACATAAATAGTATTTTACTGTTTCTTTTCATTAGATTTAATGATATTTGTAAGTAATTTTGTTTTTTATATCCTTTGTAAGTAAATTGAAAATGTAACTAAAAATTATTTTTAATTTAAAAAAAATATAATTTGAAGCCTTTTTGTGAAAAATCCTTACGTGATGGAGAAAAATACAGTTCATATTTGGATTCAGCGCCCAAAAACACATAAGAATCAGCTATCAAATTTAAAACAATTTTTAGAAAGTTAAAAAACGCAGGCCTGTGTTATTGGTGGAAATTATCCAAGAATCCTCATATTAATAAGAAGGAAGTTATAGCAAAAGTTTCTCAATTTATGCGTACCTAAGATATTTAGGATCAGTTTGGTGAACATAAATTTCAAATAATTGATTGCACGGGATGTTACTTTTAGAAACTCCATATCAAAATTCAATAATATTAATAAGTGAAAGCAGCTTCAAAATAATTTATTGTACATTAATATACACTAGAATATAGCTTCGCCAAACGTTGGTATCATGAGGTGATAATCACTAAATAAAATAAACTATTTAGTTATCATCATCTGATGAAGCCAAAGTTTAGCATATAGTAGTGAATATTAATGAATAATAAATTATTGTGAAACAACTTTTACTTATTATTGAATTTTAACATACATTTCGTTTATCTATTTGAATTGATTATAGGCTATGATTTTATGAACGATTATAATACTGCCATTTAAAGATTTGAGAATGGTATCTAGAAGATGGTCACTATAACGTAAAAATTTTGGACAAGTTTTTTGGAAAAGTTAGAATAAAAGCAGGCTTAGCGAAGTTTATTAAATAAGGAAGTAAAGAATTTGAATACTACTGGAAAAATAATAGGTATGTAAGTTTCGAGGAGGAGCAGAATCTTTTGAGAATGAACAATACTCCAGCAGACAACCAAAAATAATCACAGTGAAATTTGTCACTGATTTATGAGATTAAAGACTACTTTAATGATTTACGTTAAAAAAATAAAGAAATTAGCAGTAACGTTTAACTGTTTTGTACTTAGACTTGTACTTAACTATATTGACATGAATAACATCAGTACTCTTCATTTGAACTATATACAGGTATGCAGAAATTATATTACATATGCTTCATAATCTATGCGATGTTTGTAACAATAAGAAATTAACAGCAAAAGCAATTGCTATTATTATTGTCTTTGTTCGTTCATGATAACTATAGCCGAGAAAATTTTTGATTTGAAGTTTCATAAGGCACCATTTTGTCGCAGGAGTTCATGTTTAGAAAAGTAGCGGCAGATTTTCTAGAGAACAAGTGCGACAAAAGGCCTTATGAAACGAGTTTTTAAACTATTTTTTCTATTTTGCACTTTTTACGTTAACGAATTGAAATGATTTAATTTGAAAACTAAGAGTTTTATTTTTATATACTAAAGTATACAGTTGGTCACATTGATATTTGACATTTTCAAATTTTAATATTGCTATCTGCGAAATATCATTTATTAATTTTCGTTAACATTACTTGATATTTTATTTAAAAATATAAATATGAGTGACATAGAAACTAATATATCTTGAACTCCACCCAAATATGTAGCATTTTTCTTTTCCATGTATATCATTTCTGTCGAAAGTACTTAAATTCTTAAAATCAAATGACAGCAATGAGATATTTATTTTTGTGTTCGGACAATGCCAACATTTAAATATTAACAAAAAACGTATTAAAAAGGGAGCATATGTAGGTACTGTTTTGAGTTTCATAATGAGTTCATTACGAACACGAAACAGAAAAAATGTTTATTAGGGTTTAATTCATTCATGATTTGTTGAAGTTTTATTTCTTCTATTGTTTACAATAGTTCGCGTTGATTTTATTTGGCTTGTAAATGACGGCAGCGGTGGCTTCATATCACGTAAAGAATGGTGTAATCATTTGTATTATTGCAGGTAATGTAAAAGTGATTATCTCTGAGCGGAGTTTTTTCTTATAAATAGAATATTTAGCAAATTATTTCTTAATCTCTTCTTATTTCTAAATAGTTAATTGAAGCTATAACATCCAAACTTTTTATAGATAATCTAAAATTCTGTTTATAGGAAGCAAAACAAACGCCCCCCCCCCCCTTAATTATTTTACGGCCCAATAATTACTTTTGCGAAACTCGGTGGCAGAGGTATGCTTTACCTTAACCTGTTCTGTATTAATTATAATTTGATTGTCGAACACTAAAATGTTCCTTGCTATTCATTGCAACCTTGTCCTATAACTGGACTTCACGTTGTAAATAAATATTATTCATTTTATTCATTTACACTTTCTTTGTGAGTATTATATGTAATATGCTCATTATGACATGATAATTTAGATTACATATTTATGAAATATTATCTAATATTATTTTAACTGTTTTAGTTGCTGTTGGTACAACAGAACTTATTCCAAGTACTTCGTACTTATTGCCATCTTCTTCAAAAGTTGAAATCCTCGCTATGCAAATTTTATGAAAATTACTTTATGTAAAATTGATCATCTTAAATTAAGAAAAGTTGGACATGTGTAACATTTATTATAGTGCTTTACACTCTGTAAATAAAAGAAGAGTATCAAAAATGTACTCTAAACTTATTGCTTGTTGAGTTTTGGAAAAACAGTATTATTCTAATAAATAAATATTTTTAGTTAGAACTTAAAATTATTCTCTTTCAACAAATATATTTTATTTTTTGGCCATGTATTGTGCTTATGATTGTCTTAAAATATATAGATACACGATATTAAACAAAAAGTTATAGGACTTATTTTTTATGTTTGATTTAACAATTCTTTCTTTCTATAGTAACTGTAATCAGAGCGAAAAGCTAATTGCTGTGTAAACTAAATACAATGAGACATGTGTTTTCGAATATAGATTATAACTAAAATATTAAATTTCTGTTAAAAATAACAAGTGTTCATTTGAAAAGTCAATCTAGGTTACTTTGAAATTTTGATAGAATGAGACGCAAATATATTAGTATGTGTTTGTTGTTTCGTAAATCCAAATGACATTTGATAATGTCAATCACAAATATCAGTTAGTGCATAAAATAATCGTGCGTCGATTCTGGTTTAAATAAATTTCTTCTCAGTTTTAAAATGGATTTCACTTTAGAACATAAAATTTTTTTAGTCCAGGCTTATTTTCGAAGTGGTAATAAAATTGATGGTTTATGGGTTTATTCAGTTCAAGATTGCATGGTAATTTCAAGTTGAGTTTCCACATTTTTTAATAGATTATATACAATTTAAGAATACTTTTGATAGAACATTAAAGCTTTTTTCTGAAACTGGCAGTCTCTTAAGAAAATCAGGCAGCGGAGCAGTTAAGAAACGTACACCTCAAGTTGTCAATCGTGTTGAAGACATAATGGAAAATGAACCACAAACATCTGTTCGACATTTGAGTCAACAAATAAACCTTTCTGTTGGTACAACTCACAAGTAAAAAAAGATATGCAACTTTATCCATACCGTGTCACAGCAGTACAAGAATTGTTAGAAATTGATTACCCACGTAGACTACAGTTTTGTAATTGGTTTGTAAATATGAACAATAATGGAGAACTTTCACAAAGAGTCATCTTTACTGATGAAGCATGGTTTTATAAAACGGGATACCTAAATTCAAAAAATACAAGAATTTGGAGCAGTGAAAATCCATGTGTAATTAATGAAGAATCGCTACATCCAGAGAAAATTGGTGTTTGGGCAGCGATAAGCCAAAGGCGAATCATTGGACCAATATTTTTTCAGGGAACGCTTAATGCTCAAAGGTACCGTACGGAAATTTTACAACCATTTGTCAATCAGTTGCATGATGATGAACTTCAAAATGCATATTTCCAACAAGACGGAGCACCTTGTCACTGTACTGCAGAATCTTTGGATTATTTAAGAGAATTTTTTGATGAGCGTATAATTAGTCGAAATACTGAAATTGCCTGGCCTGCACGTTCATGCGATTTAACACCTTGCGACTTCTTTTTGTGGGCTTATCTAAAAAATAACATATTTCGAACACCTATATTGAATTTGAATGGTATGCTACAGAGAATCGAACAGGAATGCATGGAAATTAATAACAATCCAGTAATGTTGCAGAATATCATCAGAAATTTTGAACGGAGGATTTTAAAGTGCATTGATCTTGAAGGACAACATTTTCAACATTTGTTATAGTTTTCAATAAATACCTATTATTTGTTATTTATATGTATGTATGAAACTGTCAAAATATACGACTTCGTAGGTTAAGTAGTAAATTTTAATTTACGACATACTTCAAAATGTTCTCAGTAAATCACATGCTACTAGATTGACTATTCAAATGAACACTTGTTAGATGTAATTGTTAACATTGTTTGTTACTATTAATCAGACTTGATCCATGTGATAAACTTTTAATAAATTTTTATTTGGGGTATTTTTAAATTTATTTATTATTTTTTTATACAAAGCCATACTGTATTTTTTGAATTAGTAATATGATTATTTCGATTCTTTACTATATCTTATTATTTTATCTAGAAATATAGTTATAATTGTTATACACAGGCAGACTTAAAATTTATCGTACATCAGTAGTATTGGCGGCTCTTGGAAAAATTTATAGGCAAGTTATATAGAATTTGCGGTAAAAGGTACTGTTGATTAAAAAATTGGAGTGTTCTAATAAATATATTGCTTATTAAATGTTTTAAACAAATTTAAATTTGAGATCAATTCCTGCCTCTTTGGCATCTGCGAAATAATTTATTACGTTTTCAATTTTGGGTATTTCATTTATGAAGGACTTTTTATGAATGTAGACAGTCTTTTATGATCTGTGGTGTTTCGTCAAAATGTTTTTAATCTTTTTAATGCTGAAAAACATCGTTCGACCTCTAAAAATAGTTGGAGTAATCAGTACGATTTGGAAGTGTTTAATATGTGGTAATTTACATTGATTATTTGGAAAAGCGAAGAATGGTCATAGGACAATATTGTATTAAAGATAAAGCGACGAGATTTAGTGAAGAAAGACTATGAAACATCAGCTATTTCGTCTGAAATTGTAAGCGCCAGATTGGTCGAATTACATTTCGAATTGCTGTCTCATGCCTCATATTCGCATCTCGATCTGTCAACTCATGATTAAGTGGGCGGCGATTCGTATAAAATGAGGAGGTCATCGCTGAAACAGAGGCCTATTTTGCAGTTTTAAAGATACTACGTTGTGAAAATACATAATATCGCTGCTCTAAGTA
The DNA here is from genome assembly GCA_935421215.2 of Melolontha melolontha. Taxonomy (NCBI): domain Eukaryota; kingdom Metazoa; phylum Arthropoda; class Insecta; order Coleoptera; family Scarabaeidae; genus Melolontha; species Melolontha melolontha. The sequence continues at coordinate 24,926,923 of OW285240.1, read as the reverse complement.
CATAGAGTTGAAGGACAATCATGTTGAAAAATAAAATGTTTTTCTGTACCAATAGTTTTTATTTAAGAATCACGTTTCCATCAAATGTCTCTCGTACATGTAAACTATCTTATAATAATAATAATAATTCACGCTTCAGCATCCACTTGAGATATTTGACTATCGGCATTTACTGTAAATGAGAACGAAAACCAAGAAAACTACTATGCTGACGGCAGGTTGTGAAAAAACTTACTAGCTACAATTGAACCTTGATTATCGGGACCTCCATCAACCGGAAGCATCTGTTAACAAGGATGCTGACTGGTTAATTGCATATCTCTATTAACCGTGATTTCCCTCTAATATCCGTGAAGCACATATATATATCGTGATATTTAATAGCGCGAGTTAAATAACTGGTTGTCAAAAAGCTCTATTATTAGTACAATATTCTTACATATTTGAGTAGGCAGATGACGTAGAGTTTTAAAAAATGACGTTTCTTGATGAAGAAGTTAAAATCAATATAAAATAAATTCCCGAACCAACTTCGAAAACACTTGTTAACACTGTACACAAAACTATAAAGATATACCTCCATTTGACGCCATCTTGGCAACGATCGTGGCGCCACCATCGATAATGTTAATTCCCAATAGTTAGGTCACATTAGGTTAGGTTAAACAGGTTATAAAATTATGATGGCGGGTAAAGTCGAGGGCACGCGCAGTAACAAGTTGTATTTGTGATGTCAAGACATACACTAGAGCCATCTCAGTCAGGTTCAAAAAAGAATGAGGAAGATAAAGTAACTCATGTTTTAAATAAAAGACAAAGATAGAAAATTTAATCAAAATAGAACACTTTGCTATCTATGGTATATTCCAAAAAGAGACAAAATTCTGAACAGACCCAAGTGACAGTTGTTCCTTCGACATCTTTATATAGAGCTTGAGATTAAGGAGTTGATGCATGTCATCATTTTAATATGATGTCACATTAGACAACGTTGCCATTTCATTTCTCTTTAACATATGTGTTAACTTGTGTGTGTTGCCTATATATCAGTATATAAAATTCTTATATAAGAATTATATAAAATTAGGTCCTTCTTGCTTAACATAATTATCAAGAAAATAACAAAATGATCCAAGCTATCTATCAAATACATGAACAGTATTGGATACTCTATTTCTAGTAGTAAGCATTTGATTTAGGTAGGTATATAATTTACACAATTATACGCATCGTTTATAAAAAACATAAATGTCTCAGTATAATTATTAAATATGATATAATTAATATTCAGTAACTAAAAAAGTTATTCAATATCTGTATCCCAAATATTTTCTATTGGGTTGAAAATACAATGGTAAGTTGGCAGCCGCAATACCATATGACCAGATTCTTCTGCAATAGTATCAGCTTTATATGTCTTAGGGGCTTATTGAAAGCCACCAATTTTAACAACTCTTTCTTATAACTATCTTCTTGAAAAGGAATATTTTGTTTCATTAACCACTCTTTGATTTGTCCCTTATTCCAAGAATTATTTGGTAATTTATATTCCAAAGGCGAGTGATAACTTGCGTTGTCCATTAGGATTATAGAAAGTTCTTTTAAACTTGGTGTGAATTTTGTTTTAAACCATGATTAAAGACTATTTTCATTCATTTTCCCATTATAATATTCATCTTTTGTTTTAGAATTAAATATTTTCGAAGCTTCTGAATTGAAACCACTACAGCAGCCTGCATGTTGTATAATATAACGTGAGCCCTCTGATTTTATATCACAGTGGTAAGTATGTGTGTCTTTTTCGTATAATGTACATTATACATGCGGGGATTTTCATCTTTTATTTTTATGTAATCAATTGTGTACCTATCAAATTTCATCTCTATTCATTTTGTGTGTGAAATTTGATCTCTTAACAGGTACTTTTGTGGAAATGACGCCATAAAAAATGAAATTGACAAAAAGAGCAAGAGAAATTCTTTCAATTAAGGAGAAAATAAAACTGACCTAATGACTATCGCAAAAACAACAGACTCGTTATATTGTTGTCTGAAAAATATGGCGTTAGCATACGATTTAGTAAAAACAAAGAAACATTTTATTAATTTTGCTTGAAAAGTGATTCAATGCACTGTTTAAAAAATAGACATAATGGCTTCGGCAAGAAAGATTTAAGTGAACTCCAATTACAGGTAAGAAAACTCAAATCCAGACATTTCATGGCCCTAAACTGAAATTCGCTTCTGAATTTCAGGCGTAATGGTTACCGAGAAGGCAAAAAATTTTTCATTCTAAATTAAACATAAATTCCGAGTGCAAGTATTCATCTAGTTGGCTAGAAAAATTCAATAATTATGAGGCAATTTAGAAGAATACATTCAAAACGAGCAACTTACAACTGAACAGATTTATAATGTAGACAAAAATTAGTTTGGAGATGTTTGCCTCAGAATTCTTTGGCTAGTGTTGATGAATATTCTATTGAAGGATACGAGGACTCCAAGGAAGGAAGGAATCACAGTTTATGCAAATGCAGCTGAGACTAGCAAGCGTACATTGATGGTAATAGGAAAAAGTGCTCATCTAAGACTTTAAAAAACTTTGGAGACCTTCTCGTGATTTATAAGTATAATAAGAGAGCTTGGGTAGCACAAGAGCTATTTCTGAAGTGCTTTAATAAAAAATTGGTATAAGAAATAAAATTTATAAACGTTTATTAATACCTCTTATAACAGGGATTATCGATTTTGCGTAATGAGCCCGGTCTCGAGCAACCCAGTTAATGGAGGGTCAACTGTATTACAATTGAATCGCTTATTATTAAAAGGGATAAGTCACTTTTCGGCTTTTTCGAGATATACATTGCTCTTTACTAAAGCGATATAACTGAATCGTTTAATGAAAGGAATAAAAGGAAGTGCCACTATGCCATATTATGGTATGTAAATGTGTTTATTTAGGTTTATTTTTGAAAGGGTCTAAGACTTGATCCCTTTTGAAATTACCGCCGGTTTTGATAGTTGAGTAATAACTTAACCTATAACACATTTCTCAAAATAGTACGGACAATAAAACGTTGTGTGCTCTGTAGCATGATTGTTAATATTATTGCGCTTAATAACGCTGTTTAAACAAGAATGTCTAATAAACAAAATGAACATTTTATTGAGAGTGAGGACGATAGAGCGAGTGTTGATGAAATACCAAAAAAGCGACGCAAAGGTATACGAAATGATGAAAATTATAAGAAAAACGTTATTAAGAAATGTAGGGTTAAAGGTGCCCAATATGTTAATCATATTGCAGGTAAGGAAATATATTTGGGAAACCTATGAGAAAATGTTTTTATTTGTTTTTTTTTCTGTTTCTGTATAGATGCGCAATGAAGTGCTTTGAAAAATTCAGTGACGCTCAACGAAAGTAGATATTCGAAAAGTTTTATACTAATTTCATAACTAAAGATGAACAGGATATATACTTACAATCACTTATTGTAGTCACTGACGTTGCTAAGCGACGAAAACGTTTAAAACACGGGAAAGAAAGAGAAAGGTCTTTTATTAATTTTGCTCCACAATCTGACAATGACAAAGTAAAAGTATGTCAGAATGCATTTTTAAGTCTGCATGGGATTAGTGTTAAAAGAGTTAAAAGAGTAAAAGCATTGTTGATAAATAAATCCACTCCTCGTAATAAACGAGGAAAATGCTTAAAAACTCATGCCATATCCGATGCAGAAAACATGTTAGTTCGTCTACATATATCTTCTTTTCCTGTCAAAGAGACACATTACTCTGGAAAAAACTATCACTATCTCGATAGCAGACTGAATGTCAAAATAATGTACAACATGTTCAAAGAAAAATACCCTAGCAGCAATGTTAAATATAGTTACTACATTAAATTTTTTTTATGAAAATTTTGCTTTGCACTTCGGTCGTCCCCAAATTGACACATGTTGTCAATGTGAAGAGCTCTCTCTTAAAATTAAAAGTCCATCGTTAGGTGAAGCTGCTAAACGGGTGGCCGTTGCCGAAAAAATAATTCATCAACGTAGAGCTATGAAATTTTACACTTCATTGAAAAATACTATTGCTGAAGTAAAAGAAACGGATAGGATTACTGCTGTAGCATTTGATTTTATGCAGAATCTGCAACTACCACTCGTTTCTGTTCAAGACCATGTCCACGACTTGAAAACTGGAAAAGTTTACTATTACGTTTATCATGAAGGTATAGCTGCGAAGACACCAGACGAAGTATGTTCATTTTTGATGGACTACCTTGACAACTATGCAGATCCAGGTTCAAAAGAATTTAGGCTTTTTTCAGACAATTGCCTCGGCCAGAACAAAAACCAGACTATGGTACGGTTCTGTATGGCACTCATTCAGATAGGAAGATTTGAAAAAGTACAACAATTTTTTCCAATTCGGGGACACTCTTTTCTTCCCTGCGACAGGGATTTCGCTGTCATAAAAAGACATTTAAGAAAATTTGACAGAATATATTCAGTATACGAATATACTGAAAAAAATCATTCATTCCAGTCAAAGCAGCAAATTTGTTGTAAAAGAGGTGCTAACGAATGACATTTTAGATTGGAAAAAATGGTGGCCGACTTACTATAAAAAGACAGGTATATCAAATGAATCCTTAAATCTACCTAGGAATCAGAAAGTAAGCTTTACAATTTCCAAATATCACCATATTTTACACAACAAGGACATGCCTGGAATTGTTGAAGCTCGCGATTTCATTAATGGGCTTACTGTTCATCATTTCGATTTAGCACTACCAAATAAAAGGTACAACATATCCATGCCTTCACGAAAAGCCTACACCGGAGATAAAATTCCAATACTGGACACCTAAATTGAACACCTTAAGCAGCTGATTAAGTGGGTGGATGAAGATAATATTCCATTTTACCAGAATTTGATCGACACCTGGGATAGGAGGTCTAGAAAGGATAAAAGCGGAATAAATGAAGACCCTTAAACACATAATTTTGAAATTTGTTATATTTTCCAAGTCAAACAACAATATTTACGCATGTTTCAAACACATTTAATAAAGATATTACGCAAAATATCGACAATTTTGTTTTTTATTATTAAATGGGACTAAGTCAGCTTACTAAAACATAATTTTTAGCTAGAAAACAAAAAACATATATGCTAACAAAACTTAAAACAATACTTATTATCCAATTAAATAATGAAACAGTAACTGAATTCAACGAAAAAAAAATTATTTTTGAACTTGGGATGTTTTTTCTCTTTTTCTCAAAACCTGTTAAAATGACTGAGTTCCTTTTAATAATAAGCGATTCAATTATATTTTTACAATCTCATGTTGTGCGCATCTCACCGAAAATGAATTGAATAATTTAGTACTATTTACTAAATCCCTTTAATTATTTTTCATATAAATATAACATTGTGAATACAAAAAATACGATAAGATGCACTTACGTCTTCCTCCTTGCTCAGTTTAAAGTAAATTGGTATGGGTTGCCAATTGAGCTTTGGGTGCCACTTTTGTTCGTCATTTGGCGGCCACATGCCAGCTAGTACCAGTTGGGCACTCATTTTGGTTCTTGTCGTGTCTGTACTTCTCATCTCTATTAATTCTTTGAAGTAGGTGTCTCCAAGAAAGGCTCTATATTCATTTTTTAAATAAATGCCCAGTTTATATTCACCCATTTTTCCTTCCTATAAATTAATTGTATTTATAAATATAGGCATAAAGTGTAACTTTAAGAAAAATTTTCAATATTTAATTTTTAAAATTAAATATTTCAATAATATATCACACTTTTTTCGACTTAATCCTTTATCTTATATCTAACTCATTATAGTGTTACAGTTGATAATATCTTGATTGCGATCGATCATACAGAACTATGTAAACGTTAGACGATACGTGCGTAACGCGCCTTCAAAAACTTTCCTCATTAGAGACGCGCCATGCTCATTCAAAATTATAAGCTTATGACAGATTATATGCACTGTCACCAACCATTATTAAAAAGTATGGCCGTCCCTAATGAGAAAAGTTTTTGAAGGCATGCTATGTGTTTAAGGAAATACAGTAAGGTGGAGTGGGGTAGCTGCCAGTTTGATTTTTAACAGAAATATCTTTAATTCGTTCTATAATTACTTAACATTCATAGATAACTCAGTAAATAACTCAGTTTTTACTCATTACTTTTAATTAACTTTGCTTGATTGTCCTGTTCTTCTGATGGGTGATTTCAATGCTACGAATTACTCCACTTCATTGCTTACCGACTCTAAGGTGAACATTATTAATAATTTCTCGGCTAGTCTCAATTTGAGTCAATTTAATAATATCTTCAATAGTTCCCATAAGTTATTGGATCTGGTTTTCTCTGGCTTAGCGTCCGATGTTCTGGTCCAGCGTGAGGATGTTTCTGTTGTGTCGGAGGATCCGTATCATCCGGCTCTTTCTGTTACTTTGACTCCTCCTGCTACTGCTATACCGACTCGTTTCTCTTCGAACAGTAATTCTCGCTATAATTTCCGTAGGGCGGATTACATTTCTCTATATAGTGATCTGCTTTTCCTTGATTGGTCTGCATTATCTTCTTGCGATGGCGTTGAACAATGTGTCGATGTGTTTTACGAGTTACTTTACAAAGTTTTCCATAAGTCTGTTCCTCTGTATTCTTCTACAAGAAGAAATTTCCCTGTTTGGTTTTACTCGGAAATTAAGCGTAATTTAAAGTTGAAGAAGTACTACCATGGGAAATGGAAATCCTCCCACAATCTAATGTTCTATGATGAGTTTAAAAGGTTGCGAACACTTACCAAAGCGCAAATGGAGGTGGCTTATGGGCGCTTTCTGCGTGGTACTGAACAGGACATTACGCATGACCCCCGTAAATTATGGCAGTACATCCACCTCAGAGAGGGGTCATCTCGAATACCATCTGTTATGCGGGATCGGGATGTTATTAACGATGGACCTTGAAACATTGTCGAGGCTCTTGCGAGAGTTTTCTCTCGGTCGTATTCTGATGGTGCGTGCTCGTCCGATCATCCTATTGATGTTGCACTTATGGATTGTTTGAGTATTGATGCTATCAGTGATCAAGATATCTTATGGAGTATTCAGAGATTGAAACCGACCTTGAATGCTGGTGATGATCAGATTCCATCCATGATTATTAAGGATTGTCGAATGGTGCTTCTTGTTCCGCTGGAAAGAATTTTTAATCTTGCTCTGAGACAGGGTAATTATCCCTCCAAATGGAAGATTGCTCGTATTACACCTGTATTTAAGAAGGGAGATAGAAGTAATCTGAATAATTACAGACAAATATCTATTTTGTCAAACTTTTCGAAAGTCTTCGAACAAATTATATACAGGTATCTTTATGCTCATGTCAGCTCAAGGATTTCTCCTATTCAGCATGGCTTTGTGCGTGGACGTTCGACAGTGACGAATCTAATATGTATATCTCAAGATATTTCCGACACGCTTAATGAAAGAGGTCAGATGGATGTGGTGTATACCGACTTCAGTCGTGCATTTGACCCTCTTAACCATGATATTTTGTTGAAGAAACTACACAATTTTGGAGTTAGTAACGATCTGCTATTGCTTCTTGAATCCTATTTACATGGGAGGACGAACTATGTTTTCTACAATAGGTTTAAGTCATCCGAGTTTGTTTCGAGTTCTGGAGTTCCTCAAGGATCTAACTTTGGCCCGCTTCTTTTTATATTATTTATTAACGACTTAATTCAGTCTTCGACGTGTTCTGGACTAGCCTATGCTGATGATTTGAAGGTTTATATGCGTATTGAGCGGCCTGATGATGCACTTCTCCTTCAGAAGAACATCGACTTGGTGTGGACGTGGTGTCAGCGTAACGGTTTGAAGCTCAACATAGGAAAATATTGCGTGGTTCGATTTTCAAAGAAAAAAGATCTTTACCATTTTGATTATAATATTAGTAATGAAGTTTTAACTTCAGATTACAATCAAAGACCTAGGAGTCATATTTGACAGCGGTTTAACATTCGTCAACCATATCATTAATATGTGCAAATCTGCTTCTGCTGTGCTTGGTTTTGTATTGCGCAGCTCCAAATATTTTTCACAACCCGCAACTATTAAGCATATCTACTGTTCATTAGTTCGAAGTAAATTGGAATACGCTTCAATAGTCTGGCATCCCATCTATATTCATCATAAACTGAATGTGGAGAGTGTTAAGCGTCGTGTTTTTATGTATCTTACTTTTAAAACGAGTGGTGAGTATCCTCCTAGAAATACTGACCATAACCTACTTCTCAGGGAACATGATTTGGTGTTGCTGGATGTCCGGCGCGAAGTAACTTGTGCTAACTTTCTACGCAGTGTTGTACGTAATAACATCGATTGTCCTTCGATACTTGGAAGACTGTGTTTTGCTGTGCCTCAGTTTGCGTCTCGCAATTCTGCAACTTTTGCCTATCCCGTGTGCCGGAGTAATGCATTGGTGAGAAGTCCGATTTATCAAATGTGTAGATATGGGAATAAATACTTTAGTGACATATTTATTGAACCGAAGTTTAGAGTTTAAAGTTTGATTTTCTTTTTTTTTTTGATTTAAGTTAACTGTGTATTGGATATATTTTTGTTTGTTTGTTTTTGTTAATTTATTCATGTACGATACCTTTTCGATGTGCCTATATTTGGCATTGCTGTTGGGCACTTAATAAACTATTATTATTATTATTATTATTATTATTATTATTATTATTATTATTGATATCAACGTCAATTTCATTTGAATATTTTTATTTTTATAGAAAATTGTAAAAAATGCCAACTGCTCCGCACTTGCCTCGAAAACGGGGCAAGACGGTAAATGCACATTTAAAATGTGTATAGCTGTATTTCTTATGTAATGGGGCAAGATCGGAATTATTCAGAAAGCCAGCTACAAAATGCTTTTTTTCGCATTAAAATATGTCCATTATTTTAAGAAAAGTTTAATAAAATAACAGAAAAGAGATAAATATATTTACAAAACACATTTTGTTATTAAAAAGTTCGTATAATATAAAAATATGAATTTTTGAAATTGATTTTACATTTTAATCGTTATCAATACATCTATTACATTCATATTGGCGCTTCCTTGAACCTTTATTACATATGCCACATATTCACTCCATACAACTTATGATGCATTGTATCCATTCTTTTTTGTTAATGTAGCACCGGAAATTATACTTGCAGATTGAGCATAAATTATTATCTTCTTAGGAAAACGTGATTTTCGCCTCTCCGGATGTAATTACTTCAGCGCCTTTTGCAACTCTTTTTTTCTTATTTCGAACACTTAGCACAAAGTTTGCTTTTAGTGTCTCTAAAAGATCTTCGAATATGCTGTTCAAAAAACGGGGATGTGCTTGTTGAATTTTGTGGTAATATTACAACAAGTGTTTCTTCAATGAACACATTTTCCACAATATGCGCGACGTCTATTATTTATTCGCGAGGATAATGGAAGAGTATTGGTGAATATCAAACTGCTTCTTCAATTAACAAAACATTTGGGACCTGGTTCCCATCTATTTCAGTATGAACTTTTTTTTATTATCCGGGTAGTTCCTTCCATTGTTTCAGAAACGGAACGACATTACTAGAAAATGGACAAATTCTAGCTTTTTTGAAACCATTCTCGATATCCTCATTTAAATCTTGCCAAATTTCCCCAATCATTTTCGAAAATTCTCCCTTTGAAAGCTTCATTCCAATATTCTTTCATTACCACGTTACTAATCTCTGATCCCACGAAATTTTTAACAGCTTGACGACACTTACGTCTAAAGGTTGCAGCGCACAACTGGTATGCGGAGGTAGTTTAGGTATTGTCACATTTGCTTCGGCAGTCATTTCTATCAATCTGATACTTATATGAGTGGCATGACCATCATATATTAATAAATATATATATATATATATATATTAATAAAACCGGTCGGTCGGGCCCAATAGCTTTCAAAAAACGTTTTTGAAAATAATTTTCGAATACCGTTGTCTCCATCCACCCATTTGTAGTTGCCGCATAAATTGTTTCAGGATATCCAGTATTTTCTGGCGCATATCACCGATTCCAGATATTTTTCTTTTAAAAATAATCAATGGTGGAACTTCCTGAAGCAGATGCTGCCATTGGAACCGTAATGTTCTCTCTTCCAGGAGCAGTATCTGTGCGAGTGCATGATAAGTTTTTACCGCCAACCACTTTTGTTTTTGACGGATCCGTACAGAAAGTAGATTCATCCAGGTTCCAAATTCTTGACGGATTGTTGTCCAATCCGAGATCCTGTATCTTAGCTTCCAGTAACGTAAAATACTCGTCAGTTACAAAAGGATTGCAACATTTTTTACAAGCGATCTCAACACTTTTTTCTTTATTTTCTTTTCTTTATTGATAAATTGTTTCTCTTTTTAAAGCAAAAAAAAAAACAATCTTCGCCAGGGATGCTATCTTTAAACGGGGTTTTGAGTTTGTTGGCATTTACAAACTGGCCAACCAGCTCCAGCACCTCACGTCTGGGCAATCCAAACCCGCACTTTTCCATTGTCAAAAGATCTTCAGCAAGACCTTTTTCGGTTTCGATTGAAATTGCAAGTGATTTTGATTTCATACAACGTTTTCCTTTCAAGCGGACGGTACTTGTAGTTAGCGGAATTTTGTACTTCTTGCTAGCACGGCATGCATTTGTAGCTCCTGCCCTAACCAGATCTAATGCCTCGTCGAAAGACTGTTTTGTATAATCACCCCGATTCGTTTTTCTAATATAGTTTCGAACTATGGCGGCTATTACAAATTACAGAATAACATAAATGAAGAATTACAGAATAAGAAGTGAAGCACATGGGGCCAGTGCGATCTTACCACGCCGAGTAGTCCGCACTTGCCCCATGTATCAATATTTTATTTTCGAGGCAAGACCGGAGTAGTGTTTTTCTCAATATATTTCAAAGAATCGATTGAATTTGTTTATATAACATAAATTTTAATCATTGTTCTTTCATACTTACCAAAAATAATCGCACAGAACAAAATATTTCATTGAAAACCACGGCACTTTGGTGGTAACCACAATGTTAAGTGTGCACCTCCACTTACTACTTGCTTAAATATATATATATATATATATATATATATATAGTAAACCTAATCAGTAGGCGATTAAAGGTCTGTATATTACTTCAAAATATATGTATTTAAAAACTCTACATGTTTCGGCAGTACGCCTTTATCAAGAGAATACAAAATATAAATGACAGGATATAAATGTCAAGTAATTAAGTTGCTATGGTTTAAATTATTCAAAGATACATTCTAGTAATAATAATAAATCATGCCTTAGTATTCCAAAAAATAGATAGCAGGGTGTGAACATATGTGTTGTTCGCTGCTAGCAATTTGTGTCTCTTTCTGGGTATGAACTTTTGTGTTGGTTGCTGCTGGCAGCTTGCGTCTCTCTATGGGTGTGTGGTTTTGTGTGAGAGCGTAAGTTTAGGGTTTTGTATGTCGGTGCGTTCGTGCGTGCGTTTAGTGACCGGTCGCGTGAATTTAGAGAGGTCGGATAACCAGCCGTTGCGTAGGGCCGCCAACCCTTTCCCGGCAACTTCTTTACATTTCCGTGCAGTACTTCGATGGCCTGACCCCCGCCCCAACGAGGCAAGGCGCAGACCAGCGAAGCGCACCCTGTACGGGGTTGCTCATCGCTAACCAAGGGAACACTCTTAGTGGCTACCTCGGTCGACGATGGTCACACTTTTGCCATCTTAACGTTTTCCGCCGAAGCGGGGGCATAGCACACACGTCGAACGTGTGTGTGCTGTTAACGGCAGCCTAGCCAGGTTGCCGCCCAGGACCGGTCCTAGTGGTGTGTGCATTGCGCGGCGCCGTGTTAGCGCCGCGTAGCATGGTTCCTCACTCTTGCTGGAAAGGCGGAATGGCACCTGACTGCCCAACGGGCAGACCCCCCTAGAGTTTTGTAGCGCATATGCTAGGCTACAACCCAGTAGAGGACCACATCAGCAAAAAACAGGGGGTCTGCCCGTTGGGTAGTCAGGTGCCATTCCGCCTTTCCAGCAAGAGTGAGGAACCATGCTACGCGGCGCTAACACGGCGCCGCGCAATGCACACACCACTAGGACCGGTCCTGGGCGGCAACCTGTCTAGCTGCCGTTAACAGCACACACACGTTCGACGTGTGTGCTATGCCCCCGCTTCGGCGGAAAACGTTAAGATGGCATAAGTGTGACCATCGTCGACCGAGGTAGCCACTAAGAGTGTTCCCTTGGTTAGCGATGAGCAACCCCGTACAGGGTGCGCTTCGCTGGTCTGCGCCTTGCCTCGTTGCGGCGGGGGTCAGGCCGTCGAAGTACTGCACGGAAATGTAAAGAAGTTGCCGGGACAGGGTTGGCGGCCCTACGCAACGGCTGGTTATCCGACCTCTCTAAATTCACGCGACCGGTCACTAAACACACGCACGAACGCACCGACATACAAAACCCTACACTTACGCTCTCACACAAAACCACACACCCATAGAGAGACGCAAGCGGCCAGCAGCAACCAACACACAAGTTCATACCCAGAAAGAGACACAAATTGCTAGCAGCGAACAACACATATGTTCACACCTTGCTATCTATTTTTTGGAATACTAAGGCATGATTTATTATTATTACTAGAATGTATCTTTGAATAATTTAAACCATAGCAACTTAATTACTTGACGTTTATATCCTGTCATTTATATTTTGTATTCTCTTGATAAAGGTATACTGCCGAAACATGTAGAGTTTTTTAAATACATATATTTTGAAGTAATATACATACCATATCATACCAAGGTCACGAAGTTATTATATATATATATATATATATATATATATATATATTCATATTACTTTATTCTAGGTTTCTATAAATTAAAAATAACAATTTTGTTTGAATTATGTTAAATACAGGCAAGTTTCGCTCTTGCCCCGTTTATGATCTTACCCCACTTCACCTTATTTAAAACAAAATACAATATATACTATATATATTAATGTAGTGAACTACGATTTATAATATTCTGATATATTATAAGGTTCTTAGTTTATTAAGAAATTGCGAATTGTTAATTTAAATAATGAAAAAGCAATACTTCAAATTCGACCCTCGTACAATTTAGTTCAGCTATATAATATTTACTAATTATCGTACTACTTTAGTTGCTTAAAAATTAGTTTACCTTATTCTGCAATTTATTCGTTCGTTATTTTTGGATAACACTGTATATTATACTAGGTTTGCTATAATTATAACTACTCTTCAAATGTACAATACCTAAAATTCAATTATATTTATTGTACTGCTTAATTCCTGATAATTAACTTGGTTATATACGCACTATTGTCAGTTAATTGTTCCTATTGTAACTTAAGCCTCTCTTTTAAATATCGTAAGGCAGTTGGTTTTATTTTCATTGACATTGTTTTTATAGGAACTTGGTATTTTATCGGAATTTTGGAAGATATAATTTCATTAAAAATGATCAGGCATTTAATTTTGTTCAAATACGATATATAGGCCTACAGAGTCTTCTATTATTTACATATTGGTGAACTGTGCCAAGGTTCCATAGATATACAGCGACCTTTTTTTAAGTATTTATTTATGGCTTTGTGCGAGATAATTAATGATTAGCGACTTCCTAAGTGGAAGTTGATTATTAACCTTCCTTTATAATCGATATCTTGTTGGAAATTAATTAACTGTGGGATAATTCGAATACTTTTTCGAATATGTTTTTTCTATAATGACGTAGATCCAGCTTCATATAAAACTGGACATGAAGTGGGCTTCGATCTCATTTATTGTGCTCTTGTTATAAAGCCTAAGTGGTTGTTCCATGATGATAAAGAATCATCTTATAAGTTAGAATTGGTTTATACAGGGATACCGATCGCAAATGCGGGTTCGCATTTCTAACTTGAGGTATAGGAAGTAACGAGATATATTATTATACATACGAGTATATACATATTAAAGTAAAACGGACCTTAAGACCTTATATCGCCGAATATATATATGTATGATTGGTTTGCTTCCAAAAAATGTAATAATTATCCTAGAAGTGGTTTCTTTTGGGTTAATAAATTATTGTTATTATTATCGTTATTATCAAGAACCAACTGCTACATTCACTAACAAAAAAAAAACATTGTTGACTTGGCCGTTGGCTCAGATCCGTCCTTAAATCGCATAGGTTCTCTAATATCCGAATTTCGGTCTAATTCGCTAGACGGCGTATGCATTTCAAACAGTGTGGACATTGAGGACAATAGCCCAGTTGACTAACAACATATACTTATACGTACACCATCTAAATTATATTCGTGAGTAATTGCTATTTTACATTAAAAATAATTCACTGCAATAAATTATATTGGTTGTTAAAATTCATTATATTTCATAAATGATTGCGAGGTCATTGACTAAATGTCCCAATTGGGAAGCCGAACCCGTTCAGAATATACTTGTTCACATTGTCGCTGTTGGTCAAGGTGTAATTCGTGACATCAATTTGATAATCTCATCAATAACGCAGGGTTGGTTACTAGTGATTACTTTCTCGTTTCTAATTTAAACAGGAGGCGTTCTAAAGGCTGTGAAATGCAAATTGTTGAAAAGGTTAATCTTGAAAACAAGATCCTCACTACTATACATATATCACTATTAATTAAGTTGCGTAGAAAATATAAAAATAGTTATTACTATATTTTTACATAACTTCTGTTCATGTGCTTAATATATATTTGAGGTGAATGTATAGCTACAGAAATAAATTTCATTTGCGAATTTCAAATTATAATTCACATTAAAAAAAGAACAAATACAATAGATTAGAATATATATTTAACTAATTACTCTTAAGTCTAAGTACAATAATTTTTAATATTTTAATAGTGATAAAACACCAAAAGTTGAAAAATATTGTGGTATTTATTGTACGTATTTCAGATACGATACACTCCAAAAAAAAATTAAATCATCGTATTAATAGATTACCTTGCGTTAAGAAAGCGTTTCATTGTTCTGACAAAAATTTACTTCCACTATTTTTTCTATTATTATTACCTAACCTACTTCGCAGAAATTTTTATGCTCCATTTAACTATATAAGTTTAAAATATCTTTAGTCGTTGTTTATAAGTTTTAGTTGTCAGTTCCTAGAATAGCGAAGTTAAATGTAAATACGAGGGCTGTTAAAATTTAAAGAGTATTATTAAAATTATCTTCATTAGGTTAAGGTTCAAACATTTAAGTAGGTATACGAAGCTGATTTACCATTTCGTTATTTTCACAGTTTTAGTTGCGATCTCGGAAAGTTTTGTGTATTCCAGTGAATAATACACCTAAAGTTAAAGAAAAAACAACTAAGACTAGATGGTGCGGCGCAATAAGCATACATTTGTTTAGTTAATTGACGAAGGAGATACTTGTTGAAACTTCATTATAACGCTAAGAAATAAGTAATTAAACTTCTAGTTTCAAAAATTCTTTTATTGTAAATACCACTACAATATTGTTTTGCCATACAATGGCTTCATCAGGTGGATGAAATACTGAATATGTACAATACAAGTTTGAATATTTATGTGAAAATTATTGGGGAAATGGTGATGGAAAAATTTTTACAATCTTAAATTTAGTAGAGGAGAGTTGTTTAAATCTAGTTGGTCATTTAAAGCTAATCCTAAACTATTGTATCTATTAATTTCTAAGTTTTCTAACAGGTTAAGTTTTTTACTTTTTTCTTGAATGGGTAAAATTTTGAAATCTATATTAAATCTATGATTGATATCCATACAATGACTTGCGAAAGTTGAATCTGTTTTCTTTTCTCTATGGTTTCTCTCGTGTTCTTTCATCCTAATTTTGAATGTCCTCCCCGTTTGTCCTATGTATACCTTATTACAATCTTCGCATGTTAACTTATATACACCAGAGTTTGATTCTTTGTCTATTTTATCTTTGTTGTTTTTAATAATGTTCTGTATAGTATTGTCTGTTTTAAATGATATATGTTCGTTATTAAGTTTTTTTAATGAAAGTACCAATTTTTTCCGAAATTTTTCCTAAGTAAGTGATTGAATTATAGGAATTAATTATCTTGTATTTTAATTTTGGATAAACTAAGGAAAGGGTTTTAGATTTTTGTTGGCTATTTAGGATGTTATTGACAATATTTATAGAGTAACCATTGTTTAATGCTATTGTGTATATTCTATTTAGTTCAAGGTCGAAATTACTTTTAGTCATAGGTACATGAATTAATCTATATACCATTGATTGGTATGCTGATAAATTGTGTGTTATAGGATGAAAAGAATTAGCATGTATTGTGGTATCTGTATGTGTTGGTTTATGGTATATAGCGAACTCGTGTTTATTAGTTTTATGTGATATGGTTAAATCTAGAAAATTAATGCTTTTATTTATTTCTGTTTCTATAGTAAAATTTATTTTGGGGTGAATAGTGTTGATATAATTATGTAAAGTTTTTAATTGTCTATCTGAACCGTTAAAGAAAATTAATATGTCATCAACATACGTAAACCAATATACACAATTACCAAACAAGGGATGTGTACTAATTATAGTTTCTAAATTATTCATGGAAATTTCCGCTAATAAAGGGCTTAGTGGGTTTCCCATTGCTAGACCCTCTGTTTGTTTATAAAATTTCTTTTTAAATTGAAAATAATTTTGTTCCAGGCACGTTTCTAAGAGCTGTGAAATTTTGGTCTTTGTGACAATGTTCGTGTTTCTACGTTCTAATTGTACAGTAATTAAATCTATTACCTCCTGGGGTGGGATACTAGTGAACAAGTTCGAGACATCAAAAGAAATGAGTTTACATTTGTTTGGTAATTGCAAGTTTGAAATGTTGTTAATTAATTCCTGGGAATTTTTAACGGAGAACTTAAATTTGAATTTAGTGTGTGTAAGAATTAAATCTATTAAGTGTTTGGACACATTTCTACAAGGTGCTTTTACGTACGATACTACTGGTCGTATAGGTGTATTTTCTTTATGTAGTTTAATTAAACCGTATAATTTGGGAGGTAGGGGATTCATAGTGGTTAATATACGTTTTTGAGTGTTATTAAAAAGAGAACCTGATTTTTCTATAGTTTTTTTAATCTGTCTTTGAAATTTGTTAGTAGGATCAGATTTAAGTTTTATGAATGAATTATTATCGAGGAATTCATGAACTTTATGTATGTAGTTTGATTCCGGAATTGCTATAACTGCATTTCCTTTATCAGCTTTTGTAAATATAATATTGTTACTAGTCGCTTTTTGTTTAATTGATTTAATTATTTTATTTTCAATATTAAAATGCTTAGTAGTACGGTAATTTTCTAGAATATGTTTAGCTACATATTTATTTCCCTGGTTATCCTTTTGCTTATTTAAGGCTAAATCTGTTTCTACTGCTAAAATTTCTAAGTGTTTATTATTAATGTTAGGGGTTAAGTTGTATTTGAAACCTTTAGATAAAAGATTAATTTCTTCGGTTTTGAATTCTACATCTGTAAGAAACAATATTGTAGTGGTATTTACAATAAAAGAATTTTTGAAACTAGAAGTTTAATTACTTATTTCTTAGCGATACATTTGTTTTGTCTTTTTTGAGGCGTAGTTGCAATTTTGATCGTATATTATTTGTGTGGTTTAGGTTATCGTTAAATATCGTTTCGGTTACATTTGCGTAGAATTTACTATATTTATATAATAGTATACAAAGCCTTTAATAACTATATATTATAAACATTACAGTTTAAGTAAAGTATTTGTTATATTACAATATTTATAATCAATTAATAAGGTTTATTTTTGTCTAGTATGGTGTTGAACATTTTTGCAGTTATAGGATTTATTCTGATGAGTTACAGTCACAAATTTAAGTATGTTACAAAAGCTTTATTCGATCAGAAATACTAATAAAATGTTTTCAGGTTTTAGTTTTAATATAAGATGAAAATAATGTATATTACATATATAAATAAATGAATGTGTGTCTGTATGTTCCGTATAGGCTCCTATACCGTTCATCCGATTGCGATGAAACTTTGGGAAATTTTTGTTTTCGTGTCGATGATGGTTTCTGAAAAGTAACTTAACAAAAAGTATCTTTCCCCAAGGTTAATCGCTTGAAGTGTGCCCTAAATATGTCTTGACGTTGTCATGATGTGATAGAACGAGCTGTCAACTTAATAAATACGCTTTGACGTTGTCACGAAGAGATAGAACGAGCTCCTGAATAATTTTATACTATTGGAAAATTTTGAGGATGTCTCTGGAGATGTTAGTTCGATAGGGTGAACTTCTAGAAATATGGACGAAACAGTTATGAAAAAACTCTTAAATGTCAGCATTCGCGCAAGTTTTCATGAACTGATAAAACGGCAGCCGGAGAGAATGCCAGACGCTATGACACACCACTACTGTAGGGTATTGAATTTAATTGGAGTGAGAAATAGCAATTATTCAAATCTCCTCTCACATGCAATTGTCGCTAAACTTGTTGCGTTTAATTCTACAATTTGACAAGATTACTCCTGCCGAAGAACGTAGACGCAAACACGTCTACGTGGTTTTTTTCGTACAAAGGTTAATTATCCGTACAGTTGGATAGCTGACGTCGCGACGTGTTTGCGTCTACGTTCTTCGGCAGGAGTAATCTTGTCAAATTGTAGAATTAAACGCAACAAGTTTAGCGACAATTGCATGTGAGAGGAGATTTGAATAATTGCTATTTCTCACTCCAATTAAATTCAATATAATTCGTACATATACGCGAAAGTATAATAATAAAATCATGTCTAGGTCAGAATATCGTGTACTGATGATCTGTAACGACAGTGAAATATCGATATATGCACGTTTCTGGACGGATGTGTTTTTTTTGTACAAAGGTTAATTATCCGTACAGTTGGATAGCTGACGTCGCGACGTGTTTGCGTCTACGTTCTTCGGCAGGAGTAATTTTGTCAAATTGTAGAATTAAACGCAACAAGTTTAGCGACAATTGCATGTGAGAGGAGATTTGAATAATTGCTATTTCTCACTCCAATTAAATTCAATATAATTCGTACATATACGCGAAAGTATAATAATAAAATCATGTCTAGGTCAGAATATCGTGTACTGATGATCTGTAACGACAGTGAAATATCGATATATGCACGTTTCTGGACGGATGTGGTTTTTTTTTTTCGTACAAAGACTACTGTAGGGTAGTAACGCATGCCGGGGCTATTGCTAGAAGTTTTATATAGCATTGAAGCAAAGCGGGAAATTTAAAAGGAAACTGGTAAATGTGTTAGAAAAGAAATACTGATGCAACAGTTGGATATTTTTATGCTAGATATTTATGTATATAGAAAGATGGAAGTTGCCCAGTTCTTAATTGTCGTTATACAGAAAAGGAATCAAATTTCCCAATTTACGAAAAGACATGCGATAACTTTTTAAATGGATTAGGCCCCACACAAATATATATAATTGTTTCTTGACCCTAGTATGTTATGGTAGATTCAATTAGGTCACAATTGAAGAAGAAATTAATAACAATTTTCTTTCTTGATATTTATTTAAGCTATGATAGACAGGGTACTATTTATACAAATTGGTACAATAAACCCACAGCTTCTTTTCGATATATGAATTACCACTCAAATGCACTTACAGTATTCAATAAAATGATTATAAATAATCTGACTGATAGAACAGTAAAACTATCACATAGTCAATACAGAAAAGATAATATCAAGAAAATTAATGATCTTAACAGATAGTAACTATCCACCACAACTTATATACCAAACAATTAAAAAAAGGATCCACCAAATTTACAACACTACAGATACCAATAACAATTTAAACAATGAAATAACATATATCACGCTTCCATATTTTCCACAATTATCAGAAAAAATTAAATATACTTAAAAAAAAAATGATATAACATAACACGTGTTCATTTGAAAAGTCAATCTAGTAGCATGTGATTTATTGAGAACATTTTGAAGTATGTCGTAAATTAAAATTTACTACTTAACCTACGAAGTCGTATATTTTGACAGTTTCATACATACAAATAAATAACAAATAATAGGTATTTATTGAAAACTATAACAAATGTTGAAAATATTGTCCTTTCGAGATCAATGTACTTTAAAAGCCTCCGTTCAAAATTTCTGTAGTCTACGTAGTCTACGTGGGTAATCATTTCTAGCAATTCTTGTACTGTTGTGACACGGTATGGATAAAGTTGCATATCTTTTTTTAATAACTTGTGAGTTGTACCAACAGAATGGTTTATTTGTTGACTCAAATGTCGAACAGATGTTTGTGGTTCATTTTCCATTATTTCTTCAACACGATTGACAACTTGAGGTGTACGTTTCTTAACTGCTCCGCTGCCTGATTTTCTTAAGAGACTACCAGTTTCAGAAAAAAGTTTTAAAGTTCTATCCAAAGTATTCTTAAATTGTATATAATCTATTACAAAATGTGGAAACTCAACTTGAAATTCTACCATGCAATCTTGAACTGAATAAACCCGTAAACCATCAATTTTATTATCACTTCGAAAATAAGCATGGACTAAAAAAATTTTATGTTCTAAAGTGAAATCCATTTTAAAACTGAGAAGCAATTTATTTAAACCAGAATCGACGCACGATTATTTTATGCACTAACTGATATTTGTGATTGGCATTATCAAATGTCATTTGTATTTGCGTTTACGGAACAACAAACACATATTAATATATTTGCGTCTTATTCTATCAAAATTTCAAAGTAACCTAGATTGACTTTTCAAATGAACACTTGTTATAAACTTAGTAATACTAATAAACATCTATTTTCAAAACTAAAACCTAAAATAGAAAAAAATCGAGAAACTCATATCATTTATAAAATACCATGTCGCGATTGCGGTAGTTACTACATAGGCCAAACTAAATAATATTTATACAAAAGAATACGGGCCCACAAATACTCTAAAACAGACAAAACTGCTTTATTTACACACAAACTACATCGCGATCACCATTTCGATTTTGAAAAGACATAGATAATCGATAACGAACAACACACATTGAAAGCGGAAATTAAAGAAATGATAAATTCTTTTCAAATATCACATACCGTAATGAGTTACATAATACTATATTAAATCAAACGAAATAATAATATTTCGTTTGATTTATGTAGAATGGAAAATGAACTATTGCGGTTACAAAATATAATTACCTACGATTATCCGCATTATAAACAACTATTTAACTGATATGGATATTTCTAGACAAAACTTCATGGATTTTTAAATAATAATGTGATATTTTTTATATTATTTGAATATTCTCAAGAATGTTGAAAATTCTTAAAATTGGTGACATAATTTTAGAATTGTCTTGTTAACATTGATTTTTGGGTAGCTATTGCAATAGATGCAGGATATTATTATGTATGGATGCAAAGCAGACGTTTGATACAATTCGGACGGTACAGTATTCTTATCTCAGTTAAATAATATCTTTCGGTAGCCAACTTACAATCAAGTGTTATATTTGTTTGTGCTAAAGATGCGTTCTTGGCCTGTTACAGATCTGCAATTTGTGTCTATACGCAAGCGAAGTTTGCTTGCGTATAGACAACACAAATTGCAGACCTGTAACAGGCCAAAAACTAACTTTTAGCGCAAAGAAATGTAACACTTCTTGATTAGATATATGGACGTAGGGCCTAGCTTGCTTCGGGTCCGAAATTTATATTATTCTGGTAAATATTAATTTATGTACATTGATGTAATCACCAATTACCTGCTGAAAGAACTCAGTTGAAAAAAATCGGGATGTCAAAGTAATTGTGTAGCTGGCGATAAAGGGCAATTTCTATTATTAGTGTACTGTACTTACAATGATTAATACAAAATCTCAATCACATCAATTGCAGCCTGTTTTAAAAACCTGTATCGTGTTTTACATCTATGACATCGAATTATTTCATTCTATTATTTCTAACATGTTTATAATAGTAATAATTTCTTACTGTCATTGACATTTTTAAATGATTGGGTATTTAAATTACTTTATTTATAAAATTATTAATAATATGAATAATAAACAGGCAACCATAAATAAATAAAACACAAAATACAAAACCACTTTTTGCTGTTTGACGTATTTGTCAGAAATAATATGAAATTTATTCGAAGCAGCAATTTAATCGAAGCTCTAATTTTGAAATGAATTAAGCCGTTACCTAACATGAAGGCAAATATTTACTAATTTGGCGATAACTAACAAACATTATTTAACATAGGCATGTAACCGAGGTCGAAGGTCGATGCAATCGAGAATTAGCTTGCCAGGTCTGCAGTTTATGTTTGTCTATATCCAAACAAGGTGTTTTATTATTTCAGAGGATTGCGCTACATAAAATAGGAATATTCAAGTTTTTATATGAGTGCAGCTATTTATGCATCTGGAGCTGGCAACACTAATGTTGCTAGGCGCCATCGAGCATATCATCATAAAGTTTGATATTTCTTGCGGTATAAGTATTGAGAACGTTTCGGCATAAGGTCGCTACTTGTGTTTCTCATTTCAGCTAAAAAATGTAATTAACTTGTTAACATTTTCGTGCGATGGCTTTCGACGTGGATTATTTCAACAATAGTGCATCGCATTTTGACTTCTGTCGATGAAGGATCATGTAAAATCAATGTATATCACTGGTTTAGTGAAGTCAATCGTGGCCGTCGTTCGTTTACGGTCAAGTTTAAAGAAGTTGTCCAAAATCAGTTGTTGTACCAGAAAATATCGATGTGTGCGAATTGATAATGAAAGATGGCCATGTGTCATACCGTGAGATTGAGGCATCCCTGGATAGTAGTATAACAAGCATACATAACATATTCCATGAACGTTTAGCTGTGTAAAAGATTTGTTCGCGTTGGATTCCACATAATTTGAAAATTGTAAAAAAGGCTAGCGTCGATTAATGCAATGAAATGTTCATACCGTGGTGCCTTAAACGCCATGTACAGTATCTATACAGGTCACAAATTTTGGATCTACGCGTATAAGACCAAAAGTAAATAGTAGTTGACAGTGTAGGTGGTTCCGATATTTTGGTGGGTGCTGTATATCCGTAGTGATTTCGCTACCCTATCGAACATACGTAACTTGCTTCGCAGAGAGAATACTTGCGGGCGATTTCGCGGTTTGTTTGCCGCTGTGTGGTTATCTGTATAGAGTAAATTTACACCGAAATAGGTGGTTTCTTTGGCAGCATGTGTTTGTTTAACTTCAATTTATATGTTGTTGTCTATGCCGCAGGTTAATTGTGCCCTCGACCATCTGTAAGTGAGTTGCTCTCCCGTTAATCTTCTTGGTGACATTTTTGTGCTCCAATCTATGTGTTTCGCTATTTCTAAGGCATAAAATACCATCTGCAGGGTTCTAACTTCTGGTTCCTGTACCGGCTTCTATAGCTATTTGATTATGAGACTGATTTAAACTTGAAAGGTAAGTTCAATTTGAAATCATCGGAACTGGAGAATCTGTTGTAGGAGTGAATTAATCC
The DNA here is from genome assembly GCA_935421215.2 of Melolontha melolontha. NCBI lineage: Eukaryota > Metazoa > Arthropoda > Insecta > Coleoptera > Scarabaeidae > Melolontha > Melolontha melolontha. The sequence goes on along the minus strand of OW285240.1, from coordinate 24,903,210 downwards.
ACGTGGACCGGAAGTTTCAGCGAGAACCATGCGTGAAGCGGAAACGATTCAATATAATGTGGTTTATCTTCGAACTTTATCTACAACTCGAAAGGTAGTGCAGTACTTATTACGCCGTTTCGATTGATTAATTATTTTTCAAAACTTTTGCGACATATATATAATAGCGTCGTTATCGTCATATACAAAAAAAAGAATAAAGAATCATTAATGTAACCCCTTTTACCTTGAACAATTAGTAATTTCCTTGCTTGTAAAATAGATTAGTACAGTACACATTAATTTATCCTTTTTTTTTTAGTCTTGAACATTTAATAATTTCTTTGGTCAGTTTAGAGTTTAAAATTGTTAATATCGGTTTGTAATTGAAGCGTGCCCGGTTCAAATAGGCCAAGTGCCAAAAGTATAAAACCGAGATATTATCAAAAAACGATTATTATTACATGTTGCGTTGATTGGCGTTAATAAATAACTATTCTGGATTAAGCTAAGCATTGGACTAGGTTTATAGATGTGTTGTATCAAGTCAATATTAAAATACTTTAGTTTGAAAAAGAGATATTAAAATATGTTTTTTTTAAATTTAGAAACAATCGACGTACCATATTAAAAAGATATGTCTCTATACGTTATAAAAACTTATAGAAAGTTAAAAACAATAATCACCGAGTCAGTAAGTAATGTGTATTAAACATCGTTTACAAAAAACAACAGAAGTAAACATTACAAGAGTATTTAAATGTGTAATAGGTTTCTGTAGTATTCTTTGTGTTCTTCCTTTTCCAGAAAGTTAATCATTGATGCTAATGATTTTTTGTTGTTGTCTGTTAGTTTGTTATCCGGCGGCAAAAGCAGTAGATTTGTGCTCTTCACGTCTGAGATAGATATACTCTTTTTCAAAACATTAACATCCCTCCAAGGCTCAAACTCACTAAAAGTTTCTTTGACTTTAACAGTGCAAGGGTTTTCTCGCTCTACACGAAGCATGACTGCCTTGCTAATATTTACATTTTTGATATCAATCAAAGCTTCTGCTGCCTCCTTTATATTCCAGAATCCATGCTTTTCCATGTCAACAATTTCAAAAGGGGGATGATAAACTGCGGATTTAATAACATTGTGTAGATCTTCAGGAATCATAGCCTTCATGACCCTTTTTCTCATTTCGATATGTGCAAAATCGCGATCGCAAGCCATAAAGCTGTGACCACTTATGAGGAATTTGTGTTCTATAACATCAAATACCTCATGGGCCTGCAAATATATATATATAGAAAAAGCATTATTTTATTTTTATTTTGGCCATCGCAGTTGTCTGTCCAAATAATAACGTGTTTGTCTTTGACCACACTACTATTCAGAAACCGCAATATACAAGAGGCAACTTCGTTTCCTCCTCTGCCTGCTACTCCTTCATTCCATAGATTCATATACCCAGTATTTGTATTGTTGTAGTGGATTCCTAGATTATAGCAACTGAGCTGACTTAAGTAAAGCATATCACTGTGCGTTAGTGTAGGTAGGAAAAGGACTTGTTGTAAGTCTACGCTCAAGCAACACATACGACTGCCAGGCAACTGTGCATCTGTTGTGTCTTTTTTCATCAGCTTAAAAGCACTTTCAGCTTTGCGGTGGTGCAGCTCTAGCTTCTGTTTTGCAATAGTACTGCTCTGTAACTCAGCTCTAGCCTCACAAGTGAGTCTATCACACACTCGGCAAGTGTCGCTTCTGGGGAGGTGAAATTTCAAATTTGGAAAGTGTTCTCTAAAAACTCTGCTGTAAAACTTATACGAAATATTGGTTTCCGGATATTTTTCAGCAAAAGCTTTAAATAAACGATGAATATTAAGTTCTGGGCTTAAATACTCTTTAGAAGTGTGCGACCTTGAATAATGACTTTCTTGGCGAGGAATAGACAATATGTGTTGCTTCACCATGTTCTTGTCTTCTGTAGTAAACTTTTTCAACTTATGACATGTTCGTTTATCAGTAAAGGAAGTTTCTCCGCTTTTCTTTTTTCTTATTATTGTTTGAAGTTTCATTTTTGATACCGCAAAAATGTCCATAAACGTTGATTTACAAACTCGAACCATCCGACCAGTTCCATCTGGAACTGTGTAGGCCATAGTGTCCTGGCGATGACTTTCTGATGGGTCATTATAATTTCCATGGCGTCGTCTTTTTATTGGTAACACACTAATCAAATTCATCAGGTAGGTGCCTTGAATAGGTGCGGTTTCATCATAGAACTTTTTAAATAACTCTAGTCTTCTTTCATAAGAAAGATTTTTACATGAGAAATAGAATTTACAGGACTACTAAAAAAATATTGTTTAGTAATGAAACTGAAAATTATTATTAAAGACTCTCTAATCTTTTTTTTTGGTTCCGCTTTTTTGGAGACAATTTTGTTACTTCTCGTTGCATAATCCTTCCCTGATATCCTTAGCTTGCTTTGTACTTCCCTCTGTCGTCCACGGATTTTTTGTTTCTTATTATCCATTGGTTATCACTTTATATGAGGCACAAAGTCATTTGCAGAAACACGCGCAAACATTCGTTAAAATAGGGTTAGAAAAGCTGATCTGACAATTGGCACTTAGCTTGTTCTGAGAGAATTAACCTGGCACATACGCATACTGCCATCTATGACATGATTTTTAAACTATAAAGAAATTACATTGGGAGTTGGCGTCTTTACAGGACATGTCCGTTGGTATATAGAATGTTTCTAAAGCAAAAGCTCAAAAATGTAATTTTTGGCACTTGTCCTATTTGAACCGGGCACGCTTCAATTATGATTGTGAATTTATGACTTGCGATGATGCATTTACTTTAAATAAAGATTTGTCGACTCAATTTGGTTAAGAATAACGAACGTGGCTAATCTATCTTTTTATATTTATAAGTATGTATTTTTTTTTATTTATAATTAGCGTCATAGGATATGCAGTAATAAGTTTTCAGGCATAAGGCTTAATTTTGATTGTGAATGCGTACTTGAGATCTCAGGTAATCGCATACCTCTTTCCTATTTTTTTTTTGTTCACATGATATATACAGTCGGGTGTTATATCGGCTCGTACAAGAGTTTTGTTTCTTTTTGCATTTCGAATTTATAAGTAGAGAGTGTTGATGTTTAACAGTCATATATATATATATATATTTTAATTATTAGATACCTAAACATAATTTTATACAGGGCTTTACTCATGCACATATGTTGAAACGAGATACGTTTTCTTTGTTTTCCTTTCTACTTTAACTCGTAAATTTTCTTTTCTACTGAAACATTCTTAATAAACTTAGTTCTTTTCTTTAAGGTGGCACATTTTATTTTACTTCATAACACCTCCTGTATTCGGACTAATTATTTCTAGTGGGTACGTTAACGCAACTACGTTCTCTGCGGGACGTATAACCCCAATGGCAAGCAGCCCTTAAAACGCGGTGGTACCCTTTTTAAATTATAGTCAGTATATCAACGTTTCGACAAGAATCGCACGACTATCTTCACTGAGATCTACGCAGTTGGCACTGGTTGGCTGTCTTGTAAATTTAAGATCATCCCGCCTACGCAAGGTAAGTCCGAGGAGGGTTGTTGGATTGAGCAAAATTTAATTAAACACAGTTTTCGTGGTCTTTTGTTGCTTGCACCTGGTGTAGGTTACAAGGTGTTCCAAGATGAGCCAAACCCAATAAAATTTGTTCGCGTATGTAGGACTTCGAAGCAAATGAAGCCTGTTTTTGTAGAAAAATGGACATGTGACTACAGTGCTACTAGAGGTTCCTAGAGCCGTGAATTTTGAATGGTACACAACCATTTGTTTGACAGGAGTATTTAGACCAGCGATGCACATACCGCGGCCCACTGTCGATATTTATGCGGCCCGCCAACGAATTTTAAAAATTGTTCGAAAAAATACAAAAGTAGGTAAAAATCCATTCAAATCAATATTTCTTAACTATTTATTTTATTCTAACTTTTGTAATTGTTAGTAAGATATGTATGTTTAAGTACCTACTACTTTCTTGTTCAGGTTTACTACGTAGGACAGGTATGCTCCTCGTCGTTCCAAGCATATTGCTACGAGACTAGAAATCTGTCGAATCAACTAGATTACTCTAAGATTCGCGAAACACGTCAGTAATATCCCCGAACAATGTGGTAGGTTCTCGATGTTAGGTAACTCGTATAAATACAACGCATCGCCCGCAGTTAACTATCGAGGCAGTTAAGTTTTAACTACGGACAGGCGAACGTTATATTACAAAGGTATTTTTAATAATATAAAATATTATTAAAAATCTGGTGTAAAGAACACAAATGCAGGTTCACTATTAATATTTTCTGTGAACGTGTCCGAATATATCCTATCCCCAGAGACGTAGATACGTATTTCACCTTTCTACAGGCTCATCGGTACGCCCCTGCAAGAGAAAGGATATTCCCAGACACATTCACAGAAAAGAACCACATCGCCACATCACAGAAATTATCCAGACCGAGCGCAGAAGTAAATTCGGCGCTGCCTGTTGTCAGACAGCCGAAGTACCTCGCATACCGTCCACATAATTAATGTGAAGTAACGACGCCCTTCCAAAGGTTGGAACAGCCAATCTCTCTAGAAAACTGCATTTTGTTTGTGCCTTCACTCATACTACGGCTTAACCGCATGTGTAATGTATCAGAATAATTGAAACATACATGAGTAGGTAAACCCCACCAGTTTTGTGCAGGGGCGTACCGATGAGCCTGTAGAAAGGTGAAATACGTATCTACGTCTCTGGGGATAGGATATATTCGGACACGTTCACAGAAAATATTAATAGTGAACCTGCATTTGTGTTCTTCACACCAGATTTTTAATAATATTTTATATTATTAAAAATACCTTTGTATTTTACAAAATTGGTGGGGTTTACCTACTCATGTATGTTTCAATTATTCTGAACGTTATATTGTTTGAATTGTAATCTGTGAAGAATAAATATTTCGTCGTTCGAACTTGGCATCTACCTAAGTAACAATATAATATCAATTTTGATATGGATAAACCAGGCTCCAGTAAAAAACGTAGTCGTAAGGTTGAAGATGAAAATCGACAGTTTCAAGATATTTGGACCGAAAGATACTTATTTATTTCATCGCATAACAAAAGTGTCTGTTTAATATTCAAGAGTAGTGTTTCTATTCCGAAGGAATATAATGTGAAAAGGCATTTTGAAACCCAGCATAATACTTTTACCAAATTAACCGGCGAAAATCGAACGCAAAAAATTTCCACTTTACAAAGGGAACTAATAGGCCAGCACGCTATGTCTACAAAACCAATTCAAGATGCTGAAACAGCTACTGAAGTTAGCTTTGAAATATCTCGAATAATAGCGAAAACTTACCGGCCTTTTAAAGATGGTGAGTTTGTTCAGTGTTTATATATCGCCGCAAAAAAAGTGTCCGAAAGATGCAAAGAGGTTTGAGAAAATTCATCTAAATCGGATGACTGTTCAAAGATGACTTACCACATTAGCAGCTAATATAGAAGATTAATTAGCTACGAAATCGAAAAGTTTGGAGTATTTTTCTATAGCACTCGACGAATCTACAGATGTAAGTTCCACTGCTCAACTATTAATATTTTTACGAGGTGTAACGCAAAATTTTTAAGTGAGTGAAGAACTGATTCGTATGAGTTCTTTGACAAGTCAAACCAAGCGGAGTGACATGCTCAAAACTCTTCTGGAAAAATGTTCTATAATGGATTTGGATTTAACGAAATTATCTGGAATTACGACTGACGGAGCACCTTCAATGGTTGGAAGTAAATCTGGGATAATAACTATGTTAAAAGAGTATTTACAAAGTAAAAACATAGATACCAAGGAATTAATGTAGTTTCATTGCAGTATGCATCAAGAGGCCCTGTGTTCAAAATTATTGGGATTTGAAAATGTGATGAAAGTTGTAGTACCCACTGTAAACTTTATAAAATCACGAGGTCTCACGAGGAATTCACACAATTTCTCGAGGATATTGAAAGCGAATATGGTGATCTCCTGTTTTACACTGAAGTAAAGTGGCTAAGTCGGCGAAATTCAATAAAACTGATGTTAATTTCGCTTATGTTGAAAAAATTGATATTTTAGTACAAGCTTTTCATGATCGTTTTCTAGACTTCAAAAAAGTTAAACCTCTATTAGACATTTTCAGCAATCCTTTCAACATTTCACCCGAAAATGCACCGGAATCAGTACAGCTGGAATTGATAGACATGCAAAATGATGGTAATTTACGAAACAAGTTTAATGAAGGTAATTTACTCAACCTTTACCGTTGCGTTGACAAAACCGCTTATAAAGAGTTGCGAATAAATGCATTGAAATGCGCAAGCTTATTTGGATCAACGTATATTTGTGAAAGTGATGAAACTTAACAAAACAAAAAATCGAAACCATATGGCAAATGAAAATCTGGAAGCAATTTTGCATGTGGCGACAGTAATGTGGAGCCAAACATAAACAAAATTGTTAGGTCAATACAATGTCGTGCATCAAAATAATAAAACTTGAAATATTACATTGTAATGATTAGAGTTACATTACGATTACATAATTACAACAAACAGTTTTGAATGTTCTTTTATTTTTATCCTTTGTAGTAATTCATACTATTTAAAAATAAAAATATTTGTGTTAATAAGTATTCTTTGTAGAGGCCCGTCCTCGGCTTATAATTTTCCCGAGGCGCTCCTGTTCCCCATAAGTCTGTGCATCCCTGCTTTAGAGAAATAAGAAGAAAGAACTGGTGACACAGGATAATTCGTCATCATGATAATGCGAGCTCTCACACTAACAACTCAATATCTAACCGATCAAAACATCGAATTTATGGGCGTACAGCCTAGATTTAGTAATCAATTGTTTCTTTTTGTTCCCACACGCGAAAAATAAACTACGCTGTCAACGATTTTCGACGCCAGAAGGAGCCGTTCACGCGTTCAAAATGCTGTTTTGGAAATACCTCAATTGGAATGGATAGGTGTTATGAAAATTGATTTAAAGGTATGCAAAATTGCATCGATCATCACGGAGAATACATATTTTAATAAACAATGAAACAATTTTCAATGATAATTATTTGTATTTGTTTTTGCTTGTTATATAATACATAAATAGCAACCTTTGTAATCTATACTAGCTACCCTGTGTTATATTTTGTCTTTTTATGCGAAATAAATAAAAATTATAATGAAGAAAAATGAAGTATAATCAATTATAATATCACAAGAACATAGAAAATAATCGATTATATTTCCGAGTCACGAGACGTATTCTGTGGTGTTTTAAGGATATACGTCGAGTGAAGAGGTTATATAATGGATTATTTTCGTTTGCTCGAGTGGTATTCGTTACGATTATATAAAGAATTAACTAACGAAATTTTTTTATTGGTTGAAATTAAAAGTACAATTATTATAATAAATATTTGTTGTATTATCTTTAAAAGTTGAATTTAAGGTGCTGGTCATGGTAGAGTTGGCAGAATCCTGTTTATTTCTCATTTTTTCAAGTATCTTGTTATGGTGTTCATTAGTAAGCTTTAGATACGGCTTCAGAGATTCAGATGATGAGTGGCCTGTTATCTTAATAATTTCTTGTAAGTTTGCTCCAGATTGTGTCAAGATGTTAACAGCGGAAGAGCGATTGGAATGATTAGATATTTTTTGCTTCTTTGTATCAAGTCCTATACTTTCTGCCGCTGAACGTGTCCATTTACTTAATTGATTAAGGCCTACAGGGCAGTTTTTATACCATATTTTAGTTTTCTGCCAATCAGGATTAGGTGTTAAAAATAGACGATTGGTTTTAATGTTTGGTGTTCTTTTGCTTAACATTTTCTTCAACAGACGTACTGGACACTGATCTTCACAATTTTTATTCGGTGTCAACCATTTAGATTCAGCTGTATGTTTTTCGCCACCTTGTGCTGTCTTTGAAAATATGGTATTGTACTCAATACGTCCTGTGGGTTGACCATAATTGTCGCAATTTGCTTTGAAATAGTCAATTAAACAAAAGACTGCTTCATTTCCACGTCACGCCAGTTCCACAGAACAAATTTGATAGAATTTTTTTTTGTAAACCGTCTGGCGTATTTTCGTCAAAAAATGACACAATTTTGCTAATTTCTTCCGCTTTAAGGGCGACAGAACTTGTTTTTCTTTTTTTCAGGAATTGCTTGTCACTTCTTCCTTTTAGCTGCCCGCGCCTTTCTTGCATCTTCAAAAATTACACCTCTGAATGGATTTGTTTCTCGATTAAACTCTTCATAAAACTTTTTCTGGCAAGTTTAGCGGAAATATTCCAAATTGTTTTCACGGTACCTTCTTTGTATTCGGTGCCGTCTGCACGTTTCATGTTGAATGCCCAATCTTTCAAAATACTTGCTAATTGTTCGTCAGAAGTTTGAGCACAAAGTTTATAATTTCGCTGTTCACAAAATTCGGTGAACTGTTTCCAAACATATTTATGTGTTTTAACGGTATTTTGCGGTGTCAAATCAATTTCTTTATCTATTTCGGTCCCCGAGCTTATACCAAAGCGTTCCATGTCGAAAAAATTTAAAAAAACCTTTTGTAAATTGTTGAATATATTTTTGACGTTTATCAACAAACTTCAAAACACTTGTTACCATGACAAAATTCATATTGTTGGAGGAAGCGAAACACCAAAACGGTTATATCACGTCGTTAAGAGTATATTCACTTATCAATACATGGTAACTATATAAAATTTGTAATTGCTATTGGCTAAATTTCAAATGAGTTATATAATCACTTTTATTAATATAGAGACACAATAATATGAGTACAACGCAAACAAAATATGTGTAAAAATATATCCTGTGTAAAATAAGAATTTATGAACAAAAGTAAATGTAAAATAAAATGAAAACAATCAACTAGTCAAACTATCGTATTATGGGATTTGTGTTTTTATATTGAACAACCGCGGCGTTTTATGAGATTGCAAGATAGTGAAGAGGTATCAGATTGCGAAGTTCGTTTGATATATATTATTTAAACAGGAAAATAACACAACATTTAACTGTGGGAAACATTGACATTATGCTACTCTGCAGAAAAATTGACTGGTACAATATGGCACAGGCTCAATATATTAAACATATTGCTATGGATTTTTTAAAAAAAATTATTTAAATATTTAAAATAAAATATTTTTGGATAGAATTGTCTATTCAAAATGTATATAAATTTAACGAGATAGAAAAACTGGTTATCCGGCGTAAATGTGTTGTAGAGACCGAGGTCAATTCTAGAAGACGAAAATTATCTATTGAAAGAGAAGGTTGCTTGCTTTGTGAATTATATTAAATATATTTATTAATTAATTCGGGTTGACTGTTTGAAAGTGTTATATTGTTGTGATATATATTAGAGATTTAAATTCTGGCGATTTAAAGAGTTGCATTCTCGTAATTATTTGATGTTTAAATTAATCAAGCACCTTTGTTCGTAAGAGTCTCCATTAAAAAAATTTGTAAGTAGAATTAAAATTATATGACGTCATCATAATATATAAAATTATTATAAGTATATTTCCATTGTATCCAAGCTTGTAGTTAAGAGATTTAATTATTAGAAATACAGATAATACAGTTTATTATTAACATTTCTTTGTTAAAAATTATAATTGAAAAGATTGTTCGATTGGAATCAGGGTTTTTTGTGCGTGTCTACTGCACATGCGTAAGTTTTGTTCGTGTATCAGTATCTGATTATACAGTGTGGTTCTCTGGGGAGAAATTAATATTAAACTTGATTATTTTTAGATAAGTTTTGATCGGTGTCATTTAGAGGATGTTTTCCATTCATTTAGCTGTGAATTTTCAATGAATGTTTTTACCTCAAGTATTTTTGTATAATACAGCATCTTTATACTTTGTAAAGATATATTTTTAATTTTTTTTATTTTGTATTAAATATTCATTTTAATTTTTATCCTGCGTTTGTTTCATTTTACTTATACCAATATTGCTGTTCTAACTTAACTTATATAAAATAAGTAAATAAATTTTTGTGAACATTTCACTGGCGCTCAACTCATATTATAGACACGTCTTTCCTAAGTGGAACCCGAGAAGTTAGAAGTCTCATATTTGAAAATTCAGCGGCTGAGAAACCTAGTTGGGAAAACTAGTTGTGGATGGTGGCGTGCTAAATTTTCAAACCACTATTCATAGCAATATGCAGCTTTAGTAAAAGCCCTTCTCTTATTAGTGTTTCAAGATTATTATGTTTATAAATTTCCAAATTATTAAAAAAAAGTGTTTGATTGTTGACTTACATTTGTTAATCCTCCTAATCCAAATGGATGAAACGTGAAGTTCCGGTAAGGATCTGTAGGATAAAATCTGTACGTAGTTCTTGCGCCATGCCTAAAAAGCTGTAAAATATATTAAACTTAATTAATTTATTATAAAAAAATCGTGTTGGTTTTGTCATAAAACGAAATTTATGATATTGTATATACAGGGTGTTCCGTGAGGTAATTGAAAAACTTACGCAGTGTATTTTAGAGGTGATTTTAAACAAAAAAGTTCATATACACTTTTCTTAATTTCTTTTTCGTTCTTTAGATTTCAACAAAAGAAGAAAACTGTTTCAGTAATGTATTTAATTATGAAATTACATGACAAACTAATAAACTAATATTATAACAATTGCTCGAAATGTTCGCCTATTCTTTCTGAACATGTTGCTAGCCATTTTATAAAATGACAAATAAGCTATAGTTACTTATGTCATTTATCGACAAGTGATAACTGTAAAAATATTATCAGTAACCATGCCTAGAACGTACATACGGAATACGCTGACATGATGTTTGTGTATGGGTATTGTGATGGAAGCGGACGTGCTGCAGTACAAGAATATCGTCAACGTTTTCCAAATCGTGCAGTTCCTCACCATACTTTTTCTAATGTCTTTCAGTGCTGGCGAGAGACGGGATCTTCTCCAAATTCACTTGTCGAAAGACAGTTAGATTTTTATTAGCAAGCTAATGTTGTCCTAAACGAAGTTGAACAAGATCCATCCACAAGTATACGCAGGGTATCTACTATGATCGGTGCTTGTCAATCCCAGGTATGGCGAATTTTACATTACAATGGACTTTTTCTCTATCATCTACAGAAAGCTCATCATATGCCACCAAGAGATTTCGTGAATCGCGTACCGTATTGTCAATGGCTACAGAACAATTTAGAACTTCTTCCGCGTATCCTTTTTACAGACGAGTCTCAATTTACTCTAAAAGGTATAAACAACACTCGGAATTCTCACACTTGGGCGACTGAAAACCCAGATAATGTAGTTTTGGTTAATCACCAACATCGTTTTTCTGTAAATGTATGGTGTGGGTTGTTAAACAATTACATTATTGGGCCACATTTTATCCAAGGAAATTTTACGGCAATTATTATAGGAATTTCTTAGAAGATACTTTGCCGGCATTATTGGAAAATGTTCCATTGGAACTCGACGCGGCATGTTTTATCAACACGACGGCGCTCCACCGCATTTTAGTAGGCAAGTTATTGACTTTCTAAATCAAAATTTTTAAGGACGGTGGATAGGCAGAGGGGTCCTGTACTATGGCCTGTACGTTCTCCTGACCTTTCGCCATTCGACTTTTTTTTTTGTGGTTGTCTAAAAAATCGTAAATATATGACTGGAACAGTTTTCTTCTTTTGTTGAAATCTAAAGAATGAAAAAGAAAGCAAAGTGTATATAAACTTTTTTGTTCAGAATCACCTCTTGAACACATTGGGTAAGTTTGTCACCCTGTATGTTAGATATAAGTAAATCTAGGATATAGAATTCAACTATAACATTTCCAATTTTATAAATATTCCGCGTTCATTTCAAATTTAAACCACTGTATAAACATAATTCAATCACCATGTTCAAATTGTAAAACTTTCTCTAGATTCTAAGAAGCAGCATCTTTTATATTTGTAAATTTATTACTTTAGGATTTAGACCACTCGATTTATTACCTAGAATTATTAGTGAACGAATTCAATAGACGATGTTTAATCTGAGATGTCAATAAATTCTATTTCTAAACAATTTATTCGGAACTATATACATATTCAGATTTATGGTAAATATTTACTTAATATGTAATAATATTTTAAGATTATAAACCCTGGTATTGTTGCCACTAGGTACGATTTACTAAGAAATTTAACTAAGAAAATTTTTATGTGTCACCGCATTTCATAAATCATCTGTGATTGAGTCGTTTTGCAAATCGGTGTCAAGGTGCTACTATTTTGTACATGCGCATATATTCGTCCTCTTTTGCTATTGCGTGTTTAACAGTATTTTTCCAATTTACAGCAATTATATGTTCCATAGCATTTTGTATGTGTGTTACACTGCTTTCACTAAATTTCGGTGTTTGATTTGTTCGTCTTATGGTATTTTTCAGTTGGGCTCATATCAATTCAATGGGATTGAAAATGCAATGGTAAGGTGGTAAACGCAAAATTGTATGTCCTGTTTCTTTGGCTCTGTTATCCAAATAATAATCCTTTAAATATTCTTTTGTCTTCATCACCTCTATTAATTGTTTTTTTGTATAATGATCTTCAAAATGTAAATCATTTGCTTCTAAAAATGTTTTAATATCTTTCTTATTATTACATTTTGTAGGAACTTTGGTTAGCTGTCGAGAATGATACGGAGCGTTGTCCATTACTATCACACTATCTTTTGGTAAATTTAGCAGCAAAGTGTCACAAAACCATTCTTCAAATAAAGATGAGGTCATATCTTCATGGTAGTCTAAACTTGAGGATTTAACATTTTTAGCAGATAATAGCGACTATCCGATCCATCCCTTTTCTGACCCAGTATGAAGAATGATTATTCTCTTCCCTCTCGAAACCGGCGCGTCCAACTGACACATACTTGAACTATCCACCCAACCTTTGCAAATTTTGTCATGGGTGTCATACCACGTCTCGTATAAATAACATATGAATCGTCCTTCTTGTCTATACCTTCTAATTGCCGTTAAGTATTCATATCGAAGTTTCTGTAACCTCGGGCTTTCCATAATTGTGCGACGTTTGTCGTTTGTCTATAGTGCTAAACTTAAAACCAGCTTTCTTTAGCGTCCGCCACAAGGTTGGTTTAGAACACTGAATATTTATAGGCTCATCACTGATTCTTTTATGTAAGCAGTCAAGTGTAGATACAATATTTCCTCTGTAGAAGGAGTATACTTGTTGCCTAATAGTATCAATTTCATACTCTTCAATTTTTCTCGGTGCTCCTTTGTCACTTCTTTGCTTTCGAAGCCCTGCGTTATTCTTAATTATTTTATTTATTGTTCCAAAAGGCACCTTGGTTAATTGCAACGTTCGTTGATTGTTCAGGGTTTGTAGTTCGTTATTTTCTTCCATCAGGGTATGATAGACATTGGAAATTTTCTGTTTTGCATCTTCTGATATATGCTTTCTCTGTCGTGCTCCAACAGTATTATCACTATCCACATCATAATCACTAACACTTTCAGCAAAAGTTCGCCACATGTTCGTTAAGTAAAGAGAGAAAAATCAAATATGTATACAGCAATAAAGATTAACAATAAATGATAAATAGACTCAATATTAGATGTAATATATACCAACTATCCTAACTATATTTACTTAAATTTTGTTTAATAACTATAAGCACTTATTTCATCTAAATTGAAATTTAATGACTATTTAACTATATAGAATAACTATACATATATTCAAATTAACAACTGTTGGTACTTATATTATTATTAAATTATATTTCATCTAAATTGCAGTAATTTCAATTTACTTGAATTTTGTCATTACGGACCTCAGCAGTTTGTTTGCGTAAAAGATAATCGTATTGAGCGGCCAGGTAGTTATTGCCACAGGTGGTGAAATAAAAGCATTAGAGCCGTTCAAAGTTATATTCTTATAATTTGAAATAAACTATACTTAGAAGGTGATGGTAGTAAATAAGTTGTAACAAGAATTTATTGTTATTAAATAGCATTCCGGGAATTTCTGGGTAGCACCTCGTGTATTGTAAAACTACGTTTGTATTCTCTTTTTGACAATAAACAAATGTTAGCTAGCTAAATAAATACAACCTTTGTATTTATTTTGTATTTTTATCAGAATGGAATATACATATTACAGCAGAAGTAATTTAATTATTTTTTAAAATTATTCTTAAATAGTAGCAATTCTGAGCGCGTCTATAATATTTTCACAAATGTATATGTAATAGTTAAAAGAGGCAATTAGGGTTAAATACCATTTTTGCTGCTTAAAAATGTTTTCAAGGAATAATATACGGCAACGATTTTAATTTCTATTTTAATATTAACACTTTTTGTTCTTAAGTGCGTATATTTGGAATTACGTTTGGCGAATAAAACGATTGAAAAAGCTTTTCTGATTAGACGGGAGATTAATCGCCTGAACCTAGACAACTTCTTTTACAATTACATAATGCAAAGATAAACTATTTTTTGAATTAATTCATATTCCGAATTTAGTAAAAATGCTATAGCTCAGGGGCGGCTCGTGAGTTATGAAAGAGGGTGGGCGCAAAAAAAAACCTTACCTATTTTTTGTACACAATATCCATTCTCCTATTTTTCATGCTAGAAAAGACGTCTATGACTTTGTTGTCAAAATTCGAGATTGACTGGATGAACTTCTTTTATATTGATAGGACCGCCAATGCGTTCAGTCGATCTTCTGACATTGCGCTTCTCAGAAAAGTTTTAATGCGTTTAAGGGTGGAAAAACATTATTCACATTCTGCTGTTGACATGGGCGTTGTACAAATAATATCCAACAGTTTGTATGTTTCCGTCAAAACCTTTTTTAGCTTGTTGTCTATTATGAACGCTAAAAGTGACAAAACACCACCTACGTCACACATGTCATCGCGCTCATAAATTACTGAAAGTTCACTTTTTAATTTTACACTATTCAACATAGGATAAGATTTCACAGTTTCAACAAATTTTTTTTGTGGAAATGAATCACTATAAGTTTTAAAATTTTTTTTTTATATTTAATTGAATCGGCCGATAATTGCTGGAAATACATAATATGTAAATGGGATTTAAGTAAAGCACTTATACTAATTTCCAGTATATATTACACTTTATTATATGTATTAATAAATTGACGACATGTTTCGCTACGATGTAGCTTCTTCAGATCTTATATTACTACTGAACACGCTCTTCACAAATGTATGGCTTTTTTCTAAACTATTTTAATGGGTTGCACTTGTCTACATTAGAATCGTCTCTTACCGATGTATCGTCTAAAGTTATTGTCATCTTAATATTTGATGAAACCAGTTTAAAAGTTGGGAATTATTAAGGTCTAATTGGTCATTTAACAATATATCTGCATATTTAAGTTTATTTATTTCTAAGGATTCCAGTAAATTTAACTTTAATCCTTTTTGTTGTGACTGTAAAATTTCAAAATCTGTATTGAAACTATGATTATTTTCCAACAAATGAAGTGCATAATTGGAATCTGTCTTTTTGCTAATAAAACTTTTAAAATGTTGCTTTATTCTTTTCTCAAAGCTCCTACCAGTTTGGCCTATGTATGTTTTAGGGCACTCTTTACATGTTAGTTTGTATACTCCGGATTTATTACTTTTGCTTGTCTTGGATTTATTATTTTTTATGAATTTCCCTAAAGAATTATTAGTTTTATAAGCTACATTTATATCTGTTTTTCGTAAAATTTTTCCTATTTTTTCACTTATCGGTCCTATGTATGTTACTAATTTATAATTGCTTGGTTTATCTTTTATTATTGGGTACACATTTTCTATTGCTTTCCTATATATCTTTTTTCTTAAAATTGCATCTACTATATTTGGGTTATATCCATTATTTTGCGCTATTTGTTTAATGATATTTAATTCTTTAAAGAAGTTTTCATTATTTAAAGGTACTGATATTAATCTGTGTATCATACAATGGAATGATGCTAGTTTATTACTAAGCGGGTGACAGGAACTATTGTGAATGATAACATCTGTGTGTGAGGGTTTGTGATATATTGAAAAGACATGTTTACTATTTTGTCTAGAAATTGTAAGGTCCAAGAAGTTTATACTATGATCTAATTCTTTTTCTATGGTGAACTTAATGTTTTGGTGTAGATTATAATTATTTATGTGTACAAAAAATTGGTTTAATTGTCTATCTGTGCCTCTGAAACAAGCTAATACGTCATCTACATATCTGTGCCAGTATATAAAATATTTAAAATTGGGATGTTCTTTAATTTGACTTTCTAAATTATCCATAAAATCTCTGATAATAACGGACTCAATGGGTTGCCCATTATTAGGCCATCATTACACGAATATATCTTACTGTCAAATTCAAAATAGTTTTGACCTAAACAGATAGTTTTAAGAGAACTTATGATATCAAATTTTTTAACTATATTAACATTTTGAATTGTTAACAAATTCTCCACCAAATTAATGGTGTCTTTTATCGGGATACTAGGGAATAAATTAGTAATGTCGAATGATATTAGCTTGGCATTATCTGGAAGTTTAGTATCTTTTATTTTGTTAACTAGCTCTAATGAATTTTTAATTGTAAATTTCGCTGAAAATTTAGTATTTTCTCTAATATGTTCTAAGATTTTTTTGGATAATTTATATGAAGGAGCTGTGACAAACGACACGACTGGTCTGATAGGATTATCTTTTTTATGAAGTTTGATTAATGAATATAATTTTGGAGCTTGTGGATTCATATTGATAAGTTTACCTTCCTCCTTATCATTAAATAAACTTTTACAATTCTGGATACATTTCTTAACTGAAGATTGAAATTTCACTGTGGGACCTGATTTTAACAGTTTATATTTTGATGGGTCTAAAAATTGCATAGTTTTATTAATATAATCGTTTTTGCTTAATGCAATAACTGTATTTCCTTTATCTGCTTTTGTGAAAATAATATTATTGCTGTTTGATTTGTTTATTAGTGATTTTAATATAAACATTTCATGATTTGGAATCGAATTTACGGAAGATTCAGCTTTTAAAAAATTTGAGACTATATCAACTATATATACTATATAACTTAAATATGCAGATATATTGTTAAATGACCAATTAGACCTTAATAATTCCCCACTTGTAAACTGGTTTCATCAAATATTAAGATAACAATAACTTCAGACGATACATCGGTAAGAGACGATTCTAATGTAGACAAGTGCAACCCATTAAAATAGTTTAGAAAAAAGCCATACATTTGGGAAGAGCGCGTTCAGTAGTAATATAAGATCTGAAGAAGCTACATCGTAGCGAAACATGTCGTCAATTTATTAATACATATAATAAAGTGTAATATATACTGGAAATTAGTATAAGTGCTTTACTTAAATCTCATTTACATATTATGTATTTCCAGCAAGTATCGGCCGATTCAATTAAATTAAAAAAAAAAATTTTAAACTTATAGTGATTCATTTCCACAAAAAAAAATTTGATGAAACTGTGAAATCTTATCCTATGTTGAATAGTGTAAAATTAAAAAGTGAACTTTCAGTAATTTATGAGCGCGATGACATGTGTGACGTAAGTGGTGTTTTGACACTTTTAGTGTTCATAATAGACAACAAGCTAAAAAAGGTTTTGACGAAAACATACAAACTGTTGGATATTATTTGTACAACGCCCATGTCAACAGCAGAATGTGAATGATGTTTTTCCACCCTTAAACGCATTAAAACTTTTCTGAGAAGCGCAATGTCAGAAGATCGACTGAACGCATTGGCGGTCCTATCAATATAAAAGAAGTTCATCCAGTCTCGGATTTTGACAACAAAGTCATAGACGTCTTTTCTAGCATGAAAAATAGGAGAATGGATTTTGTGTACAAAAAATAGGTGAGGTTTTTTTTTGCGCCCACCCTCTTTAATAACTCACGAGCCGCCCCTGTGTTATTGCCTCTTTAATAAATTCGGAGTATGTATTAATTCAAAAAATAGTTTATCTTTGCATTATGTAATTGTAAAAGAAGTTGTCTAGGTTCAGGCGATTAATCTCCAATCTAATCAGAAAAGCTTTTTCAATCGTTTTATTCGCCATTCGTAATTCCAAATATACGCATTTAACAACAAAAAGTATTAATATTAAAATAGAAATTAAAATCGTTGCCGTATATTATTCCTTGATAACCCTAATTGCCTCTTTTAACTATTACATATACATCTGTGAAAATACTATAGCCGCGCTCAGAATTGCTACTATTTAAGAATAATTTTAAAAAATAATTAAATTACTTCTGCTGTAATATGTATATTCCATTCTGATAAAAATACATAATAAATACAAAGGTTGTATTTATTTAACTAGCTAACATTTGTTTATTGTCAAAAAGAGAATACAAACGTAGTTTTACAATAAACGAGGTGCTACCCAAAAATTCCCGGAATGTTATTTAATAACAATAAATTGTTGTTACAACTTATTTACTACCATCATCTTCTAAGTATAGTTTATTGCAAATTATAAGAATATAAATTTGAACGGCTCTAATGCTTTTATTTCACCACCTGCGGCAATAACTACCTGGCCGCTCAATACGATTATCTTTTACGCAAACAAACTGCTGAGGTCGGTAATGACAAAATTTAAGTAAATTGTAATTACTGCAATTTAGATGAAATACAATTTAATAATAATATAAGTACCAACAGTTGTTAATTAGAATATATAGTTATTATATATGAATAGTTTAAAAAAAGGTATATAACCCGTTACCACAATTATTAATCGTATCCTAAATACGTATTTCGACAACTAAGTTGTCATCATCAGTAGGTAAAACCACTAATCAAGGTGTCGCACATGGGGCACAGTAAATCTAGAACACCGCTTACGCAACAACTACTTTACACGGCGTCCACGTATAGACTAATTTAAACATGCAAATATATCCAACTAAAAGATCGACAAACTTACCTCTCTTAGGGAAACGGCATTCATATATGTTTATACTCCAATTTGAAATATATCGAACGAAAGATCGACAAAAATTACCTCTCTTAAGGAAGCGGCACTCAACATGTGTTAATACTTCAATTTAAAACGTCGACGACCCTTTTATGGTTCTAACAATGAAAAGAGACAAGTGAAGGGGATTGGTCCTTTATCACCGTTCATGGAGTGTTGTATGTTTTTAGCGATATGTATACTTTCGTAGGCGTCAAGATCGCGGGGGTTATTAATGCCCTTGACCAGCTTTAACCCTTTAATCGACACATTGTGTAGTGTACTTAAAGCATGGTTGGCACGTTAGATTTATCCGGTCTATTGTATTTAATATGTGATATGTGTTCTTTAAACCGGGTTATTATTGGTTGTTTTGTTTGGCCTAACCGATTGACTAAGAAATTAAAGGAAGCTGTCTTATGTTGATAACTATGATTTGAATCCGCGATGATGAATCTATTAACATTGGTTTCTTGCCGGAAAATATCGATTTCTATTTTATGTTTATTCCTAATCAGTAAAGTATCTAAAAATGGTATCCTGCCATTGTGTTCCTTTTCCACCGTAAATTTAATCGTTGGAAATTTCAAATTTAATTGATTAATGAAAATGTCTAATTCGCATTTCCGTGTATCAAAAATCGCGAGAATGTCATCTACGTACCTAATCCAGACTCTCGGGAAATATTTAGCGTTATTTTTAATTTCTACTTCAAATTGACTCATGAATAAATTGGCTATGAAAGGAGATAGGCAGTTACCCATTGTTGTGCCTTGTTTCTGTTCATAAAATTTTTCTCCTACTTGGAAACAATTTTGCGTCATGCACAGAGTTGTCAATCTCATGTATTCTTTTATTTTTGAAGTTTCAATGTTATTCTTGTGGAGCAAGCTAAATATTTCATAGTCTCTGGAATAGGTACCGAGGGGAATAATGGACGTTACATCGAATGAAACTAAAATTTCCCCGGGTTCCAGTTCACAATCTTTAATTAATTTAACAAATTCTAAGGAGTTACTAACTACAAACTTTCTGGTTTTACGGGTAAATTTTTAAAACAAAAGAGAGATATGACATAGAACTGGATTTCATTAAAAATATCGCGAAATACAGGCTGATTCATTTTCGGTCCTCACCATGGGGATCTTATTATTGGAGATAGAGTATAGGTTTAAATTTGGCAAAGTTGTTAAATTTTGTGTTTGTTATAAATCCGTAAAGAAAATAGACCTGTGACAAATGACCATCGTTATTTAAAAAAAAAACGCGAAAACCCCATTTTCTTCTTTTACCTGTAGCACCGACATTTGGCCTTGTAGAGAAAAAATAAAAACACATCCTTGTGGCTATTTCTAAACCTCTATCCAGTGGTGTACTCTAAATTTTTATACGACGTTTCGTTTCTTTCTGGCCATCATCAACTATCTAATTTCTTATAGGCGTCATATTGGATTGAGTCATCTTCAGAAAGAGTTTTTTTTTTATTTTAACCATGTACCACATGCTGACTAAAGTTTTTGACATTAGGTTTTATTTGAAAGAATAAATTATAAGATTAAATAAGGTAGCCATGGAATTTCAATCTGTCAAACATTTCATTTATTGTTCATTAATAATACGAAAATGTCATACACTAACGAGACGAGAAACGAGATATGATAAGTATTTTTTATTCTTCGAAACGAAATTCAACAGTAGCGAGTACAAGATAACAAAACATTAATAAAAATACATAGAAAAGTAAACAATAAACAATTACAGTAAATGTTCAATTATCTGGCCATCTTCGGTAATGCACAATTGGGCACGCCTTCTGGCATTTTGTACTGCCCTTTGTCTAGTTCTTCTAGGAACTGCATCGAAGGCATTCTGAAGTCTGTCTCGTAATTCTTCAATGTTTTGTGGCGCATCTACTTTATAAATATTATTTTTAACATATCCCCATAAAGAAAAATCCAGCGGACTTAAATCAGGTGATCTCGCAGGCCATTCAACAACTCCCCTATTTCCAATCCAACGGTTTGCAAACTCTTGATTTAAGAAATTTCTAACAACAGCTGCATTGTGTGCTGGTGCGCCATCTTGTTGCCACCATAAATATTGTAATTGATTTAATGGGATATTGTCGTCAAGATAGTCAGATACGTATGTACGTAAAATGTTTAAATATCTTTCTCCATTTAAATGTTCTTCATACATAACTGGTCCTAAGAGACGATTTGCCAAAATACCCATCCAAACGTTTATTCCAAAACGATGTTGTAGTCTTCTAGCCCGGTTTTGTCGGGGATTTTGTACTGCCCAATAGTGCTCCGTATTTCTGTTGAACATTCCAGAATTTGTAAATTTTGTTTCATCTGACCAGATGATTTTGCTTAAAAAATTTTCGTAATTTTCCTATCCTTCCCATTAACCAATTACAATATTCTAGCCTTCTCAAATTATCTCCAGGCAGTAAAGAGTGACTAACATGGATCCTGTATGGTTTAAACCTACTTTTATGTAAAGTTCTCCAAACTCTGGACTGGCACAAATTTAATTCTGACGCTACTTCGCGTGTAGAAATTGATGGATTATTATTTATCTATAAAAATACAAGATTAACACGAAATTTGAAAACACGCTTTTAATTTACCATTTGTAAAATATCTTGTCGATTTTCATTTAAATTCCTGTTGTCTTGACCATTATGCGGCTTAGTAAACGATCCATTCTCGACCAAATTTCTGTCGAGATCTAGAAAAATGGTACGATGAGGCTGTTGTCGTTCTGGATATAATTGTAGATATCTTGTACTCGTTACTGTTGAATTTCGGTTCGAAGAATAAAAAATACTTATCATATCTCGTTTCTCTTCGTTAGTGTATGACATTTTTGTATTATTAATGAACAATAAATGAAATGTTTGACAGATTGAAATTCCATGGCTACCTTATTTAATCTCATAATTTATTCTTTCAAATAAAACCTAATGTCAAAAACTTTAGTCAGCATGTGGTACATGGTTGAAATCAGATAAAAAACTCTTTCTGAAGATGTCTAAATCCAATATGGCGCCTATAAGAAATTAGATAGTTGATGATGGCCAAAAAGAAACGAAACGTCGTATACAAATTTAGAGTACACCACTGGATAGAGGTTTAGAAATGGCCACAAGGATGTGTTTTTATTTTTTCTCTACAAGGCCAAATGTCGGTGCTACAGGTAAAAGAAGAAAATGGGGTTTTCGCTTTTTTTTTTTTAATAACGAAGGTCATTTGTCACAGGTCTATTTTCTTTACGGATTTATAACAAACACAAAATTCAACAACTTTGCCAAATTTAAACCTATACTCTATCTCCAATAATAAGCGAGATCCCCATGGTGAGGGCCGAAAATGAATCAGCCTGCATAATGGTTTGACATAGAAATAATCAATAAATTAATTAGAAAAACAAAACCAAAAAATACAATCCGCGAATTCACAAGTTTGATATCTCAAAGTAACCAGGAGAAAAAGTACATGTGTTTACCATACCACCCCATCACGAAAAACATTAATAAAGTTGTGAAAGAACGTGGTCTCCAAGTAGTCTTTCGGTCCGAAAATACTATCAAAAGTCTCTTAGGGATTCCAAAGATAAAGTTAATTTTAATTCGAAATCAGGTATATACGAAATTAATTGCGATGATTGTAATTTGAAATATATAGGCGAAACAAAACGACCAATAATAACCCGGTTTAAAGAACACATATCACATATTAAATACAATAGACCGGATAAATCTCACGTTGCCAACCATGCTCTAAGTACACTGCACAATGTGTCGATTAAAGGGTTGAAACTTGCCAAGGCCATTAATAACCCCTGCGATCTTGACGCCTACGAAAGTATTCATATAGCTAAAAACAAACAAAATTCCATGAACAGAGATAAAGGGCCGATTCGCTTCACCTGTCTCTATTCATTCTTAGAAATGTAAATAAAAAGGTCGTGGACGTTTCAAACTGGAGTATAAACAGATGTGGGTGCCTTTTTCCTTAAGAGAGGTAATTTTTTGTCGATTTCGGTCGATATTTTTGCATGTTTCATTTAGTGTATACGTGGACACCATGTAAAGTTTTTGCGTAAGCTGTTGTGCTAGCTTTACCGTGCCCCATGTGCGACGCCTTGATTAGTGGTTTTACCTACTGATGATGACAACTTAGTTATCGAAATACGTATTTAGGATACGATTAATAATTGTGGTAAGAGGTTATATACCCTTTTTTTAAGTTTTTACTTAACCACAGTCTCCAAAGAAAGATATATATTTAAGTATACGAATTGTCAAATTCAGAGTGTTGTTTAATACTGGTATTTCGATTATCATTTAGTAAATAAATTATATCGATAGAAATCAAAATACGCATTGTCGTTCTAATTTTCCTTTTTGTTTTCACAAACAAAATCACGCATTGCGAGCTCATAAAAGGTTATGTGCTGTGTACAGTGACAGAACTTTGAAGAACGGCTGTATTAAAAATTGATTGTAGATAAATTTAGAAATTAACGAACAACAGAGATGTCACGTCATACCCATATTCCATTCCATTTTTAGAGCAAATTGTAACTGGAAACATAAAGTTGATGCAACCATCGCTAAAGCCATACTTACACTCGGTGAAAGTGCTGTTGCGAGTATGGAGAAACTTTAAAACAATAATAATTTACTAAATAAAACATTTGATATATTTGTTTCACAAAATGTATTTAAAATATCTCTGACATATGTTTCGACTTATACAGTCATTCCCAAAGAGTCATGTAAACTAAGTGAAAAGTGTACTCCTACCAATATTTATGAGTTATTTTTTAAAAGATTTATTACAGCATCTATTGTGGGGGTGTTTGAAAAATCCAACTGCGTGTTTGTGACTTGTCTGTTGAGATTTATGGCTTTTTTAATTTCTAAAATTTCTAAGAAGTCAAGCCTTTTACCCTTATTACAAGAGTGTAAAAGTTTGAAATTATTAGCATTAAACAGATGAGAATTTTGAATACAGTGTTCCGCGAATCCCGTGGCCATATTGCCATGTAGAATAGAACTTCTATGCTCTTTGATATGTTCTTTTATAGAGCGTCCTGATTGGCCAATGTATACCGCGTCACAATCACTGCAAGTTAATTCATACACCCCTGACTTATCACGCAATTCTGTTTTTCCTTTATTGTTAACTAGAATATTTCCTAAATTGCATTTATTTA
Organism: Melolontha melolontha; assembly: GCA_935421215.2. Taxonomy (NCBI): domain Eukaryota; kingdom Metazoa; phylum Arthropoda; class Insecta; order Coleoptera; family Scarabaeidae; genus Melolontha; species Melolontha melolontha. The sequence continues at coordinate 24,878,854 of OW285240.1, read as the reverse complement.
CTAGGATGACATTTAAACCTAATTTATTAAGTTTATTAGAAACTTTATTGCTAACCCCAGGTATATAGTTTAGGGTGTGAAACACTTTGTTAGTTTTTGTGTATGTATGTCCGGAGTAAAAATTATTCTTAAGGATAGCGCATTGTTTTTTGTAAATCATTTTGTCTAAGAATTTTGTCTTGTACCCGTTATTTCTAGCTATAGTTTTTATGGTATATACTTCTTTTTCGAATTTCTTATTATTTAGAGGGAAATTAATCAGTCCGTTTATGAAACTGTGAAAAGCTGTCATTTTTATATTCCACGATTGGTTGGAATTTGCCGGAATTACTGTATCTGTTGTAGTGGGTTTTCTAAAGATATCAAATTCAAATCGTTTATCAACTCTTGTTAATTTTAAGTCTAAAAAGTTAATCGTTCCGTCTACCTCTTTTTCTATTGTGAATTGTATTTTTTTATTAACGGAATTTAAATAATTAAGAAATTGGTCAAAATTCTCATCTGTTTAATGCTAATAATTTCAAACTTTTACACTCTTGTAATAAGGGTAAAAGGCTTGACTTCTTAGAAATTTTAGAAATTAAAAAAGCCATAAATCTCAACAGACAGGTCACAAACACGGACTTGGATTTTTCAAACACCCCCACAATAGATGCTGTATTAAACCTTTTAAAAAATAACTCATAAATATTGGTAGGAGTACACTTTTCACTTAGTTTACATGACTCTTCGAGAATGACTGTATAAGTCGAAACATATGTCAGAGATATTTTAAATACATTTTGTGAAACAAATATACCAAGTGTTTTATTTAGTAAATTATTAATCATGTTTCACCAAGAGCCAACCGTGAATTCTATACATTATTTTAAAACAATAGTTTATTTTGAGATGTTAGTAACCAGCGACATTATCAGAGGTGAGTTGTTAGGAATTGGAAAAACTTAAATTGGCATTAATACAAAAAAAAACCGCACTGGTCAATAGGAAGGGTGTTATCTTCTATATGCTTACCTTCATGCAGTACAAATCACAAATTTTCTGTAAAAAATGTTACAAACTTTTAAAACAACCTATAGTTTTAAAAGTGTACCACTAAATTATACTAATTATTATTAGATTTGACACATCACAGACTTCTCGTTAAATTTTGAAAAAGAAACACAAAGAAAGGACCACGCTGTTACCGCTGCCTGTGATATGAACATTTTTCAAGAGACACGGGTTGAAGATGAGAGATGTATAAACAAAACTAGTAAAAATCAAATAAAGATCGGTATATGAATTAAATTCAAGTAAAAATAAAGCACAAGCGGCAAGAAATAAGTGCAAAAAATTCCAGATGATGTGAAACCAACGTAAATGGAAAAATAATTTCATCAACGAATGGGGAATTCTAGGACTCTACACTAACATAATATATTTAATTATTTTCATTAAATTATTATTTAAAAAAAATACACAATAAAGAGAGCATATTTTATGCAATAATATACAAATTTATATATTTGTTTATTGCTTTTTTATATGGGAATTTTTGCAATATAATACAATATTTATATTATAACAAATTCGGTATTTTTGGATTAAAATATTTTAGAAGAGTATTAATAGTCTGTTGAAAGTAAAATAACATATGCTCTAAAACATCAAGATATAACTTATATATTATGTAATAATTACCACATGTGCTAGAGCAAGCTCTGTCTCAGGCAGCGTAGAGGCAGCTCCCGTATAGTATAAGCAATTTAACAATGTACTAACAAGAATTGTACGAGACATAATTTAGATAGACTTTAGATTCAATGAATCAACTCACTAGAGGATTTATAAGATCTCCCACTCATTCATACTGTTTTTATTTTCGATAACCTCTTCCTTCTTTTGCAATCTTAGTACGCACGTCTACTTGCATCAGCTTGAACAATTTTTCCAATCTTCGAAATGTGAATATTATTACATTAGCGTCAGTAAAAATAACATGCAACGAAACGACTTTTAGATTGCGACTCAATTTTTGTAACATTTATCTAATATCAATTTATAGGAATTCATTTGTAAGATACTGAAGGATGTATATTTAGGGTACAAGTTAAATTTAGCTCGATTTCTTATTAAATAGTTGATACTAAATGGTTATCAATTACAGCCAAAGTCATTTGCAAGACAAATATTTGCATCAAGTACATCTCCCTACTTAAAAAAACGAGTGTATTATATTGCAATTAAATTTATTTGTGTACTTGCTAACGAAATTGATTAGTGACGTTATTTATAATCGATATCATTGTTAAATATGAATAGCATGTCTTTACTGGATTTCTTACTGTAGAATATTTTGTTTACGTTGTAGGTGTTTACGTCCCATTGATTAAATGAAAGGTTGTTAAATACTAGGAAGGCTATTCGTAAAATAAGTTCCATTTGGTTATAAAAAAAAACACCAATACATGAAGACGTTTTTATTATGTGCGACTTAAAGCTACTACTTCAACTATTTTTCTGCATAGTTACAATTAAGATTGAGACATTTGTCATAGCAATGAACCAGCTTTTTAGTGCCCTCTTTACAGAAGTCTGCCGCTTGTGTCGTAACACCGTCCTTCAGTGTTTATTGTGGTTTCTCGTTCCATAAAGTCTACAAATAGGACGCGTTTCTTGTCGCAAAAGACAGTGACCATGACTTTACTCGCAGACAAAGTTCGACAGTCCTACCGTCCTACGACGGTTACCTCGTAGGCGCGTTAGAGCGTCGCATTGCATTGATTGTTTTTTCGTCTCAACGTCGACATAGGCGGCCCAAGTCTCATCACCTGTCATTATATGCCTGAGGATATCTTCACCTTCAACATCGTAACATGTCAGAAAAGTTAGTGCCGATTCCATTCTCTTTGTTTTATGGTCTTCGGTAAGAAGTCTTGACATCCATCGTGCACAAAATTTGTGTCGAATTTTTTGTTCGACATTACCCACAAGTTCGTTCGTCACAGCAATTGGTCTTTCACTCCGTTCTTCATCAGGGACATTAGTTCGTCCTTCTTCAAAAAGTACGGCACCATCTTCTAACTATACTGTCACTGATGACATTTTCACAATAAACAGAACAAAGTTCACGATGGATCTCAGCAGTCTTCATTAGGGTGGGTCACTGATATATGAGAAAAAATAAGAGTTCTCGAATCATATTCTAATAGCAATATTTTTTTGTCTCACGTTAAAACAAATAAAAATTTCTAAAAAAAAGTTAAAAAAAGTAATTCTTAGGAGCCCGCGCCGGGGCTCCTAAGAATTAAGTATTTTTGAAAAAAAAGCCATTTTTTAAATTTTAATATTTTATATTACATCAATTATTATTAATTAAAACTGAAAACATTTTTAATTAAACTCAAAAAAAAATAAAACTTTGGTTCTTATACAACATAAAACAATAAAATCACGAAATTATATTAGTTAGTTTTTGGTCACAAAATCTTGTTTACTGTCAAATCTGGGCATCTCTCGTCTTGATTCAAGTTTCGTCTGTATTAAACCTTCTCTTGATGTTTTATCGCATAGAGTCATGGATGCTTCTGACACTATTTTCACAGTTCGTTCCACCACCTGAGTATGACATGGCAGCTTTGCAAAAATTAGATTGTCACTTTCTTGACACTCAACTGCCGCATTTATTTCTTCAGTAGTGATGTTTCGAAGAATTGGTTGATCGAAAAACTTTTGATTCCAATTTATAACTTCAAAGTAGTTACTTGCGTGAAAATTGATAGTCGGGACCTCAAACACGCGAGGTTGCTTTCCAGTATGAGGTGAGCTTCGTGCTTCTTGAATTCGTCTGGCTGCCAGTTCTCTCACTGTTTTATTTTCATCCAACAACATCGATAGAAGCAAGTTTTCTGGGTGAGCAAAATAGGCGTTACGTTGAATTACGGGATCTATTACTAGTTTTAACTATGCAGGAAGGTTTCGTGTGTTTATTACCAATTTCCAAAAATTTTTAGACCCATGTTTGCAAGTTGGATTTCTTTTTATTTCAAACCATACTGGAGCATAAACTTTTACACAATACTCAGCTAATACTTTTAGCTGATATGACGGGTTTAATGTAGAAATATATAAACGTAAAATTCTATTTGCTTTTGTTAGCCATCGAGCATGGGATATTTTTCCTGGAGACCTGTTAGCTAAGCCATCGTGGCAGTGTCCACTTATAACAAATATAGTTATTTCATACAAATATTTTTGATCTGTACTTAAGCCCTCAAATTGTATTTCCGGAAGCTGGCCTTCAATTCTCTCGTACTTGGCTATGGGTAGTTTTTCGCAGTTTTCTAATAAGTTGCCAATAGGACCAGCATGCGAATATGGTCCCTTGGTAACACCATCTAGTTTGTTAAATAGATGTTTTAATGGCAATTCGTTCAAATGTAGCATGCAAATAATCCATTGCAGTGGCCGCTGAAGTCTTTTTTCCAATACTCTTATTACTCCGTTAAATTTCCCAGTGTTAGTGACTGTACCATCACAACCAATTGCCATCAAATTTTCTTTATTAATTTTTTGAGACGAAAGAAGGGCAATAATTGACATTTCAATACTTTTAGAAGTACTTCGATCTGGTGTTGCATAGCCAACATAAACTTAATCTGGCTTCTTAAGAACAGATACATGTTCCTCAATCAATATTTGTCTGTATTTCTTAGCTCCCTTTTTAATAATATTAAGCGTCTTATCTTTTCGGCCGTCAAAGTATAAAGCTGGTAGGTCTAGCTGCTTCTGCTTTTGAATATATTCTTTACGTACTTTTTTTCTTTCCCGTCGTATTTTTGATTTATCAATTGGTTCACTGCCAGGAGATATATCTTGCAATACAGAAGAAGCAATAGCAGCCGCTGCTCTATCGGAAACACCGTAACCGTCACAAGTTTTTGACAACATAGGCAAACTAAAATTTTTTTTTGTTTTTTCTTTTTTTCCTTCTGCCTTTGACGTGGAAGGTAAATTAAAAGAATCATCACAAGAAGAACTGGAATTACTTACAGATAACTCCAAGTCCTGCTGTTTTGAGTTAATTTTGTCGTGACTTTTATTTACGTTTTTTTCTGTCTTTGGTGATCGGGCTACTCTTTTTTGCAATTTAGTTGTAAGAACTCGATCTATTCCTCCAATACGCATTTTTCTCGCCCCCCTTTGGTCAGTAAAAGCTCCTGTTCTTCTTTGGGTACCTTATATTGCCTTGGACAACAACAAAGCTCAATTTGCTTACATTTACAGTAACAAATAGCAAACAAAACTCTGCTACGTCGGAGAAAATTTTCTTTCTGATAAACGGATATTTTTTTCAACGACTTTTTGAGATTTTTGCACTTTATATGATAACTGTTTATTAGTTGTATGACTCTTGTATTTGAAACTGTAGGAAGAGACGATTTTCTCCAAACACATTCTACCCTTTGAGCTACAAGTTTTGCAATATCTAAAAACGATGGTTCTTTGGTAGTATTCCTCGTTATTTTTAGTTGCAACCTATTCCACTCATAGCATTTCATAACATCTTCGTAAGTTGGCAAAACGTTATCATTAATATCTTCTACATTTCCGAATATCGGGCAGAAATAACCTTGGCTTCTGGTTTCCATAATAACGATTAGAAGTTAAAACAGTTCATATAAAAAAATAAACACACAACTTCACTGTCCGACGTAGTAAAACCAAACTTATCTTTTTATTATGTATTATTTTGTATGTATTCTATCAAAAATATTTCCTGGAAGAAGATATACGTTTTAATGAATGAATTGCTTGTGTGTCTGAATTCTCGAGAACTTAAAAGTCGTTAGGATACAGTAATATACTTTTCTGCAATACAATGCTATGTTGTTGTGTAAAAAAGGGATATGGTCGTTATATTCAAAATTTAACAAAATTGAAGATCAAAGCGCGGGCTCTTACACTAAAAATAAATTAATAATATTTTACAGGGGTCTAATGCAGACAAAAATACAACATATTTACGCTATTAGAAGTCGATACGAGAAAAAAATATTTTTTGACCCACCCTAAGTCTTCATGTTCTTTGCACACAGAAAGCGGATAACAGTACGTAATTGAGAGTTGGCAAGATTTTCAATTGCTGCAGCCATTTTTAGCGACCAAAATACCAGGAAAGAATGTCCGAACGATTCTCTCACTAGCACTGCTACGATCGCGCCGATATCCCCACTTTTCTGCTCACTTGGCGGAAACGGAACTTAGTTTATGAATCGCCCTCGTATACAAGGGGTCGTTTTTATATTTTCGGACTAGGCATGAATAGACTAGAGCATCAATCAAAATTTGTTTTTTAATATAGTTTCGTTGTGTTTGAATACAGGTATTACCCCGTTTCAATAACATCTTTAATTCATTGTAAAAATATTAACCTGCAAATTTGAAGCAGATTGAGTCAAACCGCTTGAACTTAGATCCAATATTTATCTCATGAGCTTTAAAAATGAGAATTAAAATTGATTTAAGCCGACTGAAAACCATTACCGTTTAGGCTATTTTATTAAATTATTGATATAAGGCAAATTTTATAATAGGGCTTTAAAAATATTGTTAGTAATTAAGTAGTAGTAGTAAATTTAAATATATATTTGAGAATAAAATCTATTGTTTAGTAATGGAAAGACAGATTAAACATTTCGTTCACTAATAAAACTAAGTAATGGACAAGCGGTCTAATATATAAAGTAATAAGTAAAAACTACAAATATAAAAGATGCTTCTTAGAATCTAGAGAAAGTTTTATAATTTGAATATCATAGTAAAATTCTGTTTATATAGTGGTTTAAATTTAAATATGAAATGTTATAGTTTAATTCTATATCCTAGATTTAGGTATATTTAATATACCTTGTGCGGCAATAGTGTGTCGGCGGAGCTTAGAATGAAAACTAATAAAGTTGTAGTAATGAAATTTTACGTACACATGTAGTATGCTACAGTGCATTTTTTATTTTTATTTATATATTTACAGGATGTTCCAAATTTCCGCAACCACTTTCAATTTTTTTTTTTTTAAATAGACTACTATACTTTCTTGTTATTATGATTATAGCCACACAAATTATCTTTGCAATGATATATAACAATGTGCGCTTACAACTGTTAGTTTTGGTTTTATTGCAAATTTTGTTAAAATCTTGACAGTTGCAGCGTCTAACATTTTAAGTCTTAGCCTGAAAATGGGTGCAGTGCCTCCCGTAACTCTTTTGTTATCAATTTATGGACTAACACGTTATATGTTTTGAGGGTGAACAACGTGACAACATATACAGGGTGTTAAATATGTTGTGCTAAACTTATCGAAGTTTAAAGGCTATTTTCTCTTTTTTTTTAAATTGAACCTATAATTTTTTTATAGGTCAGCAAATTCCTTGTAAAATTGCCGTTATATATTTATATTTTAGCCGCTATAGTTTAGCCGTTATATTTTACATATATCGGCTACAAATACGACAGTATGAAGTCTGAATTTTAACAAAATTGAAAAAATATCATTTTGTAATTTTGGCCCACTTAAAAGTGTATCATTTAATGAAATGTTATTTGTAGTTTTTGCAGAAGCATCAAAAACTATTCGAAATTTTGTACTAACGCTCTCAGGCTTTAATATAGAATGATGCCGTATAAAATAAGATCGTCAGAAATGGAAGAAGGATTAATTAACTTCATATGTTCTAAGTCTAGGTAATCTTGCATACAATCGCGGTATTGCTTATACATATCCGTATTTGATAATAGGCGACGTCCTAACATTTGAAAGCGGCGCAAAGCAACTGAATATGAACCTCGAAATACAGGATCGACATTGCCTTGAAATGGGAGAATTACATATCTACCTTCCGCGTTACGGGAGTGTGTGTGTACGAAAACATCTTCTCAACGTTCATCTTCTGGCGAATATTGTTTTTCCTTTGGAGTTTCTTCTAATTCCCAAAATCTTTTAATTGTCGAATTAAGCCGAGATGCATCTACACTTGTAAAAAAGGACAACGTATTTGATACCTTGTTTATTCCTGTTTTACCCATTAAAATTCAACCAAAAACTGTGTTTAATGCCATTGGCTCATTTTCTTTGCCCCGGATATAACCATCCCGTAAAATTTGCGAAAAAATATCTACGCCTAAGAGAAGATCAACCGGTGCGGTAATATTAAATTCGGGATCAGCTAATTTTAACCTTTATGCGACTGGAAGGGTACCCGGGTGCCTTTTTCAGATTTAAATATTAATATTTTTTGTGTTTGAACTTGCTGAGCTTGGAAATTCTGTGACATCTCTAAACTTGTTTTATATTACATTTTATTATATATACTTCGTTATTTAGATTTAATTTTTAAGGAAAAAATGGCATTCGAAATTATTACAACCTCTAAGACCGGTATGGGTACCCGGGTACCTCCATTTAAAATTACATATGGATGGATGTGAAAGAACAAAAGTAGAATTTTTACATTTTTTTATTTATATATGTTATAAAAAAGATGTATAAAAAGAACGAAAATAAATAATAATACGAGTAGGATTAAACTGCCTGTTGGTTACAGGTATCGCATACGGCCTTAGTAACAGAATGCTCATTACAAACTGGTTTTGAACAAGAATTACATGCTTTTCGCGTTTTTCTTTGTCTGTGATTCAGTTCCCGGCAAATGTAACATTTTTCAACTACCAAAATACGCCCAGAAGTATCTCGAGATGATTGATCTCTGACTGCTGTAACGACTGGTTGTGTGATTTGGCGTCCTAGAACCATTTCTAGTGATGTACGTGTAAAATGATTGCCCAAAACTCTTGGAATACTGCTTCGAGTTAGTACAGCAGACATGCATAACTCGTTTGCAAGATCTTTCAAAAATCTCCGTCGTCGGTCGGTTGATGTAAGCCTAGGATTGTGCTCCGTGTAAATTATGTATGCATTCAGTGCAGCAAGGTCGACCATATTGTAAAAAAATGCTAGGGGCCAACGATTTGTTCTACGCTTTAATGTATACTCTGCTAACATTTTATCCATCGTGTCGACGCCGCCTTTGGTTTTATTATAATATTTAATAATTTCGGGTTTTGCAGTATCAGTATGTTCTACTTTGCCTGTTGTATGCATTGATGATAATAGGATGACAGATTTGTTCTTTTTGGGAACATACGAACATATAGTTGCTCTTTTAGTAAATGCAAAATTAGTGGAATTTATAACTCTACTTTTATTGGATTGCATATTGGAAGGAAGAAAAATTTTACTTTTTCGAACGGTTCCTACTAAAGTTAAGTTCCAAGAATTTAGGTTATGAGCCAACTGTAAACTTGTGAAAAAGTTGTCTGTCGTTATATTTATTCCAGAACCTTTATATTTAGTAACTAAATCTAGAACTGTACGCCCTCCAATATTCACTTGCCGTTCACCGTCTGGTGGTTTTCCAGTATAAATTTTACCTTGTAAATTTTACCTTGCATTTGCCGCATCACAAGCCCAAAAAATTTTTATCCCATACTTTGCCGGTTTTGAAGGAATGTATTGGGTAAATTTTGTCTGTCCTCTATAAGGAAATAATTGCTCATCGACCGTTATGCATTCAGACGGCTTATAGTTGTTTTCTAAATTACTATTTAGCATTATCCATATATCACGAATTGGAGCAGCTTTGTCACTTTTAGATCGTTGAGCACGTGTATTCTGATTATCAAAACGAATAAATCGTGAAAACATTATGAAGCGATCACGAGACATAGCCACACGAATAAGAGGTAAGGATTCAAGTTTCCACATTTCAGATATATGTTCCTTATTAGATTTATGTACACCAGCTGCAATTAGGATTCCTAAAAATGCATCGAATTCCTCTTCAGGAAATGCCTTGAAAACCTTTCGTGGTGGTGGCTGCCGCTTAGAATCTTTGTACTTTTGAGTTTGTTTTTCATTATAATCTCCAGTTACTTGTGTGCCTTTTGGTTACTTTCCCTTAAAATTATGGTACAAATTTCATTGGACATGATAGATTTAAAAGTTTCTTTAGCAGTATATAATGCACCAAAACTTGGTGCGCCACATTTTTCGCGCAAGATATTTCAGCTAATTGTCTGCGCTTGTGGTAATGGAGTATAAGTCCAATGAGTTCCATCTTTAGCAACTAAAACAGTAGGCTGTGCAGGCGTTTCTTCTTCATCACTAATTTCATCTGAATAAGGTTCCTCTTGTTCGATTACAGGTTCCATTTCTGCATCAGATTCTTCAGATTCGATTTCCGGAATGTATTCGTCTTCATCCGAAGCAGTAAATGGGTCTTCTTCTAATGCTTCTTCCGCTGCTGCTAGTAATTCTACTGATGTCAGTCTGAAAACCATAAAATATCACATTACGTTCTTATTATTACTATTACTTTTACTCTTACAGGATTTGTAATTATATTAACTTCTATATCATACCTGGTTCTCCTCCATCTTGGTTTTGTAAATGAACCCGAACTAGGACCAGGCGTATTATCACACATTCCGATAAAAATAATAAAATTTGCATTTGTTATTACCAAAAACACTAAAAATATTTAGTATGTACTGTAGCGAACAAATTATATACGAGCACTTCGAAAAATGGACGGTTACTTTTCAGACATGTCTAATCTTGTTCATAACAGCGCAGTTTATGTCTCCCCACCACTATCTCTAGTATATGTATAGCTGCAACGTATATACAACGTGGGGTACCCGGGTACCTACGTCGTCATTAGAAGGTGTTATTTTTCCCAGTCACATAAAGGTTAAATTTACTGTATGAAGCCTAATTTCAGATAAATTGCAAGAAGGTTGATCGTTACATATTTGGTTTAAAATTACTGCTTGGAAATTAAAAATAGGATCTTGTTTATTCATAGATTTAATTGAACAGTTAATACCTCCTGAATTTAATGATGTTGCCACATCTGAAAGACCATTTATCAAGAGAGTCATTCCAAAGTGTTGTAACTTAAGCCGATTAACGCTTTTTTTTGTAATAAAGTTAGTTTGTGACGCACAATCTAGTATCGCTCTCACCTCTTGAAAGTTTCCACGTCGTCGATCTAAAATTTTAATCTGAATCGTAGAAAGTAAGACAGTATAATTACTAGAGAGACACTTGTTCGTTGTATGTAATGAACTACTTTTATGAAATGTGGCCAAACTATCGGATACCTGTTTACTCTTTGAACTGGATGCACTCATCGGTAATACTTTGCGGTTGAGTATTTGAACTGATTGTATAAAGCTCTTGAAGAGGATTTTGATTATGTTTACTAGCCTGAGCATTTTGGAAAGGTTTATTAAAATAAATTAATGAATGATGGCGGTTTCGACAATATTTACAAGTGGATTGAGAGTGACAATTATTAGAAATATGAGAAGTACTGAGACAATTAATACACCATTTATTTTGTTTAGCAAGGTTGAAGCGTTTTTGTGGTGATTTCATAATAAATGTTTCACATTCATAAATATTATGATCTGCAGAACATAAAGAGCATATACGAGTGACATGCGTATTTGTATGTAAAGTTGAAGTTAGGCGGTTATGCGAATGATTTTGACGATTTTTTGTTGTACTAGAGTTATTATAATATTGTTTATTTTTATAATATTGCGGATGTGAAAAAGATATAGAATCATACGCCAAACATTGTTTATTTAAAAAGTTCACTAAATCATTAAAGGCGGGAAACGTGTCTGACTTATGATTCAATTCAAAATGCGCAAGTGTGGCGGCATCTAATCTTTTAAGAAGCATATTAACTAATATAAAGTCCCTATATGTCGTAGGATATTTGAGATTATTTAAATGGGCAATATTCTCTGTAAAAGTATCAATTAGTTTACGCAAAAGTTGTGGATTTTCGTTATTTAAACGGGGACTATTTTCGATGTGCTGTAGCAAGAAGTCTTATGTTTGAGTATCTGTTAATCAAGGCATTATATGCTACGGGATAATTATCATTCGTCATAGGCGTGCATTGTACTAAAGTTTTGGGTGCGCCGTGTAGACACGAAAGTAAATGTGTAAATTTTTCAATATTAGAAAGGCTATTATTAAAACATCAATAAAAGAAATAAAATTTTTAACATCTCCATCAAATTGAAGTAATTTAATTTATGGTAGTTTAACTTTCGGAAAATGAGTATTAGAAGGTTCTAATGTGACGGTAACGTTTTCTTCGAACAGATCTGCATGAACAACTTTAATTAAATAAAATAAACTTTCGAATTCTACCCTTACAGAATCTTCATTCTCTATTTCCTTAACTTTTTAACTCCTTAACAGTACTTTTTAATGCATTCATAATATTGTTTGTAATTTATCGAACTCATTATAAATATTATCAATTTTGTTAAACCGTTGTTTAAATTCAGAATGCGCGTTAGTATCAACAAGAGCCTTCTTTGCTATATCATTTAGTTCTTTAATGCGTTTTAATTCGGCGTTCCGAAACAGTTGATTTTTCTTAAACTTTTCAGTATCACTCATATTGATAAACAAACTACGACAATATTTCAAATGCGGTAAGAAAGCAGACTCAAATCTTTAGGAGCGGGAAGCAGAGAGAGATATCGCGGTACACTAACAAAGATAATGTCGGTATAAGGCAAATTATAATAGCATGCGAAAACATTAATTAAATATTTTCCTAAAAAAGGGCGGTATAGCTATTCTTAATATAAGAGCGGTGTAAACGACAAAGTATAAATAAAGAAAAATATATACAAGTGTCCCCTATCGTTATGTTCAAATTTTAGGAGTGTAAAGTAGACTTCATTTCAAGTAACAAAAAACGCAAAACTTGTATATCCATTTTTATTTGTTTCAAAGTTACAGATCTATGAATGCGATTGTCAGATCATGAAAAAAAATGTAATCCTAAAGTCAATACAAACTGATTTTATTTAAAAAAAGTAACGTTGCATTTTTTAATAAAGGATTACATTACGTTTCAGTTCATACAGCTTATTAGTGAGTGGACACGTTTCCTTTATTCAAAATGCCTTACCGATTTTCTTCTCAAGAGTATGTGGACATGCATTTTGTGTATGGCTACTGTAACGGCAGTGCACGTCAAGCAGTTATTGAATACCGGCATCGGTTTTCCGATAGGCGCATTCCTCATTACAGAACGTTTCTGGAAGTACACAGACAATTTCGGGAATGCCGAATGCGTGATTATCTTTTCAACCGAGGAGTAAATTTGCCAGCAGATTTAGAGGAAGAAGCAGTAGCTATTGTTACAAGAGATCCAACTCTCAGTGTACATCGAATCGCTAGACAACTAGGAGTGCCACTGACCACAGTTTGGCGAATTTTAAAACGTGAGGGCTTATATCCATATCACTATCGCAGGGGACATGGCTTGCTTGAGGCAGACCACTATGCTCGTCTAGTTTATTCTACCTGGATATTAAGACAGTCACGGCTTCATTTTAATTTCTGCAGAACAGTCCTCTGGACAGATGAATCTACGTTTACGAGAAGTGGTGTTACAAATCTGAGAAACCTGCACAGGTGGTCATCAGAAAATCCCAAACCTATACGCCTATCTAAATTTCAACATGAATTTTCTATTAACGTTTGGGCGGCCCTAATCGATGACTTGTTGATTGGTCCTGACGTTCTTCCTGGGAGGCTAAATGCGGTCAATTACCTTCAATTTCTTGTTGACGAACTGACAGGTCTTTTAGAGGATGTCCCACTGAATGTTCGACGAGACATGAGGTTTCACATGGATGGGGCACCACCACATTTCGGAATTGCTGTCCGAAATTGGGTTAACGTCAATTATCCAAGATAGATTGGTCGAGGTGGTCCTGCTGCATGGCCACCCAGATCACCCGATCTTAATTCCTTGACTTTTATTTATGGGGGTACATGAAAAATTGAGTCTACGCGCAAGTTTAGAACACAAGAGATGAGTTGTTGGATCGTATTCACCTGGATGCCGAGCAAATCCGACAAAACAAGTATGAAATTCAGATAAGTACTTTTGTTGGCTTACGGGCATAAGCCTGCATTCAAAAAGGAGGTGGACATTTCGAAAATATTATTAATTGATCTCTTCTAAATAAAATCAGTTTTTATTGACTTTAGGATTACATTTTTTTTCATGAGCCGGCAATCACATTCATAGATCTGTAACTATGAAACAAATAAAAATAGATATACAAGTTTTGCGTTTTTGTTACTTGAAATGAAGTCTACTTTACTCTCCTAGAATTTGAACATAACGATACGGGACAGCTTGTATAACAAGAAATATGTTAATATTGTCAATGCGGTTTTTATAAGTAACATATGCGCAAGTTTTTTAAACTATGTTCCTGTCCGATAGAGAGAGAGAGATTTTTTTATAATCTTGTAAATAGCGACAAATTTTGAATAAAATACGAAAAATTAATTAAAGTACTGCTGATAATTAATTTAATTAAAGTAAAAAATGACAAAGAAAAATGATATTGGCTCGTAGGACCAAAAAAATGCTCGTGTAAGGTTCAAATGAACTGTATTAAGGGTGCTTCAAAATTAAAAAAATAGACAGAATGCAGGACTCACCACTTGTTTACAATGCAGAACCTCTGCTTCAGGAACATTCACTATAATTTTAAAAATGCACTTACTTTGTCTTTGTGTGTATACCGCTTCACTTCTGCCGATCTAATCGCACTGACATGCGGTTTTCGATGTTCTTCTCCCTGTTCTTTCAAGCGGTTTCTTGGTGGAAAAGGAAGGTTTTTAGGATGTTCAACAGTACTTCTTATTATTATTAACAAAATTAAATGAACCCGTGTAGAAACAAAAAAGCAAAGGGCAATTAAATCTAACCTAAACACATATGCAATAATTAACGATAAACGCTATTCCGCACCGTTCCTTTTCTAGCAACCAAAATACCCTTCCCAAATGCACTAATATTCTGCACTAAGTTAAGTGGTGAAAGTGTATCTTACTTTGTACATACTTTGCAATTAATTATTAATTCTGGATTGAATCAAAATAACATCAGATATATGCTATTAAAGTTTTCTGCAGTAGCAGGACATTTTAAACACTTGGCTTCAGAAACAAGTGTCCTAAAACAAAAACAATTACAATTAGGTATTGCAGAACAAAAATTATGGTAAAATGTAAAATCCCGCTGGAACTCATCATACCATATGATGGTAAGTTTATGGGGACAACGTGAAGCAGTCATTAATATGACAGAACGATTGACAGAACGATTACACGCAGGGCACATGCACTCGAATATCGACTTTCTGAGGAAGACTGGATTTTACTTGAAGCATTGATGAAAATACTTGAACCATTTGACGTAATATCAATTTTAAAATGCTTACCATAGAGAGTTTCACGTTCACGGTGCAGTATGGGCTTTACGGAGAAAGCTTACATAGTTGTCAGATTGTTCAATACAATCTGCTAACTGATAAAATAATTTTTGAAGTTTGATTTTAAAATGACCTCTATTGACGGTGTTGTCATAGCACATAACCTACGTAAATTAAACACGTAATAATAATGAACAACAATCTTGTTTATGTTGAATTGTAGTTTTTCAATTAGAAATACAATATTGATTATTAGCATGAACGACTTAAACATGCACTTGATGTTATACTATTTGACTTGATCTGTTAATAAATCAGCTTTAGAGCCACCTGTTGAACATCGCATCTGCAATGTTTTATAAATTACAATGTGAAAGTAATAATTCTTGAATGTGCTTTTTGTATTGACAGTGCAAATAATATAAACAATAGCACTTTATTTATTTTTATGGAACTAAAAATAAATTTAATGATTGGAAACAATTCATTTTACATTTCAAAATAACGATGACGGGTTTGAACGGGCATTTGATGTTGATGGAATGTTAGAATAATCAATTAATTGAATGTTTCATTATGAAACAGACATGTAAAAAATTTACATATCTGTAACTGTATACTTGGACAAAACCTCGTATTTCCAGCATTTACTTCTGCTTAAGACATATGTTTCTGCCATCTATAGGCGTCGTCAGTTAAGCTAGTGAAGCAATGTATACAAATGATACAAATCTTTATAAATAGATCTGTATCTGTATATGCCATTAAGCCGAAATCCCTTACTAGATAAAGCAAATTTCATCCTATAAGGTGGCACTTATTTAATAAGTGACATCTGACGGACGAAAGAGACTTTGCCAGAAAAAGGGGGGATCTTTCGTTTGACCAGCTATGCTGATACGAAAAACGAAACAATACGGGTTGTCCATAAATAAGCCAGATGGCGGTAAATATACAAAAAAGGGTTTAAATATATCTATACGTAAATATGCACGTATAGCGCTTTTATTTTATTATGAAACAGACATGTAAAAAATTTACATATCTGTAACTGTATACTTGGACAAAACCTCGTATTTCCAGCATTTACTTCTGCTTAAGACATATGTTTCTGCCACCTATAGGCATCGTCAGTTAAGCTAGTGAAGCAATGTATACAAATGATACAAATCTTTATAAATAGATCTGTATCTGTATATGCCATTAAGCCGAACTCCCTTACTAGATAAAGCAAATTTCATCCTATAAGGTGGCACTTATTTAATAAGTGACATCTGACGGACGAAAGAGACTTTGCCGAAAAAGGGGGGATCTTTCGAAAACGAAACAATACGGGTTGTCCATAAATAAGCCAGATGGCGGTAAATATACAAAAAAGGTTTTAAATATATCTATACGTTAATATGCACGTATAACGCTTTTATTTCATTATGAAACAGACATGTAAAAAATTTACATATCTGTAACTGTATACTTGGATAAAACCTCGTATTTCCAGCATTTACCTCTGCTTAAGACATATGTTTCTGCCATCTATAGGCGTCGTCAGTTAAGCTAGTGAAGCAATGTATACAAATGATACAAATCTTTATAAATAGATCTGTATCTGTATATGCCATTAAGCCGAAATCCCTTACTAGATAAAGCAAATTTCATCCTATAAGGTGGCACTTATTTAATAAGTGACATCTGACGGACGAAAGAGACTTTACCGAAAAAAGGGAGATCTCTCGTTTGATCAGCTATGCTGATACGAAAAACGAAACAATACGGGTTGTCCATAAATAAGCCAGATGGCGGTAAATATACAAAAAAGGTTTTAAATATATCTATACGTTAATATGCACGTATAACGCTTTTGTTTCATTATGAAACAGACATGTAAAAAAATTACATGTCTGTTTCATGTCTGTTATGCGTCGTATACCTGGACAGATATGCAGAGCGATGTTTGGCCGGAGGAACAAGAAATTAATTAGTTTAATTAATATGGATTCGCTTAAAAGAATAATATATATAGAACAATACAGGATTACCTTTTAATTGCGGTGAGATGCAGGGGCACGTGGATCATGCCACCGCTACTCGACCAGTACGGCGGGTGATGTTGCACTTTCGACGGTTCTAACGAGAAGATCGGATTGATAGTTTTGTATCGAAAGAACACTGGTTTTGAAAACGGTCTGTTTTATAACCTGTCGAAGAGAGGGGTCGATATCTTGAATTCTAATTAATTAAGAAGCGGCACCTGAAGAGGTGTTCTATCGATGACATAAATATTATTAAGCTTTCTAATGATATGAAACACAACATATAAAAGAAGATGTATGTAATTCAAACAATTTAAAATAAAATGTAAATAGAAAGAAATTCCACAGTAACTTTGTTGGGGCAGGTAGAAAACTAAGGGTCTCGGTTAAGATATAACAAAAGAGATGCTTTCTCTTTGTAAACGAGTAAACAGAAAAAGTCTTAAGTTTAAATATTATTACGAGATATTTAAAGAAGAAATATGATTTAAAAATCAATTAAAATATTTTTATATGCTAAACGTAACAATTTGTATAATTATAGGTGAGTTAGCAATATTTTACAATTACGGCAATATTTGATAGTGTGCGTTGGTGAGTCAGAATGATTATCTTTTGTTTTACATTATCAGAGTGACGTTTCTAGTGCATTGTGCGTTGATTCTGAGTTTTTTGTTAGTAAAATGCCACATCTAAATGAATTAGAGGCTGTTAAAATTGTTACCCTAGCTAACGAGGGTCGCAAGCAAAAAGATATTGCACAAACACTGGGAATAAATCAATCGGCAGTCTCTCGTGTTCTACAACGATTTGAAGAGACTGGGGAATACAGAAGGCGACATGGAGAAGGGCGTAAAAGGTGTACGATGTAAAGGGATGACCGAAATGTGCAACTCCAGGCTTTACGAAATCGAACATTTACAGCTCCACAACTAAAAAATGAATTATTGAATACAAGGCAAGTTAATTTAAGTGTAAAAACAGTAAGAAGAAGACTTAAGGAAGCTGGTTTAAATCCAAAACGTCCTGCTAAAGTCCCTCGGCTTCTCCCACATCACAAAACCGCCCGGTTACAGTTTGCACGAGCTCATGCTGATTGGGGTGAACAGGAATGGAGCAGAATTCTTTTTACAGATGAGAGTAGAATACAATTGTGGAAGCCAGATGGACGTGATCGAGTCTATAGAAGAAATGGAGAACGATACGCTGCATGTAATCTTGTGCAAACCGTTAGCTTTGGTGGAGGTTCCATTATGCCAGGGGGTGGCATCAGTTGGGAAGGTCGCACAGCTCTTGTTGATGTTAATTTGAGAATTGATGCAGACTGGTACCTTCGAAACATTATGAAGAACATGTTTTACCATATATCGGCTTTATTGGCTATGACAGATTTGTATTGATGCAGGATAATGCCCGGCCACATGTAGCCGGTATAGTGCTCCAGCACTTTGAGCAAGTCGGGATTGCGTCATTAGATTGGCCTCCATTAAGTCCCGACTTAAACCCGATTGGGCACCTATGGGACATTCTCAAACGCTGTATACGAGCTCGAAATCCAGTCCCTAATATTGAAACGTTACGAAATGCAGCTCACGAAGAATAGAACAGAATTTCGCAAGAAACCGTTAAAGATCTTCTGCGAAGCATGCCCAGAATAATGCAAGCTGTAATTAATGTTAGGGGAGGTAATACCCATTACTAATTCATCTTTATGTGACCTAAAAAAGAAATTATGTTGTCGTTATTGTCGCTCTTTTTAATTAAATGTTCTAACTAAAATCACCATCTGTTATTCAATCATCCACTAATCTGTTCTAACGCTATCATATGTAAGAAAAACTGTACTAATATACGTCGAACACTTCAAAATAATACATTTAGCAAAAAAAAAGTGCATAAATGTTATAAAAAATATATAAATAAAAGATTTATAAAAATATGCAATATTTTTGTCCGTGAGTGTATGTAAAATTATTGTTTTATATTACAAATAAAGCAAATGTATTTTTGAGTGTGTTTCTTTTTTACTAAATTTTATAAAATAAGAAAGTCCTATTTATATCAAATGCTCAGCTACTAAATATACTAATAATAGTTAAATATTTATCGACTATACAACTTTTATTTTATACACTGAATATTGTTTAAATTAATATTTTACGTTAAATTCACGTTTACCGCCATATAATTTTCGACACAACATGGCGGCCAAGGGTAACTTGTCGCCACTGTAATATAACGGGTGTTCAGAAACATTCGAAGTCAAAGTAGTCCTTGAAAATATGAAGTCATGTCTGAGATAGATTGATACATTTACTTAATACAATTTTATAGGTTATCAAATTAGTATTTTCGATATTAGATTCTGACAATTTTTGACAGACAACAGTTGACATTTAATAATTATTACAAATCAGATACTTAAGTAAAGATATACGATTTTTTGTTCAGAGCCCACTTGACTTCGATTGTTTCTGAACACCCGTTATATCAAGTCGCTGTAATTAATAGTGCTCGTTTATGACATCTTACATGCAATTCTTGATTTGAAAAGTAGTATTTGTTTCTACACTTCCATTATAGATGGCGGTAAACATGATTACATATTAAATTAAATTGAAGGAGAATATAGAAAATTTATTTAATTGTTTCCAAAATACAGAATTTATTATTAGTGATATGTTACATTTCGTAAAATTATCAACTTTTATTTATCAACTTTTAAAATAGGAAAAGGAATGGGCCAATTTATTAAAAAAAATCATTTTAAATAAAATTTTGCCCGAGTCTACTGAATTTTAAATCAGATCTTCTTTGAGTTGGTCTTCTCCTATTACGCTCTGAAAAATTTAATATAAAATTTCATTGGTGAGGACAGCGTTCCAAAAACGTGACCGCGCATAAATGAATAAGTAATGCCATGCCTTCTATTGTCTAACATATTTTCAACTGAAACAATTCCTTGGAAATTGATTTTAGTACCTATTTTTGAATTTAGAAAACGTAATTCATTTGCAGCGATATTTATTTATGATATATTTCGTTACTTGTTGAACTATTATTTTGGAGAATTTGCGAAGCATATGATAGAATATATTAATGTACTTAGATGTAATAACGAAATAATAGTAAAATATAATTTATTTGTTTAAAATGCATTTCGAAAGTTCTCATTTTCATACTGCATATTTACAATTCTTATGTAGTTATTATGATGAAATATTACAGTTTATTGAATTGATTTTCCAAAAGTTTTCAACTTCTTCGTTATTATTATCACAAAAACAATCTGAAACATACTTGAGTGTCTAAAGCCTCACCATCGTATAAAATAAAAACATTTTCAATGATATCGAAATACAATCGACACTGCTTATAGTGAAACACTATATAGTGAAAAACTCTTTATAGTGAAATTTTTTCAAGCCCTAGAATATTTTAATGAAATTTCATGTAAAAAGCATATAGTGAATCTGTAAAATAGTAACACTCTATATAATAAAATATTTGCCGGAATTTCATGTACAAATTTTGAGATTTTGGCCACTTCAGGTTTCCCATTTCTACCTAACATTAGCACGAACTCCATTTTTATGACGCAGTGTTTAGAAAGGTTCTTAACGAGTTCATAACGCTAAATCAGGTACAATAGATTTCTGTGAGAATCCCGGGGAAAACCCATTTTATATGTATGTAGTCGAGACCTAGATTACATATTGCTGTGGACTTTTCCCCATAAATATTTTAAAAATATTTGACTTGCGCAGATGGAGCAAGCCGTTTGTTCTGCTGTGGACGATTTTTAATACTGTATTATTTTATGCGAAGCCTGCGTGCTTGCTGTATCCTCAGACACAAGTGTTAGGTGAAATAAGAAAGTCGTGTTGATAAAAAGATTAATTTTTATCTTTTTATTAAGTAACTTCGGGTTTATTTTTTGATTTAATTGTGGTTGGTGCTGTGTTAATTTCATTACCGCTATTTAACGAGTTTGTTTATCTCGTAATTGTTATATTTTTACATTTTTAAAAAAAAATATATATTTTTTTTGAAAGATATATTATTATTATATTTAAAAGAGTTAAATACTGTATTTTCTATTGTATTAATATTATCGTATTGAGATTTAGTCTTAGATATTTGATATAAATAACAAAGAAGGATTTCTAAAATTTCTAGCAAAATATTTCTGTAACTGTAAAATTTTACGTTTGGTATATCAAGGGCATTTTTTGTTATATGTGGGTGCACATGCGTTAGAGTTTGTTTCGGTCTGTCAAATAGCTTGTTTATTTTGATTTTGTTTCTCTTGGGAGAAATTAAAAAGTTTCTTTGTGATTTATTATTTTTAATTTTGATCGGCTGTCACAAAGTTTTTTGATTAAATTTTTTTTTTTTATTTATTTTTTTTTTTTATTTTGAAGTTTCATTTATATTTTATTGTGTTTATTATTATTTAACCTTATTTCAAGAAGATTACAAGTAACTTAAAGAAATATAATTATAACATTTGTCAATACTCTTTTACTGGCGCATTATAAATTTTGTAGAAGAGACAACCACGTTTCCTATTGGAACCCTGAGAGAAAAGCAGTTCCATTTTTTTAAATTAAACCGACTGAGTATCCTAGCTGGATAGAATTGTCGTGAATGGTGGTAAATTAATTATCAAAACCACAGTTCATAGCAATATGTAATTCGTAGACAGGTTCAGTTTGTCTTTGTCCATTACCTCTTCTTCTTCTTCGTCTCTTCTGTTTTGGGTTGGACGCCAGCACGTCCAGGCACTTGAGCACACTGCTCTTTGTACTATCTCCAATAGATCTCTCAGTTCCACTGTTAGTCTTGTGTCCTCGATAAAAGCCACTATCCTCCTCAGGGGAAGTTTGAGTACACTCGAACGATCCAATAGATCTCTCCCAAAATATTTCTGTCTGAGTTCCACACGTGCATATTACATGAAGGCTAGTTTCCTCCTGTTTTTCATATCTCCTACACCAGGGCTCGCTAACCAAGCCCATGCTGTACAAATGCTTCCTTAAAGGACGATGTCCGGTTATTAACCCGGTAATTATTTTAATTTCTTTTTCGCTATTACGAATTAGGTTGGCTGAAAACTTTCCGTCCAGCTCCCTTAGTAGTGTTTTGGTATGGAGTTGACCTTCCGTTAACCTCCATTTATTTTTATGTTCTTTTTCTAGCCATAACCAGATCTCCCTTTTAGCGGAATCCTTAGTGATTCCACATACAGATTCTGGTCTTATGAAGTTCCTATTAGTACCTTCTTTGGCCAGTTTATTGGCTATCTCTTTGCCTTTAATTCCTTAATGTCCTGGCACTCATATCAGCGACACTGTATTGTCTTGTGCCAGTTTATTTAGGACCTATTTACAATATTTCACCAGCTTAGACCTGGTAGATGGGTTCATAATGGCTTTAATAGCCGCCTGACTATCAGTCATTATGTTAATTATTTTGTTTGCGCAGCCGGCTTCCCGAATTTCCTCGGCGCAGGCTGCGACTGCAAACAATTCGTCCTACAAAACCGTAGTATGTTTGCCCAGACATATCGATATCTTCCCTTTAGGGCACAATCCGCATATGCCTGTACCTGCCCCCTGACTATATTGTGATCCATCAGTGTACCACGTGCCGGCACCACAATCGATCGAGCGACTTTTTGCCTGTTCCCTGGTCGGTATAAATATGTTTAGCTTAGCTGTAAACATAATTGCAGGTGCCATACTGTCCGTCGGCATTAGAAATACCGGCTCTTCCAGTATAGTTCCTGTGATATCTGTATGGCTCCCTACAACCTTATTAAGACAACATACGTCATTGGCCTTCAGCCTCAGTATCGCAGCCATTGCCTCCGCTTTACAAATAGTTCTAGCGGAGAGCCTCCACGATGGCCTCCATGGAAGCGGTTCGCGTGCTGTTCATAGCTCCCGTGATTCCCAACAGGGCCTGTCGCTGGAGAGTAGTGAGGAGCCCAAACGACGATGTCCGCTGGTCCGTTGGTTTTATTACTACTGTGTACAACCAGTGTACCACATTTGGTTTTAGTCCCCAGGTCTTGCCAACAGCTCTTCTGCATCTGCATCAGAGCTGCGCCGCTCTGTCTGCCACTTTGACTAGGTGTCTGCTCCAATTCAGTTTCGCATCAAGTGTTATGCCTACATACTTAACTTCATTAGTTAGTTCTAACTCTTGTCCAATCAGCCTTACGCTGCCCAGATCATTTAGTTTTGTCATGTTGGTCATGTTGGTTTTTTGAGGATTTACAGTTAATCCCTCCTCAAGGCACCATCTTTCTACAATTCGCAGAGCATTTCGCATGATGCTCGCCACTGTCCCCGGGAATTTCCCCTGGGACACTATGACAATGTCATCGGCGAACCCCTACGTCCATATTTCCTGGTCATTTAATGTCCTGAGGAGATTATCCATTACTAGACTCCATAGTAGCGGTGACAATATGCCTCCTTGAGGACACCCTTTTGTTGTCCTCATGGAGATCGTTTTGTTTTGCATTTGGGCATGAACTACTCTGCTACGCAGCATGTCATGAACCCAGTTGGATGTGGAGCTTTTTATTTTTCGATCTCTTAAAGATCGAATAATAGAAGCCTTTACCTATTTTGTATACACTTCCTGGTTCCCTTTGGTGTAAGAACTTAGGACAAAGTTGTAATTTGATTTCATTTCCATTATAAATTCTGGACAAATATAACAATATACGAAAATATTGCTTTTCGTTTAAATACGCCAGTCTATTTTTATCCAATGCTGTTCTCGATTTCTGCTATCCCACTCGCACAGGAAACATGGAAATTTAGTATATCCAGACTGCTGACCCAAGAGAAGGCCTAAAATTTTTAAATCTCCACACACTTCCCAGTTGTGATTTTCATATTGTATTCTTAAAAGTAATTCCTGTAAATTTTCATAGTTTTCCTATAAATGAACAGAATGGCCGACCGGAACAGAAGCAAAAACATTGCCATTATGTAAAAGAACAGCTTTAAGGCTCTTTTTTGAAGAGTCGATGAAAAGTCTCCAGTCAGAAGGTATGTACTCAGGAGCTCCGAGGAAAGTAAGTACATCAGCAATTGCTTGGCAGTACACGAGTGGTCCGTTTTGTGCAAAATATTTTACAAATCCAGCCTCACGATTTCTATACCAAGAGAAGGTAGTTTCTGGGGCAAGCAAATTGTTTTGTTTCAACCTAGACCCCAGTACTTCAGAAAGATCTTTTGAAAGTCCCAAATCTCTTTCTAAATCATTCAGTTCGGCTTGTGAAAATAGCTGAGGTTGGTTTTGACCTGAGGTTGATGGTTCAAAATCACTATCCATCTGTACGGAGCCGGAAGTTGAAGAGCTTTCAATATCGTCTTGTAGTACTTTGGGGGGTATAGGTATAGGTACATGATCACTGTGAGGAACTGGTCTGATAGCTGATTTAATATTGTTTGGGTACAAAATATGTTTCAAAGTTATTCTATTATGCCCCTTAATATCACAAAGACAAAAGTAGCAATCTTCATGATGATTTTGTGGTTCTCTCCAAACCATCGGTATTACAAAAGGAAGGCTTTTTCTATTCCCTTTGGTCCAATGTCTTAAACCTTCTTCACATACCTTACAAACAACGTGCGGTGCCCAATCTTTATCTTGCTCTCATAATTTGATTTTGAAATAAGCATAATATGCATTTTTCACAAATTCACCAATTGGTCTCTTAAACTTTTTCAAGACGAAATGTCCACAAATATAACAGAAATCATCTGGTTTGTTTTTGCAACACCGGCTAGACATATTTTTAAGCAATGTTTATTTATCAAATACCACGCACAACACTAAAGACAAATTAATTTGACTTGTTTACTGATCGACACTCAGAGCTATAATGAAGTAAATGACATTAAAATATACATTTTGTTTGGAGTGATAAACTTGAAATCCTTCTTCGCAGTACTAATAAAGTGAAAGCATAATAAATAGGATTTAGTAGGTAAAAATTCCCGGAAATCTTGTCCAAAATTAATACATGTAATAAAAGATTTACATCATGTAATGAGAGCCTATTTAACAAATTTCTTTAAAACCACAACAGAAAATCATTCTTGGGTTAATACCTAGAATTTTAAGTAGTACATTCATTTTAAAATGTATTAAAACGCCTATTATAAGTTTTTTTTAATATTTTTTTCTTTTTCTTTTGTGCAAAAGAAAATCTGTGGGTGGTAGAGACCAACTGTATTTTAATTAGTTATTGCTATATAAAAACAGAGCTTAACAAACAAAAATCACGTCATTACAAATTTTATGCAGGCCTGTGTTATCCACGCTTTAAACAATTCTTTTTCTTTGCGCGAAAGGTATGTTTAGGGCTTTTCTAAATTTGTCACTTAGTCGAAATTGCAACGTTTGTCTAGGCATACCATAAATCAATGAAGCTTTTCTCTTTGACATGCCTTTTCGAACTGCTGCTACTGCTAAATCAATATCCTGTTCAGAGTATTTTTTTTTGTATGCTTGAGAAAGTTTAACCTTCGGTATGATTATCTACTGAACACCCAAATAAAATATTGAATTTCAGTATATACCTAGATGGAAAGCTAACTGTTTCTTTAAAAATATGCATTTAAGAATAAATATGAAAAGTTAAAGTCAATAAAAATCATTTTTAATATAAGGTTAGGTAGGTGTGTTTCTTCTTATCCCTCTTAATGTAGCATGCCAATCACTAAATTACCACTGAAATTGTTTAATAAGTCAGTTATTAGCACTGTGACAATAACTAAATTTTCACAAGATTTTTATTTCAGTGATGTGGCATAATTGAAAATGAAATAAATTTGAGGTTATGTCAGTTCTGAACATTAAACTACAAGGCATAAGCTACAATATTAGATACACAACAATCAATCGTACAAACTTGCAACGTTTGATTAAAGGTTCTTTGGTGATCCAAATCTTAAGATTTTTTGAAGAAAGTTCTCCAAAAATTGCACTATGAAAGATTCACAGGTTTCGCGCCATTTTTAATAATATGTACTGTAATGAAGTTAGCTTTACTAGGTAAGTAATATAATAAAAATAGATATTATCCGACTTTTAAATCTATAAGTTTTATACAAACTTAATAAAATCGAAAAAATATAGAAATGCCTATCACTAAGAAAGTGATCATTGCTTAATTTAGTATACTTATTAGTAAGTGCGCTCTATTTTACTTTGTGTTAAAACTGTGTACTTAAAAATGAGAAAGAAGACATATATGTGCCTTT
This sequence comes from Melolontha melolontha, assembly GCA_935421215.2. Lineage (NCBI taxonomy): Eukaryota > Metazoa > Arthropoda > Insecta > Coleoptera > Scarabaeidae > Melolontha > Melolontha melolontha. The sequence goes on along the minus strand of OW285240.1, from coordinate 24,852,150 downwards.
CTTTTCACTTTAGCATAGATTTCTAAATGAAGAATTTTTCGTGTTGGTTTTATGATTGTTTGTCAAATAAATTGAGAGAAACCGCAACGAACATTAATGGATTCGAAGAGGAATTAATAAATAAACTCACTTTCTGTGAAACTGTTAGATGATTAAACTCTGCACTATTTATTTTGTAAAGTTCGCTTCTACATTTGACATGTAGAATAGGGTGGAGCGATTTTTTTTTTATGTAGCAATAGCTTTGGAATACCTGTAAAAAGTTGCTCTATTATCTCCCAAATATACACAGAAAATTTCATTTCGCACATGATATATTTAGAGGTGCCCCCGACATTATTAAGTTTGGCAAAATTCATGAATTTAGTCGCAAAATTAAAAATATTTAATGAACGCTAAATTACACACTGAGTGTTGCGCAGTTAGTATAAGATAGAAAAATATAATCCGAAGCGAGCGTATTAAGACGCGTGGGTGTTGAAGCACGTGGAGACGATTTCGCAACTCTCCTAAAACGTTATTCGAACGCTATAGTCAACTCGCGTGAGTACTATTTCACTTGTGATACCCTTTGAATTTTACGTCTGAGATCAAGAAATAAGACTCATGTAAGTAGTATTTTCAATTTCCTATTTAGGTTTCAGATATTATTGTAATACTTTAGCACATATTATATATCTTTATTACAGTAAAATGTCTCAAGTCAAAACACGACAAATGATGACCTGTGCTGTGTTTGGATTACCAGAGAAGTTACCAGTATCTCAATTACCAACTTATAATGACGTTATGAAAAATTACCTATTCATTAAAAATGAATTAAAGCCCAATAAGCCCAGTAAAAGAGCCAACCGTTCATGACATATCCGAAATATTGGCTCAAGAAGTTTTAGAAATTTGGCAAAAAGCTTCGCTGCCAACTGTTAGTGTTAAGAGAATTCTACAACTTATTCGTTCCTACCATGACAAATATAGAATCTTAATGAAACCTTATAAAGGTCGTCAAACAAACAAAAATTACGAAGAAAAGATCAATAGATTTATAACTGAGTCGCACAGATTATTTGATGTTTGCAGTTGCAAATGTAAACTTTTCTCATATTGTAATTGTTTAAAAGGCAGTCGTGTTCCCAAGGAAGAAATAAATTTTTTACTCGATCAAAGAACAACAAGAAAAATGGTCATAGGCGCGGTGTAGATGTGGTTGAAACTATAAAAAATAAGAAGAAAGAAAACAAAAAAGTTTATCGCGTAACAGAGAGATAACGCGTTCTTTACCTGAAGACTTGGCAATCGAAAGCGACAGTTCAAGTGATATCGTAGCTTCTAGTCCTTACCTTGAAGCACCAAAGAAAACAGTTGATCCGCCACCAAAAAAAAGTAGATTAAATTTACCATCATTAGCTCTTGCCTGCGATCGTACTGGAGTTTCTGACAGAGCCGCTGCCATTATAGCTTCTTCTGTGTTAAACGATGTTGGCATTATTTCACCAAAGGATCCAAGTGGTGTTATTGATCGTTCAAAGTTGCGTCGTGAAAGAACTAAAGTCAGAACAGCTTTACAGGATGCAGATCGTAAGAAAACCCTACGCGGTATGTATTTTGATGGGAAAAAAGATAAAATGTTGAATGGTATTCGGAAAAAAAAAATTTTACAGAAAAAGGGTACTAGAAGACCATTATGTGATTTTATCAGAGCCAGGAAGCGACTATTTCGGGCATGTCAAATATGAATTGGGAACTGCTAAATGTATTAAAGATACTATATTAACTCACTTGAAATCCAAATCGGTGAAACTCAGTGAAATAGTTGTTGTTGGTTGCGATGGAACAGTAGTAAACACAGGTTTTAAAGCTGGTATTATTCGTTTGATGGAAGAAGAACTAAATAAACCATTACAGTGGTTTATCTGCCAGTTGCATTCCAATAAATTACCACTGCGACATCTGTTGTTACATTTGGACGGAAAAACTACAGGGCCTAAATGCTTTTCAGGTGCCATTGGATATCAGTTACAAAAATGTGAAACAATGCCAATAGTCGAATTCAACGCCATTCCTACAAGATTACCTCAAATTTCCAGGGGTGATTTGAGTACCGACCAAAAATACCTGTACGATATTATGATCGCTATCAGCACTGGCGTTTTTTCTTCAGATTTAGCTAACATTGAACCTGGATCTCTCAACCACTCTAGATGGCTAACAACAGCAAATCGAATTCTAAGATTGTATGCTACTAAACCGGACCCCGAAGAAAAATTGGTGATATTAGCCACGTACGTGATGAGAGTTTATGGTCCGATGTGGTTTAGAATAAAATGTAATCCCTCGTGTATAAACGGAGCTAAGCACCAGTGGCAAACAATTAGTCTGAGTCGCTATTTGAACGCCGATATGAAGAAGGTCATTGACAAGGTAATCCAACGAAATGTATTTTTTGGTCACCCAGAAAATGTTCTTATTTCTATGCTTGGAGATGAAAGGGAAATCATACGAGATCTAGCATATCGACGAATTTTAAAAGCAGGAAGTGAGAAAGCTCCAGGACTTCGAATGTTTAAACTGCCTTCATTTAATTTCGATGCTGAAGATTATACCGACATTATAACGTGGCGAGACTGTGAGATAACTGAGCCACCTCTGACTTTAAATGTATCTATTGACGACTCGAAAGCCATTGTCAAAGACGGTCTCGGCACATGTCAAAAAATTAAAGATTTTCCATGCCATACTCAAGCCGTTGAGCGCTGCATCAAAGTGGTGACAGAAGCTTCAAGTGCAGTTTGTGGAAAAAATAAACGAGACGGTTTCATCAGGGCAAGGCTACTATCACGTCAACAAATGCCTACTTTTGATACAAAAAAACAATTTAATATATAATTATTGTATTTCTGAATAATTATCTAGTTTACCATTAGTTCTTGTATCTCGCTTCTTTAAATCTGTATAAAAAATATAAGATATTGACCTAACAAATAAAATATCTAGTTTGATCACAATATGAAAAATAGGTAATTTTTTTAAATTTTCAATTGTGTTGGGGCACCTCAAAACATCATTACAAATAGGTAATATTTCGTACGTTTAATTTACTCATTGAAATGCAACTTTATATCACTATACCATTTTAAAAAACAAAATTTTTTTTTATTCATACATTGTCGCACCACCCTAATGTAGAAGTTGTGATTTCATGTGTATTGGATTTTTGTTAATTATGTTATAGCAAATATTATTTTTTTATGAATAATAAAGTGGACTATTACTATTATTATTACTAGATACTGTGCAATTCTTGCGCTTATTGTATTAACTAAGTGTTTAAGTATATATAAAAAAGTAGGAAAATATTGTATACTTATTTGGAAATACCATATTATAAAATTAATATTTATTATCTATAGAAACAAACGTGGACTTTAAACTCCCACATGTTTTAAATATAATAATGGGATCATAAAAATTGCCTTTTACAGATGTTAATACAATATAGGCTACATTGAGAATACATACAGTTACGAATTTACACAAAATAAAAGTTTATTTTATATATTTTGAAATTTGCCATGGAAAGTGAAAATACAAAACGAAAATCAGATGAAGTAGATAGCATGTCATTTCTGGTAAATATTACGTATTATTATATAGTATTTTAGTTTTATATAGTTATTTATATCTGAAGTCTTTCATTCTTTTGTAATTCTTAGTCTCAAATTAATATGATGTTTATTAATACTAGGTACTGTAAAAGACTTTCTTCTGAACATGAATTTTTTATTTAGTTAGATATAGTTATATATATATATATATATATATATATATATATATATATATATATATATATATATATATATATTGACCGCTTACCCGAATTTAAATAAATTTTTGATATATATATATATATATATATATATATATATAAAAAGCGTTCAAATAAATTTTACCTCTAGTAGTCCATGACAATAAAAATGTTTGTCGTAACTTGTACTATTTACATTTGCATCAGTTGTCAATTTGACAGACTATTTATTCTGATGTATACTTAGTTGGAGCTCTTTGAAATTGCTTTGTAATTTAAAATTGATTTAAAATGGTTTTCACTGTTCAACACAAATCATTCATGGTTGAATCTTATTTTTGGAACGGACGTAATATTAACGGACAATGGCACTATTTTCTTGAAGAATGCTTAGAGGAATTTAGAAATATGTTTCCAAACTTCGTCTTTGATTTTGATAGTTTTTGGTACACAGTTAAATATTGCACTAAGGTTTTCAGAGAAACAGAGAGTGTTATACGGAAAGAAGACAGTGGCCTTCCGAAAAAATGTACGGAAGAGCTAGTTGACGATGTAACGCAAATTATAAATGATACACCAGGAACATCCATACGAGTATTCTCTCCACGAGTGGGTGATTCAATTGGCACTTGTCATACAATTTTGAAAAAAGACTTACATTTATTTCCATATCGCATGGCCTATTATCAAGAAATCAAAGAAATTGACTATCCTAGAAGAACAACATTTTGTCAGTGGTTCTTAAATAATTTTGATAATGACATTCTTGACAAAATTTTTCTCAGATGAATCATGGTTTTATCTGAATGGATATGTTAACTCACAAAATATAAGGATGTGGAATACTAAGAAACCGCATGACTGTTATGTTGTTCATCCACAGAAAATTGGTGTATGGTGTGCGATTAGTCGAAGGAAAATCATTGGCCGTATTTTCTTTAAAGGAGAAAGGTATCGACAAGAAATTATTATGACATTTATTGAACAGCTTAATGAAGAAGAAATAAATTAGGGTTACTTTCAACAATACGGAGCTAGAGTGCACACAGCTTGTAAAACAATTAATATGATACGGAAATTTATCAAAATCGGTTGATAAACATCGAACATGAATTTCCAACAAGATCTTGTGATGTTAACCCCTGTGATTTTTTTCTGTGGCCTTTTTAAAGAACTCAATTTTTTGGGTACAGATACCTGATCTTGCAGACCTTCAGATCAGAATTGCTGAAATAATTAACGAAATCGACGATATGCTACTACAAAACGTTTTCTCCTTCATTAGAAGAAGATGTTAGAAATGTCTCGAACAAGGTGGTGGCCACTTTCAACAATTTTTATAAAATGTTACTTGTTTGTTGCAAATAAACGTATCTCATTTAGTTAAATATTTTAATTTTATTATTTTGACATTTATCATGTCATTCAAATAGTTCATAACCAACAAAATTCATATTAAGAACTTAAGTAAAAAGCTAAGATATACGTATAATTTCCATGGGCAACTTCGAGGTAAAATTTAGTTGAACGCTCGTTATATTATAATGGGATAAATCTCCATTATATTGCTTGATGAGCTATTTCTAATATTATGTCTTTGCGATTTTTAAATTTTAACATATGCAAGAGATATTTTGATTTATTTTAATTTGAAATGCTTTGTAGATATAGATTAGAGTTGAATCTTGGTGAATATTTTTAATTAATTATATTTTGAAAGTTGAATAATCGTGAAAATTATGTTTAGTCAATTTATATAAATTATTGTAAAATTTAACATATGCAAGTGAGTGCTTCAAAATTCGTAATTAACTATATGAATGTAATTTTCAAATTTGAATTAAAAAAAAAGGGTATTTAGATTTACTGAATATAAAATTGGCATTAAAAAAAAACTAACTTGGATAAATATGAAAGTATATTGAATAACCATAGCAATTGAAAAAAAGGAAGGAAGAATTATTTTCACCTGTGAAAAAGATAGACAGAAATTTTGGAATGTGAATTTAAAAATAGTAATTTTATAATTTTAAAATACCTGGAGAGGGACCCAGAAAGCTGGATCACTATTAATTTAAATAGTTAATTGACGAAGGAGATACTTGTTGAAACTTCATTATAACGCTAAGAAATAAGTAATTAAACTTCTAGTTTCAAAAATTCTTTTATTGTAAATACCACTACAATATTGTTTCGCCATACAATGGCTTCATCAGGTGGATGAAATACTGAATATGTACAAAACAAGTTTGAATATTTATGAGAAAATTATTGGAGGAATGGTGGTGGAAAAATTTTTACAATGTTAAATTTAATAGAGGGGAGTTGTTTAAATCTAGTTGGTCATTTAAAGCTAATCCTAAACTATTGTATCTATTAATTTCTAAGTTTTCTAACAGGTTAAGTTATTTACTTTTTACTTGAATGTGTAAAATTTTGAAATCTATATTAAATCTATGATTAAATCTAAAACCCTTTCCTTAGTTTATCCAAAATTAAAATACAAGATAATTAATTCCTATAATTCAATCACTTACTTAGGAAAAATTTCGGAAAAAATTGGTACTTTCATTAAAAAACTTAATAACGAGCATATAACATTTAAAACAAACAATACTATACAGAACATTATTAAAAACAACAAAGATAAAATAGACAAACAATCAAACTCTGGTGTATATAAGTTAACATGCGAAGATCGTAATAAGGTATACATAGGACAAACGGGGAGGATATTCAAAATTAGGATGAAAGAAGACGAGAGAAGCCATAAAGAAAAGAAAACAGATTCAACTTCCGCATGTCATTGTATAGATATCAATCATAGATTTAATATAGATTTCAAAATTTTACACATTCAAGAAAAAAGTAAAAAACTTAACCTGTTAGAAAACATAGAAATTAATAGATACAATAGTTTAGGATTAGCTTTAAATGAACAGCTAGATTTAAACAACTCCCCTCTATTAAATTTAAGATTGTAAAAATTTTTCGACGACCATTTCCTTAATAATTTTCTTATAAATATTCAAATTTATATTCAAATACAATAAAAGAATTTTTGAAACTAGAAGTTTAATTACTTATTTCTTAGCGTTATTCATTTAAATATCAGACCACATTTTGATACATACGGTGTATTTTGAAAAATAATTTCCTGGCTACGAAAAGATTATTATTAATTGGTCTACGAACGGAGGAGTTGGAAACACATTAGCTGTTCGATCAAGATCCATTTATAACATTAAGGATTGTTTGCTTTCAAATTAACCACTAGATTCTTCAATAGCTAGGATACTAATGGGAAATTTTCTTCGTAGTAGAAGCAGTATTGCAGTTGATTCAAGTCTATCTAAATTTCTTCAAGTATTGTCACAATAAATCAAATCATGTAAGTGATAAACTAAAAATATTTAAGACCAAGAAATCATTATTTAAGTGTTGAAAAATATCGATTTACCAGTTCTATTTAATATAGTCATTTATTCTTAATTCTTAGATTCAAAGTTCTTGCATAGGTTTTATTTTTCTTCATAAATTTTGTTGTATCTAAAATATCAAAATAAAATTTGTTTTTATAATATTAGAAATAGCCACAGATGTAAATAACTATATCAGACCTAATTTCATATAGAAAATAAACATATATTCTTGAAGTATAATGTTCTTGAATTCAATATAGTTCGACCTACAAAGTTTATGTTATTTAAAAAGACCTTTACCTATTAAAATTAACATAGTTATAGAGAACCTCGCCATCAGAAAGATAATATTCTCTTTCTCTTCGACAAAGGTTAGTTACAGAAGACATTTTTTTATTGATCTGTTTATTGACCGTACTGTTGGCAGTGCCGACTTCGACATATCATTAGACGTGTCGAATTAAATGTTATAACATATTATTATCGACATACATTTAAAAGAAATTATTTATAATTATTTATTTTCATTGTTTTATCGAGATTATTGACGATCAACGTGGAACGAGAGAATAATATCAGTACATTTTTGGCATACAACGTGGGGCAAATATTTATCACAATATATATATATATATATATATATATATATATATATATATATATATATAACCCTAGTGGTTAATTTGAAAGCAAACAATCCTTAATGTTATAAATGAATAAACTTGATCGAACAGCTAATGTACTTCCAACTCCTCCGTATAACCCTTTAATCGTCGACTTATTAAGTTTACCTTATCATACCAAGGTCACGAAGATATTATATTTATATATTTATATATATATATATATATATATATAAAGGTAATTATTTCTTGACCTTTGTATGTTATAATAACGTAAATTAGTCGGCGATTTAAGGTCTGGTTTACTTTGATATGTATATCTTACATGTTTCAACACATAGTGCCTTTTTCAAAGAAATTAAATATATACATATCAAAGTAAACCAGACCCTAAATCGCCGAATAATTTAATCTATTATATATATTATCTATTATTATATATATATATATATATATATATATATATATTACATTATATATATATTATATATATATATATATATATATATATATTTAGTGTTTAAAGAATTTTGTTTTTCTTTTTTATTTTATTGGCCGTGTTTTAATATTAAAAATAATAGATTTTTATTGGTTTTAGCGACCTTTTATTGAATTTAGATGTTTGTTTACAACGTTTCGACTTTTATCAATTCAGTCTTTTTCAAGCATCTGGAAACAAGAATCATTACAATGAACATGAGAACTGTGTTTGTTTTGTGTGATATAACAATTGAATTAACAATTTTAAATTTAACATTATATTAAGAAATGAATTACGAATTAGGTTAGTGTTTTACGTTGAAAATTAAATAACATTAAATTAAAATAGCTTAGAATGGTAGGGGGACATTTATGTGATTAATATCTGTATGAATTAATTGGAGACTTAACAATTTTAAGTTTAAAATTAGATTAAAAATGATTACAAATTGAGTTAACATTTAACGTTGAAACTTACATAAAATAAAAATAAGAATAGCTAAAATGAACAGGTAGGGAGACATTTAGGTGATTAACAACTGTATGACTGATTGGAAAGTTGAATTACACTACAATAAGTAAAGAGAACAAAGAAAAGTCAAATAAAACTCACATTTGTTGTTTGTTTTACACGGGTACGCATTCACGTGCCACATGTGTTTGGACATCCGCGACCAATTTTCTTAGAACGAACGTGCTTGTGCGGATTTTGTAAGTGAACTAATACTTTAGTTTGCGGGGGTTTAATTTCTGTTTTTTGGAATGAGCATGGTAGTCAGGACCGTATTTAGGGGTATAAGTTAACGTTGTTATTTCTAATGGGAGCTATTTTTTTCCCGTTTTTGTCTTGTGCGTGCAGGGGTTTTTTTTTATTTTTCTATTGTTTTATGAGAGGGTAATAGAGTTTTGAAAGCCCATCGATTTCGTTTCTGTCGTTGATTGTTTTGCTATTTTTGAAAATGTGTATCATTTCTAAGACCTCTCTAGCTTTTGTGTTCTTTTTTTGTGTTATTACTTTGGTGTTTTCAAAATCAAAATTATGTTTTAGTGTCAGTTGGTGTTTTTTTAAAGCAGTTTGATTTTTTGCGTATTAGTGACCTTTCAATCTTTCTTGAAGTAACTGTTTTGTTAGGCCTATGTATATTTTGTCACAGTCTTTGCAGGGTATGTTGTATATTGTGTGTGATTGTTTTAGTGTAGGTGTTGAGTCTTTAAGTTTGATGTGTAGGAATTTTAGGTTTTTACCGCTTTGGTGTGCTATTTTAAAATTAAATGGTTTGAATATGTTGTCTAATTTTTCGGATAATCCAGCTATATAGGGTGTGGGGATATATGTGAATTCATTGTTTTTTTGTTATTGTTTTGGTTGTTTGTTTTGTTATAAATTTTATTGAGTCTAAGTTTTATAATTTTTTGTATGAATTGTGGTGGATAGTTGTTTTCTGACAAAATTGTTTTAACTTTATTTAGTACTGTTGGTCTGAAAATTGGGTTTGTGAGATTTAAGGCTCTGTCTACTAACGCTGTTACTACATTTTTTTTGTGGGCTAGGGGTTGGTTAGAAAAAAAGTTTACTGAAACAAGAAGAATGGAGTTACACCAAAATAAAAAACCACCTCGGACAAGAAACGTACACGAGAACCAAAAATATAACGAAACTGGAAAATAAAATAGCAAGAATGAAAAACCGCAGAATATTTTTAGTAGCATGCAAAACAAACAAACTAACACCTACTTTTCTAAAACTCAAACAAACACACATTTTGTTTAACGATAAAAAACTCACAAACATGTTCGATGCTAAAGTAAGTAGCTTTACACACACCATTTTGAATTACTTAATCACAGACACTGTAAAAAACATAAACATCCTACAGAAAGAAATAAACATACAATACACAGAACTCAAAAAACTAATAAACCTTAAAACATACAACAGATTAATAGAATGGATAAAGCATAAACATATAAACTTCTTCAATAATATAAAAACAAAACAAAAACAGAAACTAGAAAGACTAAAACAAAATACAAACCAAAACAACACACCAAACTTCCTAAAAAATGACACATATAACAAAAATTGGATAACAAACTTAACCAATGACAATATACCAAACAACGTTATGAAAATTTTAAGTCTAGGACCAAAATTCACAATACCATACAAAACTGACAATAAAAACCAAAGGATAATACCCACAGACGTAATTATTGCAAACATAGAATCTTCAATAGATAACATCAAGGAAAATGACAAAAATCATATAAGATCTAAAATCTGTAATAGCCTCCTAAATTACAAACAATCAAACAAAACAGCCGATAATAACGAAACAGAAAAAGCATTAAATAAACACATAAAAGAAACAAAAACCTTCCTAAAAAACAACAGTCATTTAACAGTACTACAATCAGACAAATCAAACAAAACAATAATAATGGAAAAAAGACAATACATGGAAAAACTCCTAAATGACGACAAAACTTATACAAAATTAAAAAACGACCCCACAACCAAATTTCAAAAAATAAACAACACACTAATTAAAAAATGGGAAAACAAACAGATCATCTCACCAAAAACAGCAAACAAATTAAAAATACATAATGCACAACCACCTAAAATATACGGCTTACCAAAATTACATAAAAAAAACATCCCATTAAGACCAATCGTATCATGTATACAAAGCCCGTTTTATGAATTATCAAAATACTTAACAAAAACACTAACAAATGTCATAGGTAAAAACCAATATTATATTAAAAATACTTTCGATTTCAAAAAACATATCGATACAATAAAAACGAAAAACAACGAAAAACTAGTTTCCCTAGACGTAGAATCAATGTACACCAATATACCTTTAACACTGGCCAAAAAAGTAACACAGAAAAATGGGACTCCATCAAAAATTTCACAGACTTACCATTAATAGATTTCCTAGAAGCAATAGAACTAACTTTAACTTCCACATATTTTCAATTCGACAACAAATTTTTCAAACAAATTGAAGGACTAGCAATGGGAGCACCTATATCCGGCGTAGTAGCCCAATTAGTACTAGAGCACATCGAAGAAAATGTTATAAAATCCCTGAAAACAAAACCAACCTTTTTCAAAAGATATGTCGATGATTGCATAATGTTACTACCAGAAAATGAAATAAACAATATACAAAATAGTTTCAACAATTTCCACCCAAATTTAAAGTTTACCATTGAAATAGAAAAAAACAACTCCATAAACTACCTAGACCTAACACTGACAAGAACAAAAAACAACATACAAACAAAATGGTACACTAAACCAACCGCTTCCCGCAGATATGTAAACTTTTTTTCTAACGAACCCCTAGCCCACAAAAAAAATGTAGTAACAGCGTTACTAGACAGAGCCTTAAATCTCACAAACCCAATTTTCAGACCAACAGTAATAAATAAAGTTAAAACAATTTTGTCAGAAAACAACTATCCACCACAATTCATCAAAAAATTATAAAACTTAGACTCAATAAAATTTATAACAAAACAAACAACCAAAACAATAACAAAAAAACCAATGAATTCACATATATCCCCACACCCTATATAACTGGATTATCCGAAAAATTAGACAACATATTCAAACCATTTAATTTTAAAATAGCACACCAAAGCGGTAAAAACCTAAAATTCCTACACACCAAACTTAAAGACTCAACACCTACACTAAAACAATCACACACAATATACAACATACCCTGCAAAGACTGTGACAAAATATACATAGGCCAAACAAAACAGTTACTACAAGAAAGATTGAAAGGTCACAAATACGCAAAAAATCAAACTGCTTTAAAAAACACCAACTGACACTAAAACATAATTTTGATTTTGAAAACACCAAAGTAATAACACAAAAAAAGAACACAAAGCTAGAGAGGTCTTAGAAATGATATACATTTTCAAAAATAGCAAAACAATCAACGACAGAAACGAAATCGATGGGCTTTCAAAACTCTATTACCCTCTCATAAAACAATAGAAAAATAAAAAAAACCCCCCTGCACGCACAAGACAAAAACGGGAAAAAAATAGCTCCCATTAGAAATAACAACGTTAACTTATACCCCTAAATACGGTCCTGACTACCATGGTCATTCCAAAAAAACAGAAATTAAACCCCCGCAAACTAAAGTATTAGTTCACTTACAAAATCCGCACAAGCACGTTCGTTCTAAGAAAATTGGTCCCGGATGTCCAAACACATGTGGCACATGAATGCGTACCCGTGTAAAACAAACAACAAATGTGAGTTTTATTTGACTTTTCTTTGTTCTCTTTACTTATTGTAGTGTAATTCAACTTTCCAATCAGTCATACAGTTGTTAATCACCTAAATGTCTCCCTACCTGCTCATTTTAGCTATTCTTATTTTTATTTTATGTAAGTTTCAACATTAAATGTTAACTCAATTTGTAATCATTTTTAATCTAATTTTAAACTTAAAATTGTTAATAATTGTTAAGTCTCCAATTAATTCATACAGATATTAATCACATAAATGTCTCCCTACCATTCTAAGCTATTTTAATTTAATGTTATTTAATTTTCAACGTAAAACACTAACCTAATTCGTAATTCATTTTTAATATAATGTTAAATTTGAAATTGTTAATTCAATTGTTATATCACACAAAACAAACACAGTTCTCATGTTCATTGTAATGATTCTTGTTTCCAGATGCTTGAAAAAGACTGAATTGATAAAAGTCGGAACGTTGTAAACAAACATCTAAATTCAATAAAAGGTCGCTAAAACCAATAAAAATCTATTATTTTTAATATATATATATATATATATATATATATATATATATTATATATATATATTATTATATATATTATATATATTATCTATTATATATATTAGTTGAGTTACAAACAATTTCCGCTTTTTTAAATAAATTTGTAATAATGCGTTTGTTATCCTACTAACTCATCAAAATTGAAAGTCTAGACGCCCTAGCAGTAAATAAGTTTTGCCTTAGTTTTATTACAGAACAAATAATAAATTTCTCAGCTTTGAAATGGAAGGATTGAATGTGCATATTCGACAAGTAATGTTGTGGGAATTTAAGTAAGGAAAAACAATGTGGAGAATCATAATCAACAGGCGAGAGCGTAATTGGTTTGCCAAATTTATATCTGGAGATTCGTCTTTGTAGGATGAACCCAGACTAGGACGCTCGCCAATAGGGCTGACAAATTGCGCCAACAATCAGAGGCAGATGCTTAAAAGTTGAGAGATAAAATAAATAGTAAGAAGTAAATTATAAAAGTGCTCAAATACTTACTGTTTTAAGAGTTTTCCCTGAAGTCACAAACGGGATAACATGTGTGAAATATTTCAATCATTAGATATGTATGTATTTCCAAAATCGAAAGAATGCGGTAACAAGTCAATAACGTCTATAAAAATAATCAGACGCGTTGGATCGGCGGTGACTCATCCCCGAGTCCCAGCGCTTTCTCGAAAACTGATAGAACTAGAACCGTTTTGACACCGAATTTGACACCGAATTTTATGTTCTAAAGTGAAAGCCATTTCAAAACTGAGAAGCAATTTATTTAAACCAGAATCGACGCACGATTATTTTATGCACTAACTGATATTTGTGATTGACATTATCAAATGTCATTTGGATTTACGTTTACGGAACAACAAACACATTCTAATATATTTGCGTCTCATTCTATCAAAATTTCAAAGTAACCTAGATTGTCTTTTCAAATGAACACACGTTATAAATAAATAAAATGCAGGAGAATCAATGAGGACGAGACAACATATTTAAAATAATTATTGTGAAGTCATTTACACAATTGCCAATTGTTTTATGCTTGACCTACAAAACGAAAAAAAAACTCTGCAGAAATTTTATATGACACGATCGACAACTGAATCAGAAACGAAAATTAAAACTGACCGACAATAACAAAGCTACTCTTTTTGTTATTGACGTCCACCTTTATGTATCGTCCTCGATACTCTTTATGATATAGTCGCTCGCACAGTGGCGTGACAAATATTTTTTAAATATCATTGTCATTCTTTTCTAGCTTATGAGAGGGACTATTGGGAAAATATTTCGGTTTTATATTCTATATAATTAGATCGTTCATATTTCATATAAAGTCTCTTTCTTTCAAGGATATCTGTATAATGGAATCTTGACATGAATCTCCTTCGTAAATTATCTATTCAGCATATATCATAGATTCATTTCTTTTCCCTCTATCTCGTAGTTTTCGACGTAAGTCATGTTACTTAATCGAAGTTGGTATTAGTAAACTATTATATTTAAAATACACAAAAAGTTAAATACATATGATGGTCTTAATAAAATGACTAGAAAATGTACAATAGCAGAGATTCTTTTAGGTTAACTATTTACGTATATTAAAAAAAATTGATTAAATTTTTAGCGATTATCTTTCGTAATTTAATTAATACATTTTTACTACAATTAGTTGGTACATTTAGTGGTTTTAATCTAATCTTGAACATTTATTTAAAAAATTGTTGAAGTTGTCGCCACTTCACATAATATCATACCTATGAAAAATACATACTAGATTTGTGTGTACGTACACAGACTAGTGTTTTAATTTTATTATCTTTTAATATGATTCACATGACCCGCAACTGGCAACACCATTGCCACTACTAAAAATAATACACGGTATTCATTTCAGTTCAAGCGCGTTGCTCTACGAAAATATTAATACAAAATAAAGAGAAGAATATTTTATTAAATTTATGAAAACTGAATGAGTTTCATATCACGAACATTTTCAGAAAGTTTAGTTTTAGAGTTTTTGACGGCTTTTATCTTATATTATTGATAGAGTTGTTTGTTTAAGAATAAATTCATTTATTTGTTCAATACAATTACGATTATAAAAAGAAAATATGTTTAATACTATTTAATTTCACTTTCCGTTATATGTTTTAAGTGTCCACGTTTTGGATGTTATCAAAAATCGATAGTTCAGCGTTCATGCGCACTGCTCATAGGATCGCGTTGATATCTCTGTATTATACAGTGTTTGAAGTACATGCACTGGTATTATTTTCCGTTTCATATCGTTAAAAATCGGATAAGCGATTTGTTGATTCGTTAGCTTAATACTTAACTCTCTAAAACCGGCATGTGAAGTGTTAAATAATATACTTATCACATTTTATCTTTATGGGCCCTGTACTGCAGAATATTAAGGAAGAGATTATTCAAGATTCAACTTCGAATGTGAAATCAATGAATATTCAATCAATATTTTTATTTAATTCCAATGGTTCAGGTAAGGTATTTTTTATGCTCCTGCAATATTTTTTAATGTAATTTTCATTGGTTAAAATTTGTTATAAAAAATCATGTTATATTTATTTTTTTTTATAATTTGCAAAAAAAATCTTCGTATTGGATCATTTTGTTTTACAAAGTTCCATGTTTAATTTTCAGATATTCAGAAGATCTTGCGATTTATTTAAATAATAATTTACTATTTTGCTAATTTACATCCAAATAATTGTAAATAGAGGTCCATACTTTTTGCTAACTTAAATACTATATTTCCATTAAGAATAAAACGCAATAAATCTAAGAAATAAATAAAACTAGCTTTTGTAAGCATATTGATGAAAGTCTTAAAAGGTATTTCCAATTTGAATATTATTTACTTATTAAAGATTGAACACGTTGCTATACATAACTGATCACGAGTATATCTGCTCCTAAATTCTAATGTATGAATCTATGGTTTCCATATTTGTCTTTAGTTTCTTATTGCTTTTATCTTCAGATTTTCAATACTTTACATAATTGAATGTATTCCGTAATCTGCATGGTTTGAGGGCTGCTAGAAGCAGCCACGGCTGGCAACCGTTCAACATATTTGACTAGTTGACTCTTATTTTGCGATTAGCTGTTTTCAGTATCTTACTGATTATTTGTAATGGTTTTCGTTAAGTTTGATATTTTTCTCGTCATATTTTCTCTGTTGGGACTAAATCAAGAGTTCCTTTCTCACATGGCGACGAAACAAATTCACAAGCTTGGAAAAACTTGATTGCTTACAGATGTACCTTCTTTAAATATGTAATTTGAAACCTTCGATACATGATTTAAAGTGTGTCAGTTACTGTTGAACGGCAACAACTGTCGAACAACGTTGGCAATGGTTAGTAATTGTTCTCGGTTGCTAAATTTAATATTCTTTTGGATAACTTTGTCCGTTTTTAAACAATTTTTTTGCTTTAACGGCAAGAAAACGAAGTACAATCTAAGTCAAACATTTCTCCATCTAAGTTTCACTATAAATGTGTTATAAAATATACGCTTGCAAATTAATATACAGGATCGCTATTATGTATGGAAACGGTGAAGTATCTCAAGAACGGTTCGAGATATCGTAATGAAATTTTGTTCACGATCATAAGAAAATGTTCCGATATTTTTTGGCTATATGTTTAATTTTTTTTGAAAATAATAAAATAAAATAAAACAATAACTTTGTTATACCACTTTATTCACATGTAATAGTGACCGCGGTTTCGACATACAATGTCATTATCCAACTGAAAAAGTTACAGGCCTACATAGATCTAATAAATAACACAAAAATATATGGGGGTGGTTTATGATGTTATTTAAAATTACTACTATATACTTAACTATTATATACAACATTGGAAAGGAGGTGTATATATAAGATCCAACTGGTCGTTAAGAACAATATCTATTGTGTTGTTTCCGCTTTTAAAAATTTCAAGTGACTCTAAAAGATTTAATTTACGACCTTTCTCGGCCAAATGCAATATTTTATGATGACCAAATGTATGCCTTTCTGTAATAAGATGGTTTGCGAATGTTGAATCTGTCTTCTTTAGTTTATATGACCTCTTGTGTTCTTTTACCCGTATAATAAAACTTCGACCAGTTTGACCTATATATACACTTTTACAATCATTACAATATAATTTGTACACTCCTGATTTATTATTGATATCTGTTTTAGGTTTTGCGTTAAAAATAAAATTACTTGTTTTTACATATGGTTTGTAAACTATACTAACATTACTATTATTTTTTGAAATTATATTTCCAATTTGCTCGGTTATTTTACCGAAGTAAGTTAACGAGATAAATTGTTTCAAATTAGCACTATCTTTAGGATATACTAAACTAAGGGCCACTTGTAACTGTTTTTTCTTTAGTATACTGTCAATTACGCTACTTTTATAACTATAGTTTACCGGTATTTGTTTTATAGTATTGATTTCACGAACAAAAGATTCATTAGACAAAGGGATATTTAATGCTCTATGTATCATAGAATTAAAAAATGAATGTTTGTGTGTCTTAGGGTGTAGTGAATCTTTGGGAATAATGCAATCAGTGAAAGTAGGTTTACGATATATATCAAATTTTAAGCTGTGATCTAATTTGTTTAATTTAAAATCCAGTAAGTTAATACTGTTATTCTCTTCTATTTCTACTGTAAAATTGATATTAGAATGGATTGAATTTATGTAGTCAGAAATGTTTGTAGTTGTCTATGAGTACCCTTAAAGCAAGCTAGGATGTCGTCTACATACCGATACCAAAATTTAATATGTTTTTTACCTAGTTGTGATGAAAGAATTTTTTCTGTAATATGCTTCACGAAAATTTCAGCTAATAGGGGACTTAGAGGTGAGCCCATTGCCAGACCTTCTGTTTGTTTGTAGAATTTGCTGTTAAATGTAAAGTAACTTTGGTTGGTGACTAACTCCGTTAGAGATATGATTTCGTTTATAACAACCGAGTTTGTATTTTTCTTTAGTAATATGTTTTCTATTAACATTAAGCATTCCTTATGTGGTATTTTTGAAAACATGTTGGAAACATCAAATGATACCAGGATTTCTGTCTTTTGTATATTACAATCTTTTAATTTAGCTGTTAACTGTATTGCGTTTTTTATGGAAGAGCTATCTGTAAATTCGGTAAATTGTCTAATTATTATGTTTAATTTTTCTGCTAATTTTTTATTGGGGCAAGAAATAAACGAAACAACTGGTCTGATGGGTGCTTCCTCAGGAGGATTCATATGGAAAAGTTTGTACTTATCTGTGTTTGAGATTACTGCATTACAGTTTTTGACACAATCTTTAATTTCTGCCTGATACTGTTTAGTGGGGTCCTTTTTCAATTCTATGATAGTATTGTCATCTATAAATTTCTTAACTTTATTTTCATAATCACCTTTATTTAATATTACAGACGAATTTCCTTTATCTGCTTTTGTTATCGTGAGGTTGTTTTCTATGACTTTGTGATTAATACTTTGCAATGTTCGTCTGTCTGACTGATTATTGCGAGATGTTGAGTTGTTATTCAGAATATTTGTAACTTTGGCTTTACCTAAGATACTGCTAATTTGATTGTTATTTGCAAATGCCAGTTCTGTTTCTATTGCTAGAATTTCTTTTTGTTTGTTACAATGGATGTGTGGTGCATATTTACGACCTTTATTTAATAAGCTAAGTTCATTGTCTGAGAAGTTAACATTCGTGAGATTAACGGCTACCAGTATTAATTTTCTTAATTCTTTTTCCTATTCCCTATTTGAAATCCAAAGCTAACTTAACTTTTTTTAAACGGCAACTGTGCTTAAATTTGGCATCGCTGGAAAGATATTTTTTTCAGAATTCATCGATGTAAATATAGTATGTCTATTTCCAAAAATAGTTTAAAAGAAAACGGATAAAAAGTGTTGCGGTTACTTTTGGGGTAACAAAATAAAAAAAACATTTCTTAAATAAGAAACTACTTACAAAAGGTGTTCAAAGTGTCTACCATTAACTACCTGTCAGTAATAGATACGTAGAATGAAGCCTAAAATTGCGTTTTCTTACCAAATCAAAGGTATATCGGAAATTTCTTGCTGAATTCGTAATTTGAAATATTCGAGATTTTCTGGCCTATTAATGCAAACTCGACTTTTTAAATACCGCCACAAAAAAATCAGGTGGTGCCAAGTTTAGTGACCTTGCCGGCCATTCGATAGTTCATCGTCGGCCGATTCGTCGGTTTGGGAAAGTAGTGTTAAGAAAATTTCTAACGTTAATGGCATAGTGTGTTGGTGCGCCATTTTGCTGGATACATATTTCCTGGTTTTGATTAAGTTGAAGGATGATATTTTCATCCAGTAGTTCTAAATATTTATCTGCTGTTAAGCTGCCATCAATAAAAGGTCCTACAATGTTGTTGCTACTAAATCCCATCTAAACATTTAATTTTTGGAGATATTGTGTATGAACCTGTTCCACCCAGTGCGAATTTGTATCAGCCCAGTATCTACAGTTGTATATGTTAACGTGACCATTTAAACAAAATGTTGCTTCATTCGTGAAAATTATATTCGAAACAATATTTGGATTGGAATTAATTTTTTCCATTATAACTTGGCAAAATTCAATCCAACGATCAAAATCATCTTCATTTAATTCTTCCAGTAATTGTATTTTGTAATGATAAAAATCTTTTTTTATTATTTTTTGAACATACATGTTATGGTCTAAAACTAATTGTCGGACAGAAACCTTACCATACCTATTATATCAATAAAGATATTATATGAATTTTCGTCGTTAGTTTTTGTTTTTTGTCTTCCTAATTTTGGACGATTGTTAATGCTGGCTGCATTCATGTATCTTTGCACCGTTTTTGAAGCTGTTGAGTTATTGATGTTTCTATTTGGATGTACTTCACTAAATGATCGACAAACGTCAGAATAAGTGCGTGTTCTGTCGCTGTATCTAACCATTGCTATTAGAATTCTTTCAGTTAAATACATCTTAATTCCGTATGATTATTGAAACAAATCTAAAATTCACAGATGGACGTTAACCGTTGTTAAGTGTAATTAAATACTTGATCCGTCATCCGTAGTTTCATAGCCAACTAAACGGAAAATTCATTTACTTCAAAAGAGACCGAAACACTTTTTATTCGTTTTCTTTTAAACTATTTTGGAAAAAAAGACTATACATACTATATCTACATCACTAAATTCAGAAAAAAATTAATTATGCAACGATGCCAAATTCATGCACTATTGCCATTTAAAGAAAGTCAAGTAAGCTTTGAATTTCAAATATGTGATAAGAAAAAAAAAACGAAAATATAGCCGAAAAGATCTAAACATTTCCTTAATACAAAATTTCTTTTAGATATCTCGAATCGTTCTCGACATTTGACCTTTTCCATACATAATACCGACCCTGTATATTTTACTGAAATAAGTAGCATAATATATATATATATATATATATATATATATATATATATATATATATATATAGTAAACCTAATCAGTAGGCGATTAAAGGTCTGTATATTATTTCAAAATATATGTATTTAAAAAACTCTACATGTTTCGGCTGTATACGCCTTTTTCAAGAGAATACAAAATATGAATGACAGGATATAAATGTCAAGTAATTAAGTTAATTACTTGACATTTATATCCTGTCATTCATATTTTGTATTCTCTTGAAAAAGGCGTATACAGCCGAAACATGTAGAGTTTTTTAAATACATATATTTTGAAATAATATACAGACCTTTAATCGCCTACTGATTAGGTTTACCATATCATACCAAGGTCACGAAGTTATTATATATATATATATATATATACACTGCTCAACTTTTGAACTGGTACACTTATTTAGAATGCAGTAAAAGTAAACAACCCTTTGTAGGCGTTAGGCATGACTTCCTATATGATCAGGGCTGTGTCGGAATGCAAACAAATGTCTATCGAATGACATTTGCGACTCCATTGTTGTTTGTTGTTATTATCTGTCATAAGTGCAGTTAGTTACTGAGCTCGCGGACGCTTATACTTTTATCAAGTTTTAAGAGAATTTTTGCTAATTTATCGAATAAGTTTTAATGCAGAGTGGTTGATTGCATTTTAGAGATGCCATTAAGGCGTTTAAGTATCGAAGAGATGAGCCAAGATATGGGAATACTTATGACTGGTGAATCGCTAAGAACTGTTGCAGCCCATTTCAATGTGAGCCACAATGTGATCAGAAGAGTTCGAATGCGTTTTAATGGTACTGGATCTGTCCAACATAGACCCGGCGGAGGGCGAAATCGCAGTACAACAGTCAGGGAGGACCGTTTTATTACGATTCAGTGTCGAAGGAATAGATTTTCTACTGCAAGAACACTCCAAATTCAGCTATTGAATGCAACAGTTACTCAAGTATCCCCTCAAACCGTAAGAAGAAGGCTTCATGGGATAAATTTAAGGTTCAGATCTTCTAAAAAATGCCAATTGTTGACCAGGGCCCACAAAAGAAGAAGGCTAGAGTGGGCACATCAACATGCAAATTGGAATGTTGAAGATTGGAGTCGTTTTTTATTCAGTGACGAGACCAGAGTGCATCTCCATAGCTCAGATGGAGAATTAGAGTTTGGAGAAACAGAGGAGAACGCTATATTGAGAACAACGTGACTTACCATCAAGGTTATGGAGGTGGTTCAATTACTTAGGGAAGTATTTTTGCGACTCGTACTGAATTGGTTATGCTTGGAAATGCTACAATTAATAGTGTCAGGTATCTTAATGACGTATTACAACCTGTAGTTTTGCCATTTGTTAATGAAATAGGCGATGGTTTTGTGTTTGTTGATGATAACGCGCGTCGTCATAGAACAAGACAAATAAATGCATTTTTTGAAGAGAACAATATTACGCACATGGATTGGCCAGCGAACTCTCCAGATCTTAATCCCATAGAGGACGTATGGGATTACTTGAAGAGGTTGATAAGATCACGAGGAGTGGATCCAAACAATCACCATCAGCTCCGAACTGCCGTTTTGGCAGAATGGCAAAATATTCTTCAGCATTACATTCGGAATTTGATTTCCAGTGTGCCAAGACGTTGCCAGGAGGTCATAAGAGCTAGAGGAGGTCCCACGTATAATTAATCTTTAAGTGTTTGGTTATCTTTTCTTTCCAGAGCAAACTTTTCTGTAATACTAAAATGAAGATTTTGCTATTTTTCTATTAAAACATTTCAAATTCGTTATTTAAATTTTATTCTTTTAATTCTTCGCCTTAAAAGTGTTTCCCAGAACCATATACTATCAATTAAGCAAGAAAGTGTTGCTCAAAAAGTAGTAAATTGTTATTTATACATGTTCTTGTAAGTGTACCAGTTCAAAAGTTGAGCAGTGTATATATATATATATATATGTATATATATTATATATTCTAAGGTTTCTTATTTATTTTATTGGCCGTATAATCATACTAAATAAAAATATATTTTGTTTTGTTTTGGTTTTAGCGACCTTTAATGAAATCAAACAATTTATTGATGAAAACGACGTTTCTACTTTTATTAATTATAGTCTTTGTCAAGTTTGTCAACTGTAACGGAACAAGAAAATTTTGTATATCTAATCTCACCAATTGTTTTATTCATTAATTAATGCATTTTATGAACTAAACTATCTTAAACTATACACTTCACAGGTTTTTTTCTTTTCTCTTTTCATAGTTGTTTTCGAAAAGGGATATGTTGATAATTAATGATAACTTTAGTATATTTTGCTCCATTTCAAACCAAACAAATCCTATTTATTATCACACTCGGTATATGGGATAAAAAAAAACAATTTTACAAATCTTGAAATGGTGAACTTATGTGATTAAGTTACAAATTTAATTAGAAACAATGTGTAACATATATAAAAAAATAGAATAAATAGATATAGTGAATTATCTACAATGTGTGATGTAATTAAAAAAAATAGATATATTGAATTTATTACAATGCGGCTGATGGCCTTAGTTCGCCCTAAAAAAAAAAACAATACGTATTCCTTTCTTTTCTGTTGGTTCACAATATATTTTACAATTTCAACAAATCATTGAAATAAATCAATCTTAATCTAGGAAGTTTTTAATTAAAATAAGTTGGCAAAATATGTAATGCATATATCTAAAGTATTCAAATAAAAGCAAGTTAAAATTGAAAAGTTTTACATCTGATCGTGTAGCGAATGAAGAAAAGTATTAAGAAAAGACCCAAAAAAAAAACAGGTCAGGCAACGCAGGTTATTTTGTTTGAAAACACCTGGGAATTTATTAAAACGGTCGATAAGTTAATTGCAATAATAATATATATATATAAAATAAAATAAGAAACTGCGAATGACAAAAATAAAATAAACAAAACGAGAGCTTATCTGTCGGGTAGAACGGCTACTGTGTCCCTTCTCCCTTCCAAGAAAGCGTCACATGCGGGAATAATCAGGTGGTAATTTTTTCGTTTATCCTCGCCCGTCGGTTACACTATCTAAATAAAGGAATTGACAACGAAATAAGCGAAAGGGAAAAAAAAAGAAAGCCCAAATACATACCGAAGAAAGCGTTCGATGGCGGTGAAATGAATTGGGTGCTGTATACGTGCTATTATATTTCCCTTATCTCATCACTTAAGATCCTCAAATTTAGATATCGCATTAGCGATTAATTTCGATATTAATATCAACCAAATCCCTCACGGGGCCGTAATTATACAAATTACATAAAGGCTACATTGATAAATATCGGTAATGAGGGAGAACGTAACCACGTTTCGAGATCGGCAACTAACAACGGAGTGTCGAGAGCGAGTCTCGTACTTTTCCTTTGGAAAAAAGCAAGTACTGAGGTACGAGAAAAAAAGAAAAAAAACTTGAAAGAAATCAAATATATTAACAAATAACGAATAACGATACCTATACAGGTAGGTTCGTTGGAAATGGAGCAAAATATACTAAAGTTATCATTAATTATATTACAAAATAACGTGATGAAGCGTTGAGCGTTACGGACAAGTAACAATGTATTTTAACTGAGATATTTTGTGTGCTCCTTTCTGTAAGTGGACCTAACGGTCTTGTTTTACTGCGTTTTTGTGTGAATTATTTTTTTTATTATTATGCTCTTGACTTATTTTAAAATTTCATTTTGATCTTTTTGAACATCTGTTCGGAAATTGTGAACGGGGGTATATTATTTGATAAGTGGGTAATAAACTTTTGAAAGTCCATCTATTTCGCTTCGATCATTAACTGTGTTATTTTTTAATATGTGTATCATTTCTAAAATATCCCTGGTCTTCGTGTTATTATGTTTTGTTAGTATTTTTTTATTATCAAAATCAAAATTGTGTTTAAATGTTGCTTGATGTTTTTTCAAGGCTGTTTGACTTTTTGCATATTTGTCTTCTTTTAATCTTTCTTGAAGTAGCTGTTTTGTTTGGCCTATGTAAACTTTGTCACAGTCTTTGCAGGGTATATTATAGGCTGTATGTGATTGTTTAAGAGTTGGTGTTGGGTATAAATTTTTTAATTTTACATTTTAAATTCTTTGCGAAAGGCCATCATATGGCGAAACATGTAAGACTCTTTTAAATATATACATTTTTAAGTGAAACCATACCATATATATATATATATATATATATATATATATATATATACCGGGTGTCCCAATAATGCGGTGTCAGTCGATATCTCGATATCGTTTGAAGGTACAAAAAAACTTTTCAAACAAATGTTGTTTAATTCTTAAGGGGGCGTAGCCAAAATTACTTTCATTTATACAGTTTGTTCCAGAATAGCGGTACGGAAACGAAATGCCCTATATTATTTTATTCCATTTTTAGATTCTGCTATAAAATCGACATGCTTCTCATATATTGTCTATACCTAAACGTAATAGTTTTTGAAATATTTAACATTTTCTCTAATAAATGTCATGTGCAGATATTATTTTACTAAGTCATGTCTTACTTATGTTTGACCTCAGAAACGACACTTTTGGTATGTGAGTAGCTTATACTTGCGATAACTTTTACGAATTTCTATAATTATCTTTTTTAGTACAGGAAAGCAACATCACAAAGATAGAAAAATCTCCATTTTTTTAAATGGAATGCATAGTGCCTTTTTATGTTATTTTACTCTCAAGGAAAAGCCCTTTATTTTTACTAAAGCATATTATATACCTATTTGAAACAGATTTCGAGATTTTTTCGTTTTTAAAATCGCTTTACAAAAAGCTATCCACTTCAAGGCAATAAGTTCTTAAAACTTAGACGGCCATGAAAAAAAAATAACGCACATCAAAATTCTAAACTGTAAAATTGTTAAATGCAGTATTTGCTCTATACGTCAATTACGTGTGTGTTTTAAAAATAAATTTTTCACAACAGAACTTATCAATATGAAGGCGATTTTAATTTGAATTGTTTATACTTAGGTACATAATATTTTACCTTATGCAGTGAAACATAAGATATTAAGTTATAATTAATAAATAACTTAATGTGTAAGATACAATGCTAATTTTTGTATATAAAGGGAAAAAAGTACTGTATCATTTAAAACTTTTAAATAAGCAATTTAATTAAAAAAATTATTATAGAAAAGATGGTTCATATAATATTTGGTATTACTTGGTTGCATTAGTTTTTTTTGAGTTCACTATTTTAATACAAGGTCAACTAATTTTTTTTCTTAAATAGCGCCATGTATTTTTTTTTACATAGTTAAATGACTTTTTTTCTGTGACGGGAAAAAAGTTTAACGTTTTATCCCCTCTTGACAGGTAACAAAATGTCACTTTCTGTGAAATTACTTTTTTCTCCGGAAACAAAATTGGTACTTTTTTCCCGGATATGTACTATCGGCGTCTAAAAAAAAACGGGTACACGAGTATTTTGTTTGGTGTAACTCTGGACGCATCTGACAACTTCTGATAACTAACATGACAGTTAAAGAAAGTACTTTAAAATGTCAAATTTGAACCTGAAGAAGTCTTTTTTGATAACGCGACTTCGGGAAGGATGGACTGTTAGAAGAATTGCGAATGAACTAAACATAGGTAAAAATACAGTGTTACTAGCTAAAAAAACGTCTGCAAAATGGAGTCTTTCTCCGAAAAAAAAAGGTTCAGAAGATTGGCATTTGCTCAGCAATATGTTAACCAGCATGATATATAGAATAATATAGTTAATATATAGATGGTCATATTGATGTTTATCGACTGCCAAAAATGCGTTATAATTCAAAATATGTATCATCCGTCATTTTTCTGTGAACGTCTGGTCATATATTAGTACAAGAGGTCCAGTTGTATGTATTATATTAGAGGAAAAATTATGTGGTGAAGTATACAGGAGAATTTTCGAACAAGCTATGTTACCATCAGTAACGGCGGCTTTTAGCGAAAATTTTACATACCAGCATGCAATATAATACAAAGCTTGAATATTTCAGCAATAATGCAACTTTATAATTTCAGGACAACTGTGCAGTCCACCGAGCACGAATAGTCTTTTTAAATTTATATGTAAGTGTTTTACTGTGGCCCACAAAAGCTCCCGACTTAAACCCTATTGAAACTTTTTGGGGAAGATTAACGAAAATTATACACACCGCCAATTTCAGACCTAATAATCGCTTTGAACTACAGCAACGCTTTAAGGAAGCATGGTACAATATCACGCAGGAATTTCCACGGGATTTTGTGCTGTCAATGCCGTGATATTTACAAAATGTAATTAACTGTAATGGAGCAATGACCAAATACTAAAATTGTACTTAAAATTCTAATATATTAAAAGATAAAGCGTAAATGATTTCTATTATATTACTGCATTGCTTAAAGGAGTACATAAAGATACGTAAACGATTACTGTCATTCTATATAACCTTTTTGCATATCGCTTGACATGGCTTGATATAAAAGCCAAAACACACTATACAATTTTTGAAAAGTTACGTCAGTTCATCTGTGAATGTTGTATCCGTTTTTTAGGCGCCGATGGTACG
Source organism: Melolontha melolontha (assembly GCA_935421215.2). Taxonomy (NCBI): domain Eukaryota; kingdom Metazoa; phylum Arthropoda; class Insecta; order Coleoptera; family Scarabaeidae; genus Melolontha; species Melolontha melolontha. Next base: position 24,824,879 of record OW285240.1, on the reverse strand, counting down.
CTTGTGCTCATAAAAATAGCATACATTTACTATTGGTCTGCGTAAATGCGGTTTTAGGCCGTACACAAATATCACTTTGACATTTGGCGACTTTTGCTAAAGTTTTAAACAACCGGTATTACATAACTAAAATATTACAAAAATCGGCTTTAAGTATTGTATGCAATTTTCATGAGCAAAAGTATACACATAAGTAAGAACACGAAGATATTTAATTTTAGACTATTTTATTATACAAGAAGTTACATTTCCTTAATGTCAAAAGTACAGTTGTTAAATGTGCATTGTATGAAGGACATTTCAAATAACTTAAGTTCGCAATTTTTTAAACCCAATCACAGAATTAAATTGACAGATATTTAATGACTTTAAAGGCTTCCCTGGCAATGCAGGTCCAATGTCGCTATAAGTACAGAGGCAGTTTAAAAAGTAACAATATGTTTTTTCTATATTAAATCGTCGTTTTTCCCGTTACAGAACAAAATTGTGTATTATACACGGGTAAAAACATTAGCTTTTAGCTATCGGTATTTTGAGATAAAACACTACCTCGAGCTAAAATCTATTACTTTTTTCTCTTGTATAATAAATATCTATTTCTCGTCAATATAATGATATGCAATTTATACGGGGTTGTATAAGAAAATTTCCAAGAAAATGCTGAAAAACTAATGAAACAAAAAGAAACAAAGCAACGAATTTTTATTTAAATCAAGAAATAGTAAGAAAATGAAATAAAAATAGTACTGAGCAATGGACGTATAAACCCGAGACAGGGAACTGTATCACGACTGCAGACTACTTCCAGGGTTACACAAAACTACTGCTAAATGACACTCGCTAGACTAGGTGTTCAATATGTCTACCAATTTGTTCTTGATGCACGCTTTGAAGCATATTTTTATCAAATGGTTTAAATACAGGTCTTATTCTAAACTCCATATCTTCCACTGTGGTTGCAGGAGTTTTGTATACCTGTAAGCACAGGTATGACAAAACGTTCAAGAATTCCACACCATACATTAAGAGACCACTTATGTTGGTTGTTCAGAGGAATATCATTACAGTATTTTCATTATTATAATAATGAAGATTGTTGTGATTAACAAACCCATTTTTATGAAATGCGGCTTCGTCTGTAAATAAAACGTTATTAACCCATTAGATTCCCTGATCCCCAAATGGGGATTAGCGAATTTTATTTTTTAACATATTTTAAAATGTTATTATATTTAGTGTAATGTATACTAACTGAACATGAATACTCTGTACTTTCTAGAAAAAAATTTATATTTTAGTGTTGGTAACCCTGTAAGCATGTTATGCGCGTTATTTTATAACCTATACACAAAAGTTGATGGTCGAATATTTACATTATTTCTAATAATATTTTTTGTGCTTATTTGATTAATTTTGTGCCAGTTTTGTGAATTCAAGTAATAATACATTCCTTTATTTATTAACAGGTGAGCAAATATAATATTTATTATAAAAAATATAGTACAAAACACCTGGATCCCCATTTGGGGATCGTGGAATTTACTATGTAAAAAAATCATATGGAGAGCGTTATGTTAGTTTTATTCACAGTTGCTGTTTTTCTTTTTGTTTCCAGTTCAGTATGGGTTCTAGAAAATTCCTTACTATCGCAGAACTTGAAGAAATATTGGAAGATGATGAATTTTTGCTGATCTGGAACAAGAAGTCATTGATATAGTCGAACTGCCGCCCGATAATATCGATGTTATATCAGATTGCGAAGAATTTGACGATAATATTTTAGAAGACACTGTTCCACAAGACGTTCCTGGACGACTAGAAATCCATTCCAGCGCTCTGAATGATGATCAAGATCAAGCATCTACAGTAAAATCAAATGGCAAATTCTTGCCAAAAACTGTTCCACAAGACGTTCCTGGACAACTAGAAATCCATTCCATCGCTCTGAATGTTCATCAAAATCAAGCATCTATAGTAAAATCAAAAGGTAAATTCTTGCCAAAAAGTGAGTGGAAAAAGCAGGACATAAATTTGACTAATACATCATTTGAAAGCAACAATGTATCTGAATTGAAATCACAGATTATTCAAAACTTGAAATGTAAATCACCGGTTCAGATATTTGAAGAACTTTTCGACGAAGATTTACTAAACCATATAGCTATCCAAAGTGCAAATTACGCTAGACAATACAACAGAATAACTTTGAACTTTCCGCAAATTGTCTTAAAAAGTTTTTTAATTTTTTTTTGCTATCAGGGTACCATTCGTTGCCCCAAGAGCAGTTATATTGGTCGGAGGATGAAGATATAAATCTTACATGCGTTAGAAACTGCATGCCTAAGCACAGGTTTTTGGAAATAAAAAAAAACCTGCATTTTAACGACAATAGTCTCATATCCACCAGCGATAAACAAGACAAACTATTTAAAATCCGTCCTTTGATAAACAAATTGAACACAAATTTCAAAAAGTTCGGTATATTTGCACAAAAACTTTCAATAGATGAGCAAATGGTGCGTTACTATGGCCACCATTACCTGAAACAGTTTATTAGGGGAAAACCAATAAGATTTGGATTCAAACAATGGGCTATGTGCTGCTCTAAATCTGTCTATTGTTTTCATATGGATATTTATGAAGGAAAGAGCCAAGAAGTACAACTTGTAAGTGGTGTTGGAGCTTCTATGATAATGAAGATGACTTCTTTTTTGCAATATCCGTCAGAATATGAAATATTTATCGATAACTTTTTCACCAGCTTTGATTTATTGTTGAAGTTGAGAGAACTAAATATAAAGGCGGCTGGAACAGTACGCTATAATAGAATGAACAAGTGTCCTTTGAAATCTGATAATATAATAAAAAAAGAGGAACGCGGGGCATATGATTATCGTTATGATGAAAAAAATAAAATATTTGCGTTGATTTGGAATAACAATAGCTGTGTTAAAATGCTATCGAATTACTTAGGATTGCAACCTATAGAAAAAGTGAAAAGATATTGTAAGAAAGAAAAAAAAGAATGCAATGTCGATAGACCAAACATTGTCGGACAAAACAATAAACATATGGGAGGGGTCGACAAGTTAGACTGGAATGTGCAAAAGTATCGAATCAAATTTAGAGGTAAGAAATGGTATTTCCCTCTTTTCACAAATACGATTGACGTTGCGATTGTTAACGCCCACGCTCTTTATACTGCAGTAAATGAAAGCATCCCATTATTAGACTTTAGACGCATTATTGCCAGAACTTATCTGAAGAAAGAATCATTATCCGATCCTAAATTTGCCGGAAGACCAAGTTCTAGTAAGGTGAGGAAAAGTCGCGTGCCAGACGATGTTAGATTTGATCCCATTGGACATGTTTTGGAGCGAACGATTGATGGAAATCAAAGAAAATGTGCCATATGTGACACAAATGTTCGCAAACAGTGTAAAAAATGCAATATTGGACTGCATATGGAATGTTTTCCTAATTGGCATAAATTATAAATATTTTTCTTTAGTTTGAAATATTGGTTCAGTTTTCTTTAATTTTTGTAACGGCAAGCGCCATGGGTCCCAAAATGGGACTTAAATTTTTTTTTTGAAAAATGGCGTATATTTATTTGCCAACGAATAAATTGACCTATCACTTTTAATGTAATCCTATTTTTAATTTCAATTTACAAAAAATGTCGATAATAAAAATTTGGTAATTAATGGGTTAAGGAAATTCGGCTGCTGATAATTGTTGTTTAATGCCCAGTTACAGAAATTTCGTGTGTTAAGAAAATCTTCCTGGGTTATTTCTTGTACCGGTCATACATGGTATGAGTGAAATTTATGTTCGCCGAAGTTCTCGATATTCCAACTTGCTGCTCTAATATGCATGCTGATGTATGAGGATTTTCCACTACAGTTTCCAATATTACGTGTTTATTTTCTTCAGTGACCACACATTTTTGCCTTTCCAATTTACTTACATATTGCATGCTTCCTGTTCTTTCAAAACGTAAAGCATATCGATAAGTTCATTTTTAAAACATGAGGAAACGCACATGTAATTGACTTATAGAGCAAATACTGTATTAAGCAATTTTACAGTTTAGAATTTTGATGTGTGTTATTTGTTTTCCATGGCCGTCCTAGTTTTAAGAAGTTATTGTCTTGAAGTGGACAGCTTTTTGTAAAGTGATTTTAAGGACGAAAAAATCTCGAAATCTATTGCAAATAGGTATATGATATGCTTAAATAAAAATAAAGTGCTTTACTTTAGGAGTAAAATAACATAAAGAAGCACTATGAATTCCATTTAAAAAATGAAGATTTTTTTATCTGAAATTTGTGATGTTGCTTTCCCATTCCTGGAAACTCTGTATCAAAAAAAATAATTTTAGCAGTTCGTAAAAGTTGTTGGAAGTATAAACTATTCACATACCAAAAATTTCGTTTCTGGGATCAAACATAAGTAAGATATGAGAGCAAAATTATACCTGCACATGACATTTATTAGGGAAAATGCTAAATTTTTAAAAACTATTACGTTGAATTATAGACAATGGTATATGAGAAGCATGTCGATTTTATAGCAGATTCTAAATATTCAATAAAATATAGGGTTTTTCCTTTGAAAAAATTAAATTAGGTTCAATTCTGCTATTCTGGGACAACCTGTATAAACGAAGGTATTTATAAGCTATGTTACTTTAAGAATTAAACGACATTTGTTTGAAAAGTTTTTTTTAACTTCAAGCGGTATCGAGATATCGACGGACACCGCACTATCGGGACGGTGTATATATTGAAAAACGTACGAAAAAATATACGGGGTTGGGCAGAAGTAACGCATCAGTCTAATAATTCCGTAAATATAAACTTTAGAGCAAAATGTTGTCAACAAAAGTTTTTTGACAAGTTATTTTGTATTGGCTTCAATCATTTGCGTTTTTTTCATGATAATTACATATGACAGCAAAAAAAAAATTTTTTTTTAATGGAAATAATATTTTCTTGTAGAAAATTCGGAATCTTTATTAATTTCTGAATATGAATATGTACTTATTTCATGGGGTTAGATAATAAAAATATTGAGAAAAAAATAAAATTTAGTAAACGTACATTTGGACTAGTGCAGTGATTTGTAGATTGCTCTGGAAATTGTAGACTTTCTAACTGTCATTGAATTATTGACGTTTCACAATAAAATAGTTTCCATCGTAAAACTTGCTTTTTTTTTAATACGTGTTTTGTGTGAAAATGGTCAAATTAACTACTAAAGAAAGAATAGAAATTCTTATGATGGTCGGATATGGTGACAGGCAACGTTCACATCACGAAGTTTGCACTTTATTCAATAATGTTTATTTGGATCGAGATCCTATAGCTCAATCAACAGTTTCGAGATTGGTTACTAAATTTAGAGAAACGGGCGATGTTAGAGATATACCTAAAGCTGGCCGACCAAAAGAAATCACTAATGAAGACCGATCTCTTCATGGTTTACTTGCTGTAACGGAAAATCCCACTACGTCAACCACTCAACTAGGATTAGAAAATGATATGAGTAGCAGATCTATTAGACAAATATTAAAAGCGAACAAATACAAGTCCTATAAGATACACTTACTGCACGAACTTAACGAAGATGACCCGGACAGAAGATTACAGTTTTGTGAAACAATAATGGAATTGTCCAATAACGATCCAAATTTTTTAAACAACATCGTATTTTCTGACGAAGCTACATTTTGTCTAAATGGATTTGTAAATAGGCATAACTGCCGTTATTGAGTGACTGAGAATCCACATTGGATGCGAGAAAACCATACACAGAATCGCCACAAACATTGTTGGGCGACGAATCATACTTCTTGGAACACAACCTAAATGGTGATTTATTGGGTAACCATATTGTACCAGATCTGTTGATTTTATTTACTAACGACAATCAACCAAGCATGCCAAACCGTAATCTATGGTTTCAACAAGATGGAGCACCACCTCATTATGCTATTAATGTTCGACAGTATTTAGACACAATTTTTCCCGGTCGTTGAATTGGACGTCGGGGTTTTATTGATTGGCCCGCTAGGTCTCCCGATTTAAATCCATTGGATTTCTTTCTTTGGGGACACTTGAAGTCGCAAGTATACAAGGAGAAACCTAGAAGCTTAGAGGATTTGAGAGCAAAAATTACTCGTGAGATACAAGCCATACCACCTAATAGTTTACAAAATACAATTCGTCATTTTTGGGAACGTTTAGGACACTATCAGGTCCTAGAAGGACGTCACTTTGAGCATTTAATTTAATTTTGTAGTTTGTTTACTTTTATTAAATTTTATTTTTTTCTCAATATTTTTATTATCTAACCCCATATTCAGAACTTAATAAAGATTTCGCATTGTCTTAAAAATCTCCATTAAAAAAAAACATTTTTTTTGGCTGTCATATGTGATCATCATGAAAAAAAAAAACAAATGATTGAAGCCAATACAAAATAACTTGTCAAAAACTTTTGTTAACAACATTTTGTTCTTAAGTTTATATTTACGGAATTATTCGACTGATGCGTTACTTTTGCCCAACCCTGTATAAAATTCTCCTGTATTAAGAATACTATACCCTACTACTATATGAATGCCTTGTGTGTGTTGAAAAATTTGATAAGTGTTTCAACTAATAGTTCAACTTATTATTATCCTCCACGTCCGATTTTTAGTCCGATTTAATAATATTTTGATATTATTAAAAATGTTTTGTTGTAATTAATATGTAGTTTACTGTGTTCCTCAGAAATTTATTACCTGTAATTTTTGTTTTTCAACTATAATTTTCAACATGGATTTTCTAGGAAACTTCATATTTATTTTCAAAGCTTGTAATACACGAAAAAATGAGAAAGTTTCATGTGGTTGGTATCGGTACTGATATCCACATCTCCGTACTCTATTATAATTGCGTGATAATGCGACACTGTAATTAAGTAATAAGTGTAGGGCAAGAGGTAATTATTACACAGTATCATATGAAAAATTAATTTTTTTGTTTGGTGTTTTGTTACAATTAAGTTTAAATTTATTAGAATCATTATTTAAACTTCTGCGTAATCCGCATATATGAGGGTGGTTCGGAAACTACACTCGTAATTTTTTCATTTCTAATTCATCAGTTAAAATTCTGTGCACACTGTCATTTGAGATACCAACAATGTCTGCTATTTCGCGCACTTTTACTCGACGGTCATCCAAGACGATACGGTGGACCACGCTTAAATTCGGCAACTCAGTTTTTAACCATTGACAACAAAGGAACGGATTCTAATAGTGTTGAATCCAGTTCTGATTTGATTTCGGTTTGTGTTGAGTCTTTCAAATGAAAGTACTTTATCATTGCTCTCAACTCAGTTTTTTCCATTATTACAAAATCACACAATACGTTCACTTAGGCGTACAAAAACAGACTTATTGACAGATCGTTCTATATAATATACAAGATGTTTTATAACATCGTTTAAAAATTTTAAGGGCATTTAGTACAATCGAAAATAAGGTTATAGTCATAATAAACATATGTCCGCAACTTAACTGTTTACGAGATAACAGCGAGTGTTCCTAGTAGTACATGAAATAGTTAACGATAGCATATCCCAGTAAACAGGTGCTTATCTGCTATTGTTTTATGACAGTTTAATTTGACGTTTTGTCCAATTTGTAACAATTACAATGGTAGCGTATTCTAATGCTGAAATGAGCGATATGGTGTTCATGTACGGTCGTGCCAATGGGAACTCTTTACAAGCACGTCGCCTCTATGCTGAAACGTTTCCTGATCGCCAACTGCCTTCGCATGTGATGTTTCAGACGGTGTTTCAACGACTAAGAGAAACTGGTTCGTTTGAGGAGCGGTCTTATGATACTGGACGGCAGAGAATAGCATGTACTCCACAGATAGAAGATCAAATTTTGAATATTATCGATGAAAATCCCGAAACTAGTGTTAGAAAAATTTCGACTCAAGTGGGTGTAAGGAGCAATCTTGTTTGGAGAACTCTTCATGAGCAACTCCTATACCCCTACCATATCCAACGGGTACAAGCCCTTACTGCTCCGGATTATCAAGCGAGAAGGACTTTCTGTGAGTGGTTTTTGCGAACAACTGCTGATCGGTCAGATTTCGCTGATAACATCCTTTTCACTGATGAAGCTGGTTTTACTAAAAATGGAATATTTAATTTCCACAACAATCACGTTTGGTGTGACGAGAATCCTCACGTTACCGTTGAAGCAAGACACCAGCAACGTTTCTCTCTAAACATCTGGTTAGGCATGATAGGGGACCGGTTGTTAGGACCGATTGTTTTGCCACAAAGCTTAACAGGTCCTGCATACCTCGAGTTCTTGGAAAATACTTTACCTGAGCTTTTGGAAGAATTACCTATAAATCTGAGACTGAATCTCTGGTTTATGCAAGATGGAGCTCCACCGCACTTTTCGCGTGCTGTTAGGGAACATCTTAACAATGAATTTCCTGGGAAATGGATAGGGCGAGGAGGTCCCATTGCTTGGCCTCCAAGATCTCCCGATCTAACCCCGTTGGACTTTAGTATCTGGGGTTATTTGAAAAGTTTAGTGTACGCAACACCGGTAAACGATCTACCAGAGTTGCGCCAACGAATAGAACGCTGTTGCCAAATAATTCGAGATAAACCCTTGTTTTTTGAAAGAGTGCGCGTTTCCTTTGAAAGAAGATGTAGATCCTGTGTCGAAATGGAAGGACGTCATTTCGAACATCTTCTTTAGTTATAATATAAATTTTATGTTAAAATACCGCTAAAGCAAATTTATTCTGCAATTGCGATAAAATCGCTGTTATCTAATAAATGGTAAATTTGCGGACATATGTTTATTAAGACTATTAACCTTATTTTTGATCGTACTACATGCCCTTAAAATCTTTAAACGATGTTTCAAAACATCCTGTATAATTGTTTCAGCCTTTACTTGATGAAATTCCATTATAACTATTATCAGGATAAAATAAAACAAATTTTAATGAATTTCACTTTTTAATTGACACTGTAAGTTTTTTGCCCTTATTTTCTACGTGTAATATTTTAAATTCTCTGTTAAAATTGTGGTTCGTTGAATTAATATGAGACGCATATGAAGAGTCACTTTTATTATTTATAAATGAAGAAAAATGCTCTTTGATGCGTATTTCAAACGATCTACCTGTCTGTCCGATATACGTCATAGGGCAACTACCGCAGGTTAACTCATAGACTCCTGACTTTTTATTGTTGTTTGTTAAAGCTTTACTGTTTTTTATAAATTTGGATAAATTGTTGTTAGTTCTATACGCTGTATTAATGTCAAAATTTCTTAAATATTTACAAATTTTTGTGTTTGAAGAGCCTATAAACGTGATCATTTTAAATTTTTGGTTGTTATTATTTAATATTGGGTAAACTTGTGATATGGCTTTTGTAAGGAGTTTTTTATTTAAAATGTTATCTATTATATTACTTATATATCCATTGTTGATAGCTATTTGTTTAATGAAATTTAACTCTTTCTCTAAATTTGTTTGGTTCAACGGAGTATTGATTAATCTATGTATAAGACTGTGATAAGCCGCTAATTTGTGTTGTATCGGATGGCAAGAAGTGTTATGAATAGTTATGTCTGTAGTTGACGGTTTGTGGTAAATTGCAAAGTTACATTTGTTGTTAATTCTAGTAATTGTTAAATCGAGAAAGTTAATACTATTATTTGTTTCCTGTTCCATTGTAAACTTAATATTGTGATGCAATGTATTAATATAATCAAAATAATGTAAATCCAATAATTATTAATGAAATTCTTGATTTACTAAACATATGCATAGAACAAAATTACTTTCAATTTAATGAAAACATATACACTTGCAAAGAAGGTTTAATCATGGGTAATGCCCTAAGTCCGTTATTAGCTGAGATTTTTATGGATCATCTTGAAAGTTCTATTTCAAAAAATCCTCTTTTTCAAAATGTATTATTTTGGTACAGATACGTAGATGATATATTACTAGGTTTCATAGGAACAAAGAGACAATTAAATTTATTATTTGATTATATTAATACATTGCATCACAATATTAAGTTTAATATGGAACAGGAAACAAATAATAGTATTAACTTTCTCGATTTAACCATTACTAGAATTAACAACAAATGTAACTTTGCAATTTACCACAAACCGTCAACTACAGACATAACTATTCAAAACACTTCTTGCCATCCGATACAACACAAATTAGGGGCTTATCACAGTCTTATACATAGATTAATCAATACTCCTTGAACCAAACAAATTTTGAGAAAGAGTTAAATTTCATTAAACAAATAGCTATCAACAATGGATATAAAAGTAATATAACAGATAACATTTTAAATAAGAAACTCCTTACAAAAGCCATATCACAAGTTTACCCAATATTAAATAATAACAACTAAAAATTTAAAATGATCACGTTTATAGGCTCTTCAAGCACAAAAATTTGTAAATATTTAAGAAAGTTTGACATTAATACAGCGTATAGAACTAACAACAATTTATCCAAATTTCTAAAAAACAGTAAAGATTTAACAAACAACAATAAAAAGTCAGGAGTCTATGAGTTAACCTGCGGTAGTTGCCCTATGATGTATATCGGACAGACAGGTAGATCGTTTGAAATACGCATCAAAGAGCATTTTTCTTCATTTAGAAATAATAAAAGTGACTTTTCATATGCGTCTCATATTAATTCAACGAACTACAATTTTAACAGAGAATTTAAAATATTACACATAGAAAATAAGGGCAAAAAACTTAATTTATTAGAGTCACTTGAAATCAATAAATTAAAGAAAACCGACAAGATATTAAATGATCAATTAGAAACAAATAATTCACCCTTACTTAATTTATTTATTTGATACTCAGACAGTCACATATTGTATTTTTCCATAGAATTTCTTTACCTCCCTGTAATATAATGTAAACCCCTAGTTTTTATTACTTAAGAACAGTATTGTATAAACCGAAGTGAAAGTTTGTGAATTTTAGGAATAAAAAGTACCCATTCCTTCAAATATTTAAAATAAAACATGTGTTTGTTACCGTATACTTGTGTTAAAAAATTTGTAAATAAGTTAGTTATATGTCTGATGAAGCTCAGGTTGGAGCGAAACGATCGTTGCAGTGTCAATTAAAAAGTGAAATTCATTAAAATTTGTTTTATTTTATCCTGATAATAGATCGTTCTATACTGTCGTATTTAACCTACTACTAAAGGATGATTCTACGGAATGGTAGAGAAGATTCCCGCGAATTCGCGTTATCCACGTAGTTTCTAAATAATCCTCGTATATTATCAAACTATTGTGAATAAATAAATAAATAATAAAGGGATTAAAACGAGATCTTTAGGAATGTATTTTGATAAATTAAATATAAATTAAATAAGAAACACAATTATGTGACTTTTCACAAATATTTATTATATTCGTAGTCACAATGGCTTCACCAGCACTGTGGCTTCTTTAGACTAATAAAGTTTTTCTAATCACAGGACGGAATATATACTCTGTCAAGCTAATTTAAGTACAATTACATGGGAATATATTTAACAATGGGAAATTATTCAAATCTACTTAATCATTTAATAAATTATTACATTTTTTATGTCTGTTTATTTCTATTGTTTAAAGTAATGTTAATTTGATAACTTTATGATTGATACCTTTATGTTTTGAACGTAAAATATCGAGATCTGAATTAAAATTATTAATTAAATTTTCGAATTGCTTGTGGAGTTTTGCAGCCTACTGTTAATGTTATGTAATCATGTAAAATTTCTTAAAACATATTAAAGATTTAATTAATAATTCTCCTAATATCTATACACCTTGTTAAAAAGAGCACTACTCGATCGAGCGTGCTAACAATAAGGGGAACTAATTTAAATAATTAAATGATGTGATGATGGATCCAGGACGTGTGTAGTGTGCTAAACTGAATATATTACAATTTGTAAAATTAAAAAAACAGCAACGTTGTCCTTAAAGTTTTTATTTAATATTTACATAAAAGAAATACTATTTGAAATGAATTAAAAGTGATTAAATAGAAGTAATATATACAAGAAACGTCGAATAAGTATTTACAAATCAACACACAATGAATACACACTGAAAAGAAATTAAAATCATTAAATTAATGTGAATATAGTAAAGGAATAATATACGAGTATGTATAAAACAATACAAAGCTGCTTTTAAAATACACTGCTCAACTTTTGAACTGGTACACTTATATAGCATGCAGTAAAAGTAAACAACCCTTCGTAGGCGTTAGGCATGACTTCCTATATCATCAAGACTGTGCTTCGGAATGCAAACAAATATCTATTGAATGACATTTGCGACTCCATTGTTGTTTGTTGTTATTATCTGTCATAAGTGCAGTTACTGAGCTCGCGGACGCTTATACTTTTATCAAGTTTTAAGAGAATTTTTGCTAATTTCTCGAATAAGTTTTAACGTATCAGAATAATTGAAACATACATGAGTAGGTAAACCCCACCAGTTTTGTATAATAGAAAGGTATTTTTAATAATATAAAATATTATTAAAAACCTGGTGTGAAGAACACAAATGAGGTTCAGGTTCACTATTAATATTTTTGTGAACGTGTCCGAAAATATCTTTCTGTAGAGACGTAGATACGTATTTCACGTTTCTACAGGCTCATCGGTACGCCCCTGCTGGAGAAAGAATATTTCCAGACACATTCACAAAAAAGAACCACATCACCACATCACCGTAATTATCCAGACCGGGCGTAGAAGTAAATTCAGCGCTGCCTGTTGTCAGACAACCGAAGTACCTCGCCCCGAATACATTGAATACATTGTGAACCAACAAGAAAGAAAGGAATACGTATTGTTTTTTTTGGGGGCGTACTAGGGCCCTCAGCCGCACTGTGAAAATTTTATAGATCGATTTATTTGAATTACATCACATTGTTCCTAATTAATTAAACTTTTTTCTTTACTTTTGACTGGCCTTCAGCCGCATTTATATATTCAAAATACCTATTTAATTTTTCATTAAATTTATACTATACGTGGTCTAGTCAATTTATATCTTAAATCATAAGTTCCCCATTTCGAAATTTGTAACAAGTTTTGTTTTTTTTTCCTTCTGATATACTGGGTGATAATAAATAGGATTTGTTTGGTTGGAAACAGTTTTTTGTTTTTCCCTCGTCTCTCGATCCTCGATAGTGGAACGAGTCTCGGTCACGGAGCCGGCCTTCTGCGCCACGCCCCTTGCCTTTTTTTTCCTTGTTTAAGATTTTCGTCAAAGTTTCCGAGTTTGCGACGTCCAGCGGCAGAAATTCGGTGGCGCCCTTATCCATCTTTTTTTAGTTGACTTACTTACCGCTGGGTCTCCCCACCCCTGGGCTGAGGCAGCCTCAGAAGCCTGGTGGGCGGTTGGACGTTGGCAAGAACGGGCTGGGGCGGTTTTAGTTGTCCGAGACCGGGTCTGCTCCGGGGAGCGTTAAGAATTTTCTTTTTTTAAGCGCGACGTAGTGGTCGTAGCAACCTTTATAGTTGTAGATGATACTCCAAGTAAATGGAAAAGAAAGGAGAAAAAGTAAATAAATATTTCCACGAGAAATATAATTTGCGTCGCCAGTTAAAGTTAAGTTTCGTGGAAATTAAACGACAAATATTAATAGGTCTTTATGACAGACAACTTTATTCAACGATGATGGCAAAATTTCATAGAGATATAGATGGCTTATTATAATATTATAAATGAATGGAAACATGCAGGAATTGTAAATGAAAGAAAATCACCTTATTGCTCTCCAGTTTTACTAGTACCTAAAAAGGAAGGTGATGAAAGACTTGTGGTAGACTATAGAAAACTGAATTCGCAAACATTAAGCATTCATTTTCCGAATCCAACAATAGATTCTTGTTTAGAGGGCCTTAATAACTGTGAGGTGTTTGCTTGTTTAGATTTCTCGAATGGCTATTTACAAATTCCATTAGATGAAGAATCAAAACCGAAAACTGCTTTCATAACTGAGGATCAAAGATTGGTGTTTGGTTTGAAAAATTCGCCAGCTCAATTTTCCCAGATGATGGCAATGGTGTTAGGACCATTGAAGCAAAAGGGAATTTTGGAATTCTATTTGGATGACGTAATTATTGGGGCGAACACTTGGATGCAAATGACAAGGAAATTAGAAGAAGACAACCTGAAGATTAAAGAAGTTAAGCGAAATTTGAACATAGCTAAAAATAAGACGACCGGACGAACACCTTTTGAAATACTTTATGGCTTTGTACCAAGATTTTATTATGGGATAATCAGAAAAGTTGCAAAAGTCGGAGAAGATGATTGGATACCTCCTCAGAAGATACAAGAAGAAATAAAGGAAAATATTCAGAATGAACAACGTAAAACAAAAAATAATAAGAAACGATACTCTGGAATTAAATACCCAATAGGAGATGTAGTGGTTATGAGAAGAGTACCAGAGATTACCGGAGAACCGACTAAAACACAATTAAAATACAAAGGACCTTTGGTGATAGCAAAAGTACTACCTAGAGATACTTATCAAGTGACTACGTTGAACATATCAAAGGTGGCCATTTATTAACGAGAAATGCTCATGTATCACAGATAAAATTGTATTAGAATTGCGACGAGTCGAAAGAAGAAGATGTAGAAGGTAAAGAAGATGAAGATAACCGCCATGTTAATTTCGACAGTCCGCCAGATGAAGATATAAATGAAGAAATGGAAAACCCAGAAGAATCCTGGAGAGAAGAAAGGAAGAAAGAAGCAAGAACGCGAACAGTACGACGAAAACCAAGACGATTAGATGACTACGAGTTAGACTTTTAAATAAAGTGTTCGTTGAGGGTACCGAATAGTCAGGATGTTCGATTGTTAGCGTGAAAATTGGAAAATTACAAGTTGGTAACACTGAGGGAAGAGAGTGTCGGGTAGAGACACAAGGGAGGTGGTTGCGTTATATTTTTACATAAATAGGGGAATATCATTAAAGAAAAATAATCGCGAAAACTGGTTAAAGGATTACCAATCCTTCGTGACAATGCACCTGTTGACATAACCAGTGTTGCAGAAGTTGATTGGATTGTTGTTTTATTCAGGTAGACCATCCACTATCTGATTTTGAAATGGTTCTAAGTGATTTGTTGCTTATTTAATGAAAAAATTGCGACGGGGTTGTTTTAACACACGAGATAAAATTATAACAACTTTGATTTGAATGCAAAGGATTATATTGCAATAGTGGTTTTTAAGTTTCCTATTTCTACTAATAGCATAATATGAATGTAGAGAAATAGACAAAACGCGTTGATTTCAATAATTGCTAAATAAAATACTTAATGGTAAGGAATAAATTATTTGTAGCTATGTGAATTTGCGGTATGTTTTATAGAAAAGGATATCTTTAATAAATATAAATGTATTAAATATTCAAGATAATACAATAATACTGCTTAATAATTAATCACGACCTCTGACATAACTATAAATACCATTCTTCTGGAACAATTAACATATAAACGTCGCACTGTTGAAACTAATTTTTTCATGATTATTTATCGGCTTATTAATAGCGATAACAAGTTAATCGATAACGATAAATCTTTGATTGTACTAGTTTCGCCTAATCGAATAAAATTATTGAATAATTAATTCAGTGATAACGATGAGAAAGTTATATAATTATGTAGCAATATTAAAGACATGCTACTTCATTCTAAAATGGATAAAATGAAAGTAAAATAATAATTATGCATTATTTGCTAATTTACTGCTTTTATGGGAAGCGACATAATTTAATGTATTGTGCGCCGTAGATATATTGCACAAATTGCTTCAAATTAAAATAAATTGTTTGAAATAGAAAATATACATTTTGACTTCAAAGGAAATTCTTAATAATAACAACAATTACAATATTATTTATAACAAAATATATAGCCTGTATAAAATATCTAACAACGATTTTTTTTTGGTCGTTTGAGTTATTACGACTCTACAAAAAAATTTTCGTTCTTTGCCCTAAAGTTTATTTTATGATTTTTCGGTTAATTATGCACAAAAACGAAAAGAAAATAGCTTTTTTTGGTATAAAGTTTGCTTTTGTGATAGTTATAGTAATAATACTCATTTTTGATTTTTTTTTATAAATTTTAATTAATTTTAATACATTCAAAAATACCGCGCGATCAGAGTGGGGTATTTTAATCTGTTCTCAAACATGTGTTTTTTCAAATTCATTTTTGTGTGTTTATATTAGGAGTATACGGTACAGATATGCGGGGGATTAGTTTAATCTGTTCTCGGACATAATTTTAATTATAATTTTTTTTTATTATTCATTTTTGTGTGTTCATAATGTGTTTATATAATTAGCAGATATATTGTCGAGAAGTTGTTTATATCTGTTCTGTCATTAATGGAATTTTTGTTTTTTTGTATATGGATGCTTTCTAATATATTTCTTGCCTTGTTAATTTTTTTCTGATGTAATTATTGAAGTTTTATCGAAATTGAAAGTGTGTCTTGTTTGTGTTATATGATTTTTAGGGTTGTACTATTGCTTGAAAATTTGTGCCCATTTAAGCATTCTTGTAGATATTGTGTTGTTTGGCCGATGTTTACGCCTTTGCAGTCGTTGCATGGAATTTCATAAATAACGTGTGTTTTCTTTAATGGTGGTATTTTGTCGTTTAATTTAGAGTGTAAGTTTTTGAGATTATTGAAGTTTTTATGTTCAATTTTTATGTTATATGGTGTTAAGATTTTGTTTATTTTTTCTGACAGGTTGTTTATATAAGGTATTGGGACATATTTATAAATAGTTTGGGGGTTGTTTTCATTGGTTTTTGGTGATATTTGTTTTATTTGTGTTGTAGTCTTAATATAATTTTTGTCTTATGATTTTGTTAATGAATGAGAGGGGATAATTATTTTCTCTAGAGAATCTTTTGTTTGTGCTAGGATTTCTGGTCTGGAGTCTGGGCTTGTTAGTTTAATGGCTCTATTAATCAATCCCGTCGCTACATTCTTTTTATGTGACATTGATTCGTATGAATCGAAGTTCAGAAAACGATCAGATGCAGTTGGTTTGTGGTATAATTTTGTTAGGATCTTTTTTCTCGTGCGGATTAATGTTAGATCTAAGAAGTTAATTTTAGAATTATTTTCTTTTTCTATAGTGAACTGTAGTTTTGAGTTAAATGAATTAAATTTATTAAGTATGTATTTTATTTTATCAGAGGGGCTGAAAGCAATGCAATCATCCACGTATCGTTTAGAAAATGTGGGTTTAAAATTTAATTTTGAAATTATGTTTTGTTCTAGTTCTTCTAGTACAAGTTGTGCAATAACACTAGAGATAGGCGAGCCCATTGCTACTATATATAGAACCCAAACGTAAAAACAAAATTAAATATTGTTTTAATTACCTGGCCGCCATTCCAAAGAAACACTTTTTCTTTATCTGGTATATATACAATGTGTCCGGGAAAATGTGGGAAATCTCTCGGATTCAGATAGAACATTAAAAAATAAGATGACAAGTTCCCATAATTTTTTTCCTAGCGGCCCTCCCTACGGAGATACGGCCTCCTAAAGGACGCCACTGGAAATCAATTTTTCTTGAATAACTTTTAAACTACTTATTATAAATTAATGAAAATTTAATATGATAAGCAGTAGTAAGGACCTCTTAAAATACTGCCCTTAAATTTAAATTAGCTTATTTAGTTTACCAGGGGCGGACTAGGTTGTACATTTTAATGCTTACATTTTTAACACCCTGTATGATAACGAGTTAGAAAAAACAAATTTGGATACCTTGAACATTAAGCTAAAGAAAAGGTACTCTAGTTCATTGTCGATAAAATGAACCGTTTTCGAGGAAAAAAAAATAAAAAATTAATGTTTTATTTCTAGTAAAAAGAACCATGTTTTTTATTTTTTTTTGTCTGCAACAAAGTGTGATACAAAAGTCATTCCAGGAACAAAAAAGTTAGTTTAGGTTATTTAATACGACAAATTTACAAAGATTCTTAGAAATGCAGTTTTGTCCCAGAAAGGCACCTTAACAAAAATTATGTTTAGAAATGTACTCACTAAAGCTTGCAACGATTGAACCTAAATACGCTAATTAGAAATAATCAATTAAAAACTTCATAAGTGGGTTCAACATGGGCTCCGTGAACTCTGATACACTCGCGGGCACGACGAATAGAGGACTGCTGTACTCGCCACAACAACCCAGCATTCTTTCTTATCACATCACAATGAAATGTGATCTCTGTAAAAGTTCCTCCCTAGTATCAACCGGAGAGGAATACACAAAGGTTTTGAGATGACCCCACAGGTGAAAATCCATTGGCGTTAGGTCGGGAGACCGTGGAGGCCAGGCAATGGGACCTCCTATGCATATCCAACGGTTTGGATAGACGTTATTCAGGTGGTCGCGTACAGCAACGCTAAAATGAGGTGGGGTCCCATCATGCATAAAATACATACTTTGGCGGGTTGCAAGTGGCAAATGCTCTATTGAATCCAGAAAAGCGTTCTGAAGGAACTGTAAATAAAGTTCACCATTCAATCGTGGCGGCAATACGCATGGTCCAATCAAAAAATTCATCAGCCCATACATGCGAGTTATGTAAATTTACAATACCATTTTTGGTAAACCCTGCTTCATCGGTAAAAATAATAGTGCTAATGAAGTTTGGGTTTGTTCGTTGCTGATCTAACAGCCAGTTTGCGAACTGGATTCTACGAGGAAAATCTTGAGGAAGTATTAGATGCACTTTTTGCAGATGATAAGGGTAAAACAACTGTTCTTTAAGTACTTCATGAATTGTCGTTTTTGACGTATTAAGCTGCGCGGCTAATCTTCGAGTACTTATTGAAGGAGTATCACCTACAGTATCCAAAATATTTTCCTCCAATTGCACCGTACGTACTGTTCTTCTCACACCAGCATCAGTACTTTTTTTCGCAAAACTTCCTAAAACATTAAAGAAAGTCAATAATGTTACCTTATTAACTGGAATCGCCCACCAATCTCTCGTAGACGTTGGTCAAGTTGCTGAAATGTTTTCTGATTTGGAATATTGCGATTAGGATATCTTTCTTCATACAACCTTCTTGCTTCCAAAGCATTGCAAGATGCAAGACCGTACATAAGATGCATATCTGCATACTCACTAAATGTGTATCCCATTATCAAATTAAATTTAGCAAGATATTCAAAATTCAATAATTAATATCGAAATAAAGGATCAACGTGTTAACAATATGAAAGATTACAAGATTTAAAATTTACACGTCAATGCAAGATATTTATTAATTCGTGGGTACCATAGTAACGTTTGTAAAAACAATGCGTTTTTTAGTACTGAAAACAGTTTTATTTCAGACTTTTGTATCACACTTTGTTGCAGACAAAAAAAAATAAAAAACATGGTTCTTTTTAATAGAAATAAAACATTAATTCCTTTATTTTTTTTTTCCTCGAAAACGGTTCATTTTATCGACAATGAACAAGAGTACCTTTTCTTTAGCTTAATATTCAAGGTATCCAAATTTGTTTTTTTAACTCCTTATCATACAGGGTGTTAAAAATGTAAGCATTAAAATGTACAACCTAGTCCGATCCTGGTAAACTAAACAAGCTAATTTAAATTTAAGGGCAGTATTTTAAGAGGTCCTTACTACTGTTTATCATATTAAATTTTTATTAAATTATAATAAGTAGTTTAAAAGTTATTCAAGAAAAATTGATTTCCAGTGGCGTCCTTTAGGAGGCCATATCTCCGTAGGGAGGGCCGCTAGGAAAAAAAATATGGGAACTTGTCATCTTATTTTTTAATGTTCTATCTGAATCCAAGAGATTTCCCACATTTTCCCGGACACATTGTATATATATATATATATATATATATATATATATATTCGCATTTGTGCTTGATGTTATATATATATATATATATATATATATATATATATATAACATCAAGCACAAATGCGATAATACGTACTTGTTAAAACATATCTGCATATTCAGAAATGGATACGCAACGCATAACAAATTCACGTTGTAGACAATCAATGTAGGGACATGTATTTTGGGCTGCCTTGCTCTCATCAGTACGGCGTAAAGTTACAATGCCGTGGATCGGTTTGCTGCATATGCCAGGTGTTGTCGTTCTTGGCCGGTAGATGCCGTGAGATATTCTGATGAGTACGCTAATTATCTATACGAATTTGGTGTGCGTTTATAATTTAATCTTTAAATTTTTTGTGCGTCGTCTTTATATATATATATATATATATATATATATATATATATATATATATATATATATATAGTAAACTCAATCAGTCGGCGATTAAAGGTCTGGTTTATTACTTCCAAGTATATATATTTAAAATAACCCTACATGTTTCGGCAATTATGCCTTTATCAAGGATACAAAAAATATAAATGACAGAATATGAGTTTACCATATCATACCAAGGTCACGAAAATATTATATATATATATATATATATATATATATATATATATATATATATATATATATATATAATTATATATAGTAGATTAAATTTAAGGTCTGTTTTACTTTAATATGTATATATTTAAAACAATCTCTTACATGTTTCGGTAAATATTACCTTTATCAAAGAATCATACTGTTACTGAATATACTGTTACATAATTAATGATTTCGGAGTTTACAGAAAAAATAACATTTTAGATAGTACAAAAGGCACAACCACAGAACCACAGACCCATACTCGTCAAAAAGAGTACATATATTGACTAAAAATGAAGGGTCAAGGACAAAAAAACGCAGAAATTGTACAAAATTTTACAGAAAATTAAGAGAAACATTGACAAGCAAAGAAACTAATCGAAAATAAACCAAAGTGACCACTTACTGCAGTATTCGTGAAAACAAACTGGCATTGTGTTTACCATGCTTTAACGAAAACATGTTTAATTTTAACATTTTTATGTATGTTCTAATACTAAACTAATTTATCTATTTTTGAACAACAAAATCACTTTTTTAAATTACTGATCTTTTCATCTCCTCTTTGAAACTATGAATATATGAAAGCAAGAGTATATCCTACCTTTATTTTTTTTTTGTTTTGTCAGACGGAATAAATTGATGCGACTATAATTTTCGGTTGTTCAATATCTATCTAATAATTACTAAGTAAAATTGTTTTGAAGTCGATCAATTTCATAATAATAAAAAAACAGATTCTAAAATATAATTATAATTACCAGATATATTCTGCAGGTATACTCAAATACTTAAGTTGATGCTATGGGTAAAATTTGACCGGTTTCGTATCTGGGACAGTTTATTTAGACTATTTGTACTCGCAGTGAACGTGCTAAATAATGAAGCTCAATTGATGAATTTTTGTTAATTCTGTTGATGTCGTATGACATAATATCATTAAATTGCATTATATGCAATTGCTTCAATTAGCTTTAAAAAGTTCCCATTTCATTATTGGAACATCTTACCATTTTACTCCTATGACCTCCCAAGAACCTAACGGTATAAATTGTACTTTTTAAAATGGAAACGCATCTTTCTTTCTCCAGGTTTATCGACTCGTTATTTAATGTTTTAGAATAAATTAGTTTATTTAAATAAATTCAGGATTTTGTAATGTAAATGTAATTTTTATGAAAACACTTCTTTTAATTTTTGCGTAGCCAGACGGCTGTCGCACACTTTGGCTTGCTATGCGTGTGGCTCGTACGTCTAACACCACCGACGGCACGGCCCTGAGAATATCTTGTGTATTCGCGATTATCTTCTCATTTAATGTCATATGCAGCAAAGCATGGATGAGAACCTTTTTTTTTAAGTTTTCGTAATAAATAATTGAATGCAATTATTATTTAATATTAATATTTAATTAATTAATTAATATTAATATTTAATACTTACACATAAAGATTAAGCTGTGTTTATTTTTGTTTCAGAGAACATGCCGATTATGGAATTTAAGTGTAACTGCTCTAATAGTTTTAACAATTTATAACATATCATTAACGCTAAAATTGATGTACAGTTCAGATTGTACAAAAAATATTATACAAGTGCAGAATCCCACAGAGCCACCACGAAATCCTTGTCTTAATAATATCGAAGGCTTGGAAAAAGATGACCCAAACGTAAAATTAGATTTGCGCCTAGGCAGATGGGATAATTCTCTAACATATAAATATTTTGACAATTTTTGGGCTGGAGACCAATATGGCCAACTTGGTGAAGAGTATTCGATTTGTTTGGCAACACAGAGTTCGGTGGATAAGCTGTACTCGTTGGTAGATGTTACCAATAATTGGTCTGGGCCAATATCAGTTGCTGCCTTCGCGGCAAGTGACGATGAATTAAATCTTTTAATTTTATATATAACATATCTGAGACAGTGTAACGCAAATATAAAAGATAGGGTAACTTTTCATTTGGCGTTACCAAAAGGTAGAATGGCCAAATCTGTGGATGTTGATGTAAGTGAGTTACCTGACATGGATTGTTTGAAGCCAGAGGCGACTTTAAAGCAATTGTTGAAACGTAGAACGAGTGAGACGGTGAAGTGGAGAAGTAAGAATGTATATCCACAAAATCATCTAAGAAATCTCGCAAGGAAGAATTGCCAGACAAAGTTTGTGTTTCTCACAGACGTTGATATAATACCTAGTTATAAGCAAGCGGAAGAATTAGATAAATTTTTGAAGCGTACAAGTTGTAAACGTCTATGTGCTTATGTGATTCCTACTTATGAAATTGACGAAAGAGTTCTTTTTCCCGCGAATAAATCCGAGTTACTAAGGTTAGCAAATAAAGGACTTGCAAGACCTTTCCATCAGAAAGTTTTCATTTTCAATCAATTTGCTACGAATTTTTCCAGGTAATAATCTTAAATCAGAATTATTTCAATGCTTTTCACATGTAATTTTTCGGATTTGATGTTTATTAATACCAATATGTTAAAATTTGAACATTTATCATAATGCACGTGATAATATATATATATATATATACAGGGTGAGTTTTTTTGAATATTTAGCATTGGGATCTCAGAAACTACTGGAGATAGAAAAACGCTTAAATGGGGAAAGATGCGCAGTTTTACGAGTTTGATTTAAAACTGCTTTTGCTTCTCCAATAACTTTCGTGGCTTATTAGATATTCAAAGAAAACTAAATTTTACGATTTTCTTTAAACATGCTTAGCATCGTTAATAGTAATTTTAGAGAAAAAGTGTTCAGACAAAAGTTTTAGATAATTTTACGCCAAATAAAACTTTGTAGCTAATTTTTTTTTTTCGTTCACTATTATCGAGTTATGATACAAACTTGTGTTTTTTAAATGGAAACCATAGTTGGTTTTGACATCATTAAAAAGCTTATTTTTTGCTGATTACAATTATATCAGGTTTGATATGTTTATTTTAAAAAATAAAGAGGATATAGACATTTCTATAATTGTTCACTTTATAAGATAAAAACTTAAAAAAAAAAATGTTTGGTGTTTTGTAATTCAAAAAACGAAAAATCTGAGTTACAATAGTGTTCGTTGGAGCAGTCGAGATAAATATACTAACATTGCTTTCACGTTGAGTCACAGAAGTGAGAGCTGTTAATTTTTACTTTTAAGTCAAGTTAATTGTCAAACATTGACAATTAACTATTAATTCATTTAATTATAACTTAACTATAAGCGGTGCAAACGGCCGTTAATCATAAGTTTGCATTGGCTATGGAATTTTCTAACGTAGAAAAGCGTGATATGGTTGAATGTTACATTCAGTGCCAAAAGAATTCTACTAGAGCTGCTGAAGTTTATTTTGAAAATTATTTTGATCCGACGTCAGCCGTCGCTACCTACTTTTAAGAGATTATGGGATAATTTAGCAGATTATGGTTCGTTCGTTAAACCAAAATAAAAAAAAATGGATGGATGAAGATAGAGAAATAAACATATTAGCAAGCGTCGCTCAGAATCCATCTACATCGACCCGACAAATTTCAACAGAAATGGGCTCCTCTCAACGCACTATTGTCAGAGTGTTGAAGAAGCATAAATTTCGTCCCTACAAATTATCAGTATCACAAATTTTACATGAAGGTGATAACATCACACGAATAGCTTTTTGTAGATGGTTTAAAAATCAGTGTAAAAACGATCCACACTTTTCAATGAAAATATTATGGACTGATGAATCTCGTTTCACAAATTGTGGAATGTTTAATAGGCACAATGAGCACATATGGTCTCGAACAAATCCACTTCACGTTGAACATAGGAGACCACAAATTAAATTTGGGTTTAATGTTTGGTGTGGTGTTATAGGATCAACTGTTCTTCCTCCTTTTATTTTTGATGGATCACTAACTGGCAATCGTTATCTTAATTTTTTACAACAAGATTTCGAGGAAATGTTAGATAATTTAAATTTAAGAACCCGAGCAATGCTGCAATGGTTTCAACATGACGGAGCGCCTCCGCACAATCAACTGAATGTTAGAAATTATTTAAATTTGAACTTCCCTAATCAATGGATAGGACGAAATGCACCTATTGAATGGCCGGCTAGATCCCCTGATTTATCAGTTTTGGATTTTTTCTTGTGGGGTGTACTAAAGGACACAGTATACAAAAGAACATATGAAACAATCGACGATTTAAGAGAAGCTGTCTTAGTTGCTTTTAATAACATCGATAGGCGTAAAGTCCGCAATGCTACAAATTCTGTTGTGAAGAGATGCAATTTGTGTATTAATAATAATGGAGGTATCTTTGAACATTAATAATGTTGTGTGCCCTTAATAAAAGTTCTTATAGTTTTCATTTTATTACTACATAAGATTTCAAAATAAGTTTTTGTTTGGTTTGTATTTTATCAGTTCGAAATTCAATTGTTTTCAATAAAAACCATAAAAATGTCTATATCTTCTTTATTTTTTAAAATAACCATATCAAACCTTATATCATTGTAATCAGCAAAAAATAGGCTTTTTAATGATGTCAAAACCAACTATGGTTTCCATTTAAAAAAACACAAGTTTGTCTCATTACTCGATAATCTTGAACGAAAAAAAAAAATTAGCTACATAGTTTTATTTGGCGTAAAATGATTAAGTTAAGTTAGGTTAAGTGTTCTCTAATGGGTAGGTATATTGCTGACAAGTTATTTAAATATGTTCGGGAATTTATTGAATTTGTATTTTTTTGTATGTGTATGCTTTCTAGTATATTTCTTGCTTTGTTGTTTTTTCAGATGTAATTATGGCGGTTTTATCGAATTCGTAAGTGTGTTTTCTTTGTTTGATATGTTTTTTAAGGGCTGTACAATTGTTTAAAAATTTGTGTCTATTTGAACGTTCTTGTAGACATTGTATTGTTTGGCCCATGTATACGCCTTCGCAGTCATTGCATGGAATTTAATAAATAACGTGTTTTTTTAGTGTAGGTGTATTGTATTTTAATTTTGAGTATAAGTTGTTGAGATTATTGAAATTCTTTTGAGCTACTTTTATATGGTGTTAAGATTTTGTTTATTCTTTCTGACAAGTTGTTTATGTAAGGCAGCAATGCAAACACTGTCGATATTTATGCGGCCCGCAAACGAATTTTAAAAATTGTACGAAAAACTACAGAAGTAGGTAAAAATCCATTCAAATCAATATTTCTTAACTTTTTATTTTATTCTAACTTTTGTAGTTGTTAGTAAGATATGTACCTTTTTACCCTTTAAGTACCTGCTACTTTCTTGTTCAGGTTTACTACGTAGGACATGTATGCTCCTCGTCGTTCCAAGCATATTGTTACGAGACTAGAAATCTGTCGAACCAACTAGATTACTCGAAGATTCGCGAAACACGTCGGTATTATCCCCGAACAATGTGGTAGGTTCTCGATGTTAGGTAACTCGTATAAATACAGCGGCATCGCCCGCTATCGGGGCAGTTAAGTTTTAACTACGGACAGCGAACGTTATATTGTTTGATTTGTAATCTGTGAAGACTAAATATTTCGTCGTTCGAACTTGCCATCTACCTACGTAACAATATAATATCAATTTTGATATGGATAAACCAGGCCTCAGTAAAAAACGTAGTCGTTAGGTTGAAGATGAAAATCGACAGTTTCAAGATATTTGGACCGAAAAATACTTTTTTATTTCATCGCATAACGAAAGTGTCTGTTTAATACGCAAGAGTAGTGTTTCTATTCCGAAGGAATATAATGTGAAAAGGCATTATGAAATCCAACATCATACTTTTACCACATTAACCGGCGACAATCGAACGTAAAATATTTCCACTTTACAAAGGGAACTAACAGGCCAGCAAGCTATGTTTACAAAACCAATTCAAGATGCTGAAACAGCTACTGAAGTTAGCTTTGAATTATCTCGAATAATAGTGAAAACTTGTCGGCCTTTTAAAGATGGTGAGTTTGTTAAGCAGTGTTTAGATATCGCCGCAAAAGAAATGAGTCCGAAAGATGCAAAGAGGTTTGAGAAAATTCTACTAAATCGGATGACTGTTCAAAGAAGACTTACCACATTAGCAGCTAATATAGAAGTGCAATTAGCTACGAGATCGAAAAGTTTTGAGACGAATCTACAGATATAAGTTCCACTGTTTAACTCTTAATATTTTTACGAGGTGTAACGCAAAATTTTGAAGTGATTAAAGAACTGATTGGTATGAGTTCTTTGACAAGTCAAACCAAGGGGAGTGACATGCTCAGAGCTCTTCCCACGAGGTCTCAATCACCGACACTTCACACAATTTCTCGAGGATATTGAAAGCGAATATGGTGATCGCCTGTTTTACACTGAACTAAGGTGGCTAAGTCGTGTGTTGTCACTAGAGCGGTTTCTTAACTTGATTGAAGAAATCAAAATATTTCTAGCGGAAAAGAGATAGGACGTCTCCGAACTCGACAACCCTGATTGGCTGTGTGACTTAGCGTTTCTTGTAGACAACACAAATCACTTGAATGTCTTAAATACGCGCCTCCAAGGCAAAGATTAATTGATTTCTTATACTCGTTATACTCTAATGTTTCGTCCTAGCAATGCAAATTGAGGCTTTTCAGGACGCAAATTGAGTCTTTTCAGGACACAAATCAATGCAGTCAATTACAGCCATTTTCCTAATTACAAAAAAATTATGGAGAAATTCAATAAAACTGACGTAAATTTCGCTTTTGTTGAAAAAATTGATATTTTAATACAAGCTTTTCATGATCGTTTTCTAGACTTCAAAAAAGTTAAACCTCTATTAGACATTTTCAGCAATCCTTTCAACATTTCACCCGAAAATGCACCGGAATCAATACAGCTGGAATTGATAGACATGCAAAATGATGATAATTTACGAAACAAGTTTAATGAAGGTAATTTGCTCAACTTTTACCGTTGCGTTGACAAAACCGCTAATAAAGAGTTGCGAAATAAATGCATTGAAATGCCGCAAACAAAACAAAAAATCGAAACCGACTGGCAAATGAAAATCTGGAAGCAATTTTACGTGTGGCGACAAGTAATATGGAGCCAAACATAAACAAAATTGCTAGGTCAATGCAATGTCATGCATCAAAATAATAAAACATGAAATATTACATTGTAATGATTAGATTACATTACGATTACATAATTACAACAAACATTTTTGAATGTTCTTTTATTTTCATCATTTGTAGTAATTCATACTATTTAAAAATAAAAATATTTGTGTTAATAAGTATTCTTTGTAGTGGCCCATCCTTGGCTTATAATTTTCCCGAGTGGCCCCTGTTTCCTATAAGTCTGTGCATCCCTGATGCAAGGTATTGGGACATATTTATAAGTAGTTTGGGGGTTGTTTTCCTTGCTTTTCGTGGTATTTATTTTATTTGTGATGTATTGTGGATGTAATTTTTGTTTTATGATTTTGTTAATGAATTTTAGGGGATAAATATATTTTGTTTGTGATAAAATTTCTGGTCTGAAATCTGGGTTTGTTAGTTTAATCGCTCTATTAATTAATCCCGTTGCTACATTATTTTTGTATGACATTGATTGGCACATATCAACTGCATCTGATCGGTTTCTGAATTTCGATTCATGCCATTTACACCTTTAATTTCGATAAAAACTGTAAGAATTACATCTGAAAAAAAAACACAGCAAGTAATATACTAGAAAGCATCTACATACAAAAAATACAAATTCAATAAATGACCGAACAGATTTAAATAATTCGTCAGTAATATACCTACCCATTATATAAACATCCCTCCGTATAATATCAATATAAACAACACAAAAATAAAAGAACACATGCATGAGAACAGTTCTCCCCCCCCCCCGCCAAAGTCTTGATAAAGCTAGCGTTCTTCCCGCCCGTCAAAATAAACACGGTCGAAAACAATCTACCTGCTAGTATTATATCTTTCAACATTTCAATAAATTTTACAGTTTTTGAGAAAAATACTATATATAGTATCGAAACGTCACATTAATTGTTTTAATTACCCGAACGTTACTCCCAACAAATATTACTTTTATCTCGTATATATACAGGCTGTTCACGCAAAAACGCCCCAGCTCCTAGCGCACTTAGCGGCTTAAAAAATACTACGAACTGATCTAAATCTAGTTTTTACCTATTTTCTTTTCAAATTGTAACCTTTTTTTTAATAATTTAATAGAGATTTTTTTTTCTGAATTCAGTGATGTACCACAACCAATATTTCTTATTTATTTTATGGTAATAACAAAAAATAATAACCAAGATTGACACAGCTGTGGTTTTCGGAAACAATGTTTCAGTACGAAAACAACAATCTCTTCAATAACTAATTCTAAACAATCGATAACATTTAATAACTGAACAACTAAATAAAGACATGACAAATTAACGAAAATGTTCAAATTTCTTTCAAGACATTCTCGACATTTAGATACCACACTTTGCGTAGCATTAATTAGAATTTATGCTGGCGTTTCCCGACAAGCGTTGGCTATTCTATCTTTAAAAATTACGGCCGTTTCTGGGCGAGTAACGTAAACAGTGTCTTGAATGTATCCTCAAAAAAATCCAAGAAAAAATCCAAGGTTGTTATGTCGCAAGACTGGGCGGGCCATGGTACAGGTCCGTAAGTTCCTATCCATTTATCTTCAAATTCTGTATTTAAATAAACTCTAATCAAAGAGCGTTATGTGGTGTAGCTCCATTTTGTTGAAAGAATAGTTAATTCCTTTCAATTAATGGCAAGTTATCTAATACTTCTTGTAAATCTTCTGTCAAAATTCGGAGATATTTTTCTTGATTGAGATTTTCGTCAATGAAAATTGATCGTATTATCCTGCCGCCTAGTATCCCACACCAAACGTTCAAGAAAACCCTATTTGAGGATTTTGTTCGATGGCGATATGTGAGTTTTATACACTCCAGTACCGGTGATTAAAACGATTAAAATTTCTTTTGTTTGTAAATTTACATTCGTCAGCCCACAAGTTTTTTGTGTAAAACAACAAATTTGGCCTTAATTCGTTTAAAAAGAAATTTCCAAAATTTATCCGACGCTGTGGATCGTTTTCGTGGATTGTGTGAATTTTTGGCAATGCGAATGACTTGCAATTATTCTTCTTTAAAATGGCATGTACGCTTCCGATTGAGACATTCAAACTCTCAGAAATTTGTCTCACTGACGTCCAACGATTTTCTTCAAGACTCTGTAAAACACTCATCACAAGATTTTCGTCTTGGTATGTATGATTTTGGCTTTTTTAAACTTCCATATTGAGATATGTTGGATTCCAAATGAGCAAACTTGCAACGCCTTGGGATCCGTCTATTGGGAAAACGTTCTTGATACCGAGGCAACGTTTGTCCACTGTTTTTATTACTCTCAAAATAAACTTGCAGCATGCCAACAAGTTCATTATTATTCATTTTTGTTGCAAAAAATAGTTAAACAAATTAAAACTGACGTATACAATTTTTGACATTAGTTTTCATAGTCAGCGCTATGTCTCAGTAGTTTTTCAAAGCCTAATGCGAATAAACCCAAGTATTATTTAAAAACCACGGCTGTGTCAATCTTAGTTATTATTTTTTTGATTACTCTAAAGTAAATCAGAAATACCGATTGTGATACATCACTGAATTCAGAAACAAATCTCTATTAAATTATCAAAAAAAAGGTTACAATTTGAGAAAAAATTGGCATATGACCTTGGAAAGGATAAACATGTAAAAATTAGATTTAAGATTCAGTTTCTAGTACTTTTTAAGCCTTTTAATTTGAAGTATAGCTTCTTACAATCCGATTCGAAATAAGTGCGCTAGGAGCAGGGGCGTTTTTGCGCGAACACACTGAACACCCTATATATATATATATATATATATATATATATATATATATATATATATATATATATATAAATAATTTATTTTTTTGTGACCTTATATTTTATATAATTTCTGTGAAGTTCTTTTTGGCGTTTTGTAGGTCAAGTATAAACGATCAGTTATTTTAAAATGCTTTTATTTCTCATACATGTTCCGGAGTCGTTCTCCTTTTTCAATGAACTAGAATATAAAATACTGTGATGTGGTTTTGAGTTATGTTACTTTTGTTTTATGTCAAAATTCCTTTTACAGACGTCACTTGTGTGTATGCAGTTATATAACAAGTGTTCATTTGAAAAGTCAATCTAGGTTACTTTGAAATTTTGATAAAATAACACGCAAATATATTAGTATGTGTTTGTTGTTCCGTAAACGTACATCCAAATGACATTTGATAATGTCAATCACAAATATCAGTTAGTGCATAAAATAATCGTGCGCCGATTCTGGTTTAAATAAATTGCTTCTCAGTTTTAAAATGGCTTTCACTTTAGAACATAAAATTTTTTTAGTCCAGGCTAATTTTCGAAGTGGTAATAAAATTGATAAACAAACCGGAAATATTGCACGAGTCGCCTACAAGAAAAAAAGAACACACGGAACAGGACAAAATAATCATGGAAGAAATAAAAGATGCACTAAAGAGGCTAAAGAGAGGCAAGACAGCAGGAATTGACGGAATAACAACAGAGATGGTAAAGAATTTGGGAGAAAATGGAATAGAAGTATTAGAAATACTATTTAATAAAATATGGGACGAACAGAAAATACCAGAGGATTGGGAAATGGGAGTTTTGTTACCGATAGATAAAAAAGGAGACAACAAACAGTGTAAGAATTATAGGGGAATTACACTATTGTGTGTCATGCTAAAAGTTTATGAAAGAATCTTGGAAGAGAGATTAAAAACAATAATCGAGGCGCAACTCGAAGAATCACAGAATGGATTTAGAAAAGGTAGAAGTGTACAGGACAATATATTCACATTGAAGCAGATGACGGAAAAGAGTGCAAACAGCACGATATACATAGGTTTTATAGACATAGAAAAGGCTTTCGATTGTATACCTCGAAACTTGGTGTGGAGGAGCCTAGAGAAAAGAGGAATAAATAGCAAACTGAGGAAAGCAATAGCAAGCATATACAAGTGTACAAGAAACGTGGTGAGAGCGTGTAATAGGCAATCAGAAGAGTTTGAAACAAGGGAAGGATTGCGGCAAGGAGTACTTAGTCCTATACTATTTAATATAATACTTGATGACGTACTGAAAGATATTAAAAACAACACAAAAAAGATACAAATAGGATATAGAAATATGGGGCTGGTGGAGGTAGCGGAGAACGCGTTTGCTGATGACTTGGTGGTATACGCAAATACCGAAAAGGACCTGCAAACAAACTTGGTAATTTGGGAAACAGCACTGAAAAAGAGAAACATGAAAATTAACGCAGACAAAACTAAAGTGATGGCGATAAGGAAAAACCATAAACAGTTAACAATTAAAGTAGGAGGAAAGGACATCGAACAAGTTGAAACATTTAAATACTTAGGAGTAAACATTCATAGAGAAGGGAAAGAAGACACAGAGATTAATGACAGAATTGAAAGCACGACAAAGTTGTACTATACACTCAACAACACTTTCATTAGAAATAGAGAAATTTCAACGAAGACAAAAATGACGGTGTTTAAAACCGTATATAGACCAATACTAACATATGGGTGTGAAAGCTGGATACTAAATAACAAAACAAAATCCAAAATACAAGCGATGGAGATGAGGTATTTAATAGCAGTCAAAGGAGTAACACGCAGGGACAGAATAAGAAATGAAGTGATAAGGCAAGATCTGAATACAGAGCCGATCCTCGAAACTATAGAGAGACAAAAATTGAAATGGTTCGGACACGTCGTTCGTACGGAAGAAACAAGGCAGACAAAGAGGGTATGGAAAGCTAAGACACTACAGAAAAGGAAGAGAGGTAGACCAAAGAATACATGGGACAATACAGTAGCGGAAAACCTGCAAAAACGTGGAATGACATGGAGAGAAGCAGAAGTTGTGGCAAAAGATAAGAAGGAATGGGAAAAATTCATTTACAATAAAAAATAGAATTAAGTTTCAGAGTGAAAATTAAGTGTATACCTTGACACCCGTAGGGTAATTGCAAGGTTTATCGATTATAATAAATACATAATAAAATTGATGGTTTATGGATTCATTCAGTTCAAGATTGCATGGTAGAATTTCAAGTTGAGTTTCCACATTTTGTAATAGATTATATACAATTTAAGAATACTTTGGATAGAACTTTAAAACTTTGTTCTGAAACTGGTAGTCTCTTAAGAAAATCAGGCAGCGGAGCAGTTAAGAAACTAACACCTCAAGTTGTCAATCGTGTTGAAGAAATAATGGAAAATGAACCACAAACATCTGTTCGACATTTGAGTCAATAAATAAACCTTTCTGTTGGTACAACTCACAAGTT
Organism: Melolontha melolontha; assembly: GCA_935421215.2. Taxonomy (NCBI): domain Eukaryota; kingdom Metazoa; phylum Arthropoda; class Insecta; order Coleoptera; family Scarabaeidae; genus Melolontha; species Melolontha melolontha. Next base: position 24,791,839 of record OW285240.1, on the reverse strand, counting down.
ATTTAAAAAATATATGCAACTTCATCCATACCGTGTCACAGCAGTACAAGAATTGTTAGAAATTGATTACGCACGTAAACTACAGTTTTGTAATTGGTTTGTAAATATAAACAATAATGAAGAACTTTCGCAAAGAGTCATCTTTACTGATGAAGCATGGTTTTATAAAACGGGATACCTAAATTCACAAAATACAAGAATTTGGAGTAGTGAAAATCCACATGTAATTAATGAAGAATCGCTACATCCAGAGAAAATTGGTGTTTGGGCAGCGATAAGCCAAAGGCGAATCATTGGACCAATATTTTTTCAGGGAACGTTAACTGCTCAAAGGTACCGTACGGAAATTTTACAACCATTTGTCAATCAGTTGCATGATGATGAACTACAAAATGCATATTTCCAACAAGACGGAGCACCTTGTCATTGTACTGCAGAATCTTTGGATTATTTAAGCGAATTTTTTGATGAGCGTATAATTAGTCGAAATACTGAAATTGCCTGGCCTGCACGTTCATGCGATTTAACACCTTGCGACTTCTTTTTGTGGGCTTAATAACATATTTCGAACACCTATATTGAATTTGAATGATATGCTACAGAGAATCGAACAGAAATGTATGGAAATTAATAACAATCCAGTAATGTTGCAGAATATCATCAGAAATTTTGAACGGAGGATTTTAAAGTGCATTGATCTTGAAGGACAACATTTTCAACATTTGTTATAGTTTTCAAAAAATACCTATTATTTGTTATTTATTTGTATGTATGAAACTGTCAAAATATACGAATTCGTAGGTTAAGTAGTAAATTTTAATTTACGACATGCTTCAAAATGTTCTCAGTAAATCACATGCTAGATTGACATTTCAAATGAACACTTGTTATTTGCATTGTTAAATGGTTGTACGAGACAATATATTCAAAAACTATCGTTAGATCACTGTTGTGCAAATGTGTACGATATTTTGGCAATCTGCGAAAAAGTATGGCTTTTTATTTTTCTTTTTTTGATGTTTTTATATATACGGTTTCATTTGCACATTAACAGTGTTGTAAAATTGAATTAGCACGGTGCTTTATTGTTAAATTATTGAGAGAATTTTTTGATTTAAATTTGTGAACGCGTGTGCATGTGGTGCATGTGGTCGTGTGCGTGTTTGTTTGTGTGCGTCATTGTTTTGGTATGATGTAGATCATCACCTGATAATGTTATAATATATAGAACTTAAGTTGCTGTTATCACTTCTGTTGTCAGTGCTGTTCTTGTTGTGTATCATTTCTTTAATTTCATGTTTTTTTGTGTTGGATTCTCTCTCAATAATCTCAGTACCGTTATAGTTGAGGCTGTCTTGTCAGTTTTAGAATAATTGTGGGCCTGTAACCGTTGAGGTATTGTTTGGTTTGCCTTATGTAACATCCATTACAATCATTGCCCGGGATCCTGTATATGCTGTGGGTTTGTTTGTTGTTTTCTATTTTAGGTTTGAGGTTTGAATAAAATCTTTTTAGAGTGTTATTGAGTTTGTAGGATGTTTTTATATGGCATTGTTTTAAGGAATGGCTAATTTTTTCTAATAGGTTGTGAAGTTATGGTATGCTAATATAGTTTTGGAATTATTTGTTATGATTTTATATTGTTATTGTATATTTTGTGGACACGTCCTTTTATTGTTTGATTTATAAAATGTGTGGGATACTGGTTTTCCGTTAATATGGTTTTAATTTTTGTGATATTGGCTTTTCTGAATTTAGTGTGTGATAGTTTTATGGCACGATCGGTTAGGTTGTTTATAACACTCTTTTTGTACGAATAAGGAGCATTCGTATATCTGAAAGATGAGGTAGGTTTGTTGTACCATTTAGAATAGATGTGACCCTGATCATCATGTGAGATATTTACATCGAGTAACTTTATATTTCTGTTATTTTCGGTTTCCATGGTGAAACGTTTTCTGTCATGAAAGGTGTTGAATTTGTTTAGGAGATATTGTTATCTTTTCGTAGGTATACAGGTGATTATGTCGTCTACGTATCTCTTGAAAAAAACCGGTTTAGAATCTAGAGTGTTGAGTACGCTAGTTTCTACATGTTCCATAACAAGTTTTGCTATAGGGGCTGCGAGATATGAACTCATGGCTATTCCAAAAGTTTGTTTATAGAATTCGTTGTCATATTTGAAGAAGGTGTTATGCAGGCAGAATTCTACTCCTTTGACGAACTCTTTTTTGGTATAGTGTGGTGTGTTGTTGGATTTGGTCCTATTTCGATTGTACTATATCTATAGCTAAGTTTGTGGGTGTGTTTGTATACAGCGATTCGACATCCAAAGATAATATCGTGTGTTCGGAGGATATTGTTTTTTTAGATATGAACTGTTAAAAGTGCCATGAATCCTTAACATAACATTCAGTTTTTCCCAGTATTTTGGTGAAACTGTCACCTAAGTACTTGGCCATGTGATATGTGGGGGCTTGGATTGGAGATTATTTGCCTAAGGGGAATGTTTTGTTTGTGGATTTTGGGTAAATCATAGATTGAGGGTGGCTGAGCGGTATTAATCCGTAGTTTGTAATCACATCTTCAAATCTAACTTGTGTCATCTATTGACTATGCTATTATTTTCCTTTTGTATTTTTTTTTGGTTTGATTGTGCCTTTCTTGTTTGTAGGTTGAAGTATGTTTTAAAAGCTTTTTTGAATTTTTAGGGTAATCATCGTTTATACTTGACCTACAAAACGCCAAGAAAAACTATATATATATATATATATATATATATATATATATATATATATATATATATATAAATAATAGATTTTTATTGGTTTTAGCGACCTTTTATTGAATTTTGATGTTTGTTTGATGTTGTTACTACCAGAAAATGAAATAAACAATGTACAAAATAGTTTTAACAATTTCCACCCAAATTTAAAGTTTACCATTGAAATAGAAAAAAACAACTCCATAAACTACCTAGACCTAACACTGACAAGAACAAAAAACAACATACAAACAAAATGGTACACTAAACCAACCGCATCCGGCAGATATGTAAACTTTTTTTCTAACCAACCCCTATCCCACAAAAAAAATGTAGTAACAGCGTTAGTAGACAGAGCCTTAAATCTCACTAACCCAATTTTCAGACCAACAGTACTAAATAAAGTTAAAACAATTTTGTCAGAAAACAACTATCCACCACAATTCATACAAAAAATTATAAAACTTAGACTCAATAAAATTTATAACAAAACAAACAACCAAAACAATAACAAAAAAGCCTTTCATTTTAGCTATTTTGTATTTTAATTTTATGTAATTATCAACGTTAAATGTTAACTCAATTTGTAATCATTTTTTAATCTAATTTAAAACCTAAAATTGTTAATAATTGTTAAGTCTCCAATTAATTCATACAGATATTAATCACTTTAATGTCCCCCTACCATTCTAAGCTATTTTAATTTAATGATTTAATTTTCAACGTAAAATGCTAACCTAATTCGTAATTTATTTCTTAATATAATTTTAAATTTAAAATTGTTAATTTAATTGTTATATCACACGAAATAAACACAGATCTCATGTTCATTGTAATGATTCTTGTTTCCAGATGCTTGAAAAAGACTGAATTGATAAAAGTCGAAACGTCGTAAACAAACATCAAAATTCAATAAAAGGTCGCTAAAACCAATAAAAATCTATTATTTTTAATATTAAGACACGGCCAATAAAATAAAAAAGAAAAACAAAATTCTTTAAACACTAAATATATATATATATATATATATATATATATATATATATATATATAAATATAGTAACATAAATTTGTTTTATTTTAGATGGCAGCATTCACAACATGAGAGCACAGACATTCATGTTAGCCATCCTGTTACAAATTTCGAATTTCATTACGAACCATTTTATATCGCTACGGATGACGCTCCACCACATGATGAACGGTTCGTTGGTTATGGATTTACGAGAAACACTCAGGTACTACGATGTTATTTAATTATATAATTTAGTATACATGCTTGTTACTTATTTACAAAGCTAGAGATATATGAGCGAGTTCTTGAAATAATTTTTAGACTTAATTATGTAGCGTAACAATGTCACATTAACATATAATATGTTAATTTAAACCTTGTATAATGGTACGCCAATCGTAGTATTATATTGTTATTGCGGGGGTAGTTATCCTGGGCTATCTTCCTTGAGCAAAATAAAATATTGTTATAACGGCAAGAAATAATGACATTTAAAAGTGTTAGTGTAAAATTTTACGTCAAGAAATTGAAGTATTGCTGTGTAATAAATTTTGAAAGAAAGCATGTCGAATGCAAATGTGAAAATCGATAAATTGGAGTATCTAGGCGTCATCAAATTCTTGTATTTAAAGAGGTTAACCGGTAAAGAAATTGAAGATATGCTTAACACACTTGGCGATCAATGCCCATCATATGCAACTGTCAGAATTGGATTGTCCGTGATTCAAAAGCGTTGAAGATGAGTAGCGACCAGAAAGACTGATTTCAGTGTATACCCCCGAAAATATTCACGCAGTTCACGACATGCTATTATCAGACCTGAAATATATAGCTAAGGCACTAAATTTTCATATGAACGCGTCCATCATATAGTTCGCGTCGATTTAGTTATGAAAAAAATTTCTGCAAAATGGATTCCTAAATGCTTGAACGCCGAACACAAACGAGCAAGTGTGAAAGCATTACGGTCAATATGTGCCCGTTTTGAAGGAGATCCAGATGTTTTAACCCTTTGTGTCCTGGCATATTAAATTTTTAGATTTACCAGAAATGTTAAGTATGATTTGTTTGCTTATTATGTAAAACAAGTCCCTGAATTTTTTTAGAATTTTTTTCTTAAAATACTTGGAGGGGGGTATCGGGACTTTGAAGTCCCGTCAAAGCTAAAGATAATAAAATTTGGTTGATTTACAAAAAAATATTTTGTTTAAAATATTATTTTATGTGATACATCTGTTAGAGCAATGTTATAAAAAAATATTAATAAATGTGTAGTAACAATACATTAATTTTCGGACATGCTGTGATAATCCAAAAAACAATTTTTTTCTCTCGTTGCAACATAAATATATTCCACAAGTTAAGGACTTGGAGTGAGGACGCGACTCTATTGCCATTGATGAGCATTGTTCACACCTTCTTCGTATTTTGGTAAAATTTGGCCAGTGACTTCCTCGATTACTTAGTCGAACATTGTTGCTTACACTATAGTTATATTTTCTTCGTTTTGTTGGTGCAGGACTAAGATGACTGCAGTTTGGACTACCAGAACATGGACTCGATCTTGGGCTACTACTTTCACCGCGAATCAAAACTTTTTTGGCAAGTATTTGAATTGAGAGAACTAGTCATAAGTCCTAGAATTCTAAGAGAGACATATTCTCTTCTGGATGCATTGTTTTGTAAATGATGTAACTGTTGACAAATACTAAATCTAGTAAACCAAAAAAAAATCTGGTGCCACCATTTCTTTGAACGTCTGTTAACAGCATAAGCTTGTCGTAAACGATCAGCATGATCAACACCCCCCATGTATTGATTATAATCCACAATAATTTTTGGGCAATTTACATTTTGTTGCGTCCCATCTTCTTGTAGTCGCCGAACTGTGGTAAATTCTGTGCTATGGAAATTTGACAGCATATGAACGACTCTGTTATCATACCACTTAAAGTATGTTATATCCATACTAGAAACTCTGTAATCGCAATCTCCTCTTTTCATGCTTTTATCTGTTTGGAGATCTTTTGGTAGACCGTCTCTTGTCTGTCTCACTGTTCCACAAGCCAGCGTATTTTCAGATTTTAATTTTTCTAATAACTTTGCCGAGGTAAAATAATTATCAAAATACACTATTCTGTGTTTTCCCCAATAACTCTCTAATAGAGAAAGAACGACTCTTTCTCCTAGTCCAAATTGAGCAAATTTTTCACTTCATTCTTTCCTTGATAAATTTCAAATTTCTTGAGTATCCCTTTTGATCGGCTATACACCTTAACTTATATCCACGTTTTATCGGCTTCATTGGGTTATACTGTTTAAGTGTAGAACGCCCTTTAAACAAAATCATACTTTCGTCTACAGACAGCTCCCTGGTGCCATTATACAGTGTATCAAACTGAATATTTAGAATGTCAATGAGTGGTCTTAATTTATACAGCTTGTCTTTGTTTTCATGAGGTATTTGTGCATTGTCATTAATATGTAGCATAGATAATATCTGTTCAAATCTATTTTTAGTCATCGTTCTCTGCACTAAAGGAATCCCCAGATCTTCCGCAGATGACCAGAATTGTTTATAACTAGGCAATTTGTGATAACCCATAACGTAATTTATGCCTATGAAACCTAGTATTTCATTTGACTTGACGTTCGAAACCTTGTTTCTTTGTACGGCGTACAAATTATTTTGATAAACAATATCATCTATCATTGAAGATCCTACTACAGTTAAAAAATAATCTGTATAGTTTTTACACGTATCGAGTTGATAGGTAGGAATGTCAATAACGTTTGTTCTTTTTTTCCATTTTCTATAAATTTTTTCGGCTTTTTTTTTTTGGTAATTTTTTAGTAACACTATTTGACGTACATGGTAAATCTTCATCTATTTCAGGAGCCAATGCAATGTCAGTAGTAGTTGTTTCATCATTTTCTTCAGACAGAGATGGTAAATTTTTTTCCAATTCCGTAGCAGTTATCTCCTCATCGTCTTCACTATTTTTCTCATCTGTGAGGATATTATTATCCATTGGCAGTTCTTCCAACTCCATGGCCGCTGCATTTGCGGCTTCCAGAAGCTCTTCATCATTTACAAAAAAATTCCTTCTCCACCCACTCATAATGTATAATTGTCTGAAACAACAAAATTTAAATACTTTTCTCTGAAAAGTTACTATTATTTCAAAAAATAACATAAAGCATGGATTTCGTGCAATACTTACCAGATATTGAGTTTTATACGCTCTTGTTCACGACGGGACTTTTGAGTCCAGCACAGAAACTGCTCGATAATAACGAAATTGTTTATTATCGCAACACTAACTGAATGTAATAACAAATTTCAAACTATGTTCCACCACTTCAGTTAATTATTTAACAAAAAGCACTAAACAAACTTAATTTTACTACCCCGATAAAATTAGAGCCGTATCTGCGCATCAGCTGGTTGTGTACTAACGGTTAAATTGAAATTTACTGACAACTAGCGACACCTGTTGCCACAGTAAGACTTTAAATTTGTTCATTACAGTGGACTGTGATAACCCGTCAATGCAAAAGTGGTTTTTATGGATTTATGTAAATATTATACAATTTTAAAAATACGGGACTCACAAGTCCCAACAGGACACAAAGGGTTAAACCGTCTTGTGACTATGGACTATGGAACATGGGTTCATTTTTACGACGCAGAAACAAAAAAGCAATCGATGGAGTGGAAGCATAATGTTTCTCCAAGGCTTAGGAAGTTTCAAGTTCAAACATCCGCTTAAAAAGTTCTTGCTTCATTTCTTTGTGATATCCGTGGAATAATTATGATTGATTACCTAAAAAAGGGTCAGACCATCACTGTAAATTCTTATTGTAAATTACTAACTACCCTGAGAAAGAAAATTAAGGAAACAAGACGTGGCATGTTAGCGAAAGGTGTGTTGTTTTTGCAGGACAATACCTCTGCACACAATCGCGCATTACCATGAATACAATTTGGGATCTAGGCTTCGAATTACTGGAATACCCACCCTATTTCCCGGAGTTAGCCCTCTCAGTCAATTATCTGTTCTTTCTATTGAAAAAATATTTAGAAGGACGTCAATTGTTGTGTAACGAAGAGGCAATAGAAGCTATGGAGAGCTGGTTTGCAGACAAACAAGAATCTTTTTTTGAGAATGGTTAAAGACGTTCCAGGATAGCTGAATTAAGTGTATTAATTTAAGTGGAGACTATGTTGAATAATAGAATAAGAAGAAGTCCCAACTTTAAATTGTTTCAAGCAGGCTAAGAATATGCGAATGCCCCTCGTAGCTTGATATTTACATTTTTTTCTGTAGAAAGGGATTTCGTAAACATGTTTACCATGACATTTGGATTGAGACATGCGTACAAAAATTTTAACCTTTTTTATACTCATCTATTAATGTGAATTTAATTTAACTATTGGCAAGTCTGATTTGTAAATAAATAGGTGAATGTATTTTTAGTCTAAGACTAACGCGCTTGCTTTCAGTTAAATTAACAGATACTCAATGCTAGAGCTCTCGCTATTTCTTGGTTAACATAAAGCATGGGAAGATAACTATTAATTACTCCGTTTAGTACATTTTTAGGGATGTTCACTGTTAAACGTAGTGCTTTAAACGTTATTTTCGGCTACTATACCTCACAAATCCATCATACGTCCACACCGGTTTTAGATTTACATTTTTTATTAGTAGTGGATATGGTAGAAGTTACTAATGTTTATCTATGCGTAATTATATGAAGCAGTATGAATCAAACCGGTTCTGTAATGTAAAATTAAGGCCCGTCATTTTGAATAAATGATAAATATTAAAAAGAGCATTGTTAGCTGGAATTTATTGAACGAATTAACTGATAACAAGGCGGATTTATTTTATTTAAAGCATGACGGGCAACACTCGATATTTCCGGTTTATTGAACTTAATATGGTGGTCTATTAAGATTTATGGCTTTTTTAATTTCTAAAATTTCGAGGAAGTCAAGTCTTTTTCCTTTATTACAAGTTTAAAATTATTAGTTTTGAACAAATGTGTATTTTCGATGCAATGTTCCGCGAATCCCGTAATCATATTACCATGAAGAATAGAACTTCTATGCTCTTTAATACGTTCTTTTATAGAGCGTCCTGATTGGCCAATGTATATCGCTTCACAATCACTGCAACTTAATTCATACACACCTGACTTATCACACAATTCTGTTTCTTCTTTATTATTTACTAAGATATTTCCTAAATTGACTTTATTCACTTGGATGACATTTAACCCTAATTTATTCAGTTTATTAGAAACTTTATTGCTAACCCCAGGTATATAGTTGAGTAATACAAAGGTATTTTTAATAATATAAAATATTACTAAAAATCTGGTGTGAAGAACACAAATGCAGGTTCACTATTAATATTTTCTGTGAACGTGTCCGAATATATCCTATCCCCAGAGACGTAGATACGTATTTCGCTTTTCTACAAGCTCATCGGTACGCCCCTGCTGGAGAAAGGATATTTCCAGACACATTCATAGAAAAGAACCACCTCGCCCTATCACCGTAATTATCCAGACCGAGCGCAGAAGTAAATTCGGCGCTACCTGTTGTCAGACAGCCGAAGTACCTCGCTAGTACCTAGTAATATTTTATATTATTAAAAATACCTTTGTATTATACAAAACTGGTGGGGTTTACCTACTCATGTATGTTTCAATTATTCTGATATAGTTGAGTATGTGAAACGTTTTATTCATTTTTGTATATATATGCCCGTAGTAAAAATTCTTCGTAAGGATAGCATGTTGTTTTTTGTTAATCATTTTATCTATAAATTCTGTTTTAAACCCGTTGTTTCTAGCTATTGTTATTATGGTAGCTACTTCTTTTTCATAGTTCTCATTATTTAAAGGGAAATTAATCAGTCTGTGTATAAAACTATGAAACGCTGACATTTTTATATTCCACGATTGATTGGAATTTGCCGGGATTACTGTATCCGTTGTAGTGGGTTTTCTAAAAATATCAAACTCAAATCGTTTATCAATTCTTGTTAATTTTAAGTCTAAAAAATTTAGCGTTCCGTCTACCTCTTTTTCTATAGTGAATTGTATTTTATTGTTAAGAGAATTTAAATACTTGAGAAATTGGTCCAGTTGTCTATCTGTGCCTGACCAGAAGCACAAAATATCGTCTACATATTTGCCCCAAAAGGAAATGTATTTTAATAGTGGACTGCGGTTGAAATTGTTTATGTGTTTATCTTCGAAATCTGCCAAATATAATTCAGCGAGCAAAGGGCTTAGCAGGCTACCCATCGGTAAACCGTTGGTTTGTGTATAAAATTTGTTATGAAATTTAAAATAGTTTTGTTTAAGACAAATATTAATTAAGTTAAGTAAAGTATTCTGTATTTCGATGTTCGGAATAGACTTTTGAATGTGACTCTTTAAAATTATTTTTAGTTCATCTAAGGGGATAGATGTGAACAGACTTTTTATATCAAAGGAAACTAGTTTCATGTTTTAGTTTAAAACAATATTCTTTAATTTGTCAATTAATTCAAAAGAGTTTTTTATTGCTTTGGGTGAAATGAAATTTATTAGATCCGGTAAATGTTTGTTTAGCGATTTGCATAATTTATAGGCTGGAGCGTGGACGTAACATACAACGGGTCTTAAGGGGGTTGATTCTTTGTGCAACTTAGGTAAACCATATAATATCGGAGCTCTAGGGTTCATTAATGTTAAATATGTTTGCGGCAGAATATCGTTAAAATCTTTTTGCGCTTGTCGAATTTGTTTTTGGTACGTATGGGTTGGGTCCGCTTTGAGTTCTGAGAAATCGTCAACATTTAATAAAATGTACAATTTATTAAATGTTGACGATTTCTCAGAACTCAAAGCGGACCCAACCCATACGTACCAAAAACAAATTAGACAAGCGCAAAAAGATTTTAACGATATTATTCTCTTCCCATTATGTATACATATCTAAGACACTCATATAGTTATATTTTCTAATACTATTTACTTGTTTTAGGTTTATGAAATGTTCGTAGCTGGATATGAATTTTTGGTTTTATCACCTGTGTTTACATGCCATTGGGGTCTTCAGGCCAGGCGAGGACGGCCCGCGTGGCGAGAACAACAGAACAATCAAAATCGTAAGAAATTTGAATCATTCAAGCAGGAAATATTCACCAAGTATGGTAGGGATCCACTACACATGATATCTAAAACAAGAAAGAGGAAGAAAAAGTAGGATGATGTGGATGCCTGATACATGGACATAAGTAATGTGATTCAAAGTGATGTCTCTCTAGTAAATTTTTTGCGTACTTATGTACGTCCCTGAGAGTAGTACATATTATATATAAGTGGATGTATATAAATTATTAGTTTGAATATATGCCTTGTTTATAATAATTTTTGTCTTGCTTTGTACACTAAATTACTATTAAACTATTTTTTTCTGCTTCATTGCTTCAAATATAATGAAATTAAAAGAATAATTTTATAAATATTTACATCTTGAAAAGCTCGCTGGAACGTAGTTAATGCCCAACAAGAATAGTGATGGAATTGATTGAAAAGATGTATGTTTTGGTTGTTAAGGTTTGATTTTATTTATAGCCGCCACATTAAAACTGGGACCAAGTGACTTCTCTAAACGCATAAGCCATTGGTAATTAAATTCCATTAAAGCTTTTATTGATGTCTATTACATTGATCACAAATTTATTAATCGATGATTCCCAATTAACTATGAGGACGATACTAGGTTTTTAGTTACCGGCAGTTCTTTAAATCAGGTCATTAGAAGTATTCATTCTATGCTGGGCACAGGCTGGAATATAATAACCTTAACAAAAACAAAATCAAAGCCTGATATAAGACTGTTTAGATGTAATATTTCTGTTGAAGTTCCTAACAATGTAGATCTTCTTCGTATCGTCTACAAAGTAGTGCGCGTTTGTTGGGAAATTTGGTCGATGAGTTTCTAAAATAGGACCATATTCCAGGCTTTGTCTAAGTCTTATACATTGTATATTTCGGAATGCGTCACTTAAGGAAGTTGCTGGGCGAGCAAGCAATGCTCATGTTATACGTTTGAGGTAGCAGTACGTAGACGTAGGTAAAATTAATAATCACAGTGTTGAACACGGGGCACAGTAAAACTAATACAAAGAATCACGAAATACTTAAAGTGTTTCGCGATGTTAAACACCGTAATGATTATTTTTACATACTGAGGATTACAACTTAAATGTCGAAATACGTATTTAGGATACAAATATTAATTGCTATAAGGGGTTTTATACCTTGTTTTAAAGTTTTTGCTTAACCACAATCTCCAAAAAAAAACTTTTCATGTATACACATGTCCATATGCTAGAAGAGACTTAGAAAAGACAACAATTGTTGTATAAAAAAGTTCTTTAAATATAAGACAATTTTCTTTACTATTTTTAAACCCTTATTTTGTTATTAGGAACTTTAGTTTTATTACTTTAATCTTAATTAAAGTTATATAAATACAAATAAAATATTAGGGATATTAGTTAATATAAAAATATACTTCCAAATAGATTGAGTTTCGAGAAAGTTTCACATGTTTTTTTTAACGGTAATGTAAGACAACAACTTTGTGTTATAAAAGTGAAATTAGTAAAGTTCAGATTCATTTAAAACTACAATGGGTAAAGTAATGCAGTGAAGATTAAAAGTTAAAAGAAAGTGTGAAGCATGAAGGTTGAAACCACCAAGAATGTACGAAAATTGTATCCTTAATTTGGAAAAATTAAACCACACTAAATACTGAAACCATAGGATGGTTGCAAAGAAACGCTTATTTTTATAGATGTACCAGGCACTTAAAAATGTATATAAGCGCATCATGTTTAAAAAAGACCATAAGTGTTTCATTAAAAGTATCTTCCAGTATGAATAGTAAGTATTTTATCAACATATTTTTTCAATTTATTTGTTTATCTAATTTTTAAATCGACAGCGCCGATAACAAAACTAATACAAATTTTGTTGATTGATGGGATAAATCTATTGATTGGATAAATCTACGTTTTCATGATACAGAAAAGAATTAGTAGAAGAATATATAATTTTAAGTTTGATCAGTCACGCATAGATATTTTCAGACATTTTTTTGTTAACTGTATATATATTTATATATTCGAAGTTTTACTTTTTGCTTACAAACGCAAATATTTATTTAAAGAAAATATTTCATGATTACTCCACGAGAGACAGAATTTTTAATTATTGGATTAGGTCGTATAAAGAAATTAAAAGTAGTTCACTAATCCCATTAAGAATACGCAATTTCTTCATTAATGAAGAATCTTATTACAAATATATATATATATATTATTAAATTACAATATATACTACTTAGATTTTTTATGTCGCTCCTGTTGTTAATTGATTTTTTTTTCTTGTTTAATACTAATCATTTCCTTAATTTCCCTTTTCATTGTGTGTTGGTCTCTCGATGATTATTGGTCAGACTAAATTTAATATCGCAATGTAATTTTTACTAATTAGGTAGAAACCATAACAACGTAAGATATTAAAATATGAATGTACAAACTGTAATATATTGTCACTTTTTATAATTATAATTGTGTTCGCTTTTTAAATACCGTGATATCATAAAGTTTCTAGGACGAAGATGGCTTTGTAATATAAATTGTATGTCTGAACTTAAGTTAGGAACTATAACTCTGTTTTGTAAATTATTTTGACAGTGACATTGTCTGTCATCCATTAATGGTTAGAATTGCTGAAAGCAAGTTTGAACGTCGAGTTTGAAACATAGCACATTCGAGTAAATTCAAATATGGTTTACAATATAGTGCAAAAAGCGTACATGATTGAAGCCTATTTTCGGAGTGGAGTGCGAATTGATGGAATTTGGGTGTACAGTCAACGTGCATGTTTGGATGATTTTAGAGAGCACTTTCCAGAGTTAGCTGTAATTCCCAAAGATTTTTATAATTGCCTTTCCAATTGTGTTGGTGTGTTTCGTGAGACTGGTTCTGTGGGTCATAAATCACGTACTGGTAGACCAACTGTTCGTTCGGAACAAGTTATAAATGATGTTCGTCAACGTATGGTAAATGAACCCACAAAACCTTTGAAACGCCTTTCTCAAGAGATTGGACTTTCTTATGGAACATGTCAGAAAATTGTAAAGAAAAACTTACAGATGCATCCGTATAAGATGCAATCACATCAGGCTATTTTGCCGGTAGACTACCCTAGACGTCGTGCGTACTGCCAGTGGTTTGCAAATAACTTAATAGAAGATGATGACCTGCTAAATTTGTCATTTTTCTCTGATGAAGCATGGTTTCATCTTTCGGGGTATGTCAATTCCCAAAATACTCGAATGTGGAGTAGTGAAAATCCTCATATTTTTATTGAATCGTTTCTCCATAATGCGAAACTTGGTGTTTGCCTAGCAGTTTCTCGCCGCAGAGTTGTTGGCCCTATTTTTTTTTAATTTCACAATTAATGCTGAGAGGTATAGAAACATTCTGAATGAATTTATTGAACAGTTGCATGATGATGAATTGCAATATGGATACTTTCAACAAGATGGTGCAACGGCACACACAACACGAAAAAATATTGCTTTTCTTCGTGAGTTTTTTGACGATCGGATCATAAGTTTACATACGGAAGTTGAGTTTCCACCACGATCACCTTGTTTGACAATTATGGACTTTTTCGTGTTTCCTCACCTAAAGAATAGAATAAAAGAATAGAATATTTAAAACTCCTGTTGCTAATTTGCAAGATATGCAACAAAGAATTATTGACGAATGTGCATTAATAACGCCCGAAATGCGGCAAAATGCCTTTAACAGCATGAAAAGGCGTGTCACATTGGGAATTGAAAATAACGGACAATAATTTAAACATTTGCTTTAATTTTGCCTTTTTTTATTAATAAAATTTTGAATACAAGCTGAGCTTGTTGTTTTATTGTATCTTTATTAAATCAAATGACATATTTATTGATTTATTGATTCAAAAATTAAGGTTAAGTTACCAGTATGATAATATGGATAAAGTTCAGACATATATTTTTTATTTCAATGCCATCTTGGACCCAGAAACTTTATGATATCGCGGTATAACTCTTTGAAAAAGGCCATAGTGTCGAAACATGCAAGAGCTTAAGCATTTTAAATAAATTCGTATTTAATGAAAACATACATATATATATATATAAAGATCAAGAAAAGAAATATCGAATCGTAAAGTAAGTTCCGTTTGGTTATTAAGAAAAGTACCAATACATGAAGTGGTTATTATTATATACAATTTATAGCTACTATTTTCAGCAATGTTTCTACATAGTTGCTATTATGGTTGCGATATTTAGCTGTTTATAGAACTCCCTGTGAATTAAGCCATGCTGGAGCTAAGTTGTTGAGATTATTGGAATTTTTGTGAGCTGCTTACAACTCACACTCAAAATTTAAAAGACAAAATACCTATGTTATATGTGAAATTCCGCGCAACGATTGAAAAGGTGTATACATCGGACAAATAACACAATACTTAAAAGAACGTTTAAATGGACACATTTTCAAGCAATAACGCAGCCATAAAAAAACATAAAACAAACAAAGTTGACCTTCGAAGCAAGAAACATATTAGAAAACATCCATATACAAAAAGCACACATTCCATAACTGATAGACCAGACATAAATAACCTCTCAACAATATACCTGCCCATTATATAAACCCCCGTATAGTGGCATACAAACATACAAAAATCAAATTATATAATAAAATAAAAAATAAAAAACATCTCCGAGAGCAGTCTAAATGGTGGGTGACGCAGAATTTTCACACGTCGAAACGATAATAAAGATATGCCCGATAAAAAAAGGTCTAAACAAGCCAGATACACGTGAATTTGGTTTATTTAGAAATGGTAACCAAAAACAAATACATTACATATTAATAGCGGAATTTTAATGTAATGTAATGTAATTTAGCCTTGTAATCTTATATTTTTTTTTAAACATTTTCAATAAATATTACAGTTTTGAAAAAGGAACTATATATAGTACCGAAACGTCAGCATACATTAAATATTAATTGTTTTAAGTATCTGGCCGTTACTCCTAACAAACACTTACTTTTGTTTTATGTTATAATTACGGCCAAGAAAATAAGAAATTCCTTTTAATATATATATATTTGCCCTACACCATTGCTATGGTAGAAGGGATTATTGGATTATATATATATATATATATATATATATATATATATATACACAGTGTCCGGAAAGTATGGAACTGAATGGGACTGAAACAAGTGATTTTATGAAAAAATCCCGAAACGTGTCGATTTTGTCTTTTAAAAATGCATATTTTCAAACCATAATCACTTTTCTACATTTATTTGTTTTTGAACGATGACGTTATTCTTGCTTCTTGGAGGATTAGATTGATTAAGTGATTTATCCTACATGTCGTACTACTAGTAACAGGTTAAATCGTTAAGAGTTGCCAAGTGACATTCATTACCTTAATCTAATATTTAAGTCTACGGACAAATTGAATTTCAGGGAAAAGGCGGTTCTTTCAAAGTTTTGGTTGTTGAAATGTGTAAATTACAATGATTTAAGTGACGGGAAATTTTGTGTGTTATCTAATTTCTGGAAATTATACCTACAAGAAATAATAACCAACGTTTACGATACTGTCCAAAGGATCTAATCTTAGCTAATAAATAATAAAATGCCATTACTAATTAAGTATTAGTAGGTGTCATAAACCTAAGTATGCAATTCCGTATCGTTCCTTGTCAGAGTTATAAGATTTACTATATATATCTAACAAAGGACCAGTCGGAAACAATCATAACATTGGTTCATCATCGCGCCAGCATAGAGGGGTGTAAATGTAGATTATGCTTAAGGATACGTTTGCAAGTGCTATAAGAAAGATCTAATGCTTGATGTAAATGTCGCACAGAACGTTCTTCTACCATTGCCTTAGGGCTTCAACATTTTCCTCATTTCTAACTGTTTGCCACCACCGCCGTTCTTGCGATTCACGTTTTCTGTTTCCCTGAATATTTGTAAGATAGGCGATTGCATGTGGAAAACTGATTATATGGGATAGCAATATCTGGAAATTCCTTTAAAAAATCCTGATATGCATCCCTGATAGAATAAGCCCATTCACTACCATTTCTAAAATAAATTTCAACCATGTGCTGTTTCTGTTGTCCGTTAAATACAAAAGCAATTATTAAATAGCTAATAAATTGGAAAGATATCTTCCAACTTGTCAATTTGACTTATGATTACTTACAAATGACACTTCGTCAATTCTCTAAGCTCAGACATGACTTATATGTTTATCTCAGTGGTTCATGGCCTACCTAGGATACACATTTTGCGGCTCGCTTCATATTTACACGCCTTTTTAGACTTCCTTCACAACGGCATTCCTTCATTAGTTTACGTACTTTTTCCATCTGGAATTTTCCATCCGATATTATTAGTCAGTTTGTTGCTTTCTAATTTTTCAAGATGCCCGAATTACTGGAGTCGGGTATTTTTATAAAATTCTTATAAATTGAGGATTTCTTAATTCGTTTATCTCTTTAATCCTTCTTCTGTCCCGTTTCTACTGAATATATTTCTTCAATAGAATTTCAAGTTTGTGTGTTGGTCTCAGCATCGACTTACATATAATGCATTCCAATTAAGAAAGGACCAGATGGCGCGGCAATCTGAGTATGAAAAACACCCTCCCTAACCAAAATATATATCAATAAATGCTATATACGTATTTCGGCAACTAAAGTAAAAACCTTAAAAACTGAAAAATGTTAAACGTAGCGTTTTTGGCTAAGGTAAACCTTAGAAGATATGCTCTTCACCAAATCGCCAGTGGGATAACACTAAATTCCTAACATCGAAATAGCACTTATATACTACTTAAACCTTGAAATTTAGGGAACCGTGAAGCGTGAATACATGAAGCGTAAAAAAATAATGCTAATAATTGTCACAATAAGGCATACAAATTGGACTGAGGGATTGGTCCATTGTCAGAATTCATTAATTTATTCTTATTTCTATATATATAAATACTTTTATAACTATCTAATTCTGTATAATTATTAACAGTTTTAATCAACCTAAGGTTATTTGCCGGCACAGAATGACCTGTGTCCCAAATATGTCGGGCAACACTAAATTTTTCGGGTCTGTTGAATCAGATTTATGTTCTACCTCAATTTTGTCCTTGGTGTTACCTAAAAGTGATTTTAATAAGTTACATGATTTAACCCTTGTGTGCATGACAGACTAATGCGTACGTAACCACATACGTGGGGTCCTGTCGAGACCCCATTTTTTTTAGATTTAAGGAACTTTAAGACAAATTAAAATTTAAAAAAGTCTTAAAATTGAATTTTATCGAAGTTACATATAATATGATGGTTGTACAATTATTTTTATATTAGAACAAAACAAAAATGTGTTAAAAAAACATTAGATTTGACAATGCTTTGAAATTACATATAACTTTAAAAAAGAAAATTTAATGGAAAACATTATTTTAATGAAAGGCATGGAAGACAAACCGTCACTGTCTCTTTTTTTCTATGTGTGTCACAAACAAATTTGTGACAGTCCTTACATTTTATGTTAACCTTCTTGCCTTGTTCTCTTGGACATTTATAGCATCTACCCCTTTTTGTCGAAGTGGTTCTTTCTTTATCTCTCTGTGAATCTAAATTTGTTTCTACCAAGGCAATACCACAATCCTGGAGTGCTGTTTTTACAAATATTGGAAGTTTTCTATTTTGAGCCCCTTTTTCCATGTTTCCACGAGTTAATTTGTCTCCCAGTTGTAACAAGAACAACCTACGTCTGGCTTTATTTTGTTTTTTCCATTCGAGGTGTTTTTCATTGAATATTACAAATGTATTCATGGCACATATATCTAGAATATTCATGAATAGTCTATAAGGCCATCGTAGTGTTCTACGAGCGCATGAAAATTCTCGAATCAATTTATCTGCGTTGTCAACTGCACCTTTAGTTTCGTTGTAGTCTAGTATCATAATAGGCTTATTTTCGCTTTCAGGAGATACGTTATCATCTTGATGTTGTGTTGACAACAAATGGACCATTCTGCCCTTTTTTGGAATGTACGATACCATGCTTACATCCATTGTGAAAGCGAACATGGATGAATGAACTGGTCTTGAGATTACATGGAGTTGAGGTGGCGTATCAGTTTTATTTTTTCGAACCGTTCCAAGCAATGTAAGTCCTTTGCTCAACAAATAATTCGTTAAAGTACACAAGGTGTACAAGGTACAGGTAAAGAAATTATCTGTAGTTATGCCTCTCCAGCTACCGAAATATGGTTCAACTATATCTTTTACTACACGCATTCCTTGTTCTTTTTCCTTCACTCCACTTGGAAGACGACCACAGTAAACCTGAAGATTACATAAATAGGAAGTCTTTACGTCAGCAAGTGCCCAGACTTTTATGCCGTAACGACCAGGCTTTGATTTTATGTATTGTCTAAAGGGACATCTGCCCCTAAAACATACTAGTTGTTCATCCACCGTAAGAGATTGGTAAGGTTCAAACATTATTTTGCAATTTCTTACAAATAAGTCCCAAATCTCTCTAATAGCCGCCAGCTTATCTTCCTTCTTTCTGTCAATTCTTGTAGTCTTATCGTCAAATCTTAAGAATCTTGATATTTCTTCAAATCTGTTAACAGACATAGCTGCACAAAAAAGTGGGCGGCGTATAGAGGAATCTCTTGTCCACATTTCACGCGTGGATTCTTTCCTGCATCTCAATCCACCTGCTTTTATAAGTACACCGAAGAAGCAATCTAGTTCACCCTTTTCTAAATCTATCCAATTCATTTGTGAATTAGGTTTTTTTTAATGCAATCTGCATAATTCTTCTTTGCTTCTTCATTTGTATAACGACATATAATATCTTTCATTTCATTTGTAATGAATAAATCGAAAATATCTATAGAATCATTCGCTTCTTCGGTAAACGGCGTCGGCCCAGGACGTGCATTTACTAAATTTTGCAGTGGCGTTTTACTACTGCGAAAAGGTAAACTATTCCACTTCAAACCTGACTTGGCAACGTACTGAGTACAATGAAATTCTTCAGTATTACTTTCATCTGGTAATTCATCGGAATCTTCTTCGCTCTGACTTTCGAGGTTATCTTCGGACTCAGAAAGAATTTCTTGAAAATCGACATCATATTCATCTTCGTATCCGACAAATCTTCGATATTTTCAGCAAGATGTGTCAACTCTGTGCTAGTCAATGGACGGCGATGATCTAAACGACTCATTCTTTTCAAAAACTAGAAAAAACAGGTGTATATTAAAATGTTATATTTAGTACGCAAAAGCACAGATGGGGTCCTTTACAGACCCCACTTACCTAATTTAACTTTAATTAGAACAGGGAAAAACTTATAGTCAAACTACCACTGCACAACAAAACCTCAAACTGCAAATGACAAATAGATGGACGGCCAAACGCCTACTAATTCAGGGGAAGGCAACCGTGAAGAAAAATGTGGTGCTGGGGTCGCGAAAGGACCCCGGTCATACAGACAAGGGTTAAACGCTATTCGAAGAGAATGGTTTTTGAAGATAGCGTTCAGATTTCTAGAGGCTGAATGGTACGGTAAACAAACAAATTTCTCACCTAGGTCTTTTTGAGGTAGTAAGCTCGTGGTATCATAAATAAGTTACCTAAGCCTATGTTTCAACAAACAACTATGTTCAACAAATTTTGCCTGGATATAAGCGACCTCTATTTTAGCCAATCACAAGCTCTCATTTGAAGCCCTATCTTTCCCAACGGTTTATTCTTATTTGGAATGGACATTAGTCTTGTTTTAATTTTACTAGGTTTTATTAAGATTTTAATACATTATTCAATCATCTTACAGCTTTTGCTTTTTACCAGTCTTAAGACTATCTGCATTGATCATCTATTAAAACTTCTATAAATACTTCCAGTCTAAAAAAGCCACAGTGTTGATGAAACAATTACTTCAAGTAATAAAATATTTGCGAAAATCACACAATTATGTTTCGTATTTAATCTAACAAAACTCTTAAATATAAATTTTTTTACCTCTTTAAAGGTTCAGACCTCTCCATTATTTATATTATGAATGTCTCTTCTAGTGTAGTCGTTCGACCTCTTTTAATTTCCACATATTTACTTTTATTTCGTTCATCTGAGGGCCCATCCATACTTGTTACGTTACTGTCATGGACTGTAGTTCTTTCTTATTTCAAATACCAAACAATCTCACTGCCTTTTATAAAACTATATTGAATAAAATAATAAAATAAAATTTTCAATTGTCGGGGCGGGGCCCTTTACCGCAAACCTCTTTCTGCTTGAAATTACGTCTACATTTCTCCGTTTATTTTTGTTACTTTGTTTAGTTCTTTGTGAAATACATTAACAGATTTGATAAAATTAGACACTTGGTTTTTATTCCACAAACTTTATTTTAAATAAATAGGATAGCTGTTTCGAATTCTCTGGTTCATTCAACTCAATTAGTAATACTAAATATCATCTTCTACACCAATTTGCAGAACAATATACTTACCGAAGCAAAACTGTATTTTGTATGAATGAACCTACATTAAAAAAGTCGAAAATGTGATAAAACTGTTTAGTTGTTATGATTGTCAGAGTTCTTAATAAGTATTCGATAGTTATTTGTATTTGCAGAAATGAAAAGACAAAATTCTAAAAAATAACTTTATTTACGTTTCTTTCAAAGAGAAGATAATATGTCGTCTATAAAGGGACGTAGTGTTGAAACACTGGAACACACACTGGGATATTTAGAATTGCCACAATCATATCCAAAAGAAATGACTCCAAGCAATCGATTAGATGTAGATACTAATGCTCCTCCTTTATTTCCCTATTAAACAAAATTTATTGGTATTATTATTAGTTACGTGTCTTTTATTATATTAATTATAAGTACTAAACAAAAGATAGATATTAATAAAAGATATAGTCTAATAGGTTACCTTTCTAAAGTTAATCATAACTTTATGTAAATGTTATCCCTAGTTGTTGTATTTACAATAATTGATATATATGATAGTATAAAAAATGCACTGATTTTAAGTTTCAAATAATTTAATCTAACTTTCCACTACAATATCGTTTCATCACACTGTGACTTCATCAGGTGGATGAATAAATGGTGAATTTACAAATGTACAAGGTATTTATACAAAGCCTGATAATTATAAATTTAATGAAAGTAGGGGGGAATTACAAATTTCTGTTTAGTCGTTTAATACTAACCCTAATTTCTTATATCTAGAAATTTCTAATGATTCTAGCAAATATAGTTTTTTACTTTTATCTTGAATATGAAGAATTTTGAAGTTCGTATTAAAGTTGTGGTTATTCTCTATACAATGATTAGCAAAAGTTGAATCTGATTTATTATTTCTATAACTATTTTGATGTTCGGATATCCTTTGAGTGAATGTTCGTCCTGTTTGACCTATTGGTCAAACAGGACATATTACACTCACAAGTTAACTTATAGACGCCTGAAACAAGTTTTTTATCCGTTTTGTCCTTATTGTTTTTTAAAAAACTTCCAACTGTATTATTGGTTTTGTACGCTACGATAGTATTAGTGGCTTTCTTGATAAGATTACTAATTATGTCTGAAGTTTTCCCGATATACGTTAAGGAAGAATAATATACTACATCTTTTAATTAATATATTATTCTTCCTTAACGTATATCGGGAAAACTTCAGACATAATTAGTAATCTTATCAAGAAAGCCACTAATACTATCGTAGCGTACAAAACCAATAATACAGTTGGAAGTTTTTTAAAAAAGAATAAGGACAAAACGAATAAAAAACTTGTTTCAGGCGTCTATAAGTTAACTTGTGAGTGTAATATGTCATATATTGATCAAACAGGACGAACATTCACTCAAAGGATATCCGAACATCAAAATAGTTATAGAAATAATAAATCAGATTCAACATTTGCTAATCATTGTATAGAGAATAACCACAACTTTAATACGAACTTCAAAATTCTTCATATTCAAGATAAAAGTAAAAAACTATATTTGCTAGAATCATTAGAAATTTCTAGATATAAGAAATTAGGGTTAGTATTAAACGACCAAACAGAAATTTGTAATTCCCCCCTACTTTCATTAAATTTATAATTATCAGGCTTTGTATATATACCTTGTACATTTGTAAATTCACCATTTATTAATCCACCTGATGAAGTCACAGTGTGATGAAACGATATTGTAGTGGAAAGTTAGATTAAATTATTTGAAACTTAAAATCAGTGCATTTTTTATACTATCATAGTTATGGAGTTTCAACAAGTGTCTCCCTTATCAATTAATTAATTGTTATATAATTAGAGAATACAATCCCGGGATCCAGAATCCCGAGATCTCGGGATCCTGGCCGGGTTTTGATCCCGTAAATCCCGGGACTGTACTTGGCTAATCTCGGGATTTTCGGGATTGCCAGTTTGCATTGTGTAATCCGTTGCGCCTTGACAATGACCTTACCTAGATTATATTAAGACCACTTATTACATAAAGACAAAAAATCAACCTTAGGTGCGCTGTAGGATAAAAGAACTACACAGGTACAGCCCAAATAATAAGTAACTTAGAAGGCATTTCCCCACCCAGCATAATTCAATACAATGCCATTAAAGTAATTCCCCAACGGGCCAACAGGAGAATCACTCGATCACTTCATATGATATATCATAATATTGTTGCGAGGGATTCCCCGTCGGGGATTCCCTGTACGAAAGTATAAATACGCATATTAGGATTTACTTTTTTCATTTATTATTCTACCAGCGACAAGGTTACGCAGGTTACGTCATCTAAATTTAAAAGTCAATTATCTGAAAAAGTTATTTTAGATGGCGGGAGACTTTGTTAAACATAAAAAGACAGTGATACGTCGTCAGCGTGGAATAATTTTTTTAGTTGCGAAAAACGGGAATAGTGCTAAATGTAAGAGATGCCCTGCCATTTTCAAGACTTTGGGTGGATCGATTAAGGAATTACATACACATTTGTCTTTAAAACATAACATTAAGATTTTAGCTGACGTTAATCGTTTAACAGCTTCAACAAGTCAATATTCTGAAAATCTGAACACAGTACCGCCCGCCGCCAGCTAAACGAAAGTTAGAAGATTATTTTACTAAAAGTGACGACGATAGCCTGGATGATGTTTTGGCAAGAACAATTGCATTAGATGGATTTACATTCAGTGCATTCATAACTCCAGACGATTTTTGAAAATTGCTCTTAGCTAAAAACACGGATTTACCAAAATCAGCCGTCATAATTCGAAAGCGTGTTATGCATTACAGTGAAAAAATCAGAAAGCAAGTAACTGCAGAATTAAAACATTTGAAAAGTGCAGGTGAAAGATTCAGTCTATCTTTCGATAAGTGGACATCAATGTCCAATAAATGATACATAGCTGTCAACGTTCATTCATATAAAAAAAATTGGAACTTAGGACTTGTACCTATTCATGGAAGTATGGCGGCTGAAATTATCTTCGTATATTGAAAGAGCGTCTAAGTAAATTTGATATTTCCCTGGAAACTGATATCGAGGCTACTGTAACCGATGAGACGAACGTTATGGTAAAGGTGAGACAGCTTGCTTGCACTGAACAACAACTGTGTCTCGCACATGGTATCAATTTGGCCGTCTGTGATGTACTTTATAAAATAAAGAATTATTTTCAAGACAGGCAAGACAGCCCTACCTCAGGCTCAGATGATACTATAAATGAACCAGCAGTAACTGCTGATTATATGAACGGTAGCGATGATGATAACAATTTAAAAGACTTAGACTGTCCAGAATCTTAATGTCACAAAATGAACTTGCCCGAGAACACATACCAGAGTTAACGAAAGATGAAAACATTAGTGAGCTGATAAGGAAAATCCACAAAGTTGTAGTGTATTTCAAAAGATCACCATTGAAAAAGGAAACAGTACTTCAAAAATATGTGAAGATTGAACATGAAAAAGAGCTGTCACTCCTTTTGGACTGTAAAACCAGGTGGAATAGTCTTTTAACCATGCTGGAACGATTTTCTCTTTTAAAAACCTGCATTCAAAAAGCTCTTATAAGATCTCAATCATTCAATCCGTTTAGAAGATGGTGATTTTGACTTGGTAAACAAAATTGTTGATGTGCTGACCCCAATTAAATTAACAGTAGAAGCAATCTGTCGACGAGATGCTAATTTATGCACAGCTGATGCCGCTTTGAAATTTCTTATAAAACAATTGTCTAGCAAAAACTCAGCACTCGGCAGTAAAATGAAAACATCCTTATAGGAACGTATAAAGCAACATTTAACTGGTGTATTGAATTATTTACAAAATCCACGAAAAGATGATGAAAATTAGTTATTATCGGATTTGGAATGGCTTGACTTATTTCCAGTTCCTACACAAGCTTTAGTGAGGGCGCAAATAAAGAGTATTGTTACAAGACTAAATAGTCGAGATGACACGGAAGAGAAAGAAAGGTCAGGATCATAAACTGATGATCCCCACCCCAATTGACACTAAAGGAAAAGTTACAGCTGGAAATTAATAAGAGCATGGAATCCCCAGATCTTGAAATACAAAATTAATCGGGGTTGGTAAATAGTATTAGACGCGAAATGAGCCTGTTCGAAAATGGAGGAGTTCGTGGATATCATTTAGAATTAGCATATAAATATCTATTGTCTATTCCTCCAACCAGTGTAGAATCTGAGCAAGCGTTTTCAGCTGCTGCTTATGTTGGCAATAAACTAAGCAGGCTTGGAGATGCTTTGATATTTCTGTGATTGTATTTTCGAAATTCTAAATAGTTTTTTGTATTGTCTTTTTTGTTCCTTATTTTAGTATATTGTGTTATCCAACAATATTAATATTTAAGAAATTACTTAAGTTTTTTTTTCATTTGAGCCCAATTAGAAACCACATAGTCTAATCCCGGGATCCCGGGATTACGCTTCAAAAATCCCGTAATTCCGCGATTGAAAAACATGCTCGGGATTGTATTCTCTATATATAATACATAAGAAATTAGCTATGAGTTTAAAATAACCAATTCAAGGTTAAAATAAGGACACTAACTTAGTTATTATGATATTATGTTAATATTTTGTATCAAATTAATCACCTATTATATTCAGACGTTTTCTTTTCAGTTAGTTTTTCGAGGTGTGTAAATTAAGTAATGAGACTGGCAACGTAGCGTTAGATCTGACAACGTTTGGGACACGAGACTTACAGGGGCGGGAGGTGAACCTATGATACGCATTCAGTAAGAGTTTGAACTCGCTAGAATCATTTGGTTGTCCGTAGCGATTTTTTTTTGTGTAACAGTTTGCTTGCAGTGCGTTCTAAAAATGAGGGACATCAATTTCAAGTAATGGTGTACTATGAGACTTTTTGTCAGACTTGGGCACAGTGCAGTGAAAGCTTTTGCAAAACTTCGGCAGGCCTACGGAGGACAGTCTTTTGTCAAGGGACCAGTTTTTGGGTATTTTCAGAAGGAAGAGAATCGATTGAAAATTTACCACACAGCGGAAGGCCATCATCCTCAAGAAATGACGACAGAATCCTGGATCTTGTGTTTTCAGATCGTCGGGTGGCAGTCAGTTGAATGATTGGGTAAGCGTTGAATTTGATTCGCGCTACGGTTCATGAGATTTTGACTAATGAATTGAGGTGAGAAAAATCTTCGAAAAAACGGTTTCAAAAAAATCTTTCGCGGGACCAAAAGGACACAAGGAAGTAAAGGTACTTTGGCTTTTTGGAATCGATTGAAAACTATACTCATTTTCAGAAACGTGTAATTACGTCTTGGATGTTAGGGTACGACCCGGAAACAAAGCGCCAGAGCATGGAATAGCACACGTTAACCTCTCCAAGTCCCAAAAAAGCAAGAATAAGCAAGTCGAAGATCAAATGCATGCGGATTTGCTTTTTTGATAGCTAGGGAATCGTCCACAAAGAGTTTGTAGCTCAAGGACAAACGATCAATCAATACGTCCACTAAGAGATTCTTCTAAAACTTTGAAAAAGGGTCATGCGTGTGAAACCAAAAATTAAGAACCGAGTGTTTTTGGTCAGTAAAAACGTTCCTGTGGCTCCTCGCTCCCCTTATCCTGCTGACTTGAGTCCTTGTGACTTTCTCTTCTTCCAGAGATTGAAAAACAATCTCAAGAGACGTCATTTTAGGACACTCAAAAACATTAAATCGACTGTAACCGACCAGCTAGCTACAGGTTATTTCAGTAACCGAGTTCCAGCACTGCTATGAGAATTAGAAGAACCGGCACTGGCGTTGTGTGGCTTTCCAAGGAAGGAAGTTATTTTGAGGGAGACAATATTGAATTGTAATTATATTCGAATAAAAAAAATTAATTTTATTACTTAATTTACACAACTCGTAAATACATGAATACTTACAAGACAAGAATAGTTATCATGATCTGCTTGCAAACAAATCATTCTGTTGCTGATTAGATTATTCCCATAGACAGACCTACATTCATCTAAACTAGAGACTTTTGCCTTAACTGCTTTTAATACGTCTGAAATGGGGGATCCCAAACTCTCCGATCTCCATCCCGAAATTGTGGCGTACGTATTATCTGAAATACTTGTGGAAGCAGCTACTAGTTCAATTAGTTTTATTGTGTCACTAAATGGTAAAGCTTCAGCTAGTATCATAATGGACATGTCATAATCACCAGTATGAATATTGAAATCTGGATGTTTCTGAACTAATTTAACACTTACAGTGTATCCACCCTCGTGCAGTAACGATGACCCAGCACGTACGTATAGACCAAAGTTAGGAGTGCTGAAATGTTTAATCATAATAATATTAGAACACCCGAAAGAAAAGGAAATAGGCATATTCCTACTATTTAAATAATAATATTGGATTGATTCGACTTTTACTCGAGGAAGATTTATGATTCAGTATGGAAATAAAACTTTCAATAATTCGATTTTTACTTCCTTCAAATATAATCGTAATACGACGGTTGTTCCGCCTACACAGTGGCTTCGTCAGGTATATATTAAAGTTACAAATTAACAACGGTATACATAAATGCAAGAGAGGTTAATATTATTTTACGGTGTCTTTAAAATGAAAAAAATACACAAATATTCTAATAAATGTATGACCCAACTGGTTAGCCCTCGCTATTATACTACTGGGAAATTTATGTTTACTAATAGAACGGGCACGCTGGAATTATTGAAATGTTAAGAAAGTATAGTGATAGCCAGTTGGATCGCGTGTG
This sequence comes from Melolontha melolontha, assembly GCA_935421215.2. Lineage (NCBI taxonomy): Eukaryota > Metazoa > Arthropoda > Insecta > Coleoptera > Scarabaeidae > Melolontha > Melolontha melolontha. Next base: position 24,763,580 of record OW285240.1, on the reverse strand, counting down.
TCACATAGTATACATGGTACACATAATTGTGAGTGGAAGTATGGAGTTGTCAAGGGAATATTTTCACGCTATGATTTACTACGATTTCAAAGTTGGTTTAAACAAACAACAGTGCGTTGAACGTTTGCAATTTGCATTTGGCAATGAAACCCCATCCAAAGTACCTGTGTTTTGTTGGTTTCGAGAATTTAAAAGAGCTCAAATTTCGCTTGGCGATGAGATTCATCGGGGAAGGCCATGTTCTACAGTAACCGCTGAAAACGTTAAAAAATAGAAAAAGTTAAACGAAGAAGATTCGCGATGAAACGATTCAGACAACATATGGCATTAGGTCCGCAACAGATAATACAGTTTTACACGATAATCTCATCATATGAAAAAAATTGCTACACATTGGGTTCACGTAAACTTAATGACTTCTAAATTTTATGATGTTCCCACTCGCCAGGAGAGTCGTGTATGGATCAATGAGGACGCACCAAACTCAAAGATGTCAAAAAGGAGTGGTCTATGAAGAAATTAATGTACGCAGTTTTCTTTCGAAGTACAGATTTAATAAAAGCGATTAAGCTTGAAGAACATTGTACAGTTAAAGCTAACTGGTACATCACAAAATGTTTACCTGCTGCTTTTCAATCAATTAATATTCGCGGATTACTGTTACACCAGGAAAATACATAGTCACACACTGCACAACTGATTCGTGATTTTTTACGTAAAAATAATGTAAGAGTTATCGAATATCCACCTTGTTCGCCTAATTTGGCAATGTGTGACTTCTGGCCGTCCTTCCATCGGAAAAAGAGCTTACGTGGTCGACGTTTCGAGTCAGTAAACGAGATTGGCGAAGCAATTCATAAATTTTTTGATAGTATTCATTTGTGGAAGGTTCGATTACAAAAGTGCATTGATGTTGGTCGAGAGTACGTTGAACATGTATAAGTTCGTTTTCCAATACGACTTGTAGTTTTCTTGTATTTCAATAATTCTAATCTGCCCCTCGTAGAAATATAATGGACTAAATGTGAATTTTAATTATCATCTAACAAATTAAAAGTTGAGCTATATTTAAATCTAATTGATTATTAAGTAAAAATTGCTTCAATTTAATAATTGCTAAGCTTTCCAGTAAATTTAATTTTATGTTTTTATTCTCGAAGTGTAAAATTTGAAAATCATTATTGAATGTATGGGTTTCTGCTATTAAATGATTAGTAAAAGTGATTTTTTTAAATTCTTAAACGAAGGAAAATGTTCAGCAATACATATTCCATCTCAAGATCTTATTTGGTCAGCATATATCTCGCTACATACACACATTAACTTAACAGATTCCAGATTTTTATTTTTATCTGTTCTATCTTTATTGTCTTTAATGTATTTGGATAGATTTGTTTTGAAAACCGTGTCTACATTAAGTTCTTTCAAATATTTTGAAATAACTTGTAGGCGGAACAAATGTCGTATTATGATTATACAAGGTGGTCCAGAAAGAAATTCATTTTTGAACCGCGCTAATTTTTAAATGTTATAAGGAAGGGCACGGTGGAGGTACCAGTGTGTAGCGCGGTTATTGAAATTTTCAAAGCTATTGCTAGACCAAAACATTAACATGGCCATTATTCAGGAAACTCACATAGAAAACGAAGACCAACAACGTTATAGAGAATTGATGAATTTGACATACTTGGGGCTACCTACTCCCGTTCCTATGGAAATGCAACCTGCGTTCGGAAAGACGTTGGGAACGTTTTATTATTAAATTCCACAGTAAATTCAAACGTTCACCAAGTAGTAACAAAAATAGATTATATTACTGTAGTCAATGTTTATAAGCGCCTTAGGCTGATAATGTATTATATACGTATCCATATCCTACAATATATGCAGGTGACTTTAACAGCCATCATACTGATTGGAAATATCATACCATTGATGACAATGGTGATCGCCTTGCGACACCCACAATCTCCAGCTAATCTTCGATGCTAAAGAATAAATACTTTTAGGTCAGCTGAATGGAACCCTGAAACCAACTCTGACATCTGCTTCGTGTCGAAAAATGCCAGAAAACACCCAATTCCAATCTCAAGGAAAGTTCTAGACGACTTTCCACATCAACCGGTAGTTCTCGAAATTGGAATTAAAATCCCGATAATCCACTTTACACCTAGACCTAGGTAGAATCTTGGGAAGGCCCAATGGAATAAATTCGCTGCGCACTTAGATAAAGTCCTCAGTTGGATCCCTCCAAAAAGCAGCAATTATAATAGATTCATCAAAGCCATATTAGCAACAGCAAAAAGGTACGTACCTCGGGGCTTCCGTAGAGAATATATCCCGGGATGGAGCAATTAGACGGAACAGCTTTACCAGGAATTTCAGAACAGCGGGGACTGTGAGATAGCGGGTGAACTCCTTAATCATCTGAACATAGAACGTCACAAAAAATGGGAAGAAACGACAGGTAGTATGGACTTCAAAAATCTAGTAGGAAAGCTAGGAGCCTCTTGAAGAAACTAGGCAGCTCTAACCCACACACTCGTGGTCCATTGGAAGTATCAGCTGATCAAAATCGCTGAACGAATTGTAGCACTGCCTAAGGTCCTAAGTACAAGACAACAGAATGCAGACATTAAGAAGTAACTAACACTCCGCCACCAAACAACAACAGCCCATCCTGAATACTCCAGGCCATTCACGGTAAAGGAGGTAGATAAAGCACTGAATGACACTAAATCTGGCAAAGCACCTGGATTTGATGGAATCCATTCCGAATTCCTCAAGAACTGTGACGCAAGGATATGGATAAGTAAATTCTACTCAGACATCCTATTGCTGAAGACAATTGTGGTGTATGTTGACCTGACGCGGCATATTGTAAAGTCTGGAGAGAAGGCCTTCCCTACAAATTTTTCAACGTAGTACCATACAGCCGGGTAGCATCTTTATTAAACAACATACTTTGCGACAGACTCTTACAAATAATAACAGGAGAGAGCAAGGGTAAAATGAGACATCTTAATAATGGATTGCCACAAGGATCGGTACTTGCACCTGTCCAGTTTAGTCTATATATTTCTGACATGCCACACATAAAGTCAAAAAAGTTTGGATATGCCGATGACCTGGCTCTTGCATGCAAGAGTAAAACCATAGAGGGAACTAATAGTATACTTTCAGAGACCTATTTGTGCTGGAAAAATACTTCGCCGACTGGAGACTATTCTCGAATATGAATAAAACAGAAGTGTCGTGTTTTCACTTCAATAATAAACAAGCACGTCTAGCGCCGCAAGTATATTTCAATAACAACTTGCTGCGTTATAATCCTTACCCAAAATATCTGGGAGTAACAATGGATCGTACACTCATATAAAAAACATCTAGAAAACACCCCAGCTAAAATAAAAACCAGAAATAACATAATCCATAAGTTCTGCGGTACTGCTTGGGGTGAGAACGCATCCACCCTTAGAACGTCAGCTCTTAGTCTTGTTTACTCGGTAGCTGAATGCTGCGCCTCAGTCTGGTTAAATAGCTGTCACGCAAAGAAGATTGATATCAAACTTAACGAGACCAATGAGAATATTTAGCAGTTGTTTAAAAAGTACACCTCTACCCTGGCGTCCGGTTTTAAGCCATATTACACCATTACCCACCATCCGGAGACAGGAAAGCCTGGTAAGAGAATATAATAAAATAATATCGAATCCCCATCTTCCAGTACACAATGATTTACCTGATGCTAGCCTGTCGAGACTGAAGTCGAGGTCTCCTCAACTACTGCTAGCAGAACGACTTATAGCAGAAGATTTAAACCCAAATGGAGAGAGTATTGGGCAGCGTTGAAACCAGCTCAAGCGGCCCAAATCATTGATCCTGCCTTACCCTTATCAGGAATGAAGCTGCCTCGTTATGAGTGGAAGACACTCAATAGAATTAGAACGTCCCATGGAATTTGTCGTGACTCATTCTATAAATGGGGACTGAATGATCTAGCAACTTGCGAATGCGGAGAACCTCGTCAGACTATTCACCATATTACAGTTGAGGGCCCACATACAGCATATGGAGGTGAGATGAGTGACTTCTTTGAAGCAACTGACTCCGAATTAGACTGGATCAATGGCCTCGACTTTAAAATTTAGCCATACGCTAAATAATAAACTGAAATTTTAGTAACCTTGAATCGACACACGGGAGAATAGCGCGCGTTCTGTGCACGCGCCTATTACGAGAACCGTCTATCTTATATACCCGTTCGACGTCTCTACCATATAAAATTTCATCTACGGCGTATTAGTGAGTGTACGAGTACTAATTTAATTAAGCAGTGGGTTGGGAGATTCGAAAGAGCAGAGTCGATGCAAAAAAGCAAGGTAGCAAAGGAGCTGTACGCACTGACGAAACCATTCAGCAAGTTGGAGAATCTGTATATGCGAATCCAAGAATGTCGACTCGTAAACGTTCCTCTGCTATAGGTGTGAGTAGATTCACGTTGCAGGGAATTTTGCACCTCAATATGAAATTGCACCCTTATAAGATTCAAGTGGTGCAGGAATTGAATCCAACAGACTTTGAATCGAAATTAAATTTTGCAAATGAAATATTCGACGCCTTCGATGGCTTCAATAACATTATCTTCTCCGATGAAGCTCATTTTCACGTGAACGGTTACGTTACAGTTACAGCAAAACTGCCGGTATTGGGCAGCAAAGAATCCTCGTCTAAAACACTTCACTCATCAAAGGTTACGGTTTGGACTGGAATCGCAAGATGGGGTACCATCGGGCCATTTTTCTATGAGGAAAATCACTCCTGAACAGTAACCGTAAATTTAGAGCGGTATATGGCTTTGCTGGCGGATTTTCTGATTTCAAAATTACAACAATCACGAGGTTACAACAGGAATACTTTGTTTCAGCAGGATGGAGCCACTTCTAATGAGAGCATGCGCATGGTAAAGGATATGTTTTCTTTAATTTCACGGAGGGGTAATACATCCTGACCTCCAAGGAGCCCTAATCTAATTCCAGCAAACTTTTTTATATAGAGACACCTTAAAGGCAGCGTATACTCTAATAATCCGACAATACTGCGGCAATTGAAGCGGAATATTCGGCAAGAAATGGAACCCATTTCAAGAGAAAATCTTAACGAAAGTTTTTCAGAATTTTCGTGCCCGATTGGAAGAGGGTCGTGACCGCCAAGGACGTCATCTTGATGATTTGGTTTTTAAAAAATAAAATTACATTTAGTTAATTAACTTTACACTATAACAAATTAAACGCTTTTAAATATAATAGTTTTTTTCCTTACAATTTTCAAAAATGCATTTCTTTCTTGGCCACCTGGTACACCTGATATTATAATGTGAAGATTAAACTATTAAAAGTTTTATTTACATTTTGATTAATAAACATTCTATTATTCTATATTATAAGTTTTTTTTTTTTAATTTGATATTTAATTATTTATTTACAATATAAATGTATAAATATATTTTCAATAAATGAATACAAAAAATATGTTCTCTTATTTAGTTCTACAATATTTCAGATGGAAATAATTTCAATTTGAGTCAATGAAATCTAATTTTTTTTTTTGATACCTTGTAGTATTATATTTTGCCTGGAAATTTATGTACTTTAATTAGCTGATATTAATTATTTTATTTTATTATATATTAAAATTTGTTAATATTCACTAAAATTTTGTTCATTTTTGTTACAAATTATGTTTTATTATTTCTTAATATTGATTTTGTGTCGCTGTAGATTTCTTCCTGGCAGAAATCTAGCTTTGTTAGTAATTAAACAAGTATTTCTTGTATTTTATCAATCGCACTCTTCCATTGATAGCCTTGCTAAGATATGTCTTTATTTTCATATAGCACTGTGGTGCTGATGATTAGGCTCGGCAAAGAGGGCAATTTCCATTACAGTGCCGAGAGCAATGTAGACGGGAGAAGCACGCGGCACGGTAACTCAAGCGTCCGTATCAAAGCACACTTGTTCAGTATCATTCCCTGGTCGCTGTGAGTGCATGTAAGTACACACATTCTTAGAAAATGTCGCATTTAGGTACGTTTTCGAAACGGCGCATTTAGAAGAAACTAGAAAACGTAATAGCGAATATTCCGGGTTTAGAATACGAAGGCGATAGAATTAAATGTGTAAGGTGCGACGACTATTTGACGTGTACCAGCAGGTGGACGTGTGAACGCCACCTAAAAAGTATAGAACGCTGTTTTGTAATCCGACTGAAACAAGTGTGGAAACATATTCAATGATTCAAATATTTAATATGTGCCACCTAGTTTGTGATTTTATGGAAGCTTTTTAAAACAGTAAAGTATTTCAGCACGTTATATAATATATTTTTTATCATTATTTTATGTGTAAACATTCATGCGTCCGCATCGCCTATGCTCACTCATGAAAGTCACGAAAATGATGCGAGTACGTAAACGTTACTGAACGATCGCCTTGATACGGCCGCTAGGCCTGTCCACGTTGTTCTCCGCACAGCACTGAAACTTGCCCCTCTTTGCCGACTCTACTGATGATGTATAGCAATAGCAGGTCAGGTATGTTAGCTAGCAGCTTGCAGTTTTGTAGTTGATATCTCTTGATCTTGCACTACTGACCTCATTGTTGTCAACGAATGTGGCTAATGTCGGTAAATCACTGTCGATGGGTGCAACTGCTTCTGATATCCGAACTCGCAATTAATTTAAACTTGCGGGAAGAAGTGGAGCATAAACCTTGTTTTCACCCTAGTTCCCCAATTACGTCAAATCTGGGGATCTCGGCAGCCAAGCTGTCGTTCCACTACGTCCAATCCAGGTTACGGTGCGATTGATGTAATATATAACTTCGTGATGGAAATACGGAGGTGCACCATCCGGTTAAGAAATAAACTGGCTGTTCATGTCTTCTTGCAATTGTGGCATGAGATAATTTTCAAAGATATCAAGATAAGTAACCCCAGTTACAGTTTTCTCAATGAAAAAGAACATTTGAGCAGAAGTGTGCAAAAGACAGTTAGTCAAATCTATTACATGTTTGTCTATTTCAAATGGGTTTGAAACACCTCAGATTCGTATTTTCATCGTTCTCCATTCTGTTAAATATTTTAGCACCAAGTTCAAGTCGTCTTTCTTTATCAGAATCACTTAAAGCTGGCAGCAACTGTATTCTGTATGATTTAAATTGCAAACGCGTTCTTAAGAGTCTCCACACTGTTGTTTGTAGAATGTTTAGTTCTAAGCTGGCACGAGCAAGTGATTTCTGTGGGCTACGAACGTAGGTTTCGCACAGTTGTTCGATTGTCTCTTCTGCAACTCGAAGCCCTCACCGATCTTTTGCCCTGTGTACTACACAACCAGTTTTAATAAACTGATATACCATGCAATGGTTCTCGGTCGTTGTGGTGGTTGCTTGTAATATTTGGTCCTGAATTTCCGTTCTGATCAGGATTCATGAAACAATAAACAACAGTGAGCGTGCTCCGCATCTGAATACGATACCACGAAGATTGACCAAATTATGGTGTAGTAGCGTGATACACGCGTTTAGGAAGATCCTGTACTTAATCTACGGTTGAATGTTTTCGTCTGAATCCAAAATCTGAAATCTGCTTACTATTTTCTATTATTGTATTTATCTTTTCAATAACAGTTTCTCAAATAATGTTGATATAGCAGGAAGGTGGGCCTGTAGGATTTAATTGCATGTGGTGGTTTGGCAGGGTTTGGTAGCATAATTACTTCTGCTACTATCGAACAAGCAAAAGCATTTTAAAATGCATCTGAAATGGTTTAGAATTTCACCTGTGACCAAATTATAAAAATAGGTGCTTTCTTTGTATTTAAATTTCTTTACTTCCTTAACTACTGCTTTCGGAGTAGTGAGAGTGAAATTTCCTGATTTTATATTAGGGGATTAAATTTTATATTGTCATAAAACGCAGTTTATATAAAATATGTTAGCAGTTGAAACTGACAGCATGCTTAAACAGCCGTCACTTAAAAATTTCAACAAAATGCCTATTGTATTGGTCCAAAAGAACATATATTTGTTGGAAAGAGAATATAATATCAATATCTTATTTTTATGGTGTTTAGTAGGAATATATGTAAGTTTGTTTTCTACAAATAACGTTCAACGTTTGCACGTTGTCGTTTTAAGAAATTATTTAATCAAACTAAGTAACCGTCACTTTTTACTCTTTAAGCAACAATATTGTGATGACTCATCCAACGACGCGTACCGCGTCATACCTCTAGCATTTTCTCAAGCGTTCTGCATGGATCGAGAAAATATAAGCCACGATATAAAAGCCGTCGAGGAAGGGATGGCGACATTCAATACCAGAGCTTCGCGAAGTGAACATAAATACAGATACATAAATGTGCTTATTTAGTAATTAGTTTTTATATTGTTATTCATTTTATTATTAATATAGTGTGTGTCTAAAGTTATTGCTAATTTTATTTAAGAACCCGAAAAGACAAACTTTACAATATGCTTCTGGCTTGAGTGGCCAAATTACATAAGTATTAATGGAATTTGGCCGCATAATATATCTTCCACCAGTACATAAAAGACAGTACATACAAGAAATTTTTATTTGCAATTTTATTGATCTGATTTTTCAAAAAACAAGTTTAACCTTTACTTACTTACCTTTTCTATATAAAATTTAGTAAACCTACCCTGATATACAAGCAGCCGTTGTTAAAACAGCTTTAGAATGTACGATAGCACCGTTGCACAAGAAGTTTTGGTGGTAGAAGACGGACACTTGATATGGAAGTTCTCTAATATCGACTTCATATTCCCCGATGTTGCTTTTATTAGGCAAGGCTAAGAAATAACATTTGGAATATTATTTTAATGAAGTGTGTACATAGGTTTTACAAACTATTTCTATTAACCTGGTGCGTATGAAATGTGTCTCTTGTTTTGTGCAGAAATATTGTGCAATATAGGAAAATATTCATGTTAAAAACTGAAATTTGCAATAAATAAATATTTAAAATAGAAATAAAAATAATGGCTAAAATCTTCACTTTTTAATACGTAATCGTAAAACGACAGTTGTTTCACCAGCACAGTGGCTTCATCAGGTACATACATCTAAAGAGCACGTTACAAACTAAATTAAAAATATAAAATAGTATTATTTAAACAATTTAAGAATTTACACAAATATTGTAGGTATAGAGCGTTTCACGCCTATGATGAAGTACAGGCCACATAGTTGCCAAGTCGCGAACTCATTCCTACCAACATACCTATATTGCTGTTAATCAGGCCGCTGTCAATAGTATTGTATTGACATAACCTTAATTGTATTTATAATGAACAAAATTTTAAAATTATTATTCTTAGTTTGCATCTGTTTATAATATATTCGATGCCAAGAAAAAGTAAATAAGAGTGAAATATCATTCTAGTTAATGTATATGAAAAGTAAATCATTATATTAACAAACTACTTAAAATTGTATGTTTAAGTTATAATTTGGTTTAACCAACACACCATTCGTATACTCAAGGTTTGTTTTGAATTAAAACAATTATTTTATATATATATTGGTTTCCTTTATTATAAAAAATAGTTTGATTTGTCTATTAGAATACAAGCAATAATTATGAAAGGTTTTTTTGTGTAGACCATAAACATACAAAAAATACTGCAATATAAATATATTTAACCAATAACATAAAAATATCAACATCTTAAAAACCCTATTTTTTAAAGTAAATTAAGACTTGTCTGCTCTAGTAACATTAGTTATAGGTTTGTTCCGAGAAGAATCCCTATTATTTTTAGTGAATCGCAATTTAAATCTGTTTTACAGCCACCATCGTGTACTATAATACTACCTACCAATTGGCTAAAAGAGATGCAAACTGTCAGAGATTCGTTCTTGGAACAGACCTACAATCCACTGGATGTTGAAGCAGCATTCGAATAGCCGGCAGGATCAGTTAATAAATCGTCTTCCATATCATCAGTTGAACCTGAGTCTCCTACATGGATGATAAACTCCTCAACATCATCTTGCAATCCATCGACAATCCACATTTCTTCTTCAATTTTTTTTACATGCTGAATATAATTCTTCCAATTGTCAGCTGTCACATTACTACAAGCACTCGTAATTAATAGTGCCATATCTTTTACTTTGAACTTAATGTTGTGCATCTTTACGTGATTTTTCACTTGGCCCAAACCATCTCTATTGGATTCAGCTCACAATGGTAAGGTGGTAAACGTAGAGCTTCTCGGCCAGCATCTTTCGCCAACATATCAAGCTTATATTTGTCATATTGATATTTTACTTGTGATACACTAAACAACAAATCCTTTTTAGCATATTATCTTCAACGGATATATTTTTTTCAGTCAGCCAGTCAATTATATGTTCTTTTCTCCATGCATTTGTAGGTATATTCTCAACCTTTCTGCTGTGGTACGATGCATTGTCTAGAACAATTACAGCATTTTCAGGAGTATTTGGCAATAAATGCTCAATAAACCACTTTTCAAACGTATCTGCATCCATCTCATTATGTACATCGGCTGTATTTTTCTTGGATAGAAATGTTAATTCGGCACCAGGAAGTAAGCCATTTTCATTGCCAGCATGTACTAATGCAAAGCGAGGACCAAGACCATTCGGAGATTTTAATCCTGTACTCAATCCTCGAACAAATGCTTCTCGAGTACTTCTTATTGTAGTATCTTGCCAGACTTTACTTACTGTGTGTCCTACATTAACCCACGACTCATCTGTGTAAACTATACACCTACCTGGAACAAATATTATTTTAGGTATATGCTTTTATATAAAGAACAAAGAAACTTTACCTTCATTTCGAAATGTCTTGATATCTCGCAGATACTTGTGTTTCCATCTTATAATATCATCTCGTTCAATGAGTATGCTTTTCCGTTTAACAGTTTGAAATTCAAAGCCAATATCTTTCAAAAGTCTATATAATGTTGATCGTGTAAAAGTAGGGAGATCATTGTCATTATTGATGGTAGCAAGAACTGTATTCACAGTGGGTGGTATGTTTTGCATGAAAAATCTATGAACTTGTTGTCGTACAAGTGCGTGTATATTTTCATCATATCGGTGTAGACGAGCATTTACTTGTACCCCTTTTCTCTTCTGCTTGTTTCTTTTTTTGAACTCAACAACGGCCCTTTTTCTTGTTCCTTTCTCATGTTGTATATGCTGTGTACTGAACAATGTAGTGCTTCACTTGCTTCAGCAGCAGCAGCAGCAGTAACAGTCATAGGTTTTTTAAGAAAATTATTAAAAACATTTAGTATCATCTGCTTTTCTCTTCGACTAAAACATTCACCCCTTCGTGATTTTTTCTCTCCAGGCTCCATTACTGAAGTTTAGAATCTGTAACGGTAATGTTTTTATTTACGAGCACATTTCCTTCACATTCCAACTTACCACAAACTTTTGTGAACAACAACGGGAGAATATAATAAAGCGAGAGAGAGAGAATATAATATATAATAATAAGAATATACTAAGGTATATAATATAATAACACTATAACAATATAACAAGAACGAAGAACAACAAATAATATTTAATAAAAATACGGAAAGGAACAATTTGACACTTGACAAGATAACAAAGTGAACAAACTACTGTACTGTAGCAGTCTGGTTATCTGTACGAATTAAAAATCCCCAATAAAAATTAATATAAATTTTCGACATAGCGAGCGGTGGAAAAGGATAGCGCGATGCAATTTCTTAAAGAAAATAAAAGAGAGGAATGCTCCATAAGAGCCCATACTTCATCGTGGGTGTGAAACGCTCTATAGTGAGAAAATATGGCTCATCTGTTCGGGCCTAACTGTTATACTATAGGGTACTAAACATGTTTACGCATAAATTTGTTTTAATAAACTAAATGTGCATTTCTATTATCGTCTATTTCTATTTTAAATTATGATATCTTCATCAAGTACAAGCCGAATCAATTCAATTAAATAAATATTTGTGAGATTGTTCATGTATTAAAGTTAATCATACTTTATCTAAATGTTTCAAGGTGAGTGCCAGTGAAATACGTAATGCGACATGAATTTAAGTTAAGCAGGAATGCGGCAATTGCCACTCCCTCCATAAACAGAGTTTATGACGAGGAGAGTACATAAACGAACTATGCGATGCTTGTTCGAAAAGTTCCGTGTCGAATATAATTTTACTGGAATAAGATTCAAGTCAAACCTCAAAGAATTCATAGGTTGATTTCACGTTTACCACGTTATCATCATAGACAGATTTGGAAAGGTAGATAAGTTGATAATCCGTAAACCATGAAATTTTAACTGACGAATGTACTTTATTAGTGAAAGATTCATCCGAAACTATAAGAGATTTTAAATGCTAACCATGGTGTTATAGGTAAATTATACGGTGAAATAGTAGATACATCGTGAGTTTTCGATAAGAGGTGGTGCCCAAAAATTTACGAAATTTGTATCATGCGAGTAAACGGACGCAGTTAAAATCAAATATCGCTACGTGGAGTTGTCTAGGTCCTTTGTGAGTCAGTATTCCAATCGGCGTTATTGTATGTGAAAACGTTCTTTGTTGGTGAAAAATTCCCCAGTGGCAAACTTGGGGTAATAGCGTGTACATATTAAGTTTTAAACTCGATATACCGCAGAAACATAAAATACTTTAAAGCATTCAAGGACGACGCTTTGGGTAAAACACAAGAAGACGACAAATGTTCCGAACAACCATCAACCGGCATGTCGTTGCTGTTGCTGCAGAATGCAGTTGTGAATGATGATTTTATTTGAAGAATTAAACATTAATAAAATGGCAGCAAAGTCGGTACGATGACTGCTGAACGACGACCAGAAACATCGCATGCATGTCTGTAGAGAATTGAAAGAACCTCTTCAAACAAAATGAGATTTTCTTTGTAAGTACTCGTACGTCACACATGACAAAAGTTGAGTTTATCAGCATGATTCCGAAACCAAACAATAATCGTCATAAAGGAAATCCTTATCTCTTCGTCGTCCAAAGAAAGCCCGTCAAATCAAAAGCAATATGAATAATGATGCGGTTATCCAAAAACAGTTCCTACTTCCAGACGGTTAAAGCGGTTAAGGGATAATAAGTGAAATTCATTAAAATTTGTTTTATTTTATCCTGATAAGAGTTATAATGAAAGTTCATCAAGTAAAGGCTGAAACAATCATATATTTTAAAGAAGCTAAGACTAGCTTTATGGCCCTTTGGTATTTCAAACTTATGTTACGGTGTAGAATATCGACACAGAATATATGGTTTCTAAATGCATGTTTGAGGAATGAAGTATCCCCTAAGTATATTCAATTAAAACCCGCAGTCTTGCAGCTCAAGAAGGACGCAAAATAGGAATGAAAATCTGGCTGAAAAAGGATAGAAAACTACAATACTCGAAACGTGATGTTTACAATATTTATCAAAAGGTAATACACGCAGAGTATAGACTTACAAATATAGAATTTGATTTGTTAGATTCAAAAATTAGAACACAAATTAATAATTTGTATGTAATAAGTAGAGAACGGACACGCTTACCACATGACGCAAAGCCCAGTGCAGTACTGGCGAAAGGCTGTATTTCTAAAATATTTAATTTTATTTATATAATTGGCAAACGAACGGGTGGTGATCTATAAAATTACGAAATACATATTTATTTGTTGAAAAGTTGTATTTATAAAGTTTTTAATTTTATTTATATAATTGGAAAACATACGGGTGGTGATCTATAAAATTACGAAATACATATGTATTTGTTGAAAAGTTGTATTTTTAAAGTTTTTAATTTTATTTCTATAATTGGAACATTTTTATTTGTTCATTTTGTCGTTCAAGTTGAGTAAAGGAGTATTAATATTGACTAGCTATAGTTTCTCAAGGTTTTCGTCTGTCAATTTTGTTCTCTTTGAATTAAGTACATCCTTATAAATAGAAAACGTCCTTTCTACATCGCAACTGGTTATAGGCGCATACTGGAAATATTCTTTTATTTCTTCATATTTAGCCGTTAGATTTTGTGGAATTGTCTCCATACATAATTGCTGCAATGTAATTAAATCTGGATTTCTACTAAGAATTGCTTCAAACTTTTGCCGAAGACCACATCCGAAGTCACTTGGAATACTTTTCAAATTATTAACAGACACATCTAATGTGGTTAATCCGTCATTTAATTTGAGATTTCGATTTTCAAAATAAGTGATTAGTTTTGGCAATTTTCCAAAGTGTTCGTGAAGAAAGTACAACTGATTTTTTAAATTTGGGATTTGTGTGAGCTCCTTGTACTCACCAATACTTCTAGCATCCTCCTTTAGCAGTGCTACGAAATGTTTTAGACTATCGAAATTCTCAGCATAATAACTAGTAGCTTCCAGCCATGTTCCCCATCTAGTTATTACTGGAGTGGGAGGCAGTGACAGAGATGGAAATTTTTCCCTGAAAAGAGCTACTCTCAATAGTGCTTTTCTGAAAACTTTTTTAAAGGCTGATACAAGTCTATCAACTTCCGGAAAAGTGTCTCTGATATATTCACAGATTCTGTGGAGAACATGTGCTACACAAGTAATATGCAGCATATTAGGATATGTTTTCTTCAATAGTCTGCCTGTTTTTAACATATACGCAGCACTATCACTGACAAATAAAAGTATTTTTTCTTTGTACGTGGCGTCCGAATGAAGCATTTTTTGCATATTCTTCTTAATGGTTTCAGCAACTGTTTCCGCATCAACTCTATTTATAACACTTGTTGCTATTACATATGAGTTATAGGGAATAGTTGGATGTAGTACACCAGCTACAACATTTACCACACAGCGTCCTAACATATCCACCGTTTCGTCGGCGCGTATCCATATGTATTGATTTAAAAGATGGCTTCTAATGCGTTCTACTGTTCTCGTATAGCACCTAGAAACATAATATTTGCGTAAAGTTGATTCATCAGGAACATTTAGACCAGTATATTTTTTCAGAAATGTCTTCAAAATTGGATTGTTCAGTTTAAATAATGGAATATTAGCTGCATAAAAGTTTCACAGAGTTCTTCGTTAAAATTGACAGATTCCAACGGGTTCAATTTTTTTTCGTGCTTTTACGATCCTACGTGACGTTTTACGGTTGATTTATTGCAATTTTTCAATAACGTTTCACACACTTCACAATAACTTTCGGAATCACTGGCACTGTACATACAATCAGTATGGCCCTCAATCCAACTCGCCATTGTTTCACGATGCCATTCTCGACGCTCTTCCATTGTCTGAAAAAGTAAGAATATTCTAGATCCAAATAAACGAAATTAAATAACGAAATTTTATGCACACTTACGTGAAAATAATTGGAAGATGTTGCTTAAATGAAAGGAAAAGGAATGTACGTGCTATTTCTCTTACGAAATACGATAAACTTATTTATTTTATCTACGTACACGACACCACTGAAAACACTATATTCTCCGAATACAATAGCTGGGTTGTCCATTGTTATCACTGCGAGACCAGGTGGCCGAGTAAGTCAAACAAATACTTCATTGAATTACGCCGGGATGTACTGAGCGACGTTATACACAATTCCAATTGCCGATTGCGTTTTATGGAAATTGCACCCGTTCTCTAGTAATAAGTATGTGAAACAAAAAAGAAAATTAAATTCACTCGTTTTAGAGAAACCTAGTAATAATATTATAAAACATAAGTCAGAGAGCACAAATTATTTAGTAGATTTGAAAATCTAGGTAACACTAATTTCACAATAGAAGAAAAATCTTTATTAGAAAAAGGTTTTAATTATAATGTAAGAACTGAAATAACATGTAATACGTTAGATTATTTAGATGTAGAGACGGAAATCGCATTAACAGATACCCCTAATAATTTGTCCAATAAATCGAACATCCTTAAACGGGAAACCGAAAACATACATCATAATAGAGAACTTAAAATTATCAAATCTATAAAGAATAAATCCACTCATATTCGCTAGTTTTTACTCGAGCGGATAAAGAGAAAACGGTTGTAGCAATGAATAGAGTTGATTATTTGAATAAAACGAATGAGTTTTTAGTACGGAATAAATTTGAAATAATTAAGAGAGATCCTACAGCAAAATTTCAACAAATTCTAAAAAAAGTTATAAGAAATTCTGCTAATCTTTTAGTGAAAAGGAACAAAATAGTTTAATTATTATGAACCCTCAACCCCCAAAATTATATTCCCTTATTAAATTACATAAAGAAAATTACCCGATTCGTCCGGTTGTTTCATATGTGACAGCTCCGTCCTACAAACTCTCGAAAAGGCTTATAGATATCATTATTAAATATACAGGATTTAAACCTAAATTAAGCATAAAAAGCTCATATGTACTAATAAACAAAATCAAAGATTTTACTTTAACGTCTAACACAAAACTCATTTCCTTTGATGTCCAAAATTTATTCCCTAGTATCCCTCCAGAAAAAACGATTATTTTAGTAAAAGATCTTCTCCATAAAAATAATGTAAATCCAATAATTATTAATGAAATTCTTGATTTACTAAACATATGCATAGAACAAAATTACTTTCAGTTAATGAAAGCATATACACTTGCAAATAAGGTTTAATTATGGGTAATCTCCTAAGTCTGTTATTAGCTGAGATTTTTATGGATCATCTTGAAAATTCTATTTCAAAAAGTCCTCTTTTCCAAAATGTATTATTTTGGTACAGATACGTGGATGATATATTACTAGGCTTCACAGGAACAAAGAGACAATTAAATTTATTATTTGATTATATTAATACATTGCATCACAATATTAAGTTTACAATGGAACAGGAAACAAATAATAGTATTAACTTTCTCGATTTAACGATTACTAGAATTAACAACAAATGTAACTTTGCAATTTACCACAAGCCGTCAAATGCAGATATAATTATTCACTTCTTGTCATCCGATACAAATTAGCTGCTTATCACAGTGTCATACATAGATTAATCAATACTCCGCTGAACCAAACAAATTTCGAGAAAGAGTTAAATTTAATTAAACAAATAGCTATCAACAATGGATATAAAAGTAATTTAATAGATAACATTTTAAATAAAAAACTCCTTACAAAAACCATATCACAAGTTTACCCATTATTAAATAATAATAACACCCAAAAATTTAAAATGATCACGTTTATAGGCTCTTCAAGCACAAAAATTTGTAAATATTTAAGAAAGTTTGATATTAATACAGCGTATAGAACTAACAACAATTTATCCAAATTTATAAAAAAACAATAAAGATTTAACAAACAACAATAAAAAGTCAGGAGTCTATGAGTTAACTTGCGGAGTAGTTGCCCTATGACGTATATCGGACAGACAGGCAGAGTGTTTGAAATACGCATCAAAGAACATTTTTCATCATTTAGAAATAATAAAAGTGACTCTTCATAGGCGTCTCATATTAATTTAACGAACCACAAGTTTAACAAAGAATTTAAAATATTACAAATATTACATTTTATATGCACCATAGTAATACTTGCCAGAATGTCCATTAAATATAAGCGCTACGAGGCCCAAAAATTTGATAAAACTGCACATATTCTCACTTAATTAAGACTGTCATAGAGTGGATAAATAATTTATCACATGACAAGATAATAAGTTAATTGATTGATATTCATATTACACTTAAAAAATTTTATTTATGTATATACTTTGCTTTACAAGCAACCATGCACAAAGTCAAAATTTAAAAATTCTATTAATCGTCCTTATTTTTTTTAGTATTGAAATGTTTAACGAAAAATATTTTTGAGAATCCATATCAATTTAATCTAGTTTAACAAAAAAAAAACGTAACCTTACTACTGGTCATGCATGTAGCTTAGTGTAGTAAGATATCAATGCGATAACATCGAATTTGTATGGATGTGTATATTATCGGTATTTATTTTGCAATTAAAACTATTTTCTTTAACTTTTATAGATCTATTTGAAATTTTTAATTACTTCCCGATAGGCAAATTTTTCAGTTGCTTGGAGACTAAATATTGGTTGGCGCATAATTATCAGGCGTCTTTTATACAATATTTTTATAATGAAAAAAGAAACATGAAAATTCAACAATAACATTTTTAAATGATTATTATGGAGCATAGTCATCACCTACTTCAATAACTGCTTCCAATTTGCTTGGAAGACGGTCGGATTCCACTGGCACAGGAGTCGCGGTTCTTGGAGGCAATCCATGCCTTTACATTGGCCACTAAATTTTTTTTTTAATTTTTCAGTGATATATTGACCTGGTAGTCCGTAGGAGCTTCTGTGGGAGAATATGGCATATGTGGAAGCAGTTCCCAGCCCTTATTGGCAATGCATTCGATACTATATCAGTATATCAATGATATTGATATTCTGTCATTTATAATTTTAATTTCTTTGATGAAGACACTATGTGTCGAAACATGTAAGAAAGTCAAGAAATAATTATATATATATATATATATATATATATATATATATATAATTATTTCGTGACCTTTGTATGTTATGGTAAATTCAATTTGTTTGTGATTTTAAGTCTGGTTTTACTTCAAAATGTATATATTTAAAACTACCCTACATGTTTCAGCAAATGATGCCTTTTTCAAAGAATACAAAATACAAATGACAGTATATTAATGTCATATATGTGGTTGCTATGGATAAAATTATTCAAAGCTATATTCCAATATAATAATAATAATAAATCATGCCTTAGTATTCTAAAATAGAAGACAACAAAAACAGGGAAACACAAGACATGAGTTATTATTACGTATGCGCCCGTAGAGCGACTTAAGATGTTAAGCTGTCGGCATTCGCCTTAAACGAGAAGGAAACCACGAAAACCCACTCGCACAACCAGACAGGGATCAAAATACGGAACTGTCAGCATGATAAGCAAATGTATAGATATACCATTGATTGGTATGCTGATAATTTGTGTGTTATAGGATGAAAAGAATTAGCGTGTATTGTGGTATCTGTATGTGTTGGTTTATGGTATATAGCGATCTCGTGTTCTTTTCATCCTATAACACACAAATTATCAGCATACCAATCAATGGTATATAGATTAATTCATGTACCTATGAGTAAAAGTAATTTCGACCTTGAACTAAATAGAATATACACAATAGCATTAAACAATGGTTACTCTATAAATATTGTCAATAACATCCTAAATAGCCAACAAAAATCTAAGACCCTTTCCTTAGTTTATCCAAAATTAAAATACAAGATAATTAATTCCTATAATTCAATCACTTACTTAGGAAAAATTTCGGAAAAAATTTGTACTTTCATTAAAAAACTTAATAACGAACATATATCATTTAAAACAGACAATACTATACAGAACATTATTAAAAACAACAAAGATAAAATAGACAAAGAATCAAAGTCTGGTGTATATAAGTTAACATGCGAAGATTGTAATAAGGTATACATAGGACAAACGGGGAGGACATTCAAAATTAGGATGAAAGAACACGAGAGAAGCCATAAAGAAAAGAAAACAGATTCAACTTTCGCAAGTCATTGTATAGATATCAATCATAGATTTAATATAGATTTCAAAATTTTACACATTCAAGAAAAAAAGTAAAAAACTTAACCTGTTAGAAAACTTAGAAATTAATAGATACAATAGTTTAGGATTAGCTTTAAATGACCAACTAGATTTAAACAACTCCCCTCTATTAAATTTAAGATTGTAAAAATTTTTCCGCCACCATTTCCCCAATAATTTTCACATAAATATTCATACTTTTATTGTATATATTCAGTATTTCATCCACCTGATGAAGCCATTGTATGGCGAAACAATATTGTAGTGGTATTTACAATAAAAGAATTTTTGAAACTAGAAGTTTAATTACTTATTTCTTAGCGTTGTGATAAAATTTGTTATATTAATTAAAATAGAATTGGTATAATTTATTAATGTGAGAAAACAAAGGTGAGGCCATGAAAAATGAGAATAACAATTGACATGGAGAGAAAAACGAGATAAACAGATTCTGAAGATACGTGTCATTATAAAAAGTTTGAGTGTCGAGTATTAGAATAGAAATTCATCAATAGAATAAAGTCTACGTACCAAAAGAACGAAAATCAAAGTATTTAAACAAATTAGGTGTGTAGCCTAGAGAAAACAACAGTGATCGAAGCTGTGTTTCTAGTTATAGTAACAAGATCGTCCTACCTAAACCATAACCATAAACGAGTATTTATTAATATAATCCCATAAAGCTAAATTTCCTCTTTCAAATCATTACACACAACCAAGCAAAATTACTAAGTGGAATGATAAATATATTTTACATGTGTTTATGCTGTCATATTAATTGTAAATGATCATTTTAGACTGTTAGTGTGAAACTCACATGTGAACATTTTTTAAATATTATCAATCTGTCAGCTGTAGGTACATAAATTGCTGGTGAGGCTTTGACATACATATATATACAGGATGTCCAGAAACTCTCCTGACAAACGAAGACCGGAGATTCCTCTGATAATTTTAAGACAATTAAACCCTAATTCACCTAGTCCGAAAATGCTTCCTAAGGGAGCTAGAGTTCTTTGAAGATGGCGCCTTATATTTATTTTTTTTTTAATTCCTCCAGAACGCTTCTATTTAGAAAAACAAAAACTGGTATGCTTATTTACCCTACAGAGATGAATCGATTCCATTAATTGCGAATTTCTAGTACCGGTCATAGGCGTCCGTTTTGGGTAGGTCAACGGTTATTTTAAGGCATAACTTTTTTGTCTTTAACTTTAATTAAGCATTTGTGACAATAGATTATTAAATTTTCAGATATTCCAGTACTAAAAGGTACTCTTACTTTAAGTCGGTAGGATACACCGTTTTCTAGAAAAATCGATTTGTAAATTTTTCGTTTTTTCTTCATTAAAGTTCAATTTATTATGTACCTACTTATTTTTAGCGACGAAGTTGGCTTGGACTATCAAGGCATGGATGAAAATTAATTTAATAAATGAAAAACAAATTATTTATTACAATGGAACGAAACTAACAAAAAAAGAACAAGTATCAGAGGTAGATTGTTACAAAAGTTGCTCGATGTGATGACCATTAGTCTCTATGCATAAGTTTACCCTTTTGCTTAGAGAACGCCGAATTCTTGCAAAAATTCCAAAGTTATTTCTAAATTCGTTGCAAGCATCTTTTATCCTTAGCCAGAGTTGTGCGATTTTGTATCGGAACGGAATAAACAAATGCTTTTATGTATTCCCAAACACAATAATCGCAAGGATTCAAATCCGGCAACCTTGCTGGCCATGCAACTGGACCGCCTCTTCCAATCCAATGGTCTTCGTAGTTATTATCTAGAAAGTCTCGTACATTCCTGCTAAAGTGGGCCGGACAGCCGTCCTGTAGAAACCATAAGTTTTGCCGAATATTTAAACGCACCTCATCTAACAAATCAGGTAAAATATTTTGCAGGAAATGTAAGTAATCAGCACCATTTAAACGAGCAGGTAATTCCACAGGTCCAAGTAGATAATCGTCAACTACTCCTATCCAGACGTTTATGCTAAACCTATACTGATGCTTAAATTCTTGAACAACGTGGGGATTGTCACCAACGTACGAATAATAATGTGCATTATGTACATTAAAAATTCCATTTTTTGAGAATGTAGCTTCGTCACCAAACAAAATGTTCCTGAAGAAATCTTCATCTTGATTTTTCTGATTTTGTAACATTCTAGCGAATTCTACGCGAGCAGGAAAATCTCCTTCTAGCAGTGCTTGCACCTTTGTAAAATGAAAAGGATATAAATTTTCTTTGTGTAAGATATTTCCTACGGAAGATTTTGAAATTGTGGGGTACATGGCACATGTTGAGTGAGGGGGATGCTGACGATTGGGAAATTTTTCAGCGTATCTACGTTGCGCCGCTCGAGCGTTACACATCATTTCGCCATAAACTAAATGCATATCGGCGTATTCCTCATTAGTAAAAACCATTTTTTTTTAAATTGAAATCGTTGTGTTTGAATAACACAAAGTAAAAAATGAAAAGATAAACTTCGCGAACTGACAACAATTTGACAATGAAAAACGTAGGTTTTACTTCTGTTGGCAGTTCAGAGCTAACTATTGCAAAAAATAAAAAATTGAACTTTAATGAAGAAAAAACGAAAAATTTACAAATCGATTTTTCTAGAAAACGGTGTATCCTACCGACTTAAAGTAAGAGTACCTTTTAGTACTGGAATACCTGAAAATTTAATAATCTAGTGTCACAAATGCTTAAAAGTTAAAGACAAAAAAGTTATGCCTTAAAATAACCGTTGACCTACCCAAAACGGACGCCTATGACCGGTACTAGAAATTCGCAATTGATGGAATCGATTCATCTCTGGAGGATAAATAAGCATACCAGTTTTTGTTTTTCTAAATAGAAGCGTTCTGGAGGAATTAAAAAAAAATAAATACAAGGCGCCATCTTCAAAGAACTCTAGCTCCCTTAGGAAGCATTTTCGGACTAGGTGAATTTGGTCTTCGTTTGTCAGGAGAGTTTCTGGACACCCTGTATATATATATATAATGTTATGGGACAAACAGCACCTTAATTCCAGCATCTATAATAGGAAAACGGCATAAACAAATTATTAAATCCATTGAAAAAGGGTTAAATAAGTGGTTTCAATATGTTAAATTAGTATCAAAATGTATATAAATTAATATGACGACAACTTTGTATACTTTTAATTAACCTGTTTTATTTTTAAACTTACTTTTATATTTTTAATTTCAATTTCATAATTCAAATCTTCAGCGCGAAATTACAGATATCTAATTTATCTACATCAATATTTTGTATCGATACTAGTTAAACACGCCCACTTATTTAAAAGGAAATTAACCCGCGAAAACGATATTTGCTATGAGCATTGCAACATAACCTAGCATTAGAAAACATGTTTAGTATACTTGAAAATTATTCTATAAATTTTATTATTATGTCTAAATTATTAAATTGTTTATTTTATTCTTGTCAATAGAATTAGTTAAAGTAAAACTTCGAGGCTATTTCATATAATTAACTAGGCTTTGAAAATAAAGAAACGCTATCGGCGCCTTTTCCAAAAACGCTTTAAAACGTATGGCCGTATTTTCGAACAACTCCAAAGAAAATTATTAAAAAAAGTTAAAATACCAGTAAAATTATTATAAAAATACGCTGAATCAAGTGATTATTAATTGATCTAATATTCGAAAACAAACCTGAAGCCCAACGCTTGGTAATTTACTTATTTCGAGACGAGCATCTTAATAATTGGAGTCCGGACGAGGAAGCAGAATAGAAGCCGCATACGCCGACATCATTATACGGAAGACCCGCACTCGTATTTCCCGTTGATCTTGCACCTTTTCCTGGACATCAACTGCAGGGATCTAAGGAATACAGGTTCACTTCATACATACTCTACAACAAAGTCGCTATCGTTAATATTTTTTTTGATTAAAACTCTGTGCATGACGCAAAATTGTTTCCAAGTAGGAGAAAAATTTTATGAACAGAAACAAGGCACTACTATGGGTAACTGCCTATCTCCTTTCATAGCCAATTTATTCATGAGTCAATTTGAAGTAGAATTTAAAAATAACGCTAAATATTTCCCGAGAGTCTGGATTAGGCATGTAGAAGACATTCTCGCGATTTTTGATACACGAAAATGCGAATTAGACATGTTCGTTAATCAATTAAATTTGAAATTTCCGACGATTAAATTTACAGTGGAAAAGGAACACAATAACAAGATACCATTTTTAGATACCTTACTGATCAGGAATAAACATAAAATAGAAATCGATATTTTCCGGAAAGAAACCAATGTTAATAGATTCATCACCGCGGATTCAAATCATAGTTATCAACATAAGACAGCTTCCTTTAATTTCTTAGTCAATCGGTTACTAAATTTTCCATTAACAAAAGAGAGATATGAAATAGAACTGGATTTCATTAAAAATATCGCGAAATACAATGGCTTTGACATAGAAATAATCAATAAATTAATTAGAAAAACAAAAATAAAAAATACAATCCGCGAATTCACAAGTTTGATATCTCAAAGTAACCAGGAGAAAAAGTACATCTGTTTACCATACCACTCGGTCACGAAAAACATTAATAAAGTTGTGAAAGAAAGAGGTCTCCAGGTTGCCTTCCGGTCAGAAAATACTATCAAAAATCTCCTGGGGAATACTAAAGATAGAGTTAATTTCAATTCGAAATCAGGTATATACGAAATTAGTTGCGGGGATTGTAATCTGAAATATATAGGCCAAACTAAACGACCAATAATAAAGCGTTTTAAAGAACACATATCACATATTAAATACAATAGACCGGATAAATCCAATGTAGCCAACCACGCTTTAAACACAATGCACAACGTGTCGATTACAGGGTTGAGGTTACTCAAAGGAATTAATAAACCCCACGAACTTGATGCTTACGAAAGTATAAATATCGCGAAAAATAAACATAATTCGATGAATAGCGATAGGTCTCCGATACCATTCAGTTGTCTCTTTGCATTTTTATTAACATAATTGTGTCATCGTCGTTTTTAAAAACCGAAGTCTATTAAGACATGCTTATTGCCGGTCCCCTGAAGGAAAGTATGTTGACCGTCTTTTTCGTTCGACATTCCAACCCGGAGAATAAACATCTAGGTGGACCCTTTTCTTGGTAAGTGTCCCTCTTTCGTATTTTAGTTCCGTAGTTTATTTTTTCACATGTTAATATTAGTCTATACGTGGTGAATAATAGCTGGTGCCTGAGTGGTTTTTCTACCTTTACTGTGTCCCGTGTGCGACTTTTTAATTAGTGGTTTTTACCTACTGATGATGACAACTTAGTTGTCGAAATACGTATTTAGGATACGATTAATAATTGTGGTAAGGGGTTATATACCTTTTTTAAGTTTTTTAAGTTAAAACTATACTATCAATAAAATAAAAACCTGATTTTTACTTTTACTCGTATCTATACCTTTCATATTATAGTATCCCTTTGAATAGTTATCCTTATGAATATTTAATAACATAGTAGTACTTACCTGATTTAATTTGTTTACTGTGGTAATTTAGTATAAGATAACATTTATTTATCACACATAACCTTATTAAGTATAATAACACACGTGCAAATTTTTAATAGTTAATTTTATTTGCCGCTAGATACAGTTATTTGTTCAATTTACAGTTTCCTATTTATTTCAATAAATAATTTTATTTTTATTAACAAACTCACTCTTTTATTTGTTAGTGTTAAGTTGTAGGAGTTATTTAATATAAGAATTATCTATTTAAGCACCACACAAAGGAGTAAACAACCATTCTACCGGCGAAGATCCAGACAGAGTCACAATCTAAGTACTTCATGCTCACGACGGCTAGTTGGCACATAAAGAATATAGCGTTGATCTAAATATATTTATCATATTAAAAGGCGCCCAATTAAAAATTCAAATTTACTAACTTTAACTTTGACTTACTTTTACCATTTCTTTCATTCATATATTAATCTTCAGCGTTAACGTAGCATATATCAATATATATATATATATATATATACAAGTGTCCCGTATAGTTATGTTCAAATTTTAGGAGTGTAAAGTAGACTTCATTTCAAGTAACAAAAACGCAAAACTTGTACATCCATTTTTATTTGTTTCAAAGTTACAGATCTACGAATGTGATTGTCAGATCATGGAAAAAAATGTAATCCTAGAGTCAATACAAACTGATTTTATTAAAAAAAAAAGTTATACGATTCAATAACAGGCCTGTGATTGTTAACGTCGCATAATAAAATGTTATCCTGAAATAAATAAACATGTGTCGTAGAGCATACAGTAATTTCTTGGAGATCTGCAAAAAAAGAGTATTGGAAATTGATTTATGATAGAGAAGGTTTTTACTTATTTCGTAAGTGCTAAACCATGAATATCATGCAATAAACAAATGTTCAGATGACTGTTAACGTTGCATTTTTTAATAAAGGATTACATTACGTTGCAGTTCATACAACAGCTTATTAGTGAGTGGACACGTTTACTTTATTCAAAATGCCTTACCGATTTTCTTCTCAAGAGTATGCGGACATGCATTTTGTGTATGGCTACTGTAACGGCAGTGCACGTCAAGCAGTTATTGGATACCGACATCGGTTTCCCGATAGGCGCATTCCTTATTACAGAACGGTTCTGGAAGTACACAGACAATTTCGGGAATGCGGTCTGAGTGATTATCTTTTCGACCGAGGAGTAAATTTGCCAGCAAAGTTAGAGGAAGAAGCAATAGCTATTGTTACAAGGGATCCAACTCTCAGTGTACGTCGAATCGCTAGACAACTAGTAGTGCCACGAACGACAGTTTGGCGAATTTTAAAACGTGAGGTCTTATATACATATCACTATCGCAGGGGACACGGTTTGCTTGAGGCGGACCACTATGCTCGTCTAGTTTATTCTACCTGGATATTAAGACAGTAACGGCTTTACTTTAATTCCTGCAGAACAGTCCTCTGGACAGATAAAACTACGTTCACGAGAAGTGGTGTTACAAATCTGAGAAACCTGCACAGGTGGTCATCAGAAATCGATGACTTGTTGATTGGTTCTGTTGTTCTTCCTGGGAGGTTAAATGCTGACAATTTCCTTAAATTTCTTATTGACGAACTGCCAGGTCCATTAGAGGATGTCCCACTGAATGTTCGACGAGATTGGGCACCACCACATGTTGGAATTGCTGTCCGAAATTGGGTTAACGTCAATTATCCAAGATGGATTGGTCGAGGTGGTCATGTTGCATGGCCACCCAGATCACCCGATCTTAATCTCCTTGACTTTTATTTATGGGGGTACATGAAAAATTTAGTCTACGCGCAAGTTGCGAACACAAGAGAAGAGTTGTTGGATCGTATTCACCTGGCTGACGAGCAAATCCGACAAAACAAGTATGAAATTCGGATAAGTACTTCTTCTGTTGGCTTACGGGCACAAGCCTGCATTCAAGAAGTAGGTGGACATTTCGAAAATATTATTAATTGAACTTTTTTAAATAAAATCAATTTTTATTGACTTTAGGATTACATTTTTTTCATGATCTGACAATCACATTCATAGATCTGTAACTTTGAAACAAATAAAAATGGATATACAAGTTTTGCGTTTTTGTTACTTGAAATGAAGTCTGCTTTACACTCCTAAAATTTGAACATAATGATACGGGACACTTGTATATAAGTGTGTGTATATATGTAGTAGTATTGTAAAAGAACTACATTGTATGTGCTCAATGAAACCACGTACTGATAACTTAGTATACATTTTTGCTGGTGTAAGTTGTAAATACTATATACCTATTTTGATTCTAATTTCTTGTAATTTTAGATTTCTTTATATTTTGCTATTGTTACTAATCGCTTATGTTTTGAATATGGTTTAAGTATTGGTTTGGTGTCTTATTTGAAATATACATATAAACAACAATAAATGCGAAATACGTATTAAATATTTTATTTTACATTGAGTTTATACTATATACATTTTAGTTACTTATACTCCTGCTACACTCGTGATGTAGGTTCGTAAAGCTGGTACACTGGCATATACACCCGGATAATTTGGTCTAGCGCATCCATATCCCCAAGAAACTACACCGACCGTTTGGTTGTTAACTCTTAACGGACCACCAGAATCGCCCTATAAAAAAATATTAGTTATAACATAGATAGGTTATATACATTTATAAAAGCAAAGATTTATGTTATTAGGAAATTTTAATCAATACTTTACATTAGTTTGTAGGATTTCTGTTCGTAAGTTAAAGTTGGAGAACTTAGAATTCGTTTAAAATTCATTTAAATCCATTGGATTATGTAAAACTATTTATTACAGTCAGAATAGTATGTGTATACCTTGGAAATCATATGATTATACAAGAATTTGTGTCTTGTAGAATGACTAATTTTGTAACAAATCAATCAAAACCAACAACCAAAACAATAAAATCTGGCTTTTGAATTTTTCTCGAACATAGTAATTTATGTGTAAAATATTTTTAAATTATAGGGATAATAAGATAACTTTCCGTTAAATGTATTAAATTTAACATTATTTTAATTGTCGAATATTTAATATAATTAATTTATAAATAGTACAATAGCTGGGAGGGTTGACAGTTTTAGTGAAAGAAAAGTACCAATAGGCTTCGATAGGGATTGAAATGATATATAATATAAATTGAACTCTGACGAAAGGACAAATTCTGTTCGTTATTTTAATTATGCAAAGATGCAGGTCTATTGAACTAAACATAACCAAAAACTGAAATACCTTTATGTAATAGACTCTTTAATAAAACTATTCATGAAAACTATGAAAAATATGTAAATGTGATTGCATTGTGATAAACCAATTAAATGCACTGGAAAAAATATTTATACAGTAAATACAGAATTTTGGTAGTATGAATAACAAGTAGCATTATATTTTTCTGTTTTCTCATTAAAGAAATTACTGCAATTTTCCAATAATCCTCATTTTAATTTTCGGTCAGGTTAGTTCTAAAAAGTCATAGGTGGTAGTGCAGGCGCGGCTCGTGATGACGTATTTCGGAGTGCAAGTACAATGATGCGAGTGCCTCGTGTGTTTTCGGTGTTCACTAAGAAAACGTTACAGTTAGTACACGAGAATACACGAAGCACTCGCATCATTGTACTTGCACTACCAAATACGTCATCACGAGCCGCGCCTGGGTGGTAGCTATTTGAATCGACTAACAGCTTTGACTTAATTCAAAACGTTATTAAATGACATTTATTTAGTAACAAAATAATTTTATAAACAATCATAGTACCTAATGGAATTGAAATACGGGTATTCCATTTTAATAAAACAAACATATATATAGTAAATTCAATTCGTTGGCGATTTAAGGTCTGGTTTTACTTCAATATATATATATATTTAAAACAATCCTACATGTTTCGGCAAATAATGCCTTTTTCAAGGAATATAAAATATAAATGACAGTATATTAATGTCATACATTTGTAGTTGCTATGGATAAAATTATTCAAAGATACATTCCAATTGAATAATAATAAATCATGCCTTAGTATTCTAAAATAGATAGACAACAAAAACAGGGAAACGCAAGACATGAGTTATTATTATGTATGCGCCCGTGGAGCGTCTTAAGATATAAGAAGTAAAACCAGACCTTAAATCGCCAACAAATTGAATTTACCATAACATACAAAGGCCACGAAATAATTATCTATATATATATATATATATATATATATATATATATATATATATATCTTTGTGACCTTGGTATGATAAGGTAAACTTAATAAGTCGGCGATTAAAGGTCTGGTTTACTTCAGAGTATATATATATTTAAAACAACCCTACATATTTCGGCAATACGCCTTTGTCAAGAGAATACAAAATATAAATGATTTATATTTTGTATTCTCTTGACAAAGGCGTATTGCCGAAACATGTAGGGTTGTTTTAAATATATATACTCTGAAGTAAACCAGTCCTTTAATCGCCGACTTATTAAGTTTACCTTATATATATATATATATATATATATATATATATATATATATATATATATATATATATACGAGCATATGTGTATGAATATAGTAGATTCAATCAGTTGGCAATTTAAGGTCTGGTTTTACCTAAAAATGCATATATTTAAAACAATCTTACATATTTCGGCAAATGATGCCTTTCTCAAAGAATTAAAAATATAAATGACAGTATATTAATGTCAAGTAGATTCTCTGCATTATATTTTTCTGTTTTCTCATTAAAGAAATTACTTCAATTTTCCAATAATCCTCATTTTAATTTTCGGTCAGGTTAGCTCTAAAATGTCATAGATGGTAACTATGTGAATCGACTAACAGCTTTGACTTAATTCAAAACGTTATTAAGTGACATTTATTTAGTAACAAAATAATTTTATAAACAATCATAATACCTCATATACCGTCATTTATATTTTAAATTCTTTGAGAACGGCATCGTTTGCCGAAACATTGTTTTAAGTATATGCATTTTTAAGTAAACCCATACCTTAAATCGCGAACTGATTGAATCTTCCATAACATACAAAAGTCACGAAATAATTATCTTTATATAAATATATATAGATATATATAAAATTATATATTAAAAATAATAGACTTTTTATTGGTTTAGCGACCTTTTATTGAATTTTGATGTTTTATTCTACGACGTTTCGACTTTTATTATTATTCAGTCTTTTTCAAGTAACTAGAAACAAGAATTAATACAATGAAAACATGAGAACTGTGTTTGCTTTTGTGAGACTGAATTAACAATTAAATTAACAATTAAAATTAAAATTAGATTAAACACTGAATTACCAATTAAATTAACAATTAAAGTTAAAATTAAATTAAAATTAGATTAATGATAAGTAAGGGAAAATTAAAGTGATTACATCTGTATAAATGAATTGGGAATTTGAATTGATCTACAAATACAGTAAAGAAAACATTGAATGACAATAAACTGACCGTTTTTTTTGGGGTTTCAAAAACACGCATTCTGTGCAACACGTGACCTTTGTATGTTATGGTAGATTTAATTAGTTGGCGATTTAAGGTCTGGTCTTACTTAAAAATGCATATATTTAAAATAATCTTACAAGTTTCGGCAAGAGATGCCTTTCTCAAAGAATTTAAAATATAAAATATTTGATATTTCAAATTCCTTGAGAAAGACCTTAAATCGCCAACTAATTAAATCTACTATATATATATATATATATATATATATATATATATATGTATAGGTATAATTATACTTACAGGAAAAAAAAAATTTAATCACCTCCTATTATTTTTCGTTATATGTAGTGCTTTTATGAGTGCTTACCTGGCATGAATCTCTTCCTCCTGTTGGATAGGCGGCACAGAGCATACGATCAGTTACGGCATAGGCACCATAAACAGCTCTACAACTCGCTTGACTTACTGTGAAGACAGATACGCTTTGAAGGACGGAGGATAAGTAGGCAGAGCCTTCATATGTTGTACCCCATCCAGTTACTACCGCAGTTGAGTTCACTGTTATGTTCTGGTTAAACACAGGCAGAGCTGTAGCGTTAATAGCACTTGTGTAATTTAAGGCAGTGCCTAGGCGAAGAACAGCAATATCGTAGTCCAAGGAGTCATAATTGAAACTTGGATTTTGATATATTACGCTTACATTTCTCAGAGTTCCACCTGAGTTAACAATTGTAGAACCCGCACGAATGGATAATTGGCTAGCGAGAGACCTGAAACATAGTGAAATTTTTTTGAATATTTTTGTTACTAATTCTATTAAAATTAGTTGAGTGATAGGAATCTTAACAATTTCAGTAATATTAACAATGAGGATACTATAACTGCTATGTTTTACAATTACTAGAAAGCAATGGTTTATACGAAGTATTTTAAAAACTTTCCTTAATTATGTTGGTGTGGGCGTATACTTAGAAGTACGTAGAAGTGTAACATCAAATTCATGTGTTGTTTAGGCGAAAAGGCAGCAGAAACGCTTGAAGATTTGCAACAAGTGTTTGGGGATTTAATCAAGTCGCATGTGATTGTTTAATATTTTATGAATATTTATTTTTTCATTTCCTCTAATTTAAGAAAACTTTTTAAATGAATTTTACCAATCAAATATTTGTTATAACTACTCATAATATAATCTTCAATCTTTTACGTATAATAGCATAGTAATTGACTTACGACTAAACACCGCCTTTCTCGGTCGGCTTACATAGGCATAGACAAACGAGAGGTTCGGGAGACTCTATTTACAAGCGGTTCGTGTGTTATATGCATGTAGTACATGAATACATGAACAACTATCCTAGCGTGAAGTTGTTTATGGACGTATTTACGAATACGCGTAATCATAATTTGAACGGAAAGTGTCTTTCTAAATAACCTGCACTTCTATTTCAGTAAAGCAAACGCAATGACGACGCTGCTTGCCTACCTGTGGCGGTGTTTACTTATGACTAGGGACCGGACATGAGAGGCCGGTGACTCATCGACCACGGGCGTACTATTGAAAATTTGTATTTTTAAACAGTTTTTAATTTTATTGATATAATTGGAAAACAAACGGGTGGTGATCTATAAAATGCGAAAAACATTTTTATTTGTTCATTTTGTAGATCAAGTTTAGTAATAAAGGAGTATTAAAATTAACTACCAAAACTTTCTCAAGGTTCTCTTCTGTAAAATCTGTTCTCTTTGAATTAAATACATCCTCGTAGATAGAAAACGTCCTTTCTACATCGCAACTGGTTATGGGTGCCTACTAGAAATATTCTTTTATTTCAGCGTATTTAGTAATTATATTTAGAGGCATTGTCCCCATACACAATTGCCGCAATGTTATTAAACCTGGATTTATATTAAAACTGCGTCTAACTTTTGCCGAAGGCCACATCCGAAGTCATTTGGAATATTTTTCAAATTATTAATGGTCACATCTAATGTGGTTAACCCATCATTTAATTTGAGACTTTGATTTTCAAAATAGGTGATTAGTTCTGGCAAATTTCCAAAGTGTACCTAACGAATGTACAACCAATTTTTTTAATTTGGAATATGTATTAGTTCCTTGCACTCAGAAAAACTTCGAGCATCGTCATTTAAACATGTAACGAAATTTTGTAAACTATCGAAATTCTCTGCATAAAAACTAGTAGCTTACAACCATGTTCTCCATCTACATAGTTATTACTGGAGAGGGAGGCAGTGACAAAGATGGAAGTTTTTTCCTGTAAAGAGCTACTCTCAATGGTGCTTTTCTGAAAACTTTTTTAAAAGCTGATACAAGTCCATTAACTTCCGGAAAGGTGTCTCTGAGGAAACATATCCCAATATACTGAATATTATTTGTGTAGCATATGCTCTCCACAGAATCTGTGAATATATCAGAGACAACATAAAACAACCACATGCCACCTCATCGACCCCGAAATAAATTTCTCAACAGTCCTGGACATCAGGGCCTTTAAAGAATACAAAGGAGTACAAGGACGAATATTCAGCCCTAAGAGAGTGGAAAATTATAAGAGATTTGATTATAGAGCTACTTTACAGTTTCTAAGATATTCGCTATGCAGTTCTAAATATAGGCACAAAATTGAATAGTTTTGAATGTTTGAATTCTTTTTGTAGAAACTATAAATTGTAATAACAATAAGTACTGTGTATAATATATAAAATTAAGCTTACCCATAAGTGCAGTGAGCAGCCGTCACCACATAACTAGGAGCGATAATGAATCCTCCACAGATGTGACTACCATAATAAAGCAGAGATACTTGGTAAGGATGATTTTCAATGGTTACATTGGTGCCACCTACAATTCTTCCATCCAAACGTGGTACAAGATCTGGTGGAGCGGCTGAAGAAATACTGATTTATTATAGTTACTATTGTATTTGAGAAAATATCTTACCAATAACCGCAACTAAGAATACTGAAAATAAAATCGCGATGTCTCTCATGGTCGCTATTGATATTGATATTGTTCTGAATGCAATGTAATTGTTTTTTGCGCTTTTATATTGGTAGTGTTTTTAATATTCAGGATTTCGAAGAAAACATTTAGAAGTTCAATAGGCAGGTAAATAAAATGTAAGATCCACAAAATTGATTGGCTTCTGATTAATTTAATCTTTGTTTATATCGTGATTTATTTTCAGGTGTTCTAATTAGAGATTAGAGGAGACAAATTTAAATTCAGTGATTCATTTCTTCTAAAAAAACAAATAGTGTTGATCGATATTGTTTTCTTCTGACAATATTTCGTAGAATATACTCGAGTATTTTAAGATATCAAATTAATAATTCACGTGTATCTACATGGCATGATGTCGGTAATTTGATTTTGCTATTATGTTGATTGCAGCGACCCATAGGGAGTGTACTCCAAGAAAACTTCAAGGAAAATTTCGTTTTTAAAACATATTTTATGTAATTAATATAATTAGTTTATAAATTATGCATGCCGGACTGTGTTTTACACATTTATTATTACAAGAATTACAGGATTTTGTAGTATAATAATACTATACTTTGTAATGTGATTATTTTTGTAAGAATTGATAATTGTATCGAATTCATTATTTAAACTTTAAATAAATACTTGTTACGAAAGTTTCATATTCTTATATTCTGACACTTTTAAAATGGAATGTCGATATAGGTTTTGGTTTAGGTTGTGCAGTTAATTCTCGGCCTAGCAAGTACAGTAAAAAATACAAATACGACTGTTCATTACTCATCTAAATTAATTGCCTTTGTTACTCTGTTTAATCAACATTTTGACAAC
Organism: Melolontha melolontha; assembly: GCA_935421215.2. Lineage (NCBI taxonomy): Eukaryota > Metazoa > Arthropoda > Insecta > Coleoptera > Scarabaeidae > Melolontha > Melolontha melolontha. The sequence continues at coordinate 24,728,995 of OW285240.1, read as the reverse complement.
TATACAAATGATCTTTAGATTTAGCACCATAGTGTTGCATTGCGACAATTTTAATTTCTTCGTCTGTGTTGAACCTAGAACCTTGTAGTGTTTTTTTAATTGGCAAATAAGTGATAGTCTCTGCAAGTTATGTTAGAACTATCTATGGTTTTTCTGAATAAAACCTTAAACTGCGGGTTTATTGTTATGGAGAAATCGCATAACCAATGCGCGCCATGTGCGCCGATGTGAGGATGATTGTATTGCATCCGAATTAATAAAAAGCATTCAGTATGTGTTTGGTACTTGCTTGGACTGCATGTAAGTGTAAGCATACGTAATAAAATGTCGTCGACACATAAATCGAGAAAACGACCGTTGTCAGACGAAGTGAATAAGTTTATTATGGATTTCCCGGACTTAATATACGATGGCTCAAAAATTAAATGTTTAGTGTGCAATACATATCTAATGTGTTGGTTAAAAACATATTGTAAAGAACACGTAAGCAGTTCGAAGCACAATAATAACAAAATTAATCGACAACAGTTTATACAAGAACTATGTGTAACTATGATTGTGTGTATACTGCCGTTTACCTTGTTAAGTAATTATTTATTTATTTCATTTTGGAATAAATACGCGAATCAAACATTACCGAGCACGACAACGTTACGAAGGAATTTACCATGGTGCGTAAACAGGTTGAAAATAAAATCAAAGCCGAACTAAAAAACAAAAAACTGTGGTTATGTGTGGACGAAACAACTGACAGCAAAAAACAATATGTAGTTAATGTTATGGCTGTAATATGGAACCACATCAACCAACGTCTTCAATTTTATTAGCATCCAGACAACTAGAACAATGTAATACCGAAAAAATTTCTGACGTGCTATTAGATACTTTCGAAAAATGCCCAGATTGAAATAGATTTACAAAGTATTCGTGAAAATTACTTGGGACTAGAAGAAGTAATAACAAAATTCGTAGCTGTCGTTAGAGGAATCACTGCAAGGCGTTAAAGATGTTCACGCACAACTGTGTGCTGTAGAAGACGCAAAAAGTGAAAGTGTTCTAATTAAATTTGAAAGTGTTTTAGACATAAATGCAGATTTTGACAATTAATTTGCAATCATTCGTCATCACAATCGTCCCAGTCATAATACGTCCATTGTAAAAGATTTTCTAACAAAGAATGATTACCTATTTAGATAAATATGTCCTGTGATTTCTTGCTATTTTCAATAATAAAAAACGTACTGATAGAAATGGATAGCTGTAGAAACATGCAAAGAAATGCAAGTAGTAAATATAAGATACGTAATTACATTTTTACGTAATATCTTATTGTGACAAAATTCTTAAATTCTGTGGCACCATAACGCGCTAGCATCTACATCAATATTTTTTAGAGTTTCTTCTTTTCTAAAATGGTAATGACAGTTGCCATAAGTTTTGTTTTCAGTATAGTGAGATTTTTAATTTTTTAAAAACTGAACTGAAACATCTAAAAATGATTCAATTTATGTCACAAAACAAAAAATAGAGAAAGGATTGGAGAAAAGATTACAAAATAGTAGCCTTCAGCCATATTTGCATAATGGATTCGTTAAAATAAATTCTTTACATTCAGTATTGTTTACTGTAAAAACAACTAAGTAAAATTAACATAAATTAATTATTTGTGTATCACACAGTAGTAAGTATATGTTATATACCTATAGTATAAGTTATTCGTTGCATAATGAAGATTTTTGTTGTACCAAATTGTAAATAATAAACAATCGAATCAGTTGTTGTTTTTGTTTATCAAGTATTAAATAAAGTGTTCTAAGAACAGGAGTAATCATCTTTTAAACATAATCAACCAATCGTTTGTCAAATTGATATTTTTACTAATATACATAATTTGCTATTTTAATTATACATGTATTTTATAGAAATTGTAAAAATAAAGAAATTACAAAACAACAACGAACACAAAAGCCATCTGAACTTTTAAAATAAGGTTCTCATCCTGCATGATTCCACCTCTTTACTAGAATAGACCACTTTATATAATAAAGATATCAATCGTTATTTATAAATTAAACGATACTCCAGTTTTGAACGACGTTCTAAGAATAGAATTAATTATATTCTATAAATGATTTAAAAATTGTTTTGTCAGTTCCACTTTTAAAAATATCTTTTGACAGTGTAATTTAATGATACCTAATGTACTTTATTTAACACAATTCTTTCTATATATATATGTTACTCTTGATGTTCTCGCGGACGTATGATGAAGGTGTAGTTTCTCGGGTTCTTGGCCGCGTGTGAGTTTTGTCCTGAAAAGGACAATTTACTCTACGTTTCAACGAGATCGCAATCGTCATCTTCAGGAGCTAGTCGGTCTGTCGCTGGTTAGAGCTGGAGATCGTCTGATGTGCGCCTAACACTACCTCTTGTTATATGCTGCTTTGTCGGGAGGGGGCGTCCCACTATTGACGTCATGCGTGCGCGGCTTCGTGTAATTGGTCCGAGTGCCTGTAAGTTCCCTGGTCGGTCCGTGTGTCTGCGTAGGGGTTGCGATCTGTCGGGATTTGGTTGTGTTTTTATCGGTCGGTGAGCTAGGAGCGGTTTCCATGTATGCGGCAAACGCTGGCCGTCGTCACGTTTACTTAAGCACTTAGGACGCTTTTCTATTTCTATAGCTTCTCTTGTAATTATCGTCGTTAGGTTTTCACTTTTGGCTAGGATTATCGTGTTTTCAAAGTCGATAGAATGCCCTGTCAGAAGTTTATGTTGTGCTAACGACGACGTTACTTCTTTCTTGACGACCGCGTTTCGGTGTTCTTCTCTTCTCACGCTAACTCGCCTGTTTGTCTGCCCCACATATGATGATCACACACTGAACATGGTCTTTCGTAAACGCCCTGATTTTCTAGAGGAATTCTGTCTTTCGCATTACCTATTTCATCGGCTATTTTTCTGTGTGTTGTGAAAACGGTGTCGATGTTGTGTCTTCTTAATAATCTACTGATTTTGTCTGTAGTTCCCTTTATATATGGAAGGAAAGCTCTGGACGTGAACTCTTGTTTTTCTGTTTTTCTGTTGACGTTAATTCTTGCTTTATTTATTGTTTTTGATGAACAGCCGTTCGTGATGAGGGCGTTTCTTATGTTCCTTCTTTATTCCTGTATGTATTCCTTGTCCGTTAGTCTCTCAGATCGCAAAACTAGTGTTTTTACAACGGAATTTAGTTGTGTCGGGTGACGGTGTGATTGTGCTTTTAAATATCTATTTGTGTGTGTGTGTAGGTTTTCGATATACCGTGTGTCCCAGTAGCCCGTTCTCTTTCTTGATTACCAACACGTCAAGGAAAGGGAGTTTCCCTTGTTCTTCTACCTCCATTGTGATACGTATGTTTGGATGTTCGGCATTCAAGTGGTGTAGACAAATATCCAGCTTCTCTCTGCCATGTGTCCAAATGACGAATGTATCGTCGAAATAACGTAGTCACAAATTGGGCTTGTCTGCGCAGTTGTTTAATGCCTTTGTTTGAAGTTCTCCATGAATATGTTGGCAATAATCGGTGACAGAGGAGATCCCATCGGCGCGCTCTCCACTTGTCGGTATTTTTGGCTATTGTAGGTGAAATAAGTGTTTGCCAGGCAGTGTTCTATTAGATTAATCGTGTCCTTTGGTACTTGGTATTTATTTTCTAATATGGAAATGGTTTCTGCGATCGGCACTTGCGTGAATAACGATGTTACGTCGAAACTGACTAGCAGATCCGTTGGTTGTATGCGTACGTCTTTTATTAACTCTATGAACTATGAAGTGGTCCGCATTCTTCACATAGGATGCCATTTGTTCGGCGTGTGCCTGGAGTTACTGTGCCAAGTATCGTGCTAGGGCTTGCGTTGGAGATCCGATAGAACTTACTAATCCGTAGAGTTTCGGACACCGGGGCGATTTTTCTCGGGGAATGATCCGTTTCTTTGGCTCTTCACTCAGTATTGTCGCGTTTATTTTAGTCTTCGTGGTCTTTTCTAGATACGTAGTCGGGTCCGTATTGATTGTTTTATATGAGGGGTCGTCTAAAAGTGCAATCAAACCCGCTGACAAGGGAAATGCCACCGTCGTTTTAGACAAAATCGACTACGACAGAAAAATGATTGCACTTTTAGACGACTCCTCATATAAAACAATCAATACGGACCAGACTACTAAAAATAAGTTAATAAAAGAAAAATGATAATTCAAAAGAAAATCTCTAAATTAAATAATAATATAACTGGTATAGAGTGTATTAAATTTATAATTTTAAATTTCGCGCCAGAATAAAAAATTTGTGAGAAACAATTCCTCTAACTTGATATATGGTAATGATTTTGACATATGATCAATAATATAGATTTAGATTGCCATCGGTTAACTGAATGGATATTAGCAAGAATCTCATACTCAATCTTAAAGCAGGTGTAAATAATAACGATTTTAAAACCCAGTTAACTGAGAAGATATCGTTTTTTATTATAAATATTTTATTTATGTATAGCTATAAAATTGAAACTATGGTTAAGTATAAATTTATATTTTACAAAACTTGTTTTATCACAGTATTATACGACAATGTGTTTTAATTTTATTTTAGATACAAAGAGTCAATAAAAAAATATGCCAAGCTTTAAAATATTGGAATTCTAATCAAATTTCCCATAAACAAATATAAACCAAGAAATTATATTGGTATGTTTAGTAATGAAAATACGTCGACACTGTTTATAGTGAAACTCTATATAGTGAAAAACTCTTTATAGCGAAATTTTTTCAAGCCCTAGAATATTTTAATGAAATTTCATGTAAAAAGCCCTGCATAGTGAATCTGTAAAATAGTAACACTCTATATAATAAAATATTTACAGGAACTTCATGTATAAATTTTTATGCATTTATTGAGATTTTGGCCACTTCAGGTTTCCCATTTCTACCTAACTCCATTTTTATGACGCATTGTTTTGAAAAGGTTCTTAACGCGTTCATAATGCTAAATGAGGTACAATAGATTTCTGTGAGAATCCCGGGGAAAGCCCATTTTATATGTATGTAGTCGAGACCTAGATTACATATGTAATTCGCAAAGAGGTTCAGTTTGTTTTTGTTTAAGAATCAGTTAAGATGTCTAACCGAGTGTGTTTAAGTTTAGCTGAGAAAATTAAAGTTCTGGAGGAAGTTGATAAAGGCTGCAAAAAAAGTTGCGTCTCTCTGATAATAAAAAGTCGTGAAAGTATCATTAAGAAAACGAATGTTCCAAGTCGAAAACGAGTACGGGTGTGTTCTTACGAGAATGTAAATGAAGCAGTTTTACGATGGTTTCAAGTGGCCCGTACGCATCAAAACGTGCCAATATCGGGAAATTTAATAAAGCATAAGGCTCTACAATTTGCTAAAGAATTTAACTGCGTTAATTTTCAAGCTAGTGAAGGGTGGTTGAGTGCCTGGAAGACTCGTAATGCAATTGTTTTCAAGACGGTGTCCGGCGAGAGTGCAAGCGTTAGTCAGGAGGACTGTGACATTTGGACTGAAACTGTTTTAAAAAGTGTATTGTAAAAGTACGAGCCAAAAAACGTTTTCAATTGTGATGAAACCGGTTTGTTTTTTAAATGTTTGCCAAACAAAACTTTTGCTTTTAAAAGTGATAAATGTTTTGATGTTAAAACAAGTAAAGAAAGGGTGACACTGATGGTTGGAGCAAACATCAATGGCTCTGAAAAACTGAAATTACTGCTTATAGGTAAAAGCAAAAATCCCCGTTGTTTAAAAGGAGTGAAATCTCTGGAGTTAGATTACGCAACTAATAACAAGGCATGGATGACTTCTGAGATTTTCGAAAGATGGATCAAAGAACTGGAGACGAAAATGAAAAGCCAAAAGCGAAAGATTGCGATGTTTATAGACAATTGTCCTGCACATCCAGTTACTGTAAGTAAAAAATTAACTAATATTGAACTGATCTTTTTTCCACCAAACACGACCTCCAAATTGCAACCTATGGACCAGGGTATTATAAAAAACATAAAACATCATTACCGAAACGGAATTGTCCACAAAATTGTTAACGCGATTGATTACAACCTTTCAGTCCAAAAATTGATTACTCTTGAAGAGTGTATAACCGAAGTCGCTAAAGTATGGAGTGAAAATGTATCTCAGAAAACAATCAAGAACCGCTTTTCTAAAGCAGGTTTTACTGAAAAAATTGACGAATGGGAAGAAGAAGATGAAATGGATCCCGCTACCTTAAGAAAACAATGGTGTATTCTACAAAAAACTGCTACCGTCGGCGCAGATTTTTTACTTGAAGATTTCTTAGAAATCGACAATGATGTTGGCACGACAGATCTCCCAACTGACCAAGACATAATTGACGATATAAAAAGTATAGTAGATCATGAAGAAGAAACTGAAACCGGGAATGTCCTGCCAAATTTAGTGAAAATGAAATAAGAAATGCATTTGACATTGTGCGAACTACTCTCAGGGGCCAGGAAAGTGTACCTGATCAAATCTTTATGCATTTGAATAAATGCGAGAATTTTGTTGAGCAACAATTATTTTTCAGAAGTAATGTTCAAAAGAAAATAACTGATTATATATTTTTCCTAGTACATAATATGTATGTACACATACATGTGTTATTTAGCAATTTCTCAAAACTGCACAAATTTAAAACAAATTATTATATGGAAGAACCGACTCTCTGAAATAAGATCTCTAGCTCGCACATAGCCGCAGGTAATTAACTAAATTGATTATAGCACCTTTGGTCTATAATATTGCGCCCAATTAACTACGATTAAGTATAATCTATTTATTGTAAATCAATTCGCACGAGCACTATTTAGTGTGACATCTAACTTTTATGGAAATAAATAAGCATAACGAAGGTAGGTAAAATTCTATCTTATATCGATTATCATCGTATATTTTATTACAATATTATTTTTAACATCGTTACAACCTTTATGCTTTAAAGAAACCTGAAACCTTCAATAATATAACATTTGGCACGCAACGAGAGCTTATTATATTTATATATGATAAAGGTAAAGAAAATACACACTTGGTTATTTGTTTCACTGCAATTTTATTTACAAAATACGGACAAATTTGTTTCGAACTTCAAAATTTACCAAAAGATAGTGTGATAGTGATGGATAACGCTCCGTATCATTGTCGACAGCAAACCAAAGTTCACAGTTCATTCTCAGAGAGAATGAACTGTGAAGTTCGAAACAAATTTGTCCGTATTTTGTAAATAAAATTGCAGTGAAACAAATAACCAAGTGTGTATTTTCTTTACCTTTATCATTTAATATGTTTCACCAAGTGCCTAGCGAGACCTCAATCAATTATATTTATATATATATATATATATATATATATATATATATATATATATATATATAAGATAATTATTTCTTGACCTTTGTATATTATAGTAGATTTAGTTAGTCTGCGATTTAATGTCTGTTTTACCTTAATATATATATATATATATATATATATATATATATATATATATATATACATATATATTTAAAATGATCTTATAGTTTATTTCAAATTATAAGAATATAACTTTGAACGGCTCTAACGCTTTTATTGCACCACCTTCTGTGATGACAATTATTATACCTGGTCTCCTTATTGAACGGGTACGGTTTACCTATTTGGAACATGGTGGCAACATGTGTAGTGGATACATGTAGATATGTAAAGCTAATTTATTTGTAATACACAATAAAATTTTTATGTGTCACAGCATTTCATAAATCATCTGTGATTGAGTCGCCGCAAATCGGTGTCTGTGTCTGAATCGTATTGTAAATTTATAATCAAAGGTGCTACTATTTTGTACATGCGCATATATTCGTCCTCTTTTGCTATTGCGTGTTTAACAGCATTTTTCCAATTTACAGCAGTTATATGTTCCATAGCATTTTTTATGTGTGTTACACTGCTTTCACAAAATTTCGGTGTTTGATTTGTTCGTCTTATGGTATTTTTCAGTTGGGCCCATATCAATTCAATGGGATTGAAAATGCAATGGTATGGTGGTAAACGCAAAATTGTATGTCCTGCTTCTTTGGCTCTGTTATCCACATAATAATCCTTTAAATATTCTTTTGTCTTCATCACCTCTATTAATTGTTTTTTGTATAATGATCCTCAAAATATAAATCATTTGCTTCTAAAAATGTTTTAATATCTTTCTTATTATTACATTTTGTAGGAACTTTGGTTTGCTGTCGACAATGATACGGAGCGTTATCCATCACTATCACACTATCTTTTGGTAAATTTTGCAGCAAAGTGTCACAAAACCATTCTTCAAATAAAGATGAGGTCATATCCTCATGGTAATCTAAGCTTGAGGATTTTTAGCAGATAATAGCGGCTGTCCGATCCATCCATTTTCTGACCCAGCATGAAGAATGATTATTCTCTTCCCTCTCGAAACCGGCGCGTCCAACTGACACATACTTGAGCTATCCACCTAACCTTTGCAAATTGTGTCATTGGTGTCATACCACGTCTCGTCTAAATAACATATTAATAAATATCATTTCTTTAGCGTCCGCCACAAGGTTGCTTTAGAACACTGAATAGTTATAGGCTCATCACTGATTCTTTTATGTAAACAGTCAAGTGTAGATACAACATTTCCTCTGTAGGAGGAGTATGCTTGCTGCCTAATAGAATCAATTTCATACTCTTCAATTTTCCTCGATGCTCCTTTGTCACTTATTTGCTTTCGAGGCCCTGCGTTATTCTTAATTATTTTATATATTTTTCCAAAAGGCACCTTTGTTAATTGCGACGTTCGTTGAATGTTCTGAGTTCGTAGTTCGTTATTTTCTTCCATCAGGATATGATAGACATTGAAAATTATCGGTTTTGCATCTTCTTATATATGCTTTCTCTGTCGTGCTCCAACAGTATTATCACTATCCACATCTTAATCACTAACACTTTCAGCAAAAGGTCGCTACATGTTCGTTAAGTAAAGAGAGAAAAATCAAATATGTATACAGCAGTAAAGATTAACAATAATAGACTCAATATTAGATGTAATATGTACCAACTCTATATTTATTTAAATTTTGTTTAATAAATATAAGCACTTATTTCATCCAAATTGTAATTTAATGAATATTTAACTATATATAATAACTATATATTCAAATTAACAACTGTTGGTACTTATATTATTATTAATTTTTATTTCATCTAAATTGCAGTTATTACAATTTACTTAAATCGTGTGTTTACGGACCTCAGCAGTTTGTTTGCGTAAAAGATAATCGTATTGAGCCGCCAGGTAGTTACTGCCGCAGGCGGTGAAATAAAAGCATTAGAGCCGTTCAAAGTTATATTCTTATAATTTGAAATAAACTATACATATTTCGGCACATAATACCTTTTTCAAAGAATTTTAAATTATAAATCACAGATATTAATATCAAATTTATTTATTTTTTTCATTAATTGACGTAGCAAATTTATATATGTAAAGTTTCCAGGGATAAAAATTACATTTTTCAAAAATACATTCCAGTTTAATAATAATAATTCATGCCTTAGCATTCCTCAAACAGCCTGACGCCAATTACAGGGGACATTGGCAAGCCATGAGTTATTATGTTTGCGTATGTATGCAGCATATTTCGTTTACACCTTGTATAAAAAATATGTCTAAGGAAAATAGGAAATTATGTATATTAGTAGAAATATTAGTTTGACAAACGATTGTTTGATTATGTTTAGAAGATTATTACTTCTATTCTCAGAACACTTTATTCAATATTTGACTATCATTTAATTGGAAACTATACCTGATGACATTGTTTATTATTTACGATTTAGTAGAATCGTAATCTCCAATGAATATCTTATATTATATATAACATATAGTTACTACTGTATAATACGCAAATAATTAATTCATGTAAATTATACTTGGTTGCTTTTACAGTAAACAACACAGTCTGTAATATATTTGTATTAACGAATTCATTGTGCAAATATGGCCGAAAGCTATTCTCTTGTATTGACACTAATTCTTTTCTGAATATTTTGTTTTGCGATATAAATTGAATTAAAACAACGGTTACGAAGTTTCAGTTTAAGTCTCGAAAAAAAGAAACAAATCTTACAAAATAGTAAAACCAAAACTTGTGGTAAACATCACTAACATTTTGGCAAAGAAGGAACACGAATAAATATTGATGTAGATGCTAACGCGCTATGATAACACAAAATTTAATAATTTTGTCACAATAAGTAATTTTTGGTGGGTCACATAAAAATGTAGTTAAGTAAATACTTTAAATTTACTACTTGCTCTCCTTTCCATGTTGCTACAGCTATCCATTTCTTACAGTACGTTCTGTAATATTGGAAACAGTAAGAAATTCCAGGTATGCAGGTGAATAGACACACTGATCTAATTGGGTAATCGTTTTTTTGTAGAAAATCTTTTACAGTGGGCGTATTTTAGCTTGGTCCATTGTAATGACGAATTATTGCAATTAGATCCTTTTTCTTGTCATAATTGCTTCAGAGTCTAGAAATAATTCTGCAGGTTGACTGTTTGTTCGCGTTAAATAAATTCTTGGCCTTGTGATCGAAGAAACACATCAGCATATTCTTCAACTCTGGCAGCGGTATGCGCCTTTTTAGGGCTAGATAAATCCAAGAATTATATACTTCGATGCATTGTATTGGAAGAACCAAGTTTCGCCATCTGTTATTATTTTTCGGAATAGGCTAAGTTGTTGAAGAAAAATTACTTGCGATATCAAGTTGACGCTGTTTTTATTCATTAGTTAAGATTCGAGGCACAAACTTTTGTCGAAAATTTTGAGCATGCAATTTTGAATTTTTGCAATTAAATTTTTTCTACGGCGAAAATTTTTATTACTTGAAAAGAAGATTTTGAGTTTTAGTTTAACCCTAGTAGCTCGTTTATTAAAATAGACGAAGTAAATGCCAGCGTGTCTCATGAAAACCAACAGCTGCGAGAGAGAAAGAATCAGACGGAGTCCAATAAGAAAACAAAAAATAATATCTAGGGAGAGATAAATGAATATTCTCGCAAAAACTATATCCCCTGTAATTAACAATGATCTAGGACTAAATGCATACCTTCGCAGTAATGGACGTCGAGTGACCGAAGCTTTAAAAAGTGTAAGAGCTACGTCAAGCAACAGAATGATTTATAGGTGCTGAAGTAATTAGGAAAAGAAAACAGACCTAATTGCGATCATTCGTCGTGACAATGGACCAAGTCAAATTAATATTAATAATATTAATATAATAATATATAAAGATCACCCCTCCATACAACCTAGATATTACCCGAAGGCTGGACATAGTAAAAAAAATATTTTCGACAAGCAAGCGTACCGGGCAGAGATGGAAACACGTAGTTGCGGAGGTTCCACTCTTCGAGAAAGATGAACTAAGAAGCGCTGCCGCAAAAACCAAGTTCGGTAAGGCTTCAGGTCCAGACCATCTAACGGCCGTGGCTATAAAAATCATGGTGGAGACCATTCCAGAGACGTTGATGGACATATTTAACCAACTAATAAAAGTGCAGGAGTTTCCGAACAAATGGAAAGAATCCATGGTTATATTACTGTGGAAGGGGAAACCAATGGAATTGACGTCGTTTTTTCGGCCAATATGCCTGCTCAGTGTACTGGGCAAGTTATACGAGCGGCTAATCAAAGAAAGGGTAGAAATAGAGCTTAAAAAAACAGGTGGCCTTTCTAGTAGACAATTTGGGTTTACAAGGGGAAGATCAACCGTACATGCAATCAAGACGGTGGTGGATATGGTTAACCAGTCCGGGAAAAGATGGGTGGCAGTGGTGGCACTGGATATTCGAAACGCCTTCAATTCAGCAGTCTGGGATAGGATACTAGCGGAAATGGCAAGAAGAAACCTACCGTTATATCTTCTGAGGATAATGCAATCGTACTTCAGCGAAAGGAAAATCTGCTTAAACAGGAAAATAAGCGTCGAGATTGGTGCCGGGGTTCCGCAGGGATCAGTCCTGGGACTCACGCTCTGGAACATTCTATACGATGGGGTTCTGAATTTGCGATTGGCGCAGGGTGTTACTTCAATAGCATACGCGGATGACCTCCTCATCATAATCGAGGCAGAGGACCAGAGGGGACATATGAGTCTATTGAGGAAGTGGTAACCTGGTTAGATGCAACCTGCAGGTAGCTCCGCATAAGACAGAAGCAGCAATCCTTAAGGGACCGCGGAAACGAGAGAACATTTGGTTCGAGGTGCAGGGCAAGAGAATCGTCCCGAGACGGGAGGTGAAGTACCTAGGCGTAACGCTCAATGATGGATTGTCATTTGGACCACACGTAATGCAACTCGTAAAGAAAGCAGAAATGAGTTTGGGGGCTCTGTCAAAGATAATGCCCAATGTTGGAGGACCGGCGAGTAAAAAGAGACTAGCGCTATATGGGGTGATGAGATCACAACTAATGTACGCGTGTCCAGCATGGTGGCAAGTAATGAAACTTAAAAAATACAGATATGTATTGGAGGGGCTTCAAAGAAGGATTCTGTTGAGAGTGGCGAGCGGATACAGAACCGTGTCTACGGCTGCGGTGCAGGTGATTGCTGGGGTTCCTCCACTACTGTTACAAATGGAGAAACAGGCTGAAATCTTTAGACTTAGGCAGTTGCAGCAGAATCCGGACAAGCAAAAGATGGGGCGTGCCACAATTATTAAATGGCAGAATGTCTGGAACGAACAAGATGGCACCGAGAGATGGACCAAGACGCTTATCTCGGACCTGACGGTATGGATTGAGTGTAAACATAGAAGGATGGACTATTATCTTACCCAGTTTCTTTCGGGGCATGGGAACTTCCGCAGCTACACCAAGAAGTTCAAGCTTACAGCAGACGACTTGTGCGGGTATTGTGGTGCTACGGACTCGCTGGGACATGCGGTGTTTGCATGCAGTAGGTGGGAACGGGATAGGGTTGGGCTGGCTGTGGCGGTCGGTGAAGACGTGACGCCAGAGAACATAATATGGAAAATTCTAGAGTCAGAAGGGAGTTGGAATGTAATCTATAATCTTATCGCTATGGTAATGAAGGATAGAGAACAAAGGGAAAGACAACGAAAGAGGAGAGAGGAACAATAGGGTGACGATAGGGTAGGATAGGCTTGCACACCCCCCTGCCTGGGAGTCCCACACTGCTACAAGGCGATTGACCCAAGCTTGTAGCGTCCATAAAGGATTTCACCTCACACAAAAAAAATATATATATGAAGATGTTTCATTTTTATTTTAAATTATATTTTTCACAAATATATCTCGAATCCCAGGCATTCTCCAATGTTTTTTTCGACTTTCTAGGAACTATATAAATTTCGTTTTAATTTAGTTATTAATTATTTACGTACGACTTTTCTTCTATTTATTGTTTCTTAGTTCATCATGTTATTTACTATCGAGCTATTTTTCATGCATACCGAAATTCGAGCGACCTTGTATTAATATTAACATATTTAATAGCCACATTTCGAAAAATTAAAAAGAAAGTAGTGTTCAACTAAAGTAAATAAACATAAACTACTATTTAAACATTTCCTGTCCCGTTGAATTTCGAAATTAAAAAAATGAAAAATATTCTCCTAGAACATATTCCAGGCCCAAAAAAACCCTGTATTCCAGCCTGAACCATTTAAGAAGTTTTCCGGTAATACTTCATATCCACACCGGCATGAAATATTATCCAGAGACCTTGATTTTTACACAAGCAGATCTTCTGAACCTTAAAATATCCATAGAATATTATATATATATATATATATATATATATATATTTAGTAGATTCAATTAGACGGCGATTTAAGGTTTGTTTTACTTTAATATGTATAAATTTAGAATAATCTTACATGTATCGGTCAATATTTATAATTTTTTGATAAAGGCGATTTTTACCGAAACATGTAAGATTATTCTAAATATATACAAGCTGTCCCGTATCGTTATGTTCATATTTTAGGTGTGTAAAGTAGACTTTTCAAGTAGATTTCAAGTAACAAAAACCCAAAACTTGTATATCCATTTTTATTTGTTTCAAAGTTACAGATCTTACAAATGTGATTGTCAGATCATGAAAAAGAATGTAATCCTAAAGTCAATAAAAACTGATTTTATTTAAAAAAGTTCAATTAATAATATTTTCGAAATGTCCACCTCCTTGTTGAATGTAAGCTTGTGCCCGTAAGCCAACAAAAGAAATACTTATCCGAATTTCATACTTGTTTTGTCGGATTTGCTCGGGCAGCCAGGTGAATACGATCCAACAACTCTTCTCTTGTGTTCGAAACTTGCGCGTAGACTAAATTTTTCATGTACCCCCATAAATAAAAGTCAAGGGGATTAAGATCGGGTGATCTGGGTGGCCATGCAACAGGACCACCTCGACCAATACATTTTGGATAATTGACGTGAACAAAATATCGAACTGCAGTTCCGAAATGTGGTGGTGCCCCATCCGTGTCAAACCACATGTCTCGTCGAACATTCAGTGGGACATCCTCCAAAAGACCTGGCAGTTCGTCAATAAGAAATTGAAGGTAATTGTCCGCATTTAGCCTTCCAGGAAGAAAGGCAGGACCAAGCAACAAATCATCGATTAGGGCCGCCCAAACCTTAATAGAAAATTCATGTTGAAATTTATAATATAACATTACTTCTCGTGAACGTAGATTCATCTGCCCAGAGGACTGTTCTGCAGAAATTAAAATGAAGCCGTGACTGTCTTAATATCCAGTTAGAATAAACTAGATGAGCATAGTGATCTGCCTCAAGCAAACCGTGTCCCCTGCAATAGTGATATGGATATAAGCCCTCACGTTTTAAAATTCGCCAAACTGTCGTTCGTGGCACTCCTAGCTGTCTAGCGATTCGGCGTACACTGAGAGTTGGATTGCTTGTAACAATAGCTACTGCTTGTTGTTCTAAGTCTAAGAAACGTTCTGTAATGAAACCGATGTCGGTATTCAATAACTGCTTGTCGTGCACTGCCGTTACAGTAGCCATACACAAAGTGCATGTCCGCATACTCTTGAGAAGAAAATCGGTAAGGCAATTTGAATAATGAAAACATGTCAACTCACTAACAAGCTGTATGAACTAATCCTTTATTAAAAAATGCAACATCATCTGAACATTTGTTCATTGTAAGATATTCATGGTTCAGTACTTACGAAATAAGTAAGAACCTTCTTTATCATAAATCAATTTCCAGTACTCTTTTTTGTAGATCTCCAAGAAATTACTGAATGCACTACGACACGTGCTCATTTATTTTAGGATAACATTTTATTAAGCGACGTTAACAATCACAGGCCTGTTATTGAATCGTATAACTTTTTTTAAATAAAAACAGTTTCTATTGACTTTAGGATTACATTTTTTTTCATGATCTGACAATCACATTTATAGATCTGTAACTTTGAAACAAATAAAAATGGAGATACAAGTTTTTTATTTTTATTACTTGAAATGAAGTCTACTTTACACTCCTAAAATTTGAATATAACGATACGGGACACTTGTATATATATATATATATATATATATATATATATATATATATATATATATATATATAGTATATTCGTGACCTTGGTATGACAAGGTAAACTTAATTAGTCGGCGATTAAAGGTCTGGTTATTACTTCAAAGTGTATATATTTAAAATAATCCTACATGTTTCGGCAATGATGCCTTTGTCAAGGATATAAAAAATATAAATGACAGAATATTAATGTCAAGTAATTGAGTTGCTATGGTTTAAATTATTCAAAGATACATTCAAATAGTAATAATAAATCATGCCTTAGTATTCCAAAAAAAATAGATAGCAAGGTGAGAACAGATGTGTTGTTCGCTGCTAGCAGCTTGTGTCTTTTTCTGGGTATGAATTTGTGTGTTGGATGCTGCTGGCAGCTTGCGTGTTTTGGGTGTGTGATTTTGTGTTTGTGTAAGAGCGTAAGTATAGGGTTTTGTATGATGGTGCGCTCGTGCGTGTGTTAAGTGACCGGTCACGTAAATTAGAGAGATCGGATAACCAGCCGGTGCGTAGGGCCGCCAACCCTTTCCCGACAACTTCTTTACTTCTCCGTGCAGTACTTCGACGGCCCGACCCCCGCCCCAACGGTAAACGTTAAGATGGCACATTGTGTGACCGTCGTTCACCGAGGTAGCCACTAAGAGTGTTCCCTCGGTTGCGATGAGCGACCCCGTGCAGGGTGCGCTTCGCTGGTCTGCGCCTTGCCTCGTTGGGGCGGGGGTCGGGCCGTCGAAGTAATGCACGGAAAAGTAAAGAAGTTGTCGGGAAAGGGTTGGCGGCCCTACGCACCGGCTGGTTATCCGATCTCTAATTTACGTGACCGGTCACTTAACACACGCACGAGCGCACCATCATACAAAACCCTATACTTACGCTCTTACACAAACACAAAATCACACACCCAAAGACACGCAAGCTGCCAGCAGCAACCAACACACAAATTCATACCCAGAAAAAGACACAAGCTGCTAGCAGCGAACAACACATCTGTTCTCACCTTGCTATCTATTTTTTGGAATACTAAGGCATGATTTATTATTACTATTTGAATGTATGTTTGAATAATTTAAACCATAGCAACTCAATTACTTGACATTTATATTCTGTCATTTATATTTTTTATATCCTTGACAAAGGCATCATTGCCGAAACATGTAGGATTATTTTAAATATATACACTTTGAAGTATTAACCAGACCTTTAATCGCCGACTAATTAAGTTTACCTTATATATATATATATATATATATATATACTATATTACTCGTAAACTTTTAGTTTACGAGTAACCAGAAGCAGAAGCAGACAGTTATCGCAGACCTGAAGATGGCAAATGTGATTTTGCCGAAACGTCGTCCAGAAACCAGCACCGGTCTTTCCAAAGACCAAACAATGGAAACGCGGAAGAAAACCCGGAATCCAGTTACAACACATACTACTACCCGCGGAAACCTGAAAGAAAACATATATATATATATATATATATATATATATATATATATATGTCAAAGCCTCACAAGCAATTTATGTACCTACAGCTGACAGATTGATAATATTAAAAAAATGTTCACATGTGAGTTTCACACTAACACTCCTACAGTTCGAACATAACGATACGGGACATCTTGTATATATATATATATATATATATATACATCTTTCTTCATCCAATTTATTTCCTTTCCATTAATTAATAATCTCGTCTAGAACAATTTTGTAATTTATTATTTATCATTTCATTTCATTATCTTGTATTTTGTTGACTTATTATATACTTATACATTGTGTGAGACACTAAACATTATTATTATTGTTGTATTATTAGAAGAGGTGGGCCATCTGCTGCTTTCTCTTTAAGCCACATGTTGTTTTAACACTCACAGCTATTTTGCACTAAAAAAAGTGACACAAACTCAGTATCATATCTCAGCGGTACGAAATGGATCGCTTAAACAACGCTTCAAAATATAAAAAACTTACTTCCAAAGTGGATGCTGTGTTGCCGAAACAGTACGAATTTTAAAGAGAAGTTTGAGTCGAAATGATACACCAACCGCGGCTTGTATACGCAAATTTGTTAAGAAAGTTTGAGAAATTGGCATGTTAATTGACAAAACAAGCTGTACTCGTGTTCATCCGATTCGCTCAATCGAGAATATTGCTGTTGTTGCCGATAGTGCGCGTATGAACGGGAGAATATAAACTCACCGCAGATCTCAGCAACTCAACATTAGCTGCACTAGCCTGAGGAGAATTATGCATAAAGGCCTCAGCTTATCCGCTTATATGTATGGTTTGATTGACTCAGAAATTGAAGGTAAATGACCATCCGCTTCGATATCGCTTCTCTGCATGGACTCTGGAGCAGCTAGAAAATGACGGCGATTTTGCTCACAAAATAATTTTTTCGGATGAGGCGCATTTTCATCGCGGCGGCTACGTTAACAAGCAACATTGCCGGATTTGGGTCTCGGAAAACCCACGCGTAGTCGCAGAGAAGCCAATGCATCCTGAGCATGTGACTGTTTGGTGTGGTTTGTCGAGCGGCGGCATTACCGGCCCATTTTTCTTCGAAAATGAAGATGGCAACAACGTTACGGTTAACGGAGAGCATTACAGAGACATGCTGGCCATTTTTTTTGGCAGCATATTGAAGAAATGGATGTGGTTGAGCTCTGGTTTCAGCAAGATGGCGCTACGTTCCGCAGATGTCGTCCAACAATCGATCTTGCGCACTAAGTTCAATATTTGTGAGATCAGCCGTTTTGGTGATGTCAGTTGGCCTCCACGGTGGAGCGATTTGACATTGTTAGACTTTTTTTGTGAAGTGCCGCTAAAACGGTGCCAGAAACGATTTAGGCACTTAAACATAATATTGTTCGCGATATTGCTGAAATAGGGGCCGTAACCATCGAAAATGTGCTGCAAAATTGAGTTGACAAGCCGGACTACTGAAGGTCTAGCCGAAGCAGCCATTTGAGTGAAGTTATATTCCATAATTAATCGAAACGTTTAGTACTCTTTCTAATAAAACTAAAATCATTGAAAAATATTGAATGGTGTTTTTTTATATCATTTTTAAAAAGAAATGGTTTAAAAATAACACTGAATTTTAATTAACATGCCTTTATTTAAATATGTATTTTATTCAGATACCAACGGTTTCGGTTATATACGAGCGGAGAGCTGGTACACTGCTGTATACTCCAGGATATTCAGGGCGAGCACATCCGTATCCCCACGATACAATACCAATGAGCTCATTGCCAATGACCAAAGGACCTCCAGAATCAGCCTAAAACAATAGAATGGTAATAATTTCTATTGATTTGTTAAACAAAGTTTTTGTCATTCTTTGATCTTAAATGATTTTCAAACTCTACGAGTATATAACATAGCTTACCTGACAAGCATCTTTGCCGCCTACTCCTAATAGGCCAGCGCACACCATATTTTTAGTTATATCAGAGGATCCATAAGCTTGCATACATTCAGCTTCACTCACTATCGGAACTATGACCCTTTGAAGTTGGTTTGGAGAATGTCCACCTTCCGTAAGGTGACCCCAACCGGTGACGATAGAATCAGAACCAATTGGAATCTTTTGATTCAGTTGAGGTAGGCCTATAACTCCAATCTTACCAGATAACGTGATTGGGTTAGCAAGAACTAGAACGGATATATCGTAATCTATTGTCCATGAATTATAATTTGGATGTTGGTAAAGAGCAGAGACTGCTGTGATTATACCACCGGATGAAATGTATGAAGTACCAGCTCGGATGTCAAAATCAGATACCTCAGAACTGCAATAAATAATAATTAATAATAATTCCATAAATAATAAATACGTATTATTACCCGTCAGTGCAATGTGCAGCCGTGATTACTACGTTAGCAGACACTAACGAACCACCACAAATGTGATTTTTAAACCATAATAGAGATATTTGATACGGATGCTGGTCAATAGTAACTGCTTCTCCACCTACAATTCTGCCATCGAGGACTGGTACACGAGCGCGTTTTTGCGGGTAAGCTGTAATTGAATACATGTGGTAATGTTAAAATATAAATAACATATAAATATGGTTAAATAAATTCGTCCAAAAAAATTCTAGAAACGCTTTGGCGGAGTGGGTATCATAAATTTGATTATTCTTTCATATCTAATTATAAAATTATATTTGCAAAATTGCACAAATAAATTGTAAATATGGTGTTGAGTGAACATTCGTCATGTTCAGTAGATTTGTTGTCAACAGATTATCATCTTCAAATATCCAAAAGTATTCTTAAAAGTTAAACAGTATTTCATATTGAAAAAGGTTAAAGGCGACATTAAATATTTTATCAGCTACAGATATTAAGATTTTTCTAAAAATGGAACTTCGCTGTTGTTAGTGTCGTCTACAGAAGTGTGATCAAGAGGACGGAAATGTCAGTTATTATTTATAATTAGCATTTTCAAACATTCAAATCAGACATCTGCACTCAAAATACTGACATCTGCATTTAATAACTGACATCTACTTTCAAAATAGGCATCTGCTTTCAAATCTGTAGTTTGCTTTCATAACTGACACCTGCTTTCAAAACAGACATCTGCTTTCAATAACTGACATTTGCATTCACTAACTGACATCTGCTATCAAAGCTAACATCAGCTTTCAAAACTGACTTCTGCTTTTAACTTGACATCTACATTCAATAACTGACATCTGAATCATTAACACTGTTACTTTATAATGCATTTCTAAATAGCTTGAACCTAGGTCTATTGGGGCTAAGTGGTAAAAGCGACAGTCCGGCAAACTGTAGACTTGGGTTCGAGTCCCAACATAGACAATATTTTTCAATTAAAAATTTCGTATGATTTGCTTTGTAATTTGTAGACAGCAATGTTTACATTCCCACTTACTTTGCAATTACATACATATTAACTTGATATTTGTAAATATTTCATATGAAAGCCGAAAAACTCCAATAATTTATCAATTGTTATATTTAATAAACGGCTAAGAAATTATCTAAACACTTATATATATATATATATATATATATATAAAGATATATAAAGATAATTATTGACGTGTTAATTTAGATATTTGGCGATTGAAGATCTGTTTTTTCTGTCATTTATAATTCTTCGATAAAGGTAATACTTACCGAAACATGTAAGGGCTTATTTTAAATATATACATATTAATGTAAAGCAGACCTTCAGTCGCCAAATATCTAAATCAACAACATATATATATAATAAATTCAATAATTAATGCCGAAAAGAAATACAACCTTAACTAGTTGGACTATTGAATTAATTATTAACAGAAGTGTATAGCTTAATTCATTCATGTTTCAGCAATAAATTAACATAGACTAAACCGTTACAAAACCTGACTGTATTTCCTTCACTTGTGGGATAATTAGATTTGGAAAAGTGTCAGCTAAATGGAGAAATTTTGCTCTGTATCCTTGTGGTATGCCCAAATTTCTTGGTGTTGCTTTGGATCATACGAAGCATAACACAAAGTAAAACTTTCATTAAAAATATTTTTCATTGAAATATAAGTGTGTTCGGTGAATGTTTATTCAGAAATTGCCGAAACCCCGGTATTAGACTTTTCTGTTAATAAATATTCTAATCCAGTTTGGTATGTGATGAAAAATATTAAGCATATGGATGTAGAATTGTTAGATTGGTTCTATGTTTCTTAAAATTGTCTTAGATGTGTAAAATATACTATCTTGAATATATAGCTCTTCGAAAATAACGAAAAATTGACGAAGCATCAGCGAAAGAAATACATTGCTTGTATTGCTTTCACCGAGGTCGAAATAAGGCAAGAGTTTGTTGGGAATATTAATATTGGTAAACGAAGAACTTATAGATTGCAATAAAAAACGTAGATTTATGTGGAAGATACCTCGACGAATTGGTACCAATTCAGGAAAAGATCGAGCTCAAAATTTTGGAAAATAATTATGAGGCTATAGCGATATTCGTCTGAAAGAATATGTTTGTTGAACGGCACAGACCGTAACACCCATGTAGGCTCATTATTAAGAGGTGTTAGAAAGAACTATAATTTCAATTTTAACCGAACTAAATGTTCTAATTTTGCTAAATTCTGGGATAGTACTATATTTATGTGCTTTGGATTAGAATAAATAAATAAGCCTTATGCCAGCTAACTTTATATTTTAATGTTAAAATTCTTAAATTTATTAAGTTGTAATATACTATTTAGTACCTTGTTAATTTACATAATTTTGCGATTGGTGATCCATATGAAATGAGAACACTTACTTAAATATTTTTTGAAAGTATGTTTAATAGTGAAAATAATAAATATAATAGATACAATAAGTATTTTAATCTTACCAAAAGCGTTGACTAGTAAGGCGGAAAGTAGTAGAAAGCGGAACATTTTCAATAGCTACTGTTCATGTTCAAAAAAATATACCCTTTTATACTGCATTGATTTTGACTATCGCTTTAACTAATTATAATTTGGAATATTATTATATTATCGATTACCACATTGTCTTGTGTATTTAAGATAAAAAAGAAGTATTATCTTTAAGTGTGGTTTTACGAAGCTAGGTCCGAATTTCATTATTTTTACGAAACCTGATTTAAATATAACAGATTTAGTTAACCGTTGAAGTTTCGATGGCAGCGAAGTGGATTTAATAATCAGGTCACGTATAAAATAATTAAATATAGGTCAATTTCTATTTATATGCTATAGGTATTTTTTCTATATTTATGTATTACAGAATAAAATATTACTATGAGTAGGAATCAGAAAGTTGTGAATTAGTATTTTATTTCCGGTCATATCCTGTCGTACTTACGGTCAAGTACGATTTGAAAAAAGCGAGAATCACTAAACTCGATTATTCCTAATTTGTATTAAGTTGAGTTTATTACTAATTTCAGGTTCAAAAATATTTGTAGGGAAAACATTTTTCTAATTTAGAGAAAGTGACGTAATTACCTGAAATTGGAAAGGAATGTTGTTTCTCACTTATAAAAATGGCGAAATATTTGAGAATTTTGAAACATACACAAAATATACACTGACGGGCAAAAAAACCGGCCACCTCAATATTTTACATAAGTTTAATGTTTTATTGATTAGGGATATTGATTTTCCACTTAATGGCATAGTAGCAGCATTATTGAAGTATGATGCTGTTTCCACCATTAAGAGTAGATGCAAATTCAAAGTTAATCAACAAAAATTAATGAATAAAGTCATATTAGAAAAATTTTGCTTTAATTCTTAACGGGTATATGACTTAAAGCAACAACAATTAAATAAAATAATGAAACATATCATGTTACTTAAGTAAGTTTACTATCGTTTATGGCCTCCTCTTGTCGAAATGACGGCGCGAAGACGATGCGGCATCGAGTTAATTAAATTTAAAATCTTTTAAATTTTGTAACACGTGTTACGCGTCCGTAACGCTCATTTATTTTGTTGTAAATTAGCATTCCTTTATTTTATTTTGCTCCGTTTCCAGTGAACCTACCTGTATATGTATCGACCGTCTTTATTTTTGTAATATATTTGGTTTCTTTCAAGTATTTTTTTCCTTACTCCGGTTCTTGTTTTTTGGAAGTACGATACTCTCTCTCCGTACGCAGACGTAAGTTCTTGACTATCTTGTGCAGATGTGACCGTTCTTCGACCACCGGTGTCTTTAAATGTGGCTTATTTAAATTTCTCTAAGTAGTAACGGCCCCGTTCAGGTTTTTAATTTAATAAACACCTCAATTAGTCGCGCTGAGCGATTTCTCCTTGGGAGGATTTTGGTGGTTGATTGAAGAAGGCGTCGACAACTAATTTAAGTCTCTGCAATTCCATTGAAAGACCCGTTTCGGTATGTAATTTGAGTTTCATTTGCTGTGTCATTTCCGGTTATACCGAAAATAGACATCCAATTTGCTACTTTAAATGGAACACCTTGTATATTTTTACATTTTTGAATGCCTTATTAAATTCTGGATACAGTAAATTTCCACATTGTTATTGAGATAAAAAAACATTACTTCCTGGAATGGAAATCAGTTTTCATTGGTAACACCATAAGCCATGAATGAATTAGTAAAATAGGTAATTTCCACAAACAATTCCTTTAAACTCGAACAATTTATTTATTTTTAACAAAAAAATAATGATTTGATTAAATGTTAAAAATTTTGCCCTTATACTAACTGACAATATCCTAAACGGATTAAATTTGAAGGTCTCTACTTCTATATGCCTTATTTTTTACTTAGTGAATTGTTTGGATCAGGATAAAGCCTAGCATTAGCGGGTACAATATTATTTCTTAATAAGTCCAAATATCGAGGTCCATTAATACTACCTTCAATGAAGAATGGTCCATTATTGTCTATTATTCCTACCCAAACACATATTTTCTACGGATACTGAGTATGCGCTTGTCGCATCCAACGGGGATTGTCTCTAGACCAAATTCTATAGTTATGTCTATTGGCTATACCACTCAAATAAAATGTTTCTTCACCAGAGAACACAATTTTTCTGATAATGTTTGGACTTGCTGCGCATCTGTTTTGCAAGTTTCCACAAAATTCTGCGATTTCGGTATGTTCATAACGGAACTTTGGCATATATCATTATCAAGAGCTAACTGCGTGGTTGATGTTTGTAGATTCTCCTCAATTACTAATAACTAGAGCAAACCAATATCCGTGCGCGCCATGAGCGCCGGCATGGGAGTGTAATTCGTAATATAATAGAATATGCGATAGAATAGGGACGCAATATGAGCTTGCTACCGATATAAGTATAGAAGTAGAGACATTTATTCTATCAGAAATAATTAAATATGCATTTGGTTTTCTGCTGTTAAAGTAATGTGCATAAACACACGAAAAATAAGAATAGTACATATTATAGCAGCTTTGTATGTACCTATAAATAAAATGGAAAATGTATGAAATCAGTGATTGTGTGCATGACAGAGGATTTAACAAAACACTTACCGTTTTAAGCGTCTTCCAAGGATTGACAAACTGGAGAAACTCGATTGTATATTTTCAACATCAGGTGCGTTTCTAAGGTTATTTCTGAAAAACATGTCCCCCGTCAGGAAAAAATATGTTTATATTCGGAAAACGAGCGCTCTACATCTAGCGCATAATCAAAATACTTTTTTAAGCAACTTAACGCATCTGTAGACGTGCCCTCACAAATACGTGTTAAGGTGTCAAAATCTGCATTTATGTCTAAAATACTTTCAAATTTGATTAGAACACTTTCACTTTTTGCGTCTTCTACAGCACACAGTTGTGCGTGAACATCTTTAACGATTTGCAGTGATTCCTCTAACGACAGCGACGAATTTTCTAATTTTTTTATTGCTTCTTCTAGTCCCAAGTAATTCTCACGAATACTTTGTAAATCCATTTTAATCTGGGCATCTTGAAATTTTTTCTGGCTTGTATTGACAGCTGCACTTTCTTTCGAATCGAATGATAAAACCACGTCCTTATTTTGTTTAAAATGTTCATGATAGTAAAACCCCGCCCGTAACCATGTACCTACCCCAACGTGTCAGAATCGGCTGTGCTGGCTCAGGGGTATGGGGACACAATTCGTGAAGTTTCCGAATACGTTTTGGAGATTTCAGGAATACTGCCTTTGTACTCGATATATCTAGCATCTACCTCTGGATAACATCTACGAACCTGTTCTGCCACAAGGTGTAGAGCATGGAGTTTACAAGTAATACGTAACAAATTAGGACAATATTTTCTAAGAGACCGGCCTACAGAACACATGGTTGCGGCACCATCGGTCATAAACATTAATACTTGGTCTTTCGAAAGTTTTAATTTTTCCAAGGTATCTAATAGCACCTATGAACTTTTTTCGGTATTACATTGTTCTAGTCGTCTGGATGCAAATAAAATTGAAGACGTTGGTTGATGTGGTTCCATATTACGCGCCATTACATTAACTACCGATTGTTTTTTGTTGTCAGTTGTTTCGTCCACACATAACCACAGTTTTTTGTTTTTCAGTGCGGCTTTGATTTTATTTTCAACCTGTTTACGCACCCATGGTAAATTCCTAAGTAATGTTGTTGTGCTTGGTAATGTTTGATTCGCGTATTTATTCCAAAATGAAATAAGTGAATCATTACTTAACAAGGTAAACGGCAGTGTACACACAATCATAGTTACACACAGTTTATGTATAAACTGTTGTCGATTAATTTTGTTATTATTGTGCTTCGAACTGCTTACGTGTTCTTTACAATGTGTTTTTGACCAACATATTAGATATCTATTGCACACTAAACATTTAATTTTTTAGCCACCGTATATTAAGTCCGGGAAATTCATAATAAACTTGTTCACTTCGTCTGACAACGGTCGTTTTCTCGATTTATGTGTCGACGACATTTTATTACGTATGCTTACACTTACATGCAGTCTAAGCAAGTAACAAACACATACTGAATGATTTTCATTAGTTCTGATGCAATACAATCATCCTCACATCGGCGCACATGGCGCGTACGGAAATTGGTCTGCTCTACTAATAACGCATCCAACTTTACGTTATCATTTGTGGCTGATTTTGGCCTTCCAGACTTAGGTTCATTTCTTACATGATTAGTTCCTAAATAACGTCTTACCGTTTTCACAGCCGCTGATTTTGTGATTTGATTACCTGGATTAAGTTCATTGAACAGATTCTAAACGTTATTGTTAGAACGCTGTTGTCTCCATACCCTCGCAAAATTAAAATTTTAATACGTTTTGATTCAGTCAGGAACACCATAATTGACAATACAACAATAATGAACACCGCATAAAAATAATCTTAATAACAATAGACGATTTTAAAATAAAAACTTTTAAAAATTGTACTGTACTAATAGCAGATTCCTAGATAGTAATTTATTTGACAATTAAAAATGGTCTTGTTGTTTGATAGTTCGTCCAAGACTAACTTAGGACAAAACGTAAAATTATTCATTAGTGCATTTAATGTTCAATAAAAGTATGAATGAGAGAGTTTGAACAATTAATCTGCTTGGCAAATCGCTGTTTTTTTTTGTTAAAATAAATATATTGTTAAAATCCCGAATTTAAAGGATTTTTTTCTACTACTATTCTACTAATTCGTTCATGGCTTATGATGTTACTAATGAAAATTGACTTCCAGGCTGTAATGTTTTTGATATCAATAGGAATGTGGAGGTTTACTGTATTCAGAATTGGATGTCTATTTCCGGTATAACAGGAAGCGGCACAGTAAATATAATATCATTATTAGAATCCTTGAATATTTTTACAAAGGTGTCCCAAATTTTATTTAAAATAAGTGAACCGTTACAGAGATACTTACGGGGTTCCATACTTATTAATAACACTGTATATATACCGGATGTCCCAATAGTGCGGTGTCGGTTGATATCTCAATACCGTTTGAAGGTTCCAAAAAATTTTCAAACTAATGTTGTTTATTCTTAAAGTGGCATAGTCTAAAAATACTTTCGTTTATACAGGTTGTCTCAGAAAGCAGTACTGAACCTAACTTAATTTTTTCAAACAGAATATCCTATATTTTATTACATTTTTAGAGTCTACTATAAAATCGGTCGATATCTCGATACCGTTTGAAGGTTCAAAAAAATTTTCAAACTAATGTTGTTTATTTTTAAAGGGGCGTAGTCTAAAAATACTTTCGTTTATACAGGTTGTCTCAGAAAGCAGTACTGAACCTAACTTAATTTTTTCAAACAGAATACCCTATATTTTATTACATTTTTAGAGTCTACTATAAAATCGACATTCTTCTAATGTTCCACTGTCTATAACTAACTGTAATAGTTTTTGAAATATTTAACATTTTCTCTAATAAATGTCATGTGCAGGTACTACTTTGTTAAGCCATGTCTTACTTGTATTTGATCTCAGAAACGACACTATTGATATGTGAGTAGTTTATACTTGCGATAACTTTTATGAATTGCTAAAATTCTTTTTTCATACAGAATGTTCAGGAAAGGGAAAGCAGCATCACAAACTTCAGACGGAAAAATCTCCATTGTTTTAAATAGAATGCATAGTATTCTTTTATGTTATTTTACTCCTAAAGTAAAGCACTTTATTTTTACTTAGGTATATCACATACCTATCTGCAAGAGATTTCGAGATTTTGTAGTTTTTAAAATCGCTTTACAAAAAGCTGTCCACTTCAAGGCAATAAGTTCTTAAAACTAAGACGGCCATGGAAAACAAATAACACATATCAACATTCTAAACTGTCAAATTTCTTAATGCAGTATTTGCTCTAAATGTCAATTACGACTTGATGACTTGATGTTTTAAAAATGAATTTTCTTCAAAAGAATTTATCAATATATATTATCTATCTATATATATATATATATATATATATATATATATATATATATATATATATATATAGAAATATAATTATTTCTTGACCTTCGTATGTTATAGAAGATTAAATTAGTTGGCGATTTAAGGTCTGTTTTACTTTGATATGTATATATTTAAAATAATCACATGTTTCGATACATAGCGCCCTTTTCAAAGATATTACAATATAAATGACATTATATCAATGTCAAACTTATAGGTATATATATATATATATATATATTATTTTTCTTTTTTATTTTATTGGCCGTGCCTTAATATTAAAAATAATAGATTTTTTATTGGTTTTAGCGACCTTTTATTGAATTTTGGTGTTTTTACGACGTTTCGACTTTTATTAATTCAGTCTTTTTCAAGTATCTGGAAACAAGAATTATTACAATGAACATGAAAACTGTGTTTGTTTCGTGTGATAGATATAATAATTAAATTAACAATTTTAAATTTAAAATTAGATTAAAAAATTAATTACAAATTAGGTTAGCATTTAACGTTGAAAATTAAATAAAATTAATTTAAAATAGCTTAAATGAATGGTAGGGGGACATTAAAGTGATTAACATCTGTATGAATGAATTGGAGACTTAAAGATTAAATTAACAATTTTAAATTTACAATTAGCTTAAAAAATGGTTTCAAATTAAGTTAACATTTAACGTTGAAAATTAAAATAAAAAATTGTTTAAATGAATAGGTAGGGAGACATTAAAGTGATTAACATCTGTATGAATGAATTGGAAAGTGGAATTACACTACAAATAAGTAAAGAGAACAAAGAAAAGACAAATAAACTCACAGTTGTTGTTCGTTTGGTTTTTACAAGGATACGCATTCTGTGTAACACATGTGTTTTTTTTAAATAGACATCCGAGACCAATTTTCTTAAGGAACGACCGTGCTTGTGCGGATATTGTAAGTGAACTAAGTCATTTAGTTTGCGGGGTTTTAATTTCTGTTCTTCGGAATTAGCATGGTGGTCAGGACAGTATTTAGGGGTATATAGTTAACGTTGTTTTTTCTAATGGGAGCTATTTTTTCCCCCGTTGTGTCTTGTGCGTGCAGGGGGGGGGGGGTTGATTTTATCTATTGTTTTATGAGAGGGTAATAGAGTTTTGAAAGACCAGCAATTTCGTTTCTGTCGTTGATTGTTTTGCTATTTTTGAAAATGTGTATCATTTCTAAGACTTCTCTAGCTTTTGTGTTCTTTTTTTGTGTTATTAAGCTATTTTAAATTAATTTTATTTAATTTTCAACGTTAAATGCTAACCTAATTTGTAATTAATTTTTTAATCTAATTTTAAATTTAAAATTGTTAATTTAATTATTATATCCATCACACGAAACAAACACAGTTCTCATGCTCATTGTAATAATTCTTGTTTCCAGATACTTGAAAAAGACTGAATTAATAAAAGTCGAAACGTCGTAAAAACATCAAAATTCAATAAAAGGTCGCTAAAATCAATAAAAAATCTATTATTTTTAATATATATATATATATATATATATATATATATATTAAAAATAATAGATTTTTTATTGATTTTAGCGACCTTTTATTGAATTTTGATGTTTTTACGACGTTTCGACTGAAGACTGGATTAATAAAAGTCGAAACGTCGTAAAAACATCAAAATTCAATAAAAGGTCGCTAAAATCAATAAAAAATCTAGTATTTTTAATATATATATATATATATATATATATATATATTTATATATATATATATATATATTAAAAATAATAGATTTTTATATATTTATATATATATATATATTATATATATATATATATATATATATATATATATATATATATTAAAAATAATAGATTTTTTATTGATTTTAGCGACCTTTTATTGAATTTTGATGTTTTTACGACGTTTCGACGTTTATTAATTCAGTCTTTTTCAAGTATCTGGAAACAAGAATTATTACAATGAACATGAGAACTGTGTTTGTTTCGTGTGATAGATATAATAATTAAATTAACAATTTTAAATTTAAAATTAGATTAAAAAATTAATTACAAATTAGGTTAGCATTTAACGTTGAAAATTAAATAAAATTAATTTAAAATAGCTTAATAACACAAAAAAAGAACACAAAAGCTAGAGAAGTCTTAGAAATGATACACATTTTCAAAAATAGCAAAACAATCAACGACAGAAACGAAATTGCTGGTCTTTCAAAACTCTATTACCCTCTCATAAAACAATAGATAAAATCAACCCCCCCCCCCCCTGCACGCACAAGACACAACGTTAAAACGTTTAAAACAATGTTAAATGTTTCGACTATAGTGCCTTTTTCAAACAAATTCAAAATATAAATGAGAGTATGTCAATGTCAAACTTTTATATATATATATATATATATATATACATATATATATATATATATATATATATATATATATATATATATATATATAAAAGTTTGACATTGACATACTGTCATTTATATTTTGAATTTGTTTGAAAAAGGCACTATAGTCGAAACATTTAACATTGTTTTAAATATATATATATATATCAAAGTAAAACCGACCTTAAATCGCCAACTAATTCAACTACTATATATATTGTAATAATGCTCCTCACGGAGAATAAAGTAATAAATTAAGAATGATAATTCAAAAGAAAACTCTAAATTAAATAATAATATTAAATGGTATAGATATTGAATTAAATTTACAATTTCAAATCTCGCGCCTGAAGATCTAGAGAAAAAGATATTTTATTGATTTTTAAGGTGGCAGTTATGTTTCTGCTCAATGTTTATCTTTTTTAACAAATAAATGTCCCTCGGTCTAAACACAGTCGTCAATGCAAAGATTTTTACTTTATATCAGGGCAGGAACAAACAACAACGATTTTAAAACTCAATCAACAGGTAAGATATCTTTTTAATATAAATATTTTATTAGTGTATAACTATAAATAAATTGGTGGTTATGTTAATGAATTTATATTTTGCAAAACATATTCGTACTTGTTTTATATTACAGTATTATTGTTTACATGTTTTAATTTTATTTTAGTTACAAACAGCTAATAGAAAATTATGCCAAGCTTATTAAAAAAAAACAATTTGGTAAATTTTGAACAGCTAAATGATATCCCTCGATAGAAAAATAATAAATTACACCATGATTGCTTACAGAGCATGTAAACACATATAATTTGATTAATTATTCGAAAATAAAACACTTGGCTTAGTTTCACGACTTCTTTAATTAGATATACTAACAACTGTTTCGGCTATTAGGCCATTATCCAAGAGCTATCTAAAACTAAACTTACTCTACTTAAGGTTAACTTATATACCTGTGTTCATTATGGGTGGGAGAATGTGGGTAATTGATATTTAAAATTGCATCGATATAGGGGGTATTTATGAATTCTAATTGCGTGTTTGTGATAACTCGATTTTGTTTTTGGGCTTTTTTAATTTCAAAAATCTCTAATATATTTAACTTTTTACTTTTTACTACATTATGAATGAGGTTACAGCTATTTATATCGGGTAAGTGGTTCTGGTCTATACAATGTTCTGCGAACCCTGTGTGTTTAACACTATATTTTATATCTCTAATATGTTCTGTTAACCGTTTATTAATACATCTGCCACTCTGTCCGATATAAATAGCTTCACAATTCTGGCATTTTATGGAATATACTCCTGATTTATCTAAGTTATCTATTTTATCTTTAGTATTATTCAACAATGTACCTAAATTTACTTTATTTATCCACACTATGGATAAATAAAGTAAATTTAGGTGAAACTAAGCCAAGTGTTTTATTTTCGAATAATTAATCAAGTTATTACAAGAATGTTTCACCAAGAAATATCTGCGAAGTCAACCAATGAAAAACATATAATTTGCTGCAAAAGGAGTGTAACAGAATTCTTCTTCTTCTTCTTCTTCTGTTTTGGGTTGGACGCCAGCACGTCCAGGCACTTGAGCACACTGCTCTTTGTACTATCCCCAATAGATCTCTCAGTTCCACTCTGTTAGTCTCGTGTCCTCGATAAAAGCCACTATCCTCCTCAGGGGAAGTTTGAGTACACTCGAAGGATCCAACAGATCTCTACCGAAATATTTCTGTCTGGGTTCCTTCAGTTCCCCACACGTGCATATTACATGAAGGCTAGTTTCCTCCTGTTTTTCACATCTCCTACACCGGCTCGCTAACCAAGCCCATGCTGTACAGATGCTTTCTGAAAGTACGATGTCCAGTTATTAACCCGGTAATTATTTTAATTTCTTTTTTGCTACTACGAATTAGGTTGGCTGAAAACTTTCCGTCCAGCTCCATTAGTAGTGTTTTGGTATGGAGTTGACCTGCCGTTAACCTCCATTTATTTTTAGGTTTTTTTCTAGCCATAACCAGATCTCCCTGAATCCTTAGTGATTCCACATACAGGTTCTGGTCCTATGAAGTTCCTATTATTACCTTCTTTGGTCAGTTTGTCGGCTTATAGCCCCTCACCCTCATGTCCTGGCACCCATATCAGCGACACTGTATTGTCTTGTGCCAGTTTATTGAGGATCTGCTTACAATATTTCACCAGCTTAGACCTGGTAGATGGGTTCATAATGGCTTTAATAGCCGCCTGACTTGTTAGTTTTTTTGTTTGCGGAGCCGGCTTCCCGAATTTCCTCGGCGCAGGCTGCGACTGCAAACAATTCGGCCTGGAAAACCGTTGTATGTTTCCCCAGACATATCGATAGGGCGATCTTCTAGGGCACATTCCGCATATGCCTGCACCTGCCCCCTGACTAGATTGTGATCCGTCAGTGTACCAGGCGCCGGCATCACAATCGATCGAGCGACTTTTTCCTGTTCCCTGGTCGGTATAAATATGATGTACCTCGCCCCGTCCACATAACCAATGTGAAGTAACGACGCCCTTCCAAAGGTGGCACAGCCATCTCTCTATAAACTGCATTTTGTTTGTGTCTTCACTCATACTACGGACTAACCGCATGTGTAATGTATCAGAATAATTGAAACATACATGAGTAGGTAAATCCCACCAGTTTTGTATAATAGAAAGGTATTTTTAATAATATAAAATATTATTAAAAATCTGGTGTGAAGAACACAAATACAGGTTCACTATTAATATTTTTGTGAACGTGTCCGAACATATCCCTCCCCAGAGACGTAGATACGTCTGACAACAGGCAGCGCTGCATTTACTTCTACGCTCGGTCTGGATAATTTCTGTGATCTGGCGATGTGGTTCTTTTTTGTGAATGTGTCTAAAGATATCCTTTCTCCAGCAGGGGCGTACCGATGAGCCTGTAGAAAGGCGAAATACGTATCAACGTCTCTGGGGAGGGATATGTTCGGACACGTTCACAAAAATATTAATAGTGAACCTGTATTTGTGTTCTTCACACCAGATTTTTAATAATATTTTATATCATTAAAAATTCCTTTGAATTTAATATATATAGGCAACTCTGTTTACATCCGCGATGATTTGGTATACATGATGGAGTTAAAAATTCGGAGGAGAGAATTTAAGCGTACCAGAGCGAAGCCGCATGACGTCAATGCCGCCATCTTGATACGCCCCAATTGTCAGTTTTAACCAGAAAAGATATAT
This sequence comes from Melolontha melolontha, assembly GCA_935421215.2. Taxonomy (NCBI): domain Eukaryota; kingdom Metazoa; phylum Arthropoda; class Insecta; order Coleoptera; family Scarabaeidae; genus Melolontha; species Melolontha melolontha. Next base: position 24,695,239 of record OW285240.1, on the reverse strand, counting down.
CTATATCTATCCCTCTGTTTTAATTTGGATTTTATTTGCTTTTAATAGCATAAACTTAATATATTTGGACTATATTAAGTTAGGTATAAAAATGTGATCTGCTAGATTGCTGGATATGTAGTAGACATTTAAATAAGACAATGAATGTGAACAATGTTTACAGGTACTGGTCAGTTGTGAAAGCTCTATAATGGAGATGTGTCTTGTAATTGCAATTAAAAGTCAGGGAAGATTGCTATATCCATCAGGGGATGTGTTAAGTGTGTGTACAAGCAGCGAGAAAGTATTTAAACAAGCTTTATGGGAAAGTGGTGACAAGCTTATAGTGAATAGATTTATCTGAGATAAATTGTTATTATCTGTTTTAAATTATTATGAAAAGAAGGACATTTTTACATCTTTAAGTATGTATGCAGTCATACATATAATACTAATAAAAGCAATATCCAAAAAAAATATATTGACATTAGATTATATTATATTTCTAAGAAAGCAGTTGATAATGCCGAGTCTAATCGACAAATTTATAATAAATTAGTTTTATTTAGTGGTACATAAATTAATCTATAATAAATAAATTTGTAATATGTATTGTTTTTATAATAAACATATTTTTTGAGACGTAGCGTTTTGATTGTAACCATATCATACAACAATCACAAAATAGTTACAATTATACGATCAAATTTTATTATCTGTATTAACTACAAAAATACTTTTCATTTGCATTTATCAATAATTGTATTTTAAACTACCTATTAAATGTTAATTTTAGTGTGTATGTGGTAATACCTATATTACCACATACACACTAAAATTAAATTTATTAAAATAACGAAATTTCATTTATAATCAATTTTAGTGGGATGCTGTTTTTTCATCATTTTATAATTTATATTGTAGTAAACACTGAAAGGCAATGTGGAAGAAATGATTCCACAACAGAATAATATCCCACGTTTAGGCGGCCATAAGATGTAGTAAACTGTACCTAAAAATACAGTTGTAAAGATGAGCGACTAATAAAATGTAGAATGTGGAAATTTACTACATTCAGGAATTATATTAATAATATTGATGAGACTCTTATAAATTAATTATTTTTCTCAGGCATGTAAAGTAGTCCGTTTAAAAACTGCAGAAATAAACATACCTATATAAAAAAAAACCTTTATTAATTTTATCAATTTAAAGGGATATATATCGATCACAAAATCAAAGGAAATATAAATACAGTTATTTATATTTCCTTTGATTTTCTTTTAATTATATGTAGTGCTAATTAAATATTCAATAATATATTTTTTTTAATTTTTCAAAATTTTATTTAGTTTTTAAATTAACTAAATTCAAATATATTGTTTGAGGTAATTTGCCTCACAACAATATATATATTTATAGTTTTTTTGGGAGAATGATAAAATTCCATATAATAATTATGCTACATCTATAATTTTGGGACGTACTTTGCGGGTTGAATACTTAAAATACATACTTTCGTCTTTACCCTCACGGCTTCAATTTACAATTTTCAATATTTAATTTGTTAGGTCCATAGTAGACATTATAGGACTGTATTTACTATAAGTCCTATGATTGTTGTTATTGTTTTTATGAATGTCGGGATTATAAATGTCTATAGCGGGGTGCTTAATCAGCTCTTCGGATTAACTCTAATTGCATAATTTTTCGAATCGTACTATATGCGTTGAGTATTATTAATCCCTGCATTCACTCATTGATAATATTAGGATATAATACAAATGACTTGCGACCATTGATGGATTGCGAATCCGCTGACTGATATAATGATGGTGCTATATATACATTCTTCAGTTTCCAAAGAAGAATTGTCAATGTATGTTTTAATTTTGTTTAAGTGTTTCCTGTGAAAGATGTTCTCTGCTAGTATAGATATGTCTATAAGGTATTGGATGTGAATCAGTTTATCTTGAAATATGTCACATCTATTTACTGAAATTTGTTTGCTTGTATGTATTGTTGTAACAAGTGTTCATTTGAAAAGTCAATCTAGTAGCATGTTATTTACTGAGAACACTTTGAAGTATGTCGTAAATTAAAATTTACTACTTAACCTACGAAGTCGTATGTTTTGACAGCTTCATACATACAAATAAATAACAAATAATAGGTATTTATTGAAAACTATAACAAATGTTGAAAATGTTGTCCTTCAAGATCAATGCACTTTAAAATCCTCCGTTCAAAATTTCTGATGATATTCTGCAACATTCCTGGATTGTTATTAATTTCCATGCATTTCTGTTCTATTCTCTGTAGCATATCATTCAAATTCAATATAGGTGTTCGAAATATGTTATTTTTTAGATAAGGCCACAAAAAGAAGTCGCAAGGTGTTAAATCGCATGAACGTGCAGGCCAGGCAATTTCAGTATTTCGACTAATTATACGCTCATCAAAAAATTCTCTTAAATAATCCAAAAATTCTGCAGTACAGTGACAAGGTGCTCCGTCTTGTTGGAAATATGCATTTTGCAGTTCATCGTCATGCAACTGATTGACAAATGGTTGTAAAATTTCCGTACGGTACCTTTGAGCAGTTAACGTTCCCTGAAAAAATATTGGTGCAATGATTCGCCTTTGGCTTATCGCTGCCCAAACACCAATTTTCTCTGGATGTAGCGATTCTTCTAATTACATGTGGATTTTCACTACTCCAAATTCTTGTATTTTGTGAATTTAGGTATCCCGTTTTATAAAACCATGCTTCATCAGTAAAGATGACTCTTTGTGAAAGTTCTCCATTATTGTTTATATGCAAACCAATTACAAATCTGTAGTCTACGTGGGTAATCAATTTCTAACAATTCTTGTACTGCTGTGACACGGTATGGATAAAGTTGCATATCTTTTTTTAATAACTTGTGAGTTGTACCAACAGAAAGGTTTATTTGTTGACTCAAGTGTCGAACAGATGTTTGTGTTCATTTTCCATTATTTCTTCAACACGATTTACAACTTGACGTGTACGTTTCTTAACTGCTCCGCTGCCTGATTTTCTTAAGAGACTACCAGTTTCAGAAAAAAGTTTTAAAGTTCCATCCAGGGTGTTCTTAAATTGTATATAATCTATTACAAAATGTGGAAACTCAACTTGAAATTCTACAATGCAATCTTGAACTGAATAAACCCATAAACCATCAATTTTATTACCACTTCGAAAATAAACCTGGACTAAAAAAATTTTATGTTCTAAAGTGAAAGCCATTTTAAAACTGAGAAGCAATTTATTTAAACCAGAATCGACGCACGATTATTTTATGCACTAACTGATATTTGTGATTGATATTATCAAATGTCATTTGGATTTACGTTTACGGAACAACAAACACATACTAATATATTTGCGTCTTATTCTATCAAAATTTCAAAGTAACCTAGATTGACTTTTCAAATGAACACTTGTTATATTTCAATATTATTATATTAAATTAAATAATGTCTGCATTCTTCCGAGCAAACTTTGTATCAACCAATCTGACAATTAATTATCATGAAATTATGGAAAATATTTACTATGGTAGTTAATTTTCTTTGAAGTATTGTCATATGTATAGACATGTTAGAAATTAAGATAAGCTTATCGTACGAAGGATCCCACCCGTGACAAATATTTCGTCTGGCGCTTAAAATAAATAGCTCTTGAATATCATTTTATCTAAAATACGTAAAGTGATGTAATAATAAATAATATTGATGATGCATTGATAATCAATATGTAGATTAGTATAGATGTTCCGTTTTCTTGTATTGAATTCTTTTGTTGTTTGCGCTTTTGGTAAGATATGTTTATTTTACTACTATTAACGTAAGATACTAGTAAAATACCTAAAACTGAAAAACTTAATGTTATGAACTACCGAATATTCCATATTATAACTTACGACTTTGTACTTTACTTCATTATGGCCTTCCTGAACAGAAATGCTATAATGCCACCTCCGGATGGTAGGATTGTAGGCAAAGATACAATAACTATTAATAAATACAAATATTAAGATTTTTATGCTCTTCGGAAGTGTGCTAATCACCTAATAATAATTTAATGTATTTCATCAGCTAGTAGTTTTTCTATCCGAGCTGATTCCTTTTTCTGTACATCTACAACAGTTAGCACCATAATCCAACCACAAACTATGATTCACTAACAATAAATTACATCATAGGAATTGTAGTAAACATAGTTCTATGATATGTACCGCAATATCAGCAGCGTGCCAAATATGTGGGTAGAGTGAAATGTTTCCTGACTAGAGACTGAAAGAGTGGGAGATAACTCGACGAGTAGTATACCTAGGCGGATATTGGGACGATTTGACCTTGGACAAAATGCCTGACTGTATATGACCCCTAGGTCAGTAAAATGTTAGATAAGCAACGTTATCTCAGATGCAGATGACCCCTAGGTCAGCCGAGTGTTCGATAAACAAGCTTATCTCTGACGCAAGTTGTTTGTTGGCAGGTGTGATTTTTTAGAAAAGAAAACATGCTAAGGCCACGTGTGTTTTTCTCTGACGTCACCAGGTTTTTTTTTTGGGAGCCGTCTGTCAACAAGCCTGTGTGTTTGTAAATATATGCCGACAGAAAGCGCTGAACAGGTATTCGATTGTATTCGATTAAATTTTTTTTATGCGGGGGGGGAAAGGTTTGATTAGTGTGTGTGTTTTAAACTGTCAAATTGACAGGTGTACGCTGTGCTTGGTTAGTCTACGCTCACAGAAAATAGATTTTTTGAAAAGTTTACCTGTATATAAAAAAAAAACGGTCTGGTATTGTTGTTGTTGATAGGGGGGATTCGAACCAAACATGTATTAGTGCAAATGAAATACTTATTATTGTTTAACTCAACCTGTCACCAGACCGTTTTTTGTTTCTTTTACTTTTGTTCTGTGTCTACTTATATTGGGGAGGGTGGCGGGGTGAAAGGAAAGAAATTCTCTTATTAAATAACATTTTTTTTTTATTTCTCAATAAACCAATTAAATACTAAATATACATTGTCTTTTGCACAATTTAAATAATTATTTCTATGTTGTTTACAATGATAATTTATTACTGCTCTATTTATTAGTGTTTTCAATGGAGGACAATTAAATTTATTCAAATTAATAATTATATTTGGTACAAAAATTTTTTTTTTTCTCCAGAAGAAACAAATCACATATTAATAACAGTACAATTTTTTTTACTTAGTTCTAATTTACAAGAATTACAATAATTTTTTTTGATGGGGGGTGATCCATCTAATTCAGTTCTACCACTGTTATTGTAATGTTTGAGGCAGGGTCGGTATTCTTCTTCTAGGAGAAGTTGTTGTTCTGGTGATAGAGCAGCCCACAACAGTTCCAAATCCGGTGGATCTATTCTTGTTTTTAATATGTATACAGGTACAAAACACAATAGATTTGGATTTAAGCGTAAAATAGAAACACATCTATCGAGGTGTTCAATAATTGAACCAACCTTTTCTACAATATCATTCATTGTTACCAGTTAGACTGTTTCTAAAATTATTTATTGTTCATCATGATATATAATGCAAAATCTATTTTTAAAAAATTCGGAAAGAGGAGGTTTTATATCAGCTAAGAAATCATTAACATTTTGCCACAAATAATACTTGTAATAAATAGAACGATCAGAACCAGCAAGTTCCCTAATATTGAACCGTCCGCAATACATTTTGCTCTGAAAGTTTGTAATTGGATAGTGATCTCCATCAGAACCAATTATAAAGCCAACTGTGTAATTTTCGAGACTTAAGATTGGAGTTTCTAAAACAAAAAACAAAAAAAAAAGAAAAAATTGAAAAAATAAAATGATTTTTTAAAACATACTATATGATATATAATCTTTTGTATAAAATGATGGGTACTCGTTTAAAATAAGTGAATCTGTATATCGCTCAACTAATAGAAAATGCTCCGTCAGTCGAAATGTTATAAGTTTTACCAATTAAAATACTAGATGAATGTATGTTAGTCGCTGATGGCAATATTAATAGAGAAGAAAATATGAAATACATCTTTCTCAAATGAAATTGTAAAAAAATACTAATTTTTTATAATTAATAGTAACTATATACGCTGAACCCCACTCTCCCTACTACTACTTACCATTCTTTTCTTTCTAGGTTTCTTAAATCGATTAAATATACCAGAATTTGTTGATAGTGGAGTACATTCAGAACAGCTTTTACTTGTAATAACTGTGTAGACATTTGATTTACAGATTTTACAAATTGGTATTTCAAATGGTTCTCTAAGTTCTTCACACAAATTATGTATATTCTCAATTTTTATTAAATTGTAGCTATTTAATCTCTCCTGGCACTCTTCCGTTTCTTGACATTTCTCACAAATTGGGAATATACTAGAAATTCCTGGTAGGTGCAAATAATCGAAACATTTCTTTAACCAGCAAAACTTTCTTTGAAATTTCGGATTGTCAATAAATTCACCACTACGCCTGGGTGGTATAGATCTATCCTCGCACGTATTGTTCATTTTTTTTACAAAGTTTGTTCAAGACTAATTAATTGTGTGTATTTGCGCTATTAGTTTTTTATAATATGCTATCTCTCTCTCACAATTTAGACGCATGTGCATGGTGTTATATAGATATACTAAGTAAAACTAAATTAAGCGAAAAGATGAAATAATATATATATGTTTAGTAATATCCCCAAGGTTTCGTATCAGTACTTATATAATTAACATTTCTTTTATCATCAAAATTATTTAAAGCAATTTTTTTCTGTTTAACACTAAATACTTGATGTTTTTCGGATTTAATTAAATTTTCCTCTGTACTAAGTGTGTGATTATGAAATAGACAATTATAATAATCATTGAATGTAATAGATTTAACGAGGCTGTTCTAATTCCTTTTGCTTTCTTTATAATGCCAAAATTCATCATAATGTTTTCTATTTCAGCTATGTCCTCACCTTTATCAATCAATATTTTTTTCTTTTAACTCTGCAATGTCTGATTCATTGAAATCGATTTTTATTGCATACATTTTAGATTTTAACCCAATAAATTCAAGCATTATCGAACCACAGTTTTCATCTTTCATTAAACCGATTAATTTTTTTTATTTTTTGAGTGATATCATAGATATTATTTAACGGATAGTCAGATGTGTCAAAAGATGTATATTTTCTTTAATATGTTTGTAAATGTCCTCAGTGAATATATGGTAAAATTAATGAATCAGTGTCTGTATAAAATAATTTCGCCTTATTATTATTAAATTTTTAACTATATGATTATAATGAAAGTCATACAGGAATGTTTTAGATATGTCCAATATTGACATCCCCACAAATATTGGTTTTAAAAGTGAATTTTTAATTTACTCATTTTTATTTACGCTACTATAGAAATCCTGTATACACGGTAATTTTTTCTTCTGTTAATTTTTCCCAACAATCAAGGTAGTCATAAGGAAAAAAACTCCTTTTCGTTGTAATAATTTAAAATTCAATATCATCTCTACAAAATTTTTTGGTAATTTCTTTTTGATTTTCCGCCAAGTATGATCCAAGTTTATCCAAACTACTACACATAAATCTAAATGAATCGATAAATTTTAATGCAATCTTAGTGTTATGAATATATTTTGTAAAGGAAATATATTTTTTTCCTTATTTACGGGTAATAGTGAAACATTTCCGGGGATATTCATACTAATAGTTTTCAAGATAAAATATGAATCATACCCCCCAGATAAATTATGTGATAGCACGGGAATAGAGGGGGAATTTTTTTATAGTTTAAATTATAATTTTATATGTGCGCTACCTCTAAATTTACCCCTAAAATGACAATGGTCTCTCTACATTTATAATTCTGTTTATCGCTAGCGTTAAACGGTTTTGAACATATAAAACATATTTTCGCATCTTTGTGCAATTGCATATCTTCAGTAGCTAATTGAATTGGTTTAACATTAAGCATTTTTTTTTTTTCATTTTAAGTCCATAACATTTTTTTTTTTCTAGTTCTTTTGCAAACCATAAACAGCAATCTTTACCTGTGTACAAAACATATTTTGAAATCGAATCATCATATGAACATTTTAGATAATATGCAATACTAAATGCTTCATGTTTTTTTGATATCTCGTTAGAGTTTCTGTAGCCTTAGTATCTTCATGTTTTAATAAAATACTCTCAATATCTGCATATACAACAAAAGGCACATCTAAAGCATGTCTAAAGTTTTTTAATTTTACAATTCTATCAGATTCTGAAGGTAAAACTATTTTAGTTGCATTTAAATCACGGCACTCCATTTCGTGTCGATGTAATTTTTCTTCACTTCTAAAATTATTTAAGCAGCGATTACAGAGCCAACTTTTATTTTTTAACCCCCCGGTAATTGTTTGTATAGTAAACGAGATAGGTTCTTAATTAATGTGAAATGATATACATGTACATAATTTTTTTAAATCCGTTGCCCTATTATCCTCATCACTATCGCTATTATTAGAAATTTTGTTTTCAAGTATTAACAAATTTACTTTTTTTCGCTAAAATCAATTTTACTGGTATATGCAGGTAAAATTTCATTTCTATTGCTAATTATGAATACGTTGCTTGAAATGTTATTCATAAATTCAAATTTAGGAATTACAATGTATTATTGCCTCAGTAAATACAACAAACTAATGTTTTTATTATATTTATTTATAGAATATTAATGATTGATATATACTAAAGTTTTATCTAAAATTAACCTCTGACCCTAAACTAATTTACACACATCTCATAAAGATTAGTATTTGCAATAATTGCATTAACGTTATTGTTACATTGTATTTTACAGGAAATATATATATTCTAAAAGTTTTATCTAAACTAATTTATACACAGAACTCATAAAGATTAGTATTTTTTGCAATCAGTGCATTATCGTTGTTGCTACATTGTATTTTGCAGGAAATATATATTCTAATAGTTTTATCTAAATTAACCTCTAACCCTAAACTAATTTACATACACACATCTCATCATGACTATTTTTTCCTTTTGAATTTGTATAAATACTTAATTTAGCGCTATGTTCAACAGTATCAATTTGTATTAACCAAAAGTACTAAATATAATAAAAACATTAATTTGTTGTATTTACTGCAGCAATAATACGTTGTATTAGTACACATTCTGAAAGAAAAATATCTTTTTGTGTAACGTTCAACTTTAGTCGTTTGCTAGATACCTTGAGAAAGCAGTTACATTCAGGGATAATATTTTTTATTCATTCATACATATATTCGGGGCATATATCTAAGGAACATAATTTTCGGATTATTAGTAGTGGATCTTCCTAGTGTTTCTTAGGTAAGCGATCATGGACATCGATTTTATTATTAATAAATTATCAGAATCAGACCAAAATCTAAAAGTCAAAATATTTCAAGAACTTGAAGAAGTTCTGCATTGTAAACGTTTAGAAGATGATATTTTGACAGACTTTTGTTACTTAACGCATAATAATATGGTTGGATATTGTTGTCATCCCAATATATGGAATATCGATACAAATTTTTTTATATACGCGCATACAGAATGTATGCGAGAATACCCCTTTAAAATAATATTTGAAAACAAACTTTATCAATTAGCTGCATTAACGCCTAATAATTGTCCTGATGAAACACACATGTATAACAATAGCAAACCCGTTCCGAAAAAAGAAATTTTATGTTTCAAATGCAACCAAGAAGTACGGCAAGTAATATTATCACGATCTTGCGATTATTGTACAGAGTTTAATCCACAGTTTTATCCAGAGTTTAATCCTGACTTCTTGACGGCATTTAATTATATTTTATCAAATGAAAATGAAAATCGAAACCCTTAAGCTAACGTTGAATAAAAGCATGCCAAAAACAGAAGAAAAGGTTTGCTTTTCTACTAATGAACAAAATGCGAAATGGACAAAATTCTACTCAAACAATATTTGGGATGTCCGCATTCGGCCTAAATAAAACGGGATATTCTACCAATACTAAAAATTACCGCCAGGGATGCTACCAAAGTTATTAAACCCACTACTTTCGAAGCATGTAATGCCCATAAACATTGGGAATCTCGTCTATGGGGTGATCCAGCTACTCGTAAGGAATATGCATCATGTATGTCTACAGTTCTTAATTTTTTTTTTATTTAAACCAACTGTAAGTTTTCATTTTTTTTTTTTTTTTGTCAAGTCGAATACGGAAGACAGTTTAGTGGTTGGAAAACAATTACTTAAATATAAAATATTCCAGTGGATATGCGGATTTGAAGTATATTAAAACCCTATTAAATAGTGTTTGTGATTCATGTGATAAAATTTACGTGGACATCAAAAAAAAAAACTTGATTATCTTGAAAAATATTTAGATATAGAAATTATTAATTTAGAAAACTTTGATAATCTCACGAGTCCGCTAGGACGAGTGAGCTACTTTTCTCAAGTGACTTATTTGTAATTAACACACGTGTGCAATACAAAACTTTACCCAAAACCGCACACTGCTGAAACTGACATAAAATATTTTAACACTAAAAAATCAACAGATTGCTATAAAATACTAATTTGAAAGAATGGTATACTGAATTTGTAATAGATAAAATTTCAAATAAATTAGAGGAATTTAGCAAAAAAATTTACGTGAAAGGACATCAAAAGCTTGATTATCTTGGAAAATATTTAGATATAGAAATTATTAATTTAGAAAACTTTGATAATGTACCTAATTTAAGTAAATCTGATTCTCCATGTTTCTATCATTATAAGAGAATTGGGGAAAAATGTATGTGTACGAAACATAATGTCAATCTTATTTATACTTATTTACAATCTAAATAAAAAAAGTTTTGTTTATTTAATACATTGTAAAAATTCTTTTTCAATAAAGCATTTAAAAGTTTTCATGTAAAATTAAACAAGCTATTAAAACAGTCATTATTAGAAGTGAATACTGTTTTTTTTGCGAAATTTATTAAACCGCACACTGCTGAAACTGACATAAAATATTTTAACACTAAAAAATCAACAGATTGCTATAAAATACTAATTTGAAAGAATGGTATACTGAATTTGTAATAGATAAAATTTTAAATAAATTAGAGGAATTTAGCGAGAAAGAGTCAGGTTGGAGTTTATATGAAATATTGTATTTACTTGATTATCTTGGAAAATATTTAGATATATAGAAATTATTAATTTAGAAAACTTTGATAATGTACCTAATTTAAGTAAAACTGATTCTCCATGTTTCTATCATTATAAGAGAATTGGGGAAAAATGTATGTGTACGAAACATAATGTCAATCTTATTTATACTTATTTACAATCTAAATAAAAAAAAGTTTTGTTTATTTAATACATTGTAAAAATTTTTTTTTTCAATAAAGCATTTAAAAGTTTTCATGTAAAATTAAACAAGCTATTAAAACAGTCATTATTAGAAGTGAATACTGTTTTTTTTGCGGGAAATTTATTAAACCGCACACTGCTGAAACTGACATAAAATATTTTAACACTAAAAAAATCAACAGATTGCTATAAAATACTAATTTGAAAGAATGGTATACTGAATTTGTAATAGATAAAATTTTAAATAAATTAGAGGAATTTAGCGAGAAAGAGTCAGGTTGGAGTTTATATGAAATATTGTATTTACTTGATTATCTTGGAAAATATTTAGATATAGAAATTATTAATTTAGAAAAACTTTGATAATGTACCTAATTTAAGTAAAACTGATTCTCCATGTTTTCTATCATTATAAGAGAATTGGGGAAAAATGTATGTGTACGAAACATAATGTCAATCTTATTTATACTTATTTACAATCTAAATAAAAAAAAGTTTTGTTAATTTAATACATTGTAAAATTTTTTTTTTTTTCAATAAAGCATTTAAAAGTTTTCATGTAAAATTAAACAAGCTATTAAAACAGTCATTATTAGAAGTGAATACTGTTTTTGTGGGAAATTTATTAAACCGCATACTGCTGAAACTGACATAAAATATTTTAACACTAAAAATCAACAGATTGCTATAAAATACTAATTTGAAAGAATGGTATACTGAATTTATAATAGATAAAATTTTAAATAAATTAGAGGAATTTAGCGAGAAAGAGTCAGGTTGGAGTTTATATGAAATATTGTATTTAAAAGTGAATATTAATAATTATTCGCCAATTACTATGGGTACTAGTTCAACGTTTTCTTTTTCCTTATGAATACCTTGATTGTGGGGAAAAAATTAACAGAAGAAAAAAATTATCGTGTATACAGGATTTCTATAGTAGCGTAAATAAAAAGTTTTTTATCAAAATCTGAATACGGGCATGCCTGGAATGTATGGAATAAATTTAAAATTAAAAATTTACAGCAATATGCCGAATTATACTTAAAAACAGATGTATTAATTTTGAGTGATTAACAATTTACAGCAATATGCCGAATTATACTTAAAAAACAGATGTATTATTCATTTTAGAGTGATGTCTGAGAATTTCCGAAAGGTATGTAAAACAACTTACGTGTTCTACATTATTATTACACAGCACCTGGTTTAGCATTCAGTGCAATGTTAAAAATAACAAATATACAATTAGAATTATTATCAGATGTGGATATGGTAATGTTTGTTGAGAGAGGTATTAGAGGTGGCATATCACAATGTTCTAATAGATATACCGCGGCTAATAATAAATATATGAAGAAAAAAATATAATATAAATGAGGAAACATCCTATTTAATGTATGGTATGGCTATGTCAAAACCTTTACCATATGGGAAATTTGAGTGGGTAGAGGATATTTACTCGGTTCCTAATATTTCAGAAATACCTGACAACGGTGACACCGGTTATATTTATGAAGTAGACCTTTCATATCCACAAGAGCTGTTCGAAAAGCATAAGGATTTACCCATTGTGCCCGGAACATTTAATTCCACCGGGTTCACAATCTAAAATCCCCAAATTGATAACATCATTTTTAAAAAAAATTAAATACATTATACACTTTAAAACACTTAAACAAGCTGTCGAGTGGGGTATTAAAATTGACAAAGTACATCGCATACTAAAATTCAATCAGTCGTGTTGGTTAAAAAATGTATAGATATAAATACAAGTATGCGACAAAACAGTAAAAACGATTTCGAGAAAACTTTCAACTGAAAGATGAAAACTGTGGTTCGATAATACTTGAATTTATTGGGTTAAAATCTAAAATGTATGCAATAAAAAATCGATTTCAATGAATCAGACATTGCAGAGTTAAAGAAGAAAAAAAAGGTTGATACAGGTGAGGTCATAGCTGAAATAGAAAACATTATTGTGAATTTTGGCATTATAAAATAAAGCAAAAGGAATTAGAACAGCCTCGTTAAAATCTATTACATTCAATGATTATTATAATTGTCTATTTCATAATCGCACACTTAGTACAGAGGAAAATTTAATTAAATCCGATAAAAACATCAAGTATTTAGTGTTAAACAGAAAAAAATTGCGTTAAATATATTACTAAATATATATATTATATTATTTCATGTTTTCGCTTAATTTAGTTTACTTAGTATATCTATATAACATCATGCTAAAAACAAGAATAGATCCACCGGATTTGGAACTGTTGTGGGCTGCTCTATCACCAGAACAACAACTTCTCCTAGAAGAAGAATACCGACCCTGCCTCAAACATTACAATAACAGTGGTAGAACTGAATTAGATGGATCACCCCCCATCAAAAAAAATTATTGTAATTCTTGTAAATTAGAACTAAGTAAAAAAAATTGTACTGTTATTAATATGTGATTTGTTTCTTCTGGAGAAAAAAAAAAATTTTGTACCAAATATAATTATTAATTTGAATAAATTTAATTGTCCTCCATTGAAAACACTAATAAATAGAGCAGTAATAAATTATCATTGTAAACAACATAGAAATAATTATTTAAATTGTGCAAAAGACAATGTATATTTAGTATTTAATTGGTTTATTGAGAAATAAAAAAAATTTAATCGAATACAATCGAATACCTGTTCAGCGCTTTCTGTCGGCATACATTTACAAACACACAGGCTTGTTGACAGACGGCTCCCAAAAAAAAAACCTGGTGACGTCAGAGAAAAACACACGTGGCCTTAGCATGTTTTCTTTTCTAAAAAATCACACCTGCCAACAAACAACTTGCGTCAGAGATAAGCTTGTTTATCGAACACTCGGCTGACCTAGGGGTCATCTGCATCTGAGATAACGTTGCTTATCTAACATTTTACTGACCTAGGGGTCATATACAGTCAGGCATTTTGTCCAAGGTCAAATCGTCCCAATATCCGCCTAGGTATACTACTCGTCGAGTTATCTCCCACTCTTTCAGTCTCTAGTCAGGAAACATTTCACTCTACCCACATATTTGGCACGCTGCTGATATTGCGGTACATATCATAGAACTATGTTTACTACAATTCCTATGATGTAATTTATTGTTAGTGAATCATAGTTTGTGGTTGGATTATGGTGCTAACTGTTGTAGATGTACAGAAAAAGGAATCAGCTCGGATAGAAAAACTACTAGCTGATGAAATACATTAAATTATTATTAGGTGATTAGCACACTTCCGAAGAGCATAAAAATCTTAATATTTGTATTTATTAATAGTTATTGTATCTTTGCCTACAATCCTACCATCCGGAGGTGGCATTATAGCATTTCTGTTCAGGAAGGCCATAATGAAGTAAAGTACAAAGTCGTAAGTTATAATATGGAATATTCGGTAGTTCATAACATTAAGTTTTTCAGTTTTAGGTATTTTACTAGTATCTTACGTTAATAGTAGTAAAATAAACATATCTTACCAAAAGCGCAAACAACAAAAGAATTCAATACAAGAAAACGGAACATCTATACTAATCTACATATTGATTATCAATGCATCATCAATATTATTTATTATTACATCACTTTACGTATTTTAGATAAAATGATATTCAAGAGCTATTTATTTTAAGCGCCAGACGAAATATTTGTCACGGGTGGGATCCTTCGTACGATAAGCTTATCTTAATTTCTAACATGTCTATACATATGACAATACTTCAAAGAAAATTAACTACCATAGTAAATATTTTCCATAATTTCATGATAATTCATTGTCAGATTGGTTGATACAAAGTTTGCTCGGAAGAAAGGGGTCATATACAGTCAGGCATTTTGTCCAAGGTCAAATCGTCCCAATATCCGCCTAGGTATACTACTCGTCGAGTTATCTCCCACTCTTTCAGTCTCTAGTCAGGAAACATTTCACTCTACCCACATATTTGGCACGCTGCTGATATTGCGGTACATATCATAGAACTATGTTTACTACAATTCCTATGATGTAATTTATTGTTAGTGAATCATAGTTTGTGGTTGGATTATGGTGCTAACTGTTGTAGATGTACAGAAAAAGGAATCAGCTCGGATAGAAAAACTACTAGCTGATGAAATACATTAAATTATTATTAGGTGATTAGCACACTTCCGAAGAGCATAAAAATCTTAATATTTGTATTTATTAATAGTTATTGTATCTTTGCCTACAATCCTACCATCCGGAGGTGGCATTATAGCATTTCTGTTCAGGAAGGCCATAATGAAGTAAAGTACAAAGTCGTAAGTTATAATATGGAATATTCGGTAGTTCATAACATTAAGTTTTTCAGTTTTAGGTATTTTACTAGTATCTTACGTTAATAGTAGTAAAATAAACATATCTTACCAAAAGCGCAAACAACAAAAGAATTCAATACAAGAAAACGGAACATCTATACTAATCTACATATTGATTATCAATGCATCATCAATATTATTTATTATTACATCACTTTACGTATTTTAGATAAAATGATATTCAAGAGCTATTTATTTTAAGCGCCAGACGAAATATTTGTCACGGGTGGGATCCTTCGTACGATAAGCTTATCTTAATTTCTAACATGTCTATACATATGACAATACTTCAAAGAAAATTAACTACCATAGTAAATATTTTCCATAATTTCATGATAATTAATTGTCAGATTGGTTGATACAAAGTTTGCTCGGAAGAATGCAGACATTATTTAATTTAAAGTTCATACGCTCTCCCGATTAAATGTGTGGATTTTAAGTTTTAGAAATTCATTTATTGGTATAATAAAAGCCAAAATAGAAATTATTTTGAATAATCAATGTTTCACTAGTGCTTCTTCAATGCTTATATCCATAAAAGAATATGAGGTGTAAAATTTATTGAACTATTCTTTTAATAGTGCGAAGCTGTTCTTATTGAAATGAATTACATTGAGAATGTAAATGATAAAATTAATTTTATTTAACGAATGTTTAAACGCCAGACGAAATACTTGTGGGATCTTTCGTACGATAAGCTTATCTTAATTTCTAAAATTTCTATACATATGACAATACTTCAAAGAAAATTAACTACCATAGTAAATATTTTCCATAATTTCATGAAAATTAATTGGCAGATTGGTTGATATAAAGTTTGCTCGGAAGAATGCAGACATTATTTAATTTAAATATTCATACGTTCTCCCGATTAAATGTATGGATTTGAAGTTTTAGAAATTCATTTATTGGTATAATAAAAGCCAAAATAGAAATTATTTTGAATAATCAATGTTTCACTAGTCCTTCTTCAATGCTTACATCCATAAAAGAATATGAGGTGTAAAATTTATTGAACTATTCTTTTAACAGTGCGAAGCTGTTCTTATTGAAATGAATTACATTGAGAATGTAAACGATAAAATTAATTTTATTTAACGAATATGTTTCAAGTCAAATTATGTGATAATGAGTATGGCGGTATAGACCAATATTCTCATCTTGGAGTTTGCTTCTTCATCTATTCATTAAGGATATCCTTTGCTACTTGAATAAACCCAAGTGAAGAAGGAGAAAGAAACACTACGGGAAAGCGAAGATCCTACGTAGACTTGGATTCTAAGAAAAGCTAGCTAGACTGGACCTGAAATTGACGCTGTTCTAGGAAAACGAGACTAAAAGTTCAATATTCCACAATAAAAATTTACAAATATCAAAATTACAACAAAAAGGAAAAATATATACAGGGAGACAACGCAGAGAGATGGAAAAATTAAAATTACACATGATAAATAAAAATACACAGGGGTGGAAATATTAAATAACTATGAAAATTAGGGAAAACAGAAATAAATTATTTGGAGTAGGAACAGAATTCTTAGAAGAAAGGAACGCTTCGTATAAAAGCGAAAAACACCGCAAAACAAGGAGATTCATAGTTTTAATTTTGACAATCACTGATGTAGATATAGTCAATAATCTCTAAAATTTTGAGCCTGTTGGCACTCTATTTAAGTTAAGAATAAATAAAAGTTTAATTTCATTTTTAATTAGTAATATTGTTGTCATTATTATTCTCATCATTATTTTAAAAGTTTAATAATATACCAAGAGGAGTTCAAAAATTGTGTATGTACGATTTAACTCTGAGTAAGAAAAACTTTATACTCGATATAATTGGAGGATATAGAGCAGTTAAATTATTAGAGGTGCATGTGGACCATTATTTTAAATAATTAATTGTTCATAAATACACAAATAAAGTGTATTTTAAGCCAGATATTCGAGTTTGACGAAGAGGAAGTAGTTTTCCCTGAATATTCTCGAAATATCTGTGTTGTTTTAAAATACTAAATTCAAAACATTCAGCGATAGCCACGAAAATAAGAAAATAGTTATACAGTGTGTGGATAAGCATCCTATTCTGTAGGGACTCGTTTCCTACTTAAATAGGCGCCGAATAGCACACTTGCTTTGTAGAAAGCTATCAGTAGAGACCAGAGATCCACATTTCAGTTAGAGATAGGCTTTGAGGACTAATCTCAGCATTTGGAGGGCAAATACCCCCTTTTGCGAGTGAAATCCTCAAGTGTCTTTGTTTGCGAGATTCATTTGGAATCAAAATAAAAATTCCAATATTATCCCTGTGTGATTCACAAAAGAGTCTTTGTATATTCAAGTTGCATTGATAGGTTAAGATAAAGGTTAAGAATGATATATTTTAAGTTACAACCAAAAATGAGATGTGAAAATACAAACAGACAATAAAATATTTAAACCAGTACTTCTTGTTGTATTATTTCTTTGCATTTACTTTGGACGCTAGTTGTGTAGAACCAAGACAGCTCTGAGATACCCAAAGATTATACAGTCTCAACAAAATAATGCGTGTGTAACTGCCCGCACAGCTGTTCATTTAAATAAATTATATTTGAAAGCAAAGTTCACAGCAATATGTCCATATGTTTCTATTTTTTTCTTACCCCCCCCCCCAATGAATTATATATTTTTTTCACTATTTAAATCTACTCTTATGATGTATTTTCATATTTCTGTGCAATTATAAGTAGCTATTACCAGTAACAGCATGCTGTGGAGAGATAATTTCGCTTCATGAAAAATCAAATTTTTGAACAGATGGGGTTTTAGCCAGAAGCTCTTCAATTTCCTAGATATGACACTAATTAGAGACAATAATAAAGTTCTTACAAAATGGTATTCCAAACCTATAGCTTCAGATAAATACATGAATTACAATAGTTCATAACTCAATTCTCTAAAAAGGAGTGTGGTAATAAATCTCACTGACAGAGCAATCACCTTGACTGGTCCGACATACAGAAAATATGTTTTGGAGAGAATCAAGACTTTTCTAGATAATATCGGCTACCCTTCATCATTTTACAGCAAAATAATAAAACAACGAATTCATAGATTTTACAATCTACAACAATATCATAACAAGAATGATCTTAGTAGTCCAAAAAACTTCGTAGGGATTTCTTATGTCCCACTTCTATCAGAACAGTTAAATAAATTTTTCAGTAAGTTTAATATTCACATATCTCATAAAAACCACAACAAACTACAGTTTATCTGAACAAAACTAAAAGCAACTACCCCGCTATCCAAGAAAACACATCTCATATATAGTGTACCTTGCGCTAACTGTAATGGCATATACACCAGCCAAACACAGCACCTTTTGGATAAACTTATGAAAGGTCATAAATACGCCAAAAACAACACCGCTTTCAAAAAACATGCTCAGCAGTTTACACATAAATTTAATTTCAATGAAGTCAAAATATTAAATGTAAAAAAAATGAAAAGCCCGATAAATCCTCGAAATGATACAAATTAGAAAACATGAACAAGTGGCTGCGAATGATAGAAGCGAGGTGGCTGGGTTGTCCAGACTTTATTATTGAATTATATTGTATGTACAAGTCTTAAAAATTAAAGAAATCCACCTGTATATCGTTTAGAATAAATTTATGCATCGCCAGTACAAGAAAATAGTATAGAACAAACCTGCCCATTTCTTGCTTACACTAAAGACGAATATGGAGTAGTAGCATTTATATAGACAAAATGACCAAAGTAGTAATGTTCATTTTTCAAAAGTTTAACAGTACAGGTGTTACACATATTTTTAATATTTTAATAACAATTTTAGTATGTCTGTAATCGTAATTTTTAATCACACTAACAACGAAAATGAAATTTAATTGTAAGTAGTGCATGTACCTTGTCTTTTATACTCAAATTCAAGTATAATTACTATTACAGATATATAAAAGAAAACATGTTCTGATGAAGACACGATTTTCTATATAGAATAACAAAAAGCCCAAATTCCAAGAATTTTATCAAGGTATACAGACTTACCATTAATAGATTTCCTTGAAGCAATAGAATTAACTTTAAGTTCCACATATTTTCAATTCAACAATAAATATTTCAAACAAATTGAAGGACTAGCAATGGGAGCACCTATATCCAGCGTAGTACCCCAATTAGTATTAGAACACATCGAAGAAAATGTTATAAAATCCCTGAAAATAAAACCAACCTTTTTCAAAGGATATGTTGATGACTGCATAATGATGTTACCAGAAAAGGAAATAAGCAATGTACAAAATAGCTTCAACAACTTCCATCCAAATTTAAACTTTACCATTGAAATAGAAAAAAATAACTCCATAAACTACTTAGACTTAACACTAATAAAAACAAGCAACAACATACAAACAAAATGGTACACTAAACCAATCACATCCGGCAGATACGTAAACTTTTAATCAAACCAACCCCTATCCCACAAAAAAAAGTAGTAACAGCGTTAGTAGACAGGGCTTTAAATCTCACTAATTCAGTTTTCAGACCAACAGTACTAAATAAAGTAAAAACAATTTTAATAGAAAACAATTATTCGCCACAATTTATACAAAAAATTATAAAACAGAGATTTAATAAAATATATAACAAAACTAAGTGCCAAAACAAAAATAAAACAACCAATGAATTAACATATATCCCTACACCCTATATAACTGGATTATCCGAAAAACTAAACAATACATTTAAACTATTTAATTTTAAAATAGCACATCAAAGCGGAAAAAAACATAAAATTCCTACACACCAAACTAAAAGACTCAACACCTACACTAAAACAATAACATACAATATATAACATAGCCTGCAAAGACTGTGACAAAGTATACATAGGCCAAACAAAACAGTTACTACAGGAAATATTAAAAGGTCACAAATACGCAAAAAATCAGACTGCTTTAAAAAAACACCAGATGACACTAAAACATAATTTTGATTTTGAAAATACCAAAATAATAACAAACCAAAAAAATACAAAGGCTAGAGAGATCTTAGAAATGGTCCATATTTTCAAAAACAGCAGAACAATCAACGACCGAAACGAGATTGATGGACTTTCTAAACTCTATTATCCACTCATTAAACAATAGATGCCAACAAACCCCACCCACACACACCAAAAAAAAATTTATTGTTTCCCATTGTAAACACATATACTATGTTTCCACTAACACATTTGCCTGACCATTGCTAATTTTAAAACGAAATAAGAAACTTCATTTCTCCAACAATGACATTTAGTCACATAAAATATTCGAAGGAACGCGGTCGTCCCTAGAAAGGTCTCGGGCAAAGTCCGACCACACATGTGTTACAAAAAATGTGTTTTAAAAACGGAATAAATCGGTGAGTTTTTTATATCAGTTAATTTTTCCTTACTTTATTATTATTTTAATTTTAATTTTTAATTCATTCATACAAATGTAATCACTTAATTTTCCTTACTTTATTATTATTTTAATTTTTAATTTTTAATTCATTCATACAAATGTAAACATATTTTCTTATTTTTTCGTTGTATTAATTTTTTGTTTCTAGTCACTTGAAAAAGACTTAATAATAAAAAGAGTCGAAACGTCGTAGAGAAAAACATTGAAATTCATTAAAGGTCGCTAAACCAATAAAAAAGTCTATTATTTTTATATATATATACCTAATATATATATATATATATATATATATATATATATATATATATATATATATATGGTAAACCTAATCAGTAGGCGATTAAAGGTCTGTATATTACTTCAAAATATATGTATTTAAAAAACTCTACATGTTTCGGCTGTATACGCCTTTTTCAAGAGAATACAAAATATGAATGACAGGATATAAACATTTATATCCTGTCATTCATATTTTGTATTCTCTTGAAAAAGGCGTATACAGCCGAAACATGTAGAGTTTTTTAAATACATATATTTTGAAGTAATATACAGACCTTTAATCGCCTACTGATTAGGTTTACCATATCATACCAAGGTCACGAAGTTATTATATTTATATATATATATATATATATATATATATATATATATATATATATGTATAGTAAAATCAATTTGTTGGCGATTTAAGGTCTGGTCCGTAGCAACTCAAATGTATGACATTAATATACTGGTCATTTATATTTTATATTCCTTGATAAAGGCATCATTTGCCGAAACATGGCGATTTAAGGTCTGGTTTTACTTTAACACTGCTTAGACAATAAGCTTTAGCACCTGTTCCATAAAAATACTCAATAATTTTTCCAGCATATTCATCCTTCATTTTCCCCAACCTGGGCGAAGTGGGAGGTATTCCATGAATATTATCGACAGTAAAATTCGATATATCAAACATATGTAAATGTTCCTTTACATCATTATATACATTATAATTTTGCACAGTTATAATCAATGAATCTGTATCTGTATACAATAATGAAACGTCTGTATCATACAAAGGTTTTAAGAAACCATAGAAAAAACTATATATTACCCTCTTAGCTAGTTCCAAAATTGTGAATCCCAAATATATAGGTTTTCGTACCTTTGTTAATTCGATGGCTGTAAGAGAGTCACAAAAGATTTTACAACATTTAAAATTTGGTTTTGCTATATACGCCTCAGCGCCAAGCCTTTTTATGAATAGTTTCCCAATGTGAAACCAATTTATATTAAAGTCAACTAAATCTCCAGCTTCCTTGAAAACTAGCTCCGCTAACCTTTTTTTTTACTCGATTTTCTACATGTTCCACCGTCTTTCCAAATATACTATTCACCATTAATTTATAAAACTGTTTAAGAAACTCGTTGGTGGATTCATATCGCTTTTTTGTATTGAAATTAAATCTAATTCCTCGACATATTCCTCGTAATATCAAACCATTATTAAGACATTGTTTCAAAGTTAAGTAATGTATGACGTAATTTGATTTATTGACAAGGTTTGGAATCAATTTCTCATATTTTGAATTAGGTGGAATAACATGTTCGGGGCAAAAAGGAAAGTCATTGTGCTGTTCGTGAAGATTTGCAGGATATTCTAAATCTACTTCGAAAACATAACCATAATCTCCATCGTCTTCTAAGGCTTGTATATCCATCGTCGGTAGTTCTTCATTTGCTAACCATTGAAAATCACTAACTGGTAAACTGAATGACATGGCATAACCATATAAATTAAATTTGTTGGATCTAAGTATAGAATATATTTTTTCGCTTCGGATGAATCAAAATCCGGCAAGAATTCGTTATTAGCTTTTTCCATTCTTTTACAGCACATGCTCACACCTCCACGTATACCGCTTTTACAAAAGTGAAACATATCTGCATCTGTTAATAATTCCAAACTAATACCCGTCATACGCAGCATAGCATCCCAGCTTAATCCTGGAGAAGTAAAATAATGTGCAGGATCTAATTTGTAATTGTGCAGGCAAATGTTTCAAAAATTTTCAAATACATCTGCTAGTAATAATACATCTGATTGTATATATGTATATATATATATATATATATATATATATATATATATATATATATATATATATATATATATTAAAAATAATACTAGATTTTTATTGGTTTTAGCGACCTTTTATTGAATATTGATGTTGTTTACGACGTTTCGACTTTTATCAATTCAGTCTTTTTCAAGAATATTTTTTTGTTTGGTTTGGTTTTAACAAGGGTGCGCATTGTGTGTATCACATGTGTTAGACACCCGGGACCAATTTTCTTAAACGAACGATCGTGCTTGTGCGGATATAGTAAGTGAACTCGTAAGTAGAGTCCCTTCCAAAGGTTAGCACAGCCAATCTCTCTAGAAAACTGCATTTTGTTTGTGCCTTCACTCATACTACGGCTTAACCGCATGTGCAATGTATCAGAATAATTGAAACATACATGAGTAGGTAAACCCCACCAGTTTTGTATAATACAAAGGTATTTTTAATAATATAAAATATTACTAAAAATCTGGTGTGAAGAACACAAATGCAGGTTCACTATTAATATTTTCTGTGAACGTGTCCGAATATATCCTATGTGTCTGGAAATATCCTTTCTCCAGCAGGGGCGTACCGATGAGCTTGTAGAAAAGCGAAATACGTATCTACGTCTCTGGGGATAGGATATATTCGGACACGTTCACAGAAAATATTAATAGTGAACCTGCATTTGTGTTCTTCACACCAGATTTTTAGTAATATTTTATATTATTAAAAATACCTTTGTATCTTTTATATCCTTGATAAAGGCATCATTGCCGAAACATGTAGAGTTGTTTTAAATATATATACTTTCAAGTAATAAACCAGACCTTTAATCGCCGACTGATTAAGTTTACCATATCATACCAAGGTCACGAAAATATTATATATATTATATATATATATATATATATATATATATATATATATATATATATTGATATAATATTCTGAGATAGACCTCAACGTAAAAGTGACAAATGATGAATAGCTGTAGAGGTGAAAATATATATAATGAACGAGTTCAAAAAATATTAATTTTGAAATTAAAAGATGGGCGCCTTTATATAACTCCTCAAACTGCTCTATCTGTGTTCTAAATTGCCAACTAGTCGGATCGCATGAAACTAAATTAAAAAGCTTAATTAAATGTGAAATCTCAGGCTCTTCGTTAGGAATAAGTTGTTGCTTCCATAAAAGTAAACTATTAATGTTAAGGCTTAAAGAAATAACTCCTACAAGTAAATATAGACAAATAAAAGATTGATATGATAATAAAAATATTAAGTTTATTGCTATAAAAGAAAACTGTAATAAAATAACATATATTGGAAAGGGTTAAATTTATGAACTATATATAAGTGACGACAAGGTGTTAACAAGAAAAAAAAAAAAAAAGGTTATGTGTGTTACGAAATTATAAAAATATGGATTACAATACAAATGATCTTTTAAATAAATAGGTGAGTACCTTTTAAATTAATGTTGCTACGTTAAAATTGGTTTTTATTTAATATTAATATTAGTATAGGACGTTATAGGTTAAGGTAAACAAAATCGAGAATTTTATTTGTGTATAATTAAAAGAATTGAAAAATTGAATAATAAATACGCTATGTCTTTAGCCAGTGTTTATAGTAAACCTGTTGTTTGATTTGTAGATTGCACGCTTCAAAATGGATAAGTCTTGGCCTTCGAAAATAGTCCGATCGCTGATCAAATTGTTGGCGGTGTGGGTAGCCGTTCTTGATGACGCTATCGAAGTTTTTCTTCGGACTTGGTTCCTAATGCCTAATATCTCCCTGCGTTCTTGTTTGGCTGCTGAATATAAGGTATTGACGTAGATTGACGATAAACAGTTCAGTAGATGGTCTGTGGTTCTTTCTTGATAATATATCTCCAGAATTCCTTGTGATTATGGATGATACTATGTCAATGACGCTTTGTTTTACGTTTATACGTAAAAGTCTAAATATCTTGTAGAATATCACTTGTTGATTGAATTAATATTAATGCAGGATACTTTTGATAACTTTTTCACTGAATTAGCGTTTGAATTATTAATATTTTGAGATTTCTAAGATTCGGTCGAAAAAATGCGTCTATTATTTTATGAATTTCAAAAGATGATGCCGATAACGCTTGTCTGTTTTACCAAACTTAGCTATCTAATGATGCCAAAAAGTCTCGATGTTTTACCTTATCAACATATTTAAATAGATGGAATTTGACTAATATTACTATTCTTACAGATTTTAAAAATTATTTAATAAATTAACAAGTTAGGTTAATGTAAAACTTAATGTTACAAATTGAGTATTGCGCACGATAAATATTTACATTTTCCAGATGTCAATTTGTAGGCGTGGCTTACTAGCGTCGATATAAATTAAAAATGCATATGAATTTAAATATGTGTTTTTCGCGCTAATATATGAAATTTGAATAAGAAATAATAAGTAAGAAATTAATGAAAGAAATATAAATAAAGAAATTTAAGAAAATAATGTTGTCGTTATTAAAATTCGTATGCACTTCGACACTACTAATACTTAATAATATCACTTACATAACCTTTTATTACCCTTTTCTTACTTTGTATATCTTATTTTTCCCATTTCAGATGCAGCTCAATGTGTATGCCTTGCATCATTACATTATCCCCGTGGAAAAAATGTCTGAATATGCAAATGAGGATATTCTTTTCCCAAACTAGATACATGAAAAGGAAAATAACAACCTTGCTATACTAATCTTATTATATGTGTCAGCGAATTTAAGAATAATGAGTAAAGATTATAAAAAAATGTATTAATCTATTAACAGGAATAACTTCTTCTATTTTATATAACTAATATTCAAGAAATGTTTAATTGCACTATAAAATTCTTTTTTTTTTTCTATTGTGCATATAATCTATTAAGTCTTTAGTTTCTTGTTCCTTTTTTAGTATAAGTTTTAGTTTATTTAATTGTTATTTATCTTAATAGTAATGTTGTCTTTGTTTATATTTATAGTTTTTGTATAATTTATTAGTTATTGTTATTATAATCTTATAATTTACGAGCTATAACATACCTTTCAATAATATTAATAATTTTTAAGACTGTATTCATATTCAATTGTAATCTATTGTTCTGATGCGTAATCTTGCAACATCGTGATATGATATCTACCCTTTATATATCCGGTTTCTTCTTCCTTCAATTCGTAAGTGTTATTGCCTAGGATTCTGTTAATAATATATGGTCCTTGATAAGGTTTGAGCAGTTTTCCCATTATTTTATTTTTAAGATTAGAAACTCTTAAACTTTTAACTATAACTCTATCGTCTAGATTATATGTCTTATATTTTTTATCAACGGTGTTCCTCTTCCTTTCCCATTTAATTTTCTTAGTCAACAATTTCTCTCTCACTTCCATTAGTCGTTCGTTGAAGTTGATGGCTTCTGGATCTGTCCATGGTCTTTGCGGTGGTTGTCCAGTAAAAATAGTTATAGGACAATGGTTATGAACTGTACTGGGTGTATTGTTTAAGGTGAATTCTATTTGTTGTAAATATTTGGCCCATTTATTGTGATTATCATTTAAGAGAATTCTTAGATATTTTAGAGTTTCACGTATATATCGTTCTGTCGGATTGCCCTGTGGATAACGTATTGATGTATAATAAGTACGTATATTGTGTGAGTGTAAAAAGTCCTTGCATCTGTCACTAGTAAAATACGTCGCGTGATCGGATAAAATTGCTAACGGTTTGCCATATTGTAAGAAATAGTCTGTTAATGCTTGTAGTACAGTATTAGTGTTGCATTTCTGTGTGGGAATTAATTTAATAAATTTGGAAAAGATATCGCAAATCACAAGTATATTTTTATAGCCTTTCGTACTTGGTATTAAATTGGTAAGAAAATCTATAGATATAAGTTCTAAATTATCGTACGTTACAATGTTGTGGCTGATATTTGTGTTGGTATAATTCTTATCCTTCGCAAGTTCACATGTTCGGCAGTGCTTGATAACGCTTTTAATGATTCTCTCGTCGTTAATACAATAGAACGCTTCTCTGAACAGTAGCCAGCATTTTCGAGCTCCTATATGTGTGTAGGTATAATGTAAATAGTCAGTTATTTCCCTCGTATGTTTCTCATTTGTGACATAAACAATGTTCTTACCTATTTGCTTTACAATAAAATTATCTCTTAGTGACATGCCTTTGTAAGTTCCTGTTTCCCTCAAGTGTTGATGTATCTCCATGAATTCTGGACCTGATTGTATTGATAATAGTTTGTTGTTAGAAAATGTTCCCTGTTTTTGAAGTTGTACCAAATTTATACAGATATTTTGTCGTTTTACATCCCCGTCTTGTCTGGTTAGAGCATCCGCTGTAATCATTTCTTTCCCTGGTTTGTAAACAATCTTGAATTCATACTGTTGTATGAGCAGTGTCCACCTATATATGCGGCTATTATTTAGTTTACAACTCATAATATTAACTAAAGCTTTATGGTCTGTTTCAAGTGTAAAACTTTTACCAATGAGATAATATCTTAACTTTGTTAAAGCAAATACTATAGCTAACATTTCCTTTTCTGATATTGTATATCTAGTTTCACAGGCTTTAAGTGTTCTAGAAATGAAATAGATAGGCGTTTCGATGTTGTCTTTAATTTGTACTAGTTCTGCGGCGATGGTTTGATGTGATGCATCAGTTCTGACTACAAATGGCAGTGTAAAATCTGGGTGGTGAAGTTTTAAATTCTCAACAAAACTTTCTTTTAACTGAATGAAGCAATTTTCATATTCTGAAGTCCATGTCCATTTCTTTCCTTTCTTCAAAAGCTCCAATAAAGGTATAGTTCTTTCACTATAGTGGGAAATGAATTTGCGATAGTAGTTCAATACACCTAAGAATCCTCGTAGTGTTTTTAGGTTCTTTGGTCTGGTGTAATTCTTAATTTCGTCAAGGCGTGTTGGATCTAGTAAGATGTTTTCTTTATTTATCACATAGCCAAGGTAATTTATTTCTTGATGGAAAAATTGACATTTTAATAGGTTTAATTTCATCCCTTCCGTTGTTAAAGTGTTAAGAATTATATTCAGGTGCTGTAAATGCTGTTCTACACTCTCGGAAAGTATTATTATATCATCAAGATAGTGTAATGCGAATTCGTTGTATTTATCCAATATTTTATGTAGAAATCTAATAAGGGCGGCTGGCGATGTTTTTAAGCCAAATGGGCACACTCTAAATTGATAAACAATACCATTCACAAGAAAACCACAATATTTTCTCGATTCAGGTTCTAAGTTGATAAGCCAAAATGCATTCTTGAGATCTAATTTGCTGTAAATGGGCTTATTACCACATTTTGTTAACAATACATCTATATTTTGCGGCATTTCGAATTCGGGTTTGATTCTTCGATTCAAAGCTCTTGCATCTAAACAAATCCGTAGAGATAAGTCTTTCTTTTGGACTATCACTATAGGATTAATAAAGTAGGTATTAGACTTCTCTATTATGCCAGTCTGTTCTAATCTTTCCAGTTCCTGATTCACTTTTTGTTGATAATGATACGGGATGGGGTAATTTTTGCTAATTAATGGATCTTCGTTATCTATATTTATCGGATGCTGATATCCTTTTGCGAACACTACATCATTATTAATTAATGTGATATTGTTATGTAAGATTGCTATTAAGTCTGCTATGACTGTTGTATATGGTATATTTGAGTTCTCTATAAAATTCTTTATATCTTCAAAATTATTTATTGTATTATTTATTTGGTTATCCCTTCTAATCTCGACTACATCTCCTCCCTCGTGACTATTCTTCGTTCCTTGCATAACTTCCATTCTCTCCATTCCAATATTAGTATTATCAAATTCAATTATTTTTCCTTCTGTAACATTATTCCCCTCATAATCTCTTCTATAGCACGGTTCTTTATTTAACATAATATTATTAATTTCTCTCATAAGCACTTCCTTCTTATATAGGTTATAACCTTTTAATTCTTCGTCTGACAATTGTTTCTCAAATATTACTTTATTATCATCTATATTAAGTATACCATTTTCAAAATCTAAGATCATTCTGAGACTTTTAATGCTGTCAATACCTATTATACAGTCGTATTGTAGTTTGTCAATTATATAGCAATGTATGATGTATTTTGATTTGTTGATGAATATTTCCGTAGATAATTGTTTTGTTACCGTCCCCATGCGTTTTCCGTTCGCAGCAATGATGTCTGTCCCTTTTGTTTTTATAATGTTCTTCTCGTATCCCCGTATGTTTCTAGCTTTCTCTGCTTTCAATAAAGTGATTTCTGCTCCTGTATCAATTAAGCAATATAAAAAGATATTTTCAAATTTTAATTTTACAATGGGTAATGTATATATTTGGGTAGTTTGGTTGCCTGCATCTTCTACATTAATGAATTCTTCCGGATTTTGATAAAAAGTAATAGTATCTATCTTAAATGGTATGCTATAGTCGTTTGGTGTTCTCAATTCTGGCGTGTTGACGGACCTGGTATTGGGTCGGTATAGAGGTCCACTTGTGAAATTGACGTTTTTTTTAATACCTCCTCCATGTTTGTACGTATAGGCGACACAGATCGGTGACGTCTACTAATATGATTTATTTGACCACGACCACGATTTCGGATATGGTTAAATCCTCGTCCTTGTTGATTAGAATAATTATTCGAATTATTATTATTTTGTTGGTGATCCGTTGAGCGATTATTGTGATTAAAATAATTATTATTGTTATTGTATCTTGTCGGCTTGTCGGTTATTTGGTTGATTGCGGTCATTATTTACATTAGGGCTGTAATTATTATTATAATTGTTATAATTGTTGTACGGTCTTGAAGTATTTTGATTTCTGTTATTATAGTTGGAATTATTGTATCTTTGAGGTGGTGAATTCATTTGATTGTTGTTATTGTTGTTTAAATTTTGAGACGGATGATTGCGATTATTGGGATTGCGATAAATGTGTTGTGGCTGATGGTTATTCTCCGT
Organism: Melolontha melolontha; assembly: GCA_935421215.2. Lineage (NCBI taxonomy): Eukaryota > Metazoa > Arthropoda > Insecta > Coleoptera > Scarabaeidae > Melolontha > Melolontha melolontha. The sequence continues at coordinate 24,664,878 of OW285240.1, read as the reverse complement.
AAAATCATCTAACCTTCTTAATATGTCTATAAGTGAATCCATATTAGTCACCCTTTGACATATTATAGCTTGAGTATCAGTGTAGATAAAATGATTCAGGAGTTGCCTGGCAATCATTGATTCGTCTACATCATTCAAGTGCTTACACTGATTGTATATGCGAGAGGCGTATGTTTCACGAGAGACTTGTCCTAATCTATATTTACCTGTCAATAACCGTATTTTTGCTCGATTTTGCTGCGTTTCATCCCAGTAATTTTTTTTGAAGAGTGTAACGAACTGGTCAAGAGAATTGAAATGGTCCTCAATTCTTTGGAACCACTCTTGTGCACTATAACGTAAAGTTACACGAATGACCTCCATTTTATGTTTCTCCTCAGAAACATCCTCTAAATAACGTAATAAACAGCTAAGGTACGTCATGGGGTGTACTCTTGTAATGTCCCCGTCGAAATGATGTAGATTTTCTATCTTAATAGAGTTATTGTTAGTATTATTGTAATTTGTTGATGTAAAATAATTTCTAATTTTATTTTCTAATTGTTTAATATTAGCTTGCGTGTTAGTGTAATTATCATTATTGGTAGTGATTATAGCATCTAAATTTTGTCTAACTGTGTTTATTTCTTGGTTATTATGATCTTTGCATTGCCTTATTTGAGTATTAATATCTTGGTTTAACGTTATTTTTAATTGTTCAGTATTGTCTACATTTATTTTGTTAAAATTAGTCAATTTTGTATTAAATATAGTATTATTCTCTGAAATCAATTTGTCTACATTTTGTTGTATATTTTTAGTTGTAGTTATTAGTCTTTGTTCGGTATTGTTATGTATTTCGTTTGTTGTAGCCTCTAACTGTTTTGCCCAATGTAAGTTCTGTAAGTTAACGGTTTCATCTAGTTTTATTAGGTATTTCAGCTCGTTCTCCTCCATCTTTTTCTGAGCTGTAGAAATCTCAGCTATTTTACCCTCTAAATCTACCTTGAAAGCACTTAATTTGTTGTCTATATGCGCATTATTGAGTTCGAATCTTTCATTAATTTTTTTTGTGTTAGCTTCTAATTTTGCCGATAAGTCAGTACTCAGATTAGTTATGTCTTGTTTTAAGTTATCGTTGTTAGTGTCTAATTTATTTGTTAAGTCATTGTTACTATTAGTTAGTTCTTGTTTTAAGTCCTTACTATTTGTATCTAATTTGTTATTCATATTAGTTAAGTCGTTATTAATATTAGTCATTTGTATCATTAGTGTCTGTAGCATGTTCATCATCACCTGACTATTGTCTGGTGAACTTACCTCTTCAGCTGTGGAAGTATGTGTAACCGGAATGTCTCCCTGTTCTGCCCTGTCTTCTTCCGTAGTGTCCTTTACTGCTTTTGTCCTGTGTCTGGTGTCCATATTAATATAGATTGAATTTATATTATGCCAAAAGTTTATATTGATTTTTTTCTTTAATTATTAATAGAATTATTATAATGAATAGTTGATAAGTAGAAATTTATGATTTAAATATGTATAAATAATATTCGAGACACAGTAATAATATGAGTGGACAAAAGTTAAATAAAACAACGTACATACAAGGTGATATTTCCCCTTCACTAACCTTTACTATATCCGTAACTCCTTCAAAGTCTGGGATGAGAAGAATTGTAGGTACAAATCAGCTGCACTATAGGAAAAATAGGTACACAATTCTACACACAAATACAGTAATAACATACACCTTTCGTCTAAATTATATATGTAAAATAATTTTGAATGAAGCAATTATTTGTCCTAATTTATGTTGTAGTCGAGTTATTTAAAAGAAGCAATCTGGCCTCCACGTTGTTGCGTCAAATGATATAATATTCTGAGATAGACCTCAACGTAAAAGTGACAAATGATGAATAGCTGTAGAGGTGAAAATATATATAATGAACGAGTTCAAAAAATATTAATTTTGAAATTAAAAGATGGGCGTCTTTATATAACTCCTCAAACTGCTCTATCTGTGTTCTAAATTGCCAAATAGTCGGATCGCATGAAACTAAATTAAAAAGCTTAATTAAATGTGAAATCTCAGGCTCTTCGTTAGGAATAAGTTGTTGCTTCCATAAAAGTAAACTATTAATGTTAAGGCTTAAAGAAATAACTCCTACAAGTAAATATAGACAAATAAAAGATTGATATGATAATAAAAATATTAAGTTTATTGCTATAAAAGAAAACTGTAATAAAATAACATATATTGGAAAGGGTTAAATTTATGAACTATATATAAGTGACGACAAGGTGTTAACAAGAAAAAAAAAAAAAAAGGTTATGTGTGTTACGAAATTATAAAAATATGGATTACAATACAAATGATCTTTTAAATAAATAGGTGAGTACCTTTTAAATTAATGTTGCTACGTTAAAATTGGTTTTTATTTAATATTAATATTAGTATAGGACGTTATAGGTTAAGGTAAACAAAATCGAGAATTTTATTTGTGTATAATTAAAAGAATTGAAAAATTGAATAATAAATACGCTATGTCTTTAGCCAGTGTTTATAGTAAACCTGTTGTTTGATTTGTAGATTGCACGCTTCAAAATGGATAAGTCTTGGCGTTCGAAAATAGTCCGATCGCTGATCAAATTGTTGGCGGTGTGGGTAGCCGTTCTTGATGACGCTATCGAAGTTTTTCTTCGGACTTGGTTCCTAATGCCTAATATCTCCCTGCGTTCTTGTTTGGCTGCTGAATATAAGGTATTGACGTAGATTGACGATAAACAGTTCAGTAGATGGTCTGTGGTTCTTTCTTGATAATATATCTCCAGAATTCCTTGTGATTATGGATGATACTATGTCAATGACGCTTTGTTTTACGTTTATACGTAAAAGTCTAAATATCTTGTAGAATATCACTTCTTGATTGAATTAATATTAATGCAGGATACTTTTGATAACTTTTTCACTGAATTAGCGTTTGAATTATTAATATTTTGAGATTTCTAAGATTCGGTCGAAAAAATGCGTCTATTATTTTATGAATTTCAAAAGATGATGCCGATAGCGCTTGTCTGTTTTACCAAACTTAGCTATCTAATGATGCCAAAAAGTCTCGATGCTTTACCTTATCAACATATTTAAATAGATGGAATTTGACTAATATTACTATTCTTACAGATTTTAAAAATTATTTAATAAATTAACAAGTTTGGTTAATGTAAAACTTAATGTTACAAATTGAGTATTGCGCACGATAAATATTTACATTTGCCAGATGTCAATTTGTAGGCGTGGCTTACTAGCGTCGATATAAATTAAAAATGCATATGAATTTAAATATGTGTTTTTCGCGCTAATATATGAAATTTGAATAAGAAATAATAAGTAAGAAATTAATGAAAGAAATATAAATAAAGAAATTTAAGAAAATAATGTTGTCGTTATTAAAATTCGTATGCACTTCGACACTACTAATACTTAATAATATCACTTACATAACCTTTTATTACCCTTTTCTTACTTTGTATATCTTATTTTTCCCATTTCAGATGCAGCTCAATGTGTATGCCTTGCATCATTACAATATATATATATATATATATATATATATATATATATATATATATATATAAGGTAAACTTAATAAGTCGGCGATTAAAGGTCTGGTTCATTACTTCAAAGTATATATATTTAAAACAACCCTACATGTTTCGGCAATGATGCCTTTGTCAAGGGAATATTTTTTATTCCCTTGACAAAGGCATCATTGCCGAAACATGTAGGGTTGTTTTAAATATATATACTTTGAAGTAATGAACCAGACCTTTAATCGCCAACTTATTAAGTTTACCTTATCATACCAAGGTCACAAATATATATATATATATATTCGTATGTCACTATATTGTCCTAGTGTTTTACAATCGAATAAATTCCAAACCCTTTGAGCTCTGCAATAGTCTTCATCACTTATGTCACTATCTGATAGTATATCATAAAAGCACTCTTTGTTGGGTAATTCCGAGAATGAAAGAGTTTCATAGGACGTAACATAGTTATATGGGAATACACCCTCCTGTCGCATTAATTCAAATTTTTCACCCATATAATATCTTCTAATTTCCCCACATTGTTCATTGTCTAAATAAGATGATAATTTCGTCGAAGAGGAATTCATAAATCGAAGTGAGTCTATAAATCTCAACTTGTAGAACACGTTTCTTTTCCTACCATTAAAATCTATTATATCTCCCACGTGAACTTTTTTTGAAAATGAAATATATTTCTCTTTACTTTGTGCAATAACATCTACATCCTCCTTTTCCAGTGCCGGCACTTTTACAAACAAATGTGTATCATAATTTGATAAATTATGAAAGAGAATAGGTATATACCGGGGCTCTTTATAATTTATATTTCATACCATATGCTTTATCAAATTTTAATACATATTCTGGTAGTTCCTCTCCGTACTTATTTATTTTTAATTCTGTGCCGGGAAACACTGCCTTTACCTGCTTACAATTTTCGTTTTCGTGTCTTCGTAATTTATCCTCGCATGTGAAGAAAATTAAACACCTTTCACATATGTATTTTTGATTTCCTGATAAAGATTTCTGTGACGAAACTAGTCGCGACAAATTCTTTATCCAACAGTAATGTGAATTTACATTTTCTGAGGTAACAAGTAATAAATTAATATGAGCTATTCTTCTCCGCTTCTTGAGCTCTCACATTATTCTGAAAACATTCTTCTATACCATATACATTAATGGATATATTATTTTGCTCTTCAAACTTATGGAGTGTGCGAGTTCTTATAAACAACTATAGAATTTGAGTGCGAAGTCAAAATGATCGTGTAATGAATAAATATTACTAACGCAGTGTATTTCGTTATTGGAAAGTAAACAGCGAATATGAGTTAAAGTATTCACGCCTATATACTACCTTGAGTGTCAACGAATTTCACTGGATTGTAGTTTGTATTTGGATTCCCATGGTTAACTAAAACATATTTTTTCTATTTTGCGTTCGAAATGAACTCATTATGTCACCCAAAACAGTATCGAAATGAGCCTCATTTCGATACGCTTTTTTTCATTTTTCAATGTTGGCGTTGTTCGAATACAGAAATAAATATCATTGCTGTCATATGATTTTAAGAATTTATGTACATTTGACATATATGATATATGTCCGTATTTTACACAAACAACGTATGTTGTATACAATTGACAACAACATATATATGTTTCTATGTCACTCATGTTTATATTTTTAAATGAAGTATCAAGTAATGTTAACGAAAAGTAGTAAATAATATGTAATATAATATACTTCGCGGATAGCAAGATTTAAATTTGAAAATGTCAAGTATCAATGTGACCAACTGCTTGCTTTATATAAAAATTAAACTCTGAACTTTCAAATTAAATAATTCCAATTTAAGCAATTTATTAATGTAAAAAACGCAAAATAGAAAAAATAGTATAAAAAACTCGTTTCATAAGGCCTTTTGCCGCACTCCCTCTTTAGAAAATTCGCCGCAAGCGGCTTGTTTTCTAAACTGATCTCGTGCGGCAAAATGGTTCCTTATGAAACTCGTTTTTTAATATACTATTCTGTTATAGATATGACAAACATTTCCTTAATTTATAACACAAACTATGTGCCAAACTTTTCCAGAGGGTTAGTTATTGTGGAATAGTATTTATGAGGTTCAAGATCATTTTTGATAAACTCTGCAAGTTTTTACTATTCTATGTTACCGTCGGAAACAAAACTAGTGATTCGATACTGTATTCGTTTCTTCAAGTATAAATTGATTAGTTTTAATAATTATCTTTTTAAATAGCTTGAACAGGAGAGGGTTACCTATGTTAGATAAGAGCCTAATTTATGTGTAAGGAGTAATTCTTTCTGACTTTTCTTCAGATTTCGGAAACATACTTATATGGGCAAACTTTCATACGCTCGAATAATAAATATACATAAAATATATAAATCTACATGTTAGCAGCGTATCATTTATTAGAAACTTGTTACAGGAATATATTCATTATTAAGTCAAATCCGGGTAACATTTTCTCATATACTAAGTATATTAAAATTCAGAAAGGAAATAAAATTACATTGGAAAATACTCATAGGTTCCCACCCCAAAATTAAAAAAGAAATGAAGGTTTGTGGGTGAATAATTCACCTTACAACATGCTGAGAACTATTTCCTTATGCCGAAAAGCGTTTAAGAAGCTCAAATTTAGGACAATTTTCGGTTTTTATCAAGTATCTCGTTAATAAAAATAGATACAATATTAGTGTTATATATCTATTTGCTGTTTTATGTTATATCAGGCTTTAAGAAAATTTCCAATTCCTCGCTTAAACCATTGGCATCGTTGAGAAGAATTCACGACACCACGCTCCACGACATTGGCAAAATAATGTTCAGAAAGAAATCGTGATATGATAGCAAATCTAATCCATTCAGTTTTTCTAGTTTATGGAGGGTTTGTTGGATAGTATGCGTCCTGACGTTGTTTTGATGGAAAAACTCACAATGACTGATACTCAATGCGAAATATCTTTTTTTTTATAAAATGGCATACAATTTTATATATTATATATAAATCCTAATTTTCCTAATAAAGTTTACGCTCTACCTTTAGATAGCAGCTCAACATAAATGTCTTTGTGATTTCGTCAAACGCAAACCATCGCTTTCGTTTCAAACTCTCACATTTTTCAACTGGTTGTGCAGATTGGCACACGTTCAGCCATCGCTGACTTGATCTCTTAGGAATATAAAAATATCAGAATAATTGAAACATACATGAGTAGGTAAACCCCACCAGTTTTGTATAATACAAAGGTATTTTTAATAATATAAAATATTAAAAATTTGTGAAGGCACAAACAAAATGCAGTTTTCTAGAGAGATTGGCTGTGCCAACCTTTGGAAGGGCGTCGTTACTTCACATTAATTATGTGGACGGTATGCCAGGTACTTCGGCTGTCTGACAACAGGCAGCGCCGAATTTACTTCTGCGCTCGGTCTGGATAATTACGGTGATAGGGCGATGTTGTTCTTTTCTGTGAATGTGTCTGGGAATATCCTTTCTCCAGCAGGGGCGTACCGATGAGCCTGTAGAAAGGTGAAATACGTATCTACGTCTCTGGGGATAGGATATATTCGGACACGTTCACAGAAAATATTAATAGTGAACCTGCATTTGTGTTCTTCACACCAGATTTTTAATATTTTATATTATTAAAAATACCTTTGTAATATAAAAATAGACTTTTAATAGCATGTTACAAAGTTTACGAAAGGTAAGCCTGCAAGAAATCCTTTGCGAGTGTGATACGCTGCTCTACCTGCTTTGCTAAAACATATTCGCTGTTAAATAGTGGTACTTCTCGACATCACCCGTTACCTTTACTAACTTTTGAAGATGACTACTTATAGGGCACTATGAGATTCAAGCCTTGCGCAATGCCGTCAAAATGTCTACACTTATATTAAACGTTTCTTATTCTCGAATAATACAAATAGATAGAATGCAAATAAATTCTAGTTAGTAAATACATATTGCAGAATACTGGTAAGTTTCATGTATGACATACAACATCCGAATTGTTATGGGAAATTTATCGATACCAAAGTCTACCATGGACAAAAACTTTTGTAGCATCCTAATAAAATTAAATTGTATTAAACTAGTCATACCAATTATTAGTCTAACAATAAAAGAATAAATAATCAACGTAGATTACAAATTAACAATAGCGAAAAACTGGTGTCGTTAATGAAGAGACGAAGAGTCAAACGCCCAGATGAGATTAGTGGTCTATACTAATACACGTTATCACATCATTTGAATTCAAACATATTCGTAATAAAAAACTAATTTTATCATTTACTTCCTCAAAGTAATTCATTTCAATAAAAACAACTTTCAATAAATTTTACGCCTCATCTTGTTTTACGGATATATGCATTGAAGTAGTACTAGTGAAACACTGATAATTCAAAATAATTGTGTATTTTGGCTTTTATTATACTAATGAATGAATTTCTGAAATTACAAAATCCTTCCAAACTCATAACTTTCATCGGAAGAGCGTAAGAATAGTAAATTAAATAATTTCTACATTCTTCTAACTAAACTTTGAATCAACTAATCCGCCAATTAATTATCATGCAATTATACCAAATATTTATTATGTTAGTTAAAGAATACAAATTTTAAAAATCAAGATAAGCTTATCGTACGAAAGATTCCACCCGTGAGTATTATTTCGTCTGGCTTCAAAAATTAATAGCTTTTGAATATTATTTTATGTAAAATACGCAAACTGATGTACTAATATATAACAAAATTAATGATGCAATAGACTAGTATAAAAGCGCAAAATTATTTTATTTGCTAACAGTAAACCCCAAGATGTTCCGTTTGCTTGTATTGAGTTCTATTTTAGCTGGCGCTTTTGGTAAGATACGTTTATTTTACTACTATTAGTTGAAGATACTAGAATAATTTACTAAATAAAACACTTGGTATATTTGTTTCACAAAATGTATTTAAAATATCTCTGACATATGTTTCGACTTATTCAGTCATTCTCGAAGAGTCATGTAAACTAAGTAAAAAGTATGCTCCTACCAATATTTATGAGTTATTTTTTGAAAAGTTTATTACAGCATCGATTGTGGGGGTGTTTGAAAAATCCAACTGCGTGTTTGTGACCTGTCTGTTGAGATTTATGGCTTTTTTAATTTCTAAAATTTCTAGGAAGTCAAGCCTTTTACCCTTATTACAAGAGTGTAAAAGTTTGAAATTATTAGCATTAAACAAATGAGAATTTTGAATACAGTGTTCCGCGAAGAGTAAAATTACTTTCGGATGAGACTGGCGCAGAATCACATTTTAGTAATTAGAACGAGAGACACCTCATAAATGAGAGAAACAGCTAGTAGTATAAATCCGTGTACTATACGAGCCACAAACGTTTATCGATTATTTGTCAGTCGATACCAGGCGCTAGATCTGTGTGTTTCGTAGTGGTCTTGTACCTACATTGCTCCCACTGCCGACTGCTGCGACTGCTCAATGTTTTTAAGGTGTTCAGTATTTTCGTAATGTCATCGCTCGCGCAGCTTCAGTCTCATCCGAAATTAATTTTACTCTAATAAAGTACTTAAAGGCGAAAAACTTAATGTTAAGAAAAAGGGAATATATCACTTACTATAATATATAACTTCCGATTTTGTACTTTACATCATTATAGCATTCCCTAGCAGAAATTCTAGAGTGCCACTTCTGGATGGCAGAATTGTGGGCGGAGATACAGTAACTATAGACCAATACAATTATCAAGTGTCTTTGATGCTGTTCGGAAGCCATTATTGCGGTGGTTCGTTAATCGCTAGCAACGTCGTAGTTACTGCAGGTGTTTGCACTGACCGGTAATTAACTAATGTGGAAATAGCATGCCAATCACCTAATAATAATTTATTGCAGTTTATCAGCCAGTAGTCTTTCTATCCGAGCTGGTTCCTCTTTTCGTACATCTGGTGGCATATCTATACCAGTTAGCATCATACACCAACATCCAAACTTTAATTTATGGACTGTAGATTATGATATAAGCGTTCTTGTTCTTGAAAGCTCATTCACTCTGTCTGCGAATATTGGTTTAATTGGCTTGCCCTCACTTAACCAGGAAATTCCAGCAAATGTTGATTCCGTTGTAACTGGTTGGGGCCTAACCAGTGAAGGTGGATCCGCTGCAAATCAGCTTCAAAGAGTTGTAGTTCAAACGATAAGCCAGGTGTTTTGCAGAGCTGCATACGGAGAAAGCGCTATTACTGACAGAATGTTCTGCGCTGGTGCATTAGGAGTAGGTAGCAGAGATGTCTGCGAGGTAAACTCCATCCTGTTATTTAAAATGTCAACTTTTTATTATAATTAACGTTATTATTTTAGGGAGATGGTGGTGGTCCACTAGTCATTTCCTCTGAACTCATTGGCATTGCATCCTGGGGATACGGATGCGCCCGTCCTCTAAATCCTGGTGTGTACGCTAGTGTACCAGCTCTTCGAGATTACATCGCTTCAACCGTTGGTATTTAAATCAAGCTTTATAACAATTTAGATATTTTTATGTAAATTCAATAATAAATAATGCTGCATAGTTACTAACGAGTTTCATTTCTTCATTTTATCCTGTACAGAAAAGACCAAAGAAAAGTTATCAATCGTAATATTGACCATTTACGCATTTACAAAATCAGCTATAGGTCTGAAAATAGACTAAATTCAGACTATTCACGAAATGCAAAGCCGTTCTAAAATTAGCAATGTGTTGTTTCTCATTATGTACACACCATACATATATCTATAGAACCCTATAGAATAAAAAAAACACAAAATAATCCGGACAAATGGAATAAAATCAATTTAAGTTTTTGGTATGCATAATAAAATATCAAGTCTGTTGAACGGTCCCCAAACTTTTCGATAGAGGGCACTAAGACCATCAAACTAGCAGGAACAGAATATACCAACAGACATAATAAAGCAGCTAAAATATGACACCAAGCAATAGCACAAAAATACAAACTCTGTTGGTACATCACAATACATACAGACAATAGTATATTGAAACACAAGTTTCATAAGGCGCGATAACGACTAGTTTTCTAAAGAACGGGTGCGACAAAAAATTAAAATTTAAAATTCTTTGAAAAAAGGCATTATTTGCCGAAACATGTGAGATTATTTTAAATATATATATATTAAAGTAAAATAGAACTTAAATAGCCGATTGAATCTACTATATATATAGTATAGTATATATATAAGGTAAACTTAATAAGTCGGCGATTAAAGGTCTGCTTCATTACTTCAAAGTATATATATATTTAAAACAACCCTACATGTTTCGGCAATGATGCCTTTGTCAAGGGAATAAAAAATATAAATTTTTTCATTTATATTTCACACTTTTACTTTTTTTCACACGTATTATCACACAAACACAAAACCACACACCCAGAGAGAGACGCAAGCTGCCAGCAGCAACCAACACACAAGTTCATACCCAGAAAGAGACACAAGCTGCTAGCAGCGAACAACACATATATTCACACCTTGCTATCTGTTTTTGGAATAATAAGGCATGATTTATTATTATTCAATTGGAACTCAATTATTTGACATTTATATTCTGTCATTTATATTTTATATCCTTGATAAAGGCATCATTGCCGAAACATGTAGGGCTGTTTTAAATATATATACTTTAAAGTAAAGCCAGACCTTAAATCGCCAACTGATTGAATTTACTGTATATATATATATATATATATATATATATATATATATATATATATTTATATATATATATATATATATATATATATATTGACAGCTGAGTTTGCGCGTGTCCTGTATCTATATCTAAATTGAAATAAAATATTTCGAAGCAGTTTCTTAATTAAATCTTTAGTCTTATCGACCATTTCGAATTGTCAGGTAGTAACTTCCTTTTTAGTATTTTCTTTGTTGGATTCGAGTATCAGCGACAATTCCTTTTATTAAAAATTCTTTATGTAAGGTAATAAATTAAAAATTTCTTGTCAGTTTGGCTTGCTATTTTATTGTCTTAATTTTGATGTAGAGAATCGATTTTTGTAGTGTGACAGTCACTGGAACTAGAAACCATCTGAAGCGTGTATCTCTGGGAAATTTAAATTATTAATGACTACTTATAAGTAATTGTATTTACTTCCTTCTGCGGCTTTTAGTCATTATAATTAATTTTAGGCAATAGTGGATATTGTTGTATTGTTTATCATTGAATTTCGGCGGGTTTGAAGAATTTCCTAAGTGATCTCCACGTGTTCGTAGTGTTCCGAATTTCCTTTCAACGCAAGATCTTGGCATTAGGCGAGTTTCTTGTTCACGACGTTTATGTGCATGGCATTGTTCTACTTATATAATTTTGCTACATTAGTTTGTTTTCTTTCTGGAATTTAACAGGGTTCTAGTACATGGTAGTTTGCCAGTACTTTTCCAGCACGTGGTATTTGGGCAAGTCAACGCTATTTGAACAAGTTGAAGCTACTTCTCAACTACATGGAATTTTTTTTCTTTGAGTCGTTTCAGTACGTGGCTCCTTTGCAGCAAGCAACCATTAGTTCAACAGTCTAGTGATCGTTTGTCCAAGACGTTATTACCATCGGCATCATAAGTTAGTGATTTTTCTGCAACCCACAAGGTATGAATTGCCTATATATTTCTCAAGGAAGACTACAGACAATCCAAAAGTAGCTTTCTCGGACAGAACCGTTAGTGTCTAGTGAATAAGATTATTATAAAGTTAGAGTTAATCTTTTTCCCGATTTTTTTGTATATATTTCATTTAGAGAAATTCAAGTAATCGATACCCCTAATTTTTCGTATACAGGCTAATCAAAATGTACGATGTCATATTAGGGTTATGCTCGATTTTGGTTTTGTAAATTATTATTAGTAATCTTACCAAAACTTGTTAAAGCATAATAGTTAATTATAACTTGTTAATGAGTAGACCAACGTAGTGTCAATTTTTCTATCATAATTGCGTTGTTTCATTTTTTTATAACAATCTTAAACTGCAGATTGATTTGTGTTTTTTCCTGATATCTAATAAACTAAATTAGAATACCGAAGGTGCAAGAATCTCGATGTGAGATATTTAGATAAATTAATCAACATTTATTATTTATTAAATTGATTGAACTCTCTTTTGGCACTTGGTGAAACATCTTGATAAATTCACGATGAAAAAAGAACACTTGGTTATATGTTTCACTAAATTTTATTTACATAAAATAAGACAATTGTTTCGGACTCCATTTTCAGTCCATTTTCAATTAACATAAGAATAAATTTTCTAAAGTATAAATAGATGTATGTAACTACAAAATAGAGAGGGGATAACGTTACTAACAAATTTTCGTGCAAATGGAAAAGGGGATAATTTAAAATATAATATAATTATACAATAACTAATTAAATTCAAATTTATTATTTAGAATAATCATACCATTTACATATTTATGGCTTAATTAATTATACACTGGGACCTTTGTGTTTATGTTGTACCAATTTATTTCATTTTTCTTAGTTCAGCAATATACCTTACTGTTATTTCTATTTGGCGTCAGTGGTTATTTGCTTTTAATGGATATTAAATGTGCATGATTTATTTTTTTATAATATACCAAATTACTATATTAGGTGAGCAATTTACTAGGTGTCACTTATGTACTTTAATTAATTTTTTTTACACTATTTTGTCTGGTGAATTTAATTTCTTGTAGCGTCGTTCACTCATATGCTTATTGATTGTCCATTGTTTTGTTGTCTTGTTTTTGTTGATAAACTATTTATTGTTATTGTTATATATATATACTTTGGTGTTTCATTATTATGGTAACCATTGTCCACGGACTTACCTGTGATTTAGTTAACTTGCTATGGGCGGTGTCTGTGTTCACTGTACCGGCTCGAGAGTATAAACACGGTAGCGTCTATTATAAAGAACCCCCTCTAGCTCGCTTCTTAAATGAGCTGGTCTCTCAGCCGAATATCTCCGGTGCAATCGTGATATTGGGGTAAGTTAGTAAGTCGAGTAGGTATTATGGCGTGTATGTAGGCGCAGAACTAATGGTTTGAGGAAGCACGTAGCATGTTCTATCGGTATTCGTCAGTACCACCGAAGAAAAAATTATATGTAAATAATTCCATACAAATAATCAAAACCCAGGTATCTGTCCCATTAGACACGCCATGGACACGTTGCAAAAAGCTTTTTGTTTTATGACTATTTTTGTTTTATTATAAACATAATAATTCTACATTTAAAAGAACATTCAAACTTTAATTTTAATCACATTTTATTTAATGGGGCATAGGTTTGTCCACATATTTGATGTAAAGGTTTACTATTGATATCCACAAAAAAAAACATCGTAATAAAGCACCATATGTGTTTAAATGTTTGCCCATAAATATTTTGATGTCCAAATATAAACGTTTTCAATTTTTATGAACAGGGACTTGTGTTAAACGTATCATCTAACCAATTTCTAGGAATTTTATCGATCTTTTTGCAGGTTAATGAACCTTAATTATAGCTCTATTTCCATAAATATAGAATAAGTAAATATTTAAATGTATCTAAAATTCCGCACCACACGTTAACTTTCTGCGAATATTGCCTTTTACAATTGATAACCCATTTTGGGTTTTCTGTTGCCCAGTATCTCAATTCTGGGATGAAACAATACCATTTGTAGTGAAGGTAGCTTCATCACTAAATATTATTTTCTTAAAAAATTCTCTGTCATTTAGAAAATTGCCTTGAGCCCATTCTTCTATTTAGATCTCGTTCAAGGGCGTGTAAATATTTTGGCTTATACGGTTTCAATTTGTGACGACGGAGACATCTCCAAATTTTGGAGTAAGAGATATTTAAATGTCTAGCCATATCTCGTAAACTTGTGTGAGGATGATTACGATACGCTGCTAATATTACTGCATCGAAATAGTGTTTTCGATTGTTCAATTCATGTTGACGTGGTTTAGCAACATCTCCAGTAGTGTTGAAAATGTTATTCAAGTACGCAACAGTTCGATCACGGATGGGTGGATGTTCAGGATGTCTCGCGTTAAACTCTCTTGCAGCCTATCGGGTAGAACGTGCATTATCACCAACAATTAGAATAATTTCTACTTTTTGAGCAATACTTAAATGTCTATCGGCCATTGCTCAGCAAAGTTCAATAGTTTCAACTGAAATAAACTGTTTAGTGAACTGACGTTTGACATTTGAACTGACAACTTATTTTCTTGCATCATGGCACTCTTATTATTGCAATAACAAACTATTATCTACTGATAGCATAAAAATGTAGAAGAATTTAAAAATGAAAATTTTTCCGCGAAATTTGGTATTAAGGGTTCTTGCGTGATTTGTAAAAACTTTTCCTAATACTTTTTTGGTCTATCTTAATCACTAGCATGACTTTACTTGAAACACTACTTCTTATTTTAATTATAGTTGGCTAGATATTGACTTTATAAAAACTCTATTCATACAAAAAGGTGCGTTGTCGGGGCCTACACAACTGATAAAAATTTTGTATTGATTGCTTTCAAAATAAAAAAGTTATTTAGGTGTCCCCATGAAAAGTGAAACACACTGTATATATATTTATATATATAGTAAATTCAATTTGTTGGCGATTTAAGGTCTGGTTTTACTTCAAAATGTATATATTTAAAACAATCCAACATGTTTCGGCAAATGATGCCTTCTTCAAGGAATATAAAATATAAATGACATTATATTAATGTCAAATTTATACATTTGTAGTTGCTATGGATAAAATTATTCAAAGATACATTCCAATTTAATAATAATAAATCATGCCTTAGTATTCTAAAATAGATAGACAACAAAAACAGGGAAATGCAAGACATGAGTTATTATTATGTATGCGCCCGTGGAGCGACTTAAGATGTTAAGCTGTCGGCATTCGCCTTAAACGAGAAGGAAGACCACGAAAACCTACTCGGACAGCCAGACAGGAATCAAAACACGGAACTGTCAGCATGATAAGCAAATGTATAGATATTTAAATAACATAAGATATATAACTATATAACAGCAACATATATTATGTTGGTAAATTGCAGATCGTTACATAATTAAGTTATAGTATATACTGCTTAAAGTTTTTATATCACTTCTGTTGTTAATTCAATTTTTTTCCTGTATAATTTTAATCATTACTTTAATTTCCCTTTTTATTGTGTTGTTCTTTATTAATTATCTGTGTGTTTTCAAAATCGAAATGGTGATCGCGTTGTAGTTTGTGTGTAGATAAAGCAGTTTTGTTTGTTTTAGAGTATTTGTGGGCTCGTATTCTTTTGTATAAATATTGTTTAGTTTGGCCTATTTAGATCTATGTATATCTATGTCTATCTATTTAACTATCGCAATCGCGACATGGTATTTTATAGATGACACGTGTGTTCTCGATTTTTTTCTATTTTAGGTTTAAGTTTTGAAAATAGATGTTTATTAGTATTACTAAGTTTATATGTTGTAGCTATATCATATTTTTTTAAAGTGTATTTAATTTTTTCTGATAGTTGTGGAACATATGGAATCGTGATATATGTTGTGTCATTGTTTAAATTGTTATTGGTGTCTGCAGTGTTGACAGTGTATATATGTATATATTGATATGTTAATTGGTTTAACCTCACGTTGCGTGCCAAATGTTATGTTAATCTGCCTCCACGTTCGGGCGTCTAAATGTTATGGAATTGGGGTTTAGGCTCCTTTTAAGCATAAAGATTGTAACGATGTTATATTGTAATAAAATATACGATGATAAACGATATAAGATAGAATTCTACCTACCTTCGGTTATGCTTATTTATTTCCATAAAGGTTAGGTGTCACTCTAAATAGTGCTCGAGCGAATCGATTTACAATAAATTGATTTTACTTAATCGTAGTTAATTTGGCGCCAGATTATTTACCAAAGGTGCTATATTCACTTTAGTTAATTACCCGCGGCTATGTGCGAGCTAGATATCTTATTTCAGGGAGTCGGTTCTTCTGTATAATAAGTTGTGTTTTAAATGTGTATATCAATGCTTATTTTATAACAGAAACGATTTTAATTAAAAGTATGACTGTTTAATTAAAAGATTCAAAATTAACAATAACAAACAAGATATTAATCTGAAGTAAAGCATAAATAAAAGTTTGGATTTAATATGAGTGTCTAACAGGCTTAAAATTAAACATAAACAGTATTATTATTATCTCGCAGCAAACTAAAACAGCTGTTCTTTCTATGCGCAGAACACATACATAAACGTTATGTAATATTAAACATACAAAAAATCTACATGTAAATGAGTTTTACAATAAATCAAGTAAATTGCGATAATTATGCGCTTGGTTTTCGTGCTAAATTATAGGAACGACCATTCAATAACAAGGTAAGGTTATAAAATTGAACTTTCTAAGTTAAATATAAATTAAATTGTATAAAATGTAAAGTTGGGTTATTGTCGTATTTTTTGATATAAAATATAAATTTTCATTAGGTATTTACTTGTTTTCCTGTGGTATGGTACGAGATGTTCAACGGTGCTCTGGGATTCGTATAGGATAGGAATACATCAGGAATCTCTGGGTTTTTCTTCCGGTAAATATTCTAGATTACGGACTTTTATATGTTATTCGATTAAATAAACACTTTCTGCAAATAACTATCGTATTTTCAGGTGAGTCAGTATCGAATATATCATTTAAATTTAAATATTATTTTTCGGAGACTTTTTTAAGCGTGCTTTTCTCTGTTCGGTTGTTTTTATTAATCTCGTCTTCTGTACGAATTATTTATATAAATAGGTTGTTTTTATATCCGAAATTACGTTATGTAGTATAAAAAAATTACATTATTAATTATGCATATCCTAAGTTATGTTTTGTAAATGTTTATTAATGTCATATGGTTGTAGTATATAATGAATGACTTTCGCGGTACAACTAATTCAAATTAAACTAAATTAGGTCGATAAAATAGGTTTCCATGTGTCAATAATTCTTATGAAACAAGTTAAATATCTTCTGTTTTACAAATAAATTAATGAATTTTGAAAGTGAAATGACTTACATAAAAATAATAAAATTATTACAAATAAATTTTCTAATTAAAAAGGCGATATTAACTTATCTAATAATTTACATTGCATGTGCATGGTCCGGTTCCTTTTATTTGTTTAAACAGTTTATTACTAAGTAATTTATTTTTTATTTCTTCCAGTTCCTGACCTTGTCAACCACATCAATATACCACGCCCTGTAGGAGTTTAACGTATGTAGCCCCTCCCACTTGCAGTTGGCCAGTCATTACTTATATATCCATCGATCGCTCGACGTTGTGAACACGGTATATATAATTATGTTGTGGTGTTGGGTTATCGCACGCTTTCTCAGTCTGTAGTGGGGTAATCAAATATTCGGATTAACTCTAATTGGATAAGTCATCGATCTGTACTATATTTGTTGAGTATTATTGGTCCTTGCATTCATGCATGGATATTGGACGATAATTCTAATGACTTGGGAGGTGAATCCGCTTACTGATACAATGAAGGTTACTATATATATATCCCTCTTCTAGTTTCCAAACACGAATTTTATTCAGCGGCGTGTATTTTCAATTTTGTTTGAGTGTTTGCTTGTTGAAGTACAATGGCAGATCTATTTACTGAAATTTGCTTGGCTGTATGTATTGCTGTACATTTCATTATTATTACGGCGTCAAGTTATCTCGCACTTTCTCAGTCTGTAGCCAAGGAACATTTTATTTCGCTATTGGTATACATCAGAGAACAGTATTTACTACAAGCTCTATGATGTAAATTATTGTTCTTGTTTTTTTTTGTAATTTCTATAATTCCTAAAATCATAGAAGTCTATATCAAGGTGTTTAATTAGAGATCCAAATTTATTCCATTTTACATAATACTACATGTATTATACAAAAGTATTTTTAATAATATAAAAAATATTATTAAAAATGGGGTGTGAAGAACACAATACAAGTTCATTTATGTATTTTTGAATGTATCTTCTCCAAAGACGTAGATACGTATTTCACATTTCTACATGTTCGTCGGTACGCCCCTGTTGGAGAAGAGACACATTCAAAACAAACATAACTACGTTACTATCTAGCCGAAATTATTCAGACAGAGCGTGAAGGAATATTCAGCGATGTCTGTATAATAACAGCCGAAGTAGACGTGTTTTTTATAGTCGGTAACCACCGTATCTATAAAAAACTGTATTTTCGTGTCTTCACTACTTGTCAGCGTGAGCCGAATGTGTATATGACAACATAATTTGAAACATACTTGAGTGGGTAAAACCTCACTAAATTTAACGCACTGTCTGAATAATTTCGGCTAGATATTAACGTAGTTATGTTTGTTTTGAATGTGTCTCTTCTCCAACAGGGGCGTACCGACGAACATGTATAAATGTGAAATACGTATCTACGTCTTTGGAGAAGATACATTCAAAAATACATAAATGAACTTGTATTGTGTTCTTCACACCCCATTTTTAATAATATTTTTTATATTATTAAAAATACTTTTGTATTATACAAATTTAGTGAGGTTTTACCCACTCAAGTATGTTTCAAATTATGTTGTCATATACACATTCGGCTCACGCTGACAAGTAGTGAAGACACGAGAATACAGTTTTTTATAGATACGGTGGTTACCGACTATAAAAAACACGTCTACTTCGGCTGTTATTATACAGACAGCGCTGAATATTCCTTCACGCTCTGTCTGAATAATTTCGGCTAGATAGTATCGTAGTTGTTTGTTTTGAATGTGTCTCTTCTCCAACAGGGCGTACCGACGAACATGTAGAAATGTGAAATACGTATCCACGTCTTTGGAGAAGATACATTCAAAAATTCATAAATGAACTTGTATTGTGTTCTTCACACCCCATTTTTAATAATATTTTTTATATTATTAAAAATACAAATTTAGTGAGGTTTTACCCACTCAAGTATGTTTCAAATTATGTTGTCATATACTACATGTATTGTGTATTATTGATCGCTCATTAATTCGTGGACATTGTTGGTAATTCTAATGATCTGAGACACTTGGAGAACTTATAAACTATAATTCCGCTAACTGATATGATGGAGCTTATTATATATAGGTTTTTCTGTTTCGAGATACGCTGAAGTTCCATTCTCAGCAGTGTCTATATTTCAATTTTATTTGAGTGTTTGCTGTAAATGTTATTGTCTGCTGGCACGGCTATGTCTATTATGTTTGTGGTGTGTTCCATTTTATCTTAAAGTGCGATGCCTAGTCTATTTGCTTAAATTTGTTTGTTTGTATTGTGATATCCCAATAGTTGGTATTTTTCTGCTATTGCTTGGTGCAGTATTTTAGCTGCACTATTATTGCTACTAGTAAATTCTGTTCCTGCTAGTATTATACTTTCTGGAGTATTAACGTTATTATTATTAATAAACTTTGTATAAAACTTTGTCAGAGTTATCAAATGTAAAAATCTTTGATGATCTTAGTGCCCTCTATCGAGAAGTCACGGTACAGTCAAACAGACTTGATATATTATTAAACATTTTAAAAACTTAAAATTGTTTGAATTTGTTCGTTGGGGTTATTTTGTTTTTTTTATAGGATTCTATTCATATACGTATAGTATGCATATAACGAGAATACAACATATTGTAATATTATTAATTTTTGTGTTCGCAATATAAGAAATATATAGAACGACTTAGCATTTAGTGAATTTTTAGTATATTTTCAGCACTATAGCTTGTTTTGTAAATCTGTAATAAGCGGTCTCTGTATTTCGATTGATAGTGTTTCTGGTCTTTTCTGTACATGATAAAATGAGGAAAAAGAACTTGTTAGTGACTTTAAAGCATTATTTATTATCTAATTTACACAAAAATATTACAATTTTTATGAAGCCGAATTTAAATACCAACGGTTGAGGTGATGTAACCACGAAGAGCTGGTACACTAGCGTATACACCAGGATATTGAGGACGGGCGCATCCGAATCCCCAGGATACAACACCAATGAGATCAATACCAATGACGAGTGGACCACCGGAATCTCCCTGAAATAATAACGTTAATTATAATAAAAAGTTGACATTTTAAATAACAGTATAGAATCTACCTGGCAAGCATCTCTGCCACCTACTCCTAATACACCGGCGCACATCATTCTGTCAGTAATAGCGCTTTGTCCGTATGCGGCTCTGCACAACGCCTGACTTACTGTTGGAACTACAACTCTTTGCAGTTGATTTGCAGCGGATCCACCTTCACTAGTTGTACCCCAACCAGTTACAACTGAATCAACATTTTCCGGAATTGCCTGGTTAAGTGAGGGCAAGCCAATTAAACCGATATTCGCAGACAGAGAGAATGAGCTTGCAAGAACAAGAACACTTATATCATAATCTATGGTCGACGAATCGTAGCTTGGGTGTTGGTTTATGGTGCTAACTGCAATAGATACACCACCAGATGTACGGAAAGAAGAACCAGCTCGGATGGAAAGACTACTTGCTGATGAACTGCAACAAATAATTATTAGGTGATGGGACCGCTATTTTCACATTTATTAATTACCCGTCAGTGCAATGAGCAGCAGTAACTACGACGTTGCTAGCGATTAAGGAACCACCGCAAATGTGGCTTCCGAACCACAACAAAGATACTTGATAATTGTATTGATCAATAGTTACTGTATCTCCGCCTACAATCCTGCCATCGAGAAGTGGCACTTTAGCATTTCTGCTAGGGAAGGCTATAACGATGTAAAGGATAAAATTGTAAGTTATATATTGGTAAGTTATATATACATAACATATTCAGTATTTTATAACATTAAGATTTGGTTTTTTTGACATCTTAAACTAATAGTAGTAAAATAAACATATCTTACCAAAAGCGCAAGCTACAAGAGCACTCAATAGAAGGAAACGGAACATCTTGGCGATTACTGTTAGCAAATGAAAAAAATTTGCGCTTTTATACTAGTCTGTGTATTGATTATCATTGCGATTAAAGGCAACAAAGAATATAATTTCATTATCTATTAGTACATCACTTTGCGTATTTTAGATAAAACAATATTCAAGAGTTATTAATTTTTAAAGCAAGGCGAAATAATAGTTACGGTTCGAATCTGTCGTACGATAAGCTTATCTTAATTTATAAAATTGGTATTCTTTGTATATAAATTTGCGAATACTTCAAAGAAAATTAACTGCTATAATAAGTATTTGGCATAATTTTATAATAATTAATTAACGGATTACTTGATTTAAAGTTTGCTCAGAAGAATGTAGAGGTTATTTAATTTACAGTTCATACGCTCTTGCAATGAAAGGTATGAATTTGGAAGGAATTTGAAGTTATAATAATATAAATTCATTAATTAGCATAATAAAAGTCAGTATACACTTTGAATTTTTTGAATCATAAGTGTTTCACTAGTACTTCTTTAATGCATAAATCCATAAAACAAGATGAGGCGTAAAACTTATTGGACTATCTCTTTAATAGTGTTGTGGGAAGATGTTATTGAAATGAATGACTTTGAGAAGGTAGATGCTAAAATTAGTTTTATTTTACGAATATGTTGAAGTCAAATTATGTGATAATTGCAGTGTATTTCTTTTGGATTGCTTGTTTTGTGAAATGTATTTCACTATTTCTCAAAACTATTTCCCACATAGGTTGTTTTGACATTAATATATCGAATCAACTTCACTACTTGTCAAAACTTTTTCACGTTATTGCAAATGATTTTTCTCTTTTTTAATTTATAAATAAAAAAACAAAAAAAGTTCTCACAGTGTTCGGTAAAATATTAAATTGTCATCCTATATGGACTGGCGAACTAACATCATTCGTTCCTCTGATTATTAACCCATTAACTTCCAAATTTTTATTACCGACATTTTTTGTAAATTTAAATTAAAAATAGGATTATATTAAAGGTAATAGGTCAATTTATTCGTTGGCAAATAAATATACGCCATTTAAAAAAAAAAGAATTAAGTCCCATTTGGGACCCATGGCACTTGCCGTTACAAAAATTAAAAAAAAACTGAATCAACATTTCAAACTAAAGAAAAATATTTATAATTTATGCCAATTAGGAAAACATTCCATATGCAATCCAATATTGCATTTTTTACACTGTTTGCGAACGTTTGTGTCACATATGGCACATTTTCTTTGTTTTCCATCAATCGTTCGCTCCAAAACATGTCCAATGGGATCAAATCTAACATCGTCAGGCACGCGGCTTTTCCTCACCTTACTAGAACTTGCTCTTCCGGCAAATTTAGGATCGGATAATGATTCTTTCTTCAGATAAGTTCTGGCAATAATGCGTCTAAAATCTAATAATAGGATGCTTCCATTTACTGCAGTATAAAGAACGTGGGCGTTAACAACCGCAACGACAATCGTATTTGTGGAAAGAGGGAAATACCATTTCTTACCTCTAAATTTGATTCGATACTTTTGCACATTCCAGTCTAACTTGTCGACCCCTCCCATATGTTTATTGTGTTGTCCGACAATGTTTGGTCTATCGACATGGCATTCTTTTTTTTCTTTCTTACAATATCTTTTCACTTTTTCTATAGGTTGCAATCCTAAATAATTCGATAGCATTTTAACACAGCTATTGTCATTTCAAATCAACGCAAATATTTTATTTTTTTCATCATAACGATAATCATATGCCCCGCGTTCCTCTTTCTTTATGATATTATCAGATTTCAAAGGACACTTGTTCATTCTATTATAGGGTACTGTTCCAGCCGCCTTTATATTTAGTTCTCTCAACTTCAACAATAAATCAAAGCTGGTGAAAAAGTTATCGAAAAATATTTCATATTCTGACGGATATTGCAAGAAAGAGGTCATCTTCATTATCACAGAAGCTCCAACACCACTTCCAAGTTGTACTTCTTGGCTCTTTCCTTCATAAATATCCATATGAAAACAATAGCCAGATTTAGAGCAGTACATAGCCCATTGTTTGAATCCAAATCTTATTGGTTTTCCCCTAATAAACTGTTTCAGGTAATGGTGGCCATAGTAACGCACCATTTGCTTATCTATTGAAAGTTTTTGTGCAAATATACCGAACTTCTTGAAATTTGTGTTCAATTTGTTTATCAAAGGACGGATTTTAAATAGTTTGTCTTGTTTATCGCTGGTGGATATGAGACTATTGTCGTTAAAATGCAGGTTTCATTTTATTTCCAAAAACCTGTGCTTAGGCATGCAGTTTCTAACGCATGTAAGATTTATATCTTCATCCTCCGACCAATATAACTGCTCTTGGGGCAACGAGTTGTACCGTGATAGCAAAAAAATTCCAATCAACTTTTTAAGACAATTTGTGGAAAGTTCAAAGTTATGGCTGTTGTTTTGTCTAGCGTAATTTACACTTTGGATAGCTATATGGTTTAGTAAATCTTCGTCGAAAAGTTCTTCAAATATCTGAACCGGTGATTTACAATAATCTGTGATTTCAATTCAGATACATTGTTGTTTTAAAATGATGTATTAGTCAAATTTATGTCCTGCTTTTTCCACTCACTTTTTGGCAAGAATTTACCTTTTGATTTTACTATAGATGCTTGATTTTGATCAACATTCAGAGCGCTGAAATGGATTTCTAGTTGTCCAGGAACGTCTTGTGGAACAGTTTTTGGCAAGAGTTTACCTTTTGATTTTACTATAGATGCTTGATTTTGATCAACATTCAGAGAGCTCGAATGGATTTCTAGTTGTCCAGGAACGTCTTGTGTAACAGTTTTTGGCTAGAATTTACCATTTCATTTTACTGTAGATGCTTGATCTTGATCATCATTCAGAGCGCTGGAATGGATTTCTAGTCGTCCAGGAACGTCTTGTGGAACAGTGTCTTCTAAAATATTATCGCCAAATTCTTCGCAATCTGATATAACATCGATATTATCGGGCGGCAGTTCGACTATATCAATGGCTTCTTGTTCCAGATCAGCAAAAAATTCATCATCTTCCAATATTTCTTCAAGTTCTGCGATAGTAAGGAATTTTCTAGAACCCATACTGAATTGGAAACAAAAAAAAAACAGCAACTGTGAATAAAACTAACATAACGCTCGCCATATGATTTTTTTACATAGTAAATTCCATGATCCCCAAATGGGGATCAAGGCGTTTAGTACTATATTTTTAAAAAAGGTATATAACCCCTTACCACAATTATTAATCGTATCCTAAATACGTATTTCGACAACTAAGTTGTCATCATCAGTAGGTAAAAACTACTAATTAAAAGTCGCACATGGGGCACAGTAAAGCAAGAGAAACGCTTACGCACAACTACTATACACCGCGTCCCCGTATACACTAAATTCAAAAATTTAGTGTATACCTTTTTTAAATTTTTATTTAACCACAGTCTCCATTGAAAGAATTTTTTATATATATATATATATATTTTTTATAAAAAATGTTATATTTGCTCACCTGTTATTCTAATATCAACTAAAGGAATGTATTATTATTTGAATTCACAAAACAGGCACAAAATTAATCAAATAAGCACAAAAAATATTATTAGAATTAATGTGAATATTCGACCATCAACTTTTGTGTATAGGTTATAAAATAACGCGCATGCTTACAGGGTTACCAACACTAAAATATAAAATTTTTCTAGAAATTACAGAGTATTCATGTTCAGTTAGTATACATTACACTAAAGATAATAACATTTTAAAATATGTTAAAAAATAAAATTCGCGAATCCCCATTTGGGGATCAGGGAAGCTAATGGTTAAAGTAGGTACTTCGTTCGAGATTTTGTTATTTTGCCTTCTTTAAACATTCATTCTTACATACATTGTAATAACAATGTCATATAGTGTTGACAATTAGGGAAATAGCCTCGACAATTAGGGAAATAGTTTTGACAAAAGGGGAAATAATTTGGCATACACAGCACTATCTTTAATTAAGATGTGGAATAGTTTTGAGAAATAGTGAAATACATACATGTGATAAAAGAGGAAAACCAAAAGATAATTACTGTAATGTAGGTATAGGCCAATATTCTCATCTTGGAGGTGCTTCTACATCTATTCATCATTAACAATATCAAAAATATTTTTAGCTGTTGTAAATTCATAATCTACGTTGAGTATTTATTCTTCTTTGTAAGATTAATAATTTATATGACCGCAGTTTACTATAAATTAATCTTATTGGCATGGTGGAAAAGTTTTTGTGCATTGTAGATTTAGGTATCGATAAATTGCCCATAACAATACGAATGCTTTACTACGTAGGTGAAACTTACAAGTATTGTGCAATGTGTATTTACTAATAAAAACTTATTTGAAATCTATTCATTTATGTTATTCGCGAACAAAGAGTGCCCAATACAAGTGTAGACATTTTGGCAGCATTGTGTAAGAGGTTGAACTTTCATGGTGGGTTATAGTCATCTCCGAGTGTTAGTGTAGGTAACGGGTGATGTCGAGAAGTACGTCACTATTTAACGGTGAACCAGGCAGAGCAGCGTATCACATCCGCAACGGATTTCTTCTGAAACTCAAAATATACTTATCTTCAGTAGCGTCGTAACATGCAATTAAAAATCCTATGCGATAGAATAGGGACGCAACATGAGCTTGTTACCGATATAAGTATAGAAGTAGAGACTATTATTCTATCAGGAATAATTAAATATACATTTGGTTTTCTGCTACTAAAGTAATATGCATAAACACACGAAAAATAAGAATAGTACATATTATAGCAGAGTTGTATGTACCTATAAACAAAATGGAAAATGTATGAAATCGGTGATTGTGTGCACGACAGAGGATTTAAAAAAACACTTACCTCTGAAATTTTTTCGGCATTGCATTGTTCTAGTCGTCTGGATGCTAATAAAATTGAAGACGTTGGTTGATGTGGTTCCATATTACGCGCCATCACATTAATTACTGATTGTTTTTTGCTGTCAGTTGTTTCGTCCACACATAACCACAGTTTTTTATTTTTCAGTTCGGCTTTGATTTTATTTTCAACCTGTTTAGCACCGATGGTAAATTCCTTCGTAACGTTGTCGTGCTCGGTAATGTTTGATTCACGTATTTATTCCAAAATGAAATAATTGAATCATTACTTAACAAGGCAAAGGGCAGTGTACACACAATCATAGTTACACATAGTTCATGTATAAACTGTTGTCGATTAATTTTGTTATTATTGTGCTTCGAACTGCTTACGTGTTCTTTACAATGTGTTTTTGACCAACACATTATATATGTATTGCACACTAAACATTAAATTTTTGAGCCATCGTGTGTTAAGTCAGGGAAATCCATAATAAACTTATTCACTTCGTCTGACAACAGTCGTTTTCTCGATTATGTGTCGACGACATTTTATTACGTATACTTACACTTACATGCAGTTTAGGTAAGTACCAAACACATACTGAATGCTTTTTATTAGTTCTGATGCAATACAATCATCCTCACATCGGCGCACATGGCGCGCACGGAAATTGGTCTGCTCTATTTATCACCATCTGATAGGTTAATTGCGCGATTTCTTGCTGAACGATAGTTTGAGAATGTCGCGCGTTGCTGTGAATTATTCCCATCTAAGCCAATGGTTTAAGCAAGGAATTGAAAATTTTCTTATACAATAGCAACAAACTCTCCAAAATACTCTGTAAATAAAATTTAAAAAACTCAAAGAACTAATCATTTTGTTTGATTGTATTTGAAAATATTTGGTCAAGAGATTTGTTGTTTTAGTTATCTATTGCTTGTGATATTTCTTGAACATTTACTTTTTAAATTTTAAATCGAGTATAGTAGCCTTTTGTTAGAAGTTGTACTTCAGGCTCTTGCCTATAGATATATATATATTAACGAAGTATGTATTAATTTCATTTGAAATGATTTTAGAATCCAATGTTGCTGTTGGGTTCTTTTTGGAATATTTTCAGTGATTTTTATGTCCTTTTAAATTCTTTGTTTATTATGTTCCATAATAAACAATTTTCTTTTAATGGGTATTGCACCTTATTTTTAGATAGTTTCTTTCTTTCTTTGATTTCCTTTGTTAAACCCTTATCTATTCATAGGCATTTGTCCGTTCTTTTTATTTTTGAGTTCGGAAAAAAATGTTGCAACTAGAATTCAAACATGTTTTACGAAGAAGAGGAGAGTTGTTGAAATAAAATGTGCTCACAAAAATTTAAATAAACAGAATAATTTTACCAAAAAAAGTGTTACATTAGCAAATCATAACCATTTCCAAGTTTCGTTTGTTGGTCGTCATATTAGAACGAACATAAAAATATTGTAAGTTAAATGTATGTACTTGTATCCTGTTTTTCAATTTAATTATAACTTATATTTTTACATTAAGTTGTTGAGTAGACATATATTAATATCATCCTTAATTTGACATTACTTTCGTAGGGTATTATGGCGTTATATATCAAATTGGGCGAAGGTAATTTCCTCACCAACCGCTCGGGTCAGATAATCCGTAAGGTATTTTCCTCACCAGAACTAACGTTCTTAATCTTACAGGTATTTTTCTCACCAATTTGTATTTTAACCTGATAACCAAAAAGTAACATAAAAGGAAACTGGACCAAAATAAAACGCTGGGTACATTTAAATATTGTTTATTGTAAGTAAAAGCAGAGTTAATATATACAGTAAGTTGTCATATATGTATGTACAATTTTTAAATTTTATTGTAATGTGAAACACATTTTACAAAATCTATTCTGCTTATTTGATGAAATTCATATTTAAGTATCAATTGTTGGAGATTTTTCAATTTAAGCTGAACTTGTCTATCTTTAATACGCTTGACAATATGCCGACTTTGAATTTTTACATAAGTGTCAACCTGAAATTCTTTAATTTTTTCAATAAAGATATATATAGAAGGATGTGTGTTGTAGAAAGATGAATTGAAATGTGAATGGAAAGACTCGCATGCATTTGTGCTATGAGAAATTGAAGCTTTTCCTTCCGCCCAGAAATAAGGGGGAAATATTGCATTACTATCTACATATGTTTCAACTAAATAATCGGCGAATTTGTCTAAAATTGCATTCTGAGGCTTATATGCCATTAATTCAAAAACAAAACAATCTTCTACATCTTTTGGATTTAAATAAGTAAGACCAAATATATGTTTCAGCCACTTGCTTATTTCCGAATCAGTTTTAAATTCTGAGGTTAAACCAAGTGACTGAATTTCTCTAAACCACGCTTGGTGTAAGTGAAATCTACAGCCCTTTATTTCAGTGTTAGGCCAGATTTGCACAATACCGTTGTGTATCGCTTTTTCAAAATCTACATAAATAATTTTTTGATAAAATTCAATGTTATATGCTTCAAATATGTTGGATTTTAATAAAGAAAAAAGTTCCATGTAGGTCTTAGTGTTTTTGTTAGGCAGTAAACAATACAATAAGGGAATATAATGTCCATTAGTTAACCCGTGTATGGTAAAGAACTGTAAAAAATATTTGGTACAATAAGAAAATGTACCGTCCATGTACAGAATATCCATTTCGGTTAAAACGCGAACATTAGTTTCACAACTAAATACAATTATATTGCTTATTAAACAATTTATAAACAGAAAACATTCGTTTTTGCTGGTTTGGGGCGCAGACGTCTGTACTACCTCTTGAACTTCTTGAATATTGGAAGGAAGTCCACTGGGCATCACTTTTCGGCGACAGTTGTACATGTTTTTTTCTGATATAACTAATATCAGTCGTCGTAATTGTGGCTGGCAAATTATTCGCAAGTGTTCTGCGTATAATTTTTGATTGTTTTTCACTTATATCATCTACTGCTTTCCGCTTACAAGAGTTTGAAACAATTTTCCTATTCAGTTTCTTTTCATTTGGTTGATGGTTATGAAACGAAGCACTTCTGGATACGGTAAGATCAGATTCAATAGTAAACACCTTAGCACTACATTTGGTTTGGATACATCTCCAAAACACTTCTTCACTTTTTAAAACTTTTGTTTTATAAAACGTAAAATTTTCGAAAACCAATAAATCTTTGCCACGATTGCTTTTAATTAAAGAAGTTGTCATTTTGTTATAATATTCACAAAATACAGTTAAATTAATAGATAAACTCAATCTAACACGAGCAACAATTAAAAATGGCACTTCAATTCCAGTTTCGAAACTATGTATACATACTACGTACCTACCTACTACCACTTTTAATTCCCAGAATCCATAGTCATTAATATTAAATTCGGAAATACCTAACTTTCTCTAATACACCGATACTTCAACGTTTGGTGAGGAAATTACCTGTGAGATTATGGTACACCCTTGCTTTTACAGCTAGGAAAGGGTTTTTGGTGAGGAAAATACGCCCGCCGATCAAATTAATGTAGATACATTATGCTTATTATCGAAGTTGCAATTATTGCACACTTCAAGTGTTTACTTGGTACTTTTCTAAAAGAGAAAAAATAAATAAATTCAACAGAATTTGTAATGGAAATTAGAATCCCATTTTAACACGCATCTTTTTCAGTAAGATCAAATTTCCTAAACAAATTATATCGCAACTTTCTTCATGTTTTTAGCAATTAGTGTTCTTTGTAAACAGTTGAAGAATATATTGGACTCTCAATGACAAAATGAAAAAACTTATAAGTATGCACTGACTACCTTTGAAATTGCATCACCCTTAAATAATTCTAACTCAAAAAAAGTTGCAGAATTGCAGTCTTTAGGGAAATTGGTAATAGATTATATAAAGCACTTGTGAATTGTCAACATTATTGAAATATTCTTGTTTAAGGTTTATATTGACAGAATAACAAATTCACATAATTTTCACTACGTCCTCCAAAGCTTTATTAAATATATTTGCAAGAAAAATAGCTCTGGTAAAATTTTTAGAAGATGGTCAGAGTTCTAGACATCTACCAGTTTAGGCTATTTAAATTAATTAAATTAAATAGAGATCCAGAAAATTAATCACCTCAATTGTAAAACTTTCTAAGTGAATTGACAAAAGTGTTGCAAATTAGTGCGTGTAATGTACAATTAAAACAAAGTTAAAACGATTTGCGTGAATGTATTATATAAAAAGTAAAAGAAACGTGGTCCATAATAAACACCCAATTAAATAGAAACAAATAAGTTAAAGCACATAACTCAAATGGTCTATCTGTACATGTTCTTAATCAATATTTTATTAATGTTGGAAAAAAAAATAAACGCAGGTTGATGACCAGTTAAAACATGATATAAGTGATAATAAAAACATCTTTCTAATTTTAGTAGATAAAGTAGAATATCGTCAACAACATCAAACATAGCACTTGCAGGGATATTTATGGGATAAGCGCTTGCGTGTTGAAGAATATTCCTACTTGCATAGTCAACGCTATGCGGTCATACAATTAAGATTTGCTTTAAGAAAGGTATATTTACCGATCATTTGAAACTTTCTATTGTCTTACCAATACATAGGAAAGGTAACTACGAAAACCCCGAAAATTGTCGCTCATAACCAAACACCGGTTCTTTCAAGGGTTGTAACAGACCTCAGCTTAGGCACATATTAATAATAGCCTGTGTATCGAGGGATTCGAGGTCGCTGTTAAAAATGGTAACCTCGGTAATTAAAATAACTGAAATACCGCAATTATCCTGAATACTGAGAAATAGATTTATAAAGTTGAATGATAAGTAATTATTTATTTAATTTATTTAATTACTGTTTAGTTGAGCGCCAAGAAGATTTACCCCTTCTAAGGTATATAATTGTAATTAATACTAATTGCCGGTTAGCTAAAAGTCTGCGTAGAGATTAAAATGAGAACTCTATATTAAGTTTGTAAGTTGAAATTGTACTTACGCCTTCTTATCTCAAGGAGTGTATGAAATAGTAAGGTGAAACGATGGCATCCCTCTTTTTATTAATTATTTCAATCAAATCTCCTTTGATTAATATGCTAACTTATAATGAAATTTACTTTTTGTGATTTGAATAAAACAAAATTATGTTATGAAACATATACATATATATTGACAAAAAGCATATTATTTACTACATATAATCTACAATAATATTCTTAATCGTTACTTTGAAGTAGTAATTAGAAACTATACATACATATAGGACAAAATAAGATAAATTTTACGTATATTTTAAACTATTTTGTCTGATCAGATCTTTATAAACAGTAATAGTAATAACGAACCTTGATATCAAGACGCAATGGCCATATCACTTCACCAGATCGCCTTCTTTGTAGGTAACGCACTTTAACACTAAGTCCGACCTTTTCCTCGCGCCTCAAGGTGCCCCAAACAAAAGCCTTGATGTATCAAACGTGGAATTTTATGGGTCGAACAAGTTATTTCACTTATATGCGTTAAATAACTTTGCCACGCTTTGTACTTCTTATTACTTAAGTACGTATATACTTATATTGCGGTAAACCCTATCTTTATTATCACTTTATGGGGTCCGCATGAGTGACTTGCTTTACTACTAAAGGCCAAGTGTCTCCTTTCGTTCTTCTAGAAACGTTCCAGCGTCTTTTAACCTCGGTGAGTCCCCTAGCTTTCTTCGAATGTTTTCGACCGTTCTTGGAATTCGGATGACGTAATATAGCAACGCTGTTGATTCGTATATATGATAAATGTCTTGCATCTATCCTAAATACAATGTTATATCTATTCGAGTCTACACATGACATAACAATAGAATTACAAATACAGAAAATGATGTCATTCTATTATGTAATTTGTATGAAAAGATCTCTGATTGAAATGTGACTTTAATATACATTGCGAAATGTGTTTCGCAATAATATCTAATGGCGAGAAATGAATTAATATAGTTATAATTTTATTACTTATTTTATATAAATTAACTTTAGATATTAATAAAATTATATCAAACTGATATTTAATTTGAAAAATAAGATGGTCGTAATTGCGTACCATTACAGGGTGTTCGAAAAAGTACTAATTCTAAGATTTGTTCAGTACTTAAACAATAGGGGAGTGCTTCATAACAAGCAGTACAGCTCTAGATTGGAATTATCGACTACTGATGCTGTCTTAGAATTAACAAAGAGTGTGAATAGCGTATTTGAGAAATCGCAGTCGGCATGTGGATTATTTCGTAACCTTTCAAAGTACTGCGAGTGCGTATATCATAGTATCATCCTAGAGAAGCTGGGTTCGAGGATAATTCATTATTATTAATTAAGACATTTTCATGAAACTGGAAACACCAAATAAATTTTAATTATACATTAAATGAGACCTCTTTTGTTTATAGTATACGTCAGCGATTCTCAAGCTTTTTAGTTTCGCGAACCCCCAAATAATAGATGTATATAAAATTAATATTTCGCGACCCTCGCCTACCAAAGGGAATAATAATCACTTCCTCTGTTTTGACTTTAATTGCAACTCTTTCTCTATAAACTTCTCCATTTTGTTTTTTATTTCCTCCTAATTGGTTGCATTCACTGATAGACTTTGTACAACTAACTACATTATTTCGTCTCTTCTCATTTTCAAGACGCTCTAACCTGTCATCCATTATTATTATTCCTCTTCTCAATTGGGAATTCTCTCTTATCAATTTTTCATTCTCTTTCCTTATTCGTTCAATTTTCTTTTTGTACCCCTTCTGCTACTCTTTCATTTCTCGTATTTCTTCTGCTAAGGATTTCATTGTTATTTGCATTATGACCATCATGTTCCCCATCGCTTCTATATTAACCTCCATTTTCTTCTGTGTTTTTATCGGCGATCTAGCTATTTTCTTACTTTTACTGAAGGCATCATTCTCTTTAACACACTTTCTCGTCTTCTCGTCGGTGGAGTATTTATCACTATCTTCATAGTGCCCCATTTCTACACTTTTATTTCTTTGTCCCTTTTTCTATTTAAGTTATTTTCTTTGTCTGGCCCTGTCTTATTTTTCGAACTTATTGCGAAACTCTATAGCCGTTTTTATTTGTCGATATGTTTTGCCGCCGCACAAGAAACCAGAATCCGGTCAACCCGTCGTAGGTTTGGCCTCTGTTGATGTATTTTCTATCTCTTACACAATTATTTACTATTATATTTTTGCTGCTACTTTATTCTTCCTGTTACTTAGTTTATCCTAAATCTTGCACTTCTCCACACTACTTTTAAATACTATATTATATTAACTGCTCGTAATTTATCGATATACTGAAATTAATTACGGAGCTATTCTTTACACATACAGCTAGCCACTTGCCAAAGCAGAACTACTAAAAGTGTACTTGAAGCAGTGGCGGCTGGCGCATAAGCGCTGCAGTGCTGCAGAGCTCCCAAAAAATTGGGCGGGCGAACCTGTATTAGTTATAAACTAGTTTTCTTTTACATTATTTTTCCGACATTTCTGATGTTTATAAAAGCGTAACATATTGTTGTGAAAATTCTCCCACTGTATATCAAAAAATTTGCATACTACAATTTGACACCTTAATCATCAAAATCCGATCAGTAGATGCCGAGATATTCGCTTGCGAAATTACAACACTATCGTCGGTTATATATAGAGTATTATCAAATAATATACAATAGGCGACCAGTGGAATAACCAACCTAATTCGCGCGATCGCTCACTTGTTCCTTATCTGGTCCACACGTACGGGCTCTCAGAGCTCTTTGAAACACCCGCGCGCACCCCGCTACCACCGCGGATGTCTGAAATCAATACGTGATTTTATAAGGCATATTCGCTGCATTCTGTCCAGCACGTTCATATGATTCGGTATAGGTGTTTAATATTTACGCGTGTTGTTTACTGTGCGGCGAGTGTAACGTAAAAACAATAATATTGTGCGCGTGCTTGTTTGTTTTTGTATATTGTTGACAATTTATATTAACTCTGTGTATTATGGAGGTGGTCTTTAATTTAATTAATGTGAAGAGATTCTTTAAATATTCATACGAAGAGAAGTTAGAATTAAAAGCAAGAGGTAGTAAGTAGAGGGAAAAATTATACACGTAAATTTAGTAGCGATATTTATTCAAAAAACGATTGGATTTGTGGATGCAACAAAAAAAATGCTTTATGTTGTTTTCCCTGTTTACTTTTTGGTGGCGATAAAGCTTGGACGGAAATAGGGGTCACGGATCTAGAGCACTTGAGTTTGAAAATAAAAAGACATGAGAATTCTAAAAGCCATCTTCATAATTGTATGGAATTTGCGTTACTATGGTCAACTAATATTATGGCTCAACTAGATTCTGCTTATTGGGTAAATATACAGAGACATAATGAAAATGTGTCAAAGAATCGTTATATTTTATCAAAAATTATTAATTGTATAAAATTTTGTGGAGCTTTTGAATTGGCCCTTCGGGGACATGATGAGAGCGATACTTCCGAGAATCCGGGGATATTTCGTGGACTTATTAATTTTTCGGCTGAATTAGATGCAACTCTAAGTGAGCACCTAAAAAATTGTTCGGTATTTAAAGGCACTTCCAAAGAAATACAGAATGATCTGTTGCAGTGCATACTTGAAGTCTGCCAAGAACAAATAATTGAGGAAATTAATAATTCTCCGTTTTTGACGATCATGGCGGACGAAACAACGGATGTTGCTGCAAAAACTCAAATGGTAGTTATTTTTAGATATGTTCGTGATGGTGAGCCAATTGAACGTTTTTGGAACTACGTCATTCCTGAAAAATGTGATGCAGAAACACTTAGCAAAACAATTTTAAGTGTCATAGATGCTTTAATTCAAAATTCACCTAACAAACTGATTGCACAGAGTTACGATGGAGCAGCGGTGATGAGCGGACAACACGCAGGCGTTCAAGCATTGATTAAAAAAAAGTACCCTTTTGCGCACTATGTACATTGCTATGCCCATCAATTAAATTTAATTATATCTATAGGGCCTCTCTCATTGAGTGTATGGAAGAAATAGAGGAACAATTCTCCAACAACACAGTCTGTAGTGCAGCCGCCTCTATTCGCCGTACATTAAATGATCCGATCTTCAATTTTTGGCTGACTTTTTTCCATCATGTAATGCCCCATGTAGATATCCTGTTTAATCAATTGCAGCAAAGAAAAATTGAACCCACTCTAGTAAAAGACGCTATCGAAAATTTTGAACGCAGTATAGGCCAAGTTCGAAATAATATTGACAACATCACAAGTGAAGCATCAGATTTAATAAGCGATGAGCCACCACCAGAAAAACGCCCTTCGGGGACATGCAAACGTCCAAATAACAGCAGATTTAATCATCGAATTTTGGCTTTAGAGGTGTGGGATGTTATTCTAAATTGTGCAAAAGATCGATTTCATTTTAAAGAGCATCTAGTAGTCTCATCACTTTTTTTTTCGGAATGCTTTGGAGAGTATTGCAGTAAATTTCCTGAGGACAAACTCACTTCCGCATGCTCCTATTATCCCACCCTTGATAAAGAAAGATTACGAACTGAATTGTCTGTTATTTACTCAAGAACTGATTGTAGATCTTTAAAAGGCGCACTACCTCTTCTAAAATTTTTAATAAAAAACAATCTGGGAGATACGTTGAAGGAGACTAGAAAATTATTAGAAATTGTAATAACAACTCCCATGACAACATCAGAGGCCGAACGACGCTTTTCAACACTAAATCGAATTAAGACGTTTCTCAGAAATTCAATGACCGAAGATCGTTTAACATCTCTTTCCATGCTATCTATCGAAAAAAAGTTTATCTCCGAAATAGACAATTTTAATGACAAAGTGATAACAAAATTTGCAAATCGAAAAGAACGTAGAATAGATTTAATTTATAAGAAATAATTTGTTAGTAAAGTAGTGCTTAGTGACTCTTATTTTTTTGTGTGACAATTGACAATCGTTCCAGAAATCCATTACTTCAGTGCGGAAGGCGAAGAAAGCACGATAAGATCGATGGGAGACAACCTCTTACTGCCCGTGCAAGGTAAATTTTTTTGTAAAACTTGCAGAACACCTTAAAATTTTTAGCACGAACCGCCACTGACTTGAAGCATATTATTTCGTAGCATTAAGAGTAGCTAACATGTCCAAATCCCATACAATCGCCGAAAACCTCATATTGCTTGCTGCAATTATGGTCAGTGTTTTAATAGGCGTGAAAGAAGCAAAAAAATTCCACTTTCTAACGACGACCAAGGTGAATCGATAACATGGCTACCGATGTTCGCGGTCAGATAATTCAGTAAATGAGTTGAAGCGAATTTTTTAGTATTCAATTTGATGAATCAACAGATCTAGCAAACATGTCTCAGTTCTTAAGTTTTGTGAATTATGAACGTTATAAGGACACACCAATCAAGAAAATATGTTGTTTTGCAAAACAGTACCGGGTTATGTAACAGGACAATGTTTTTCTGATATTTTTTTTTATAAAGCTACTAGAAGCTATACTAACATAGATTGGACAAAACGTAATGCAGTATGTAGTGATGGTGCGAAGGAGATAACAGGAAAGAGTGGATTAATGAAAATATTAAAAGATCGTCTTATACCAAGGGCGGAATGAACGCACGGCTACCTTTACGAACATGCTCTTGTCGCAAAAAAACATGTCAGAAAATCTTTATCAAATTCTTTGTAAAGCTATAAACATGGATAATTTTATTAAAAGCCGACCATTATAGAACAGGCTGTTTACTAAGTTATTTGATGAAGTGGGCGAAAATAAAAATCTGAGTCTTTTCCACACAGAAGTTAGATGGTTATTGCGAGGGAAATTCTTAACGCGGGTATTGGAATTGCGAGATGAATTAATAATATTTTTCCTGGATAAACAAACGCCATTCTCATTATTTTTACAGAATAATGAGTGGCTGCTGTTGTTTGTTTAATTAGCTGATCTATTTTCGAATTTAAACTACTTGTGTTCGGTCAATATAGATTGAATTTGTATTTTTAGTTTTATTTAAATATAATCAAATAGATGTACAACACCTACGAACCACAACAGGCATCCGTCAAGGCGATAGTCTCAGTCCTTTATTATTCAACGCAATCATGGATGAGCTGGTGAAAGCTGTAAAGAACACCGGATTAGGATATCGGATGGGCATACACAACATAAATATAATATGCTATGCTGATGACGCAGTACTTATTGCGGAATCAGAGGACGACCTACAAAGAATGTTACATGCTTTCAACAAACAGGCAGGAAAACACAACATGGAAATTTCCATAGACAAGACCAAATGCATGACCATAGCAAAAGAACCTGTACGCTGCAAATTGGTAATAGAAAATAAGACCGTCGACCAAACCATGTCAATCGAATACCTTGGGTGCAAAATTACAAGCGCAGGGTTTTTGGGTGATGAGGTGAGGAAACAAGTAAACAAAGCAGCAGCAATATCGGGACATCTTAGGTATCCAATCTGGAGAAACAAACACCTAAGTACGGAATGCAAATCAAGGATATACAAGACATGCGTACGACCGGTGATGACATATGGTGCGGAGACGAGAGCGGAAACGGCGATAACAAAGAGGATACTAAGAAAAACCGAAATGAAGACTCTAAGAACGATAACAGGATACACATTACATGATAGGCAAAGAAATACAGATATAAGGGAGAAGTGTCAAACGGATGACGTAGTCAGATGGATACGGAAAAGAAGAAGAGAATGGAACCACCATGTCAGCCGAATTAATCGTGACAGAATGGCCAGAATAGTACGAAACAACATACCTCACGGAAGAAGACCCATAGGACGACCACCAAAACGCTGGCGAGACAGCTGGCAATCAAATTCACAAGAACTGCCGCCACAAAGAAACCGGAACTAAACAGGCGATACGCCTATCGAAAGAAGAAGAAGAAGAAATAGATGTAGTTGTATTTATTTTATGTATTGAATCATAGGTTTAAATTGTATGAAAGTGTATAGAAGTGTATATAGACAGGTGGAGTTTCCCATATATTTACTTTTGCTAATTACCTGTTTGGTCAGGGGTATAACCTTCTTTTAAATCTGTCCATTTACTAGTTGCAAAATGTTTATAATAGCATAAGTTTTATTGGCATATTTTCTGTAGTATTGTTATATTTAATGTATTATATTATTACGATAGGTTAGAGAGTTCGGTTTATTGCTGGTTTCCTGGATTCTTCGAATACTGGACGTTATCTCTAACTCACCTTCCTGTGTATTGTAATTTACGTATTTGGTATATTGCCATTCAATATGCCAACAATTGTATTATGTATTTAGTATTTAATATTTATTTTTTTATTTCTCATAATTGTGGTTTCCAGTGCATAATGTTTGTTTTAATGAATTTATGACGTTGGAAACTACAGCAGATATTTTTCCTTGAAGAAGGGTAAATTATTTGTATGGCAATTTCTGTATAATCAATTTAGTTGTTTTCTCCCTCTCTTGTAACTGGCGGGGACAAAACTTTCTTGCCAAAAATAAGTTAAAGCAAAAGACGGTTCCAGTTAAGATCTAGCGATCTCATTACAGTTTCGGCTTAGATCTCAGCGATCTAGCTACAGTTCATTAAGATCTCAGCCATATCACTATAAGAAAATATTATTTATTAGCCAGTTTCTCGTTCTTTAGTATTAAGACCAGATTTTTGCATTTGTATTAAGTTTAACGGAACTCCGAGATTAAATTAATTAATTATCTAGTAAATATATTAGTGTTATTCAAAACTATTGCATTATTTCAACTCATACTTCGGTCGATACATACCGAAAACTTCATTCAAACCAGGAGGAAAGAACAGTTTGTGAAATACCGCTATCGTGTATAGTTTATTTCAAATTATAAGAATATAACTTTCAACGGCTCTAATGCTTTTATTGCACCACCTTCTGTGATGATAATTATTATACCTGGTCTCCTTATTGAACGGGTACGGTTTACCTATTTGCAAGGTATGAATCTAGAGGCCGTATTGACTATAAATTAGAGCCTTATAATATAATAATAAAACGCTGTTAATTTCAAGTATATAATAAAAACTATCTGTACATTGGGTTTATATACAAAGAAAAAATTACAAATCGTGTGGCAACATATGCAGTGGATACATATAGATGTATAAAGCTAATTTATTTGTAATAAACAATAAAATTTTTGTGTGTCACCCCATTTCATAAATCATCTGTGATTGAGTCGTCTTGCAAATCGGTGTCTGTGTCTGAATCGTATTGCAAATTTATAATCAAAGGTGCTACTATTTTGTACATGCGCATATATTCGTCCTCTCTTGTTATTACGTGTTTAACAGCATTTTTACAATTTACAGGAGTTATATGTTCCATAGCATTTTGTATGTGTGTTACACTGCTTTCACTAAATTTCGGTGTTTGATTCGTTCGTCTTATGGCATTTTTCAGTTGGGCTCATTCAATGGGATTGAAACTGCAATGGTATGGTGGTAAACGCAAAATTGTATGTCCTGCTTCTTTGGCTCTGTTATCCACATAATAATACTTTAAA
This sequence comes from Melolontha melolontha, assembly GCA_935421215.2. Taxonomy (NCBI): domain Eukaryota; kingdom Metazoa; phylum Arthropoda; class Insecta; order Coleoptera; family Scarabaeidae; genus Melolontha; species Melolontha melolontha. Next base: position 24,624,620 of record OW285240.1, on the reverse strand, counting down.
TATTCTTTTGTCTTCATCACTTCTATTAATTGGTTTTTCGTATAATGATCCTCAAAATATAAATCATTTGCTTCTAAAAATGTTTTAATATCTTTCTTATTATTGCATTTTGTAGCAACTTTGGTTTGCTGTCGAGAATGATACTGAGCGTTGTCCATCACTAGCACACTATCTTTTGGTAAATTTGGCAGCAAAGTGTCACAAAACCATATTTCAAATAAAGATGATGTCATATCTTCATGGTAATCTAAACTTGAGGATTTAACATTTTTAGCAGATAATAGCGGCTGTCCGATCCATCCTTTTTCTGACCTAGCATGAAGAATGATTATTCTCTTCCCTCTCGAAACCGGCGCGTCCAACTGACACATACTTGAACTATCCACCCAACCTTTGCAAATTGTGTCATGGGTGTCATACCATGTCTCGTCTAAATAACATATGAATCGTCCTTCCTGTCTATACCTTCTAATTGCCGTTAAGTATTCATATCGAAGTTTCTGTAATCTCGGGCTTTCCATAATTGTGCGACGTTTGTCTATAGTGCCAAACATAAAACCAGCTTTCTTTAGCGTCCGCCACAAGGTTGCTTTAGAACACTGAATATTTATAGGCTCATCACTGATTATTTTATGTAAGCAGTCAAGTGTAGATACTACATTTCCTCTGTAGAAGGAGTATACTTGCTGCCTAATAGTATCAATTTCATACTCTTCAATTTTTCTCGGTGCTCCTTTGTCACTTCTTTGTTTTCGAGGCCCTGCGTTATTCTTAATTATTTTATATATTGTTCCAAAAGGCACCTTGGTTAATTGCGACGTTCGTTGAATGTTCTGGGCTTGTAGTTTGTTATTTTCTTCCATCAGGGTATGATAGACATTGAAAATTATCTGTTTTGCATCTTCTGATATATGATATCTCTGTCGTGCTCCAACAGTATTATCACTATCCACATCATAATCACTAACACTTTCAGCAAAATGTCGCCGCATGTTCGTTAAGTAAATACAGAAAAATCAAATATGTATAGAGCAGTAAAAATTAACAATAAATGATAAATAGACTCAATATTATATGTAATATATACAAACTCTCCTAAATATATTTACATAAATTTTGTTTAATAAATATGAGCCTTATTTCATCTAAATTGTAATTTAATGACAATTTAACTATATATAATAACTAGAGAACGGACACGCTTACCACATGACGCAAACCCCAGTGCAGCACTGGCGAAAGGCTGTATTTCTAAAATATTTAATTTTATTTATGTAATTAGAAAACGAAAGGGTGGTGATCTATAAAATTACGAAATACATATTTATTTGTTGAAAAGTTGTATTTATAAAGCTTTTAATTTTATTTATATATTTGGAAAACATACGGGTGGTGATCTATCGATCTAAAATTACGAAATACATATTTATTAATTAATTTTATTTATATAATTGGAAAACAAACGGGTGGTGATCTATAAAATTACGAAATACATATTGCAGTGGACTTTTCCCCGAAGAAAAAGAAGAATTATTTTGAATAATATACTGTATGTATGTACATTTATTTTGCAGGATATTTTTATATATTTTGAAAATTATTTTATTTTGACGTTGGACCGATTCTTTTGATTAGATCTGTATATTTCTGTGACGTATATTATAGTTATAGTTTAACATGTGGCCGCATTTTGCGCCGGGTAAAAGAGATTAGAGGGATGTAACCTTTAGACACACATTGAATATCGGTAGATACAGTTGATTTTAAGGAAATAATTAATTAACAACAGTTTTTGATTAACTTCACGTTTATTATTTGTAATTGGTTGATGGAGGTTAGCGTTCATTACGGGATTATTAACGAGGGTTTTGACTCGTTAATTTTGATTAATTTTGTGCTTATCTGCCATGTGTGTTTCAAAAATAGTTTTATGATTTTAAAACGTAAGTAATATTAAAGTTTTAATATTTCAATGCATTGATTATATTTAATAGATTGTTAGAGTTTTTATTCAGTATTGATTATATTTAATTTTGATATGTTTTGATAGATGTTTGAATAGTAAAGAAAATTTTCATATTTTTATGAGGGATTTTTCTTTATTCAGGTATAAGATATTTTTTTTGAAATCAGGTTTTGGAGGGAATTCATATTCATGTTGAAGTGCGCATGACCTGGTCTTAGACACGCGTGATAACAGTTTGTAATCTGTTTGACGTTTGAGTTTTGGGATAAAGTAAACAACTGAAATAAAAAGTTTTCCATACTATTTAATTAGTTTAATTTTTGTTCGCGTATAATTGGAGGTTTTCATTGCGAGCGTGTCACTTATCTCGCAATCTTTTTCCTTCTGCTTTTTGTTAATAAATGCAATTAGCTATCTTAATATTTGATTAAGATTTTTTTTCTTTTTTCTTTTTTCTTTTTTCTTTTTTCTTTTTTAATAAATTTTCGTAGGAAAGTGCTTGTTTTAATTTGTGTATTTTGTTTTTCTGTCCACGTTCGTAAATGAACCTGAGACTTTAAAGGACTCTATTGAAAGTAATTAACTCTCCGAAGAGCAGCACGGACTCATTGTGGTGCATTGTGGACCATTTGCAACAAATTACTACAATACACTGCAATATGTATTTGTTGAAAAGTTGTATTTTTAAAGTTTTTAATTTTATTTCTATAATTGGAACATTTTTATTTGTTCATTTTGTCGTTCAAGTTGAATAAAGGAGTATTAATATTGACTAGCAATAGTTTCCCAAGGTTTTCTTCTGTGAATTTTGTTCTCTTTGAATTAAGTACATCCTTATAAATAGAAAACGTCCTTTCTACATCGCAACTGGTTATAGGTGCATACTGGAAATATTCTTTTATTTCTTCATATTTAGCCGTTAGATTTTGTGGAATTGTCTCCATACATAATTGCTGCAATGTAATTAAATCTGGATTTCTATTAAGAATTGCTTCAAACTTTTGCCGAAGGCCACATCCGAAGTCACTTGGAATACTTTTCAAATTATTAACAGCCACATCTAATGTGGTTAATCCGTAATTTAATTTGAGATTTCGATTATCAAAATAAGTGATTAGTTTTGGCAATTTTCCAAAGTGTTCGTGAAGAAAGTACAACTGATTTTTTAAATTTGGGATTTGTGTGAGCTCCTTGCACTCACCAATACTTCTAGCATCCTCCTTTAGCAGTGCTACGAAATGTTTTAGACTATCGAAATTCTCAACATAATAACTAGTAGCTTCCAGCCATGTTCCCCATCTAGTTATTACTGGAGTGGGAGGCAGTGACAGAGATGGAAATTTTTCCCTCTGGGAAAAATTTGTTAGCCATCATTCACACGCAGTTGAAACACACCTTTCCACACTCTTTACACTGACAATTCAGGAATAAGTATAAAATCCAGTAGAGAACTTAACGTGTATTTATATCCCTGATTCTGATTCTCGCCCATCTCTTGCTGTATTAATTAATTTTTTGTTTCTGAATCTGTCAAATTTCTTGTTAGATTTGGTAAGCTAGAAACCTTCTTTGGTTTTGTTGTCTATGCATCAGAAACTTTTACATTACAGAATACGAAAGGAATTTGTTTATTTATTTTGTAAAAAGGATATATAGATGTCCTTGAAATAAAAAGACAACGTATGAAAAATGAAAAACCTAATTATATAGAATATAAATACAAAATATTGTGAATCAATTACGACGCGAACCCCAAAATTCAAAATCCCCTGAAAATAAAATATTGTGCCGCCGCGTGTGGATGAGAATGTCTATAAAAAAAACCCGATGGAATTTACATGCAAACCTAATGCCGAAATGTTTATGCTTAAAATAATTCAAAAGGATAACATCGTTTAAACGGCTGTCGATGTTATAAAACCTCGACAATGGAGCAGCTTTCCTTACTTAGGGTTCAATAACCTCAATACCATACATATGAATACATCAACTGTAAACTCTTTCTTTATGTTTAATGTAACAACTGTTGTTACTGAAGAGAACCTATTTGTAAATAGGTAAAACAGGTGGAAAGTTCAGTTGAAATGTGCGAAATGCTCTCCTTCAGAGCGGAGACACTTGAATAATTATCACGAACCCGATGAAGAAGTGCTTCATGTCTAATACGCTGTACATTACGTGAATGTTTTCTTTTTGTTACGAAAAGTAAAAAAATATAAAATATTAATGTGGATTCATAACGTATAAAAATATGCCTATAGAATTTATAAGCTGTAATGTTCATATTTATAAAAATCCATGGAAGAGATAATTGTTTAGACTGCTTTGCATGCTAGGTGTTCGAGAAAAGTCAGCTGTTAATTTAAAGCGTCTCTAAAATGTTTTTTGTCATTTTTTCACAGTTATAAGCAGAATTTTGGGAAAATATTCTGAATTCTATATTCCATATAATTACTTCTTTCCATTTCTCTTACATTATCATTTTATTTCATTTATATATATATATATATATATATATATATATATATATATATATATATATATATATATATATATATATATTGCTATAGTACAGATCTATAACTAGTTTAAAATGACTTTAGTTGTATTTAAAAATTATATCACGGTTTATCTCAAAACAATTCCCGCTTATTTAGCGAAACGCCCTCCTAACGCCATCTATAGGCATATTTACGCAACACTAGGACATCAGCTGATTTGATAAATTGCATCTTAAAGCTGAAAAGAGCTACTCTCAATGGTGCTTTTCTGAATACTTTTTTAAAAGCTGATACAAGTCTATCAACTTCCGGAAAAGTGTCTCTGATATATTCACAGATTCTGTGGAGAGCATGTGCTACACAAGTAATATGCAGCATATTAGGATATGTTCTCTTCAATAGTCTGCCTGTTTTTAACATATACGCATCACTATCACTGACAAATAAAAGTATTTTTTCTTTGTACGTGGCGTTCGAATGAAGCATTTTTTGCATATTCTCCTTAATGGTTTCAGCAACTGTTTCCGCATCAACTCTATTTATAACACTTGTTGCTATTACATATGAGTTATAGGGAATAGTTGGATGTAGTACACCAGCTACAACATTTACCACACAGCGTTCTAACATATCCACCGTTTCGTCGGCGCTTATCCATATGTATTGATTTAAAAGATGGCTTCTAATGCATTCTACTGTTCTCGTATAGAACCTAGAAACATAATATTTGCGTAAAGTTGATTCATCAGGAACATTTCGACCAGTATATTTTTTCAGAAATGTCTTCAAAATTGGATTGTTCAATTTAAATAATGGAATATTAGCTGCCATAAAAGTTTCACAGAGTTCTTCGTTAAAATTTTCAGATTCCAATGGGTACAATTTTTTTTCGTGCTTTAACGATCCTACGTGACGTTTTACGGTTGATTTATTGATCCAAATAAACGAAATTAAATAACGAAATTTTATGCACACTTACGCGAAAATAATTGGAAGATGTTGCTTAAATGAAAAGAAAAGGAATGTACGTGCTATTTCTCTTACGAAATACGATAAACTTTTTTATTTAATCTACATACACGACACCACTGAAAACACTATATTCTTCGAATACAATAGCTGGGTTGTCCGTTGTTATCGCTGCGAGACCAGGTGGCGGAGTAAGTCAAACAAATACTTCATTGAATTACGCCGTGATGTACTGAGCGACGTTATACACAATTCCAATTGCCGATTGCGTTTTATGGAAATTGCATCCGTTCTCTAATAATAACTATATTCAAATTAACAACTGCTGGTACTTATATTATTATTAAATTTTATTTCAACTAAATTGTAAGTTAATGACTATTTAACTAAATATAATAACTATATATTCAAATTAACAACTGTTGGTACTTATATTATTATTAAATTTTATTTGATCTAAATTGCAGTAATTACAATTTACTTAAATTTTGCCATTCGGACCTCAGCAGTTTGTTCGCGTAAAAGATAATCGTATTGAGCGGCCAGATAGTTATTGCCGCAGGTGGTGAAATAAAAGCATTAGAGCCGTTCAAAGTTATATTCTTATAATTTGAAATAAACTATACAACAAAATATAACTGGTAAGCATTGTGAATAGTGCTATGCATATACGGAAAAAATTGGTGACGTATTTGTGTTCGAGTTATGTATACATATTTAAAACAGCAAGTATTTCAGCACGTTTTATAAATTTATAACCTTATTTATTATTTACTATTATTGATTTATAAGATATATACACTTATACACATGCCTTTGACAGTTATATTTTGTTGTACACGACAGTGGTATTTAACTAACATTGTTTTTTATTGTAGTACCAGCGGAAACCTACTTATTAAATTATGTGCTTCATGGTAGAACAGTCTTTTTACTATAATAAAGAATTGATAGATACAGACCCTTATACTAAAAATTCTGTGTGAACCATCCCCTAGAACAAATAAAAAATATCTTGTTGTGGTGAGTAGTAGAAAGGTCCAGGGTAATTAGGATACATTAAAAACTTCTATACTGTATACAGGGTTTGTAAAGAAGTGAAGGAAAGTTCAACTTGGAAAATGCCAAACATCTTAATTTTTTTAAATGCAACTACTCATCTTTTCCTGTTTTAATCAAATCTACGCCAGAAAGTATGGCGACTTTGTATGTGCGAGTTGTATGTTCACTTTCCTATACCTAAATGTAATCGTTTTTGTGATATTAACATTATATTTAAAAAATTTAATTATTTCTGCCGTTTTGTTGCTTATCATTATTATAAGTTGTCCGTAAATTGTTTTATTTTAGTAGGCCTTGTATGTCGCTGTCATAATTAAAAATTAATTGTAAATTGTAATTATTGGCAGTGCTACAAACTGACAGATATGACTCGTTTGGAATTAAACAATGTAGATTACGTAAATTTACTTTTAATACATGCTGAATGTGACAGAGTTATCACTAGAACATGTGAATTGTTTGCTACAGGATACCCAGATAGACCGTGACTCCGTAAAGACAATACTTAAAATTTAACATAATTTTATTGTTTTCAAGCAAAAGTTGAGAGAGTGAAGGCTACTGTTGATAATAATGATAATTAATGATAATGAAATTAATATTCTCGGTTACTATGCTGCTTGTCCTGAAGCGTCATTGTGTGATTGTGAGAGAGGTTTAGGTATATCAATGAGATCTATTCAACGAATTTAAAAAAAAAACATAAGTTCCATCCTTACTCTTACAACCCATTTCAAAGATTAAAGGCCACAGACTTTAATAAAATAGTAGAAATAGCAGAATTTGTAACAAATATGAAGAAGATTACAACTTTTTGAAAAATATCATATCTAAATTTCCAAAAAAAACGGAATGTTTAACAGGCACAATTCGCATTACTGGAGTGAAGAAAATCAACATCTAGCAAGAGAACGTGGATTTCAGGAGCGATGGAATTTTTTTTTTTGTGCGGTCAGAGACAATCAAATTATTCTCTTCACTTTCATGATGGAAACGTAAGCGGTTAGGAATTGCGGTTAAACAATGTATGTAATTTTTTATTTTCTAATAACTATTTTTGTTTATGTGAAAGATATCTCGATATAAAGAGAAATTTAAAAACGAAATATTTAGATCGTTTACCACCGCATGAATTTAGCAATATATTTGTTGTTCACGACGGAGCTCCTCCTCATTGTTCTAAAATGGTAAACCAATTTTTAGATGAGACTTTTGAAGATAGGTGGATAGCCAACAATGGTCCTTTCCGGTGGCCGCCTAGATCACCCGACATAACGCCTTTTGATTTTTTTATATGGGGCTACATAAAAAAACAGCGTATACTTCCATCCTCTTACAGCAAAGGAACATTGTGAACTGATAGTTTGCAATACATTCAATTCTGTCTCTGCGATAATGATTAGTCGTGCAACGAACGAAGGTGTACTAAGAAGGTTATCTAAATGCTTGGAAGTTCAAGAACAAAATTTCGTTTATGTATGTAGGAAAGTGAACATAAACCCCTTTTATTTTTTGCCGTGGATTTCATTAAAACAGGAAGAAATCGGTAGTTCCGTTTAAAAAAATTAAAATATTTGACATTCTCTAAGTTGAAATTTCCAACACATCTGTTCAACTCTGTATACGGCAAAGAAGTTTTTAGCATATCACTAATTACCTTTGACCTCCTACTGACCACCACAGCAAAATAGTTTGTATTTGTTTCTAGGGGATGTTTACATATAATTTTTAATATAAAGGTCTGCATTTGTCAATTTTCTATTAAAACAATTGATATCTTGAAAAGTATACATTTTAGATATAGGTATTCTTCACAAAGTAACTCTAAAATTTTACGTAAAATTTGAAAATGTAATAATATTCAGGGTGTTCAATTTAAAATAATAAAGTTGCTGTCCACTTCCGGTGTAACTGCATGTAGCATGTAAATATTTTGTTTAAATGCGCCATATAATTATCTATGTTTACAAATTTTCAAGATATCGTGTTAGTAGTTTGCAATATATAGATGGTTTAAGCTCGTCGTATATAGAATTTTTTCTATTAAAACGCATTAGTATTATTTTCAATCTCTTTGAACGCGGAAACAGTTTTTCCAGCTATATTTTAAGCATTACTTGAAGACATTTACTAATTATTTTATCATTACAAAAGTTACAAAATTTAGATCAGCAAACATATCTAACATAATTAGAAAAATAATTATTGGAAAAAGCAAAGTAAATTGCTACTAAACAAGACTCAAGAATATCTAATGCCCAGGATAAATAAGGAATTGAAAGCAAGAAAGAGCGGACAAATAATAATCGTTATAGTATACAAAGGATACTAATATGCAACGGCCATAAATTCCAATATATTACAACTACCACTAACAACAACTTACGGTTACCGTGTTTAAAGCATAGATATTTGCGAATCAATAATAATAAGTATTTGACAGAAAATAGAAAATTATTAGAAAAGAACTTGGAACGAGCTTGTAGTAAGCTAAATAAATAGATGATCAAGATCTAAATACATGAAAATCAAGTGTTGAATTGAAAGGAGTAAGCAACTGGAGGAAAGTAAAAAATAACAAAATGATGAAAAGGTCGTATATTTTCTCGACAGAAATTCGTTTTCATCATTGAAGTGATGGTCAGAAATAAACTCTGTCATCGTTCTTAAAATGATACTATGAACGTCGATTTGGAGTTGGGAGCAGAAATACTACCAATGACCAAACCAATAATAACACTTCATAACATTCAATAACGAGTATATTGTGTAACGACAGGCTGATAAGTTAGACAAGTTTGATTATAGCTGCTTATCAAGTTTTTTAGAAATACATACATACCTGGTAGGCGTCTTTTCCTCTTTCAACTAATACTGCCAAAATCATGCTAGATGTGATCGACAGCGAAAGATGAACGTAAAATTAGTAACATTGAGCAGCAATAGAAACTGCAACCGCTTGAAGTTGTAAAGGCCCTTGATCGTCCACGTATAGATCTTTCTATCCTGACGCAACATTGTGAGGTCCCACAGGAATTGATTATCGGATGCTAATGAAACTGTAATTGATAACCTGTAGAACAAAATTATGAATTGAGTCAATTATTAAGTTACTAATTTTAACTATTGCTCCTCCAGAATTGTGATATAATTGAAAAGCTCTCGTAAGAAGTAGATTGTACATATTTATCGGCGTATTGGTATTTTAATATATTGACAGAACGGGAATTCTTTAATGGCAGAGAAGGTGTTTAATAAGATCTTCTCTACCCACGATTATCTATCTTGTCTACGAAGGGTGTGTAGAAGAGATAAAGCCTCTGGTGCATCTAATATATGACAGATATTTTAACTTTAATACTAAAAAGAACTTAGACCACCTACCGTGAATGCTAGAGACAAATAAAATTAAGAAAAGTATCGGTAACCTTCTTATTTATTGTTATTCTACAAAGACGGATATTTTGAAATGACATGTCTCTAATAGATTACTGACTTTTTATAAAATTAACGGATTCCTAATTTGCATATCGTTTCTGATAGAATATCCCCAGAAAAATAGATCATTATATTATTAAATAAGCATTAAGAGAGGTATTTATATTTTCAGAACTTTTTCAAAGGGGATTTTTTACAGAATATCACGATTTCAATATCAGTTATAGATATGAAGCGAATTATCATTGAGATGATTTTTTAAGATGCAGATTTATACCAATCTTGGAAATAGTCATGTTGTATTGCATATTTATTTACCCAAAAGAAGGTGTTAGATATTCCTGACAAGAAAATATTCTCTCCAATCTGTATGCAACAAGAATATTTCAGTCTTTAAATTCAGGAATTCGGGTTTGTACTTTGCAAATTATGCAAGTATAAGTATATTATTAACATAATATGAAATAGATTACCTATGTTTGATTTATGTGATAACTATTTGGTCAATACGTAGCGGAATAAGTTCGCCGTCTTTTTGCAATAATAATAAGAAAAGTGATAATAATTTGGGCTTTTGTATCCCTCATATGGGGCATCACTAAACAATGAGCTATTATCACGGTCGTGAAGCGACTTAAGATTTTTGGCTATTAGAGTTTACGTTAACCTATTTAGGACCACTATTAGACAAATCAAGGAAAACGCAAATTCTTTAAGGAATAAACTTTTATTTAGGTATTTATAAACATTCTTTAAAGTAAAAAAAAAAAGACAAACCATTGATTCTTATATTTTTTTTGCGTTGCGTTAACGCAACAATGGGACTATATGCACAAAAAAATATTGCAATTATTAATTATGGTAGTCTTTGAAGCAGTGTGAATGTAATGGAACTCCACATTTATTACACATAAATACGGTTGTACTTTTGCATACTCTACAATTTTCACGATTTCTTTCAATTAGGTGACCCACATTATCTAAACGTGCACTGGATGATAGAGATGCACTGGAACCACGTCCTCGAACAGATTGTGTTTTACATTTGTTAGCACTAATGAGGCTTCGTACAAGTTCAGACCTGAAATCCAGCTGCGAAATGGGTTTCTCTGTGTATACAAGTCTGTGCAGTTTCCAATAGAATCTAACATATTTATAAATAACGGCCACCACCATTTTTTTCCACGAATATTTATTCGGTAATTTGCAACTGCGTTATCGTGTAGATCAATGCCTCCCATATATTTGTTATATTTGGCAATCATATTTGGTTGTGGTATAGAGATGTCTTTTTTTTCTCTACGATTGTACCGCTTCACAAACACATTAGGCAGTGCAGACTCACAATTGATACTGCAGGCTACTGTAACCACCGAATTGTCATTCCAACGGACCACGCTTATGTCATTTACGTGATCGTAACGAGAATCCATTGTACCACGAGGTTTTTTTCCTATAGACTTACAAGTCTCTAAAGGACATTTCAGCATTCTGTTCTCACAAACAGTTCCAGTAGCAAAGTATCCTTGACGTTTCAGATGAACTAATAGCTTGTAGCTCGTAAAAAAGTTATCAAAGTATATCTTATGAGTCGACTTATTTTCTAATACGATCAAAAGATTGGTAACCACTGTTTCACCTAAACCAAATTCTCTTTTGGCATTTTCACCAGTTTTTGAAGCATAAGGTATAAATTGATATAAATACCCATCGCTAGATGCCAGACACCACATTTTGAACCCGAAACGTACCGGCTTCCCTTTCAAAAACATTTTCGCTGAATGGCGGCCGAAGTAGGGTACCATTTTCTCATCAATTGATAAGTGATGTCTAAAAACACCATACTTCAAAAAATTGCTGTTCAAGAGATCAACCAGCGGTCTTACTTTCGCAAATTTGTCTGCCTTGTCTAATTGATTGTTATCTGCAAGATGAATGTTCTGCTTTATGTCGAGAAATCTGTTTCGAGACATCGCATTTTTCACAAATTGAACACCTTTATCTTCATCAGATGACCAGTAATGTTTTACCTGTGGAAGAGTGTGATACCCACTCAAAATCAATATCCCCCAAAAAATTTCTAGATCATGTTGATCTAAGGCGAATTGAGTACGGTTATAATCTCTCGCATATTTTATGGAGTTCGATGGAGTTTGCATAAAGGAATCAAGCACAGACTTTCCATGTAGCGCCTCAACAATATTCTGCACATTCCCTTCCTCATTTGACGTAACATCTTCCAACGTAGTCAACAAGGCGTTTTACACAAAATAATGTCTTCAATTCTTGCCGTTTTGCTTGGTGTAGATAAAGCTGCCTCATGATGTATACCATCCTCTATCTCAGTTTTGTTATTCGAATACACTATCTCAAATGTTCCCGCTATATCTACATGAAAATTTTCTACTCCACCTATATCATTATCATAAATGTCCTCCTCGTCCGTTATATCATCGACGTTGGGTGGTATATAACAAATATCAATTTCCTCATTCAGATCTTCAATAATTGCCACAAGTACTTTCAAAGTCAACGGTCTGGTAGGATCATCGCGATATTTCACGTGACTCTAAAATAATTTTATTATCAACATCAACGACCAACACATACTTCAGAAATTGTTGTACTTACCATGGTATAATATTTCTGTAATCCTCAAGATAACACTATTATGAACTCTAACTTCTTCAACTTCTCTATCCCACAGCGTAAATGACCTGAATAAACTCGCATCACACAACGGGTACCCAATAAACACCCCCCCAGAGGTGAAAAAGCATGTTCAGACAGGAATATTACTCATGACTACAATTACACCATTTGTCAGAATATTGCGTTTTCGCAACGGTATGTTTCAAATCCGTTTGAGAAATATTTCCGGAAAAAAAGGGGATTAATTTTTTTCCAAAATAATGTTACGTGAAGTATCTTTAATATGAAACCTCCTAATGATAAATGATAAAGTAAGCTGTATGCTATTTAATTTAAACTTAGATACACAAGTATTTTTCTTGAAAATTCCATAGTTTTATTTTATTTTTATTCAAAATTAAAAATACGATTGCTCGTTCCCAAAATGTTTATTAGGTTGTTTAAGTATTTATTAACGCAATTCTACTGACAGTACATCCAAAATTATTACTTTTTAGTACGAAAAAAAATTTTTTTTTGGTGTTGCGTTAAGGCAGCTATATGAATAAATGGGTTAAACGAGAAGAAAAACACGAAAATCTCCTCGGGCCCCGTCATAATAAGCCAGGGACATAAAACTTAGCTATTGGCAGGCTGATGAGTGTGCTAAAAGATGTCATCAATAAATGCAAAAATTGGAAGACAATTAAAATTGATGAGATACTACAAGAATATGGCTTCTAAAGTTTTATACCTATATATGCAGAAACTCGAAAAGTATAAAACCCCTTACCACAATTAATATTCGTATCCTAAATACATCGTTCGACAATTAAGTTGTTATCATCAGTAGGTAAAACCACTAATCAAGTTAAGAAGTGTGCCCATCTTGAAGTATATAGCAAACCTATTGTAAACATTACTATTGGATGTTTATCCATTGATGTATATCTTCGGCCTTAAACAAGTTCCATGTATACACTGTGGAGTGTATACGTGGACGCCGTGACACTTTGATTAGTGGTTTTTACCTATTGATGATGACAACTTAGTTGCAGAAATACGTATTTACGATATTATTATTAATTGTGGTAAGGAGTTCTATACCTTTTTGAGTTTTTGCTTAACCACAGTCTCCAAAGAAAGATTTTCTATATATGTAAGATTATGAGATACGTAAAACCATGAAGGAAGCTAATACACATACTAAAACGAGATCAATCAGATATCGGTTTCATAAAGTTGTAGCACGTTGTAGAATGTAAATCTTAAAATGAATGACCAATAATTATAATAATATTCACTGCGAATAACAGAAATTGAACGACTGTAAATAGAATACTATTAAATTGTATATAAGACTCATAACATACGAGGGAGGTCCAGAAGTTCGTGGAATGAAAGGGTTGTAAATAAAATGAAACAATAAATCTATTTTTCCTTTTCAATATAATCACCCTTAAGCACAATACATTTATTAGATCTATGAATTAATTTTTCTAAACCATCATAAAAATATTTTTTATCTTTCGCCTCAAAATGGACCAAAATTGCCTGCTTTACCTCATTGTCGTCGGAAAACTTTCTTCCACGAAAGTCTTTTTTTAAATTGGGAAACAAATAAAAGTCACTAGGTGCCAGGTCTGGACTGTAGGGTGGATGGACTATTGATTGAAAGCCATGCTTGTGCAGAGCAGCCATTGCAACTCTGCTCTTGTGAACCTGCGCATTGTCTTGCAAGAGCAACACACCCTTGGTCAATTTTCCTCGACGTTTTTCCTTGATGGCCTCATTTAATTTTTCTAATATCGCTGCGTAATATTCTCCGGTTATGCTCCTTCCTTTTTCTTTGTAATCAATCAATAATATCCCCTCACAATCCCAAAAAACAGTAGCCATCAACTTTTCAGCCGATTCTGACACTTTGAATTTCTTTGGCGGTGGTGTCCCCTTTTTATGCCATTGCATGGACTCCTGTTTGGACTCAGGCTCAAAGTGATGAACCCATGTTTCATCTCCGGTAATAATCCGCTTCAAAATCTGTGCAGGTTCGTCTCCACACAGCTCCAAAAATTGTTTGGACGCATCGACGCGCTGCTGTTTCTGCAGCGGCGTGAGCATTCTCGGTACCCATCTTGCACTGACTTTTGTCATACCCAGGTGGTCATGTAGGATACGCAAAATGGTGGTATCTGATACTCCAACTAATGCAGATAATTGTTTTTTCTTCAGGCGGGCATCTTCCAGTACAATTTTTTCCACTTTTTCGACGATGTCTGATGTGGTGGCCTCAACTGGCCGTCCTGAGCGGGGGTCGTCTTCAATCGACTCCCGACCATGTTTAAAAAGAGCATGCCACTTATAAATCATTGATTTACTAGGGCACTGTTCCCCATAAACGGTTTCCATTTCATTCAATATGGTTTGAGCGTTCTTTCCTTGCTTTGTAGGAACTTTATCACAGCACGGTGTTGAATTTTCTCCATAGCTTCAGTTATCTTTCGGATTGACTTGTTTAGCAGGCATCTATTCGTAAACGACTGACACTATAGAGCTGCAACTTAACTCATACACTAATGATGAGTCGCCAATCAGAATGACACCTACCGAGCGCCCCTATCCGCACTCCATCCCCTCCATTCCACGAACTTCTGGACCTCCCACAACAATTATTGAACGTGGAAATTATACTCCAGAATTAGTTTTTAATTTCGATGAGACGGGGCTTTTTTGGAAACGAATGTAGCTATAATTATAGCTATAGTTATAAAAAGTACTATTCTTAGAGATCGATATAATAATTTATTAAAAGAGATTTTTCATTCATAGGAGACCTGTTGGAAATATTCCTTGAAACGATGTAAGAAACACTTTAATTAATAAATTCTTGGAGTATGCGGCTTTTATATGAAATATTTACATATATTATCAAATTAGTATGTAATTGCGAAGTAAATGACGATGTAAACATTGCTGTCTACAAATTACAAAGCAAATCAAACGAAATTTTTAATTGAAAAATATTTTCTACGTTGGGACTTGAACCCAAGTCTACGGTTTGCCGGACCGTTACTTTACCACTTAAGCCACGAATGACTCTGGTTCAAGCTATTTAGAAATGCATTATAAAGTAACAGCGTTAATGATTCATATGTCAGTTATTGAATGTACATTCAATAGTGCTTCAAGTGCTTTTACGGTATTGTATATGTGAGGTGGAGCTTTATCTTGCATATAAATAATGTTTTCAATATTATGATTGTGCAATGCTGGTATTACGCAATCTTGCAACATTCGAGAATATTGCTGTCCGTTTACCGTTACTGTTTTCGTTTGTCCATTTTCCATTTCTTCATAGAAATATGGACCTATTATCAAATTTTACGTAAAATACACCAGACAGTTACCTTGACATCATGTAATCCTTGTTGAACAATCTTATTCGGATTATTATTCGACCATATTCTGCAGTTTTGTGTATTAACACTTCTATTTGACTAAAAATGTGGCTCATCTCTCCACAAGATTTTGTTCAACTATTCAAGGTTATTTTGAATTTCTGCTAACATTTTCTTAGCCAAAAGTTACACGAATCAGCTTATCTCTTCCTCTGAGTTCCAATAACATTTTAATTTTATTAGGATAAAGCCGAAGCTGTCTTCTAATAATTCACCACACTGTAGAGTAATTCATTTCCAAACGTTTTCCAACTTTATTGGCACTACGAACATTATATGCAGAATTTTCGCTAACTTCTCTCACTTCTTGTAAAACAACAGCTGCAATTACCTCGTTATTAACTAGTTTCGGTCCATCTGATCGTTTTTTATCGGGGTCCATTTCTCAAACTATGTAACGTACGAATTCTTCTCAATGTAGTTGGATACTAGTGGATACCCGGCGTGTGCTACTACGCTAAAAAAATTAAATAATGAGGGAGGGGCCACGCCCACTTGAAATATCAAAAAGATATATAGCCGTAAATCTAATCTGGACTATTACCTTTCTAATGCATCCTGTTTGGATCACATCGGTTGGATAGTTTCAGAGTCTATAAAGGACAAACAAACATTTTTTGTATTTTGTATATATAGATTGTCTATTGCATTCATAATAACACTGAATAAGGCCAATACGAACTCGTTAAGGCAAAATCAATGTGTATGGTAAAAAAAATAGACATAGTTACCATAGAAACAAAATAAATATCCAAAAAACCCATAAACTCAAAAAAAGCATAAACGATAACTATACGAATATAAACAGTTAAACCTACTGAAGATATAGCCATTTTGAACTGGGAATTTACTTTAGAATAACTTTATAGATTTAATTGCGAACAGCAGCCCGAACTTCAGTGTCTGATGAAAAATGTTGACCCAACAGAACCTCCTTCAACTTTGGAAATAACCAGAATTCTGAAGATGCCAAATCAGGACTGTACGGAGGTTGAGAAGCGACTGAATTTCAAGCTCGTCACTGTCTTCGTCGTTTTGTTGCTGAAATACCCTGAGCATGAGTTTCTGCGCTGATGGAATTTTTTTGAATTTTTGTATACATGGAGAATCAGGACCACAATATTCAATTGATGGCCGCTTGTTTTCGGGATCATAATGATGATCTCAAGATTCTTCCTCGGTGGTGATATTCTTAAGAAAGTCCTGCTTGATACGTATCTTAGAAAACGAAATCATGGTAAATGACATTATGACTCAACGACAGTATGGAGGAAAATTAAACTTTGCATGTTAAGATGATATACTCAAAATTACAGTTTGCCGGTTAGAATTTGTTTCTATTTCCACTACTCAATGGTGTTGTTGGAGACTTTATATACCACGCCGTCCTCGTATATATATATATATACAATGTGCCCGGAAAAATGTGGGAAATCTCTCGGATTCAGATAGAACATTAAAAAATAAGATGACAAGTCCCCATAATTTTTTTCCTAGCGGCCCTCCCTACGGAGATACGGCCTCCTAAAGGACGCCACTTGAAATCTATTTTTCTTGAATAACTTTTAAACTACTTATTATAATTTAATGAAAATTTATTATGATAAACAGTAGTAAGGACCTCTTAAAATACTGCCCTTAAATTTAAATTAGCTTGTTTAGTTTACCAGAGGCGGACTAGGTTGTACATTTTTAACACCCTGTATGATAAGGAGGTAAAAAAAACAAATTTGGATACCTTGAACATTAAGCTAAAGAAAAGGTACTCTTGTTCATTGTCGATAAAATGAACCGTTTTCGAGAAAAAAAAATAATAAAAGAATTAATACGTCAAAAACGACAATTCATGAAGTACTTAAAGAACAGTTGTTATACCCTTATCATCTGCACAAAGTGCATCTACTACTTCCTGAAGATTTTTCTCGTAGAATCCAGTTCGCAAACTGGCTGTTAGATCAGCAACGAACAAACCCAAACTTCATTAGCACTATTCTTTTTACCAATGAAGCAGGGTTTACCAAAAATGGTATTGTAAATTTACATAACTCGCATGTATGGGCTGATGAAAACCCTCATGCCACTGTCGTTCATCATTATCAACATCAGTTCCAATTAATTAATGTTTGGGCAGGAATAATTGGAAATTTTTTGATTGGACCATGCGTATTGCCGCCACGATTGAATGGTAAACTTTATTTACAGTTCCTTCAGAACGCTTTTCTGGATTCAATATAGCATTTGCCACTTGCAACCCTCCAAAGCATGTATTTTATGCATGATGGGGCCCCATCTCATTTTAGCGTTGCTGTACGCGACCACCTGAATAACGTCTATCCAAACCGTTGGATAGGCAGAGGAGGTCCTATTTCCTGGCCCACACGGTCTCCCGACCTAACGCCAATGGATTTTCACCTGTGGGGTCATCTCAAAACCTTGGTGTATTCCTCTCCGGTTGATACTAGGGAGGAACTTTTACAGAGAATCACATTTCATTGTGATGTGATAAGAAACAATGCTGGGTTGTTGTGGCGAGTACAGCAGTCCTCTATTCGTCGTGCCCGCGAGTGTATCAGAGTTCACGGAGCCCATGTTGAACCCACTTATGAAGTTTTTAATTGATTATTTCTATTTAGCGTATTTAGGTTCAATCGTTGCAAGCTTTAGTGAGTACATTTCTAAACATAATTTTTGTTAAGTTGCCTTTCTGGGACAAAACTGCATTTCTAAGAATCTTTGTAATTTTGTCGGATTAAATAACCTAAACTAAAACTTTTTTGTTCCTGGAATGACTTTTGTATCACACTTTGTTGCAGACAAAATAAATTAGAAATCATGGTTCTTTTTAAAATATAAATGTCATTTATATTTTTTATTCCCTTGACAAAGGCATCATTGCCGAAACATGTAGGGTTGTTTCAAATATATATACTTTGAAGTAATGAACCAGACCTTTAATCGCCGACTTATTAAGTGTACCTTATATATATATATATATATATATATATATATATATATATATATATATGAATAATTATTTCCTGACTTTTGTATATCATAGAAGATTTAATTAGTCGGAGATTTAAGGTCTGTTTTACATCAATATGCATATATTTAAAATAATCTTACATGTTTCGGCACATAATGCCTTTTTCAAAGAATTTTAAATTATAAATGACAGATAATAATGTCAAATTTAGATATGTAAAGTCACAAGTCAAATTCAATACAATCATGTCAAGTATTAACGTATCGTAAATCAACAAAAAACAATCTAATATCAGAAGGAGCCTAGAGGTTGATTTGCGAATGTGATGGTCTCTGAATAAGGAGCACCTGCACAAACTGTTTTTTTTTGAACGTGTCCTTTATTTACTTTCATCATATTACTAAAAACTAGAACAAAATGGTAAGATTTGTTTATTTTTTATACGATTTCTCCCTCGTTTGATTCTGTTCAAATCAAAACTGAAGTTTCAATTTAACCCCATATAACCTGAATTCGTCGGAAGTATTTATTACATTTCCTTTTTATTGCTATTATACATCATTTCTATATTAAAAATGTTAGAATTTAAATTTTTTCTGTTTCTGTTTCTAGCAAAGGACAGTACCTTCAATATCATGTAAGCTACATATAAAATGTTCTCGCTTAACCGATATTATGTAAATTACATTTTAATACATATTCCGAAATACCTTTCTGGACTTATATCTACGGAAATAAGAAAATTAGTTTAATTGATAGTTTTCAAATTACTGCACAATCTGCCTCTTAAGTTATAATCTTAATTACAATTCGTTTCATATCTTGGATAGATATAAGGATCTCGATATTGTGCAAAAATCCCCTTTGAAAAGTACTGAAAATATTTGCATATCAGTTTAAATGAATAATCACTAATAAACATAATTATCTATCTATCTGAATAAATTTGATTAATAAAAGTACAGAAACGATATGCAAATTGGGGGTGTGTATAAATTCCCAAAATTAAATTATAAGCACATCATTTCGAAATATCAGTCTCTGTATAGCACAACAACCAATTAGAATGCTACCTATATTTCTCTTCATTTTATTGGCAACTAGCATTCATGGTAAATGTTACAAATCTTTTTTAATGCCAAGGCAAAAGTATTCATTAAATTAGGTGCACCAGAGACTCTATCGCTTCTACTCAATGCTCCTCCTGGAAGGATCGTTGGTGGTGAAGTTGTGACAAAGAAGTAATAGGAGAAGTAATAAGATCAAGCGAAACCTGCAACAAAGGGAGGAAACGTAAAATTATAAGAGGGTGGATCCCCCTGACCTACTGACAATAAAAAATTGGCAAATATCATACTTTTATTTTTTAGCAGTCTCCATTAATGTTAACATATTTTTCTCATCGATGTTCTAGCATTTCTAATGCTTCCCGAAAAAAAATTGTTCAACCTCTGCAAACCACTGACTTACCGCACATATCACATCATTATTTGACAGAAATCATTTACCCTCGCAAGTATTCTTTACGTTTTGGAAACAGTTGGTAATCGCTGTGAACAAAACTGGCGAATATGGCGGATGCTCAATCAATTCGAAGCCTACTTGAGCTATAATGGCGGACCTGTGACTGAGTGCGTTATCTTTACGCAAGAAAAAAACATCTTTGCGTAATTTCCCCCGGCGTTTTTTCTTTTATTAAGTCACGTAATTTGGGATTTAAATTGGAGTAATTGTGTCCCCCTTCCGCAGGAAATTTACCAAAATTACGCCTGCATCTTGAATTTTTTTTGGCGGTGGTGAATGTATCCACCAAATCTTGATGAATTTGAGTTGGGTCTCTTTTAAAAGTAAGTATTTAATCTACGCTCGTTGCTCGACACGATCCATTTTGATACTAATACATGACCTCGTGCGTCTACTATAGGCACACTTAACAGATTCAGACTGGTAAGTATCTATTGTTAGTATATACAGAACAGGTTACAATGTGACGTGAAGATAAATAATTGTTTTGGTTTATAAATGCGTCAGGGGCGGATCAAAGGGATAGCCCTCGTATGTTCCGTTATAATAATAAATAAAAGACGAAAATACTATTAGTTATTCATTTATTATTGCTTTTTTTTTTACAAAAAATATATCTATAAACAGAAACTATTTCTATAAGAAATATAAAAATACTAAATTCCGGTAATCCCTCTGATGTAAGATCGAAGGTATGGTATACTTGTATATACACCTGGATAGGTTGGTTGAGCGCAGCCTTCGCCCCATGATACCAATCCAACTAGCACTCCGTTTGCTGCTAAGGGACCACCAGAATCTCCCTGGAAAAGATTAATTGTTAAAATTAAAATTTGCTTTGCGTAATTAAGTTTTTACTTATTCAGTTTCAAAAGTACAACACCCTGATTCTTTGGTGTAAAGAAAATAATATTTTAATTTTATGACTTTTAGCAGGACATAAATATTTAATGTCAAATTATTACATAAAAAAAATACACTTATTTGACAATAATTTTTAAGTTAATATTAAACAAATCTCACTTGCAAGTTTATTAATTACTTCCTGGGTGCAGGAACTACGAAATTGTCAGTAAAATAAGAGAAAGGATAGAAAAGGATGGCGTATAAATAATTCAGGTAAGATATACGTCTTGAAGCAACATCGAATAACATTAATTTACGGAGTAAATTGTAAGCATAAAGAAAATGTTGAAGACCAACAAAAGAAAGATAGTGGCACTATTCCGGAATAAAGCTAATATAGGCAACTAATAGCATAAATATTATACACATTCTATTCCAGTATCTCAAAAGTCTAGACCATCACTGCAACCAATTTAAAGCGATAATAGTAGAAATGGTTTGTGAAAACGACTTTGTTGAAAATTTGAAGATTCGGGAAAGAATAGTATAAATAAAGATGTTTAGTTATAAATTAAACAAAAATGTGTTTAAAGATAATATTTAAGAAGCGAAAAGGTTCAATAAAAGAGAAGCTGAAAGAATGGTATGAAAAAGTATATGTATATATAAAATATTTTAGAATAGCAGGGGGAAGATAAGTCAACAAGAGAAAAAAGCAAATAATAAATAGCCCTCGTAAGCCGTGCTACTCGAAAAGAGAATCTTAGTAACTCCAAAAAACCAGTTTACATAAACGCATTGTATAGGGTCCTAAAACAAATTAAACTAGTGTAGTCATAGACTCTTTTTATCTTCCTTAATCTGTCGGCCTATTGCAAACAGAATATATGTATATATACCTGGCAAGCATCTCTTCCTCCTTCGACGAATCCGGCACAAATCATTCTGGATGTGATCGACAACCGATGATCGACGTAAAATTGATAGCATTCTTCTTGACCCACAATAGGTACTGTAACAGCTTGAAGTTGTATAGGTCCTGGACCATCCTCGTATAGAGCTCCCCATCCTGACACCACACTGCTAGTTCCAGCAGGAATTACTTGATTATCCGAAGCTAAAGCAATTGGTGCAATTGATGCGCTGAAGCTTAATGAAGATGATAATAAAATAACGGTAATGTCGTTTTCTATGCTAGCAGAACTGTAATCTGGATGAACAATAATATTACTAATTCCAACTGTTACTCCTCCAGAATTGTGATATGAAGAGCCAGCTCGTATATTATACCATGATTGTGGCCAGCTGATAAGAAAGGAGTTATATAAGTTTGACGGTTTTATTGGTAATTTATTGCATAATACCTGACACAGTGAGCAGCTGAAAGCACAAAATTGTTACTGATAATCGCACCTCCACACCAGTGACCGCCAAGTAATTGTAAGGAAACTTGGTAGGGGAGTTCCTCAATGGTCACATCTTCACCACCGACGATCCTTCCAGGAGGAGCACTGAGTAGAAGCGATAGAGTCTCTGGTGCACCTAATTTAAAGAATACTTTAGCCTTGCCATTAAAAAAAATTTGTAACATTTACCATGAATGCTAGTTGCCAATAAAATGAAGAGAAATATAGGTAGCATTCTAATTGGTTGTTGTGCTATACAGAGACTGATATTTCGAAATGATGTGTATATAATTTAATTTTGGGAATTTATACACACCCCCAATTTGCATATCGTTTCTGTACTTTTATTAATCAAATTTATTCGGATAGATAGATAATTATGTTTATTAGTGATTATTCATTTAAACTGATATGCAAATCTTTTCAGTACTTTTCAAAGGGGATTTTTGCACAATATCGAGATCCTAATATCTATTCAATATATGAAACGAATTATAATTTAGATTATAACTTAAGAGGCAGATTGTGCAGTAATTTGAAAACCATCAATTAAACTAATTGTCTTATTTCCGTAGATATAAGTCCAGAAAGGTATTTCGGAATATGTATTAAAATGTAATTTACATAATATCGGTTAAGCGAGAACATTTTATATGTATAATACAAAAGTATTTTTAATAATATAAAAAATATTATTAAAAATGGGGTGTGAAGAACACAATACAAGTTCATTTATGTATTTTTGAATGTATCTTCTCCAAAGACGTAGATACGTATTTCACATTTCTACATGATTATCAATACGCCCCTGTTGGAGAAGAGACACATTCAACAACACACAACTACCTAGCTATCTTGCAGATATTATTAAGACAGATACGGTGGTTACCGACTATAAGGAACACCCGGCTAGTTCAGCGATTATTATAGAGACAGCGCTGAATATTCCTTCACGCACTGTCTTAATAATATCTGCAAGATAGCTAGGTAGTTGTGTGTTGTTGAATGTGTCTCTTCTCCAACAGGGGCGTATTGATAATAATGTAGAAATGTGAAATACGTATCTACGTCTTTGGAGAAGATACATTCAAAAATACATAAATGAACTTGTATTGTGTTCTTCACACCCCATTTTTAATAATATTTTTTATATTATTAAAAATACTTTTGTATTATACAAAGTTAGTGAGGTTTTACCCACTCAAGTATGTTTCAAATTATGTTGTCATATACACATTCGGCTCACGCCGACAAGTAGTGAAGACACGAGAATACAGCTTTTGTAGATACGGTGGTTACCGACTATAAGGAACACTCGGCTAGTTCAGCGATTATTATAGAGACAGCGCTGAATATTCCTTCACGCTCTGTCTTAATAATATCTGCAAGATAGCTAGGTAGTTGTATGTTGTTGAATGTGTCTCTTCTCCAACAGGGGCGTATTGATAATCATGTAGAAATGTGAAATACGTATCTACGTCTTTGGAGAAGATACATTCAAAAATACATAAATGAACTTGTATTGTGTTCTTCACACCCCATTTTTAATAATATTTTTTATATTATTAAAAATACTTTTGTATTATACAAATTTAGTGTGGTTTTACCCACTCAAGTATGTTTCAAATTATGTTGTCATTTTATATGTAGCTTACATGACATTGAAGGTACTATCCTTTGCTAAAAACAGAAACAGAAAAAATTTAAATTCTAACATTTTTAATATAGAAATGATGTCTCGTATAATAGAAATAACAAGGCAATGTAATAAATACTTCCGGTTAATTCAGGTCATATGGGGTTAAATTGAAACTTCAGTATCGATTTGAACAGAATCAAACGAGTGAGAAATCGTATAAAAAATAAATAAATCTTACCATTCTGTTCTAGTTTTTAGTAATATGATGAAAGTAAATAAAGGACACGTTCAAAAAAACAGTTTGTGCAGGTGCTCCTTATTCAGAGGCCATCACATTCGCAAATCAACCTCTAGGCTTCTTCTCATGTTAGATAGTGTTTTGTTGATTTACGATACGTTAATACTTGACGTGATTGTATTGAATTTGACTTGTGACTTTACATATCTAAATTTGACATTATTATCTGTCATTTATAACTTAAAATTCTTTGAAAAAGGCATTATGTGCCGAAACATATTAATTTAGAACATAAGATATGGTTGGAACTGCATTTCTCACATGTCATATCAATAAAGTTAATTCCGCGTTTTTAATTGCTCAAATTTGAATCACGTGCTTATTTATTTTCTTGTAGTCATTTGCTTAAGTCATTTTCATCAACATTATGTTATTTTACCGAAGATTTTTAACTTAATTGATTGAATATATTTTTGACACATACTATGGATATAGCTGTACCTTGTTTGAATTGTATACGGCGGGAAATATCCCAATTGTAAACAGGTATCAAGCGAAATATTGAACATTTCAAAAACAGTTTTGTCTATCATAAAATTAAAACTATAATTTCTGTAAAATATCCAAACGATTAGTTATAGTAAATTATTTCATTTATAAACATTAATAACGAGATTAAATAAATACAAACAAGAATTACGAATAAGATGCCTGGATAGAAAAACAACCGAGAGTTAGCGTGGGTGTAATTAAAAATTTTACACGCGTCGACATATTTAAAAAAGTGTTCCTGAAATTCAGTGAAAAGTAGTAAATAAAGTATTATAATCTCACCACAAAATATATCCTACGTATCTTATACCTACAAGGCAACGATCGGCGAAATTTCCACAACCTAAAACCTTCCTGGTCGTTTTAAAACGAATAATACTTAATTAGTATACCTCTAAAACTGAAAAATACAGTTCCCTTGCGTCATAATTTTAGTAACTTTAATTAAATTTAAAAGCATTATCTCATTAAAATTAGTTAACCTAACTATTATGAACATATTTGATCACGTGACTATTCATAGGTTAATCCATCTTACTATCATGTTAAACACTTACCTTTTTGAATAGAATTTTTCAATTAAACCATTTATTTATGCTTTTCACTCTCTTGTTTTATTTATTAAATTATACATCCAGAATCACTATATATTTAATAACTTGTTTTACACATACATCTATATTCTATTGGGCACCGAACTCGCACATCTACTATTATTATTAAAGTATAATTTCACTAGTATCAACACAGCTTACCGGCATTTAGATTAAGATACACATAAGGTATTAAACAATAAGTTTTACACATGGAAGAGGCCTTTTAAAGTTAAGTATAAATGGTTTATATACATTTATTTATGTTCTGAATTTTATGCAAGTGACAACTGTAATATTTAAACTTAACTCCATCTTTAGGTCATATTTGTAACTACACTTGTGAATCTTTTAATTATTTTTATTTCACTAAATCAATTTATTCATAACCTTCCATTTATATTTAACGTAAATTCTCATGCTCATTAATCACCTATAGGCCTTTTAACAATATATATATATAATATGTATATATATAATTATCCATATATATATTATATATATATATATATATATATATATATATATATATATATATATTGTTATATTGCTATGCCTCCTGTGGGCTAGCAAATGTTATATTTCAGAATGCGTGTATATAAATGAATGGATGAATGAATGTTATGAATGCCCCAAAACGTTGGGCTCCAAATGTTATATTTCTATGCCTCAATTGGGCTGGCAAAAGTTATATTACTGTGAACGTAAATTGTATACAATAATTATTTAAATTGGGCTTATTCAATACTTAACTGTTTTTTATCGGCTAGCTTATTACTCTCTCAGGGTTAAGGTAGGTTCACTTCTCTCCACTGTGAATTTACTTACATAGCTTAATTACTCAGAAATGGAACAATATCTCAAGTACTTTAAAAAAAATGCCAAAGTAAAATATTAACAATTAACTTTATTAATAAGTAAACATCTTTAAAAGTTTCAATATTAAAAAAAAACAGTTTTCGTGACACACATATCATAAGGGAGACACACTTAGCAGTTGGTATTCTTGCAGTACAAATGCAATATGGTGTAAGACATGTGCAAATAATTGTTGATTTATTAAAATATTTTATAAAAGTGAAATAGAATCAAGTTTTAATATTAAAAATAGTGAATACTAATATTTAAATAAGTTTGTATAAAAATTACAATGTTTAATACCAGTGACAGCAATGCAAATAGTTATTGAGTGAATAAACAAAAAAAAAAGTTCTGGAAGTGTTCATAAGCAAGTTAAAAATGGCGCGTATAATATTCGTAAAAATAACAAAAACCTGAATCTTCGGATAGCCTCTTGTGATTCCTGCGCATGTGTTCTGGAGAAGTCTTCACAGCGGGAAACTGGAGAATATTTCGGCGAATATCCCTCGGGATGATGTGAACTTTTCAATATCTCCAAGTCCGACAGCGGCTTGAACAGATGACCGATCTCGGGCGATCAAAGATGGTGTTCGATGTACGATGAAATTTTGGGCGGGTAGTTTTCGTATCGAAAACTATAAAAATTCTTAACTCTTGAACGGTCTGTTCGGAAGATGTTAAATTTGGTCTACAGGTAGTCCTCAGGTAGGTGAAACGTTTGGTTGACTTAAAAATCTCGAGCACTTAATATTTCCGCCAAATTATTTTATTAAGCCGGAGCACAAAAAAAACGTGACCTCTCGTTGCAACTACTAATTACCGACGGCAATCTTTTCCTTTGTTTTTAATTACATAACTTGTCGCAAATCGCTCCATTCTTTACTTGCATTATCTTTTTGAATATTATTAAATTAAACATTTTTACAGTGTAAAACAGTTAAAAAAATTACAATTAGATTTATAAAATAACTTTAGTTAGGTAACATATGTTGATGTGTTTACAATCACTCTGTCAACATCTGTTTCTTTGCGGGTTATTGCACCGTTAAAATTGTGGGCGGGGCTTGATTGTTCAAATACATTTAAATATAAATACGTTAAATATGTTCGAATAAAATCGCGTTAAATATTAATTTGAAATAGAAGTGAATATAAACATCACAATAAAAAAAAGAAAAATAAGTTAATTATTTCAAGGCAAATTTGTCGTCATAATAAAGTATTTATACTTTGAATCAATTTTTCCCCTTCTTGGTATTAAATTATATAGTAAATATAATCATTACAGTTACATGTATCCTTTGTATTTTTTCAGAGAAAGAGCCCTTCTTGCAATGCCTCAATTTCCCCCTTGATAAAAGATAGAAACTTGTTGAAAGCTTTTAATCAACTGGATAAAGGAGTATGAAAGAAATATACAAGTGCAGTATAGTGCTCTGATGATAATTAAATGAAATGTGTGTGTTCACGTTAAAAATACCTGAAATTCTATAAGTAGTTATTTATATTATCCTAGCACATTATTCCCTATTTAGTAAATGTCATTAAATGGTTAAAGTTGTTTATTTCTTCTTTCGTTAGGGTTTTTTTGTTTGGAAACCTTTTTTAATAAATAAGTAGTTACTTTCTTCTTCCTTTTTCTTTTAATAATAATATAATTAATTTAATTAGCCTAGTTTAAATGTATACTTGTGATTAGTATAGTTAATATAGTACTTGTTATTAGTTTTCGGACTATAACATGTTTGGTTTGTTTGTTTATTTTTACTGGGCGGTTTTCTGATCTTTTGTTTGCGTTCTATTCTGATGTTAATAGCTTTAAATATATTAGTAAATAGTTATGGTGTTCTGTTTTGGGGTTGTTTTATATTTTTGGTAAATCTTTTATCGATGGTGTATGCTTAACATTGTTTATACATTGTTTCTTATTTATCTTTGTTTCCAATTCATATCAATATTAGTTTTAACTTCAATAATAAATAATTCTCTCTTTGTCAATACAAATCCTTGCCTTTCAATTCCTACTCTTATCTGATTCCATACCTTTAATATACATAAATTCCTTACAATAAGACGCTTGGTCTATATATTTTAATAATATTTCATAATATTCATATAATTATAATAATTCATTTATTTATTCATATTCAATTCTATATCCCCCATTATCATATATTAATTCCTTCTAATCCTTTGTAAATCTTTCCTTTCCATTTCTTGCCTTTTCATCATACCTTTATTTATTTTTAAGATCATACTAATCTTTGCATATTCTACCCTCATTCTCTCATATTGTTTAACTTTAGCATACTTATAATTGCTTCGTTTTCCCCCTTTCAGATGTTTTAACATTGGTTATATAATCTCATTTCAATAATTTTTTTCTATCTAAGTTTGTTCTTAATAATTTTAATACGTTATGTTGCTTTTGCCTCAGAATATTTGGCATATTAATACTTGTTTATTAGTTTCCTTTTAATGTATAGCTCCAGTCATGTTAAGTTTCCCTTATTATTGTAAGTTAGTTAGTTTGTTATTTACTCGTTTCTTATCTTTAAGTTTCTTAATGTTGTTTTTTTTTTTTTTTTTTGTTTATTATTAAATTGTGTTTACTATATCCTTGTTAATATATAAAGTTTTGCGTTCAGTTGAGTTATCAGTCATGAATAATCCTTTCCCCATCTTTGCTTAGGTCGTCTTATTATTTATAGAACACCGAGATTCTGTTATCCTATATTAAAATGTTGATTTTTCGTCGACGAGCTTTAGGCGTGACCTGGCAATGGCAGTGGTATAAAAATATCATGTAACTTCGCCCTCGGGTTATATGAATGTTTTTGATTATGAGTGTCATGTTTAAGATATTGTAGGTATTAAAGTATTTGTAAATAATTATGTGGGTTAGATTGCCTTCTATATTCATTAAGTTATTAATGTTAGTGTGTGTAACTAAGTATTGCAAAGTTAGGCTTGCTTCTTGGGTGTAAATATTATTTGTTAGTGTGTTGTGGGTTGCATAAGCGAGATGTATATTTTTAATTATAAATATGTTAAGTTCGTTTCTACCTGTAGTCAGTGTTTTAATATTGTCGTCCTCCTGAGTGTTGTTTATTAAAAAGTTATGATAAGCTCCGTCTTTTATTCGAGATTGATTGTGTGTTTTTATTTTATTTTTGTATCTGAGCGGTTGGTTAAACTTTCGGTCCGGAATCATTTTAGTTACTTTTTTGTCATTAATATTGTTAATTCTTGTGTTAACTTGTTGGTCCTTTAGTTCAGGCTTGGGTAGGTCTAATCCTTTATCATTTGTCCCGCATTGTTGATTTATATTAGTTATTACGTGTTCACTAAACGCATCAAATTTGTGTTTAATCCTCTCTCCCATGGCTTTTTGTGTTGCGGTTATTTCAGCAAGCTTGACATCGATATCCCCCTTGAAGGTATTAAGTTTCTTTTCTATGTTTGTGTTGTTTAATTCTATTTTTTCATTTATGTTAATTAGGTTAACTTCTAATCTCGTTGTCAGGTCGTTATTTAAGTTATTTAAATCTTGTTTTAATTCTTGGTTGTTGGTGTCTAATTTGGTATTTAAATCTTTATTTGAATTGTTTATGTCTTGATTATTAGTATCTAATTTGGTATTTAATTCTTGGTTGTTGGTGTCTAATTTGTTATTTATATCTTGTTTTATTTCTTGCATTTGGGCCATTAACATGTTAAACATGTCCATGAATTTACTGTCAGGCGAAACACTGGCCTCTCCTGACACGGACGGTTGCGGTACTGCAATATCCCCCTGTTCAGTCCGGTCTTCTTCCACTGCGTCTTTCGGGGTCTTAGCTCTGTGTCTGGTATCCATTTTAGGGTATATTTAGTTAGTTTGTAAGTTATATTAGTATTTGTACAGGTAGTTGTAATTATATTGTAAATATATTAGTTGTAAAATATTGTTGTTTATAATGTTATTAGATTTAATTTACACACGTAAATGCAATGACAAATAACAAAATATATATATATAAGAAATATGAATCTGCACTTTAATATTTCCCAGTACCAACCTTTAAATATCTTACAGATGGTCTCGAAGACAGCAATCCCTTGAAATACAAAACCTTGCTCTCTCTCTGAAGTTCCACAAAGACAAAATAACAAACACATAAACAAATAGTACAGTATGGTAAATGCGAATACAACGGTTCTCCTTGTTTTTTATTAATTCTCTGTGCCACGAAAAACTTTATTACTTGAGAAAGTGTTCCTTATTGATATGTTCGACAATAGAGTAACTTCTTGTTGAAGTGTGGAGTAGAAGTTCGCCCCACGTTGGGCGCCAAATGTTATATTGCTATGCCTCCTGTGGGCTGGCAAATGTTATATTTCAGAATGCGTGTATATAAATGAATGGATGAATGAATGTTATGAATGCCCCTAAACGTTGGGCTCCAAATGTTATATTTCTATGCCTCAATTGGGCTGGCAAAAGTTATATTACTGTGAACGTAAATTGTATACAATAATTATTTAAATTGGGCTTATTCAATACTTAACTGTTTTTTATCGGCTAGCTTATTTCTCTCTCAGGGTTAAGGTAGGTGCACTTCTCTCCACTGTGAATTTACTTACATAGCTTAATTACTCAGAAATGGAACAATATCTCAAGTACTTTAAAAAAAAATGCCAAAGTAAAATATTAACAATTAACTTTATTAATAAGTAAACATCTTTAAAAGTTTCAATATTAAAAAAAACAGTTTTCGTGACACACATATCATAAGGGAGACACACTTAGCAGTTGGTATTCTTGCAGTACAAATGCAATATGGTGTAAGACATGTGCAAATAATTGTTGATTTATTAAAATATTTTATAAAAGTGAAATCGAATCAAGTTTTAATATTAAAAATAGTGAATACTAATATTTAAATAAGTTTGTATAAAAATTACAATGTTTAATACCAGTGACAGCAATGCAAATAGTTATTGAGTGAATAAACAAAAAAAAAAAGTTCTGGAAGTGTTCATAAGCAAGTTAAAAATGGCGCGTATAATATTCGTAAAAATAACAAAAACCTGAATCTTCGGATAGCCTCTTGTGATTCCTGCGCATGTGTTGTGGAGAAGTCTTCACAGCGGGAAACTGGAGAATATTTCGGCGAATATCCCTCGGGATGATGTGAACTTTTCAATATCTCCAAGTCCGACGGCGGCTTGAACAGATGACCGATCTCGGGCGATCAAAGATGGTGTTCGATGTACGATGAAATTTTGGGCGGGTAGTTTTCGTATCGAAAACTATAAAAATTCTTAACTCTTGAACGGTCTGGTCGGAAGATGTTAAATTTGGTCTACAGGTAGTCCTCAGGTAGGTGAAATGTTTGGTTGACTTAAAAATCTCGAGCACTTAATATTTCCGCCAAATTATTTTAATTAAGCCGGAGAACAAAAAAAAACGTGACCTCTCGTTGCAACTACTAATTACCGACGCCAATCTTTTCATTTGTTTTTAATTACATAACTTGCCGCAAATCGCTCCATTCTTTACTTGCATTATCTTTTTGAATATTATTAAATTAAACATTTTTACAGTGTAAAACAGTTAAAAAAATTACAATTAGATTTATAAAATAACTTTACTTAGGTAACATATGTTGATGTGTTTACAATCACTCTGTCAACATCTGTTTCTTTGCGGGTTATTGCACCGTTAAAATTGTAGGCGGGGCTTGATTGTTCAAATACATTTAAATATAAATACGTTAAATATGTTCGAATAAAATCGCGTTAAATATTAATTCGAAATAGAAGTGAATATAAACATCACAATAAAAAAAAGAAAAATAAGTTAATTATTTCAAGGCAAATTTGTCGTCATAATAAAGTATTTATACTTTGAATCAATTTTTCCCCTTCTTGGTATTAAATTATATAGTAAATATAATCATTACAGTTACATGTATCCTTTGTATTTTTTCAGAGAAAGAGCCCTTCTTGCAATGCCTCAATATATATGGATAATTATTTCTTGACTTTTGTATATTATAGAAGATTTAATTAGTCGGCGATTTAAGGTCTGTTTTACATCAATATGCATATATTTAAAAAAATAATCTTACATGTTTCGGCACATAATGCCTTTTTCAAAGAATTTTAAGTTATAAATGACAGATAATAATGTCAAATTTAGATATGTAAAGTCACAAGTCAAATTCAATACAATCATGTCAAGTATTAATGTATCGTAAATCAACAAAAAACTATCTAACATGAGAAGGAGCCTAGAGGTTGATTTGCGAATGTGATGGCCTCTGAATAAGGAGCACCTGCACAAACTGTTTTTTTGAACGTGTCCTTTATTTACTTTCATCATATTACTAAAAACTAGAACAGAATGGTAAGATTTATTTATTTTTTATGCGATTTCTCACTCGTTTGATTCTGTTCAAATCGATACTGAAGTTTCAATTTAACCCCATATGACCTGAATTAATCGGAAGTATTTATTACATTTCTTTGTTATTTCTATTATACATCATTTCTATATTAAAAATGTTAGAATTTAAATTTTTTCTGTTTCTGTTTTTAGCAAAGGATAGTACCTTCAATGTCATGTAAGCTACATATAAAATGTTCTCGCTTAACCGATATTATGTAAATTACATTTTAATACATATTCCGAAATACCTTTCTGGACTTATATCTACGGAAATAAGAAAATTAGTTTAATTGATGGTTTTCAAATTACTGCACAATCTGCCTCTTAAGTTATAATCTAAATTATAATTCGTTTCATATATTGGATAGATATTAGGATCTCGATATTGTGCAAAAATCCCCTTTGAAAAGTACTGAAAAGATTTGCATATCAGTTTAAAT
Source organism: Melolontha melolontha (assembly GCA_935421215.2). Lineage (NCBI taxonomy): Eukaryota > Metazoa > Arthropoda > Insecta > Coleoptera > Scarabaeidae > Melolontha > Melolontha melolontha. The sequence goes on along the minus strand of OW285240.1, from coordinate 24,591,074 downwards.
GAATAATCACTAATAAACATAATTATCTATCTATCCGAATAAATTTGATTAATAAAAGTACAGAAACGATATGCAAATTGGGGGTGTGTATAAATTCCCAAAATTAAATTATAAACACATCATTTCGAAATATCAGTCTCTGTATAGCACAACAACCAATTAGAATGCTACCTATATTTCTCTTCATTTTATTGGCAACTAGCATTCATGGTAAATGTTACAAATTTTTTTTAATGCCATGGCTAAAGTATTCTTTAAATTAGGTGCACCAGAGACTCTATCGCTTCTACTCAGTGCTCCTCCTGGAAGGATCGTCGGTGGTGAAGATGTGACCATTGAGGAACTCCCCTACCAAGTTTCCTTACAATTACTTGGCGGTCACTGGTGTGGAGGTGCGATTATCAGCAACAATTTTGTGCTTTCAGCTGCTCACTGTGTCAGGTATTATGCAATAAATTACCAATAAAACCGTCAAACTTATATAACTCCTTTCTTATCAGCTGGCCACAATCATGGTATAATATACGAGCTGGCTCTTCATATCACAATTCTGGAGGAGTAACAGTTGGAATTAGTAATATTATTGTTCATCCAGATTACAGTTCTGCTAGCATAGAAAACGACATTACCGTTATTTTATTATCATCTTCATTAAGCTTCAGCGCATCAATTGCACCAATTGCTTTAGCTTCGGATAATCAAGTAATTCCTGCTGGAACTAGCAGTGTGGTGTCAGGATGGGGAGCTCTATACGAGGATGGTCCAGGACCTATACAACTTCAAGCTGTTACAGTACCTATTGTGGGTCAAGAAGAATGCTATCAATTTTACGTCGATCATCGGTTGTCGATCACATCCAGCATGATTTGTGCCGGATTCGTCGAAGGAGGAAGAGATGCTTGCCAGGTATATATACATATATTCTGTTTGCAATAGGCCGACAGATTAAGGAAGATAAAAAGAGTCTATGACTACACTAGTTTAATTTGTTTTAGGACCCTATACAATGCGTTTATGTAAACTGGTTTTTTGGAGTTACTAAGATTCTCTTTTCGAGTAGCACGGCTTACGAGGGCTATTTATTATTTGCTTTTTTCTCTTGTTGACTTATCTTCCCCCTGCTATTCTAAAATATTTTATATATACATATACTTTTTCATACCATTCTTTCAGCTTCTCTTTTATTGAACCTTTTCGCTTCTTAAATATTATCTTTAAACACATTTTTGTTTAATTTATAACTAAACATCTTTATTTATACTATTCTTTCCCGAATCTTCAAATTTTCAACAAAGTCGTTTTCACAAACCATTTCTACTATTATCGCTTTAAATTGGTTGCAGTGATGGTCTAGACTTTTGAGATACTGGAATAGAATGTGTATAATATTTATGCTATTAGTTGCCTATATTAGCTTTATTCCGGCATAGTGCCACTATCTTTCTTTTGTTGGTCTTCAACATTTTCTTTATGCTTACAATTTACTCCGTAAATTAATGTTATTCGATGTTGCTTCAAGACGTATATCTTACCTGAATTATTTATACGCCATCCTTTTCTATCCTTTCTCTTATTTTACTGACAATTTCGTAGTTCCTGCACCCAGGAAGTAATTAATAAACTTGCAAGTGAGATTTGTTTAATATTAACTTAAAAATTATTGTCAAATAAGTGTATTTTTTTTATGTAATAATTTGACATTAAATATTTATGTCCTGCTAAAAGTCATAAAATTAAAATATTATTTTCTTTACACCAATGATTCAGGGTGTTGTACTTTTGAAACTGAATAAGTAAAAACTTAATTACGCAAAGCAAATTTTAATTTTAACAATTAATCTTTTCCAGGGAGATTCTGGTGGTCCCTTAGCAGCAAACGGAGTGCTAGTTGGATTGGTATCATGGGGCGAAGGCTGCGCTCAACCAACCTATCCAGGTGTATATACAAGTATACCATACCTTCGATCTTACATCAGAGGGATTACCGGAATTTAGTATTTTTATATTTCTTATAGAAATAGTTTCTGTTTATAGATATATTTTTTGTAAAAAAAAAAGCAATAATAAATGAATAACTAATAGTATTTTCGTCTTTTATTTATTATTATAACGGAACATACGAGGGCTATCCCTTTGATCCGCCCCTGACGCATTTATAAACCAAAACAATTATTTATCTTCACGTCACATTGTAACCTGTTCTGTATATACCAACAATAGATACTTACCAGTCTGAATCTGTTAAGTGTGCCTATAGTAGACGCCCGAGGTCATGTATTAGTATCAAAATGGATCGTGTCGAGCAACGAGCGTAGATTAAATACTTACTTTTAAAAGAGACCCAAATCAATTTCTTCAAGATTTGGTGGATACATTAGGGGAATCTGCAGTATCATATGACATTGTTAAAAGGTGGTGTCGCGAGTTTAAATGTGGTAGACAGCCGTGTACAGACGAACATGCAGGTGGAAGGCCCACAACCATCACTACCCAAGAGACTGTTAAAAAGATCAATGATCTCGTGCCGCAAAATCGATTTGTGCCTATTAAACAAATAGTTGCAGTATAGTATATTGGTCTGTCATATGATGTGGTATATAATATAATTATAGCCGAATTGAACATGAAAAAAATTTCTGCAAGATGGGAACTACGAATGTTAACAGATGCACACAAACAAACTCTCGAAGACATTTGCAGTCTTTTAACGCGGTATAGACACGACAAAGAAAATTTTCTTGCAAGATTCAAAGTTCACCACCGCCAAAAAAATTCAAGATGCAGGCGTAATTTTGGTAAATTTCCTGCGGAAGGGGGCCACAATTACTCCAATTTAAATCCCAAATTACGTGACTTAATAAAAGAAAAAACGCCGGGGGAAATTGCGCAAAGATGTTTTTTCTTGCGTCAAGATAACGCACTCAGTCACAGGTCCGCCATTATAGCTCAAGTAGGCTTCGAATTGATTGAGCATACGCCATATTCGCCAGTTTTGTTCACAGCGATTACCGACTGTTTCCAAAACGTAGAGAATACTTGCGAGGGTAAATGATTTCTGTCAAATAATGATGTGATATGTGCGGTAAGTCAGTGGTTTGCAGTGGTTCTTCGGGAAGTATTAGAAATGCTAGAACATCGATGAGAAAAATATGTTAACATTAATGGAGACTCTGCTAAAAAATAAAAGTATGATATTTGCCAATTTTTTATTGTCAGTAGGTCAGGGGATCCACCCTCTTATAATTTTACGTTTTCTACCTTTGTTGCAGGTTTCGCTTGATCTTAGAAGGTTCTTCTTGTCCTGATACTCCTATTACTTCTTTGTCCTTTCTTTGAAGGCCGTAACATTATATTAATATGACATAATTATACCAGTTGCCTTTTTAAAACTTAATATTGGTACGATACGGTCTTCGTGAAGGGCCTGGTTGGAAAGCCGCATTCGAGTAGATTTTGTTTTTCTTTATAAAAATATGCTCAACACAAAAGCGTTATCTTTTATTACTTTTGGTGCAGTTGCTTCATTAGCGACATGAATTTCTTCCTTTATAACTTCCCGGCTTCCATTGAGTTATATATATATATATATATATATATATATATATATATATATATTTATATAATTGAAAAGAAATTATCGACCGTGATATATTATCAAAAATTAATTAAAATTCGGGTAAGCGGTCAATTAAAAAACTCCTTTATTAAATTACCCTATATTTCGCGACAGACTTTGTCGCTTCTTCTGGAGTAAAAAATGTAGAGTTAAAAAATAATAAAATTGACGTACAAAATATAAAAATGATATATATTTATATATATATATATATATATATATATATATATAATCGATAAAGCCTTCTTATACCCGAAGGTGTTAAGGCGTCTACAAAACTTTTTATTTACGAACAAACATTGCCCAATCCCTTCTGTCTCTTGCCATTACTTCTGCATCCTTCCACTTTGTTCCCCTGGCTTCCAAGCACTCTGCCACTACACTGTTCCACTCTTTTCTCGGTCTTCCTCTAGTCCTCTTTTCCTGTGTCCTTGCCAGCCACATCCGTTTCGGTTGTCTCTGGTTTTCCATTGGTATTACATGTCCGAACCACTTCAGATATTGCCTTTCAATGCTCTTTAAGATCGATTCCACTTTTAATTCTTCCCTCACTGTTTCATTCCGTATTCTATCTCTTCTTGTAATGCCTTTAACTGCTCTCAGGAATCTCATCTCTGCCGCCTGGATTATACTTTTTTGCTGCCTTGTTAACACCCAGCTCTCACTACCATACATTAATATTGGTTTATGTATAGTCTTGTAGACTAGGATTTTTGTCTTAGTTGATATTTCTTTCTTTCTTATAAATTTGTTATTCAAAGCATAGTATGTCCGTGTTGCTTTTTCTATTCTTTCATTTATTTCGGTTTCGTTCTTACCATTCTTCTGTAGATTTACGCCCAGGTATCTCATCGTCTTTACTTGCTCTATTTTTGTATTGTCCAGTGTTATTAATGCTTGCTTGTTTTCTTTCCCAATTACCATTACCTTTGTTTTATCGATGTTAATTTTTAAGTTTCGGTTTTGAAGGACTTCGTTCCATATTGTTACGTTTTCTTGCAGGTCTGTCGTGTTCTTTGCAAATATTACTAGATTATCTTGAAAGACGCAGTCAGTTATTGTCGTTATTTCCATATTTCCATCACTATGTTGAATAGTGCTGGGCTCAGTACACCACCCTGTCTCAATCCTTCTTTAGTTTCAAATATCTGTGACTCTGCATTTCTCGTTCGTACATAATTCTTTGTGACCTTATACATACACTCTATATTGTTTCTCAATTTCTTATTTACACCTCTTCTTTTTAGGCTTTCCCATATCGCTTTCCTTGGTACACTATCAAACGCTTTCTCTAGGCCAATAAACGCCAAGTACGTATTGCTTTGCTATCTTTTTTCCACTATTTGTTTTATAGTAAATATGTGGTCTTGTACTCCTCTTCCCTTCCTAAAACCGCTTTGTGAATCTTCTAGCTGTGTCTCTATTTGTATTTTTAATCCTTTTTCCAGTATTCTTTCGTACATTTTGGCCATTATACTCATCATTGTTATTCTCCTATAGTTCTTACATTCACGGTAATCTCCTTTCTTGAAGATGGGTAATATCACTCCTATTTCCCAATCTTGTGGTATTCTCTCTTCTGTCCATATTTTGTTAAACAGTTTAGTTGTAGCTTCTATGCCTTTTTCACCCAAGTTTTTGATCATTTCTGGTGATATACAATCATGACCTGCCGCTCTTCCTGTTTTTATTTTTATGATTGCTTCTTTTACTTCTTCTATTTTTATTTCTTGGTCACCTTCGTCTGTTAATTGGGTGGTTATTTTTTCTTCTTTTTCATTATATCCTTGTACTATTTTTTCTATATTAAGCATATCCTCAAAGTATTCTTTCCATCTGTCCATTATTTCTTTGTCATCTTCAAATATTTTTCGCTCTTTTGATTTTATGTATTTGCTATTATAGTTCGTATCACTTCTGAAAGTTTTCAATACTTTATAGAATAATTTCTGGTTTCCGTGGCTATCATTTTCCATTCTTTCCCCGAATTCTTCCCACGACTTTTGTTTTGCTGCTCTCACTAGTTCTTTTACCCTTGTTCTTTGGTGTTTATACTTAGCGTAGCTTTCGTCTGTTTTCGCTTTGTGGTATTTCGCCCACACATGTTTTTTATATTTTATCGCATCTTTTATTTCGTCGCTCCACCAGCTTGTTTGTTTTTTGGTTTTATTTATTTTTATAATTCCGCACGCTTCTTTTGCAGCTTTATGTATTTTGCTTTTTATATTTGTCCATAATATTTCCACATTATTGTCTGTGTCCAGTTTATTTAATTCTTCCATTTCTTGCTCAATTTTTTCTTTGTATTTTGTCGCTATTTCATTTTGTCTGAGTTTATAGTTTCTTATAACCAATTTTGTCTTTTGTTTTTTGTTCTTAGTCACTATTGGGATTTTCCTTCCTGGAATGAATATTTTTGACAGTAACAAGTAGTGATATGAGTATATTTGTGGACCTCTTTGCACTCTAGTATCTTCGACTTCTTTCCTATGGCTTTGGTTTATTAGAACGTAGTCTATGATTGATTTTTCACCTCTACTTCTAGCTTCTCTGGTGTATTTATGTATTTCTTTATGGGCAAAGAATGTCTTCGTGATTATTAGATTATTAGTTAAACAGTAGTCAATAAGTCTCCTGCCATTATTATATCGTATTGCTTCCGCCTGCATTCCAATTACTTTTCCTGATTCTTCATCCTTTTTCCCAACTCTTGCGTTAAAATCGCCCAATACAATTAGTCTTGCATTGACATCCTCTGTTGCCAGTTCTAATTGTTCCCAAAACTCTTCTTTTTGCTTTGCAGCGTCATCTTCATTTGGTCCGTACACAATTATTATTGTTGTGTTTGCTTGTTTTTCGATTTCCATTTCAATCTTCAGTATCCTCGTTGATAAGGCCTCCCACTTTCTTATATATCAATAGTATTTTCTTTTATTATACAGGGTGGGGCATAGGAACCAAGTGTTTTTGGTTTGGGTAGTACTCGGCCATTAGAAAAGGGAGGGGCGCGCGGTTTATTACAATCTATTCCTCGACTCAAAGCATTTCACTTTCTCAGTTGCCACTTGCCATCATGGAGAGGTGGACGCTAGAGCAACGCGTGTTCGCGTATGATTGTTTTGTTCGAAGTGGCGAGTCGGTGACTGCAGTACAGCGTGAATTTCGCAGAAGATTTAATATCCATCGTAATGACCCTGTTCCTGCCCGAGACACCATCTTACTCTGGGTCAATAACCTTCGAACAGTAGGTTCAATAATGAAAAGAAAGCCGCCCGGACGTCAACGTACTGTGCGGACTCCTGAGAATATTGAAAGGGCGAGACAAGCATTACTGCGAAGTCCACGCCGCTCTGCACGTCGACATTCAGCTGCACTTCAAATCAGCAATCGCACTGTACGGCGGATTTTGCATGGTGACTTACATTTTCACCCATACAAAATACTGGTTGCCCAACAATTAAATGTAAGAGATTACGCCCAACGCTTGAGTTTCGCACAACAAATGCTTGAACTTGTTCAGGAGAATGAAAACATGTTGTTACTTATGAGTGATGAAGCTCATTTCCATCTTACGGGGGCCGTCAATAAACAAAATTGCCGGTACTGGGCTGACGAGAATCCACGACAGTTACATGAGATGCCATTGCATAGTCCTAAGGTAACAGTTTGGTGTGCGGTGGGAAAATTTGGCATCATTGGCCCATATTTTTTTGAAGAAAATGGGGTAACCGCTACAGTAACATCTGCGCGTTACATTCATATGGTGAATAACTTTTTCATACCTGAATTGTTAAGAAGAGGTGCGGATATTCAAGATTTGTGGTTACAGCAAGATGGGGCCATGGCACACACCGCCAGAGCATCTATGGCTGTTCTTCGCCACCTGTTTCCAAATCGTCTAATTTCAAGATTTGGTGACGTTTTGTGGCCTCCTCTGTCTCCCGACTTATCGATTTGTGATTTTTATCTATGGGGGTACCTCAAGTCACGTGTTTACGAGGCCAAACCCCGTACGTTAGACGCATTAAAGGAATCGATTCGTTATGAAATCTCCCTAATCGACAGACATGCTGGAAAGAGTGGAGGCCAATTTTCGTCAACGGCTGCAACAGTGTATCAATGAAAACGGACATCATATGCCAGATGTAATTTTCCGTACTTGAATATTTCAAAATGCTTTATTATTAGCAATTTTGTACTACCAATAAATTTTTTTTAGAGTAAAAACTAATAATTTTATTATCATTTCAAAAACACTTGATTCCTATGCCCCGCCCTGTACAACCTACTCCTTCTTTCGCTCTTTGATTCATTTCTACCCCACTATATATTAAGAGATGACCATTTTTTACTGCTTTTTCCCCTTTGCCTTTCATTTTTATTTCAGTTACTCCTAAGATATCTATGTCTGCTTTTTCAAATTCTGTAATTAGTTCCTCTTCCTTTCCCATTATACTTCGTATATTCCATGTTGCTACTCTCCACTCCTTTCCTTTCGTTTTTTGTTTGCATTTGTAGATTTTTGCTTCGCCTCTTTTTTCATTGCTATTTATTTGACCATCTGTTTCAGTTCCCTTTTCTTCCAGTACTTTGAAAACATTTCCATTAATATTATTTGATTTCAGTTCCTGTCCATTTCGTTGCCTGTTCAGTTCCATACTTGTTTATTGTTTTTTCAATCTTCTCCAGCATCCTTGTTTGTCTATTCCATTTCCAAGTCTCCCCATTCACGAGTAGCTTTGCAAACCCCAATTTAACCTGTTTTCCATGTCTCCTTTCTTCTTTTGCTTTCTGTCTAATATTCCTCTGGAGATCTCTTTCTTCTCTTGTTAGGTCCTCATTGATAAATATCTGGCTACCTTGTCTATTCTTTAATTTACTTTTATTTTGCATGACCTCTTTTTTATTCTCTTCACTGTCTAGTTCGACTAGACATGTTTTTATCCCCAATCTACTAGCCTTTTTTATTATTTTCACACCTATCTCATTTTCTATAAGCTTTCTCATTTAATCTTTCAGTATATTGCCATCTCCTGTATTCATTGTCATCCCCTGTACTACTATGTTTTTCCTTCTTCTATCACTTTCCAATTTCTGAATTCTTTCATTATATAATTTTACTTCACTTCTTAATTCATTGACTTCAGCTATCGCTTTCTCATTTATTTCCTTCAGATTTCTTATCTCTGAGTCATAGATACAATATTCAAATGTTTATACATTTCTTTACTGGGTTGTATAGTTTGTTTTTGTTCAATTATCAACTCAAATTTTTTATAGTTACAATATCATTCACGGGCAAAGCCATGTTAGTTTTTTAATTCTTTGTTGTCATTTTCGTTACTTAATTTATTATAAATAAGAACGACAGTGGATATTTAGTATTTTTCTATACAATATTTCCGTTGTACCTATCAAATCCTCTTCAATTTTACATTAAATACATTAAATAGACTAAGTTTTTCATCGGGTCAATTCACACAGTTTGGTTCATATTTCATTTGATTTTTTTCTATTTCGCTATTGAAAATGTTGTTCTTAGCGGAAAACAGAGTAATGAAAGGTAGAATTAAGTAAGTGATATTTCCTTTTTAAGTACCTATAGATTAGATTATTATGAAAAATTTTAAACTAGTGCGCATATGGTCATGATGGTTTAACTAGCAATAAGTGCAAGTATATTATGAATATTTTCTGAGAGTATGTTTTGTTTTTAGTTCTATAAGCACTTTTACATTTTATTATCCAGCGGAAAATATAAAAGTACGTTATTATGAAGCTATTCTGGCAGAACAAAGAAATGTACCTTAGATTTATGACATATTATTGTGGATTTTTCCCCGAAGAATAATTTTAAAAATAATTATTATTTATGTATAATTTATTTTCAGGTTTATATTTAGTGATATGTAATATTTTATTTAAAAATTTAAATTGGCGTGTATTTTATACTTAGACTGTATATTGTTCGAAGATTGTCTTGATTTACGTCGTGGAACTTTTACCGGACGTTGTACCGTTCGAGGTTTGTAGCTTGATTTTTTTTATTCTTGGACGAAGGTTATTTCCGCACCAGAGATTTATGTACCTTCAGATGATTCACTTGTGTTAATTTTTTTGAATAAGGACTTCTTCTTTATTTAAGATAATTTTATAAATTCGGTTTATGTTTTTAGTTTTTGATTATTGATGTGTTCATAGTAATTATCGTTTTGTTACGAGTGTTTTAACTTGTAATTTTGATTTGAAATGCATGATTCAAATCGAAAAATCTCTCGTTAAGTTTTTTTGTGTGTGTGCTAAGGTTACATTAATTAATGTAAGTAGTCCTTTTGCAAATATATTTATTAGATATTATTCTTGGTAATAATCTTTTATAATTTTTGAGCTCATAGTTAATTGTTTATAGTTAATTTTGATATAGATGAATTAGTAGAGGAATAGCAAGGAAAATTTTCATATTTTTTATGAGGGAGTTTTTGCTATCATGTTTTAATAGTGTGTTGAAGTCAGGATTTTGGAGGGAATATTTTTAGTCATGTTATTGTTGCGCATGATCTGATCAGTGTCACGCGTAGTTAACAGTTTGTTTCTGTTGACGTTTGGAGTTTGGGAATAAAGTAAATATTTGAATTTGAAAGTTTTCCGACCTATTTAATTAGTGTAATTTTTGCTCGCGTTAATAAGAGGTTTTTTCATTCTATGAGTTCATTACCATACAAGTTTTCCTCTGCTTATTGCATTGTTGCCGCAGTAGCACGTCTTTATACTTTATAAAGACGATTTTTTTAAAAATTTTTTAATAAAAATTTTGTGGAAAAGTGCTTGTTTTAATGCTTATATTTTGTTTTTCTGTCCACGTTCGTAAATGAACCTGAAACTTTAGAGGACTCTATTAAAAGAAATAAACTCTCCGTAAGGCAACCCGGACTCATAGTGGATTATCTTCAATATATTTCCACATTAAACAGCAATATGAACAGAAATTGTAAAAATGATACATTTTCGATTTTATAGTAGGCTGCTTTGTTTTGTGGCGTGTTGTAACCGCTAGCAGAAGCTTATGATCATTATAACAGTTTCGGTATTTTATGACGGAGCTAAGTTCGTTTTGTTACGCGATTTATTTTAGAGATGTTTTAGTTTTTCAACCAATAGATTTTTCTTGTTTCTGTTATACGTCTATCTGTAATTTTGCAATCGAGAGTCCATTTGAACAGCTGATACTTTTACGTAGCAGCTTGGTTTCTTAATTTATTATTTGTTCATAACACATCTTGTTTGATTTTATGTTACACGGTCTCTCCATGATACCATATTATAAGTACGCTATGCTTCATAGGAATTACTGGAATTTAGTGTTTTAGTATTTCTGATAGAAATGGTTTAGATTTATAAGTTCGCGTTTATCCAAACAAAAACAATAATAAAAGAATGCCTAATAGTTTTTTCGTTTGTCATTTATTATTATAACTATTATCAGGATAAAATAAAACAAATTTTAATGAATTTCACTTTTTAATTAACACTGTAACGGTCGTCTCGCTCCAACCTGAGCTTCATCAGACATATAACTAACTTATTTACAAATTTTTTTTAACACAAGTATATGGTAACAAACACATATTTTATTTTAAATAGTTGAAGGAATGGGTACCTTTTATTACTAAAATGTCTATGCACAAAACTTTCACTACGGTTTATACAATACTGTTCTTAAGTAATAAAACTAGGGGTTTCCATTATATTACAGGGAGGTAAAGAAATTCTATGGAAATGTCAATATGTGACTGTCTGAATATCAAATAAATAAATTGAGTACGGGTGAATTATTTGTTTCTAATTGATCATTTAGGATCTTGTCGGTTTTCTTTAATTTATTAATTTCAAGTGACTCTAATAAATTAAGTTTTTTGCCGTTATTTTCTACGTGTAATATTTTAAATTCTTTGTTAAAATTGTGGTTCGTTGAATTAATATGAGACGCATATGAAGAGTCACTTTATTATTTCTAAATGAAGAAAAATGTTCTTTGATGCGTATTTCTAACGATCTGCCTGTCTGTCCGATATACGTCATAGGGCAACTACCGCAGGTTAACTCATAGACTCCTGACTTTTTATTGTTGTTTGTTAAATCTTTATTGTTTTTTATAAATTTGGATAAATTGTTGTTAGTTCTATACGCTGTATTAATGTCAAACTTTCTTAAATATTTACAAATTTTTGTGCTTGAAGAGCCTATAAACGTGATCATTTTAAATTTTTGGGTGTTATTATTTAATATTGGGTAAACTTGTGATATGGCTTTTGTAAGGAGTTTTTTATTAAATGTTATTTATTATATTCCTTTTATATCCATTGTTGATAGCTATATGTTTAATTAAATTTAACTATTTCTCGAAATTTGTTTGGTTCAACGGAGTATTGATTAATCTATGTATAAGACTGTGATAAGCCGCTTATTTGTGTTGTATCGGATGGCAAGAAGTGTTATGAATATTTATATCTGTAGTTGACGGTTTGTGGTAAATTGCAAAGTTACATTTGTTGTTAATTCTAGTAATCGTTAAATCGAGAAAGTTAATACTATTATTTGTTTCCTGTTCCATTGTAAACTTAATATTGTGATGCAATGTATTAATATAAACAAATAATAAATTTAATTGTCTCTTTGTTCCTATGAAACCTAGTAATATATCATCTACATATCTGTACCAAAATAATACATTTTGAAAAAGAGGAATTTTTGAAATAGAATTTTCAAGATGATCCATAAAAATCTCAGCTAATAACGGACTTAGGGGATTACCCATGATTAAACCTTCTTTGCAAGTGTATATGTTTTCATTAAATTGAAAGTAATTTTGTTCTATGCATATGTTTAGTAAATCAAAAATTTCATTAATAAATATTGGATTTACATTATTTTTATGGAGAAGATCTTTTACTAAAATAACCGTTTTTTCTGGAGGGATATTAGGGAATAAATTTTGAACGTCAAAGGAAATGAGTTTTGTGTTAGACGTTAAAGTAAAGTCTTTGATTTTGTTTATTAGTACATATGAGTTTTTTACGCTTAATTTAGGTTTAAATCCTGTATATTTAATAATGATATCTATAAGCCTTTTCGAGAGTTTGTAGGACGGAGCTGTGACATATAAAACAACAGGACGAATCGGGTAATTTTCTTTATGTAATTCCTAAAAAATTTGTAAATAAGTTAGTTATATGTCTGATGAAGCTCAGGTTGGAGCGAAACGACCGTTACAGTGTTAATTAAAAAGTGAAATTCATTAAAATTTGTTTTATTTTATCCTGATAATAGTTATAATGGAATTTCATCAAGTAAAGGCTGAAACAATTATATATTTAATATTATCATGAAGAGATATATTAAAGTGACAAAATAAAATAACTATTGATTTTGTCTACTTTGAATAGTATCAAATTTTCTTAAAAAATAATTTAAAATTTTGTTAGTTTATTAATTTTTTCTTCCCTCTCGTTAGGCGTAACATTGAAGCAAAGATCTCTACCTCCCATTTTGGCGAGCTTTGTACTCTGTAATTTTACCTTTGCTCCTTTTGTTACATGTTTCACTTGAGCTTACCAAAGAGCTTCATTTAAAACTATTATTACTTTTGGTGCACCTACTTTAACGACTTGTCATTATACATTTTTCGATTCGTTTTTTGTTGTCGTTTAACCCTGGAACATCACAGTTATTTTCTGAGACATGAACTTCACACTCGGGTCTCAGAAACCCAAAGCCTTTTTTAGCAAAAAAAAAAATACAAAATGTAAATATTTTATAATTTTGGGATATTATCTAACCTTAATAGAAAGCGTAAAAAAAATTTCAGTCATAGTGTTTTATTTTAAAAGGAGAAATAATTCTTGAAAGTAAAAAATTACAATTTCTCTACCGTCAAACAAAAACATTTTTATCAAAACAAATGAACATCAAATTCAAACTAACTGCTGTAAATATAACTCGATGATAATACTTGTAACAAAAAATAACCTCGTTTGGCACTATCAGTCTCAGTTATTCTTAGCCAGGTCCTCAGTTTTCTAGATTTTGATGTTCGCATTCGCAGCACAACTTAGCTCTATGCTCCATGCAATATGGTCTGCGACAAACAGAACATGCAAAACTTGTTTTTCTATCTTTCCCTTTTGCACAAAAAGAACATCTAGCTTTTTTTGTCAATTTTGTCATTTTGGGACGGGGTAACTTCAATTTCGAGAATTTCAGAAATTCTTTGGCGCAATGTTCTTTGTAAATTAGTAACGGTCAAACGTTCTCGTAAATGTGGTTCAATTAGAACCATTCCTAACTGCTTTAGAAAAGTTTTTCGATTATTTTTTCTATACTCCTTCCATTGCGGATTTGGGAGAGAAAATAAAACCATTGCGTTTATACCAGTAGCATCAAGAATATTGAAGAAAATTCGTAGGGGCCAACGTCTGGTTTTCCGCGAAGTAGTGTACGAATGGCAAAGCTGGTCAAACGTATCTGTTCCTCCCTTGGTCTCGTTATATGAATGTATAATATTGGGCTTCCCAGTAACGGCATTTAGGGAAGTATCCGAATGCAATGTTGACAGCAAAAGTACAATTTTGTTTTGTTTAGGAGTGTAAGAAACAAGTGTCTTATTTCTGTCAAAAGCTAATAGCGACGTGCCCACTTCTTTTTTCTTGAGAAAAGCAGGAGGCATTTCTGTCTTGTTTTTTCTTAGGGTCCCAAGAAGGGTTAATTGATACTGTTCTAGCATTTGTTCAGCCAGCGGAATTGATGTAAACCAATTGTCTACTGTAAGGTTTCGATTAGTTCCGTGTATTGGTTCGGACAATTTTCGAACATTAATAAGCCGGTACTGACTCACTGTTTTGCGTTGTTACTCTTCCAACGTCGAGTATTGCATTGAGCATGTAAAATGTTTTTGAATTGTTCAGCATCATTATTTTAATGCCATACTTAACCGGCTTACTAGCCATGTAGATTCGAAATGGACATTTTCCTCTGTAACCGACGAGCTGCTCGTCAATAGTGCAGTATTTATATGGTGTATAGTAGGATTTACAGTTGTCAACAAAAATGTCCCATAATTTACGAATAGGTGCGAATTTATCAACTAACCTTCTTTCAGCTCTAGTTTCTTTAGTATCAAACTTCAGACATGAAGCTATGAATTGAAAACGCTGCTCTGACATTGTTGCACGAAATATTCCATTTCCAAATGTTACTGACCAAAGTTCATCCAAGTTACAGTTTGATACTCGTAATGCACCTGCTAAAAACAACAACCCAATAAAAGCCTTCACTTCTGTGTTATTTATTGGCCGTGTGTAACTCTGTTGTCTAATATTATTACATTTACGAGCAATTTCTTCATTTGTATGTAAGACAATAATATCTAACATTTGTTCGTTGAACAATAAATTCCAAGCTTGTTCAGAAGATTGAACTGTTCTGGCTTCTCCTTTGGGACCAGGTAAATGTAAAACAATGTTTTCTCGTCTTGCACGACCATGTCTTGGTGGTGCTTGAGTACTCCAACAATGACCATTTTTACCCTGTAATCTGTAAATATGTCTCACTGGTTCGTTTACTACTTCGTCTTCATTTTCGCTTTGTCCACTGTCGGTATCTGAGAGTCGTTCTTCTATATAATCCTCATCAGAATCTTCTCCTCCAAAAATATCTTCAACGATGTCGTTTTCACACAGATTGTCTGCCTCTATCTGTAATTCCACCTCAGTTAACGGACGACGATTTTCTCTACTCATTGAAGCCATTATACTAAAACAATCAACCATAAGTTGACACAAAATAATTAACATGAACACTTGGGTCTGACGTACCCATGCTACTATTCTATCGAATATCTTACCTCTCTATTTCACTAAAATGCAACAATTGATCCCACACCTCAACACGGCAAACTGCAAACTGAATTTACATAAATTGGCGACACAAACAAATCACTCATGCGCATGTTACATTATATTAATGACGCTCTGAGTGTCTGAGACCTAACTGTGCAGTTCCAGGGTTAAATATCATTCGCAAGATTTTTATTGCCCTTCGTAGATATTTTCTAATTTCTTCTCTTTAAGAGCAAAGATTTTTTATTTTGTTTCTATTGGATGATTTATTGCATGTAAGAACGACAAAGCCCTTATAAAATTTTCTTCAGTTATGCATTATGAAATAAATTAAATTTTAATGAAGCCGACGAATTTTTCTATTTCTACTGTTTGGATCTTATTCGATTTTCTTAATTCTAAATGGCAAAAAGTTGCAAAAATGTTAAGTAAGTGATACTTTTAAACACAAAAAAATTATGCTAGTATATAAACGATGATTTAACAAGCAAAGGTGCGTACGCATTTTCTGAATATTTTCTAAGAAACTTATTTCTGGCTTTATATATTGATTTTTACATTTTATTATACAACAGAAAAAAAGCTAGGCAGAGTGATGAATTTTTGGTTTAGATTAATGAGATATGAATAGAAATGATAGAAGTAGATACATTTTCTATTTTCTTGGCCTGTTGTAATCGCTAGCGGAAGCATATTATGATTATAATCATTTTAACATTTTTTACGACAGCATTGACCTCGTTGGAACCGCGTCGAGTTAGACGTAATTGCCAACGTTTCGTCCACTGTTTCAAGGGACATCTTCGGGGCTGTACGTAGATGTTCGACGTTTCGCAGTAGCTTGAATAATGCTATGACAGAGACCGGCACAACTTATATAGGGGGGACCGGGTCAGATGGTGTCCTGCTATTGGCCGGGGACAATGAGCCAATAGCATGCGTCGTATGGGCGTGGTAACTCTTAGTAGAGTTCAGTAGAGTTTTCCACGTTGGATGTAACGTATAGCTATCGTCTCTATTGAGATTGCGGGGATGTTTGTAAATTTCAATAGATTCACAGATTTTCCTACAGAAATAATGCGATTCAAGGGACAAAAGCTTGACATCTTTGAATAGAATTTGATGTCCGGAGTTGAGTTTGTGTTCTGCCAGCGCTGAGCCGGCTATATGTAACAGAATAGTACAACGTTCATGTCCGGACAAACGCACACCGACTGGCCGCTTAGTTTCGCCAATGTACACACTGCCACACTGCCACTGGTTCGTGTGGCAGTGTGTACATTGGCGAAACTAAGCGGCCAGTCGGTGTCCGTGTGCCCGAAGATGAACGTTGACTAGACTGTTACATATAGCCGGTTCAGCGCTGGCGGAACACAAACTCAACTCCGGACATCAAATTCATTCTATTCAAAGATGTCAAGCTTCTGTCCCGTGAATCGCATTATTTCTGTAGGAAAATCCGCGAATCTATTGAAATTTACAAACATCCCCGCAATCTCAATAGAGACGATCGCTATACGTTTCATTCAACGTGGCAAACTCTACTGAACTCTACTAAGAATTACCACGCCTATACGAAGCATGCCATTGGCTCATTGTCCCCGGCCAATAGCAGGCCACCATCTGACCCGGTCCCCCCTATATAAGTTGTGCTCTGTCATAGCATTCTTCAAGCTACTGAGGAACGACGAACATCTACGTACAGCCCTGAAGATGTCCTTTGAAACAGTGAACGAAACATTGGCAATTACGCCTAACTCGACGCAGTTCCAACCCGGAAACCGAGATCTACATCTAGAGAACCACCTCGGAAACCTACAGCATTGACCTCGTTTGGTTACACCATACGTTTTAGTTTTTAAACAAATAGATTTTTCTAGTTCCTGATCCACGTCTATTTGTAATTTTGCTCCCGAGAACCAGTTTGAGTAACTGAGGCTTTTATGTAATAACTGCGTTTCTTCATTTATTCTTTTTTCGAAAAATTTCTCGGTTTATTTTGTGTTGAACGTCCTCTCTAGTTTATTGTCTGAATCAGATTATAAGTAGGCTATTCTTAAATAAAAATAATTATTTACGACTGTTAGGACTAAAGGTGCAAAAAATAAAAATTCTATTTGAAAATATGTAATATTATGCAAGCGTAAAGAAATCAATTTTGTCTGCTAATCAATTATTTAACTTTTCGCAATTTTTAGAAATGCTTAACTATAGAAAGGCATAATTCATTTTTTAAATAAGTAATATTAATCGGTGTAAGAAGAAGTCTTTGATAAGAAAAGGCTACCTGCAACCTGTATGTAACGACAATATTATACTACAGTAATTAAGGGCTACCTATCTAAAGCGGCCACTTGAGGTAACGGATAGTTTCAAGGTTCCCCGAATCGAATATAAGGAAATTCCCATATACGAGAACTCGTTATTTACGGCCACCTTTAACAAAACAACCTCGGCCAAATAAATCCAAATTTTTACGGCCAATCTTCATAGAAAATTACCTGCGGATATCGGCCGGACTATTTATAATGTATTTTTATTGATGGAAATACCCAATATTATTTCGTATTTGTGCGAAATTGTCCATAATTATGTATTCCTAGTATGTACACATAATTAAACTATACTTGTAGAAATGAATGCGATCTCAGTACCGAAGACGCCCGACAGCAAATTGCCGGCACAATACATGCATGTTTATGTTCGATCAAACATAGATCGCCATCATTTCTACAAGTTGATACATAATGTGGTCTTTCAGTTACTTGGTTAGTTTAAAATTCTTTACGTATGCGAAAGATTCTTTCGGTTACTTGATTAGTTTAAAGTTGTCTCCGCATTTGAAAGGTTTTAAATTAAGTATGTCGCTAAAAAGGAAACGTTTGTCGCTAAAAGACAACATGAATATAATCACAGAAAGTGAAAAGTATGCGTAAAGTTCGCGAAAATTGACCGAAAAATATGGTGTTGGACAAACACAAATTAACGATATTATAAAAATAAAGGTGAATTAGAAAAATGGTTGAGGAAGGTCTTACCTTGGAGCAAAAACGAAAACTTCCGAAGTCGAAAGGATTGGATGTGGATCAAGTCGTCTACAATTGAGTTTATATATTTATATATATATATATATATATATAGCGAGTCTTTGCAGCTTTAAAGCCGCTTCTCGCATCCTAAGCGCCAACGCTTCTTATCACTCCAGTCTCCCTCCTGCAGATCTCGTTCTTTCATCTCTTTGTGTATATTTTGTGCCCATCGTTTCCGCAGTCTTCCCCGTTTGTTTCTTCGTGGAGGAATCCATTCCCATACTTTTCTGGGAATCCTTTCGTCACTCATGCGACGCAGGTGGCCGTACCACTTTAGCTGTTTTTCATTTATTGTGTCCAAGATAGTATCTGTAGCCATCATTCTTCTTCTAATGTTCTCATTCCTAACGTGGTCGAATAAAGTTAAGCTACAGCATCGTCTCCAATAAGACATCTCTGCTGAAAGTATTTTCTGATTGATGTTTTTATTCATGACCCACACCTCCGACCCATACGTCATAACCGGTTCAATTAGTGTTTGATATATATTTTTTTTGTTTTTTTTTTGTTAAGTTATTATTCCACAGGATCGGGTGTAGTGCTCTAGTCATATTCTTTCTTCTACTTATTTTCTTCAATATGTCCTTCTCATCCCTTCCATCTTCGCAGAAGGTGACCCCAAGATATTCATACTCCTTTACATTTTTTATTACTCCACTTTCCAATTCCAAATCTTGTCCCCTTCCTCCTATAACCATATACTGGGTTTTTTTCGTATTTACTTCTAAGCCCCATTTATTGTATTCTTCTATGAGTCTAGTAAGCATATATTCCATGTCTTGTTGGTCTTCAGCAAGTACTAGTTGGTCGTCTGCGAAGAGAATTGTGTGTATACGGCTACTTTCCAGATGTATCCCCATGGGGCTGCATTTCCTACTCCAATGCTTTAGAGCCGCTCCTAAGTAGATTTTGAAAAGGGTAGGGGACAAGCAGCAACCCTGTTTCACGGCTTTTGTTGGTTGGAAGGGTGCAGATGTCTGTTTTCCGACTTTGACCACGGCTTGATTTTCTCTGTAGAGGATTTTTATTGCCTTTATATAGTCTTTATTTATGCCTTCGTCTTCCATTGTAATCCATAATTTCTGAAGAGGGACGGAATCAAATGCCTTTTTTAGATCTATGAATGTAATATGGAGTTCTCTATGTTTTATTATGCTCTTTTCTGCTAGATGTCTTAGGGTGAATATATTGTCCGTACAGGATATTCCCGGTCTAAAGCCACTTTGTTCTTCTATTTCTCTGATTTCTTTCTCTATTCTAGCTTTAAGGATTCTTCCATACAGTCTACCAGTGGATGAAGTGATGCTTATACCTCTATAGTTCCCACATTTGTTTCTGTCGCCCTTCTTATATATTGAATTTATGAGGGAGATTGTCCAGTCATGGGGTATGTCTTCTCCAATTAGACATTTATTAAATATACGACATATTACTTTCAATGCTTCTGTTGTTGCATGTTTTAGTAGCTCAATAGGCAGATCACCTGGTCCAGGTGCTTTATTATTTCTCATTTTCTGTAACTCTTTTTTTACTTCTTCTACTGTAATCCCCTCTATTGTATGTTCTTCCACTTTTAGTAAAAGTAGAAGAACAATTTATTTTGCAAAGCCAAAAATAAAACAATTCCAATATCTGAGCTGCCGCTTAAATAATAAGCACTGGAGTCAGCAAGCAGTATAAAGATAGAAAATTTCGCAGCACCAAATGGATGGGGAAAGATTCTGCCGGCGACATAGTATAACTTTTAAATAAATTTGTGGTGAGTTCGCAGAGCTTGATTTGGACGATATAGAGGACTGGAAAACTAAGTACCGTTTATTTTAAGGAATTATTCTCATCGAGATGTCTACTATATTACTGGCGAAACAGGTCTTTATTACCGCGCCATGCCAAATAAGACATATACATTAAAAAATGAGTGAGAATTTTGCAGGGAAGAAGGTAGCACAACAACTTTTGACTATTTTACTGTGTGTAAATATGGAAGGTGAGAAAAAAGATCCATTAATAATTGGAAAAAGCAAAAATCCTCTCTGGGTTAAAGGCAATCATATTGACAAATTACCCTTAGTTTCTAACAAAAAGGCTTGGATACTTTTTTTTAATATATATTCTAAAATTTCTATAATCAATGAACTGTCATTAACATCATTTTTTACAACATAACTTTAATGATAAATTGTTTCTTATCTTGAATAGATATTAGAGTCTTGTAATTTGGGAAAAGTCCCCTTTGAAAAAAGTACTGAAAATATTTGCATGATTTTAAATGAGTAATTAATAATATAATTACCTATCTATCCGAGTAAACTCAATTAATAAAACAGAAACGATATGGCTAACCTATGGTTTACAATTACAAATTAATTATTAGTACAGCCTACCTCTTAAGTGATAATTTTAATGATAACTCATTTGATATCGTGAATAGATATTAGAATATTGATATTTTGGAAAAATCCCCTTTGAAAAAGTACTGAAAATATTTGCATGACTTTAAATGAGTAATCAATAATATAATTATCTATCTATCCGAGGAAACTCGCTTAATAAAGCAGAAACGATATGCAAATTAGCAGTGTGTATAAATTCCCAAAATTCAATTATAAAGACATCATTCCGAAATATCAGTCACTGTAGAGCAAAACAACCCATTAGAATGCTACCAATATTTCTTCTCATATTATTTGCAGCTAGCACGCATGGTAAGTGTTAGAAATCCTTTTTAATGACACGGCTAAAATATTTATTAAATTAGGTGCACCAGAGCCTTTATCGCTTTTACTCAGTGCTCCTCCTGGAAGGATCGTCGGTGGTGAAGATGTGACCATTGAGGAACTCCCCTACCAAGTTTCCTTACAATTACTTGGCGGTCACTGGTGTGGAGGTGCGATTATCAGCAACAATTTTGTACTTTCAGCTGCTCACTGTGTCAGGTATTATGCAATAAATTACCAATAAAACCGTCAAACTTATATAACTCCTTTCTTATCAGCTGGCCACAATCATGGTATAATATACGAGCTGGCTCTTCATATCACAACTCTGGCGGAGTAACAGTTGGAATTAGTAATATTATTGTTCATCCAGATTACAGTTCTGCTAGCATAGAAAACGACATTACCGTTATTTTATTATCATCTTCATTAAGCTTCAGCGCATCAATTGCACCAATCGCTTTAGCTTCGGATAATCAAGTAATTCCTGCTGGAACTAGCAGTGTGGTGTCAGGATGGGGAGATCTATACGAGGACGGTCCAGGACCTATACAACTTCAAGCTGTTACAGTACCTATTGTCGAACAAGAAGAATGCTATCAATTTTACGTCGATCATCCGCTCTCGGTCACATCCAGCATGATTTGTGCTGGCTTCGTTGAAGGAGGAAGAGACGCTTGCCAGGTAAACATATACATATACTATTTGTTGTATTACTGCCTGTCTAAAAAATTTAAAAAGTGTGTATAACTAAACAAAATTAATTTTTCAAGAACTTTATGCAGTGCTTTTGTCTAAATGGGTGTTTATCAATATTTTTGTAGTTACCTTGAGGTTAATATTGAAGATTACTTTTTTTTAAGTACTACGAGCTTTTTTGTCCTTTACTATTTTTCGCTTTCTACTGCTACTTCGGAATATTATACATCTTTTCACCATACCAATCCTTTTAATTGATTGTATTCGCTTCTAATAATTATATTATGTTTATTAATTTCTTGATTTCTTTCAATTTGTAGCTAATATCTCTTCTTTACACTACTCTTTCCTGAATTATTAAATTTTCAGCAAAATCGTATATCCAACCGATAATATTCTGCAGTTATCGCTTATAATTGGTTGTAGTCTTGACCTATACCTTTTGAGATATTTGTATGGAATGTGTATGGAATTTATGAAATTAGTTATATAATATTAGCTTTGTTCCACTAGCAATTCATTTGGTAAACTTGTCTTATTTAATATTGGTTCAAGACGTATCTATTACTTGAATTATTTCTAAGCCATCTTTTTCTACTTTTCCTCTCGGTACCGAAAATGTTGTAGTTTTTAAATACGGGTAGTAATTAATAAATAACGAAATATTGTAATGTTAAACAAATGGCATTTGTTTAATATTAATTTAAACAAAGCATGTTTGGAGTATAAATTTAATGACGGAATGAAAATTTTAATAAATAATCTTTTCCAGGGAGATTCTGGCGGTCCTTTAGCAGCAAACGGAGTGCTAGTTGGATTAGTCTCATGGGGTGAAGGCTGCGCTCAACCAACCTATCCAGGCGTATATGCAAGTATACCATACCTTCGATCTTACATCAGAGGAATTACCGGAATTTAGTGTTTCTGTATTTGTAACAGAAATAGTTTTTGTTTATAAGTTAATGTTGTTGCAAAAGAATACAATAATAAAAGAATATACCTAATAGTATTTGCATTTTTTATTTAGTATAACAAAGAAAAGAAGTATAAAACAACAATATTAGTGTGCCAAAATAAAAGAATAACTATGAATTTTGTATACTTATAGCAGTATTAAACTTTCTTACATTTATTTTTACTCTTAGTTTACCGCCCTATATATATATATATATATATATATATATATATATATATATATATATATATATATATATAGTAAATTCAATCAGTTGGCGATTAACTTTACTTCAAAGTATATATATTTAAAACAACCCTACATGTTTCGGCAATGATGCCTTTATCAAGGATATAAAATATAAATGACAGTATACTAATGTCAAATAATTGAGTTGCTATGGATAAAATTATTCAAAGATACATTCCAATTGAATAATAATAAATCATGCCTTAGTATTCCAAAAACAGATAGCAAGGTGTGAACATATGTGTTGTCCGCTGCTAGCAGCTTGTGTCTCTTTCTGGGTATGAACTTGTGTGTTGGTTGCTGCTAGCAGCTTGCGTCTCTCTCTGGGTGTGTGGTTTTGTGTTTGTGTGAGCGCGTAAGTGTAGGGTTTTGTATGTTAGCGCGCTCGTGCGTGTGTTTAGTGACCGGTCGCATAAATTTAGAGATTTTGTGTTTGTGTAAGAGCGTAAGTATAGGGTTTTGTATGATGGTGCGCTCGTGCGTGTGTTAAGTGACCGGTCACGTAAATTAGAGAGATCGGATAACCAGCCGTTGCGCAGGGCCGCCAACCCTTTCCCGGCAACTTCTTAACTTTTCCGTGCAGTACTTCGACGGCCTGACCCCCGCCCCATCGAGGCAAGGCGCAGACCAGCGAAGCGCACCCTGCACGGGGTTGCTCATGGCCAACCGAGGGAAGACTCTTAGCGGCTACTTCGGTCGACGACGGTCACACTTTGTGCCATCTTATCTTTTCTTACGGAGTTTTGGTGTTAGTCTCTTCTTACGTTTACCCTTCTGTTTGTTTATCCGATGTACGTCTTCTCAGAATTAAGGCATGAAATTTCATATACTCCCTGGTTTTCTAATGGTATTCTTGTTTTTGGATTCCGAAGGACTATGCTGATTTTTTCTGTCTGCTTTCAATGTGGTTTCAATGTTGTGTCTTCGTAGGACTCTGGATATTCTGCCGGTGGTACCTTTGACATAGGGTAAGTAGGTTTTGGCTATTGATTTCTCTTTTTTCTCTTGTGGTGTGCCTCGATTAGGTTTTAATGCTTTGTTGATTGTCCGTTTGCTAAAGCTATTCTGCTGGAAAAGACGAGAAAAGACGGGAAAACTCCATCTTTGGCTCAGCATGTAAAGGAAGCGTCCCACACGATAGACTTCAGCAATACCAAATTATTGGCGAACATAGAACATATGAAAACCAGAATTATCAGGAAAGCTATCGAAATTGAGAAACGTCCGGACAATTTGAATTCGCGAGATGATACCCAGAGGCTACCATCAGCATGGAAACCAGTTTTAAGCAAAGAAGTAGTCAACAAGAAACAACAACCAAAAACAACTACACCGCAACCCAGCCAGCACACTCCAGCTACATGCCCAACGACACGGAGTCGCGCACACACTCAACCATGTGTAACCAACCAGAACGCTAATCGGGAATATAACCACCATCCTAAACTCGACTACGTCAGTTTACGAGTAACCAGAAGCAGAAGCAGACAGTTATCGCAGACCTGAAGATGGCAAATGTGATTTTGCCGAAACGTTGTCCAGAAACCAGCACCGGTCTTTACAAAGACCAAACAGTGGAAGCGCGGAAGAAAACCCGGAATCCAGTTACAAACACATACTACTATCCGCGGAAACCTGAAAGAAAACATATATATATATATATATATATATATATATATATATATATATATACACCTATTTTCTAAACAAGCGGAGATCCATATATCCCACAGACAACCTGAAATCTACCTAGAACGAACGGCATTTTGAAAAACATAATTTAGAAAAAAACTATACAATTGCATTATTAGCAAAAATTTCAAAAGAGGGGTAGCAAATTTTTCGTTTAAAATATATATAAAGTATGCCTCTTATGTCGAGTTCCTTGATGTATTGTGTACAAGCTGAGCTCTTAGAATGTATATGTTGAATTATCCAGGCATAAAATGAGATCCTGCGTTGTAGCCAAACTTTCTAAACAAACGTACGTGCTAGAACGCCGATTAGGAATAGTTGAAGTAATTTGATATGTAATAGAGAAATATTTGTATACACGTCTCTCGCCCGTAATCTTTCTGTTTCAATAAATAAGTATGATCCATGTGCTTATAATAATAGTGTGTTGTATTGTATTTGAGAACAACCGCGCATTTTTTTTAAATAATTTAAATAGATAATTTGATGTTATTGCCGAACGAGAGAATCTATCTGTCCAAATTATGTATTTGTGATATGTGTTTACCGAACTTTGTGAAGTGGCATCGTCTAAATAATAAAGCGCTGATCTATACCAATTGCTGTATTTTATTTAGATACGTATTGTCGTGGGTCAGCGTATATACTGTACGTTTTGAGTTAGAAAAAAATGTGCTTATGTTAGTATTCACAATTATATTATTGAAAACACCTGATGGGATTCCGTTACAATTAAAAAAGCAAACGAATCAGAAATCTATTCGAAGTGACCTTGTAAACATTATTGTCTCCTATATATAGTGCCTTATTTGTTCTGATGGTCTTTTTACAAATCAACGCAAAATAATATCCAAAGATGCAATATCTTATGATCTGGACTGAACTTCGATATACATTTTCTTGGGAATTTGTTATATAAGCAATGCCACATAGCTAGGAAGTTATGGGGTGGTACCTTTGCTTATCTAATTGAAACCATAATTGGAGTTATTGATGCGCTGACGTTTATTCAACATGCTAGATAATTTTCAATATAATTTAAATATTTAGAATCAACTTCGGTACAGGAATAATTGCAATCATAGCTTCAATTAGGCGGGAGACAGTCGTACAACTCCCAAGCTATAAGAAACTATTTATAGACATTTCGTAAACATTAAATATGGAGGTCTAGTCTAGATCATTATATATTAAATCTCTGGATTGTATTTTGCCAGTCTTTTCAAAATAATGGTTAATAATTCGCCCACACCTCTCTACATACTAGTAGCAATATTGCTAAATAATTCGCTAGATATAATTATTACTGCTAGATATCGAGGAATTTAACTTTACTTGAGTCAGAACAGTAATAACATTTTCCTTAGTATTTAATTTGGGCTATAGTTTCCAGCGAAGAATCCATAACCTATGTTTTAGTTTACTCGGGTGAATGTTAGGAAACCTGATTGCTTTCTTGCTGGATATAACTTTTGGTAATGATTTCATGATTTGACTGCATTTCATTTTTTACTTTTATCATGGTTTTGAAAATTTTTGATTAGCGTTTATATTAATATGTATACGGTTACATATATGTTAATTAAGCTTCTAACGTAAAGAAAACCAATTTGTACATGGCAAACAACATAAAATCTCATGTTAGAAGTATGTAATAACATTGGAAATAATAATTTGAAATAACTCAAGAACCGTCGATACAAAGGACATTAAACTCATATTTTTAAGATGTACGTGCAAAACGCAATCCATTGAAGTAACATCTTCCTATGTTTTTGATATAAAAGATTATAACTTTGTCACAATTTTAAGACTAAACGTTATAATTAAAATGCATTAGCATCATCAGATGTATATATATATATATATATATATATATATATATATATATATATATATATATATATATATATGTCAGAATATTTACAAACACCGTCTTTGTAATTCTACTACATTTCCCATAATAGTAAAGTTAGAAATACTTCTCGAAAACATGAAATTTTGAATTTCGGGATATATTACCAGACAAATATTTGATTTCCTTATTATTACTAACTTAGTGACCAAAAAAGAGCACATATTAAATGTTAAATGTTTTTTTTATATCTCCGCAACTCCGCAAATAAAAAGCTTTTTGTATGACATCGAAAACACGGGTCTACAAAATTAAACTTTTTGACAGATGTTTTTATTTTGAAAACTGATTTTATATAATTTTGGTAGGCTGATTTCAAAAATTCTATGCATTTATTTGTATCACGTAAGGTTTTTTTGCAAATATTAAATGAAAAAAAAACTATATTTCTAAAAAAATTTATTTGTTTATTGAGTAAAAAGGTGGAATACAAGTTAAAAAAGTGGAAAAAAATACTTTACTCAGTCTTTTTTAAGTGAAATCTTTGTCTTTTTGCCAGAAAGCTGCGTTGTCCGGACATTTGGTTGTATGTTTTTAAGGGCATATCCCGTTTTAACATCCAGCAGTAGTCCGCCATCATCGTTATGCTCCATCTGCCTTGGTATCGCCGTTCCATTTCCTTAATGTCTCGGTGAAACGTCTCTCCCTGTTCTTCGCTAACAGCTCCAAGATTTTCAGGAAAATCGTTCAGTGTGAAAACAGGAAATGCACTTTCAAACTCATATTATAACCTAGACGATGAAAGTGTTGTAACATATTTTGAACAATATTTTCATAGTTTTCGTCCTTAGAGTTCCCAAGAAACTTATCAATTACTTCTTTAAATGAAACCCAGGCGTTTTTCTCGACATTGGTTATTGTGTTTTGAAAATCCTTGTCTTTGCATAATGTTCTTATCTGCGGCC
Organism: Melolontha melolontha; assembly: GCA_935421215.2. Taxonomy (NCBI): domain Eukaryota; kingdom Metazoa; phylum Arthropoda; class Insecta; order Coleoptera; family Scarabaeidae; genus Melolontha; species Melolontha melolontha. The sequence continues at coordinate 24,563,340 of OW285240.1, read as the reverse complement.
CAACAAAAATACCTTCTTTTAACTTGGCATCGGATACGGCTGGAAATGTCTCGCACAAATATTTAAAACACTGTCCATTTTTGTCTAGGGCTTTAACAAACTGCTTCATCAAGCCAAGTTTGATATGGAGAGGAGGCAGTAAAACTTTTTTGGGGTCAACCAAGCTATCTCTTAATACATTTTTGCTACCAGGTGTAAGGCTTGTTCTAGAGGGCCATTCTATTTGAGTCCAATGTCTATCCCTTGCTCAACTATCCCACTCACAAATAAAGCATGGAAATTTTGTATAACCTCCTTGTTGTCCTAGTAGCATGCACAGCACTTTAAAGTCACTACAAAGCATCCACAGATGTTCTTGGTAGTTTATTTTCTTTAAAAGAAGTTCAAAATTTTCATACGTTTCCATTAAATGTACCGAATGGGCAACGGGAACCGAGGCCAGCTCGTTACCATTGTGCAATAAAACGCCTTTTAAACTACGCTACTTGAGTCAATAAACAGGCACCATTCTTCTTTTACATACGGCACATTTCCTAATTTTGAAATTAAGTTAGGAATATTGTTGCAATACACTAGCGGTCCGTCTTGAGTAAAATATTGACATAACTCTTTTTCGCGATCCCGGTAAAAGCTTGATGTGACGCCAGGTGCCAGTAAATGTTTCTCACGAAGTCGGGAGGCTAACAATTCGGATGCATCCTTTGGAAGGTGCAAATCTCTAATTAAATCATTTAGTTCGCTCTGGTTAAACACTTCGGGCTCTCTGAAATCTGGTGTGAAATTTGAGTCATCTGGGTCGCAATTAGATTCCTCTGATTCTGACGATATGACGTTTTCTAGTGCTTTTGGGGCGGTAGGTATCGGTACATCTGGTCCATGAGGAACTGGTCGAATAACAGAGTCAAGATTGGGATTCACAATTTGTTTCTTATTTTTTCTGTTGAATCCTTGAACATTACACCAACAAAAATAACAATTATCACTGTGATTTCTAGGCTCTCGCTATACCATAGGAACACCAAAGCTTAAACATTTCTTCCTACCTTTTTGCCAGTTTCTTAATGCTTCAACGCAAACGGAACAAACAGTATGAGGAGCCCAGGACTTGTCTTGGTCGCCAATTTTTACACCAAAATAAGCGTGGTATACATTCTTCACAAACGAAGTTATAGTTGCCTCTGCTTTACTACGACATAACTACCAAAGATATAACAAAAGTTATTCGGATTGTTCACACAATGTCTTCTTTCCATATTTATACGTTCTAGAGCACTTAAAATACGCAACAACGAAGACAACAAGCGCGCGGACACAGTAGCACGACGACTAACACAACCAAACTGCACATAAGCAGGTTTGACCGTTGTATTGACGCTTCTGCGCCGACTCTGTTGCTTTGCTGAGAAATCTAATATTAACCAGTGTTGCCAAATCACATTTAATTTCATAAAAATCAATTCATTTAAAAATCATGCCTAACATGGAACAAACATATTCTTGTCATAGGTATGTATATTAATAAATTAACATTTTTAAGATATAGAGCGCTATAAAAAAAATTTACGTGATAGAGCAAAAATATGGCGTTTTTTGGAATAAGGGCCCCCAAACATATACAAATTAGCAAACAGCTTTCAAACATCAAAATCACTGTAGACCTGTGAAATTGGACAAGTTCTGTATTATTTTAAAAAAACATATATTTGGTAGAATAATTTTTTAAAGTACCAATACGTTCTACAATATTTCTTTATCAAAAGATAATCGAATGTCTACAAAATAATATAATAAAAATGTTCTCTCTATATAAAAAGAAAAGACGAAAATATTGAGCCGTTATGACGATTAATCCTTTAATAAATAAAGTTTGTATACGAACAGGTTTAATCGCATCCGATAATATACTATTATAACCGTACATATATTTTCTGTTATTATTAATTCATCAGCTTATCTTACATAAATAACGTGTTGACGTATCGTATTAAAGTGCGGTGTCGGCGGATTGCTAGGATCTCTTCCCGACTTTTAAATGTGTATTATGTATATCGAAGCGAGACGCCCTCTGCCGCAGATATAGATGCACTATAACTGTATAAGAGGTGAAAAAATTGGTAAAAATGAGATCCAATATAAATTTTAAAATTCATCATTACTGAGTGAACTAATTCCTATAGTCACGAAATACATGCAAAACAAAACGAGATCCAAAATTGGATCTCGTTTTGCAAAACGGACCTCGAGTGGTATGTGAAATGAATAAAAATGATCTCCATTTGTTACGATACACACACACACACACACACACACACACACACACACACACACACACACACACACACACACACACACACACACACACACACACACAGATATATATATATATATATATATATATATATATATATAAATATAGTATTTTCGTGACCTTGGTATGATAAGGTAAATTTAATCGCCGAATAATTAAGTTTACCTTATATATATAAATATATATACAGGGTTATGATAAAGTAACGCACAAAATTCATAAAACGTACAATGTTCATTTTTGAAAAAAATGCAAAAACACGTCAAACAGTTTATTTTATTCCGCGCCTTTTAACATAAGTCAAAAAAATAAAACGTCAAATTTGTCAAAGTTATGACGTCATCAATATTTTTTTTTAATATGAAGCTTGGTTTTTTTTACTTTATTTGATAAAGCTTGTTTTTCTGCATTATAAAGAAATAATTGAAGTAGGGGTCACATAAGAAAAAACTGAGAGAATTAATAAAAAACAAAATAAACTTTATTATAGTAATAACATTTAAATTAACTAAACAGTCCATTAAACCAAAACGATTTCTTACAGGAATTGTCCAAACTGTGTCCCGTTCACTATCTGACATAGGCCAAGACGATGGTAGACCTGATTTACAGAGTCTTCGATCATCTGCGGAGTTATACGAGTCATTTCATGTCTAATTCGTTCCATTAAGTCTTCTAAATTGTCTGGTCGGTAAACGTAGACCCGACTTTTTTAAATGTCCCCTCAGAAATAAATCAAGGGAGGTGAGATCAGGTGACCTAGGTGGCCACTCCATTGGTCCACGTCTTCCAATCCACCTTCCTTCAAACTGGTTATCCAGAAACCTCCGAACATTAAGACCATAATGTGGTGGTGCACCATCTTGTTGGAACCAAATACTGGGATCATCATAATAAAATTGGTATGACACTAATTGTAAGACTGACATTGACAAACAGTTGTTTTATTACTAGGTAACTTTAAGTTTTAATTCTTTTAATATTTAGTTTCTTTTCATAAATTCAAAAACTAGTTTATTTTGTTTTTTATTAATTCTCTCAGTTTTTTCTTATGTGACCCCAACTTCAATTATTTCTTTATAATGCAGAAAAACAAGCTTTATCAAATAAAGTAAAAAAAAAACAAGCTTCATATTTAAAAAAAATATTGATGACGTCATAACTTTGACAAATTTGACGTTTTATTTTTTGGACTTATGTTAAAAGACGCGGAATAAAATAAACTATTTGACGTGTTTTTGCATTTTTTTCAAAAATGAACATTGTACGTTTTATGAATTTTGTGCGTTGCTTTATCATAACCCTGTAAATATATCAAAGTTAGTTTAATTCGTTGCTTTCGTTCTTGGCGATACCGGGTACGCCATCTGGTGAAAATTATAGTCGCTGTATTTAATTGCCACGCTTCGACGAGAGCGATTTTAATGACACTTCTGTTTGAACTACGAGTCTATAACATCGATATCTTGGTGTGCTCCAATATTCGAAATATAATTCACGTCTGCCCTAAGTTCTTTTGGAAATTAACGCAAGTGAGGATTCAAATAGCGCACAGTGAGAAAGTTTATGGAAGAAAACTCATTGCCGTATCGAGTAATTGCAGGTGTTTTGTTTAGAGGCAAACAGACGTATGTAGGCCTTCTTTTGTGTATCCATTAACTGGGAACTTAGGAGACAAAGCGATGATTGGGTGAGAAGACAAAGCGATAATAAGTATCCAATGTGCTAGAGATAGAAGACCACCTCGTTCTTGCCGACCACCTGTGACAAGAACCGCACATCGTTTTTTTTTCTGGATGATGCCGTGTGTGCTATCTAGGTATTTCGTACAAGTTTTGTAATGCAGTGAACTTGAAAATTCATATTTATATATATTTATATTTATATCTTATTTGTTATAATTCTGATTTCGTATTTTAATGCTAATTAAAACGGTATCTAATGTTAATTTAATTCGTATGCGTATTTCCGTTAAATTGTTCGTTTTACGCGATACACCTAAAAGAATTTATTTGATGAATGTTCATTTCTCCAGATAATTAACGCTCATAGAAATTTGTTACTTAAACATTTATAAAATTAATTCGCGTACATTTTTATCATCCCATACCAACAAAGTAATAGGTTTCCATAGTTTTTTATTTACTATCCTAAGAAAATTATGAAACAGAACTAACTCTAATCAAACGACTAATATTTGCAGATTAGACTGTTAAAAACCTATTATAAACCTTGGTATTCTTGCCAGCAGGTACGATTTCTACGAATCTATCACACAGAAAATTTTCCCCATCTGTGAAGTCAACCAATACAATGTACAACTTGCAAGACAACAATATAACAGTACTAATAACAGTCTTACACTAGCAACAAGAGACTCAACAGTATAAATCAGTCTTACACTAGCAACAAGAGACTCAACAGTATAAGTCAGTCTTACACTAGCAACAAGAGACCCAACAGTATCATCTTAACAACAATATAACAGTATCACATTAACAGTCATACAACACCTGTATTAATTAACAATAAAGAATTTAAGTTTTAAGTTTAATATTAAGTGGTTCATTTGTTAGATTACCTTAATAAATTAGGTTTGAGTGTTATTTAAAAAATATTTGTTTAAATAAATACAGCTTATATTAATTACTATATTATTATTTAATATTTTAAACTTACAGAAATTATCTACCCACTTATTATATAATTAAAAATTATTTTTTCTGAAGAAGACCATAAAATGTCCAAATGTTAAATTAATATATTTATTTAAAATAATATTTGATTAAGATGAATTCCAAGAAAATCATTAACCATTTATATTTAAGAAAACGGCAAAGAAAAACAATAGAAAAATAAATCATTATATGCACTAATCGGACTTTATAAAATATATAACAAGCAGCATGCGTGAATAATTTTCTTATAAACTAGACATGATAATACATAGTATTGCATATTAGTCAATTAATTTTTTTGTTACTTTTGTTACAGTTCGTATTGTCGTTTCTATTCTCTTAAATTTTTCAATTTTTTTTATCATTATTAAAATAAATCTCAAGTCTAATGATTGTCTTTCTAACTAAAATAATTGTAAATCGCTCACTTATACATTCAATCTTTATCTTTTTTTTTATTAGTTTTTTTTAATAGAGTTTACATTGAAATAACGGTGGCCGTTAGTATGTTGATGTTACGATAACATGTTTTTTAATTGATCTTATCGAAAGATGTTATTGTTCCTAAAAACCCCCTTAATAAAGTACATATGATAATAGACAGATAACGTCTATATTATCGTGTTTAGTTTAGTCATTATTAATTACATTCAAACTTATGTGTTTGAACACTTTTTTTGTTATAATAAATGCCAATACAGAGGAGTTCCCTTGTTGGCATTATTTTTACTTGATTTTAAAAGATATTTTGCTGTTTTTGTTCTTTTTGATCACCTGTTAGATTTGGTTATAATATTTTGAAAGAAGTAAACAATACATAAATGGTTACGTCTAGTTGATTGATTTTATACAAATACACTTTCAATGTTAGAAGGATATAAACTGGCATGCTGCAACTTTCTTGATTTAAGTAAAGCTTTTGATACAGTCGCTCATATTAAATTATTATATAAATTCGTATGGTGCATATCGTTTAAATCATTGATTCCCAAAGTGGTCCAGGTGGACCCCCAGGGGTCCACGGGAGACTCGACGGGGGTCTACGTTGGCGTGACAAAAAAATGGGGGTTCACAATTCGTAAGCGGGGGTCCACGAAAATTCATCTGGTTTCGATAGTGAAGAACTAAAATGTTGGCTTGAGTTCACCTATCAATGTAGGCAGATAATATTTTAAGAAGCTTAGCGACTGTTACTTGTAAAAACTTGCATATTCCATATTCAGTACAACGTGTCGAGACTTGCAAAGCACTGCCGCTGCCGCCGTCCGCAATGCTTGTTCAGACGTGCAAAGGGACGAAGTACTACTTGTGGTGTGCGTCCTTGCAATCTTGCATGAACTTGTTTGATTCTTCACCAATATAAATACGAATGCCACGGATAAACGTTACTCATTTGTTTCCTGAATTTCGAAAAGAAAAGTAAAGTAAATTGAATCGATGTTAGTGTTTGCCGCTGTTGGAAAAGTAAGTACTTACCTGCCTACTTGTTATACATACTTTTATTTTATTTATTATTTATCTATTTATTTTACAATTTATTGTACACGTAAGTAAACAAAAAATGGAAAAATTACAAAAAAATACATAGGTACAAAAGGTGAGGCTTATTCCTAAAAGAAATCTCTTCCAACCCACCTGCGATAGGAGATATATTTATGTTGTAATAAGTATATTTGTAATGTTTGCGTGTAGTAGGTACGTATTAAAAATTAAATACTGAACAGAGCCATTACTAGATACTTCCATAAAAGAACAGAAAGCCGAGAAAGGTTGAACTTCTTGTCCCTACTTTATTAGTAATTTTTTTATTACCCGACTGTGTGGTGGTTCACTAATAATTAAATATATCTTCATAAATTGTACGTGTCTTTATATACTATATACTCGTAACGTGCATCAAAGTAATAAATAAATAATTAAAATCGCGAAGCTTTGATATCAAAATATTATTTGCAAGTATTTTCTATCGAATTAACAGAAATATATTAAAATATAATGAATGAAAAAATGTTTTACATTACATTAAAATCGGTTCAGCCGTTTTCATAAAACTCAATTATTGATCTTAGCGATTTATTGCTTTTAATAATTAGAATCAGTTTGCCGCCGGTACTTTGATTATTTCATTGCAATAATCAATTAATCCTGTTAAAATAGCCATATCCTGTTAAGTAAGACCGCCTTAAGATTACTACAACAAAGTTTTTTTTTTATTTACAGGTAGGTAACTGATACGAAACATGGCTGAATCCAAGAAGAAATGTCGACAGTACACTGTCGATTATTTAAAATCTGGTTTTCTTCCATCAAAGGCAGACAAGCGATTGCCCATATGCCTTTTATGAAACAAAGTTTTGGGCAATGACTCTATGAAACCATCGAAGCTCGAAGATCATCTAAGAAGGTGTCATCCTGATAAAATAGGTAAAGATTTGAAATATTTTCAAACATGGAAGGAAAAATATGAAAAGAGACCCACCGTGCACAGTATGTTCGCTTCAACGTCGGAAAGTAACGATGATGGTTTGCGGGCATCTTACAATATCTCATTGCTTATAGCGAAATCTGGAAAATCGCACACTATTGGAGAACAGTTAATTTAACCCGCTGTTGAAGAGGTTTTAAAAACTGTTCTGCGCAAATCTCCATTTGACATACTCAAAAGAATTCCTTTGAGTAACAACACTGTACAAAGACGTATTGACGAAATGAGCTCTGATATTGAACGTTTCTTGTGTAATTATCTGCAAACAACTCATTTTTCTATTCAACTGGACGAGTCAACTTTACCTGGTAATGAAGCATTATTATTGGCATATATTCGATTTGTTTTGGACGAAGAAATTCATGAAGAGCTACTATTCGCGAAAACTTTGGAGACGGACACTAAAGGTGAATGAATATTTAATGTCCTGAGTGATTTTTTTAAGGAAAAATCGATTCAATTCACAAACGTTATTTCGGTGGCAACAGATGGAGCTCCTGCCATGGCCGGTTAATGTCGTGGGTTTATAAGCCATTTTAAAAGAATTATACCAGAGGTAACTGCAATTCACTGTGTCATCCACCGACAACACCTAGTAGCGAAAAATTTGAGTGCTAAATTGCACCAATCGCTTCAATTTGTGATTAATGCAGTTAACAAAATAAGAAGCAATGCAATGAATACCCGTTTATTTGCACAATTGTGCGATGAAAATGATGAAGACTTCCAACGATTGCTCTTACATACTGAAGTACGCTGGTTGTCGAATGGTGCATATTTAACAAGATTTTTCTCACTTTTTGAATCAGTTTTAGAGTTTCCGGAAAGTAAAGAATCAGATTTCAAAGAAGACCTGATCAATTTGAAAGCATACATCGCGTATTTGACAGATTTGTTCAAAAGATTTATTGACATTAACTTACAATTACAATGGGGCAGCCTCAATTTAATAAAAACAAAGGGTGTAATTTCAGCTTTTCTTGGAAAATTGAAATTTATGAAGCAAAATATTAGTCCGCGCGAATTTTCCCAGTTTTCAAACTTGTCACAGGTAGAATGCCTTGATGAGGATATTCACACATACGTTCAACATTTAATTGCCCTGCATGATGACTTTAAAATCAGATTTTAAGATATTCTGACGATGGAAATACCACCATGGATCATAAATCCACTTGATGAAACGGAAGTGGAGAATGTGATATTACAAGAGGAGCTACCCGAGCTTACCACTAATGAGGAACTGAAGGTGAAATTTAAAAGAGGGTATCAAACATTTTGGCTGCAGGCAGAAATATCCGAAAAATATCCTGGACTGTGGGGAATTGCGAGAAAGCTTTTGATAGCGTTTCCTTCGTCATATCTTGTCGAGAAAAGTTTTAGTGTCGTTACAAACCTTTTAACAAAAAAAAGGAGCAGATTGAATATCACAGAACGGGGAGATTTGCGGTTATTCCTAACAAAACTGAAGCCAAATATTGATAATTTGCTATCAATCCATCAAGTACATCCCTCCCACCAAAATTATGATTATTTTGTGATTGTCATTGTAGAAGTTACGTTACGTTATTAATATTTAATTTTAATTATATTACCACTGTTACAATATTACAATGTAATATGATAATAATAATTAATAGTGTAATAATTACATATTTGAATAAATACAACACAAGGAAATTTACTATTTTTATTTTTATTTTTACCACTCCGAATGGTGAGTTTTCTAAATAAAATATGTGATAATTGATTGGTTTCTTGTGCTGTGAGTAGATGTCAAAGGAGTAAAGTTGGATGGAATCACTTTTTTGATTGGCTAACTTTACATTTTTGACATCCACTCACAGCACAATCAATATTAATTAACCAATAACTCAGCCGCAACGCAAATTTCCATAGTTAGATCTAATCTTCACATTTGTCGAGTTTTGGGAATACGGTAGAAATGTAGCTGCAGGGGGTCCACCGGAACCAGCAAAACTTTCAAAGTTGTCTATGAGAAAAAAAAGTTTGGGAGCCTCTGGTTTAAATGCTGGGAAAATTGTTAGTATTAATTATAATGACAGAACAGCTACTTCTCATACACAAATACTATTTAGAAGTATACCCCAGCGCAGTATCCTGGAACCTTTACTATTTAATATTCATATTAAATTATACTTTCAGTGTAGTAGAAAATTCTGAGAACTAAATTGTGCTGATGATGCTAATTTCCTCCTTCAACACATATATATTAAAACGCTATGTAACCAACTCAATATTTAGAAAATTCAAAATCTAACAAGCACACACTCTGAATATGTTTAAATGACAGTGACACTGACGTTGCCTCAAGTGAGATCTTTAATTCCAAACCCCTTTGAAAGGGATATTTGTCTGCTGTTTGAAAGATGGAAGATTGTCGTATAAAATAATCTCAAATAAATTTACACATGAATGCATTTGCAGTATACCTGTTTGGCCTGAATTTATAACAGAATAGGAATATACAAGATGCAAAGGTCTGCATGAAAGATAGACAGTACAAAAAGGCATTGAAAATAACAGAAATATAGAATAAAGAAAAATTTTAGCCCCTACACATGATGATAAATTATCAAGTTTTCGCAGATTAGAATTTTATATTTGAACAGTGATATAAATAGAAGAAAATATATATATATATATATGTATTAATTTGCTCTTTGGTGATAACTTAGTTAATCCAAAAACGATGCAATAAGAAAGCAGCTAATAATTCTTTCATATTTTTTTATTTTTAAGCTAAAAGGAGAAGCATATACTCCTATTAATTCTATAAAATTCTTAAGTCCACAAACGTTGAAACGCTATGTAAGTAATATTTAGCAAATCCTAAATCTAGCAAGCACAAACTCTAAACATGTTTAAATGTTTGCGCAAGAAAATAAAAACACTTTCAACAGATATCTGAAAAATACTGGAGAGATAGTTAAACGTGAATTTGTGTATATAATTACTGCTTCAGTGTTGATTGTTTCCTCAGTCAATACATTAATTAGAGCAATTCAACAGACTTAAATTTATACCTTTTCCGAGAATTTTTATGTCTCGGCAAAAGCAAGCAGATCTTGGCATAGACGGTTTCGCAAAAGTCATCTTAATTTTATAGCGCATATTTCGTGAAATAAAGGACCACTTTCATAATATTTTCTGTTTTTAGCATTTTATAGCTCAGCGCATAGAATCGTCATCAATTCAGTTCTAATTTTTACTGATAGCTCTTCGTAATTATAATTCAGTCACTATTCTGTACAAATTGAATATTTTTTTATTTGCAAAACAGACCATTTATAGGAACTAAGTTATTTTTGAGAATTTGTATTGTTGTAAATCTTTCTAATAGAACTGGTCTACAAATTTTAGCTATTCTTAATAATCAGAAATTAAATATGTCCCTGTAACTTATATATAGAGCAGACCAATTTCCGTGCTCGCCATGAGCGCCGGTATGGGAGTGTAATTCGTAATATATTAGAATATGCGATAGAACAGAGACGCAACATGAGCTTGTTACCGATATAAGTATAGAAGTAGAGACATTTATTCTATCAGAAATAATTAAATATACACATTTGGTTTTCTGCTATTAAAGTAATATGCATAAACACACGAAAAATAAGAATAGTAAATATAATAGCAGCGTTGTATGTAGCTATAAATAAAATGGAAAATGTATGAAATCACGGCAGAGGATTTAAAAAAACACTTACCGTTTTAAGCGTCTTCCAAGTATTGACAAACTGGAGAAACTCGATTCTATATTTTCAACATCAGGTGCGTTTCTAAGGTTATTTCTGAAAAACATGTCCGCCGTGAGGAGAAAATATGTTTATATTCGGAAAACGAGCGTTCTACATCTAGTGATGTTATATTCGTATAATCAAAATACTTTTTTAAGCAACTTAACGCATCTGTAGACGTGCCCTCACAAATACGTGTTAAGGTGTCAAAATCTGCATTTCTGTCTAAAACACTTTCAAATTTAATTAGAACATTTTCACTTTTTGCGTCCTCTACAGCACACAGTTGTACGTGAACATCTTTAACGATTTGCACTGATTCCTCTAACGACATCGACGAATTTTCTAATTTTGTTGTTGCTTCTTCTAGTTCCAAGTAATTTTCACGAATACTTTGTAAATCCATTATAATCTGGGCATCTTGAAATTTTTTCTGGCTTGTATTGATATCTGCACTTTCTTTCGAATCGAATAATAAAACCACGTTCTTAATTTTTTCAAAATGTTCATGATAGTAAAACCCCGCCCGTAACCATGTACCCCAACGTGTCAGAATCGGCTGTGGTGGCTCAGGGTTATGGGGACACAATTCGTGAAATTTCCGAATACGTTTTGGAGATTTCAGGAATACTGCCTTTGTACTCGATATTAAAGCATATACCTTTGGATAACATTTACGAACCTGTTCTGCCACAAGGTGTAGACCATGGAGTTTACAAGTAATATGTAACAAGTTAGGACAATATTTTCTAAGAGACTGGCCTACAGAACCTTAGTACCTGGTCTTTCGAAAGTTTAAATTTTTCCAAAGTATCTAATAGCACCTCTGAAATTTTTTCGGCATTATATTGTTCTAGTCGTCTGGATGCTAATAAAATTGAAGACGTTGGTTGATGTGGTTCCATATTACGCGCCATCACATTAACTACAGATTGGTTTTTGCTGTCAATTATTTCGTCCACACATAACCACAGTTTTTTATTTTTCAGTTCGGCTTAGATTTGATTTTCAACCTGTTTACGCACCGATGGTAAATTCCTTCGTAACGTTGTCGTGCTCGGTAATGTTTGATTCGCGTATTTATTCCAAAATGTAATAAATGAATCATTACTTAATAAGGTAAACGGCAGTATACACACAATCATAGTTACACATAGTTCATGTATAAACTGTTGTCGATTAGTTTTGTTTTTGTTGTGCTTCGAACTGCTTACGTGTTCTTTACAATGTGTTTTTGACCAACGCATTAGATATGTATTGCAAACTAAACATTTAATTTTTAAGCCATCGTATATTAAGTCCGGGAAATCCATAATAACATTATTAACTTCGTCTGACAACGATCGTTTTCTCGATTTATGTGTCGACCTATGCTTACACTTACATGCAGTCTAAGCAAGTACCAAACACATACTGAATGCTTTTTATTAATTCTGATGCTATACAATCATCCTCACATCGGCGCACATGGCGAGCACGAAAATTGTTCTGCTCTACTTATATAGTCAATTTAATTTCAAATCTGTTAAAAGTTTTTGTCATTACGAAACTTTTTTTTTAATAATTTGTAACATACTAGAGTGAGAAGAACCTTACTTATTCATATACAAAAACCAGAATACTTTTTATCAAAATTTAGTGTAAAATATTATACCTGGCACTGATAAATTGAATGGGAAGACGAAACACATGTTTGCAAGTCTGGGGACCAATTTTCACACAAATATGTACTTGTATTATGTGTTCTACCCGATTATTGTGAGTGGGTGAGGTTTTTTCACTCTAGTATGTTTCAAATTGTTTTTGTTATACACTGTGTCCATAAAGTATGGACACAAGCCCGTAATAACGTTATTGTGCATTATTTGACAAAATTCAAAGATATATCGATTAATGTTTTTTATTAGCTATATTTAGATGCTACTATTTTGTTTTTTCCGTCGACCTTGAATAAGTTATGACGTCATTGATAATTTTTTAAATGTCATCCCCATTTTTTTTTGGTGGATATTGAAAGCTATTTTTTAAAAAACCTTAAAGATCAACACTGCAACTAATTCATTTAAGCTCTATTAATTCACTTTGACTGGCGCACGTCTCGCCGGCATTTATGCAGAGACCCTTGGTGGTAATACAATACCTGTGCAATATTGCAGAATAAGAATAAGAAATAATCATCTTCGCTATAATGTTTTAAATTTTGTGTTTTATAGTGTTTTAGAAATGATTACTTTCGGACGTGACATACGGCCTCATATGGAAAACGTTTCCTGCTAGATAGAAACGGGGACGAGATTTGAAATCGGTATCCTAAAAATAGTCAAATTCATCTAGAATTGTGAGTGCTGATTTTTTTTTTAGACTATTGTAAGTAGAATCTTTTGGAAAAGGTAAGAAAGGCGTAAATAATCAAAGTAATTATGGTGTCCATATTCATTTTATTAATAAATTTATTAAATCTTTATTATTTGAAATGTATATTAAAATTATTATTCTGTGGTGTATAGATACCATAACATTTTACAGTTGTTTGCGTTGACAACGGCAATTTTTGTATTCTACAATTAAGCAGTTAATAATTATATATTTTCATTCAGTTTAGATAAATTGAATGAAACAAATATATATTTAGATATTTTATAGATAAAATTTACTCTTACATTTCGATATTAACGTTGATAAATATTTTATCAAACATATAGTTGCCTATAAATGTGGAACAATTTGTTTAGGAATACTAAACTAAATATCTAGTGAATACTTCAAAATGATGAAGCACATTCAATTCGTCTTGTTTATGTTTTCTTGTGGTATTTTATGTAAGTAAAATTATGTAGTACAAGTAAAATGTAAAATAAGTAGAAATAATTATTCCAATACCACTAGGTGCCCCAAATAAATCTTTAGTGGAATCTTCTTCCGAACTCGGTGGAAAAATTGTTGGTGGTGTTGAAGTAGTTATTGAAGAGTATCCGTATCAAGTTTCTGTGCGATTATTGCTTAGTCATAGTTGTGGTGGCTCTATAATTAGTAATAATTATGTAATTTCCGCTGCCCATTGCTTCAAGTATAACTAATATAATTTTTGAAAATGACAAAATTAAACCATTATACATTTCAGTTATGATGCTGTGTTCTACACCATACGCGCAGGTTCCTCGTATCGCAGTTCCGGTGGTGAAATAATTGAAGTTAACACCATATCCAAACACCCGGATTATAATTCCGAAACAGATGATAATGACATTGCAGTTTTATTACTTTCAACGTCTTTAACATTTAGTGAATCAGTTGCTCCTATTGGATTACCTATGCAAAATCAAGAGATTGCCGATGGTGTAAATGCTATTGTTACAGGATGGGGAAGACTTTCTGAAGGTGGAAGTTTACCCACTCAACTGCAGGCAGTCACTGTACCGATGGTGAACCGTGATGCATGTAATGCGTCTTACGCGACCATAGGTGATGTTGTTACTGATGCAATGATATGCGCTGGCTATTTTGAAGGACAGCAGGATGCTTGCCAGGTTAATTTAAATAAATAGACCTTGAGAAAAAATCTTAAATATTTCGTCTTTTCAGGGCGATTCTGGAGGTCCTCTTGTAGTCGATGGTGAACTTATTGGGATAGTATCATGGGGTGAAGGATGTGCTCAGGAAAATTTCCCCGGGGTATATTCTTCAGTACCAAGTCTTCGATCATTCATTACTGAAGTTACTGGATTTTAATTTATTTTTTTATACGTTAAATTAACGTGTTTATTTACAATCACTGTATAAATAAAAATATATTATTTTAATTCCCATCTTTATCATGTACATACCTGATCAAAACACTTAATAAACTGCTATATGCCCCCACGAGCACTTGACTTGCGCCGACGAATACTATTCTAAATCTACTCAACTTACATTCAACTTATGGTTGCCCCGGAGATCTTATGGCTAAAGGGTTAACTCAGTTATAGAGGCGAGTTGAGGGGAGGTTCTTACATAAAAAAGGGCGCCACCATGTTTTTCCTTTAGCCAACAGAGAAAACAGATTCTGCCGTAATAAATGGATAAATTAGTACTACTTAATCAGTTGTCAAAAATTTAAAAAAAACCCAGAGTTCATAACGATAACAACTATATTTATTAATTAAGAAACCTCATGAACAGCTTAGAACAACGAACAAAACAATGTAATAGGCTATTGCACTATCAAATTGTGATAACTCACTAAAATTGTACACTGAGTGGTTAAGGTTGAAAACAAAAATATATGCTATACCAGAGGGGTATATGTATGGAACAAAAAAAAAACTATTTCACAGTTGCAATACCATTGATCAAAATTAATTATCGTACCTAAAACTATATGGTATTGCATCGGTAATTCATTAAAAGCTTTAATCAACCTTATACAGGTTCGATACACACAGTATATGCAATACGTACTTAGGTGGTACACACAAATAGAAATTAATAGTTCAATAAATAATTAACCATCAATGTATTGATATAATTGGATACTCCAATCAGATAGTAATCAGAACAGGTTCAGCCTGTATATGCAAAAATGTGTTTAAGATATATAAAAAAAATTAACTAGAATGTTGTTCTATAGTTGTGAAGGATTACCAAATAAATGGAAAAGATATTTATTTAAACAAAATTTAGATATTAAAATTACATCGAAATCCGTTACTGATTCAAAAAAATACTAATTTAATTTACTCAATTTTCTTTACTTTAAACAATCTGATATGCGAGATTGATACTATTAAAAAATATACTACTAAAATTTGACTTAGAAAACTTATTACGCGATTAATATATGAAAATGGACTTAGTTAAATTTTACAATGAGGCAAGAGAAAAAAATAAAATGGTGAGTAGAACACCATGTTTAACCCATTAGTGGACAGCGTCCGTTTAAAGGGACGGCGTTGTTTGTTGTATTTATTTTATTGGGAGGGGGTATATACGGACTTGCGCACTGTAGTAGCACTATCACAACCGAGGTCAACAAACTTCATTTGCAGTTTGTGCTAGAAAGGTGACGACAGTGTGTCTTCAAATTCAAAATGAATCCTGCACTCTACTCCACACGGAATACCGGGTAAGTATTTACTTATTTTATATAAGACTGGCCTACTAGTGCTGATTGTTTCATATTGATAACTTAAAAATGACTGTAATAAATAGACCTGGCTGTGTAAATCAGTGTTAGAATGTATGTGTTTTCCAAAACACTTGAAAACATGTGATGTCCCTTATAGGGGACGTCGCTCATTGTAACTTGATGTCTTACACGTTTACAGGTTGACTCTCGCGCAACTCATGGACATTATAGAGGATGATGATATCAACTCGCCTGATGTATTTATTCTCCCTCCCGACAATTCTAATGAGACAGATGTTGATAGTGATGAGTCAGATGATGACCATGTAGGAAATGTGAATCACTTACCTCGAGGGATTCTTAGTCAGCCCTGTGAACTGGTGCATTATGACGATGACAACTAGTACGAAGCAGAAGATTTGATGAGTTTAGCAGAGCTGAGGAGGAGCATGAAAGGTAACAAACTAATATACAAACTAGTTTATTACTGAAAATATATCATTCTTCAAACAGACGATGAAGGTGAACAATCATATGAGAAATCTAAATAGACAAAGAATCCCACAGTAATAGCAGATGGAACACGCAGAGAGTGTGATCCGGAGCAGCCATCTACTGACAGCAGAAATGCCAAAATTCCATTGGACTATTTCAAGCTTTTCTTTGACATGGAGCTGTTAAGCACTATAGTAGAGCAATCTAACAAATATGCATTGCAAAAGAATACCAGTTTAGACTTGTCTACAGATGAGTTACATGTATTTTTGGGAATTCTTTTATTTTCGGGATATGGAAAATATCCGAACAGAAGAATTTATTGGTCTAATGAAGACGATGTACCGAAAATTGTGCAAGATAGCATGCGATTGAAAAGATTCGAAAAAATATTGAAACATATTCACTTCAGTGACAACGCTACATTCGTGCAGGAAGACCGGTTATACAAAATCAGGCCGCTCATTGATAAACTTGCCAAAAATTTCAGACAACATGGAGGTTTGCAGAAACATCTTTCAATCGATGAAAGTATGGTTCCTTATTACGGGAAACATTACGCTAAACAATATATCCGTGGGAAACCTATACGCTTCGGATTTAAAAATTGGGCTTTATGTACTAATGAAGGGTATATGGTGGGTTTCGATATATACACAGGAAAGAATAGCAGTCTTGAAAATCGTTTTGGAGTTGGTGGTGATATTGTTTTGGCTTTACTTCAGCAAACTGAGGTGCCTAAAAATCAAGGCTACAAAATATATTTCGACAATTATTTTACGAGTTTACCATTGCTAGCTCACCTATCTGCACAAAAATATTGCGCTACAGGAACTATTCGCGGGAATAGACTTGAACAGTGTTCTGTTCCAAGTAAAAAAAAGTTGGAACAAAGAAAGTAGAGGCAGCTACAAGTTTTATGCTAATCAACACTCTACACTTTTAGTGCAATGGAAGAACAACAAGGTGGTGTCCATAGCTTCAAATTTGGAGGACAATTCAATTGGAAATGTTACTCGTTGGGATGGAGTTTCCAAATGTAGGAGAAATCTCCCACAGCCAAAAATCGTGGCTGGATACAATAAAGGAATGGGCGGCGTTGATAAGTTGGATGGTTTGGTAGCTGTTTATAGAACTAGAATACGGCAAAGGAAGTGGTACTGGCCGTTAGTAGTGTACTTGTTAGACGTTTCAGTTGTCAATGGATGGCTTTTGATGAAACGGCTGAAGCCAGATGGAAATAATGCACAGTCTGTATTAGCATTTCGCCGATATATGGCGTTGACACTCTTGAAATCTTTTGGTTCAAAACCACACCAGGGACGTGTCTCCAATCCACTCACTGATGTAAGGTTTGACAATACTGGACACATGATTATATACAATACTACCGACCGAAGATGTAAACATTGTGGAAAGAAAAGTCAGTTTATATGCGAGAAATGTAATATTGCCTTGCATCCGAAACAATGTTTCAAAGATTTTCACTTGAAATAAAATATGTTTGCTGTAATCTTCGATAATTTCTTAATAAACAGTAAGAATTTTCTTGTAAGTGTATAAGTTATTTATCTTACCTTGCAAGTTTCATATAATTAATTTTACATTGACCCAACATAATATAGATCCAATTATATTAAAAACTAATGTCAGAGAGGACGGCGTCCCCTATAAGGGACGGCCCACATTTTGCAAATTTTCAAATGGATTTAGAAACCCAGCTTATTTATAGCATTTTTAATGTCATATCATCATGAATATTGAACAAAATAATAAAATTTCCAGAAAAAATAACTTTGTCCACTAATGGGTTAAAACGCCATGCGATCTTTCAAAATCACTATTAATATTGTTTTCCGGGACTCTGTCACAAAAATGTTACTCTCACACACTACCATGAGTGAAAGATGATCCTTAGATCCGATTACGCTGATTTCTGTGTCCGGGTGATTAGATGACTGCGGATGAATCAACCTCTCGTCTAATTAGTAGATTTCACCTACGGAACTCACAGTATAACCAGTTTAACGCAATTCCGCCTATAATATAACAAAATGGAGAACAATGCCTTGATATAATTACAGCCGTCCCCTTATCTCAGAACTAACCTGAAACAAACACGTGGGCGTAAAACTTTTCCAATCCGGGGAACAATACCCTCGACTAAAATATCACTACTACTACTGAATTTAAATGAAACAAGCCAAACAGGTCAAAGCCTGCGTTCAGCAGAACAGATTACACTGTATCAACTCAATTTGACTTCCTAGTTTTACACTCGTCGACTTACTTCAAAGCGGGACTAATAAGAAGTGAACGCCAAGAATGATTGTCCTTTAATTTAAGCAGAATAAACTGATACGTCATTATTAACTAAAAAGGTACTACCCCCATACGGGATATTGAAATAAAAGATTGATAATTACTCGGATATCATGACATGATTAAAAAGCAAATGAGGAAGCCACAACCAAAATTAATTAATTAATTCGGATTAATTAAGCGATTAAAATTATACCAACCGTTACAGCGATCTAGAACAAATAGTTTTATGAGAGTCTTGCCTAGATGGCTCGCCAAACAAACCAAAAATGTAAAGACATAGATTAATTGAAAAATGGCTATACGACGAGTTAAACGATCCTAATATGTTTACAAAATTCTAATAAAAAATATAACGATGTCCTGTTTACCTAACATTGCCCAAAAGGAACGATAATGAAATATAAATTCAAATGTACGAACGATGACTCGCATAATATTTCAAGATGTTTAACTTGCGCATGAGTAGATCCAATGCTCTGGATTACATCAAGATATTAGAGTTTGAAATAGCCGATGATGTTCGATAAGTAGCAATTAAAGTAAATAAATTATATTAAATGAACATATTGAATTTTGAAATAGCCTATAATGACTTAGAATTAGCAATTAATTTAAATAAATTATTAAAAATGCCCAAACGGTGTCAGGATCATTTTTAAAGTATAACAAAATTTAGTGGACTAGATATAAAATGTTTTTTTATAAAAAAACAATTTCAAGATTTTAAAAATTCCATAGATACAGAATAGGGGCGTGGTTTATGACTAGCAAGATTCAAAAGAAAGCGTTTCTCTTCACAATACGAATTTTATCAAATATGTCGTAAAATACCTAATTTTAATTTTGTAAAATAATTAAATTTTATATATTTGTAAATAATATAATATAAAATTGAATAGGTTTGAAATGTAATAATCATAAAACCTCGTACCAAAATTAGTACTTGTATAACAATAGCAATACTGGTAAATTTCAAATTGTTCAAGTACGTTTGTAATGAAGTTTTATCATTTTATATCAGTTGTGATTTGTCTCACAGTAATAACGGCAAAACCTATCGTAAACTTACACTCACTCCAGAGATAAATGTCCGAATTTCGATTCGTTTTCGTCCATAAATAAGTGTCCATTTTCTCAAAACAAATTTATTCCTTATAAGTAGACTGTGAAACAGACGCTATCCTCTAATCAGTCATGAGGTGGCGAGACAGAGTCGGTTTCGCTTAAATAATAAGATTGATATAATTAATTTCAAGTTTATAATTTTTCAATATTTTTAATTTTTTCACTGTATAAAGTAAATGAATTTTGTATATATTGTTGTGAGGCAAATTACCACCAACATTTATAGATGTTAATTTAGTATTTTATATATCAATAAAATTTTGGAAAATTAAAAACATATTAAATTATACATCTTTAAACTCTAAGGATAAGGAAATATCAAAGTAAATATTAATATATTATGAATAGTTTTAAAATATCCCAATTTATATTAGATATTAAGCAATAGGTAATTAATTCAGAAGGAAATAGTAATTAATACAAAATTTGAACATTTAAATGTACATCATTTCCGTTGTCGGATTATCCAATGATAGATGTGAATAAAATTTTAAGGGGACGTTTTTGTTTTAAACGGCGTCTTTAGTTGAGTCTTTCGATATAGCCCGTGAGAGACGGTCGCCATTTTTCATAAAGTATTAGCGTCGTTCTTATACCGCTAATTACAAAATCAGATTTTTAAATTAATTTCGACGACACAACGTATATAAAATATTCTCAATAGATAGTGTAACATATAAGTACTTAGGGAAAAGTCTTTTGAATGCCGTATAACAGTGTTTAAATTAATAATTAACGAAAGCATCATTTTGTAATTGAAGATCCAACATGGCGATTCACTATAATTAATTTGAAAAATTCGAAAATAAAGAAGATTACCGTATTTTGGGAACCTTATGTTATAAATTCACATCCTGAACTTCATGTCCTTCAACAAGTAAAATTAATTTAGAATTCCGAGAAGATATATTGAATATTTAGAAGATCCTCGAGATACTTCCCTTATCCCACATCAATCGAGGCAATATCCTTGTTCCTTCCTTACACCCGGACCATACTTAGCATCCCATTAAAGAAGGTACCTAAAATTATATACATAAAGAGACTTTAATTTGATTATATCTTTAAATTAATCGATTGATTTAGTAAACTATTATCATTCATTTAAAAAACTATTCAGATATTATATTATATTATATATAAATATATGTATATATAAGTGTTTAGATCGTTTCTTAGCCGTTTTATTAAATGTAACAATTGATAAATTGTTGGAGTTTTTCGGCTTTTTTATGAAATATTTACAAATATCAAGTTAGTATGTATGTAATTGCAAAGTAAGTGGGGATGTAAACATTGCTGTTTACAAATTACAAAGCAAATCATACGAAATTTTTAATTGGAAAATTTTGTCTATGTTGGGACTACTTTCAAAATAGGCATCTGCTTTCAGGTCTGCCGTTTGCATTCATAACTGACACCTGCTTTCAAAACAGACATCTGCTTTCAATAACTGACATTTGCTTTCACTAACTGACATCTGCTATCAAAACTGACATCAGCTTCCAAAACTGACTTCTGCTTTCAACTTGACATCTACATTCAATAACTTACATCTGATTCATTAACACTGTTACTTTATAATGCATTTTCTAAATAGCTTGAACCTAGGTCTATTGTGGCTAAGTGGTAATAGCGACAGTCCGGCAAACTGTAGACTTGGGTTCGAGACCCAACATAGACAATATTTTTCAATTAAAAAATTCGTATGATTTGCTTTGTAATTTGTAGACAGCAATGTTTACATCCCCACTTACTTTGCAATTACATACATACTAACTTGATATTTGTAAATATTTCATATAAAAGCCGTAAAACTCCAATAACACAGGCCTGCATAAAATTTGTGATGACGTGATTTTTGTTTGTTAAGCTCAGTTTTTATATAGCAATAACTACATAGCATAACACAGATTTTTTTGTGCACAAAAGGAAAAGAAAAAAATATAAAAGAATCTTATAATAGGCGTTTTAATACATTTTAAAATGAATGTACTACTTCAAATTCTAGGTATTAACCCAAAAATGATTTTCTGTTGTGGTTTTAAAGAAATTTGTTAAATAGGCTCTCATTACCTGATGTAAATCTTTTATTACATGTATTAATTTTGGAGAAGATTTCCGGGAATTTTTACCTGCTAAATCCTATTTATTATGCTTTCACTTTATTAGTACTGCGAAGAAGGATTTCAAGTTTATCACTCCAAACAAAATGTATATTTTAATGTCATTTACTTCATTATAGCTCTGAGTGTCGATCAGTAAAAAAGTAAAATTAATTTGTCTTTAGTGTTGTGCGTGGTATTTGATAAATAAACATTGCTTAAAAATATGTCTTGCCGGTGTTGCAAAAACAAACCAGATGATTTCTGTTATATTTGTGGATATTTCGTCTTGAAAAAGTTTAAGAAATCAATTGGTCAATTTGTGAAAAATGCATATTATGCTTATTTCAAAATCAAATTAGGAGATCAAGATAAAGATTGGGCACCGCACGTTGTTTGTAAGGTATGTGAAGAAGGTTTAAGACATTGGACCAAAGGGAATAGAAAAAGCCTTCCTTTTGGAATACCGATGGTTTGGAGAGAACCGCAAAATCATCATGAAGATTGCTACTTTTGTCTTTGTGATATTAAGGGGCATAATAGAATAACTTTGAAACATATTTTGTTCCAAAACAATATTAAATCAGCTATCAGACCATTTCCTCGCAGTGATCATGTACCTATACCTATACCCCCCAAACTACTACAAGAAGATATTGAAACCTCTTCAACTTCCGGCTCCGTACAGATGGATAGTGATTTTGAACCATCAACCTCAGGTCAAAACCAACCTCAGCTATTTTCACAAGCCGAACTGAATGATTTAGTAAGAGATTTGGGACTTTCAAAAGATCTTTCTGAAGTACTGGGGTCTAGGTTGAAACAAAAATATTTGCTTGCCCCAGAAATTACCTTCAGATCTTCCTTTAGCTGAATATGACAGAAAAACTACGAAACGAAGCTTTTCTGAAAAACGAAAACGTTTTTTTAAGAAGCATAAAGAATAAATAACTATTTCTAATAGTTTCTATGTGTATATTTTTGTATTTTTTAATATAATATAAAACTAGCTTATAAATTAAATAAATCGTCTTTTTCCTATATTTTTTTATTTTACTGGTTTGAAAAATAACCTTACGTGATACAAAAAAAATAAAAGCAGATTTGAAATCAGCGCTACCCAATTACTAGAAAACAGTTAAAATTTTTAAATCAACATTCAAAGAGTTGAAAAATGCAGGCCTGTGTAATTTATCAATTGTTATATTTAATAAAAGGCTAAGAAATTATCTAAACACTTATATATATATATATATACATATATATACATTGATATATAATTATGAATAGAATAATTGGTTTACGAATGGTTTATATATTTACAAGTGTATGTGAGAAAGAAATATTCTGAATTGGTTTTAAAATTTTTTTAATAATTATGATGTATAGTATAAGGATACCTACCTTGTCGTCTACCTTAGTTTGACATAAGTTTATTAAATCTCGCTCTGACTATATATATTGGCAGGTGTAGATTAAACATATAATTTTTATTTTAATAATTCTTTAAGAAATATAGGCTCCAGTTCATCTAATGCTTTATTAAATGAACAAAATTATACGACATTCGGTAACTTAGCGGCAGAGCAAGGTCTCTTTTTCAGGAGTCGATTCTTCTTTTTGAAAAATTAAATCTTATATGATCTCCTTAAACAACCACGAGCACTTACACTTATAATAAGTTTAAAATGTATTATCACAAGCATATGGCATTAAGTCAGATAAACGGTAAAATGTTGTATGTAATTTGTGGAAATTTAAATTTAGTATATATTTTTTTTTATGTATGGTTCAAATTAACAACATATTTGAATTAGCAGATAATTGTGCGAAAATCACGTGACATAATAGGGTTATAGATCATAAACCTATTTATAATAGACATATAGTGTAATAATTGTGAATAATATTATTAGCTAGTGATTTTAGCTGATTAATAAATTTGTGAAAATATAATTTGAAAAAGACCAACTAGTTTCAGGTAAGTTTAGTCTAATTAATGTTTCTGTCTTTAAATTCTATTACTATTGTACAAATAATGAGGTTATGTTGTTATGTTATGCAAATATGGATATAAAATAAAGATTTGTATTTGTAATTACGTGTAGTCCGACGTCAATTACAAGGATTGTCTTGGTGATATAGGCTTCGATCAGGAGCAGACAGAAATTTTATGCAGTTAAGTTTGAGGCAACCAGATAGTGGGATGACGCCAACAGTTTTTTTGTAGGAATGGTCCGTATAAATTAGGAATGCTGTTCTATCTTTTTGTTTGGACGATGTCTTCTTGTATTGGGAACGTGTTCGGTTGGTATATAACAGTTTTTGTATTTTTTAAAATATTTTTAAGTTTTACAATTATTTTTAACGTAGTTTATTCTTACAAACACCCAAGCGACGCTCTTATCTTTTTTTTGTTTCTTACGATTTATTTTTGCTTAATACAAGTATTTAATTTTCTATTTATTCTAATCGACTTATTTTATATCTATATTAATTGACATTACCATTATAATAAAAAATAATAATTTTAAAATAGTTATTACATCCTTTTTTATGTCTATTATGTCATATGTATGTAAGTTAAAATCAATTATTTCCGCGGTGGATAAGTTCAAATCAAAAAATGTTACGGTCGATAAAATAGACTTCCATATGATGTTAATAACGGGTGTTCAGAAACATTCGAAGTCAAGTGGGCTCTGAACAAAAAATCGTATGTCTTTACTTAAGTATCTGATTTGTAATAATTATTAAATATCAACTGTTGTCTGTCAAAAATTGTCAGAATCGAATATCGAAGATACTAATATGATAACCTATAAAATTGTATTAAGTAAATGTATAAATCTATCTCAGACATGACTTCATATTTTCAAGGACTACTTTGACTTCGAATGTTTCTGAACACCAGTTATTATCAATCAAGGTAATTATTTTCGGAATTACGAATAAATTCATGAATTTTGATAATGAAAAGTGATTTTTTCATGATACTTATGCAAACGCTTATTTCTAACATATTGCTGTGAATTGTGATTTTAATTGCTTATTGACTTCTGTTCAAAATTCGACAGTAGTTTTGCCAGACTGTCTCAGTTGGGTGGGCACCTTCCTTGAGCTTCTTAATCTTCAGGGTTTATTCTCACGAATATCGTGGTATAGAAGAGAATAATAGGTGTATATTATTTAAACAAACATTTCCAATTTACATATTTAATAAAAAAAAAACTCAATTTTACAAAGTGTAAAATTGAACTGACACAATTTTCAGCAAAGAGGATAAAAAAAACTTTGATACCATATGAAGATAAAAGTTTAAAAAAACCTCAAATTGAATTTCCGCGAGCAAATATTTAAAATTAAAATATAACCAAAATTTATCAGATGTCATCAACTACGTTACCCTCACAAAATCAAACGTCAAAATAGAAAACTATCTATTTTCGCACGCATCTAAAATTTAAAATCATGCCTACGAATAACATGAAACAAAAAACTAACCCCGCCTTCTATCAAACTACGAGAACTTATATGAACAAAAACTATATTCAAAAAAAACGGTCTAATAAGTTTTGTTAATATTTTCAATGATTACAGAATATTACAAACTAAAAATTATAAATTTAAGAAGCTTCTGATTTCAATAGAATTATCGCTACAAATATAAATATAATATTATTTTATACATACATTCATTTTTGTATACGTCACGTCACAAAAACTATTATAAGAGAGACTCCAGATAGGTCATTTAATTCAAATTACAAGTTTTAAATACTCATAACCATAATACGTAAATGAATTTTAATCACATCAACACTATAAAAAACACACACCGTAATTATTCAAAATTTTAATCTTTAATAAAATTAAGTTTTATCCAAAATTCAAAAAACACAACCTATCTGCATAAAAACTACTCAGTCTCTAAGGCATGATGAAGCCGGAAACAGCAAGCTACCCCTACCTAACACAAAAATATAAATCAACATAACAATAATATATATATCTATATTATTATAACTTCCTGCTTGGCGCGGACTACGAACATCAAAATAGGCCCGTGCACCCTACAGTAATGGACAAAAATACACATTATAATAAATTGTTATATAAAACATTAAATTTTTATAGTTATTTCTCTGGAATAAAATATACATAAATACAATAATTTTCATATCTTCTTTTGTTTCTTCTGCAGGGAAAAATCCACTGCAATATGTATATGTTCTTTTTCTTCCAGTTTCTGGTAAAGTAGAACCACCACAATATATATATATATATATATATATATATATATATATATATATATATATAAAACAATTGATAAATTATTGGAGTTTTTCGGCTTATAAATATATATATATATATATATATATATCTGGAATTAATTCCGATTCAAGTTAATTTAAATTCATTTAACTTCAGTGTTTTATTTATTTTCGTAGAAATAAATTTCCATATATATATTTCATTGCCTTTATTACGATTCTGGCGAAATATATTTCACAACTCCTTCTGTTTGCATTAAAAGACGCATAAACAGACAACTTTTATCAATACCATCGCGCTATAACATTCATATATACATTTTAAGTTGATCGATTGTATATTTTCGGAACCGATGAATCACACCCGATACGTGATAGGGCCGTTTCAGCAGTCTACTTATAAGTTAAAGTACAAATTTCATAAAATTAAATTAGTTAAGCTTATTAACCCAGAAATTAAACTAAATCGACGTTATTTTGGACTTTTGTCACAAGACCCATGTCACAATTAATAACAAAATGTGGCATTCCATTTCTTTGTAAGTGATCCTTTTCCATATGGGCCAATCGACAGTTATTACAATGATCAATTCTCATAGTTTCTATCCTACAAATCTGGTGAGTCAAGAGGATTTTATTCAGAGTATCCCTATCTAATTCAGCGTAAGCATTTATAAAGGTAATTGATTAATTCGTCGACTGTTTTGGAAGCGGTTTTGTACTGCAACGATTGAATGGCATTGAAAAATCCCAGATCGAGAACGTTCCTATCAGGACTATTTGATGGTTGACAGAACATTTTAATATTTAAGTTAGTTCTTTGGCAAGCTTTCTTAAAACCTATATCCTCAGGATCGATATACGGTTTGATTATCTTGTTGGATCCATATGGTTGAAAGACGATTCGATGTAGGCCATTTCTGTTCAGTCGCAAGTAGCAATTTTTCGATTATAATTTTTTTGTAATCTTTTATAGTCACATACGAAATAGATTTAGTTTCCATTGTACTCGTATCAACATTTTGCGATTTTTGCTGCTTTTCTTAGCAGGTTCTTCGAAAGGCGATATGCCAAGTTTATCATCAAAATGCTTATTCTGAGATTGATTGTAACAAAGCCACTAACAGCGGCTAGAAACATTACCATCGTAAGGAAGCGTTTACGTTTACAGGTTCTGTACGGTTTCTATTACTCTCTACCAAGTACATGTATTTGGTGCTTTTGTGTTGCAAAACTACTTGTTGTCTATATGGATTTGATCAGTCACATCCTTGAAATGAGGTGTTCCATCAGCTACACTTTTTGGCTTAAGCATTGATAAGCAGTATTTTAACCGTGCAATGTTATTGACGTTCGTCAAATATGGCTTCATAGCATTGAAAGCCTTATTTGTCCTGATTTTAATCGATTATGAACTGTACTTTTACTAATGCCAATAGAATGTGCAAGAAAACGAATAATATGCCGATTATTAAGTGCAACTGCTTTAATTGCTTCTGTATTAAGCATTCTTAGTTTTCCACCAACACGTACCTTTTTATGAGAGGATACATCAGCTGCTACTAATCAATTGTTTAATGATTGCTTTCCTCGATGCCATTCTGCTAACAGTTTTTTTCAGATACTCTGAATTTGCTGGCAGTAATTTTGATGGAGCCATGCTTTAGCTTGCCATTGTAACAGAGTTTTAGCAATTTAGCATTTACCCTCTTAACTGGCGTGATGAATCATTATGATCGTTAACCTCAGTACAGCTAATCCGTAAAAATTTTACAGCATCAGGTATGTTTCCGTACTTGTCTCAGAGAGTGATCTTCGCAGTGGTGAAAATATGTTCTAACATTTAGAGAACAATCGTTCCACATCTACTGATGTAACACAGGCATACGCAATAGTTATTTATGTACCTAGGTTCGTGAGTACAGTTTTATGGTCGAAAATACGATTGCAAACCGAGACCCGTAGGGTCGAGGTTTGCATGTATTCGAGACCATGAAAGTGTACTGTACGAACCGTGGTGCATATGAGATTTTTCGTCATACCTACGTTTTTTTTTAAATAGACGAATTTGAATGATTTTCCACTTTACTTTTACTATATGTATACACATTAGTAAGATCAAGTCAGGAATATTTGTCGTATCTATGGTAACCATGTTTGTGTCGGTATAAATTTATATTTTTGATAAATGTCAAAGTATATGCAATAGATTTTCAAAAGTTTTTCTTTCTAAATAAAATTTATAAACATGAATCAAATAGAGATGGATGCTATTATAGCTTGTACTGAGATTTTGCCGGAGAAATCTAAAAACAGATACAATGAAACTTATAAAATGTTCAAAGATTGGTGTCACCAGAGGTATGTGGAGAGTATTTCAGAAAGTGTAATGCTGGCATATTTTCGTGATAGATCTATAAAGTTAAAATCACCAAACAGTTTATGGTGTGAATACTCCATGTTAAAAACTACCATATTTATTAACGAAAATGAAGATATTTCAAAATATCCTAAATTGAAAGGATTTTTGAAGCGTAAAAATGATGGTTTTAAGACTAAAAAGTCTAGTATCTTTACAAGAGAGGAAATGAATAAATTTCTTATTGAAGCTTCCGACGATACATATTTGTTGATGAAGGTAAGTTTACAGAATGATTCTTTTTAATTCGTGTTCATTCTATACTAATTTTTTGCAGGTTGTTATGATTATGGGAATTGCTGGGGCTTGTAGGAAAGATGAACTAGTTAAAATGAAAATTCATGATGTGGAAAATACAAATGATGTAATAATAATTAAGATACCGGATACTAAAAATGGATTAAAACGTTCTTTTACAATTATTGCGAAGGAAGAATATCCAATTAATTTTATGCTAATTATTAAAAAATACATTGGTCTGAGATTAGAAAATATTACCAATGATAGATTTTTCTTAAAGTACAGTTTTGGTAAATGTCGAAATCGGCCTGTAGGAAAGAACACTCGCAAAAATTCCTAGCCAAATAGCAAAATACTTGTCGTTGGAGAACCCCACTACCTACACCGGACATTCCTTTCGAAGGACCTCGGCAACATTATTAGCCGATTCAGGAATTGATGTTCTTTGTCTGAAAAGACACGGCGGATGGAAATCTTCTGCCGTGGCAGAAAGCTATGTTTCCGATTCAATGATAAATAAAGTACAGATAGCTGACCGAATTTTATATAAACAAAATATTACAGAGGCTGTTTGCTCAACTGTGATACAGAAAAATGAGAAGAAAGTTGATGATTCCATTAGGAATCCAACCATTAATAATGTTGACATTATTGAAAATATAAACTTGCCTAGTAAGAAAGAAGATTCTATTGTTCAGATAGCTAATTGTTCTAATTGTTCGTTTACATTTAATATTACAAAATCATAAGTTTTTGTGCAAGATTCCATTTTTCCTAGTTATGTTAATTAATCATGTTTGAAATAAATTTGTCATAAATTTTCTAATATTGCTATTATTTCCCTAGGGTCGTAATAAATATTACAGCCCGCTACCATAGCAACTGTCAATACGGTATGTAAAGTGTCACTTACGTTTCAAAAAAAGGTGTCATAATTGTTTACTTACGCAGTAGGTGTGACGAAAAATAATTTTTGTACTCACTTAACGAATCTGTAGTCTGTAATCTGTGTCACTATTTGCAATATTATAGCCAACTTGTCTTAATCTGTCAAAATTGGCGTCATTCTTTAACACACTTTCGAACTTTCGTTTGACACTTATTTTTTGCATCATCTATAGCGTGTAGTGTGAATTCGTCCACTATTTGCAAGGACTTCGTTAACGCCATAGCACAATTTTGTAATTTCTCTAAGAAGTAATCGTTAATCAAATTTCAATAGTATTTAAGTTCTAAAATTAAGTACTTTTTAATATATATTTTTTTCTAAGTAAAGCTGTCCTTTTTGCAATTTTCTTCCTATGGCTATTTTGAAAGATCTGGATGTCATTGAGAAAAATTGAATACATATTCATACTCAGCACATCAAAATGTTCCAGAGTCAGTCATCGAATTCAAAAAGGGCGCCGTGACTTCAAATTTGCAGGCCTGTGGAATCAAACGAAAAGCCTTTGCAATATGTATAATGCGGACTTCCTTTAATAGAGAGCCTCCATAAAGTTTCTTTCTTATGAATGAAATAATAATTCTATCACCTGATACTAGTTAACAAACAGGATAACTTTAAATTTATGAAATTCTTGTTTTAAGTCTCTTTACAAAATTACAGATTAATAAGCAACAGTTTCCTTATTTTATGTTTTATTATGCTACTTATCGCAACACTAGAGTAAATCCCTGTCAATAAAACTTGATAATTAGTTAACAAATTATATAAATGTATGTGTTACCTCAATGCATATAGTTCAAATTTATTCTACATCTCATCCAGTTTCTCTTAAGATGCTGTTCTGTTTTCTTATTTTAATCTATGTCAACACGCTGTGTAAGTTATAAACATTAACGAGCGTAATACAATATATTTAACAAAACTTTGTAGGCGTACTTGATGGACAATATTTTATAAATATTCCTCATTTGGATGGTAGAATTGTTGGTGGCACAGTTGTCGACATCGAAGAATATCCATTTCAGGTCTCTTTACGAGTATTTGGAATTCATGCTTGCGGTGCTTCGATTATTAGTAATAGACATGTAGTTACAGCTGCTCATTGTTACAGGTATTCTTTAAACAAATCGAATAAAAACTTGATCTTGTCTAAATTTGTATTTCTAGATATTCCGCTTCTTTGTACAGTATTCGAGCCGGCTCATCTTATCGCATTACGGGTGGTGTAATCATTGGAGTTGATACAATATTTAAACATCCCCGTTACAATTCACGAACATACGATTATGATATCGCCGTTGTATTTCTTTCATCTACCCTTAATTTTAGTATTTCAATCGCTCCTTTAGCGTTACCAATGGAAAATCGAGAAGTTGCTGAAGGAGAGTACAGCTTTGTTACAGGATGGGGAAAAAATGGTGAATTAGGTCAGCTGTCAAGTAAACTACAAGTAGTTGAGCTACCAATTGTTAGCCAAGACAGTTGCAATGCTTTTTACGCAGTCACGAATAGTTCAATTACCGATAGGATGATATGTGCTGGATATGTCAGTGGAGGAAAAGACGCCTGTTATGTATTTAAGTTTGGAATAAATATTATAAATGTGTAATATGCTTTTCTTTTTAGGGAGATTCTGGCGGTCCTATGGTAATCGATGGGTATTTAATAGGAATAGTGTCGTGGGGCGAAGGATGTGCCAGGGCCAATTTTCCAGGTGTTTATTCAAGAGTACCAGCACTACGTTCGTTTATTACAATAGTTACTGGGTTATAGTTCATGGTGTAAATTATTATGTACTTATTAATGTTTACGAGTGCTGTTGGGAAAATTGGCAGTAACAGTATAAGTGATACCCATGTTTTTAATATTCGTTAGATTTAGCATTTCTAACTAAAATCCAGTTGACAATTCGTACTTAAGTGAATTCGTTTTATTTACACAACTTTTAAAAGAGAATATTTTTGTGTAAAAATGGAACTTTGGCCTAAAAATTTGCGAGTCTTTTTTGCTCAAGCAACACATCGATCGCCTTTATTTGGCTTTTGCAGATGAAACGCCGTCCAAGTTTATTTTCTGAATTTCACCGTCGACTGGACAATGCACAAATTACATGAAGGTCGCCCGTCAACATCTGTTGTTGCTACTTTGTTGTTGATATTGATTCTGTGCATGAAACTCTATATACAGTGTGGTCATAAAGTTTGGAACCAAGCTTATAACCGCATTATTTTACATTTTTTGGAAAAATGCTCGGACAAGTAAATTTTCTTTTTTAAAACGCCATCTTTTGACATACAATTTTTTTCTATGACGTCATTGGTTTTCGAGTGATGACGTTATCAACACTTTCTTTAAATGGCAACCATATGATTTTTTTCTCGTTTTTGGTAGATCTTTATATCCACCAAATAGTAATATAAAACAATTGGTATGTTGCATCACAATTTTCTTGAAAAAATTATATAAATTTAGAAAAAAATGCGAAAATTTTATTTTTGTACAAAATTAAAATTAAATTAAAAAAAAATCTGAACTTAAATTTATTGTAACAGTTAACGTAAATTTTCAAAATGGACCCCACCAACCAACTGACACTGTCCCAGCCGAGTGTAAATGCTTTGCGATCAACAGTAAGTTATTCGCTCCAGGTCAAAAGAAATTCGTCTTCCCAATCGGCCAATTACTTATTAAAAAATCTTATTTAACATTAAATAGTTTCACAAAAAAGGGCCAAAGAAGTTTAATTTATTTAAAAAATTGACATGATGTGGCAGACCATTTCTTAATTAAAATTATCGCCCAAAAATTGAAGATTTCAAAAACTAATTAAGCTTACAAAATTTACTGAAATAAGTAAGTAAGTTTTTTTCACACTTCTGTCTTGTGTGAGGACTTAAATATTCTTCTTGAACAAACCGGATCGTCAAAAGCACATGTACTCATGTTACTATGCAAAAAATTTACAAAAACAAAAACACGAACTTTTTTGCAAGATATTTCTTTATGACATTCTTGCTTCTTTTTATAAAATTTATGTACAAAAATTTTAGTTTGAAATTGTTTCTATGGCGACAACATTGTTGAATTATTTACTTCTATTTCTGACGTTAAATTTTTGAGATATTGCGTAAAAATTGTTCATTTTCGCTAATATAAAAAATGGCACATATATCTGAGCGAGAAAGAATCGAAATTTTAATTATGGTTGGGTATGGGGACAAACAAATAACGCATGCAGAAGCATGCGATTTGTTTAACCATGAACACCCTGATTGACCTCCAATTACCAGGTCTACGGTGACAAAACTAGTTGGAAAGTTTATCGAAACTGGATCCGTAAAAGATCGACCAAGGCAAGGTAGACCTCAAGTAGGAGAAGATGTGAAATTAAATGTGCTTCTAGAAGCAGAAGAAAGGCATCATGTTTCCACCAGACAACTTGCGTTAGCCAATCAGGTGGCTCACTCATTTGTCGTCAACTTATTTAAAAAAGAACACTATCGTCCTTACAAATTTCAACTTGTACAGGAATTACATGAGGATGACGAAGATCGTCGACTGCAGTTCTGTGAAGACGTAATGTTACGTTGTGACCAAAATCCAAATTTCTTAGAAAACATCGTCTTCTCAGATGAAGCTACGTTCTGACTAAATGTATCTGTTCACCGCCATAATTGCAGATATTGGTCGCAGAACAATCCGCATTGGACTCAAGCGTGTCATACTCAGCGCAGAGGAAAAGTTAACGTATGGGTTGGAATGATTGGACGACGCATTTTAGGACCATATTTTTTTAAGGAAATTTGACTGCTGTGCAATATTTAGAATTTTTAAGATTTGAACTGGTTCCAGCGCTCGCTGTTATTTTCCCAAATCACGAGGATGGTGATGTACCCCATCCAAATATTTGGTTTCACCAAGATGGGGCGCCTCCCCATTATGGTGTAGAGGTTCGCCACTATCTTGACGAAATATTTCCCAATAAATGGATTGGACGGAGAGGCGCCATAGAATGGCCACCTCGTTCTCCTGACCTGACTCCGTTAGACTTTTTTTTGTGGGGTTATTTGAAATCGAAAGTGTATTTTAACAAACCGAACAATTTAGAAGACTTAAAAGAACGAATTCGCGTAGAACTTACACAAATATCCCCAGACATAATTGAGGCGAGTATACGAAGTGTTTACACTCGGCTGTGACAGTGTCAGTTGGTTGGTGGGGTCCATTTTGAAAATTTACGTTAACTGTTACAATAAATTTAAGTTCAGATTTTTTTTGTAATTTAATTTTAATTTTGTATAAAATAGTATATTAAAAAACAAGTTTCATAAGGCACCATTTTGCCGCACGAGATCAGTTTAGAAAACGAGCCGCGATAGCGGCGAGTTTTCTAAAGAGCGAGTGCGGCAAAAGGCCTTATGAAACGAGTTTTTTATACTATTTTTTCTATTTTGCGTTTTTTACATTAATAAATTGCTTAAATTGGAATTATTTAATTTGAAAGTTCAGAGTTTAATTTTTATATAAAGCATGCAGTTGGTCACATTGATACTTGACATTTTCAAATTTAAATCTTGCTATCCGCGAAGTATATTATATTACATATTATTTATTAATTTTCGTTAACATTACTTGATATTTCATTTAAAATATAAACATGAGTGACATAGAGACATATATATGTTGTTGTTAATTGTATACAACATACGTTGTTTGTGTAAAAGACGGACATATATCATATCTGTCAAATGTACATAAATTCTTAAAATCAAATGACAGCAATGATATTTATTTCTGTATCCGAACAACGCCAACATTGAAAAATTTTTTGGGTTTCATAATGAGTTCATTTCGAACGCAAAATAGAAAAATAAAATTTTCGTATTTTTTCTAAATTTATATCATTTTTTCAAAAAAATTGTGATGCAACATACTAATTGTTTCATATCACTATTTGGTGGATATAAAGATCTACCAAAAACGAGAAAAAAATAATATGGTTGCCATTAAAGAAAGTGTTGTTAACGTCATCACTCGAAAACCAATAACGTCATAGAAAGAAATTGTATGTCAAAAGATGGCGTTTTAAAAAAGAAAATTTACCTGTCCGAGCGTTCTTCCTAAAAATGTAAAATAATGCGGTTATAAGCTTGGTTCCAAACTTTATGACCACACTGTATACTGTGAGATTAACGCATTCTCGTGATTTTACATGAACGTTGAAACATACAAAAGCTTCGGAGTCGTTGGATCATATAAAATTTAACATAGACTCAATTACAATGGCGTGTCAAATGATTCAGGGAAATACTAAAGAAATTGAATCGCGGTCGTTCATATTTAGTCTTCAACATTGTTGCTGAATGAATTCTGGATTTAATCGTGCGATACTGAAAGTAAACAACAATCTACCGTTTCAGTATTTTATAGCGAACCAAAATCTACGAAAATTGTTCGTTGGAGCAGTGCCGCCAAGGAAATTATTGCCTGATTCTTCAATTTTACTGGACAAGAAGCAACCGTAACCTTAAAGGATCGAAGAATCATGAACGTTGACTGGTATACCACAATTTATTTTAAATCTATTCTTTGGCGTGACAACACCGAAGCTCTCGCTCAGTACCTCAAACCGTTAACACTTTTTAGCCAATAAAAATGGTATTTTTCTATCCTTTTTCTGAATAAAAATGGTAGCTAATAACTCTTTGACCGTATTCACCTGATCTCCTTATGATTTCTGTTCGTTCTCAAATATCAAAAATAAAATGCATGGTGAGTGATTTGGTCGTGAAGTGACTGTTCAAAGATTTTGAACACTGATTTCCGAAGTATTAGCTTCTTAGTGGGAAGAATACTTCGCAAGTTGGCTGGAGAATCATTTGAAAAACTACTAAATTTTATATGTGCTTTTTACATCGTTTCCAGAAGTATTCCCAGTAACCTTCCTGTAGATGAAAAATTTTTGGCATATAATAAATTTTTATATTGATCTCTAATGTTAGTATTTATTTATAGCTGTAGCTGCAGCTATAGCTATGTTATAAGTCTTACAAATAATTTAATAATGTCCTATTTACAGTGTTGCGTCCAATATTCAATTTCTGTTATTTGTAGTGAATGTTATTATAATTATTTGTATGTAATTCATTTTAAGATTTACATACGTAATTTGTTGGTTAATTTTTAGCCAACGTATAGGCGCCAATTTAATTTTATATGCATTTAATTCATAATATCATAATGAAAACAGCATACATAAGATTGCTTTTAGAACTAGTTTAAGTCTTCGTCTTTCGGGAATATAAATTATGTCAGGGTTTTTCATGATAACTCCGAAAATATCGCATATAAAGATGCTACTTGCATACACAGGAATAATACCATAATAAAATAATACCAGTGTAAAAGATTTAGCTTTTCGAAGTTGGCATTCACGCCAATTATTCTCAATTGTCAAGGATGGGTAATTAACGACACCTTCTCCCAATGGAGGTGAAATACAAGAAAGAAAATTATGAACCTGTTCTTGATCCTTGGATCATTTTATACTATGTTCCTGCACTGTAGTTTCCTTATTTACACGTCTCTAACTCATCATTAGAGCAGACCAAGTTCCGTGCGCGCCATGTACGCCGATGAAAGGATGTTTGTATTGCGTCAGAACTGATAAAAAGTACTTGCTTAGTACTTGCTTAGACTGCATGTAAGTATAAGCATACGTAATAAAATGTTTTCGACACATAAATCGAGAAAACGACCGTTGTCAGACGAAGTGAATAAGTTTATTATGGATTTCCCGGACTTAATATATGATGGCTCAAAAATTAAATGTTTAGTCTGCAATACATATCTAATGTGTTGGTCAAAAATACATTGTAAAGAACACGTAAGCAGTTCGAAGCACAATAATAACAAAATTCATCGACAACAGTTTATACATGAACTATGTGTAACTATGATTGTGTGTACACTGCCGTTTACCTTGTCAAGTAATGATTCATTTATTTCATTTTGGAATAAATACGCGAACAAAACATTACTGAGCACGACAACGTTACGAAGGAATTTACCATCGGTGCGTAAACAGGTTGAAAATAAAATCAAAACCGAACTGAAAAATAAAAAAAACTGTGATTATGTGTGGACGAAACAACTGACAGCAAAAAACAATCTATACTTAATGTGATGGCGCGTAATACGGAACCACATCAACCAACGTCTTCAATTTTATTAGCATCCAGACGACTAGAACAATGTAATGCCGAAAAAATTTCGGAGGTGCTATTAGATACTTTGGAAAAATTTAAACTTTCGAAAGACCAAGTATTAATATTTATGACCGACGGTGCTGCAACCATGTGTTCTGTAGGCCGGTCTTTTAGAAAATATTGTCCTAATTTGTTACATATTACTTGTAAACTCCATGCTGTACACCTTGTGGCAGAACAGGTTCGTAGATGTTATCCAGAGGTAGATGCTTTAATATCGAGTACAAAGGCAGTATTCCTGAAATCTTCAAAACGTATTCGGAAATTTCACGAATTGTGTCCCCATACCCCTGAGCCACCACAGCCGATTCTGACACGTTGGGGTACGTGGTTACGGCCGGAGTTTTACTGTCATAAACATTTTGAAAAAATTAAGGACGTGGTTTTATCATTCGATCCGAAAGAAAGTGCAGCTATCAATAGAAGCCAGAAAAAATTTCTAGATGCCCAGATTAAAATGTATTTACAAAGTATTCGTGAGAATTACTTGGGACTAGAAGAAGCAATAACAAAATTAGAAAATTCGTCGCTGTCGTTAGAGGAATCAGTGCAAATCGTTAAAGATGTTCACGCACAACTGTGTGCTGTGGAAGACGCAAAAAGTGAAAGTGTTCTAATTAAATTTGAAAGTGTTTTAGACAGAAATGCAGATTTTGACACCCTAACACGCATTTGTGAGGGTACGTCTACAGATGCGTTAAGTTGCTTAAAAAAGTATTTTGATTATGCGAATATAACATCACTAGATGTAGAACGCTCGTTTTCCGAAAATAAACATTTTTTTTTCTCACGGCGGACATGTTTTTCAGAAATAACCTTAGAAACGCACCTGATGTTGAAAATATATAATCGAGTTTCTCCAGTTTGTCAATCCTTGGAAGACGCTTAAAACGGTAAGTGTTTTTTTAAATCCTCTGTCGTACACACAATCACCGATTTCATACATTTTCCATTTTATTTATAGGTACATACAACGCTGCTATAATATGTACTATTCTTATTTTTCGTGTGCTTATGCATATTACTTTAATAGCAGAAAACCAAATGTATATTTAATTATTTCTGATAGAATAAATGTCTCTACTTCTATACTTATATCGGTAACAAGCTCATGTTGCGTCCCTATTCTATCGCATATTCTAATATATTACGAATTACACTCCCATACCGGCGCTTATGGCGCGCACGGAAATTGCTCTGCTCTACTCATCATTTTGGGATATTGCGCAGCTATCTTTTCAAATTATTAAGGAAGGACATAACTTTTGAATGACAATATTTTGTTTCCAAGTACATATTTTTCGTATTACACACACGTTTGCGGTACTTCTTCTTTGCGTTGTACCGCCTCGAGAATTTTTACACGAAAAAAATATAGTAAACGCCAGTAATATTTATTATTTACAAAATTCCATATCAGTAGTGTTTGCACTCCATTTATTTGTCTATTTGGGTATTTAACCACTAATTGCGTTTTATATTCAAGGAGTATCTTTTTATATAGGTACCGTGAAATATGAAAACAAGTCGAAGGATTAAATTTTATTATCTAAAGAAAAGAATCTTTACATTAGTCTGTTGAAACAAGACAATAAACTATTGAGTAACCTTAAGAATGTAAGCTCTTATCTTTTGATAAGTAAGTACTTACTGGTACTGCACCCATTGTAGAGTTTATTATGGCGCCTATTGTTTAAATAAATAAAATATATTTTACTTATTTATTATTCTTCTAAATTATTATATTGTTATTAGTGGCCATAAATGCATTTAGAGTACGAACTATTGCAAGCTATATTTTCTACATGTTAGTGAATATACACAAATATTAAAAAAATAAAAATTTGAGGGAATATAAAACATGACAAGTAAATATACTACAAATGAAACAGACATGCAATATACATATCTGTAACTGTACACATGGACAATACACCTCGTATTTTCAGCATTTACTTCTGCTTAGGACACGTGTTTCTGCCATCTATAGGCGTCATCAGTCAAGCTAGTGAAGCAATGTAATACAAATTAATACAAATCTTTTTAAAAAACAGATTTGTATCTGTATATACATTTACACTGAAATCGCCTACAAGATATAGCAAAT
Organism: Melolontha melolontha; assembly: GCA_935421215.2. Classification (NCBI taxonomy): domain Eukaryota; kingdom Metazoa; phylum Arthropoda; class Insecta; order Coleoptera; family Scarabaeidae; genus Melolontha; species Melolontha melolontha. Next base: position 24,523,694 of record OW285240.1, on the reverse strand, counting down.
TTCGTCCTATAAGGTGGCACTATTTAATAAGTGACATCTGACGTACGAAAGAGACTATGCCGAAAAAGGCGACCTTTCGCTTGATCAGCTAAGCTGGTACATAAACGAAAAAATACGTATATCGGTGTAGTCCATTAACACGAGCCAGATGGCAGTAAATATACAAAAAGGTTTTAAGTATATCAATACGTTATGCACGTATAACGCATTTGTTACAAATGAAACAGACATGCAGTATACATATCTGTAACTGTACACATGAACAATACACCTCGTATTTTCAGCATTTACTTCTGCTTAAGACACGTGCTTCTGCCATCTATAGGCGTCATCAGTCAAGCTGTCTTAAGCAGAAGTAAATGCTGAAAATACGAGGTGTATTGTCCATGTGTACAGTTACAGATATGTATATTGCAGAAGAAACACGCGTCTTAAGCAGAAGTAAATGCTGAAAATACGAGGTGTATTGTCCATGTGTACAGTTACAGATATGTATATTGCAGCAGAAACACGCGTCTTAAGCAGAAGTAAATGCTGAAAATACGAGGTGTATTGTCCATGTGTACAGTTACAGATATGTATATTGCAGCAGAAACACGTGTCTTAAGCAGAAGTAAATGCTGAAAATACGAGGTGTATTGTCCATGTGTACAGTTACAGATATGTATATTGCAGCAGAAACACGTGTCTTAAGCAGAAGTAAATGCTGAAAATACGAGGTGTACTGTCCATGTGTACAGTTACAGATATGTATATTGCATGTCTGTTTCATTTGTAACAAATGCGTAATAGGTGCATAACGTATTGATATACTTAAACCTTTTTGTATACAGTGTGTATAAGCCAAATGGAATAAATTCATTATTTCGGTTACTGTACATATTTATAAAAAATCCCGAAACATGTCATATTTAATTTATAAATTAACATTCTTCAACGTGAAAATGCGATCCCTACCTCCACCCCCTTCGAATGACAGGTACAACCCCCATTTTTTTAAATGGGAAGTATAGGCTTGTGATATATCGTTGTAAAGGTCTCTTTATTCTCTATTCAAAAATGTTATAATTTTCATATTTGTTGCAACAATTAAGATAGAATAAAATAAAATCATGTTGTTATCGAAATTCGCTACAATATACTCAAAAAATAAAATTTAATGCCAAATGTAAAGAAAAATTTAAAACGCCAGAAAAAAATATGAATGCCAATGAAGTAGATGCTCATTTGCGTTTATAAAGATTTAATACATACATCAAAGGCATCATTGCATTACTTACTTCCCGTTTAGGTCTTCATAATAAGAAAGTCAGTCAAAACCATACCAATGTGCTTTTTAGATGGTATCCATTAAAAATACTTTAAAAAGTTTCCGTGGCAAGATTAGTTTGTTTAAAACGCCTTAGTAAATTGTTTTGTATTTAAAAGTTGTCATTTAAATTGACAGTTTGATCATTTTAGTTTGAATTTCGTAAAATACAATTCTGGGAAATGGTTAGATTAACGGAAATGCATAAAATAACAGTCATACAAATGATTAGTTACGGAGATAGAACCCGAACACAACAAAAAGTAACCCGCCTATTTCATGAGAAATTTCCTGATTTACCGCCTATAGCTCAAGGAACAATAAGTAAGATAGAGAAGCAATTTCGAGAGTTTGGTCATGTAAGGCAGATAAAAAAACCAGCTGCCAATGCACTGAGTGATGAAATCAAAGTAGATGTGATGCTTGAGTTTATGGAAAACCCACATACATCGAGTAGACATGCATCCACTACATTAAATGTTAGCCATACATCGATAGTAAACATATTAAAAGAAAATAAAATGCATCCCTATAAAATGATATTTACTCAGGAGCTTATGGAAGACGATTTTGATAGAAGAACTTATTTTTGTGAGCGAATGATGGACATGCTGGATAACAATATTTTCAATTTAGAAGACGTTATGTTTTCTGATGAGTGCACTTTTTCTCTTAGCGGTCATGCTAATCGGCAAAATTGCCGCTACTGGTCTACGGAAAATCCTCATTGGATGAGGGAAGAACACACACAATACCCAGTAAAAGTTAATTGAGGGAAATTTGAATGGCGATCGTTATTTGGCACTACTTCAAAATGATGTCATTCCAACTTTGGCAAATTTATATCCTGATCCAGGAAACCCTCAAGTTCCAATGAATACGATATGGTTTCAGCAGGATGGAGCACCACCACATTACCAACGCAATGTCCGGCAGTACCTCGATGCAATATTTCCCAATCGGTGGATAGGAAGGCGAGGATCGATAGAATGGCCAGCGCGATCACCTGATCTGACTTTACTTGATTTTTTTTTATGGGGATATTTGAAGAGCATTGTGTACAAAACTAAACCTTTGGATTTAAATGACTTAAGAGAACGAATAACGCTTGCGATTAGGTCGATCACGCCTGATATGTTAAATAATGTTAGAAGACAGTTTTATTTAAGATTAGGATGTTGCCAAGACGTTCATGGTGAACATTTTGAACATCTACTTCATTGACATTCATATTTTTTTTGGCATTTTAAATTTTTCTTTACATTTTGTATTAAATTTTATTTTTTGAGTATATTGTAGCGAATTTCGATAACAACATGATTTTATTTTATTCTTAATTGTTGCAACAAACATGAAAATTATAACATTTTTGAATAGAGAATAAAGAGACCTTTACAACGATATATCACAAGCCTATACTTCCCATTTAAAAAAATGGAGGTTGTACCTGTCATTCGAAGGGGGTTGAAGGTAGGGATCGCATTTTCACGTTGAAGAATGTTAATTTATAAATTAAATATGACATGTTTCGGGATTTTTTATAAATATGTACAGTAACCGAAATAATGAATTTATTCCATTTGGCTTATACACGCTGTATATGAGATACTAATTAAAATATATCGTGTATTATTGACGATTTTTTGTATCAGGGTAAAGTCTCGCCACGTAAATATGAAATAACACATTTTCTTTGTAATATTATCAATCTTTAATCATATTAAATCCACAAACTTTACAATTTATTCATTTTTAAATAAAAACACTGTTTCATGCTTTACCATCTTGCAGGGTATAAAAACACACGGGTCTAAAGTAATACACAGCTGTATTTTGCAATATTAATATTGGCATCTAAATCTTCAAAGGTTTATTTATATATCTATATAAACGTGAATATTATCTGAATAGATATGAGATTGGCGTTCTATGTTTTACTAATTATTGACGATATTTAATATAATTTAATATTAATGGGTGTTTGATAAAGCATGAACAATAATTGTATTAAACTGAACATGCTATCGTATTATTTCTCTCCTTATTACATTAGATGTTAGGTCTAGTTGCAAGGAACACTTTTTGTAAAACCCTGAGAAAAATTTCAACTGGCTAAAATACAAAATATGTGTGTAGATGATTCATGTTTATTAATTAAAGATTCATATTTAAATATTTTGCGCCCATTTTGAAAATCAAAGTACACAGCAATATGTAATTATACATTTATAACGTGTGTTCATTTGAAAAGTCAATCTAGGTTACTTTGAAATTTTGATTGAATAAGACGCAAATATATTAGTATGTGTTTGTTGTTCCGTAAACGTAAATCCAAATGACATTTGATAATATCAATCACAAATATCAGTTAGTGCATAAAATAATCGTGCGTCGATTCTGGTTTAAATAAATTGCTACTCAGTTTTAAAATGGCTTTCACTTTAGAACATAATTTTTTTTTAGTCAAGGCTTATTTTCGAAGTGGTAATAAAATTGACGGTTTATGGGTTTATTCAGTTCAAGATTGCATGGTAGAATTTCGAGTTGAGTTTCCACATTTTGTAATAGATTATATACAATTTAAGAATACTTTGGATAGAACTTTAAAACTTTTTTCTAAAACTGGTAGTCTCTTAAGAAAATCAGGCAGCGGAGCAGTTAAGAAACGTACACCTCAAGTTGTCAATCGTGTTGAAGAAATAATGGAAAATGAACCACAAACATCTGTTCGACATTTGAGTCAACAAATAAACCTTTCTGTTGGTACAACTCACAAGTTATTAAAAAAAGATATGCAACTTTATCCATACCGTGTCACAGCAGTACAAGAATAGTTAGAAATTGATTACCCACGTAGACTACAGTTTTGTAATTGGTTTGTAAATATGAACAATAATGGAGAACTTTCGCAAAGAGTCCTCTTTACTGATGAAGCATGGTTTTATAAAACGGGATACCTAAATTCACAAAATACAAGAATTTGGAGTAGTGAAAATCCACATGTAATTAATGAAGAAACGCTACATCCAGAGAAAATTGGTGTTTGGGCAGCGATAAGCCGAAGGCGAATCATTGGACCAATATTTTTTCAGGGAACGTTAACTGCTCAAAGATACCGTACGGAAATTTTACAACCATTTGTCAATCAGTTGCATGGTGATGAACTTCAAAATGTATATTTCCAACAAGACGCAGCACCTTGTCACTGTACTGCAGAATCTTTGGATTATTTAAGAGAATTTTTTGATGAGCGTATAATTAGTCGAAATGCTGAAATTGCCTGGCCTGCACGTTCATGCGATTTAACACCTTACGACTTCTTTTTGTGGCCTTATCTAAAAAATAACATATTTCGAACACCTATATTGAATTTGAATGATATGCTACAGAGAATCGAACAGAAATGCATGGAAATTAATAACAATCCAGTAATGTTGCAGAATATCATCAGAAATTTTGAACGGAGGATTTTAAAGTGCATTGATCTTGAAGGACAACATTTTCAACATTTTGTTATAGTTTTCAATAAATACCTATTATTTGTTATTTATTTGTAACGGGTGTTCAGAAACATTCGAAGTCAAAGTAGTCCTTGAAAATATGAAGTCATGTTTGAGATAGATTGATTTTTGACACAGTTGACATTTAATAATTATTACAAATCAGATACTTAAGTAAAAATATACGATTTTTTGTTCAGGGCCCACTTGACTTCGAATGTTTCTGAACAGCCGTTATGTATGAAACTGTCAAAATATACGACTTCGTAGGTTAAGTAGTAAATTTTAATTTACGACCTACTTCAAAATGTTCTCAGTAAATCACATGCTACTAGATTGACTTTTCAAATGAACACTTGTTATATACATACTTATATTAATGGACTATAAAATATAATTTCTTGATGTGATTCATTCCGGTACCTACATATAATCTTTTGTAAAATAAAACTTTATATTTTCAAAGGCTGATTTTTATTTTTCAACAAATGTTGTTAAAATTGCACATCCGCCGTCAAACAGTCATTATTTATTATCATTAGAAAGTTCACTTAATCCTTTCCTGGCAAGGTCGTAAGGTCAAATTAACGCCAGGTGACGGACGCCGTAATGTACGATAATAAAAAAAATTAAAAATATTGAAAAATTTTGTTTTGCTACTAATGGATATGTTAAAATATTTACCATATCTATTGTTGATATTGAAGTATTGTTTAACTATGTATACCACCACTTGTGCTTAATATGTAAAATGTATTATGCAATGTTAGATCTGACATGATTTTACTTACGTTAGATATTGTAAATAGTTTCGTCGACCTGAGATCAATTAACAATTTTAAATGATAACTCAAGATAGGGATCATTTATTAAAACTTATCACTTTTCTTCTCAGGTGCTATAGGTAAGTTGATTAGATTCTCTTTAAGTGGAATATACTAACTATCAAGTTAGGTGCACCTCAAATATGGCCCTTCTTGAACAATCCCTATTATCTCGACGGGAGAATTATTGGCGGCGTTGATGCTTCCATTGAAGAATTTCCATATCAGGTTTCTTTGCAAGAATTTGGTGAACACATATGCGGTGGCGTGATAATTAGCAATGACTATGTGCTTACTGCTGCACATTGTTACAGGTAGAGTAGTTCGCAATTATATAAAATTATAAAATATAAAAAGGTAAATAGATTTTTCACAGAATGGTACAGTATACGAGCTGGTTCTTCAATCCATAATTCTGATGGTGTAGTAATACAGGTTCAAACTATTTATGTTCATCCGGATTATAATTTTCTAACTGCAGAGTATGATATTGCAATCATACACCTCTCGTCTTCCTTACTCTTCAGTGCTTCAATTGCTCCAGTTAATTTACCTTTACAAGATCAAATAATTCCAGCAGGGGTCGAGGGCGTTGTTACGGGTTGGGGATACCTTGAAGAAAATGGAAGCGTTTCAATTCTACTTCAAGCAGTTAGAGTACCAATAGTAAGTCAAGAAGATTGTGACGTATTTTATGAATCCCATTTTCGATCGATCACTGACAGTATGATTTGCGCTGGATTTGTTGAAGGTGGAAGAGACGCATGTCAAGTATGTATATACAGGATGTTCCGCGACTCGACCGACAAATTTATACCATATACTCGGGCGGTCATTACGATCAAAAAATGTTATATGACCTATAGGTGGATTCCTCTTTGTTTCGTAGATATCGATGGAATTTAAATTTAAAAAAATGAGAAAAGAAAATGTATTCATAAATTGATAGATAATTAACACAAAATTACAGTAACTGTTCAAAATGAGAACCGCTATTTTCTAAACAAGCAGCTATTCTTCGCGTCATAGAATGTTGCCAGTTAATTGATGCCAATTCATTCTTTAGAGAATTAGTAGCTTCAACTATACGGTCAGTTAACTCTTCGCGTGTGTTTGGTTTACCATTACTATACACACGAGATTTGAGGCAACCCCATAAAAAAAAATAAAGGCGACGAATCAGGTGACTGAGCTTGCCAATGTACAGAACCGCCTCGTCCTATTCACTTTTCCTGAAAGTTTTCATTCAGAAACACCGTCACTTGTCTCCAAAAATGTGGTGGTGTCCCATCTTCCTGAAACTACATGCTACGAAGAATTTCCAAAGGAATATCTTCCAAGAAATTCGGCAATTCTTCTTCCAAAAAGTGAAAGTAAGTTTCTGCATTAAGACGTTCTTCAATAAAATGAGGTCCAATTAGATGATTATTTAACAAGCCGCACCACACGTTGACGAAAAACGATGTTGATGGTTAACTACGATTGTTTCGTGAGGGTTTTGATTCGCCCAGATATGAGAATTACGTGTGTTGTTTATACCATTCTTTGTAAATTGGGCCTCATCCGTAAAAAGTATGTGTGGAATAACCGCCAAATTATTTTGTAACCACTGGCAATACTGTACTCAATTTTCTACATCTCCAGGAAGTAAATGCTGGACTTTGTGTAAACGATAGGCATAAAGCCCTTTGAGGTGCAAAATTCTCCATACGTTGGTTTGAGGAATTCCTGTTGTATGAGATATATCAGCATATTCTGCATTAGTAAAACGCGGCATAATGACTTAAATTAATATTACAGCACAAAAGTTATTAATGTGTCAATCATACGTTAATAAGCTTAGGCTTACTAAATTAGAGGAAATCACCTATAGGTCATATAACATTTTTTGATCGTAATGACTGCCAAAGTATATGGTATAAATTTGTCGGTCGAGTCGCGGAACACCCCGTACGTGTTCGCTTTATTAGCCTCACTGATTAATGCATTTAAATATATGTTTTTAGGGCGATTCAGGTGGACCACTGGTGGTGAATGGAGAATTAGTTGGGCTGGTTTCATGGGGGCAAGGTTGCGCACGACCAAATTTTCCGGGTGTTTATGCTAGTATACCTCACGCTAGATCTTATATATACGAAATTACTGGAATTTAATGTACCTGATTTTAGAAATAAAAATTTATATAAAATAATGTGTCTTCGTTTAAAAATAGAAAGAAAATACTATCTTTAATTCTCGCTGGTATTTTAATTTGTCATTTATTTATGTTAACTACCATGTTAACTATAGAGTTATGAATTCATATATTTATTTGTCTGTTCGGGACACAAATGAACATAACTTCAGTATAGTATCCACTAACAGGTTGTGACGAACCCCGTCTTTAAAGTTATAATTGTTGGCATGGAATTAATGGCCTGTAAATAAAATATGTTCCATGCTAGTACAATTAGAAACTGTGGACAACGGCGTATATCTGTTCTGTATGTATTCATATTTTATTAAATGCATATCGATGACTCATAATACTTGTGGCTCACGATAAGACCCTACCGTTATTAAATTTTCCATGCGCATGTAATTGTCCACGCATCATCTGCTCTTTTTACCACACTTCAGGTGTTATAAAAGGCCGTTATTTCCTATGAAATCTAAAATTTTTGGTGGCTTAGTTTGGCAAGAATCGTCACACCTTTCTGGCATAGTCCCCTCCCAGCATTGATTGGCAGAGGCAATAGGTCAGTAAGCGATCCTCAGTGGAAGTTAGATTCCATCTAGAGAGGAGAAGTTAAGGCTATTTCTTGTCTCTCTTACGTAGCTGCATTAGGTTGTTTTCAATATGGATGCGAGGTGTCTTCCTATTAGGCGACGTATATTACCCCAACGTTGGGGAACGCACGGATGGATATGCGGCAGGACGAGCCAAGAAGCAGTTGAGAGGATAGCCATGGAATCTGGACTATGTACCCTAACATAAGTCGTTTCAATGCTGTTTATTTTTTCCAAAGATAATTTAATTTTCCGACAAAATCTCGACGTACGACAGATGTCTTTTCTTCGTTACTGACGACGCTTATAGTCAAACTCACTTGAATTCCCTGTAAATTTATCTCGCGCGTTCCGGTGCCGCGTAGGGTTCCTGTTTCCGTTAAAAGTCTATTGACGCTTGTAAGAGATCCCCGTTTACATTCAAAAGTTCCCAGGCATGCTATTACCGTAATTTATAATCAAGCATTGAACAATAATTAACAACTTGAGTCAGACCCTGATCTCGTTTTAATTAAGATACTATCGGTAACAGAGTCCACCCTTGATTTTTTCAGATTCTTCAATTATATTGAAAACAAGAAAACGTATCTCATTAGACAAAAGGCCCACTAAGAAAAGCACCATGCATGACAGAAAATTTTCATTAAATTACGATTGTTTTTATTAATTTCTTAAATATTGGGCAAAGTTGTTTTTCGAATAAGAAAATTTCAAATAATTAGTAATTAATGATAAACCAGAGGATAGGATAGTCGCCGATCGTATAATAAAAGTAATAAATTAAAAAAAAAATAGCGTTGACCACTATATTATGTTTTCTTTTGCGATAGAAATAAAACACGTTCGCTAATCCCAAGAAAAATACTAAGTTTAATTCTGTTCACCACGATCAAAGTGTGCAAATAGACTTAAATGTTAATTACCTTTATTTTCATTTATCTTAGTGTTTAACTGACTTTGAAGCGGATCGAAGACCAATGTGTGGCTCGAAAACCAAAATATATCGGAGATGTTCTGCTCGTCGAACCAAATGTTTGCGATGAATCTGGTTTCTGGCAGTGATGCTTCAACCCCAATTACTAGCATCCCAACTTCGATGCTTGCTTCACCGTGTACACTGGGCTGTATACACTTTACTTTTTAAATTTTTGGTAACTGTTTGTTAAACGAATAAATGTACTTTCATCTAAATATATTTATTTAAACCATATACATTTATTTTTGGATCTACAATGACTTATACTAACATAAAACTGCTGTTGAGACTGGTGTCGTTAAAGTACGATTATTATGTTGATGTTTAATGTAAGACTGTGTGTCTTGATGTTGCTAAGTTGATACAGTGTTTGAGAATGTTAATGCTTGATATGATGTTGCGAATGAGACTGTTATGTTAAGACTGTGTTAAGAGTAGATAAAATATGCCACTACTCCTACAAACTATTACATAATTAAATACGCGTATTCGTTGAACATTGTATTGTTTGACATCATAACAGAAAATTTTGTGTGTTACTTCGTGGGAATTGTACCTGCGGGCAGTAATACTAATGTTTACGATAGGGTCTTGAAAATATAATCTTAATAAATAAATAATCAAATATCGTTACTAATTAAGTATTGGTGTTATAAATTTAGGTACGTAGTTTCGTCCTTTTTTAAGGTAGTAAAATTTACATATTTGGGAACGTAATATTAAGAACCAGATTAAACACTTTTGTTCACTCTATGACCCTAGGTAATAAAACAGCGGTCCAATGTCTAAAGCAATAAATAAATTTGCAAATGTAAAAGACATCACTTTCTTAGAACCTAAAGAAAGTTTTATAATTTGAATAGGATAAAAAAATTATGGTATATAGTGGTTTAAACTCGAAAATGAACGGTAAATATTTTAAAAAATTGGAAATGTTTTTTTTATATTTTCTATCTTTATATATATAGTGTAGCTTAACAGACCATTCAGGCCCAGAGCTGTGCAATAATTTTCCATATCCTTCGATCTTTTGCTTTTGTCTTTCAGTTTACCACTCTCAGGTTTTCTAGCATTGCCTCCTTCCATCTTTTTCTTGCTCTCCTTCTTTTCTTCTTACCGACCGGCTCTCTCCACGCTATTTGTTTGGTATCCTGTCATCCGTCATCCTTTCCAAATGTTCCAGCTATCTCAGTCTCCCAGCTATTATTACTTATTCTATTTTTGGTCCTCGATAATGCTAATTATTACAGTTAGATACATCTCCCTTTTTTAAAATAGGTATGATTATGGAATGGTTCCATTTTTTCGGAATTTTTTCGCTCCTCCAAATATCTATTATTAACTCGTAGATTTTTTTATTTAGATCTTCTCCAGCATACATTATGTTCTCATTTGTTACTCCATGTCTTCCTGGACATTTATTGTTTTTGAGCTGCTCTATTATTTTATTTATCTCTTGTCTGGTGGGTTCCGATATTGGATTTGTATTGTCCGTCCGTTCTGTTTTTAATAATTCTTGTGTGCTTTCTTCTTCTTCTCCCTTATTCAACACTTCTGAGAAATATTAATTCCATCTTGCTCTTATTTCCTCTTCCTCTCCTATTAAATTATCTTCATTATCTTTTATATACACGATTTGCCTAGGTCTTTGTTTTTCCCTCTTAGTCTCACGAAGAAATGAGAAACGAAGTTTCTCATTTCTTTTTTTTTTAAATAACTTTCCATTTCCTGAGCTCTTTGTTCATTCTCTGCCCTTTTCCCTTGTCTGTGTAGCTTTTTTGTCTTTAGTCTTTGTCCTTTGTATGCCTCTTTATCTTCTCTTTTCTGTGTGTGTATTGCTTTAATTCTTAGTTTATTTCTTATTTCTGTTTCTCTCTTACAATATTCGTTCCACCATTTCTTTCTCTTTGCTTTTTGTTTTTTGGAATTGTCTTTTCTGTCGCTTTTTGGATTATTTCCTCCATTTTATCCCATTTTTCGTCTATATTCTGCGGGTTTTTGTGCTAGATCTTTTGATATTCTTTCCTTATTTCTCCTTCATACCTTTTCTATATTTCTTGGTCTTGTGAAGTCTCCATATTGAATTCTTTTTTTCTTTTTATTCCATATTTTCTTCCTTTGTCTTTTTATTTTCATTCAATTTTCACCATAAAATGATCAGAATTAATGTCCGCCCCTCTGCATGTTTTCACATTTTTTATTATATTCTAGGGCTTTGCATTCACCATTACATGATCAATTTGATTTGTGTGATTTGTCCCATAGCAAAGTCACATTTAATATTTCTTCCGTCCATCTGAGGGTACGGATGGAGTTAAAGAAGCTAAGAATGCAAAGACCACCAATTAGGAATGGAGGGAAAAGAGAACCCGACCATTAGAAAAGCAGCTTTAGCCAGGACGCCTCCACTAACAAGAAAAAGTATCCTGACAAACATGAAAGACCCACAAAGAACAATAAGATCAAGTCCAGAACGAAAAGAGTTAATAGAACATACTCAGGAACGAGAAATTGAACAAGAAGTAGAAAGTCGAATACAAATACTTGTCAAAGAAAGACTAGCTGAAATTCAGAACGGACAGGGATGGACTACTGTTCAAACTCTCAAACAAAAAAGAAACTCTCCACCTGAGAATACTCGAAGTACTCGCCTAAAATTGATGACTGATTACCAATTAGATCCCATTAACAAATTTCAACTACTGGATATTGATGTTGAAGGGGAAGAACCGCAATCACTTGAGCAAAACCAAATGTAAAAAAAAAAGATTCTGAAAAGCTATCTTACCGATAGATATTTTCTGGGCAAGTACCAGGATGAACTGACAACACTGAACCTAATACAAGCTGGAGTACCCCAAGGTACTGTTATTGGGCCTATCCTTTATCAAATTTATGCTGGCGACATGTGTTCCTCACGGGGACAAGAACTTATTTTTGCTTCGAAAACATCAAAAGAGTTTTTTTTTTGCTGCGTTTTCTTTGGCGTAGAAAACGTGGGTATTATTTTGTGAATATTAAACTTGTTTTCTGGATTTGTAAATCTGTACCGTAAAATTTTAGTATTGCATATTCCATCATTTTAATTTTAAGCTTTCATTAATAAGTTTTTTTTTCTCTAATTATATCTTACCGTTAACTTTAATTAATTATATTCTCAGACCACAACTTTGCGAATTTGCACTAATTTATTACTTATCAATATTTGCATGTAACTAAATCTCTCTATATGTACCGGGTTCAAAAGATCGGACTTTCCCTTTTTGGTTTTAAATCATCTGTGAACCAACGAAATACGTATTTTGCAGGGGTTGTGAACTTGTGTGCACAAACATACCTAATTTGTCCTTTTTTTGTAACTAGCAAAATTTAATTCCTTTTTTTTTATTATTATAAGTTGGTGTCCTAAAATAAAGTCTAATTACATCTGGCTGAAATCCACCTTTTTCTTTCTTTATTTTCTTTACGTTCCGGACGGCCTGGTTGCATCCCCTACCCGCTGCGCGTCTTGCCTACTTTTGTTGATCACCATTTCCGAATTTTGCGACGTCTAGCGGTTCTAAATTCGGTGGCGCCCTATACCACCTTAATTCGTGTACTGAAGTACCTTTGGGTCTCCCCACCCTTGGACTGAGGCTGCTTCTAAAGCCGAGTGGCCGCTAGACGTTGGCAGGGGCGGGTAGGTGAGGCAATCCTCATCGCCAGAAACTTGAGTACCTCTTTTTTCTATGGTCTCGACATACAGAGTGTAGCAAACAGTCCTTTTCAGGGCTATCCTGAAGACGGCAGTAGATTAACTGTCGAAACGTCCGATTACCTAAATCCAACAAACGATGGAAATAGCCCAAAAAACTACTCAATTAATCATCCATCGTCAACAATTTCAATTGAGTCCTGTAACTCATTAAAAGACTTAATTCGTCTATACAAGAAATATATAATAGAAAAACCAATTGTTTTGTTTAAGCAGTTTTTTACAATTATATAACAAATATAATAGATATCATTCTAATACTCTGATAATTCTAACAACAAATGAAAACTTAAAATATTTAAAAAAAAATATTTTGCATAACAAGCATACCAAGAAACATTTTTATACTTCCAATCTTGAAAATTTTATTTGATATAATTTTCCATCTTTTAAAATCACATATGGCTTGGTAGATTGCGTGCTAGTTTATAAAACAATTGCAGTATTAAATATCGTACTGAAGATATATATATTTTATTACATAATTTTTATACTCAAAATCTTTAATATTAAAGTTTTTTACAAATCTGTCTCATAGATTTCAAATTCCTAGATTTTAAAGAGCAATAAAGCATATAATGGCAAAAATATAATTAAAATCCTGCAGTTTCCGTAATGAAAGATCGAAGTGAAGATACACTTGAATAAACTCCAGGAAAATTAGCTTCAGCGCAACCAGTTCCCCATGAAACTATGCCTATTAGCTTACCATCAATTACTAAAGGACCACCAGAATCGCCCTGAATAAATATAAATTTGTCGTCAACTGTTTTTATAATCTTTCAGAAAGAATTTACCTGACAAGCGTCCTTGCCACCTTTGCCAAGAAGGCCGGCACAAAACATCCGGTCAGTGATAGATAACTCTCCGTAAACTTGGCGACATTTCTGAGAGCTTATAATTGGTACTTGGACCACTTGAAGTACATCGGATAGATCACCATATTCTACCAGATTGCCCCATCCAGTTACAACAGCTTGTGAATCGACAACAAGTTCTTCGTTTTCGTCCGGAAGATCTACAGCAGCAATTGCGGCTCCAAATTTGAGGGGCGATTTTAGTCGCAAAAGTGAAATATCATAGTCAATAGTGAATATGTCGAAATCTGGATCTATATACACACTCTCAATCTGAATGATTATTCCTCCGCTTGAAAGTCGCGTTGAACCCGCATGAATGCTGAGAGTTCCAGGATCTGTTCTAAAAAATTATAGTTTGCAGTGATAAGTGATATATACAGGGTGTTTTTTTGAATGTTTAGTATTGGGATCTCAGAAACTACTGGAGATAGAAAAACGCTTAAATGGGGAAAGATGCGCAGTTTTACGAGTTTGATTTAAAACTGCTTTTGTTTCTCCGATAACTTTCATGGCTTATTAGATATTCAAAGAAAACTAAATTTTACGATTTTTTTTAAACATGCTTAGCATCGTTAATAGTAATTTTAGAGAAAAAGTGTTCAGACAAAAGTTTTAGATAATTTTACGCCAAATAAAACTATGTAGCTAATATTTTTTTTTCGTTCACCTTTATCGAGTTATGACACAAACTTGTGTTTCTTTAAATGGCAACCATAGTTGGTTTTGACATCTTTAAAAAGCTTATTTTTTGTTGATTACAATGATATAAGGTTTGATATGGTTATTTTAAAAAATAAAGAGGATATAGACATTTCTGTGATTGTTCACTTTATAAGATAAAAACTTAAAAAAAAAATGTTTGGTGTTTTGTAATTCAAAAAACGAAAAATCTGAGTTACAATAGTGTTCGTTGGAGCAGTAGAGATAAATAGAGATTGCTTTCACGTTGAGTCACAGAAGTGAGAGCTGTTAATTTTTACTTTTAAGTCAAGTTAATTGTCAAATATTGACAATTAACTATTAATTAATTTAATTGTAACTTAACTACAAGCGGTGCAAACGGCCGTTAATCATAAGTTTGCATTTGCTATGGAATTTTCTAACGTAGAAAAGCGTGATATGGTTGAATGTTACATTCAGTGCCAGAAAAATTCTACTAGAGCTGCTGAAGTTTATTTTGAAAATTATTTTGATCGACGTCAGCCGTCGCTACTTACTTTTAAGAGATTATGGGATAATTTAGCAGATTATGGTTCGTTCGTTAAACCAAAATCAAAAAAAGGGATGGATGAAGATAGAGAAATAAACATATTAGCAAGTGTCGCTCAGAATCCATCTACATCGACCCGACAAATTTCAACAGAAATAGGCTCCTCTCAACGCACTATTGTCAGAGTGTTGAAGAAGCATAAATTTCGTCCCTACAAATTATCAGTATCACAAACTTTACATGAAGGTGATAACATCAGACGAATAGCTTTTTGTAGATGGTTTAAAGATCAGTGTCAAAACGATCCACACTTTCCAATGAAAATACTATGGACTGATGAATCTCGTTTCACAAATTGCGGAATGTTTAATAGGCACAATGAGCACATATGGTCTCAAACAAATCTACTTCACGTTGAACATAGGAGACCACAAATTAAATTTGGGTTTAATGTTTTGTGTGGTGTTATAGGATCAACTGTTCTTCCTCCTTTTATTTTTGATGGATCACTAACTGGCAATCGTTATCTTAATTTTTTACAACAAGATTTCGAGGAAATGTTAGATAATTTAAATTTAAGAACCCGACCAATGCTGCAATGGTTTCAACATGACGGAGCGCCTCCGCACAATCAAGTGAATGTTAGAAATTATTTAAATTTGAACTTCCCTAATCAATGGATAGGACGAAATGCACCCATTGAATGGCCGGCTAGATCCCCTGATTTCTCAGTTTTGGATTTTTTCCTGTGGGGTGTACTAAAGAACACAGTATACAAAAGAACATATGAAACAATCGACGATTTAAGAGACGCTGTCTTAGTTGCTTTTAATAACATCGATAGGCGTAAAGTCCGCAATGCTACAAATTCTGTTGTGAAGAGATGCAATTTGTGTATTAATAATAATGGAGGTATCTTTGAACATTAATAATGTTGTGTGCCCTTAATAAAAGTTCTTATAGTTTTCATTTTATTACTACATAAGATTTCAAAATAAGTTTTCGCTTGGTTTGTATTTTATCAGTTCGAAATTCAATTGTTTTCCATAAAAACCATAAAAATGTCTATATCCTCTTTATTTTTTAAAATAACCATATCAAACCTTATATAATTGCAATCAGCAAAAAATAAGATTTTTAATGATGTCAAAACCAACTATGGTTTCCATTAAAAAAAACACAAGTTTGTGTCATAACTCGATAATGATGAACGAAAAAAAAAATTAGCTACATAGTTTTATTTGGCATAAAATTATCTAAAACTTTTGTCTGAACACTTTTTCTCTAAAATTAATATTAACGATGCTAAGCATGTTTAAAGAAAATCGTAAAATTTAGTTTTCTTTGAATATCTAATAAGCCATGGAAGTTATCGGAGAAACAAAAGCAGTTTTAAATCAAACTCGTAAAACTGCGCATCTTTCCCCATTTAAGCGTTTTTCTATCTCCAGTAGTTTCTGAGATTCCAATGCTAAACATTCAAGAAAACTCACCCTGTATATATATATATATATATATATATATATATATATATATATATATAATAATATAATAACTTCGTGACCTTGGCATTCATATTTTGTATTCTCTTGAAAAAGGCGTATACAGCCGAAACATGTAGAGTTTTTTAAATACATATATTTTGAAGTAATATACAGACCTTTAATCGCCTACTGATTAGGTTTACTATATATATATATATATATATATATATATATATATATATATATATATATGAATTTATATTTCAATTATTGTTCTTCTTAAGCAATTCTAGGTAAACAGGACATCGTCGTATTTTTTATTAGAATTTTGTAAATCTATTAAAATGATTTAATTTATTGCATAACCATTTCTAAACTTAATTCTGGTTTTTACATTTTGATTTGCTTAGAGCGACATTTACGCGAGACTTGATTTAACTTTTGATTATATATCGCTTGACGGTTGGTATAATTTTTAATTAGTTATTAATCCCTTATTGTTGCGAATTAATTATTGAATTTTTGATGTCGGCTTCCGCAATTACTTTTTAACCATGTCAGGTTATTTGAGTAATTATCTTCTTTTATTTCCAATATTCCGTCTAGGGGTAGTTTTTTGTTACTAGTGACGTATCCCTCTTTCTGGATAAATACTCACGCATTCGTTCGGGAGATCCTCTTTTACGATTCAACCTTTGAAGTAAGGCAGTAGTTTGAAAGTAAAAGTCATTTTTGGATTAAATTGTGTTGCTATTCTGTGATATGCAGGAGTTGTTCAAAATTGATTTGATTTAATTAAATTCACTGGTATAGTGTATTTTAATCGGGGTTTGTTCCTCGGAATTGAAAGTTTTTATGACCACGTGTTGCTTCAGGGCCGTTAGTATAGGCTAATGAAAAGCTGCTATATTACTTTCTGCTAGAAAAAGTGGCTATTGGTTGTATCGGCTAATGAAAAGTTGCTGAGTTATTTTCTGCTAGGGAAAATGGTTATTGTCAGTATCCCCTACGAAAAATTTCATCCGTAACCATCTAATTACCTGAATCCAGAAAAACAACGCAATTGGATTCAAGGGTCATCTATCACACAAGGTAGTGTGTGTAGAATAACATTTTTTGTGACAGAGTCCCAGAAAAATGAATATAATAGTTATTTTGGAGGACCGCATGGTGTCCTAAAACATGGTGTTCGACTCACCATTGTTGCATATACTGAGTGTAACGAACCTATGTAAGGTACATTAAAGCTTTGATGGACTGCTTATGCAATAATTTATAGTATAGAATACGATGTTTATGTGATCTATGATATTCCAACTATATAAAAATATTTTGTTGGCTCAATACTTTATACCTCTCTGGTATATTATATATTTTTTTAATTTTCTTTGTTGCTTATCCTTCTGTCGGGCGCGGTCATAATCGTAATAAGATCAGGCGCGCTGTATCAAAATGATCACTATGATCATTCTTTCTTTTCAACCGCGAAAAATAGTGTTAAAACAAAAAGTAATTACATACTTCTCTTTTGGTATAGGTATTTTGACTGAGAATACTGAAATTAATGAAAATAATGAACATGCGCACTTTAGTAAAGGAATTTATTACAATAATGTTGGAACAGAAGAATATATAATAGCACTTGTTTATTGTGGTTGAAAATGAAAATAGTGACATATCTAAATACACATAAATTCAAGAACTAAAAAGAAAGTAAAATATAACGGAGGATATAGATTTAAATCTTCGATCTGAGCTCTCATGGTCGTCCTGTTGCAAATTACAAACTATTTGACTGCATTCTGAACCAAAGCTCTGTAAATGCATGAGACATATTGATTTGTTGCATTTGACACACTTATATTTAGTTAAACGTCTCTTCTCAATACATATTTCACATCTCTTCCTCTTACTTCCTCTTTCGCTAACTGCTTCCGTATTCTCGTTTTCTTCCACTGGTCTGTACCGCTGAAGTTTCAGTTTTAGGTCCATATGCATCCCCGAAGTATTTGCGCTTCTTCTAATTATATTAGGTAAAACTAGTTCACTTGATAATTGTTTTATGAATTGACTTCTTCTGATAGTGTCCTGATCATTTCCAAAATAGATCACTTCGGCATTGATCCCACTCATGTTCAACATGGCAAAAAATATTACCATCGGCCAACGACGAACATTCCTAGCCACATTATAAGAGGCGCATAGCTAAACTGTTGTATCAACACCCCCTTTCGTATGATTGTAAAATGTAATCATCGAAGGCTTTTGCTTATGGCCACTCTCAGAATCTATACAATTATCATTATGTAATGTAGATGCCAAAATTACACATTTTCCTTTTTTTGGTATATATGACAATAACGTACATCCCTTTCTAAATCCAAAAAGGCTACTATATAGATCTTTGCCTTTTGTAGAGCTAAATTCCAACGGAAACTCTCATTTGTTTTTTTTCATGGTACGTACATATGAAAGGCCTTTTTCTGTTAGTTTTTCTAATAGTTCCATACTACCAAACCAATTGTCTGCAGTAATATTTCGCCCTGAGTGATATAGAGGCTCAGCCAGTCGTAAAACTACATCCATGGGTTTGTTGCTCAAACAATATGGACCATTTGGTTGCACTCCAGCATATATTTCTAAATTGTGTAAGTAGTAAGTTTGAGAATCGACAAGAGCATATATTTTAATACCGTATTTATTAGGCTTGCTAGGTATGTATTGCTTGAATGCGCACTTACCACGAAAGCCCTCAAGCTTCTCGTCAATAGTAACATTTTCACCCATTGTGTAGGATTTCTGACAATTTTGTACAAATATCATAAATATTTCACGAATAGCTGCTAGTTTATCTAGGCATTGCCGCTCTTTTCGGGTTTCGCGATCATCAAATCGTAAACACCTCACTATGAACTTGAACCGTTTTATACTCATCACAAGCTGGAATTTTTCAACACCATTTCCATCGGCCCCCCATAGATCCTCTAAACTCTACGTATTGCTTTTATACACTCCGGCTAAAAACAGAAGACCGATGAATGCTTTTAATTCAATAACGTCAATTGGTCTGGTATCTCTCTCTCGTTGAAACAATGGTCTGATTATTTCAATATACTGATTCGTATATTGAAGAATGATTTTCAAAATATCATCAGATATGAGGCAACTCCAACATTCCAAAGAAGTTCGTGCTGTTCTTGCCTCACCTATCACACCCGGCAGTTTTCGAATTATATTGTGTCTTCCGCAGCGCACTCTTTGTGAGGGAGGAGTTTTATTCCATTTCGTGGTGTTGTCTTTCCCAAGGAAGCAGTTTTCTTCACTTTCTGGAAAATCGTCGTCTGATGCATCTTCTTCGGTTCCTGAATCTCCTTCACGAGTTTCAGTTACATCTTCACCATCAGTGTCACTTTCGTCCTCGAAATTTTCTTGCAAATCATCATTGTCATCAAACATCATCCTTTCCAATTCTTCTACATCTTTCGCATTTGTTAAATCATATTTTTTACCCTTGCCAGCCATTTTAGGTGTAAGTAAACTGAAAGATAAATATTTTTCTTACAAAATATTTCCTATTATTATTATTCGGGCGCGGTGTATCAATTTGATATTTGCGCGGTGGTGAAATAAAAATAAAACCGATAATGAAATGATTGACATTTATGTATCCATATAAGAGAAAGGTACTTACCTACGCACAAGAATAACTAAATTCTATATTTTTAAATTATAACAAGAACGGGCGCAGTGTATAAAAGTGATATAAAACTCCAGAACTGATCAGCCTAACAGTTGCCATAAAACTAAATGTACTGATAATGTAGGGCATTAGGAAAAATGAAGCTACCAGAAAGTAGATGTCGCTACACATTATAATTTACAAGTACCAAATGAAACCGTTTGGTGTGTATCAATTGGATCAGGCGCGCCCGACAGAAGATTATATAATAAATATAGTTGTTATTGTTATGAACTCTGTTTTTCTTTTCTTTATTTTTTTTAATTGAGTATCAACTTATTCGAAATTACTAAGTTATCCACTTACTACAGCAGAGTCTGTGTTCTCTGTTGGCTAAAAGTAAAACACGGTGGCGCCCTTTTTTTATGTAATAACCTCCCCGCAACTCGCCTCTTAACTGAGTTAGCCCTTTAGCAAAAGATCTCCGGGGCAACAATGAGTTGTAGGTAAGTTGGGTAAGTTTAGAGAGATATTTGTCGGCGCAAGTCTAGTGCTCGTGGAGGGCACATAACAGATTGTTATAATAAGATAATTAGGAAAAACTGTGTAAGGTTATCATCGCTACACAAGAACGAAGAAATTATGTAATTATACTAATTATCACAGTAATAATAATAATAATGCATAGCATCCTCTAATAGTTTAACGCCAATTACTGGTGGTGTTGGTGGGTCACCAGTTATTATTACGCCCGCACCCAGAGACAAGAGACTTAAGATGTTTAGCTGTTGTATTCACTTTAAATGAGAAGGAAGACAACGAAAACCCTTTTGGACGTCAGATTCAATCCCTGTAAATGATCACTTTATCACCAAACTATCGACTGGGTTATTATCATGTAATCATGTAATGATTACATAATTTTTATTAAGATTTAATTTGTACACAGAGCATTTTCCATAAATATGAAAAGACATTACAAGGTATGAAAAATACAATTGTACAACGAATAAATACTGGATTACAAGATCGTTTTTATTGCGTTATGAACGTTCAAGCTTTCATGGTTGTCATCAAAAATGGTAGTCACATTTTTCTTAGGTTTCGTCATGGATTGCGATTTCTGTCTACTATTTACTGTATATGAAAGCTGCGATGCCTTTATAAACATAATATTATTAGCAATTTATATAGCGTTTAATTAAACTATCTTTTTCATGAATCAAAATAATATATAACTGCTGTTTATAAATTCATAAATTCAGACTATTTCGCTTACAAAAAAAAACGGTTGGCAACAGTTAGTTTTATATGCTAAAATTATTGATTTTTTATCATTTTTTTTTGTATACGTATACATATAAAATGCCCTTTATGTGTAAATATATCTGATAAAACAAAACTTTTTATATTTTACTAAAAGTATAGGTTTTGCCGTGCGGCTCGGAAATATTTGACGTAGAAAGAGTTAGAGGAGCTCGCTAATACAATATGGCATGACGATGAAAAGGAAGAACTCGTTGATTTCACCAATGAAAGTGAGGGAGAAGAAGAGGAAATACAGCAAGTAGATCACGAAGATTCTAAATACCACCTAAAATGAATCAAAATAATATATAACTGCTGTGTATAAATTGCTTCACATATCATTAGTAATTGCAAGGTTTATTGCTTTCGCCCTAGAATTAAATTTGTTCATATTTTTTTATGTTCAGACTATTCTTACTAAAGATTTGTTCTAATGCTTATAGATTAAGTAGTTCTAACATAATTCTCAACAATATTTTGACTCAAACATACTTGTAAACTAAATCTATTTTGGCTTAAATTAATTGAAATTAATTTTTTCTTTCGCTACGTCTTCAATATTTATCATATATTGGGTTTGAGTAAGGTTAACCCTTCAGCGGTCGCGCGAGAACTTTTATGCCGCTTTTTGGGCTTTTCGTGTATTACAAGGGCGCTTAACTTGATCCTGCGCCGTGCTTCTAGGTATGCCTATTTAAACATATTTGGCAACGCAGCACGTTATTAGGTCCCACCTACCTACTTTAGGTTAGTCGACAACTGGCTGTTAACAGAAGAAGTTCATTGTGCGGTATTTCGTTCCGCAGCGCGCCCAGTCATGTAAGTAAATTATTATGATTTTAAACCTATACTGTTCAGACTATTTCACTCACAAAAAAAAACGGTTTGCAACAGTTAGTTTTATATGCTAAAATTATAGGTTTTTTATCATTTTTTTTGTATACGTATACATACATATAAAATGTCTTTTTGTGTAAATATATCTGATATAACAAAATCTTTTTATATTTTATTAAAAGTATAGGTTTTGCCGTAAGGCTCGGAAATATTTGACGCAGAAAGAGTTAGAGGAGCTCGCTAATACAATATAGGATGACGATGAAAAGGAAGAACTCGTTGATTTCACCGATGAAAGTGAGGGAGAAGAAGAGGAAATAGAGCAAGTGGATCACGAAAGTGACACCGCTCAATCAGCGGACGAAGATTCTAAATACCACCTAAAACAAGTTCAGGACGGTAAGGCGTTTTGAATAAAGAAAACGTGTCCACTCACTAATAAGCTGTTGTATGAACTGAAACGTAATATAATCCTTTATTAAAAAATGGAACGTTAACAGTCATCTGAACATTTGTTTATTGTATGATATTCATAGTTCAGCAAGAAATAAGTAGAACTTTCTTTATCATAAATCAATTGCCAGTACGCTTTTTTGTAGATGTCCAAGAAATTACTGTATGCACTACGACACGTGTTTATTTATTTTAGGATAACATTTTATTATGCGACGTTAACAATCACAGGCCTGTTATTGAATCGTATAACTTTTTTTAAATAAAATTAGTTCGTATTGACTTTAGCATTACATTTTTTTCATGATCTGACAATCACCTTTATAGATCTGTAACTTTGAAACAAATAAAAATGGATATACAAGTTTTGCGTTTACTTGAAATGAAGTCCACTTTACATTCCCAAAATTTGAACACAAGTGAACACACAATTTGAACGAGACACGATATATATATATATATATATATATATATATATATATATATATATATATATACATATATGTAAGTGTTTAGATAATTTCTTAGCCGTTCATTAAATATAACATTTGATAAATTATTGGAGTTTTTCGGCTTTTTTATATGAAATATTTACAAATATTAAATTAGAATGTATGTGTCCCAACGTAGACCATATTTTTCAAATAAAAAATTTCGTATGATTTGCTTTGTAATTTGTAGACAGCAATGTTTACATCCCCACTTACTCTGCAATTACATACATTCTAATTTAATATTTGTAAATATTTCATATAAAAAAGCCGAAAAACTCCAATAATTTATCAAATGTTTTATATATATATATATATATATATATATATATAATATTTTCGTGACCTTGGTATGATATGGTAAACTTAATAAGTCGGCGATTAAAGGTCTGGTTTGTTACGCGACCGGTCACTAAACACACGCACGAGCGCACCAACAAACAAAACCCTACACTTACGCGCTCACACACATACAAAACCACACACCCAGAGAGAGACGCAAGCTGCCAGCAGCAACCAACACACATATTCATACCCAGAAAAGACACAAGCTACTAGCAGCGAACAACACATATGTTCACACCTTGCTATCTATTTTTTGGAATACTAAGGCATGATTTACTATTATTATTGGAATGTATCTTTAAATAATTTAAACCATAGCAACTCAATTATTTGACATTTATATTCTGTCATTTATAGTTTTTATATCCTTGACAAAGGCATCATTGCCGAAACATGTAGGGTTGTTTTAAATATATATATACTTTGAAGTAATAAACCAGACCTTTAATCGCCGACTTATTAAGTTTACTATATATATATATATATATATATATATAGATAATTATTTCTGGACCTTTGTATATTATAGTAGATTTAGATAGTCGAGGACTTAAGGTCTGTCTTACTTTATAAGAGATTATTTTAAATATAGACCTTAAATCGCCGACTATCTAAATCTACTATACTACACTAATCTGGGATGCCTCAGAAACAAAATATTACCGTAAAACATTTTGAAGTAAGTGTAACATTAAGAACATACAGTCATACATTTTAGTATGGCGCACAACACTTCGTGTGAGTGATAGAGAAAATCCTAGGTCATTTTCTGCCTTCTGGTGAAATTTCACAAAATATACAACAATCAACAAAAAGTTGATTTTTGTTTGCCAGCGAGTTCTTTAAGGAATGTCCAGTTAATTGATATTTAAAAAAAATGTGGATTTTTGCAAATATATTGCAAACAGTATAGAATATAACAAATAATAGCTAACATAAAATAATTTATAATTGTATTTTATGCAATCTTACATCTGTAATAGTTTTTAATTAAAGAATTATAATAAAATTCGGTTTTAGAGTTGCGAAGAATTAATTATATCATTAAACACTGCGATTTATAAATTTTCCTATTTTTGATTTAACAAACAATTCTAAAAATCTGATCAAAGGCATCCTTGGTGATTTTAATGGTAATTATTTCAAATTTTTTCTTGGTTGTAAAATTGATCTTTGATCTGTTATTGAAATACCTCTGTTATGGAAAGAAGGCATTTTTATAGTGAAAATATTTAAATATATTTATAGGTTCACCAAAAATTCGAATCAATCATATTAACAGTTGACCTATGGAATTAAGCAAAACCGATAAATTTACCAATAATTTCTTTGGAAGTTTTAATACATTAGGATCATCACAGTCGTACTAATGGATGATGTTAATCTGTACACGGCAATTTAAGTATGTTTACAAACGATTTCCAGGATTAATTTTATTATTAATTTAGTAATACTAAAAAAAGCAAAAAAGGGTGTTTATTCAAGTACTTACTCGTAAGTGCAATGAGCAGCGCTGACGATCCACTCAGAAGATATTATTGAACCACCACAAATATGCTCTCCCATATATAATAAGGAGATTTGATATGGATAGTCTTCAATAGCGACAGGAATGCCACCAACTATCCTACCATCGAGCAATGGTAGTTTATTTGGTGCGCCTATGCAGATGCATTCATAATAGTTAATCTCAACTCTTCGAATTGGTTTAAGTTACTTACAAAATATACATCCTATTAAAGTTAAACTTGTCAGCTGACGAAGCATGTTGATCTAAGTATTTGTCGGAAAAGTCGGAGAGTATTATATACTGAACATACTGTTATCGATGTAGGTTAAAAAATGCAGATCAATATATGATCATTAACACAAGAGGAATTCTGAGATATGTTTATTATTTACTTGCCTATATAATAAGTAAATAGTAAAAACACACATGTAAGTGCATATACATATACACACTCTACAAAAGACATGTTATCTTATTATGATTATTATTACATATTAATATTAAAGCGATTAGAACAAGACAGCCTATTTCATTTAGTTTTTGCATCCAAAACATTATCGTAGTTTCATAGGGAAATAGTAAAAATGCCAGGAAAGAATAAAACTAATGTTTTAAATATTGAATAATAGTATATTAAAAAACAAGTTTCATAAGGCACCATTTTGCCGCACGAGATCAGTTTAGAAAACGAGCCGCGATAGCGGCGAGTTTTCTAAAGAGCGAGTGCGGCAAAAGGCCTTATGAAACGAGTTTTTTATACTATTTTTCTATTTTGCGTTTTTTACATTAATAAATTGCTTAAATTGAAATTATTTAATTTGAAAGTTCAGAGTTTAATTTTTATATAAAGCATGCAGTTGGTCACATTGATACTTGACATTTTCAAATTTAAATCTTGCTATCCGCGAAGTATATTATATTACATATTATTTATTAATTTTCGTTAACATTCGTTGATATTGCATTTAAAAATATAAACATGAGTGACATAAAAACATATATGTTGTTGTCAATTGTATACAACATATGTTGTTTGTGTAAAATACGGACATATATCATATCTGTCAAATGTACATAAATTCTTAAAATCAAATGACAGCAAAGATATTTATCAAGGATTGTATAAGAACATAGGATAGCCAGATCCCTATACCGGCAGTGTTGTTCGCATCGAGCCGTGACTCCGCCTCCTGTGACGTCACAAACGGACCAGTCGCACCGATAAATAGTTGAGGTCTTGGGTTGCTTGAGTTAAAGTAAAGTGTTTTAATTTAGTTTTCGCCGTTACCCTTTGTAAATTAGCGACTGAAATGCCGGGACGTCGTTGTGCGGTAGTTGGCTGTAATAACAGTCGTATTTCTACGAAAATTACCAATAGAGAAATCGTTTATCACAACTTTCCAAAGGCGACAAACTTCGTATCCGATACTGTCCGTAAAGAATGGATAAGGCGCTGCAAACGAGCAGATAACTGGAATCCAAATACTAGACAAATTTGCTCAATCCACTTTAAAGCAAACGATTATGAACGTGATATGCGGAACGAATTATTAGGTAATAAATGTATTTATACGTTATGAGATAAATTATTCTAATACATAGTAATTATTGCTAGGGTTACCTGTACGAAAACAGCTTAAATACACTGCTGTGCCTAGTGTAAATCTTCCACAAATGTCCAAAGATATAAAGAAAGTTGCGACAAGAGGGGAAGCATATTTAAAAAGAAAAAAGGAAAATGAAAGGAAAGAAGAAGTAAATAGATTTATTGCCGAACAATCGATAGCTTCATGTTTAGCGGCAAGTGAGCTGTCAACAGCGCCTTCAACAGCAGAATTTAAAACCGATAAGCCTTTAACTGTCCCAGCAGAAAATATATTATCTAAACAATATGCGGAGCTTCGTGAAAGTCACACTAAATTATCTACAGAGATGGAAATTATGAAACGCAAATTGAATTTGCAGAGAAAACAACTTTTATACTATAGAAGAAAGAACAAGCAAGATAAACCTGCACAAAAACAGGAAACGGTAAAAATACTGAGAAAACTCTTAGCAGAAAATCAAATTTCTATTCTTCTAAACAAAAAGAAACGCGTTAATTGGACTACTGAAGAGATTGCAGTTGCTTTTACTATCCGTTACCTCAGCAAGAAATGCTATATATTTTTGCGAACTAAACTTAATTTTCCGTTGCCAGCGTTGTCATCTTTGAGAAAGTGGGCATCAAAAATCAGAATAACGCCGGGAGTTTTAGAAGATGTACTAACTTTTCTAAAGGTAGCAGGAGAAAATATGTCTGCAAGAGAGAAAACTGTAGTCATTTCTTTTGATGAAGTCAAAGTTAAAACCACTTTAGAGTATTGTGTTGGTGAAGATCAGGTACTAGGTCCTTACAATTTAATGCAAGTCTGTATGGTTAGAAGCTTATTTTCTACTTGGAAACAGCCTATCTATCTAGACTTTGACAAAAAGATGACAAAGGATGTGTTAATGGATCTGATCACCCAATTGCATAAAATATCATATAACTGTGTTGCAATTGTAAGTGACTGCGGAAGCAGTAATGTTGGTCTCTGGAAAGCGTTGTCCGTTGACATAAATAAGACCTATTTCGAGCATCCGCAAACCAAGAAAACTGTTTATGTTTTCGCAGATGCTCCCCATTTACTGAAACTTCTCCGTAATTGGTTTTTGGACACAGGATTTATATTGAGAAGTGCTGGAAACAAAGAGATAAGAAAAGAACCTTTAGAAAGTTTCATAGAATTAACCAATGTAGAAGTAAATTCCTGTTATAAAATTTCTGAAAAGCATATTACAGTTGAAAAGAGTAAAAGACAAAATGTAAGACTAGCGGCTGAATTGTTACCACATAAGACCGCCCAGGCATTATTACGATACAAACCAGGCCCTGATAAAAAACTTGCTGAAGATGTCGGAATGTTCATAGACAATATTAAGTCTTGGTTTTTTATTTTTAATAGCCATGTGAATAGATCTCCTGGCCCTGACCCTATGAAAGCCCCTTTTGGAATTTATATACAGGACCAAGAACAACACTTAAATAAAGTTAGAGACTTAATATTTGACATGAGAGCTGAAGGAAAAAACACTTTGCAAATTTTTCAGAAAGGAATAATAATTTCTATAGAATCGTTGAAACTACTTTTACGAGATGTGAAGACCGAATTTGAAGATGTACATTATATATGTACTCATAAACTTACTCAGGATTGTTTGGAGAATTTTTTCTTCCAGCTTAGATGTCGAGGGCCGAATGAACATCCATCTCCATTGGAAGCCATCAAAAGAATAAGAATGATTATTCTTGGGAAGAATCCTGGTATTTTAGAAGCACAGGTACATAAAATGTGTTTAATTCTTTACATATTCCTAGTATTATATAGGTACCTATCTACATAGCTATACTTTTTTTAAAGGTGAACACACAAGAAGCTGTTCCTGAAGAATATATAGTGGCCACAGTTTTGGAACAAGCGAAAGTTTCACTTGAATTACCGGAAGAGAAGTTTGACAGCAATGCAACTCTAAGTAGCAATGGAAGCTCGTTTTCATCATCAGGGATTTCAGAAATATCTGATGCAAAATTACCAGAAACAACAGACGATGCATTTGAGTACATTGCTGGTTTTATAGCGAAGAAATTTAAAAACAGTCATCCCCAACTCGGCGATTATACTTATAAAATTAAAGCCGATCACGCCTACAATTTACCCTCATGGGTACAACAGCTCTCTTTTGGTGGTCTTATTAAGCCCACAACAGATTTCTTAAGTACCATTAAACAGTGGAACAAATATTTTGAGATATATCATGGCGATAATAAACTGCGGAAAGAAACACTGGTTGTTAAAAGACTAGCTTTAAAAATTAAAAAGCGAGAAAATTTGTGCTTTGTTATTATAAAATTATTTTGTAAATTAAGAACTGTTATCCGTATGAATTATTTAAATACCAAAAAGAACCCTTGACAATGCTAAAAAATCGAGTAAACGTAAGCTTTCTACTAGTACACCGTCAGACACTCAACGAACACTAGCTAAAAAAATGCGAAAAACCACTACTTGATTCGTTTTTATTTAATTACTGCGTAATAAAACATTGCTATATACTGACTCTTTTAATTGAAAAATATATATTTTTTACTTTGTATAGAGAATACATGCTCATCGGCTTTCTTTATTTATGTTTATGTACCTAATAAATGTGTTTACTTGAAGTTGGAAAAGTTTTTTTTTAAATTATAAACCAAAGTATAACCTTATGGCAATAAAAACGTGTATTATATTTATAACAGTACACTGACGGATATGTTATTATCAAATGAAATATTATATACCATAATAAAAGCACTAATATAACTCGATAATTAATTGTTGTAGTAGCTAAACACATTTTATAAGGTGCTTTCAGTAGTGAACGCGTTCAACCTGGTCCGTTTGAGACGTCATGGCTCCCCACTACGCGGCGAAAATATTGCGGGATCGAGCAATCCTATGTTCTTATACAATCCTTGGATATTTATTTCTGTATTCGAACAACGCCAACATTGAAAAATGAAAAAAAGTGTATCGAAATGAAGCTCATTTCGATACTGTTTTGGGTTTCATAATGAGTTCATTTCAAACGCAAAATAGAAAAAGTTAATTTTGATTTCGGAATAAAGGAACAAAACTTAAATAAGAAATTTAATACTAAATAAGTATATTTAGAAAATAATTAAAAGTGGAAAATATGAATTTAGTGGATAATGAAAGAGAAAATTAATTTTTACTAATTATAATAACTTTTATCTGACAACGACTAACTACGGCATAACTATCATCTTTAAAAAAAATCTAAACCTAAGAGATTGACTAGCGTTTTGACCGCGTCTTTAACCTCTTTTTTTATGAATTTTTTTTCTAATTGCACGAATACCCACCCGTGCTATGTTATTTAGAAAAATATGTGTATAGTTTCTTTCAAATTATAAGAATATAACTTTGAACGGCTCTAATGCTTTTATAATACACATATACTAAAAGTGTATTTTAATATTATGTCTTTCTATGTCAGACACTAATTTTGAGTAATTTTTAAGGCATCATATATTACCCTAAATTTCGTTTCATAATTTGATTAGGAGATAATATATTTTATCTTATTGTCCCGTTTTTTTTATTACAGTGTTGTATATTAAACTTTTGTGAAATAAATAAGCTTCTATTCTTATCTCTGAGAGTTCTAAATTTTACACCAAAATATTTAAATTCAAATAAAGTGTCTTCGCACACATATTTTCTTTCTATAAAATTATTTTAAATTTAACTTACAAAATCTAGAGTGTTTAAAAGTATGTACCTATTATGTCTGTATTCTGAAATTAGTGTTCTGTTTGTATTCCTCAAACTTTTCTCAATTTAAATCAATATCGCAATTCTTCTTAATTTTTTGTTAAAAATTAGTAGCTATGATATTCTTGGATTGAAGACGACCAGATCGATGTTTTAGCGAAGAAAAGTCACACGAGAAATCAAGCGCATTAAGAGTAATGATAATATTATGAAACTATTTGAGGAAACTGTTACGTTTCGAAAAAAAATGGTCCAATTGTATTAATTAAATTTATTTTAATAATTAATTGAATTAAGATTGGTAGTGACATCGCGCGATTTGATTTACAACTTCTTCAATCTAATCGAGTTTCGCTTGCGTGAGATTCGTAAAGAACGTTATAGATGTCGCCCTAAATCTGTAGCCCATGTCCGAGTGACTTAGGTGATTCTCTCTGCCTTTCGTACGATGTTCATTGACCAGTCAAGTTGTTACTTTGATTAAGTTCGTGTAAGGTTTTTACGGTAAGCAGTATCTTGTTCATTTGTACCTTTTTCTAATGATTGTCCTTTATCCTTTGTAGGACATAATTTAATTATTATCGTATGCCTGTTTGAGAATTTTACCTTTTGCTGCCTTTCAACGCAGTTAAGACTTCGCAGATAAAGCTTGGCAAGCGGACACGTGTCCTACAGGACTGATTTTCTTTAAACCATCTACGGATGTTTCCCTGGGAGTTGAAAACCTAGTGAAAACAGCCTCATTTCCCATCCATTCTTGATTTTTATTTGAGGCGTGGTTCTTAGAAAAAAATCCTTCTAGAACATTATTCTACGACACCAACATGGCGAATTTCCGATGACATCTATGGCCGCAGTGCTTTGGGTGAATTACATAGGAGTTTAACGAAATAGTATTCATCAAAATCCCTTTGGAGGGCATTTCCTATAAAGGTTATAATTTAGACGTTAACAAGGAACATTTAAAGTAGGTGTTAGATTTTCTTTTCTTGATTTTGTTTAAAATATAAGTACTAGTCATAACTTCTTTTGGTTATGTATGTGTGTGAACATTTCAGTAAAGTAAAGGCTCTAGAAAAAGCCGATTATTAAATATTTTGTGCATTCGATACAAATTAAACCTTACATAAATGATAGCATCGTAAGATTCTGTTAGATTTATACCTTTCATTTAATTTAGAGCTAGGCTTTGGTGATGAGCATTTTATTGGTTTTAATTCAAAAGTAATTTCTGAACAGTGTATTGTTCTTTTGTACGAGGCATTGGTCCTTCAGACGGGCCTACGTACTGGTTAAGTATCATTTTGGGATACGTTGTTGTTTTGATTTAATTAAGATCGTTATAACCTATTTGTAAAGAACCCAGAATTAAGTATACTTAGTTGCGCTCTACTGAAACTCTTGTTCAGTCACGTATTTAATTTAATTCATATTTTGTTTACTTTAATTTCTTACCTGTTAATACAGGGTGTTATACTTTCGATTGATATTGTTTATTGCAATTCATATACTGTTTATTGTATTCACTGATATGCACCAGGGGCGTAACAGTTAAATTTCATTTATATTGGTAGATTTAATCCTAGATTTTGGAATTGCCAAAACTTTATTATTGTCTTAGTGATAAATGATTAGTAGTTATATTTCATTAATTTTAGTAGTTCAAATCTTTATTATTGCCTTAGTGCTAATTTTTTAGTAGATATATTTCATTAATTTCAGTAGTTCAAATCTTTATTATTGTCCTAGTGATAATTGTTGGCGTTATAATTTTGTGCTTTCGCCAACTTTTGTTCAAGCTTAATTGCTCTTACGTCGACTTATATTTTTTGTCAATATTTTACTTACTTGAGCCTACTGTTTTTTTTGGGGGTTTATATTAAACTTGTTATAGTTGACGTCTTGTGTTTATTTGATACCTATCCCACAAGTGTATGAGTTAGGCGAAGGTATATTGAATCAGAATCAAGTAGTTTAGGGTCAAACTAGTTTGCTTTTGAAACTACCAGCATCCCACCCACTTCCGTGTTACGGGGGTGCTCTGCAGGGGAAATACGCTGGCGCTCACATTCCACCTCGCGACCTTGACCAGCGACGCACTCCGAATATCGATTGAGTTGGCCGGCAGAGTATTTCCTTTGGGACGTTCACCAACAGTTAGGTTCAAGGCAAAGGGGGTGGCCCAGCAGAACATTTTGCTACTTCTTATAACTACTTGTTTTGCAATTAGATTTTGCTCGCGAAAAGTGTAGCAAAACTTTCAAACAAAGTGGGTAATATCGGAAGTAGCATGAAGTATTGTCACGAAAGGCAATGAAGGAAAATACATTATCGCTACTTCTTTAATGTGTGCTCTGTAGTTTAATATCTAGGACATGTGTGTGAAGGTTCTGTAACTTTTCGATAGCGGGTGCTAAAATGGCCAAAATTAATTTGTTTTTGACATTTAATAGTACTAGCAATGCTATATACAAAATTTAAAGTTGGTAGGTATATTACATAGTTATTATTTCTTAGGCTTCAAAAGCTAATAGGCTAATAGGTGTAAGCAATTGTTTATTGTGTATATGGAAAAAGAAGGAATTTTATTGAATGGTTCAGAAGTGGTTCACTGCACGTGACTATATGATAGCTCATGACGCTAGGCGCCTAGGTCCTTCATTTATAAATGACTACCGAGAAAATGGTTAACAAGTGGATATGTGTTAAAATATATATTGGCAAGTTGGATTCTGCGGTTACTGTCATGTGAGCAAAAACGGAATCGGTTGATAATTTCAACGCAATGTTTAAAGATATACAAGCGCAACTCAAGTTTCTAAGTGAGTTTTTGAGATGTTGCTTTGCTGTGGCGGAACCATAGCTCCATCACATCATGTCAGAAATGAAATAACTGTAGAAACAATCTACATTCGTTAGCGAATGAGTACTAAAGAAGATAAATTCATCTGTTGGAAACATTAAGACTATGGTCTTTTGAGATTAGCACGGCATAATCTGCATCGATTCGATCACACGTGGCAGAGATTAGTGTGTTATTTCACCATAATAATGTACCACCTCATGTAACTATAACCGCTAAATCGATGGCATTCAATTTCGAATTGCTGTTTCATCCTCATATTCTGATAATCGGGCACTCAGTAATTTGTTTTATTCCCAAATGTGAAGGAAAGGTTCGGTGGATGGAGATACGGATAAAAAGGGCAGGCTGTTGAATAGAGACCAATTTTGAAAAAAATTTCAAAGATCTTACTTTATAGAAGTAGCGGAAAATCGCTATTCGAAAAGTTTAAAGTTGAAACAAGTGTATGTAGAAAAAAGAACGCTTTTTTGTATCATAAAAGTCATGTTCCCATCAAATATTTATCGTATTTCATCCGTTTTGTTTATAATATGGTTATTATTTCCATTATTTTTTGGATGTTAGGTCTATTCGACTAACATGATTTTAAAAAAATCTGATTTCCATAACTTCTGTTGGTATGGACAGAAATTCCTTACTAGGGTACAATTTAAACTGTAAATTTCATTTGAGCATCTATTTTCAAAATTATATACAAACTTTTCTTACTTATTGCAACATGTTTGAAAAATTTTGTATTTATTATATTTATATATATTATTATTAAATAAAATCGATAAATCTGATATTTAAGGAAAATATTGATTAATTATATTCCTAAGATATTGTATAAATTTTTACAATATGTTATTATATATAATATTGCAAATTTAGAGAATTAATCTTTGATGACTACTACGTATTTATTATCCTTAATCCCCAATTTTTTTCGTAGTAATATAATTTGAATGAGTCCATCTATATGTTAGTGTTTCTTCTAATCCATTGTCGAAATTTAGAAACTTGAGTGTAAACGCCTGGATATCCTGGCCTGCCACATCCGTTTCCCCAAGACACAATTCCAGTTAACTTTCCATATATAATCATTGGCCCACCAGAGTCACCCTATTTGAATTTACAAATACATACTATATTGGATGAAGAAGTAATTTTATTTTACCTGGCACGAGTCTTTGCCTCCTTTTGTCAAGCCGGCGCATATCATTGTGTTAGTAATGGCGTTAGGAAAATAAATTTGCCTACATAGGGCTCTATCCACGACTGGCACATTAATTTTGTTTAGTGTCGAGGATGATGGACCATCTTCCTAAAAGAAAGTGTTTAATTTGATCATTTACGTATTTTTATATCTAGAATCAGAAGCAAGTAAAAAGTTAATTAATAAGAACAAAGGCATGTATATACGCTTTATTGGTTAAAAAAAAAAGTGGTCGACGGAATAAGGAGAGACTGGAAAGCAGGCGCGGCTCGTGATGATGTATTTGGGAGTGCAAGTACAATGATGCAAGTGCCTCGTGTGTTTTCGGTGTTTACTAAGAAAACGTTACAGTTAGTATACGAGAATACACGAAGCACTTGCGTCATTGTACTTGCACTCCCAAATACGTCATCACGAGCCGCGCCTGCTGGAAAGTGTTACAAACAAGGGGAGTAAAAAAAACTTTATACAAATAATACAAAGGAACATGTACAAAGGAAATACGAATATAGTAAGAACAAATAACGAAAAATCCAAGGAATTTGAGACTAGACAAGGTGTTAAGCAGAGAAGCGTTTTGAGCCCACTCCTATTCACAACAATATTGGATGACGTGCTAAAGAAAGCCAAGAAAAATATGAAGAAGTTAACATTGGGATACTGACAAATGAGACAAACGCAATTGTCAAAACTAATGTTTTCTGACGCTATGGCTTTAATAGCAGATATGAAGGAGAACTTATAACAAAACCCTAAAGTAATAGAAGACGAGCTAAACAAGATAAGCATAAAAATTGTTACCTACGTTTCATTATTTAAAATGACTTATTGTTAATATGTCGTACAGGTAAGTCAGCGTTTCTCAACCTTATTGCATTTGCGACCCAATTTTCAATCACAATTTTCATCGCGCCCTCCCTCCTCTCATTTCACTGAAATCGTAATTGTAATCTTAGTTTCTATTTAATTTAATTATATTTTGACGCTAAAGCCATCCTACGATCTTGTTAAACCTTAAAAATTACCACAAATGGGTAAATTTATTGATAGTTGGCAACACCGATCCGCTGCATTGATAAAATCCGATTTGTCTCGAACATTCTATACTACCTGCGCGGCGTGCATAAATGCTATACCTCGTTCCACCCAGTCTCAGTCGAGTCGATTCTTCTATCTGAACCTCTACCATGAATGCGCATGTTGTGCTTTGCGTGTTATCTGCAATTTAGGATATTCAAGTTCAAGTAGCAGTAGAATTATATAGTGTATGTATATGCAGAATCATGGATAAATTTTTAAGTGGGCGTAAGCAAGCATTAGACGATAGTGAAGCATCAACAAGTGCACAGACGAAAATGGTTCCGAAGATAAAATCAAGAAAATATTCTCAAGAATATTTAAATTTTGGGTTTATCAGCACTGAAGTAAATGAAGAAGAAAGGCCCCTGTGTGTCATTTGCTCAAAAATTTTGGCAGCAGACAGCATGAAACCGAACAAACTTAAACGACATTTGGAAACGCTTCATAGTGAGTACGTTGGCAAACCCCGAGAATTCTTCGAATTAAAATTAAAATCGTATGAAAAGCAAAAATCATTTTTAAAATACACTTTGTCTGTAAATGAAAAAGCTTTACTTGCCTCTTACAAAGTTTCATATCAGATAGCCAGAAGCAAAAACCTCACACTATTGGTGAAGAGGTTATCCTACCAGCTGCAATTGAGATTGTAGAAACTATGTTTGGAGATAGTTTTGCCAAACAGTTGCAGTCCATACCTCTACCAAATGATACTGTTGCCCGTCGAATTGATAATATAGCTGAAGATGTGCAGCACCAGCGTTTTGGGAAATTGCGTGACAAACTTTTTTCAATTCAGCTTGATGAGGCCACAGATAGCAATAAAGACGCTCATTTAATTGCCTATGTTCGATTTTGTGATGGTCTGTCAGTAGTGGAAGAACTATTATTCTGCAAACCAATAGAACTCAAAGCAACAGCACTTGCATTATTTTCTATCTTAAATGTCCTAAATGAGGCAAACATAGAGTGGAAAAATTGCGTCGGAATATGCACTGATGGTGCTCGTACAATGTCTGGAAGATTCCAAAGTGTACAAGCACTTGTAAAACAAAAATCTCCGAAGTGTATCTGGACACATTGCATGATCCACAGAGAAGCTCTCGCTTCCAAAGAAACGAGTCCTGGTCTGAATTTTGTGCTAACGACAGTGGTAACCGTAGTAAATTATATAAAAATGAGACCACTAAAATCAAGAATCTTTTCTGCACTTTGTAAAGACATGGGTGCAGTACATTCAGCGTTACTGTTTTATTGCGAGGCAAGATGGTTATCACGTGAAGCATTTTTGCAACGAGTTTATGAATTAAGAGATGAAATCGCCATTTTTCTAGAAGAGGAAAACCGACCGGAAGCCGAGAACTTTCGCGATGATTTATTTGTGATGAAATTAAGATATTTGGTCGACATATTCGAGAAATTAAATACATTGAATCTTCAACTCCAAGGAGCAAACACACATGTGTTGGATACGAGTGACAAAGTTAATGCTTTTTGTAGAAAACTAAAATTGTGGAGTAGAAATGTAAAGCAAAAAAACCTAGAAATGTTTGCAAATTTGGATGAATGTGTCAAATCTTACAAGGCTGGAGAGCAACATATAGCAGTTATTTTGGTAACCATTGAAAATCATGTAACCATGCTGGCAAAGATTTTTAAAAAGTATTTTCTTGCTGACCTCAACTTGATAGCAATTTACGAGTGGGTTAGGGACCCATTTGAAAATACTCCCGGAGGTCTCTCAACTGCCGAAGAAGAAATCTTTATAGACTTCAGGGCAAGTGGCGAAATAAAAAGATAGTTTCGTAATAAATCACTCTTTGAATTTTGGGCAGGGTTGGATGATGAGTTTTCTGCACTGAAATTAAGAGCACAGCGTATACTATTACCATTTTCCACATCCTACCTTTGCGAAACCGGATTTTCTACGGTGGCTGCTTTGAAGACAAAATATAGATCACAGCTAAATATAGAAAAAAAGCTTAGAGTGTCAATTTCTAATATTAAACCTTCTTTCGAAAAACTTCGCTCTGCGAGACAGGCCCAAGGAAGTCACTAATAATTATTAATCCTGTTTTAAATTTAATATTTTTAAGTTAATTAATAAATACGTTGTATTCTATTTATAAGTGCATTATGTATCAGTGTAAACGTGCAATTTGTTTTTTATTATATCAGAATGTATTTTCCTTTTCTTTGAGTAAATTGAGTGATCTATTTACTAATGTTTTTTCTTATTTTTTCTCGCCTTGCTCGCGCCCCCCTTTAGTTTTATCACACCCCCCTGCGGGGGCGCGCCCCACAGGTTGAGAAACACTGGGGTAAGTGATGTGACAAAGTTTTTGTTATCGCATTATGTATTTGTGAGTTATTTTGTGAGAATTTTTGAAATAATGTAGATATTAAGCCCGAACGGTCTAATTACTATAACGCCGTTTATCGGATGTAAGCACGATTGTCGACGATATTTATTGTGCCCTCAAATTATCTAGAGGGCTCTTCTTCTTGCTGGTGGCTGTTGAATTTCACGACCGCAGAAATATAAGAACTACTTGAGGCAGTTAAACAATGTGTAACCGAAGGTCATCTGGAACCTTGCCCTAAAAGAATAGACGCTACTTCATTTGGCTTGGCATCGACCTACGACATCAGCGTAGGGTTCGGTTTTGGTTTATACCGTTGCTTTTAGCTAATAATGCAGGCAGTCATTTAATAATACCTGCAATTAATTAATAATACATTCAGTAGTAATTTTTAATTAATCAGTTTTGTCTTGGCTATTTATTAAGTCAGTTGAGCGTTTAATAACTTATTATTGTTTACACCATTTTACATTCATTATTTTGTATTGAATCTTGGCGTTGATATCTTTAGTTAGATAAATAAGATATATATATATATATATATATATATATATATATTAACGGGATACTTTACATGGATAATTTGCATTTGAAAAGTCCTTATAATCATCAAGGTAATCGGTATAACTGAAACTTTTCAATTATAGGAGACAATAATTACGTATTTTTCTCGATGTAGACAGATAAGCCAATTTTATATATGAACTTGCACTTGGTTCAGACTAATTTCGAACAATCTCCAACAGTCAACTGGTTTTTAGGCCTGCAATGAATTACTTTTTGATAATATGCAAACCTAAGCATGTGTTAGGTTTCGGATGTTGTAGACGTTATGTGATGAAGACTAGAAGAAGACTAGAAGGAAGACATCGATATGTCTGGGGAAACATACTACAGTTTTCCAGGCCGAATTGTCTGCAGTCGCAGCCTGCGCCGAGGAAATTCGGGAAGCCGGCTGCGCAAACAAAAAATTAACATAATGACTGATAGTCAGGCGGCTGTTAAAGCCATTATGAACCCATCTACCAGGTCTAAGCTGGTGAAATATTGTAAACAGGTCCTCAATAAACTGGCACAAGACAATACAGTGTCGTTGATATGGGTGCAAGGACAAGGGGGAATTAAAGGCAATGAGATAGCCGACAAACTGGCCAAAGAAGGTACTAATAGGAACTTCATAGGACCAGAACCTGTATGTGGAATCACTAAGGATTCCGCTAAGAGGGAGATCTGGTTATGGCTAGAAAAAGAACATAAAAATAAATGGAGGTTAACAGAAGGTCAACTTCATACCAAAACACTACTAAGGGAGCTGGATGGAAAGTTTTCAGCCAACCTAATTCGTAGTAACAAAAGAGAAATTAAAATAAT
Source organism: Melolontha melolontha (assembly GCA_935421215.2). Lineage (NCBI taxonomy): Eukaryota > Metazoa > Arthropoda > Insecta > Coleoptera > Scarabaeidae > Melolontha > Melolontha melolontha. The sequence continues at coordinate 24,484,150 of OW285240.1, read as the reverse complement.
TACCTGGTTAATAACCAGACATTGTCCTTTAAGAATGCATTTGTACAGCATGGGCTTGGTTAGCGAGCCCTGGTGTAGAAGATGTGAAAAACAGTAGGAAACTAGCCTTCATGTAATATGCACTGAAGAAACTCAGACAGAAATATTTCGGGAGAGATCTATTGGATCCCTAGAGTGTACTTAAACTTCCCCTGAGGAGGATAGTGGCTTTTATCGAGGACACAAGACTAACAGAGTGGAACTGAGAGATCTATTGGGTATAGTACAAAGAGCAGTGTGCTCAAGTGCCTGGACGTGCTGGCGTCCAATCCAAAACAGACGAAGAAGAAGAAGAAGAACTCATAAAGAATTACTTGTGGATGATTTCTAATTAGTTACTTTCGGTAACTAATATATTTAATAATTGAATTACGTAATTTCTAAATACCACCTCGATAATAGAAACAGTCTTTACGATTGTTTATTAGTATTGCTGAACATTATTTACGTTAATAATTACTATATTCTGTAGAGCCTTACCTTAGTAAATCCCCAACCCAAAACTAAAGCGGTAGTATTTGGTTTAACTTCTTCATTATCTTTTGGTAAAGCTATAGGTAATATTCTTTTGTTAAATCCCAAAGTTGATTTTAACTGAAATTAGATAACGATAAAAAGTCGCTAAACTATTATAGTAAGTAGACGTACTCTTATAATAGCAATATCGTTTTCTGAAGTATTTTTGTTGTAATTTTCGTGTAGTTTGGTACTGTTAACTAAAATACGTTCTCTGGGAAAACCAAGATATTTACTTCCAGCGTGAATTGCTAATTTCGACAACGTAATTCTAAAACAAAAATTCATTGGTTATTCTGCATTTAGATTTAACCCTTCACTGCATGATTTTTCTAACACAGATGCTAAAACTGCAGGAGACTTACATTTAGTGTTTTATTTAAGGAAAAAATATTAAAAAAAAATTAAAACATCATTTTCAGAAAAATATTAATAAGTTTTGTATTACCTACATTATATATGATACATTATGTGAATTTGGATGGAAGGATTCAAAACAATTATTATTTTTGTTGTTATATATATGTACTCCACATTTGTTACATTGTCTAAATAATAAATTGTTACATGATGATAACTTGCATCTCTCTCACTTGTTTCACTATTGGGATGTGGAAAACACCATCCATTCTCACATCTTTTGGTGGAATGTATACTGTTGGCCCTTTTTTCTTTTTTGACACCAACTGTTGTTGCACAGATTCACCTGAGGGTCTGTCAAGCCTTTTGTTATATTGTAAAGAGCCTTCCTTACATAAACGAAGTGCCACCTCTGACTTAAACTCGGAGAAAGAAATAATTTTTTCTCTTTCGTGCACATCTCCATTGATTTTTCTTTCTTCGTGCACCCTTCTGTAATAAGTGTTCATTTGAAAAGTCAATCTAGGTTACTTTGAAATTTTGATAGAATAAGACGCAAATATATTAATATGTGTTTGTTGTTCCGTAAACGTAAATCCAAATGACATTTGATAATGTCAATCACAAATATCAGTTAGTGCATAAAATAATTGCGCGTTGATTCTAGTTTAAATAAATTGCTTCTCAGTTTTAAAATGGCTTTCACCTTAGAACATAAAATTTTTTTAGTCCAGGCTTATTTTCGAAGTGGTAATAAAATTGAAGTTTTATGGGTTTATTCCACAAACATATGTTCGACATTTAAGTCAACAAATAAACCTTTCTGTTGGTACAACTCACAAGTTATTAGAAAAAGATATGCAACTTTATCCATACCGTGTCACAGCAGTACAAGAATTGTTAGAAATTGATTACCCACGTAGACTACAGTTTTGTAATTGGTTTGTAAATATGAACAATAATGGAGAACTTTCGCAAAGAGTCATCTTTACTGATGAAGCATGGTTTTATAAAACGGAATACCTAAATTCACAAAATACAAGAATTTGGAGTAGTGAAAATCCACATGTAATTAATTGAAGAATCGCTACATCCAGAGAAAATTGGTGTTTGGGCAGCGATAAGCCAAAGGCGAAGCATCAGACCAGTATTTTTTCAGGGAACGTTAACTGCTCAAAGGTACCGTACGGATATTTTACAACCATTTGTCAATCAGTTGCATGATGATGAACTTCAAATGCATATTTCCAACAAGACGGAGCACCTTGTCACTGTACTGCAGAATCTTTGGATTATTTAAGAAAATTTTTTTATGAGCGTATAATTAGTCGAAATGCTGAAATTGCCTGGCCTGCACGTTCATGCGATTTAACACCTTACGACTTCTTTTTGTTGCCTTATCTAAAAAATAACATATTTCGAACACCTATATTGAATTTGAATGATATGCTACAGAGAATCGAACAGAAATGCATGGAAATTAATAACAATCCAGTAATGTTGCAGAATATCATCAGAAGTTTTGAACGGAGGATTTTAAAGTGCATTGATCTTGAAGGACAACATTTTCAACATTTGTTATAGTTTTCAATAAATACCTATTATTCGTTATTTATTTGTATGTATGAAACTGTCAAAATATACGACTTCGTAGGTTAAGTAGTATATTTTAATTTACGACATACTTCAAAATGTTCTCAGTAAATCACATGCTACTAGATTGACTTTTCAAATGAACACTTGTTACAAGAACCAACAATTTGCTAGAACCATATCTAGTATGCAGTAGAATATAAGAAAATGTCATTTCTTACTTCTGGTATGTAGTTTATTTCTGCCCATTATACTGTCAAATAAATCAACCTCACCCATGTGCTCATTATATTCATTGACAATATATGGGCAGATATATCAACTTTTTCTTTTTTAGATTTATCATACCTCTTTATTCTACAGGGATTTTTACCAGCAAAATTAGAAACAAATGTGACAATTTTGTTGCCCTTCCATACAAGCGTTGAGACATTCACGCCGTCCAGGACCCCGACATATTCAGCATTATGATCTCTTTCTTCCTTCTTCATTTGCTTTTCGGATGGTAGCTTGCAAACGACAAAACAATTTATACGTATAGTACCCAGACACAATGTTCCTTGGTGGGACAAATAAGATACTAACCGTACTGTACTGTAGTAGTTATCAAAATATATCTGGTAATTCTTACCACGTTCAATATTACGGCAAAGCCTTGTAACCGCGTCCAACTCAGGTTTATTTGGCAGAACTACATTTTCTTTCCTGGAATAGAACTCAGAATTACAAGCAAATAAATAACAAAAAAATTAAAATCCCATTTTTGTGGCTTGAGTGGTAAGTACTGCTTCAGAAAATGACGGGACTTCTATGAGCACAATTGCTCATACACTGACAGACATCTTTTACGTGGAATAGAAGAAAATCGCTTTTTCACTTCAGTAAGCAATGGTCTAATTTTGTGCATGGTTAGGGTCATTCACCGGCAACATTTTATCGTTGTCGTTAAAGTTGATGAATTGTGTAATATTAAATGCATGTACCAAAGACATTATTATGCAAATTCCAATATAGTTTTTTATTTTATGCTCGGTCAACACCGCTGGTTTGCTGGGATCTTTTTGTATGCCAAATATAAGTTTGACTGTTCAACAATATTATAAATAATACAAATATTCGAGTAAAAAAATAGTTGAAAAATTGTAAGGGGTACTCAGCTCAAGAATTACTGCAGGTAACTTGTCATTTCCCAAAAATGTACCAATGGCATTTATGGTGTTCGCTTAATTTTAGATGTTTTCTTTTCCACACGATCTTATATTTAGCTACCTTCTTAGACTTTACTAAAGCTTGTTCATTACCATTTGGACGAGATTCTTTTGGAGAATCATTACCGGTTACAGTAGCATTCATTTCCTCGGGCTCTGCAGTATCAACACTTGTTCCTGGTGAACAACAATCTTCTTCGAACGGTTCAGGAGTATACTTATCTGATTTTTAGTAGAAAATCATCTTCTTCTACTTACTGAACATAATCAGAATCGCATAAGCTGTCGTCATTATCCTCTTCAAAAGCATCTTCACTTTCAAGTCCATTTAACAATATATTTTTTATTTTCTCATCTATCTGCTTTGTTGTCAAGAATAGTTTCTGACAAAATATGTTGATCTACAGGTTGTATCGGATATGATACAATTGATAAATCTTGAAAATCGCATCAAAATAATAAATATTTTATTGAGATATGCTAAATATATATAAATACATACCTGTTTTATTATGTCAATAACATTTAGTTGAATTTTTATTGCAAACTAACTTCAAAACGTGTATGATATCTAAGCACGCTGTGAGATGACAAACTGTAACTGGAGGGCGGGAAATAAATTAGAGTGATTTTTCAAAAGTAGCAAACACTTTCGACATAGTGCCTATATTGTTGACTTCAACTATCCTCTAGAAGTCTACTGTAAAAATTACACCACAATCTGTCTCATAAATATTCTTTTACAATCGTCTAAAATAAACTACATCTTGTTTCTGTGTTAATGATTTGTAAGTAGTTAACAGGTTTCAAAAGTGGTCATATGAACACAGAAGATGCTGAAGGTAGAGCCTTCATTTACAGTCGCATCTCCAGAAATGATTAATAAAGTATTTACTATTGTAAAGAGTGACCGCCAAATAACAGTGTATGAGATAGTTAATGCCGTAAACATTTCAACCGAATGGGCACACAATTGCATCAACGATTAAATATGACAAAGCTCATCGCAAGATGGTTGTGGTCAAGTTCAACCGAAATCTAAGAGAATATTTTCGACGATATGTTACCGTAGATAAAACCTGGATATATCGGTAGTGCAGACAGAAACACAATCGATTTCTCCAGAAAAACATGCAAAAATCGCTATTGGAGCCAGTAAGATTATGACCAAGATTTTTTGGATTTCAAAGAAGTAACTTTTATTGACAATTTACAGAAGTGAGTTGCAATAGCAGGCTAAGATAATATGTCCTGACATGGACGCCAAACTGAAGAAACATTTAGCGTGTCTATTTAGGAAAAAACTTTTGTTCCATCAGTAAAACGCGTCCGCTCACACTTTCGCTATTACAGCAGCTAAATTACAGTGTTTTTCTTTTGATTTTCCTATTTTGTAATATTATTTCACTATTTTTCAAAACCTTTCGCGTTATTGCAAATGATTTTTTAAAAACAAAAAAAAAGCTCGAGATACAATTTTATTAGAAAAACAAGAAGACAGTAGCAAGTTAGCAACAATACTATATATATATATATATATATATATATATATATATATATTAAAATAATAGACTTTTCTTGGTTTAGGAACCTTTAATGAATTTCAGCTTTTTACTACGACGTTTCGACTTTTTTATTATTAAGTCTTTTTCAAGTGATTAGAACTAAAAAATTAATACAAAGAAAGGTAAGAAATATATTTACATTTGTATGAATGAATTAAAATTAAAATTAAAAAATAATAATTAAAGTAAGGAAAATTAAAGGATACAAAACTCACCAATTTATTTCGTGTCAAAACACATATTTTGTGTAAAATGTATGGCCAGACATGTCGAAACTTTTTATAGGGTCGAACTGCCTTTCTCGGAATATTTAGTGTAACTAAATGTCTTGCTGCAGAAATGAAATTGTTTATTCCGTTTTAAAATTAGTTGAATTTTAAAAATACTAAAATATTATTGTAAAGAGAAAAAATTCTCTTTAGAATGGTAGAGAAAAATTTACCAGTTCCCATTTAAAAAAACTGCGCGGACAGGCGTAACTAAAAAAAATTGGAGAAAAAAAATTCAAATATTCTCAAATGTAGATCAAAATATCTTAACAAACTTTTATATTGAACATAATTCCCTAAAATGAATATTAACGACAATAAATCGCCGTCTCCATACTTTTAACTAACCCTGCATATATATATATAATATATATATATACATATATATATATAATTGAAAAGAAATTATCGACCGTGATATATTATCAAAAATTAATTAAAATTCGGGTAAGAGGTCAATTAAAAAACTCCTTTATTAAATTACCCTATATTTCGCGACAGACTTTGTCGCTTCTTCTGGACAAAGTCTGTCGCGAAATATAGGGTAATTTAATAATTGACCGCTTACCCGAATTTTAATTAATTTTTGATATATATATATATATATATATATATATATATATATATATATAGTAGTAGACAAAGAGTCTTTGCCGTTAAAACAAGTATGTAAAATAAAAATTGTTGGGGAATCCGGCAATAAAAACCTTTAGTTAGTCAATTAGAGTCCTTTATTTTTTACCTTATATTTCGCTCTGTAGATTTAGAGCTTCATCAGAGGTCACTTTAATCAAAAGAAATTACAACATTAGCTAATTTAGTCTACTAATTATAAGATTAATACTTACAAAAGCGAAACTATTTTTTTGTGAGAGATATAACATTTTTAAAAAAAAAAAAAAAACAAAACCTATAGAGAAACAAGCAGTCCACGTAATAAAAATAAAACTTTATATTAATTAAAAATTGTTACTTTAAAAGCTTATTGTTTTTACATATTAAAACCATTTAAAAAATTATTATTTTTTCAACAAACACATCTAAAAAGAAACACACACATAGTAAAGAACTACTTGTCTTGATGTAAATTACATTTTAACAATTCAAGTGTCGACAAGGTAGTGTATTAAATTTTCGAAACCAATGTCATACTCGTATATGCAAAACCTATGATAAAAGTACAGTAGGTAAAAAACAAGCAATGTCAAGGTTAACGATATATATACAGATGTTCAAAAGTTGCGTGCTTAATTTCAATAATATGCAGGCTACAAACAGGTTAAACTTAATTAAAAAGAAATTGCAAAATTAAAATTATAATCATATGAAAAAATTGTGGAAGGACAAATGTGTTAAATGACATCAATAGAGTTAATATTCTGTGTATTTAGATGACTTGAGTTTTTGATATGAGAAAAAGTCAGTAAAAAGGCATATATTGCGCTTAAATTATTTGTGTCAGATCTGAAATTCATAGCGTGAGGATTATTATTGATCTCAACCATCTCCAAAAACTCCCTACATTTTAAACTATTAACTCTCTGGAGGATTTTAACATTCTCAAAATTTGGGTTGTGGTTGTATTTGATCATATGTGAGGACAAAGCACATCTGCTCTTCCCAGTTCGAACGTCGCTCTTATGTGTGGTAAGTCTGGTTTTTAACCAAGTTGAGGTATGACCTATATAAACTTTGTTGCATTCATTGCAAGGAATGCTATATACAACGTTCGACTGGAAAGGCAAAGGTGTCAAGTCCTTAGTTTTACTAAAATGAGTACGTAACGGATTGTAGTTATAAAAACCCAATTTTATATCGTCTGTGGCGAGGACCCTAGAGAGCCGCTCCGACACCCCCACAATGTAAGGAAATCTGTAATATTTCACAATTTTTGGCTGGTCTTTGTTGGTAAGGTCCGCGCTCTGACCGTAAGTAGCTGGAGTGGAAAAAATGAGTCTGCTAATCAAACCCCGAGGGTAACCGTTGTTTGCAAACATTCCATCCAACAATCGAAGGTTTCGCTGTCTGAAGGAGGGTTGGCTTATCCTAGTCACTCTCCGTTTCATGCCCAGAATGAGGTTTATTTTTTGGCTTTTTGAATGATTGGAGTGGTAGTTTAATAATCTATTAGAATTACTAGGCTTTCTATACCAGTCTATTAATATTCTGTTGCTATCCCTAATGACTTTGGTGTCTAGGAAAGGTACACCACCCCCACACTCGCGTTCAAGGGTAAATTGTATGTCAGGATGGAAGGAGTTGAATATTCCCAAAACGTTGTCTATTTCAGATTTCGGCAAAGCGCAAATCAAATCATCAACATATTTATGTATGAAGGCGAATGTAAATGGTAAAACTTTGAGTATATTATCTAAACAGAAATCCATCACTAGGTTGGCAAGGATCGGGCTGAGCGGTGAGCCCATAGGTAAACCTGAAGTCTGCGTATAAGATTTATTATTAAAACTGAAATAGCTATTGGTAAAAATAAATCTCAATAATGAAAAGAAAGAATCATAAGATAGATTTGTCACATCTGATATCTTATGCCAATGGGTGTTTAGTACATGTAAGACTAAACTAGTTGGTATACTGGTAAATAAAGATACAACGTCTAAAGATATTATCTGGAAGTCATTAGGTAATATATAGTTTTGGTATTTGTCAACAAAGGTGAAAGTATCGTCAATGTCATAAGGACTATTATTTTTTAAGCAATTTGAGAGGATATCCGCAACAAACTTTGATATATTGTAACAAGGGGAGCCCGTGTATGATACAATAGGTCTATAGGGAACATCCACCTTATGGATTTTAGGCAAAGTGTATAGTTTTGGGCTAACAGAGTTGAAAATTATGAGCTTTTTATACAGTTGCTCATCCAGTTCTTTGTTATTCTTAAGATTGCGAAGTAGTGTGTTCATACGTTGTTGCACTCCGGAGGTGGGATCAGTATTTAATAGCTGATAGGTGGAAGTGTCAGATAGAAGTTCTTCCGTTTTACTTATGTATTCGGTTTTAAGGACAGATACTGTTACAGCCCCTTTATCAGCTCTTAGGATTAAGATGTCTGGGTTGTTTTTTAGAAAGGTGTGACATTTGTTACTTATCTCCCCCCAAAAAGCTTGTTTATTTAGAGAAGATGTCATGAAATTGGTTAAAATGTTAGTAATTTGAGCTCTATGTTTATCTTTATCAGTTGGGCGTGTACTATTTAATATGGTCTCACACTCAGCCAAAACCCCACCAATCCTAACATCCCTACTAGTGACCGGGATACCAAATTTAGGTCCCAAAGAGAGAAAATCGGCGATATCTGAAGGGAACCTCCCCCCCGTCCTATCCACGAACCAACCCGTATTATTTTTATAGAATTTAGTGGTTTTTATACTCTTTACTAAGTTTTCAAATTTATTTACATTATTTAATTTAATTTGTTTAAAAAGTCGTTCGTTTCTTTTCTTTAGTGTGTGTTCAAAGTCAAGTACTAAATGAATAGGTAAAAAGTTTTTGGCTGTATCCTTAATGTTTAGCAATTGTTTATTATAAAAATTCAAATCTGACAGCGTTATTGAAATTTCTAAATTCAACACACCATGTCCTAACCTGTTATTTAACTGTGTAGCCTTCTTCTGAAGTATCTTGCTTGAAGTCACTAATAGATTATTCATACTCGTGGAACCCTGTGATATGTGTTTTGGCAGGATGTTGTGTCTTCTACATTTCAGTAAGAAGATCCTTCGGTTCTGCAATTTTATAATCTTCTCAGATGTTGACATCCATTTCTTTAACGTGATGGATTGGTTGTTTCCGTAGTTGTTTCGGATGTTTTCGAAATACCCCATTAAGGAATGTGTAAGTAGACAAAGAGTCTTTGCCGTTAAAACAAGTATGTAAAATAAAAATTGTTGGGGAATCCGGCAATAAAAACCTTTAGTTAGTCAATTAGAGTCCTTTATTTTTTACCTTATATTTCGCTCTGTAGATTTAGAGCTTCATCAGAGGTCACTTTAATCAAAAGAAATTACAACATTAGCTAATTTAGTCTACTAATTATAAGATTAATACTTACAAAAGCGAAACTATTTTTTGTGAGAGATATAACATTTTAAAAAAAAAAAAAACAAAACCTATAGAGAAACAAGCAGTCCACGTAATACAAATAAAACTTTATATTAATTAAAAATTGTTACTTTAAAAGCTTATTGTTTTTACATATTAAAACCATTTAGATGTGTTTGTTGAAAAAATAATAATTTTTTAAATGGTTTTAATATGTAAAAACAATAAGCTTTTAAAGTAACAATTTTTAATTAATATAAAGTTTTATTTGTATTACGTGGACTGCTTGTTTCTCTATAGGTTTTGTTTTTTTTTTTTTTAAATGTTATATCTCTCACAAAAAATAGTTTCGCTTTTGTAAGTATTAATCTTATAATTAGTAGACTAAATTAGCTAATGTTGTAATTTCTTTTGATTAAAGTGACCTCTGATGAAGCTCTAAATCTACAGAGCGAAATATAAGGTAAAAAATAAAGGACTCTAATTGACTAACTAAAGGTTTTTATTGCCGGATTCCCCAACAATTTTTATTTTACATACTTGTTTTAACGGCAAAGACTCTTTGTCTACTTACACATTCCTTAATGGGGTATTTCGAAAACATCCGAAACAACTACGGAAACAACCAATCCATCACGTTAAAGAAATGGATGTCAACATCTGAGAAGATTATAAAATTGCAGAACCGAAGGATCTTCTTACTGAAATGTAGAAGACACAACATCCTGCCAAAACACATATCACAGGGTTCCACGAGTATGAATAATCTATTAGTGACTTCAAGCAAGATACTTCAGAAGAAGGCTACACAGTTAAATAACAGGTTAGGACATGGTGTGTTGAATTTAGAAATTTCAATAACGCTGTCAGATTTGAATTTTTATAATAAACAATTGCTAAACATTAAGGATACAGCCAAAAACTTTTTACCTATTCATTTAGTACTTGACTTTGAACACACACTAAAGAAAAGAAACGAACGACTTTTTAAACAAATTAAATTAAATAATGTAAATAAATTTGAAAACTTAGTAAAGAGTATAAAAACCACTAAATTCTATAAAAATAATACGGGTTGGTTCGTGGATAGGACGGGGGGGAGGTTCCCTTCAGATATCGCCGATTTTCTCTCTTTGGGACCTAAATTTGGTATCCCGGTCACTAGTAGGGATGTTAGGATTGGTGGGGTTTTGGCTGAGTGTGAGACCATATTAAATAGTACACGCCCAACTGATAAAGATAAACATAGAGCTCAAATTACTAACATTTTAACCAATTTCATGACATCTTCTCTAAATAAACAAGCTTTTTGGGGGGAGATAAGTAACAAATGTCACACCTTTCTAAAAAACAACCCAGACATCTTAATCCTAAGAGCTGATAAAGGGGCTGTAACAGTATCTGTCCTTAAAACCGAATACATAAGTAAGACGGAAGAACTTCTATCTGACACTTCCACCTATCAGCTATTAAATACTGATCCCACCTCCGGAGTGCAACAACGTATGAACACACTACTTCGCAATCTTAAGAATAACAAAGAACTGGATGAGCAACTGTATAAAAAGCTCATAATTTTCAACTCTGTTAGCCCAAAACTATACACTTTGCCTAAAATCCATAAGGTGGATGTTCCCTATAGACCTATTGTATCATACACGGGCTCCCCTTGTTACAATATATCAAAGTTTGTTGCGGATATCCTCTCAAATTGCTTAAAAAATAATAGTCCTTATGACATTGACGATACTTTCACCTTTGTTGACAAATACCAAAACTATATATTACCTAATGACTTCCAGATAATATCTTTAGACGTTGTATCTTTATTTACCAGTATACCAACTAGTTTAGTCTTACATGTACTAAACACCCATTGGCATAAGATATCAGATGTGACAAATCTATCTTATGATTCTTTCTTTTCATTATTGAGATTTATTTTTACCAATAGCTATTTCAGTTTTAATAATAAATCTTATACGCAGACTTCAGGTTTACCTATGGGCTCACCGCTCAGCCCGATCCTTGCCAACCTAGTGATGGATTTCTGTTTAGATAATATACTCAAAGTTTTACCATTTACATTCGCCTTCATACATAAATATGTTGATGATTTGATTTGCGCTTTGCCGAAATCTGAAATAGACAACGTTTTGGGAATATTCAACTCCTTCCATCCTGACATACAATTTACCCTTGAACGCGAGTGTGGGGGTGGTGTACCTTTCCTAGACACCAAAGTCATTAGGGATAGCAACAGAATATTAATAGACTGGTATAGAAAGCCTAGTAATTCTAATAGATTATTAAACTACCACTCCAATCATTCAAAAAGCCAAAAAATAAACCTCATTCTGGGCATGAAACGGAGAGTGACTAGGATAAGCCAACCCTCCTTCAGACAGCGAAACCTTCGATTGTTGGATGGAATGTTTGCAAACAACGGTTACCCTCGGGGTTTGATTAGCAGACTCATTTTTTCCACTCCAGCTACTTACGGTCAGAGCGCGGACCTTACCAACAAAGACCAGCCAAAAATTGTGAAATATTACAGATTTCCTTACATTGTGGGGGTGTCGGAGCGGCTCTCTAGGGTCCTCGCCACAGACGATATAAAATTGGGTTTTTATAACTACAATCCGTTACGTACTCATTTTAGTAAAACTAAGGACTTGACACCTTTGCCTTTCCAGTCGAACGTTGTATATAGCATTCCTTGCAATGAATGCAACAAAGTTTATATAGGTCATACCTCAACTTGGTTAAAAACCAGACTTACCACACATAAGAGCGACGTTCGAACTGGGAAGAGCAGATGTGCTTTGTCCTCACATATGATCAAATACAACCACAACCCAAATTTTGAGAATGTTAAAATCCTCCAGAGAGTTAATAGTTTAAAATGTAGGGAGTTTTTGGAGATGGTTGAGATCAATAATAATCCTCACGCTATGAATTTCAGATCTGACACAAATAATTTAAGCGCAATATATGCCTTTTTACTGACTTTTTCTCATATCAAAAACTCAAGTCATCTAAATACACAGAATATTAACTCTATTGATGTCATTTAACACATTTGTCCTTCCACAATTTTTTCATATGATTATAATTTTAATTTTGCAATTTCTTTTTAATTAAGTTTAACCTGTTTGTAGCCTGCATATTATTGAAATTAAGCACGCAACTTTTGAACATCTGTATATATATCGTTAACCTTGACATTGCTTGTTTTTTACCTACTGTACTTTTATCATAGGTTTTGCATATACGAGTATGACATTGGTTTCGAAAATTTAATACACTACCTTGTCGACACTTGAATTGTTAAAATGTAATTTACATCAAGACAAGTAGTTCTTTACTATGTGTGTGTTTCTTTTTAGATGTGTTTGTTGAAAAAATAATAATTTTTTAAATGGTTTTAATATGTAAAAACAATAAGCTTTTAAAGTAACAATTTTTAATTAATATAAAGTTTTATTTTTATTACGTGGACTGCTTGTTTCTCTATAGGTTTTGTTTTTTTTTTTTTTTTTAAATGTTATATCTCTCACAAAAAAATAGTTTCGCTTTTGTAAGTATTAATCTTATAATTAGTAGACTAAATTAGCTAATGTTGTAATTTCTTTTGATTAAAGTGACCTCTGATGAAGCTCTAAATCTACAGAGCGAAATATAAGGTAAAAAATAAAGGACTCTAATTGACTAACTAAAGGTTTTTATTGCCGGATTCCCCAACAATTTTTATTATATATATATATATATATATATATATATATATATATATATATATATATATATATATAAATAATATAATATGCCATGGGCTCTCCTTTAGCTGCTCCTATTGCAAATCTAGTAATGGAACATTTAGAACAAAACGTTATCAATTCATTAGACTTCCACCCCATTTTTTTCAAAAGATACGTTGATGATATCATAACATGTATTCCGACCAACAAAATAAACTATCTCTTAAATCAATTCAACAGTTTTCACAACAAATTAAAATTCACTATTGAAGAAGAATTTAATAACAGTATTAATTTTCTTGATATTTCTTTGAGCTATGATAGACAGGGTACTATTTATACAAATTGGTATAATAAACCCACAGCTTCTTTTCGATATATGAATTACCACTCAAATGCTCCTACAGTATTCAATAAAATGATTATAAATAATCTGACTGATAGGGCAGTAAAACTATCACATACTAAATACAGAAAAGATAACATCAAAAAAATTAAAACAATCCTAACTGATAATAATTATCCACCACAACTTATAGACCAAACTATTAAAAAAAGAGTACACCAAATATACAACACTGCAGACACCAATAAAAATTTGAACAATGACACAACATATATCACAATTCCATATGTTCCACAACTATCGGAAAAAATTAAACACACTTTAAAAAAATATGATATAGCTACAACATATAAACTTAGTAATACTAATAAACATTTATTTTCAAAACTTAAACCTAAAATAGAAAAAAATCGAGAAACACATGCCGTATATAAAATACCATGTCGCGATTGCGATAGTTACTACATAGGCCAAACGAAACAATATTTATACAAAAGAATACAAGCCCACAAATACTCTAGAACAGACAAAACTGCATTGTCTACACACAAACTACAACGCGATCACCATTTCGATTTTGAAAACATACAGATAATTGATAAAGAACAACACACAGTGAAAAGACAAATTAAAGAAATGATCAGTATTAAACAGGAAAAAAATTCAATTAACAACAGAAATGATATAAAAAATCTAAGCAGTATATACTATAATTTAATTTTGTAACGATCTACAATTTACCATCATATTATTTTTTTTTTTTTTTTTTTTGTTATATACCTTATGTTATTTAAATATCATTTAAATATCATATACTTTTGCTTATCATGATGACTGTTCCGTGTTTTGATTCCTGTCTAGTTGTCCGAGCAGGTTTTCGTGGTTTTCCTTCTCGTTTTGAGCGAATGCCGACAACTTTGTATCTTAAGTCGCTCCACGGGCGCATACGTAATAATAACTCATGTCTTGCTTTTCCCTGCCTATCCCTGTTTTCTGTTTTTTGCTGATGTGGTCCTCTACTGGGTTGCAGCCTAGCATATGCGCTACAAAACTCTAGGGGGGTCTGCCCGTTGGGCAGTCAGGTGCCATTCCGCCTTTCCAGCAAGAGTGAGGAACCATGCTACGCGGCGCTATCTCGTCGCCGCGCAATGCACACACCACTAGGACCGGTCCTGGGCGACAACCTGTCTAGGCTGCCGTTAACAGCACACACACGTTCGACGTGTGTGCTATGCCCCCGCTTCGGCGGAAAACGTTAAGATGGCATAAGTGTGACCATCGTCGACCGAGGTAGCCACTAAGAGTGTTCCCTTAGTTGCGATGAGCAACCCCGTACAGGGTGCGCTTCGCCTGTCTGCGCCTTGCCTCGTTGGGGCGGGGGTCAGACCATCGAAGTACTGCACGGAATTGTAAAGAAGTTGTCGGGAAAGGGTTGGCGGCCCTACGCAACGGCTGGTTATCCGACCTCTCTAAATTCATGCGACCGATCACTAAACACACGCACGAACGCACCGACATACAAAACCCTACACTTACGCTCTCACACAAAACCACACACCCATAGAGAGACGCAAGCTGCCAGCAGCAACCAACACACAAGTTCATACCCAGAAGGAGACACAAATTGCTAGCAGCGAACAACACATATTTTCTATCATATCTATTTTTTGGAATACTAAGGCATGATTTATTATTATTACTAGAATGTATCTTTAAATAATTTAAACCATAGCAACTTAATTACTTGACATTTATATCCTGTCATTCATATTTTGTATTCTCTTGAAAAAGGCGTATACAGCCGAAACATGTAGAGTTTTTTAAATACATATATTTTGAAGTAATATACAGACCTTTAATCGCCTACTGATTAGGTTTACCATATCATACCAAGGTCACGAAGTTATTATATATATATATATATATATATATATATATATATATATATATATATAGTAAACCTAATCAGTAGGCGATTAAAGGTCTGTATATTACTTCAAAATATATGTATTTAAAAAACTCTACATGTTTCGGCTGTATACGCCTTTTTCAAGAGAATACAAAATATGAATGACAGGATATAAATGTCAAGTAATTAAGTTGCTATGGTTTAAATTATTCAAAGATACATTCTAGTAATAATAATAAATCATGCCTTAGTATTCCAAAAAATAGATAACAAGGTGTGAAAATATGTGTTGTTCGCTGCTAGCAATTTGTGTCTCCTTCTGGGTATGAACTTGTGTGTTGGTTGCTGCTGGCAGCTTGCGTCTCTCTATGGGTGTGTGGTTTTGTGTGAGAGCGTAAGTGTAGGGTTTTGTATGTCGGTGCGTTCGTGCGTGTGTTTAGTGATCGGTCGCATGAAATTTAGAGAGGTCGGATAACCAGCCGTTGCGTAGGGCCGCCAACCCTTTCCCGACAACTTCTTTACAATTCCGTGCAGTACTTCGACGGTCTGACCCCCGCCCCAACGAGGCAAGGCGCAGACAGGCGAAGCGCACCCTGTACGGGGTTGCTCATCGCAACTAAGGGAACACTCTTAGTGGCTACCTCGGTCGACGATGGTCACACTTATGCCATCTTAACGTTTTCCGCCGAAGCGGGGGCATAGCACACACGTCGAACGTGTGTGTGCTGTTAACGGCAGCCTAGCCAGGTTGTCGCCCAGGACCGGTCCTAGTGGTGTGTGCATTGCGCGGCGAGGAGATAGCGCCGCGTAGCATGGTTCCTCACTCTTGCTGGAAAGGCGGAATGGCACCTGACTGCCCAACGGGCAGACCCCCCTAGAGTTTTGTAGCGCATATGCTAGGCTGCAACCCAGTAGAGGACCACATCAGCAAAAAACAGAAAACAGGGATAGGCAGGGAATGCACACACCACTAGGACCGGTCCTGGGCGACAACCTGGCTAGGCTGCCGTTAACAGCACACACACGTTCGACGTGTGTGCTATGCCCCCGCTTCGGCGGAAAGCGTTAAGATGGCATAAGTGTGACCATCGTCGACCGAGGTAGCCACTAAGAGTGTTCCCTTAGTTGCGATGAGCAACCCCGTACAGGGTGCGCTTCGCCTGTCTGCGCCTTGCCTCGTTGGGGCGGGGGTCAGACCGTCGAAGTACTGCACGGAATTGTAAAGAAGTTGTTGGGAAAGGGTTGGCGGCCCTACGCAACGGCTGGTTATCCGACCTCTCTAAATTTCATGCGACCGATCACTAAACACACGCACGAACGCACCGACATACAAAACCCTACACTTACGCTCTCACACAAAACCACACACCCATAGAGAGACGCAAGCTGCCAGCAGCAACCAACACACAAGTTCATACCCAGAAGGAGACACAAATTGCTAGCAGCGAACAACACATATTTTCACACCTTGTTATCTATTTTTTGGAATACTAAGGCATGATTTATTATTATTACTAGAATGTATCTTTGAATAATTTAAACCATAGCAACTTAATTACTTGACATTTATATCCTGTCATTCATATTTTGTATTCTCTTGAAAAAGGCGTATACAGCCGAAACATGTAGAGTTTTTTAAATACATATATTTTGAAGTAATATACAGACCTTTAATCGCCTACTGATTAGGTTTACCATATCATACCAAGGTCACGAAGTTATTATATTTATATATATATATATATATATATACATATTTATATTATGTTTGTAACGCAATACTTTTAAGATCTATTGTACTGTTGTGTCTTGTTGATTTATCACTGTGTTATCGGTAAGCTTATGACAAAATTGACCACCATTGGAAAGCAAAATTGTACTATATTAAAACATTGGATTTATAGATTACAAAAACGTCGCTTTCGGAATTTTAGTAGCTTTGCTATAGGAGCAAATTGGAAAATAAAGATTTTTAGACGAAAATGCGATTAGAAAATATAAGTAAACCGTGACAATAAATGACTCATTTTTGTGTGTAAGCTGGCAATAATTTTCCAACTTTTGGCACGTGTCATTCTTAAATTTGAATTCGTCGAAAGTTTAATAAAGTAAATATTATACAAGTAATTCTAACCATAGGTCATCCATATGTATAAAAATTATTCTAACAAAAAAATAAATTTAAAGCTAATGATCAGGCATATTAAATTAAATATTTGCTTCCATTATTTATAGTCACTCGGTATTATTGCCTATGAAAATAAATTATAAATCTTTTAACCAAATAAATTAATTATTATTATACTGTGCATTGTATCAGAATAATTGAAACATACATGAGTAGGTAAACCCCACCAGTTTTGTATAATACAAAGGTATTTTTAATAATATAAAATATTATTAAAAATCTGGTGTGAAGAACACAAATGCAGGTTCACTATTAATATTTTCTGTGAACGTGTCCGAATATATCCTATCCCCAGAGACGTAGATACGTATTTCACCTTTCTACAGGCTCATCGGTACGCCCCTGCTGGAGAAAAGATATTCCCAGACACATTCACAGTAAAGAACCACATCGCCCTATCACCGTAATTATCCAGACCGAGCGCAGAAGTAAATTCGGCGCTGCCTGTTGTCAGACCTTTGGAAGGGCGTCGTTACTTCACATTAATTATGTGGACGGTATGCGAGGTACTTCGGCTGTCTGAAAACAGGCAGCGCCGAATTTACTTCTGCGCTCGGTCTGGATAATTACGGTGATAGGGCGATGTGGTTCTTTTCTGTGAATGTGTCTGGGACTATCCTTTCTCCAGCAGGGGCGTACCGATGAGCCTGTAGAAAGGTGAAATACGTATCTACGTCTCTGGGGATAGGATATATTCGGACACGTTCACAGAAAATATTAATAGTGAATCTGCATTTGTGTTCTTCACACCAGATTTTTAATAATATTTTATATTATTAAAAATACCTTTCTATTATACAAAACTAGTGGGGTTTACCTACTCATGTATGTTTCAATTATTCTGATACATTACACATGCGGTTAAGCCGTAGTATGAGTGAAGACACAAACAAAATGCAGTTTTCTAGAGAGATTGGCTGTGCCAACCTTTGGAAGGGCGTCGTTACTTCACATTAATTATGTGGACGGTATGCGAGGTACTTCGGCTGTCTGACAACAGGCAGCGCCGAATTTACTTCTGCGCTCGGTCTGGATAATTACGGTGATAGGGCGATGTGGTTCTTTTCTGTGAATGTGTCTGGGAATATCCTTTCTCCAGCAGGGGCATACCGATGAGCCTGTAGAAAGGTGAAATACGTATCTACGTCTCTGGGGATAGGATATATTCGGTCACGTTCACAAAAAATATTAATAGTGAACCTGCATTTGTGTTCTTCACACCAGATTTTTAATAATATTTTATATTATTAAAAATACCTTTGTATTATACTGTGCATTCGTAAAGTAGCGGATAAATTCAATAAAAATTAAAAGGGAAGTTTTTAAAAAAAACTCTGACCTGTCGA
Source organism: Melolontha melolontha (assembly GCA_935421215.2). NCBI lineage: Eukaryota > Metazoa > Arthropoda > Insecta > Coleoptera > Scarabaeidae > Melolontha > Melolontha melolontha. The sequence continues at coordinate 24,464,991 of OW285240.1, read as the reverse complement.
TTTTTATTTTTAGCTCAGACTTTTTTTACGTGAAACTGACATATACAGGGTATCTCCAAAAACCGTTATGATGTAATTTTCTTTAAATATAAGCACCCATTTTTTATTACCGAATTAGATTGGGCAGATTTTTTTTACATACGACAAAGTAATTTTGTATGATGTTTACATAAGGAAATTTTGAAGTAATATTATCGCAAACAAAATGAAAACAAAATAAAAATGAAAACATAATCATCTAAATTAAATGTTCGAATTGAGCACGTTAACAATCAGACAATATCCAAGGCGTTTTTTTTAATGTTGTCGATGACATCTGCGGTAGTTTCTAATTCCTTGGCGTATTCGTGCTTTTAAATCTTGGAGCAACGCCTCAATGCGTTATATAATGTAAGTATACACATATATGCTATTCAAAGAAAACAAACATTAATAAATTACCTTTCAATACAATGAGCTGCTGTTAAAATATAACGGTTACTTATTATTGATCCACCGCAAATATGAGTTCCACCATAATTTAATGACACTGTAAAAGGGTATGTTGATATATGAGCAACACTTCCACCAATAATTTTTCCATCTTGAAAACCTGTTAGTAAGATGCGTTTTAAAGAACAGAATTTGTAAAATACACAAACTTATACCATTGGCGGATAATACAGTAAGAAGAATAAGGAATCTCACGCACATTGTTCTTAATTTCATGGAAAATAACTTATCTTTTTGATATTTATATCGAACTAAATTTACATAGACGTACTTTACGTAGTTTTGTATTATCTGATGCCTAAAATATTAGATGATTCATTAATGTAAATAACATGCTTTGTTTATGGTACAAAAAGACGTAAAACAATATATCATTTCAGTTTAGGTAACATGTATAGATAAGAATTTGTGAAGGTACGTTTGAAATAAAAAATAACAAATACAATTATCAATTTTTTAAATTTAAATCAAATACTGTATGTACAAGCTGTGTATAAATTGGCGTACTAACGGCATCATGGCGGTCACCCAAAATATAGGATCACACGTTTAACTTTTCTGAGGAGCTGTGTGTGCAAAGGCATTTATTGCTGATTGGCCAATATAATTAGTGTTATGTGTCATGTTACCCCTATAAAAAATGAGGATTCATCTGTAATTAAAATATTACTTATAAAATTATTATTTTCTATTACCACTTGCGTCATTTCTCCGCAAAATACCAAGACTTTACGTTGTCCTAGAGAAAAATTTCTTGCCATGACGATTTGTTGCAATTTTTATACTAATATTTTTTCAAAATATTTCGTATTGTTTATAAATTAATATCCATCTCTTCTGACATTTGGCGGGATCAGCATGGTTACTTTTTTTTTCAACCAAACTAGATACATAAAGATCTGCCGCTTTCTTTCTTCATTCTTACGATTTGCAACAGACTTGTTATACATCCTATAGATTCAAATTTATGTACGATTTTGTACCTTCGTTATTGTAGCAACAGGACTATTTTCAAACGTTAACAACCTAATTAGAATTTTGCAATGAAGTTGTCGGTACTAGGTTAATGACAGTACTATTATTAGCGTAGTGCCATTTAATGATTTTTATTTTCTCTTCCTTAGTGTACAACAGTATATTAAACACAATCTAAACTATTTTAAAAGATGACGACTGAATATTTTAAAATAAAAGGAATAACAAGGAAGCCAACTAAAATTCTTAATGATTGAAAAGGAAAACAGTTTGTTCTATATCATCCAAGAAAGTACAAGCGAATGTCAAGACCGATCCTCCCTACCTAGCAATAGGGTTATTACTCCTGTCTGCGTACAAATATTCTATAACCCCTACTTTTATTTTTATCACTGTTATAGTGAACGGATATTGCAATGGTGAATATGCATTTTAACGGACACTTCCTTACAACATTTTCCAGCCTGGTATATATGCGCCTGAGCAAAAATTATTTTGTAGTCATACCTTAAGATTGCTAGACTTGCAATTAAACACTGTTCAAAAATTATTCCGTTTATTCGAGAATTTGTTTATCTTGATGGTGCCTCCTGATAGGATAAATTAAGTTAAAGAAAAGCAATTACGCTAAAAGAATTCTCAACTATCTTAACAGCAGAAGTGTATCTTTTGTATAAAGGACTCGAAACTCCACAAGCCTTCCTCAGTGTAGGTCTATTGAGGATTCTTTTTGGATAGTTGAGTTCTCTGGTGCATAAGAAGTTTGAAGAAGGAAAAATACGAAGCGACTAAAAGAGTATCTAAAGAGACGAATATGAGCGGCGTAGAAAAATGTGGACGTATTAGAATAAAATTACGAAGAATCGCCAATAATGGACCTTTTGAGAGAGAAAAAGAAATATAATTTAAAACATATATATTATTGATTATTACTAATTTAGCAATTTAAAAAAGGTATATAACCCCTTACCACAATTATTAGTCGTATCCTAAATACGTATTTCGACAACTAAGTTGTCATCATCAGTAGGTAAAAACTACTAATTAAAAGTCGCACATGGGGCACAGTAAAGTAAGAAAAACGCTTCCGCACAACTACTATACACTGCATCCCCGTAAAGACTAAATTTTAACATGCCAATCTAAAACTACGAGACAAACACTTGCCTCTCAAGGAAAAGGTCTACACATGTGTTAAATTGTCGAACAAAGGAACGGACAGACATTCATCTCTAAGGGAGGCGCCACTAAATTCGATTTTTAAAATCTACGCTGACCCACTATTAAATTTAAATGAAACACCTTATATTTTCACAAAACAATAGTATATTTAACTATATGTATATTTCATGTGCATTGCACACATTAGTAGTTATTATTTAAGCGTATTATCTCGAGCACATGCATAGTAAAAACATCTATTTTGGGTAGGGGTGTAAAAATTTTTCAATTACAAATGGTTAAAAAGTATGGTCGTATATTGCAAAAACTAAACTCTATAGAAATTCCGAGAAGGACAAAATTGGGAAGGGCCGTTACATACGAAAAGACAAGACATCTGACTATGTTGTGTTATATTAAATAACAATCAAGTAGCGTGAAAAGGATCTATGAATTATTAGACATTGCAGGTCTACAATTTAAAAGCCAATTATAAATAGGTGGCATGTCATTGTTAAGGAGTTAAGCACTTTTAATATAATGTATAGAATTCACGGTTGGCTCTAGGTGAAACATGATTAATAATTTACTAAACAAAACACCCGGTACATTTGTTCCACAAAACGCGAAAACAATTTACATTTTGTGAAACAAACACACCAAGTGCTTCATTCAGCAAACCATTGTTAAGGAGGTAATTTTTGTATTTTTTCACGTGTACGGCCTCCCACATGTCTAAATTTCTGATGAAATGAAGGGAAATCGATGCAATATGATTAAAACGAAAATGACTATAAGAAAGAAAAAGATCAGTATGCGACTATGGAAACTGGAATAATTCACAGGACTTGTTGATTCGCTTTGTGCTCGGTTAGTAAAAGAAGTAAGGTAGATATCAAAATGTATATATTATATCCCATCAATCCAAGAATCAAACTGAATAAGTATAAGTACAAATTAATAAGCAAAGGGGGTAGGAGCTATATAAGACACATAAGAAGACTATTACAGTAGAAGGTAAAAGAGCGTAGTCGTGACGTACATTTGAATAGGATTGAGGCAATGAAATTTCGATTGACACTGTTAAAATAACTATTCATTTCTAATTACCAGCTTTTAAAATTGAAAAGTGCGGCACATCTAGCAACAGTTAGAAGAAGAACTTATCACAGACTATTCTATTTAGGAAAGTAAGTATAATAATAGTAATCAATTTATTTTAAAAAAATCTTAAACATATATAATAAAAGTGTAAGAAAAGTCGAAATATAACAGGAAATGAAAACAAAAGAGGAAAATATAACAACCGAAATACAAATTAGAAGCATAATGCCGTTCCTGTGTTAATACATAATAATATCATAAAAAAGAATAATAATAAATACACAATTTCGAACAAATTTAGTTAATTATTTCTTTCTATGTGATCCCGGCTGCACTGTCTAGAATGGATTGTGTGCACTGAATTTAACCCCTCTTCGGGAAGTGTGATATTACGAGGGAATTTTTATGGTAATTTTCATTCTTATGCAGTTTTAAAAAGGGCGTGTGTTGTGATTACTAGAAAGCCTGCTACCGTTTGTGAATTTGGACGACCAAGAAAAGAACGGGGACAGAGAATCCAGCCACCATCATCTTTATTGAATATGTGGTCCGACAACACGCAACAGCCGTGGGTGTATCCATCTCCGTCGCACACATACAGCCGATCGAGGTATTTCTACAAACACTCACTTTTTGCTGTTTTTTTGTGAAATTTATATCTTCGTCGAATATTTCTATCCCTTTTTTTATATTTGCTTTTATAACTATTGCGATTATTTGATGTCAATTACATCGGCGTATATCTTAGTCATATTCGTATACAATGTGTTTCACTTTTCATGGGGATACCTAAATAACTTTTTTATTTTGAAAGTAATCAATATAAAATTTTTATTAGTTGTCTAGGCAACGATATTTCACCTTTTCGTATGAGCAGAGTTTTTATAAAGTCAATATCTAGCCAACTATAATTAAAATAAAAGGTAGTGTTTGAAGTAATGTCATACTAGCGATTAAGATAGAGCAAAAAAGTATTAGAAAAAGTTTTTACAAATTACTCAAGAACCCCTAATACCAAATTTCGTTGAAAATTTTTCATTTTTAAATTCTTCTACATTTTGATGCTATCTGTAGAGAATAGTTTCTTATAAAATTTTATATTGATTGCTTTCAAAATAGAAAAGTAATTAAGGTGTCCCCCTGAAAAGTGAAACACACTGTATATGTATATTTGGAACTTTGGTAAATTATCACGTAAATCAAGTATCTTTTTTAAATTTATTTGATCATTATACAATAATAAAATATTATTGTACATATATTGTTACAGAATTTATTTTTAAAATCATTTTGTATTTAAATAAATGGTTATATTAGTTGATTTCACACGTGTGGGTAATTTAACAGCAGTTTTGTTAGACGTCCTAGAAATATATTGCATTGTTTTATTACCACGCAATCATAGACGTGCGAGAAGATTTTGATAAATTGTAATTTCTGTTAACTTTAATCTTTTTTTGATACCATTTTACTATTGCTTAGGTAATATACTGTGTCATTTTATTGTAAGGTTCAGTTACAGATCTGAGGTAGAACTAGATTTTTGATCCTAGGTAAAGGTTAATTTGAAATCGCTTGATTAACTAAATTGTCATATTTTTGTGCATTCTACAGTTAATTCAATTTATTTTTATTTTATTTTTGGAACAAATTGCTGATCCAATACAATTTAATGTAATATTTTTGTATTATATTATTATTTGAATGTCATATTATACCGAGTGTTCATTATTTTTAGTAGTCATATTATTTTAACTTAAATTTGGAGATTTATAGTTTAGGTTATATTATTATTTGGGGCTTAAGAGCCACTTTGTTACTACTTGTTTTTTGTTAATATACGAATTCACTATTTTCGTTTCCTTACTTTGTATTTAGGTACCCCTTTCTCCTTAGTTTAGCTCGTCGTTTTGTTTCATTTTTAGTGGTCTGTAAGCACATGCGCCTACGAACGCGCAACATTTTTCTTAGTTTTCAGTCTCGAGCCTCCTGGAGCGAAGTGAATTAAACAATTAAAGAGAACAAGAGTATTATTAACTAAATAAACTAACTTAACGATCAAATTCAATTAATTTAATAATGAAATAACGAAAATACTACGTTGAGAGTTAAAAATGATATGCATCATTGCCGAAACATGTAGGGTTGTTTTTTAAATTAAAATGAAGCCGTGACGTCTTAATATCCATGTAGAATAAACTAGACGAGCATAGGGGTCTGCCTCAAGCAAACCTTGTCCCCTGCGATAGTGATATGGATATAAGCCCTCACGTTTTAAAATTCGCCAAACTGCCGTTCGTGGCACTCCTAGTTGTCTAGCGATTCGACGTACACTGAGAGTTGGATCCCTCGTAACAATAGCTACTGCTTCTTCCTCTAAGTCTGCTGGCAAATTTACTCCTCAGTCGAAACGATAATTACGCATTCCGCATTCCCGAATTTGTCTGTGTACTTCCAGAAACGTTCTGTAATGAGGAATGCGCCTATCGGGAAACCGATGCCGGTATTCAATAACTGCTTGACGTGCACTGCCGTTACAGTAGCCATACACAAAGTGCATGCCCGCATACTCTTGAGAAGAAAATCTGTAAGGCATTTTGAATAATGAAAACGTGTTCACTCACTTATAAGCTGTTGTATGAAGTGAAATATAATGTGATCCTTTTTGCAACGTTAACAATCATCTGAACATTTGTTTATTGTATGATATTCATGGTTCAGCACTTACGAAATAAGTAAGAACCTTCTTTATCATAAATCAAATTCAAGTACTCCTTTTTGTAGATCTCCAAGAAATTACTATATGCACTACGACACGTGTTTATTTATTTATTTTAGGATAACATTTTATTATGCGATGTTAGCAATCACAGGCCTGTTATTGAATCGTAAAACTTTTTTTTAAATATAATCAGTTTGTATTGACTTTAGGATTACATTTTTTTTCATGATCTGATAATCACATTCATAGATCTGTAACTTTTAAACAAATAAAAATGGATATGCAAGTTTTGCGTGTTTGTTACTTGAAATGAAAGTCTACTTTACACTCCTAAAATTTGAACATAACGATACGATATACACCTTGTATATATATATATATATATATATATATATATATATATATATATATATATATATATCTGGAATTAATTTCAATTCAAGTTAATTTAAATTCAATTAACTTCAGTGTTTTATTTATTTTCGTAAAAATAAATTTCCAAATATACATTTCATTGCCTTTATTACGAGTCTGGCGAAATATATTTCACAACTCCGTCTGTTTTCATTAAAAGACGTACAAACAGACAACTTTTATCAACACCATCGCGCTATAACATTCATATATACATGTTAAGTTGATCAATTATACATTGTTGGCACCGATGAATAACTATATCTTATAAATATATAAAAGCTGTTTTAATTTTCTTAAAAACTTGCGTCGTAAATGTCCTTGTTTGGATAAATTATATTTATTCTTCTGCTAAGTTCGAATCTTCAATTTATTATTAGATGTTAATAGTTTATTGGTCAAAACTTGCTACTTTGTATTTGCTTTATTTAACTTTTTCTTAATAATCCTATGTGATTCCACTTTATTTAAATAGAATTGTTGTAGAATATCATTTAGTATTAGCGTCATTTAGTACTTCATTATGTAATATATTCTTATTATATTTACATTTTTTTTTACATTTAATTTTTATTTAAAACTTTATTCCATCCATTTTTTACTGATATTTTTTCCGTTGTTATCAATACCCTGTTTATATTTGATTGATACAAAATTGATAAAGAATACATTTTTACATATTTTATATTTGTGAATTATTGTTTATTTATTTATATGATCAAGTATTTACCTCTAAAAGAAACTTCTATCACACACACATATACAGGCTGATTCATTTTCGGCCCTCACCATGGGGATCTTGCTTATTATTGGAGATAGAGTATAGGTTTAAATTTGGCAAAGTTGTTAAATTTTGTGTTTGTTATAAATCCGTAAAGAAAATAGACCTGTGACAAATGACCTTCGTTATTAAAAAAAAAAACGCGAAAACCCCATTTTCTTCTTTTACCTGTAGCACCGACATTTGGCCTTGTAGAGAAAAAATAAAAACACATCCTTGTAGCCATTTCTAAACCTCTATCCAGTGGTGTACTCTAAATTTTTATACGACGTTTCGTTTCTTTCTGTCCATCATCAACTATCTAATTTCTTAAAGGCGCTATATTGGATTTAGACATCCTCAGAAAGAGTTTTTCTTCTGATTTCAGCCATGTACCACATGCTGACTAAAGTTTTTGACATTTGTGCCAGTCCAGAGTTTGGAGAACTTTACATAAAAGTAGGTTTAAACCATACAGGATCCATGTTAGTCACTCTTTACTGCCTGGAGATAATTTGAGAAAGCTAGAATATTGTAATTGGTTAATGGGATGGATAGAAAATGTCGAACATTTTTTAAGCAATATCATCTGGTCAGATGGAACAAAATTTACAAATTCTGGAATGTTCAACAGAAATACGGAGCACTATTGGGCAGTACAAAATCCCCGACAAAACAGGGCTAGAAGACCACAACATCGTTTTGGAATAAACGTTTGGATGGGTATTTTGGCAAATCGTCTCTTAGGACCAGTTATGTATGAAGAACATTTAAATGGAGAAAGATATTTAAACATTTTACGTACATACGTATCTGACTATCTTGACGACAATATATCAATTAAATCAATTACAATATTTATGGTGGCAACAAGATGGCGCACCAGCACACAATGCAGCTGTTGTTAGAAATTTCTTAAATCAAGAGTTTGCAAACCGTTGGATTGGAAATAAGGAGTTATTGAATGGCCTGCGAGATCACCTGATTTAAGTCCGCTAGATTTTTTTTTATGGGGATATGTTAAAAATAATATTTATAAAGTAGATGCGCCACAAAACATTGAAGAATTACGAGACAGACTTCAGAATGCCTTCGATGCAGTTCCTAGAAGAACTATACAAAGGGCAGTACAAAATGCCAGAAGGCGTGCCCAATTGTGCATTACCGAAGATGGCCAGATAATTGAACATTTACTGTAATTGTTTATTGTTTACTTTTCTATGTATTTTTATTAATGTTTTTTATCTTGTACTCGCTACTGTTGAATTTCGTTTCGAAGAATAAAAGATACTTATCATATCTCGTTTCTCTTCGTTAGTGTATGATATTTTTGTATTATTAATGAACAATAAATGATATGTTTGACAGATTGAAATTCCAAAGGCTACCTTATTTAATCTGATAATTTATTCTTTCAAATAAAACCTAATGTCAAAAACTATAGTCAGCATGTGGTACATGGTTGAAATCTGAAAAGAAAACTCTTTCTGAAGATGTCTAAATCCAATATGGCGCCTATAAGAAATTAGATAGTTGATGATGGCCAGAAATAAACGAAACGTCGTATAAAAATTAAGAGTACACCACTGCATAGAGGTTTAGAAATGGCCACAAGGATGTGTTTTTATTTTTTCTCTACAAGGCCAAATGTCGGTGCTACAGGTAAAAGAAGAAAATGGGGATTTCGCGTTTTTTTTTTAAATAACGAAGGTCATTTGTCACAGGTCGATTTTCTTTACGGATTTATAACAAACACAAAATTTAAACCTATACTCTATCTCCAATAATAAGAGAGATTCATTTTCCGCCCATGGTGAGGGCGGAAAATGAATCAGCCTGTATATGCCAACATATATTTAACCGTATAAAAATTTAGAAAAATAAATGTTACGACCTGCAAAAGGTGAGTGAGATGGTAAAAATGATGGTAAAAAACATTGTAATTTAAAGTGATCATCGAATAGGAAAGAAATAGGGAATGAATATTGAAAACAAGAATAGGGAAAATAAAATCGTATGATTTTTGTAAATTAATTTTTGGTCATCTTCTGTTTTTTTTTAGGATTCCGAATTTTTTAGGTTAGGTACATATTTTTAATATTCTCATTGAAGAAATTACAAATAAAAGTCGAGTTGGAGAAATGTGGGATAATTGGCTCATAATGGTTCTTTTGTAAATAAATAATTTAATTAAATTTAAACTATAGGAAACGTCTCTTATAGTTCCAATATGGAAATGCTTCTTACCGACATTAATACGCGCAGGAGCTTTGTAATCTCTCTCTACAATGCGTAGTTAGATAACTAATTCGAATTTTCATTGAATATGCTCCATAACATACGTAGCAGAAAGGAAATTGCAGGAACATATTGTCAAAGATTAATGTACAGTAAATGAGAAGAAATGGACGTAGAATGCGATAATTGAATACATTTACAGGTTTCATATTAATCAAAGTCTTTCCCGCATGTTCAATTTTTTTTATTCGGTACCTCGCTGTTCGTGGTTTTAGCTTTAAAAGAATTTATAACTGCAGAGCTTCATTTTGCGCATTCAGCGTGGGCATAGAATCCTTTGACTGCAAGGCGAATAATGATATAGGAAAATGAATTTTTATGAAGTATTGTACTGCATTTGTCGTTTGTAGAAATTTCAAATCTAAATGTAATAGAAACTGTCTTAAAATATGTACCTAGGAAACGAAAAATTAGTTATCTGGTATTGTAGTGTAATTGTGAAAATTCTTGGAGGTAGTTCTGCATCCAATTTATTTTTAATAATAAATTAATAAAAGAACAATAATTTTAATATATTTTTAGCTAATCAAGTATTTACCTTTAATACCAAGTTCTAAGTTGAAAATTTATTTTTTTTTTAACTTCAGAGTGCGAAGTAGATTTAATCTAATAAGTAAAATAAATCCTTCTTATCTGCAAAACTACAATATTATAATTTTTTTTAAAGTGGGGTAAATAAAATAAATTTTTAAGGCCTAAACTTTTATTTAGTTTATTAAACAAATTTTATGCGTAAACATGTTTAGTACCCTATAATATAACAGTTAGGGCCGACCAGATGTGCCACATTTTCTCACTACCGACAATACTTGTGTAAATTCATAGATTTTTTTAAAAACATTGTAAAATAATACCAACCTTCTTGATTTTATATAAGGGTTAGTTAAAAGTATGGAGACGGCGATTTATTGTCGTTAATATTCATTTTAGGGAATTATGTTCATTATAAAAGTTTGTTAGGATATTTTGATCTACATTTAAGAATATTTGAATTTTTTTTTTCTTCAATTGTTTTTTAGTTACGCCTGTCCGCGCAGTTTTTTTTAAATGGGAACTAGTAAATTTTACTCTACCATTCGATAGAAATTTTTTTTTAAAATTCATTTTAATAACTTTTCTACAAGAAAAATTAAACAAATTAATAACAAAGTAAATTAAAGTAAGTGTTCAAATTGTCGTCCATTAGTAATTTGACAATGACCCAATCGATTTACAAAACCCCGAACAGAGTTCTGTAAAAAATCTCGGGGAATTTCTTGTATCGTACTGGTAATTCGGATTTGTAAATCTTCGACGTTATCGGGCTTTTCTTTGTAAAATTTGTTTTTTACGTATCCCCAAAGAAAAAATCTAAAGGACTTAAATCTGACGAAGGGGCTGGCCATTCAATGGTTCCTCGTCTTCCAATCCATCTGTGGAGAAAAACGTTGTCCAGATATTGACGAACATTCACACCATAATGTGGTGGGGCGCAATCTTGCTGGAACCAGATACTGTCATTGGGCGGGTGTTCATTGTTTTCATGAGGATAGACCGTAGCACTAGCAGGTATTATTTCATTTTGCAATAACCGCAAATACAGAGCCGAAGTTAAATTGCCATTCATGAAAAAAGGACCGATAATATGACCGCCTAGAATGCCAACCCAAACATTAACCTTTTGGGGGTACTGCGTATGGTGTTCCAAAAACCAAGAGAGATTTTCCGATGACCAGTATCTGCAGTTATGTCTGTTTACTTCACCGGTAAGGCAAAAATTAGCTTCGTCTGAGAAAAGAATATTGTTGACAAAATTTTCATTATTATTGCAAATATTTAACATTTCTTCAGAAAATTGTAATCTCCTATCAAAATCATCTTCCGTTAACTCGTGTACAAGGTGTACCTTATAAGGTTTATACTTTACACTTTTTAAAAATGACACGATCGATGACTGTGAAATATTGAAATTGGCCGCTAATTGATTGGTTGATAAATGGGGATATTCAGATACAGCCAATAAAATATCCAGTTTGTTATCATCGCTATTTGCTGTTCTAGGTCTACCACTCCTTGGCAAATCTTTAAAGCTACCCGTTTGTTCAAAGCGTCTTAATGTTTTACCAACAACGGATTTAGAAATTGGATTTCTATTTGGATGCGTATCATTAAATAAATTACTAACGTCTTGTAAACTTCTGCGTCTATCTCGATAACTCAACATCATAAGTATTTCAATTCGTTCATGTTCACTTAAACTCGCCATTGTTAATATTAACAGCAACAAATTGCACAAATGAATTATTTCTGTCAAAGATTTGACGTACACAATAACCACTGATAAAGTGATAAAATTATGTCGCTCAAGTTTGTTTATCGCTACGCTTCTGTCTATCTGCGATGTACCGAACATCTGTTAAACACATGAACCGGCTTTTTCTTATAAAAAAGTTTTTAAAACGATTTTAAAACAAAAAAATTTTGGTAAAGAGAATAAAAAACTATCGAATGGTAGAGTAAAATTTACTAGTTCCCATTTAAAAAAAAATGCGCGGAAATTATGTGAACACAGCATTTAGATAAATAAGACATCTCTTGCTACTCATATGTATGTTCTATATACTTGCTTATCTTTTGTCAACCATGCATTTTTATCTAGAATTACATTTTTATAATACATTCTGTTTTAACATATACAGTCAGTCAGTAATTAGCATTAGTAAGAAACACATGTAAATTTTATATAATAATAAAAAATCTTTTAAAAAGTCAGTGCCTTAATTGAAACAAATAATTCGGACAGGCGTAAATAAAAAACAATTAAAGAAAAAAAAAATCAAATATTCTCAAATGTAGATCAAAATATCCCAACTCCATACTTTCAACTACTACTTCAATTACTTGACATTTATATCCTGTCATTCATATTTTGTATTCTCTTGATAAAGGCGTACACAGCCGAAACATGTAGAGTTTTTTTAAATACATATATTTTGAAGTAATATACAGACCTTTAATCGCCTACTGATTAGGTTTACCATATCATACCAAGGTCACGAAGTTATTATATATATATATATATATATATATATATATATATATATATATATATATATATATATATATATATATATAGTAAATTCAATCAGTAGGCGATTTAAGGTCTGGCTTTACTTTAAATTATATATATTTAAAACAACCCTACATGTTTCGGCAATGATGCCTTTATCAAGGATATAAAACATAAATGACAGTATACAAATGTCATATATGCTTATCGCTTTTGTGACACCCCTATAATTGAACCATAATTGGTAAACTTCCGTGAATGTAATTTTTTTTTTTTTAACAAAACCGTCTATCCTAGTACTGGTAAATGTACATCTTATCATTACTTACTGTTACTTACTACTTACTGTTGTATATGTATGTATGTCTATTATATCCTAGAATTACTTGAATTTAACTTATTTATTTGTGTATATATTTATTGTTCTTCGCTGGTATCGTTTAACTGTTGGGCAATAAATTATAAATAGTTTTCTTAAATACCTTATAAGAAGTCATCTAAAATATTTCGCCTACTCTGTCGATGTATGTTTGATGTCGACGTACATCTAGCAACAGAATTTAGTTTCAAGTTATTTCCATTAGTAAATTGAATTTCTTTCAAAAATGCGCCTTCCTGAAATTGTCTGTTTTGTAGTATAGGGTGTGTATTTCAATGGGTATGCGCACAGATTATTATTGATCTACTGCTGGACGAGCATTGCCGTTACAACAACCTTAAATAAAATGCTTATTAGCGTTTCTCCAGTCGTTAGTAACATTCGATTCGAACAAGCAACCGCTGTTGAAAAAGGTATTCGTGGTTTTCCTTCTCGTTTAAGGTAAATGGCGACAGTCAATAAGTTGTTTCGCAGGTTCGGTATATCATTATCACATTGTCGCAATGGGGTTTCTTCAGATGTGTGAGGCAGTATGCTTAAATATTGCCCTGTAAAAATAACTGCTTCCCTTAACGTCCTGTTCTTCTTCCAGAAGAAAGAATTAGCTAATAGCCCAATGTTGATGACGATGTCTAGTTAACGAAAGATTAATAATCTGGTTGTATTCGGTTGGTGAAGGTTCTTGGAACCAAATGTTTGCAATGACTCCTGTTTCTGGGGGTGATATTTCAACCCCGTTTACTAGAATCACGACCCCAATGTTTGCTTCACCGTACACAGGTTGTAAGGCTGTATACACTTTACTTTTTAAATCTCCGGTGATTGTTTGTTAAATGAATAAATGTACTTTCATCTAAATACATTTATTTACACTACATACATTTATTTTTGGAGCTACCACGACGTTTACTAGTATATAAGTGGTGTTGAGACTGGTGTCCTTTGTTAAAGTATGATTGTTATGTTGGTGTTTAATGTAATGTAATGTGTGTCTTAATGTTAATGTACACCTTTTCTGTTCTGTTGTGGAGTTGATACTGTGTTACAAGTAGATAAAAATATACCATTATGTCTATAAACTGCTGCATAATTAAATACGCGTGTTCGTTGACGTCCTAACGAAGAAATTTTCTAAGATAAATTCGTCGAAACGGTACCTACGATCAACAACGCCAAAGTTTGCGATAGGGTCTTAAAAATCTAATCTTAGCTAATAAATACATAATAAAATATTATTACTAATTAAGTATTGGTTGGTATTGTAAATCTAAGTATGTAGTTCCGGATAAAGTTTCATTGATCAGTAATACAATTTATTATACATATTTAGGAAACGTGATCTTAAGAATGGATGTCTAGATTAAACCCCGTCTAGAAATCGTTCACTAATAACTAGAGAACGGATGCAATTTCCATAAAACGCAATCGGCAATTGGAATTATGTATAACGTCGCTCAGTACATCCCGGCGTAATTCAATGAAGTATTTGTTTGACTTACTCGGCCACCTGGTCTCGCAGCGATAACAATGGACAATCCAGCTATTGTATTCGGAGAATATAGTGTTTTCAGTGGTGTCGTGTACGTAGATAAAATAAATAGTTTATCGTATTTCGTAAGAGAAATGGCAAGTACATTCCTTACGTAGGATCGTTAAAGCACGAAAAAAAATTGAACCCGTTGGAATCTGACAATTTTAACGAAGAACTCTGTGAAACTTTTATGGCAGCTAATATTCCATTATTTAAATTGAACAATCCAATTTTGAAGACATTTCTGAAAAAATATACTGGTCGAAATGTTCCTGATGAATCAACTTTACGCAAATATTATGTTTCTAGGTGCTATGCGAGAACAGTAGAACGCATTAGAAGCCATCTTTTAAATCAATACATATGGATAAGCGCCGACGAGACGGTGGATATGTTAGGACGCTGTGTGGTAAATGTTGTAGCTGGTGTACTACGTCCAACTATTCCCTTATAAGTCATGTGTAATAGCAACAAGTGTTATAAATAGAGTTGATGCGGAAACAGTTGCTGAAACCATTAAGGAGAATATGCAAAAAATGTTTCATTCGGACGCCACGTACAAAGAAAAAATACTTTTATTTGTCAGTGATAGTGCTGCGTATATGTTAAAAACAGGCAGACTATTGAAGAAAACATATCCTAATATGCTGCATATTACTTGTGTAGCACATGCTCTCCACAGAATCTGTGAATATATCAGAGACACTTTTCCGGAAGTTGATAGACTTGTATCAGCTTTTAAAAAAGTTTTCAGAAAAGCACCATTGAGAGTAGCTCTTTTCAGGGAAAAATTTCCATCCCAGTCACTGCCTCCCACTCCAGTAATAACTAGATGGGGAACATGGCTGGAAGCTGCTAGTTATTATGCTGAGAATTTCGATAGTCTAAAACATTTCGTAACACTGCTAAAGGAGGATGCTAGAAGTATTGGTGAGTGCAAGGAGCTCACACAAATCCCAAATTTAAAAAATCAGTTGTACTTTCTTCACGAACACTTTGGAAAATTGCCAAAACTAATCAGTTATTTTGAAAATCGAAATCTCAAATTAAATGACGGATTAACCACATTAGATGTGGCTGTTAATAATTTGAAAAGTATTCCAAGTGACTTCGGATGTGGCCTTCGGCAAAAGTTTGAAGCAATTCTTAATAGAAATCCAGATTTAATTACATTGCAGCAATTATGTATGGAGACAATTCCACAAAATCTAACGGCTAAATATGAAGAAATAAAAGAATATTTCCAGTATGCACCTATAACCAGTTGCGATGTAGAAAGGACGTTTTCTATTTATAAGGATGTACTTAATTCAAAGAGAATAAAATTGACAGAACAAAACCTTGAGAAACTATTTCTAGTCAATATTAATACTCCTTTACTCAACTTGAACCACAAAATGAACAAATAAAAATGTTCCAATTATAGAAATAAAATTAAAAACTTAAAAAATACAACTTTTCAACAAATACATATTGCTATAGATTTTTCCTTGAACAAGAAAGGAAAAATGATTGAACAATGTTGAACTCTATATGAAGGACATTTTTAAAAAAAATAGCTATTTCAGTTGTATGTTTATTTATTTCAGACGGGGATCGTTATATATATATATATTATTTTATAAGTAAAATAAATTTTATAATGTATGAAATTATGATTAGCCCTCGTATATTTAGGTTGACCAGAGGATTGAACTTGCCGCTTTTCCGGATATTGTATTTGTTAAAATGTGTTGTCTGTATATATTTTGATTTTATAGATAGTAGGGATGGACAAGCGGATATTGAAATTTTTTTTTGAGTTAGAGATATCTTGACGGTTAAAGTGATCGGTTTATTAAAGAATAAAATTCTCAATTTTATTCTTTGTTTTATAAAATCGGGTTGAATTTTGTTTATGCATTTATTGTAAGGTGCATGTAAATCTTAATTCGATTTATGCGAGTGTTTTTTATGTTTATTGAATTTTTGTGGAAAAGATATCTCTCGTGCATTTTATAAATTATACATGGATCTATGTAAGTTGATAAAATATTTTGTTTATATATTTGATATCATGATTATTTTCATTATTATAATTTCATGTATTTATTGTAATAATTTGTATTGGAAAGTAGTATATGGATATTAGAGAAAGTTGTCATGTTTTTTGTAAGGGAAGTTTTTTCTTAAAATAATATTTCGAGAACATTTTGAATTCAAGGTTGGAGTTTTCTTTAGTGGGGTTTGACCTTGTTGTGTTATTTTGGCGCATGACAAAATTTCAATTTTCGTGAGTTTTGAAAACTTATTTGTTTTTGATATTTGTTTGAAGGGGTCAAAGTAGAGGTTAAACTTGACAGATTTCACTAGTATTTATTAGTTTTATGTTTGATCGAGATTCACAAGAGGTTTTTCTCTGTGTGCGAGTCATTATTCCCAAAGAGTGTTTCCTCATTGCTACTGTTTGATGATGCTTTAGCACCCTATACACTTTGTAGAGGGATTTTTTTTTATTTTTTTTAAATATACTAACAAAGGAACTGATCTGATTTTTTATTTGTGTTTATTGTTTTATTCTGGAAAACAAAACTTAACCCTGATCCGCGAGGAACGATTCATGAGATGGCAGTTCGTGGATTCTACTAGACTGAATAGCCGGCAATATAAGCTGTAGTGTGAATAAAAAAATTAATAAGCAATTTCAAAGCAAATTCCACTGCACAATTTTGGCAGCCCAGCGTGTCGGCGAATGAAGATAAGCAAATAATTTGGAAATACAAGATAATTTATAAATTTGGAGAGTACAAAGTGTCACGTGAATATAACTAAATAATAAAAAAAAGTTATATTGAAGAAATAGTAAACAATAACAAGCAAAATGGATGGTATTTCGAATGTAAATGATTGGAGACAGCCACCACTAATTGGCAGTCAAGAGTCGTTAGAAGGTGCGAGTGCAGGTATAAGTAACCTCAATCTAAATCCCATACATGAAGCAGGACAGGAAGGTGATAACAGTAGAGGGATGATGGATATGATGCACGCTATGATGAAAATGATAATGGAAATGAAACAACAACAAATGGAAATGAAACAACAAATGCAACAAAACCACAAGGAGATGGAAATGAGGATAAATAGGATAGAAAAACAACAAATGGATATGAGACAACAACAAATGGATATAATGCAACAAAATCACAATGAAATAAAACAACGACAGGAGGATATTGAAAGAAAAGTGGAAGAGATAGTAGATCAAATGGTACCAATAAATAGCAGTAAACAAACAGATAAAGACATAATAGATGAATCACTTCCGTTAATAAATGAACCTAACATACCACAAAACACTGTTAGCATAGATCAATTCTTAGAAGAAAAGGAAAAGAGAGAATGGCAGGAACAGAAACTGACGTATATGCAGAAACAAATTGAACAAGTGAGAAAAGAGAAGAGTGAAGAGAGTGTGCCTGTGTTCATCCCTGTACCTGTACAAAATGAACCATTGCCGAAATTTTATGGAATGGCAAATACAAATCCCATGGGTTTTCTAAAAAAATTAAAGGAAAGTCTAGAGGATGTGCCAGGGGACCAAAAGAAGCTCCAGAAAATAGGGAACTGTTTCAAGGACGATGCGATGACCTGGTGGGACATGATCTCGGTTGAGGTGAAGACGATGGAGGAGTTCGAGGTCAGATTTACCAGTCAATTCTGGGGAACAACAAGACAAGCGAGGGTAAGAAATGATTTATTAGTTGGTAGATATAATAATAATAGTAATGAGTCACGAGCGTCGTATGTTATGAGAAGACACTCAATTTTGAAATATTTGCAACCAAAAATCACTGATAGAGATTTAATATGCCAATTAAGTACTCACTTTGATGCACAAATTAGTCAGGCAGTAGCCATTCAAAATATAAGTGACATGCAACAATTTATTGAACTTTTGAAAAGATTAGATGACATGGAATATGGTAAAAGATATCAGAATAATTATATAGATCGAAATGTTAATAGATCGTCATATGCCAGAATAGAAAATAATAATAATAATAAATATTCAAGTCCTCAGCGAGTAAATAACTATAGTAATAGAAATAATCAAATGGCTTCACCAGGTAGAATAGATGATAATCATAGTAAAGATATAAGAAAGGAAAATTTAGCAGAAGTTAAAAATTATACAGGGACACGTCCTAAAGATAGTCGATGTAATTTTAATTTAGAAACAAATGATAAACAGGGTAAAGTAGAATTAGCATGTAGTAAGGATTTTTGAAAAGACGAACCAAAAGGAATGAATGTAATGCATTGTATGAACAGTCGAAATACGCAATAAACACGGTTTTACCTCATATAAAAATAAAAATAAATGATAAAGAGTTAAGTTGTTTAATTGATTCAGGAAGTGAAACGTCATTTTTAGATGAGAATGTGATTGAATGTTTGATTAAAAATAATGTGGGGAAATATATGCCCACAAGTAAAATTACAATAGTAACAGCTACAAAGAAAATTTTAACAGTAGTGAATAAAATTTTTATTGTTGAATTTATGATAGATAATAATAAGTTCATGGGAGAATTTATAGTATTAAAAGGATTAGGAAGGGATGGAATACTAGGAGTAGATTTATTAGATAAGATTAATGCGATAATAGATATACAAAAAAGGGATATAATAATTAATAATACGAAAGTCGAATGGATTAAGGAGTGTGAAGAGGATGGTGAAAAAATTATTAATAATATAGAAGAAGAGGATTTCGAAGAAAAGGAGGTAATGATGATGGAAGATATGGGTAAGGAAGAAAATGGAGAAGTGGAGTTCCCTGAAGATATAGATATGATGAAATTGGACTGCAGAGAGGATAAGTAAGTAGAAGTAAAAAATTTAATTAAAAAGAATATAGATTTAGTAAATAAATTTCCTAGTATCGCCAGAAATTACCAACATTCCTTAGAGGTAGATGAGACGAGACCATTTAAGGTGAAAAATTATCCCATTCCTAAAAATATTCAATCACAAGTAAATGATGAAATCAAGAGGATGCTGAGAGATGGTGTTATTGAAACTGGTAAAACGCGTCATGTTAATCCATTAGTAGTTGTAAAAAAGAAAACAGGAGACATTCGATTATGTCTAGATGCACGTCGACTGAATGAAAGGAAAAAGCCTCAGTTTGAGACGCCTATTACGATAGAACCATTATTGGCGAAATGTTACAATGCAAGAATATATAGTAAATTGGACTTAAAAAGTGCTTTTTGGTTGGTTCCATTAGAAAAGGAGTCCAGAAAATATTGTGGATTTATGGTAGATGGACGAGTATATCAATTTAGGACTGTACCATATGGGTTGAGCAGTTCGGCAGCAGCTTTAATTAGAGCAATGCAACAAATTTTAGAACCTTATGAAGAGTTTGTGGTTCACTACGTGGACGATATTTTAATATACAGCAGGGATGAGCAGGAACACTCACAACATTTAGAGAAGATCATGGAAGTGTTAGCCAGAGAAGGGTTAAAGGTAAATTTGAGTAAATGTGAATTTTATAAGAAAGAAATTAAATTTTTGGGATATAATATAAGTACTAAATATATAAGTGTAGATGAGAGTAGATTGGAACTCATTAAGAAGTATCCTCTACCTAAGAATATAAGAATGTTGAGAGGATTTTTAGGCATGGTTAACTATTATAAACGTTTTGTACCATACCTGGCACGTATTAGTGTTCCTTTGTATGAAATGCTTAAAAAGAATGAAAAGTTTAAATGGACAGAATTAAGAATGAATGCATTTGAGGAGTTAAAGAAAGAGTTTTATAATCAATTAAAATTAATACTACCAGATTTTAATAAACAGTTTATTTTAAGAGTGGATGCTAGTGATGTCGCTATAAGCGGAGTTTTAATTCAAATAAATGACGAAGGGATAGAACAACCGATATGTTTTATCTCTCGTATTTTGAAAAGCTATGAGGTTAAATATACCATTAGTGAAAAGGAAATGTTGGCTGTGGTACACGCGATTCAAAAGCTCAGATATTATTTATTGGGAAAAAACTTTGTTGTAGAGACAGATCATGCTGCCTTGACATCACTTTTGAGTACACGTTTTAAAAATAATAGAGTATATCAATGGTCACTATTGTTGTCAGAGTATACTTTTGAAATAAAGCATATTAAAGGCGTTCTAAATGTTTCTGCCGATGTGTTGTCACGAATGTACAACAGTAAAAGTAAATTTCATTATGTAGAGTTGAATGAATATAATAGACACTATGCTACGGGGAATTATGAATTTGAGATGATCCTTCAGGTCCAGCGAGATGAAAGATTTAATATAATAAGGGAACAATTAAATACTAAAGATAATTATAAAAATTTTATTATGAAAGAGGGGTTGATTATGAAAGTGATTAGGGAAATAAGTTATATTGCTGTAAATGATGCGTATGCAAGGCAAACGATGTTACAAATTCATGAAAGTTTGGGACATATAGGGGGATATAAAGTATGGTTAGTGTTTAGAGAGGCGTTTTATGCTAAGAAAGATCGCATAATCGCTAAAGATGTGGTCAGAAATTGCATTACTTGTCGTTTGGGCAAACATAAGAATAGAACCTGTCAGTATGAGGTAAAGAGTATAATTACTCATGAGAAATTAGAATTGGTAGCTATAGATTATTTAGGGAATCTTATTCCAGGAGAATTTGAATATAAAAATATTTTAGTAATGGTTGATGTATTTTCAAAGTTTGTTAAATTATTTCCCACTTCGCAATATAATACAGATACCTCTATACAGTGTATTGATTCACGGATTATGCGTCAAGGGAAAATGAATAGAATATTAGCTGATAATGCTTCGTATTTTAATAATGATAGATTTAAGACTGCTTTACATGATCGTAATATTGAAATTTCTTTCTCTTCCATACGTCATCCATGCGGGAATCCATGTGAGAGATACATTCAGGAAATAATAAAGTTTCTAAGGATCAAAACCTATGAAAATCATGCAGGATGGGTCGCCAGGATGTCGAAGATAACATCAACAACACACCCAATACTGTCACACTGGAATGTCCTGCGACTGTGATGTATGGGACGAAACCTGCCAGACCCTGGAATACACAAAATGAAAGGGTTGACAACCTGGTACAATTAAAAAACCAAGTTGCTCAAAGAATTACAATAAACGCACAGAAATACCTAAATAAACAAAATGAGCAGATTACGACGAGAACAAGATTTGATATTGGAGATGTGGTGATAGTAAAAAGTTATCGTTTGGGCAGAAGAGATCAAGGCAAATGTCAGAAGCTTGATCTGCCGTATACAGGACCTTATCGGATTTCGAGATGCTTCAATAATGTGACGTATGAGCTGTACTCGATGGATGGACGTAAGAAAAAAGGACGATATCACATCAGTGCATTGCATCCGTTTATCACACTACAGCATCAGAACGACGAGGATCCTGTTCAACACTAATACAACAAGTTAGTGCGGGGAACTAAGACAGGGTGCGGTACTGTCTCGAGTGCTGTGCTGAAGTTTATCCTTGAAAAAAGCTCAGGGATGTTCTGACTTTGTTCTCGGATAAATTCGGGGAATCATGCTATAGATTTTTCCTTGAACAAGAAAGGAAAAATGATTGAACAATGTTGAACTCTATATGAAGGACATTTTTAAAAAAATTAGCTATTTCAGTTGTATGTTTATTTATTTCAGACGGGGATCGTTATATATATATATATATATATTATTTTATAAGTAAAATAAATTTTATAATGTATGAAATTATGATTAGCCCTCGTATATTTAGGTTGACCAGAGGATTGAACTTGCCGCTTTTCCGGATATTGTATTTGTTAAAATGTGTTGTCTGTATATATTTTGATTTTATAGATAGTAGGGATGGACAAGCGGATATTGAAATTTTTTTTTGAGTTAGAGATATCTTGACGGTTAAAGTGATCGGTTTATTAAAGAATAAAATTCTCAATTTTATTCTTTGTTTTATAAAATCGGGTTGAATTTTGTTTATGCATTTATTGTAAGGTGCATGTAAATCTTAATTCGATTTATGCGAGTGTTTTTTATGTTTATTGAATTTTTGTGGAAAAGATATCTCTCGTGCATTTTATAAATTATACATGGATCTATGTAAGTTGATAAAATATTTTGTTTATATATTTGATATCATGATTATTTTCATTATTATAATTTCATGTATTTATTGTAATAATTTGTATTGGAAAGTAGTATATGGATATTAGAGAAAGTTGTCATGTTTTTTGTAAGGGAAGTTTTTTCTTAAAATAATATTTCGAGAACATTTTGAATTCAAGGTTGGAGTTTTCTTTAGTGGGGTTTGACCTTGTTGTGTTATTTTGGCGCATGACAAAATTTCAATTTTCGTGAGTTTTGAAAACTTATTTGTTTTTGATATTTGTTTGAAGGGGTCAAAGTAGAGGTTAAACTTGACAGATTTCACTAGTATTTATTAGTTTTATGTTTGATCGAGATTCACAAGAGGTTTTTCTCTGTGTGCGAGTCATTATTCCCAAAGAGTGTTTCCTCATTGCTACTGTTTGATGATGCTTTAGCACCCTATACACTTTGTAGAGGGATTTTTTTTTATTTTTTTTAAATATACTAACAA
Organism: Melolontha melolontha; assembly: GCA_935421215.2. NCBI lineage: Eukaryota > Metazoa > Arthropoda > Insecta > Coleoptera > Scarabaeidae > Melolontha > Melolontha melolontha. The sequence continues at coordinate 24,441,445 of OW285240.1, read as the reverse complement.
AGGAACTGATCTGTTTTTTATTTGTGTTTATTGTTTTATTCTGGAAAACAAAACTTAACCCTGATCCGCGAGGAACGATTCATGAGATGGCAGTTCGTGGATTCTACTAGACTGAATAGCCGGCAATATAAGCTGTAGTGTGAATAAAAAAATTAATAAGCAATTTCAAAGCAAATTCCACTGCAATATGTATTTCGTAATTTTATAGATCACCACCCGTTTGTTTTCCAATTATATAAATAAAATTAATTAATAAATATGTATTTCGTAATTTTAGATAGATAGATCACCACCCGTATGTTTTCCAATTATATAAATAAAACTAAAAACTTTATAAATACAACTTTTCAACAAATAAATATGTATTTCGTAATTTTATAGATCACCACCCGTTCGTTTTCCAATTATATAAATAAAATTAAATATTTTAGAAATACAGCCTGTCGCCAGTACTGCACTGGACTTTGCGTAATGTGGTAAGCTTGTCCGTTCTCTACTAATAACCCTAGGTTGAATATTTATAAAATTGGAAATTATTGAAAATTGGAACTCTATATCCTAGATTTACTTATATTTAACAATAAAAAAATGTTTGAAATTTTTATTCATTAATCTAATCGCTCTCTTTTGAAGTCTAAACATTGCATTAATTATTCATTAATCTAATCGCTCTCTGTTGAAGTCTAAAAATTCTTAGTACTTCTATTAAACCGCCCCAAACAAGTATTCCATATGTGAGTAGGGAATGGAAATTAGCAAAATAGTAAATTCTTACGACACACGTATCTACTCTGTTACGCAATTGTCTTATTGCGTAACATACACTAGTCAACTTCTTTGCCAAGCAATCAATGTGCTCATTAAAAGGGAAGTTCTCATCTATATATATATACCAAAAAATTTTCGAGTCTACCTGAGCAACAGTACCACCATTTACTCTAATTAACCGTGAACAATTCCTCGCGCGTTTTTTGCACTAAATTAGACTATTTTTGTTTTTGTGTTATTTAAGTACAAAGCATTGTTTTAAAAATACCCGTTCAAGATATTCAATGAGGATTACACTGCATAACTTACATTTTCATATTTATTACACGTTACAAGCAATGACGTGTCATCCGCGTACATCACCATTTTACTGTTTGGTGCATCATTTACATAAATTATGTAAAGAAGCGATCCCAATATGCTTCCCTGGGGCACTCCTCTCCCTATTTCACTTAATTCGATTTAATTCCCTTTACTTCCACATAACTTGAACGGTCCTCCAAATAACTCTGAAACCAGTCCAAGGCCAAACCTCTGCTGCCATATCGAGCTAATTTTTCTAATAAAATTTTGTGATTTACTAAATCAAATGCTTTGCTTAAGTCTATAAATACACCCACACGTGTCCGTCCTGTCTCTAAATTGTTGTACGCATCATCCAAGAATGATGTTACTCCGGATATAGTTGAACGTCCTTTGCGGAAACCAAACTGTCTTTCATTAAAAATATTATTTTGCTCTAGGAATTTTGTTAATCTATTAGCTACTATTTTTTCTATAATTTTGGAAAATACGCGCAATAAAGAAATAGGTCTATAGTTACTTGCAAGGTGTGTGGATCCCGATTTGAAAACTGGAATTAGTCTCCCAACTTTTAAGTCACTAATAAATGAACCCTTACTGAAGCAGTTATTTATTATAACAGCTAGTGGAATAATAATTCCATCTAAACACCTCTTTATGAGAACCGTGCTAATACCATCCGGTCCCGATGAATATGTATTATTAAGTCCAGCCACAACCTTTCGAATCTCATCTTCATCAGTTGGAAACAAGAAAAATGTTTTATCATTTTGTTTAATATGAGATAAGTCTATCGTTATTCTATTCTCATCAATTAAATTAGTTGGAACAGAATCGAAATACTCACGAAAACAATTAGCTATACCCAGCGGATCTCTACATTCCTCCTTGCCATGTAAAGACAAAACAATGTCTTCGTCACATGCTTTTCCTTATTTGTATTTTCTTGAATTATTTTCCAAACTGCTTTGCTTTTATTCATAGAAGAGGCTATTCTATTGTTATTGTGAATTAGTTTGCCTTTTCTTAAAACCTCTCTTTATACCGCTTTATATTTATTATAATAAATCTCAATGTGGCTATCTCCACTCAAAGTCATAATGTATAATTCTTTAAGTCGTTTTGATGAAATTCTAATTCCATTAGTTATCCACTGATTATTTCCTCTCTTGTTATTTGTTAAACCTTTACGCTTTGTTGGAAACGCCTTTTCAAAATTATAATTTATTTTACTGATAAAATTTGTATATTGTTCCTTTAAATTATTTAAATTTAATACATCTGACCAGCAATCATCGCAAAGCAATTGTTTAAAGTACAAAATATTTTTTTCATTATTTATGGGTCTATATGTAATATAAGATTTATTTATTAAAATATAACAAACGGATATTAAATATATCCTGAGCACCCAGTATTAAGTAATTGGCTTATCATGCCGGGATCAAATCCAGTGGTTGTTGTCCGATAAGATTTTCTTAGTTTTCCTATATTTAAGATGAGTGCCGGCAGTCAAGTTTTTAATATCTTCCTGTAATTGGCGTTGAGCTGTTGAGGGATGCTAAGGCATGAATTGTCATTATTATTATTATGATTAGAACAAAACTTCTTAACGATAGGATAGTAGGGTAATTTATTTTGCAACTATTCCTTTTATGCTACATGTAGTTTTAGTTCAGATAACAGTTTCTATAATTAAAATATCGATATTTCTGTGAACTATTATTGAACTAACGGTTCGTAAATTTACATTCAACAATTAACAAACCAGTAATAATTTATTTAATAATTTTTTTTTAAAATAGCCTTTTGAAGGCAGCACCTTCATTATTATTTCATAATGGATGTTCGGTAATAAAATAAATTCACGTAAATTTATATCATTACACTTGAACTTGAAATTTAGCTATATAAATATAACGGTATACGAACGCTGCTTTATATTTACAATACGCGTACATGATAAATCTCGTCAATTTACACAAACTGTGTTTGGGAGATCAAAATGATATAGATAATTTATGATTTTTAGGTAATTATATTTTATATAATATAATAGCCATGCAAAAATAATAGTAATAATAATTATTACACAACGAAAACAACTTTACAGTTTATATATGTATAAATAATATAACCAATTTCATGTATTGTTCATAGAAAAATTTATAATTCCCGAAATAGAGTACTATTGAAATTAATTACTTTTAGTGTGTTTGTTTTATTATTATTATCGTTTTAACTTATTGTAGTAATGTTAAAACTTTATTACAGTAAAATAAAATAAAACAATAACTTTGTTATATATACCACTTTATTCACATATAATCGTGACCGCGGTTTCGATATACAATGTCATTATCAAACTGCAGAAGTTACAGGCCTACATAGAACTTATAAATGACACAAAAATATATGGGGGTGGTTTATGATGTTATTTAAAATTACTACTATATACTTAACTATTATATACAATATTGGAAAAGATGTGTATATATAAGATCCAACTGGTCGTTTAAAACGATATCTATTGTGTTGATTCGGCTTTTAAAAATTTCTAAGGCCTCTAAAAGATTTAATTCACGACCTTTCTCGGCCAAATGCAATATTTTACGGTGACCAAATGTATGCCTTTCTGTAATAAGATGGTTTGCGAATATTGAATCTGTCTTCTTTAGTTTATATGACCTCATGTGTTCTTTTACCCGTATAATAAAACTTCGACCAGTCTGACCTATATATACACTTTTACAATCATTACAATATAATTTGTACACTCCTGATTATTATTGATATCTGTTTTAGGTTTTGCGTTAAAAATGAAATTACTTGTTTTTACATATGGTTTGTAAGCTATACTAACATTACCGTTATTTTTTGAAATTATATTTCCAATTTGCTCGCTTATTTTACCGAAGTAAGTTAACGAGACAAATTGTTTAAAATTAGCACTATCTTTAGGATATACTAAACTAACGGCCACTTGTAACTGTTTTTTTCTTTAGTATACTGTCAATTACGCTACTTTTATAACTATTGTTTACCGCTATTTGTTTTATACGAGATTGATTTCACGAACAAAAGATTCATTAGACAAAGGAATATTTAATGCTCTATGTATCATAGAATTAAAAAATGAATGTTTGTGTGTCTTAGGGTGTAGTGAATCTTTGGGAATAATGCAATCAGTGAAAGTAGGTTTACGATACATATCAAATTTTAAGCTCTGATCTAATTGTTTAATTTTAAATCCAGGAAGTTAATACTGTTATTCTCTTCTATTTCTACTGTAAAATTGATATTAGAATGGATTGAATTTATGTAGTTCAGAAATGTTTGTAGTTGTCTATGAGTACCCTTAAAGCAAGCTAGGATGCCGTCTACATACCGATACCAAAATTTAATATGTTTTTTACCTAGTTGTGATGAAAGAATTTTTTCTGTAATATCCTTCATGAAAATTTCAGCTAATAGAGGACTTAGAGGTGAGCCCATTGCCAGACCTTCTGTTTGTTTGTAGAATTTGTTGTTAAATGTAAAGTAACTTTGGTTGGTGACTAACTCCGTTAGAGATATGATTTCGTGTATAACAACCGGGTTTGAATTTTTGTTTACTAATATGTTTTCTATTAACCTTAAGCATTCCTTATGTGGTATTTTTGAAAACATGTTGGAAACATCGACATTTATTTTATTATTTTCAAAAAGAATTACCACAAAGTTACGGCTACCAGTATTCATTTTCTTTATTACAGTTATTAATTTTATTGTTTTTCTTAATATTAATTGCTACAATTGAAAGTGAAAGGTATATTTTACGCATGATGTTGAGATATGCCAGAAACGAAAAAAATTCCGTAAATTGTAAGTTAAAAGACAATTAATTAGCACACAGTGGGTGGGACATTAAAATGACAATTTCAAATCAGCGATTGAAATTTTCAGGGACGGTCGATATTATTTTAGTCCAGGTATGTAACTGGCAGGGAAGTTTTGCAGGCAAACTGAAAGGAACTAATTAATTTGCAGAGTACTTTTTCAGATACACAAGAAGAATTTTTGATTTGTAAACGAAAATATTAACTCCAGTTGTTGATTGATATGGTGAAAAATGAAAGGTAACTTTAAAAGAGTTATTTTTTGGGAGGAATTTTATTATGTAAATTTACAAATATATAATGCAGTACAGAATTTTGGATACAAAGCACAATATTAAATATCAAATTAAAGATATACATTATCGAATTTAAGAGAATACATTGTAAACCTAAACAAAATATTATGAATTTATTATGAAAATCATTTAAAAAATTCGCAAATAAAAGTTTTTACAAACTATGAAAATGTCATATCATAGAAACAATATGAAGTCAAAAAATTCTCACAGAAATAATGTAATATTTGTTTTACGAAATGTAGTCGAGAAATTCGTTTTGTATCATATAAGTTTAGACGTAAAGTAGATATTTATATATATGTACATTTTTATTTTTGCGTTTTATTACATAAATTATAATTGCTAATTACTGTTGCATAAGTTCATTGCAATGCTCTTGGATATACAATGTTTTTAGTAATTCCACTTAACACATATACAAACAAATTCCTTGATTTTTTGGTTTTCCTATAAGCGTATAATTGTCAGTGAAAAAAACATGGATTCCCCAAATTCGATCCACATATTTCCAATGATTGATCTTGTGAATTGGAAATTACAATCGTTCGAATTCGAATGGCACATATTGCCATGGATTTTTCCATGGAGAAGAAAGAAAAAAATAACAGAACTATATTGAACTTTTTGTGAAGAACATTTATTAAACTCATGTATTTTATTTTGGTGTCTATTTTAATTCAGACGGGGATCGATATAAACATATTTAATTTTAAGTGATGAATTGTAATATGTTTGAATTTTTAATCCATCCCCGTATATTTAGGTTAGTCAGATGTTTAAAGCCGCCGCCACTCCGGATATCATATTGTATTAAGTTGTATTTATTTTCTCTATATCTTGATTTTATAGTAGGTGGGGATGCCCTTGCGGTTCCTGGAACTTCATTTTAGAGATTATTTGAATGTCCTTTAAGATAGGTCTGTATAAGTTTATATTAGACACGACTTAATTTTGTCTAATATAATTAAAATTTTGGATAATTCGTTTATAGTTTTTGGTGCATCGTATGTGATTTAAAAGTAATTTATCGTGAATTTACAAATCTTTTATATTTGTAATTTAATTTAAATGATACACCTATCTAAAGAAAGGGAATCTCTCGTGTTTAATTGTGACATACATTAATTAATGTAGGTATCTTTATAATTATTATATATATATATATATATATATTGAAGAAAGCGCTATAATTAACTTGTAAATTTTTGTGAAATTTTTTATGTATTCAGAATAATATCTAGAAAATTTGTTAGATGGTTTTTTGTGGAGTTTGGGTGTTTTTATTCACTTTGAATATTTCAATACGTAGGAAGGTGGGGACGAGTTTGTGTGATGTCATGTGATTGCATTCATGACAGTTCAGATTTTGATTTCGCGCGCAGCGTAAACAATTCTTTACTTTGACGTTTAAATTGTTGGGTTTATATTATTGTTGACATCTGATGAATTTTTGGATATTAGTAATTTTGTTATCTTTGCTCGTGATTTGTCATTCAAGGTTTTTTAACGATTTGTATCTTCATATGATATCCAAATCTTTTTTATCCTTGCTGCTGTGCATTTAACAGTTCAACGTTACACTTTGTAAAGTTGATTTTTTTTTTTTTTTTTTTAATATAAATGTAAAGGGAAAATGTGTGTATAATTTATCTGACACCTCGTGTTTTATTTTATGATATAACCTGCATCCGTAAGGATCGACCCGAGAGAAGTGAGCTCAAGGAATTCTACGAGACTGAACAGCCGGACGATTAAGTTGTAGTGTGAACAAAAAGATTTAATAAGCAATCAAAAGCACATTCCACTGCAATATGATGGTATCATTGGTATACGTGGTATTAGCACAGCCTCTCCTTTGAATTTGCTAATTAAAATTGTTGCTTCGATGAGATTGTTCAATAATCGTTTGAGAGTAAAAAGATGCGGTACCATTACAAAGATGTGGTGGGTCAATATATTAGTATTTTAGTTTATAATGGATACACATACGAACATTGCTTTTAATTTATATATAAAAAAATATGTATAAATTTGGGTGACTTGTGTTGAAACTATTATTGAAACAGAAATGAAACGATTCGCGAGCGTTGGTTGTGCAACACATATCAGCAGTAGCAAATGACCAAATGCAAGGTGGAAATGTTAATTCTTCGGCTATTTCTGATTCTAGTTCTTCAGGAGCAAGATATTGTGACAAAAAGGTATACTTACCCTGTTCGCGGACCGCGGGGGTTGAGTTACCCACCAGGCGCGTCCCTATGTGGCGGATAAATGGACGGTCAGAACTCTCTTGGGGGTCCTGATTAATGGCAGTCATAAGCGGGTTGGATATGTCTAAACACCTTCTAATCCTTAGCGGAACCGGGCCAGCTCTCTCAAGTTACGGTGTAAGGCAACGTGCTTAGAGCTGAATGGCCACTGGGGTATATGTGGTCTAAAACGTTCCCCTGGGGGCAATAGGTGGCACCCCCTTGTATTTGCGCCTTGTGCCCGTAATGGAAGCTCTGCGGGCGTTGACTTCATACTTCTTCCATACTAGTGGGATTTAAATGAACCGCGATAGATAACAAAAATTTAAAAAGATGGAGTCTGAAGAGAATTTAAAACCTAAGGACTCTATAGAGACTCCCTTGGCAATGGAGACTGATGAGACTCCAAAAAACAAAACTGAAACATAACTGACTGAAACTGAGAACGTTGCGAAAACAGAGGGTGTGCCCAAGGAGAGAAAACATCTTTCCTGGACACAAAGAAAGAAAATAAAGAAGATGAGGAAACAGGGGGTGGATACGAGTAAAATAAGGCTCCCCCTTTCCCAAAAGAACTTCAGGGAGAACCTAAGTCAACAGGGGCCGTTAAGCGGACCTTGTCGGCAATGAGCCGACGAACTGGCCAAAGAAGGTACTAATTGGAACTTCATAGGACCAGAACCTGTATGTGGAATAACGAAGGATTCCGCTAAAAGAGAGATCTGGTTATGGCTAGAAAAAAGACATAAAAATAAATGGAGGTTAACGGAAGGTCAACTCCATACCAAAACACTACTAAGGGAGCTCGACGGAAAGTTTTCAGCAAACCTAATTCGTAGTAACAAAAAAGGAATTAAAATAATTACTGGGTTAATAACCGGATATTGTCAAAACCGACATCTGCTTTCAAAACTGACATTTGCTTTTAAAACAGACATCTGCTTTCAAAACTGACTTCTGCTTTCAAACCTGATATCTACTTTCAATAACATCTGAATCATTAGCGCAGTTACTTAATAATGCATTTCTAAATAGTTTGAACCAAGGTATATCGTGGCTTAAGTGGTAAAGCAACGGTCCGGCAAACCGTAGACTTGGGTTCAAGTCCCAAAGTAGACAAAATTTTTCAATTAAAAATTTCGTATGATTTACTTTATAATTTGTAGACAGCAATGTTTACATCCTCATTTACTTCGCAATTACATACTAATTTGATAATATTTGTAAATATTTCATATAAAAGCCCAAAAAAACTCAAAGAATTTATTAATTGATATATTTAATGAACTGCTAAGAAATTATCTAATACATATATATGTATGCATATAAAGATAATCGTCGACTGATTGAATCTACTACATATAAATATATATATATATATATACAGTGGCGGCTGGCGCATAAGCGCTGCAGTGCTGCAGAGCTCCCAAAAAATTGGGCGGGCGAACCTGTATTAGTTATAACTAGTTTTCTTTTACATAATTTTTCCGACATTTCTGATGTTTATAAAAGCGTAACATATTGTTGTGAAAATTCTCCCCCTGTATATCAAAAAATTTGCATATTTTTCTACATCATCCTGTAGAGGACATCAAACCCTACAATTTGACACCTCAATCATCAAAATCCGATCAGTAGAAGCCGAGATATTCGCTTCCGAAATTCCAACACTAACGCCGGTTATATAAAGTATATTATCAAATAATATACAATAGGCGACCAGTGGAATAACCAACCTAATTCGCGCGATCGCTCACTTGTTCCTTATCTGGTCCACACGTGCGTGCGCTCAGAGCTCATTCAAACACCCGCGCGCACCCCGCTACCCCCACGGCTGTCTTAAACCAATGCCTGATTTTACCAGGCATGTTCGCTGCATTTAGACCAGCGCGGAGGGCGATATGATTCGGTATCTAAACTAATATAAAGAGGAAACATTTATGTTTTTGTATGTATGTTTGTAATGCTTTCACACAAAAACTACTGGACCGATTTCAAAAATTCTTCCACCATTAGAAAGCTGCATTTTCACTGAGTGACATAGGCTATATTACATTAAAAAAAAAAAAAGATATCCCCAATAAAAATGCATTAATGTAACCCAAGGTGTGAAAAAATTAGTCACAAAAAATCTGCCATCGCGTACGCTGCGGAAACTATTGTTGATAGAACAAAAAAATGTTCTACAGTATTATAGAACGTATTAATATCTACAAAAAAGTCCGCGAAACCATATGTCCAACTGCTGTAGTTATGCCACTATAACTACTTTTTTACATTTTAAAAGTTAATAAAAGTGCCGACAATAATCAAACCATATTATACATACCACTGTATTATTTCTTATCCTATTAAATGATATTTTATTAAAGACCATTCCAATACCAGTAAAATACTTTTTAAATTATTAAAATCGGACATTCCATTCAAAAGATATAACGAATTTAAAAATGTCAATCTAAAGAAAATAATGTTATAATATAATGTAGTAGTATAGCGATGGCCATATTCATTTTGTTTGTAATAAATTGACAATCGAACAATTATAACTGGAATAAGAATAGTATTGGCAGAAGGAATTTAATAACAAGTTCAATGAGAATGGAAAGTAATAGGAAACAGGCACAGAGAAGCTGTTATAGAAAGAAGTTAAACATAAAGTGATATAAAATCCAAAAATTAAGGATCACAAGAAAGGAAGATTAAATATTTAAGAGAATACACTCACTATTGTATTTAGTCAAGGTAGGATCGAAGAAAAGACAACATATACGATACAAATTTTATTAAAAGAATTTAAATAACACTGAGATATTTGAAAGATGACGTTTTTGAAGTAATTTCGACAATGTGTCAAAAGCCAAGTGACAGGAACATTATTAAAATAGCGGGTTACATTGTTTATAAGTTATGTTAAATTAGTAAATGGACTAAACAGATTTAATAAGCGATGAGCCACCACCAGAAAAACGCAAACGTCCAAATAACAGCAGATTTAATCATCGAATTTCGGCTTTCGAGGAGTGTGATGTTATTCTAAATTGTGCAAAAGATCGATTTCATTTTAAAGAGCATCTAGTAGTGGCATCACTTTTTTTTTCGGAATGCTTTGGAGAGATTACGAACTGAATTGTCTGTTATTTACTCAAGAACTGATCTTTAAAAGGCGCACTACCTCTTCTAAAATTTTTAATAAAAAACAATCTGGGAGATACGTTGAAGGAGACTAGAAAATTATTAGAAATTGTAATAACAACTCCCATGACAACATCAGAGGCCGAGCAATGCTTTTGAACACTAAATCGAATTAAGACGTTTTTCAGAAATTCAATGACCGAAGATCGTTTAACATCTCTTTCCATGCTATCTATCGAAAAAAAGTTTATCTCCGAAATAGACAATTTTAATGACAAAGTGATAACAAAATTTGCAAATCGAAAAGAACGTAGAATAGATTTAATTTATAAGAAATAATTTGTTAGTAAAGTAGTGCTTAGTGACTCTTATTTTTTTGTGTGACAATTGACAATCGTTCCAGAAATACATTACTTCAGTGCGGAAGGCGAAGAAAGCACGATAAGATCGATGGGAGACAACCTCTTGCTGCCCGTGCAAGGTAAATTTTTTTGTAAAACTTGCAGAACACCTTAAAATTTTTAGCACGAGCCGCCACTGTAGATATATATATATATATATATATATATATATATATATATATATATATATATATATATATTTATATATATATATATAATTAATTCGTGACCTTGGTATGATATGGTAAATTCAATCAGTTGGCGATTTAAGGTCTGGCTTTACTTTAAAGTATATATATTTAAAACAACCCTACATGTTTCGGCAATGATGCCTTTATCAAGGATATAAAATATAAATAACAGTATACAAATGTCATATAATTGAGTTGCTATGGATAAAATTATTCAAAGATACATTCCAATGGAATAATAATATATCATGCCTTAGTATTCCAAATACAGACAGACAACAAAAACAGGGAAAAGCAAGACATGAGTTATTATTATGTATGCGTCCGTGGAACGTCTTAAGATGAAAAGTTGTCGGCATTCGCTTTAAACGAGAAGGAAAACCACGAAAACCTACTCGGACAACCAGATAGGAATCAAAACACGGAACAGTCAGCGTGATAAGCAAATGTATATGATATTTAAATGTAATTGATATTTAAATAACTTAAGATATATAATTATATAACAAAAAAATATATATTATGATGGTAAATTGCAGATCGTTACACAATTAAGTTATAGTATATACTGCTTAAATTTTTTATATCATTTCTGTTGTTAATTGAATTTTTTTCCTGTTTAATACTAATCATTTCTTTAATTTCTCTTTTCCTTGTGTGCTGTTCTTTATCAATTATCTGTGTGTTTTCAAAATCGAAATGGTGATCGCGTTGTAGTTTGTGTGTAAATAAAGCAGTTTTGTCTGTTTTAGAGTATTTGTGGGCTTGTATTCTTTTGTATAAATATTGTTTCGTTTGGTATATGTAGTAACTATCGCAATCGCGACATGGTATTTTATATATGACATGTGTTTCTCGATTTTTTTCTATTTTAGCTTTAAGTTTTTAAAATAAATGTTTATTAGTATTACTAAGTTTATATGTTGTAGCTATATCATATTTTTTTAAAGTGTATTTAATTTTTCTGATAGTTGTGGAACATATGGAATCGTGATTATGTTGTGTCATTGTTCAAATTTTTATTGGTGTCTACAGTGTTGTATATTTGGTGTATTCTTTTTTTAATTGTTTGGTCTATAAGTTGTGGTGGATAATTATTATCAGTTAAGATTGTTTTAATTTTCTTGATGTTAACTTTTCTGTATTGAGTATGTGATAGTTTTACTGCCCTATCGTCAGATTATTTATAATCATTTTATTGAATACTGTAGGGGCATTTGAGTGGTAATTCATATATCGAAAAGAAGCTGTGGGTTTATTATACCAATTTGTATAAATGGTACCCTGTCTATCATAGCTCAAAGAAATATCAAGGAAATTAATATTGTTATTAATTTCTTCTTCGATAGTGAATTTTAATTTGTTGTGAAAATTGTTGAATTTATTTAAAAGATAGTTTATTTTGTTAGTCGGAATACATGTTATGATATCATCAACATATCTTTTGAAGAAAATGGGGTGGAAGTCTAATGAATTGATAACGTTTTGTTCTAAATGTTCCATTACTAGATTTGCAATAGGAGCAGCTAAAGGAAAGCCCATGGCAATACCAAATGTTTGACAAAAAAAGAGAATTTTTGTATTGAAAATATGTGTTATCGAGACAGAAGTGTATACCTCTAATAAATTCGTTTTTATTTAGTGATGTGTGTGTGATGTGTTATTTAAATATCAATTACATTTAAATATCATATACATTTGCCTATCATGCTGACTGTTCCGTGTTTTGATTTCTGTCTGGTTGTCCGAGTAGGTTTTCGTGGTTTTCCTTCTCGTTTAAGGCGAATGCCGACAACTTTACATCTTAAGACGCTCCACGGGCGCATACATAATAATAACTCATGTCTTGCTTTTCCCTGTTTTTGTTGTCTATCTGTGTTTGGAATACTAAGGCATGATTTATTATTTCAATTGGAATGTATCTTTGAATAAATTTATCCATAGCAACTCATTTATATGACATTTGTATACTGTCATTTATATTTTATATCCTTGATAAAGGCATCATTGCCGAAACATGTAGGGTTGTTTTAAATATATATATACTTTAAAGTAAAGCCAGACCCTAAATCGCCAACTGATTGAATTTACCATATATATATATATATATATATATATATATATATATATATATATATATATGTATATATATATATATATATATATATATATATATATATATTTATATATATTACACTGGTCTTCCTCCAGTGTTTAGGGGACGAAAAAGAAATTGAAATAGAATGAATATTTATTTATTAAAATATATGCAAGAGATTCTTTAACTGTATTTAAAGAATTTATATAATGCTTCTCAGGGCTTTTGGATGCGTAGGTTCGAATATTTTTCAATAATTATGTACATAAATAGGTGAGACTACCTATCGTGTTATTACCTTGGGTTTTCGTGTGCTATATTTTAAAAAAAATGCCTGACATGTTATAAATATTTATTAACGTTAAATAAAATTCTAGGACAACAAGAATGACAGTAAAAATAATAAGTTTTAATTTCCTAAATCTTACCTAAATCAATAGTAGATTAACCTTAGTATATATATATATGTATATATATATCGATGTCAATTTCGGGGACAATGATTTAGTACTGATACCGATATTTATTTATTTAGACAATACTCAGGTAAGGTGACTTTGTTTAGCCAAACCCCATGTGATACTTAATTATAGGTTTGTTTTAGTATGCTACTAAGCCAAAGAAATATGTTACAACACGGAATAACGAAAATTCTAACCTCCACACCCAGGTATGAGATATATATATTAATAAAATTAATTATTTTTTTTTAAAACCAAGTGAGGCCTGCTAACTACAAGCTTCCCAGTGTTTCCACGAGCTAACATCCATATTGTAATAAATAGCTAATAAATATCACTACGGAATCTAATGAAAAATATATCCATATTCGTAAGTGGTGTACGCTTTACTAATAACTTCCCTTATTAATGGGTGATACAAACTATACGTATATAGATTAGAAACTACCTTAAATTATGCTTTAGGAGTTCTTTAGTTGGTCTTGGGCTGGATCTCTGAAGAGGAAAGAATGCAGCAAGTCCCTGGAGTAGTTCTGGTTTATAATAGGCTCGGAAATAATATGGAACAGGATACTTGTGACCTTTATTCAGCTTCTGGATATGTTCTCTTTATGGGTGAAAGTTTCCAGGGTTATAAATAGCACTAGGAGCTCGGGAATTTGGTAATTAATTATTCAAAGGGTGCACTAATATTTAATCTTTGTAATGTATTTAATTTCAGGTTTCAACTCGCATTAAAATGCACAAAAAAGAAAAACGCTTTAACTACGCTGAGCGCGTCCTTTCTTTTTTAAAAAATGAAAAACTGTCAACCCCGAAAAAAAAAACGATGATGTTTTTTTTTTTAAACTTTGAACATATGATCTTTTACTTATATATATTTTATCGCGTCCCTTGAAATGGAAAAAATCTACCGTGCCATAATTAAGCGGGATGTTTGAATGTGGATAAATACATGCAAAAAGAAATGCAATTGGAATTAAAAGAATAGTTATTGCTATGAGGTTATTAATTATTTGTGGTATTTTTACGCGAAACAGTTCAAATTTAATATGCAATTTATCAAATCAGCTGATGTCCTAGTGTTGCGTAAATTTGCCTACAGATGGCGTTAGGAGGGCGTTTCGCTAAACCAGCGGGAATTGTTTTGAGGTAAACCGTGATATAATTTTTAAATACAACTAAAGTCATGTTAAACTAGTTATAGATCTATACTATAGCAATATATACATATATATATATATATATATAACATTAGATAAATTATTGGAGGTTTTCGGCTTTTATATGAAATATTTACAAATATCAAGTTAGTATGTATGTAATTGCAAAGTAAGGGGGGATGTAAACATTGCTGTCTACAAATTACAAAGCAAATCATACGAAATTTTTAATTGAAAAAATGTCTATGTTGGGACTCGAACCCAAGTCTACAGCCTGCCGGGCTGTCGTCATTACCACTAGACCACAATAGACCCAGGTTCAAGTTATTCAGAAATGCATTATAAAGTAACAGTGTTGATGAATCAGATGTCAGTTATTGAATGTAGATGTCAAGTTGAAGGCAGAAGTCAGATTTGAAAGCTCATGTCAGTTTTGATAGCAGATGTCAGTTAGTGAAAGCAAATGTCAGTTACTGAAAGCAGATGTCTGCTTTGAAAGCAGGTGTCAGTTATGAAAGCAAACGTCAGATTAGAAAGCAGATGCCTATTTTGAAATTAGATGTGAGATATTGAAAGTAGATGTCAGTGTTTTGAGAGCAGATGTCAGATTTGAATGTTTGAAAATGCTAATTATTACTCCAAAGCTATATGAGTGATTAGATAATTTCTTAGCCGTTCATTAAATATAACATTAGAGTCCCAACATAGACATTTTTTCAATTAAAAATTTCGTATGATTTGCTTTGTAATTTGTAGACAGCAATGTTTACATCCCCCTTACTTTGCAATTACATACATACTAACTTGATATTTGTAAATATTTCATATAAAAGCCGAAAACCTCCAATAATTTATCTAATGTTATATTTAATGAACGGCTAAGAAATTATCTAATTACTATATATATATATATATATATATATATATATATATATATATAGTAATAAATATAAAAGACCCGGGATAATAATTATGAGAATGAATATTAATTATAGAAAAATAAATAAATAGGAAAATTAAATGAAATTGGAGCTGAGACTGCTTAATCTTCGGGTCTATAGGCGGGATCCGGATGTTCGGATATCAGGAATTAAGTACACAAAATAATACGAATATGTATATGTTTGTAATAAATATATTTAAGAATTAAACTGTTGTATTTTCTTAAATAAATAAAACAAGATACAAATTGAATATGTTAGGTGAGTTTGTTACTCCCTATATTATACTGTAAAATGGGAAGCCTACCCCAAATTAACATAAAACAAGATCTATCCTAGTGCATCAATTATTAAAGATTTTTATATTGCAAATATAAACATTATTGAAAAGTGATTATTATTTTGGAATTACGTGAGTATTAATTAAATGTTTAAGACTTGTGGGAAATGTTATATCTTGAGGAAAATTACAGACAACAAAGTATGAAATACCTGTACTATTGGTATAAACAGTAACAATAAACCTGAAGTACGTGTATCTTCTGGATGATATTAAAAACCACGATGTAGATCGTCAGTTACAGTTGTGGAAGATCACGATAATCTTGTTTGTCACATCTAGTAGAAATGATCCTAATATAGAACGGCTTATGATCCTGGTGAACGTAGGTTTCAGCAAGGTTATGTGTTAATATAATAAACAGGGAAAGGTGTAATTTATCCCTCAGAATCCAATGTAATTACTGGAAACTCCATCAAAAACTCTGCATAAATGCAAATAATAACTGTGACGAGGATATAACGTACAAAACTGTATATAAGGATTCCTGGGAATAATCCACTCGTAGAGAATTCTAACAGCAAGGTATTTCCCAATATTTTATTAATAAAACACTACTTTTTATCGAATTCTTATGGTTTTTACTTTAAAATTAATAAACTTGAAGAGATAACTTTAAATATAACAATCTTCACCAACTCCGTGCAAAAAAAAACATCTTATTTATCCTTTTTTTTTTATTGTCATGACTCCCATTAGAAAATTTACATTTTTGAATCAGATTTTCTTTGGAATAAATACAGTAAGTTTAAAAGTTAAATTAAAAGTCATTTTGACAATTTAGTAAGGAAAAATTTAAAGTGTTTCTTTAAAGAAAATCTTACATGAACCAGAGATAAAAATAACTCTGACTGATTGTTCAGAAGGTTAATGGGCATATCTCACGTAATTGCAATTACAAATTTAGAAATAAAAGTTAATTAGACACGTAATATACAGTAACAATTATAGCAGTTCGATTACAAAAAAAAAATGATCAGAATCAGATTTAGTATCACGAAAACATAAAATATAATCTAAAAATTTAATTTAAAAGCAAGTAACAACAATAAAAAGAATGCAAATTACAATTATATACGATATCAATATTGCTAAATCTAATTATGATTTTACATAAATTATACAGAAATTTGGCTATTAAATTATATATTTTTAAAAACATTAAATTTCAGATATAACATTTCTGTCCAAGAAATCATTTAAATGAAAGAAATTATGAGCATCAGAAGAACTACAACATTAAATATATATATATATATATATATATATATATATATATATATAACATTTGATAAATTATTGGAGGTTTTCGGCTTTTATGATAATGTAAGAGAAATGGAAAGAAGTAATTATATGGAATATAGAATTCAAAATATTTTCCCAAAATTCTGCTTATAACTGTGAAAAAAATGACAAAAAACATTTTAGAGACGCTTTAAATTAACAGCTGACTTTTCTCGAACACCTAGCATGCAAAGCAGTCTAAACAATTATCTCTTCCAGGGATTTTTATAAATATGAACATTACAGCTTATAAATTCTATAGGCATATTTTTATACGTTATGAATCCACATTATATTTTATATTTTTTTACTTTTCGTAACAAAAAGAAAACATTCACGTAATGTACAGCGTATTAGACATGGAGCACTTCTTCATCGGGTTCGTGATAATTATTCAAGTGTCTCCGCTCTGAAGGAGAGCATTTCGCACATTTCAACTGAACTTTCCACCTGTTTTACCTATTTACAAATAGGTTCTCTTCAGTAACAACAGTTGTTACATTAAACATAAAGAAAGAGTTTACAGTTGATGTATTCATATGTATGGTATTGAGGTTATTGAATCCTAAGTAAGGAAAGCTGCTCCATTTTCGAGGTTTTATATCATCGACAGCCGTTTAAACTACTGGATTTTATACTTTATTCCTGAATTGTCAGTGTAAAGAGTGTGGAAAGGTGTGTTTCAACTGCGTGTGAATGATGGCTAACAAAGTTTCATCTCGAACCCGAAGGATTGTTGAAATGGCTCGAGCTCTTAATGAGTCCGGTAAGTAAATATATCTCATGGGTTCTATGTAATATTGGCGAAAATATTCTAATGTTTCGTATATTTTTCATTATTTATAGATGAGGAATTCGAGAACTGTTTTGAGCCTGATTTGTATTCGGAGGAGCTAGATGAATCTTCAGTAACTGAAGATAACTTAGAAGAGATTATAGAAGACGATAACGAGATTGCGGTTGAGTCCGAAGATGAAGACGAGATAATTCCAAACGACGTCCAAGATATGTTTTTTGCTAAAGATGACATATTTTGGTTGAAGGAGCCCTTGAAACGAAAACGGCAGCGTTTGAAAAATATAATTACGGTTCCTCCTGGTGTTGCTCCCCAAGTACCTAAGTCCAGCAGTATGGCAGAAGTGTTCAATTTATTTATTTCTGCTGACATGGTGAATGAAATAGTAAACTTCACAAATCAACGATAGGCTTACGAAACTGAAAATCATAATGACGGTGTAGATGATATGATTTGGAAGGATGTCGATGAAACTGAAATATATGCCTTTATTGGTTTGTTGGTATGTGCTGGAGCACTAAAGGCTAATCGTGAGCCCATTCGGATGCTGTGGCAAGATGACCCCTGTTTTCATCGTCCAATTTTTTCGGCAACAATGCCCCGACGCAGATTTTCGTAAATTTCCAGTTGGATGAGATTTGACGATAAAGACACAAGGCTAACGAGAAAGGCCACGGACAAATTAGTACCTATACGAGATGTAGCTGAGATTATCATAAAAAACTGTTCAATGTATTTCAACCCAACATCACACTTGACCGTACACGAACAACTGACGCCGTTTCGTGGTAGATGTCCTTTCAGGGTCTACGTGAAGAGTAAGCCTGCCAAGTACGGCATAAAAATTTGGATTCTCGCTGACGCAGAGACTTCCTACTGCAAAAACTTGCAAATCTATTTGGGAAAGATGAAAAATGTCCCAGAACGGAACCAGGGCAAGAGGGTAGTACTGGATTTAGTTTCGTGTTTGGGTCGTGGATATGGGATCACGACAGACAACTTTTTTACTTCTTTGGAGTTGGCTGAAGAGTTACTAAACCGAGAACTTACAGTGTGTGGAACACTAAAGAAAAATAAAGCTTTCATACCTTCAGAATTCTTGCCAAAACGGCAACGTCCCGTACATTCCTCTATTTTTGCATGTCAACCAGAGGTGACCATGGTATCGTATGTTCAAAAGAAAAAGAGAGTCGTAATTTTACTATCATCTGAACATCCCGATGGTATCATTTCGGAAGAAGAACACAAGAAACCGGATATCATATCTCACTATATTACTACCAAGGGTGCGGTTGATACATTAGATAAGATGGTGGCAGAATTGTAACAGACAATCCAAACGATGGCCAGCCATCCTCTTTATGAGTTTTATCGACATTGCTGCAGTGAACGGTTTTGTTTTATGGAAACATCTGCACCCAGATTGGAAATCAGGCTGCCGCTACCGCTAACTAGAACGACAGTTCAAGAGATAAACGCAATATTAGACGACACCAACCAGCAGCCTAACGCAAATCAAGAAGAACCAGTACAACCGGCGTGCGAAACAAGGAAACGAGGTCGATATCATGTGTGTTCTAGGTCAAAAGACAATAAAGTGCAATCAAAATGTACCTTGTGTAAAAATTGTGTATGTCCAGAACACAGTAAAACAACGAAATATGTAAAAAATGATAAATTTGATTATACAGAATGTACTCAATTACATTTTAGCAATTCACTTTTTTTTTAATTCTTCTTTTATTAAACTGCCCAAATAACCCAAACAGCACTCAAATATGACCAACAAAAAATAATTCGTTTTTAGGTTCCTTCCTACGAAAATTTAGAGTGAAAATTAAGAAAAAAGTTGGGGTGAGCATTCACCCCACGCAGTATCAGGAGTTTTGAAAATCATCCGGGGCCACGAAGGTTAAGCAAAAAAACACAAATGGTTCGAGAAGCCTATGTTGAGGCAACATAATTTGGTAGTCTAATATATGAAACTATAAGACATTGAGATTCAAAGCGGGTTTCTTATTTATGAGAACTAATTTTTAGTGTTTAATAATCTAATTACTAAATTATCAAGAATTCGCAAATCAGAATGAAAATATACTTCAAATTAAATTTAAAATTAGTATAATTTTAGGAGAAAAATACATAATACGAGTATATTGTCGATATGAAACCACTCTGATATGTACAGCTCTCTATCACATAGATATGATCTTGTCGTTGGAAAGAAATTGCAAGGAAGCTAAGCTCCTACAGAAATTTTTTCTTAATTCATGATTCATGTTTATAGGCTCTCTAGAGAAATGTTTTATGTATATCAACATCGACATTTACAAGGGGTTAATTGGTATATAAAGTCTCCAACTCTATAAAATAAGAACAAGAAAATAAGAAATAATGAAATCAGTCTCAAAGTAAAAGTAAATTTATTACGACCAATGTATCCACTTATTTTTTTACATAATTACCATTTAGTGCAACACATTCCTCCAAACGTTGAATCCATTTCTTCATACCGTCCATGAAAACAATTTCTTGTTTATTGCTGATTCAATTGAAAAAAAATCGTTCTTTCCGGTCTTACTATACGGATACGATTCTTTAGCGATCGTAAAATTTTGCAGTATCTTACTAAAATAATCTTTGATCTCTTCGGCAGATGTTCAGTATGAATGACTCTTGCATCCCTGAAAAATGGTGAGCATGACTTTCTGCTCTGATGGAACTCTTTTGGATGTTTTTACATGTGGAAGATCAAGTCGATTATATTCCATTGACTGTCGATTGTTTCCGGGGTCATAATATTGAACCTAAGATCCGTCCCCGGTAGTGATGTTCATGAGAAAATCATCACTTTCACGTCGATACTGGTTAAGAAGTTTTACCCAAATGTGTTGCCTTTGTTCTTTTATGACTATCCGTTACCGGTCGCGTGACCCATCTGGCGCAAATTTTTTTGTAATTCAGCGTCAGAACAATATACTGAACTCTTTCCTGACTAATGCTTAGTTGACGAGCAATTTATTTTTGCGAAACTCGGCGATTCTCTTGAATCATTGCTTTCGATTGTTTTTGATTCTTCTCATGCGTCACTGATACTGGTCAATTTGATCGCTTTTCATCACACCAATGTGAAGAATCGTTGCCAGAAACAGTTTTCAAACGCCTGTAAATTTCAATGAGCTGTAACCTGCCACCGCTAAAAAATCACAGATCGTTGCTCGGAAAACGAATTCATGATAAGTGACACCATTTTTCAACGACGGCACATAGGAAATGAAATTTTACATGCCAAGACGATATATTCGAAATTACTGTTTACAGGTTAGAACTTGTTTCTATCCTTAAAAATGTATATAACCTCTTACCACAATTATTAATCGTATCCTAAATATGTGTTTCGACAACTAGGTTGTCATCGTCAGTAGGTAAAACCATTAATCAAGGTGCACAGTAAAGCTAGCACAACTGATCAAGCAACAACTTTACACTGCGTCCACGTATACACTGACTTAAAAATACAAATATATCGACTGAAAAGATCGACAAAAATTACCTCTCTTGAGGAAACGGCACCCACATGTATTTATACTCTTTTGTACCGTCTATGACCTTTTTACCTCTTTTTCTAAGAATGAAAAGAGACAGCTCGGTCCCTTATCTCCGTTCATGGAATTCTGTTTGTTTTTAGCGATATGAATACTTTCGTATGCCTGAAGATCGCGGGGATTATTAATGGCTTTGACAAGTTTTAACCCTTTAATCGGCGTATTGTGTAGTGTATTTAAAGCATGGTTGGCAACGTTAGATTTATCAGGTCTATTGTATTTAATATGTGATATGTGTTCTTTAAACCGGGTTATTATTGGTCGTTTTGTTTGGCCTATATATTTCAAATTACAATCATCGCAATTAATTTCGTATATACCTGATTTCGAATTAAAATTAATTTTAACTTTGGTATTCCCTAGGAGACTTTTGATAGTATTTTCGGACCGAAAGGCAACTTGGAGACCTCGTTTTTCACAACTTTATTAATGTTTTTCGTGATAGGGTGGTATGGTAAACACATGTACTTTTTCTCCTGGATACTTTGAGATACCAAACTTGTGGATTCACGGATTGTATTTTTTAGTTTTGCTTTTCTAATTAATTTATTGATTATTTCTTTGTAAAAGCTATTACATTTCGCGATATTTTTAATGAAATCTAGTTCTATTTCATCTCTCTCTTTTGTTAACGGAAAATTTAGTAACCGATTGACTAAGAAATTAAAAGAAGCTGTCTTATGTTGAAAACTATGATTTGAACCCGCAATGATGACTCTATTAACATTTGTTTCTTTCCGGAAAATATCGATTTCTATTTTATGTTTATTTCTAATCAGTAAAGTATCTAAAAATGGCATCCTGTCATTGTTTTCCTTTTCCACCGTAAGGAGAAAAAGTACATGTGTTTACCATACCACCCTATTACGAAAAACATTAATAAAATTGTGAAAGAACGAGGTCTCCAAGTTGCCTTTCGGTCTGAAAATACTATAAAAAGTCTCCTAGGGAATACCAAAGATAAAGTTAATTTGAATTCGAAATCAGGTATATACGAAATTAATTGCGATGATTGTAATTTGAAATATATAGGCCGAACAAAACGACCAATAATAATCCGGTTTAAAGAACATATATCACATATTAAATACAATAGACCGGATAAATCTAACGTTGCCAACCATGCTTTAAAGACACTAAACAATATGTCGATTAAAGGGTTAAAACTTGTCAAGGCAATTAGTAATCCCCGCGATCTTGACGCATAGTAAAGTATTCATATCACTAAAAACAAAAAAGGAATTCTATGAACGGAGATAAGGGACCGATCGCCTACAGCTGTCTCTTTTCATTCTTAGAAAAGGAGGTAAAAAGGTCGTAGACGGTTCAAAAGAGTATAAGCACATGTGGGTGCCGTTTCCTTAAGAGAGCTAATTTTTGTCGTTCTTTTCAGTCGATATATTTGTATTTTTAAGTCAGTGTATACGTGGACGCTGTGTAAAGTTGTTGCGTGATCAGTTGTGCTAGCTTTACTGTGCCCCATGTGCGACACCTTGATTAGTGGTTTTACCTACTGATGATGACAACTTAGTTGTCGAAATACGTATTTAGGATACGATTAATAATTGTGGTAAGGGGTTATATACCTTTTTTAAGTTTTTACTTAACCACAGTCTCCAAAGAAAGACTTTTGTTTCTATCCCTACAACTCAGACAGCGGCATTGTTGGAGACCTTATATAGCTATTTGTTCGTGTATTACTATGCCTTGTGATTTTTGTTTAGTATTATATATATTTGTCATTTTATATTAAACGGTAAGAAGAGCTCTTAATGTTCAAGGGTTTCATCGCCGCTATTATGTGACCTTACTTTTAATATTATCATTACACTGATGTCGATTAGGTTTATTATTGTATATTTATTACATTACTATTAATATTGTTAGTGTCTAGAAACACGGTTAACGTAATGTATTGTATTAACGGAGGTAATAGCAATTAAAAAGGAAACAGAAGCAATAATTTAGCATACAACATGCAAAGCCTCTGTAATACTTTTCTGTGGTATGGGGTTCATGGTGTCTGTCAGATCAGAAAACGAGAATGAAATGTTCATATCGCACTTCATTTATACCTATATATATATATATATATATATATATATATATATATATATCTTAATTATTATAACGTACTTAGATAAGATTAATAAGTACATTGTTTTATTAGTGGCACCTAATGTATACTCAATTAGTAGATTGCGAAATATACATTCTTCATTCGTCGAGTGGTTTGGGGATTTTTATTCAATCAATATGAGATTTAGATTAATGATACCTGACAAATACTTGATAAATTACATGTGTTGTAATGTGTGTTTATTTAGCGACTTGAAACAATCTATTAATGTATGTATTAGCAAACTATTTCAACACAATGATACGAGATTTAGAATAGTAAATAATAATGAATATCTTTTCAAGGAGAAACGTATTATATAGTTTTGTTATTTATTTAAATCTTAACTAAATACTAAAAAACAAATATAAGAAATAAAACCGAAAGGCAATTAAAACAGAGACGAATTACACAGATGAGAAAAGAATTTAATATCGAATATTGGGCAACTTTCTCCATATATTATGAGCGGTGTTTCCTTAATATACCTAAAGTCACATGTATAGGGTTATTCTAAAGTAAGTTCGCAGTTTGCAATGGCCATAAGTTTGACAAATTTTTAATATGTACAAAAATAATACCACTAATTTATTCATAAAAAGGCGGGATTTTATTATATCAAGAAAAAGTAAGAAAATGTGAAATATGACCACCAATAAGTATTAGTCATTCTTCTATTGTATAAACGGCATTAGAAAATGCATTCCTAGCTATATTTTCTATAAAATCTGATGTCGATTGTTTAAGTTCTTCACGAATAGTAGGTCTGCTAAGAAATATCTTTTCTTTAAGGTAACCCCATAACCAGTAGTCAGACGGATTTATGTCTGGTGACCTAGCAGGCCATCAGTTTGGAAAATGGCTACTAATTACTTGATCGCCAAATGTGTTACTTAATAGTGTTTTACGATATTGTGTATGTGAGGTGGAGCTCCGTTTTGCATATAAATAATGTTTTCAATATCATGATTCTGTAATGTTGGTATTACGAAATCTTGCAACATTAAAAAATACAGCCGTCCGTTTACCTTTACTGTTTTCGTTTGTCCATTTTCCATTTCTTCATAGAAATATGGTCCTTGACATCATGTAATCCTTGTTGAAGAATCATATTTGGATTATCATTCGACTACATCCTGAAATTGTGCGGTACTCAAAATGTGCCTCATCTGTCCACAAGATTTCGATCAACCATTCAGTGTTATTTTGAATTTCTATTCACATTTGCAGAGCGAAAGTTACGCGAATCAGTTTATCTCGCTCTCTGAGTTCAAATAACATTTTAATTTTATAAGGGTAGAGCTGAAGCCGTCTTCTCATAATTCGCCACACTGTACAGTAACTCACTTCCAAATGCTTTGCAACTTTATTAGCACTACAAACGTTTGATGCTGAATTTTCATTAGCATCCCTTACTTCTCTGAAACTACAGCTGCATACGCCTTGTTTTTAACTAATTTCGGTATACCCGATCGTTTCTTATCGGTAACCGAACCAGTTGCCTCAAATTTGCTTACGAAATGATTTTACCGAACAGGGTCAATTTCTCAAACCATGTATAGCAAGCGCCAATTAAGTTGGCGCGAGGAGGGGGTGCGCAGAAGCCGTTTTTAAAAACGTCCACCCCCCCACTACTCAAGTAATTGTCAGAATACATTTGTCATTGACGTTTGACGGAACATAATGTCTTTGCTAGCGGATCATAAAGTGATACACGCTCAGTGGTTACAATTATCTGACATTTGATGTAAAACCAAATACAAATCTCCCCACTACTTCTAATCCTGCGCGAACTTATCCCTCCTCGCGCCAACTTAATTGGCGTTTGCTGTAACGTATGAAATCTTTTCAATGCATTTGGATATTGCATTCATAATAACACTGAATGAGGCCAATGTGGACTCGTAAATGCAAAACCATCGTGTATGACAAATAAAATTGACACAGTTACCATAGAAACAAAATAAATATCGAAAAGAAACCTCTATAGCGTAACTTTAACTATACACTCCAAATCACGAAAGATGATCCCTGCGTCATCAATAATCATTGTATGATTCAAATCAGTACTTCGGCGTCATATTAAATACTGTAAATTGAAAAATGAATATGGAACTTAACTTCGTTTCCGGGCCAAATATATTTGACACAGTCGGTCTAATTTGTAGGTTATATGAACAAATGTAAGCGAATTACATCTTAAGTTATATTAAAATTACTATAAATTGAACAAAGCTGCGTAAACAGCAAATCAAATTAAACTATAACAACACTTGAAAAATAAAATGAACTATCAAGAATTTACAACATTTAAGTCAACATATAAGATTATGTAATTCTTTAATCATTTTAATGAATGGCAAAACCAAACAGTTTCAAGTTAGTTGTAACAGCATTATTACTGGAATTGAAATTATACAATAGACCAGAGTATCTACTTTGTATAACTGTAATTTGTAATTACATATTCACTGTTATGACAGTTTTATAAACATTATCTTCCCAATTATATCAGAATAACCCTAGATATTAGTTAAACGTTCTACAGTGCCTTATTTTAAATAAATTTTGGAATATATTGCAGTATAACTTGACACTGCCATAATAGATAAGTTGAGTTTTGCACAAAGGTCAGTATAAATATTTGAAATTGCAGTATGCATTATAAACAACATATTCATACAAATTTATTTGCTGTGAAATGTTTTTTTTTGCTTTGAAATTATTTGTTGACTGCTAGTAAAATAGAACTTGTACGATTGCAGAAAGAAATTTTGAAACAGGAACATGAAATGGAGCAAGAAAGAAAAAGTTTAGTAATTGAACTTTCAAAAAATTTTACTTGCAATAAGTTATAGATTTATATAATATATACAAACAATAGTTATTTTAATTATTGTTTTCATCAAATTGTATGAATTTGTTTTGTGTATATTAAAAATTTTTAAGTTAACACCAGAAGATTAGAGCTGATGGACACCAAATCAAATAAGGCAGTCGAAACACATTTCACTAGTGTACCTTGCAAAAACTTGCTACAAAAAGATGAAAACACATTCAAATGTATTTAATTGGACATACATTTTTTTTATATGCATTGTATTTTTAACTCCAAATATTAAAATTGCAACGAAAAAGAATACGCAGTAAGAAAAAGGAGCCAATTAAAAAAAAAACTTAATATATTAAATTGTCAATGTAACTGGGAATTATAATTGTTTAATAAGTTAATATACATATATAATCATTTAACAAAATTGCCTTATTATTTGTTTAATAATAAAATTATCATGAGTATACATATATACAAAAAAAAGGAAATATAAAAAATATTTAATAAATATTTTATAATATTGTAACAACTATCACAAAGTATAACTGGGTTATTGAAATGTTCATTTTCTTAGCTTCTTTTTATTGCCGATCCATTCAAAATTGTTTGGTTATGTGTAGATCCTGGCCATCTGGCTACGATGTCACAAATTCTTAATTGAGAATGTCCTATTACCTGAATATTCCATGATAAATATCCTTTCTGTTTCGGTACAATCAATTCTACTTAGTACATTAGGAAATCTAGCTACTTGTTAAATTCTGTTTCTGTAATTTTTCTACCTTTCTAGACATATTTAGATAAAAATTGTGGCCACAGTCTGGCAATTGCATGTGTAACATTTTGTATGATTATTTGTATTAATATCATTGTATTTGTTGCATAAAAAATCAGTTACTAAAAGTATAAACTAACATTACATAAACAACTAATCAGCTGTATACTAATACTTGATACTTTTACTGCCAACACAAGAAAATTTGATATATTTGGCGTGAACTAAAAACGACGTGTAGCACGTACGTTGGCTTAAATCTTGGGTTATAATATAGATTAAGTAAAAACATGGGATAGCTAACAGTTTTTTTTTATCTGCGGTCATGTAGGAAGTATTGTTAATCACTATCTTCACTGCTGCTTGAATCATCAATGTTAATTATAAAGCCATTGATTTCACAATGTAAATGTATTTTATCCAACACCTCCTAATAATAGACCTATAACTATGGCGATTTTAAATCAATTATGTAGCTTATAACATAACTCACTAGTGAGTTAAAAACATAATTTATCTCACTAGTGAGATAAAACAAGGTGAAATTTAGATTGCATAGAGACATTCAAACTGCTATAGTTTTAACACATTTATATTAATTCTAAAGGGTAAACAATAGCAACTAATTAACATTTACATTAATATTAAAGTTGAAGGAAATCCTCTTTGTATCTGACTCTGCATTCAGGTTATTCGAATTTAGAGTTATACTAGAAGGCGTATTTGAAGTATCCTGAAGAGAAATTTGATGACCAGAAGTCGAGGACGTTAGACTGCCTGAACCTTGAATCTTTCTGGCTATATCAATCTTGTTGGATACTGAATCTTGTATATAACCTTCTGCCACAGTGGACGATTTCCACCCACCATATCGTTTAACTGTTGTAATATCAGCTCCTGCGTTTGCCAGAAGAGATGCTGACAAACATCTCAGACTATGTCCTGTATATAATTGAGCTTCTGGTAGGTTCAGGAAAGATGCAACTTTCTGAGGTATCTTAGAAATGGTGTTAATTCCAACTGGCTGGATAGTGCATTTTTCTTTCTTGTAATTTAGGAAGAATCTGCCATGTGGAATACCTTTTGGTCTCATACAGACATATTTTCTGTAGAGGTCAAGAATATCTGTTGTAAATCCTTCTGCCATAACAGTGAAACTTCTAGATACGTTTGTCTTTGTCAGCTATCGAAACATACAAGTATCCTCCTTTATCTTCTATATCGTCAACTTTCAGCTTAGTTATTTCATCACAACGACACGCACCTGATACACCCATTATTAAGGCAACCTGCATAGAATACACAAACGAATAATGAATAAATACTTTGAATTAAATATAAGAAAATAAATAATACCTTCATCATCAAATATTTATTGTTAGGAGCCTCATTCAGAAACTTCTCTATATGTAGCCTCTCCAAGATTTTCGCCTTTTTGGACTTGTGGGTTCTTGCCTCACTCTTCAAATAGGAAATCAGTTTTCCGTATTTTGATATGTCACTATTCATATACACTTTCAAAGTACTTCTTAACATGGAATACTTCGTCCACAATGAAGAAGGTGCTATTTTCCTTCTATAAATATGGAAATACGCCAGCATAACTTCTTCGTTAATTCAGTGATACTTTGCTGTTTTCTCCATTCTTCAAAATGACGAAATTTCTTAAACATTTCTCCATTCATTTCACCACGATAATCTTCTATTTGTGATTTGCTTGAAAACAATAAAGAAGCATTTGACATAAAACATAATTTTGAACCACAATGTAATACAACATATCGCTTGCCCTCACTCTGCAGATTATTATCTTGCCGGGTCTCATCAAGCAATACCACTTCTCTCTGAACAGAACTCAAATTCTTTATGTAATTCCTAAGAAATGTCAATCTTATCTCTGCAATGTTGGATAGTTCCACTAATGCTCTATGATTATTATCCTTTTTATATTTAAATCCAATATTGTGAAGTACACGATTTAAACTGCTGCTACACAGCTTTAATGCATTTTACTGTAACTAATCCCAAGCACAATGCATCTGCCATTCGCTAAACAAAAGGTTTATTAAAATCTAAATATATAGAATATAGCTGCTTTTGTTTGTGCACTTATTTTGATTATGATTAACGTAAACATAATCCGTGTTTAGTAATCATTTGTAACTAATCCGACGTCGCAAAAGAACGTCGTATTCAGAGCTTTGATTCTATAATAGTGCCGATTGACATATGTATATAAATAAAATGGAGAAATGGAGACTATGTATATTTTATAATAATATTTTAATTGAAATATTTCAGGAAATGGCTTTAAAATCATTTGATGATTTATCATCTTCTAGCTCATCTAGTGATACTGACAGTTCGTTCAGATACTATCTGCCACACATATTTCTTCTTTTTTGCATGCTTCAATTCGTCTTGGTATTCTGCATACAAACTAATGAGAAATAAAGTTTCTTGTTCGGTCCAAAATTCATCAAAGCTATTTCTATTTTCTTGCCGTTCATCCAATTCTTTTTCAACATGATAATTTTCATTCAGGTCTTCAGAAAACATTGTAGTTTGCTGATCTTTATTCCCTGCAACTTCATCATTGTGATCTTCAATCCTATGTATTATATTTTGTTCGTATAATTTATGATACTTTGTTAGTTCATTATAGAAGTTGGAATCTGAAAAATCGACATCAAAAAATAAATTGTTATTGACAAATGTTTAAAAGTTAACTTACCCGTTTCAGCTTCTTCTATTTCGTAAGGCGATAAAAAAACTTGATATTTATTGCCACTTTCATGTTGGATAATTACCTTTTTCATTTTTATATTCATTAACAGCAGGTCGGAAAATTGTATCTTGACAGCCTTGTATTTACGTTAAGAGGTTAAGTTTTTATGATTGTAAACATACAAAACATCATTTATTAAGGATTCGGAGGGGCAAGGGGATTACAGCGGAT
This sequence comes from Melolontha melolontha, assembly GCA_935421215.2. NCBI lineage: Eukaryota > Metazoa > Arthropoda > Insecta > Coleoptera > Scarabaeidae > Melolontha > Melolontha melolontha. The sequence continues at coordinate 24,410,847 of OW285240.1, read as the reverse complement.
TTATAATCATGTTTTACTTAAACAGAAGGGGAAAGTTGCAATCGAACACGTATGTATCGAATCACACCGAATTCTGGTTTGTTGATTGATGTATTTATAAAAAGAAAATAAATTCCATCAAATGTCAACGAATGTATGTTGTCAAATGTCAACGACTAACGACAGAAATCAGAACTACTAAGCGGAAATGTGTGTATTTATCACGGAGTAGGTAATATTCCCGTCTTTGTCTTACTCAAATAAATTGCTTGAGCCGTATGTCTTTGCTAGAAAACACATACTTTCGTTCAAGCTATCCTTGTCATACAAGTAGGTACTGTTTGTTATTCGGATGTGGAGATTATTCTTTGAATGTCGTTGATAGAATTATAGATCAATGACGCAGGGATCATCTTTCGTGATTTGGAGTGTACGTTATGATTAGACTTGGCAAAGAGGGGCAAGTTTAAGCTTTATAAGGTTAGTACTTCTTATAATAGTCATTCTTTTCAAACAACAACAGCCATCTATACGTCGGGTCGGGTACTTCTCATCACTTTTTAATGCATATATACAGTTAAGCTCACATAAATCTAATATAACCTAATCTTGTTTAGTGTTTATTAAACTTTTTTTGAAAAAAAAGTCAAATGTCAATTAATTTTTAATACAATTTAGAAAACACAACAAACTAATAGTTAATTGATCCGCCATTCGCATCAATTACTATGCTTAATGTTCTAGGTACAAAATAAATGAGACTTCTTAAAAAATTAGGTTTTTCAACAATGTTTCCCAGGTATTTTCAATAGATTTCCATAATTTTTCCCTATTAGTAAATCTTATACGAGATATTCAAACAAATTGTGATTTATATCCGTTGATATTCTTTTCCTCGCTCGAGACATATACTGCCTTCATTTTCACATTTCTTTTCTAACTTGTAGTACTGTAGATTTCTTCAAATGAAATTCTTCTGCGACTTGTTTAATGATGCAACTTTCAAAATTTAACAAAATTTGTACTTTGTCTGCCGGAGTCAGTTTTCTTGCCATTCTGGATATTAAAAAGTGACAGATATCACTTTGACGTTACAAGAATGAATTACTTTTAAAAATTACAAAACACTTCGGATTCATATGCTCTTCAGCAAATTCGATTTTGCATAGGTAGGAATAAAAATCTACTTTTAATAATGTCTATATTAAATGGCTATACTAACATAAGCCAGAAGTACCCGACCCGACGTATAGATGGCTGTTGATGTTTGAAAAGAATACCAACCTTATTAGCTTAAACTTGCCCCTCTTTGCCGAGTCTAGTTATGATATCCGATACGTTATTTTCGTCCTTTGAATTGAGTACTTAAAAAAATCCAAATTTAATAACTCTCACTTCTGAAAATTATCTTTTTGGAGGTCTATGATGTTGGTTGCCGCAAAAGGGTTCTATTCTGAATTTCGTTTTGGCCTTGAAAATTTGGATAATAAACTTCTTTGAAGACGTTTAGAAACATATATTAAATCGTCTAAAATAAGGGCAATGGTGTAAAAGCGATAAGAAATATTATTTCTATGTACGAAAACTATGAACCCACTAGATATTTCACGAAATAAAATTAGTTTAGGAGACAAGTTGTGTCAGTTGGCATAAGATCACTGTCGCTTTGCCTTATAATTTTCTCATATTGCTTATAACGTAACAGGTTATGAAAGAGAGATTTCATTTTATGACTTTGGAAAGCAGCAAACTGCTTTCTGAATTTTCTATTGTCAATCTTCTCTGCTACTTTTAATGAACTTCGGCATCATGAATTTGCTTGACCACAGTTCTCTATGTATTATGGAAATGCTCAGTTGTATACTGCTACTGTAACAGTAGACTACAGAAGTTGTTACCTACCAGTTGAGTTTCTCTAGTAGGCCACGATATTTTTCTATAAATTTTGCCTAACATTTTAACCCAATTATTTAGAAGACAAACTTAGTAAGAGTGACACTAGTACTTAGTGACTTAGTAAGAGTGACAAAATATAGTTGCATATTTTTAAACTACACTCCGCAAAAAAATTATGAAATCACTAAGTTTGTTTGAAAATTTTTATTTTTTTTTAAATCATCTATAGCTAAGTAGTACACAAACATATTAAAAAGAGAACAAAATGCAAAGGACAAACAACAGACCATAACTTGATAAACAAACCAATTGAAAAACTATCACCAACGCAAAGAATTTAGTTAACGGAAACTTGAACTAATAATGAGTATTTCCGCCTCGGGCCCATATTACGGCTGCCATGTGCCTAGGCAAAGACAATAATATTTCTGATGTAGTCTTGACCCAACTGGTTCCATTCTTCAATGATCGCTGCTTCTAGCTCTTCTAGCATACTTGGTTGAACTTGTCTGGTTTTATAGTGCCCACCCAATGTGGTACCAGACATGCTCTATTAGATTCATGTCCGGACTTCTAGCTGGCTATTCCAAAACACGTATGTCAGCCTCATTTAGGTAATTTTGTACGATGTCGGCGATGTGAGGGCGACCGTTATTATGAATTAAACGGAAATTCGAGCCTATGTAGGGTGCAAATTGAACCACAAGTGTTTCCAAGATAATGCTAATGTACCTATCTGCGGTCATAGAGCCATTATGAATAACCTCCAATCCCGTCTTAGCCTCGGAAGATACACCTCTCCATATCATAATCGAACCATCTCCGAAATTTGTTGTTTTCTTGAAGTTGCACTGATTGAAGCGCCCACCACCTCCTCTATATACTGGCAGGTATATAGAATGATGAGAACAGGTAATACCTAGATACGTCTGTGAACTAAATGTTAGCTCAATCTTCAGCGAACTAATCACGAAGATTTCTCGAAAATTATAGTCCGTGAACTCGGTGGTCTCTAGTGAGTATGGGGCCTCTAGCCGGTATTCTTGCACGTATTCTTTGTGCTTTATGTCGGTTCCTTACCATCTGAGACGTAACATTTACATTTCGAACGGTAAGCTGCTCGTTCTTTATCTGTCTTGCAGTGCGATGCCTCATTCGCAAGGCTGTAAGTCGTAAGAAGTGATCGTAGTTGACTGCTTCCTACCTTGTCCTGGTTTCCTGTTATATACCCCAGTTTCTCTATACCTGCGCATCAGTTGTTAAATTGTCGTTTGTCGGACATCTAACACCCTACCGACGTATCTTTGTCTCCTACATCGAAATGGCTTGGACAATTTCCTCCTAATTCAATTTACATGCATTGTGTATTGGGGAACTGTCATTTATTTTTCCCAATTCAGGCAAGAGGATTCTATATGGATACACGTGAAAAATGTTAAAAGAAAAAACTATAGTTTTAAACTTCCAAATTTTTTTAAGAAATGAGAAAATATAAATCACCTAAAGCATACGAAATTTAAAAAAATAATAATTTGAATTCTGTGCGTGACAATGTTATAAAACGGAAACGAACAAACATTATTGCAAAGATTTACTTGTATAGATAAGATGATTCCATAATTTTTTGCGAAGCTTACAATGATTTAAAGTAATTATTTTAACAAATATAGTAGAAGTGAACAAAGACCATTATCGAGATGCATTTTTTACAACTTGAACAGTGGATTAAACCGCATCGAATGCTTTCAGAAAATCAATTGTGTATTTTGTGACAAATCATAATAATAACAATAATATTCTTTATTTTTTAACAGAATAAAAAAAATCAATTACAGGACAAAATGTAACTTCAATAAAAAATAAATATAATACACAGCAGACATAAATAAAAAATATTTAATGCTAAAAGAAAAAAAAACAAAATGCAATTCATAATAATAGAAACAGTGCTCGAATGTAAATTAAAGAAAATAGGGTTTCTGGGTAATATTTCTGCAGGCTGTATACCAGGGATGCACAGACTTATAGGGAACAGGGGCTAGTCGGGAAAATTATAAGCCAAGGGCGGGCTACTACAAAGAATACTTATTAACATATATATTTTTATTTTTAAATAGTATGAACTACTACAAATGATAAAAATAAAAGAACATTCAAAAATGTTTGTTGTAATTATGTAATCGTAATGTAATCTAATCATTACAATGTAATATTTCATGTTTTATTATTTTGATGCATGACATTGCATTGACCTAACAATTTTGTTTATGTTTGGCTCCACGTTACTTGTCGCCACACGTAAAATTGCTTCCAGATTTTCAGTTGCCACACGGCTTCGATTTTTTGTTTTGTTAAGTTTCGTAACTGAAAACGTTTGTTCACAAATATACGTCGATCCAAATAAGCTTGCGCATTTCAATGCATTTATTCGCAACTCTTTATAAGCGGTTTTGTCAACGCAATGGTAAAAGTTGAGTAAACCTTCCTTAAACTTGTTTCGTAAATTATCATCATTTTGCATGTCTATCAATTCCAGCTGTATTGATTCCGGTCCATTTTCGGGTGAAATGTTGAAAGGACTGCTGAAAATGTCTAGTAGAGGTTTAACTTTTTTGAAGTCTAGAAAACGATCATGAAAAGCTTGTATTAAAATATGAATATTTTCAACATAAGCGAAATTGACATCGGTTTTATTGAATTTCTCCATAATTTTTTCGTAGTTCGGAAAATGGCTGTAATTGGCTGAATTAATTTGTGTCCTGAAAAAACTCAATTTGCATTGAAAGGACGAAACATGAGAGTATAACTGCGAAATCAATTCATCTTTGCCTTGGAGTCGCGTATTTAAGACATTCAAGTGATTTGTGATGTCTACAAGAAACGCTAAGATCACCATATTCACTTTCAATATCCTCGAAAAATTGTGTGAATTGTCGGTGATTGAGACCTCGTGATTTTATAAAGTTTACAGTAGGTACTACAACTTTCATCACATTTTCAAATCCCAATAATTTTGAACAGAGGGCCTCTTGATGTATAATGCAATGAAACTGCATTAATTCCTTGGTATCTATGTTTTTAGTTTGTAAATATTCTTTTAGCATAGTTATTATCCCAGATTTACTTCCAACCATTGAAGGTGCTCCGTCAGTCGTAATTCCAGATAATTTCGTTAAATCAACATCCATAATAGAACATTTTTCCAGAAGAGCTTTGAGCATGTCAGTCGCCTTGGTTTGACTTGTCAAAGAACTCATACCAATCAGTTCTTCACTCACTTCAAAATTTTGCGTTACACCTAGTAAAAATATTAAGAGTTGAGCAGTGGAACTTATCTCTGTAGATTCGTCGAGTGCTACAGAAAAATACTCAAAACTTTTCGATTTCGTAGCTAATTGGTCTTCTATATTAGCTGCTAATGTGGTAAGTCTTCTTTGAACAGTCATCCGGTTTAGTTGAATTTTCTCAAACCTCTTTGCATCTTTTTGGACACATTTTTTTTGCGGCGATATCTAAACACTGCTTAACAAACTCACCATCTTTAAAAGGCCGACAAGTTTTCGCTATTATTCGAGATATTTCAAAGCTAGCTTCAGTAGCTGTTTCAACATCTTGAATTGGTTTTGTAAACATAGCTTGCTGGCCTATTAGTTCCCTTTTCAAAGTGGAAATTTTTTGCGTTCGATTTTCGCCGGTTAATTTGGTAAAAGTATGTTGCTGAGTTTTATAATGCCTTTTCACATTATATTCCTTCGGAATAGAAACACTACTCTTGCATATTAAACAGACACTTTTCTTATGCGATGAAATAAAAAAGTATTTTTCGGTCCAAATATCTTGAAACTGTCGATTTTCATCTTCTTACGACTACGTTTTTTACTGGGGCCTGGTTTATCCATATCAAAATTGATATTATAATGTTACGTAGGTAGATGCCAAGTTCGAACGACGAAATATTTATTCTTCACAGATTACAATGCAAACAATATAACGTTCGCTTGTCTATAGTTAAAACTTAACTGCCCCGATAGCGGTCGATGCGTTTTATTTATACAAGTTACCTAACATCGAGAACCTACCACATTGTTCGGGGCTAATACAGACGTATTTCGCGAATCTTCGAGAGAATCTAGTTGGTTCGACAGATTTCTAGTCTCGTAACAATATTCTTGGAACGACGAGGAGCATACCTGTCCTAGGTAGTAAATCTGAATAAGAAAGTAGTAGGTACTTAAAGATACATATCTTACTAACAATTACAAAAGTTAGAATAAAATTAAAAGGTAAGAAACATTGATTTGAATGGATTTTTACCTACTTTTGTAGTTTTTCAAACAATTTTTAAAATTCGTTTTCGGGCCGCATAAATATCGACAGTGGGCCGCATGCAGCCCGCAGGCCGCTGTATGTGCATCGCTGCTGTATACCATATGTGATAAATCCGCTTTAAATAATACAGTGATGGTGGATGTGTCCGACGAGAGAGTTAAATGTTTTGGAAACGAAGAATTCAACATGTCTGAAGAGACGGCCAATTCAGCAGAAACCTTGCACTAATTTGTTCTCTTCTATCAGTAAGGTAATTCATAGAATGGCGTTCCAGAAGAGACGATTGATCCCTCTTTACAGATACGATCCATCTCAGTTAAATAACAGATTATTCAAATACCGTCTCTGAGCATTTTGCAGAGCTAGTCGTAAGTGCATGTAATGAGGATACCATACAGGGGAGCCGCATTTCTATCTTCTTTTTGCATAAGCTTAATAAACAAAATTTAATGTTAACCGATTACGAAATTTCCTGCACGATCTTGTAATGAAATCTAAAGATTCGATAGCTGTAGTACACATATAATCAATATCATTATTAAAACGTAATCATGAATCAAATAAAACACCTAGATCCCTAACTTCATCCATTCTTGGGAATTGGAATATGTTTTAGAACATGTGGGAATAGAACTAAACCCGCTAAACCCATTATTGCGGTGGACATTCGAGACAATTGCACATTTATTAGTGTTCAAAGAGATTCCATTATGATACACTACTGATAAACAATTGAAGATTACATAACAATTCCTCGGAATCGTTCAACGACGAAATCTTGGAAAAGATCTTAAGATCATCCGCGTTTGCTAGCAGTTTACAATTCAGGAGAAAAATGAGATCATTAATAAAAATGTTAAATAATAGGGGTCTTAGAGAATGGATTCCTGGGGAACGCCTAACTATGGAGCATACTGTTTGTATTGAAAGCCACTATAGTAGACTTAACTAGATTTGTGGTTTAAATAAGAGGTTAGTTGAAGTAAACCATTAGAGAGACTGAAAGCATACAATTTAGTTAAGAGTATGTAATGATTAATGAAATCTAATACTTCGGTAAAATCGGTATAAACTAAGATATTTAGGTTCTTTGGGCCAAATTTTGTTGCCACAGATTTACACACTTGAAAATAATTTGTTAAGTTAACAAACTGTCAAAAACTTCCGCAAAATTGGTAATTATGTTAACAGGCCGATAATGAAAAAAAATAGATTCAATACCTTTCTTGAGAACTGGTATGACTCTGCTGGTCTTCCACATGTCAGGAAACGATGATATCTTAATTACTAAATTAAAAATACGGGTTAAAGGCTCATATAGCAATACCGCATAATCTTTCACACACAAAAAAACTGGGTATAACATCATGTCTCGAAGTAAGGTTTGATGTCAGGCGGTAAAGCTTAGATATACTTCTATGATCTCGAAAAAAGGCAACAACTGACAGATTGGATTCTTCTCAAATGATTCTTTTTTAACAAAGTTTATCGATAAAAAAGCTGAAAGAAAAAATATTTTTTGGAATTAATAAACATGTTTCCGCTGTAGCGCTGGAGGATTTGATTTAATGAAAAATAGTTCACTACAGTTTTTTCCAAAAAACGAAGTCAAAAAGATCATCTAGCATCACAATAATTCTCGAATTGATGCTGTTGCTCGATGGATTTAGTATTTGAATATCGAAAACATTGAGGCACTCGCCATTTAGCCAGAACCAGCAATAAAGTATTTTATTTCTACGTTTAAAGGACTGGGCCTACGTTTTACATCTACCCAATCATCTACCCGATGCATTTAAAATTGAAATAAACAAGAAAATGTAAAAATGCTTTGACTGTGGACGGAAATACTTTGAAAATCGTGAATAAATTTATTTTTTCAAAAGAGAAATAATGTATTACCTTACTGGACTCAAAAGAAAGAAAACGTCCGCCGCATTTGAATGAGTAATAGAATAGAAAATATTTCGAGAAAACAATAAAATTATCACAACAGAACATTGTTTTTTAGTGTATTGGGCTTAATATGACGAGAAATTCCTCGTATTTTTTCATCTTTTATTTCTTTTTTAAACAGAAACAGAAAAAAGTAAATGACATTTATGTTTCTTTTTAAGTCAATAGTATTAAATAAGTGTGTCAAGTATGTTTATCTTATTGGAGCGAGTTTGAAAATATGAATATTAAGTATGAGCAATCCAAATCTAAATTGTGATAATATTTATTATTCACGAACATTGTGAGAAACAATGTATAATCTAGTAACGATGATGAGATTTCCATGCCTGAAAAAAGATTTATTTATTTATAGATACAAATATTAAGAAAAAATATAAAAATATATAAAACAAATAATATTAACCTAATATATTAATATCTCATGATTATATTAAATCATTAAATTGAATTTCCTTAAGTGCTTACTGTGAAATTTTTATCCAACTGTATGTGTTGTTACATTTATTTTTCACGCTTTTTCCACTGTAGATATAGGTCAAATTTAGTTCATTATATTCATTATTTTCTTTGAGTTCCCGGCTGCGCCATCTAAAGTGGGTTGTGTGCACTGATTTTGACCCTGCTTCGGACGGTGAGATTTTACGGAATTATCCTGTTAGACGTGCCAATGTTCTACACACTGGCACGTCTAACAGATTTAAGAGGTGTTTCTTGATGAGCTCCGTAAAGCGGGATAACCGCCACACTATATCTTATGTGTGTGGTAGCTACTAGAAAGCCTGCTACCGTTGGTGAATTTCAGCGTCTTACTGCGAAGCAATTAGATGTAATTAGGCTTAGGCTTTCTTTGTCCAACAAATTGGATATATATTTCGCAACGAGGAAGACAGTCAACCAAGCAAATAACGGAGACAGAAAATCGAGCCAACATCGTCTTGACTGGACATCTGGTCACAAGAAAACGTACCAGCTATGGGTCCCCCATTGCCACATACAAACGATCGAGATACTTCTTCAACGGCTCATCTTTTTTGGTAAAATTTAAATCTTCGTCGAATTTTTCTTTTCCTTTTTTATATTTACTTTTATAACGATTTCCGCTATTGATGCCAATTAAAAGGCATATAGTCTTAGTTATATTCTTATCTATGTATATATGGAACTTTGGTAAATTATCACGTAATTCACGTACTTATTAAAAGAATTCACTTTTAAAATAATTTTGTATTTAAATAACTGGTTAATCGAGTTGATTTCACACAATTAAGTAATTTTACCAACAACTTTGTGTAAGATTATCGAAATATATTGCATTGATTCGTCACCATGCAAACCATAGGCGTACTGGAAGATTTAAATAAATTGTTGATTTTAAAATTTATTACTTTTCTTGATCCGATTTTACTAATGCTTAGGTAATATACTGTGTGTAATTCCAATATAAAGTTCCGCTACAGATCTGAGGTAGAACTACATTTTTGATCCTAGGTATAAGTTAATTAGAAATCGCTTGAATAACTAAATTGTTATATTTTTGATGCATTTTGCGCCTCTATTTATTGTATATGGCCTTAGTCAGTAGAGTCGGTCGTGGATTGACTAAACAGATGATAGGTAGCGCCACTTAGCTTTACGTACGGAGGCTCTGGACTGAAAACTAACAAAAGTATTGCGCGTTCGCAGGCGCATGCTCCAAAAGTATAATAAATTGAGTTAAACTCAATTTATTATATTTTTGGAGCATTTTGCTGATACGATACAAATTTAATATAATATTTTTGCTTTATGTCCAATAATATTATTTCCCCTCCTTTAGTTTAGTCCGACGTTTTGTTTCAATTTAGCAGTCTGTAAGCGCATGCGCCTACGAACGCTCAACACTTTTCTTAGCTTTCAGTTGCGAGCCTCCTTACGTAAAAGTAAGTGGCGCTTCCTACCATCTGTTTAATCAATCCACGACCGACCCCACTGACTAAGGCCATATACAATAAATAGAGGCTCCCCTTTAAACTGTGTGCTACGACTACCGACCTCGACATTTTCCGAACGTCCTCATTACGTCAAAACTGCGCTTTAGCGTGCACTGTGGCAGTGTTTTATATATACATGTAAGAGATTATTTTAAATATATAAGGTGTGTATAAATTGTCGCAAAAGCTACCCGTAGCGACATTCTTCGTTCGGTTCCGAATAAAAAATCTTAATGTTAAAATGTCGTATCATGCTTCGTAAATGTCAAAATTTGACAGTAATGATTTTGATTGAACTCACTTTGAAATACAAACTTATTGTTCTACAACGTTGCCAAATGTGTTTTTCGTGAAAGTACGTTAATGAATAAATGTTTAAAACAAGCTTTTAAATCAAAAAGAAAACGTTTACGAAATAATACTAGTAAAAATTTTTTCTTTAAACTAAATTGCATCTATCTCTATTAACAGATATCGAAGAGTAAAGGTTAGTTACGCACTAAAAGTCTGAACTTCAATAACCCCGTGAAAACAAACGAAGTATGATACGACATTTTAACATTAAGATTTTTTATTCAGAACCAAACGAAGAACGTCGCTGCGTGTAGCTTTTGCGACAATTTATACACACGTTATATATATATTAAAGTGAAACAGACCTTAAGTCGCCGACTATATAAATCTAATATAATATACAGAGGTCAAGAAATAATTCTATATATACTATTAAGTATAATCGATAATAATAGTAAAAATTAATTAACGGGTAAGCGGTGTGTCAAATAAGAAAACTCATTTATTTCACTCTATATATTTCAAAACGAATTTGTTACGTCTTCAGGAGTTCAATTAAGAGTTAAAATCTAGCAAAGACGCCACTATACATATTAAAATTAATCGTCTAAATTTAAAACAATAAATTAATAAGATATTGGTTTCTCGTCAACTTTTTTTAAAAAAAATTAATTTTGTTTGTTTCAAGGCCCTACGTGGACGTAAATTTTTCAAATAAAATTTCGTATAATTTGCGTTGTAATTTGTATACAAAATAACATACTAATTTGAAAATATTTAATATAAAAGCCGAAAACTCCAAGAATTTATCGAATGATATATATAAATAAATATACATATATACAGACTGTCCCGTAAAAAACGCCAACATTCATAATTCCGTTATTTATTGTCCGGTTTTATTTAAAGAAAAAGTAAATTTAATAGCATCAAAAACACTATAAGATAGCAGTGTTTTATTTGTTTTCAATTGTTTTCATTAATGTCAAACGACAGTCAAGTTTTTTATTTTAAATGGCAACATATATATTTTTGGCTATATTCGGATTGTATTTTTTTTTATGGATTCAACGATGTATAACATGTTTATTTTTGATAAACGTTTATTGCAAAAAAAAAACTTTATAAATTTCATCTTTGTCTTCCATTATTTATAAATATTCGAATGTGTCATGAAACATTGGAAATGTAAGTATTATAAATATTATTATAAGAAACAAAACACTTTACAATAAATGTTGAAATTGCCCGCCACCTTGTTTAACACATATCGCACATCTCCTAATAATAAAAAATAAAAAAAAACTTTATAAATTTCATCTTTCATTATAGTAGACTTGGCCCAGTCCACTAGCATTATGTCAATGTGCCTTAAATGTCAGTTTGACTTTATTAAGTTTTCTGTATTATCCTGTTTGAACGTTTTGCCGCAACAAAAAGCGTATTTTCGTTAAAAATGAATAACAATGAATTAACGGACATGTTACAAGTGTTCTTTGAATGTAATAAAAATTGCCTTCAAGCAGTTCGTCGGTACAGTGCTCGTTTTCCGGACAGAGAAGTTCCAGGTTCGAAAATATTTCAGAGAATTGAAAAGAATTTAAGAAATTATGGATCATTTACCAAACCAAAAACACAAAAACGGAAATTCTCCGAGGATAAGGAATTAGATGTTCTTCTTGCAGTACAGCAAAATTCACGAACTTCGATTCGCGAAATTGCACATAATATTGGGGTATCAAAAACTACAGTTCATGGTATTTCAATAAAACACAAACTTAAACCTTACATAGCTCGAAAAGTTCATTAGAACAAAATGATCCTGGCCGAAGAATCCAGTTTTGTCGTTTTTATTTAAATGCATTAGAACAAGACCCGAATTTTTACAGAAGGATAATTTGGTCTGATGAATGCACTTTTAGCAACAACGGTATTTTTAATAGAAACATACATCGACAGTGGAGTGCAGACAATCCGAGATTTGTAATTGAAAATCATTTTCAAAGACGTTTCAACGTAAATGTTTGGTGTGGCATTTTAGGTGATCAATTAATTGGGCCATTTTTCATAGATGGTTGCTTAAATCAAGAAAAATACTACACTTTATTACACGAAAATCTCCAAAACTTTTTAGATGAATTACCTTTGGCAAATTTAAATAGAATATTTTTTCAACAAGATGGGGCTCTCGCGCACAACGCCAGAGTAAATACTGATTTGTTGAACACCCAATTTGGAAATAGGTGGATAGGAACATTCGGTCCTATCGAGTGGCCTGCGCGTTCACCGATCTTACGCCCCTCGATTTTTGGTTGTGGGCTTATCTACAAGATCGAGTTTATTTAACAACTCCAGAAAATGTTGACATTTTAAGACAAAGAATTATTAACACTTATCAAGAAGTACCTGCCGCTTGTCTTTAAATGCGACCTTTGGAGTAATTAGGAGATGTGCGATATGTGTTGAACAAGGTGGCGGGCAATTTCAACATTTATTGTAAAGTGTTTTGTTTCTTATAATAATATTTATAATACTTACATTTCCAATGTTTCATGACACATTCGAATATTTATAAATAATGGAAGACAAAGATGAAATTTATAAAGTTTTTTTTTGCAATAAACGTTTATCAAAAATAAACATGTTATACATCGTTGAATTCAGAAAAAAAAAACCAATCCGAATATAGCCAAAAATATATATGTTGCCATTTAAAATAAAAAACTTGACTGTCGTTTGACATTAATGAAAACAATTGAAAACAAATAAAACACTGCTATCTTATAGTGTTTTTGATGCTATTAATTTACTTTTTGTTTAAATAAAACCGGACAATAAATAACGGAATTATGAATGTTGGCGTTTTTTACGGGACAGCCTGTATATATATATATATATATAAAAAAAAAAAAAAAAAATTCGTATGATTTGTTGCTTTGTAATTTGTAGACAGCAATGTTTACATCCCCACTTACTCTGCAATTACATACATTCTAATTTAATATTTGTAAATATTTCATATAAAAAAAAAAGCCGAAAAACTCCAATAATTTATCAAATGTTATATATATATATATATATATATATATATATATATATATATATCTTTGCCATTAGAACATTGACGAAAACTGTTAGGGAATCCAGCAAAAGCAATATCTTTATAAGTTAATGCCTTATTTTTTCGTGCCAATATTTCGCATATGATATGTATGCTTCTTCAGGGTCACTTCAAGAAATGAATACATTTAGTCACATTATAAAAGACAAGACGTGATTTTAAATACCTACAAATATGAACTATATTTATGGATATATTAGTGAATTTAGAGTTTGTTTCCTTAAATATAGCACACAAAATTTCTCAGTTTATAACACTCATCCGATTAAACAACAACCATGAAAAGAAAAAAGAAACAAATTTTTGAAGTATATAATTTAAGATAGTGTATGCATTTGAAAACATTTCTTAACAAATAGAAGAATTGGTGAGTTTTTAGTTTACAAATCTTTCATGTAAAATAGTATTAAAACATAATCTTTTGTTCTTTTGCAGTTTCTATTTGGAACTTGACAAAGACCGGAAATTAATAAAGGTGAATTTTGAATGCAATCATATTCGTAATGCCCAACGATTAAATTCCCAGTAGAGAAAGAAAACAGTATGTGTGAAGTTTCATTTATAAATCAAATTTTATTTTTATTGTATAATATTCTTCGTGCGCTGACAGATTAAAAATCTACCACACTAGATAATGCAGACAATGTTTGTGTGCTTTTATGACAGTAAGGAAATTATTCATCATGAATTTGTCCTTGATGGATAAATTGTTATTAGAAATTTTTGTCTTAGTGTTTTCGAACTTCTACGGAGGAGGATTCATTGCATATCGCCTTGGTTTTCAATATCAGAGATTAATTACAATATACAATTTCACAATGTGGTAGGTGTAGAGGAATTTTTCCTCGAAAACAAGTGTATGTGATCAACCACGCATCCTATTCTATTCAGTAGAATTGTAACCTAGCGACTTTTCCTTTTCCAAAACCAATGATATTGTTGAAAGGGACTCCTTCATGATGTTGAAGACATTCAAACGACTCTTTGGGATACACCACAATAAAATATGCAGATATAGTTCAAGTCGTTGTTCAATCCAATCCTCATTCAAAAATTAGTTTATTTGGTTTCAGCAACTCACAATTAATGCGTCTTACTTCTTACTTTACTGATAGAAGGAATTTTGTGTACTATAATTGCTACAAATCTAGGACGTATCTTTATACTTCTGGATGGCCTCAGGGTTCTAATCTTGCACCCTTATTATTTAATAATAATAATAATAATAATTTAATAACTTCTATTAATTGTCATGTTTTGGCTTATGCGGACGATCTAAAACTTTTTCATCGGTTTGGTGGTGTTCCGGATGCTGCTATTCTTCAAGAGAACTTGGATCGTGTCACAAATTGGTGCTCTTCAAGCAAATTAAATTTAAACATCGACAAATGCTGTTTTATATCTTTCACCAGAAATTCCAATAGATTTTTCAAATTATTCTGTTGACATCATCGCAATTAACAGAAAAACCGCATGTCAATGATCTTGGAATTACTTTTGATGAAAATCTGACCTTCGCTGATCATGTTTTACAGGCCACTACGTCAGCATATCGAGCAATGGGTTTCATTATCCGTACGTCTAAGGACTTCGACGATATAGCTTCACTCAAGTCATCTTATTATGCTCTGGTTGTTAGCAAGTTAAAATATGCCGTTGTTGTGTGGTACCCAAACATAATTGCTAGTTTCTGAAGTATTTGAGTTATAAAATTGATGGAACGTACCCTCCTCGTGGTTTGGACTATGAATTGCTCTTGGATCGTCCTGGAGTTGATTCGCTAGGAGCAAGATGACACCTAATTAGTTCGAACTTCGTAAAAAATGTCTTTCTTTATAAGATCAACTCAGCTGAATTTCTGGCGGAAGAGAATTTTCGAGTACCTCGTCCAAGCTCAAGAGTGAATGAAGCGCTTCTACCTCCAACGGCTAGAACGAATATATTGCTGAGGGTTCCTATGGTGTATTCTGCCAAGAATTTTAATAGTTTCAATATTTTTCGCTAGTTTGTTTTTTCTTTTAGTGTTTTTTTTCTTTTTTTTTGTCGCTATTCTTTTGTATTACGGTAGTTTGCTTGTTTTTCTGAATTATACTCTGTTGTTAATTTTTTTACATATTGCTATGAACTGTGGTTTTTATATTTACTGTACCACGGTTCACAACTGATCTACCCAACTAGGATCCTCAGTCGGTTTATTTCTAAAAATGGGACTGCTTTCTTCTCAGGGTTCCAATCGGAAACGTGGTTGTCTCTACGAAAATACTTGGTGCCAGTCAAAATGTATTGACCAATATAATAATTATATTTATTTAAGTTACTTATTAAAAATACCAGATGAAAGGAAAAAATAATGAGCACAATATAAAATTCAAATTAATATTTAATACAAAAAAAAATCAAAAAAAGAAAAAAAAATCTTTATAAAGTATAAAGATTGTGTAATAGATTAATTACAACCAGAAGTAAAAGAATTCATTGGATATGACAACTAAATGAATCCAAACGTCCTCCAATGACTACCGATCAACTTTTAAATAACAAAGTTTATTTTTAATTTCTCACTAGAGAACAAAATAAAATAAACAAACTTGACAACGCGATCAAAAATCTACTACATACGCGCTCACATGTAACAAAAAGTTCCCTTGAATTCCAAACGTATAAAATTTTACAGTTATATTTTTTTACGTAGAAATGTTAAAAATACTCTTTGTCATCTACCTCAACTAATTAAGACTAAATCTCAATATAACAATATTAATACAATTGATATACAATATCTTATAATATTAAACAAAAAGTTCCCTTGAATTCCAAACGTATAAAATTTTACAGTTATATTTTTTTAAGTAGAAATGCTAAAAATACTCTTTGTCATCTACCTCAACTAATTATGACTAAATCTCAATATAACAATATTAATACAATTGATATACAATATCTTATAATATTAAACAAACTAATTTTATGATATCATAAAATTCAAAAAAACTTACAGTTTTTAAGGAGACACATTGACAAGAAAACGTTGTTTAAATCAAATATAAACCAAATTACGAGAATAAAATCTCGTAGAATATTCGAGAATTGAATAACAAACACAATCAACTAAATAAATCAATCAAACTGAATTTTACTATAAATATATAATTATATACTTTTTAAATAAAATCAACGTACTTGTCTAACTGTTAAACTGTGTCTAAAGGTAAAAATCATCTCTCGGTCCACATCAACCGCGGTGGCTTTGCATAAGGCTGATCTTCAATAATACAAGTTTTTTGCTATACATGAAATATACATACAATTTCAAAATAATGGTACATACATTTATAATTAAAGTTAAAATATTAATTGGGAAAAAAACCATAGCAATATGTACTATACCTATTTTTTATATTGTCTGTACTGGGGTGACCTATTGCGCAATTTAATAAATATTATTATTATTAGTATTAATTGCCTTGATTCAGAACGAATTTAATTTGAATAAAATACTTACTCTATTCAATTGTCTCATTTCCAATTTGGACTATGAACGCATTCTCATTATCTAATTGTAGGTCGGTGTATTTTAGTACCTCTTTAGAGGTAATAATTGTTATTTATATTCTTAAATTCAACGTAAATGTATTTAAGTTGTTAATAAGTTTTTATTCTTGTTAAACTTCTTATAGTTTTCTAAACGATTACCATAGATTTGCGATTCTTAGTTTGAACGCAATAGCAATGGGAAATTTAAAATAAAAAAATAAGGGATTAAGGGGTCTTTGGAGACTGCGGTTAAGTAAAAACTCAAAAAAGGTATAAAACCCCCTACCACAATTATTAATAATCGTATCTTAAATACATATTTCGACAACTAAGTTATCATCATCACTAGGTAAAACCACTAATGATAGTGTCTCACATGGGGCAGAGTAAAGTTAACACACATAAACGCGCAACAACTTTACACGGCTTCCACGTATAAACTAACTTTAAAATGAAATTCACGGACTAAAAATTACGACCAACTTACCTCTCTTAAGAAAACGGCATCACATATGTTTATTCTCTATTCTCCGCCCTTGACCTTTTCTACCTCTTTTCTAAGAATGAAAAAAGATAACTGTATGGGATAGAACCGTTGTCCAAGTTCAACGTATAACTCTTATTTTTAACAATATTATTGCTTTCATATGCATCGAGATCCTTGGTGTTATTAATGGCTTTGACGAGTCTTAAATCTTTAACCGACACGTTGTTATCTTTGTGTAAAGCATGACAAAATACGCTAGATTTTTCTGGTCTATTAAATCTTATGTATTCTTTATACCGGGTTATTATTGAGCGTTTTGTTTGACCTATATATGTATTTTAAATTACAATCATCGCAATTAATTTCGTATATACCTGATTTCAAATCCAAATTAACTTTATCTTTGGTATTACCTAGGAGGCCTTTGATGGTGTTTTCGGACCGAAAAGCAACTTGGAGACCTCGTTCTTTAACAACTCTGTTAATGCTTTTCGTGATTGGGTGGTATGGTAAACACATGTACTTCTTCGTCTGGTTACGTTGAGATATCAAGCTTGTAGATTCGCTTGTGGTCTTTTTTAAATTCGTTTTTCTAATTAATTTATTAATTATTTCTAGGTCAAAGCCATTATATTTCGCGATGTTTTTAATGAAATATAGTTCTATATCATATCTCTATTTTGTTAACGGCAAGTTTAGTAACTGATTGACTAAGAAATTAAAAGAATCTGGCTTATGCTGAAAACTATTATTTGAATCTGCCGTGATGAATCTATTGACTATCACTGCATTGAGTATTTAGGGAAGAATTTCCTTTGAATTTGAACTAATTGGTTGGTTGATTATAAGATTATTCTACATTTCAGATACATATTTATACGCTTAGAGTTTCACAAATATATAAGTTAGCATTTACTTTATCAGACATCTGAAGAAGCTGTTGTGTGGCGAAACAATTGTTATGTATAATTATGTATGAAAAAGTGAAAATTTTAACAAAATATGTGTTTATTAAATACTAATTGACACGAAGATTAATTTTCATAAAGGCTGAATTAAATCAATATTAAATATTGTTTTACTTAAAATAATAAATTATAACAATAATCTATGCCGAAAAATAAAAGTCAAATCAATACAATGAAAAGATTTTCATTACCTTCATTACAGCATCCTGGCATCAGGTCATCCTTTATGGTGGTTCCAATCACTTCCGAACACTTTTATTTAATAACCGTACGCGAACGCATTTTTATAGCATTATTAACACTTTATTTTAACCGTATTTAACGGGACGCACCGTATAATTTAACTATCACTTGAATATAGTCTGTGACAGCGCGCGATATAGTTCGATTGGTCATCATAACGCGCGCAATGTCTCTTAAACGGCGAACACAAAAAATCACTTACTTACAAAATCATATAACCTTGATAATTACAATTAGAAGGATAAATTATAAATTCAAGGAGTATCTAAAATTATGCATTTAAGACTGCATGGTTTGAAGAAGGAGATGCATGCTGACTTCTTGTGTTATTGTCATTGATGAAAAGTGTGGATGTATGAAGATGCAATTCTTGGTGGAAATATTGAGATCCGGAGAATTTGTATTTTGTAGTCTAAAGCAAACAAAATTTAAGGACTAGATAGAATTGTTGCTATCGCAAGAAAATCTTTCATATTTCAAGTAAATGGGGGTACTTGAAGGTATTAAAATATGTAAATTTAAGTATTTCTAGCTTTTGTTTCAGTATTTTGGAATTACTACGGGGAATTATTCCATTAATGTTTTACCAACAGCTTTGTCTAAATAAATAGTTAAAAAAAGACTTAGAATGTTGAGAACGAATATATTCCATTTGTAGGACATCGCATTCCTCACAAATTACACACAATCCAGATATAAATCATGATTTTGAGTCAGAATTGTTTTTAAACCCCCTTTGTTTCCTCCATTATAAAATAATATTAAAATGGAAGTAATTTAATTTATGAAAAACCATCAGTATGAACAAGCAAATGTAACTCAAATATCTTTATAGAAGTCTTCAAAATTATTTTGCTACAAACACAAAAAACAAGGTGTACTTCTGGATTCTACTTCTGTACAAACAAATTTTTAATTTTTTAATAAAATGGAATATGTGAATATATTAAAATTTGAGAAATTAAATTTTTGAGCATAAAAGCATTGTCTTTAATTTCCATTTATTGATTTTATAGTACATTTGTTAAAAATTTCCATAGAAGATCCCAATTTTAACAAAGTACTGGTGTTATGGTGTAAATAAGAGAAAGTGTACAACCGTTGAGAACCTCAAAGCATCCTTTCTGAACAAATAACGTTACTGAATTTTATCTTGGCCCAATAATATTGGAGGAATAAGGGAAAAAAACGATAAATTATTATTGTATTGTTTCAAAAGGAAGAAGTATCTCTGGATTCTTTAGGTAATGGAAGTAAAACTTTCATCTTCTAATAAACTGGGACCTTTAAATTTAAGCGAAATATTTCTAGCTTTCGCTTAATTGCCTTGTAATTGTCGTGAAATGATTAATAATATTCTATCTAATAATGAAATGATTATTAATATTCTATCCGAAGAAATAATCAAAAAATATATGAAATGTTTATAAAAGGTTTATTCCCTCATCGTTTCACAAATCACACACTGTCTCGATATAATCCATGATTTAAAATTAAAATAATTTAAAGAACTTTTTCAAGAAATTGCAGAGAAGCATATACGACAAATTAATTAGGTTTCTTGTTAGGAGAATTTTAATTTTTTGATCAAATTCAAGTCCTCTGCCAAATAGGGTGTAATTCTTTTATCTTATGTAAGCGAATGCTTTTAACATCCTTTAGTAAATTAATGATGTCCCTACTAGAAATCACTAACTGAAGATAGTATTTTCTAAAACAAATATACAAAGGAACAAAGAATACGATATGACTAAATATGAAGAATTGGTATGTGCAAGTTCACAAAATAATAGAAACTGAAAGCAGAGATGCTGCTTTTGATACGTACAATGAAATAGAAACATTCATATTTGAAATCGCCAAGAAATTAATAATCAGACGCGAAAAGAAAAGCAATGATATAGCTTTGTTTTGATAATAGAACCTGCAAAAGAAGATGTTTATAACTAAATTATCTTGATTCTACAAATAAATCTTTCGTCTTATTAAATTAGAATATGTGAAATAATTAAAATATCTAATATTAAGTATTCTTAACTAAATTTAACAAAATAGCATTAATAAGTGTTTCGAACCATAAAATTAACACAATCTATTACGAGGGATAAGCTACAATTATTGAGAATAGAAAAATCTAGTTACCTATGAAAAACAAATTGTTGTTTATTAAATAGTGCGTTATTTTATCTGTCAAATACAATTTAGTCTGTGCAATTTGGTTGAATAGTGTCTAAGAAATAACCTATAGAATACGCTTCTGTTATCAAAAAAATGGAATTATGACGGGAGAACTTTCGGATAATGATTTACTAGGATTTTAAGAAAGGCTTGAGCGCGTATGAGTGTGAGGAAAGCTTAATATCGGCATTTTGGGATCTCGCACCATCATTGGTGACTGTTTATAGATGGTATAAAGAATTTTAACAAGGTTGTAACTCGGTTGTACACAAAAAAAAGCCTCCTTCAACTGTTGTTAATCCCAAAATAATTGCTGCAGTGAAGAAGATGGTGGTGGAGGCCATCAAATTATTTCTAAAATTGTAACTGGCGATGAAACGTACACACCGTTTTTTGATGTTCCCACTCGCCAAGCATCGAGCAATGAAAAAAGTAATGTCCGCAGTATTTTTTTGGAAATACGGGTTTGGTGTCCGCAATTAAATTAGAAGATCAGAAGGCAGTTACCGCTAAATGGTTTGTTGAAAATTGTTTGCCTACTGTATTCAGTAAGGTGCCAAGAAAAGGAATTATGTTACATCATGATAACGCGTCGTCCCATACAGCGGGGATAACTGTACAGTATTTAGCTGAAAACAAAATCAAAGTTTTAGAACATCCTCCCTTCCTTACTCGCCGGATTTGGCGATGTGTGCCTTCTGGCTATTTTTTGAACTCAAAAAACATTTGAGAGGGAAAAGGTTCCAGTCAGAAGAAGAAATCGATATCGCCGTTAAGTATTTTTTTGATAGTACCCCTAAAGACAGCTGGCTGCACGCTTTTGAACTATGGAAGGAAAGAATGGTTAAGTGTATTATTGTTGATGGCAATTACTTTGAACATATTTAAAATAAAAATTCTGAAAACTTGTATCAATCTTTCTATTCTCAATAATTGTAGCTCGTATTATACTTATATCAACTAATAATAAACACAAGTATTAATCCATCATTGGATACAGCAATTAAAAATAAATTAATTATATTAATTTAAAGAAATATTATTCATAAATTTAATTCTGTTATGATGGGTTCGTATGTTATCCATTATAACTAATATACATACATAAAATATGATTTTTTGATTAAGTCAAGTTTTTTTTTCTATAATTTATTATCTTTGAACCTCCCTGTTAATGCAAATAAATCGTTATTCGCATTAAAGAATATGTAATACTTAATAATTTACGTATTACAATATTTGTGGAATAAGATATAAAAACATATCATAATACGTACCATAATTCGGTAGCATCTACTAAAAACACTATGCTTCACTATATTTATAACTGCTTGCTCCATCCCCCTCATCTTCCACGAGTATATAAATATATAATCGTGAATTTCATTTATTTATGTAGAAAAAGTATATTAATCAGTAGAGCAGACCAATTTCCGTGCGCGCCATGTGCGCCGATGTGAGGATGATTGTATTGCATCAGAACTAATAAAAAGCATTCAGTATGTGTTTGGTACTTGCCTAGACTGCATCTAAGTGTAAGCATACGTAATAAAATGTCGTCGACACATAGATCGAGAAAACGACCATTGTCAGACGAAGTGAATAAGTTTATTATGGATTTCCCGGACTTAATATACGATGGCTCAAAAATTAAATGTTTAGTGGGCAATACATATCTAATGTGTTGGTCAAAAACATATTGTAAAGATCACGTAAGCAGTTCGAAGCACAATAATAACAAAATTAATCGACAACAGTTTATACATGAACTATGTGTAACTATAATTGTGTGTACACTGCCGTTTGCCTTGTTAATTAATGATTCATTTATTTCATTTTGGAATAAATACGCGAATCAAACATTACCGAGCACGACAACGTTACGAAGGAATTGACCATCGGTGCGTAAACAGGCTGAAAATAAAATCAAAGCCGAACTGAAAAATAAAAAACTGTGTATATTTAATTATTTCTGATAGAATAAATGTCTCTATTTCTATAGTTATATCGGTAACAAGCTCATGTTGCGTCTCTATTCTATCGAATATTCTAATATATTACGAATTTCACTCCCATACCAGCGCTCATGGCGCGCACGGAAATTGGTCTGCTCTATTAATCAGCATCGATTGCTTATGCAAATAAATCGTCCGCATTAAAAAAAATTGTAATATGTAATAATTTACGTATTACAATACTTATAGAATTAGATCTAATAATATTTATAATACAAACCCTAATTTGGTAACATCCACTAAAAAAAAAAGCAGTATCTTCACTTTATTTATAATTGCTTGCACCCTGCTCCCACCAGGAATATTAAAAATATGTAATCGTAGATCTCATTTGTTTATGTAGAAAATTAGACGCTGTTATGATTTGTTGAAATTGCGTAAATATGATTGTTTAAAAAAACTGGCAGCATTGAGATCTACTTCGTATAACTTTTATTGCATAGTTTGGAATTCCTACATACACAAAATTAGTAATTAGATCAACGTAAGGAGATTGAAAAACAAGCAGCAACTGGGTTTCCAATTGGGTTCCAGAATTTAAATATGACCCCCCTCGAAAAAAGTGCGTCAATGGGAAACTTGAAATTTCAAAGCTTCAAACAGAATCACGTTTGTTGTCAATAGATATAAAAGCAGGAAAATTAATTATTGAACAAATCCAAATTTGATTAAATATTAATTTCAAGATCTTTTATCAATATTTAAGAAACCGTATTTTACACGACACGCGGTATATTTAATTATTACTTGACTATAGTCTGCGACAGTATGCGATATAGTTCGATTGGTCATCGTATCACGTGCAATGAGTTGCTAATTAAAAATAATAATAACTTAATCTTCAATAATTGAAGTTTCGAAACAAGCACGTCTGTTGTCCACATAACGGGTGTTCATTTGAAAAGTCAATCTAGTAGCATGTGATTTACTGAGAACATTTTGAAGTATGTCGTAAATTAAACTTTACTACTTAATCTACGAAGTCGTATATTTTGACAGTTTCATACATACAAATAAATAACAAATGTGATTGACATTATCAAATATGATTTGGATTTACGTTTGCGGAACAACTAACACATATTAATATATTTGCGTCTTATTCTATCAAAATTTCAAAGTAACATAGATTGACTTTTCAAATGAACACACGTTATGTAAAACCATACAAATTAAATGTTGAACAATCCCATATTTAAATAAATAATACAATATTAATTTTAATATTTAGAGAACAATATAATTTAAACACATTTAAGTCTATTTTAACATGATATTAATTTATATAATTTTTTTTTTCTAATATTGTATTAAACATTGTTCAATAAATAATCGTAACCCTAAAATCGATAGTTCTAAATTAAAAATTGAAAAGCTAATCAAACTAACGGGTCCATTTATAGCACATCGGGCCTACTTAGACTCTGTGCTGACACTTCCTCTAGCTATCTCTTCCTTCTTCACACCTGTAAATCCCTACATCTAACACTAATCATCATTCTAACGCTACACTAACATCGCGACCTATTCACTAACAAACGCAATTGATAAAAACTTCGAAAAGGTGCATTAAATGTTTATAATAAGTACCTACTTATTGTTAAACTTTGTCAACATTCAAAATGAATTATTATTAAATTTTATTTAAAATCAGCAAAATTAACAAATTATTAATATTCAAAAACTAATATTTAAATAATTCTTGCAATATCTATACATAAACAAAAAGAAAATAAAAAGATGGAACAACAGACGTGTAAATATGTATATAAGCATGCTTAGAAAAAAAAAATCCTGACCTTTCGACGAATCATTTTCTATACCTCGTATCCAAATCTGCAACAAAAGAAAAAAAATTATTAAAACACGGGTTTAAATATATTTTTAAATATTAAAATAATAAGTTACTTTACAAATACTAATTAAAATAGATAAATATTTCTTAATAATTTAAAACCCAAATGTATATATTTCATATTTAATTGCAACGAACATGGTAGGTACCTTCAAATCTCATCCACCTACACAAATTAATACCCTAAGTGTATTTGTATATAACAATACTGTATTTTTTTGTGCAACTCCAATAACACACTTGAATAGCAACACTAACGACAAAACCTTCAAACAAAGGAAATTAATTCAATTTAATGGTGGAAATACGAATATACTGGAGTCGAATTTACTGACCAGAAAAATCTAGAAAAGGGTTTGAAAGATGGTAATAGGTTCGGTAATTTTAAGTGTTTGGAATTATGGCCAATAAAATGGGAATAGAGAACACGAGAAGCTGGTGATATAAAAAATGAAAATACCAAGATGTGTCTATGAAGGAAATAAAATCGGAGATCAATAGGAAAAAATGAGCTTTCATATTAACTACATCGAAATCACTCTGTAGAACTCATTATAAAATTAAGGAAAACAAGATGGCTGAGACACGTGGTATGATGACCGGAGCACAGAGTTACAAAGTTCTTAAAAATAGAACCGAAAGCAAAAAAGGATCACCGGAGTCTATTTCTGCAGCAAATAAGTATTCATTTTTCAATAAGTTGACGATTATTGACAATAATAAAATTAGGTAATATATACTAAATAGTCAAACAAAATTTTTAAAACTTTCATTACCTTCATCGTAAAATCCTTGGACAAGGAACATCCTGGCTCCAATCACACAACACAGCCCTTTTTTTTAATAACCGTAGACCAAAGAATTTTTTATAACACTTTATTAAACCGTATCTTTCGCAACGCCGTTACTCGAACGAGAACGATTAGTGTTCGTATCTAAACCTGCAACAAAAGAAACGAATTATTAAAACCTGAGCACAATAAAAGTGTTTATGTTATTATTAAGTATATTATACTATAGTATATTATACTATATGATTTAAAACACTTTTTATAAGTGGCGGCTGTGGATTACGTATATTTGAAAAAGGTATCTATGTCTTAACTTAATTTACTTATCTGTCAAATGTGATTAATTTTAATTGTCAGAATTCTGGTTAGTTAACGTTGGTAGTATAAAACCCTTTTACCACAATTATTAATGGTATCCTAAATACGTATTTCGAGAACTAAGTTGTCATCATCAGTAGGTAAAACCACTAATCAAGGTGTCGCACATGGGGCACAGTAAAGCTAGTATAACTGCTTACGCAACAACTTTACACGGCGTCCACGTATACACTAACTCAAACATGCAAATATATTGAACGAAAGGATCGACAAAATATTACCTCTCTTAAGGAAAACGGCACCCACATATGTTTTTCCCCAATTTGAAACGTCCACGACCTTTTTATTTACGGTTCTAAGAATGAAAAGAGACAGGTGAAGGGGATCGGTCCTTTATCTCTGTTCATAGAATTTTGTTTGTTTCTAGCAATATGAATACTATAGTAGGCGCCAAGATCGCGGGGGTTATTAATGGCCTTGGCAAGTTTCAACTCTTTAATCGACACATTGTGCAGTGTACTTAAAGCATGGTTGGCAACGTTAGATTTATCCGATCTATTGTATTTAATATGTGATATGTGTTCTTTAAACCGGGTTATTATTGGTATTATATCGAAAATAGTGAATGGAGGTACAGAAGTCAACCATGTTTACAAGAGTTTCGTTTGAAATATCCAGACGTAATAATTGATGAAGCCATATTTTATAATGACTTTCGTTATATAGTAAGTAAATTTCGAGATACTGGAAGTGTTCAACGAAAAAAAGGTAGTGGCAGACCTACAGTACGTACTCAAGATGCTGTTACAGATGTGCAACAAAGGATGTTGGATGACCCTTCTCTATCTATATGGAAACTGTTCCAACAAGTTAATAAGTCATATAGCACTTGCCAAAAAATTAATAAGAAAGATTTGGGATTATATCCGTACAAAATAAATTTATATCATGAACTATTGCGTCCAGATTATGAAAACAGGGTAACATATTGCAATTGGTTTATCAATACAATGGACGATGACAATTTAAATTTAATATTCTTTTCAGATGAAGCATGGTTTCATTTGTCTGGTTATATAAATACACCAACAATGAAAATATGGAGTGCTAATAATCCTAATTATTTTTGAGAAACGCCAATACATCCTTTAAAACTAGGTATTTGGGTAGGTGTTTCACAAAGACGAATTATTGGACCTATTTTCTTGGATCGGTGACAGTCGAGCGATACAGAGATAATATTTTAGAAATATTTTTAACCCAATGCATTTCCAACAAGATGGTGCAACAGCACATACGGCACAAACTACTATTATTTAAGGGAATTTTATGACAATCGTTTAATTAATGCTAGAACAGAAAATTCGTGTCCACCTTGGTCACCTAATTTAACACCATTACACTATTTTCTATTTCCTCATTTAAAAAATACAGTTTATAAAGAACTTATCCATACTATTGATCAATTAAAAGCAAAAATTCAAGAAGAATGTAATCGAATTTTTGAAAATATGAAACTTCGGGTTAGATTGTGTTTAAATGATAACGGTTATCATTTTCAACTGTTCCTTTTTACTCTAATTTTAAATTACCCCATCAATATTTTTAATAAATAATTTATACATAAACAGAAGATTTATTATTTACTAATATTCTCACATTTAAAACTAATCACATTTGACAGATAAGTAAATGATATTACTTAAGTTTTTTGAAAAATACACTTATAAAAAATGTTTTGAATCCATATGGTACTATAAATATTAAAAGTGTTATTAATTTAAAATTTAGGGGAAATAAAAATGTTTCATTTATTAAAGAGTTTATGCAAAAAAAATCACATTAATGCGCCATTAATTGTGGAGCTATGTCTTAGCTGTTAATGTAAATATGGCTTTAAATTGTGAAAATAATAAATTAGAACAAGTATTTCCTTCTGATAAGAGTAAAAATAAAAATAATCAATTTAAAAGTTTAACCTACATAGAAAAACCTTCAATTAAAATTAAAAAATGTTTAGAAACTTCAGACCTAAATACATACATTAAAACAGACAACAATTTAGCAAAGTTCATTAAAAACAATAAATCCAAATCTTCAAAAGTTAATAAATCAGGGGTTTATAAATTAAAATGTGGTAGTAATTGTGACAAAATTTATATTGATAGAACTTTCAGAAATTTAAAAACTAAAATTTCAGAACATAAACGTAGTTATGATAACAAAAAACTAGATTCTAATTACTCAAATCATTTATTATCTGAAAACCATTCATTCGATCCGGAGTTTGAAATCTTACATGTACAAAATAAATCGCATAAATTAGACCTCTTAGAAGCCCTGGAAATAAATAAAAATAAAAAGTCTGGGAATTTACTGAATGACCAACTAGATATAAATAGTTCTCCTTTACTAAACTTATTTAATTAGGGTTTTTCCATGTGATTATTGTGTTTGAATGCCTTATCTCTTCCTTTCTTTGTTAACAGCTTATCGTTTCTTTCTTTATATACCTGTAATTACCAAATTTATGTGCATACACTCATTTCATTTGTGGAATAATCATTATACCATCGTCGTTTGATAAAGCTACAGTGTTAGCGAAACGCGTCACATTTTTGTAAACGTTTAGTAAATATACGTTTTATATAGTGAAGATTAAACAAATTAATTGTTTTGTTTTATTTTACATCGTATTAATATGGATCTTTACCAAGTAACAGCCTCATCTATTCAATTTTTCAAAACTATTTGTTAATCATTTAAAAATCAAATGTGTATATTTTATACTTAATTACATAGAGTACATACTAGGTGATACAATAAATTTGTAATTTAAGTAGACTGGTAGACTTGAACGTAACTTCGATCTAACTACCCACTATGCCGAGTAGTTACGGAACAATTTACTCTCAATTTGAACTTATTGGTCGGGTAATTATAGGCTTGTTATACATTATATAGATACGTACTTATTATCTTATAGTTTTACAAAGTAAGTTAGCATTTACTTTATTACAAACATCTGAAGAAGCTGTTGTGTGGCGAAACAATTATTATGCATAAAAAAAAGTGGAAATTTTAACAATCTGTGAGCTACTAATAGACATGAAAATAAATATTAAATATTTCTTTATTTGGAATCATAAATAATAACAACATTAATCTACGCCGAATAAAAGTCAAATCAATATAATAAAAAGATTTTTCAATACCTTCATCACAGAATCCTGGGACAAAGGGACATCCTTCATGGTGGTTCCAAATTCTTCCCAGCACTTTTATTTAATAACCGTACGCGAACGAATTTTTATAACACTTTATTTTAACCGTATTGAACGCGACACACTGTATAATTTAACTATCGCTTGAATAT
The DNA here is from genome assembly GCA_935421215.2 of Melolontha melolontha. NCBI lineage: Eukaryota > Metazoa > Arthropoda > Insecta > Coleoptera > Scarabaeidae > Melolontha > Melolontha melolontha. The sequence goes on along the minus strand of OW285240.1, from coordinate 24,381,534 downwards.
TAGTCTGTGGCAGTACGCGATATAGTTTGATTAGTCATCGTAACACGCGCAATTAGACACTAATTAATAATAATAAAAAAATAATTTCAATAATTGAAGTTTCAAAAAGAAACACATCTGTTGTCCATATATGTAGAAACGTGCAAATTAAGTATCGAATAACGCCATATTTAAATAAATAATAAAATATGAACTTTAAGATATATGAGACAATAGAATCTAAATACATTTAGGTCTACTTTAACAATATATTAATTTAAATAATATAGAAAAAGAACGTGTTAATATTGGATTAAACATTCTTCAATAAATAATCCTAATCCTAAAATCGATAGTTCTAAATTAAAAATTGACTAGCTAATCAAACTAACGGGTCCTTTTATAGCACATCGGGCCTACTTTTTGAAGACTCTGTGCTGACACTTCCTCTAACTATCTTTTCCTTTTTGACACCAGTAAATCCCTACATCTAACACTAATCCTGATTCTAACGCTAACACTAACATCGCAACTTATTCACTAACGAACGCAATTGATGAAAACTTCAAAAAGGGCGCATTAAATATTTATAATAAGTACTTATTGTTAAACTTTGTACGCGGTCAAAATGAATTATTATTAAATTTGATTTAAAATCAGCAAAATTAATAATTTATTAATATTCAAAAACTAATATTTAAATTTGTAAAATTCTCGCAATATACATAAACAAAAACAAAATAAAAAGATGGAACAACAGACATGTAAATATTTATATAAGCGTGCTTAGAAAAAAAAATCCTGACCTTTCGACTAATCATTTTCTTATACCTCGCCAAATCTGCAACGAAAGGAACAAATTATTAAAACACGGGTTTAAATAAATTTTGAAATATTAAAGTAATAAGTTAATGTATAAATACTAATCAAAATAGATAGATATTTATTAATAATTTAAAACCCAAATGTATATATTGCATATTTAATTAGAACGGACATGGTGGCTGGTTAGCTGGCACTTTCGTTCAAATCTCATCTACCGACTTAAATGATAAATTTATTGTGTCAGCTCAGCACATATACAAGAATTATTATGACAGTGTAATATTAATATATTGTGTAAGAATAGGCAAATGAAAAATCTTCATCAATATCCTAAGAGTATTTTAACATTAACAACAGGAATCTAGAAAAGAAGAAACTTAATTTTAGGCTTTTAATTGTGAAAGTAGGAATGCAGTGCCACTGTTGAAAATAGTAAAATCGAATTTACTTACGAGGAAAATCAAGAAAAGGATTTAAAAGAACCATAATGGGTTCAGTAATTTTAGATGTTTTAGAATTATGGGCAATCAAATTGGAACAGCGAACAAGAGAAGCTGATAATACAAGAAACGAAAATGCCAAGACGTGTCTATGAAGGAAATAAAATCGAAAAGCAATAAGAAAGAAATGAGCTTTTATATTAGTAGATCTGCATCAAAATCGCCCGATAAAAAGCACTTTAAAATTAAAGAAAATAAGCGGACTGGGGCACGTAGCATGATTACCAGAAGACAGAGTTAGAAAGTTCTTAAAAATGGAACCGAAAGCATACAAAAGAAAGGAATTCTGCATTTTATTTCTACAGCAAATAAATCTTTAATTTTTCAATATATTGACAATTGACAATAATAAAATTAATATATATAAGTAGTGAAATCAACAAAATTTTTAAAGCTTTCATTACCCTCATCGTAGAATCCTGGGACAAAGAACATCTTGGCTCCAATAACACAAGACAACACTTTTATTTAATATCCTTTAAGCAAACTTTAAGCAAACCTTTCATTTTTGTTACACTTTATTTTAACCGTGTCTATCGGAACGCGGCTAATTTAAGGAGACCGACGAAATCGCGATTAGTGTTCGTGTCCAAATCTGCAACAAAAGAAACAAATTATTAGAACACGAATATAAATACATTTTTGAATATAAAAATAATTTAATTTATCTTATATATATAAAAATAAAAACATTTAATTTGTTATTTATAGACTTACAAACTTCATAATCGATTTTGATAAAATTTTCTGTGTTCCTTATGTTGTGTGGGAGGTTGTTATCATATTTTTTTTCCGAATGATATAGGCAAATATTAAATGTGAAATTACACGAATCTATATAAATAAAAATGAAGTGTTGTTCGTTGGTAAGTGCATCGCTTAAGAACGGCTGGACCTATTTGGCACATTTTTTTTTAATGTTCGTAAGTGTTGAAAGTGCTTTTTTCTATGGAATTTTTATAAGAACTCAAGACCATAACTCACGATTCGAAAGATGGATATGCGTATTTTTTTTTCGTTTTGTTATGGTCCTGGAAAAATTTTCAGGAAAACAATTACAAAGGAAAGTCGAATAATTCGGACAAACTGTAAAAATCATAACTTTTTGTATGCACTCTCAATCATAACTAGAGACCAGGCAGATCGGGCTGAAATGGACGTCATTACGACGGACGATATAAATAGTCTACAACAACTGTAAGTACATCACGCAGTTGTTGAATAGCACTATTCATTCGGTTAACGGCACATCTATTTTTTGTGTGCGGTTAACCGAATTAATATTGCTATTCAATAACTGCGTGATGTACTTACAGTTGTTGTAGACTATTTATATCGTCCGTCGTAATGACGTCATTTCAGCCCGATCATAACTGACGATAGGAACGACGTATTTGTTTGATTCTTTTTTTGTTTTGTTCGTTATGCTACCAAGTTGGAAATAAGTCAATGTTTTCAATTGAAAAAAAATCTGGAAGATCTAGAGAAAAATCTGGAAAATGCATTCCAGTCTAAATTAAAATAAAAATTACATTTGTTTTTACTTTTGTGTTGTTTCATGAAAAATTCATGTTGAATGTAAAATTTCCCATTGGCGTACTTCTGAATGTACTCCTCTACAAACTGAATATCCATGGCCGCAATAGTTAATCACTCAGAAATACGTTTCTTTCCCATTTTTACTTTCTTTATATATTTCCAATAGCTTTTCACAATTCACAAAGCGATCACAAACAAATTTATTGAAATTTGGACAGTACAATGTCTGTCGGGTCAACTAGTAAATAATGAAAATAAATATATATTTGTTAATTATTTAAAGGCCAAATGTGTATATTTGATATTTCATTGCAGCGAGTATATACTAGATGATACAATAGATTTATAATTTAAGAAACTATTAGGATTTGAAGGTAAATACAATATATGAGGGTTCGTTTTTATATTCCCGGACAAGACATTTTTCAATTTTAATATAATTTTTCATTAATGTGTTTTATTATCATGCATGCCTTAGTAACGACTTTGACAATTTACAAAACAATTGCAATAGTGTTAATTCTATTATCTGCAGTTTGTGTTGTCTCGTATCAAAATGCACAAACTTGAATATCGAGCTGTTATAAAATTCTTGACGAAACAAGGATAATCTTCAAAAATTGTTCGTGTAGAAATATTGGCTGCATACGGGGATGATTGTCCTTCAAAGTCTACTATTTGCGAATGGTCAAAATTATTTAAACATGACCGAGAATCACTAGATGATGATCCCCGTGTAGGTCGACCTGTTGACGTGATCACCTCTGATGTTATTGAAAAAACCAAGTGTTTGGTACTGAAGGGTGCTAGATTAAAGAAGCGACAATTAGCAGCTTCATCAGGGCTTTCAGAAAGCACGGTTTTCAGAAATCTACACGAATACCTTGGAATGACAAAAGTTAGTAACAGATGGGCTCCGCGAATGATTCGCCATTCCAAATGCGTGTGCGTATGGAGACGTGTGAACAATTTTTGGCGCTTTGTGGAGATGAACCAGATTTAAATATCAATCGACTTGTCACAGCAGATGAAACCTGGGTCCATCATTTTGAGCCTGATTCAAAACAAGAATCAATGCAGTGGCATATTAAGGGTTTACAGTCACCCCTTCCGCAGGAAAAATAATGGCAACGATTTTTTGGGATTATCAGGGAATACTAATGATTGATTATCTACGCAAGGGTAGTACGGTTACAGGAGAGTATTACGCAAGATTAATACATCGCCTAAGAGATTCTATTAATGCGAAAAGGTACGGAAAACTGACGCAAGGTGTCCTGTTGCTTCACGATAATGCACCATTCCCCAAATCAAGACTTGCAAAGCTGCCGTTGCCGAATTTGGCTTCACAGAAATAGATCATCCACCTTATAGACCAGATTCCGCTCCGTGCGACTATTTTTTGTTTCATAATGTCAAAAGAACTCTAAGGGAAATAAAATTTATGGACGATGACGAACTTATAGCGGCCGTTGAAATGTATTTTGCAGACAAACCAAAGGAATTTTTTTATAATGGATTAGAGATGTTAAAACGATGTAATACTTGTATACAAAAGCAAGGAGGCTATCTTGAAAAATACATTTTTATATCTGTTCGAAACTTTTCTTTTCATACCTAGTCCGGGAATATAAAAACGACCCCTCGTAACTACCCACCATGTCGGTTAGGTAGGCAGATTTTTTTCTCAATTTTAACTTCTTAGCGTTTAGATTATTATACAATATATACGAGACATACATACAGATATTCTTAGTTTCACAAAGTAAATTAGCATTTACTTTATCGCATAAGTTATTGTGTAAGTGAGCCAACTGCTATACATATATAATTATGTATATAAGAAAGTGAAAATTTTAACAAACTATGAGTTTATTAATTGCTAATAAATATGAAAATTTATTTTCATCAAAGCTGACTCAAATCAATGTTAAATATCGTTTTATTTGAAATAATAAATAATAACATTAATATATATATATATCAAATGAAAGTTAAATCAATACAATCCAAAAATTTTATTACCTTCATCGCAAAATCCTGGAACAAAGGACGTCTTTTATGGTGGTTCCAATCACTTCCAAACACTTTTATTTGATAACCGTATGCGAACGAATTTTTATAGCACTTTTAGCACTTTATTTTAACCGTAGTTAGTATACGAAATAGTTCGATTAGTCATCGTAACGTACGCAATATTTCTCAAAAAATCACTTACTCAGTTCTTATCTGCAAAAAAAGGAATTATAAATATATAGTTAAGAAGTAAAAGGATTAAATTTAAATAAAAGAAGATGCTAAATATATTGAAACTTAATAAAAATTAATTTATTTAGTACTTATTACTTTATTTGCAGCAAAAAGGTAATATAGTAATACATAGGTAATAGAATTTTTATTTAAAAAAGATCGATTAAATTTTAAGCTCCTTAAATAGTTGCCAAGTAAAAATATTAAATGTAAAGAATAAAATGAAAAAATATTATTAAATAATTATCTGGAAACACTAATTTAAATTATAAATTTAAGTCGGTATATAAAAAATTATTGTTGATTACGTTATTTATTTGTTTTAAAACGAAATGTAATATAGCAATAAAATAATTCACATTTAGAAAAAAGTTGAATATTAAACTCATTGAAAGTGTAATTTCGAAATTTAATAAATCTATTTAAGAAATTTATAAGAACCTTGGGAATCTCCAGCAACAATCGGCGTTGATCACTTCTAAAGTCAGAAAGAAAATGCGCTCCGACTAAATTACAAAACTCATATTAACCAATGTAAAGAAAAGAATTTGCAAAAAAACATATGCAGGTAAACGCATGATGTCAAAATACGGTAAAAATATTTTCAACCTCTTTTTTTGTGAATCAAGGGAAATATTTCGCTCTTACTAGTTTACTAAAAAAACCTTGCTGGATAAATTCAAGTCGAAATAACCAGAAACGAATTTTTACAATAACATCTTAATTGAAAACAATTGATAGTCATTTTGGCTTTACATATTTTAAATTAAAACAAATCAATATCGCTAATAATTAAATAAATAATTAATTTTAATCTAAAATTGCAAATTTTTGAATTACTTATTTTATAAATTTAATTTTTTTTTATTAACATAATGTACAAGTTAACATTTGGAACTTACTGCAAGTGAGAATTAATGAATATTAAATCACATTCTTACATGTAAATGTCGACTTATATGATGCGTTCATAACTACAATCCGACAAACTAAGTTTGTACCAGTATGCAGAACACATCCTTTCGCGACAACGAACTTCCTGGTAATTAGGTTAATTAAGAAATACTGAAAAAAACAAGTCAATCAACGGGAGGAAACGTACAGACGGCGTTTCGTTCTGGTTGGAACTTCTCAATGCACGGTATTCCTCGAAGTTTTTTTCAGTATTTCTTAATTAACATAATATACAAGTACTGTGCAATAAAATCTGGAACAAGGATATTTAAGTTACGTAATTATGGTCTTATACTCATGGAATGTCAAGTGACTTAATGTCCTGTCAGTATAATTTTTTTCCATAAATTTTCGGACATTAGCTAAAATTATTAAATTATATAGCAACCATAACTGAAAGTTTCTAAACATTAAAACATCATTAAAGATGCCTCAATATTTAAATCAATTGATAATAGCCAGGATTGTGGCCAAAATAGAAGACGGTTGGTCAATACAAAGACTGGCAACGGTTTTTCATTTAAATAAAAATACCGTGTTTGGTGTAAAAGATCGGTGAATGCAGAATAAGTCTTTAGCAAGGAAAATCTGTTATGGACGTCCTAGAAGCGGCATTGACTCTGATGATGCGGCTTTGATAATTTAAGAATGAATCCCTTTACTACAGCGAGGAAAGCAGATACAGAAAAATTTTTCCAGCTTTAAGATCTACAGCCTGCTGAAGAATAAATGTTTGCAATTTAAAAAATTCTTTTTCCTGTTAAAAGATTTTATTAAGTGACGCTTTAAATAATGCTTTAAATAATGTGATGAGTCATCCGACGATATCACACGTCGCACACAGTCTAGAAAGATATCGAAGCGGAAAGATTGAGAACAACACGAAGTACGGGAGAAGTACGGGAATAGTACTAGAATATGCAACGGCTGATATATAAGCCGTCGAGGAAGTGGTTAGGGATCATTCACCGAGTAACCGCGGCCCAGTTAATTAGTGTGAAATAAATATACATAAATGTGAATACAAATAAATCTTATTATGGTTATAGTTTTTAAGATTGTTATTTAATATATTCAGTTTTTATTGCTAATATAGTGTGTGTTTAAATTACAGTTAGTTTTATTTAAGAACCCCGCAGACAAACATTTACAGCCAGAAAGACAAAACTATTACAATAATATCAAGAACGGGGAGAACTACTCGAACTGAGTAATATTTACGGATGAAAAATGTGTTCAATCGTCCTACAGCGGAAAAGTGAGAGTATATAGATAGACCACCGCATTCTTGACTTAATGAAATTGTACATTGTGTATCTAGTACTAAAAGCAATACATTCCTGAACGACAATGTAAATTGTTGGCCGAGGCGTTAAGGCGAAGCCAACAAGCATTAAAGTCCGGGAATGTTCTTTTACTACGTGGTACACATACTTTTTGTCTGAAATCGCAATAAACATTATTATAAATTAAAGAATTTTTGTAAATGAATATCATTTTTTTCGTTACCATTTAATTGCCTATGAAATCATTTCCTTGACAATCACTGTTTGTTTATTGTTGTGAAAAAGGTTAGAGATTCATTATTTATTTCGCTTTAACACTTATTTATCGCTAAAAAAAAATTAAATGGACAGTGATGCTGATGTACTGGTGTGCGGAACACCACCGGAGTTAGTAAAAGCTGCTGAAAATGTTGTCCGCGTGTATTTATTTACTGTCTAGAACGTCTTAGGACGATAAAACCTTCCCGGACTGTTTTCTTATGGTTGGTTAGCAACGGACAAAAATACTAGAATAGCTTATTTTGGGATCCAAAATTGTGCCGAGAAAGTAGGCAATCTTGTAATGAACACTTTACTTAAATCATTTTCAACCTAGAAAGTATCATTTTACCGGACTAGTCCGCTGAATGTTTTTTACCGGACTAGTTAAATTTGGATTTTTAGATATATTTATAATATACGTTAAGCGTAAAATTATACACTGTTATAAATGAACAATTGGGTACGTTCAATATTAATTATATTACACGTTTCTTCTAGAATCTAGATGAACGAGTTTGCAATTGCTGGACATAGTAGTATTCTCTTCCCGGTCCTGTATTTTCTTCGCGATGTAAATTTTATTCGGAATGGAATTGTCACAATATGCTCTAGTGACCTCGTTAATGTTATGTTCACAATCTAAATAATTTTTATCGCTCATTTTCAATTCAAAATTTGCGAAAAATTGTAAACATGAACGTTATTTTTAAAAATTAACTGTTGTTTGTTGACTGGTTGCTATGTAATACAGATTATTTCGAAAGCCTACTACAGGTTTTAAAACGATCATTTGTTTAGTAAAAGTGGGAGATTTACGATAATAAAAGTGAAAAATTGACGATTGCAAAAAAAAGTTGTACACACCAGGTCCGGAAAGTGCTTTTACTGACCTCGTAAGCTACCAGGGACTCGTCTACGACTCATCTTGATATTTTCTTACTCATCCAGTAAAATCTTATTATTTTCTGGACCTGATACGTAAATAACTATTACCGCTCAGAAATCTAGAAGGTTTTCGGTAAACGCGTGAGCCTGGATGAGATCGGCTGGTTTGAGTGTATGCTGAAATATCGATAGAACTTTTGTTGCCGCTACATATGTTGATATATTAGAGCATGTAATGCTTACCATCTATAGCACAAACGTTCCAAAAAGTCCAGATCTAAACCCACCTGAAATTGTATGGGGACTTATGGTTAATTCTTTCAATGCCAAGGAGATTAGCACAAGTCATTCCCACAAACGGCGATATAACCAAATATTAAATATATTCCTTGCTTTTATCTAATGTCTTTATTCTGTTATTTATGGTGTTCTGTTATAAAAGCAATGTTTTGGTATTGAATTTTATTTAAATTTGGTTTACTATATACAGTTAAATTCTGATATACCTACTACTAACAGAATTACAAGTAGTGTTTCCCAAATCCAGTAGCGCAAATATTATCTACTATTACTTTCCTTGTATAATGCCTTGTTGCTGTGGCACTTACAACCACCTGACAGGGTTGAAGTAAAATTTACAATATTACATGTCCCAGTTTTTTTTTGCGCAATTCAACTAGACTTTCATTACAAGTTGTCCCAGATTTTATTGCACAGTACTGTATATACAAGGCTGGCTCACTCAAAAAATCCGACACGCTTTTTTTCATTTTTCAATGTTGGCGTTGTTCGAATACGGAAATAAATATCATTGCTGTCATTTGATTTTAAGAATTTATGTACATTTGACAGATATGATCTATGTCCGTATTTTATACAAACAAGGTATGTTGTATACAATTGACAACAACATATATATGTTTCTATGTCACTCATGTTTATATTTTTAAATGAAGTATCAAGTAATGTTAACCAAAATTAGTAAATAATATGTAATATAATATACTTCGCAGATAGCAAGATTTAAATTTGAAAATGTCAAGTATCAATGTGACCAACTGCGTGCTTTATATAAAAATTAAACTCTGAACTTTCAAATTAAATAATTCCAGTTTAAGCAATTTATTAATGTAAAAAACGCAAAATAGAAAAAATAGTATAAAAAACTCGTTTCATAAGGCCTTTTGCCGCACTCGCTCTTTAGAAAACTCGCCGCTATCGCGGCTCGTTTTCTAAACTGATCACGTGCGGCAAAATGATGCCTTATGAAACTTGTTTTTTAATATACTATTAGAGTACGCAAAACCACCTTTAAAAGATAGAAGGATTTTGGGTTTTTAGCGTGTATCTTGGTAATAAAAATTGATAAAATATTGGTGTTATACCGGGTTCGACATTAATCAGATAACGAATTTACATTTAAATAATAAAAAACAAACTGAATTTAGAATAAGTCTTTTTTATTATTAAACAGTAAATACAATTTTATTCTTAACGTTTATGCTCAAAATGACCTCCATTCTCTTCAGTGCACAGCAAACATCTCTTTTTTTACAGGCGAACATAGGCGTTGTAATAATTGTTTGTCGTTTGATATTGCTACCATTTCAACAGTTATTACTTACTTCATAAGATCAATGTTGGGTAAGTTATAGTGGAAAACCCTGTCATTTAAAATCCCCCTAACGCAAAATCACACGGAGTCAAATCGGGGCACCTGGCCATTCTGTAAGACTTCGTCGACCGATTCAGTCTGGAAAGTTTACTTTTAAAAAGTTACAAGCAACCATAGCATAATGATAAGGTGCACCATCTTGCTGGAAAATCATGAGTTTTCCAGCGAATAAAGGGCTTTCTAACTCAGTTTTTAATTCATGGAACAATTGAAACGATGCCGTGCCGCTATAAGTTTAATGGCGACATTTGGCGGAATAATACGAATAGTGAAGAGCGTGTACAGCGTTGCGTTATACCGCGCCCGGTATATCAAAATATTTGGTGTTTGATACAATTTAATTAAAAATTTCTTATACAAAAGATGGTTCATATAATATTTGACATCACTTGGTGGCATTTGTTCACTATTTTAATGCAAGCCGACTAATTTTTTTTTCTTAAATAGCGTCATGTTTTTTTTTACATATTTAAAAGACATTTTTTTCGTGAATATAATGATATGCAATTTATAGGGGGTTGTAGAAGAAAATTTACAAGAAATTGGTCGTAAACCTTTATGAGTCCGAGTGACAGCTCAGTTGTCTTGATTTAATAAATTATTCTGTTTTTAAATAGCAACATGACATAATATGAAAAACTTGACAATCACAAAATTTTGACATTTATTCGGTTCTATGTAAAAAATTTATGTAAAAAATGGAAAAAATATCAGAAAAAGAACGAATTGAAGTTTTGATTATGGTTGGTTGCGGTAATAGGAAACGTACGCCAGCTGAGGTAAGTGACGTATTTAATAATAAGTATCCTGAGCGGATGTCGATTAACCAAACAATTGTAAAACGCGTTAAACATGCTCCAAAAACCGACAGACCAAGAATAATAACTGACGGAGATAAGGCTCTGAGCGTATTATTAGATGCTGCGGAGAATCCCAAAATTTTCACCCGAACTCTAGTTTTAAATAATGATATGTGCCAAAAATCCGTTTGGAAAATTCTAAAAAAAGAAAAGTTTAAATTTTTGAAAATACATCTTCTATATGAACTGAATGAAGATGATTTCGATAGCAGAAGTCAAGTCTGTGAAATTATGTTACAAAGGAAAAATTATTTTCAGTTTTTTCAGAATATTTTATTTTCTGATGAGGCAACATTTTATTTAAATGGCTTAATAAATCGAAATAATTGTCGATATTGGGCCACAGAAAATCCGCACTGGGCAGAAGAAGTCCGTACACAACGACCCCAGAAAATAAACACTTGGCTGGGCATAATTGGCACCAATATTATTGGCCCGTTCTTCATAAAAGGAAATGTAACCCCTGAAAGGTACTTGCATCTGTTGCAAAATCAAGTCCTCGCGTGTGCAACCTTATTTCCTATACATAATGGCATTCCTTAGCACATATGGTTTTAACAGGATGGTGCTCCACCTCATTGTAAGAGAGTACTTAAATGAGGTGTTTCTCAACTTGAACTACACAATACAATAACAAATAAAAATGTATTTTGTATTTTATAGATCACCACCCGTTTGTTTTCCAATTAACAGTTAAAACAATAAAAAAATTAAACTAATTCACCAAACTTTATTTATCTTAGGAAATATAAACTAATAAATAAAATAAATTATAAAAACTCCTCACCCTTCTATCAACGCTCATGAAGAACGGAATTTAACTATAATATTGAAGTAATTGCGACACAATTCAACGACAAAAAACAGATGTGCGGTTAACCGAATAAATAGCGCTATTCAATAACCGCTTGTTGTACTTAGCGATCTTATAGACTATTTATATGGTCCATCGTAATTTCGGCCTGAAGCGTCCGGTCTCTAGAAATTACGAACAGTCCTCCGATAAGTTTGTGGATGATATGCAGTGCCATGCATCAACATCTAAATTCTAAATGACAACAGTGACTAAAGAAAATTTCTGACGTTGCAAGTTTATTAGATGTTTAACTTATACAAATATTATACCATATGATCAAAAATTGTTTAGGTAAGAGATGGTCATGGTTGGGAGGACACTGTCTGTGATAGGTTCAGCCTGTTGTTGGTTCTACATGTTGATTGGATGTATCAGCTTCGATTTGAATTTTTATTTGACATGAATTAAATGTCGCTTCGATTTGAAGTTTTATTCGACATAGTTTTATTAACTAACTGATTAGCTAACATAACCAATATAATTACAACTACTTCAAATAAAAACTGACATCCTTATCTAAATAATTTTTGCTCATATGGTACTTTGTATTTCTATATTATAAGTAATTGAAAGAAATTATTTTCATAAATCTGTTTTTTTTTTATTGTAACTAGACTATTTACTCCTAGAAGTCGGTTGTAGTACGGGTCAATCACTTGTCACTTAAATTTTCTGTGGTAGATCGCAATTCCTAAAGGGCCTCACAAAGTTTAAATACGGCACTGTGCATAAGACATAGAAAACTGATAAAAACCTACGACGAATAGTCAAATTTAAACGGCGACTAAATAGAAAAATAGTTAAGGTATGAAATACGTTGTAAATTAAATTTTGTTTCATTATCTCAAATAAAGATGTCCAGAAAAACAAACGTTCCTTACTTTTAGAATCACTTTCGCAAAATAATAAGAATATTTTATTTAAAAAATTTAGGTGTTACAAAATTCGCGGACATGGGCTATGGGATGACGTTAATTATCAAAAACTGGAACGAATGTTCCTTTGCCATTTTTGAATCTAACGGATATTTTCTGAATTTCAGCAAAATTAAAAATGAAAAATTAAACATGTAAACTTTTTTTATATTACACGATTAAAAACGTATAACTCGAAAAACTTTATAACTTTTGTTCGAATTGTCTTCTGGCAACGGATAAATAGGCAAAGAAAGCTTTGCAATTACCATGGTTTATGCTCATCGGGGCTTTTTTGTTTAGCTAATATTTCTTATCATGTTGAAGCACCGGTAGCGGGGTCTATAATTTTAGCTGGGGTTATGTTAAAGTAATACATAAAATAAAAGAGGTGTGTAAGAACTAATTTACATTTATACAATTGTCATTAAAAGGATGCGCTGTTTAAATTTTGAATTTTAGCATATGAAATCATGCTCAAATTGTGAGTATTACGATATGTCGACGGTTCTTGGTGCTTCTAATAATAACGCAGGTCAAGCAGCGATTCGTTTCAGTGTTTGATGATTACCCTCATCTCATAGTCCGTGTCCACGAATTTTGTAGCACGCTGTATACATAAATGTAAATAAGAAAAGGTAGACAAAATGTTTGTTTGTATAATTTATGTGCATACTAAAATGGTAGTTATTTTATTTAGCGAATGGGTACCATGTATTATACGCGGGAAGATCCGAAAGTTTCTAGAATGAACCAGAAGGTGGCGTTGTGCGCGCGTACCGGTCATGTGTTTTGAGTGCCCCATCTAATAAACAACTGGTGTCAAATTTTTAGACAGATAGTGCATAAAATAAAGCCGTTATAACCAAGCAAAGTAAATAGCGCGCGCATTTTCTTAATTGTGAATAAAATCAAATTCCGTGAAGTTATTAAACACTTTTTTTGAAAGGCTTAAATGCTAAAGAAATAAAAACGGAATTAGACGAAGGTAATGGAGAGCCCTCATCGTCGTATGCAACCGTTGCGAACTGGATTGGTGAATTTAAACGTGGTCGAACAAGCACAAAAGATGCATCGTGTTCTGGGAGACCAAAAACATCTACCGATGAACAAATCATTGCAAAAGTTTAAAGAATCGTGATGAATGATCGCCGATTAAAGTTGAGAGAGATAGCAGAGCCAGTAAGGACATGACAAAGGACATATTTGGACATGAGAAAGCTCAGTGCAAGATGGGTGCAGCATTTGCTGTCTGATGATCAAACGCAAGCTAGTGTGACCGATTTGTCAACAATGCCTAGACATGTTCAAGCGTAATCCTGAAGATTTTTTAAGACGCTTTGTAACCGTCGATGAAACGTGGCTACACTACTTCACACCAGAGACTAAAACACAATCAAAGCAGCGGACAGTACGCGGTGAACTAACTCCAACGAAGGCCAAGACGATACCATCAGCTGGAAACGTGATGGCTACCGTCTTTTGGGATTCCCAAGGAATCATTTTTATTGACTACTTGCAACACGGAAGGAAAATAATAGGCGCCTATTATGCGTCCTTATTAGACAGATTGAACTAATAAATCAAAGTCAAAAGACTTCATATGGCAAACCAAAAAGTCTTGCTTGACCAAGACAATGTCCCATCCCACAAGTCCGCAATTGCGATGGCAAAACTGCACGAATTACGATTCCAATTAATTGAACATGCACCGTACTCACGAGATATGGCCCCTTCGGACTTCTTTCTATTTCCGAACCTCAAGAAATGATTGGCTAGAAAGAAATTCTCATCGAATAATGAAATCATCGAAGCTGTAAATGAATATTTTGAGGGTTTTGAAAGTTCTTATTTTTCTGAAGGAATAAAAGGTCTTGAAAAACGTTGGACTAAATGTATAGTTACTAGGAGAGCGTGTAGAAAAATAAATATGATTTTAGAAACTTGCCGATCCTCCCTCGTACATATAAAAGTTAAATTTAAAAATCGAGGCCATTGATCCAATTCAACGCGAACTCAGTTGCTTCAAAAAAGTCACTCATCTCACCTCCATATTGCTGTAAGGGGTCACTCAACTGTAATATGGTGAATAGTCTGACGAGGATCCCCGCATTCACAAGAAGGTGTATCAGTCGCGACAAATTCGTGACTGATACACCTTCTTGTGTCTTCCACATATGGCGAAGCTGCTCCATTCCTGGTAAGGGTACGGTAAGATCAATGATATGGGCCGCTTGAGCAAAATGGTAGTAATACAACTACTCAAAAAGAAACTCGATAAAAGCTCTCTAAAGAATTGGGCATCACTACAAGAGCTTTAAATGTATGACAATAAAAAACAGAACCAAAATATTAGCCATCACACTAAGACAAACAATTATAATTAAAACTGTAATATTTACAATTAGAAATAGTAAGCGCCTAGGCATTTCTATTCAATAATTGCAACTAAACAAAATTAGTATGTGGAATAATTATTTTTTAGTAAACATATTTCTTACAATTAGAATTAACAGTAATAAAATAAATAAAAAAATAATTCCAATTGAAAGGAATACACGCACGACACAAGTTTAAAAAGGGCCAACGAGTAAATGAATAAAAACATGAGAATTATTTTTTTATAAAATAATACAACTTAGATAAATTCCGTACAGCAAGTGTATACTGGGTTGCCTAATTATGGATGTCGCTTATGTCAAGCACTTTCTTGCATTTGTTCTTTTAAAAACTTAGGGATACATCTAACACCTAATGCCTTAAAAAACGAAAAAATTTCGCACACAAATTGTGTATTGGCTTGGCCGATTTTTTATAAATTACTTCTAAGTAAAATTAGAAATCTAATAGCAGCTGAATAAATTGGGAACACCGAGTGTGTATTGGGTTGCCTAAATTTGTATTTATTACAACTAAAATGTGTCAAAATTACTGGAAAATTTCAACTATTTTCTATTTTTTAAATGTGTGGGCAACTTTGCTAATTAAACTATCCCGTATGTTCAATACTAAGACAATTACCCATATGCGTGGGTAGAAAGTAGGCACCTGTATTTAAGACCTTTAAATATTTCATTTAATTTTCAAATAAATACCGGTCACTTTTCGCATAAAAAATTTTCAGAAATTTCTTGTATTAATATTCAACCGATCTTATGTTATGCGTAAATTAGATATTTACGGTTAGGTATTCATTCGGATATAGTATTCAACGTAAACACAGAGTATTAATTGACATTAAGTAATGTATGACGTTCTATTCTTGACAAATCAATCATTTAACTACAGTTCGTAAATCAAGCAAACAAATATCATTTCAGATAAAATTAAACTTATGAATTTTAAATTATTTAAAACCTAACAATCTAATCAAAATCGGATAATAAAGACAGAAAGTGTCACAAATTTCTTTACCATAAGTACTTACGCAATAATACAATGCAAAGAAAATAAATCAATATTAAATGTCTAGACTATTCCTATATCCAATTGAACCATTAATAGCCTGTGTACTGTGCGAGTCATCAGTTTCTTCTCATGGCTCTCCAATTTTAATAATAAGTACTAAGACGTTCCAAATACTTAAAGCTTTCTATAAGCAATAGGCATTCGTTGTAGCTATCACCTCGTCATTTGCCCCGAATTTCTTCCCACAAAGTCATTTTCACAAGTTTGGGAATAAGAAAAAATTACTCGGAACCAGATCTGATGAATATAGTGAATGAGCCAGCAATTCAACACAAATTTAACAGTTATCACAGTGGATGTATGAGAGGGCGTATTATCCTCATGGAATATAGTAATAATAATAATAATAAACTGTGTTGGCCGTTATAGTAGAGATATCCAAATGAAATTTGGATTGGAAAAATGCAAAATAAGTTGCATAGAAAAGGGACAATGGGTTGAACATCGTGGGTCCGAAGTGCAAGGCGGACAAGGACTAGTTATTGGAATGGAGAGCAACGACTATTATAAGTATCTTGGTTATTTGCAGGCTAGAGGAATAGAACACAATATTGCAAAAGAATCAGCGAAAGATCAGTATTTCTTTAGGCTGCGATCGTTGTTGAAAACCAGATTGTCGGCAAGAAATATGTCCAAGGCAATAAACAGCTTTGCAACTTCCGTACTTACTTATGGATTTGGAATAATTAACTGGACTAATACTGAACTTGAAGCAATAGACATCAAGACAAGAGTAGAAGCCAGAAAATTTAGAATTCATCACCCACGTAGTGCGATCGAAAGGTTCCACCTACCAAGAAGAGAAGGAGGTAGAGGAATACCGAGTGCTTATTGTAGGCATTATACACAGGTAAATAATTTACGATAGTACTTTCTGCAAAAGTCGAAAGAAAGTAGATTGCATAATGCGATTGCTCAAATGGACAATTTTACGCCACTCAAACTGGCTAACGATGAATTCAATCCATCCACGAGAATCTTAAGTATATCCCAACAGAAAGAGAGATGGAAAAATAAATCTTTGCATGGCAAGTATCCGTTAACAATTGGATCTGAAAATTTTGACACCTCAGCGTCGCAGGTATGGCTGTATACAGGTAACCTGTTTGCAGAAACAGAGGGATTCATAGCCGCCATCCAAGATCAAGTAATTCCAACGCGTTCCTATAGGAAAAAAATTCTTAAGGAGAATTTATCTGACATTAAATGTCGTGTATGCGCAGATAAGGAAGAAACAATTGATCATTTGATGGCAGGATGCTCTGTACTTGCCCCCAAACAATATCTCGAGAGGCACAACAGGGTTGCAAAAATATTACACCAGCTGCTCAGACAGAAGCACTTGTCGTATTCTGAAAATGTCCCGTATTATGAATATGAAGCACCTTCAGTTTGCGAGGACGAAAATTCTCGATTATATTGGAATCGCCAAATAATCACAGATAAAACAATTCCCAACAATATTCCACATATAATACTGACACTGAAGAAGGACAAGGTAACGTACATCATTGACATTGCTGTTCCGTTGGCAAAAAACACTGCAAGGAACTATAGTGAGAAGGTAAATAAATATTTACCTCTCAGCGACGAAATCAAGAGTATGTGGAAGATGGACAAGGTCCAAATAGTCCCAATTGTGATTGGCGCAACTGGAGAAATTCCACAGAAATTCCACAAGTCCATAAATACTTTGGATCTCTACCAAAAACGTTATTTAAAAATGCAAAAAAGTGTCTTGTTAGACACGGCTGCAATAATACGTCGCGTGCTGAACTGAAATTGCAGCGCGCGAACGCGGGCAACGTGGCCGGGAGGCGAAATGACGGAACGGGTGGGGTGCTGATGTGGTCCTCTACTGGGTGGTAGCCTAGCATATGCGCTACCAAACTCTAGGGGGGTCTGCCCGATGGGCGGGCAGGTGCCATTCCGCCTTTCCAGCAGGGGAGAGAGGAACCAAGCTACGCGGCGCAAAACACGGCCCCGCGCAATGCACACACCACTAGGGTCGGTCCTGGGCGGCAACCTTGCCAGGCTGGCGTGAACAGCACACAAACGCTCGACGTGTGTGCAGTGCCCCCGCAATGGCGGAAAACGTTAAGATGGCACAAAGTGTGACCGTCGTCGAGCAAAGTAGCCACTAAGAGTGTTCCATTGGTTGGCGATGAGCAACCCCGTGCAGGGTGCGCTTCGCGGGTCTGGGCCTTGCCTTGATGGGGCGGGGGTCGGGCCGTCGAAGTACTGCATGGAAAAGTAAAGAAGTTGCCGGGAAAGGGTTGGCGGCCCTGCGCAAAGGCTGGTTCTCCGATCTCTCAAAATTAGCGCGACCGGACACTAAACATATGCACGAGTGCGCTAAAATACAACACCCCGACACTTGCGCGCTCGCAAACACAAAACCACACACCCAGAGAGAGAAGCAAGCTGCCAGCAGCGGACAACACATAAGTTGACACCCTGAAAGTACTGGTAAGTATCTACTATAATCAATATTCATATAAAAATAATGAATGCTAGATAACTATGCCACCCATCTTGTTCGAATGAACCGATGGGGTAAGATAATGGCAACCAAGAGCGAATAGTTCTTGTGAGTGGAAGAGATAATAATAATAATAGTAATAATAATAATAATAATAATTTGCTTTCTCGTCAGTTCGACATCGAAACGTGTCAATACATTACCATAATATTGGCCAGTTATTGTGCCATCCTTCAAAAATCGTGCATAATCCCATTGGCCGGAAAAACCTCTTTACCTTATATATGTAGACAATTCAATAAATCATCAGTATCGAATAAATCTTAAGAGGGCCCTGCTGCCGTTTGCAAATATAGATGGCAATTGAAGGCAATGGATTGAAAAGCAATTAATTTTGGAAGATAAGTAAGGAAACTACTAGGAACGCACGTATTCAATTTTAAAATTTTAATTTCTATTTCTTTCGAGGTCAATAGATGGCGCAAATACGATCCTTACTCTCTTACTCTATTATGCAGTGTTTTTCCTTTTTAAGGACTTATCCACGAATGTTATCGAACGAGTTCATTTTTTATTTTAATTTTATTGTAATCACTACAATATGCATTTAGCCATATCAGGTGAATGAAAACTACATAGTTAAGATGCAAGCTGCACACATTCGAGGCTTGTCCGGAAAGTAAGAACCGTTTTGGAAAAAAACTCATAAAAACATTTTATTCAAATCAAAATTTATTTGTACATGAAAGAGCATTTCTTAAATTATTTTTCCACATAGTTTCCATCATTGTTCAAGACATTTGTCATTGCGGAAAATGAATTTTTCTATACCCTCTTTATAGAAAGATGTCGCCAGTGAAGACTCAATGTTTCACAGTATCATTCCGCATTAATGGTTTCACTTTCGGGAAGGAACTCAACAAATGAAGTGCCCTGTCTGTCCCAGAACACAATGCACATGATTTTTCCTGCTGACAACGTTGTTTTTATTTTTTGTGTTTTTGGGGAGTGTGAGTGCCTCCACTGCATCGACTGCTGTTTTGATTCTGGAGTGACATGACAATCCAAATTTTATCATCGGTCACAATACTGTTTAAAAGTTCATCTCCCTCAACACTGTATCGGGTAAGAAATGTCTAAACACTGCCAAGTCGCTTCGTTTTGTGAACATCCGTAAGCATTTTTGGAACCCAATGGGAACACATGTTCCGATATTTTAAGCGATTTGTGACAAGCTCATGCAAAACAGTTTTTGAAATTTGTGGAAACTCATCACAAAGCATTCTTATTGTGAACCGTCTGTTTTCACGAATTTTTTCATTCACTTTTTCAACCAAACCATCATTGACAATAGAAGGCCGCCTCCTCCATATTTCGTCCATCACTGAATTGTCTAACTTACTTTCTCACCATTCCATCTGTTATTTCATTTTCACCATAAATCTCTACAAGTTGACGATGAATTTCAGCTGGCTTAATATTCCTTGCGTTCAAAAACCGAACGCATTTCGCAGTCGGCGGGCTCAACAATTGTTTTAAACATTTTGAACGATTATTAACAAATGTAAACACAACACAATCAGGTTGTAATGGCTTCAGCGGAAAGACTATGAACCAGAGAGACACGTGTGCATGCGCGGAACAACAATAGCGCTGCGATGGCGGTAGAACGAAATGGTACTTTGTTTCCGGACAAACCTCGTATATTCTCAGTTTTAATTTTAAATATGTAGTTTTTATGCACTTGACGAAACAATATTGTAATGGTTACAATATTTGAAGCTATAGTTTCTTATTTATTAACGCTATAAAATAAGAAAATAAATAAATGAATAAATATTCCCGTTCATATTGTACGTACGCCAGTAACATAGTGCACATTTTACATTATTTTATTGACATAAGTTTATTTGTTTTAAATAAATTATATATGTTCGACCATTCTAAATGGTCTTTCGCACACAACGCCATCAAATTTTTAGAATATTTTTGGGACTATGACTGGATAGAGGTAAATGATTTTTAAATTACAATGTGGGGCAACTTTCACATGTCATAGAGCATCAAAAATTAAATATTTTAATAAATAACACCAATATTTTATCTATTTTTATTACCAAGATACATGCTAAAAACAGCAAATCCTTCTAACTTTGAAAGGTGTTTAAAACGTTTTCGATACAAGAAAAATAGTTCTGAGCATGTTCCAGGGTAGATAATTTATACTTACACAATGTTTCATTTTTGTTTAATTTTAGACTTCGCTACCTAAATCACATTCTCAACTTACAGTAGACTTTTGGAAATCCTGGATTTTTGGAGTAAGCCAACCATGTACACATGCATTATGTTAATTTTAAAAATTGAATTTAGTAAATAAGCAATTCAAGAATTTGCAATTTTAAGTTAAAATGATTATATTTATTTAGTTATTGTTAATAGCTATATTGATTTGTTTCAATTTAAAATAAAGCCAAAATAACTAGCAATTGTTAAATTAAGATGTCATTCTAAAAAATGGCTTACTATAAATATTTCGAATTAATAAGTTTTTTACAGTATCTCCCTGAAATGTTTTTCTCAATTAAAAAAAAAAAAGAGGATTAAATATTTTTAATGTATTCTAATATCATTCACTTACCTGCATATCTTTCTTTTTGCAAATTTCTTTCTTTATATTTGCCAATATGAACTTTAAAATTTCGGGAAGCCGCTGAATAAATATATTTAATTTAGATATTACACTTTTAACGAGTTTGATATTCAACTTTTTGGAGTTTGTTAATAATATGGCTATAGAATATACGAAAATAGTGAAACCTTTAGAGGCACTCAAAAACAACAACTTTGCCTGATAAACTTATAGTGAAAAACGTACTGTTAAGTTAAGCTAGACTTAAATAAAATTCTTTACCCAGCCTGTTCTGTATATTTTCAACACAACATAACAAGCGAAATTTCGAAATTTTTAGTTATTTATATGTACTAATGTATAACTTAAACATCACTTTCTCGTATTTCACTTATATTAACCACTATTTTTTTTAAATAAACTCGTAAAATTATGTTAAATATTGCGATTTTCAAAAGATTTTTGCACAAACGCTGACATTTGAATAACTACATATTTCAATGCCAGCAACTTTAAGATATTAAATGTTACTGCTAGGAAGTATTATGTATTTTTTTTGAATGTCAATATAAATTTATAATTATGATAAGTTTTTAAAGTTAATTCTACTTCTTATTAATTTTTAAACACATATGTGTTTATGTAAATACATTTTGTAATAATAATAATGGTGTGTGTAATTCAATTTTTATATTACAATCAATAATGAAAAAATAAAACTATTAGTTAAATACTGTTTTTAGGTTGTTTTGAATTTTCGAATCTATAATAAAACTACAAGATGTTTTATTAAATTCTTTACATAATTCTCGATACGTTACTGAAAATAGTACGAGTCTATAGAGTGAAGCGGTTTCTTGTAAAATTGAGCACTATTCAAGGGAGCGGCATTGACAATCATTTATGATTTTTCGGTATACATATACAGAATTAGGCAAATGTATGGATCCATTCGAATATCTTTGACACGGCTATACTTAGATTTTAATAAAATTTTCCACAATAAAGTTAATGCAAATAGGGAATTCGAAGAGCATATTTATTCTCAAATCAGACTTTCGGTTTAGCCAGAAAGATTTTAACTTTTTTATTTTAAATGAAATATGCTGTATTTTTTCAGGAATTTCAATAGATTCGGCTCGGGGAGTTCAGCAATAACAAGGTTTGGCACCCTTTTCTTCTACAACGACGAAGATATTATTGCAAATTTTATTGAGAACAAGAAAAATGAACACAAACGTAATGATCAAATAAATAACACTTAGTACTATCTTATGAATAAGTGGTTTAAGTAGTGGAAAATCAAATGGTATGTAGTCTAAAAAAGTTTTAAACAGTATGGTGTACTATCTCTTATCTATGGGTGTAATGTATGACGAAGCATCAATTTGCAGGAGATTTAGAATCTACAAGAAGTCTGTCACTACACTTAACAAGGAATAAAGATGAATCAGAATATAATAAGAATTCAGTTCCTAAAAAGACTAAGATAAAAGACAATCTTGTTTTACAATCTTGTTTTATTCGGATTTATGAACTGTAGAGTGTAGAGAGAATGATTTATAACATGAAAGAATGAGATCAATTTATGACGCCCTCAGCTAATAGAAAAATTTATGTTGAGTACACTGATAAGTTGGTAGTTCACTCCTTATTCTGTTCATTATCATGTTGATGTTTATATTTGGGTTATGTTGGAATATTTTATTCGTATTAATATGTAAATGTACATGAAAACAAATAAAATACACGCGACCAAATAGAAAAATAGCGATTCTTCTAACGATAATTGTAATTTAAAACAAAATGAGTTTGATTTGTAGAACAAGTTTGTATACAAAAACAAATTTAGTAAACGTTTTCAGTCATTATGAAAATAATAAATTGGTATTAGAAATGTTATGTGAATGTGCATCTGTAGAAGTAAACAGACAACACATTTTTCGTATCTTAAAATAATATTACCATTTTTAGACTCGAAAAAGTGACGGGTTACCCCCACAAATATGCGGCGAATGCTTAGAGAAATTAATTTCAGCATGGTGCTTTAGAATAATGACAATTGAAGCAGATTTAAAATTACGGAAAACTTTTTGTAAATATGAAGCGGACAATCAATTCCGAAATGAAGATTTTGATGCAGTAGTTGTTAAAGAAGAAATTATAGTCAAGGATGAATTACCTGATCCATTAATTGTAGAACAGAGTGAAAGTCTACATACTAGTGTTACTAATTTCGATAATGTAGTTCACAGCCATGCAGTTCCATTTGAAAAAATTAATACAACAAATTTATATATTTCTAATTGCAGTAATAAGAAGAATCTGCCACCAGTAACATGTTCTAATCAAGTTTCTTATTCAAATATTGAAAATCCTGTTCTACACCAAGTCCAGCAACATCTAAGTGAAGGCAATGTAACGGAACAAAATTATATATTAAAAAGTGGTCAAAATGCAGCAATTTCGGTTGTTAACAATGAAAATATAGATAAAACTTTATAGGAATATCAATGTCACTTCTCTGATATTGTTCAGAATGAATTGACTACTGATATACAGTTAAATGAAGAAAACTATCAAGAAGTATCTGCACATTTTAATAAGAAAGAAAATGTATCCTTAGCTACAAGTAATGAGCAATGCATTATAATATCAGAGCCATTAGATGTTTCTAATCATATTGGTGGTAATTTACCGTTTAAGTGTAAGATTTGTGGCAAAGGTTTTCCTCAACTTTCACACCTTAAATTACATGAAATTGTACATTCAGATGTCAGACCATTTACATGTGATGTATGTGGAAAAAGTTTTAAAATATTAAATACATTTAAAGGCGCAAAACTACATGTTAATACTAAACCTCACAAATGTACTATATGTCATTTAAGTTTTTGACTAAAAAGTTGTCTAGAAGTTCATGTGAAAAGACATAAAAATCAAAGAGATTACATATGCGAAATGTGTGGCAAATCTTTCGTTAGAGACAATGAGTTACAATCCCATATGAAAGGCCATTTAAACATTAAAGATTTTCTTTGCTCACTATGTGGTAAAGCATTTGCAACTAACAGCAAATTACTTAGCTACTTTAGATGTACTCACACAAGTGAAAGACCATATATTTGTAATCATTGTGATCGACACTTCAAGGAAAAAAGAGTCATGAAAAAGCATGCTCTAATACATAGAGGTGAAAATCCACACACATGCAAGTTATGCAGAAGAGTTTTAGACAGGCTGTTGCTCTTCATACCCATATGAGAACACATACAGGAGAAACTCCATTTGTTTGTAAACAATGTCCATTACAATTTAAATACAAGCAATTCCTATTGAATCACATGAAAGTGCACAAATGATTGTTATTTAAATCTACGTTTTACTATTAAGTAAATAAATGTATGACAGTAAATACAAATTAGTAATGGTTTATTTACAATTTAATTAATTTAGCTACCCATTTATTTACTATCAGTTGCTTTGACCACATATCTACGAAAGCTTCGATAAAACAAAAAACATTAATCTTAAAATATATATGCGAATATATATTTGGAACCCTCGGTATTCAGCATGCTTCTACATAAGTTGAATTCGTGCCGGGGCAACGAAAAAGGCGTGTATGCCTTTCCCGATTGACATAAGTATTTTATGTTAATAAAATATTCAATGTGTATTGGTATCAATTAGTAAACCATAAGGGGCATGTCATAAATATGTGGTATACCACAAGAGTAGCTTTCACACATCATGTCTAAATACGCGAAAAAAGTCATCCTACCAAGGGGAAAATAGCTTGCAACTTCTTTAGCCCAGTACGCTCTGATATTGGCACAAATCAATAATAGCAAAATTAAGTAAAAAATTTAAAGAAACATGATTTCATAAGCGAATCGTAAAATTTTACCAGAAATACAGCTATTAATATGCGCCCGTTTAGAAAACAATTCAATGTAAAGTTGCGTATAGTCGGTATAGCACAATCGACTCAAACCTAACGAGTACCACATTTTTAAAATATGTCTATATTCATTCTGTTCTTTTTTTAAAATTATATGTGTAAATGATAAAAAAAAGAATAATCAATGCATAGTAGGCCACCAGTTATACACCAGCCAAGTATTTTCCTCTTAATTCTTAAATTAGATTGTCATGGAGATTGGAACGGTTAAAAAATTTTTAATGTCAAATATTTATGAATTTTTGTTCATACATGAATCTTAAATTAAGCACATTTTATTGAAAAATAGATAGTTTATTTAAAACATGAATAAATACAATAGAGATGAAATTGCTACTTTTTCAAAGCAGTGATAATGTGGTACCAGAGGCATAATAATTTAAGAATGGTCAGACATGTTTTCTGTTAATTATCCTAACAGGCCTATACCTCGTGCGAAAACAATTTTAAATATTTTTAACAAATTCAAAGACAGTCGTTTTCTAAATTCCTCCAAAATAAAATAAAACCAATCACGTGTTAACAGAACACATGAAGCTGAACCTCTGTTACAAGAACATCTGTTATGTACGATCGATTTTAGATGTAGCCAGGCATTTTGGAGTATAGTACAGTTTAGTGTTCAAAACCCTGAAGGAATTTAAATATAAGTCACAAAATATCAAACCATGAAGAAATTTTAAATAAAATAATTTTTCCTGATAAAGCAAACAGTTTCGTAATAGATTTAAAGAGTTTCATGTACATTCTGTATGACAATCTAACTAATTTCCTTAAACATTCATATCTTTAATAGTTAGAAAGCATAGTAAGATGAAACCCATTGAGTTATTTCTTTAGCTAATAGAAAAAGGTTGGGTGTAATTTTTAATAAAATAATTACTTATTAATATTTTCTTAATGTTTATTTAGGAACATTATCATATTAATATTTTTTGGTTTTAGTCTTGCACACCTTTGTTTTATTATTAAACCATACAAAACACTTTTTCACACTCTGCTGAACTTGCTGGAATAGAGAAATATTCTGTAGCACATTATTCTAAGGGTTTCAGGTCCATTCTTATTACCTAAAAGAGGATTCAAATAAAAAATGCACTTATCCTTTTTTTAACTTACTTTCCAAAATAAAAGAGGATCTATATCCTGATTTGAATTTGGCCTTTCGAAGTAGTATTGCCTTTTAGTTATTACATCAGCTGTAATTGATTTTACTTTCTCTTTTATTCTTTCTTGCAAAAATCCAAATAATGAAAGTTACTTTGGATGTGAACTAATGTCTGTTTTTATTACAGGCATTTCTTCTTTATTTTCAGGATATATTTTCTTCATAATATTAAACATTTCTTACTCTTGAAAAGAAGTAGTACCAGTAGCATTTTCAGTACTACAAATACCTTCTCTTTTAAATCGAGGGGTCTAAAATAGTTGCTACTTTAGTAACTTCATATGAAAATAACCTTGCTATCTACGATAGAATGGGAACGTTTTAAATGATCAGATAAGTTGCTGGTATTTCAACTATATATTTATTCCACTATATACAGTCTTGTATTCTGTCCCATAAATTATACATTTAGCCAGCTTTCTGTCATTTGAAGCTTTAATATATTTCGTTTTTTTTTTGTTGGTTTTTTTAATGTCTTTTATCTTAGTCTTTTTAGGCACTGAATTCTTATTATATTCTGATTCATCTTTATTCCTTGTTAAGTGTAGTGACAGACTTCTTGTAGATTCTAAATCTCCTGCAAATTGATGCTTCATTATACATTACACCCATAGATAAGAGATAGTACACCATACTGTTTAAAATCTTTTTAGACTACATACCATTTGATTTTCCACTACTTAAACCACTTATTCATAAGATAGTACTAAGTGTTATTTATTTGATCATTACTTTTGTGTTCATTTTTCTTGTTCTCAATAAAATTTGCAATAATATCTTCGTCGTTGTAGAAGAAAAGGGTGCCAAACCTTATTATTGTTGAACTCCCCGAGCCGACTTCTATTGAAATTCCTGAAAATATACAGCATATTTCTTTTAAAATAAAAAAGTTAAAATCTTTCTGGCTTAACCGGATGTATGATTTGAGAATAAATATGCTCTTCGAATTCCCTATTTGCATTAACTTTATTGGGGAAAATTTTTTTTTAAATCTAAGTAGCCGTGTCAAAGATATTCGAATGGATCCATACATTTGCCTAATTCTGTATATACCGAAAAATCATAAATGATTGTCAATGCCGCTC
The DNA here is from genome assembly GCA_935421215.2 of Melolontha melolontha. NCBI lineage: Eukaryota > Metazoa > Arthropoda > Insecta > Coleoptera > Scarabaeidae > Melolontha > Melolontha melolontha. The sequence goes on along the minus strand of OW285240.1, from coordinate 24,353,951 downwards.
CCTTGAATTAGTGTTCAATTTTACAAGAAACCGCTTCACTCTATAGACTCGTACTATTTTCAGTAACGTATCGAGAATTATGTAAAGAATTTAATAAAACATGTTGTAGTTTTATTATAGAGTCGAAAATTGAAAACAACCTAAAAAAAGTATTTAACTAATAGTTTTATTTTTTCATTATTGATTGTAATATAAAAATTGAATTACACACACCATTATTATTATTACAAAATGTATTCACATAAACACATATGTGTTTAAAAATTAATAAGAAGTATAATTAACTTTAAAAACTTATCATAATTATAAATTTATATTGACATTAAAAAAAAATACATAATACTTTTTAGCAGTAACATTTAATATCTTAAAGTTGCTGGCATTGAAATATGTAGTTATTCAAATGTCAGCGTTTGTGCAAAAATCTTTTGAAAATCGCAATATTTAAGATAATTTTACGAGTTTATTTAAAAAAAATAGTGGTTAATATAAGTGAAATACGAGAAAGTGAAGTTTAAGTTATACATTAGTACATATAAATAACTAAAACTTTCGAAATTTCGCTTGTTATGTTGTGTTGAAAATATACAGAACAGACTGGGTAAAGAATATTATTTAAGTCTAGCTTAACAGTACGTTTTTCACTATAAGTTTATCAGGTAAAGTTGTTGTTTTTGAGTACCTCTAAAGGTTTCACTATTTTCGTATATTCTATAGCCATATTATTAACAAACTCCAAAAAGTTGAATATCAAACTCGTTTAAAGTGTAATATCTAAATTAAATATATTTTCTCCCGACCGAGAATAAAGTGTCATCTTATACGTCTGACAATTGACATATATTAGACTACTTTATTCTCTAGGGAATAAAATATTCGATTTTCCCTAGGGAATAAAGTGAATACTGTAGTTAATGACTTATGGTTCATTTATTTAAGTCAAAATTAATTTAACTGTCATATTGACGAAGCATTTAAATATATCAATCAATTTTATTTTGTAATCGTAATAGTAACATTAGATGAGTTTACAATATTTATATATGGACAATCATCTGATATCTTAACTTGGCGGTTGCTTACAGTAGCGCTTGTGCAAAAATTATCTCCTTCACTGCCATTAATATTCATTTTTGCACAATAACTTAAACGGACTGCGTTTGTTTGGAAAAAAATAAGACACAAACAAACTCGTTTTACCTTAGTAACTAGAAACTATGCAAATTTTCATGACAAACCAACTTAATTGAATGACATCAGATCAAACTATCAATCAACTGTCAAACTAATAATGAAATATATTATTACATTTAAGGTCGGGAGAAAAGTTTTGCATGTAATTCGGGAATAAACTTCTATAATCCCTCAACAGAAAATGCCCTCGCTCCCTTCGGTCGCTCAGGCATTACTTACTGTCTCGGGATTAAAACTGTCGTTTATTCCCTTAATACATAAATATCTATTATTCAGCGGCTTCCCGAAATTTTAAAGTTCATATTGACAAATATAAAGAAAGAAATTTGCAAAAGGAAAGATATGCAGGTAAGTGAATGATATTAGAATACATTAAACATATTTAATCCTCTTTTTTTTTTTAATTGAGAAAAACATTTCAGGGAGATACTGTAAAAAACTTATTAATTCGAAATATTTATAGTAAGCCATTTTTAGAATGACATCTTAATTTAACAATTGCTAGTTATTTTGGCTTTATTTTAAATTAAAATAAATCAATATAGCTAATAACAATAACTAAATAAATATAATCATTTTAACTCAAAATTGCAAATTCTTGAATTGCTTATTTACTAAATTCAATTTTTAAAATTAACATAATGCACGTGTACATGGTTGGCTTACTCCAAAAATCCAGCATTTTCAAAAGTCTACTGTAAGTTGAGAATGTGATTTAGGTAGCGAAGTCCAAAATTAAACAAAAATGAAACATTGTGTATGTATAAATTATCTACCCTGGAACATGCTCAGAACTATTTTTCTTGTATCGAAAAACGTTTTAAACACCTTTCAAAGTTAGAACGATTTGCTGTTTTTAGCATGTATCTTGGTAATAAAAATAGATAAAATATTGGTGTTATTTATTAAAATATTATTTTTCGATGCTCTATGACATGTGAAAGTTGCCCCACATTGTAATTTAAAAATCATTTACCTCCATCCAGTCATAGTCCCAAAAATATTCTAAAAATTTGATGGCATTGTGTGCGAAAGACCATTTAGAATGGTCGAAAATATATAATTTATTTAAAACAAATAAACTTATGTCAATAAAATAATGTAAAATGTGTAACACAAAGGTGTTTTTAATAATATAAAATATTATTAAAAACCTGGTGTGAAGAATATTTTATTAATAATATTTTATATTATTAAAAACACCTTTGTATTATACAAAACTGGTGGGGTTTACCTATTCATGTATGTTTCAATTATTCTGATGTAAAATGTGCACTATGTTACTGACGTACGTATACAATATGAACGGGAATATTTATTCATTTATTTATTTTCTTATTTTATAGCGTTAATAAATAAGAAACTATAGGTTCAAATATTGTAACCATTACAATATTGTTTCGTCAAGTGCATGAAAACTACATATTTAAAATTAAAACTGAGAATATACGAGGTTTGTCCGGAAACAAAGTACCATTTCGTTCTACCGCCACCGCAGCGCTATTGTTGTTCCGCGCATGCACACGTGTCTCTCTGGTTCATAGTCTTTCCGCTGAAGCCATTACAGCCTGATTGTGTTGTGTTTACATTTGTTAATAATCGTTCAAAATGTTTAAAACAATTGTTGAACCCGCCGACTGTGAAATGCGTTCGGTTTTTGAACGCAAGGAATATTAAGCCAGCTGAAATTCATCGTCAACTTGTAGAGATTTATGGTGAAAATGAAATAACAGATGGAATGGTGAGAAACTGAGTTAGACAATTCAGTGATGGACGAAATATGGAGGAGGCGGCCTTCTATTGTCAATGATGGTTTGGTTGAAAAAGTGAATGAGAAAATTTGTGAAAACAGACGGTTCAAATAAGAATGCTTTGTGATGAGTTTCCACAAATTTCAAAAACTGTTTTGCATGAGGTTGTCACAAATCGCTTAAAATATCGGAACATGTGTTCCCATTGGGTTCCAAAAATGCTTACGGATGTTCACAAAACGAAGCGACTTGGCAGTGTTTAGACATTTCTTACCCGATACAGTGTTGAGGGAGATGAACTTTTAAACAGTATTGTGACCGATGATAAAATTTGGATTTGTCATGTCACTCCAGAATCAAAACAGCAGTCGATGCAGTGGAGGCACTCACCCTCCCCAAAAACACAAAAAATAAAAACAACGTTGTCAGCAGGAAAAATCATGTGCACTGTGTTCTGGGACAGACAGGGCACTTCGTTTGTTGAGTTCCTTCCCAAAAGTGAAACCATTAATGCGGAATGATACTGTAAAACATTGAGTCTTCACTGGCGACATCTTTCTATAAAGAGGGTATAGAAAAATTCGTTTTCCACTATGACAAATGTCTTGAACAATGATGGAAACTATGTTGAAAAATAATTTAAGAAATGCTCTTTCATGTAGAAATAAATTTTGATTTGAATAAAATGTTTTTATGAGTTTTTTTTTCCAAAACGGTTCTTACTTTCCGGACAAGCCTCGAATGTGTGCAGCTTGCATCTTAACTATGTAGTTTTCATTCACCTGATATGGCTAAATGTATATTGTAGTGATTACAATAAAATTAAAATAAAAAATGAACTCGTTCGATAACATTCGTGGATAAGTCCTTAAAAAGGATAATCACTGCATAATAGAGTAAGCGAGTAAGGATCGTATTTGCGCCATCTATTGACCTCGAAAGAAATAGAAATTAAAATTTTAAAAATTGAATACGTGCGTTCCTAGTAGTTTCCTTACTTATCTTCCAAAATTAATTGCTTTTCAATCCATTGCCTCCAATTGCCATCTATATTTGCAAACGGCAGCAGGGCCCTCTTAAGATTTATTCGATACTGATGATTTATTGAATTGTCTACATATATAAGGCAAAGAGGTTTTTCCGGCCAATGAGATTATGCACGATTTTTGAAGGATGGCACAATAATTGGCCAATATTATGGTAATGTATTGACACGTTTCGATGTCGAACTGACGAGAAAGCAAATTATTATTATTATTATTATTATATTCCATGAGGATAATACGCCCTCTCATACATTCACTGTGATAACTGTTAAATTTGTGTTGAATTGTTGGCTCATTCACTATATTCATCAGATCTGGTTCCGAGAAATTTTTTCTTATTCCCAAACTTGTGAAAATGACTTTGTGGGAAGAAATTCGGGGCAAATGACGAGGTGATAGCTACAACGAATGCCTATTGCTTATAGAAAGCTTTAAGTATTTGGAAAGTCTTAGTACTTATTATTAAAATTGGAGAGCCATGAGAAGAAACTGATGACTCGCACAGTACACAGGCTATTAATGGTTCAATTGGATATAGGAATAGTCTAGACATTTAATATTGATTTATTTTCTTTGCATTGTATTATTGCGTAAGTACTTATGGTAAAGAAATTTGTGACACTTTCTGTCTTTATTATCCGATTTTGATTAGGTTGTTAGGTTTTAAATAATTTAAAATTCATAAGTTTAATTTGATCTAAAATGACATTTGTTTGCTTGATTTACGAACTGTAGTTAAATGTCTGATTTGTCAAGAATAGAACGTCATACATTACTTAATGTCAATTAATACTCTGTGTTTACGTTGAATACTATATCCGAATGAATACCTAACGGTAAATATCTAATTTACGCATAACATAAGACCAGTTGAATAGTAATACAAGAAATTTCTGAAAATTTTTTATGCGAAAAGTGACCGGTATTTATTTGCAAATTAAATTAAATATTTAAAGGTCTTAAATACAGCTGCCTACTTTCTACCCCGCATTTGGGTAACTGTCTTAGTATTGAACATACGGGATAGTTTAATTAGCAAAGTTGCCCACACATTTAAAAAATAGAAAATAGTTGAAATTTTCCAGTAATTTTGACACATTATAGTTGTAATAAATACAAATTTAGGCAACCCAATACACACTCGGTGTGCCCAATTTATTCAGCTGCTATTAGATTTCTAATTTTACTTAGAAGTAATTTATAAAATAAATCGGCCAAGCCAATACACAATTTGTGTGCGAAATTTTTTCGTTTTTTAAGGCATTAGGTGTTAGATGTATCCCTAAGTTTTTAAAAGGACAAATGCAAGAAAGTGCCTTGACAAAAGCGACATCCATAATTAGGCAACCCAGTACACACTTGCTGTACGGAATTTATCTAAGTTGTATTAATTATGTAAAAAAATAATTCTCACGTTTTTATTCATTTACTCATTGGCCCTCTTTAAACTTGTGTCGTGCGTGTATTCCTTTCAATTGGAATTATTTTTTTATTTATTTTATTACTGTTAATTCTAATTGTAAGAAATATGTTTACTAAAAAATAATTATTCCACATACTAATTTTGTTTAGTTGCAATTATTGAATAGAAATGCCTAGGCGCTTACTATTTCTAATTGTAAATATTACAGTTTTAATTATAATTGTTTGTCTTAGTGTGATGGCTAATATTTTGGTTCTGTTTTTTTATTGTCATATATTTAAAGCTCTTGTAGTGATGCCCAATTCTTTAGAGAGCTTTTATCGAGTTTCTTTTTGAGTAGTTGTATTACTACCATTTTGCTCAAGCGGCCCATATCATTGATCTTACCGTACCCTTACCAGGAATGGAGCAGCTTCGCCATATGTGGAAGACACAAGAAGGTGTATCAGTCACGAATTTGTCGCGACTGATACACCTTCTTGTGAATGCGGGGATCCTCGTCAGACTATTCACCATATTAGAGTTGAGTGACCCCTTACAGCAATATGGAGGTGAGATGAGTGACTTTTTTGAAGCAACTGAGTCCGCGTTGAATTGGATCAATGGCCTCGATTTTTAAATTTAAATTTTATATGTACGAGGGAGGATCGGCAAGTTTCTAAAATCATATTTATTTTTCTACACGCTCTCCTAGTAATTATACATTTAGTCCAACGTTTTTCAAGACCTTTTATTCCTTCAGAAAAATAAGAACTTTCAAAACCCTCAAAATATTCATTTACAGCTTCGATGATTTCATTATTCGATGAGAATTTCTTTCTAGCCAATCATTTCTTGAGGTTCGGAAATAGAAAGAAGTCCGAAGGGGCCATATCTCGTGAGTACGGTGCATGTTCAATTAATTGGAATCGTAATTCGTGCAGTTTTGCCATCGCAATTGCGGACTTGTGGGATGGGACATTGTCTTGGTCTAGCAAGACTTTTTGGTTTGCCATATGAAGTCTTTTGACTTTGATTTATTAGTTCAATCTGTCTAATAAGGACGCATAATAGGCGCCTATTATTTTCCTTCCGTGTTGCAAGTAGTCAATAAAAATGATTCCTTGGGAATCCCAAAAGATGGTAGCCATCACGTTTCCAGCTGATTGTATCGTCTTGGCCTTCGTTGGAGTTAGTTCACCGCGTACTGTCCGCTGCTTTGATTGTGTTTTAGTCTCTGGTATGAAGTAGTGTAGCCACGTTTCATCGACGGTTACAAAGCGTCTTAAAAAATCTTCAGGATTACGCTTGAACATGTCTAGACATTGCTGACAAATCGGTCACACGAGCTTGCGTTTGATCATCAGACAGCAAATGCTGCACCCATCTTGCACTGAGCTTTCTCATGTCCAAATCTGTCCTTTGTCATGTCCTTACTGGCTCTGCTATCTCTCTCAACTTTAATCGGCAATCATTCATCACGATTCTTTAAACTTTTGCAATGATTTGTTCATCGGTAGATGTTTTTGGTCTCCCAGAACACGATGCGTCTTTTGTGCTTGTTCGACCACGTTTAAATTCACCAATCCAGTTCGCAACGGTTGCATACGACGATGAGGGCTCTCCATGAACTTCGTCTAATTCCGTTTTTATTTCTTTAGCATTTAAGCCTTTCAAAAAAAATGTTTTCGAATCTTCCCGCGTGTAATACATGTTACCCATACGCTAAATAAAATAACTACCATTTTAGTATGCACATAAATTATACAAACAAACATTTTGTCTACCCTTTTTTATTTACATTTATGTATACAGCGTGCTACAAAATTCGTGGGCACGGACTATGAGATGAGGGTAATCATCAAACACTGAAACGAATGTTCCTTTACCATTTTTTAATCGACTGACATTTTCTGAATTTTGGCAAATTTAAAAATGGAAAAATTATACATTTAAACTTTTTATTATTAAATTATCAAAAAGGTATAACACGAAACACATTATAACACTTGTTCGAATTGTCTTCCGCCAGCAGCTATACATGCTTCAGCACGCCTTACTATTGCGCAAACGGCGTTGCGTAAGTACACGGTTTCCTAATTCCTTAACATCAGTCATAGGTGTTTGGTCAACTAATGATTTCAATAGACCCCACAAAAAGAAATCGCAAGGTGTCAGATCTAGCAATCGAGGTGGCCAAGGTATTGGACCCCCACTACCAATCCAACGGTCATGGAAAGTATTGTCCAGGTAATCCCGTATAATTCGTGCCAAGTGGGGACCTCTCTCGTTGTGCATAAAAAGCATATTTTGCCGGAGATTTAAAGGCACATCATCCAAAAATTCTGAAAACTGTTGTTGTAACGGGTGTTCAGAAACATTCGAAGTCAAAGTAGTCCTTGAAAATATGAAGTGATGTCTGAGATAGATTGATACATTTACTTAATACAATTTTATAGGTTATCAAATTAGTATCAGATATAGCAAACGCCAATTAACTTGGCGCGAGGAGGGGGTGCGCAGAAGCCGTTTTTAAAAACGTCCACCCCCACTACTCAAGTAATTGTCAGAATACATTTGTCATTGACGTTTGACAGAACATAATGCTTTGCTAGGGGATCATAAAGTGATACACGTTCAGAGGTTAGAATTATCTGACATTTGATGTAAAACCAAATACAAATCTCCCCACTACTTCTAATCCTGCGCGAACTTACCCCTCCTCGCGCGAACTTAATTGGCGTTTGCTATACTTAAGTAAAGATATACGATTTTTTGTTCAGAGCCCACTTGAGTTCGAATGCTTTTGAACACCCGTTAGAAAATCTAAATAATTTTCTATGTTTATGCGGTACAGCAAAATATCAATAAACTAAAAATAATGAAAAAAATACAAATAAAAAAAATTAGTTTCGCTTCATTCACTCAATAAACTACCCCAAATATACGCAAACTTGATTTGTTTTTCTATCAAATCAATGATCAAATCACATCATGATGCAATGATGTAATCATTGATTTGATAAAAAAACAAATCAAGTTTGCGTATATTTGGGGTGGTTTATTGAGTGAATGACGCGAAACTAATTTTTTTTATTTGTATTTTTTTCATTATTTTTAGTTTATTGATATTTTGCTGTACCGCATAAACGTAGAAAATTATTTAGATTTTCTAACGGGTCTAACGGCGAAGTCAAGTGGGCTCTGAACAAGAAACAAGATAGTTTACGTGATGATGTAATCATTGATTTGATAAAAAAACAAATCAATGATTACATCATCACGTAAACTATCTTCTAATCTTTTAAAGCAAACTTTGGCAAACGACCGCCAGAAAATCGCATCATATACAATCGCGCTGCTTGACCTGCGTTATTATTTGAAGCACCAAGAGCCGTCGACATATCGTAATACTCACAATTTGAGCATGATTTCATATGCTAAAATTCAAAATATAAACAGCGCATCCTTTTAATGACAATTCTATAAATGTAAATTAGTTCTTTACACACCTCTTTTATTTTATGTATTAATTGCAAAGCTTTCTTTGCCTATTTATTCGTTGCCAGAAGACAATTCGAACAAAAGTTATAAAGTTTTTCGAGTTATACGTTTTTAATCGTGTAATATAAAAAAAGTTTACATGTTTAATTTTTCATTTTTAATTTTGCTAAAATTCAGAAAATATCGATTAGATTAAAAAATGGCAAAGGAACATTCGTTTCAGTTTTTGATAATTAACGTCATCCCATAATCCGCGAATGTCCGCGAATTTTGTAACACCATAATGTTTATTGCGATTTCAGACAAAAAGTATGTGTACCTCGTAGTAAAGGAACATTCCCGGAATTTAACGATTGTTGGCTTCGCCTTAACGCCTCGGCCAACAATTTACATTGTCGTTCAGGAATGTATTGCTTTTAGTACTAGATACACAATGTACAATTTCATTAAGTCAAGAATGCTATCTATATACTCTCACTTTTCCGCTGTAGGACGATTGAACACATTTTTCATCCGTAAATATTACTCAGTTCCAGTAGTTCTCCCCATTCTTGATATTATTGTAATAGTTTTGTCTTTCTGGCTGTAAATGTTTGTCTGCGGGGTTCTTAAATAAAACTAACGGTAATTTAAACACACTATATTAGCAATATAAACTGAATATATTAAATAACAATCTTAAAAACTATAACCATAATAAGATTTGTATTTGTATTCACATTTATGTATATTTATTTCACACTAATTAACTGGTTAATTAACTAATTAACTAATTAACCACTTCCTCGACGGCTTATATATCAGCCGTTGCATATTCTAGTACTATTCCCGTACTTCTCCCGTACTTCGTGTTGTTCTCAATCTTTCCGCTTCGATATCTTTCTAGACTGTGTGCGACGTGTGATATCGTCGGATGACTCATCACATTATTTAAAGCGAATAGTAATCGCGACTGCTTATTTTCGTCGTTTAATAAAATCTTTTAACAGGAAATAGAATTTTTTAAATTGCAAAACATTTATTCTTCAGCAGGCTGTAGATCTTAAAGCTGGAAAAATGTTTATGTATCTGCTTTCCTCGCTGTAGTAAAGGGATTCATTCTTAAATTATCAAAGCCGCATCATCAGAGTCAATGCCGCTTCTAGGACGTCCATAACAGATTTTCCTTGCTAAAGACTTATCCTGCATTCACCGATCTTTTACACCAAACACGGTATTTTTATTTAAATGAAAAACCGTTGCCATTCTTTGTATTGACCAACCGTCTTCTATTTTGGCCACAATCCTGGCTATTATCAATTGATTTAAATATTGAGGCATCTTTAATGATGTTTTAATGTTTAGAAACTTTCAATTATGGTTGCTATATAATTTAATAATTTTAGCTAATGTCCGAAAATTTATGGAAAAAAATTATACTGACAGGACATTAAGTCACTTGACATTCCATGAGTATAAGACCTTAATTACGTAACTTAAATATGCTTGTCCCAGATTTTATTGCACAGTACTTGTACATTATGTTAATAAAAAAAAATTAAATTTATAAAATAAGTAATTCAAGAATTTTCAATTTTAAATTAAAATTAATTATTTATTTAATTATTAGCGATATTGATTTGTTTTAATTTAAAATATGTAAAGCCAAAAAATGACTATCAATTGTTTTCAATTAAGATGTTTTTGTAAAAATTCGTTTCTGGTTATTTCGACTTGAATTTATCTAGCAAGGTTTTTTTTAGTAAATTAGTAACAGTGAAACATTTCCCTTGATTCACAAAAAAAGAGGTTGAAAATATTTTTACTGTATTTTGACATCATGCGTTTACCTGCATATGTTTTTTTGCAAATTCTTTTCTTTACATTGTTGGTTAATATGAGTTTTGTAATTTAGTCGGAGCGCATTTTCATTCTGACTTTAGAAGTGATCAACGCCGATTGTTGCTGGAGATTCCCAAGGTTCTTATAAATTTCTTAAATAGATTTATTAAATTTCGAAATTACACTTTCAATGAGTTTAATATTCAACTTTTTTCTAAACGTGAATTATTTTATTGCTATATTACATTTCGTTTTAAAACAAATAAATAACGTAATCAACAATAATTTTTTATATACCGACTTAAATTTATAATTTAAATTAGTGTTTCCAAATAATTATTTAATAATATTTTTTCATTTTATTCTTTACATTTAATATTTTTACTTGGCAACTATTTAAGGAGCTTAAAATTTAATCCATCTTTTTTAAATAAAAATTCTATTACCTATGTATTACTATATTACTTTTTTTGCTTCAAATAAAGTAATAAGTGCTAAATAAATTAATTTTTATTAAGTTTTAATATATTTAGCATCTTCTTTTATTTAAATTTAATCTTTTTACTTCTTAACTATATATTTATAATTCCTTTTTTTGCAGATACTAACTGAGTAAGTGATTTTTTGAGAAATATTGCGTGCGTTACGATGACTAATCGAACTATTTCGTATACTAACTACCGTTAAAATAAAGTGCTAAAAGTGCTATAAAAATTCGTTCGCATACGGTTATCAAATAAAAGTGTTTGGAAGTGATTGGAACCACCATAAAGGACGTCCTTTGTTCCAGGATTTTGCGATGAAGGTAATAAAATTTTTGGATTGTATTGATTTACCTTTCATTTGATATATGTATATATTAATGTTATTATTTATTATTTCAATTAAAACGATATTTAACATTGATTTGAGTCAGCTTTGATGAAAATAAATTTTCATATTTATTACTTTATTAGCAATTAATAAACTCATAGATAGTTAAAATTGTCACTTTCTTATATACATATTTATATATAGCAGTTGGCTCACTTACACAATAACTTATGCGATAAAGTAAATGCTAATTTACTTTGTGAAACTAAGAATATCTGTCTGTATGTATATATTGTATAATAATCTAAAAATCTAAACGCTAAGAAGTTAAAATTGAGAAAAAATTCTGCCTACCTAACCGACATGGTGGGTAGTTACGAGGGCCGTTTTTATATTCCCGGACTAGGCATGAAAAAAAAAGTTTCGAACAGATATAAAAATGTATTTTTCAAGATAGACTCCTTACTTTTGTATACAAGTATTACATCGTTTTAACATCTCTAATCCATTATAAAAAAATTCCTTTGGTTTGTCTGCAAAATACATTTCAACGGCCGCTATAAGTTCGTCATCGTCCATAAATTTTATTTCCCTTAGAGTTCTTTTGAGATTATGAAACAAAAAATAGTCGCACGGAGCGGAATCTGGTCTATAAGGTGGATGATCTATTTTTGTGAAGCCAAATTCGGCAACGGCAACTTTTGCAAGTCTTGATTTGTGGAATGGTGCATTATCGTGAAGCAACAGGACACCTTGCGTCAGTTTTCCGTACCTTTTCGCTTTAATAGAATCTCTTAGGCGATGTATTAATCTCGCGTAATACTCTCCTGTAACCGTACTACCCTTGCGTAGATAATCAATCATTAGTATTCCCTGACAATCCCAAAATATCGTTGCCATTATTTTTCCTGCGGAAGAGGTGACTGTAAACTTCTCGGAGGGTCTAGAACCCTCAATATGCCACTGCATTGATTCTTGTTTTGAATCAGGGTCAAAATGATGGACCCAGGTTTCATCTGCTGTGACAAGTCGATTGATAATTAAACCTGGTTCATCTCCACAAAGCGCCAAAAATTGTTCACACGTCTCCATCCGCACACGCATTTGGAATGGCGAATCATTCGCGGAACCCATCTGTTACTAACTTTTTTCATTCCAAGGTATTCGTGTAGATTTCTGAAAGCCGTGCTTTCTGAAACCCCTGATGAAGCTGCTAATTGTCGCTTCTTTAATCTTGCACCCTCCAGTACCAAACACTTGGTTTTCTCAATAACATCAGAGGTGATCACGTCAACAGGTTATCCCCGTATACAGCCAACATTTCTACACGAACAATTTTTGAAGATTATCCTTGGTTTTTGTCAAGAATTTTATAACTGCTCGATATTCAAGTTTGTGCATTTTGATACGTGACAACACAAACTGACAGATAATAGAATTAATACTGTTGCAATTGTTTTGTAAATTGTCAAAGTCGTTACCAAGGCATGCATGATAATAAAACACTATAATGAAAAATTATATTAAAATTGAAAAATGTCTTGTCCGGGAATATAAAAACGAAACCTCATATATTGTATTTATCTTCAAATCCTAATAGTTTCTTAAATTATAAATCTATTGTATCATCTAGTATATACTCGCTGTAATGAAATATCAAATATACACATTTGGCCTTTAAATAATTAACAAATATATATTTATTTTCATTATTTACTAGTTGACCCGACAGACATAGTACTGTCCAAATTTCAATAAATTTGTTTGTGATCGCTTTGTGAATTTGTGAAAAGCTATTGGAAATATATAAAGAAAGTAAAAATGAGAAAGAAACGTATTTCTGAGTGATTAACTATTGCGGCCATGGATATTCAATTTGTAGAGGAGTACATTCAGAAGTACGCCAATGGGAAATTTTACATTCCACATGAATTTTTCATGAAACAACACAAAAGTAAAAACAAATGTAATTTTTATTTTAATTTAGATTGGAATGCATTTTCCAGATTTTTCTCTAGATCTTCCAGATTTTTTTTCAATTGAAAACATTGAGTTATTTCCATCTTGGTAGCATAACGAACAGAACAAAAGAAGAATCAAACAAATACGTCGTTCCTATCGTCAGTTATGATTAGAGACCGGACACATCGGGCTGAAATGACGTCATTACGACGGACGATATAAATAGTCTACAACATCTGTAAGTACATCACGCAGTTATTGAATAGCAATATTAATTCTGTTAACCGCACACAAAAAATAGATGTGCCGTTAACCGAATGAATAGTGCTATTCAACAACTGCGTGATGTACTTACAGATCTTGTAGACTATTTATATCGTCCGTCGTAATGACGTCCATTTCAGCCCGATCTGCCTGGTCTCTAGTTATGATTGAGAGTGCATACAAAAAGTTATGATTTTTACGGTTTGTCCGAATTTTTCGACTTTCCTTTGTAATTGTTTCGAATTTTATTTTTCCTGAAAATTTTTCCAGGACCATAACAAAACGAAAAAAAAATACGAATATTAATTTTTCGAATCGTGAGTTATGGTCTTGAGTTCTTATAAAAATTCCATAGAAAAAAGCACTTTCAGGTTTTCCCGAATTTTCAAATTTTCTGGGCCACTTTTCCAAATTTGCTTTCCATAAAAACCTTATTCGGACTGGTACGAACATTTAGAAAAAATGTGCCAAATAGGTCCAGCCGTTCTTAAGCGATGCGCTGACCAACGAACAGCACTTCATTTTTATTTATATAGATTCGTGTAATTTCACATTTAATATTTGCCTATATCATTCGGAAAAAAAATATGATAACAACCTCCCACACTACATAAGGAACACAGAAAATTTTATCAAAATCGATTATGAAGTATGTAAGTCTATAAATAACAAATTAAATGTTTTTATTTTTATATATATAAGATAAATTAAATTATTTTTATATTCAAAAACAATATTTATATTCGTGTTCTAATAATTTGTTTCTTTTGTTGCAGATTTGGACACGAACACTAATCGCGATTTCGTCGGTCTCGTTAAATTAGCCGCGTTCCGATAGACACGGTTAAAATAAAGTGTAAAAAAAATCGTTCGTGTACGGATATTAAATAAAAGTGTTGTCTTGTGTTATTGGAGCCAAGATGTTCTTTGTCCCAGGATTCTACGATGAGGGTAATGAAAGTTTTAAAAATTTTGTTGATATCACTACTTATATATATTAATTTTATTATTGTCAATTGTCAATATATTGAAAAATTAAGATTTATTTGCTGTAGAAATAAACTGCAGAGATCCTTTCTTTTGTTTGCTTTCGGTTCCATTTTTAAGAACTTTCTAACTCTGTCTTCTGGTAATCATGCTACGTGCCCCAGTCCGCTTATTTTCTTTAATTTTAAAGTGCTTTTCATCGGGCGATTTTGATGCAGATCTACTAATATAAAAGCTCATTCTTTCCTATTGCTTTTCGATTTTATTTCCTTCATAGACACGTCTTGGCATTTTCATTTTTTGTATTAGCAGCTTCTCTTGTTCGCTGTTCCAATTTGATTGCCCATAATTCTAAAACATCTAAAATTACTGAACCCATTATGGTTCTTTTAAATCCTTTTCTTGAGTTTCCTCGCTAGTAAATTCGATTTTACTATTTTCAGCAGTTGCACTGCATTCCTACATTCACAATTAAAAGCCTAAAATTAAGCTTCTTCTTTTCTAGATTCCTATTGTTAATGTTAAAATACTCTTAGGATATTGATGAAGATTTTTCATTTGCCAATTCTTACACAATATATTAATATTACACTGTCATAATAATTCTTGTATATGTGCTGAGCTGACACAATAAATTTATCATTTAAGTCGGTAGATGAGATTTGAACGAAAGTGCCAGCTAACCAGCCACCATGTCCGTTCTAATTAAATATGCAATATATACATTTGGGTTTTAAATTATTAATAAATATCTATTTATTTTGATTAGTATTTATATATTAACTTATTACTTTAATATTTCAAAATTTATTTAAACCCGTGTTTTAATAATTTGTTCCTTTCGTTGCAGATTTGGTGAGGTATAAGAAAATGATTAGTCGAAAGGTCAGAATTTTTTTTCTAAGCATGCTTATATAAATATTTACATGTCTGTTGTTCCATCTTTTTATTTTGTTTTTGTTTATGTATATTGCGAGAATTTTACAAATTTAAATATTAGTTTTTGAATATTAATAAATTATTAATTTTGCTGATTTTAAATAAAATTTAATAATAATTCATTTAGACCGAGTACTAAGTTTAACAATAAGTACTTATTATAAATATTTAATGCGCCCTTTTTGAAGTTTTCATCAATTGCGTTCGTTAGTGAATAAGTTGCGATGTTAGTGTTAGCGTTAGAATCAGGATTAGTGTTAGATGTAGGGATTTACTGGTGTCAAAAAGGAAAAGATAGTTAGAGGAAGTGTCAGCACAGAGTCTTCAAAAAGTAGGCCCGATGTGCTATAAAAGGACCCGTTAGTTTGATTAGCTAGTCAATTTTTAATTTAGAACTATCGATTTTAGGATTAGGATTATTTATTGAAGAATGTTTAATCCAATATTAACACGTTCTTTTTCTATATTATTTAAATTAATATATTGTTAAAGTAGACCTAAATGTTTTAGATTCTATTGTCTCATAAATCTTAAAGTTCATATTTATTCGATACTTAATTTGCACGTTTCTACATATATGGACAACAGATGTGTTTCTTTTTGAAACTTCAATTATTGAAGTTTAAATTATTTTTTTAATATTATTAATTAGTGTCTAATTGCGTGTGTTACGATGACTAATCGAACTATATCGCGTACTGCCACAGACTATATTCAAGCGATAGTTAAATTATACAGTGTGTCGCGTTCAATACGGTTAAAATAAAGTGTTATAAAAATTCGTTCGCGTACGGTTATTAAATAAATGTGCTTGGAAGAATTTGGAACCACCATGAAGGATGTCCCTTTGTCCAAGGATTCTGTGATGAAGGTATTGAAAAATCTTTTATTATATTGATTTGACTTTTATTCGGCATAGATTAATGTTGTTATTATTTATGATTCCAAATAAATAAATATTTAATATTTATTTTCATGTCTATTAGTAGCTCACAGATTGTTAAAATTTCCACTTTTCTTATGCATAATAATTGTTTCGCCACACAACAGCTTCTTCAGATGTTTGTAATAAAGTAAATGCTAACTTACTTACTTTGTAAAACTATAAGATAATAAGTACGTATCTATATAATGTATAACAAGCCTATAATTACCCGACCAATAAATTCAAATTGAGAGTAAATTGTTCCGTAACTACTCGGCATAGTGGGTAGTTAGATCGAAGTTACGTTCAAGTCTACCAGTCTACTTAAATTACAAATTTATTGTATCACCTAGTATGTACTCTGTGTAATTAAGTATAAAATATACACATTTGGTTTTTAAATGATTAACAAATAGTTTTGAAAAATTGAATAGATGAGGCTGTTACTTGGTGAAGATCCATATTAATACGATGTAAAATAAAACAAAACAATTAATTTGTTTAATCTTCACTATATAAAACGTATATTTACTAAACGTTTACAAAAATGTGACGCGTTTCGCTAACACTGTAGCTTTATCAAACGACGATGGTATAATGATTATTCCACAAATGAAATGAGTGTATGCACATAAATTTGGTAATTACAGGTATATAAAGAAAGAAGCGATAAGCTGTTAACAAAGAAAGGAAGAGATAAGGCATTCAAACACAATAATCACATGGAAAAACCCTAATTAAATAAGTTTAGTAAAGGAGAACTATTTATATCTAGTTGGTCATTCAGTAAATTCCCAGACTTTTTATTTTTATTTATTTCCAGGGCTTCTAAGAGGTCTAATTTATGCGATTTATTTTGTACATGTAAGATTTCAAACTCCGGATCGAATGAATGGTTTTCAGATAATAAGTGATTTGAGTAATTAGAATCTAGTTTTTTGTTATCATAACTACGTTTATGTTCTGAAATTTTAGTTTTTAAATTTCTGAAAGTTCTATCAATATAAATTTTGTCACAATTACTACCACATTTTAATTTATATACCCCTGATTTATTAACTTTTGAAGATTTGGATTTATTGTTTTTAATGAACTTTGCTAAATTGTTGTCTGTTTTAAAGTATGTATTTAGGTCTGAAGTTTCTAAACATTTTTTAATTTTAATTGAAGGTTTTTCTATGTAGGTTAAACTTTTAAATTGATTATTTTTATTTTTACTCTTATCAGAAGGAAATACTTGTTCTAATTTATTATTTTCACAATTTAAAGCCATATTTACATTAAAAGCTAAGACATAGCTCCACAATTAATAGCGCATTAATGTGATTTTTTTTGCATAAACTCTTTAATAAATGAAACATTTTTATTTCCCCTAAATTTTAAATTAATAACACTTTTAATTTTTATAGTACCATATGGATTCAAAACATTTTTTATAAGTGTATTTTTCAAAAATGTATGTTTTAAATTAACTAATATCATTTACTTATCTGTCAAATGTGATTAGTTTTAAATGTGAGAATATTAGTAAATAATAAATCTTCTGTTTATGTATAAATTATTTTTTAAAAATATTGATGGGGCAATTTAAAATTAGAGTAAAAAGGAACAGTTGAATATGATAACCGTTATCATTTAAACACAATCTAACTCGACGTTTCATATTTTCAAAAATTCGATTACATTCTTCTTGAATTTTTGCTTTTAATTGATCAATAGTATGGATAAGTTCTTTATAAACTGTATTTTTTAAATGAGGAAATAGAAAATAGTGTAATGGTGTTAAATTAGGTGACCAAGGTGGACACGAATTTTCTGTGCTAGCATTAACTAAACGATTGTCATAAAATTCCCTTAAATAATAGTAGTTTGTGCCGTATGTGCTGTTGCACCATGTTGTTGGAAATGCACTGGGTTAAAAATATTTCTAAAATATTATCTCTGTATCGCTCGACTGTCACCGATCCAAGAAAATAGGTCCAATAATTCGTCTTTGTGAAAGACCTACCCAGATACCTAGTTTTAAAGGATGTATTGGCGTTTCTCAAAAATAATTAGGATTATTAGCACTCCATATTTTCATTGTTGGTGTATTTATATAACCAGACAAATGAAACCATGCTTCATCTGAAAAGAATATTAAATTTAAATTGTCATCGTCCATTGTATTGATAAACCAATTGCAATATGTTACCCTGTTTTCATAATCTGGACGCAATAGTTCATGATATAAATTTATTTTGTACGGATATAACCCCAAATCTTTCTTATTAATTTTTTGGCAAGTGCTATATGACTTATTAACTTGTTGGAACAGTTTCCATATAGATAAAGAAGGGTCATCCAACATCCTTTGTTGCACATCTGTAACAGCATCTTGAGTACGTACTGTAGGTCTGCCACTACCTTTTTTTCGTTGAACACTTCCAGTATCTCGAAATTTACTTACTATATAACGAAAGTCATTATAAAATATGGCTTCATCAATTATTACGTCTGGATATTTCAAACGAAACTCTTGTAAACATGGTTGACTTCTGTACCTCCATTCACCATTTTCGATATAATACCAATAATAACCCGGTTTAAAGAACACATATCACATATTAAATACAATAGATCGGATAAATCTAACGTTGCCAACCATGCTTTAAGTACACTGCACAATGTGTCGATTAAAGAGTTGAAACTTGCCAAGGCCATTAATAACCCCCGCGATCTTGGCGCCTACTAAAGTATTCATATCGCTAAAAACAAACAAAATTCTATGAACAGAGATAAAGGACCGATCCCCTTCACCTGTCTCTTTTAATTCTAAGAACCGTAAATAAAAAGGTCGTGGACGTTTCAAATTGGGGAAAAAACATATGTGGGTGCCGTTTTCCTTAAGAGAGGTAATATTTTGTCGATCCTTTCGTTCAATATATTTGCATGTTTGAGTTAGTGTATACGTGGACGCCGTGTAAAGTTGTTGCGTAAGCAGTTATACTAGCTTTACTGTGCCCCATGTGCGACACCTTGATTAGTGGTTTTACCTACTGATGATGACAACTTAGTTGTCGAAATTCGTATTTAGGATACGATTAATAATTGTGGTAAGGGGTTTTATGCCTTTTTTAAAGTTTTTTCGATATATTCATTGCGAAAATATAACTCAATAATTAACGCCCTTTGTTGATCAGTAAATAATATTTTTAATAAGTTAACAATTAATTCAATATAATAAGTTACTACCAACGTTAACTAACCAGAATTCTGACAATTAAAATTAATCACATTTGACAGATAAGTAAATTAAGTTAAGACATAAATACCTTTTTCAAATATACGTAATCCAAACCCGCCACTTATAAAAAGTGTTT
Organism: Melolontha melolontha; assembly: GCA_935421215.2. Taxonomy (NCBI): domain Eukaryota; kingdom Metazoa; phylum Arthropoda; class Insecta; order Coleoptera; family Scarabaeidae; genus Melolontha; species Melolontha melolontha. The sequence continues at coordinate 24,333,981 of OW285240.1, read as the reverse complement.
TAAATCATATAGTATAATATACTATAGTATAATATACTTAATAATAACATAAACACTTTTATTGTGCTCAGGTTTTAATAATTCGTTTCTTTTGTTGCAGGTTTAGACACGAACACTAATCGTTCTCGTTCGAGTAACGGCGTTGCGAAAGATACGGTTTAATAAAGTGTTATAAAAAATTCTTTGGTCTACGGTTATTAAAAAAAAGGGCTGTGTTGTGTGATTGGAGCCAGGATGTTCCTTGTCCAAGGATTTTACGATGAAGGTAATGAAAGTTTTAAAAATTTTGTTTGACTATTTGGTATATATTACCTAATTTTATTATTGTCAATAATCGTCAACTTATTGAAAAATGAATATTTATTTGCTGCAGAAATAGACTCCGGTGATCCTTTTTTGCTTTCGGTTCTATTTTTAAGAACTTTGTAACTCTGTGTTCCGGTAATCATACCACGTGTCTCAGCCATCTTGTTTTCTTTAATTTTGTAATGAGTTCTACAGAGTGATTTCGATACAGTTAATATGAAAGCTCATTTTTTCCTATTGATCTCCGATTTTATTTCCTTCATAGACACATCTTGGTATTTTCATTTTTTATATCACCAGCTTCTCGTGTTCTCTATTCCCATTTTATTGGCCATAATTTCAAACCACTTAAAATTACCGAACCTATTACCATCTTTCAAACCCTTTTCTAGATTTTTCTGGTCAGTAAATTCGACTCCAGTATTTTCGTATTTCCACCATTAAATTGAATTAATTTCCTTTGTTTGAAGGTTTTGTCGTTAGTGTTGCCATTCAAGTGTGTTATTGGAGTTGCACAAAGAAATACAGTATTGTTATATACAAATACACTTAGGGTATTAATTATTAGGGTATTAATTTGTGTAGGTGGATGAGATTTGAAGGCACCTACCATGTTCGTTGCAATTAAATATGAAATACGTATATACATTTGGGTTTTAAATTATTAAGAAATATTTATCTATTTTAATTAGTATTTGTAAAGTAACTTATTATTTTAATATTTAAAGATATATTTAAACCCGTGTTTTAATAATTTTTTTCTTTTGTTGCAGATTTGGATACGAGGTATAGAAAATGATTCGTCGAAAGGTCAGGATTTTTTTTTCTAAGCATGCTTATATACTTATTTACACGTCTGTTGTTCCATCTTTTTATTTTGTTTTTGTTTATGTATACAAAGAATTTTACAAATTTAAATATTAGTTTTTGAATATTAATAATTCGTTAATTTTGCTGATTTTAAATAAAATTTATAATAATTCATTTTGAATGTTGACAAAGTTTAACAATAAGTAGGTACTTATTATAAAAATTTAATGCACCTTTTAGAAGTTTTTATCAATTGCGTTTGTTAGTGAATAGGTCGCGATGTTAGTGTTAGCGTTAGAATGATGATTAGTGTTAGATGTAGGGATTTATAGGTGTGAAGAAGGAAGAGATAGCTAGAGGAAGTGTCAGCACATAGTTTAAGTAGGCCCGATGTGCTATAAAAGGACCCGTTAGTTTGATTAGCTTTTCAATTTTTAATTTAGAACTATCGATTTTAGGGTTACGATTATTTATTGAACAATGTTTAATACAATATTAGAAAAAAAAATTATATAAATTAATATCATGTTAAAATAGACTTAAATGTGTATAAATTATATTGTTCTCTAAATATTAAAATTAATATTGTATTATTTATTTAAATATGGAATTGTTCAACATTTAATTTGTATGGTTTTACATAACGTGTGTTCATTTGAAAAGTCAATCTATGTTACTTTGAAATTTTGATAGAATAAGACGCAAATATATTAATATGTGTTAGTTGTTCCGCAAACGTAAATCCAAATGACATTTGATAATGTCAATCACATTTGTTATTTATTTGTATGTATGAAACTGTCAAAATATACGACTTCGTAGATTAAGTAGTAAACTTTAATTTACGACATACTTCAAAATGTTCTCAGTAAATCACATGCTACTAGATTGACTTTTCAAATGAACACCCGTTATATGGACAACAGACGTGCTTGTTTCGAAACTTCAATTATTGAAGATCAAGTTATTATTATTTTTAATTAGCAACTCATTGCACGTGATACGATGACCAATCGAGTAATAATTAAATATACCGCGTGTCGCGTAAGATACGGTTTCTGAAATATTGATAAAAGATCTTGAAATTAATATTTAATCAAATTTGGATTTGTTCAATAATTAATTTGCCTGCTTTTGTGTACACACAATTATAGTTACACATAGTTCATGTATAAACTGTTGTCGATTAATTTTGTTATTATTGTGCTTCGAACTGCTTACGTGTTCTTTACATTGTGTTTTTGACCAACACATTAGATATGTATTGCACACTAAACATTTAATTTTTGAGCCATCGCATAATTAAGTCCGGGAAAGCCATAATAAACTTATTCACATCGTCTGACAACGGTCGTTTTCTCGATTTATGTGTCGACGACATTTTATTACGTATGCTTACACTTAGATGCAGTCTAAGCAAGTGCCAAACACATACTGACTGCTTTATATTAGTTCTGATGCAATACAATCATCCTCACATCGGCGCACATGGCGCGCACGGAAATTGGTCTGCTCTACTGATTAATATACTTTTTCTACATAAATAAATGAAATTCACGATTATATATTTATATACTCGTGGAAGATGAGGGGGGCGGAGCAAGCAGTTATAAATATAGTGCAGCATAATGTTTTTAGTAGATGCTACCGAATTAGGGTACGTATTATGATATGTTTTTATATCTAATGCCACAAATATTGTAATACGTAAATTATAAAGTATTACATATTCTTTAATGCGAATAACGATTTATTTGCATTAACAGGGAGGTTCAAAGATAATAAATTATAGAAAAAAAAACTTGACTTAATCAAAAAATCATATTTTATGTCTGTATATTAGTTATAATGGATAACATACGAACCCATCATAACAGAATTAAATTTATGAATAATATTTCTTTAAATTAATATAATTAATTTATTTTTAATTGCTGTATCCAATGATGGATTAATACTTGTGTTTATTATTAGTTGATATAAGTATAATACGAGCTACAATTATTGAGAATAGAAAGATTGATACAAGTTTTCAGAATTTTTATTTTAAATATGTTCAAAGTAATTGCCATCAACAATAATACACTTAACCATTCGTTCCTTCCATAGTTCAAAAGCATGCAGCCAGCTGTCTTTAGGGGTACTATCAAAAAAACACTTAACGGCGATATCAATTTCTTCTTCTGACTGGAACCTTTTCCCTCTCAAATGTTTTTTGAGTTCAAAAAATAGCCAGAAGGCACACATCGCCAAATCCGGTCAGTAAGGAATGGAGGATGTTCTAAAACTTTGATTTTGTTTTCAGCTAAATACTGTACAGTTATCTCTGCTGTATGGAACGACGCGTTATCATGATGTAACATAATTCCTTTTCTTGGCACCTTACTGAATACAGTAGGCAAACAATTTTCAACATACCATTTAGCGGTAACTGCCTTTTTCATTGCTCGATACTTTTTCACTATCGTAGGGGTTTCCTCATCTTCATGTATCCAGATTCGGCTTTCATGGCGAGTGAGAACATCAAAAAATGGTGTGTACGTTTCATCACCAGTTACAATTTTAGAAATAATTTGATGGCCTCCACCACCATCTTCTTCACTGCAGTAATTATTTTGGGATTAACAACAGTTGAAGGAGGTCCAGCGCTATTTTTGTGTACAACCGAGTTACAACATTGTTAAAATTCTTTATACCATCTATAAACAGTAGCCAATGATGGTGCGAGATCCCAAAATGCCGATTTTAAGCTTTCCTCAAACTCATACGCGCTCAAGCCTTTCTTAAAATCCTAGTAAACCATTATCCGAAAGTTCTCTCGTCATAATTCCATTTTTTCGATAACAGAAGCGTATTCTATAGGTTATTTCTTAGACACTATTCAACCGAATTGCACAGACTAAATTGTATTTGACAGATAAAATAACGCACTATTTGATAAACAACAATTTGTTTTTCATAGGTAACTAGATTTTTCTATTCTCAATAATTGTAGCTTATCCCTCGTAATAGATTGTGTTAATTTTATGGTTCGTAACACTTATTAATGCTATTTTGTTAAATTTAGTTAAGAATACTTAATATTAGATATTTTAATTATTTCACATATATTGGAAGACGAAAGGTTTATTTGTAGAAGCAAGATAATTTAGTTATAAACATCTTCTTTTGCAGGTTCTATTATCAAAACAAAGCTATATCACTGCTTTTCTTTTCGCGTCTGATTATTAATTTCTTGGCGATTTCAAATATGAATGTTTCTATTTCATTGTACGTATCAAAAGCAGCATCTCTGCTTTCAGTTTTTATTATTTTGTGAACTTGCACATACCAATTCTTCATATTTAGTCATATCGTATTCTTTGTTCCTTTGTATATTTGTTTTAGAAAATACTATCTTCAGTTAGTGATCTCTAGTAGGCACATCATTAATTTACTAAAGGACGTTCAAAGCATTCGCTTACATAAGATAAAAGAATTACTCCCTATTTGGCAGAGGACTTGAATTTGATCAAAAAATTTTAAAAAAATTCTCCTAACAAGAAACCTAATTAATTTGTCGTATATGCTTCTCTGCAATTTCTTGAAAAAGTTCTTTAAATTATTTTAATTTTAAATCATGGCTTATATCGAGACAGTGTGTGATTTGTGAAACGATGAGGGAATAAACCTATTTCATCCACCTGATGAAGCCATTGTATGGCGAAACAATATTGTAGTGGTATTTACAATAAAAGAATTTTTGAAACTAGAAGTTTAATTACTTATTTCTTAGCGTTATAATGAAGTTTCAATAAGTATCTCCTTCGTCAATTAACTATTGAATAAACCTTTTATAAACATTTCATATATTTTTTGATTATTTCTTCGGATAGAATATTAATAATCATTTCATTATTAGATAGAATATTATTAATCATTTCACGACAACTACAAGGCAATTAAGCGAAAGCTAGGAATATTTCCCATAAATTTAAAGGTCCCAGTTTATTAGAAGATGAAAGTTTTACTTCCAATACCTAAAGAATCCAGAGATCCTCCTATATTATTGGGCCAAGATAAAATTCAGTAAGGGTATTTGTTCAGAAAGGATGCTTTGAGGTTCTCAACGGTTGTACACTTTCTCTTATTTACACCATAACACCAGTACTTTGTTAAAATTGGGATCTTCTATGGAAATTTTTAACAAACGTACTATAAAATCAATAAATGGAAATTAAAGACAATGCTTTTATAAACAACGCTCAAAAATTTAATTTCTAAAATTTTAATATATTCACATATTCCATTTTATTAAAAAATTAAAAATTTGTTTGTTCAGAAGTAGAATCCAGAAGTACACCTTGTTTTTTGTGTTTGTAGCAATATAATTTTGAAGCCTTCTATAAAGATATTTGAGTTACATTTGCTTGTTCATACTGATGGTTTTTCATAAATTAAATTACTTCCATTTTAATATTATTTTATAATGTAGGAAACAAGAGGGTTTAAAAACAATTCTGACTCTAAATCATGATTTATATCTGGATTGTGTGTAATTTGTGAGGACTGCGATGTCCTACAAATGGAATATATTCGATCTCAACATCTAAGTCTTTTTTTAACTATTTCTTTAGACAAAGTTGTTGGTGAAACATTAATGGAATAATTCCGTAGTAATTCCAAAATACTGAAACAGAAGCTAGAAATACTTAAATTTACATATTTTAATACCTTCAAGTACCCCCATTTACTTGAAATATGAAAGATTTTCTTGCGATAGCAACAATTCTATCTAGTCCTTAAATTTTGTTTGCTTTAGACTACAAAATACAAATTCTCCGGATTTCAATATTTCCACCAAGAATTGCATCTTCATACATCCACACTTTTCATCAATCACAAGAAGTCAGCATGCATCTCCTTCTTCAAAACATGCAGTCTTAAATGCATAATTTTAGATACTCCTTGAATTTATAATTTATCCATCTAATTGTAATTATCAAGGTTATATGATTTTTGTAAGTAAGTGATTTTTTGTGTTCGCCGTTTAAGAGACATTGCGCGCGTTATGATGACCAATCGAACTATATCGCGCGCTGTCACAGACTATATTCAAGTGATAGTTAAATTATACGGTGCGTCCCGTTAAATACGGTTAAAATAAAGTGTTAATAATGCTATAAAAATGCGTTCGCGTACGGTTATTAAATGAAAGTGTTCGGAAGTGATTGGAACGACCATGAAGGATGACCTGATGCCAGGATGCTGTAATAAAGGTAATGAAAATCTTTTCATTGTATTGATTTGACTTTTATTTTTTGGCATAGATTATTGTTATAATTTATTATTTTAAGTAAAGCAATATTTAATATTGATTTAATTCAGCCTTTATGAAAATTAATCTTCGTGTCAATTAGTATTTAATAAACACATATTTTGTTAAAATTTTCACTTTTTCATACATAATTATACATAACAATTGTTTCGCCACACAACAGCTTCTTCAGATGTCTGATAAAGTAAATGCTAACTTATATATATATATTTGTGAAACTCTAAACGTATAAATATGTATCTGTAATGTAGAATAATCCTATAATCAAGCAACCAATAAGTTCAAATTCAAAGGAAATTCTTCCCTAAATACTCAATCCAGTGATAGTTAGATCGAATTTACTTTCTAGTTTTACCAATCTGTTTAAATTACAAATTTATTGTGTCACCTGGTATATACTGGCTGTAATTTAACTTTAAATTATTACAAACATATTTTCTTTTAATTATATTTATAATTTATATTTATTATTTTCACAAATAAAAATATGTTTTAAATATGTATTAAAAGCTAACACATTACTTTCCAATTAATAGCGTATTAATGTGATTTTTTCCATAAACTTTATAAAATAATAAACCCTTCTCGTTTTCTCTAAATCTTCAATTTATAACATTAATTTTTATAGTATAATATGCTTCATATTAAAATAAATACATTTAATTTGCCCGGTTTTAATCATTTGTTTCTCTTGTTACAGATTTGGACATGAACACTGTCATTCTCGTTAAATTAACCGCGCTGCTAGAAATACGGTTAAAATAGAATATTATAAAAAATTCGTTCGTGAGCGGTTATTAAATAAAGTGTTGTATCGTGCCATTGGAGTCAAGATGCTCTTTGACCCAGGATTCAAGGATGAAGGTAATGAAATTTTTTAAATTTTGTTATTGTCAATAATCGTCAATTTATTGAAGAATTAGATTTATTAATGTGATTTTTTTTGTATAAATTCTTTAATATATTATGAATACCTGTAATACGTCCGGATTATAATCATTTGTTTTTTTTTACTTGCAGATTTGGGCACCAACACTAACCGCGATTCCGTCGATCTCCTTAAATTAACCGCGTTGCGAAAGATACGTTTAAAATAAAGTGCTATCAAAAATTCGTTCGTGTACGGTTATTAAATAAAAGTGTGTGGTGCCATTGGAGTCAAGATGTTCTTTCTGCCAGGATTCAACGATGAAGGTAATGAAATTTCGTTGATTTGACTATTTGATATAGATTAATTTTATTATTCTCAAAAATTGTTAATTTATTTAAAAATGAATCATTAATTGCTGTAGAACTGGACTGCAGAGATCCTTCCCTTTTTCGTTAATTTTTAAGAGTGATTTTGATGCAGTCCTGTTAATATGAAAGCTAATTCTTTCCAAATGATTTTTAATTTTCTTTCCTTTAGTATACGCGCCTTTGTACTTTCGTTTTTTATATCACCAGGTTCTCCTGTTCTCTGTTTCTATTTTATTGCCCGTAATTCTAAGCCAACTAAAATTACTGAACCTAATACGGTCTTTAAATCCTTACCTTAATTTCTCTGGTCAGTAAATTAGATTTTAAATTCAATATTTTCCGCAGTGACACTGCATTCCTACCCCCTCTAGTAAAAGTCATAAATTAATATATTCTGTTTACAGGTTCTTGTTGTTAATATTCCTACTCAAGTATGTTGTTGAAATTATACACAGAAGTACATTATTGTTACCAACAAATATTCATAGGACATTTGATGAAGATTCTTCATCTGCCTATTTTCTTCATACATCTACAATTCATAGTACTATCATAATAATTCTTACGTGTGTGATGACACAATTTACATCTGCGAGTGGAATTTGAACGTAATTACGATCTAACTGCAAACCATGTTCGCCGTAATTAAATATAAAGTATACATATTTGAATTTTATATATGAACAAATATCTATCTATTCTTCTTAGAGTTTATAAATTTACTTATTATTTTAATATTTAAAAATATATTTAAACCCTTGTTTTAATAATTTTTTTCTTTTGTTGCAGATTTTGATACGAGGTATAGAAAATGATTCGTCGAAAGGTCAGGATTTTTTTTCTAAGCATGCTTATATACATATTTACACGTCTGTTGTTCAATCTTTTTATTTTATATTTGCATATTGCGAGAATTTTACAAATTTAAATATTAGTTTTTGAATATAAACAAATCATCAATTTTGCTGATATAAAAAAACATATTAATAATTCATTTTGAACGTCCACAAAATTTAACAATAAGTATGTACTTATTATAAACATTTAATGCGCCTTTTTTGAAGTTTTTATCAATTGCGTTCGTTAGTGAATAGGTCGCGATGTTAATGTTAGCGTTAGAATGAGGATTAGTGTTAGATGTAGGGATTTACAGGTGTGAAGAAGGAAGTAATAGTTAGAAGAAGCACAGAGTCTACAAAAAGTAGGCCCCATGTGCTATAAAAGGACCCGTTAATTTAATTATCTAGTCAATATTTAATTTAGAACTATCGATTTTAGGATTAGGATTATTTATTGACGAATGTTTAATCTAATATTAGAAAAAAAATTATATTATTTAAATTAATCTCATGTTAAGGTAGACTTAAATGTGCCTAAATTCTATTGTCCTTTAAATATTAAAATTAATATTGTATTATTTATTTAAATATGGCATTGTTCAACATTTAATTTGTATGGTTTTACATATATGGACTACGGACGTGCTTGTTTCGAAACTTCAATTATTGAAGTTTAAATTATTATTATTTTTAATTAGCAACTCATTGCACGTGATACGATGACTAATCGAACTATATCGCGTACAGTCGCAGACTATAGCCAAGTGATAATTAAACATTCCCCGTGTCATGTTAAATACGGTTTCTGAAATATCAAAAGAAAATCTTGAAATTAATATTTCTTCAAATTTGGGTTTGTTCAGTATTTAGTTTGCCTGCTTTTACGTCTATTGACAACAAATGTGATTCTGTTTGAAGCTTTGAAATTTCAAGTTTCCTTTTGACGCAGTTTCTTCGCAGGGGGGGGGGGGGGGGGTCGTATTTAAATTCTGGGACCCAATTGGAAACCCAGTTGCTGTTCGTTTTTCAATCTCCTTACGTTGATTTAATTACTCATTTCGTGTATGTAGTAAGTAGACCTTAATGTTGCCAATTTTTTTAAACAATCATATTTAGGAAATTTCAACCAATTACAACAGCGTCTAATTTGCATTGTCTACAGAAACAAATGAGATCTACGATTACATCTTTTTAATATTCCTGGTGGGAGCAGGGGAGCAAGCAATTATAAATAAAGTGAAAGATACTGTTTAGTTTTTTTAGTGGATTTTACCAAATTAGGGTTTGTATTATAATATATTATTAGATCTAACTCTACAAGTATTGTAATACTTGAATTATTACATATTACAATTGTGTTTAATGCAAACGATTTATTTGCATAAGCAATCGATGCTGATTAATATGCATTTTTTACATAAATAAATGAAATTCACGATTATATATTTATATACTCGTGGAAGATGAGGGGCGGTGGGGCAAACATTTATAAATATAGTGAAACATCGTGCTTAGTTTTTTTAGTAGATGCTACCGAACTAGGGTACGTATTATGATATGTTTTTATATCTAATTCCACAAATATTGTAATACGTAAATTATTAAGTATTACATATTCTTTAATATTAATATTTTAATATTATTTTATAATGGAGGAAGCAAGAGGGTTTAAAAACAATTCTGACTCTAAACCATGATTTATTTCCAGATTGTCTGTAATTTGTGAGGAATGCGATATCCTACAAATGGAATATATTCTTTCTCAACATTCTAAATAATTTTTTAACTATTTCTTTTGGCAAAGCTGTTTGTAACCCAAAACATTAAGTGAATAATTCCGCAGTAATTCCAAAATACTGAAACAAAAGCTAGAAATATTAAATTTATACATTTTAATACTTTCAAATTACTCCCGTTTACTTGAAATATGAAAGATTTCCTTGCGATAGCAACAACTGTATCTAGTCCTTAAATTTCGTTTGCCATAGACCACAAAATACAAATCCTTCGGGTTTCAATATTTCCACCAAAAATTGCATCTTCATACATCCATACTTTTCATTTATGATAATAACTAATAACACAAGAAGTCAGCATGCATCTCCTTCATCAAAACATGCAGTCTTAAATGCGTAATTTTAGATACTTCTTGAATTTATAATTTATTCATCTAATTGTAAGGCAATAGTATCAAGGTTATATGATTTGTAAGTAAGTGATTTGATGTGTTCGCCGTTTAAGAGACATTGCACGCGTTATGAGGACCAATTGAACTATATCGCGTGCTGTCACAGACTATGTTCAAGTGATAGTTAAATTATACGGTGCGTCCCGTTAAATACTGCTAAAATAAAGTGCTAATAATGGTATAAAAATTCGTTCGCGTACGGTTATTAAATAACAGTGCTTGGAAATGAATGGAACCACCATGAAGGATGACCCTATGCCAGGATGCTGTAATGAAGGTAATGAAAATCTTTTTATTGTATTGATTTGACTTATTTTGTTTGGCATAGATTATTGTTATAATTTATTATTTCAATTAAAACAATATTTAATATTTATTTAATTCAGCCTTGATGAAAATTAATATTCGTGTCAATTAGTAATTAATAAACACATATTTTGTTAAAATTTTCACTTTTTCATATATAACAATTGTTTCGCCACACAACAGCTTCTTCAGATGTCTGAAATAAAGTAAATGCTAACTTATATATTTGTGAAACTTTAAGCGTATGAACATATATAATGTAGAATAATCCTATAATCAACTAACAAATAAGTTCAAATTCAAAGGAAATTCGTCCCTAATTACTCAATGCAATGATAGTTAAATCGAATTTAATTTCTAGTTTTACCAATCTGTTTAATTTAAAAATTTATTGTGTAACTGATCTTTAAATTATTACAAACACAATTCTTTTTTATTAATTTATTATGCCATTGTTCAATATTTAATTTGCACGCTTTTACAACAGACAACAGACGTGCTTCTTTTTGAAACTTCTATTATTGAAGTTTAAATTATTTTTATTATTATCACTGATTAGCCAGTCATGGTGTGTGTACTATGACTATTCGAACTATATCGCGTACTGTCGCAGGATTTAGTCAACTAATAATGAACTATACGGTGTATTGCGTTAAATACGCTTAATATAAAGTGCTAAAAGTGTAATTATAAAAGTGTCCGGAAGTGATTGGAACCACCATAAAGGATGTCCTTTGTCCCAGGATTCTGCAATAAAGGTAATGAAAATCTATAGTCAAGTGGTAAGTAAATATACGGTGTGTCATGTTAGATACGGTTCCTGAAATCTTGAAAATCATATTTTATTATTTATTTAAATATGGCATAATTCAATATTTAATTTTCAAGCTTTATGTATATACATATATTTATATACATATGTATATATACATATATATATATATAAATATATATATATATATATATATATATATATATATATATATATATATATACATATATAGTAAACTTAATAAGTCGGCGATTAAAGGTCTGGTTTATTACTTCAAAGTATATATATTTAAAACAACCCTACATGTTTCGGCAATGATGCCTTTGTCAAGGATATAAAAAATATAAATCTATTTATATTTTTTATATCATATAAACCAAACCTTTAATCGCCGGCTTATTAAGTTTACTATATCATACCAAGGTCACGAAAATATTATATTTATACATATATATATATATATTGATATAGTGCGGAAAGCTGCCCCACGTTGTGGTGACAATTAATGATATATTACTGATAACAGCCCCTAAGTTCGACCGCCGATTAATGATATAGTGCTGACGTGGTATAAGAAAATAAGAAAATATATTAATTATAAATATAAATAAATTTAGAAAGAATACCCTGTATTATGCTAGCTCAAATGTAATAAATAAAAGATAATCTGAGATGAATACTGCTTATCTCAGGGTCAAAGGTAGGTTCCGGACGTACAGAAAGCTACACAAGAGTACATACAATAAAACGACTAGGTCAATAATAATTATAATATATTTTAGAAATCAACTGATGTCCTTTTCCAATTATAAAACAAGATATAATATATAAAAGTTGTATAGATACTTTGAAATGTCGTGAGTAAATTTGGAAATTTGGTATCTGATCTCGAGAAAAGTTAAATCTTTAATATAATTAAGGTAAACAATCTTTACAAAATACCTGTCACTTTAAGTACAAATGGAAATGTCAAATCACGTGTCTTCTAACATGTAAAATGTTCCGTAGAAAACCAACAGATGCAGCAAAGGCAGGTTACGAAATCCTTATTACGAACGTCTGGTAGATAATATAGTTGTAGAGTCGCACATGGTCCTCTTGCACGATGTAAACAGCAAGGTTATGTGTATATACGATTTCCAGATAAGTGTATCTTGTCCAAACATTTCCAAAGATAATTCCAGTAGCTTCTTTAGTAAAACTGCATAAACGAAGAAAGATTAATATATAGAAGGAATCAAAATAGTGAAGATTATTTGGTTTCCTTGATCTCCACACACGAAGAAAATCTTCTCGCAAGGTAAATATGTCAAATAATTATAAATTATCCATTTTCTGGTGATTAGAACGTTGTTATAAGTTATTATAAGAATAATTTCGTAGAGGAATTCAAAAATAACACTTAATTATCCAACTGCATGCAAAAAAACTTCTCAATCAATAATAAAATAATAATCAATAGTATTGTTTTTCGTGTCCCGGTTCCCATAAGATAAATTTGTATTTCCATAAATCAGATTTTCTTAGGAATTTGTACAATGATCTCGAAAATTATATTAAAGACAACTATGACAAATTCAAATAAATAATAATTTTGAATGTTACTTTTGTAAATAAAATATATAATTTAGTAATGAAAATAATTCTGACAGCTAAACGTCATGCTGATAAAATCTACTCACATATTCCAAATTACAAATTTAGAAATGATATTATCCAAGGAACAATAAAAGATATTACAATACTAAAAGAAATATATGTATAACAAAGAATATAACTATAATCAGATTTAGAAAACCTAGATCTTCGCGGAAAAATATAAAGATATTTAAATAAAGAGCGAGTAATAAAGATAGACTGAATATAATTTACAATGTTTATCGATATCAATATTTCTAAATCCAACTATGGTTTTACATTAATATACAAAAATTTAGCTATTCAATAATCTAAAAATTCTTACAATGGAGACTGTGGTTAAATAATAATTTAAAAAAGGTATATAACCCCTTACCACAATTATTAGTCGTATCCTAAATACGTTTTTCGACAACTAAGTTGTCATCATCAGTAGGTAAAAAACTACTAATTAAAGTCACACGGGGCACAATAAAGTAAGATAAACGCTTCCGCACAACTACTATACACTGCAACCCTGTAAAGACTGGGACAGTCTTAGTTGTCGAAATACGTATTTAGGATACGACTAATAATTGTGGTAAGGGGTTATATACCTTTTTTAAATTATTCAATAATCTCACAATACATTATTTTTCAGATATAACATTCTCGGATCTGTTATCTTATAAGCAGAAGAATTTGATATGTGGGTTAATTGCCCTACAACAATATATATATATATATATATATATATATATATATATATATATATATGTTTCCTATTAATGCAGTCTCTCCGAGAGGGTCGTATTTAAATTCTGGTACCCAATTGGGAACCCAGTTGCAGTTCGTTTTTCAATTACTCATTTTGTGTATGTAGGAATTCCAATTCAAATAGTAAAAAACAATATATGTAATTATAGCTTGATAATTAAAGTATCAACTTTGTATGAAGTTTGTCAGGTTTTAAAGCATACTTCATGAAATTGCGATTGATAAGCATTGATTTATTATTTAATATCTCCAATTACTTTAACCAATCATAGCAGCATCTGCAATTTACATTTTCTACATAAACAAATGAGACCTGTAATTATGTATTTTTATAATCGCGGCGGGGATAGAGGGGGGCTCCATCAGTTATAAATGAAGTGAAACATAGTGTTTATTTTTTTTAGTGGATGTTACCGAATTAAGGTATGATTTATGGTATATCATTAAATCGAATTCACAAATATTGTATCACGTGAATTATTACATATTACAATTTTTATAATTCGAACGATTTATTTGCATTAACAAGGAGATTCAGAGATAATCAATTATAGAAAACAAAGCTTGAGTTTAGGTATCAAAAAATCATATTTTATCTATATTAGTTATATAATGGATAGTATACGAATACATATAACTGAACGATTATGTTAAATTTATGATGATGTTTCTTTTAATTCATTTACTTAATTTTTTATTTCATTCTATATGCAAAGATAGATTAATAGTTGTATTTGTTACCCTAATATTGATACAACTTTTGCTCTGTCTTATCGATTAGAAATATCAATAATCCAAAATATTAATTCAATCATTCCATGGCAATTCCAAGATATTGAAGCGAAAGCTAAGAATAGTTAATATTATATATTTTAATAATTTAACTTGACACAATTTATCAATGGTCGAAAGATTTATTTGCAAGAACAAGAGAATCCAGAAATATGTACTACTTTTTTTTTGAATCAATGGAATATTAACTTATTGGTCTTTTCAATTAGTAGTCTCTCATAGGAAAATAATCAATTTATTAAAAAATGTTAAAGGCATTCATTTACATGAGATAAAAGAATTGTATATTTCAATTATTTTAATTGGATTTGATAGACAAATTGAATTTCATCAAACTATTACAGTTTCTCTTGTGATAACAGATCTAATTAATTTGTCATATATACATCTAAGCAAGTCTTTCATGTGAATGATGGAGAGGTTTTCCAATTACAATCATCGCAATTATTTTCGTATATACCTGATTTCGAATTCAAATTAACTTTATCTTTGGTATTCCCTAGGAGACTTTTGATAGTATTTTCGGACCGAAAGGCAACTTGGAGACCGCGTTTTTCACAACTTTATTAATGTTTTTCGTGATAGGGTGGTATGGTAAACACATGTACTTTTTCTCCTGGTTACTTTGAGATACCAAACTTGTGGATTCACGGATTGTATTTTTTAGTTTTGTTTTTCTAATTAATTTATTGATTGATTTCTTTGTCAGAGCTATTATATTTCGCGATATATTTAATGAAATCTAGTTCTATTTCATCTCTCTTTTTTGTTAACGGAAAATTTAGTAACCGATTGACTAAGAAATTAAAAGAAGCTGTCTTATGTTGAAAACTATGATTTGAACCCGCAATGATGACTCTATTAACATTGGTTTCTTTCCGGAAAATATCGATTTCTATTTTATGTTTATTTCTAATCAGTAAAGTATCTAAAAATGGTATCCTGTCATTGTTTTCCTTTTCCACCGTAAGGAGAAAAAGTACATGTGTTTATCATACCACCCTATCACGAAAAACATTAATAAAGTTGTGAAAGAACGAGGTCTCCAAGTTGCCTTGCGGTCCGAAAATACTATCAAAAGTCTCCTAGGGAATACCAAAGATAAAGTTAATTTGAATTCGAAATCAGGTATATACGAAATTAATTGCGATGATTGTAATTTGAAATATATAGGCCGAACAAAACGACCAATAATAACCTGGTTTAAAGAACATATATCACATATTAAATACATTAGACCGGATAAATCTAACGTTGCCAACCATGCTTTAAAGACTCTACACAATATGTCGATTAAAGTGTTAAAAATTGTGAAGGCAATTAGTAATCCCCGCGATCTTGACGCATAGTAAAGTATTCATATCGCTAAAAACAAAAAAGAATTCTATGAACGGAGATAAGGGACCGATCGCCTACAGCTGTCTCTTTTCATTCTTAGAAAAGGAGGTAAAAAGGTCGTAGACGGTTCAAAAGAGTATAAGCACATGTGGGTGCCGTTTCCTTAAGAGAGGTAATTTTTGTCGATCTTTTCAGTCGATATATTTGTATTTTTAAGTCAGTGTATACGTGGACGCTGTGTAAAGTTGTTGCGCGATCAGTTGTGCTAGCTTTACTGTGCCCCATGTGCGACACCTTGATTAGTGGTTTTACCTACTGATGATGACAACTTAGTTGTCGAAGTACGTATTTAGGATACGATTAATAATTGTGGTAAGCGGTTAAATACCTTTTTTAAGTTTTTACTTAACCACAGTCTCCAAAGAAAGACTTTTGTTTCTATCCCTACAACTCAGACAGCGGCATTGTTGGAGACCTTATATAGCTATTTGTTCGTATATTACTATGCCTTGTGATTTTTGTTTAGTATTATATATATTTGTCATTTTATATTAAACGGTAAGAAGAGGTCTTAATGTTCAAGTGTTTCATCGACGCTATTATGTGACCTTACTTTTAATATTATCATTACACTGATGTCGATTAGTTTTATTATTGTATATTTATTACATTACTATTAATATTGTTAGTGTCTAGAAACACGGTTATCGTAATGTATGGTATTAACAGAGGTAATAGCAATTAAAAAGGAAACAGAAGCAATAATTTAGCATACAACATACAAAGCCTCTGTAATACTTTTCTGTGGTATGGGGTTCATGGTGTCTGTCAGATCAGAAAGCGAGAATAAAATATTCATATCGCACTTCATTTATACCTATATATATAGTAAGTTCAATCAGTTGGCGATTTAAGGTCTGACTTCAAAGTATATATATTCAAAACAACCCTACATGTTTCGGCAATGATGCCTTTATCAAGGATATAAAATATAAATGACAGTATACAAATGTCATATAATTGAGTTGCTATGGATAAAATTATTCAAAGATACATTCCAATTGAATAATAATAAATCATGCCTTAGTATTCCAAAAACAGAAAGACAAAGAAAACAGGGAAAAGCAAGACATGAGTTATTATTATGTATGCGCCCGCGGAGCGTCTTAAGATGCAAAGTTGTCGGCATTCGCCTTAAACGAGAAGGAAAACCACGAAAACCCACTCGGACAACTAGACAGGAATCAAAACACGGAACAGTCAGCATGATAAGCAAATGTATATGATATTTAAATGTAATTGATATTTAAATAACTTATATATAATTATATATATATATATGTATATATATAATTATATAACAAAAAAAAATATATTATAATGGTAAATTGTAGATCGTTACACAATTAAGTTATAGTATATACTATAACTGTAGAGATAGCTGATAAGATAACTGTATGGGATAGGACCGTTGTCCAAGTTCAACGTATAACTCTTATTTTTAACAATATGATGGTAAGAAGAAACGACATCACAAGGGGTTTACTATCCATTATCCACCCTCGACCTTTTTTGCCTCTTTTTTAAGATTGAAGAAAATATCTATTCGCAATATTACCGTTGTCCAAGTTCAAGGAATTACTTTTATTTTTAACAATATGAATGCTTTCATATGTGTCGAGATCTCTGGTGTTATTGATGGCTTTGACAAGTCTTAACCCTTTAACCGACAAGTTGCTATCTTTGTCTAAAACTTGATAAGCCACGCTAGATTTTTCTGGTCTATTAAATTTTATGTATTCTTTATACCGGCTTATTATTGAGCGTTTCGTTTGACCTATATATTTTAAATTACAATCATCGCAATTAATTTCGTATATACCTGATTTCAAATCCAAATGAACTTTATCTTTGGTATTACCTAGGAGGCCTTTGATGATGTTTTCGGACCGAAAAGCAACTTGGAGACCTCGTTCTTTAACAACTCTGTTAATGCTTTTCGTGATTGGGTGGTATGGTAAACACATGTACTTTTTCGTCTGGTTACGTTATAAAGTTGCATATCTTTTTTTAATAACTTGTGAGTTGTACCAACAGAAAGGCTTATTTGTTGACTCAAATGTCGAACAGATGTTTGCGGTCAGCCGTATTCTCAAAGAAGAAAGGTCCAGTCACTACGCTACCCAAAATGGGCATCAAATAGTGGCTCGTGGTGGATGCATGAGACGAGATATCAAACTTGTAGATTCGCTGATGGTCTTTTTTTAAATCCGTTTTTCTAATTAATTTATTAATTATTTCTATGTCAAAGCCATCTCGCGATGTTTTTAATGAAATCTAGTTCTATTTTGTATCTCTCTTTTGTTAACGGAAAGTGATTGACTAAGAAATTAAAAGAATCTGTCTTATGCTGAAAACTATTATTTGACTCTGCGGTGATGAATCTATTGACATTGGTTTCTTTCCGGAAAATATCGATTTCTATTTTATGCTTATTTCTAATTACTAATGTATCTAAGTATGTCCAAGAATCTGGATCATGTACGTAGATGATATTTTCGCGATTTCCGATACACGGAAATGTAAATTGAACATGTTCGTTAAACAGTTAAATTTGAAATTTCCGAAAATTCAATTCACGGACGAAAAGGAAAACAATGATAGGATACCATTTTTAGATACATTAGTAATTAGAAATAAGCAGAGAATAGAAATCTATATTTTCCGGAAAGGAACCAATGTCAATAAATTCATCACCGCGGATTCAAATCATAGTTTTCTACATAAGACAGATTCTTTTAATTTTTTAGTCAATCGGTTACTATCGGTTACTAACAAAAGAGAGATATAAAATAGAACTAGATTTCATTAAAAACATCGCGAGATATAATGGCTTTAAAATAGAAATAATTCATAAATTAATTAGAAAAACGAATTTAAATATGACCACCCGCGAATCTAAAAGTTTGATATCTCAACGTAACCAGGAGAAAAAGTATATATATTTACCATACTACCTAATCACGAAAATCATTAATAGAGTTGTTAAAGAACGAGGTCTCCAAGTTGCCTTTCGGTCCGAAAACAGCAACAAAAGCCTCCTAGATAATATCAAAGATAAAGTTAATTTGGATTTGAAATCAGGTATATACGAAATTAATTGCGACGATTGTAATTTAAAATATCAACGCTCAAAAATAACCCGTTATAAAGAACAAATATCCCATATCAGATTTAATAGACCAGAAAAATCTAGCGTAGCTTATCATGCTTTAGACACAGATCACAACGTGTCGGTTAAAGGGTTAAAACTTGTCAAAGCCATCAATAACACCAGAGATCTCGACGCATATGAAAGCATTCATATCGTTGAAAATAAAAGTAGTACGTTGGACTAGGACAACGGTCCTATCCCAAACAGTTGTCTTTTTCTTTCATAGAAAAGAGGTAGGAAATGTCGGACGGAGAATAGAGAATAAACACATGCGAGTGTGTAAGTTGGTAGTAATTTTTAGTCCGTGAATTTGGTCGCCGTGTAAGGTTGTTGCGCGTTTATATGTGTTGGCTTTACTCTGCCCCATGTGCGACACTATCATTAGTGGTTTTACCTACTGAAGATGATAACTTTGTAGCCGAAATACGTATTTAGAATACGATTATTAATTGTGGTAAGGAGTTTTATACCTTTTTGAGAAAATAAGGGATTCTTATATTATTTCTAGTTGTCTATCAAATATAAATTTATTTCAGAGATAGTATATTCAGATTCTTATTGTCAAAATAATAATGTTCTATAGGACTCTGTATTCCGCAATTTAGTTTTTTTGTTTGTGAAAAAAATCCAAATAATAATTTATAAAGTACGACATGAGAATGCAAATGATCTTTTAATATTAGCTAATCATTTCGTTGAACATTGTTTTCTGTTTCATAAATACACGAATAAGTTTTCCTGTATTATAATGGTTCGTATTTCAGTATTTATTCAATACAGAAACTTCCTGTTTACAGAAATTATTAGGGCCGGATGTCAAAAACTCTAAAAGGATCGTTAGAGCGACCGGAGAAGATCTCACGGCAAAAGAAAACTTTTTGATATTGATGTATTAGTACAACTCTAACAAACTTCGTCCAGGTGCGGTTAATTAAGTTAACCCTGAAATGGCATTAATCTCCTCGGTTGTGTTTTCTAACAAATGATGCTAATAATAAAATTGATACGAATTAAGAACTCTCCACAAAGTTTGTGTATAAATTCGGTTCAGAAGCCGTTCATTTGTTATAACTGGTAGATACAAAGCAAACAAATTAAAAACCCCCAGGGCTGTAGTCTGTCACACTTGTATCTTATTCATATATCAAGAAAATGCGTAGATATAAATAAAAATATTTTCAAAATTACAAAAATTAAAAATTAACTAATTTAATTTTTAATTTATATAGTTTTTGGCTACAAATATATTCAACAATGTTCAATAAAATGAGTATCTACGAAATACATTCATCTAAATAATAATAATAACAATACCGAGCATCAGGAATTTTAGAGAGAGGGAAGGCAAGAGTTAATTACGGGAACGGAGGAAATGGAGCGCTACAAGTATTTGGAATATCTTCAAGCAATAGGAATCGATTACAGAATCGCTAAAGAGGCCATTAAAGAGAAATACTTTTGCAGACTGAGGTCTATTCTGAAATCATAACTATCTGCAAGAAATATGTCAGCAGCCGTTAACAGCTATGCCACCTTCCTGCTTAGGCACGAACTTGAGATCGTAAAATGGACGGACACGGAGGTTATTGACATAATACACGAACCAGAATGCAAACAAAAAAGTATAGAGCACATCATCCACACAGCCCAATCGAGAGGTTTCGCCTTCCAAGAAACGAAAGCGGTAGGGAAGTGCCCAGTGTGTATGTGAGGCGTATGTTATGGGCAGATACGAAACCTCAGAAGCCAGTTTCTGGGGAAAAGCCCAAGTACCCTACATAGTTTTATCGTACAAACAGACTCAATACCTCTAAAGCAGGCAGACACACAATATGATCCCTTCTCCAAAATTCTGAGCGTCACACAGTTAAGGAATAGATGGAAAAGAAAGCCATTACATACATACCGTATGTGTTAAATATCATTAGGCATAGAGAATAAACGTATGAGTACATACAATGTATACGTACATGAGAAAGCCAGTCCAATGCCAGCGAAGACCGCGACGACTGACGGTTGTCTCCGATACCGATTGACTGGAAATCTTGCATTCAGTCTAGCTGCGGCCGTTACAGTTTGAAAGCGTACAATAAAATTAATGTATAATGGCTCTTTATACACCCACTGAAAAGCTTCAGTTAGTAAAATGGTTTTATGCTGGCAAGTCTGCAATGGAGTGCATGAATTTGTTTGCGCTGACTTTTGCAAACCGTTCTGTACCTTGCAGACAAACAATTTATAATATTATAAATACATTTGAAGCTTGTTTCTGTCTCAATAACTGTACGAAATGCAAACCAAGAGAGGTATCACCACAAAAAATTGAGGAAAGAGAGCGGCGGGATGTATTAATTTATAGTATTGTGGAAATTGATAACACGAGATCTACTAGAAGTGCTGCCGAGGAATTGGGTACAAATAACACAACTATTTCACGTATTTGGAAACGTAATGGTTTAAAATGTTTCAAATATTCGAAAACTCAAGAAATATTTCCCGAAGAGAATTTCCGGAGAATGGAGTTTTGTCAAGACGTTATGGAAAAGATACATCGATATGAAAATTTCGTTAAAAATATTCTCTTCACCGATGAATCAACTTTTCCATTACACGGAAAGCACAATCGGGAAATCATCACCGGCATTTTGCAAATCGCACTCAGTATGCTCAAAAACTAAACGTTTGAGCAGGTATTTTAGGTGATCATTCTATAGGCCCCTATTTTATTGATGGTATACTAAATGCTGACAAGTATCTCGAATTACTGAAAAATCAAATACTTCCCGTCATTCAAATCATTGGAATAATCAGGAAATCGTTTGGTTTCAATATGATGGCTGTCCAGCACATAATGCAGTGAGGGTAAAGAAATTTTTAGGAAATACTTTTCCTGACCGTCTTATTACTGGAACAGGAAACATTAAATGGCCCCCGCGATCTCCTGATCTATCTCCAAAAGATTTCTTTTTGTGGGGATATCTAAAAAATATTGTTTATACTCATGAAGCTGGTAGAGCAGAAAATCTAGTTGCCTTGAGAGAAAAAATAACTGAGGCTGCGAATTCATTAACTGCCGACATGTTAGCGTCGCGGTCTTGGCCGGCATTGGATCGGCTTTTCCATATACATATACATCGTATGGACTCATACGTATTCCCTATGCCTAATGATATTTGACACATGCGGTACATCTACAACGTAGAAACGAATACCATTAACTCAACAGCATTACAGACGTCGCTTCGAAGAGCAAATCTTTTTGTAGAGACTGAAAGATTTTATGGAGCTATTCTGCGAATATTACAATAAAGACTGAATGACATAAATTGCCGTATGTGCGATGAAAAGGAGAAATCATTAGATCATATAAAGGCTGCTTGCTCTGTTTTGACTCCAAAATCATAATCGATATGTTGGGACTAGGAAAAATCCTCCACATATCGATACAAAAAATCAGTACTACTAGACAACATGTATAGTGCGCTTCTTATCGTACTTAACAATGAAGGCAGTAACCATCATAAATAACTAAGGAAATCAGATTACTGGGAATAAATGAGGATGATATTAGCCTAGCATTTAAAAATATGAAAAGCCTTTTTGCCCCGGGAGTTGATGATATAAACAACTATTGGTGAAAGATATTTCTCTTGATTCACAAATATCTAGCTAATAAATTTACTGCCTTATTGAAAAGAACTAATGTTACATCAGACTGGTTTATTGCGGCTACAATAGTATATAAAAAAAACGAGCTGGAAGGACCTCCAATTATAGACCCATTACCTACATGTTTTAACATAAAGTACAAAACATTCGCCAAACGCCTATATGAAAAAATATTCTAGTAAATAAGCCCAAATGGAAAACCATATGTAAACGTAGAGGTACTAAACGAAATGAGAAAGGGTGTAAAGAGAACCTAAACATTGACTACCGTGTGTGTGAAAATGCGGAAAATATAAGCGCAATTTATCTATGGCTTCGATAGACCACCAAAAGGGTTTACTCAGTACTCCTCATGAACTATTGTTGTTTGTACTACAAACTCCAAGCACGTGCACAACAAGTTGCATAAAAGCTTTCATGCGGAAACCGAAAACAAAATTTATTTAAAATAAAGCAAGGTGGAAGGATACGTTATACCAAGACGATAACTTTTAATAGAGAAGTATTTCAGGGAGACAGTCCCAGTTCATTATTATTTTGTCTTTCGCCTAAAACAAGCTAGCAATAAAATAACCAACTTAATCTACAAGGATGATCTAAAACTATACAGGGCAAACAAAGAAGCAAAAGATCATTACAAATAGCGACGTCTTAATTTACAGTAAGAATATATCAATGTAATTTATCAAACAGTAGGTTCGGAAGGTGATGTGGAACCTGTGAATGGAATAATGATACAAAAAATTAACCAAATTGATCTTTCACATACGTTGGAGTATATGAAGTGACTGTCCAAGATCTGAATGCTATAAAAGTAACAGTATAAGAAAAATATAAAGAAATACTCCGAATGATATGGGATGGACATCTGTTTGTAAAAACCAAAATAATGACGGCGAATATGCTAGCATTAAGTTGACTGAAGATCATCTTAAACCATTAGGTCGATATACCGGAACAATTCTAACAAGTCAATCTCATCGCTCAAGGGCTTCTACAACAAGGATTTATTTACATGAAGCGGTTGAGGATAAATATCACTGGATAAAATTACTTTGAAAATACAGGCTCTCACACAAAAAACGCCCCAAGCTGAAACTCTGTTATTTATATTTCGACTTTCATGAGATAGGTACCAAATGAAATGGTTTTATGAGTACTATGTTTGAGGCTACATTTACTTTTTTTCAGCGCCATCATCAATTCCTAGCGATTGTCAATTTTTTTTTTTCAAATTGCACGAAATATATTTTTTGGCATAATTGAAAGAGATTTTTTTTCTGAATCCATTGATGTACAATACATCTATTTTAATAGTACATTTAGAAGAGAAAAAAAAATAAAACATTGTCCATATATGCTCTTAGTCATTTGTGTTATACGAGGTGCATTCAAGTTCTAAGGCCTCCGATTTTTTTTCTCCAGACTGGAAAGAGATAGAAGCATGTGCATTGTTTTAAAATGAGCGTGCGTTCGTTGTCAATACGTCACAGAGATGGCAGCACTTTACGGCAGATGGAATTGTAGCGGCAGCGTCGAGAATGAGAACTGTTTTAAATACTTAAAATGGCTACGTTTTCCTTACTTGAACAGCGTGCAATCATTCGTTTTCTGAATTTACGTGGTGTGACACCAATTAAAATTCATCGACAGTTGAAGGAGACATGTGGCGATGGAGTTGTGGATGTGTCGAAAGTACGTTCGTGGGTGCGACAGTTTAATGAAGGCAGAACATCATGTGACAACAAACCGAAACAACCTCGGGCTCGCACAAGCCGGTCTGACGACATGATCGAGAAAGTGGGAGAGACTTGTTTTGGGGGATCGTCGAATGACGGTTGAACAGATCGCCTCCAGTGTTAGCATTTCCGTGGGTTCTGTGCACACAATCCTGCATGACGACCTGAAAATGCGAAAAGTGTCCTCCAGGTGGGTGTCACGAATGCTGACGGACGACCACAAGGCTGCTCGTGTGGCATGTTGCCAAGCAATGTTGACGCGCAACCAAGGCATGAATGGGACTTTCTTTTCGTCGATTGTGACAATGGATGAGACGTGGATACCATTTTTCAATCCAGAAACAAAGCGCCAGTCAGCTCAATGGAAGCACACAGATTCACCGCCACCAAAAAAATTTAGGGTAACCGCCCGTGCTGAAAAAGTGATGGTGCTGAAAAAATGATGGTGTCCATGTTCTGGGACAGTGAAGGTGTAATCCTTACCCATTGTGTGTTGTGAATGTGTCTGAGAATATCCTTTCTCCGGCAGGGGCGTACCGGCAGGGGCGTATCTACGTCTCTGGGGAGAGATATCTTCGGACACGTTCACAAAAAATATTAATAGTGAACCTGTATTTGTGTTCTTTACACCAGATTTTTAATAATATTTTATATTATTAAAAATACCTTTGTATTAACTAATATTTTTCTTATTTTTATTGGAAACTCCGAAAGTTTTCATGCAGCAAATGTAGCAATCAGTCTTGGTCCCGCCAAATCATAGAGTTACAACACAAGGAAATACTGGGAGCCTATGGTTTGTCTTGATGTTCAATGGTTAAGCCACATACATAACAGAAACTGTTTCAGTTATTTATACACGTTCGCGACATTATGAAATAAAAAGACGTTTAGCTATCACACCGACTTACATGTATTTCCTAAAAAGTTTTTGAAAAGAAACTATTTAAGGAAATACCTCAAAATCCTGACATGATGGAGCACATTTTAAATTAGATTAAGAATCAGCATGACAAAAGATATAAACTACACGTATTGTTATATAAGAAAACCAAACTGTATTGATCAGTGTTACCTACAATTTGCAATATTCATTTAATGTGTCTGCATTTGCTGAAGACATAGGAATTCGATGCAGGAATTATATCCGGAAGTATTTAACGCACAATACATTTTAGAAATTGCGCCTTTAGTGTCTTCATTGAGTCAACGCCATGCGATGCCAGGTAAAATAATTCTTAAACGTCACTTGGGAAACTTTAACATCCTGAAATATTTACTGCGACGTAATTTAGTTAGTTTACACATGGACATGTATAAAATATTAGCTGGGGTACTTACACAATGCATATTTAATATAACATTTACCGATTTAAATTATTCATGGCAGCGTTTCAGGTAATCCTGGTATTATGAACTCTGTCCGCCTGTTGTGTGCCGACGTGTTTGTATGTAGATGTGTATGTCCTATATGTGTTCAGTTCGACTCTATAGTTAAATATTACTTGTCTCGTTGCCGGATGATTACGGCTGTTGTGTGTAATGCTTATGTAGTGCGCGAGTAGATATTCTCTTTCATATAGGTACATACACAGAATGGGTATTTTCACATGGGAACGGAAATTATATTGTCGCTCCTATACTATACATATTTAACATTTCAACCTCTAACTTTCTACATATACAAATATTTAATAGAAACCATATCATCATATTAAGTTCGGGAAATTATTTCTTTGTACACTATTTCAGAATTTTGAGTCGCAACATTAGACATTAACGTTAACAAACTTTCGTTCACAATATTTACTTCACAAACGATAGGAAATATGTATATAGTATTTACCTATCTTGCAGGGCTTTCCTCTTAATATCACTAAGTTTTTCGAATTATACTTTGAAAGTCGGTTTTATTATATTCATTCTTACGGCTAACTTTCTTCTCATTTTGGGCTTCGAGTGGTGTAAAGGATCTAATTTGGGATACCTGTTAGTTAACATTTCCCTCAATTATTTAGTAAGTTGTATAGAATGTAGTATTAGCTTATACGGATGATCATAAGATTTTACCAAATATCATTTCGTCAACAGATAATGAATCACTATAACAAGAATAACAATAATTGTAAAAGAATGGTGTCCCAATAATAATGTAAGCTAAGTGTAGCGTGATATTTTTTTTTAAAGGAACTATATGTTTCATTACTTTTAATTACAATATATAGCGAAATATAATTCCAAAAGTAACTTGGAGTTTTGTTTAGTCCTCGTTAATTGTTCACATAGTATCTTATCGAAACATATCTTAGATATTTTAAGTGAAGTATTGTTTTATACACTTGCTCGTTAAAAAAGAATATGCGTCATTTATGGTTTCAACATTATCTTCCTCAATAATTATTAATAGAACGCATTAAGAAATTATTTCTTAAGTAGCAATTTTACAAGCTTGATGGTATTTATCCATCCGTTGATGTGGTTACTGGTTTCGTACTGTGCTGAGGTTAATTAATTACAATAGTATATATATATATATATATATATATATATATATTGTAATGGTACAACCAGCTCAGGTATTCCAGCACCTACAATGGAAAGTACAGGTACACAATCAATATAAACACCTGTATAAACAATAAATTGGTGGACGGAATTTGTGAAAGTAACGTCGAAATGTAAATAAATTAATACGACGATAACTTTAAAATTCATCATTATCTTATTTTGATTTTAACTAACTTTTTATATTTTTATTTCATTTTTTTCATTATTCAAATTATACGCGCGAAACAACAGGTATTTAATTTATCAACATCAGGTTTATATCGACGCTAGATAACCACGCCCACCAATTCAAAATTATATGAACCCCGCTAAAGCAAACTTTACGGTAGAAAACATTACTAAATTTATATTCAAATCATATTTTAGGTTAATGTAAAATATTAAATTAATTTTCCCTTTATGTTAAAATCAAAACATTGTATAAACTCACATTTTAAATTGATGTAATTAAACTAAAATTACGAGATTATTTCAATATAGAAATAAGGCTTTGGAATAAAAAATAAAACGCGATCGGCGTCATCTGATATAAAACTTTGAACATAAATGGCCGTTTTTGAGTGTACTTCCTTAAAATAAATTTTTAAAACATCTTTAAAGTGAAAATCTCCTACCTAGTGTTGAATCATTCGATAACCAAATTAAAGGCCCACATTTTGAAGAAAAAATCTCAAGAATACCTCAACGCAAACGTGAGATATCGTCCTAAGCATCATTTGAAGCAGAGAGCAGGGCAAGCCAACGATTTACACCACTCAACTCGACGAACTCCGCCAAAGACGGTGAACGAGGCCGTGCGTCCTGGTCTGCCGCATATCCACATATTGAGAAGTATATCAGATCTAGGAGATCAACATCAGGTTCACCTACAACGTTTATTCCAAATTATTTAATTTTAAAAGTTATAATTGCTCAAATTAATCGCTACAAATTATTATTTCATGTATCAAATTCAATTTTAAAGTAAGCATCAATTTAAAGCGTTGAATTTTACAGATATTTAGCTACAAATAAGCTTATACTCACCAAAATAATATAAGATATTAAAACTAGTAAATATTTGTTTATTTTATCTCGTACACATAACCTCATCACCATTTCCCACATGTGCACTTATTAATTTCAATTTTTGTCACATCTTGCATAATTTATATAATATTAAATACAGTTTCCTATTTTTATCTTTCAATTTTGTTGTTACAGTTTTCTTATTTTTGTGATATTAAATTTTTTATTAATCTAATTCAATCTTTTATTTGTGAAGTGTGATTGTTGTGTTTGAGTGGAGAATACACTGATTGGTTTGTAGCTGCAAATAATACACCTGACCGACCGTGAACCCTGAGATTATTAAAAATTAACTTTTACACTCAAGCTCTACCGCAATTAGCTAGTTATTTTAAAAAGGGAGAGATAGCGTTGATTCGACTAAGGATATTTGTATATTGGCGCCCACATTTTAAATTTAAAATCATTAACCTTTCACTCTTTTAGATTTTCAATTTTTATAAATAATTCATATACTATATTCTTAGTTAAATCCTACTCAGCGCATCGATTGGCACTTTACATTTGACGCCCGAACGTGAAGGCCAAGTATTATCCTGCAGTTATAAAAATAGTGCTCAACCAACTTTTACACAGACAGATATTTGTTTAAAAAAAAAATTTGTGAACTGTATTAGGTATTTATGTGTATTGTGTTGTGTATCTGATTTGTCCATTGTATAGCAAAATCAATATCACATTTTACGAGGGAACCTCAACTTTAACTGGGATATTCAGGAATAAAAGGTTAGTGAAAGGGAAAATCAACTTGTGGGTATTTATTGTTTTCAATTCTTGCCAATTTATATTAATTTTGTGTGTCATATAACTATTCAGATTAATATCTAAATTCATACTTCTTTAATATCAATTATAATAATTCTTATCAATTTTTCAAAAAAAAAAAAAATAATAAATTCTTCCTTATACTATAACAAATAAATTAACATTAACATGGACACCAGACATCGATCAAAGGCAACAAAAGATAATGTTGATGAGGACAGGTCCGAGCAAGGAGATGTTCCAGTAGCTCAAACATCCGGATCTGAAGTGGTAAGTTCTCCAGAGGATAGCCAGGTAATGAAAATGTTAAACGCTCTAATGTTACAAATGAATCAAATGACTAATAAAATAGACACTACCAATAACAAACTAGATGCTAATAACCTTGACTTAACTAATAAAATAGAAACCACTAATAATGAATTGAAAAATAATAACATTGACATAAATAACAAACTAGATTCTACAAATAATAAATTGGATATAACGACCAAAAACCTAAAACAAGAATTAAATAACTTAAGTAGTAATTTAATAACTAAATTAGAAACCAACATGCAACACATTAATGAAAAATTCGAACTTAACAACGCCAATATAGACAACAAATTAAGTGCTTTTAAAATCGATCTGGAGGGAAAAATAGCAGAAATCTCCATCGCACAAAAAGTTATGGAGGAAAATGAGTTAAAATATTTAATTAAACTTGACGAAACAGTCAATCTTCTTAATTCACAGTGGGCAAAACGATTAGGCAAAACCAACAAAATAGAATCCAATAACATTGAAAAACGATTAGACTTAAATAACATAATAGGATCTAGTTACAACAACATAAGCAAGAACTTAGATATCACAAAAAACTTAATAGAAGCTAAACGCAATAAACAAAATAACAAGATAGATTTCAAAAAAACCGATCAAAAACCAACCAATAATAAAACAATTAATACACATAAAGAGGTACTGGATAAGAATACAATCAATAATATGCACAATATTAATAATAAGGAGACAACTAAGATAATACAAAATCATAATACTAACATACCGCTTAGAAGAAAAACTAAACCCAATTTTCCTAATCAATTTTTAATAAACGACAAAGAATATCAGAACTTTTTAATAAACAATGCAAGGGAGAATAATAACTTTAACATAGGGAAGACGGGGATTAATAACGTTAATTTTAACTTATCCCATATTAACATCAAGAATATTAATTATAATTATGCAACCAACAACACACAATCAAAAATCACGTACATACAAAACATAGCTTTAATTTCAACAAATTTAATTATACATGATAACACAAATAAAATATTAAATAAAGAAAGCATGATAAACAACTCTGTAATATATGAATACTTAAATAATAACAATTTCCTTAATAATTTATCCAATATAAAAATCAATACTAATATACACATTCACACAAAAATTATAAATACATACTCACTAATTAACAAAAACCTCCATAAATCTCAAGGTAGAGGCAACATGATATTTCTACACAGGGATAACAACATTGATATCTTTAAAATAGTTCGTCGAAAAATAAATATTTAAAAAATACGATGACAGAATCTCGATGTTCTAATACACACGATGATGAACAAAGCAGAATACGGGGATACGAGTTATAATTACAGATAAATTAAAACAATTACACTTAGATTAAACATAAACAAAGAGATGATAAACACAATTTAATACGAAAGAAAGAACACAATATGATACAATAAATGAACATATAACAAGTCAAATAATAATGAATAAAATCAAAGAGAAAACAAACATAGCTGGAGCTCAAATATAAATACTAATTAACTATAACAAAGAGATAAAATACTCTGAGAAAAGAAAGGTAGCACATATTCAGATGACTAAAATAAATTACAAAAGAACAATTATTTAAAATAATAGTGGTACTATCAAACGAATTTAAAAGGGGAACATATTCACTTATGAACATGCGAAAGGTTAAATAATGAAAGTTTAAACGTATTATTATTATTGAAAAAGAGAGAGTATGATTGAATAAATAATGGATTGTTGATATGATAATAAGATGGATTATATAGATTTTTATTTGTAGAAGGACTTAATATATGATAGGGGTGTATAGAATTATATGAAAATAAATGAATTATTATTATTATGAAAATATTAAAATATAGACAAAAGTGTCTTCTTATAAGGTAGAAAATATATATTACTGAATGGCATTTTACGATAAGAGAAGTGAAGGTGAATGTAACGTCTTGTATGTATAATGAAAGTATTATTTATTATGGAAGCTAAAGCTTAGATCAGTATATCAATTATAATTAAAGATTAAGAATAACTAGTTATAAAAAGAATTATTAAGCATGTACCATCAATGAAAGAAATAAACAAAATACCCTAACAATTATAACACTACAGTCAAATACCTGAATATTTAATGTAATTAGTACATGAAGTATATAACACCAATTTTTAAACACAGAGAAAAGCCCAGTATTACAACTATGTTACAGATCGAACAACAATACATTATAAAGTATAACACGAATAAAGAAAGATTTAACTAACACAAAAATATTACTAATACATATATACATACTAAATATAAGAAACCTTATTAAAAGATATATAATAATGCTATTAAAATGTATGGAATATGTAACATTTATAAAGAGATAATAAAACATAAAAGAAGTTAATAAACAAAACGAATACAGAAAGTATAATGAATATAAAGACAAATATTATAAAAAGAAACGAGATTTTTAAAATAAATAATCATGATTTACAATTAAAAAAAAAAAAAGTTTGAAGTGAATAATAAATAGTTTTATATATTAGAAAAGAGAATTACATAATAATTATTATTTTGTTCCAAGTTGAATTTGTTTATTTGTTTTTTTTTTAAAAAATATGTTGACATGATGAGGGAGATAAACAAGTTGATGTTCTTAATTCATTTTTCATATCTGGGTAAAGAAATAACTTCAGTACATTCGTTTTTCTTTTCACGGGGATAATGTAATGGTACAACCAGCTCAGGTATTCCAGCACCTACAATGGAAAGTACAGGTACACAATCAATATAAACACCTGTATAAACAATAAATTGGTGGACGAATTTGTGAAAGTAACGTCGAAATGTAAATAAATTAATACGACGATAACTTTAAAATTCATCATTATCTTATTTTGATTTTAACTAACTTTTTATATTTTTATTTCATTTTTTTCATTATTCAAATTATACGCGCGAAACAACAGGTATTTAATTTATCAACATCAGGTTTATATCGACGCTAGATAACCACGCCCACCAATTCAAAATTATATGAACCCCGCTAAAGCAAACTTTACGGTAGAAAACATTACTAAATTTATATTCAAATCATATTTTAGGTTAATGTAAAATATTAAATTAATTTTCCCTTTATGTTAAAATCAAAACATTGTATAAACTCACATTTTAAATTGATGTAATTAAACTAAAATTACGAGATTATTTCAATATAGAAATAAGGCTTTGGAATAAAAAATAAAACGCGATCGGCGTCATCTGATATAAAACTTTGAACATAAATGGCCGTTTTTGAGTGTACTTCCTTAAAATAAATTTTTAAAACATCTTTAAAGTGAAAATCTCCTACCTAGTGTTGAATCATTCGATAACCAAATTAAAGGCCCACATTTTGAAGAAAAAATCTCAAGAATACCTCAACGCAAACGTGAGATATCGTCCTAAGCATCATTTGAAGCAGAGAGCAGGGCAAGCCAACGATTTACACCACTCAACTCGACGAACTCCGCCAAAGACGGTGAACGAGGCCGTGCGTCCTGGTCTGCCGCATATCCACATATTGAGAAGTATATCAGATCTAGGAGATCAACATCAGGTTCACCTACAACGTTTATTCCAAATTATTTAATTTTAAAAGTTATAATTGCTCAAATTAATCGCTACAAATTATTATTTCATGTATCAAATTCAATTTTAAAGTAAGCATCAATTTAAAGCGTTGAATTTTACAGATATTTAGCTACAAATAAGCTTATACTCACCAAAATAATATAAGATATTAAAACTAGTAAATATTTGTTTATTTTATCTCGTACACATAACCTCATCACCATTTCCCACATGTGCACTTATTAATTTCAATTTTTGTCACATCTTGCATAATTTATATAATATTAAATACAGTTTCCTATTTTTATCTTTCAATTTTGTTGTTACAGTTTTCTTATTTTTGTGATATTAAATTTTTTATTAATCTAATTCAATCTTTTATTTGTGAAGTGTGATTGTTGTGTTTGAGTGGAGAATACACTGATTGGTTTGTAGCTGCAAATAATACACCTGACCGACCGTGAACCCTGAGATTATTAAAAATTAACTTTTACACTCAAGCTCTACCGCAATTAGCTAGTTATTTTAAAAAGGGACAGATAGCGTTGATTCGACTAAGGATATTTGTATATTGGCGCCCACATTTTAAATTTAAAATCATTAACCTTTCACTCTTTTAGATTTTCAATTTTTATAAATAATTCATATACTATATTCTTAGTTAAATCCTACTCAGCGCATCGATTGGCACTTTACATTTGACGCCCGAACGTGAAGGCCAAGTATTATCCTGCAGTTATAAAAATAGTGCTCAACCAACTTTTACACAGACAGATATTTGTTTAAAAAAAAAATTTGTGAACTGTATTAGGTATTTATGTGTATTGTGTTGTGTATCTGATTTGTCCATTGTATAGCAAAATCAATATCACATTTTACGAGGGAACCTCAACTTTAACTGGGATATTCAGGAATAAAAGGTTAGTGAAAGGGAAAATCAACTTGTGGGTATTTATTGTTTTCAATTCTTGCCAATTTATATTAATTTTGTGTGTCATATAACTATTCAGATTAATATCTAAATTCATACTTCTTTAATATCAATTATAATAATTCTTATCAATTTTTCAAAAAAAAAAAAAATAATAAATTCTTCCTTATACTATAACAAATAAATTAACATTAACATGGACACCAGACATCGATCAAAGGCAACAAAAGATAATGTTGATGAGGACAGGTCCGAGCAAGGAGATGTTCCAGTAGCTCAAACATCCGGATCTGAAGTGGTAAGTTCTCCAGAGGATAGCCAGGTAATGAAAATGTTAAACGCTCTAATGTTACAAATGAATCAAATGACTAATAAAATAGACACTACCAATAACAAACTAGATGCTAATAACCTTGACTTAACTAATAAAATAGAAACCACTAATAATGAATTGAAAAATAATAACATTGACATAAATAACAAACTAGATTCTACAAATAATAAATTGGATATAACGACCAAAAACCTAAAACAAGAATTAAATAACTTAAGTAGTAATTTAATAACTAAATTAGAAACCAACATGCAACACATTAATGAAAAATTCGAACTTAACAACGCCAATATAGACAACAAATTAAGTGCTTTTAAAATCGATCTGGAGGGAAAAATAGCAGAAATCTCCATCGCACAAAAAGTTATGGAGGAAAATGAGTTAAAATATTTAATTAAACTTGACGAAACAGTCAATCTTCTTAATTCACAGTGGGCAAAACGATTAGGCAAAACCAACAAAATAGAATCCAATAACATTGAAAAACGATTAGACTTAAATAACATAATAGGATCTAGTTACAACAACATAAGCAAGAACTTAGATATCACAAAAAACTTAATAGAAGCTAAACGCAATAAACAAAATAACAAGATAGATTTCAAAAAAACCGATCAAAAACCAACCAATAATAAAACAATTAATACACATAAAGAGGTACTGGATAAGAATACAATCAATAATATGCACAATATTAATAATAAGGAGACAACTAAGATAATACAAAATCATAATACTAACATACCGCTTAGAAGAAAAACTAAACCCAATTTTCCTAATCAATTTTTAATAAACGACAAAGAATATCAGAACTTTTTAATAAACAATGCAAGGGAGAATAATAACTTTAACATAGGGAAGACGGGGATTAATAACGTTAATTTTAACTTATCCCATATTAACATCAAGAATATTAATTATAATTATGCAACCAACAACACACAATCAAAAATCACGTACATACAAAACATAGCTTTAATTTCAACAAATTTAATTATACATGATAACACAAATAAAATATTAAATAAAGAAAGCATGATAAACAACTCTGTAATATATGAATACTTAAATAATAACAATTTCCTTAATAATTTATCCAATATAAAAATCAATACTAATATACACATTCACACAAAAATTATAAATACATACTCACTAATTAACAAAAACCTCCATAAATCTCAAGGTAGAGGCAACATGATATTTCTACACAGGGATAACAACATTGATATCTTTAAAATAGTTCGTCGAAAAATAAATATTTAAAAAATACGATGACAGAATCTCGATGTTCTAATACACACGATGATGAACAAAGCAGAATACGGGGATACGAGTTATAATTACAGATAAATTAAAACAATTACACTTAGATTAAACATAAACAAAGAGATGATAAACACAATTTAATACGAAAGAAAGAACACAATATGATACAATAAATGAACATATAACAAGTCAAATAATAATGAATAAAATCAAAGAGAAAACAAACATAGCTGGAGCTCAAATATAAATACTAATTAACTATAACAAAGAGATAAAATACTCTGAGAAAAGAAAGGTAGCACATATTCAGATGACTAAAATAAATTACAAAAGAACAATTATTTAAAATAATAGTGGTACTATCAAACGAATTTAAAAGGGGAACATATTCACTTATGAACATGCGAAAGGTTAAATAATGAAAGTTTAAACGTATTATTATTATTGAAAAAGAGAGAGTATGATTGAATAAATAATGGATTGTTGATATGATAATAAGATGGATTATATAGATTTTTATTTGTAGAAGGACTTAATATATGATAGGGGTGTATAGAATTATATGAAAATAAATGAATTATTATTATTATGAAAATATTAAAATATAGACAAAAGTGTCTTCTTATAAGGTAGAAAATATATATTACTGAATGGCATTTTACGATAAGAGAAGTGAAGGTGAATGTAACGTCTTGTATGTATAATGAAAGTATTATTTATTATGGAAGCTAAAGCTTAGATCAGTATATCAATTATAATTAAAGATTAAGAATAACTAGTTATAAAAAGAATTATTAAGCATGTACCATCAATGAAAGAAATAAACAAAATACCCTAACAATTATAACACTACAGTCAAATACCTGAATATTTAATGTAATTAGTACATGAAGTATATAACACCAATTTTTAAACACAGAGAAAAGCCCAGTATTACAACTATGTTACAGATCGAACAACAATACATTATAAAGTATAACACGAATAAAGAAAGATTTAACTAACACAAAAATATTACTAATACATATATACATACTAAATATAAGAAACCTTATTAAAAGATATATAATAATGCTATTAAAATGTATGGAATATGTAACATTTATAAAGAGATAATAAAACATAAAAGAAGTTAATAAACAAAACGAATACAGAAAGTATAATGAATATAAAGACAAATATTATAAAAAGAAACGAGATTTTTAAAATAAATAATCATGATTTACAATTAAAAAAAAAAAAAGTTTGAAGTGAATAATAAATAGTTTTATATATTAGAAAAGAGAATTACATAATAATTATTATTTTGTTCCAAGTTGAATTTGTTTATTTGTTTTTTTTTTAAAAAATATGTTGACATGATGAGGGAGATAAACAAGTTGATGTTCTTAATTCATTTTTCATATCTGGGTAAAGAAATAACTTCAGTACATTCGTTTTTCTTTTCACGGGGATAATGTAATGGTACAACCAGCTCAGGTATTCCAGCACCTACAATGGAAAGTACAGGTACACAATCAATATAAACACCTGTATAAACAATAAATTGGTGGACGAATTTGTGAAAGTAACGTCGAAATGTAAATAAATTAATACGACGATAACTTTAAAATTCATCATTATCTTATTTTGATTTTAACTAACTTTTTATATTTTTATTTCATTTTTTTCATTATTCAAATTATACGCGCGAAACAACAGGTATTTAATTTATCAACATCAGGTTTATATCGACGCTAGATAACCACGCCCACCAATTCAAAATTATATGAACCCCGCTAAAGCAAACTTTACGGTAGAAAACATTACTAAATTTATATTCAAATCATATTTTAGGTTAATGTAAAATATTAAATTAATTTTCCCTTTATGTTAAAATCAAAACATTGTATAAACTCACATTTTAAATTGATGTAATTAAACTAAAATTACGAGATTATTTCAATATAGAAATAAGGCTTTGGAATAAAAAATAAAACGCGATCGGCGTCATCTGATATAAAACTTTGAACATAAATGGCCGTTTTTGAGTGTACTTCCTTAAAATAAATTTTTAAAACATCTTTAAAGTGAAAATCTCCTACCTAGTGTTGAATCATTCGATAACCAAATTAAAGGCCCACATTTTGAAGAAAAAATCTCAAGAATACCTCAACGCAAACGTGAGATATCGTCCTAAGCATCATTTGAAGCAGAGAGCAGGGCAAGCCAACGATTTACACCACTCAACTCGACGAACTCCGCCAAAGACGGTGAACGAGGCCGTGCGTCCTGGTCTGCCGCATATCCACATATTGAGAAGTATATCAGATCTAGGAGATCAACATCAGGTTCACCTACAACGTTTATTCCAAATTATTTAATTTTAAAAGTTATAATTGCTCAAATTAATCGCTACAAATTATTATTTCATGTATCAAATTCAATTTTAAAGTAAGCATCAATTTAAAGCGTTGAATTTTACAGATATTTAGCTACAAATAAGCTTATACTCACCAAAATAATATAAGATATTAAAACTAGTAAATATTTGTTTATTTTATCTCGTACACATAACCTCATCACCATTTCCCACATGTGCACTTATTAATTTCAATTTTTGTCACATCTTGCATAATTTATATAATATTAAATACAGTTTCCTATTTTTATCTTTCAATTTTGTTGTTACAGTTTTCTTATTTTTGTGATATTAAATTTTTTATTAATCTAATTCAATCTTTTATTTGTGAAGTGTGATTGTTGTGTTTGAGTGGAGAATACACTGATTGGTTTGTAGCTGCAAATAATACACCTGACCGACCGTGAACCCTGAGATTATTAAAAATTAACTTTTACACTCAAGCTCTACCGCAATTAGCTAGTTATTTTAAAAAGGGACAGATAGCGTTGATTCGACTAAGGATATTTGTATATTGGCGCCCACATTTTAAATTTAAAATCATTAACCTTTCACTCTTTTAGATTTTCAATTTTTATAAATAATTCATATACTATATTCTTAGTTAAATCCTACTCAGCGCATCGATTGGCACTTTACAATATATATATATATATATATATATATATATATATATATATATATATAGTAAACTTAATAAGTCCGCGATTAAAATTCTGGTTTATTACTTCAAAGTATATATATTTAAAACAACCCTACATGTTTCGGCAATGATGGCTTTGTCAAGGATATAAAAAATATAAATGACAGAATATAAATTTATATTCTGTCATTTATATTTTTTATATCCTTGACAAAGGCATCATTGCCGAAACATGTAGGGTTGTTTTAAATATATATACTTTGAAGTAATAAACCCGACCTTTAATCGCCGACTTATTAAGTTTACCATATCATACCAAGGTCACGAAAATATGATATATATATATATATATATATATATATATATACACGCTGTCCATAAAGTATGGACACAAGCCCGTAATAACGTTATTGTGCATTATTTGACAAAATGCAAAGATATATCGATTAATGTTTTTTGTTAGCTATATTTGGATGCTACCATTTTGTTTCTTCCGTCGACCTTGAATAAGTTATGGCGTCATTGATAATTTTTTTAAATGTCAACCCCATTTTTTTTTTGTGGATTTGGAAGCCTTTACAATTCTTTATTCGATGATGTAAAAATTTTGGTATGTTTCATTAGAAAATTTTTGAGTAATCATTTATGTCCATAAAGTATGGACACAAGCCCGTAGCAACGTTATTGTGCATTATTTGACAAAATGCAAAGATATGTCGATTAATGTTTTTTATGAGCTATATTTAGATACTACCATTTTATTTTTTCCGTCGACCTTGAATAAGTTATGACGTCATTGATATTTTTTTTAAATGTCAACCCCCTTTTTCTTTGTGGATTTTGAAAGCTTTTACAATTCTTAATCGATGTTATAAAAATTTTGGTATGTTACATTAGAAAATTTTTGAGTAAACTGTGTTGTAATTCTAAGTTTTATTTTTGACATTTTCAGTATCAAATTTATAACGAATGCTCAAAATGTTTTCCTTCATTTTGTTGACAAAATCCTAATCGATGATAAATTCCATTTCGCACATTCTGTAATATTTCGGGAGTGATTAGTCTGGTTTCGTAGATGATGCGTTGTCGTAAAACGTCCAAATTTTCCGGTTGAGTCGCATAGACTTTTCTAATGTAACACTAACACCAAAATGTTTACATCATCGAATAAAGAATTGTAAAAGTTTTCAAAATCCATAAAAAAAAATGGGGTTGACATTTAAAAAAATTATCAATGACGTCATAACTTATTCAAGGTCGACGGAAAAAACAAAAGGGTAGCATCTAAATATAGCTAATAAAAAACATTAATCGACATATCTTTGCATTTTGTGAAATAATGCACAGTAACGTTATTACGGGCTGGTGTCCATACTTTATGGACGCAAATGATTACTCAAAAATTTTCTAATGTAACATACCAAAATTTTTACATCATCGAATAAAGAATTGTAAAAGCTTTCAAAATCCACAAAAAAAATGGGGTTGACATTTACAAAAATTATCAATGACGTCAAAACTTATTCAAGGTCGACGGAAAAAACAAAATAGTAGCATCTAAATATAGCTAATAAAAAACATTAATCGATATATCTTTACATTTTGTCAAGTAATGCACAATAACGTTATTACGGGCTTGTGTCCATACTTTATGGACACAGTGCATATATATATATATATATATATATATATATATTGAATAGGTGCGGATGGTGTATATGAAGAAACGCTACCACGTTTGTGCGCCAGAATGAAGAGACGCACGTTGTCTCCAAATAAAGAGAAGCCACACGTTGATACGTCAAAATGTAGAGATACGTTGATGGTGTAATAAAAATGCCCCCAACGTTCGTGCACCAAATGTAGAAAGGCTGTGATGGTGAAATAATAAAAACCACCACGTTGGTTCGTCAAACGATAAGAAGCGGATGATCTAAATTTGAATAAAAGAATGATTTATGTAGATTATAAATAAATAAGTTAAGAAAGTTAAGTTAATAGATTTGAATTTATAAATTGGGCGCCTTTAATATGAAAATGTAAAATTAGATCAACGCTATCTATGTTCTCTCTTAATAATCCAACTAGCAGTCGTCAGCATGAAATTAGCAAAATTAGACTCTTCAGGATCTTCGTCGATAATTTATGTGTATGTTTATCCCTATGTAAGATATTTTAATAGATAATTCTAATATTTAGAACTCTACAACTAAACACTAGCAAATAAAAGAGTGAGTTATAAAATAAGAATGAATAATTTATTGAAGTAAATAAGGAATCTGTAACTTTGAACAAATTAATGTGCCTAGCGACAAATAAAATAGTTTACATATAATGCACGTGTGTATAATACAAAGAGGTTATGTTTAGTAATGAAATATGGTCTAATATTGAATACAAATAGAAAACACAACAATTCTGGTACGTATCACAATGTTTAAATTATTTATATAGTTTTACTATTATGAGAAAGTCAACGATGTGTATAAAAGTAAAATTCTGGATTTTATTGTATTAAAAAGTATGATTTGAATAAATAATATTAACTTTAGGTCTTTATTGTAGGATAATGATTGAAGTGAACCTGTTTTCCATCGAATTCTGCAGTTATCCAGAATAAAAGCGATGTAAACGGGAAAATTCAAAGTACGGGTCCTCCAATTTCTGATGACGGCGTTTGCGGCGTATAACGGTTTCAGATCTGCCTCTTCGTCGATACTCCAATACAAAAGATGCTCGGCTCGTATTTTATTAGTTTCCAAGCTATTGTCTTCAGGTTTGTTTTTAAAAATGGGCCAAGTATTAATATTTAGATTCAGCATAAATTTGAAATTATATCACAGGTATTTTAATTTTTATTTAAATTTTCTTTAGAGATGTACTATATTACGGTCATTCGTTATTAGATTTTAGATAATTACGCCGATAGCGATTATTTATTTTCAAAGTCTAGTTAATATCGTCAAATAGCCTCGAAGTTTTACTTTTACTACATCCGTAAACATAAAGAATATAAATAATATAATTTTGACATTATAATTAAATTTTTAAAATATTTTTCAAACTGTCAGAACATGCTTTCCAATATAAGGTTATGTTGTATTCGTGTGTAGAAAATAACATTTTCGCGGGTTAGTTGCATTTTAAAAAGTGGGCGTGTCTAATTAGTATCGATACAAAATTTTAATGTAGATAAATTAGCTATCTGTAATTTCGCGCTAAAGATTTTAATTATGAAATTGAAAATTAAAATATAAAAAGTAAGTTTAGAAATAAAAATAAGTTAATTTAAAGTATACAAAGTTATCGTCATATTAATTTATTTACATTTCGATACTAATTTTACAAATTAAGTCCGCCAATTTAACCCTTCTTCTGCGTGTTATTTTATTGTTAAATACTGTTTTTCCCATTACAGTTGCTGGAATAAGGGTGCAATTTGCCCCATTACAATATATATATATATATATATATATATATATATATATATACATATATATATATACATATATATAATTATTTCTTGACCTTTGTATGTTATAATAGATTAAATTAGTCGGCGATTTAAGGTCTGATTTAAAAGAAAATCGGAAACACATGTCATTTATAAAATACCATGTCGCGTTTGCGATAGTTGCTACATAGTCCAAACTAAACAATATTTATACAAAATGATACAAGCCCACAAATATTCCAAAACAGACAAAACTGCTTCATTTACACACAAACTACAACGCGATCACCATTTCGATTTAGAAAACACACAGATAATCGATATATAACAACACACAATGAAAACGGAAATTAAAGAAATGAAGTAAAAAATCAATTAACAACAGAAGTGTAATAAAAAATATAAGCAGTATATTACTATAACCTAATAATGTAACGATCAGGAATTTACCATCATCTTGTTATTATATAAATATATATATCAAACGTTATTTAAATATCTGTACACTCGCTTATCAGGCTGGCAGTTCTGTGATTTGATCCTTGGCTGGGATGTCTGAGTAGGTTTTCTTGGTTTTCCTTCTCGTTCAAGGCGAATGCCGACAGCTCAAAATTTTAAGTGGCTCCACGGGCGCTGGCATAATAATAAATCACGGCTTGGCAATCCCCCGTAATTGACATCTTGCTGTCGAAAGTTCTGAGGCATGAATTATCATTATACTTGAATGTATCTTTGAGTATTCTAATTTTATCAATGACAACTACAGATATGTAAGTTTGACATTGATGTACTGTCATTTATATTTTAGATTTCTTTGAAAAGGGCACTATGTGTCGAAACATGTAAAATTGTTTTAAATATATACATATCAAAGTAAACCAGACCTTAAATCGCCGACTAACTTAATCTACTATATATACAAGTGTCCTGTATCGTTATGTTAAAATTTTAGGAGTGCAAAGTAGACTTCATTTCAAGTAACAAAAACGCAAAACTTGTATATCCATTTTTATTTATTTCAAAGATACAGATCTATGAATGTGGTTGTCAGATCATGAAAAAAAATGTAATCCTAAAGTCAATAAATCTGATTTTATTTAAAAAAGTTCAATTAATAATATTTTCGAAATGTTCACCTCCTTGTTGAATGCAGGCTTGTACCCGTAAGCAAACAGAAGAAGTACTTATCCGAATTTCTTACTTGTTTTGTCGGATTTGCTCGGCAGCCAGGTGAATACGATCCAACAACTCTTCTCTTGTGTTTGAAACTTGCGAGTAGACTAAATTTTTCATGTACCCCCATAAATAAAAGTCAAGGGGATTAAGATCGGGTGATCTGGGTGGCCATGCAACAGGACCACCTCGACCAAACGATCTTGGATAATTGACGTTAACCCAATTTCGGACAGCAATTCCGAAATGTGGTGGTGCCCCATCCATGTGAAACCACATGTCTCGTCGAACATTCAGTGGAACATCCTCTAAAAGACCTGGCAGTTCGTCAATAAGAGATTGAAGATAATTTTCCACATTTAACCTCCCAGGAAGAACGACAGGACCAATCATCAAGTCATCGATTAGGGCCGCCCAAACGTTAATAGAAAATTCATGTTGAAATTTAGATGGCCGTAT
This sequence comes from Melolontha melolontha, assembly GCA_935421215.2. Lineage (NCBI taxonomy): Eukaryota > Metazoa > Arthropoda > Insecta > Coleoptera > Scarabaeidae > Melolontha > Melolontha melolontha. The sequence goes on along the minus strand of OW285240.1, from coordinate 24,290,074 downwards.
AGCTTTGGGATTTTCTGATGACCACCTGTGCAGGTTTCTCAGATTTGTAATACCACTTCTCGTGAACGTAGATTCATATGTCCAGAGGACTGTTCGGCAGAAACTAAAAACTTAATATCCAGGTAGAATAAACTAGACGTGCATAGTGGTCTGCCTCAAGCAAACCGTGTCCCCTGCGATAGTGATATGGATGTAAGCCCTCACGTTTTATAATTCGCCAAGCTGTCGTTCGTGGCACTCCTAGTTCTCTAGCGATTCGACATACACTGAGAGTTGGATCCCCTGTAACAATAGCTACTGCTTCTTCCTCTAAGTCTGCTGGAAAATTTATTCCTCGGTCGAAAAGATAATCACGCAGTCCGCATTCCTGAAATTGTCTGTGTACTTCCAGAAACGTTCTGTAATGAGGAATGCGCCTATCGGGAAACCGATGTCGATATTCAATAACTGCTTGACGTGAGTAGCCATACATAAAATGCATGTCTGCATTCTCTTGAGAAGAAAATCGGTAAGGCATTTTGAATAATGAAAATGTGTCCACTCACTAGTAAGTTGTTGTATGAACTGAAACGTAATGTAACCCTTTATTAAAAAATGCAACGTTAACAGTCATCTGGACATTTGTTTATTGTATAATATTCATGGTTCGTCACTTACGATATAAGTAAGAACCTTCTTTATTATAAATCAATTTCCAGTACTCTTTTTTGAAGATCTCCAAGAAATTACTGTATGCACTACGACACGTGTTTATTTATTTTAGGGTAACATTTTATTATGCGACGTTAACAATCACAGGCCTGTTATTGAATCGTATAACTTTTTTTAAATAAAATCAGTTTCTATTGACTTTAGGATTAAATTTTTTCATGATCTGACAATCACATTCATAGATCTGTAACTTTGAAGCAAATAAAAATGAATATACAAGTTTTGCGTTTTTGTTACTTGAAATGAAGTCTACTTTACACTCCTAAAATTTAAACATAACAATACGGGGCACTTATATATATATATATATATATATATATATATATATATATATATATATACAATAGATAAAATCAAAAACCCGCCTGCACGCAGAGACACAACTGAGAAAAAAATAGCTCCCATTAGTAAAAACAACTTTAACTATATACCCCTAAATACGGTCCTGACTACTTTGCTAATTCCAAAGAACCGAAATTAAAACCCCCCTAAACTAAAGACTTAGTCACTTACAATATCCGCACAAGTACGGTCGTTCCATAAGAAAAAAGGGTCTCGGATGTCCATAAAAACACATGTTCGCACAGAATGCGTACCCTTGAAAACCAAACAAAAAATAACGGTGAGTTTAATTGTCATTTCTTTGTTCTCTTTACTATGTTCGTAGTGTAATTCAAATTTTCCAATTTATTCATACAGATGTTAATCACTTTAATGTTTCCCTACCTATTCATTTAAGCTATTTTTAATTTAATTTTAATTTAATTTTCAACGTCAAATGTTAACTTAATTTGTAATTCATTTTTTAATCTAATTTAAAATTTAAAATTGTTAATTTAATTGTTATGTCTATCACACGAAACCAACACAGTTCTCATGTTTTCATTGTAATATTTCTTGTTTCCAGTTACTTGAAAAAGACAATTAATAAAAGTCGAAACGTCGTAAAAACATCAAAATTCAATAAAAGGTCGCTAAAACCAATAAAAAATCTATTATTTTTAATATTAAGACACGGCCAATAAAATAAATAAGAAAAATAAAATTCTTATAAACACCATATATATATATATATATATATATATATATAATATTTTCGTGACCTTGGTATGATATGGTAAATTCAATCAGTTGGCGATTAAAGGTCTGGTTTACTTCAAAGTATATATATTTAATACAACCCTACATGTTTCGGCAATGATGCCTTTATCAAGGATATAAAATTTAAATGCATTTATATTTTATATCCTTGATAAAGGCATCATTGCCGAAACATGTAGGGTTGTTTTAAATATATATACTTTGAAGTAAACCAGACCTTTAATCGCCAACTGATTGAATTTACCTATTTATATATATATATATATATATATATATATATATATATATATATATATAGACTATAAAGTATTATCGACCGTACTGTATAAGTAAAAAATTTCAATAACCAATAAAAAATCTATTATTTTTAATATTAAGACACGGCCAATAAAATAAATAAGAAAAATAAAATTCTTATAAACACCATATATATATATATATATATATATATATATATATATAATATTTTCGTGACCTTGGTATGATATGGTAAATTCAATCAGTTGGCGATTAAAGGTCTATATAGGTCTATATATATATATATATATATATATATATATATATATATATATATATATAGACTATAAAGTATTATCGACCGTACTGTATAAGTAAAAAATTTCAATAACCAATAAAAAATCTATTATTTTTAATATTAAGACACGGCCAATAAAATAAATAAGAAAAATAAAATTCTTATAAACACCATATATATATATATATATATATATATATATAATATTTTCGTGACCTTGGTATGATATGGTAAATTCAATCAGTTGGCGATTAAAGGTCTGGTTTACTTCAAAGTATATATATTTAAAACAACCCTACATGTTTCGGCAATGATGCCTTTATCAAGGATATAAAATTTAAATGCATTTATATTTTATATCCTTGATAAAGGCATCATTGCCGAAACATGTAGGGTTGTTTTAAATATATATACTTTGAAGTAAACCAGACCTTTAATCGCCAACTGATTGAATTTACCTATTTATATATATATATATATATATATATATATATATATATATATATAGACTATAAAGTATTATCGACCGTACTGTATAAGTAAAAAATTTCATTATCGGGTGAGCGGTCTGTCAAGTAAAAATAAAACTCCTTCATTCCACTCTATATTTCATAACGCATTGGTTACTTCATCAGGAGTGTAATTCAGAGTTAAAATTTAGCAAATAACGGCACTAAACTTGATAAAATACGTCAACTTTATAACATCACATCAATATGTTGTTATAAAGTTGACGTATTTTAACAATATTTGCTAAATTTTAACTCTGAATTACATTCCTGATTAAGTAACCAATGCGTTATAAAATATAGAGTGGAATAAAGGAGTTTTATTTTTACTTGACAGACCGCTCACCCGTTAATGAAATTTTTACTTATATATATATATATATGTATATATATATATATATATATATATATATATATTGCTATATTTACGCGCGAGTTCGCTAATGTCAAAGAATGTAAACAAACTTAACTAGTCGAAGAGAGAGACTGATTTACTTATCTCAGGGGTAGGTCTTAATAATGGATGAAATTGCAAGTAAATGTTTTTGAAATAATCTTCTTACTTACTCTTTTTACTTAATCTTTTTACTTAATTATTAGTAGAGCTGGGGAATTTTTGCGGTGTGCCAGGATAGTATTCAGTTAAACGCAAGAATATAATGACCTTGTTTCGATCGGTGATGCATGCGTGATTTTATTGCTTTACTTGCATTCGCTATTTATATCACTTAGGTATGTCAGTTATGTGTACTGTATATAAATAACACACTTACCTTATTTACGATTATTATAGCATAGCGCCAAGTGGATAAGACTTGCAGTAAGTTTGTAGCATTAGATACGTTTCCATATTTGTAGCGGTGAGCGATGTACGCCGTGATGAATAATTTTTTTTATATTTTGAGAAAGACCGCTCGACATCTACGGATGTAACACACGCACAATTAAAATAATCTTTATAGATAGAAACCGAATCTACACTTGCACCATTACTAATTTGTTTTAATCTGGTAAAATCAAAATCATTGTTTATCACACTCTCGAACTTTTCTATTACATTAACATTTTTGTTGTCATTTACTGCGCATAGCTGGGCGTGTACATCGCCCAGTATTTGCAGTGACTCCGCTAACGATAATGCAGTATTTTGAAATTTCTCGATTGCGTTAAACAATCCTATATGATTGTTATAAATAGTTTGTAAATATGCATCAAGGGAAGGGTTTTGAAAGAGTCTCTGGCTTTCCTTAATGGCTACAGCTTCGGCAGGATTGAATTGTAGAACCACAGATTTTATTTGTTGGAAATACTTGGCATAATAAAATGCCGCCTTTAACCAACTTCCCCAACGTGTAAGGATTGGCTCTGGTGGTTCGGGAATACCAGGGCACCGACTGTGAAACTCTCGAATTCGTTTGGGAGATTTTAGAAACACTTTTTTTGTGGTTGCTATTAATGCATCCACCTCTGGATAACATTGCCGAATAGTTTGTGCCACAAGGTGTAAAGCATGAACTTTACATGTCACATGCAAAAGTCTCTCACAATCTGCTTTAAGAGAACGGCCTACAGAACGCATTGTCGCAGCACCATCGCTCATAAACATCAGGAGTTGATTAATTGAAACTTGAAATTTTTGTAGCGTATCGAGCACTACCTTCGTAATTACTTCGCTAGTGCACTTTTCCAATCTTTTGCTGGCTAATAAAATGGGAAATGTTGATTTGACAGGATCTAGTACACGCACTATAATATTCACAATAGAATGTTTTTTTCGATCTGTCGTTTCGTCGACACATACCCATAACTGTTTATCATTTACTACTGCTTTCATTCTGTTTTCAATGTCCTCACGCACAATTGGTAAATAGGTGAGTAACGTTCTCCGTGACGGTAGCTGTTTGTTGGAATTGTATTTATTCCAAAAGTCATGAAAGGCTTTTTTATCTAGCAGGTGAACTGGCACATCGCAGACGAGTAGCATTGTCAATACATCGAAAATGAATTGCGTTTTAGACAGCACATTATTTTTTTTGTCTTTGTGGTGTACACTTTCAACATGTCTTTTACAGTCGTATTTGTCCCAGCAAAGTAACTGTTTATCGCATAATTTACAAACCACTTTTGCTCCATTATAATACAAATCGGGAAAGTCTCGGATAAATTTCTTCACGTCGTTATACAATGGGCGCTTTCTTGGCTTGGGCACGTCCGTCATACTTATTAAATAGAGCTCAAGACAACACACGATCACGTTGCCAGTTCACGACTAACTAAAGTGTTTCGCTGCATCGTGTTTATACGCTGGTGGGGATGCACTTCATACGGTCCTGCCGTACCGCAAACATCCTCAGCTCTATTTATTACTTCCAAAAAACAATGTAATTTATTATAATATTATTACATATCGACGCTTAAGAAACAATACCTCTTATCTCCAAAATGACAATTTTACAGGAGACACAAAAAACCTTTTAACATATATAAATATTCAAATTCAAATTACTATTGGTTTGTTTTTACGTATTTGAGATTTAATAATGATTTTTCAACTACAATTGCAACCTTCGGCTTCATTTTTCATTTATAAAATGGAGATACATGGTATTATTTTTTTACTGTTATAATTATTATAATGATATGAGGTATTAAGATAAAAAAAAGATGATTCCAATAAAGATTTATTACGTAAATTCGTTTATTAAAACGATACAGACAAAAGACTACAAATGAATTCCTAGTTTGTAGAAAATAAATCATAACTCCTGACTTAGATGAATCACTGATGTGGAAGGCTGTCATAAAAATGATGACATTCTTTCGGTAAAACTTCTTTCAGTTGTTGAAGATGTTGCCATTTGGTGAATTTAATTTTTATCGGATTCTTATATAATTTTGGCGGAACGATGTTCGAATTAAGGTTTTCTGGTTTTCTTATTCGTTGGGGAAATTCCTTGTAGTCTTCGGAAAAAACAGACTTGTACATAATTTTACCTTCTGGTAAATATTTTAAACATCGTATTTCATTGACTCTGAGTAAACCTGGCCTGATTGATGATACGAGTTTATTGCTGGTATAATCTGAGAAAAAATCAAATGAGAGGTACTTCACATCATAAGGTCGTGGATTTTGTCGTGCTTCTCTTGTAACAGCAACATAATCTGAAGGAAGATGGATTACTCTGTTTTTTAGTTTATTTTCAATCACTGCGTGTATGGAGTCGCACTCCATCTGAGTGTGTCCACGCTCTAAATACTTTTGCTCTATTATAATGTTGTTAGTAATTGAGAACATGAGTAGGGCACTTGAAATCACAGAGTTTCGATTCTGGTATGTGCAACCATCTGTCCAGATCACAATTGGCTTTCCAGAATCTTTGTGCTTGCCAATGTAATCAATGAGGCAGCTAGCAAAAACAGAGGCTACAAGCTCACCTTGCGATTCATTCCACCAGTAGCAGGTAGCATCATGTGAAGTTAAATCAAATACTGTGTAGTTATGAACGCATAACTTAGTTTTTATAGTATAAGGCACTGGTATTAAAAAATGGTGCCAATTTAACAGCCTCTACATCTGCAGTAAGTACAATGCACTCATCTTTCTCAGCTCTCTTCTTATCTTCATTTTTTTCACATCTTGCTTGTTCTTTTCGATCAATATGTTTTCTGTATTCTTCTTCTTTCAGATTTCCTATATTGTATTTTATGCAGATGTCACATGCATCTTTCTTGGGGTGGAATATGGAGATGTTTTTTTCTGATACAACTGTATCAAACACTTGCCTACTTGTGAAATTTGTCTGTCTCTACAGTACTCTACATAGTGATTGAATAATTGTGTCATTGTAGTGAACATTGGTTCCAAATACAATTTATCAGTTTGTTTCCGGCAATAGTGAGATGGTAATTTTGGTATTGATTCCAAGTAGGTAACTAGATTATCCTTTTGTTCTTTCTTTTTAGTTTTTCTCAAGATTTCACTCCGCTCTTCATTTCTGTTCTCTCTACTCATGTGAATGCCAGCATCATCTTTTTTTTCAGTCACCTAGTTCCTAACTGACCATTCGCCCAAATCAAATGTATTTAAGAATGTTTTCTTGCAGACTTGTTTTCTGATACCACAACTTTTCAAATGGTAAACCAAAGTTGAACTTCTTCTTGTATTATTTTCTTCCGTTCTTTTTCTTGTAGCAATGTGACAGTCAACTAAGGAAGAAACAAAAACTTTTCTTTGCTCCCAATCCATATCATTCCAAAACCTTTCATATTGTGCAAATCTTTCTTCTTCATTTATTTCAAGGCAGAACCATTTACCAGACTTTTTACACATTTCTGAGTTACAAATGCCCTTCTTTTTTCTTGGACTTCTTATTTTATCCTGAAAAACCATGTTTGTATCTCTAGGTCTTCTATATCCTAGATATTGCATTTCTTTCATTCTCAATTTTCTGTTATTATTTATTTTCCAATTTTTCGACTCAGCTTTTTTATTTCTTTTGGGTTTGGACTTTTCTTCTTCTTGGATAATATACTCGACATTCGGTGATGACAATTGAATATCAGATATAATTTGTATTTTACTGTTGTTATGGTCAGGGGTGAGCTGTTTCACGAATCTGGACAGTGGCGGTGAATCCTCCGGATCACTATCAATAGATAATTCTTCATTATTGTTACCCTGGGCTGTATTATTAAGGTTCTCATCACAGCCATCTACTTGATTGCTTTCATGACAATACATTATTTCTTCTTGTTCGTTCTGCCCAAACTCATCTTTACTGACTTTGCCTATCTTTGTTACCATTAGATCTATGTCATCCCAAAACTCTTTATCCATTTCTAGAATAATAGCTTGATTTTTTGTCCGATCATCGCACTTTGGGCTCTCGTCTGATTGATCTAAAAGCAAATAACAGTTTGGTTAGCGCTTTGAAACGTAAGCAGAAAGAAAGTGACAATACCTTGCTGAATAACCCTATACTTATTTGTACTGCAGGTGTCCATAACTTCATCAGATATTGAGTTTGACTGACTGACTGTTGAATTGTGTTCAACTGTTTCTCCAACGTAACCTGTTTTTTCTAGAAAAAAGTAGGTACGTACCTAATTTGTAAGTAATGATTTGATATTGTCAGTAAATATTACCACGATTCAATCTCACACCATATTCATTTGTTCTAAGGGCCTCCATGATCTCGTCATCATCAAACATATTATTGTCATCGTTTTCTTCATCCATTTTCGTCACTTTCGAGAAAAATTCAAGAAACCACAAGCCCAAACGTGCCGATTTACACAACGATTTGATCCAGACTGACAAGAAATAACTCGTATATCCCCTCCACGTGCACCCTTTTACCGCTAGAATACCACGTATCTCCAAATTTTCTAAAGGTTATGGAGAAACGAGTAATTGTGTTGATCCTGGTGATACGAGGTATTTTATCACGTCGCATTCTAAGGTTTGCATGAATCTTGCACATATGAGCTATTGGGAACAGATCAATATAAGAGTGTTTATTGGTTTGAAGTAATAAACTCATTTTCAGTAAAAATGGAGATAAGAGGTATTGTTTCTTAAGCGTCGATATACAATATGTAGTATTTATTTAGTTAACACAAATTATATTTTATATGGAGTTATTTTAGATATAATTATAGAATTTAGAAGAAGATTATGCCAAGTTAAATATTGAAACTCAAATTGAAATTCCTAATTAAAAAAAACTATCTGAAGTATGTCTTTATGTACGTAATTATTATTCGAAGACAGTATTCATATTTTCTAATTCAAAATAAGATAATCATTTATATAAAATTTATAAAACTTAATTATCTTCAGAACCACTTTACTGAGGAAATGTCAATTTTAGGAGAGCAAATGAATAAATACTGACTGTACTTAAACTTTATGTCATCTTTTCCCAATATTTTTCTTAGAATCTCGTAAAACTTCCTCAACTGGCTATCCTCAACAGGATGGAACTGGAAATAGTAGCCAACACTTGTTCGAAATTCCTTTTCGAGAGACAACTAGTGACATATCTTAAAATGGACGTCTATTCTGATTCTAGTACTAGATACGGCAGATTCTTCGGAACCAATACGAGTATGTATTCGGTCCATTATATTTTTAAAGATTAATTATGATTTTTTCCATATATGCGAGTAGTATCTTCTAGTACGTTTTATTCATTGTTTCACGTTATATTGTGTATTTTTAAGGCTCTAGTAATTTAAAAATCTTCTGAACTTTTTTAGAGATAATAATGTTTTTTAAATTTTTAAATATAGGTAAGTAAGCCTTTACTAATATAAATATTTGTACTGGCTTTCCAATGATATACATTTTAACTTTTTATAATTTATCTTATTATGTGATATTTTTCACTGTCAAAATTAGACTTTAATATTAAATATCGACAAAAAATGCCTATAATTATTTAGAACGACTAGAACGGTATAACTCAGATTTGGATTTACGTTGTTCAACGGTTACAAGTTGTTGTCCCTGTTCGATGTGAGAGTACGAACAGCGGATACAAGAAATAACGATGTCTTTTCAGTGCGCTACCATCGAATGAAATATGGACTCAACAATTCAATAAATTCAATTATGAAAGAACTGAACGGTTTGCCATTTCATGTAGATCTGTTTAATTGCACGAAAATTGTATTCTTTTAGTATGTACATGGTATAGACTTTGATATAAATTAGAGTTTCTTTGATTTTGTAAATTTTATGTTATATGTGGCTATTGATTATAGATATGGCTTAGGATTAGGTACCCTGTAATGTCCAAATAAATAAATAAGTAAATCGCTTGGAGTATTAGATCTTCATTTTATAAAATAGACTATGTATTACAATAAACTACCTTTGCTTGACAGTGAAAGTAAAAACTACAAATTGTTGTATTTATTTGAATATTTTATTTTTACTCTGTCGAATTTATTAGAATTTAAAAACCTTAAAATTACAAAATTGTTGCCACCCATTATTTTGTAAGCAAATTTTAGCCTGCTGGATATGCAACCTAAATAACAGATTTGTAAGTAAGGCTACATATGTGAGTAGTTTTGTTTTTCCTGTACATATTTTATGTATTCTTATCACATGAGACGAGAAAAATACAATTAGTAAAAGTTATAATGATTAATTAATATATGTAACTATGAATAAGATATTAAAAAAATAATAAAATTATATTTATTATATAATAAAATTGTAAATAGGTAGGTGTAAATAGAAAATCGAACTATCTTAGATGATATTGCGGATGAATTAAACAATGTTGATTGGAGTGAAGTTACAGTAACTGAGGAGATTGACAATTGCTATAATAAATTCCTAGAAATTCTAATGAATATTATAGAAAAATATTCAAAGAGAAAGGTTATCGAAGTTTCAGGAAATACAGGAAAATGTTGGTTGACAGAAAATATTAAAATTATAACGCTAAGAAATAAGTAATTAAACTTTTAGCTTCAAAAAATTCTATTTATTATAAATATCACTACAATATTGTTTCGCCATACAATGGCTTCATCAGGTGGATGAATACTGTATTCATCCACCTGATGAAGCCATTGTATGGCGAAACAATATTGTAGTGATTTACAATAAAAGAATTTTTGAAACTAGAAGTTTAATTACTTATTTCTTAGCGTTATAATGAAGTTTCAACAAGTATCTCCTTTGTCAATTAACTATTTAAGAATTAATTGTAAATCATGGAGCTATGATAAAATCAAAGAAATATTATTTATTTAAAAATGTATTATTACTATTGCACCCCAATCTAAGGTTATATCAGATATGTCTTAAGTTATAATCACAAACATTGATCACACTGTTATTTGGCATGTTTGGAACGGAAATGTTCGATTTTTTATATAATATACTCTATTCTAGTTACAAACTCAATAAATATTTAATAAATTTGATAAAATAAAATGTATTCTTAATTTACTACAATATAATATAAAAATTACTTGAAAGTTCTTCAACCCTGTCTTTTATCGTTCGTTTATGACGCTAATCTAATATTTATTACTTCGATAATCACTTTATATAGCAACGGAATAAGAATAACTTCTCAAACACTTTGGAAAACATGTCAACAACTAAACGGACAGTTAACCTGTTTTGCTTGTTTACCTTAGTCACATTTTGAAGGCGTTAATTCTCCAAGATGATTTGTCAGCGTTATTTTTTGTTTCATAGTTGTCATTGACAAGCGCAAACTCGATTAATATTAATAACTCTTCTCAACACATGCATATTATACAGGACGTCGGTCCTTCTATTCTTGTTTTATACAATTCTAACGTAAAATGTGTTATAAATACAAATAAAAGAGAATCTAAGGAAATCAATCAATATCTAAAAGAGTGTCTACGATATTGTTGAAATTACCTCCACTTAATAAATAGAATTTTTTGAAACTAAAAGTTTAATTACTTATTTCTTAGCGTTATAATGCAGTTTCAACAAGTATCTCCTTCGTCAATTAACTATTAAAATTATGTCAAAAATTAAGAGACAACTTTACGAAGCTATGATAAGTAATAGAATACAAAAAAACAGTGTACACCGATTACTGTAAGCTATTGCGGTGGGAAATTCAAGCCTCGCAGAAGAAAACATATTCAGAATACATAATAAATTCAAACAATAAAGCAAAAGCAACGTGGGATGTAGTAAAGAATATAAATAAAAATAAAATGAGTTTTAATGTACAAAAATTCGGTAATGGTAATAAAAGTACAGAAGAAGTATTAGCAGATCTAAATGAATATTTTATAAACGTTTTTCCAAATATAAACAATAATAATTGTGGACCTATGTATGAAAACATCAAACACATTTCTGAGACATGCTCGCATCATTTTACAGATCTCGACGAAATAAAACAAACAATTTACAGTTTGAATGATACAAAATCTGTAGGAGATGACGAAGTACCTTCTACTCTTATAAAATACTGTGCAGAGAGTCTAGCAGTACCGCTGCAACATATAACAAATCTCTCTTTTTTAAAGGGTTAATACCCAGATATGATGAAATCTAGCATAATAAAACCAGTGTATAAAAAGGGTGATAGGCCGGTATTAGATAATTACCGTCCTATTGCGTTGGCCTCAAACTTATCAAAAATTCTAGAGAAGCTTATGTTTTCCAGAATGATAAATTTCATTAACAAACATGGAATATTAAATAACACACAGAATGGATTTATAAAAGGCCGATCAATCTCAAGGGCCATGTTCCAGTTACTAGAAGAGATTTCGAATGGATTGAGCAGTGGAGAGACAACTATCTGTATGTTCATGGACTGTAGGTCAAAGGCATTTGATAGCGTGGATCATGGAGTGCTTCTTGTTAAGTTGGAGATCATGGGTTTTCGTGGAAGGGCATTTGAGTGAATTGGTTCATATCTTTCGGGTAGGAGGCAGTGTGTCAGTGCCAATAAAATTTCTGGACAAGAGATACGATCTGAATGGGGCAGTGTTTATTATGGCGTGCCAATTTTAGGTCCATTATTGTTCCCTTTATATGTAAATGACTTGCCAGTAGTAGCTACATGCCCAACTATACAATTTGCCGATGACTCTTCATCAGTAGTAAAAGCAAAAACAGAAGAAAATGCTGCTGAATTCTTAACGACGCACTTGTCATGCTTTGAGGATTGGTTTACAAGAAACAATTTAAAAATGAATGTAAGTAAAACGAATGTAATAAGATTTGGTGCCAAAAGAACGGAAATTGATATCGGATACAGGGATGTGTAACTTGCCTTTGGCGAGGAGGCCGACTTCTTGGGATGGACCTTGGATTCCCAACTATCATGGAAGGCGTACGTCGAACGGCTAGCAGTTAAATTGAGTGGTTTTTGTTACGCTCTGGGAGCGGTTTCGCGTAGTGTTAGTGCTGATGCCGCGGTTAGTGCATATTATGCCTACGTGCATATGGTGATATCTTTTGGGGAAATTCAGTTGATGTGGGTCGAATTTTCGTAATTCAAAAGGCTAGATCTATATTTAGCATCAACCCAAGGGATACTTGTAGGAACACTTTTAGGGATAAAAAAATACTTACTCTACCCGCGGTATACATTTTGCAGTGCGCATTGTTGTCGAAATGCATTATTCTCATTTTTTTGCTAAATATGAACTCAAGCATAGTTATAGTACAAGAGGGACTTCTGAGTCATATTTGTGTCCTCTCATTTAACAAAAATACAAAGAAATGTACTCCACCAGTGTATCAAAATATACAACCACTTGCCAGAGACTTTAAAATCATTGTCAACAAAACAATTCAAATACCGACTCAAGGAACTATTAATAAACAAAGTGTTGTATAAAGTTGAAGATTTTTTTTAGAAAGAATTATGTAATAGGTGCTATGGACTTGAAAATCATTTTAATTATATGTTTATTATTTTATATACCGCCTGATTCTGAGCAAACGCAACGACCCGAACGTATGAATATTTCTCCCGCTTCGAATACAATTCCCATGAACGCGTTAAGCCAATCACAAAACAGTCTGTTGCTAAACCCCCTCCTCGCGCCAACGTAATTGGCGCTTGCTATATGTATGACATCGATGTTAAGCCAATCACAAAACAGTCTGTTGCTAAACCCCCCTCCTCGCGCCAACGTAATTGGCGCTTGCTATATGTATGACATCGATGTTTCAGCATTCAGGGGAATTGTATTCGAAGCGGGAGAAATATTCATACATTCGGGTCGTTGCGTTTGCTCAGAATTAGGCGGTATACAGATTTTGTATTTTATTTATGCATTTGTGACGTTTCGTATACATTTTGTGTATCTTGACGAATAAAGGTATATTATTATTATTATTAAAAAGAATTACAGAATTGAGTGAAAAAATATTTAGTGCCAACTAAATATGAGATTTCACAATAAAGAATTCTTTTAGAGTTATTCTAATAAAATTAGTAAAATATAGCCAAGAGTTTTATTCTCAACATTTAATTTAAGTTAGTTTCTAAAATGTTTCACCAAGAAATGTGTGCAACATGAATTAATGATAATAAATAATTCCAAATGAAACAGACATGCAATATACATATCTGTAACTGTACACATGGACAATACACCTCGTATTTTCAGCATTTACTTCTGCTTAAGACACGTGTCTTAAGCAGAAGAAATGCTGAAAATACGAGGTGTATTGTCCATGTGTACAATTACAGATATGTATATTGCATGTCTGTTTCATTTGTAACAAATGCGTAATACGTGCATAACGTATTGATATACTTAAACCTTTTTGTATAAATAATTCGTTGACTATTCGTAGCTATTTCTATTAACAAATTGTAACCACTAAAGATAATTTATAAAATGAATAATTTTTTCATTGTATATTTACTAATTCTTGATTTTTGTCTCTATTTTTGAATGTTCGGTTTAAAAATTTCATATTTATTCTTTAGTGAAAAAAAATTGTTTTCTCCACGTTTCTTAATTTTATTGACTTTGAAATTATGCGTTTGATTTTACTAATCTCAAGTTGGCTGACATTCATTACATGTATGGTTTAGCTGATGGTAGCGCACTGGAGGCTAGACTATTTTATTAAGAACGATTTCCGGATAGAGTTACATTAGATAGACGAACATTTTCAAACGTACATAAAAGGTTAGCTGAACAGTGGCGGTAGCTGTATAAGGCCGCGAAGCCGCGCGCCCCTCCTAGAATTTTTAATATAACACACAATTTAAATGTTTATTTAAATATTTATTATTACTATTCATTTTATTATTATTATTCATATAAGTAGTTAAAATTTCTAAATTTAAAAAAACTGAACTTCGTTTCGTTCTCTAACGTTGTTAGAACCCACAGAATTATATTAAGGCGCAAATACGCCGCGGCCTGCATAAATCATTATAGATTCCCGGTGAATGTGACCCGATATTGGCCGATAGTATACGATTCCATAAAAACATTTAGGATATTTTACGGCGCAGTTATCTAGCGGCCAGTGTTTTAGTGCCGTCTACGGGACTATCCTACCGTATGATAATTTTCGAAGTGTTATTGCCAAAGAAGTTTGTGATATAATTACAGTACAAACGAGGGAACGCTTTTTCGGGGTCATTTACAAGTGGCTGATCTTCTTAACAAAGATAAATATTCAGAGTTTTCAAAAAATTTCCCTGTGACTGTTTTAAAGGATGTATGTTCATTTTATCCGATGTTGAGCAAATCAAGATTAAGAACTGAGTTGGAGGTAATTTACTCGAGAGAAGATTTAAAAGAAATTGTTGGAGCAATGAATCTTCTTTTATTTGTTATGGAAAATAACCTTAGTGAAACATTTATCGAAACATCGAAAATATTAAAAATTATCGTGACGACTCCAATGACAACAGCCGAGGCAGAACGCACTTTTTCGACGATTAAACACATAAAAACATATTTGCGAAATACCATGCTTAATGACAGACTAAATGCTTTAGCTATGATGTCCATAAATCGAAATTTAGTGCACGAAATCAACAATTTTGATGATAAAGGTCATGTAAAAATTAATTTCTATGAAGGACCGCAGAGCGGATTTCATTTTTAGAAAATGACTTACCCGCTAGGGTGGAGTGAAAATGAACAAAAAATTTTTTTTTAAAATTTTTAAAACCCCTGTATTGCTAATTGATGACCCTATTAGAAAGCAATATTTATGCAAAATAACAAGACTCTGCGACTTTATTTCGAGGTGGCGCATGAAGGGTGAAGTTTGAAAAATAACCTAATTTACATAAAGGCAGAAAAGTACAATTTAAAAATCTTTTTTATCTACAATAAAATAAAACTGTTGGCACACTTGTATTGAATTGAGGATAAAAGACGCGAAAAAGGAAAAATCGGAAATTTACAATTGCGAAGTTTGTGTAGGTGAGAGCATAATGTATGTTTAAAAAGAGTTAGAACAATTGCTACGAAAAATAGTCATGGGAGAATTATTAGAGAAATTGCTGAGGGCAGCTACAAATTTATCAATACGTGAACTACGATAGGTAATGCACTAGCGATGCTTCATACAAAACAGGAAGAAACAAATAGTTGGAGTGCAAATGACAATACTTCGAAACGACAAAACAACCACACAAGAAAGTTCGGAAGAAGATTGTACAAGTGTGGTCCGGAAACTACGTGGCCTAACACTGAAAACGCAAGTTTTTTCGACAAACAATGTTTTATTCTTCAATATAGCCTCTTGCTCGCTCAACACACTTATTTCAACTATATTAGAATGCTTTCATTGTATGTCGATGAATCGAAGTCCTCGAAATAGCTATTTACAGCGGCGAATACCTCGGAATTAGACGATAGACGAATATCTCATACCGTCGAGCCATTTTTTCAGGTTTGGAAAGAGATGATAATCGTTGACAGCAAAATCCGCGGAATTGGGTGAATGAGGCACTAATTAAAATCCAAATTAATGAATTTTTGCCATTACGTTCGCAAACTTGTGGGCGGGTGCTTTATCCTGATAGAATAGCACTTTCTTCTTTACCACATGAGGCCATTTCTCTTTGATTTTGTCACTTAATTGTTAGAACAAATTGGCATAATACTCCTGATTTACTGTTTTTCTCTTTTCTAAGTAGTCGACCAAGGTAATTCTATGAGAATCCAAAAAACATTGTACCTAACCTTTCCTGCTGACAAAACCGTTGTTGCCTTCTTTGTGGCGGAGAAGCATTTTTTTATCCATTGTTTGGATTGTTCTTTGGTTTCGGAAGTGTAATGAGTGTAATGTCAGAATTATATTTGATTCGTCAACTATAAAAGCAATCTTTATAATAAATTCCTTTTATTGTTGCACTCTACACTAGGGTGGAGTGAAAATGAACAAATTTTTTTTTTAATTTTCAAAACTCCTGTATTGTTAATTGATGACCCTATTAGAAAGCACTATTTATGCAAAATAACAAGACTCTGCGACTTTATTTCGAGGTGGCGCATGAAGGGTGAAGTTTGAAAAATAACCTAATTTACATAAAGGCAGAAAAGTACAATTTAAAAATCTTTTTTATCTACAATAAAATAAAACTGTTGGCAACACTTAAGTTTATTGCTCAAAAACAAAGTTAGGGGATTCCCATGCATAAAATAAAGTATCATTTTAAACAGTTTCTTTCAGTTTCTTCATAGTATTTAGAAGTGCAACGTGTTAAAAAAGTTTATAAAACTTAATCAAACGTAAAATTTTCGTTACCAAAAGTTAAAACGTGATTGCTGAGGAAAGATTTAAAATGCCTAAAACTAGGTAAGATTTGTGTTGCTCTGTATTTGGAAAACCAATTACATTAAGTGCTAATGTGTTGCCTACGCATTGTGATATTATTAAATATTACCTGTGGCTAAAAAATGATATGCTTGAATTGAACAACCGAAAAGATCTTTCAATTAAGTGCATATGTGAAATAATTGCTACTGATATTGAACAAATATGGAAAAAGGGCATCGATTCCTATAGTAAGTCATCAACAAATCTTAGCAAGATTGATTTCCTATTATAACAAATACAAAAATATGAATAAACTGCGCAGTGAAGTAAAAAAAACAAAATTTCTTAAAGGAAACTCAAAAACAATTATTTGACATCGCAACCTGTAAGTGCGCGTCCAGAAACATATGTAAATGTGTGACAAAAATACCTCCAGCAGAGGAAAAGTTTTTAAAGGACCAACGAAATGAGCGTAGAATGTATATTGGCTGTGTGGATAGGTTGACAACAAAATCTATACGACGCAATGAAGTTCGAAAGAGAAAATATGATCAATTCGTTCAAAAAAACATGACTTCAAGTACTTCTTCGTCTATGTCAGAATTACATCGGTCATGCAGTAGAACTTCAAGTGAAACATCAGAATCAGAGCAAGATGATTTTTGCTTTAATGAAGGAAAAAGAAAAGTACACAAAAGAATCAAAAGGGAAATAAGCAGATGAGACAAAAGTTGCAAACCCTTGCTACAGCTTGTAACAGGACTGGAGTTTCAGATCCATCTGCAGCATTTGTTGTAAACGCAGTAAAGGTTGATTTAAACATTATAGATGCGGAAAACTCATCAAGCGTAATAGATCGTAGTAAAATACGTCGAGAAAGGAACAAAGTTGGAAAGCAGTTGAGCTCTACTAGCAATGAAAAACCTCTGACTTCTATTTATTTTGATGGTTGTAAAGACAAAACCTTAATTATAACTTCAAAAGAAAATAAGTCACAGCGTAAGACTATTACCGAAGAACATATTTCAATGGTATCTGAGCCAAATTCTGAATATATTGGACATTTCACAATAGATTCAGGAAAAGCAGCTAATATTATGAGGAATATTGTTGCCTTATTAGATAAAAAGTATAAATGTAATTCATCTTTGGTGGCAAATCGGATGTGATGGAACGGCTGTCAACACAGGGTATAAAAATGGAGTCATTGCCTTATTGGAAACACATTTAAAAAGACCATTGCAATGGTTTGTGTGCTTATTACACGCAAATGAATTGCCACTGCGCCATTTGTTTTTAAGTCTTGATGGAAACACAGCAGGTCCTAATAGCTTTTCTGGAGCTATAGGTAAAAACCTCCTCACTCAAGTGCCTTGATTTTAAGTTACAAGCTTTTGAAGCGATTCCTGCAGAATTGCCGGATATTGATATAAAGTTGCTAAGCACTGATCAAAAATATCTTTACGAGATTTGTTCTTCCATTTCGTCTGGTTTAGTTTCACCAAGTTTAGCTGAAAGAGACCCTGGGAAATTAGCACACTCTCGCTGGCTAACTTGCGCCAATAGGATTCATCGCTTATACATTGGAATGGCTACACCACCAGAAAACCTTAAGCAACTAGCACTTTTCATTATGAAAGTATACGCGCCAACATGGTTTAACATAAAGTCAAAGCCATCTTGTAACCATGGTCCAGTTCATGTTTTCAACATGGTCAAGAGAAGTTTATATTTAAGAGATGACCTTAAGAGTATTGTTTTAAAAACAATAAACATAAATTCATTCTTCGCACACCCAGAAAATATGCTGTTGGCCATGCTTCAAGATGATACTTCAAAAATTAGAGAATTGGCTCTGCGAAGAGTATTAGAAGCAAGAAAAGAAAATGTGTGTATTAAAAGCAAGAAAGTTCGCGAGTTCCGCCTTCCACAATTTCAAGTAAATGCGACGAATTACTATGAGTTAATAAATTGGTCGAATGTGAGAATAACTGAACCACCAATGACTATGAAATATTCTAATACAGAAATTTCAAACTTGATTCGTTCGTGAAATAATTTAAGTCAATTTGGGATGTTTCCTTGTCATACCCAAGCAGTAGAGAGGTGTGTCAAGCTCGTCACTGAAGCTTCAATATCTGTTTGTGGATCAGAAGCAAGAGACGGTTTCATTCGCTCTAGAATTAAAGCAAAGCAAGACATACCACTGTTTGAATCGAAATCTCAATTTTTTCAACAACGAGATCCTTTACAATTTGCTAGCGAATGATTTTTGTTTTTGTATTAAATATGCTTTATGTGAGTAAATAAAAGACTGTAACTGTTTGAATTTATTGAATAAAAACAAATTTAAACCTCACTGTTTACTTTTTTATAAATGATAAAGTTCCACAAATTAAAGTCTTGTGCGCTACCTCAAGACGTTGACCTAGGAAGATAAGATTTTTTCTTTGCACTTTTAAGTACTTAGAGCATCGATTTTAATACAAGAAAAACTAAATTTAAAAAAAAAATTTCGCTCCACTAAACTAAACAAAATGGGCGGGTACATTTTGTTTATTTTAATCTGTGTAAATATGTTGTTCTTCCTTTTTCCTACTTATAAACCGTGGCTACCTACTTTGTGAAGTGATTTTTTATGACATTATAAACACTATTCCGCTGTTCCAGCTCTTCGTTTTTGCAAACTTGAATTTTAAGGTAGGTGGATTTTTGTTTAAAATGAGCCCCTTATTTTGAATTTTTTCCGTTTTGATTTAAAATAATTGTTTTTGTCGTTATTGTAGATATTAATATTTTTTAATTCCTATGTATTTATTCAACTTAAATAAATGTTCTAAATGGATACCTTTTCTCGCAATTTGCCTATAAGTCATTTGGTATTTGATTTCTGGTGCGCCCCTCCAAACTCAAACCCCACGACACGCCACTGTAGCTGAAGCAGGTGCTTTTAAGGCCAAACGATCAATTAGAAGGTGCCCATTGTACTACAAGAACTCCAAAAATTGAAGAAGCAGTTTTAAATTTAATTGATGAAAATTCTGAACTTAGCACTAGAAAGAAAAATTGGAAATAATTTGAATCTCTCGCACAGTCTAGTTTGGAGATTTCTTCACGATTTTCTGTTATACCCGTATCGTATCATATTTAACGGGTCCCCATGCCTTACATCCCCGAGATCTTTGGAGTTGTTGAAAATTAATTGGGCCTTTTTTTCTGTTACAAAGGTTAAATAGTCATAATTATCGTTGGTTTATAGAGGATGATTTGCCAATATTCCTTGAAGAAGTGCCAGTTTTAGTTTGAAATGGCACGTGGTTCACGCATGACGACGCACCAGCTCATTTAAGTCTAGAAACAAGAGAATATTTAAATCGTATATTTCATAATCGATGGGTAGGTGGTGGCTCTCAACTATGGTCTCCGAGGTCACCAGATCTAAATAGTTTGGACTTTTTCTTATGGGGGCGTTTGAAAACTCTGATTTATGACACTCCAATTAACACTGTACAAGAATTGAAGAATCGCATAAGAGTTTACTGTGATGTAATAAGTAGAGTGGACCAATCCGGAAAGCAGAGGCGTGACTAACGAATTGGTTCACGAATACTTAGTATGTTGTTCACGGTCATCGTGTGTACACGTATAATAGCAGCAGGAAAGTGTATTCTGTGTATTTAATAATGTTGCAAAGCTATGTTCGATAGAAGACGCAAGAAATGAGTGTATTTTAAGTAAGTTTGAAAGACACGCCTCTGCTTTCGCTCCGAATTGGTCCACTCTAGTAATAAGGAATACTGAAGCCATTTTTCAAAGAGTTCGCGCGAATATGAGAAGAAAAGCTGAAGCATGTATCCTGAGAGATGGAGGGCATTTCCAACAATTGATCTATTTTTTTTTTTTCGTTTTAGAAAATTGTTATTAATTTGTAAACCGTTAATTAAAATTGTTCACTAATTAGTTTAAAATTACTTACTACTTTTCCAATGGTTTGGCTCGTTTTCGACCATGCACGCGAAAGCCTTGAATCTTACAAAAGCAAGTCAAGGAATCAAATTTGTTCTAAAATAAATGTGAATTTCTAAAATAATTTTTATTTTAAGAAAAAGCAATGGCGTACCATTATGATTTTTCCTTAGAAGCTTAACACTCTGTATCTCGGAAAGGGAGTATTTCAGGACTCATGTTTTCAATTGTTTTCCTAAAATAACCTTCAGAATCGCCCCTTTAAAAATCGACATTCAATTGAAAAACCGCCCGTATAAGCAGTCAAGGGAAGGATGACTCATGCAATAAAACAAACGGCGTAAAACAAACTACGTTGATATAAATATAGAATATATATAAATAAAATGTCTTATTATAGTTATTCTTAAGTGTTACTTATTCTTTTTATTAATACGGTTATTTTTAATTACCGCGTGTTTTATTAATCGAACCCGAAAGGAAGATTTATGACAATATTAACCCTGCAGAACTCGCGCCATTCTGTGGAACGTGAGCCCTCACGCGTGAGCATTTTTCTCACGCTTCATATTTTTTTTTATATAACGTCAGGATGCAAATAAAACTAGTATTTTTTAAGTCAAAATCAATATTTATTGTTTTTTTAAACATGTTATTTGCTTATAAAAGTTTAAAATCTCTAACCTTTGCTAATAAAATAAAAATAATAAAATTGTAATCGAAAATAAATTGCAAAAAATCCTGTATTCTCTAAAATGCTAATCACTCTGATCTGAGGAACTATTGACGTTGGAACATGAGGGACAGACATATTTAGCATATTTTGTACAAATCACTTTATTGCACCTCTCGCAATGTTTCTTGCTTTTTCGATTTTTTCGCCTAGGACAAAACGCACAAAAACCTGAGGCAACCTCTCGCACAACTGTTGATTCCTTCATGTTACAAATTTTTCGAATTCGAGTACGTAAACTAACCGGCAAATTCTGTTTTGAAGATCGATTTATCAAATGTGGTTTGATCAATTCTTGAGCCAAGTCTTTCAAGTATAATCTGCGGTCTTGAATAATTTCGGTATTATTTTTATATATTATTTGAGAGTTCATACCGCCTATATCCAAAATTGAGAAAAATAATCTTAGAGGCCATCTACAACTGAACGTAGAGACAGAGTAAGTTGACTTCAGCTCATCTACAACTCCGACTCATCGACTCCGCCTTTGTCAAATTATAAAACGTGATTATCTCCGGTTTTGAAGCATCTCCAGATTCTTCATCGATTTTATCATCACTATGAAATGTAGATAACATAGAAACAATTTTGTTTGGTTTCGGTTTGTATGAAACTAAAACCATAGGTTTGCAAAATGCAAATATGCAGCTGTTTAGTGGTCTAATTTTAGTATTCAACATCAAAGGCGGTATCTCTTTTTTATTTTTTCTTAACGTTCCGACAATAGTTGTTTTCATTTGAATCATGTCTTTGGCTAGTTGTATAGATGTGAAATAGTTATCCATCGTAACGTTTCGGCCTGTTTTCAAAATTGGTTGCGTTATTCGTTTTACTACAGAGCTTGCCGAGTTATCCAATTTAAATGGGCCTTCAGGTTGTTTACCTGCATAAACTTCTAAGTTGCATGTATAAAACATTCTAGAATCTACTAAGGCCCATATCTTCAAACCATATTTTGCTGGTTTATTCGCGATGTACTGCCTGAATTTGCACCGGCCACGAAAATTTTCCAGCATTTCATCGACTGTACAGTATTCACCAACTTGATATTTGTTAAGGCATTTCTCTACAAATTGCTCGAATACTTGCCGAATTGGAGCTAAATTGTCATATTTCTTTCTTTCTTTCTTTCCACTCTGTCAGTTACGTTATCAAATCTAAGAGAGCGTAATAAAAGGTGAAATCTCTCTCTAGACATTGTAAGCTTGAAGCATTCTGGAGCCGTGGCATCGTCCGACCAGAGTTCCCGAGTGTTCAAATATTGAGCCTTTTTTTATCCCAGCCATATATAATAGTCCAATGAGAGCATATATTTCTGTCTCATTTGTTGCACGACAATCCCTATCTCGCGTATAATTTGGGCGTAACTTGTCTAGAAAAATATTTGTACAGTTCACAATATGTCGAATCATATCTGGCGGAAAAAATAACTCCCGGCATTCTCTTATAGATTTTGCATTTTTTGCAATGGAGGTGACACCGGGTAAATGACTAACAATATTATGTCTCGGAGTGCGAGTGTTAGGATAAGGCGAGTGGGCCAACCAGCGAGTTGTGTCATCTTTACCAATATAATGATGTTCTCCATCAAATTGAGGCTCTGTGTCAACTATCATATCATCATTTTCGTTATCACGATCTGATTCTTCTGTGTCTGTATTATGGTCACTGTGTTCACTGACATTGTCACTCTCCACTTCATAATGATCTCCATCATCAAATAAATTTTCTGATTGCTGGTCAAAGGCTGCTTGAGTAGCCATCCATGTTGGTTGTGGATTTAATTCTGCATATTGTTGTCTTGCTAATTCGACAATTTTCTGAGTTCTACTCATTGCCATTATACTAAAAAAATAACATCGTCATATAAATATGTCATTTTCACTAATATAAAACATTTAGTACACGACTAAATACTAATAAATGCAATACTGACATAAATAAGGTTAGAAAAACACGTCAATGCTATAACTCGCGTAGTGAGAGAAACGTCAATAGGCAAAACAAAACACCAATGCCGGAACTAGCGCCGTGAGCGAAACGCTCACGCAGTCTGCAAGTTATTGACAAGTTCTTCCTAGAAATTGCTACAGACGACTAATTGGTGTTTAGGTTGCATTTATAAACAGAAGTGATACGTAAACTCAGCTAGAGGGCGCCTCGTTCCTATATCTCAATCCTATTTAAAAATACAGCAATTCTGGCTTAAGTGTGAGCGAAATGCTTATAGGCGCGAGTTCTGCAGGGTTAAATGCGTAATCAGTCACCTATATGTAATTAACCTTTAGTATCAGTTTTAATGTAATGAATTAGTGCTAAGAGAATACATCCCAAACTTAAATATTATTTACATTTTAATATTTATTTATTACTATCTGCCTGTTGCTCTACTGAGAATAAGCTTAGTAATCTGTAAGCGATCAAGTCGAATGCCTTTATTTTATGAGTGTTTTTATTTTTTTTTAATTATTACCAGAAGTCGACTTCAAAAAGCTATATTTTATTTAGCTGTGCAATTAAAGGCTTAATAAGAATTGACTAATAATTTAATACATATTGTGTAGAAGGTAGAAATTACCACGAACCACCGTTATTATTTTCAATTTTACTTCAAAACAATATGATTAACAAAATTTATGAAAATAATATTGTAATTCTGTTGTAAATTATGTCTATATCTGATTCAACTTATTTGAAAATAATTGAGCCTCGTTTCTCTTCCTAAAAATAATAGCATTATTAATAGACGAGCTATTTTGAAATTTGCATGTTTCAGTATTGTCTTATTCATAACTGTTGCGCGCAATTGGACTTTATGATCTCGGAAAATTTAACAATAGATTTAACAGCATAATGTACTTATGTAATTAGACATAACCTATAAATGATCACGAAGTACCCTAGCCTATGATTATTATTGACTATTCTCATTGGGAAAACAGATTTTTCCTCTTAATTTAGTTGTTGGTGATTGCTTTCTAGAGATTTTTACTAACAACCAGAAAACATAGAGCATTGTATTGACTACATATTGGTGTGTATTTTACTATTTATAAATTAGTTATGAAGGATAGAAAATGTAATAAAATGGAATGATGTACAGAACATAATTGAGGCGGTGAGAAAAAGTAAAGCCAGACCTTAAATCGCCAACTGATTGAATTTACCATATCGTACCAAGGTCACGAAATAATTATATATATATATATATATATATATATATA
The DNA here is from genome assembly GCA_935421215.2 of Melolontha melolontha. NCBI lineage: Eukaryota > Metazoa > Arthropoda > Insecta > Coleoptera > Scarabaeidae > Melolontha > Melolontha melolontha. Next base: position 24,265,017 of record OW285240.1, on the reverse strand, counting down.
TATATATATATATATATATATATATATATTGAAGAGATACTGTGAAGCTGTTATATAAAATAGAATCAAAAAAATAAGATACAGTGAAGTTGGTATTTAATATAATATAAAGTTTATGATTTTGAATTCAAAAATTGGGCGCCATAAGTTTTAAAGTTCTTAGTTTGTTCAACGCTATCTGTGAACTTGTAAAATAACCAGCTAACTGCGGTAGAGCTTGAGTACATAGATTAATTAAAATATCTCTAGGATCTTCGTCGGCGGATGTATTATTCTCGTAAGAACAATGTAATAAGTATATGTGAATAAAGCTCAAACTCAACAATTAAACAATACAAATAAAAGATTGAATTAATAAAATAAATAAAAAATTTATTGAAATAAATAAGAAAACTGTAACAGCAATTGGATAAAATAAATAAGGAAACTGTATTATAAAAAGGATATTACGTGCTATATGACAATAAATGGAATTAATATGTTGCACATGTGTTCTTAAAGTGAGAAGGTTAGGTTATACGAAAATTATATAAACAAATATTAAATTGTTCTAAAATTAAACATAATATAGGTAAGTATTGTTTATCTTAGGAACTATGTATGTTAAAATTGCAAGTTTTAATTTATGTTTTATAAAAATGTAATAATTCCGAAATTTTTATATTAATATTAAGTTGTTTATAGTGATTTTTATTTAGACAAATGTTGGCTTTCAAATTATATATGTGGAATAACGTAGGATGTGAACCTGTTTCCGATGTTTTTGGATCTGATGTGGTCTTGAAGCTCTGTGATCGGGATAGATGCGGAGTACGGCTGTTCCAATATGTATAGCGGCGTTGGACGTGTTCCACAGCTTCGGTTCTCGGATTGACGGTATCCCAATTACAAAAAGATGCTTCACTCGATTATTCTTGTTTTCGTCGTGGTATTCTCCAAATTTTTATACCAAAAGTTGGGCCAATTATTTGTATATCGAATTATCGAAAATTTGATATGATATTTTTATTTATAATATATTAAATAATTTAAATTTCACGAAGTTAATAAAATACGGCCATTTGTTGTACAAATTTTATATCAGGCGCCGTTTTTCGGTTTTTTTTATTCCAAAGCCTATTTTAATTATCGACAAAAGCCTCGAAGTTTTGACTTTATTTGCATCGATTAAAATATGAATCTGCATAATGTTTTAGTCTTAATATGATCGAAAAATTAGTTAAATAATTTACAAATACCTAAAATGTAGTTTTCAATATAAAATTAGTTATAAATCGTACCGTAAAAATCGCTTTCGCGGGGTTCATGATAATTTTAAATTAGTGGGCGTGGTTAACTAGCATCGATATAAATCTTGATGTAGATAAATTAGATACCTGTAATTTCGCGCGAATAATTTGAATTATGAAACTGAAAAATTTAAATATAAAAAATAAGTTAAAAATCAAAATAAGTTAATTATAAATTTTAAAGTTATCGTCATATTAATTTATTTACATTTCGATACTAATTTCACAAATTACGTCCACCAATTTAGTATTTATACAGGTGTTTTTAATGTGTAGATACTCTGTATTTCCTATTGTAGAGCTGGAATACGGGTGCTGGTTGACCCACTACAATATATATATATATATATATATATATATATATATATATATATATATATATATATTGTTATGGTTCAACTGCACCCATATATCTGCATCTGAAATGGAAAAACAGATAGAACAATGCATAAAACATAATTATAAAAAGGATGAAATTGGTGAATATAGTTTGTAAAATTAGTATCAACATGTATATAAATTAATACAACGAGAACAGTATAATTCAAATTAACTTATTTTTATTTTTATAACTTACTTTTATATTTTTATTTTAAATTTCATAATTCAAACAATTCGCGCGAAACTACCGGTATCTAATTTATCTACATTGAAATAATGTATTGATACTCATTGGACACGCCATCTTTTTAAATTTAGCATGAACTCGTAAGAATGCAACTTTAAACACATGATAATAACATAACCTTATATTCAAGAGTAAACAAATTGTATTTGAAAAGCATTTTAAAAATTTTATAATTTAATTAAAAAAGAAATATCAATTAAATTCAAAGCACAAAGCGATGTTATGATAATAAAGTTACGAGGCTATTTGTCAATATAAAAATAGGCCTTGAAAAATAAATGAACGAAAAAAGCCGAAAAATAATTTTACAACATATGGCCGCGTTTTTGTAATTTTCCAAGTTTAAAATTAAATTACCATTATAATACTTTAAATATCTCGTCAAAAATATATAAAATTGAAACGCAAAATATTGGCCAACCTTTTAAAGTAAGAACGAGCCCGGCATCATAAAAAATACGCCGGATATCGAGAATAGCATCATTGCAAGAATCCGAACTGCAACGCGTGGGCAACTTGGACGGTCGAACGACGCCAAAGCCGACATCAAGAATCCTAACGCCGTACTTGGTGCTGTACAACGAGCAACGCTTCCAGCCTGATTCAACTCATCATACCTTGGAACACAGGTTCTTGAATAATCGATTTATTCTTTTCATTGCCTATAAAAATTATATTTCGATAATCAAGATCATCATAACCAATTAAAATATTTATAAACTTCTAAATTTATTATCCATGCAACGTCTATCCCAGCTTAATTATAACAAACATAATTTAATTGGGAAATAATATCGTAGTACTTACCAAATTTGTATAGACAATATAACATATTTAATAACTTAGTTGTTTGTTCACCAACACTATTTTTAGTATAATTTGATACACACATGTTAGGATAGTAATTCCTTTTATAGACACTTGTCAACGTTAATATAATTGTTACAGATTTCTAATTTTTATTACAATATATTTTATTTTTATCTCTTTAAGCAGTTTTTTTATTTGTTAGCATTTAGTTGTTGAGTGAAACATACTAAATAAACATAAAGCTACAATTTAGGGAGGTAATTCGCAGATCGACGAAGATCCAGAGGTAATTAATATTAAAACCATTTAATAATCTTGCTCTCCGACTGCTAGTAGTGCTATTGTATGTACACAGTGGACGTTGAATTTATTGTGATTAATTTAATCGCTGGCGCCCAAGATAATTTTTAAAATTTCAACATCTTCAACATATCTTAATATTCATTGTTATATATAATTTAGAACGCCTCCATGTGTTATTACAGTATTGATACCAACAACTTGGTGGTAGATAATGTTTGATCTAGCATTATTACAAAATATATATATAAAGGCGAACTCAGGGGTTCATATGTTGACGTGTGAGTGCAATAAGGTCGTCTATATTGGTCAGACAGGAAGTACCTTTGAACAGAGAACTAAGGAGCATGAAAGAAGCTATAAAGACAAAAAGATGGAACTCAATTTTCGCAAACTATTGTTAGATTGAAATCATAAATTTAATAAAGAATTCAAGATTCTGTATGAACAAGACAAAGGAAAAAACTTAATTTGTTAGATAATATAGAAATAAATAGATATAGAAAATTAAGTTTCACTCTAAATGGACAAACAGAATCCAATAACTCCCGTCTACTACTTATATAAAATATATAATACACCCCCACTTAGAATATACCCATACACTTTTCTAAAAGAAAAATATGTTAAAATGTTCAGTTTACCATCACCTGATGAGTATTGTAGTGAACAATAAAAAACATTGAAACCACTACTACTATATATATATATATCATTTGCTAAATTCTTCGAATTTTCGGCTCTATATTAAATATTTTAAATATTTACAAATTATTATGTTATTTTGCGAAGTAAATGTGAGTGTAAACATTGCTGTCTACAAGCTACAACGCAAAATATACGAAATTTTAACGAACTTTTAACAAACCAAAGGTTAATGTTTATGAGTGATGGTGCCTCAAACATGCTCCCTGTAGCTCGCTCTCTAAAAAAGAGTGCGCTACCATGTTACATATTACACGTAAAGTCCACGCTTTACATTTGATGGCAGAAACTCTCCTAGATGTTAGATGTTATTTAGATCTAGCTGCATTAATTGCAAGTACAAAGGTTGTATTTCTCAAATTCCTAAGACGTGTTCACCAATTTCAGACTGCCCGATATTCCTGAACCACCAGAGCCAATTTTGACACGTTAGGAAACATGGTTACACGTAGCATTTACTGCGTAAAGATTCAGATTTTGTCATATTAAGACAAGCTTGTGAAGGTGCGTCAACAGAAACGATGGCGCACCTTTAAGTTGTTTAAAAGATTAATTTAGATCATTCGAGTAACATCCTGTGGCTTGTCCTCGCGCTATATATATATATATATATATATATATATATATATATATATATATATATATATATATTGTAATGTTACGAGCGTTAATGTAATAAAAAAAAATGTTAATTACTGTTATAACTGCCCCAAAACGTTGGGCTCTAAATGATATGTTACGAATATGTTGATAAATAAAATTGTTTCTACGTACGGTATAATAAAATGAATGAATGTCATAAAAAAAGTCATGTAAAATTCAAATTGGGCTCATTCAATACTTATCTGTTTTATTATCTTCGGCTAGCTTCTTTTTCTCTTCAGGGCTAAGGTAGGTTCACTTCCTTCCACTTATACTTTATTTACGTAATTTATTAAGTTGGGAACGGAACAATATCTCAAGTATATTACAAAAAAAAACAAAGCAAAATATTGACAATCAACTTTATTAGGGATAAAAGATTTTGCCAAGTTTGAGAAATTTATATTAATAATTTCGTGACACACAAGTAATATTAAGTGAGACACACTCGACGGTTGGTATTCGTACAGTATAATCATATGGTGTAAGACAGGTGCAATAATGTGTTGTCTTAGTAAAATAGTTTATAACAGTGACCTGGCATCAAGTTTTACAAATACAAATAGTAGATGCCAATATTTAAATAAGTTGACTAAAGATTACAGTGGTAAAATATCGGTGAAAGTAATATAAATAGTTAGTTATGGAATAACAAAGTAAAGTTCTAGAAATGTACATGCGCAAGAAAAAAATGGCACGGGAAATTTTGTTAAAATTAGCAAAAACCTGGATCTTCGTATATAATCTCCGTTGCTTCTTGCGCCTGTGTTCTGGAGACGTCTTCACAACGGGAAACGGGAGAATGTTTCTGCTACGGTCCCTCGGGATCACTTGAAATTTGTTGAAATCTCCAAGTCCGACTGCGTCTTGAGCGAATGACCGATTTCGATCGTCAACGATGTTGGTCAAGCTACGGTGAGATTTTTTATGGCGGTAAAAACTTTAAAAATTCGTAAATCTCGGACTATTTGGTCGGCGGCTGTTAAATTTTGTCCACAGGTGGTTGGTAGGTAGGTGTAACGTCTTGTAATATTAAAAATCTCTTGCACTTAATAATTTCGCTTAATTATTTTAATTATTACGGAGCACAAAAAAACGTGACCTCTCACTGTGACGACTAATTACCGACGCTTGCTTTTTCATTTGTTTTTAATTGCATAACTTTCTGCTAAATCGCCCCATTCTTTACTTGCATTAAATTTGTTAATATTATTAAATTAGACAATTTTACAGTATAAAACAGTTTAAAAAATTACAATTTGATTTATAAAATGATTTTGGTTGAATAACATATGTTTTATGTGTTTACAAACACTCCGTCAATATCAGTTTATTCTCGGGTTATTGCACCGTTGAAATTGTGGGCGGGGCTTACTCGTTCAAATGCATTTGAAAATAAATACGTTACATTTGTTTGAATAAACACGCGTTAAATATGTATTTGAAAGAAAAATGAATATAAACATTATAATAAAAAAATTAGAAAAATAAGTTAATAATTTCTAGGTAAATTTGTCGTCAAAATAACGTATTTATTCTTTGAATCGATCTTTCCCCTTCTTAATATTAAAGTACAAAGTAGATATAAACATTATGGTATAAATATTAAGGTTACATATATTCTTTGTTTCTTTCAGAGAAAGCATCCTTCTTGCAATGCCTCAATTTCCCCCTTGATTAAAAGATAGAAACTTATTGAGAGCTTTTAATCAACCGTATCTAGGAGTAAGACAGAAATATATAAATGCAGTATAGTGATCTGATGAAAATTTAATGAATGTGTGTGTTCACGTTAAAAATATTTCAAATTCTATAAGTAGTTCTTTATATTATTCTAGTTAATAATTCCCTATTTAGTAATTGTCATTAAATGGTTAAAGTTAATTGTTTTATTTTGTTTGTTCGGGTTCTTTTGTTTGAAAACCCCTTTTTAATATTAAGTAATTATTTTCTTCTTTCTTTTTTTTTCTTATTTCTTATTTAATAATAATGTGATTAATTTAATTAGCCTAGTCTAAATGTAAACTTGTGATTAATATAGATTATATACTATAGTACTGTAGTACTTGGTATTGTTTTACGGACTATAACATGCTTGGCTGGTTTGTTCTGAAAGTTATTTCGGCTCGTTATGTATATTTATATAAAAAAAATACTTTATTATTTTTTTAAGTGTGGTAGTCTTGTAACATAGTTATGTGGTATCTACCTTTAATGTAATTTGTTTCGGGTTCGAAAAGTTCGTAGGTGTTGTTACCAATGATTCTCTTAATCGTATAGGGACCTTGGTAAGCTTTCAGTAGCTTTCCCATTATTTTGTGTTTTAAATCTGTTACTCTTAATCTCTTAACTATAACTTGGTCTCCTACATTGTAAGTTTTATACTTCTTAATTGCCGTATTTCTCTTTTCCTCCCATTTTCGCTTTCTTAGTGATAATCTTTCTCTGACTTCTTGTAAACGGTTACGTAAATTTATATGCTCAGAATCAGTCCATGGTCGTTGTGGTGGTTGTCCTGTGAATAAAGTTATTGGGCAGTGATTATGCACTGTGCTAGGTGTATTGTTTATAGTAAATTCTATCTGTGGTAACAGTCTGGGTGGTGTAAACGGAGATTTTCTACAAAGTTCTCTTTTAAAGTTGTGAAGCATAATTCGCATTCAGCCGTCGAGTTCCATTTCTTCCCCTTTTTGATTAGTTCCAACAAGGGTAATGTTTTCTCGCTATAGTTTGAGACAAATTTCCTATAATAGTTTAACACTCCTAAAAAACTTCTTAACGTTTTTAAATTCTTCGGTCTCGCATACTCCTGAATGATATCTAACCGTGTCGGGTCTAATAAAATGTTGTTCTGATTAATCACATATCCTAGATAGTTAATCTCATGTCTAAAGAATTGACATTTTGCTAAGTTAAGTTTCATACCATGAGTTTTTAAGGTGTTCAGAATAATGTTAATATGTTGTAGGTGTTGTACCACAGTTTCGGAAAATATAATAATGTCGTCTAGGTAATGTAAAGCGAATTCATCATATCTGTCTAGTATACGATGCAGAAAACGTATCAGAGCGGCTGGTGATGTCTTTAAACCAAATGGACATACTCTAAATTGATATACTATTCCATTCACTAAGAAACCACAGTATTTTCTGGATTCTGGTTCTAAGTTTATTAACCAAAAAGCATTCTTTAAGTCTAATTTACTATAAATTTGTTTACTTCCGCATTTCGTTAATAAGATGTCTATGTTTTGCGGCATTTCGAATTCTGGCTTAATTCGTTTGTTCAGAGCTCTCGCGTCTAAGCATATTCTTAATGATAGGTCCTTCTTTTGAACTATTACAATGGGATTAATAAAGTATGTGTTCGATCTCTCTATAATTCCGGATTGTTCTAATCTCTCTAATTCTAAACTAACTTTCTGTTGATAGTGGTACGGAATAGGGTAATTCTTACTTATTAATGGGCAGTCATTGTCAATATTAATTGGATGTTCATATCCTTTTGCGAAAACAATATCGTTATTAATTAAAGTGATGTTTTCGTTTAAAATGTTAATTAGTTGCGGTACGACGTTTGAATATGGTATTTCCTGTTTATCAATTATATTCGTTATATCATTCTTATCATTTATAATGTCAGTTGTCTGTAAATCCTCCTTAATCTTTACTTCTCCTTCGCCCTCGTAACTATCTTTCGTTCCTAGCAAATCTGGCCTATTTTTCACTCCTATATATTCATTATTTATAATATTATCATTTCCAACTCTACCAATAAACCTTTCTTCAGCTCTCCTATAGTACGGTACATTATATTCTAATAAATTATTTATTACAACTGCTAAAACTTCTTTCTTATAAGTATTATATTCTTTCACTTCCTCTACGGACAAATGTTTATTAAATATTAAATTGTTCTTTCCAATTGATAAAATACCCTTTTCAAAATTCAATATCATTTTCAACCTGTTGATATTATCTATACCCAATATACAGTCATATTGTAACTTCTCTATTACGTAACAGTGAATTAAATAACCGATTTCGTTTATTCTTATTTCGGTATTGAGTTGTTTGTGACAGTGCCCATCTTCTTTCCATTCGCAGTAACTATGTCGGTACCCTTGGTTTGAACAACGTGTTGTTCGTATCCCTTTATTTGTTTTGCGAGATCCTCTCTAACTAATGTAATCTCGGCTCCGGTGTCGATTAAACAATTTAATTTTATGTTGCTGAATTGTAAAATAATAATGGGTAGAGAATGTACTTCATTTACGGCGTCCCCTGCGTCTTCTATGTTTAAGAATTCCTCTGGCGATTGGTAGAATTTTATATTTTGTAACTTCCAGAGCATGTTATAGCCGTTATCATTATTTAGTTTTGTTGGTTTGACGGTCCGGGTGTTGGGTTCTGATACGGATCGTCTTGTAAAATTGGAGTTTTTTTTTGTAGCCCTTCTATGTTCGTTCTGTCAGGTGATAGCGATCGATGTCGCCGGTAAGTATTATTACCTGGACCTCTTCCTCTACTTGCGTAGTGATTTATTCCGCGTCTCGATTGGTGAGTTTGTGCGCGCTGCGTGTTATAAGTATCGTTATTGTTGGGTCGGTTATTGTTATAGTTATTATTTGCCGAGTTATTCTGATAATTGTTCGGATAAGGTCGGTTATACGCATGTTGTGTATTCGGTCGATTCTGATTGTTATAATTATTATGGGGATGATTGTTGTAGTTGTTATTATTTTGGTTGTATGGTCGAGAGGTTGCTGGTTGATAACGATTGTTTTGAGCATAATTATTGGTATTGTTATTGTTAGAGTAGTTGTTAAAGCGTGGTATGGGGTTGGGAATGTAGTTCGGTGCTTGTGGGTTCCTAGTGTTGTTCGTCCGATTATTAGGCTGCTGTTGTTGGTTGGTTTCAGCGAAATCGTCCAGTCTTCGGAGTATCTCGATTAGGGAGTCCATGTCAGTGACCTTTTGACAGATAATCGCCTGAGTATCCGTGAAAATAAAGTGGTTCAATAATAGGCGCGCGATCATTGATTCACTCATGTCGCTGATGTGTTTGCACTGGTTGTATACGCGAGATGCATACATCTCCCTCGTCACTTGTCCCAATCTAAATTTCCCTGTTAGTAAGCGAACTTTGGCCCTGTTCTGCTGGTTTTCGTCCCAGTAGTTCCTCGTAAATAACACAACAAATTGATCTAAAGTATGGCAATGTTCCTCTATCCTTTGAAACCATTCTTGTGCGCTATTCCGCAATGTTGCTCGCACTACTTCGATCCGGTGTTTCTCGTCCATCACGTCCTCTAAATACCGTAGTATCCCATTTAAATACGCCATGGGGTGTACTCGAGTCATGTCTCCGTCAAAATGTTGTAAGTTTTCGATTTTTATTATCGAATTACCTGTATTTATGTTATGTATAGGTGCTGTGTAAGTTCTAAGTTTATTTTCTAGTTGGTTTAAGTTGTGCTGCGTTTCATTATAATTTTCGGTTTGTACCGTTTTCATATTATCTAGTTTTAAATTCACCGCCTGTATTTCTTGAGTATGTATTTCTTTATTTTCATGAATTTGTGTATTAAACTCGCGTCTTAATTGTTGGGTCTGTTCCTCATTGATTTGATTATATGTTGTTAATTTTGTATCCAATGTACAGTTATTTTCGAGTATTATTTGATTTAAATCTTTGTGAAGTTCCTTGTTCGCTGTATTAATTTTCGATTCTGTTATTTCGTAAATTTGTGTGGTTGAAGCTTCTAGTTGTTGTGCCCACTGTAAATTTTGTGATTTAACGGTCTCATCTAGTTTTAGGAGATACTTCAATTCATTTTGTTCCATGGCCTTTTGTGTTGCGGTGATTTCTGCAATTTGTACGTCGATGTCCCCCTTAAATGTATTAAGTTTCATTTCTATGTTTGCGTTGTTTAATTCTATTTTTTCATTTATGTTAATTAGGTTAACTTCTAATCTCGTCGTAAGTTCGTTATTTAAGTTATGTAAATCTTGTTTTAGTTCGCGATTATTAGTATCTAGTTTGTTGTTAGTGTTATCTAATTTTGTGTTTAAATCTTTGTTGTTAGTATCTAGTTTGTTGTTGGTGTTATCTAATTTATTGTTAAGGTCTTTATTGGCAGTGTTCATGTCTTGATTATTAGTATCTAATTTGTTATTTATATCTTGTTTTATTTCTTGCATTTGTGCCATTAACATGTTGAACATGTCCATGAATTTACTGTCAGGCGAAACACTGGTCTCTCCTGAAACGGACGTTTGCGGTACTGTAATGTCCCCCTGGTCACTCCGGTCTTCTTCCACTGCGTCTTTCGGGGTCTTAGCTCTGTGTCTTGTATCCATTTTAGAGTATATTTAATTAGTTTGTAAATTATATTAATATTTGTACAGGTAGTGGTAATTATATTGTAAATATGTTGGTTGTAAAATGTTGTTGTTTATAGTGTTGTTAGATTTAATTTACACACTTAAATGCAATGACAAATAGCAAAAATATATGTATATAAAAGAAATATGAATCTGCACTTTAATATTTCCCTGTAACAACCTTTGAATATCTTACCGATGGTCTCGAATACAGCAATCCCCTGAAATGCAAAACCGTGCTCTCTCTCTGAAGTTCCACAAAGACAAAATAACAAATACATAAACAAATAGTACAATATGGTAAATGCGAATACAACGGTTCTCCTTGTTTTTATTTTTAATTTTTATTAATTTATTGATTCTTTGTGCCACGAAACTTTGTTACTTGAGAAAGTGTTCCTTCTTAATATTTTTAACAATAGAGTGACTGTTTTATTGAAGTGTGGAGTAGAAGTACGCCCCAAAACGTTAGGGTGCCATTTGTTATATTACGTGCGTTAATATATTGAATAAAATGTTAATTACTGTTATAACTGCCCCAAAACGTTGGGCTCTAAATGATATGTTACGAATATGTTGATAAATAAAATTGTTTCTACGTACGGTATAATAAAATGAATGAATGTCATAAAAAAAGTCATGTAAAATTCAAATTGGGCTCATTCAATACTTATCTGTTTTATTATCTTCGGCTAGCTTCTTTTTCTCTTCAGGGCTAAGGTAGGTTCACTTCCTTCCACTTATACTTTATTTATGTAATTTATTAAGTTGGGAACGGAACAATATCTCAAGTATATTACAAAAAAAAACAAAGCAAAATATTGACAATCAACTTTATTAGGGATAAAAGATTTTGCCAAGTTTGAGAAATTTATATTAATAATTTCGTGACACACAAGTAATATTAAGTGAGACACACTCGACGGTTGGTATTCGTACAGTATAATCATATGGTGTAAGACAGGTGCAATAATGTGTTGTCTTAGTAAAATAGTTTATAACAGTGACCTGGCATCAAGTTTTACAAATACAAATAGTAGATGCCAATATTTAAATAAGTTGACTAAAGATTACAGTGGTAAAATATCGGTGAAAGTAATATAAATAGTTAGTTATGGAATAACAAAGTAAAGTTCTAGAAATGTACATGCGCAAGAAAAAAATGGCGCGGGAAATTTTGTTAAAATTAGCAAAAACCTGGATCTTCGTATATAATCTCCGTTGCTTCTTGCGCCTGTGTTCTGGAGACGTCTTCACAACGGGAAACGGGAGAATGTTTCTGCTACGGTCCCTCGGGATCACTTGAAATTTGTTGAAATCTCCAAGTCCGACTGCGTCTTGAGCGAATGACCGATTTCGATCGTCAACGATGTTGGTCAAGCTACGGTGAGATTTTTTATGGCGGTAAAAACTTTAAAAATTCGTAAATCTCGGACTATTTGGTCGGCGGCTGTTAAATTTTGTCCACAGGTGGTTGGTAGGTAGGTGTAACGTTTTGTAATATTAAAAATCTCTTGCACTTAATAATTTCGCTTAATTATTTTAATTATTACGGAGCACAAAAAAACGTGACCTCTCACTGTGACGACTAATTACCGACGCTTGCTTTTTCATTTGTTTTTAATTGCATAACTTTCCGCTAAATCGCCCCATTCTTTACTTGCATTAAATTTGTTAATATTATTAAATTAGACAATTTTACAGTATAAAACAGTTTAAAAAATTACAATTTGATTTATAAAATGATTTTGGTTGAATAACATATGTTTTATGTGTTTACAAACACTCCGTCAATATCAGTTTATTCTCGGGTTATTGCACCGTTGAAATTGTGGGCGGGGCTTACTCGTTCAAATGCATTTGAAAATAAATACGTTACATTTGTTTGAATAAACACGCGTTAAATATGTATTTGAAAGAAAAATGAATATAAACATTATAATAAAAAATTAGAAAAATAAGTTAATAATTTCTAGGTAAATTTGTCGTCAAAATAACGTATTTATTCTTTGAATCGATCTTTCCCCTTCTTAATATTAAAGTACAAAGTAGATATAAACATTATGGTATAAATATTAAGGTTACATATATTCTTTGTTTCTTTCAGAGAAAGCATCCTTCTTGCAATGCCTCAATATATATATAAATGGTAAACTTAATAAGTCGGCGATTAAAGGTCTAAGTATATATATTTAAAACAACCCTACATGTTTCGGCAATGATGTCTTTGTCAAGGAAATAAAAAATATAAATCATTTATTACCAATTTATATTTTTTATTTCCTTGACAAAGGCATCATTGCCGAAACATGTAGGGTTGTTTTAAATATATATACTTTGAAGTAATAAACCAGACCTTTAATCGCCGACTTATTAAGTTTACCATATCATACCAAGGTCACGAAAATATTATATTTATATATATATATATATATATATATATATATATATAACATTTGAAAAATTATTGGAGGTTTTCGGCTTTTATATGAAATATTTACAAATATCAAGTTAGTATGTATGTAATTGCAAAGTAAGCGGGGATGTAAACATTGCTGTCTACAAATTATAAAGCAAATCATACGAAATTTTTAATTGAAAAAATGTCTAAGTTGGGACTCGAACCCAAGTCTACAGCTTGCCGGGCTGTCGTCATTACCACTAGACCACAATAGACCCAGGTTCAAGTTATTCAGAAATGCATTATAAAGTAACAGTGTTGATGAATCAGATGTCAGTTATTGAATGTAGATGTCAAGTTGAAGGCAGAAGTCAGTTTTGAAAGCTCATGTCAGTCTTGATAGCAGATGTCAGTTAGTGAAAGCAAATGTCAGTTACTGAAAGCAGATGCCTGTTTTGAAAGCAGGTGTCAGTTATGAAAGCAAACGTCAGATTAGAAAGCAGATGCCTATTTTGAAATTAGATGTGAGTTATTGAAAGTAGATGTCAGTGTTTTGAGAGCAGATGTCAGATTTGAATGTTTGAAAATGCTAATTATTACTCCAAAGCTATATGAGTGATTAGATAATTTCTTAGCCGTTCATTAAATATAACATTTGATAAATTAAATTAATTTGATAAATTAAATTAATTTATCAAATGTTATATTTAATGAACGGCTAAGAAATTATCTAATCACATATATATATATATATATATATATATATATATATATATATATATATATTGTAACGTTTGTCTTTCGGGTTCTTAAATAAAACTAACAATAACTTTAGACACACACACTATATTAATATTAAAACGTATAACAATATAAAACTAACTATTAACAACAATAAGTACATTTATGTATTCTATATTTATGTAACTATATTTATGTACTTCGCGAGACTGTAGGATTCAATGAATGTTCATCCCTTCTTCGACGCGGCTTTTATATCGGTGAATACTCCTTCTTCGCGAGGCCTTCACGTAGGCCTCGCGAAAACATCCAGAGGGATGACGCATCTCGCGTCAGCGGATGAGTCATTACATTGCCCCCTTCTTAAAAATGAAGTTTCGTCCCGAAACATGTCATGATTTGGTCTCCTCAAACGATGACGAAATCGACAGGTAGGGCCTTTGTTACATTGCGACGTCATATCGAAATAACAGTCCACGGTCTTATCTTGCCTGGATGGACAGGAATATTCAAGCTGGTAACTGCATACCAGAATTTCCATACCAGTATGTCGGAAGATTACTTCCAACATGCTCCTTACAATTCTCCAGTCCAGGCGGTCCAATCCACAACCCAATTTTGGAACTGCTAATTTCAGAATGTCTTGCTGTAACATTTGTTCGCGTAAGTGGGTCAGGGCCTCCCATAAGGCTCGATAGGTTGGCTTTAGGCTCGACAGTTCTTTCGTGACCAAATAAAATATGGGCTGTCCTTCATTTATTATTTGGAGACTCTTCCCAATTGCTGGTCCCTGCTGCCTTAGCCTTTCGATTCTGCCAAATCTCTCTTTAAATTCCCAGGCAATTCCTTTGGCCATTCGTAGATCTCGGGCTACGCAATGAGCAAGCGCGTAGTCTGGCGGCACCGTGAACAAATCCTGCTGTTTCTCGATGGTTACCCCAAATCGAGCTTTTCTCGAACCAGAATACTCTTGCATAAAGTCTTCGAAGGTTAGTTCATGGTATTGGCTATCCAATCGGCGCAAGTCAACGGTTTCATCATTGTCTCCAGAGTATGGGGCTAATCGATTAAAATGTACGACTCTTGGCTTAGTGTGAGGTGTTCGCCTGATGCGGTATATTACATCGTTGATCCGCTTCAACACCTCGTATGGCCCCTCCCAATTCTTTTGAAGTTTTGGAGATAGGCCCCGTCGACGTTGTGGATTATACAACCAAACCCGATCGCCTTCATGGTAACCACTCTTCTCGGCGTTGATGTCATAGCTCTCTTTCATTCTGTCACTAGCATCTTGGATATTATGTCTGACTTGTTCATGGATATTATCTAGTCGTCGTCTGAGCGTGCTGACATAATCTTCTCCGGCAAGATCTTCACCAGGCTTGCTCCCAAACTTTAAATCACAGGGCAATCGGAGTTCCCTCCCGAATAGCACGTTTGCTGGTGATTGGCCTGTTGTCTCTTGAACGGAGGCCCGATACGCCATTAGAAATAATGGTAAATGTTCGTCCCAATCTCTCTGGTGTTCGGAGACCACTTTGGATAAGTGTCTGATCATGGTCTTGTTCATTCGCTCTACCATCCCATCTGATTGTGGATGCAAGGGAGTTGTTCTCGTCTTCCGTATGCCCAAAAGTCCACACATCTTTTCGAATAGACTGGACTCAAAATTTCGCCCTTGATCGGAATGAAGTTCTAAGGGTACACCAAAACGGCTGACGAACTCCTTCACAATCACGTCTGCTACAGTTCCAGCTTCTTGATTTGGTAGAGCATATGCTTCAACCCATTTGGTAAAGTAATCCATGACCACTATTATGTATTTATTTCCTTTGCTGCTTTCTGGAAAAGGACCGGCGGCGTCTATGGCGATCCTTTCAAATGGGCTTCCTACATTGTATTGCCGCATGGGTGCACGTCGACGCCTCTGGGGACCATTGCTTCCGGCGCAATTTGCACACTTTCGGCACCATTCTTTCACATCTCGTGAACAATTCACCCAGTAAAATCTCTGGCGCACCTTCTCCAGTGTTTTATGGACTCCAAAATGTCCCCCAGAAGCACCATTATGGAGTTCTCGCAATACCTCTGGTATTCTTTTCTTGGGAACCACCATTTGCATCTTCCGCTCGCTTCCATCGTGATTTTCGACCTCACGTCTCAGGAGATCGTCTTCTATGGTTAAAGAATCCCATTGTGCCCAGTATGACTTCAATTCTCGTGAATGGGGAGCAATTTCTTGCCAGGTCGGTCTTTGCCCATTTCTTTTCCAAGCCCTGAGGACTGCAAGATCCGGATCAGCTTCTTGATCCGCGCGCAAATTGTCAGGTTGCCATTGGTCATCAACAACGGTGGTTCGAAGAGCGTTGGCCGATTTGTCTTCGATTCTGTTGCAATGTCGACAGTCTTCTGGACAGGGCCTTCTGGAAAGGGCATCTGCATTTTGATGTTTGAGGCCTGCTCTGTGTTCAATGACAAAGTCGTACTCCTGTAGCCTCTCAATCCATCTAGCTACTTGACCCTCTGGATTCTTAAATTGCAAGAGCCACTTTAAGGCGGCATGATCAGTGCGGATCAGGAACTTCTGCCCATACAGGTACTTGTAAAAGTGCTCAATGGTCTTAACTACTGCCAATAGCTCTCCTGTGGTTACGCAGTAGTTCCTCTCCGGTTTGGACAGGGTCTTGCTGAAGTATCCAATGACCTTTTCTTGTCCATCTTGGATTTGAGAGAGCACGCCACCAATCCCGACGTTACTGGCATCCGTATCCAAAACAAACCTCCCAGATGGCAGTGGATAGTTTAAAACAGGTGCACTGATCAACGTACCTTTTAATAACTCGAAGGTCGCTTGGCATTCGTTGTTCCAAATGAATGCTCGATTTTCTGTTAGGCGAGTAAGTGGTTTTGCAATGTTGGAGAATCCCGGAACGTAGCGTCGATAATATGTGCATAATCCCAAAAAGCTTCTTAGCTGATGTTTGTCTTTGGGTACCGGCCATTTTTCCACAGCTTTTACTTTTTCTGGATCCACAGCAATTCCTTTTCCGGAAACCACATGTCCAAGGTAATTTACCTCCTTGCGGAAAAGGTGACACTTCTTTGGACTTAATCTCAGGTTGGCATCTCGCAACCTCTGGAATACTACTTCCAAATTTTTCATGTGATCTTCAAAGGTCTTCCCTACCACAATCACATCATCGAGATATACCAGGCAGGTATTCCAAGACAATCCCCTCAGTACAGTGTCCATGAGTCGCTCAAAAGTAGCTGGGGCGTTACACAGTCCAAATGGCATGACTGTAAATTGCCAGAGTCCTGTACCTAAACTGAAGGCAGTCTTCTCTTTGTCATTGGGATCCATTCCCACTTGCCAATAACCGCTCTTTAAGTCGAGAGTGGAGAACCATTTTGCTCCTGCCAAGGTGTCTAGCGTATCGTCTATTCTTGGGAGAGGATAGCTGTCCTTTTTGGTCACACTATTCAAACGACGATAGTCCACACAGAATCTGGTAGATCCATCCTTCTTCCTGACAAGGACCACCGGTGAAGCCCATGGACTATTCGATGGTTCAATTACTCCTTGGCCTTCCATATCTTGTATAATTTGGTTGGCTTCCTCACGTTTTGCCAGTGGTAACCTTCTTGGTCCTTGTCGAATTGGACTTGCATCGCCGGTATTTATTTTGTGCATTACAATATTGGTTTTACCTTTCGTACCAGTCTCAGTTTCGAAGACGTCTTCATAATGTTTGATTAGGTCCTTAACTTGATTTTGTTCCTTCTTGCTCAATCCTTGACAGGCGGAGTCGATTATCTTGGACAATTTCTCAGGAACCTGCACGAATCCATTCTTCTTCGCCTCTATGCGATGAACGACGGCCGACACTGGCGAACACCACCCCAGAATAGTACCCTTCTTCAATGAAACATGGTAATGGTTCACATTCATTACCCTTATCGGTACAGTCTTCTGAGTCTTAACCAGCATTTTGGCAACTACTATTCCTCGGCCCACCTCGTCATCATCAGCCTTTGGTTCCAACATTGTAACATTTCCGTCCAAATAATCACCTTCCATACACGCCGCCAAAAATGTCTCACTTCTTGCATTCAGAACAACATTCTCTGCTGTAATTATTTGTACACTCCCACAATTTTTCCCATGAAGAAACAATTCCTCATTATTTATTTTTAAAGTGCCTTCTTTCATGTTTAACTGGAAGCCGTAGGTGTTCATGATGCCTAATCCCAAGATTATTTGTTCTTCTATGTCGGCTACGAGAACACGATGTCGGACTGATGTTGGTCCTATGATAAAGTTGACATCTACTTCACCTTCCACAGAAGCTGCTTCTCCAGTAGCTGTCCTTAGTTTCCATTTGCTAGAAAGTAATTCTTTATTCCTGGATATTAAATCGGGTCGTACAATGGTTTTCGTCGATCCAGTATCTAGCAAGCAAGCATAGGTTCTTCTTTCCATAATAGCATCCACATACAGGCCATTGGTTTGATTTTGCAAGGATGCGACTTGGGCAGTCCTTGGGACTTTCGAATTCTCAGCGGATTCTTTCTTGGTCCTTTTATCACATTTATTCTGGATATGACCGTTTCTTCTAAAATTCCCGCATGGCCGCGCACTTTTATTTGATTTGATCTGATTTAGGACTTGACTAACCACCTGCTCCATGAACTCCTCATTTTCCTGCTTGTCAACAGTGCAGACACGAGCATGGTTCCGAGAGGCTTGCTTTGCAGTCTCAAACTCAAGCGCGTGCGCCAAAGCATCGATCAAGGTTTTCGGTCTTGCCAACCTTAATGCTTGCTGCGTATCAATATCCCGGAGACCATCTATGAATGTCTGGACCGCTAGGTGTTCCATGAAATTATCTGGCGCCATCGGATATGCAAGTCGAACTAGACGAGCAATATCTGCCTCAAATTCCTGAAGATTCTCGCCTTTCTTCTGTGATCGATTCTTCAGTTGGGTATGGTATACTTGCTCCAAATGTGCATGGCCATATCTCATCTCCAAGCGTTTAATGAGTTGAGAATAATCTTTACGTTCCTCAGGAGGCAATGTCTGCAAAATATCACTAGCATCACCCCTCAATGCTATGACTAAAGCAGTCGCCTTCTCGGCAGAAGACCATGCGTTTGCTTCTGCGGCCGCTTCGAATTGCGTCAGGTAAGTTGCCCATGACGTCTTTCCATCAAAGGTTGGTGGCTTGATTCTGGTCTTTGAAATAGTCACAAATTCTTCTTTTATTTCGATGGGCCGCGGTATGACTTCTTCGTTGACCTGCTTGGGATCAGAATGACTCGTGGTGGCGGGTAATTTCATCTCAATCATTATTGCCTCTAAAAGTCTAGAATGTTCTCCAATTTTCTCTTCTACAGCTATGAAAACCTCTTCTTTTAACGCTTCTGATTTTTCCGCTAATCGCTGTTCTAGAACTTTCTCCACTTGTTCCAGACTTTTTTCGAAGTTTCTAGAATTTTCTAGTAATTTCTTTTCCAGATTTTTCTCGAGGATTCTAGCGGTTTCTAGGTTTCTTTGTTCCATTTGTTGCATTTGTACTTGCGAATCTATTAGACGCTGTTCCATATTTTTCGCACTATCCAGATTCTTCTGTTCCATTTGTTCTAGAGTTTTTGCTAAATTTCCAGAAGTTTCCAGGCTTTTCTGCTCCATTTTAGTTTGTGCATCTATTATTCGTTGTTCCATATTTTTCGCACTATCCAGATTCTTCTGTTCCATTTGTTCTAGAGTTTTCGCTAAGTTTCCAGAAGTTTCCAGGTTCTTCTGCTCCATTTGTTGCATTTGAGTTTGTGAATCTATTAGACGCTGTTCCAAGGTTTGCGAATTATCTATTAGTCTTTGTTCTAGTTTCATAAACAGCGAATTCACGTCAGCATCTCCGCCTGGAACTTGAAAGACATAATTCTCTGGATCCTCGCCTTCTTGGATCAACACATTGCGAAGCCGTTGCTGGAGGATCGACTTTTTGCCAGTTGTATCCTCATCCCTCTCTTCTAATTCTCGTTTTAACTCGGACACTTTTAATTCGGTCAGTTTCATTCTGTTGGCCATCACGATATTTAAAATAACGTCTTACCGCACTGTATATTTATTTAAACGAATACTTAATTAACACTTAATTGTCTACTTAGTTTATTATTTATTAATTAGTCCACACCTGAATACCACTGTAACGTTTGTCTTTCGGGTTCTTAAATAAAACTAACAATAACTTTAGACACACACACTATATTAATATTAAAACGTATAACAATATAAAACTAACTATTAACAACAATAAGTACATTTATGTATTCTATATTTATGTAACTATATTTATGTACTTCGCGAGACTGTAGGATTCAATGAATGTTCATCCCTTCTTCGACGCGGCTTTTATATCGGTGAATACTCCTTCTAGAGCCTTCACGTAGGCCTCGCGAAAACATCCAGAGGGATGACGCATCTCGCGTCAGCGGATGAGTCATTACAATATATATATATATATATATATATATATATATATATATATATATATATATATATATGTATGTATATGTCAGTCGCCGCCGGACAACGTTGAGGACACTTGTTGACTCTTGTTTAGAGTAATAAATGATTACTGTTAAAAACCGAAGCCCACCGAAACTTATATAAATAAATAATAAAGTAAAAATTTATAAAAACTGGTATAACAGTTACCGTTTTAAACGTTTTCCGGGAAGTTACAAACATTTTCTGCGTTTTTACCGCTCATAAGCTGTATGTGTTACACTATTTGCGGAGATTCCACTAGCGACACTGAATTGCGACACTATAATTTTTCTATTGCCTCCACTAGTCTCACTTCAGGAATAGTTCTAAAATCCGTTTTAATCTGACTATCTTGAAATCTGGACTGGCTTTCTTTGATAGTTGCAGTTTCTTTGGGATCGAATTTCAAAATCACATTTTTAGTATTTTCAAAATATTTATGATAGTAAAAACACTGCCCCTCGTTCTGGCTATTTGTGATATTATAAAATTAATATTTATCACTGTAAACCAGCAAAGTGTACTGAGCGATGTTCGGACGGCAACTGACAAAATATATACTCGCGCTAAAACGAGCCGACGGTGCGATGTTACACGAATGAACGTATCTAATAATTACTTGTTTTGTTACCTGTTGGAAAATAAAGGTTGTTATTATTACTTCCCAGTATTTTTTCGCATCATAATCGTGCAGAATCATTTGTTTTATTTTTCAATTGTAAAATAAATAACAAAATTGTGTAAAATAATATCCGCAAAAAATTATTTATTAATTATTTATTTATGAAATGAATATTTCAAAAACTTAATTTCTCTTTGCGTAATATACTGAAAATATAAACATTGTTAATTAGAATCCTTAAATGTTACAATTCTCATTAATTACACGTGTAAATATGTTGGTAAAACAGTTACAAACATTAGGTATACGTAATATTATGTGTAAATTTATGTTTCACTTTTCAACAAACATGTTTCGAGGGGGCGTCGTTGGAATTAACAGCAAAGATGTACACTGATAAGTATTTTGTCGGGAATAAACGTGTCTTGGCATGAATATCTGCGATTAACACTAGAATCCTGAGCTTGGATAACAACTTTGATGTCATTAACCTATCTCAAACTTTACGGCAAGCCAAATATTGCCTGTTATAACAAATAGTTAATTAATATTTGTTATGTATTATTACCAGTACGCTGATAAATCACAAACAATGAGCATGCGTTTCGTGAATTATGCAGTATTTATCCAACTAATTGCGTATTGTTGGTAATGCAGTATAAAATAATAAAGGGTACTAAATTATGTGCAAAGTAAACATGAGTATTGTTATAGTTCGAAGCTATTTAATATCACGTAATATTTATATAAAAATTATATCTATTTTCATAATATGGTATGGTATAGTGCATATAACATTCGCGGCATTGAAAATCTTAAAAAATGCATATTATTTTGAAAAGTGTTATGAGAACGATTCTTAAAGTATCTACATATTTTTAATCAATTTCACTTACTAGAACTACGTTTTAAATTGTTTTTAGTTTAATAAATCAATTTTAAAAGCTATTTGAAATCTTCAACTAATAAAGAATAGCCCCGATCCAGAGACGTCGATTTAAATTCAACTTAGAAATTAAGGAGTCCTATAAAAGAACTATGTAAGAAACCGTTCCAGCACTTACGTGTTTTCTCCAGTTTAATTTATTCTCAGTAGTCAAGCAAAGAAACTTTATAGTTTTTGTTTCTACTGATCTACTTATAGTAATTTCAAGATATCTAGCTTTTTTATTATTGACTGCTTATTGGCATTCAATTAAATCTCTGCATTTCTAATATTCTCATTTATTTCAGGGTGTCGTTTTAAAGACGAACTTGCTCTTATCACCATGGCAGTATCATCTGCCTAAAGGCAAATGTTAGTAGTCTTTAGTACTAATAGCGAATCGTTTATGTATATTACAAAGAGTAGTGGGTCCAGCATCCTTGTTTCGGTATTAAATATTCTTTCTTGAAAGTCTTGGTATTTTTGTTTGTTGATTAAATATTATTTTATGATGGTATAACAATTGACTCGTGTCTTATAGTATTCAAGCTTCTTCATCAATAAGGCACATATTATCATGTCACAATATGTAAGCTCAATAGACCTTCCATTTAAGACTTGCAGTAGAACCTCCATCACTTCTTGTATACCTATATTTACAGATGGTAGTATTGAGATGGACTTATAATTTTAAGCCTCTTTCACATTTCTTAGGTATAACTTTGGATATTTTGGATTTTTGCGAGTATATGAGGGATATCTTTTACGTTTTACATACTGGGACATAGAGGGCGCAATTAATCAAATGTCAGTATTGAAAATTAACATTCATCTTTAGTTATAGATGTTTCACGATAACAGACGACACACGTGATAAACAGTTACTTCGGACCAAGTAACATTTAAATTACAATAACACCTAATAATCCTACTATTTCTCTCTATTAAGTGAATATATTATGTTATCAGAACTGGGCATGGTTGCCAGCTTGGATTTTCTTAAATGTCGTTCGAATAAGTTATTTACAACGAGTTCATATTTACCTATTTCATTTTATTTATAAATCGATATTATATATAAGATCGGTTGTTTTCACAACTAAATCATGCCTAGACCGACATACACATTTTGATTTTGTTTGTATATTCAGGGTTAGTTAAAAGTATGTTCAATATAAAAGTTTGTTAGGATATTTTGATCTACATTTGAGATATTATACTACTATTGTCACATAATCTTTGTCCGTAATTGTAATACGGTTTTCCGTATTTATTATATCCCCAAGGAACATCAAATGCTGCACGTTTATCACTCGGCATACCGTATAATACTATTTGTAATGGTGTTTCTATTGCATCTTTTATACCCAATCCTACCGCTCCTATTAAATCACCTATTGTTCCAGTTTTAATGTAATCGTAGGCAAATTGTTTAATTGCTTTTCTATCAGCCGAATAAATATCTTGTTTTGTTATTGCACTTTGATAAGCATAATCATGTTCTCTAGCTATAGCATCTGCAGTATTCACTGGTGGTCCTTTATTTAAAACATTACCAGGACCTAAATAATTATAACCAGGTAACGTTAAATCAGGCATGTGTTTATACTTTCACACTTGAAACTAAACTGATTGCTTAAAGAGAAAGCGAAATATAATTCTATATCAAATGACCTTAATTACAATGAAGGAAAAAGTCTCGTGTCAACAACGAGCCGCGACTACTTTTTATTTTATTTAATATAGTGACGACGACGGTGACCTACTTTCGCCAGCAGTAGGTTAGGTTGGTCCGCGATTATTTTTGTATCGGATAAGTGTAGATCGACGAACTCCTGAAGAATGTCGTCAAGAGGATCAACTATTTTTTCAGCAGTATTTCCCTGTAGTTTACTATTCTATACCATTTACCAGATTTACTCGAAGAATGAAACTTGGCTTTTAAGTAGCTGGCGCTCGAACGCGGGCAACGTTGCCGGGAGGCGAAACGACGAAACGGGTGGGGTACTGATGTGGTCCTCTACTGGATGGTAGCCTAGCATATGCGCTACCAAACTCTAGGTGGGTGTGCCCGATGGGCGGACAGGTGCCATTCCGCCTTTCCAGCAGGGGAGAGAGGAACCAAGCTACGCGGCGTCACCGCGCAATACACACGCCATTAGGACCGGTCCTGGCCAGTAACCTGGCCAGGCTGCCGTGAACAGCACACACATGGTCGACGTGCGTGCAATGCCCCCGCAATAGCGGAAAACGTTAAGACGGCATAAAGTGTGACCGTCGTCGACCGAAGCAGTGTTGCCTCGGTTGGCGACGAGCAACTCCGTGCAGGTTGCGCTTCGCGGGTCTGGGCTTTGCCTCGATGGGGAAAATTAAAGAAGTTGCCGGAAAAGGGGTGGCGGCCCTTCGCAACGGCTGGTTCTCCGATCTCTCAAAACTTACGCGACGCGACACTAAACACATGCACGAGTGCCCTAACATATAACACCATTACACTTGCGCGCTCGCCCAAATACAAAACCACACACCCAGAAAGAGACGCAAACTGCTAGCTGCGAACAACACACAAGTCCACACCCAGAAAGAGACACAAGCTGCCAGAAGCAGACAACACACAACTTCATACCCATAAAGAGACGTATGCCGCCAGTAGCGGGAAAATTACAAAGCATGCGGTAAATACGAAGTAGATCAACCCTACAGACCATTTGAGTAGTTTTGATATTAGTGACTGCCGGTTTTTTTTCTCCTTGTTACAGCTACCGCCATTAGTGCGGGGCCGCCGCGGGGATGAATGGATCGGGATCCCGAACGGGACTGGGAAGCCGCCGGACGGGACTGGGAAGCCCCCGGACCAGAAGGGATTAAAAATGTATATAGCAAATGGAATATTTAAGGAGCAGACTACTTCTGCAGGTCAGGAGCGCTATTGTAAATAGTTAAGCAGGACCCGGACTAGCTCTGTATTAGCTTATAAAGCGATATTATTAGCGATAAAGCACAGAGTTTAGGATCCGGTGTAGTGCTACTAGGCGGAGTACCAGAATTTAGAATAATGTCATGTACAATGTATTATTTTAAGTTAAGTAAATAAAGTGTTAAGTAGCTGTATGAGAACTATGCAATAAAGCAATTTAGGCTAGTGAGGTATAGGCGTTTTAAGGAGCGAAAACTTGAAATTTGCTTTCTAGTAAATTGCTCCGTGATCGTTTCAAGGAATAAAAATGGAATATGGATGAATACAGGCATGCAGCCTTTTATAAGAACTATCCTAATTACTGATTTTTATAAGAAAACATAATTACATTAACACAGCTCAACATGGACGTAGAAGGAATAAATGTGCAAGTACAGGTATCAGGCGCGGCTCGTGATGACGTATTTGGGAGTGCAAGTACAATTATGCGAGTGCTTCGTGTATTCTCGCGTACTAACTGTAACGTTTTCTTAGTAAACACCGAAAGCACACGAGACACACGCATCATTGTACTTGCACTCCCAAATACGTCATCACGAGCCGCGCCTGACAGGTATACAGGAAGTAATGGAGGTTCTACTGCAAGATTTGAATGAGAGGCAGTTCATCGAACTTGCATGTTACGGTTCTTCATGGACATAAAATACATTAGTTATAGTATCGTATTCTTCATAAAAAACATTAGAATCGAGAGTATATTTGAATAGCTGACTTGTGATAAATTCTTATTCCCTCAAAAAATCTGCGCCACTCATAAGTTCTCTCCTCCATAAGGCAGAAGGAATAGGAGAGTTGAATTATATAGTAAAGAATCAAATAATGCCCACAGCTTCGGTGAAGTATATTTGTAGCTAATAATAGCTAATAATTATTCACATGAATGACAAGTTTTATTTAATGTTTTATTATACTTCCGTTGAATAAACTACATCTTTATGCAAAAGCAAAAACTACATATTTATGGTGAATACGCTACCATAAAAAAATACCTACCTTTCATGTATCGGTGGGGGTGGGGAGGTGACGATTTTCTCAAGAATAATAGGCATCATTTTTAACATATGTGGACAACACTCATAAAAGACCATATGACAATATTAATCAATATGTTTTTGGAGCGATTATTAAGCAATTTACCAAAAAAGTGGAGGTAATTTCAACAATATCGTAGACACTCTTTTAGATATTGATTGATTTCCTTAGATTCTCTTTTATTTGTATTTATAACACATTTTACGATAGAATTGTATAAAACAAGAATAGAAGGACCGACGGCCTGTATAATATGCATGTGTTGAGAAGAGTTATTAATATTAATCCAGTTTGCGCTTGTCAATGACAACTATGAAACAAAAAATAACGCTGACAAATAATCTTGGAGAATTAACGCCTTCAAAATGTGACTAACAGGTAAACAAGCAAAACAGGTTAACTGTCCGTTTAGTTGTTGACATGTTTTCCAAAGTGTTTGAGAAGTTATTCTTATTCTGTTGCTATATAAAGTGATTATCGAAGTGATAAATATTAGATTAGCGTCATAAGCGAACGATAAAAGACAGGGTTGAAGAACTTTCAAGTAATTTTTATATTATATTGTAGTGTAACGTTGGCCGTTGGGCAGCCACACAGATTAGCAGGTGGGGCGACTTATCGTTGTAAATGATACACTCGAAGTTCGGGTAACATCTTATAATTTAATCAACACTTAGAAATTGGTTAACAAACTATGTACATTATAAATAGATACAATTCTGACTTATTACTATTACAGATATTGTCTGTCTAGTTCTCTATCAGATACTGAATCATTCTGAATTCCTTTTACTTATCCTACAGTCTATATATATAATAGAGAAGTCCTCGGAGAGTTAATTAGGCCATAACAAACCCTGGCCTACCGCAGTATGTATACATAATATATACATGCTTGAGGTCGTGTTTATTAAACACTTGTTTTGTATTAAAGGGAACGAGGATATAACCTCGTCCGAGAGTATTTGCATATACATGCATATTGCGTTATCACACCACCCTCCTTAGGGTTAAGAAAAATAACGCCGAGGTGTTTGTTTTTCTTACGTTAGGCCTTTCTCTCCGGTTACCTTCCTTATTCCTATTCTACAATATTATAATACAATACAAAAATACAATACAATACAATAATACAATATAATACAATAATACAATACAATACAGTAATACAATACAATACAATAATACAATTTATAATAATAGATATTTAACGAATAAATATATAAACGAATAAACTGTAATGATAAATATATAACATAGATTGTAAAACTTTAAATAAATTTTCATAGTACATTTTTACATTGTTGCAAAAATAATAATTATTAATAATCGTTAATTGATAATAATAATTAATTGATAATAAACATTAATTGATAATAATCGTTAATTGATAATAATCAGTAATTGATAACAATCGTTAATTTGGCCTTTGTAATTTGTACACTGTCTCAATCTTGTTAGTCTGTTCGCTTTTTAGTATTTTATTTCTATATTATGAGTTCGTATATCTCTAATAGTTGACTTACTTCGTATTTGCAATTCTTGCTTCTAATTTCTAATTTTTCGCATTCGATTCTCTGTCTTGAATTCTTCATGTTCGCTTGTTTGACTTAACTCTTTGCTTTGGTTGTTCGTTTTCGATTCCTATACTTGATTGTTTGTCTTCAATTTTGTGCATGATTGTTTGCTCCCAATTCTTTTGCTCCCCTTCCAACCATACTTTAAAATAAATCGACTCTCCGTTTTTCTATCTATTTTCCTCCATGGAAAAAATTATACTGGAAATCACTCTTTCGTGTATTTCCCTGAACAGCACATATTTCGTGTCTGTCATGTTCCTGCGCAGAACTATCTTGTGAAGCTTATTCTGACTACAGTAAGGGGGCTCGTGCAGCGGTAATTCCCTTATGCTGTAAGCCTTTTCTTCAATCTAGAAAAACTTGAGACCAGTTAACAAAACACACTTTTGTTATAACTGTCTCTAAAAAAAAAAATTCTGAGAGCGTTTTTTGTCGTGCAGGATCACTTCCCTGGAAGCGCATGCTTGCTTCGTCACGACCTAGGGGCGAATTGGAGTCTTTTTGCCTTTTCCCTACTTTGAAGTTTGTCTGATTCGGTTGGTTAACGTTTTCGCCAAGTCCACAACTCTAGGATGATCTGTCCTGTAGGTTGCACTGTAGTTGGTGTCGTAAAGGTACAATCGATAGGTCTCTGTCGTCTTATAGAGCTCCAGACGTGATTAGGATGCTATCGTATCGTGCCGTTACTAACCATTATGGCATTGGAATCAATTTCTAAGGCATTTGTGACAAAAATTTCGGAATCTTTACCAATAAAATTAATACACTACTCCTCGTATATTGGTTTCTTAATTTAAAATTATTTTCTTTTGTTAGCGAAAATTTTTTTTTGAATATGTCAACAATATTTCCTTCAATGTCACTTATCCGATCGTTTACAAAATAAACATTGTGTTGCATTTTATCAGTGACCTTGACTTCGTGTATTATTAAACTGTCTTGTCGATACATACATATTTTCAATTTGAATTCGATGTTTATTTACTGGTGATTCGTTTGAATATACAAGTTATTGTTTTTAATTTTGTTTGTAAACTATGCAATATATGGCGCTTATTAAAAAGTACAACGCATGCATTTTTTATGCACGTAATTAAACTTGTTAAAAGAAATATAACATAATTGTATATATATATATATGTGCGCCTTCTAAACAAAAAATATATTTAAACTTTTGCATTACTAACAAAATTGCGAAGTGTACGGCCGAAATCTCTCTAAGTTACGTAGTACATATTAATTCTTAAATAAACTTGACCTTTACATAAAGAAACGTATGGTACGCGCTTTGCAACTTTTGCATTTTTGCGTAACTAGACATAAATAACATGGTATGCATTAAATCAATATTATTGTCTCTTATAAAACAAATAAACATTTTCACTCGCGAAATGTACGTAATTAATAGATATGAACGCCTTGCACTTTATTTTTATACACCGTAATATTTGTCTTTGTTTAAATTTATTTTACAAGGAATACCTGAATTTCTTCTTTCTTGTGGAGCTTCTGTTTCCTCCGTTCCTTGTTGCCATCCTCTTTGTTTTGGCCTGCTAAACTGTAGGTTTTTTTTTTCCTTGGTCCGTTCCGACTTCCTACATGTTCCTTGCAGTCTTACACGACTGGCAGAATGGTCCTGAACCGTAGGTAGGCAGAGATCGCCATGTAACGTTGGCCGTTGGGCAGCCACACAGATTAGCAGGTGGGGCGACTTATCGTTGTAAATGATACACTCGAAGTTCGGGTAACATCTTATAATTTAATCAACACTTAGAAATTGGTTAACAAACTATGTACATTATAAATAGATACAATTCTGACTTATTACTATTACAGATATTGTCTGTCTAGTTCTCTATCAGATACTGAATCATTCTGAATTCCTTTTACTTATCCTACAGTCTATATATATAATAGAGAAGTCCTCGGAGAGTTAATTAGGCCATAACAAACCCTGGCCTACCGCAGTATGTATACATAATATATACATGCTTGAGGTCGTGTTTATTAAACACTTGTTTTGTATTAAAGGGAACGAGGATATAACCTCGTCCGAGAGTATTTGCATATACATGCATATTGCGTTATCACAGTAGTAAATTAAGAATACATTTTATTTTATCAAATTTATTAAATATTTATTGAGTTTGTAACTAGAATAGAGTATATTATATAAAAAATCGAACATTTTCGTTCCAAACATTCCAAATAACAGTGTGATCAATGTTTGTGATTATAATTTAAGACATATCTGATATAACCTTAGATGGGGTGCAATAGTAATAATATATTTTTAAATAAATAATATTTCTTTGATTTTATCATAGCTCCATGATTTACATTTAATTCTTAAATAGTTAATTGACGAAGGAGATACTTGTTGAAACTTCATTATAACGCTAAGAAATAAGTAATTAAACTTCTAGTTTCAAAAATTCCTTTATTGTAAATCACTACAATATTGTATGGCGAAACAATATTGTAGTGATTTAGAATAAAAGAATTTTTGAAACTAGAAGTTTAATTACTTATTTCTTAGCGATTTAATTCTTATAGAATTTCCAGAAAATTAGCTAAAAAAAATATTTCTTCAAACATGTCGTATATTAAAATATACATACGACATTTTGGTATATAATGCGTATAGACTCATGGCTTCAAATCTTCTTATTGTTCTCTTCGCTTTTTTTTGGCCTCCTTCGTCTCCTTCATGCCTACTTATGACAGGTATAATTGCAAAGAACCATATCCTGTTTAATCCTCCGACTTTTATCAGATGTGCTGTGTAGCGTGTTCTCAGTTACCACTGCGATATGTCCCAACCTTTACGATCTTGTACTTGCTACTGAATTCATGATTCAATTACCAAATTATTTAGTGATATAAGAAAACGAATATGATAATCACTTTCAAATCGAGCAACAAAGAAATTGCACTGTTCCTACAAGTGCTGTTAATAACAAATTATATCAAATGTCGATTGGTCTCCTAACATATTACGTATACATATATTAAGCTTCGATCAAACAGGGAGGTAGATTTAAAGACTATGCGTATTTCAGAAGAACACGTGTATCATGTTCAGGAACAACAATTATCGCAATTGTTCTCTTCTGGTGTACTAACTAGGATTCCGGCCTTAGGGTTCATTAAAGCTAACATAATGTTAAATGTCTTCGTAAATTCGCACAAGAAAGCTATCTCTACTTTTACGAAAGGAGAATGGAGAACACGGTATTGATATATGAGTTTATAACTTTACCAACTTTATTTCATGCCATTTATTTATTTATAAACTTATTTCATTATAATTAAGTTGGAGGCTGTAGCCGATTCTTCGAAAGTTAATTTATTATAAATTATTACTATTTATTAGATATTACCGAATAAATTACTTTTATGACAAGAAAGGGTAATAAAACTATTTATACATTAATATCTAAATTCTTCAACCGGTCCAGTGCCTCAGTAGTTGCCTTGCTCAGCTCGTGGATGCCACCAGGGAAACTTCTTCTGGGGCAGTCGCTTACTATGGGGGCCATAGATTGCTCCACATTTCTGTATTCGCAGGGGCTAGTATCCGCCAGTTTCCATTTGTACAGCCTGTGTGGCCTGTACGGAATCTATTTACTTGATACCATTGCCTACTTAGGATGGTTACGCCCGGCAGAGGTTCTGAAAGATTAGAAATTAAATCTCTGTTCCTCAATTCAGGGTGTTGTTTGAGGAGGGCTATCCAGCAATAATTCACATTGATGGGGTGCTGTGCTTCTGCACCCAACGAAATCGGTCTTCAGATATCAGTCGAGTCCCGGGGACGCTCTCCAAATTATCGTATTTTGGAAGATTAATGTTGTTCATAATCTTAGCCCATTCATTCTGTGCTGTAGCGAGACGTCTGATATCTGGCGGAGCAATGTTAAAGAGAGTCAGTAACCAGAAGAAATTAAAATAATTACCGGGTTAATAACCGGACATTGTCCTTTAAGGAAGCATTTGTACAGCATGGGCTTGGTTAGCGAGCCATGGTGTAGAAGATGTGAAAAACAGGAGGAAACTAGCCTTCATGTAATATGCACGTCCGAGGAACTGAAGGAACTCAGACAGAAATATTTCAGGAGAGATCTATTGGATTCTTCGAGTGTACTCAAACTTCCCCTGAGGAGGATAGTGGCTTTTATCGAGGACACAAGACTAACAGAGTGGAACTGAGAGATCTATTGGGGACAGTACAAAGAGTAGTGTGCTCTAGTGCCTGGACGTGCTGGCGTCCAACCCAAAACAGAAGAAAAGAAGAAGTGGTTCAGAGAAAAAAGCCCGAAATGTTCCCCTTTCTGATCCAATTCTGAAACAAAAGCAGAACAAATTGCTGAAATTGCAGTTGCATTTATAATTGCGATGAAGCTGCTCTATATTATCAAGCAACACTATATGCAATGTTATGTTTTCGTGCAGAAAAAGCCATTAAATAAAAAATACAGAAAGATATGTTGACAGTTCTTTGTTGCTCAAATTCTGATGGCAGTGACAAGTTACCATTACCATAAGATTACCATCTTATTGGTAAATCGAAGAATCCGCGATGCTTGATGAATGTAAAAACTCTACCAGTTAAGGACACTGCAAATAAAAATGCTTGGATGACAGCAAATTGATTCAAAAAGTGGCTTATCGATTTTTGACAAGCAGATGATGAAAACGAAAAGATATGCTATTTTGTTCGTGGATAATTACACAGTCCATAAACCGGCAGTCAGATTGAACAAAGTCTGAGTACATTATCTTCCTTGTAATACTACATCAGTCAAAGAACTCATGGATTAGGGAATAATTTCAGTGATGAAGAGGAATTACCGCAAAAAAAACTGTTAAGAAAGTATATAGTGAGTATTGATGATGACCCTTCAACTTCAATAACCGTTAGGGAAATGTCGAAGAAGGTAAGGGGTAAGTAAGTAAGGTAAGTCTGAGAACTGCATAAGAAATTGTTTCGTTAAATGCAAATTTGGAGTTTGTGTAACCAGTAATGAAATGCTGCAACCAGAAGAGGATTTTTCTGCAGCTCCTGAAGGCAAGAATGAGAAAGACTTCTGTAGAAATGCTGAATTAGATAATGCTGTGTCAGTTTTTGAGGATATCGACGATGAAGAACAAAGCAACATTAATGAAGTTAATACAGCTGAAGATGACGAAACTGATGATTTTGAAAATGCTAAAAATGTCTCAACATCTCTAGAGGTAAGGTTAGGATGTAATACCAGACAATTATTTCTTGAGAGTAAATCGAACAGGGATTTCACTCATTTCTATATATTGGAAAGTCAAGTAATTGAATTACTATGTCGAGAAAAGAAACAAGCAAAAATTTCCGACTCTGTATATGTAGGTACTTTGATTTAATTTAATTTCAAAATATTTTATTTTGTATTTCATTAATTTATGTAGCAGACACTTCTTGGTGAAACATTTTGTAATTAACAAATTATTATAAAAACACACTTGGCTATTTCACAATTTTTTATTAGATCTATGTCTAACATATGTTTAGTTTTAAGATACTCTTTGACAATGGCATAACAGCCGAAACATATGTTAGACATAGATCTAATAAAAAATTGTGAAATAGCCAAGTGTGTTTTTATAATAATTTGTTAATTTTATTTTGTAGTAGGTATATACTTATATTAAATAAAAATTTTACAATGTCTTAGGTTTTTATTATACTTTCACATATATGTACCAAGACTGCATTTAAAATCTGTAATAAAGTGATATCGGATAATAGAATATATCGGTTACTCTAATAATTTTGTGTGACAAAATCATTATTCCAATGAGCGAGTTTGACTGTAATTGTTTAAAGTGTTCAACGCAAAAATGATACTTGTGTATAATAATTTTGAATAAATAAGATTCTTAACAAATAGTATTTTCAATACAAAATTTCAAATTTTAATTACAACTGACAGCTGTCAAATTTATTCACTTGTGAATAATATTTGATTTCTGTCAACCAAAACAATTATAGTCTAAGGTACCTCAAAAGCTGCACCTGTAAGATAAAAAAATATTGTTTGAACGAGTTTAAGTGATAAATGTATGAATATACTTAATTTTAATTTAAACCGAAGAAGAATAAGAAGGTGAAGGGGAAAGGGGAAATAAGAGGCGTGGTATGTATCTTCCGCCGTATGTAACAATGGAATATTCCTGAACACAATGTAGACATTTTCTATTGAAATTTAAACAGAAACATTTTCTAGCTAATCCATTAACGGGAAATTTCTTATATTCAAATTTTCTTTACGTCAAGAAGTGTATTTATATTTATAAAGGTATTTTACCTCGCCATAATAATTTGAAGGATTTTATAAATATTTGTAAAATCGCCTGAGGATTATTGCAGGGAATGTATGTGTATATTGAGAGATTACAGCGTTTTTTTTTTACTGTTCTTGTAAAAATTTCCTCACTAATTAAATCATAGCCTGGAGTTTTGTTTGTGTTCAATTCATTTGTAATTATATTACAGCTGCTAGTATTTTTGGTTATTTTATCTCTGTGCCAACCTTCTATTTAAACATTTTAAGTAATTCAATTTTAACAGTTTTTGAAATGAAGTAATAAGTTGAAATTACAAATATTTTAATGTAAAAATATTCTTCTTCAATAGTAAAATAGAAAAAATATATAATACGTCAAAAGTACAAAATTTACTTATTTTTTAAAATTTCTCTTGTACATCGATTCAAACTAGTCAGCACCATTGTCGATGAGGCTATAAAATATATTAAAAAAATTACTAATTTATAATAAAAGTACAATACTGTAAATATAAACAGCTTGAGTTGAAAAGCGCTCTTCAATTTTTTTATAGATGAATCAGTTTCGAAGGTAGAACATAATTGGCAATTGGTAATTTGTATTTGAAGTAGTGTGAAGATACAGGAATTAACTTTTGGATTTATGGGTACAGTTTTCGGAAAATTTATAATTTTACTAACGTTATTGAAAATTTCCTATAATGATAAAAGATGTTTAAATATAACCATAATTAAATTAGACAAACTGCGTCTATTTCCGCAAGTTTAAGAACTCTTACAAAAGTAATAAAGAATTCTTATAAAATAAAAGAAAAATATTAGGTATAGTTGAAATTTTGTAAGTAGCGTTACGCGCTTTAAAGATTGGCATATCTTATAAATAAAACCTCTTGCCTACAAATAAACACAAATAGATAACAATGTCAGGTTCAGTCCACCAACAGTAGTAGCAGTCCTGAAGATGAGCCTTGCAACAGTTCATGAAACGTCGGCCAGTAAGCAAGCAGTGCCAAGGACTCGGTTCCAGCCCGGAATCCAAGAAGCAATTACTAATAGTTAAGTTTAACTTTTTTAACATTATTTTGAAAGGGAACGCGTAAATGAAGGTCCTTTACAGCAATAAAGGACCTGAGAAGCGACTATTAGATAAGTAATAAAATCACATTACAGCATGAGCCATTGAATGAATTGTAATAATTTTATTTTAAATTTTAGCGTATTGCTGCCTCAGTATATTAACTACCAGTAAAGTAGCGAAATCTCTATAGATTGGGAAGCCAGTTGTGGATACAGATGATGCATCTTAAACCATAATCCGTACTGTGATTTATGAGATTCATCGTACACGTAAATTTAGGTGTAAATATTTGTTACGTACTCGTAGCTACGTTCTCGTTTTGGTTGCGAATTAGCGTCTTCTTTTATTTTATTCCGTTATGTTTATTTTGAACCGAACTGTAGTACTTTCGCTTGCTTGTGTATATCTTCACATACAATAATTACGTATTAGATGTTCTTCGTGGTCTTCCTCCCCTCTCGATCCTCGAGTGGCGATAACTTCTAGACGGAAGAGACTTATTTAAATTATACATATTGTTATGAATTTTTCCCCGAAGAACATTTTAAAAAATTATTATTTATTATGTAAAATTTGTTTATGGATTCATATTTATTTATATCTTGAATTTTGTTTAAATTTTAATTTTGGCGTATTTTATTGACCGCGCCTATATACTTTTATATTTTGATTTTGTTTAGCGTAGTTGATATGAACGGGAAGTGGATCGACTAGAGTGATTATTTTGTTTTATTCGTACTTTATGTCCGATCTATTTTTCCGGTGCCAGAGATTGTTTTGCCTTCAGCGAGTGTGGTGCCTAGATAAAAAATTTTCTTTTTATCTGTGATTTAAATGTAATTTTCGGTTTTCTTGCTTTTGAGTATTTTTTATGCTTTAGTAAGTCATTATCGTTTTGTATACTTCTGTATACTGTATATTTCTCGTATTTTGTAAATTTAAACTCACTGGTGCAATCTCTCATTAGTTTTTTTTTTGTGTGTGAAAAATGGTGCGCTAGCGTAAGTACTTTTTCATACCACATTTATATTATTTCTTTTCTTTGTAATTTCTTTGTATTTTTATTGTAATTTTGATAATTATTTTGATTGATTTATTGTTATATTAGTTTAATATAGATGGTGAAGAAAACTATCACATTTTTTATAAGGGAGTTTTTGTATGTCAAGATATTCTAGAACATTTTGAAATTCAGGTTTTGGAGGGAGATTTTATGCTTGTGTTAGTGCGCATGAGTGAAAGTTATTTACGCGTTTTTGACAATTGGTCAATTTTCGTTTTGAATTTGGGGTTAATTATTTAAATTTTTTGAAATTGAAAACAATCTATTAGATTTAATTTTGCTCGCGTTTCATGAGAGATTTTTCATTGTGTGCGTGTCATTTATCACACAATCTTTTTCCTCTCCGCTTCGGTACATGTTGCAGTAGTAGTCTTTACACTTTGTAAAGATATTTTTTTTTTCTTTTTTTTAAATAAAATGTAAAATAAAATTGTGTATTTTTATTAATTAACTTGAATTTTCCACGGTTCCTGTACGGGAAAACCCTGGATGAAAAAGAGTCTCAATTAAAAGAAAAAGCTGACTGAGTTCTAGTTTGGACAAATTGTGGTGAACAGTGGACCATTATTCTATTAAACCCACTATTCACAGCAATATGTTCCTCACGGGGACAAGAACTTATTTTTGCTTCGAAAATATCGAAAGAGTATTTTGTGTCTATTAAACTTGTTTTCTAGTTTTGTAAATCTGTACCTTAAAATTTTAGTTCTATATATTCCTTCATTTTAATTGTAAGCTTTCATTAATATTTTTTTTTCTCTAATTATATCTAACCGTTAACTTTAATTAATTATATTCTCAGACCACAACTTCGTGAATTTGCACAAATTTATTACTTATCAATATTTGCATGTAACAAAATCTCTCTATATGTACCGGGTCTGTTCAAAAGATCGGAGTTTCTCTTTTTGGTTTTAAATTATCTGTGAACCAACGAAATACGTATTTTGCTGGGGTGTGTACTTCTGTGCACAAACCGTCTGTTAACATACTTGATTTGTCTCTTTTTTTGTAACTAGCAAATTTAATTAATTTTTTTATTATTTTAAGTTGGTGTCATAAATAAAGTCTAATTACATCTGGCTGAGATCCGCCTTTTTCTTTCTTTCTTTTTTTTTGCGTTTCAGACGACCTTGTTGCGTCCCCTGCCCGCTGCGCGTCTTGCCTACTTTTGTTGATCACCATTTCCGAATTTTGCAACGTCTAGCGGTTCTAAATTCGGTGGCGCCCAATACCACCTTAATTCGTGTCCTGAAGTACCTTTGGGTCTCCCCACCCTTGGGCTGAGGCGATATCTAAAGCCGGGTGGGCCGCTAGACGTTGGCAGGGGCGGGTAGGTGAAGCAATCCTCGTCACCCTAAACTTGAGTTCCTCTATTTTCTATTGCCTCGATATACAGAGCGTAGCATATTTTTTTACTTTATGTCTATAAATTATTCTTACGTTTTACATCAACATATTACACGAAAGTATTTGTTACATGCATTAAAAGAAAGGCGGCTATTTAAGGGCCTACTTCTTCATTAAGAAAAGTACTTAGAAACATTGATTTCAGCTGGAAAAAGGTGTCTTAAGGTAGAGATAGCTATGGACAGGAACGATATAGTCCCTATTACAATTAATGTAGGAGAAGATAATGACAGCAGTCTTTCAGAGAGCGAAGATTATTAAGTAGTTCACGCACATAAATTATATTTCAATACGATTATATAATTTAACTTGCAACATTATTGTTAGTATTTTTTATTGTGTAGATATGTTTTTGTTAAAGCGTTTTTTTGTTAACCTCTTAAAGCGTGCCTGCAATAGACGCCCGATGTCGAGAGGGTTACATATCAGTATCAAAATGGATCGTATCGAGCAACGAGCGGTGATTAAATATTTACGTTTATAAGAGATGACCCCAACTCAAATTCATCAAGATTCGGTGGATACCGAATACATAGTGAAAAGGTGGTGTCGTGAATTTAAATATGGTAGAGAGTCGTGTACAAACGAACATGTAGGTGAAGCGTCTACAACCGTCACTACCCATGAAACTATTAGAAAGGTCAGTGGTTTCGTGCTACAAGATCGACACGTCACTATTAGACCAATAGTTGAAGATACTGGTCTCTCATACCATGTGGTATATAATATAATTGCAGTTGAATAGAACATGAAAAAATTGCTAGCAATATGGGTACTACGAATGAAAACACATGCACACAACCAAACTTCAAAAGATATTTGCAGTCGTCTTTTAATACGATATAGATACGACAAAGAAAATTTTCCTGCAAGATTAGTGACAATGGATGAGTCCTGGTTCCATCGTTATGATGTAGAGACCAAAATACAGAGTAAGAAGTGGACACACACACGAGATTCACCGCCGCCGAGGGATGATTTTGGGATGCTGAAGGTGTAATTTTAGTAGCTTTCCTGCGAAAGGGGGACGCAATTACAGGTGCTTATTATGCGATTTTAATTTCCATTTCCAGTAGTATTTTGCTATTTTGCGAATGGTTTACAAATAATTTTAATGATGATGTCTTAGACAAAACTTTCTTTTCAGACGAAGCATGGTTTCATGTTAGTGGATATGTTAACTCGCAAAACATGAGAATGTGGAGTGATACAAAGCCCAATAATTTTTATGTTGAAGCTCCTTTACATCCTCAGAAAGTTGGTGTTTGGTGCGCTATAAGTAGAAGAAGGATTATTGGTCCAATTTTTTTTAATGGTACCTTGGCTGCAGAAAGATATCGACAGGAAATACTATTGCCTTTCTTTAATCAACTTCGCGATGATGAACTAGCTTTGGGATACTTTCAACAAGATGGTGCTAGAGCTCACACAGCGGGGGAAACAATGAATATGTTACAAGAAGTGTTTGGAAATCGTTTAATTAGTTTGAACAGCGATCATGAATTCCCTCCAAGATCTTGTGATCTTACACCGTGTGTATACTATTTATGGCCTTTTTTAAAAAATTCAATTTATCAAGTACCAGTGCAAGATTATATAGATCTCCAAGACAGAATTATAAATAAAATTAGTGAAATTAGAAATAGTCCCATACTGCAAAATGTATTTAGTAGCATTCGGAGGAGGTGCGAAAAATGCTTGGAGGAAGGTGGTGGACATTTTTAACATCTTTTATAATTATGGTCATTATTGTTGGTAATTTATACAACTACAATTTATGATATTATTATAAGGTTGTAATCTAAGGACTCTACAAACAATTTATTTGTTTCAAATTTATTTTAAGCCATTTCTTACAATAATTTATTGAATGTTAATATATTAAACTAGTACGATAACTAGATACTATTGTCACTATAAGATGAATAAAACCTTTACTTGTAAAGTTATTTCCTCTTAATTCTGCATTGTCTTTTTACATGTTACTACAGATTAGATGAGCTTTATTACACAAGAATGAATAGCATATTAATTGGATTATGTAATTTTTTCCAGTTATCGCAAGAAGAGGTGCTATTGTTCAGCAAGAATTCTCTAAAATATCAAAATACTTAATTTGAAATTTGCAAATTAATTAATGTTACCTTCTAAAATCATTATTTGACTAGTTTATATTAATTAACTAGTAAATATAATAAAAACTAGTAAATATAATAAAAATAGCACACTTACTTATTAGCGTGCAGCTGTATCGTGTTCATAACCTCACAAAAGGGAAAACTATAGAGTAAAATAACGCCTAAGCAAAAATTTCTTGGGTGGAGGCGCATAAAAAAATGAAATTTGTTACAAATTACAATATAATCTTACTTTACTTAAAATGAAATGTCATACGTCTATCTACTTTTGCAAACTCATCTATGACATATAGTGATGACTTATCCGACGATACATCAGGTACCACACGGCCTAGCACCGTCTAGAAGAATGTTGATGCAGAAGGATCGAGATAATCGAATATGCGAGAGTTTTCCCATGAATATAAATAACACTCAAGAGGGATTTAATTAATTCCACTCAAGTAATCTTATATAAAGATAAATACATAAATGTTCTTATTGTTGGTTATTGTTATTTAACGTATTTCGTTTTTATTGTTAATACAATCCCGAGCAAGCAGGTTAAATGTTTTGGACCCAAAAATTCAACTTATTTGTCAGTTCGTGCTATCATGCAATGATTTTATTAAAATAGAGAATCCAATCACGCATCAAAACTTCAATCCCGCAAGCCCGCAGGACTAAGGGTCATCAATCGCGCGGATCCGCAGGATTTGCGGGATTACAAATTATCACAATGCTTTCTTCAGTTGCTAAGAAAATTAAGTATCAGAAGTTAGTCATTCAATAAAAGACAACTAAATTCAATATAAAAGTAGCATTTATTATGAAAAACGAAGAAAATGTCTATTGTGCGATTTATTCCACCTTGCCTAGTGATTTCTTCGACATAATAATATATGGTGGTTACTTCCGTTTGAAATACTGTAATATCTTTACGTAGTCTCATCTGGATAATTGTTCTTTTTTCTGTATAAGACACCTTTCTCTTTCTTGGAGGTAACCGTGTACCAGAAATATTCCGCCTGTTTAGGTGAGTCCTTTTCACTATTCACTCATCTTTTAGTTTTTATTAAAATTAAATTATTTATACTTACAGTATTTCATCATAAACGATATTTTTAGTATATGTCAAGTTATTAGTATTCGCTTTTCCCTGTTGATTGGTGTCTGAAACACAAATGAAAACTTGTTGTTTAGTACGTGCTCTGGAAAAAGCAACATATAATTGTCCGTGTTCAAAAACTGGATTTGGCAAATATATGCCAATAGCATCGAATGATTGACCTTGCGCTTTGTTTATTGTTAAACAGTATGCTAATCGAACTGGGAACTGACGTCTCTGTAAAGTGAATGGCAGAATCGATGTGTTATTCGAAATGAAATCTACTCGTGGAATACATACATGTTCGATAGATAATTCTCCATTGAAATTGATAATTTGGACATCAATAAAATGATCTCCTAAATGATGTACCAAAAGGCGCGTTCCATTGCATAAGTTTGCTCTAACGTTTAGATTTTTAAGGAGCATTATAATGCGTCCAGCTTTCAATTCCAATTTGTACTGTGGAAATCCGCTTGGTGTTAGACTATTTAAGAATTCAATTGGGTATAAATTCTCTTCAGCTTCATCGTCACTCACAATACTATCAACGCTTAAGTATGTTATACTGTGCAACATCCTGCTTGTTATGTAATATTTGTTGATTTATAATGTGACAATCTTCATTTAATGGTGTTAAAATTGGTTTATTCGATACATATCCGAATCGAAGATCTCTGAATATGTTTTGAATTAAATCATTTAACGTATCCACCACACATTCATGAGGTATTTCAATAAGGTTGTTGCGCAATGTTGGCAGTTTGTTGTTACCCAATTGGTCTAACCAAGCGATAAAATTTTGTTCTTCTGGTCGAACGCGCATGTTGGTTTGTAATTTTAATGTCTGAAAGTTGTTCCACAAATGGCTATTTTTAATTGAGACTTGAACAATACTTGCACGGTCACCTCCTTATAATATTGGTAAACATTGCTTGAAGTCACCTCCAATGACGACACATTTACCTCCAATGGTTGGTCATTTTCGCATAGAAAACGTAATGTGCGATCAACTAATTCGAAAATAACTCGTGTAGCCATACATACTTCATCCCAGATGATTAATTTTGCATTTTTTATGTATCTTGCTTCATTCGATTGTCTTTCTATACGCGACGTTGAATTTTCAACAATAGGCACTGGCAACTGGAATCTTGAGTGAACTGTTCTGCCTTGTTTCAATAACTCTGCTGCAATACCAGTTGATGAAATAGACAAAATTTCGATCTCTCTCGCAATTAAGCACGTGAGAGCGGAGAAAAGTTTT
The DNA here is from genome assembly GCA_935421215.2 of Melolontha melolontha. NCBI lineage: Eukaryota > Metazoa > Arthropoda > Insecta > Coleoptera > Scarabaeidae > Melolontha > Melolontha melolontha. Next base: position 24,223,060 of record OW285240.1, on the reverse strand, counting down.
TCCCGTGCCGGCGTGACCAGTTACGAAAAAGAGCCTTTCTTGTTCGTTATTATTATTTACTGCTTTCATGATCATGTTGAATATTTGACGTTGTTCATCATTCAATTGATTTATCATCATGTGAGCTCGACGTTGTTCTTCGTTAATGTCGATATGATCTTCTAACAGTTCGTTATTTTCTGGTGGATCATTTATCCCGTAATTAGTTGGTCTCCTACCATTTATTATTAGAATTGTTTGAATTTTTTGTAACGCTGCAATTTCTGCTTCTTCCTCGTTTAAACGCTGTCTGCGTATAAAGTCTTCAATCATATGCAGTCGAAATTGCGTCCATAATGCTGGTGCATCATCCACTACGCCAAATATTAAAATGAAAGCGAATATTTGACGTAATTGTTTCGGCATGTCTCTGTCACACACCTCCGTCAAGCAACGTATCCATTCTCTGTCTTCTGAGAGAAGATTACGTTCTTGGCATGCTTCGCGAAATGTACCAAACACATTTTCGTTGATGGTTTTGAGGTCTTCGAAGCTGGTAGCACCACGAATATGTAACAATAATAGTCGAAGGTAGTCTAATTCTCCATTACGTAATGAATGACACATTAACTAATCTTGGAATAATTGGTTTTCTAGTTTGTTGTCTTCTACTCCACCTGCTGTTTCTCCACACGTAATGTATCGGATATTCTGTGTATAACCATTGTCTTGAACATTCGTTATCTAAATTGTTAGCAAACCATTGTAACAATTGACTTGTATTATTGTTTATGGCAATTTGTTCTTGTCCATCACGAAATGAAACATATTGTCGCCCTGGTAAGTGTATCTGAAGACGTTCTACATGATGTGAATTTTCATGCATTTCCAGTTGTAGTATATGCCAAGAACATTCCGGAGGACATAAATATCTACCACTCTGGTATGATTTTATCTCATCATAATGAATTGTCTGTTGTTCATTACCATTCCTTGGTTCATTGTTATCTTGTCTTTGTATTACTTCCATTGTTATATGGTCGTTTCCTTTGAAGAAGTATTTGTAAAGGTATTTTATTGTCCGAATGTTGACACATGCTTCCACATTAATATGTGTTCTGTACTTTAATAGTAAGTATGGATTATGTGGAACAACATATGCATTACTTGCCACGTATCTGGCATTTAGACGACGAAGTTCGATTGTTCTACCGTTGTTTGGTCGTCTATAATTTATTTTTCCTTCTCTTATTGTCGTATTATTATACCAATATTTTGGAAAATTTTTCGTACATTTGCCATTGTCCATACAGACGCAAGTTGGATTATATATTCCACATGGACCATGAATCATGTGTTGGTCAACCAATTTTAAATTGTTTAATAAATGACGGTAAATATAATATTTTATTAAATAACACTTAATTTAAATAAATTATTATTTTTTTTATATGTAAATTTTGTGCTTTAACCACACTTTTGACACAAAAAGGAAAGAACATATTTCATGTATATTATTGTAAATAAATATAATAATTAAAGTTTTACATTATTGTCACAATCAAGGTTGATTTATTATTTTGGTTCATTAATGTATTCATTATGGCAATAGGTAGAGTTTTTTTTTGGTTGTATTGTGATGAGTTAGCAATTTAATTTTAAAACTTTTCAGATTAATTTATTAATATAGTATGAAGTATCAGCATGAATGAATAATATACTTACTTTGGTGTATAAGTTTCTGAAATGGGGTCTGTAGTTTATTTCGTTCCTGTAACTTTGTTATTATATTCTCTCGCCAATTAAAATCTTCTATAGCTATTTTATGTTTGGATGCTAAATATGATTCTAGTGCTCAATCATTTTATTTTTGCTTGCAAATATAATACGATTAATTAAAAATGTGTAGATAGTCGAGTATATTGCTCGCAAATATAATACGATTTTGTATTACCTTGTAATTGTGACAGTTGTCTAAGTTTAATTGTTTTGACTTCTGTCATTTTCCTAAACTTGACAATTTATGTTAGTGTTGGGCACTCGTTAAAAGTGAAATAGTACCAATTTGCGTAAAAAAAAATTTATACAATGAAATTATATTGTGCGGACAAAGTTTTCATGCCTGGTTGCCATGGCAACTTAGCGTTTATTATATATAATATGGAATATTAAAGTAATATATTTCGGCATAAACTGACATTTGCGTGTATGATAACCTATAAAATTGAATGAAGTAAATGTGTCAATCTATATCAGACATGACTTCATATTTTCAAGGACTACTTTGACTTCGAATGTTTCTGAACACCCGTTATATGTTATTTGACACTTATAGGTTATTCGAATATTTAAATTTGACGCCTACATCTATATATATAAAAGAGAGTGGCGTTAGTTACTACGCTTATAACTCAAGAACGCCTGGACCGATTTCGAAGATTCGCACCAATTCGGACTGGTCTCCGGCCAAACAAGAAGAATACCCAAGAAAATTCCCGAATTATGAAAAAAAAAAATTATCAAGAAAATTCATTTTCCCATACATTTTGTAGTTGTTGTTCCCATACATTACTACGCTTATAACTCAAGAACGTCTGGACCGATTTGGAAGATTCGCACAAATTCGGATTGGTCTCCGGCCAAACAAGAATAATACCCAAGAAAATTCCCGAATTATCCCGGAAAAAAAATTATCAAGAAAATTCATTTTCCCATATATTTTGTAGGGAGTGATTTTACTACGCTTATAACTCAAGAACGCCCGGACCGATTTCGAAGATTCGCATCAATTCGGATTGGTCTCCGGCCAAACAAGAATAATACCCAAGAAAATTCCCGAATTATCGCGGAAAAAAAAATTATCAAGAAAATTCATTTTCCCATACATTTTGTAGGGAGTGATTTTACTACGCCATCTTCATGATATATGACGAAGTCTGCCGGGTCAGCTATTTAAATATAAATAAAATTTGAAGGCAAAACAACGTTTGCCGTGTCAGCTAGTTTAATATATATCTACATTCACGGAGTCTAATTTAAACCGATTAAAATATGACTGTACCACTTTCTTTTGCATTCGATAGTACTCAAATTCTTAAAATCAAATGACAGCAATTATATTTATTTATGTGTTCGAACAACGCCAAAAATGAAAAAAAGCGTATCCGAATGAAGCTCATTTCGATACTGCTTTGAGTGTCATAATGAGTTCATTTCGAACGCAAAATAGAAAAAAATATATATTAATACATGAAGATCCAAACTACTTCAAACGAAAATATTTCAAAAGCGCATCTGAAAATACATTTTTTCATAATAAAATTACTTTAATTCAAGTTCTGAAATGTAGTATATTAAAAGTCTTGCTTCTTAGTGCCTGCATTTCTCAAATATAGTGTTATTTATTTAGTGAAAAAGTCGATGACAATATCCTGTGTGGTCAACGAATTTGACAACAATCATTGTTATATTTTATTTTTAGAATCTGTTATAGGCATAAATACTACGTGTTGACAAACAACGGAACCTTAGAACGATTAAAAATTACGAATCTCAGAAAAATAACTAATTTCAGATATTATGTCATTTTTACAGAAACATATAGCAAACTGTAAATAAAGCATACAATATTTAGTAGAGCATAAAAAGGCGTTTCATGTAAACACCTTGTGTTAAATTGATCTTTATATCCACGATTATAATATTTTCTGTCACTATGTACATATTTTTCGTAAGAAAAGTGAATACGTTTTCTATACCAACAAAGGCAAAATTCATTTTAGTAAGTTTATTGACTATATAAAACCCTTTAGAGTTAATACGTGTAGTCATGTACTAGATAGAATCTTTCTAAGTAATGGTAAAATGCGAGCCCAATTTATGCAAAAGTAATTGAACTAACACTTCCAATATGTTCTTCGCAATCTCGATAGGAGAATCTGTATTATGTTGACTTTTAATATGTACTTATGAAGGGGAATACGTGTAAGCCAAAATTCGCAAGGCTCGATATACATTAGTTGTCTTTCTGATATTAGGCGGCAGGTGGCACATCTCACGCCACGAGGATTTGACTCAAATGCCGACACTAATCCCATTTATATCATATTTGCCTAACCCGCAAACTCGGCAAGTGTGTATTTCGACAATCCGCGTTTTCACGAATCAGGTGTGTCGTTTCGCCTTTCCCCCGGACCGTCAAACGTACTCTCAATATGCCGTGCGCGCTTATCCACTTTCATCTCGTTGTTAGTGCAATCATTACGTACAGCTCCTCACCTTCCAAGGAAATTATTGTTATTATATTATTAATTAATTAAGAATAACGCAATGGATAAGAGAAGGGTGTGGCGGCGGAGGGCCTTTAATTACAGTTTCGTTGCGTTAGTGGGAACAGTGTTCGGGGAGCAATAAAGGTTTCTGAATTATTGAAGACGTTATTCGAGGAAACCACTTAATTTACGAATCTCTCGTGAATCTACGCGTTTTGTTCGTTGAACAGCTATGGATGCTACGGACTGTTGATATTAAATTTTATATAATTTAGGTATGCCTACCTAAAAACCTTCAATCTACATTTATACAAGAAAAAGAGTTAATAGGGAAATACATACCAAGTTTCATTTTTCCATGTAAATGCCGGAGTAGTAAGTCATAGTTTTATATATTGCATTATACAAGGTGTCTGTAAAAGATCTTTACAAAAATATACAACATATTCCTTACACCAAAATAAGCAGATTTAAGACAACTTACATTAGTACAAAGTTGCTTAGTTTGAACGCTATACAGCGCTGAACTTACAATTCTGAAATCGTTTTTTATCATAATGTAACCGCCACAAAGTACAATGTTTCGCCTAAAGCAGTATAGGTAACACAACAACCACAGTAGGAATTAGGACGAGCCCTAATTCCGCCCCTGGTCTACAAAGGCCCCTCGAAAAACTTACCGGCCAGCTCAGATTTATAAAGCGCGAGCGTCGTGGGCCAACACAACGCATAGATGTTATTTGGGCACCACTACGTTTGGTCTGGCAAGTTTTCTGGTCAACGTAGAACATCCTCGGGCCAAAAGGGCTTAAGAAATCTATGAAGGCTGTTCGTATACTAGGTTTACAAAACATATAACTTTTGCTCATTAGGACATGAGGAACTCAAACACAAACAACAGTATATAACAATATCAACAAAATTTATTAATGAAAATAATCAAGAGTGACAAAGTCTGATTTGCACTAGACAATTACATAGAGAATCTCACACCCAGTATGAACAGGGCAGAGATTAAATTCAACAAAATAGTTTACATAATTGGAATGTAAAATTCAATATAAAATTCGTGTATTATGATATAAATTTTTGCATAAGTAGTCCATCAAAGCTTTAATGTACCTTACATAGTTTACGCTACACTCAGTATATGCAAAGAATTTTAGATGGTACACACAGTTAGATAATTATAATGTGAAAATAAAAATGTGAAAATAATAATACGCAAAGTATTCACAAAATTGGCTATTCCAATAACTTAAAGGCTCAGCCTGTATATGTAAAATTTATATGTTGATAGCTTCAATTAAAACCAGAGAGTCAGCCCCTTATTACTTGCCACCGAAATAAACGAGTCTTTGCTTTTCACAACACTTGTAGGTAAGGAATCAAACAAACACAAGATGTCAACAATAACAAAGTTTATTAACACGAAGTAGGTTCAAAATTTAAATGATTAGATAACAGTTGTCGTAGTTCACAAAATATCAATAAACTATCAAAATTAAACAAAGTTAGAAAAAAAATTCAAATATAAGATGTTATCAAACAAATAATAAGATATTATAATTTCAAATTAAAACCACCAAAACTGTAATTAAGCTAGTGATTTAAATGAGAACAAAAAAAAGTTACAAGTCTCTCAGACTTTCCCAAATCAAAATAACAAGAGAAACGCACCAGGCGTATTACAGTGAACTCCTATTGATTAAATTGAATTAACTGGGACACAATCCCAACTTGAGATAAGCAGAACACAAATTAAGTATACGTCATTTACGGTTCTTTACAATTAGGATATACAGTTTAAAATATGAAATATTAATGAGAGACGTTCCCCCAAGTTATTGAAAATAACAAAACGTAGGCTCGTCTGAAAGATCTTAGCCACGTAAAATAGATCTACAATATCTACAACTGATTATCAGTGAAGCTGACGACCAGCTTGATTCTAAATAAAAATCGAATGCTAGAAACCAGGTGTTCTAGCCTCTAACTGTTAGAAATTATATGTAAATAGTCTTGAAATCTATTAAATGTTTTTAATCAAAATCTAAATAAAGTCTCAGATTAGCAAACAGATGTTGTAAAGCAGGTAAAGTATAGGATACAGAAAACAAACTAGTACAAGATCTAGCAAAAATTAATCCCAAGAGTAACTAACCCGATAACAACTATCAGGATTCTACGATACTAAATTAAATTAAGTGAACACTAAACAACGTCTGCTTCTGTCTGAGAGATCGACTTCTCTAAAGCCTTTCTAGGTGTAAACGAAATGAAATTTAGTCTAGTTAATAAAATTGCAAAAGTTTGATTGTAAAAATATAATTAGAATATCTAAACCTACTTCTCACTATGTTCTCGAAATCGTCCCTTAATTCGTCCAAAATTTCAAACCCTTATTGAGATTGCCTTCACAGGGGTTGTACTAACTGTCCTTTTCCAAAGTTACACAAACTAAAATAATGCTGTGTCTACGCTGCCATGTTGCACGCTAGGTAGCGTGGGTCTGCCATCTTGAAATGCCGTGAAAATTTGTATCAAAATTCCAAAAATAAGGTAGCCTCGCCGTTTCCGATTTCACCCTCGAAAGTGGATAGAGATTTTTGCACGGAACTCCTCCAAAAGAAGTAGGATGGCGAAAGATTCTCCACAGCGTTGAAAAATTGCGTAAGCTTAAACAGCCTTCCACGTGGTGTGGTCCTCGAAGAGATTTCGAAGTAAAATTGGTTTAAATACTTAAAAGTTTGGAGATAGCACCCAAAATTAAATCCTAAGGAGGATAAAAGAAACGCATAAGCAAAAATTCGAAATCTCTTACCGCAAGACTAAGTTCTAAAATAAAATAAGACCAATATCGGTAACGTTCTTGAACGAACTGCCGACCGAACGAGAGGCACGATATACGATCGAGAGCCGATATACGTCATACACGATCGTCGGAAGATTCAGGGTAAGACGCCATGTATCGAGCAAAAGATGTCAGGCAAAAGACGTTGCCGATCTACAGGGTTCGAAAACGTATTAAATGATTAGAAAAATATGAAGATGCCCAGATAAATTGATAATAACAAAAACAAATCAAATTGAAATAAACGAAAAAGTTGAATTATGAAATGCCTAAGAAGTCTTTACGTAAGCAGATAATGAAATAAATTCATTAAAAATTCCCGAATGGTCTCTAAGTAATTTTCGAGCGTAAGAATATATAACAAACAAGAAAAATATTAACAATTAAAGTAAGAAAAGTGATTAAGCTAATTTAGGTATGATAAACGGAAAATTTATAGTGACGCAAGAAAGAAAATATTAATATATTTTCTTTCTTGCGTCACTATAAATTTTTTTAATACGCCAAAATGGTGGATCGAACACCACGTTTTAGGTCACCACCCGGTCCTTCAAAAAAAACTATTATATCAGTTTTACGGGAATTTAGACACAAAAAAAACAAATTATTGATCTACTCACACTACCTTGCGTGCTTAATTAATGGCTTTGGAATCCAATTATGATGTTTTCTGGGTCCCAGTAATTAGATGTATGTGGATTCGTTTTTCTGCGGGGATGCTGCCAAAGATAGATTTCCCGCGCAGAAAATAACTCAGCAGTTTTTCATGAGTCTGTATTAAAAGCCCTAAATAAATGAGAAAAGGAAAAGAATAAATGGAAAATCCAAAAGTATCATTAAAAGCGGAGAACGATGCTGCGATAAAATTAACAGCCGTCCCCATATCTAGAAACTCACCTGAAGCAACACGTGGTAGAGAAAACTTCCAGAACCAGGGAATAGTCCCCGAATTAAAAAATTTCACCAGTGAATTAAATTAACACAGTCAAGATTGACCTAAACTTGCATAAGTAGAAAGTAACACTTTACAAATTCAAAAATTGACTTAGTTTTCAAACACCTGAATACTTCAGAACTTGATCGGTAAAGCAAAGAGAATCATTCTACGAATGTACGTCTATTTATTTGGGAAGAAATCTAGTCATAGTAACAAAAAAAACTCTTCTGGACGGAATATTTGAAAGAAAAGAAGATAATTACCCAATAATAATAAACCCTGACAAGGTTAAAGAGTGATTGGGGAAGCTAACAAACAAAATTCCGGCAATTAATTCGCAGCAATAAAGGATAATTAGACAATTTTAGATTGGACCAACCTTCAAGCTATCTGCAATCGGAAGTTGAACTAAGTGGCGCGAAGATGTCGCTCTAAGCATAAGAAATTGGAGAAACCAAAATTAAGTTTAAAACAAAGGTTAATCAATCAAATAAAACATCCTAATAAATTTACAAAATTCTAATAAAAAATACCACAATTTTAGAATTGTTTAAGGAGAAACAATAATTGAAATATCAATAAAAATAAACGAAGCATGACTTCGCATAAAATATCCAAAATGTCGAACTGCGCCGAAGTATATAAAAATAATCCGGTTAAGAATATAGATATAGTGACATCCAAAATATTTGAACATACCAAATTATATGAAGATGTCAAAGTTTGAAATGGCCTATGATGATTGATAATTAGTAATTAAAGTAAATAAAATTATACTAAATGAAAATATTGAATTTAGAATAGCCTATGATGACTTAAAGTTAGCAAATAATGCAATTAACTCATTAAAAATTCCCAAAAGGTATAAGGATCATTTTTAGAGCGTAACAACAAGTAACAAAATTCGCAAAAACTGGTCTTACTAAATTTTCGAAATCCAATAGCCCTCCTCGGATTTGCCTTTCGTAGGCGGGTTGCTGTTAAAAAGTGAGTTCAAATGAATTTTTTGGTATAAAATTTGACAAATCAACAGATGTAACAAATCTGTCTCAGTTCTTATGTTCTGTGAGATGAATGTGATAGGGAGATATCAATCAAAGAAAATATGTTGTTTTGCAAAACAGTACCTGGTCATGCAACAGGACAATGTCTTTTAATGTTTTATATTGTAAAGTTTGTCTTTTCGGGTTCTTAAATAAAACTAACAATAACTTTAGACACACACTATATTAATAATAAAACGTATAACAATTTAAAACTAACTATTAACAATAAGCACATTTATGTATTTATATTTATGTATCTATATTTATGTGAACTGCGCGAGCTCTAGGATTGAATGTTCCATCCCTTCTTCGACGCGGCTTTTATATCGTGGTGAATACTCTTCTAGAGCGTTCTCGTAGGCCTCGAGAAAACACCAGAGGTACGACGCGTGACGCGTTATTTGATGAGTCATTACAATATGAAGCTACTAGAAACTATACTAACATAGATTGGACAAAGTGTATTGCAGTATGTAGTGATGGTGCAAATATGATAACAGAAAAGGACAGTGGATTAATGAAAATGTTAAAAGATCAACTTATACCAAGGGCAGATTGGACGCACTGCTTTCTTCAGAAACACGCTCTTGTCGTAAAAAACATGCCGGAAAATCTCAATCACATTCTTTGTGAAGTTGTAAAAATAGTTAATTTTCGGCCTTTAAAATCTCTTCTCTTCCATACAGAAATTAGATGGTTAACGCGAGGGAAAGTGTTAACCCGGGTATTGGAATTCCGAGATGAATTAATAATATTTTTCCAGGATAAACAAACACCATTCTCATTGCTTTGATAGAATAATTATGTTGTTGTTGGCTTACTTAGCTGATGTATTTTCACATTTAAACGACTTGACTGTGGATTTACAAGGACATGATAAAACAATATTATTAACGACAGACAAAGATCATGGTTTCATTAAGAAACTTGATATCTGGATTATTCGCTTTCAGAGCAAAAATTTGGATAAGTTCCCACTCACTTCGGATTATATTGAGAAAAATTTTAATGAACAAGATACTATTATTCAGCAGAGTTCGGATTGCATGAAGATGCATTTGCGTGACCTAAAAAATTTCTTGACGGAGTACTTTCCGGAAGATAAAAATGATTTCTCGAAGAGATAGGTATTAAATCCGTTCAATGAAAACGTTGTTTCCGCTGTTAAATTACCAGTCGAGATTCGTGATCAACTTATGAAAATGTCTGCCGACTGAAGGTCTAAATACGTTTTGGCTTGGTCGTCAAAATGAATATGGAAATTTAGTCACAGAAGCATTTAAAAAATTAATCCCTTTCACTAGGGCTTATCTCTGTGAAAAATGTTTGTTCTCTATCGTTGCGCTAAAAACTAAATACACGAATCGTCTGTTCTCACTCAGAAACAATTTGCTTTTGTGAGTTTTTAACGTAGATTTACCTGTGGAGAAACCTTTAAATGAGAAACAAATGCAACTATCACATTAATTTCTTTTCTTTACATGTATACTTATTTAAGTAAAATGTTTATAATAAATATTTTTTCTCATAAAACGAAAACTTTTTGACAAATTTTTATCATTTAATACTACGAGTATTAAATTTGTAACGTATCGTCCACATACACCTGTTGTTTTGTCTGCACATACCAGTGGCGGCTCGGGGTGGTTCACATAGGGAGTGCATAATTTCAAAATTAAAGAGTAAAATACAAAAGCGCTTACCCAATCCTTATAAATTTCACCGTCGTACTGTTCCAGACAGGTACTGTTCATTGTAGAGTTTGTTTTGATGGAATAGTAAATATTACACTACACAGTTTAATTACATCTGACGATAAACGAAGTCCATTTTACGTGTCTTTAACTTGCAGAACAGTTCTATCACTTATCATTTATACATTCTTTTTCACAAGATAACGTAGTAAGGGCATTTATCTCTCTTCTTTCATTGTATTTCTCAGGAAAGTTTTTATTCTCTTCAGCCGTGAAAACTGGCGTTCCACTTCGGACGTTGTCATTGGGATTGTAATGACAATTTTTAAAAGCTTAATAACTTCATTAAAGGTGTCGCTTAATCCATCCAGTAGAAGACCTAGCAGACCTACAGCACCGACTTCTATGTTTTCCCTAAATTCTACTCTAGAATATAGAACCCTTAATTCAGGTCGTAGTCTGCTTTCATTGAGGCATGGATAAAATTTTACTGCTTCTTTAAGGCAATCTTCCGGAAATTTTTTTTGAAAAGAGGAGAACTGTTTAAAAGAAATTAAGTTTGCTAATATTAAGTGCCCTGTATATCGAAATCTTGTTTTTATTTCTAGCAAAATAATATCGCACACTTCAATAGTTTCCCTCCTTCTTTGGCTACCATCAGTTACTCTTCGCCGCTTTGATGGTCGAGGAGTCAGTTCTGGGTCATTTTGTTTAACCAACTGATTATCTGTGTCAGCGATTTCGGTTCGAATTTTTCCAATAGCGCGTTCAAAATTATCTAAATTATTCTTGATTTTTAATGCATCTCTATTGACATTTTGTAATCGATTAAACAATATGCCCACATATGGCATAATTTTATGAAAGAAAGTTAACCAATAGATAAAATTTTCCTCCTCTAAAATTCGCAAATTGGCACCAGCTTGATGAATGGTAGTTTGTAAACTAGCTTCTCCCTCGATTTGTTCTAGAGCTTCAATTATTTCTTCTCGGTGCTCATATATTGTATTCTCTGTCCTAGAATTGAAGTTCCATCTTATTTTTGAAGAACGAGGTAAGGAAGGAATTCTTCAAATCTTGCAGCTCGTTGTGGTGAAGTGGAGAAAAATGTACATAATCCCGTCATATTGGCAAAAAAAATTCTGCAATTACTACTGCTCGATGTAGCATGTGACATAATTAGATTTGTCTGATGTGCATAACAATGTACAAAATTAGCCCTTGGATACTGGTCTTGGACATGTCTTTGCACGCCGTTAATAGCACCACTCATGACTGCTGCCCCATCATAGCTATGTGCAATCAGTTTTTCTGGGTCATTAACAAGCAAACTAATTTCGTTAAGGATGGAGGCAGATAAAGAATTAACATCATGTCCACTAGGCAGAAGAAATTTCCAAAATCTTTCGACCGGTCTCGCGTTCACAATATATCTTAAAACAACCACCAACTGAAACTGATTGGACACATCTGTGGTTTCATCAGCTATCACAGATATGAAGTCGGTTGCTTTAATTTCACTGGCAACTTGTTCATGACACACGTTCAACATTTCATCAAGCAGCTCATTCTATATCGTTTTTGATAATCCCTTAAAAACCGGTGCTGTTTCGATGTGATCTCTACGCGATTTATCCAATTCTGCCGTAAAATTTCTCAATTCCCGAAAAATGGCCTTGTTATTCGACGTTTGCTGTTCATCATGACCCCGAAATGCCAGTTCAAACGTGCCACAAAATCTAATGAAATTTATTATTAAATTTAACACATGCTTATTTTTTGTTACCTTTTCATTGTGTTGTTGAATTGCTTTTCTATATGATGAATCTAAAACATTCTGAATGTTATTTTTTCTTACATTCTTAGACTAAATATATTTTAAATGCTCTTCGAAATTTTCATGTTTAATAATTTTAACACTAAGATGAATTAAGTCTCTTATTCCGTTCTTTGACCAAGACGATTCACCACCAAACAAAAGACACGGAAAACAAAACAAAGTACTTTTAATTTCACACCCACAAATCCAGTCATTTTTCTGATAATATCCATTTTGAATTTTCTTATAACGTCTTTACCTTTAACAGATTGTTTATTTTCTAAACATAATTGAGGCATCGGCCGTTTAAAATATTTTACTGCGATTTTTTCATCATACGTTAACCGCGAAAACGCGTTGTTCTCTAAAGCAGAGACGGAATTCATTTTACAACGGCCGTGAGCAGACTGGACTACTTGGTAAGACGCTATGTATTATACGACATTGAAGTAGGGCAAAATACAGTTCTCCCCACCTTCAACAATGTTAATGGCTTAACGGAGCAACAGTTGGGCTTTGCTCATTATATCTGTGACGACGATCGGTGCTTGTACGTTGTTAGCGTGCCACGTTCCTCGTCAATATCTATGAATACATAATAGACATAATAAATAAATACTTTCACAGTTAGTCGCCGCTTGGTTTGTTTTGTTTCATAATTCCAGGGGGTGCAATTGCTCATTTGCTCTCATTAAAGAGCCGCCACTAGCACATATTCATATACAATTATATCCAATAGTATTTTTTATTTTCTGAATAACTTCTTTGTACACTGAACTATTATAATTTTTGCGGAGATGGCTTTAATCAGGAATGTTCACTGCGCAATATATTTCTAAAAATGTTTTGAAATATTAGTTTTTCATAGTTAATTGACGAAGGAGATACTTGTTGAAACTTCATTATAACGCTAAGAAATAAGTAATTAAACTTCTAGTTTCAAAAATTCTTTTATTGTAAATACTTCTACAATATTGTTTCGCAGTATTTCATCCACCTGATGAAGCCATTGTATGGCGAAACAATATTGTAGTCGTATTTACAATAAAAGAATTTTTGAAACTTGAAGTTTCATTACTTATTTCTTAGCGTTATTAGTTTTTCAATTTATAAATGGGTGTATTTGCTTTTGTCAAAGCTTTGCAAAGATTAAAATTAAATTTTGATTGTTCAGTATAGCCGGAAATTGATGCCTCAAATTGCATAGCTGTACCTATAGTTTGTTGTTTCTTGGTTTGATTTTTAGTTAGTTTCAGTTATTGCTGGCGGAATGAAGTTTTGACATGCTGAATTATGTAGAATTTCTTGTTACATTTAATGCGGTAATACATTTTTTAACTTTAAATGCAAATATAGTTTACGATTTTTGTACACGCTTGGGAAATTAATTAATTCCGTTCATATTTCAATTCCTTGTAATTTTTAATCCATTCTTCAACGGTGGGCTTTTGCTTCGACATTGTACTATCAACGCACTTCACACTGTCACACAAACAACTTTAACACAGGGGGATTATAAAGTACAAATTCATTCACAAAACAAATGAGCAGTGGGGCAGCGAAAATTTATTTCCGCAATTAAATAAATTTTGGAAAAAACGCGTCAAAAAGTCAGAAAAAAGTTCTAAATAGGCATAAAAAATAATAGACATTAAAATTCAGAGAAGGCATAAAAAATTTGGTCTTATTTTTTTAATTTCTTTTTATCTAATTCGTACAGATTTTTAAATATATTTTTCATGCCTTAAATTTTAAGCATAAGCATAGCTTCTATAATTCCGGTCTTTATTGATAACTAGAGTGGACCAATTCGGAGCGAAAGCAGAGGCGTGACTAACGAATTGGTTCCCGCATGCGAAACATTATTAATATCTAGAGTAATACTATCACGAACGGTGCTGTTATTGTACTGTACGCTTCTTCAACATTATTAAATACACAGAATACACTTTCCTGCTGCTATTATACGTGTACACATGATGACCGTGACCAACATACTAAGTAATCGTATGTGCGATGGGGCACGCGGGAACCAATTCGTTAGTCACGCCTCTGCTTTCGCTCCGGATTGGTTCACTCTATTGATAACCCTCTTCGACGCTTTTCAAGATATAATTATGTATATGCTGTTATACTTTAAAAATGATCCTTACACCGTTTGGGCATTTTTAATAATTTATTTAAATTAATTGCTAATTCTAAGTCATCATAGGCTATTTCAAACTCTAATATCTTCATGTAACGTTTGTATGTTAAAATATCTTGGATGTCACTATAACAGTTTCACTGGAGTCGTTTATTTAATGTGTTTATTGTTAATCCGGAGCATTGGATCTACTCATGCGCAAGTTAGAGATCTTGAAATATTATGCGAGTCATCTTTCGTACATTTGAAGTGATATTTCATTATCGTTCCTTTTGGGTAATTTTAGGTAAACAGGACATCGTTATATTTTTTATTAGGATTTTGTAAACATATTAGGATCGTTTAATTTGTCGTATAACCATTTTTCAATTAATTCAAGTCTTTACATTTTTGGTTTGTTTGGCGAACTATCTAGGCAAGACTCTCCTAAACTATTTGTGTAACGTTTGGTATAATTTTAATCGTTGCTAAACCCTTAATTAATCTGAATTAATTAATGAATTTTTGGCTTTTATTTCAATATCTCGTATGGGGGGTAGTATCTTTTTTGTTAACAATGACGTATCCGTCTATTCTTCTTAAATTAAAGGACAATCATTCTTGGCGTTCTCTTCTTATTAGTTCCGCTTTGAAGTAAGTCGACGAGAGTAAAACTGGGAAGTCAATTTGAGTTGATACAGTGTTATCTGTTCTGCTGAAGACAGGATTCGACAAAGCACTAGTAGTAGTGCAATTTTAGTCGAGGCTATTGTTCCCCGGATTTGAAGAGTTTTACGACCACGTGTTTGCTTCAGGTTAGTTCTGAGATAAGGGGACGGCTGTAATTATATCACGGCATTGTTCTCCATTTTGTTATATTTCTCTGGAATCTTCCACTTACTCTTTTTCTTTTTCTCATTTATTTAGGGCTGCTAGTATCTGCTAATAACGGCAATACAGGCCGAATTGCGTTAGACTAGTTATGCTGTGAGTTCCGTAGGTGTAATCTACTAATTAGACGAGAGATTGATTTATCAGCAGTCAGCTAAGCACCCGGATATAGGAAATCAGCGTAATCGGATCTAAGGGTCATTTTCACTCAAGGTAGTGTGTAGGGAGTAACGTTTTTTTTTGTTTGTGATAGAGTCCCGGAAAATAACATTAATTGTGATTTTGAAGGAACGCATGGCGTTCGAAAACATGGTGTTCTACTCACAATTTATTTTTTTTCTCTTACCTCATTGTAAAATTTAACTAAGTCCATTTTCATACATTAATCGTGTAATCAGTTTTCTAGTTCAAATTTTAGTAGTATTTTTTTAAATAGTATCAATCTCGCATATCAGATTGTTTAAAGTAAAGAAATAAGAGTAAATTAAATTAGTACTTTTTTTTTTGAATCAGTAACGGGTTCCGATGTAATTTTAATATCTAAATTTTGTTTAAATAAATATCTTTTCCATTTATTTGGTAATCATTCACAACTATAGAATAAAATTCGAGTTAATTTTTTTTATATATCTTAAACACATTTTTGCATATACAGGCTGAACCTGTTTTGATTACTATCTGATTGGAGTATCCAAGTATATGAATACATTGACAGTTAATTATTTATTGAACTATTAATTTCTATTTGTGTGTACCACCTAAGTACGTATTGCATATACTGTGTGTATCGAATCTGTGTAAGGTTGACTATAGCTTTAATGAATTACCGATGCAATACCATATAGTTTTAGGTACAATAATTAATATTGATCAATGGTATTCCAACTGGGGAATAGTATTTTTTTCTTCCATACATATACCCCTCTGGTATAGCATAATTTTTTTGTGTTTTCAACCTTAAGCACTCAGTGTACAATTTTAGTAAGAGGTGCTTATTATAAGTCAATTTTTGTTTTATTTTAGTAATTGTCAATTGAATATATACAGGGTGAATCTGGGATTCATTCATATAGTACGTTACTTGTACCTGTCATTAGTGAGTTATCACAATCTGAAATTGCAATAGCTTATTATATTGTTTTTGTTTGTTGTTCTAACCTGTTAATGAGGTTTCTTAATCAATAAATGTAATTGTTATTGTTATGAACCCGGGGTTTTTTTTATTGACAATTTGTTGAGTATTACTAAATTTATCCACTTGCTACGGCAGAGTCTGTGTTCTCTGTTCGCTAAAGAAAAACATGGTGACGCTTTTTTTTATGTAAGAACCTCCCCTCAACTCGCCTCTATAACTGAGATCTCCGGGGCAACCATAAAGTTGAGGGTAAGTTGGGTAGATTTAGGATAAGGTAATATTCGTCGGCGCAAGCCTAGTGCTCGTGGGGGCACATAGCAATGTTAACAAGTTTGTTTCAGTATTTCGACCACGAACTAATCCACACTGTTTCGGAGTAATTACATTAGAATAAAATGCAAGTTATCTATCACCAAAGATTCAAGCACCTTGGTAATAGAAGGCAAGTTACTAATAGGACTAACAATATGTATTATTAAATAGTTAATTGACGAAGGAGATACTTGTTGAAACTTCATTATAACGCTAAGAAATAAGTAATCAATCTTCTAGTTTCAAAAATTCTTTTATTGTAAATACCACTACAATATTGTTTCGCCATACAATGGCTTCATCAGGTGGATGAAAAACGAAACAATATTGTAGTGGTATTTACAATAAAAGAATTTTTGAAACTAGAAGTTTAATTACTTATTTCTTAGCGATATGTATTATTAACTCTGTATGTATTTATATTTCAACTACTTCATATTTATATTTTACTTTATTTTTAGTAGGTGTTTAGTAAAGTCTATATATAAATATACCTATAAAATTACTTAAATATTTTGATTTTATTTTCATACTTTGTTGCAAATATATCACACCTTATTTTAGTTGTTAAATTATGATTACGAGCTCGATGTTCTTAACATTATTTAATCATTAATTTATTAATGAAACTAACGCTTTCAAAAGTTATTGCTCTTATTCGTAGTAAATTTTATGGTATTTTTAAAGAAATCGGAAACAAATTATAAGCAAGCATTTTTATTAGAAAAATGGGTTGATTCTGATTCACGTGTAACTGCCCCCTTAATCCCTAATATTCTAACATTTAGAGCAGATACAGTTGGAACTGAAATTCTTGAATACTTGAACCTAAATCGTAAATTTTTTATTATCACTAAGTTTTATTACATACATCTAATTTGAAAGGACATCTGTTGTGTATATGAAATATTTATAACGTCCGTTATACGGAGGTTTTATACTTCTTTATACATTCGCCGCACATCACAACTATGCCGGAAGACTATAAAAAAATTATTCACTGCTCACATCGATATGGGTCTCGGTTTGGACACTAAAATAAAAGATTTTTGATCGATTCTTTCGGTCCGAATCGTTTCTTTTTCTTTCGATATTGAAAGCAGTTCGGAAGGTTTTCCTCCGAATTCTTTACGATTCGATTCTAAGAAAACGATAGGCATGAATATTTTATTTGGGGAATGTTAAATTCAGCGGAAAAACAAAATATTTTTTACAATATCTCGAAAAATGTCGACAGTATTATTACAATAATGCTATGGTATTATTCACATTTCTATTAAATATAAAATATAGTTTATATCAAGTGGGATTTCAAGAGACCATTTCGACTATTTCATTAATTTTATAATGATAATTATATTATATACGAAGCTGTTTATATTTACAAATATGTATGATATTTGTGGAATTTTGCACTCACAATCAAATTTATATACAATTATTTTAGCTCGTTGAATTCATTTCCAAATGAAAACCATATATTCACATATATGTGAATGGTACTTATGAAAAATATTGAGTGCGTTGGTGCATATAATGGTCCATCACCAATTTAGTAAATTTTGTGTTGAAATTTCAAAATGTAGAATTATATCAATAACAAAATCGTATAATTAAATAAATGCTAATGATTAGTTTTGTTTACCACGAATATACCAACATTCACAAGACTATATGTAAATATTTAGCTATAATTTAGTATTTTAGAAACTTGTAATAATTTTTTTGGAATGATTCGACTTTTACTCGATGAAGATCTGAAAGTAAAAGTTTTTAATTTGTTTTTGTTATTTTAATAGTTAAACTAAAAAAAATCAACAACAAATTAGAGTTTAATATTTAGCAAAAATACTCATAGAAATATAATCGATTAAATCTCGTGTAGTCATGAGATTATCATAGGAGGAGATCTAAATGGTCGAGTCGGAAGGTAAAGAAATAGTAGCGTGGTAGGCAAACATGGGGAAGAAATAGTTAACGGTAACGGTAACAGATATATAAATCTCTGTGATCAGTTCGACCTAATGATTACTAACACCTTTTTCGTGGACAAGGATATACATAAATATACTTGGTATCAACAAACAAGAGGACTTAGATCAATTATTTATTATCTCGTTGTTCGACAACATTCCGGAATCAAGATAGAAGATGTTAGGGCGAAGAGAAGTTCGGAGCGTGGATCCGATCACCGCTTACTGGAATCAAAAATATATATTCTCTTTGTTGCATCTCACTTATCGACTAACACCAACACCTTCACCGAGAATAAGTTTAACACGACAAAGTATAACTTAAAAAGCTTTGAACATGACAGTACTAAATATTTATATACCAAGCGATTAGAGTAAAAATTAATTGAAACTGAACGAACAACAGAAGAAGAATATGATCATATAAAAACGTGTATTCCTGAAGCAGCAGACGAGGCTGTTGGAATAATGCAGATGACTAACCTTATTGGTAGGATGCGGGGATAGAACAATAAATTAAAAACAAAAAGCAACTTTACCAAAAACTTCTTCAAAAAAACGACGAAGTGACAGAAAAATACAGAAGAGCAAACAGGGAGGTAAAAAACGAAGTCATTAAGAAAAAGAATCAATCTTGAAAAAAAAGTGTGAGTACATAGAACAACATAATAATGATATTAGAAAAACCTAGTAAGAATATTATAAAAAATAAAAAATAAAGTTAGTGAGCACAAATTCTTTAGTAGATTTGAAAATCTAAGTGACACTAATTTCACAATAGAAGAAAAATCATTATTAGGAAAAGGTTTTAATTATAATGTAAGACCGGAAATAACATGTAATACGTTAGATTATTTAGCTGTAGAGACGGAAATCCCATTAACAGATACCCCTAATAATTTGTCCAATAAATTTGCTGCATCGAACATCCTTAAACGGGAAACCGAAAACATAAATCATAATACAGAACTTAAGATTATCAAATCTATAAAGAATAAATCTACACATAATTCGCTAGTTTTTACTCGAGCGGATAAAGGGAAAACGGTTGTAGCAATGAACAGAGTAGATTATTTGAATAAAACGAATGACTTTTTAGTAATGAATAAATTTGAAATAATTAAGAGAGATCCTACAGAAAAATTTCAACAAACTCTAAAAACAGTTATAAGAAATTCTGCTAATCTTTTTAGTGAAAAGGAACAAAATAGTTTAATCATTATGAACCCTCAACCCCCAAAATTATATTCCCTTGTTAAATTACATAAAGAAAATTACCCGATTCGTCCGGTTGTTTCATATGTGACAGCTCCGTCCTACAAACTCTCGAAAAGGCTTATAGATATCATTATTAAATATACAGGATTTAAACCTAAATTAAGCGTAAAAAACTCATATGTACTAATAAACAAAATCAAAGATTTTACTTTAACGTCTAACACAAAACTGATTTCCTTTGACGTTCAAAATTTATTCCCTAGTATCCCTCCAGAAAAAACGGTTATTTTAGTAAAAGATCTTCTCCATAAAAATAATGTAAATCCAATAATTATTAATGAAATTCTTGATTTACTAAACATATGCATAGAACAAAATTACTTTCCATTTAATGAAAACATATACACTTGCAAAGAAGGTTTAATCATGGGTAATACACTAAGTCCGTTATTAGCTGAGATTTTTATGGATCATCTTGAAAATTCTATTTCAAAAAATCTTCTTTTTCAAAATGTATTATTTTGGTACAGATATGTAGATGATATATTACTAGGTTTCATAGGAACAAAGAGACAATTACATTTATTATTACAATTACAATTACATTTATTATTTGATTATATTAATACATTGCATCACAATATTAAGTTTACAATGGAACAGGAAACAAATAATAGTATTAACTTTGTCGATTTAACGATTACTAGAATTAACAACAAATGTAACTTTGCAATTTACCACAAACCGTCAACTACAGATATAACTATTCATAACACTTCTTGCCATCCGATACAACACAAATAAGCGGCTTAACACAGTCTTATACATAGATTAATCAATACTCCGTTGAACCAAACAAATTTCGAGAAAGAGTTAAATTTAATAAAACAAATTGCTATCAACAATGGATATGGAAGGAATATAATAGATAACATTTTAAATAAAAAACTCCTTACAAAAGCCATATCACAAGTTTACCC
The DNA here is from genome assembly GCA_935421215.2 of Melolontha melolontha. NCBI lineage: Eukaryota > Metazoa > Arthropoda > Insecta > Coleoptera > Scarabaeidae > Melolontha > Melolontha melolontha. The sequence goes on along the minus strand of OW285240.1, from coordinate 24,201,826 downwards.
AATATTAAATAATAACACCCAAAAATTTAAAATGATCACGTTTATAGGCTCTTCAAGCACAAAAATTTGTAAATATTTAAGAAAGTTTGACATTAATACAGCGTATAGAACTAACAACAATTTATCCAAATTTATAAAAAAACAATAAAGATTTAACAAACAACAATAAAAAGTCAGGAGTCTATGAGTTAACCTGCGGTAGTTGCCCTATGACATATATCGGACAGACAGGCAGATCGTTTGAAATACGCATCAAAGAACATTTTTCTTCATTTAGAAATAATAAAAGTGACTCTTCATATGCGTCTCATATTAATTCAACGAACCACAATTTTAACAAAGAATTTAAAATATTACACGTAGAAAATAAGGGCAAAAAACTTAATTTATTAGAGGCACTTGAAATTAATAAATTAAAGAAAACCGACAAGATCCTAAATGATCAATTAGAAACAAATAATTCACCCTTACTCAATTTATTTATTTGATATGCAGACAGTCACATATTGTATTTTTCCATAGAATTTCTTTACCTCCCTGTATTATAATGTAAACCCCTAGTTTTATTACTTAAGAACAGTATTGTATAAACCGTAGTGAAAATTTTGTGCATAGACATTTTAGTAATATAAAGTACCAATTCCTTCAACTATTTAAAATAAAACATGTGTTTGTTACCGTATACTTGTGTTAAAAAAATTTGTAAATAAGTTAGTTATATGTCTGATGAAGCTCAGGTTGGAGCGAAACGACCGTTACAGTGTTAATTAAAAAGTGGAATTCATTAAAATTTGTTTTATTTTATCCTGATAATATTTAAAACAAATTCATTTATGTAAACATGTGTCTTCGCCAATGAATTTAGTAAGTCGTTAAAGATGGAATTACGTTTAATAATCATACCGACACAATTTTATTAATTAGTAACAATTCGGATGTGACATTCCTGTACCATCATAATCAATAACCCGTTTATATCGCTTAAATAATTTAATAACTGTCGACAACTTAATCAATCAAATTTTAATTATTCAACGAATTATTCCCCTAATATATATCTGGTAACGTTCAAATAAATTTCAATTTTCTGAGGCGTAATTCATAAACTTTTATTAATTACACGATTATGAGCACAGACAGACGTTCGTCGAACTACTATTAATATAAATCATCGTGAAGTTATTACGTTTTGGTCCTTTTATTCTTTTCCTCATTTTTTTATTAATAATTCGCCTTTCGTTTTCTTCACCTTTCCACTAATTTCTTTTCGCTTTTTTCGGGGTTCTTATTGTGTTCGTCCTCCATTTAGGTACGAGAAAATGTCTGACTAATTATTATTTATCGTTAAAAAAGGATTGAATTAAGAAAATCATATTTTACTTTTATCTCCTCAAGTTTGGTCTTCAGTAACTTTAAACCATTCGAGCTTATATTTCTGAAATTAAAATTTGTGCCAAATATCATTCCCCTAATGAAAATTTATCACCAGTCGTAACTCATGCACGCCTCACTTGGGAAGTTATAAAATTACAGTGGATATTCCTATCTTTTTCGCAAACGCTTGCACATCTGCAGGTCAGAAGATATAATTACTGTGGCAAAATGTTCTGTAAATATTGTAATCAAATATGATTGTAATCGATGCCGGTTGTATATGAGATAAATGACATAATATATTCAACGCTAAGAAATAAGTAATTAAACTTCTAGTTTCAAAAATTCTTTTATTGTAAATACCACTACAATATTGTTTCGCAATACAATGGCTTCATCAGGTGGATGAAATACTGAATATGTACAATACAAGTTTGAATATTTATGAGAAAATTATTAGGGAAATGGTGGTGGAAAAATTTTTACAATCTTAAATTTAATAGAGGGGAGTTGTTTAAGTCTAGTTGGTCATTTAAAGCTAATCCTAAACTATTGTATCTATTAATTTCTAAGTTTTCTAACAGGTTAAGTTTTTACTTTTTTCTTGAATGTGTAAAATTTCGAAATCTATATTAAATCTATGATTGATATCTATACTATGACTTGCAAAAGTTGAATCTGTTTTCTTTTATTTATGGCTTCTCTCGTGTTCTTTCATCCTAATTTTGAATGTCCTCCCCGTTTGTCCTATGTATACCTTATTACAATCTTCGCATGTTAACTTATATACACCAAAGTTTGATTCTTTGTCTATTTTATCTTTGTTGTTTTTGATACTGTTCTGTATAATATTGTCTGTTTTAAATGATATATGTTCGTTATTAACTTTTTTAATGAAAGCACCAATTTTTCCGAAATTTTTCCTAAGTAAGTGATTGAATTATAGGAATTAATTATCTTGTATTTTAATTTTGGATAAACTAAGGAAAGGGTTTTAGATTTTTGTTGGCTATTTAGGATGTTATTGACAATATTTATAGAGTAACCATTGTTTAATGCTATTGTGTATATTCTATTTAGTTCAAGGTCGAAATTACTTTTACTCATAGGTACATGAATTAATCTATATACCATTGATTGGTATGCTGATAATCTGTGTGTTATAGGATGAAAAGAATTAGCGTGTATTGTGGTATCTGTATGTGTTGGTTTATGGTATATAGCGAACTCGTGTTTATTAGTTTTGTGTGATATGGTTAAATCTAGAAAATGAATGCTTTTATTTATTTCTGTTTCTATAGTAAAATTTATTTTGGGGTGAATAGTGTTGATATAATTATGTAAAGTTTTTAATTGTCTATCTGAACCGTTAAAGCAAATTAATATGTCATCAACATACCTAAACCAATATACAAAATTACCAAACAAGGGATGTGTACTAATTATAGTTTCTAAATTATTCATGAAAATTTCCGCAAATAAAGGGCTTAGTGGGTTTCCCATTGCTAAACCCTCTGTTTGTTTATAAAATTTCTTTTTAAATTGAAAATAATTTTGTTCCAGGCACGTTTCTAAGAGCTGTAAAATTTCGGTCGTTGTGACAATGTTCGTGTTTCTACGTTCTAGGTGTAAAGTATTAAATCTATTACCTCCTGGGGTGGGATACTAGTGAACAAATTCGAGACATCAAAAGAAATGAGTTTACATTTGTTTGGTAATTGCAAGTTTGAAATGTTGTTAATTAATTCCTGGGAATTTTTAACGGAGAACATAGATTTGAATTTAGTGTATGTAAGAATTAAATCTATTATGTGTTTGGACACATTTCTACAAGGTGCTGTTACGTACGATACTACTGGTCGTATAGGTGTATTGTCTTTATGTAGTTTAATTAAACCGTATAATTTGGGAGGTAGGGGATTCATAGTGGTTAATATACGTTTTTGAGTGTTATTAAAAAGAGAACCTGATTTTTCTATAGTTTGTTTAATCTGTTTTTGAAATTTGTTAGTAGGATCAGATTTAAGTTTTATGAATGAATTATTATCGAGGAATTCATGAACTTTATGTATGTAGTTTAATTCCGGAATTGCTATAACTGTATTTCCTTTATCAGCTTTTGTAAATATAATATTGTTACTAGTCGCTTTCTGTTTAATTGATTTAATTATTTTATTTTCAATATTAAAATGCTTAGTAGTACGGTAATTTTCTAGAATATGTTTAGCTGCATATTTATTTCCCTGGTTATCCTTTTGCTTATTTAAGGCCAAACCTGTTTCTACTGCTAAGATTTCTAAGTGTTTATTATTAATGTTAGGGGTTAAGTTATATTTGAAACATTTAGATAAAAGATCGTTCATAAAAATTAATATTTTGATTTATGTTAATTAAAGGAAACGGCATATTTCTTAGCGTTATAATGAAGTTTCAACAAGTTTCTCCTTCGTCAATTAACTTTTTAATATATTCAAGTTAATTCTATATAAAGACAGAGTTATTTACGATATTATAATTAGCCTTTGATATATTCAAACATGACCTTCAGGGTCCATGAATCTCGTCAATAGCAAGGAAAAATTAAAAAATATTAAAATTCTATTGTACCTGCTTAATATACGAGTACAATATAAAACTAAACTTAAGAATACTCGCTTGTTGAAAGTTGATGTCACATACATGGATCTGTTGCGCTTCTAAAGTTTTTCTTTGAATTTCAGTTGTGCCGGAAGCTATCCTTATCGAAAATTAGCATTCGTAGTGACTATAAAAGTGGACTTGCATGGTATGTTTTAATAAATATGCTGCTTAGATATATATTAATACTGAATTAGAATCCTAAATTAATGATTCTTAAAGTTAATTAAAAAGTATTCTAATAGTCTGTATCCTAAATAAAGTTCGCCACCAAATCAGATTGTTTGAATTACTATTATTCACTTACAATATTTTACACTCCTTTCACGAGTTAGTTCTTGCACCTGAGGGAACTGATAGATCTTGTTGAATGACAGGACGGGGGCATAGTAAGGAGCGTTAACAATCATCTCTAATATATTATTTTGAAATCTCTGCATTATGTCAATATTACTAATCGAGACTGTACGCCATAACTAGATACCGGACGTCCATATTAGTTTCACAATGACTTTCTAGACTATTAGCTTGTTTGGAGAGAGTTCAGCCTTTCCTCCGACAATCTAGTAGAGTTAGTTAATTCTAGTCCTAATTGTAGTACAGTCTTCTTGCGGGGTTCGCCATGTTAGAATTTCACTCGACGTTTCGGTGTTCATACTGCTAGCTTCTACAGGATCTGGTATCAGACTGATTCTCTTCATTGTAGTTCTTCCTTATATATGGCCTTGGTTCACTGGTGTGTGACCGTCTTGTTCCACTGGCGACGGATACGCGTAGCAGGCTATATATGTGTTACTGAGTCTATACCAGTTATCGCGGTTGAAGTTAGGTTGTTTGACTATTTCAATAGCTTCTATAATCCTTCTTTGATGGTAATTCTTCATTGTAGCCAATACTTCCGATTCTTAAAAATTCACTCGGTGCCAGTTCTCGTGTACACTAATACGGAATACGCTGGTATGGTATTTGTGTATGGGTATTGTGATGGAAGCGGACGTGCTACTGTACAGGAACGTCAACGTTATCCTAATCGTGCAGTTCCTCACCATACGACATTTTGTAATGCTTTTCTGTTGGGGAGAGACGGGATCTTCTCCAAATTTACTTGTCGAAAGAGAGATAGATTTTCATGAGCAAGCTAATGTTGTCCTAAATGAAGTTGAACAAGATCTATCCACAAGTATAAGCAGGATATCTACCATGACCGGTGTTTTTCAAACCCAGGTATGGCGAATTTTACATTACAATGGACTTTTTCCCTATCATTTACAGAAAGCTCACCATATGCTATCAAGAGATTTTGTGAATCGCGTATAGTATTGTCAATGGTTATAAAACAATTTAGAACTCATTTTGCGTATCCTGTTCACAAACGTATCTCAATTTACTCGAGAAGGTATAAACAACACTCAGAATTCTCACACTTGGGCTACTGAAAACCCATATAATCTAGTTTCGGTTAATCACCAACATCGTTTTTCTGTAAATGTATGGTGTGGGTTGTTAAACAATGACATTATTCGGCCACATTTTATCCAAGGAAATCAAAAGATACTTTGCCGGGATTATTGTAAAATATTCCACTGGAAACTCGACGCGGTATGTTTTATCAACATGGCGGCGCTCCACCGTATTTTAGTAGGCGAGTTATTGAATTTATAAATCAAAATTTTCCTGGACGGTGTCTGGGCAGAGGGGGCCCTGTACTATGGCCTTCACGTTCTCCTGATCTTTCGCAATTGGACTTTTTCTTTTGGGGTTGTCTAAAAAATCGTGTTTACCATAACGGCAGGCCAAATATGCGAGAAGAACTGATCAAAGGAATAATTGCAGGAGTAGATTACCTACGAAATGAACTTGTAGATATTAATTTGTAACAGAATATAGCCTAAAGACTAGCAACATGTTCAGGAAGAAGAGGCGAACATGTCGAGTAATTGTTATATAAATATTTCAGTTGTGAAAAAGGCTCTATATATAGAACCGAAACGTAAACAAAATTAAATTATGTTTTAATTACCTGGCCACCATTCCCAAGAAACACTTATACTTTTTCTGGTATATATATACAGGTTATCCCAAAAACATACCGACATATTTTTAGGGGTGATAGGGGATATCAAAGCAAACATTCTTTGTTTAATAAACATGTCTGCAAATGAGCCGTTTTAGCATAAAAAAAGGAATAACTTCTTTGGTATTATTTTACAAAAAATGGTTAGGAGGACATTTATTAATCACTTTTTGTTCATATTGGACTTTGTTTTATTCACAAATAAATGATCGTTTACAAAAATTGTTGAAAATGTTGACTATTTGCTTCAATACAAAGATTGCACCGCACCGTCGGTTCATTGACTCGCGGACCTTATGGAATATTTCGGGAATAGCTTCTACAATTGTAGTAAATTTTTCCCCGAAGAACATTTTTTAAAAATAATTATTTATTATGTACAATTTGTTTATAGATTTATATTTATTTATATCTTGAATTTTTCCACGTTCCTGTAAGGGAAAACCCTGGATGTAAAGGCGTCTCAATTAAGAAGAAAAGCTGACTGAGTTATAGTTCGGACAGATTGTGGTGAACAGTGGACCATCATTCTATTAAACCCACTATTCACAGCAATATGTACAACTCGCCATTACTTTTGCTAAGTGATCTTCTTAATTACGAATAGGCGTTTCGTAAACTAAAGATTTCATATAACTCCAAAGAAAAAAATCCATGGAGTTCAGGTCGGGAGAACGCGCGGGCCAGGCCACGGGACGTCGTCTTCCAATCCATTGCTGTTCCAGATACTGGAGCACGTTTAAACAAAAATGTGGAGGTGCCCCATCATGTTGAAACCACATGTTATTTCTAATGTTTAGAGGAACGTTTTCCAATAATAGAGGCAAAACATTTTGCAGAAAATTCAGATAAATGTCTGCGTTCAAACGAGCAGGCATCAAGTGAACTATTAGATTCTTTCCAACAATACCAGCCCACATGTTAACACTAAATTTTTGCTGGTGTTTTTACAGACCACAGCGTGAGGCTTTTCATCATGCCAAATGTGACTGTTTCTACTATTAAAAGACCATCACGCGTGAAGCATGCCTCATCAGAAAACAAGACTAATCTCCCGAAATCAGGTTCGTCTAGACCCAAAAACTATTAGCAGAATCCCAATCGATGCAAATAAGCTTCAGTTTTTAAAGCTTGTACGCTTCGTAAATGGTAAGGACAGAGAAGTTGTTCACGGTGTACCATCGACTTGGAGGATCTTGTATGGTGTGCAATTGCGCGAACACTTGTTACTGTCGGCGCGCGTTTTTATGTTAGGCGCCTAGTGATAACATGGTATCAAGACAGAAGAGGGAAAAAACAAAAAAAAACACAAGGTTTCGGGCAATCTCAGTCGCCCACCTACCCGCTCCTGCTAATGTCTAGCGGCCCACCCGGCTACTATGATAACCAGGAGTATCCAGAGTTATGAAGAAAAAAGTTGGAAAGGGCGTCGCCGAATTTGAAACCGCTATACGCCGCAAATCCGAAAAACTCAGGATCTTAATAATAAAAAAAATTGCGGCAAGTTTGCACACGCGGCGGTTAGATTACGCATCTAAGTCGTCCGGAACGAAAAGAACAGTTCGGCCACGTGACAATGGATGAGACGTCGATGCCATTTTTCAATCCAGAAACAACACGCCAGTCAGCTCAATGGAAGCACACAGAGTCACCGCCACCAAAAAAATTTCGGGTAACCGCCACTGCTGAAAAAATGATGGTGTCCATGTTCTGGGACAGTGAGGGCGTAATCCTTACCCAATGTGTTCCAAAGGGCACTACGGTGACAGGTGCATCCTACGAAGATGTTTTGAAGAACAATTTCCTTCCTGCACTGCAACAAAAACGTCCGGGAAAGGTTGCGCGTGTGCTGTTTCACCAAGACAACGCACCCGCACATCGGGCTAACTTTACGCAAAAGTTTCTCCGTGAAAACAACTTTGAAGTGATTTTTCATGCGCCCTACTCACCTGACCTGGCTTCTAGTGACTTTTGGCTGTTTCCAACAATGAAAGACACTGTCCGTGGCCGCACATTCACCGGCCGTGCTGCTATTGCTTCAGCGATTTTCCAGTGATCGAAACAGACTCCTAAAGAAGCCTTCGCCGTGGCCATGGAATCATGGCGTCGACTTTGTGAAAAATGTGTACGTCTGCAGGGAGATTACGTCGAGCAGTAACACCAGTTTCATAGTTTTCGGGTGAGTAGTTAGTTATAAAAAAAATCGGAGGCCTTAGAACTTGAATGCACCTCGTATATATATATATATATATATATATATATATATATATATATATATATATATATATATATATTTCATTACAGGACAAACAAATAAAATAGATACGTTGAATAATCTATACAAAGTAAACAGTAATTCTAACAAAAAATAATATACTCATTTTCTAAACAATATATAATATATAAAAAGAAGTAAAGTAATACAAAACTTATAAAGTTAAGTGTTTTCTTAAAGCGTTTTCTAAGTCAATATGAATATTTAGCCCCTTGTCTTTGCTTTTCATTGCTTAGGTTTGCTTTCAGCTTTATGGGACATCTTTACCAAGCACTCTGTATATTAGATCTAATGTATTTTAACCAAACAAACAATACGACTGAATTTGTGTTTAGAAATCAAGTAATTTTAGTAGTCCTAGAAAGTACACAAGAAAATCATCTAATAATCTAGGAAAACTTATATGCATTCCTTATTTACATATATCTGCCTTTGACAGTACAGCTTTATTTTACAGAATATACAGACTGAAAATACGGTCTGCTAATTGCCGTGCGTTCGATTTTGTAAAAATAAATTACGTGCATGTATTTTGAACTAATTTCGTTATTCAATGTCACTCTTGCACGTCAAATTAGAAATACGACGATTTTTTGTGCCCCACTCGATATGTTTTACCATAATTGATAAAGTTTTCCAATTAAATTAATATGTTTTGTTGACAAGGGGCGCCGAACACTCGAAAAGTTTTAATGTTTTTTTTCTCTGGTACGCTGATATAAATAAGTTATGTAGAATGTGTATGAGATGAAACTTTATTTACACATTAATCCAAACCATAAATATTTATCGGTTGTACTGTAAAAATTGTTTACTTAATATTCCAGCTTATGCATTATAAATTCCCTTGGATAGAAGTTTCAGATTCTTGTTTTACACCGTTTTTAAAAATCGTTATTAAAAATTCTTCTATTCGACCGACAGTCTAAATTGATATTAGGCGGATTAAATTTTAAGATTACTTGTATATATGTATTTAAATAGTCTGAAGAGAGAATTTATACTGCATCCAAGTTGAATTTAATTGAGTTTACTTGCGAGTATTTTATGAGATTATGTATCGATTTAAAAATATATGCCTTTGGTTATTTTAGAATTACTCTCTACTCAATTTTGGTCAGATAATATTGTATTTTAGAGAATTCTGATGATTTGTTTTACGAGGTGCATTCAAGTTCTAAGGACTCCGATTTTTTTTCTAACTAACTACTCACCCGAAAACTATGAAACTGGTGTTACTTCTCGACGTAATCTCCCTGCAGACGTACACATTTTTCACAACGTCGAAGCCATGATTCCATGGCCGCGGCGAAGGCTTCTTTAGGAGTCTGTTTCGACCACTGGAAAATCGCTGAAGTAATAGCAGCACGGCCGGTGAATGTGCGGCCACGGACAGTGTCTTTCATTGTTGAAAACAGCCAAAAGTCACTAGGAGCCAGGTCAGGTGAGCACGGAGCATGAGAAATCACTTCAAAGTTGTTTTCACGAAGAAACTGTTGTGTAACGTTAGCCCGATGTGCGGGTGCGTTGTCTTGGTGAAACAGCACACGCGCAGCCCTTCCCGGACGTTTTTGTTGCAGTGCAGGAAGGAACTTGTTCTTCAAAACATTTTTGTAGGATGCACCTATCACCGTAGTGCCCTTTGGAACACAATGGGTAAGGATTCCGCCCTCACTTTCCCAGAACATGGACACCATAATTTTTTCAGCACTGGCGGTTACCCGATTTTTTTTTGGTGGCGGTGAATTTGTGTGGTTCCATTAAGCTGACTGGCGCTTTATTTCTGGATTGAAAAATGGCATCCACGTCTCATCCATTGTCACAATCGACGAAAAGAAAGTCCCATTCATGCCTTGGTTGCGCGTCAACATTGCAACATGCCACACGAGCAGCCTTCTGGTCGTCCGTCAGCATTCGTGGCACCCACCTGGAGGACACTTTTCGCATTTTCAAGTCGTCATGCAGGATTGTGTGCACAGAACCCACGGAAATGCTAATACTGGAGGCGATCTGTTCAACTCATTCGGCGATCCCCCAAAACAAGTCTCTCCACTTTCTCGATCATGTCGTCAGACCGGCTTGTGCGAGCCCGAGGTTGTTTCGGTTTGTTGTCACACGATGTTCTGCCTTCATTAAACTGTCGCACCCACGAACGCACTTTCGACACATCCATAACTCCATCACCACATGTCTCCTTCAACTGTCGATGAATTTCAATTGGTGTCACACCACGGAAATTCAGAAAACGAATGATTGCACGCTGTTCAAGTAAGGAAAACGTAGCCATTTTAAGTATCTAAAACAGTTCTCATTTTCGACGCTGCCGCAACAATTCCATCTGCCGTACAGTGCTGCCATCTCTGTGACGTATTGACAACGAACGCACGCTCATTTTAAAACAATGCAAATGCTTCTGTCTCTTTCCAGTCTGGAGAAAAAAAATCGGAGGCCTTAGAACTTGAATGCACCTCATATATCTCATTGATAATAATAACTTTATGCCATAACAAAAGAAAAATTAACAAATGTGAGCATGAAATATGCCAAAACTAAGCAATGTAAGAAATTTTATTAGTAACTACAACAAAATTTTCACTATTTTTAACATGCACTGGTGACTTATAAATAGAGTGGACCAATTCGGAGCGAAAGCAGAGGCGTGACTACGAATTGGTTCCCGCATGCGAAACATTATTAATATCTAGAGATATACTATCACGAACGGTGCTGTTATTATGTTAGATACAAAAAAAATGTAAGACGGTTTTTCTAGATTATGAAACGTTCTCGATGATACGGATAAAAAATAAAATCTAAAATGTATGTAATTAGATTATTAAAAAAAAAACTTAGGATGTTTTTTTATCTTCCCATGTTCCTTTTTTTGCATTTACTGTATTTGTAATTAATAAAATGTTGTGTTTTGAATTGATACTTTACTTCGATGTATTAAAACTGTGTATAAAAAAGTTATTATGTGTTTTCTTTTGCTTAAATAAAAACGACGTTGACTCACATATACACATTTATATGAAATTAATAAAATTTTGTTTCGAATTAATATTTTACTTCGGTGTATTAAAACAGTGTATAAGAAACACATTACGTGCTTTCTTTTATTCAAATAATAAATAATAAACCAAGGGTACTTACTTTTTTATCTTCACTGACACCGAAAGACACTGGATCTCAGTATTTATTTTATAATTTAAGTTAAACATAACTAAACAATTCAGAATTTATACCGCACTATTAAGGATTAATATCGCAAAGCTAGTAATTGACAATTAAAATACCGGCTTATACTACCTATCGATGGCTTATCAAATTTTAAAACATAATTGTACTTGTCAAAAATTAGACATTAAGTTGAGATTCGCATATCCAATTCAGCACTGCCAACTTAATTTCTCGAATACCACAGAAACTATTGTATCGCTACTAGATACAAAGGCCCTCATGCTCTCGGCTAGTGGGTGGAGAAAGACAGGCAGTAAGAAAAAGAAATCCGGAGAAGTAATCGACGAAACGGCGACAGCGAAAGCAAACCTCCAACCCAGAAGGTGCAACCTCAATCACAAAAAAGAAACAAAAATAATCTGCCCAATGTCCGGCACAAAAAACATGAGCGTTAAGCAACCACAAAGCTGTCGGACTTAGCGAGGCCAGGCAAGGACAAGCTTAGTAAAAAGTAACGCGCCCAACGTGGTGCGCCAAACTTGCTACATACAACGCGCAGGCGAAGCGATGGCCTATGAAGATGATCAAAATCTAAACGAAACCTGTAGTCGTATCGTGCAATAGTCTGGGAGCTTCTATTTATTGTATATGTCACCCACACCCGTCTCCACTGACTTAGGGCATACACGATAAATAAAAGCTGCAAGACTATTATACGATACGACTAGCGGCTTTGTTTAGATTTTGTCCATATTCAGACGCCATCGCTGCGCCTGCGTGCGCCGTAGGTAGCAATAGTGCTGTAAGTGCGTGTTGTACTCAGCGATGTTATAGACTACTTATATGGTCTATCATAATTTCGGCCTGATGCGTGTGGTCTCTAGTGATCATATATGTTTTATTATATTTTTAGGTACAATGCAATTTTTGAAAAAAATACTTTATAAATTACAGGGTTGTATCCATAACTTTTACTAATTTGTTGCCATTACAACGCCACTAATGCATCGAAAACCATGCGTTTATAATATACAGGGTGTCCAGAAACTCTCCTGACAAACGGAGACCGGAGATTCCTCTGATAATTTTAAGACAATTAAACCCAAATTCACCTAGTCCGAAAATGCTTCCTAAGGGAGCTAGAGTTCTTTGAAGATGGCGCCTTGTATTTATTTTTTTTTAAATTCCGCCAGAACGCTTCTATTTAGAAAAACAAAAACTGGTATGCTTATTTATCCTCCAGAGATGAATCGATTCCATCAATTGCGAATTTCTAGTACCTGTCATAGGCGTCTGTTTTGGGTAGGTCAACGGTTATTTTAAGGCATAACTTTTTTGTCTTTAACTTTTAAGCATTTGTGACACTAGATTATTAAATTTTCAGGTATTCCAGTACTAAAATGTACTCTTACTTTAAGTCGGTAGGATACACAGTTTTCTAGAAAAATCGATTTGTAAATTTTTCGTTTTTTCTTCATTAAAGTTCAATTTATTATGTATCTACTTATTTTTAGCGACGAAGTTGGCTTGGACTATCAAGGCATGGATGAAAATTAATTTAATAAATTAAAAACAAATTATTTATTGCAATGGAACGAAACTAACAAAAAAAGAACAAGTATCAAAGGTAGATTGTTACAAAAGTTACTCGATGTGATGACCATTAGTCTCTATGCATAAGTTTACCCTTTTGCTTAGAGAACGCCGAATTCTTGCAAAAATTCCAAATTCCAAGTTATTTCTAAATTCGTTGCAAGCATCTTGTATCCTTAGCCAGAGTTGTGCGCGATTTTGTATCGGAACGGAATAAACAAATGCTTTTATGTATCCCCAAACACAATAATCGCAAGGATTCAAATCCGGCGACCTTGCTGGCCAAGCAACTGGACCGCCTCTTCCAATCCAATGGTCTTCGTAGTTATTATCTAGAAAGTCTCGTACATTCCTGCTAAAGTGGGCCGGACAGCCGTCCTGTAGAAACCATAAGTTTTGCCGAATATTTAAACGCACCTCATCTAACAAATCACGTAAAATATTTTGCAGGAAATGTAAGTAATCAGCACCATTTAAACGAGCAGGTAATTCCACAGGTACAAGTAGATAATCGTCAACTACTCCTATCCAGACGTTTATGCTAAACCTATGCTGATGCTTCAATTCTTGAACAACGTGGGGATTGTCACCAACGTACGAATAATAATGTGCATTATGTACATTAAAAATTCCATTTTTTGAGAATGTAGCTTCGTCACCAAACAAAATGTTCCTGAAGAAATCTTCATCTTGATTTTTCTGATTTTGTAACCATCTAGCGAATTCTACGCGAGCAGGAAAATCTCCTTCTAGCAGTGCTTGCACCTTTCTAAAATGAAAAGGATATAAATTTCCTTTGTGTAAGATATTTCCTACGGAAGATTTTTTGTGGGGTACATGGCAGATAGTCTTCGAACGCTAATTTCTGGATTTTCCTCAACTTCCATTAAAATAACATCTTCATGTTCTGCTGTTACATCATTATGTCTCCCTGTTTCATTATTTTTGGGACCACTGAACCTGTTTCTCTTAATCGTTGATGAAGAGCTGTAAATGTTGAGTGAGTGGGATGCTGACGATTGGGAAATTTTTCAGCGTATCTACGTTGCGCCGCTCGAGCGTTACACCTCATTTCGCCATAAACTAAATGCATATCGGCGTATTCCTCATTAGTAAAAACCATTTTCTTCTTAAATTGAAATCGTTGTGTTTGAATAACACAAAGTAAAAAATGAAAAGATAAACTTCGCGAACTGACAACAATTTGACAATGAAAAACGTAGGTTTTACTTCTGTTGGCAGTTCAGAGCTACCTATTGCAAAAAATGAAAAATTGAACTTTAATGATGAAATAACGAAAAATTGACAAATCGATTTTTCTAGAAAACGGTGTATCCTACCGACTTAAAGTAAGAGTACCTTTTAGTACTGGAATACCTGAAAATTTAATAATCTAGTGTCACAAATGCTTAAAAGTTAAAGACGAAAAAGGTATGCCTTAAAATAACCGTTGACCTACCCAAAACGGACGGCTATGACCGGTACTAGAAATTCGCATATGATGGAATCGATTCATCTCTGGAGGATAAATAAGCATACCAGTTTTTGTTTTTCTAAATAGAAGCGTTCTGGAGGAATTAAAAAAAAAATAAATACAAGGCGCCATCTTCAAAGAACTCTAGCTCCCTTAGGAAGCATTTTCGGACTAGGTGAATTTGGGTTTAATTGTCTTAAAATTATCTGAGGAAAATCCGGTCTTCGTTTGTCAGGAGAGTTTCTGGACACCCTGTAGAAAGTTTTAGTCTAGTGAAATTTAGTCTGTCAAGAGTGATCAATTGAAATTTCATATGAAATTTAAACGTCAAAGGATGTGAAATACAATTGTCAAATATAAATGTAATTAAGAATAAAATAATAACAAATAAATAGTCCCTAAACTAGATTATGCAATTATTAAAAGTTTTGTGATACAACCCGAAATTTATTTTGTTTGCATTATTCTTAAAATTTTATAAAGTGCTTTTCGTAATGGAAACAAGATTTAATAGGAAGCAAATTATTTACAGTGCTGGCAGCAACTTTTCTAATTTCAGGTACTGGATATAAATAATTCTTATTCATTTAGCATTAACTAGAAGAATCTAGAAGATCCTATGAATGTTCTATTTAGTTATGTATAATCTGGAAAGGTGTCAACTAACAGCAACATTCAAGTATTGGTCTAATTATGGAATTGAACTAAGTTACAGTCTTTTGGGGTGAAATTATCAGGATTATCAGCAGTGGCGGCTCTGGGTGGTTCACATAGGGAGTGCATAATTTCAAAATTAAAAAGTGTAATACAAAAACGCTTACCCAATCCTTATAAATTTCACCGACGTACTGTTCCAGACAGGTAAAGTTCATTGTAGAGTTTGTTTTGAGGGAATAGTAAATATTACACTACACAGTTTAATTACATCTGACGATAAACGAAGTCCATTTTACGTGTCTTTGACTTGCAGAACAGTTCTATCACTTTTTCATTAAAGTTTGGGAAATCATTTATACATTCTTTGTCACAAGATAACATAGTAAGGGCATTTAATCTCTCTTCTTTCATTGTATTTCTCAGGAAAGTTTTTATTCTCTTCAGCCGTGAAAACTGGCGTTCCGCTTCGGACGTTGTCATTGGGATTGTAATGGCAATTTTTAAAAGCGTAACAACTTCATTACAGGTGTCGCTTAATCCATCCAGCAGAAGACCTAGCAGACCTACAGCACCGACTTCTATATTTTGCCTAAATTCTTCTCTAGAATATAGAACGCTTAATTCAGTTCGTAGTCTGCTTTCATTGAGGCATGGATAAAATTTTACTGCTTCTTTAAGGCAATCTTCCGGAAATTTTTTTTGAAAAGAGGAGAACTGTTTAAAAGAAATTAAGTTTGCTAATATTAAGTGCCCTGTATACCGAAATCTAGTTTTTATTTCTAGCAAAATAATATCGCACACTTCAATAGTTTCCCTCCTTCTTTGGCTACCATCAGTTACTCTTCGCCGCTTTGATGGTCGAGGAGTCAGTTCTGGGTCATTTTGTTTAACCAACTGATTATCTGTGTCAGCGATTTCGATTCGAATTTTTTCAATAGCGCGTTCAAAATTATCTAAATTATTCTTGATTTTTAATGCATCTGTATTGACATTTTGTAATTGATTAAACAATATGTCCACATGTGGCATAATTTTATGAAAGAAAGTTAACCAATAGATAAAATTTTCCTCATCTAAAATTCGCAAATTGGCACTAGCTTGATGAATGGTAGTTTGTAAACTAGCTTCTCCCTCGATTTGTTCTAGAGCTTCAATTAATTCTTCTCGGTGCTCATATATTGTATTCACTGTCCTAGAATTGAAGTTCCATCTTATTTTCGAAGAACGAGGTAAGCTTTTTCTCTGAAGGAATTCTTCCAATCTTGCAGCCCGTTGTGGTGAAGTGGAGAAAAATGTACATAATGCCGTCAGATTGGCAAAAAAAATTCTGCAATTACTACTGCTCGATGTAGCATGTGACATAATTAGATTTGTCTGATGTGCATAACAATGTACTAAATTAGCCCTTGGATACTGGTCTTGGACATGTCTTTGCACGCCGTTAATAGCACCACTCATGACTGCTGCCCCATCATAGCTCTGTGCAATCAGTTTTTCTGGGCCATCAACAAGCAAACTAATTTCGTTAAGGATGGAGGCAGATAAAAAATTAGCATCATGTCCACTAGGCAGAAGAAATTTCCAAAATCTTTCGACCGGTCTCGCATTCACAATATATCTTAAAACAACCACCAACTGAAACTGATTGGACACATCTGTGATTTCATCAGCTATCACAGATATGAAGTCGGTTGCTTTAATTTCACTGGCAACTTGTTCATGATACACGTTCAACATTGCATCAATCAGCTCATTCTGTATCGTTTTTTGATAATCCCTTAAAAACCGGTGCTGCTTCGATGTGATCTCTGAGCGATTTATCCAATTCTGCCGTAAAATTTATCAATTCCCGAAAAAAGCCCTTGTTATTCGACGTTTGCTGTTCATCATGACCCCGAAGTGCCAGTTCAAACGCGCCACAAAATCTAATGCAATTTATTATTAAATTTAACACATGCCTATTTTTTGTTACCTTTTCATCGTGTTGTGTTGTTGAATTGTTTTTCTATATGATGAATCTAAAACATTCTGAATGTTATTTTTTCCTAACATTCTTAGGCTAAATATATTTTTCAAATGCCCTTCGGAATTTTTATGTTTAATAATTTTAGCACTAAGATGAATTAAGTCTCTTATTCCGTTCTTTGACCAAGACGGTTCACCACCAAACAAAAGACACGGAAAACAAAACAAAGTATTTTTAATTTCACACCAATAAACCCAGTCATTTTTCTGATAAATATTAATTTTGAATTTTCTTATAACGTCTTTAGCTCTAGCTCTTTACCTTTAACAGATTGTTTATTTTCTAAACATAATTGAGGCATCGGCCGTTTAAGATTTTTTACTGCGATTTTTTCGTTATATATTAACCGCGAAAACGCGTTGTTCTGTAAAAAAGATACTGTATTCATTGTAACAACGCCCGAGAGCAGTCTGGTTCAGTTGCTCCAACGCTATGTATTATACGACATTGAAGTACGGCAAAATACATTTCTCCCCACCATCAATGTAATGTTAATGCCTTAACAGAGCAAGAGTTGGGCTTTGCTCAGTATATCTGTGACGACGATCGGTATATGTACGTTGTTAGCGTGCCACGTTCCTCGTCAATAACTATGAATACATAATATATATAATAAATAAATACTTTCACAGTTAGTCGCCGCTTGGTTTGTTTTGTTTCATAATTCCAGTGGGGTGCAATTGCTCACTTGCTCTCATTAAAGAGCCGCCACTGATTATCAGGGTAAAATAAAACAAATTTTAATGAATTTCTCTTTTTACTTTACACCGTAACGATCGTTTCGCTCCAACCTGACATATAACTGATTATTATCAGTATTCTCGGTTTAAATTTAATGGATTATGAAATACTATTCAAAATTTGCTAATGTTTCGAAATACATATTTATAAATTATGGAAGATATTTTGATCGATTTAAACAATTTTCCTAAAATGTTGATAATCTCCGCAAAGCTTATTAGATTAGTTATGCATCATATGATGCATATTCACAAACTAGGCACCTATTTGGTCCTAGAAACTATAATATCTTTGTTTATTCGAATTTTTTTATGATTTGCCTACATGCGTCTTAATACTATTTGTTAATATAATCGCCATTTAAATTTAAACATTTGTCGTAGCGTGGCACAAGCTTTTGTATATTACTAGTTATTAAGTTTTCGATCAAGTATTTCATTCAACCTTTAGCAACCGCTTTTTTACGTTATCACCGATGGTGTATTCCTGGCCTCCTAAGAATTTCTTAAGGTGGATAAATAGCTGGTAATTATTTGATACAAGATCGGCGCTGTAGGGTGGGTGAACTTTTCTCTTTCAAATTTGTTCAAGATTTCTCAGGTGGAAGTGGTTGAGTGTTGTAGTGCATTGTCACGCAGCAAAAGAATTCCGGAAGTGAGAAGATTTGTTTTTTTTTTCTTTATGGGCTTATGCAGTTTTCGTGGCGTAGCAAAGTTTAACAAATGCGTTTATTGTAGTTTTTTACTTCATAAAATTCACGAGTACAATTCTGTCTCTGTTTTAAAACACGACACAAACCGGTGTGAAATTGTTGGAAATTGTTTGGTTCGGCGATTCTCTACGCCGCGGTTACATCGATTACTGTATACTCTGGCATTATATGAGCAACTAGGTTACCTCGTCCGTTTCAATATGTCCTAAGAATTTGTAGACACAAATGTTTTGGCACTTTAAAAATACGATTGCTAACTACATAATAGCTTACTATACGTCGATTATTGTCAGGTTGCTCTTACGAAATTTATAAGGAAATATGGATCTTCTCGAAGCTTATTAAAATTGTCATTAAGCGCACATGAATAATCAATATCGTTGTCAGAGGTCGTCAGTACATGATCTTTACAAAATTTGCTTACTCTTGAATTGACCAAAGTTTTAAATTGAAACTAAGTTTAGTAATTATTTAGAAATTCGTAAAAGTCCAGAAGAAGCGGAAATTATATGTGCCCTATGTTCGTTCCAAATTTATTTTCAGCTGTAAAGACATTAGAAAAAAATATTTATCACACGTAAGTCAAAGTATACCGTATGTGTTAAATATCATTAGGCATAGAGAATCAACGTATGAGTACATACAATGTATACGTACATGAGAAAACCAGTCCAATGCCAGCGAAGACCGCGACGACTGACGATTGTCTCCGATACCGATTAACTGGAAATTTTTCATTCAGTCTAGCTGCGGCCGTTACAGATTGAAAGCGTACAATAAAATTAATGTAAAGTGGCTCTTTATACCCACTGAAAAGCTTCAGTTAGTAAAATGGTTTTATGCTGGCAAGTCTGCATTGGAGTGCATGAATTTGTTTGCGCTGACTTTTGCAGACCGTTCTGTACCTTGCAGACAAACAATTTATAATTATTATAAATAAATTTGAAACTTGTTTCTGTCTCAATAACTGTACGAAATGCAAACCAAGAGAGGTATTACCACAAAAAATTGAGTAAAGACAACGGCGGGGTTGTATTAATTTGTAGTATTGTGGAAATTGATAACACGAGATCTACTAGAAGTGCTGCCGAGGAATTGGGTACAAGTAACACAACTATTTCACGTATTTGGAAACGTAATGGTTTAAAATGTTTCAAATATTCGAAAACTCAAGAAATATTTCCCCAGGACAATTTCCGGAGAATGGAGTTTTGTCAAGACGTTATGGAAAAGATACATCGAGATGAAAATTTTGTTAAAAATATTCCCTTCACCGATGAATCAACTTTTCCATTACACGGAAAGCACAATCCCTCTGTTCTTCGATATTGGGCTTCGGAAAATCAACACCGGCATTTTGCAAATTGCACTCAGTATCCTCAAAAACTAAACGTTTGGGCAGGTATTTTAGGTGACCATTCTATAGGCCCCTATTTTATTGATGGTATATTAAATTCCGACAAGTATCTCGAATTACTGAAAAATCAAACACTTCCCGTCATTCAAAACATTGGAATAAATCAGGAAATCGTTTGGTTTCAACATGATGGTTGTCCAGCACATAATGCAGTGAGGGTAAAGGAATTTCTAGGAAATACTTTTCCTGGCCGTCTTATTACTGGAACAGGAAACATTAAATGGCCCCCGCGATCTCCTGATCTATCTCCAAATGATTTATTTTTGTGGGGATATCTAAGAAATATTGTTTATACTCATGAAGCTGGTAGAGCAGAAAATCTAGTTGCCTTGCGAGAAAAAATAAATGATGCTGCGAATTCATTAACTGCCGACATGTTAGCAAATGTAAGAGCTAATTTCTACGACCGCCTAGGACAATGTCTTGCTGTGCAAGGAGGAATTTTTGAACCTCTTTTATAGTTTATTATAATTTTTAGAATCCTTTTTTATTTATTTTATTGGGATTATTAGAATTACGCTTTTGTTTATGCGACGCACCGCAGCTTAAAAATTTCCTGCATCTAGTGAAAGAAATAAAAAAAGCAAATCCCTTGCAATTCGTAAATGTTATTTTAGAACGCATTACAAGTACCTATGTCGATGGTCAAATGATTACTGCTAACTTGTATTTGCGAAACAATCGGAGACAATCGTTGCCGGCCGTCGCGGTGTTCGCCGGCATTGGATCGGCTTTTCCATATACATATACATCGTATGTACTCATACGTATTCCCTATGCCTAATGATATTTGACACATGCGGTATGTGAAGCGGATATTGCAGCAACTAAATATACATACTGCATTAATCTTTGTAATATCCAGAAGCTTACAATATGCAATTAACTAGCCTTTAGTTGTTTCTTCAATCTTGTTTACAATCCATACGTACTGTGTTTTCCTGTATTATGTCATACATTAACATTTCTCTTTAAAATATTCCATTTGAGTTTATAAATCTCCTCTATATTTATGTATTTCACTCCCAGATTACGTCGGTGAAGTATCAAGTCTGTTCATTTTACCTCCGTGAATTTTATTTAACTAACGTTAAACATTAATCAACCCACTAATTGAAGACTCGAACTAACCTGTATCCGAACTAACTCTTTGCATAACATTTTACACAGTTTAAATTCCGGTCGGTCCCAAAGGCGGATGATTTCCCGTAGCCCACAAATGTTTATATAAATATTCATATAGTGTAGACCTCATATAAACAGCGGCATCTTTTCTAATTGGAAATTGCATATTAACTTGTCCTCGTATCTTGCAATGGCATTTACTCATATAAGACTGTCTTATGACTTAGTTGTCGAATATTAAAAGTTATTTTTGTATTTTATATAATTTTAAAATCGTTTCACAAATTAGACTCAAAATATCTAGTCTATTTGTATTTAAATCACTTAGCTTGCTTTATAATGAAATGTGTTTTATTGTTCTGATTAGAAAGTACGAGGGCAATTCTTAAAGTAAGTTCCATTTGGATATTTAAAAAAGGACCAACACGCGAAGAGATTTTTATTATATACTATTACAAACCGCGGCTTTGCCGGTTATCGGGTGTGGCTGCCGTGTGCTAATAATAATGAAATTATTCTATAATACAATAATTAGTGGTGCTGGTGAAGTTTCATCAAAGGTCCAGGACGTGCGTGATAATAGTTTAATTAAATAAATATACGAGGGCGGTTCAAATATGATCGAGACAAATGCTCTGACACGTTTATTTATTATCGAAAAAATTTACAGTTTTTCTAGGTACTTCCCCTCACTGGTTACACATTTTTCCACCTCTACGGAAGCTTTTTGATGCCGGTATCGAAGAATTCCTTGGGCAACTCGGACAGCCATGTGCGCACGAACTCCTCTACCTCGTCGTCGGTGTTGAATCTTTGACTTCCGAGGGCTTCTTTCAGTGGTCCAAACATATGGTAGTCGCAGGGTGATAAATCCGGACTGTAGAGGGGGTGTTCCAGTACCTCCCACCCAAATTCCGATATTGTATCGAGCGTGAGACGCGCGGTATGAGGGCGCGCGTTATCCTGGAGAAGAATCGCACTTCGCGCTGGAATGCTCCTCCGTTTCAAGCGATAAGCGGGTTTCACGTGTGTTTTCAGAAGGTTAGAGTAGTATGCAGCATTGATGGAACGTTGTGTGCGCAGGAAGTCGACTTACAGCACGCCCCGCCGGTCCCAGAACACAGTACAGATAACCTTACCCGCGGACCTGGTTGTCTTCGCTTTGACTGGCGTCCCTTCCTCCTTCTTGCTCCACTTTTTAGACGACACCTTGCTTTCGGTAGTGTAATAGTATACCCATGTCTCATGTGTAGTGAAGATTTGCGTTAAAAAAACGTCACCCTCCAGCTCGTATCGCGTCAGCAAGCGGCGACAAACTTCCAACCGCGTGAATTTTTGCTGGATGTTCAAAAGTTTGGGAACCCATCGCGCCGTTATTTTGCGATATTGAAGGTGTTCGTGGATGATAGAGTCTACACTACCAATACTGATGCCGAGTTCAGCCGAAATGTCTCGAACATTCATCCTACGGTCCTCCAAAATGAGTTGTTCTACGCAGCGAATGTTGTCTGGTGTGATGCTGGTTCGCAGTCGACGATCATGCGGCTCATTCTCGACGGTTTTGCGGCCATCCTTGAACGCTTTGGCCTATTTAAACACAGCAGCCCCACTCAGGCACTCACTACCGAACTGATTTTGTAATCGCCGAAAAATTTCCGTGTTTTAACGCCTTCCCTCACTAAAAAACGAATGTCAATACGTTGCGCAACGGCGGTCGGCCCTTGACGTTCACTCATGGTCGTAGCACGCGCGTAAAACATGCGTTCGCGACGAAAACTATGCCACACTGTTCGTAAGGGACCCAGCTATCACATACTCAAGCCGCGACCTTCAAAACATACATGCGCGCCATCTACAGCGTTTGTCTCCATCATATTTGAACTGCCCTCGTATTACAACTTACTAACTAAATAAAACACAGGAGCGCGTTGTCCTTAAAGTTTGTATTTATATTTACATAAGAAGAAATTGAACTTGGTATATTTAAAAGTAATTAAACAAAAGTAATATATACACGAGGAGCGGTAAATAAGTAATTGAAAATTAACACAAAATACACTGAAAACGAACGTTAAATTGATCAGTAAATGAAATGTTAATTAATTATGATTAAATATAAAATAATCTCTGTATCGAACAATATAGAGTTACCTTTGAGTGGCGAAGATGGTCGGCCACGTGGTCTGCGAAGATATACTCGGACAAGTATACGTAGAGCGATGTTCGGCCGGAGGAACAAGAAATCAATTAAATAAATCAATGTGAATTAATATGGATTCGCTTAAAAGAATAATATATATTGAACAATACAAAATTACCTTCTAATTGCAGAGATGTAAGGGGCACGTGTATCGTGCCAGTACTTGACCAGTACTTGACCAGTACGGCGGGTAAGATGCGAATCTTATGAGAGTTCTAACGAGAAGAAGACTGATAGTTTGTGTCGATAGAACACTGCTATAGAAAAAGGTCTGTTTTATGACCTAAGTGGAAGAGAGGGTCGATATCTTGAATAGTAATTAATAAGAAGCGCGACCAGAAGAGGTATTCTATCGATGGCATAAATATTATTAAAATATCCCTTGTGAAATAAGCTCCCAAATGATATGAAACACCATAGGAGATGTTGTAATAACCTATGCCCTAAAGGGCTGGCCAGGATATATTATTCTATACTATAATTATCTTAACGCTTACAAACTGATTAACAATATATTTACATAATGTACATAGTTTACTAGGTTCAACTCAGCCAGGGCAGAACGTGGTTACTAAGATGTAACACAGTTCGCACCACTGACTGGTTGTAACTCTCTCGTCGTAACTATCTATCGTAACTCCGACTGTCACTCTGACTAACTCTATGACTTAAACTATTGTCTATATATACTAGAGAAGATCCTTGTCTTACTTATTATGTGTTTCTAGAACACATGTACAACCCTGACACATAGTCTTGTGTATGCAACAAACACAGAGTAAGGTCGTGTTTAGATAACACGTTAATGTTTGTATTAACAGGCGAGGCTGTAGCCTTGCTGAAAGTGTTACGTATACACATGACTGTGCATTGAGTTATCACAATGTACGTAATTAAATTAAAACAATTTAATGAAATGTATATAGAAATTCGGCAGTGAACGACGGGTCAGGTAGCAGACCAAGGGTTTCTCATATTTTAATTTATTTAAAAATAAATTAAAATATTCTTAAATGCTAAGCGTAACAATACAACTTAAAGCTGTTATTTTTAGCTATTTTTTTCCATGTTGCCATTAAGATTGAGACATTTGTCATACCGATGAAGCAGTTTTTTAATGCCCTCTACATAGAACTCTGCCGCCTGTGAATTAAGCCATGCTATAACACTGTTCTTCAGTGTTTATTGTGGTCCCTCGTACCACAATGTCTACAAGAACGACGCCTTTCTTGTCCTAAAAGATAGCGACCATGACTCGTCTCGCAGAAAAAGTTTGACGGCACTTTAAAGGTTTCCTCGTGAGTGAGAGAGCGACCCACTACATTGACTGTCTTTTCGTCTCAACGTTGAGATAGGTGACCCCAAGTCTCATCACCTATACGATATGCCTAAGGAAATCTTCACCTTCAACATCGTAACGTGTTAAAAAAGTTTGTGTCTATCCCATTCTCTTTGTTTTATGGTCTTCGGCAAGAAGTTTTGTCGCCCATCGTGAACAAAATTTGTACTAACTTAAATGTTTAGTAACAACCACGTACAAAATTATACACGAAATTTGAGGGGAAAAGGCCCTGAGTTTTGTGATTGTGAATCGCCGATTTTCATGAATTGTTGCTTAGACATTACCCACAAGTTCGTTTGTCACAACAGTTGGTCTTCCACTCTGTTCATCATGACGGATATTAATTCGCCCTTCTCGAAAGATACGGTACCATCTTCTAACATACTTTCACTCAGGAAATTTTCAACATAAACAGAACAAAGTTCACGATGAATCTCAGCAGTCTTCATGTTCTATGCACACAGAAATCGGATTACAGCACGCAATTCACAGTAGACGGGATTTTCAATTGCAGCAGCCATTTTGCAACGATCAAAATGCCACGAAAAAATGTCGAAGCGACTCTCGCTAGCACTGCCAGAATCAGACTCAACCAGACTACACAACAGAGCTGCGATCGCGCCGATATCCCCACTCCTCTGCTTACTGGGCGGTAACTTACTTTACCAGTTGCCCTCTTGTATTAACCAAAGCTAATAATATAATATCTAGAACTTTTTTGTAATTGGAATGCCGAAAATGATTTTCGAGATATTTCTTTCTTTTCTCTATGCGAAGGTGCTTAAACGGACAAAAGTATTGGGGTCGTACCATATTTTAGATATATGATAGTTTGAAATTATTAAAAACAGTTTACAATATCGTGTTTTTTTTTCTAAGAAATAGGGACACATTGAATAAATCGGAGACGCCTTATTCTATAAAAGTTAATTTAAAAAACCATTAACACAATATAGATTTTAATCCTGTATATGTTTTTCGACAACTAAGTTGTCATCGTCAGTAGTAGAAAAAGTATTACAGTCGATGCCTTAGCACACATTTACAAAAGCAAAGCACATCACTATATCACAGATTGAAACTAATTTCTAAAATTAAACTAACCCCTATTAATATCTACTTATAATCGTATCCTTACCTGAGAGACATTCAATTTGACTCAGCTGTACGAGCTGCAATCAAGTTCTAAGGCTTCCGATTTTTTTTCTCCAGACTGGAAAGAGATAGAAGCATGTGCATTGTTTTAAAATGAGCGTGCGTTCGTTGTCAATACGTCACAGAGATGGCAGCATTGTACGGCAGATGGAATTGTAGCGGCAGCGTCGAGAATGAGAACTGTTTTAGATACTTAAAATGGCTACGTTTTCCTTACTTGAACAGCGTGCAATCATTCGTTTTCTGAATTTGCGTGGTGTGACACCAATTGAAATTCATCGACAGTTGAAGGAGACATGTGGTGATGGAGTTATGGATGTGTCGAAAGTGCGTTCGTGGGTGCGACAGTTTAATGAAGGCAGAACATCGTGTGACAACAAACCGAAACAACCTCGGGCTCGCACAAGCCGGTCTGACGACATGATCGAGAAAGTGGAGAGACTTGTTTTGGGGGATCGCAAATTACAGTTGAACTGATTGCCTCCAGTGCTAGCATTTCCGTGGGTTCTGGGCACACAATCCTACATGACGACCTGAAAATGCGAAAAGTGTCCTCCATGTGGGTGCCACGAATGCTGACAGACGACCACAAGGCTGCTCGTGTGGCATGTTGCCAAGCAATGTTGACGCGCAACCAAGGCATGAATGGGACTTTCTTTTCGTCGATTGTGACAATGGATGAGACGTGGATGCCATTTTTCAATCCAGAAACAAAGCGCCAGTCAGCTTAATGGAAGCACACAGATTCACCGCCACCAAAAAAATTTCGGGTAACGCCAGTGCTGAAAAAATGATGGTGTCCATGTTCTGGGACAGTGAGGGCGTAATCCTTACCCATTGTCTTCCAAAGGGCACTACGGTGACATGTGCATCCTACGAAAATGTTTTGAAGAACAAGTTCCTTCCTGCACTGCAACAAAAGCGTCCGGGAAAGGCTCCGCGTGTGCTGTTTCACCAAGACAAGGCACCCGCACATCGGGCTAACGTTACGCAACAGTTTCTTCGTGAAAACAACTTTGAAGTGATTTCTCATGCTCTCTACTCACCTGACCTGGCTCCTAGTGACTTTTGGCTGTTTCCAACAATGAAAGACACTGTGCGTGGCCGTACATTCACCAGCCGTGCTGCTATTGCTTCAGCGATTTTCCAGTAGTCGAAACAGATTCCTAAAGAAGCCTTCGACGCGGCCATGGAATCATGGCGTCGACGTTGTGAAAAATGTGTACGTCTGCAGGGAGATTACGTCGAGAAGTAACACCAGTTTCATAGTTTTCGGGTGAGTAGTTAGTTAGAAAAAAAATCGGAGGCCTTAGAACTTGAATTCACCTCGTAATTCCTTGCACTTAATGATTTTCTCAACGATAATCGAGCACATCGTACAGGCTCGACTGCAGCGTAGAAAAAAATTGAGGAAAGAGAACGGCGGGATGTATTAATTTGTAGTATTGTGGAAATTGCTAACACGAGATCTACTAGAAGTGCTGCCGAGCAATTGGGTACAAGTAATACAACTATTTCACGTATTTGGAAACGTAATGGTTTAAAAGGTTTCAAATATTGGAGAACTCAAGAAATATTTCCCGAGGACAATTTCCGGAGAATGGAGTTTTGTCAAGACGTTATGGAAAAGATACATCGAGATGAAAATTTTGTTAAAAATATTCCCTTCACCGATGAATCAACTTTTCCATTACACGGAAAGCACAATCCCTCTGTTCTTCGATATTGGGCTTCGGAAAATCAACACCGGCATTTTGCAAATTGCACTCAGTATCCTCAAAAACTAAACGTTTGGGCAGGTATTTTAGGTGACCATTCTATAGGCCCCTATTTTATTGATGGTATATTAAATTTCGACAAGTATCTCGAATTACTGAAAAATCAAATACTTCCCGCCATTCAAAACATTGGAATAAATCAGGAAATCGTTTGGTTTCAACATGATGGTTGTCCAGCACATAATGCAGTGAGGGTAAAGGAATTTCTAGGAAATACTTTTCCTGGCCGTCTTATTACTGGAACAGGAAACATTAAATGGCCCCCACGATCTCCCGATCTATCTCCAAATGATTTCTTTTTGTAGGGATACCTAAAAAATATTGTTTATACTCATGAAGCTTGTAGAGCAGAAAATCTAGTTGCCTTGCGAGAAAAAATAAATGAGGCTGCGAATTCATTAATTGCCGACATGTTAGCATTGTAAGAGCTAATTTCTACGACCGCCTAGGACAATGTCTTGCTGTGCAAGGAGGAATTTTTGAACCTCTGTATAGTTTATTATAATTTTTAGAATCCTTTTTTATTTATTTTATTGGGATTATTAGAATTACGCCTTTGTTTATGCGACGCACCGCAGCTTAAAAATTTCCTGCATCTAGTGAAAGAAATAAAAAAAGCAAATCCCTTGCAATTCGTCAATGTTATTTTAGAACGCATTACAAGTACCTATGTCGATGGTCAAATGATTACTGCTAACTTGTATTTGCGAAACAATCGGAGACAATCGTTGCCGGCCGTCGCGGTCCTCGCCGGCATTGGATCGGCTTTTCCATATACATATACATCGTATGTACTCATACATATTCCCTATGCCTAATGATATTTGACACATGCGCTATATCTAAAAAGAGAAATTAGCATGAAAAGGTAGTTTTAAAAAAGAATATTTTATTTTTAATGAATAAAACAGTTAAAATTTGTAAAGCAGTGTCATTTAAGTTGGCGTATATTTTACATAGTTCTGAAGTCATCTGTAATTATGTAAATTGACTTGGTTCATTGTTCGTTCAGATTTTATCGTATTTTCAGCGAGAAAAAAAAGTATTACATTAGATTAAAGTCAATTCCGCGTATGTCTATACGCCATTCAGTTGAGATTATCTCGTTTGACGCCAACGGATTATAATTCTGTCAATCCCGATTCAGAACCAATCTTTCCAGAAAAGAAACTTACGAAGTGGTTCGGCTTGCTCATCCGCTGTACACATCCATTCGTTATTGCTTCGAGCAAACATCTTCGATGTGTATTTCCATTAATCCCTCGTCGAGGGCCTCAAATTCCGGTTGACACATGCTAGGATTGGAAAATATTTGAAATTTATCAGTAGCCATTAGTGTTACATGTTGACGGCGTTTGCCTAATATCCCAGGGAATTTAGGAAATTCTTGAACAAGAGCCAATTTTGCAATATTACATGTATTGATTTGGATTTAATCATTACATTTTTATTGATTTAGACATCACTAGTTTTATTCTAAATTTTATATAAAATCATAGAATTTATATTAGATAAGAGTATATGACAATAATTTTATAACAAATGTATGTGTATATATATATATATATATATATATATATATATATATATATATATATATATAATATTAGAAGGAATTTCTCCTTTCCTTGGCCGTAATTATAATACTAGATAAAAGTAATGATTTTGGGAGTAGCTGCCGGGTAACTAAAACAATATTTAATTTAACATTTCGGTGCTATATATAGCACCTTTTTCAAAAGCTGAAATTTATTTAAATGTTAAAAAAGGTAAAAGATGATATAATAAATCTACTTACATTAAATATTTTTGATATTAATATATTACAACGCGTTTCATTTACATTTCTAAATAAAACTAAACTTCTTTGTGTTAGCAGGTAAACTGTTTTCGGGGTCATGTGTTTTTTGGGGACTAGTGGAAAGATATTGGCTTTGTTTGCACTTTACACCGGGATGGGGGTGGGTAACTGTTCACGGATATGTGTATTTTTATTTTATTTTTTTTTGAGATGTTTATATTGTTATTATACGATTATTATAAAATGGGTAGGTATATTGTTGATAAGTAGTTTAAATCTGTAAATCCGCTGATTGAATTTGTATTTTTTTGAATGTGAATGCTTTTTAGTATATATCATGCTTTTTTGTTTTTTTTTCAGATGAAATGATTTATGTTTTACCACTTGCTCTTTGCTCTAATATATAGGAAAGAAAAAAAGAAAATAAGAATAATTGAAATACTCGAACTGATGGAACCAAAGCTCATCGAATTAACAATAAATTCTACAAGATATCTCGAACACTCACCTTTTTAACACGTGGTTTCAAACACAGACAAAATGGAGAAGTCTTTAGGATAAAGATCTAAATCAATTTTGATCTGTGGAGTCCACGAGAAATTAACGGTAAACAGACTACTGCTTTAGAAAAATTCAAACCTGAAGACAATCCCATCTTTAGAACAACCACTTAGACTTATAACAAGAGCACAAATAAACCGACGCGTGCGTCCGGTCCAGTTTTATACACACGGCCTAACTGCGTCATGTCAGGAAAAAACATTGTTGAAGAATATTACAACTATCCCACAATTAATTAATTTCCGATAAGAAATCGATCATAAAGGAAGGTTAATAGTCAACTTCCACTTATGAAGTCGCTAAGCATTCATTAGCTCGTTCAAAGCCATAAATAAATACTAATAAAGGTCGCTGTATGTCTATCGAACATTAGTACTAAATCACCAATAAATAAATAATAGATGACTTTGTAGACCTACATATCATATTTTAACAAAATTAAATGCCTAATCATTCTTAATGAAAATATCTTCTGAATTCCACAAAAAATATATCGAGATCCTACACTCCCAATATTTTATATTAGCCACTAATAAAAAAATATAATGCTGAACAATGACTAGCATAATTACTAAGTCCAGATGAAACCTAAAAGCGCATGCGTAAAGCTAATAGTACTTAAGAACACATAACCTGAATTGTAAATAAACAATCTGACAATGAATTTAAATAAACTCCAAGGTAATATAGAATGCTATATTATTTAAGTAGAAAATTAACCTTTTAAAGATGTCCTATAAAAGCAATGTCAATGAAAATAGACCCAACTGCCGTTACGATATTAAAAGAGCTCGACGAGGTAATTCAAATCTAAATTGATGCAAAGTCAATCAAAGTAAGTTCTTGAATGAACTGTAAACTTCTAATTAATACAGAGAACAACAATATTGAATTATACGATGACGCTTTTTGAATAGTTTACTTGAATCGTATAGTTATTATTACTTTTCTAGGTTCATCTATTTAATGTAAATTAATTCAAAAATGATTTTTCTTTGATGAAGATAATTTTAGATACCTGCTAAATCAGAATACGAAGTTAAGTCAGGATAAAGGAAGGTTCTCGGTGATTATCTGCAAAGATATCCGGAAACTGGAAAAATCCCTCGTTTTTTCTAAAATCATGTCCAAGAATGACTGTAGAAGGTCAGATATTCAAGGATAAATAATTCAGGTACAAAACGTTGTTATTTCTTCAGTTAAAGTAATTTTCTTCACTTTTCACTTTGATCCGTCATTAAATTTTTAATTTTAAAATTATGCTTTTAATGATAATTACTTAAAACTTAATATACATCGTTCAAATTACTTTTAAATAATAGAATAAACTTTAACCTATCTTTTCGATATATTTTGAATACAGTTAAGTCGTTGTAATAATTTAAATCTTTAATATTAGAAATTTCGGACTAAGAAAAATGCAATTCACAGATTATGGCGTCCGTCTCATCTGGGATATCTGCAACGACTCTCTGGAAAAGCCGCCGCTTTCGACAAAAAAGAACAAATAACAACACACACAATAACTCATTGGTTTGTTTAAAATCAACGGAAATGATGCGGGAATTTATAAATTTGAATTAATAATCAAATTGATATCAATTACAATTTCCTTCAGAATCAATTACATACTTACAAATAATTACATGTTTAAAATTAGATATTAAAACTATTCAAAATAATGTATTTATACAATATGAAACAAACATGTAAATAATTTACATATCTGTAACTATGCACATGGACAATGCACCTCGTATTTTCAGCATTTACTTCTGCTTAATACATATGTTTCTGCCATCTAGGCGTCCTCAGTTAAGCTAGTGAAGCAATGTATACAAATTAATACAAACCTGTTATAAACAACTGGTTTGTATCTGTATTTAAATTTACTGAAATAGCCCGCATAGATCAAGCAAGTTCCGTCCTATAAGAAGACAACTATTCAATAATTGACATCTTACGGGCGAAAGAGACTTTGTCTGGAGGGCTACCTATCGTTCGAACAGCTAAGCTGCTACGGGAAACGATAAAATACGTATGTAGATGTAGTCCATTAACAACCAGCCAGATGGCGGTAAATATACAAAAAGGTTTTGTTTAAGTATGATAATACGTTAAGCACGTATAAAGCGTTTGTACAATATGAAACATACATGTAAATAATTTACATATCTGTAACTATGCACATGGACAACACACCTCGTATTTTCAGCATTTACTTCTGCTTAATACATATGTTTCTGCCATCTAGGCGTCCTCAGTTAAGCTAGTGAAGCAATGTATACAAATTAATACAAACCTGTTATAAACAACTGGTTTGTATCTGTATTTAAATTTACTGAAGTAGCCCGCATAGATCAAGCAAGTTCCGTCCTATAAGAAGACAACTATTTAATAATTGACATCTTACGAGCGAAAGAGACTTTGTCTGGAGGGCTACCTATCGTTCGAACAGCTAACTATGCACATGGACAATACACCTCGTATTTTCAGTGTTGTCTTCATATAGGACGGAACTTGCTTGATCTATGCGGGCTATTTCAGTAAATTTAAATACAGATACAAACCAGTTGTTTATAACAGGTTTGTATTAATTTGTATACATTGCTTCACTAGCTTAACTGAGGACGCCTAGATGGCAGAAACATATGTATTAAGCAGAAGTAAATGCTGAAAATACGAGGTGTATTGTCCATGTGCATAGTTACAGATATGTAAATTATTTACATGTTTGTTTCATATTGTACAAACGCTTTATACGTGCTTAACGTATTGTCATACTTAAACAAAACCTTTTTTTGTATAATGTATTTATATTTCCTTTGATTTTATTTTGATTATATTTACTCTTCATAATTAAATATTTAATTATAACTTTAATTTTTCAAATTTTATTTAGTTTTAAATTAACAAAATTCAAATTGACGTATCCAACGAAGACTATAGTAACCCAAATTTTCCAGTATTTGAATTACATACAGCAAATGCTTGATTCAGCTAAACTTTTACTTGGATAAAGGTCGTATCTTACATTTTATACCAAAATTACACGGCTGCATTTAATAGTATCTCCGATTTGTATGCATAATCCACCTAAGACAATAGTAGCTTGAGTTACTATATTCTTCGACGACGATTAACTGGATAGTATCAGTCGTATTTGGAGTTACTTTAGTTTTCGGCGCAACTTTAAGGTTAGGTGAAGTTTGAGTTTTGTTGTAACAAAGAAAATGGGCTCTAGGATAAATTTAATTTTGAAACTTGTCAGGTAGTCATATTACAGTAATGTTGAAAATGATGTTTTGCCTGGATTCTCTACCAGTTTGTATAATTATATTAGATACTGTAAAACTTTTGGAATTTTAAAGTTTTGTAGAAAGCATAGTTATTAACAAAAGCATTGCCAATGAAAATGTAGTAGCACAAATAATTGGGACAAAAGAGAATGTGAGGCTGATATTGAACATGATGTTCTGCCTAGGTGCCTTTTGTATAGGTTAGTACAAAAACACGGTGTTCCTGGCTTTGCTAAGAAACCCTAACTTCATGGTTGTTTACATTACAAGGTACAGGCTGGCCCAAAATGACCGAAGGGGTTTTAATTCCTTATAACTTTTTTATTATAATTTTTTTTTGTTTTCTGTATTTTATAAAGAAGACTTGGAAAATTTAAAATGGAACAGTACACAATTGAATAACGTGCCAAAATCGTTGAAACTTTATTTCTCAAATCAACGATCCATTGTTTTGACTCAGCGTGCATAACGTCGTTATTTTAATGTGCGGATTGGACCCTCAGAGTCAACAATAAACCGTCTGGTCGCAAATTTTCGAGAACAAGGGGCAGTAAGGAACCTTTCTGGTGCCGGCAGACGACGAACGGTGCACACGGATGACAATATTGAACGGGTACAGGAGAGTACTCGGGAAGATGGAGAAACATCAACCAGGAGACGTTCGACACAACTTGGCCTCTCAAGAGGGTCGCTGCAGAGAATTTAGCATACAATAAGAATGTTTCCATACAAAATTCAGCTTGTCCAACAATTGAAACCGACAGATTACCAGCAACGACTTGATTATGCAATTTATTTTCGTCAAAAAGCAGAAGAAAATCATGATTTTATTCATAATTTAATTATGAGCGACGAAGCCCATTTCCAATTAAACGGGTTCGTTAATATGCAAAACTGCAGAATATGGGCTACGGAGAATCCAAGAGTAGTTCAACAGCGAGAATTACACCCACTTAAGTGTACCGTTTGGTGCGGTGTTTCATCGGAAAGGATAATTGGCCCATATTTTTTTGAAAATGAACATGGTGTCGCCGTTTCTGTCACTGGTGTTAGATATCGGACAATGTTGGAAAAATTTTTTAAAGACAGCACGCTGCGAGGGACACAATGGCTCTTTTACGCGACATCTTTGGTGAACGAATTATTTCCCGTAGAAGCGATTTAAATTGGCCTCCGCGTTCACCGGATTTAACCGCTTCAGAACTGTTTCCTTTGGGGTTATTTGAAAGGAAAAGTCTATATTAATAAGTTTCGAACCATACAGCAATTAAAAAATAATATACGCGACGAAATCAACAACATAACATCTGAAGTTTTGCGAAAGGTTATGGAAAATGTTTTGGAAAGAGCACGAATATGCGAAGCAGAAAATGGCCACCACTTGCGAGATATAATTTTTAATAATTAAATTAAAAATATTCACCATTAATATACTGTATTTAAAATTAAAAAAAAATAATAATTATGTCTTAAATAAGAAGTTATAATGAACTCAAACCCCTTCGGTCATTTTGGGCCACCCTGTATTATAAAAATGGTTCAAACCATATGAATTATTAAATGTGCCAGTTCATTCTACTGCTAACTTTTTGCTCTTTTTTTTTAGTGTATAATTATAGGATTATCAATAAGTATTATTATTTTAGAAAACATGGAAAGTAGTTACCCGAACGCCAAAAAGACAATAAAGATGAAAACGATCAGGAGGCTCCTTTTTATGCGAGCTCCACACTAAGTACCGACAGAAGAGGAAAACATCAATGAAGCATCCGATGAAGATACTGAGAATGTGGCACAACCAGTCATCAAAAAGAATAAAAGCCGCTAACTCCCAGTCTCGTAGAAATTTCTCTCGGGAATATTATTTCCATATTCGCGGTGAAGAAAACCGCATTTGCAAGTTTTGTTTAGGATCTCTTGAAATTTTAGAAGCTTGGGTAACTACAGAATTAAGCAAATTAAAAGGATGTCGAACATTAGAAAAAGATATGCGGGAAAAACAGTACCCGGCCACACATACTAAAACCAGAAATTGCTTGTCCGAAACCATATTAAAATGTTTCCTGTAGTACCTTCTCATTGTATTCGAAAAGATTCTATGAAAATGTACCGCGAGGAAGGATTGAGCATCCAAATGATGTATCGATTATGCACTGAACATTGCAAACTAAATAATATTAGTATACCTGCTACTTCTGGACGGTATAGATATATTTTCAACAAGGAATTTAAAATATCTTTCTTTAAGCTGAAGAAATATCAATGTAACACATGCTCTGTTTTTAATCTGGAGAATGAAAAACTTCGTGCGAAATATGAGCTTCATTCAAAAAATAGGACCGCAGCAGGGCATTAAAGAATTCTGATAAAGATCTCGCAATAAACGATAAGAGCGTATGCGTAGCTTGCTTTGATCTTCAAAAAGTTGTAGCTACTCCACAATCGAATTTCAGCGATTTTTATTACAAGAGCGAGATTTCAACAAACAATTTTACAGTTTACGACATAGGAAACAACGAGGATTACTGCTATGTGTGGCATGAACAAATAGTAAAAAGGGTCCCAATGAAGTTGACAGTTTTTAGACTTCGAAACTAGAAAAGGAGTGAAAAAAGAAATATTTTATTCGGACAACTGCCGTGGACAAAATAGAAACCGGTTTATAATCTTTGTTTGCCTTTGCTGCCGTACATGTTCTAATTGACATTATACACAGCTTTCTTCATTGAGAATACAAAAAAAAACGCCAACCAATTGTGTATGTGCCCGAACAGTGGGTCACTTTAATAAGAATGGCCAAAACAACTGAAAAGGTTTACGACGTTACAGAGATGTCGCCCCGGACGATTTTTTTAATTTTCAAACGTATACCGAAACTGAAAATTGGAAAATTGATGCAGACAGAAACCCATTAAAAGTGAGCCAAATAAGGGACATTAGATTTTCGTATGTAAAGTCATACACTATACAATTCAAGTATGAATTTAGTGTTAATGTAAAGAGCAGTGACATCAACAAAAATTGCCGAAAATTTAAAGGACGACCCTCCACAAGTTCCCTCCAAAATTCTTGTAAGACGGTGTAGTACCTATAGACGATGAAAAGATTAAGGGATTGTTATGTACGGGATTCCTTTTGGTGTAATTTTAATAAAATAAATATTTAGATTACCAATTAATTTTTGATAATATTTATAGAGTAACCATTGTTTAATGCTATTGTGTATATTCTATTTAGTTCGAGATCGAAATTACTTTTACTCATAGGTACATGAATTAATCTATACACCATTGATTGGTTTGCTGCAATAGCATTAAACAATGGTTACTCTATAAATATTATGAATAACATCCTGAATAGCCAACAAAAATCTAAAACCCTTTCCTTAGTTTATCCAAAAAGAAAATACAAGATAATTAATTCAATCACTTACTTAGGAAAAATTTCGTAAAAAATTGGTACTTCATTAAAAAACTTAATGACGAACATATATTATTTAAAACAGACAATATTATACAGAACATTATTAAAAACAACAAAGATAAAATAGAAAAAGGATCAAACTCTGGTGTATATAAGTTAACATGCGAAGATTGTAATAAGGTATAAATAGGACAAACGGGGACGACATTCAAAATTATGATGAAAGAACACGAGAGAAGTCATAAAGAAAAGAAAACAGATTCAACTTTAGCAAGTCATTGTATAGATATCAATCATAGATTTAATATAGATTTCAACATTTTACACATTCAAGACAAAGTAAAAAACTTAACTTGTTAGAAAACTTAGAAATTAATAGGTACAATAGTTTAGGATTAGCTTTAAATGACCAACTAGATTTAAACAACTCCCCTCTACTAAATTTAAGATTGTAAAATTTTTCCACCACCATTTTCCCCAATAATTTTTACATAAATATTCAAACTTGTATTGTACATATTCAGTATTTCATCCACCTGAGGACGCCAATGTATGGCGAAACAATATAGTAGTGTATTTACAATAAAAGAATTCTTGAAACTAGAAGTTTAATTACTTATTTCTTAGCGTTAAATAGTAATATATTTAG
The DNA here is from genome assembly GCA_935421215.2 of Melolontha melolontha. Lineage (NCBI taxonomy): Eukaryota > Metazoa > Arthropoda > Insecta > Coleoptera > Scarabaeidae > Melolontha > Melolontha melolontha. Next base: position 24,164,333 of record OW285240.1, on the reverse strand, counting down.
TACCTACAAGAACCACTTATTCGCAAGATACCACGAGGTGTTATTTACTTTTATCGTGTTACTGAAATGCCCCCAATACATGAGTTACGTTCGCTAATTCGTTAGAAGCAATGTGAGGACGTTCTACAATTCATAAAATGGTAAAATTTATTTGTACTTTTTTGTTATATTTTCTACCTTTTTTGATACAATAATTTTACTACTTTGATATATTTCAACCTTAAAGAAATACTATCCAACTTCTTTGAATTTGTCAAAAATATTTAAAATTGTCTTCGCACAAGGTATACGCCTGTTGGGATAATTAACTGTTTTAAATAAATTATGTATTTTTCAATCAAATGTATTTAATCTAAGATTTAAGTATAAGTGAAAAACAGAAATATTTAACAATTTGAAAAATGTTACTGGTGTATAACTGGCTGCCTACTATGCCACCACCATACATTTATCCCTATGTGTAATGGAAAATGAAAAAAAAAATCAATGCAAATGAAAAAAAAAATCAATGCAAATGATAAAAGAAAAGCCCGGTATATATGTTCTATTTGTATTGGTAAATTACTTTTTCATTGCAGAAATAGTATTCAATAGCGGTAACACTGTGAAGATTAATAAATATAATTACTGGGCCTCGGGAAACTTTCCGTACTTTTCAGATAATACCCTTTTGTCTCATTTTGACACAATTAAGGCTTTATTAATTATGTACAGAACCGCAATGAACATAAATTACAAAACGGAAATGGTTTTTGAAAGATTATCTTTTGTCAGTTGTCGTGCACGGTTTAATAATAACAAACTTCTCTCTTTATTGTTTAATGGGTCCGGTGAAATATGAAGAGTGACACAAGTTTGAAATTTACTTAATGAAACGTACGTATTTACATAAATCTACCTAATGTAGAATGTAGTAGTTCAACTTTTGTACTCCTATTTACATATGTATTGTTGTTCTATTTTTTTGAAGGAATGTGTATTTTTTATTAACAAATTTCACAGCCTATTTCGTAATTTTTTCCTTTTTTCTTTTCATAAATAATACATATTGAGTTAAACTGCCGAGAATATATTCTTTACTCGGCACAAAGATGAAGTAAATAAATAATGCAAACTTAACGGCGGCGATATTTTCCGGCTTTTCTGGTTTTGCATTTGATATTTCCAACCTTGTACGGGCAGGAAATTTTAAATTCAGTAATATCCTCAATTGTAACGTACCGATATTAGACACAGTCAAACATATTTCCCTAAGGACACTGCGAAAACACAAAAAAAATATAAGAGACACGTTTCATTTGGCAAAAAATATTTTTTTTTGTTCTCTATGCTTAACTATTGAGAGCATTCCTCTTTGTTGTGATGCAGTATTGTTTCTGTTAGGTACCTTATTCAAACGAAGCATATTTCGAATAGTGTTTTTTGTTTTTGTATATTCTGCTTTATTGTTTGTCATCAACAGAGTGAATATTGACTAGCGTTTTCTGTTGTACATAACTAGGAAATTTGCGTAAGGTTATTAATAACATGTTTAAAGTAAAGCAAGTTCAGAGTTTATTTTTGCCCTTAAATAAAAATAAATAAATTAACAGATAATATATAATTACATACAGTATAAAAAAACTGCATACAAATAAAATCATAATAACAACTTGTTGTCATATATATTACTGTAGAGCAGACCAATTTCCGTGCGCGCCATGTGCGCCGATGTGAGGATGATTGTATTGCATCAGAACTAATAAAAAACATTCAGTATGTGTTTGGTACTTGCTTAGACTGCATGTAAGTGTAAGCATACTTAATAAAATGACGTGGACACATAAATCGAGAAAACGACCGTTGTCAGACGAAGTGAATAAGTTTATTATGGATTTCCCGGACTTAATATACTCAAAAATGGCTCAAAAATTTAACGTTTAGTGTGCAATACATATCTAATGTGTTGGTCAAAAACACATTGTAAAGAACACGTAAGCAGTTCGAAGCACAATAATAACAAAATCAATCGACAGCAGTTTATACATGAGCTATGTGTAACTATGATTGTGTGTACACTGCCGTTTACCTTGTTAAGTAATGATTCATTTATTTCATTTTTGAATAAATACGCGAATCAAACATTACCGAGCACGACAACGTTACGAAGGAATTTACCATCGGTGCCTAAACAGGTTGAAAATAAAATCAAAGCCTAAATGAAAAATAAAAAACTGTTGTTATGTGTGGACGAAATAACTGACAGCAAAAAACAATCTGTAGTTTATGTGATGGCGCGTAATATGGAACCACATCAACCAACGTCTTCAATTTTATTACAATGTAATGCCGAAAAAGTTTCAGTGGTGCTATTAGAAACTTTGCAAAAATTTAAACTTTCGAAAGACCAAGTATTAATGTTTATGACCGATGGTGCCGCAACCATGTGTTCTGTAGGCCGGTCTCTTAGAAAATATTGTCCTCACTTGTTACATATTACTTGTAAACTCCATGCTCTACACCTTGTGGCACAGAACAGGTTCGTAGATGCTATCCAGAGGTAGATGCTTTAATATCGAATACTAAGGCAGCATTCCTGAAATCTCCAAAACGTATACGGAAATTTCACGAATTGTGTCCCCATTCCCCTGAGCCACCACAGCCGATTCTGACACATTGGGGTACAAGGTTACGGGCGGGGTTTTACTATCATGAACATTTTGAAAAAAATTAACGACGTGGTTTTATCATTCGATCCGAAAGAAATTTTCGATGGCCAGATTAAAATGGATTTACAAAGTATTCGTGAGAATTACTTGGGAGTAAAAGAAGCAATAACAAAATTAGAAAATTCGTCGCTGTCGTTAGAGGAATCACTGCAAATCGTTAAAGATGTTCACGCACAACTATGTGCTGTAGAAGACGCAAAAAGTGAAAGTGTTTTAATTAAATTTGAAAGTGTTTTCGACAGAAATGGATTTTGACACCTTAACACGTATTTGTGAGGGCACGTCTACAGATGCGTTAAGTTGCTTAAAAAAGTATTTTGATTATGCGAATATATCATCACTAGATGTAGAACGCTCGTTTTCTGAATATAAACATATTTTTTCCTCACGGCGGACATGTTTTTCAGAAATAACCTTAGAAACGCACCCGATGTTGAAAATATACAATCGAGTTTCTCAAGTTTGTCAATCTTTGGAAGACGCTTAAAACGGTAAGTGCTTTTTTAAGTCCTCTGTCGTGCACACAATCACTGATTTCATACATTTTCCATTTTATCTATGGGTACATACAACACTGCTATAATATGTACTATTCTTATTTATCTTGTGTTCCCTCATCTGTTGTGTTGACCTCATCTTTATTTGAAGAATGGTTTTGTGACACTTTGCTGCCAAATTTACCAAAAGATAGTGTGATAGTGATGGACAACGCTCCGTATCATTCTCGATAGCAAACCAAAGTTCCTAGAAAATGTAATAATAAGAAAGATATTAAAACATTTTTAGAAGCAAATGATTTACATTTTGTGGATTATTATACAAAAAAACAATTAATAGAGGTGATGAAGACAAAAGAATATTTAAAGGATTATTATGTGGATAACAGAGCTAAAGAAGTAGAACATACAATTTTGCGTTTACCACCATACCATTGCATTTTCAATCCCTTTAAATTGATATGGGCCCTACTGAAAAATATCATAAGACGAACAAATCAAACACCGAAATTTTGTGAAATCAGTGTAACACACATAAAAACTGCTATGGAACATATAACTGCTGTAAATTGAAAAAATGCTGTTAAACACGCAATAGCAAAAGAGGACGAATATATGCGCATGTACAGAATAGTAGCACCTTTGATTATAAATTTGCAATAGGATTCAGACACAGGCACCGATTTGCAAGAGGACTCAATCACAGATGATTTATGAAATGCGGTGACACATAAAAATTTTATTGTGTATTACAAATAAATTAGCTTTATATATCTATATGTATATCCATTACACATGTTGCCACACGATTTCAAATTTTTTCGTTGTATATAAACCCAATGTACAGATATTTTTTATTATATACTTGAAATTAACAGCGTTTTATTATTATATTATAGGGCCCTAATTTATAGTCAATACGGCCCCTAGATTCATACGTTGCAAATAGGTAAATCGTGCCCGTTCAATAAGGAGACCATGTATAATAATTATCATCACAGAAGGTGGTGCAATAAAAGCATTAGAGCCGTTCAAAGTTATATTCTTATAATTTTAAATAAACTATATATACTTATGGAATCCCCGATTTCCATTTAATTAATTGTGGAAAGTCTTACTAAAATCTTAGTAGTCATATCAAAGATATTCGAATGGTTTCATACATTTGCCTAGGCCTGTATGTTCAATAATTACATAGAAATATAATTTATTGAAAAAGATTAAAGAAATGTAATAACTGTCTAAGTCTTTCATTTCCTTTTAATTTTCAATTCTAAAAAGAGCTATGCTTCTACCTTATATCCAAACGTAAACAAACAATGGTATGAATAATACAACTGTAACAAATGAACAAACATGTTTATTGAATATCAATTAATGCGCCTCGTCCATTACACTAATTGCAATTGGAAAAGTTATGTGAGGGTTCGGGAATGGTCGCGTATCTCTTGCGTACCGTAATTAGTTTAAAGTCTGGCCGTAATTCAAATCAATGTCGTAGGTGTAAACAACTGGCAAATTAGTTTTAGTCTCATTGATAACCGCCCGGTACTCCGCCGTACCCTCCGCGCAAATGTTCATTAACTTAACAATTCGGTACGGTCCAGTTTTATCCGGGGGGTCGTACATTTTGGGATACCGAAACTCTCACATGTTTTAGAGTCCGTTATTTACCGGTGTCGGCGGTTTCCATAACCGATGACGGGGTATGCAGATATAAAATGTACGCAAAACGTATGCAACCACACACACCATTAAATCACTCTCTTTGTACAGGTGGAATTTCAAATTAAAAACGATCAATTATATTATGGAGGAACTGACAAAATTTTGTATACAAAATACAAACTGTATGAACGATATGTAACTGTCTGATTGTAATATATCTATATTTTATTTTAGCATTTCAGTCGGTTTCGTTTGAAGAAAATATATGTATTCACGGTTTTGGTTAAGTCTTGATCAAAATATTTTACCAATGTAGTTGATAATTGAGAAATATGTTGGTATACAGGCTGATTCATTTTCGGCCCTCACCATGGGGATCTCTCTTATTATTGGAGATAGAGTATAGGTTTAAATTTGGCAAAGTTGTTAAATTTTGTGTTTGTTATAAATCCGTAAAGAAAATAGACCTGTGACAAATGACCTTCGTTATTTAAAAAAAAACGCGAAAACCCCATTTTCTTCTTTTACCTGTAGCACCAATATTTGGCCTTGTAGAGAAGAAATAAAAACAGATCCTTGTGGCCATTTCTAAACCTCTATCCAGTGGTGTACTCTAAATTTTTATACGACGTTTCGTTTCTTTCTGGCCATCATCAACTATCTAATTTCTTATAGGCGCCATATTGGATTTAGACATCCTCAGAAAGAGTTTTTTTTTCTGATTTCAACCATGTACCACATGCTGACTATTGTTTTTGACATTAGGTTTTATTTGAAAGAATAAATTATAAGATTAAATAAAGTAGCCTTTGGAATTTAAATCTGTCAAAAATTTCATTTATTGTTCATTAATAATACAAAAATGTCATACACTAACGAAGAGAAACGAGATATGATAAGTATTTTTTATTCTTCGAAACGAAATTCAACAGTAGCGAGTACAAGATAACAAAAACATTAATAAAAATACATAGAAAAGTAAACAATAAACAATTACAGTAAATGTTCAATTATCTGGCCATCTTCGGTAATGCACAATTGGGCACGCCTTCTGGCATTTTGTACTGCCCTTTGTATAGTTCTTCTAGGAGCTGCATCGAAGGCACTCTGAAGTCTGTCTCGTAATTCTTCAATGTTTTGTGGCGCATCTACTTTATAAATATTATTTTTAACATATCCCCATAAAAAAAATCTAGCGGACTTAAATCAGGTGATCTTGCAGGCCATTCAACAACTCCCCTATTTCCAATACAACGGTTTGCAAACTCTTGATTTAAGAAATTTCTAACAACAGCTGTATTGTGTGCTGGTGCGCCATCTTGTTGCCACCATAAATATTGTAATTGATTTATTGGGATATTGTCGTCAAGATAGTCAGATACGTAGGTACGTAAAATGTTTAAATATCTTTCTCCATTTAAATGTTCTTCATACATAACTGGTCCTAAGAGACGATTTGCCAAAATACCCATCCAAACGTTTATTCCAAAACGATGTTGTGGTCTTCTAGCCCTGTTTTGTCGGGGATTTTGTACTGCCCAATAGTGCACCGTATTTCTGTTGAACATTCCAGAATTTGTAAATTTTGTTTCATCTGATCAGATGATTTTGCTTAAAAAATTTTCGTAATTTTCTATCCCTCCCATTAACCAATTACAATATTCTAGCCTTCTCAAATTATCTCCAGGCAGTAAAGAGTGACTAACATGGATCCTGTATGGTTTAAACCTACTTTTATGTAAAGTTCTCCAAACTCTGGACTGGCACAAATTTAATTCTGACGCTACTTCGCGTGTAGAAATTGATGGATTATTATTTATCCATAAAATTACAAGATTAACATGAAATTTGAAAACACGTTTTTAATTTACCATTTGTAAAATATCTTGTCGATTTTCATTTAAATTCCTGTTGTCTTGACCATTACGCGGCTTAGTAAACGATCCATTCTCGACCAAATTTCTGTCGAGATCTAGAAAAATGGTACGATGAGGCTATTGTCGTTCTGGATATAATTGTAGATATCTTGTACTCGCTACTGTTGAATTTCGGTTCGAAGAATAAAAAATACTTATCATGTCTCGTTTCTCTTCGTTAGTGTATGACATTTTTGTATTATTAATGAACAATAATGAAATGTTTGACTAGATTGAAATTCTATGGCTACCTTATTTAATCTTATAATTTATTCTTTCAAATAAAACCTAATGTCAAAAACTTTAGTCAGCTTGTGGTACATGTTTGAAATCAGAAAAAAAACTCTTTCTGAAGATGTCTAAATCCAATATGGCGCCTATAAGAAATTAGATAGTTGATGATGGCCAGAAAGAAACGAAACGTCATATAAAAATTTAGAGTACACCACTGGAGGTTTAGAAATGGCGACAAGGATGTGTTTTTATTTTTTCTCTACAAGGCCAAATGTCGGTGCTACAGGTAAAAGAAGGAAATGGGGTTTTCGGGTTTTTTTTTAAATAACGAAGGTCATTTGTCACATGTCTATTTTCTTTACGAATTTATAACAAACACAAAATTTAACAACTTTGCCAAATTTAAACCTATACTCTATTTCCAATAATAAGCGATATCCCCATGGTGAGGGCCGAAAATGAATCAGCCTGTATATCTACCAGTACAGGAATTAGGTTTTTACTTTAGAAAAAGTCGTCATTCACGTCTTTTAAATTCAATTTGAAGAGGAGGTTTTAATAGGTTTTGACTGCCTGTTGATCGCCCTTCATAGGCACTTGAACATAAGATTTTCGCATGATGATTAGTCTGTGTACATGTCTTCCAATTTTTACGAAAATTCTCATTAACGTACTTTACGTTTTTCGATTTAGGCTTACATTATAATTCTTAAGTATAAGTGACCTTCTGCATTTTTTTGGTTTCATTTAATTGAATGCAGAGCATTGTATTAACCAGGACATCTACTTAAGCCTAGAAATGTAACCATGGAAAAATTTACGAGCCGAGTTGCAATTTATTTGTGCCAATTCGTACATGAAGTAAGGTGAGGATTGAGCGTCTAGCTAGTTTCATTCGAAGCCTTCTTTGATTGATGTGTGTGCGTTTCTAAAAATCAAATAGCGTTCGGAATAATTCGGTTTTTGAAGCAAGTAGTCGTAATTTCTACGATGGTTACTTTTAGCGCAAGTTCTTTTTTATAGAATACGAGATTGTAATATCTACTCGACATTCTACAAGGCAGGAAATTGGGAACGAAAAAGAGCATTAACAAATAAATAATTGGAACAAGAAAAGTTGTTTCAGGAAGAATATGAAAATTTAGGAGATAATATCAGTGATGATAGCAAAAGTGAAATTGATGACTTTGTACAGTAAGAATCAGATTACATGCCATCAGATACAAACGGTACGGAGGATTATCAACCTGGACCTAGCAAAAGAAGAAAGATATTAAAAGATCAATACTCATTAGAAAAAGATATAATAAACACAGACAATATAACAGAGAATGTAAGTGACATAGGTAACGCAAAGAATTCTCAGACAGTGAAGAGCGGCTAAAAGGGAAAAACGGTTATCGCTTGTCATTAGCTGCAAAAAAGGAACAAGGACAGCGAAAAGAAATATAATTCAAATTGTTAAAGGACGAAAAGATCTCGCAAAGGCAACGCTTATACCTATTGATCCATTTAGTTTGTTTATAACAGATTCAACGATCGACGCTATCGTCAAAGATACAAATGCCGAAATAAATGTAAGATTCAAAAGGTACAAGATGAAAAGGCAACCATTTGTCAGACGAGTGCCACAGAAATTAAGGCACTTGTGGGATTGTTGTATTTTTCAACCGCTATAAAAACTAATCATTTACCTACTTCGGAACTGTTCAATGACAAATTATGTGGATCAAACTATAGATCAGCCATGAGCGTAGCGATAAACTGTTTAAGATTCGATGATAAGGATAGTCAAGATTAACGGAAACAATCCAATGCACTTGCAGCCATTCGTCAGATATGGTATGAATTAATTCGGTAATGCAATAACTTATACAAACCTGGGTCTTATGTAACGATCGATGAGCAGCTGCTGGCCTTTCGAGGCCGTTACCCGTTCAGAATGTATATGCATGAAATTAGCAGACGATTTATTGAAATATGCTGTGGCTGAACACTTTGGCTGAAGTAAACCTTGGAAAATACGCGGTATATGTCCATGTGTACTGATACAAATGTGTGTAATGCATGTCTGTTTCATTTGTAATAAATGCGTAATACGTGCAAACGTATTGATGTACTTAAATTTCTTTGTTATAAGACAATGATAGTTTACACTCAGCACGTTAAACCGTTGATTTATGGGTAGAGCAGACCAATTTTCGTGCGCGCCATGTGCGCCGATGTGAGGATGATTGTATTGCATCAGAACTAATAAAAAGCATTCAGTATGTGTTTGGTACTTGCTTAGACTGCATGTAAGTGTAAGCATACGTAATAAAATGTCGTCGACACATAAATCGAGAAAACGACCGTTGTCAGACGAAGTGAATAAGTTTATTATAGATTTCCCGGACTTAATATACGATGGCTCAAAAATTAAATGTTTAGTGTGCAGTAAATATCTAATGTGTTGGTCAAAAAAACATTGTAAAGAACACGTAAGCAGTTCGAAGCACAATAATAACAAAATTAATCGACAACAGTTTATACATGAACTATGTGTAACTATGATTGTGTGTACACAGCCATTTACCTTTTTAAGTAATAATTCTTTATTTCGTTTTGGAATAAATACGCGAATCAAACATTACCGAGCACAACAACGTTTCGAAGGAATTTTACCATCGGTGCGTAAACAGGTTGAAAATAAAATCAAAGCCGAACTGAAAAATAAAAAACTGTGGTTATGTGCGGACGAAACAACTGACCGTAAAAACAATCTATAGTTAATGTGATGGCGTCTAATATGGAACCATATCAACCAACGTCTTCAATTTTATTAGCATCCAGACGACTAGAACAATGTAATTCCGAAAAAATTTCAGAGATGCTATTAGATACTTTGGAAAAATTTAAACTTACAAAAGACCAAGTATTAATGTTTATAACCGATGGTGCCGCAACCATGCGTTCTGTAGGCCCGTCTCTTAGATAATATTGTCCTAACTTGTTACATATTACTTGTAAACTCCATGCTCTACACCTTATGGCAGAACAGGTTCGTAGATGTTTTTCAGAGGTAGATGCTTTAATATCGAGTACAAAGGCAGTATTCCTGAAATCTCCAGAACGTAGTCGGAAATTTCACGAATTGTGTCCCCCATACACCTGAGTCACAACAGCCGATTCTAACACGTTGGGGTACATGGTTACGGGCGGGGTTTACTATCATGAACACTTTGAAAAAATTAAGGACGTGGTTTTATCATTCGATCCGAAAGAATGTGCAGCTATCAATACAAGCCAGAAAAAATTTCAAGTTGCCCAGATTAAAATGGATTTACAAAGTATTCGTGAGAATTACTTGGCACTAGAAGAAGCAATAACATAATTAGAAAATTCGTCGCTGTCGTTAGGGGAATCACTGCAAATCGTTAAAGATGTTCACGCACAACTGTGTGCTGTAGAAGACGCAAAAAAAAGCAAGTGTTCTAATTAAATTTGAAAGTGTTTTCGACAGAAATGCAGATTTTGACACCTTAACACGTATTTGTGAGGGAACGTCTAGTTGCTTAAAAAAGTATTCTGATTATGCGAATGTAACATCACTAGATGCAGAACGCTCGTTTTCCGAATATAAACATATTTTTTCCTCACGGCGAACATGTTTTTCAGAAATAACCTTAGAAACGCACCTGATGTTGAAAATATACAATCGAGTTTCTCCAGTATGTCAATCCTTGGAAGACGCTTAAAACGGTAAGTGCTTTTTTAAATCCTCTGTCGTGCACACAATCACTGATTTCATACATTTTCCATTTTATTTATAGGTATATACAACGCTGCTATAATATATACTATTCTTATTTTTCGTGTCTTTATGCATATTACTTTAATAGCAGAAAACCAAATGTATATTTAATTATATCTGATAGAATAAATGTCTCTACTTCTATACTTATATCGGTAACAAGCTCATGTTGCGTCCCTATTCTATCCCATATTCTAATATATTACGAATTACACTCCAATACCGGCACTCATGGCGGTCACGGAAATTGGTCTGCTCCATTTATGTACATTATAAAGTATACGAGGGGTGGTTATAAAATAACGAGACTGATGCTGTAAAACTTTTATTTTAAATTTATACATATTTATTATCTCCTTCAGCATTCTCGTATATACACCACTCCATTCGAATTTTTCATTGTGTAAAACAGTGCTGGAAACTATGAGTTCGTTCATGACGCGTGCCGCTTTATCTTTCACAACTTCAACGGTCTGAAATCTTCTTAATTTTAATGCAGATTTGATCCTGGGGAACAGACAAAAGCCACATAGTGGCAGATCAGGTGACTAAGACGGATTATCTAATACTGGGATATTATACTTGGCTAGAAACGTCTTGACAGACAACGCAGTGTACAGAATCTTCAGCATCACTTTCGCACACACTTTTTGCATATTTAAATTCTTTTGTAAAATTTGCCTTAGGCATTCTTTGTCAATTCCTATAGTGTCAGCAATCGCACGAATAGTTTATCGACGGTCAGATCGGACTAGATCAGCGATGCACATACCGCGGCCCACTGTCGATATTTATGCGGCCCGCCAACGAATTCTAAAAATTGTTAGAGAAACTACAAACGTAGGTAAAATTCCATTTAAATAAATATTTCTTAACTTTTTATTTTATTCTAACTTTTGTAATTGTTAGTAAGATATGTATCTCTTTAAGTACCTACTAATTTTTTGTTCAGGTTTACTACGTACCTCGTCGTTCGAAGCATATTATTACGAGACTAGAAATCTCTCGAACCAGCTAGATTACTTGAAGGTTCGCCAAACACGTCGGTATTAGCCCCGAACAATGTGGTAGGTTCTCGATGTTAGGTAACTTGTATAAATACCACGCATCGCCCGCTGTCGGGGCAGTTAAGTTTTAACTGCGGACAAGCGAACGTTATATTGTTTGAATTGTAATCTGTGAAGAATAAATATTTCGTCGTTCGAACTTGGCATCTACCTACGTAACAATATAATATCAATTTTGATATGGATAAACCAGGCTCCAGTAAAAAACGTAGTCGTAAGGCTGAAGATGAAAATCGACAGTTTCAAGATATTTGGACCGAAAAATACTTTTTTATTTCATCGCATAACAAAAGTGTCTGTTTAATATGCAAGAGTAGTGTTTCTATTCCGAAGGAATATAATGTGAAAAGGCATTATGAAACCCAGCATCGTACTTTTACCAAATTAACCGGCGAAAATCGAACGCAAAAAATTTCCACTTTACAAAGGGAACTAATAGGCCAGCAAGCTATATTTATAAAACCAATTCAAGATGCTGAAACAGCTACTGAAGTTAGCTTTGAAATATCTCGAATAATAGCGAAAACTTGTCGGCCTTTTAAAGATGGTGAGTTTGTTAAGCAGTGTTTAGATATCGCCGCAAAAAAATGTGTCCTAAAGATACAAAGAGGTTTGAGAAAATTCAATTAAATCGGATGACTGTTCAAAGAAGACTTGCCACGTTAGCAGTTAATATAGAAGAGCAATTAGCTACGAAATCGAAAAGTTTTGAGTATTTTTCTTAATATTTTTACGAGGTGTAACGCAAAATTTTGAAGTGAGTGAAGAACTGATTGGTATGAGTTCTTTGACAAGTCAAACCAAGAGGAGTGACATGCTCAAAACTTTTCTGGAAAAATATTCTCCTTACTCTCCTGATTTAGATTTAACGAAATTATCTGGAATTACGACTGACGCAGCACCTTCAATGCTTGGAAGTAAATCAGGGATAACAACTATGTTAAAAGAGTATTTACAAACTGAAAACATAGATACCAAGGAATTAATGCAGTTTCATTGCATTACACATCAAGAGGCCCTCTGTTCAAAATTATTGGGTTTTGAAAATGTGATAAAAGTTGTAGTACCTACTATAAACTTTATAAAATCACGAGGTCTTAATCACCGACAATTCACACCATTTCTAGAGAATATTGAAAGCGAATATGATGATCCCCTGTTTTACACTGAAATAAGGTGGCTATGTCGTGGGTTGTCACTAGAGCGGTTTCTTAACTTGATTGAAGAAAACAAAATATTTTTGGTGGAAAATAAAAAGGACGACTCCGAACTCGACAACCCTGATTGGCTGTGTGACTTAGCGATTCTTGTAGACATCACAAATCTCTTGAATGCCTTAAATACGCGATTCCAAGGCAAAGATCAATTGATTTCGCAGTTATACTCTCATGTTTCGTCCTTTCAATGCAAATTGAGTCTTTTCAGGACACAAATTAATTCAGCCAATTACAGCCATTTTCCGAACTATAAAAAAATTATGGAGAAATTCAATTAAACTGATGTCACTTTCGCTTATGTTGAAAAAAATTATATTTGAATACAAACTTTTCATGATCGTTTTCTAGACTTCAAAAAAGTTAAACTTTTCTATTAAACATTTTCAGCAATCCTTTCAACATTTCACCCGAAAATTCACCGGAATCAATACAGCTGGAATTGATAGATATGCAAAATGATGATAATTTACGATACAAGTTTAATGAAGGTAATTTACTCAACTTTTACCGTTGCGTTGACAAAACCGCTTATAAAGAGTTGCGAATAAATGCATTGAAATGCGCAAGCTTATTTGGATCGACGTATATTTGTGAGCAAATGTTTTCAGTGATGAAACTTAAAAAAACAAAAGATCGAAACCGTCTGGAAAATGAAAATCTTGAAGCAATTTTACGTGTGGTGTCAAGTAATGTGGAGCCAAACATAAACAAAATTGTTAGGTCAATGCAATGTCACGCATCAAAATAATAAAACATGAAGTATTACATTGTAATGATTAGATTACATTACGATTACATAATTACAACAAATGTTTTTGAATGTTCTATTATTTTTATCATTTGTAGTAATCATACTATTTAAAAATAAAAATATTTGTGTTAATAAGTATTATTTGTAGTGGCCCGTCTTTGGCTTATAATTTTCCCGAGTGGCCCCTGTCCCTATGTCTGTCCCTAAGTCTGTGCATCCCTGGATTAGATTATCAATTTTTTCAACCGCTTTTTAACATAAAAGTGGAAGTTTTTGACGTGGCATTCCGAGCGTGCTTCATAATCAACTTGCTCTCGATCATCTTGGAAACGTTTAAACTACTCAAACACCCACGCACGTAATAAACATTCATTGCCATGTATTTCTTTTGATAAAGGATAAATTTCAGTAGCAGTTTTTCCAAGTTTAATATAATATTTCACGACAATTCGCTGCTCCACTAAAACACATTATTTTTGTGGAAAAACAGAAAAAAAAATAGACTTACATAAACAAAGGTCATGATCAGACTGCTATGACAACAGACACACGTGGGGCGGCAATCGAAAGAGAAGGGTTCACGCTACGGAGTTGTCGGTCGTACGACTTTGGTGCATGGGTAGTTCGTATGTAGTAGCATCTGAAGTTACCGTGTTCTCAATATATTTGTATATAAGACAATATCGCGTAGGACAATGACTTAACATTTTATACCACTACTCTTCGTTTTTTTCCTATCCTTGGCATTCGTGTCCAATAACGAACTCCTACTTGTTTAAAATTTTCTCTAACCATTCCATCCATTTATCCCTACATCTGTTTCTCTTTCCCTTACTTCCATTTTCTTCTTCAAAAATCCTTTTCACATTTCTTCTCACGTCCATCCTGGTTACATGGCCAAACGATAAAAACGATAAAAATAATATAAACAACAGGTATATACATATTATTGAGCTTCATAATTTAATTAATATGTATTTTATAAGCAGCGTATGAGTTGCCATTAAAGTAAAGCCAGAATCTATAAGCGATATCTGGAAATAATTCATAATCAAAATTATGTCCCTAGAATGGACAGAGTGTTTATTTTCACTGAAAGATTTTTTTTGCTTTTGTTATTATGTTTCTTGCAACTTATATCAAGCGGGTCACAAAATTTGTTTTCTAGGTAAGCCATGAAATATTGAGATAGATATATAAGTCACGTCTGAGCTTAGAGAATTGACGAAGTGTCATTTGTAAATAATCATAAGTCAAACTGACAAGTTACGATTTAACCTATTACTAATAGTACAACATGTAGGTTAGATCACTTAATCGATCAAATACATAACTGATTTAATCCATGGCATACTCTGTAAACTTTTTTTGTGGCTCACTCCATATTATATGTGCATTTATTTCCTTGGTGCCGGGCAGTCTCATAGTATTTCCACAATGAGTGCTCGGATGTCAATTGTAAACATTTGCACTCTATAAAAAGTGTTTGGATGCCTAGATGCGTTGAAAGTAAGCGATGGACTTAAATTTGCGATACTGTTTAAATCTATTATGTAATTTCTGTATGTACTTCTGTAAAAGAAGTTGCTTAACACTTTACCTGGAACTCTGGCAACCAAACAAGTCGTGGGTTGATTGACATTCACATCGTATATTCGTAATTTTCAATTTTTTAACGTAAATATATTATTTTCTTAACCCTACGAGGTTCAAGGGTTTTTGGGCGCTAACTGGTACAACTAGGTCTGCGCAGACCTACATGGAATTTATATGTTATATATAGGCAGGCGTATCAAAAGTGTATGTAAATGTGTTTAATGGTAGGAAAATATGAATTAAACATAAAAACATATCTTTATATATTTTGGGTAACAATATATCATATTTTATTTATCATAGGTAATCAAATAAAAGTTAGGCACGGCATTCAAGGCACGCGTATTTGGCATGTACATTTTGTAGACATACCGGTTTCTTGCAATACATGCAATGGAACCGAGTTTTTCGCTACTTTTTATCAGACTTATAGCACAGCGAGCACGATGGTCGAGTTGCAGAGGAAATGGCATGAATTGGTTGATCGTCTATCGGTGGGCCTGTCGCTACCTACAAAAAATTTTTTTTTCATAATTTGAATTGAATGTATGTGTAAATGAAATGCTTACCTCTACACCGAATAATGCCATTGCGTGTTTGACGTGTTGAATACCTCGTACAATGGGATTTGTTGCTGTTTGCTCCATGTTTGGGCCCACTAGCTTTTGTGCCAATTCCATAAGGAAGACACGTCTTCGATCGTTCCTCTTGACATGACCCAATTTGTCATGAATAACAAATGCAGCCAAGCCCGCCACGTCCAACATGTTATAGAACAGAGCTAACGGCCATCGATTTGTGCCCCTTTTGTACGTATAACTACCAAGCATCTGATCCATGGTGTCGACTCCAGATTTATACTTATTATAACCTAAAATTTGAAATGGCTTTTGCGATGGCTTTGATGAGTCGACGTCGGGATTGTAATGTTCGGTCGAAATGAGAACCACAACTTTTTTCTTTTTTGGCACGTATGAGCAATGCGCAAAATTATTATTGTGGTAACCGAATAATGTGCTTAATATATCGCGTTTTGGATCCAACATCTCCTTCGGTATACAGGCTTTGTTCTTGCGTATGGTTCCTACATACGCCAACCTTTTCGTCATCAAAACAGCAGCCAAATCATAAGAAGAGAAGAAATTATCGGCATATATTGTTCGTCCAGAACCGGCGTACTTTTCGACCAATTTTAGAACGATGTTCTCGCCTTGATTTACCGCACGCGCTTCATTTGCCGGTTTTCCAACATATATCAATCCCTTAAGTGGGTAATTGGAATTGGCGTCGCACATCCAAAAGATTTTAATTCCGTATTTAGCTGGTTTTGGCGGTACATATTGAGTGAAGCGCGTACGGCCTCGGTACGGGAACAATTGCTCATCAATAGTTATCTGGGCACCTGGAACATATAAACGCTCTTAATTGCTCATGAGCATATTCCAAACGTCGTCGATAGCGGCTGATTTGCTTTCTAATAGCCGAGCAGTTCTAGTGTTGTCGTTGTCGAATCGAATATTTTGTAATATAGCTTTATATCGGTGAGCAGACATCGTCGCCTTATAGATAGGGTTTCCGTTGTTGCCCCACAACTCAAGAGCAGGCTGACTATTTGACCCGAAAATGCCAGCAAACAAGGTTAAGCCAAAAAAATGCGTATATTTCATTTTTCGCTACAGGTTTCGTCCATAACCGCGGTGTTTTGTCAGGATTATTGACACACCATAGACGGCATAGCTCCTGGGCTTTCCGGTTTGTTTCACGTACAATTATACTTACGATTTCAGGTGTTATTAGTGACTTAAATATTGAAACCGGGTTTCGCATAATCCCTGGAGCCAGGCCTTCACGACCCATAGTGGCGCAGTTATGAGCAGGAAGCCTACCTGTACCCGGTGGAGCACTTGACCAAATTTTACCATCTTTTTAACGGTATTTGATAACCGAGTTCGCCGAACGGGGCTCCATTTCCATATCTACGAATTCAAGAGCATCGGTGGCAGCTGTAGCGCCTTCATAGAAATCTTCTAAATCCTCATCATCGTCATATGTGCTCTCGGTTTCTATAACGATGTCTGCCTCAGCATCAGAAGCCGCATCTTCTAACAGTGGAACATAATCAGGGTCCGTAATGTCGTCGTCGCCTTCGAATGGATTGAGTTCCCCGGCCTCTTCATCCGCACCAGTCATTCATTTGGCTAACTTGTTATCCATTTGATTCCTCTCTTCTTCCGATAAATTTTGATATCTTCTGGTGCAATTCACCACGTCCATTATATCATCATCGCTAATAGATGCTGAAGTCATTTTGCTACATGTAACCAAAGGGAACTAATTGCCAATTTATATTTATTATTATTATTATATATATATATATATATATATATATATATATATATATATATATTATATATATTTTTGGGAAAACCCCCAACTAAACTCACTTCAAACTAAGACACTCAGATCTTTACACAACAAACACTGCTGCTGTACTGGCAAATTGCCTGTCTTCTTTTTAAAATAAAAGCCGTTACACACAATTCGCATTCTCTACCTTAGTAATAAGCTAGGTCTGCACAGACCTGCTTGGTAAGTATTAACCATTTCGCTTGTAAACAGGAATAAAACCGAAAATACCCACATAAGTGGTATAATTCCATACTTATTGTGTTCTCCGTAGCCGTTTCTAGGAAGTCATGGACGGGCTTATCTCTAACACAAAACAAAAGAGTTATACACACATTTATATGCAAAAGGTCTGCACAGACCTGGTTGAACCTCGTAGGGTTAATAGTAACTAGAGTATAAATTTAAAATCTAAAGCCTCTATTTACAGGTTCTGGAAACAAACGTGGGACTGTTTAGTTACTGGAGAGATTATATAAAAGACCCGTACATCTTGTCATATCATATATGTATTAGAGAGAAACATATTTAGTAAGACTCATTATATTAAAGATGACACGTTTCTCGAAAATTATACCTGAACGTAATAATCTATAATCCTAAACATATAAAGATTACAGGCTTACTAATGATTAAAAGGAACCGTGTCAGAATGTACGCCTTCATTTTCTCTCGTTAAAGTCGAAAAGCTCACAGCTTGTAGCAGTAATCTTCGATTAACTTTACGGACGACAAAGCTTTGACTTTTAGTTTAGAGTTACATATTGTCTTGAAATCTTCTTGTCGTGGAATTGCTATTCCTTTCCCTCTCCTGAGTCCTTGTTTGTGTTCATACAATGTGCGTGCATTAATAATGAGAGGAAGGTAATTATAAAGCTAAAGGAACACCCCCTTAAGTAGAGGCGCTCTCTCAATGCATCGACATAAGTTTGTCCCTGCCGAGGTGATGAATATTGCACGAGCTTTTGTCCAATTTTGTATGAATGTTATGCCTGAATTTGCTGTATGTATGCTTCCGTTGCCTCGTTTTCGTTCTTGCCGTTGTGTACCGTTGCGTTTTAGGAAGGATCGTACATGTATTTTGACACAACGACAGCCAGGCGCCATATTTCGTTAACTATTAATAATTCAGAATGCATATCACTTTCGCTTATTCTGAACTGTTTTTGCAATGTTCTTGTAGTTTCCTTTATGTTAAAATGAATCCTTTAATTTATTTTACAAATTGTCAATTTACTAACAACTCTAAAAGAGCTTTATATTAAGCAATAACTATACTTAAATAAATAAATGAAAACTTCGCGTGAACGTTTTCGAGCATTTCATAATTACATTCATTACTTTCAGGGTGAGAATATTAGTGCGTCAACCTAATGTACTGGGCATCAAACTTTGTAAACAACCAGGACTTCAGCAACCAATAAAGCTTTTCTGAGGCACTTTCCATGGTATAAGTGGTATAAGACTCCAAGTTTGGAAGCTGCTAAATCAGCTAATATTGAAGCTAGAGCGTCGTGAGAGGTACCCATTGACTCCTTTGGGCAAGATACGTAGGCATCTCTTGGCTATGAATAATTACAAACCGTAGAAAAAATGTTTCAAAAAAGTACAGAAATGGATCTTTGCTCCAGATTTTTTGTTCGACAGCTGTATAATTTTTAGCATCTCCATGGTCGATAGCGTTGA
The DNA here is from genome assembly GCA_935421215.2 of Melolontha melolontha. NCBI lineage: Eukaryota > Metazoa > Arthropoda > Insecta > Coleoptera > Scarabaeidae > Melolontha > Melolontha melolontha. Next base: position 24,144,794 of record OW285240.1, on the reverse strand, counting down.
ACATATTTTTTTTATATATTGAAAAAGCGTTAATGTTAAGAGATATATACAAATATATATAAATAGATGCAAATTTGGAATGTTCACCCGAAAGAAGAATCCTGGCTTGTTACGCTCTAAAAATAATACTTATACCTTTTGGGAATTTTTAAGGAGTTAATTACATTATTTGCTAACTTTAAGTCATCATAGGCTATTCGAAGTTCAATATTATCGTTTAATATAATTTTATTTACTTTAGTTACTAATTATCGATCATCCTAGGCTATTTCAAACTTTGATATCTTCATATTATTTTATATGTTCAAATATTTTGGATGTCACTATATCCCTATATTTTTATCCGGCTAATTTTATATACTTCGGCGCAGTGCGGCATTTTGGAAATTTTATGCGGAGTCATGCTTCGTATGTTTTTATTGACATTTCGATTTTTGATTCTCCTTAAACAATTCTAAAATTGTGGTATATTTTTTATTAGAATTTTGTAAATCTATTAGGTTGCTTTATTTGATTGTTTAACCTTTTTTTTTAAACTTAATTTTGCGTACTCATTTTCTTTCGCTTATGGCGACATCTTCGCGACACTTAGTTTAACTTCCGATTATAGATAGCTTGATGGTTGGCACAATCTTTATTTGGCTAATTATCCTTTATTGCGGCGAACTAATTACCGAATTTTGTTTGATAGCTTCCTTAATCACTCTTTAACCTTGTTAGGGTTTTTGGGTAATTATCTTCCTTTCTTTCTGATATTCCGTTCCGATTACTTTTTGTCACTATTACGTAGTGATTCGCGGTATTAGAGATCGAACTAGAAGGAAGGGCCAAAACTGTCGCATACGCTGATGATCTGGTATTGATTGTAACAGCCGAATGCAAAGCAGATCTAACGAGAAACATCAACGAAAACCTGAGACGAATAAGTCAATGAATGAGAGAAAAGAAAAGACGGAAGATTTCTAACACGTAAAAGGAAAAGAGAGGGTTTGATTTTGAACATGGAAAATGCAAATAGCAAATATAACGATAAATAATAGTATCAAGTACTTGGGGGTTACCTTCGATACTACAGGTACCTTTAGAAAATAGAATGAGGAGGCTTATACTGCTGATACCTAGAACTGGAGGATTAAACAGCTCCAAGAGGGCTGTGTTTGCCGGTGTGGTGCATTTGATTGTACTCTATGGTGCGCCGATATTGGAAAAAGCAATGATTGTCAAGCGAAACCGGTTCAGGGTGGCTGCAGCGTATAAGGCAGCGTCAACTATGGCCTTTTAAGCGATTACAAGGATCTCGTCAATAGATCTGCTAGCGAAGGAAGGAAATACGGGTATGAAAAAGGGAAGGAGGTAATAGTAGTAGAAGCTAAAAGACCAACCCTAAATAGTTAGCAAGAAAGATGGATTAATAACAGGCCCAAGGGACAATGGATGTAAGAGTTAATAACGGAACTGCAAAAATCGCTCAACTGCGACTACAGAAGAGTAGATTATTACCTTGCACGGAACATGGCGGTTTTAGTACATATGCAATTAGGATAGGCAAAGCCATGGTAGACCAATATTGTAGTAATGCTAACACTGTTGAAGACACAATATTCTTATACAGTCGGTGGAATAAAGAGAGAGAGAAACAGCAAGGAACAGGTTGGGGCAAAAAACAACGGCAAAAAAATACAATAGAAACTATGTTAAAATGTAAGGGAAGTTGGGATCAATTACAGGAAAGACTCAGGAGAATAATGAGGACAAGGAAGTGGAAGAAGGAGAACAAAATAGACGGGAACTAGAGAACGAGACGTGAATAAAGAATAGACTTGCTCAGAGCATTCATGAAGTTGATGTCTGATGGGACGATATTTTAGAAGAATATAAATGCACTTTACCTCCACCCCACTACCCAAGAAAATAATTCCATACTGTAGTCAGTACTGCTTGTACATATAGTAAGAGCTGATAGCACACTCAATTTCCATACTCAACGCCCGACGCGTCATCCGTATACAATATTAATAAAATAGGACACTTCGCAGATGATTGACATAAAGAATAAATAGCAATGGTCCCAGAATAGACCGTTGCGGCACACCGTACTTGATATTACGCCACATCGATTATATTGGTTGCCCAGAGTCGTCTAGCTCACCGCCCTCTGCCTGCTATGTCACAAATGACAGCCATGAAAAAGTGAGCTCAAAGTAGATCTAGGTAGGTCTATTAAAGGAGCATTGTAAGCTCAACAAACATATGAATAGTATGAGTTTAACAAAAGAAGCGGCAAGTAGATTCTGTCAAGAGGAAGAGGAAGTCGCGATTCATGTATTGTGCTAATGTGAAGGTCGGACAAGAACGCGGTTCTTACAACTGGCAAATCAGTATCCTAAAGCGGAACTAAATTTAAAAGAACCACACTCGAAGTGGCTAAGCTTAATCGAAACAGTAGAACGAGAGGAAGTACTCAAGCGAGGGTTGAGTACAACGATAGATCTAGAAAGGTCGCAGTGGAACAGGAACACGGCCACCTCAATTATCTGTCTATGTGACAAATACGATTTTATCTATTTTTATGCTATGCCACGAAAACCAATGGCTTCAAAATTTCCTAAAAGGACACATTGATGAACACCGTCTTTGTCAAGTCCATCAACAAATATGGAAGCACTTCCCTATTGTTAAAATCAATAATTTCTTCTTCAACATTGGTATGCCATTGGTATGTTGCTCTCCATGCAGACCTGTTAGTAATATATCCATTTAGACTATGATTTAACAAATGTCGTTTGTCAATAAAATTTTGAATACTTGAATACACAATTTTTTCAAATACTTTAGAATTATTAGATATAATAGCAACAGGTCTCTAACTTTTAAAGTGAATTTTATTATCTTTCTTGTATATTGGTTTTATTAGAGTGGAGTTTAATTGCGTAAAAAAGATACCAGTGATGAATTAACTATTTACTATGTGTACCAACAGGCAATCAGTACAGGGTTTCAGAAGATTTGCGAGTATCTCATCTTCACCAATGGCGGTGGTACTATTCAGATTTTGTTTTGTAGTTGTAACCTCCGGTGCCGTCTGTAAAAAAGATAGAAAATATCTGCGATGTCCATTGTACATTACAACAGCTATAATCTGGATAATTTTTCATATTGTGACAACAACAGACGTTGATGAGTGACCTTTACGAAATTTGCTGAAATAAGACAAACCATATCTAAAAACTACACTTGGATGGTTCTTTATGGCCGAAAACAAAATAAAGTCGTCTGATGCATTGTTTAGGCGTCAAGTAACACTTGAAATCATATAAAATCATGACTTGAAAATTTTCACGGCAATATCATATTTTTATCAAAACTGCTTTCTTTTAAATGCTCTGTAAATTGAATCGCAAACTGAATTATTTGTTAAAGACGCCAAATTTTGTGAAGATGATAGTTGGATTACCTAAATCGGACAAACGATGGAAATAGCCCAAACAACTACTCAATTAATCATCCATCGTGAACCGTTTCTCGTATGAACTATAAATTCGGTATGCGCCGAAATTAAAAAGGTCTTTTAGACAATATGAAAAGGCCAAACTTGCCAAGGAAGTGAACCATCTAACCTTTTTCTACAAAGCAAGACAACATAACATCATCTCCAAAAGCTTAATAATAAAACCTCCAGTAGCAAGCATCAGAGCATAAAAGATTGCGAAGAGAGTCAGCGACACACTAGTTTGGGAAACAAACGAATTACCATCGACTCGCCAAGACAGCAATCCTGACTGCAGAAGACCATCAAACAACAAGAAAGATGAAGAAGACAGCATATATGGTTACAACACCGAACGCTAAAGGTATACCAAGCCTGAAAATCAAGAACGTCTGCCTATCCTTGATTAGAGAATATTGTACACAGAAGAACAATAACATCGGAAACGGAGACAGAATAAACGGGATAACCACATTGCTCATAGAAGCACTACTGTCCATCATGTTTGCGCAGGTACATGTAGCTTAAATAAAAGTTTTAAGAAACGATATTCTGCCTCTCGCCTCCCGATAGCTCAGTGGTTATTGTGCTTGATTCAGAAAAAGTTTAAATTTATAGACCAGGTGCGAATCTCGCACGAGTACATTTCGCTAAAAAATTGGGGGAAGGCATATGCGTCAGACTATAAGTTTGGCTAGGAACAGCCCTTCTCAGGGCTACTCTGAAGACGTCAGTTGATTAATTGCCGAAACATCGGATTATATAAATTTAACAAACGATGGAAATAGCCCAAACAACTACTCAAATACTCGAAAAACGCGGGTCACTTAAACTACTAGATTCCAGAAATTTTCCTAGCGGCCCTTGTATGATGTAATTGTGCCAAATTTCGAGGAAATTGAAAGATTATGATGATATTTCATGTTTTCCTAAGTTGCATTTAATAAATTAATGTTCTTTAATATTGTAAGCAGGAATTATATTTTAAACGTCTATAGCTAACGGATGACGCCTTACTTTCCTAACGAGAATGCTTAGGGAAGAATGACCGAAACTGAAACGAGTTTCGACGTTAGTCATCGTTCATTCTAAAAATATGAAATGACTTCCTGATTCGAGCCACTATTTACGTTGATTTTTGTAAATGTATAGGGTCTAAACAGGCGAAAGAAAGAAGAAAAATATTACGCACGCATATAATATAATAATTACGTTAAGGATCTTCATTTATAAAGCATACATAAATAAATATTTCATAACGTTTTCCATAACAATGAAAAGTCTCGTGAGTCGAAAGTTTTTTTCGAGTCGACCGTATAATACTAGCTTCCTGTGTGTATTTTGTGTTCCCATTAAAATGTCATTTCGCTAAAACATGCAATCCCGAGATCTCCGTTCTGAATGCGTGATCAATTACGGGCGGAGAATCCCACGTCCCTGGTTTGTACTCCTCACGGGTTAGGACGCCGCCGTCGCCCATCCCACAGTATCGGGGTGCTTCTGTTGAATTATAGACGGGAATCGAAAGGAAAATGGATCATTTCTGTGTTATTCGAGACGGTAAACTTTTAGATATGACACGAGGTTTCTCAAAGTTTGTTCCGTGTTGTTGCCACGTCCATCATACTTGGTTATTTGATTTGGAAAAAAACTTGAACATCAAATATATTAAGATGTACTCAATATGAGGTTTTATTAGAACTGTAAATTGCCTTTACGCATTCATAAAGAACAAAATTTGTAAGAAAACTAACACAATAATTAACAGTATTTATTCTACTACCTTATTACCTTATGACTTAGGGAGACGTAACTACTTTAAATGAGATGGTCCAATACAATTCCATTAATAGGTTCAACTCTTATGCCTACTTATAATCCAATATCATAAAACTAATATTTATCACACACCGTTGTATATTTATATTCAAATGTTTTCCATAAAAAGTATTTAGTATTTATTAGCAGTTATTAAATGGGGAAAGTGAGACTGAAAGAGGCGAAGATGAAGGTATATTGCAAGAAATTCAATGTCAGAAAGGGGAGCCTCCTCCAAATAAAGAACAGATTGAAGAAATAATAGAAAAGCTTAAAAATAACAAAAGCCCGGGTAGTGATGGAATAACGGCAGAGATGTTTAAATATGGAGGGCAAAGCTTAATGGAACGTATACAAAAATTAATAGAAGAAATATGGAGGCAGGAGAAAATACCGAGAGAATGGACGCAGGCAATAATTTGTCCGTTACATAAAAAAGGAGATAGAAGTGAATGCCACAATTATAGGGGTGTGTCCCTACTAAATGTGGCGTATAAGATAATGGAAACACATATAAAGAATAAATTGGTGGAGCAAACGGAGTGTATTATTGGTGAGTACCAATGTGGTTTTAGAAGGGGTAGGAGCACCATCGATCAAATATTTACGCTAAAGGAAATACAAGCTGAAAGTCATGAGTACGAGATACCAACGATGGTGCTCTTTATTGATTTCAAGCAAGCATACGATAAGGTGAAGAGAAAAGAACTTTACATCGCATTGAAGGAGCTAGGAGTTAACAGTAAACTAGTAAAAATGATAGAGATAACCTTGCAAGGAACAGAAAGTATGGTCAGAATATTAGGAAAAACATCTGAAAAGTTCAAAATCAGAGAAGGTGTTAGGCAAGGAGACCCACTGTCGTCGGCTCTTTTTAATATAGTATTGGAAAAAGCTATGAGACAAGCCAATATTAGTAGGAATGGGCTATTATACCAGAGGAGGCATCAGTGTTTGGCATTTGCGATGACTTGGTGATCCTGACAAGAAGTAAGGAAGAATTAAAGTGTACATTGAGGAGAATGGAGGAAAAAGTAAGAGCAATGGGATTATATATAAATGAGGAAAAGACCAAATATATGGAGTGGACGCGGAAAGAGTTTCAAAAGGGAAATCACCTAGAGGTAACAGCTACAGGAGGCAAAGAATATCAATTCGAAGAAGTGGATCGATTTACTTACCTGGGAAGTGTATTTACGAGGAAACCAGATAGCGTGAATGCAGAAATACAAGCGAGAATATTGGCAGGAAGTCAATGTGTAGGAGGCCTTAATGGAATATTGAAAAGCAAAAATGTATCAAGAAAGGCAAAGATTAAAATGTATACGACTGTAATAAGACCAATAGTTACGTATGCGTGTGACACATGGGTATTGAATAAGGTGGAAGAAAAAAGGTTAGAGGTGTGGGAAAGGAAGGTGCTTAGGAGGATATTTGGCGGAAAGAAAATAGGAGACATATGGATAAGGATAACAAATGATGAAGTGAGAGAACTTTAGAAGGAAATAAATATAATAGGAGTCATAAGAGCACAAAGATTGCGATGGTTAGGACACATGGAGAGGATGTCTGAAGCAAGAATACCTAAGGCATTACTGACAAGAAGTATTGGAGGAAAGAGAAGGAGAGGTCGACCGAGAGCAAGGTGGAAGGAGGAAGTAGAGAAGGACATAGAAATATTGAAAATTGTCAGATGGATGGTAAAGGCTAGAGATAGAAAGCTATGGAAAAGAACGATTAATCAAACCATGGACCTACTAGGTTCGCAGAGCTAGTTATATATATATATATATATATATATTTATTAATAATAATAATATTTATTATTATTATAATTCTAATCTTTATTGCCTGAAAAAGATATGCATCCATACAATAGACTATACATAATACATAAAAAACACTGGAGTTAAGATTTTCGCTACCAGATTAAGCCATTATTACCCAACGTTGCGTAAATGCAACATTTTAGAAAATTTTTTTCTTCTATAAATACTATAAAAACCGCTTTGAATATACACTGCTCAACTTTTGAACTGGTACACTTACAAGAACATATATAAATAACAATTTACTACTGTTTGAGCAACACTTTTTTGCTTAATTGATAGCATATGGTTCTGGGAAACACTTTTAAGGCGAAGAATTAAAAGAATAAAATTTAAATAACGAATTTAAAATGTTTTAATAGAAAAATAGCAAAATCTTCATTTTAGTATTACAGAAAAGTTTGTTTTGGAAAGAAAAGGTAACCAAACACTTAAAGATTAATAATACGTGGGACTTCTTCTAGCTCTTATGACCTCCTGGCAACGTCTTGGCATGCTGGAAATCAAATTCCGAATGTAATGCTGAGGAATATTTTGCCATTCTGCCAAAACGGCAGTTCGGAGCTGATGGTGATTGTTTGGATCCAATCCTCGTGATCTTATCAACCTCTTCAAGTAATTCCATACGTCCTCTATGGGATTAAGATCTGGAGAGTTCGCTGGCCAATCCATGTGCATAATATTGTTCTCTTCAAAAAATGCATTGATTTGTCTTGTTCTATGACGACGCGCGTTATCATCAACAAACACAAAACCATCGCCTATTTAATTAGCAAATGGCAACAGTACAGGTTGTAATACGTCATTAAGATACCTGACACTATTCATTGTAGCATTTCCAAGCATAAACAATTCAGTACGAGTCGCAAAAATACCTCCCTAAGTAATTGAACCATCTCCATAAGCTTGATGGTAAGTCACGTTGTTCTCAATATAGCGTTCTCCTCTGTTTCTCCAAACTCTAATTCTTCCATCTGAGCTATGGAGATGCACTTTGGTCTCGTCACTGAATAAAAAACGACTCCAATCTTCAACATTCCAATTTGCATGTTGATGTGCCCACTCTAGCCTTCTTCTTTTGTGGGCCCTGGTCAACAATGGGCATTTTTAGAAGATCTTAACCTTAAATTTACCCCATGAAGCCTTCTTCTTGCGGTTTGAGTGGATACTTGAGTACCTGTTGCATTCAATAGCTGAATTTGGAGTGTTCTTGCAGTAGAAAATCTATTCCTTCGACACTGAATCGTAATAAAACGGTCCTCCCTGACCGTTGTACTGCGATTTCGCCCTCCGCCAGGTCTATGTTGGACAGATCCAGTATCATTAAAACGCATTCGATCTCTTCTGATCACATTGTGGCTCACATTGAAATGGGCTGCAACAGTTCTTAGCGATGCACCAGTCATAAGCATTCCCATATCTTGGCTCATCTCTTCGATACTTAAACACCTTAATGGCATCTCTAAAATGCAATCAACAACTCTACATTAAAATTTATTCGAGAAATTAGCAAAAATTCTCTTGAAACTTGATAAAAGTATAAGCATCCGCGAGCTCAGTAACTGCACATATGACAGATAATAACAACAAACAACAATGGAGTCGCAAATGTCATTCGATAGACATTTGTTTGCATTCCGAAACACAGCCCTGATCATATAGGAAGTCATGCCTAACGCCTACGAAGGGTTGTTTACTTTTACTGCATGGTAAATAAGTGTACCAGTTCAAAAGTTGAGCAGTGTATATTGTGTTATAAATTGAACCATTTCCCAGCTCTTCGTGGGTACATACGTTGGAATAGTATTGAAACTAAATTCTTATTACTTTTATAAAACCGTTAAAATAGTATTTGCGAATTTGCGGAAATTAAAAAATTCGTAAATATTTATATATTAACCTACAGCTAAGTTTTTTACAATTATATGCTTATTAGACTCTTATTCTTTCATAGACGAAAATTCGTTCCAATTCATTGACAAATGACAAAACTCTTACAAAATCAGCTTTAAAGATAATGTTGCGCGTATGCAACGTTGGGAATACTAGACTTGTTGTCTGCGAGTTCCGACAAGATTAGACGTGCTAGTGTCAAATAACGTGCTTTGATAAGATTTGTTTCAGTTGCATATTAACAGTTAACGAAGTGAGTTGTGTAAATAAAATACTGTGCTTTTTATTGAAATTTCCAACGTTTGATAAAATTAACCTATTTATCCGTGAATAGTAAGTTACTTTATACTCTAATATGTATATAATCTAGTTATTATCGTTGTTATTCAGATTTATAAATATGAGTAAAGATTGGGAGATGATCCGACCGTTAACTACTGCAGAGTTGGTGGCAGAACTAGACGATTTTTATTTAGACGACATTGACGAAGTTCAAGCGGTTTATATTCCACCAACAGTTGATGAAGTCACAGACGAAGAAGACATTGACGACGATATTTTGGCAGAGGACGACAATTTGACAGACATACCGGGAACATTCGAAATTCATTCGAAACAAGTAGAAAATATTAAAGATAAAGATGAAGCCGTATCGACAGCGTCCACTTCCAGAAAAAATAAAACAGGCAAACAAAAGAAACCAAATTTAAAATGGAAGAAAATGCATCCTGTTTATAAATCAACTCCCGATACTAATGTCATAAATAATGCAGAAGACATTTTTGCTGATTTAGAGGGAAAGTGCCCTTATGATATATTTTCGTTATATTTTTCAGATGATGTTTGGAATGATATCGTAAATTTTTCTGAAAAGTACGCATACGACAATAATAGACATTCATTTAAGATAGACACACCTATGATGAAAAGATTTTTTGGAATACTGATTTTTACCGCGTATCATACCCTACCAAGCACTAAACTATACTGGTCGAAAGATGAAGACAAAGGGATTCCTCTAATTAGAATATGTATGAGCCGCAATAGGTTTATGTCCGTAAAGCAAAATCTTCATCTTTCGGACAATAATCAGCTGGACAAACAGGACCGATTTTCAAAAGTGCGACCTCTTTTTGACAGAATCAACAAAAAAAAACATACAGTTTGGTATATTTTCTAAGAATCTATCCATTGACGAGGAAATGGTGCCATACTATGGTCGGCATTCGGCCAAAATGTTCATAAAAGGTAAACCCATACGATTTTGGTTTAAATTATGGTGTTTGTGCAGTTCCGATGGCTACCTTTACAAATTTACACAGAAAAAAGAGAACTAAGTTTAAGGGAACAAGTAGTAATGAATTTGTTGTCCGTCGTAAAAAATCCGTCTTGTCACCGTATTTATTTCGACAATTTATTTACATCGCCTAACCTTTTGTGTTCATTGGGGCAAAAGGGATTTTTTGCTACCGGCACAGTAAGAGAAAACAGAACATCTAATAATACCTTAGAGTCTTGCAAAATTGTGAAAAAGAAAGATCGCGGATCATATGATTATTCTTTGGATTCTTCAAACCAAATTACGCTTGTAAGATGGAACGACAATTCTGTTGTCACTGTTGCGACCAACAATGGTACTATAGAACCTCTTGTATCTGTGAAAAGGTACAGCAGAAAAGAAAAACGTAATATTTCTGTGCAACAGCATAACGTTATAAACGACTACAATCAAAATATGGGTGGTGTAGACCTACATGATAATAGCATTGCCAACTATAGAATTCGTGTTAGAGGCAAAAAGTGGTGGTGGCCACTTTTCATCAATGTGGTTGATAGCGTGATAGTGAATTCATGGAAAGTGTACAATAGGGCTAATAATGAGAAAATGTCTCAATTTAACTTCCGTTCGTATCTGGCTGTTGCTCTTATAAAAAGTGAAGGCGCTTTTGTAGAAGATGAGAATTCTGGGACAGCAACTGGAACAAGTAAACCTAATCTTGGACGACCATCGAAATTTGCTCTTTTACCCGAAGTCAGTTTGATAAATATCAACATATCATTGTGGAGCAAGAAAATAAAGCTAGAAGTAGATGCAGGCAATATAAAAGTACCGCAATCTATATGTGCAAAAAATGTAACTGTCATTTACATCCCACCTGCTTTGAAAGTTTTCACAAACGCTAGTGGGTACGCCCAACGTTGCGTATACGCAACATTTTATTGTAGCCTTAGGTTTAAAATTTTTCAGTTTTTTTGTTTATGTGTCTCTATCTTTGTAGATATTTAATAAAACTAAATCGTTTTCTTTTCAAGATTTTAGTTATTTTTACCCTTGGGCCTTAAAACAGTAAAGTATTCAATAGTCTCTGGTTTAAATACCTTTACAATAGTTATATCAGTATAGTAGTATATTATACATGGTGTTACAAAAAAGCAGGTCAATCTGTTAACTATATGTTCTTTGGGCTTAAATAATGTGAACGTCTTTTTCAATATGTACAAGTAAACAGGATATCAGAGTTAACTTCTTAAAAGTAGTTCGTTCGTCACAAACAGTTATAATTGGCGGAAATCGATCTTGTAGACTCCGAATCTGGCACTAGAATTTACCTACAGCTCTCGAGGGCGGTGGTGATTTTCTTGATATGGAGGGGGGGACCGAAAAATTTTAGCTCAGGATATGGTACTTCTAGTTACTTGAAATTTTGCATATAGACTTAAAAGAGATGTAGCTTCCCCCGTTTCTGAGCTACGGCTGTACATATTTGACCTTTTGGAAAAGATCGCAGGAATATAAGTCATGTTCGAGCAGCCATAGTTCCGACAGTTTTCTACCTAGGATATTCACAATTTTTGTTCTAGTAGATATAATCCATATAAGTCCATATGCAATATTTCAAATCACAACATCTGGACCCTATCCGAAGCTAAGACTTTTCGCGCGCCTAACATCATATCGAACTAGTTCCGATGGCTGCAGCTAAATTCTGATGCCAGATTCAGATTCTACGGCTATGACTTCTTGTGACGATAAGGCTACTTTTAAAAAGTTAACTTTGTCGCCCTGTCGTTCAAATAAAAAGTGACATAAAGAAAGTCCACTTATTTAAGCCTAAAGAATATATAATTAACATATTGATATAAATAACAAAATAAAATAAAACAATAACTTTGTTATACCACTTTATTCACATGTAATAGTGACCGCGGTTTCGACATACAATGTCATTATCAAACTGCAAAAGTTACAGGCCTACATATATCTTATAAATGACGCAAAAATATATGGGGGTGGTTTATGATGTTATTTAAAATTACTACTATATACTTAAATATTATATACAACATTGGAAAAGAGGTGTATATATAAGATCCAACTGGTCGTTAAGAACAATATCTATTGTGTTGTTTCCGCTTTCAAAAATTTCAAGTGACTCTAAAAGATTTAATTTACGACCTTTCTCGGCCAAGTGCAATATTTTATGATGACCAAATGTATGCCTTTCTGTAATATGATGGTTTGCGAATGTTGAATCTGCCTTCTTTAGTTTATATGACCTCATGTGTTCTTTTACCCGTATAATAAAACTTCGACCAGTCTGACCTATATATACACTTTTACAATCATTACAATATAATTTGTACACTCCTGATTTATTATTGATATCTGTTTTTGGTTTTGCGTTAAAAATGAAATTACTTGTTTTTACATATGGTTTGTAAGCTATACTAACATTACTATTATTTTTTGAAATTATATTTCCAATTAGCTCGCTTATTTTACCGAAGTAAGTTAACGAGAGAAATTGTTTCAAATTAGCACTATCTTTAGGATATACTAAACTAAGGGCCACTTGTAACTGTTTTTTCTTTAGTATACTGTCAATCACGCTACTTTTATAACTATTGTTTACCGCTATTTGTTTTATAGTATTGATTTCACTAACAAAAGATTCATTAGACAAAGGAATATTTAATGCTCTATGTATCATAGAATTAAAAAATGAATGTTTGTGTGTCTTAGGGTGTAGTGAATCTTTGGGAATAATGCAATCAGTAAAAGTAGGTTTACGATATATATCAAAATTTAAGCTCTGATCTAATTTGTTTAATTTAAATCCAGGAAGTTAATGCTGCTATTCTCTTCTATTTCTACTGTAAAATTGATATTAGAATTGATTGAATTTATGTAGTTCAGAAATGTTTGTAGTTGTCTATGAGTACCCTTAAAGCAAGCTAGGATGTCGTCTACATACCGATACCAAATTTAATATGTTTTTTACCTAGTTGTGATGAAAGAATTTTTTCTGTAATATGCTCCATGAAAATTTCAGCTAATAGAGGACTTAGAGGTGAGCCCATTGTCAGCCCTTCTGTTTGTTTGTAGAATTTGTTGTTAAATGCAAAGTAACTTTGGTTTGTGACTAACTCCGTTAGATATATGATTTCGTGTATAACAACCGGATTTGTATTTTCTTTACTAATATGTTTTCTATTAACCTTAAGCATTCCTTATGTGGTATTTTTGAAAACATGTTGGAAACGTCAAATGATACCAGGATTTCTGTCTTTTGTATATTACAATCTTTTAATTTAGCTGTTAACTGTATTGTGTTTTTTTATGGAAAAGCTATCTGTAAATTCGGTATATTGTCTAATTATATTATGTTTACTTTCCGGCTAATTTTCTACTGGCGCAAGAAATAAACGAAACAACTGGTCTGATGGGTGCTTCCTCTTTGTGAATTTTTACTAAACCGTATAATCAGTCAGACGAGCATTGCAAAGTATTAATCACAAAGTCATAGAAAACAACCTCACGATAACAAAAGCAGATAAGGAAATTCGTCTATAATATTAACTAAAGGTGATTATGAAAATAAAGTTAAGAAATTTATAGACGACAATAGTATCATAGAATTGAAAAAGGACACCACTAAACAGTATCAGGCAGAAATTAAAGAATGTGTCAAAAATTGTAATGCAGTAATCTCAAACACAGATAAGTACAAACTTTTCCATATGAATCCTTCCCCCACTAAATTATACGGTTTAGTAAAAATTCACAAAGAGGAAGCACCCATCAGACCAGTTGTTTCGTTTATTTCTTGCCCCAATTAAAAATTAGCCGAAAAATTAAACATAATAATTAGACAATATACCGAATTTACAGATAGCTCTTCCATAAAAAACGCAATACAGTTAACAGCTAAATTAAAAGATTGTAATATACAAAAGACAGAAATCCTGGTATCATTTGACGTTTCCAACATGTTTTCAAAAATACCACATAAGGAATGCTTAAGGTTAATAGAAAACATATTAGCAAAGAAAAATACAAACCCGGTTGTTATACACGAAATCATATCTCTAACGGAGTTAGTCACCAACCAAAGTTACTTTACAATTAACAACAAATTCTACAAATAAACAGAAGGTCTGGCAATGGGCTCACCTCTAAGTCCTCTATTAGCTGAAATTTTCATGAAGCATATTACAGAAAAAATTCTTTCATCACAACTAGGTAAAAAACATATTAAATTTTGGTATCGGTACGTAGACGACATCCTAGCTTGCTTTAAGGGTACTCATAGAAAACTACAAACATTTCTGAGCTACATATATTCAATCATTCTAATATCAATTTTACTGTAGCAATAGAAGAGAATAACAGTATTAACTTCCTGGATTTAAAATTAAACAAATTAGATCAGAGCTTAAAATTTGATATATATATATATATCGTAAACCTACTTTCACTGATTGCATTATTCCCAAAGATTCACTACACCTTAAGACACACAAACATTCATTTTTTAATTCTATGATACATAGAGCATTAAATATTCCTTTGTATAATGAATCTTTTGTTCGTGAAATCAATACTATAAAACAAATAGCGGTAAACAGTAGTTAGGTAGCGTAATTGACAGTATACTAAAAAAAAACAGTTACAAGTGGCCCTTAGTTTAGTATATCCTAAAGATAGTGCTAATTTGAAACAATTTGTCTCGTTAACTTACTCGGTAAAATAAGCGAGCAAATTGGAAATATAATTTCAAAAAATAATAGTAATGTTAGTATAGCTAACAAACATATGTAAAAACAAGTAATTTCATTTTTAACGCAAAACCTAAAACAGATATCAATAATAAATCAGGAGTGTACAAATTATATTGTAATGATTGTAAAAGTGTATATATAGGTCAGACTGGTCGAAGTTTTACTATACGGGTAAAAGAATAAATGAGGTCATATAAACTAAAGAAGACAGATTCAACATTCGCAAACTATCTTATTACAGAAAGGCATACATTTGGTCATCATAAAATATTGAATTTGGCCGAGAAAGGTCGTAAATTAAATCTTTTAGAGTCACTTGAAATTTTTAAAAGCGGAAACAACACAGCAGATATTGTTCTTAACGACCAGTTGGATCTTATATATAAACCTCTTTTCCAATGTTGTATATAATAGTTAAGTATATAGTAGTAATTTTAAATAACATCATAAACCACCCCCATATATTTTTGTGTCATTTATAATATCTATGTAGGCCTGTAACTTTTGCAGTTTGATAATGACATTGTATGTCGAAACCGCGGTCACTATTACATGTGAATAAAGTGGTATAACAGAGTTTTTGTTTTATTTTATTTTATTATTTTCAAAATTAATTACCACAAAGTTACGGCTACCAGTATTAGTATTGATATAATTTTTTGTAACACCATGTATACTTTTGTCTACCAAGTTAAAATAAATGTTTGTTTCAAACAGAGACCTTACAACAATGGACAGAATCTTAACGTTAAACTTTAAAATTCTTGATAATTTAATTATTTCACTTTTATTTTTGATGAAAATAAAAAATAGCCATCTATACGAATTACTATATACGCACGTACGAAATGAGATAAATTAATATTTACTATGATAAATTTAGGTCCCTCGAATCGGAAAAAAAGCGACACAAAAATCGTTTTTTTTCGAGGAATAAAGTCAAAACACCGGTAACAGAATAAATAATACCTTGATATATATGGTCTGAGTTGGGTTGGAAAATTAAAATCTTATTTAATTAAATTGAATTAAAAACAGAACAATGCTAATGTGATTTTAATCTAGTGTACATCATGAAACCACTGTAGGTACCAGTGCCAGAAAGAGACTGCTCTCTTGTGTTTAGATTAATGTAAAAATTTGAACAAGAGCAAAGTTTCTAAAAAAACTCGTTAGTCGTAGTTGGTCTCATTAAACAAAATTAGTGACCTTTTTGAAATTAACAGCATTATTATTTTGGTGTACATGAGCGGCTAGTGTACACTTCTTATGTTAGACATGAGTATGACTTCTGTGTTGTATGCTTCTTTCTCGAAATTTTTGAGCGGTTTGTTTAATGCATGCTTAAGAGCAGTCTTGACGTTTAACCAGATATACTATGTGATTCTGTTGTACAGTTGGAACCGTTGCTTTGAGCCTGGTGAAGAACTTTTTGCAAAGGTTGGCAAAAGTAAAGGCTATCCTGATATTGTTGTTTTTAAATGATATCTTTATTTTGTATGTACGATTTGGAATATAAATTAAAGATTTATATATAATTAGGGTGTGTGCATATGTGTGTGTGTGTGTGTGTGTGTGTGTGTGTGTGTGTGTGTGATATTTTCCCAATCAGCTAGCAATCTAGGTAATAGCACACTAGAATTGTTAGTTGGTAAAGAAAATTTTGGCCCCTTGGCGAGAATATACGACAGTATCCAGAAGTTCTTTGTTTATTAGGTTCTTAAAAAATTGATCATTGTTATTATTATTGGGTTATCTCACATGAGCAGTATACAGGCTGCGAACTGACCACGTACTCCGTGAAATTTGTAGTGAACTTGAAAGTACCTTCTGTTCTAGTATGTCTTGTATATTTATGTGTATATGTGTATCGTGTGTGTTGTGTCTTATTCAAGAATGTTTTAGTGTTTTTGTTTCTGTGAAATGTGTTGTATGTGTATGTGAGTATGAATCTTTATTGGTTATTTACAAAAGGGAAGTACGATAACTGCCCAATATTATACTAATATACAAATACCTTTCGACGTAAAAATTCCGTTAGAATAAAGCGTCCTCTCATTTATGGTAACCTATGGTAAGCTATGGTTACCGGTACATTTGTCGAATTTATATACGAATTGATTCTTCATTTTTTCGTTAGTCCAATGATTTGAAAAATAGCTTAGTGGAAAGAGATTTTGGACAAATGAGGAGGCACCTATGTATTGTTACGCTCCGCATATAAGAATATTTTAATTTAATTTTAAATGATATGTTTCTTCTTTAAATATCTCGATTTAAAATATTTAACTTAAGACATTTTTTCTGTACATATTCGTTTGCAAAGAGAAAGCATTTCTTTTGTTATATCCCTGACCGAGAAACCCTTGGTTTTCTACCTGACCCTGTGGAATATCTAAATACATTTCATTAAATTCTTTTAATTCAATTACACATCCTATGGTGTTTCATATCATTAGAAAGCTTATTTCACAGGGGATATTTTAATAATATTTATGCCATCGATAGAGCACCTCTTCAGGTCGCGCTTCTTATTAATTATTATTCAAGATATCGGCCCTCTCTTCGACTTTTCAAAACCAGTGTTCTATCGACACAAACTATAAGTCATCTTCTCTTTACAACCTTCGTAAGTTAAACATCTTACTCATCGTGCTGTTCAAGTACACGATGCCACTCACCACGCTGCCCGGCGTCTTTCGCGTCTAAGGTAATCTTTATTGTTCTATATATATTATCCTTTTAAGCGATCCATATTAATTCACATTAATTTAACTAATTAATTTCTTATTCCTCCGGCCAAACATCGCTCTACATATACTTGACCAAATATATCTTCGCAGACCACGTGGCCAACTATCTGCGCAAATCAAAGGTAACCATGTATTGTTCGATACAGAGATTATTTTATATTAATATATATTAATTAACCCTTAATTTACTGCTCAATTTAACGTTCGTTTCAGTGTATTTTGTGTTAATTTTCAATTACGAATTTACCACTCCTCGTGTATCAAAGTAATATTACTTTGATTAATTACTTTTAAATATACCAATTTCAATTTCTTCTTATGTAAATATAAATTCAAACTTTAAGGACAACGCTCCTGTGTTTTATTTAGTTAGTAAGTTGTAGTATATTTATTTAATTAACCATTGTCACACACGTCCTGGAACTTTGACGAAACTTCACCAGCACCACTAATTACTTTATTATCAAATAATTTCATTATTATTAGCACGATAACTACACCCCAATATCCAGCGAAGCCGCCGTTTGTAATAAGTGGCGCCCAACGTGGGGCAAAATTTGATTAAGTGTAATCAACGAGTCCACAGCAACATGGTGAAGTCAAAGAAACAACAGGAAAACTCTTCTAATTCCAAGTCGAATGATTTGGTGGCGCCTAACGAAAACTCATCAGAGATACAATCTTTAATCAATGTTTTACAGGAATTTTGTAGATCAGTGCAACACCACGTGTATCACCTCCAAAGCCGGATGTTTTTAGTGGTGATATTTTTCAGGACCCTGAAGTATTCCTCCAACAACAAGAAGCATATCTGAAAGCAGAAACGCTAAGCCCTGCACGAACTATAATTGAAATCGCAACATACCTTCACGGAGAAGCAGCATTATGGTTTGAGCAATTTGATAATCAAATGGATTCTTTTGAATGTTTTAGCGAATTATTTCTTGAACGTTACAAGTCGAACGAACGTAAAGACAAACTTCATGAAATTTTATACGGACATTTTCAGCAAGAGAATGAACGCGCAGTTCCTTTTCTCTTGAAGAAAAAACGATTGTGCAATCGTTTATATCCAAATTCGGACGATACGAAGATCGCCGCGTTAATCAAGAGGCAATTACGATTTGAATACAAAGTGATGTTAGGACCGAAACCTCTAAACATCGAAAGCGCTAAGAGAAGCATGCATGGAAATAGGCAACCACATCCATGGCGATCCAGCAGATATTTACGGAAGTAAGATATTGTCTTTATCATCTAAATCAATTTCAGGCAACAAAGTGAAGCAATTAACGACGAAAGGATTACCGCCATGTGATTACAGTTCTGATAATCACTGGTAAACAAAAACCATCGTTAAATTATATACAGCATAATTTATCATCGAAAACACCTCGTATATGTGTGAAAGTCCAGGACACTCTGTCGACGCCATCATGGACACCGCAGCGACGCATAACTTTGTCGCTCCTGCAATCGTTCAACGCATAACATCATACAAGGTCAGTACAGCATCATTAGGACACAAATTTGCACATATGACTATTACCGGAACTGGAATCGTAGGTGCACGCATCCAGAATCAAGTGATAGAAATCCCTGTTCTAATTGCTCCGGATTTGCGAGAAAATCTAATATTGGGAATGCCATTCTTCGAAACGCAAGAAGCGGTATTAAATATAGGACGACGCTGTTTACGTTTTGGTAAGAAAAATCGTAATAGAACTAAATTCTTTACAGCTCCCGAATCTTACCATGAAACCAAATATAATCCTACAATTAACCCTACCCCACCACCACGCGCAATCGAGTATTATCAAATAATTTCATTATTATTAGCACGGCAACCACACCCCAATATTCAGCGAAGCCGCCGTTTGTAATAGTATCTATGTAACAAAAGGTCCGAGATAAAAATTTAAATACTATTTGCTCAAATTTTTGACTTTAATTGAACTATGTGAAAATTTAACGGTTAACATAATTTCTAAACAATAAGAATATACTATAATGCAGCTAGCGGCCCATGGTCTTCGATTAGTTGTAGTTTTGTTCTTAAGTGTTTCATAAGTGAATGGATGGTGGCCCGAATCTTTTGATAAATTCTCCTCCTTAATTGTTCTTCGTCATCGGCCTTCCAGCCATTATCGTAAACTTTTCTGCTTAATAAAGCCGAAAATTCTCCGATGGGTCATGCTTGGGGAACATTAGGTGGATTATCTTCTCAGGGTACAAATGAGACACTATTGACCTGCAACCATTATCTAGTTTCCTTGGCAAAATAGCAAGAAGTTATGTCAGTGCAGAACATTATTTCATCGTTATTGTGACGATGGTTTATAAATCGTAACAGTTTAGGTAAACATCTTTGTATATAAAGAATTGCAGTGACGGTTTCTCCTCTAACATGCACCTACATATGGTTGCGGTGCACCTGCTAGAGAAATGGCGCACCACACCAGAATTTTATCTTCAAATTTAGCTTGTACTTTATATTTCACATTGTCCGGAGCTGCATTGAATTGCTCGGTAATAGAATCTATCGTTACCCTTTACCTCAGAGTTAGATAACTCGCAAAATGGTGGCTGGGTTGTTTGAAAAGTGTTGAACACTTAGTGCTCGGCAGCTGTGTATTTTGGGAATTGTCTTCTTTTTTTAAATGTCATTCTAGTTCCCTTAATTTCCCGATCTGCAGTCATGTATGATACTATACATACTGCCTTCCAAATCTTCGCGTAGATGCACCAATTCTTTCTTTTGCACTTCCTCCAGTCTACCTGCTTTGACATCAGTCAACATCCGAGGCCTTCCACTTTTTGGTAGATTAAGACAAGGTATTCCTTCCTCAGATTGCTTCACTGTTTCGTAAATTGCTGCCGGGAGATATTAGGTCCTTGAAATATATTCACAATATTCACTTTTCGCATTCGGCCACATAAATTAGAGATGTTTTTTCGGATTTCGATTTTGTATGCGATGACACTAAAGTTTATCTAGGACACCTGTCATTTATGTTGACAAGGTTTGTTTTAATAAACTCCCAGCAATTGCAGCTAAATAAAACTCGTTTCTAAGTCATGAAAATTGGTTGCGAAATTTGTCTCAAAACTTTTATTACATACGTTAGTCGCAACGAATACTTGTTTTGACGAACTTCTGAAAGATAAACAGCTTAAAAAGATCGCTGTGCTAAGTATATAGAATTAGATTGAGTTAGAATTATGTTTAAAAATAAAATGTATTTCTTAGATTAAAATAAGTATTTTATTGAACAGTCGCGTTCCAGTCAAATCACCCTATGGTATATGCATACTACCAGTGGCGGCTCTTTAATGAGAGCATATGAGCAATTGCACCCCCTGGAATTATGAAACAAAACAAACCAAGCGGCGACTAACTGTGAAAGTATTTATTTATTATGTATATTATGTATTCATACTTTCATAGTTATTGACGAGGAACGTGGCACGCTAACAACGTACATACGCCAATCGTCGTCACAGATATACTGAGCAAAGCCCAACTCTGGCTCTGTTAAGGCATTAACATTACATTGATGGTGGGGAGAACTGTATTTTGCCGTACTTCAATGTCGTATAATACATAGCGTTGGAGCAACTGAACCAGACTGCTCTCGGGCGTTGTTACAATAATTCCGTGTCTTTTTTAGAGAACAACGCGTTTTCGCGTTAACGTATAATGAAAAAATCGCAGTAAAAAATCTTAAACGGCCGATGCCTCAATTATGTTTAGAAAATAAACAATCTGTTAAAGGTAAAGACGTTCTAAGAAAATTCAAAATGAATATTTATCAGAAAAATGACTGGATTTGTGGGTGTGAAATTAAAAGTACTTTGTTTTGTTTTCCGTGTCTTTTGTTTGGCGGTGAACCGTCTTGGTCAAAGAACGGAATAAGAGACTTAATTCATCTTAGTGCTAAAATTATTAAACATAAAAATTCCGAAGGGCATTTGAAAAATATATTTAGTCTAAGAATGTTAGGAAAAAATAACATTCAGAATGTTTTAGATTCATCATATAGAAAAGCAATGCAACAACACAATGAAAAGGTAACAAAAAATAGGTATGTGTTAAATTTAATAATAAATTGCACTAGATTTTGTGGCGCGTTTGAACTGGCACTTCGGGGTCACGATGAACAGCAAACGTCGAATAACAAGGGCATTTTTCGGGAATTGATAAATTTTACGGCAGAATTGGATAAATCGCTCAGAGATCACATCGAAGCAGCACCGGTTTTTAAGGGATTATCAAAAACGATACAGAATGAGCTGCTTGCTGCAATGTTGAACGTGTATCAGGAACAAGTTGCCAGTGAAATTAAAGCAACCGACTTCATATCTGTGATAGCTGATGAAACCACAGATGTGTCCAATCAGTTTCAGTTGGTGGTTGTTTTAAGATATATTGTGAACGCGAGATCGGTCGAAAGATTTTGGAAATTTCTTCTGCCTAGTGGACATGATGCTAATTCTTTATCTGCCTCCAACCTTAACGAAATTAGTTTGCTTGTTGATGACCCAGAAAAACTGATTGCACAGAGCTATGATGGGGCAGCAGTCATGAGTGGTGCTATTAACGGCGTGCAAAGCCATGTCCTAGACCAGTATCCAAGGGCTAATTTTGTACATTGTTATGCAAATCAGACAAATCTAATTATGTCACATGCTACATCGAGCAGTAGTAATTGCAGAATTTTTTTGCCAATCTGACGGGATTATGTACATTTTTCTCCACTTCACCACAACGAGCTGCAAGATTGGAAGAATTCCTTCAGAGAAAAAGCTTACCTCGTTCTTCAATTCTAGGACAGTGAATACAATATATTAGCACCGAGAAAAAATAATTGAAGCTCTAGAACAAATCGAGGGAGAAGCTAGTTTACAAACTACCATTCATCAAGCTAGTTCCAATTTGCGAATTTTAGAGGAGGAAAATTTTATCTATTGGTTAACTTTCTTTCATAAAATTATGCCACATGTGGACATATTGTTTAATCTACAAAATGTCAATACAGATGCATTAAAAATCAAGAATAATTTAGATAATTTTGAACGCGCTATTGGAAAAATTCGAACCGAAATCGCTGACACAGATAATCAGTTGGTTAAACAAAATGACCCAGAACTGACTCCTCGACCATCAAAGCGGCGAAGAGTAACTGATGGTAGCCAAAGGAGGAGGGAAACTATTGAAGTGTGCGATATTATTTTGCTAAAAATGAAACTAGATTTCGGTATACAGGGCACTTAATATTAGCAAACTTAATTTCTTTTAAACAGTTCTCCTCTTTCCAAAAAAAAATTCCGGAAGATTGCCTTAAAGAAGCTGTAAAATTTTATCCATGCCTCAGTGAAAGCAGACTACGAACTAAATTAAGCGTTCTATATTCTAGAAAAGAATTTAGGCAAAATATAGAAGTCGGTGCTGTAGGTCTGCTAGATCTTCTGCTGGATGGATTAAGCGACACCTTTAATGAAGTTGTTACGCTTTTAAAAATTGTCATTGCAATCCCAATGACAACGTCCGAAGCGGAACGCCAGTTTTCACGGCTGAAGAGAATAAAAACTTTCCTGGGAAATACAATGAAAGAAGAGAGATTAAATGCCCTTACTATGTTATCTTGTGAAAAAGAATGTATAAATGATTTCCAAAACTTTAATAAAAAAGTGATAGAACTGTTCTGCAAGTCAAATGAACTTCGTTTATCGTCAGATGTAATTAAACTGTGTAGTGTAATATTTACTATTCCCTCAAAACAAACTCTACAATGAACAGTACCTGTCTGGAACAGTACGTCGGTGAAATTTATAAGGATTGGGTAAGCGTTTTTGTATTGCATTTTTTAATTTTGAAATTATGCACTCCCTATGTGAACCACCCCGAGCCGCCACTGCATACTACAATTAACATTTTCCTTTTTATATTCTTACATTACTAACTTTCACTTCTATAGTATCTTTTACGTCCATTCATTCGATGTTGTATATGTCGGCATCTTATTTCACGAACTTTATGTATATTTCTATTTTTAGAACTGCCCGTTAGTAACTCGAGAGCACTCAACCGTCGCACTACATAAATTGGATGCATACGGAGAACACAATATCTTTGGAGTACACTCTTGTAACAACCACTAGACTTTTAAAAATGAAGAAAATCCTGTTTTAATGAAAGATTATATGTGTCAGACAGAAATACTACTAAACACGAATGAAAGTATATTCTTCAATCACCGTCATATAAATTTCTTATTATAGATAGTTATTATTTATAAATGAATTCGTTCTTTTACCTATTATATATTAAAGACCAGACACAGTTTAGGTATCAGGAACTTCTTAGCGGTTTTATTAAATTTTAGTAAAAGTTACTCTTTATTATATTACACATAAATAATTTTATTAGCGATTTTTGATGACAGTTTTTTCTTCTTAAAAACATTTTAGAATATAATAAAAGTAACAACTTTTCAGTAAAAATGTAATTAATGTGAATATTAGCAAAACTAGATTTACCATCAAAACAATGTATTCTATTTCTATCAAATAAATATTAATAAAATATATTATTTGTTTTGAAATCTATATTTTGTTCTACTAATTTTTGTCTACAGTTCTGCAGTTATTAGTAGAGCAGACCAATTTCCGTGCGCGCCATGTGCGCCGGTATGGGAGTGTAATTCGTAATATATTAGAATATGCGATAGAATAGGGACGCAACATGAGCTTGTTACCGATATAAATATAGAAGTGGAGACATTTATTCTATCAGAAATAATTAAATATATATTTGGTTTTCTGCTATTAAAGTAATATGCATAAACACACGAAAAATAAGAATAGTACATATTATAGCAGCGTTGTATGTACCTATAAATAAAATGGAAAAAGTATGAAAGCAGTGATTGTGTGCACGACAGAGGATTTAAAAAAACACTTACCGTTTTAAGCGTCTTCCAAGGATTGACAAACTGGAGAAACTCGATTGTATATTTTCAACATCAGGTGCGTTTCTAAGGTTATTTCTGAAAAACATGTCCGCTGTGAGGAAAAAATATGTTTATATTCGGAAAACGAGCGTTTTACGTCTAGTGATGTTATACTCGCATAATCAAATACTTTTTTAAGCAACTAGACGTTCCCTCACAAATACGTGTTAAGGTGTCAAAATCTGCATTTCTGTCCAAAATACTTTCAAATTTAATTAGAACACTTTCACTTTTTGCGTCTTCTACAAAACACAGCTGTGCGTGAACATCTTTAACGATTTGCAGTGATTCCTCTAACGACAGGTACTAATTTTCTAATTTTGTTATTGCTTCTTCTAGTTCCAAGTAATTCTCACGAATACTTTGTAAATCCATTTGAATCTGGGCATCTCGGTTTTTTTTCTGGCTTGTATTGATAGCTGCACTTTCTTTCGGATCGAATGATAAAAAACTACGTACTTAATTTTTTCAAAATGTTCATGATAGTAAAACCCCGTCCGTAACCATGTACACCAACGTGTCAGAATCTGCTGTGGTAGCTCAGGGGTATGGGGACACAATTCGTGAAATTTCCGAACACGTTTTGGAGAATTCTGGAATACTGCCTTTGTACTCGATATTAAACCATCTATCTCTGGATAATATCTACGTTTCTGTTCTGCCACAAGGTGTAGAGTATGGAGTTTACAAGTAATATGTAACAAGTTAGGACCATATTTTCTAAGAGACCGGCCTACAGAACACATGGTTGCGGCACCATCGGTCATAAACATTAATACTTGGTCTTTCGAAAGTTTAAATTTTTCCAAAGTATCTAATAGCACCTCTGAAATTTTTTCAGAATTACATTGTTCTAGTCGTCTGGATGCTAATAAAATTGAAGACGTTGGTTGATGTGGTTCCATATTACGCGCCATTACATTAACTACAGATTGTTTTTTGCTGTCAGTTGTTTCGTTCACACATAACAACAGTTTTTTATTTTTCAGTTCGGCTTTGATTTTATTTTCAACCTGTTTACGCACCGATGGTAAATTCCTTCGTAATGTTGTCGTGCTCGGTAATGTTTGATTCGCGTATTTACACATAGTTCATGTATAAACTGTTGTCGATTAATTTTGTTATTATTGTGCTTCGAACTGCTTATGTGTTCTTTACAACATGTTTTTGACCAACACATTAGATATATATTGCATACTACACATTTAATTTTTGAGCCATCGTATATTAAGTCCGGGAAATCCATAATAAACTTATTCACTTCGTCTGACAAAGGTCGTTTTCTCGATTTATGTGTCGACGACATTTTATTACGTATACTTACACTTACATGCAGTCTAGGCAAGTACCAAACACATACTGAATGCTTTTTATTAGTTCTGATGCAATACAATCATCCTCACATCGGCGCACATGGCGCGCACGGAAATTTGTCTGCTCTAGTTATTAGTAAATGACGCTTACAACCTAATTGTGAAGTAATTTCAAAACTGGTAAGCGTTTTACAGCACTCAGCATTTGGTGTCTTCTTTCTTGCTCTACCTGATTTGTGATTATTTTCACTAGTATTGTTTCATCGACCTTTTGTTTTGGTATAACTAAATTCGTTAACAGTTTTGATAACAATGATAGTAATAGATCTTTATTGTCCACTCGATCACTCGATATGTTACATAAGAAGTTTGCTTGTTCAAATAAGACGTAATTATGTATGTAGACTGATTACTCCCGAAAAGGAGTAGTCAACCATTAATAATTATCGATTATTTTTAATTAATTCAAGAAAATTATTAGAGTTTCCTATTTCTAATAAACTAAAATAAATAAAAATATGACAGCCACATGAAAACACCATTCCTTGTTAAAATTGCATTTTATTTTGAATAGAATTTTATTTAACCGCTTTAAAATTATTAGTTTAATATATATTTTTCTTTTGCACTTCTAAAATATTTTGTCATTTGTTATTGAAATACAATTTGTATGTTTTGAAAAGCAGATAGCGCTCTCTTTTATCATAGTATCCAAAACTAGTACATTGTTAAAGTTTTATATAATAGATGTCACCACAGGATATTAGACAAGAAAATATATATACGTTTTAGAAAAAATATCTTAGAAATTTGTTGTGTGAAATCATTATTTCATGTAAATACGTGATAATTACTTATGTAGGAATGCTATCATTTACAAAGATTTTCACAATATATGAATCTCTTAGCAATTATTTAGTATAGAGAAGGGATGCACAGACTTATAGGGAACAGGGGCCACTCGGGAAAATTATAAGCCAAGGACGGGCCACTACAAAGAATACTTATTAACACAAATATTTTTATTTTTAAATTGTATGAATTACTACAAATGATAAAAATTAAAGAACATTTAAAAATGTTTGTTGTAATTATGTAATCGCAATGTAATCTAATCATTACAATGTAATATTTCATGTTTTATTATTTTGATGAATGACATTGCATTGACCTAACAATTTTGTTTATGTTTGGCTCAACATTACTTGTCGCTACACGCAGATTTTCATTTGCCAGACGGTTTCGATTTTTTTGTTTTGTTAAGTTGTATCACTGAGCACGTTTGCTCACAAATATACGTCGATCCAAATAAGCTTGCGCATTTCAATGCATTTATTCGCAACTCTTTATAAGCGGTTTTGTCAACGCAACAGTAAAAGTCAATTCCAGCTGTATTGATTCCGGTGCATTTTCGGGTGCAATGTTGAAAGGATTGCTGAAAATGTCTAATAGAGGTTTAACTTTTTTGAACTCTAGAAAGCGATCATGAAAAGCTTATATTAAAATATCAATTTTTTCAACATAAGCGAAATTGACATTAGTTTTATTGAATTCCTCCATAATTTTTTGTAGTTCGGAAAATGGCTGTAATTGGCTGAATTGACTTGTGCCCTGAAAAGACTCAATTTGCATTGAAAGGACGAAACATGAGAGTATAACTGCGAAATCAATTGATCTTTGCCTTGGAGTCGCGTATTTAAGGCATTCAAGTGATTTGTGATATCTACAAGAAACGCTAAGTCACACAGCCAATCAGGGTTGTCGAGTTCCGACACGTCCTTTTTCTTTTCCGCCAGAAATATTTTGATTCCTTCAATCAAGTTAAGAAACCGCTCTAGTGACAACCCACGACTTAGCCACCTTATTTCAGTGTAAAACAGGGGATTACCATATTCGCTTTCAATATCCTGTAGAAATGGTGTGAATTGTCGGTGATTGAGACCTCGTGATTTTATAAAGTTTATAGTAGGTACTACAACTTTCATCACATTTTCAAATCCCAATAATTTTGAACAGAGGGCCTCTTGATGTATAGTGCAATGAAACTGCATTAATTCCTTGGTATCTAAGTTTTTGGTTTGTAAATACTCTTTTAACATAGTTATTATCCCAGATTTACCTCCAACCACTGAAGGTGCTCCGTCTGTCGTAATTCCAGATAATTTTGTTAAATCCAAATCCATTATAGAACATTTTTCCAGAAGAACCTTGAGCATGTCACTCCTCTTGGTTTGACTTGCCAAAGAACTCATACCAATCAGTTCTTCACTCACTTCAAAATTTCGCGTTACACCTCGTAAAAATATTAAGAGTTGAGCAGTGGAACTTTATATCTGTAGATTCGTCGAGTGCTATAGAAAAATACTCAAAACTTTTCGATTTCGTAGCTAATTGCTCTTCTATATTAGCTGCTAATGTGGTAAGTCTTCTTTGAACAGTCATCCGATTTAGTTGAATTTTCTCAAACATCTTTACATTTTTCGGACACCTTTTTTTGCGGCGATATCTAAACTCTGCTTAACAAACTCATCATCTTTAGAAGACCGACAAGTTTTCGCTATTATTCGAGATATTTCAAAGCTAACGTCAGTAGCTGTTTCAGCATCTTGAATTGATTTAGTAAACATAGTTTGCTGGCCTATTAGTTCCCTTTGTAAAGTGTAATTTTTTTGCCTTCGATTTTCGCCGTTTAATTTGGTAAAAGTATGATGCTGGGTTTCATAATGCCTTTTCACATTATATTCCTTCAGAATAGAAGCACTAGTCTTGCATATTAAACAGACACTTTTGTTATGCGGTGAAATAAAAAGTATTTTTCGGTCCAAATATCTTGAAACTGTCGATTTTCATCTTCAACCTTACGACTACGTTTTTTACTGGGGCCTGGTTTATCCATATCAAAATTGATATTATGTGTATTGTTACGTAGGTAGATGCCAAGTTCGAACGACGAAATATTTATTCTTCACAGATTACAATTCCAACAATATAACGTTCGCTTGTCCGTAGTTAAAACTTAACTGCCCCGATAGCGGGCGATGCATTGTATTTATACGAGTTACATAACATCGAGAACCTACAATATTGTTCGGGGCTAATACCGACGTGTTTTGCGAATCTTCGAGTAATCTAGTTGGTTCGACAGATTTTTAGTCTCGTAACAATATGCTTGGAACGACGAGGAGCATACCTGTCCTACGTAGTAAACCTGAACAAGAAAGTAGTAGGTACTTAAAGATACATATCTTACTAACAATTATAAAAGTTAGAATAAAATAAAAAGTTAAGAAATATTGATTTGGATGGATTTTTACCTACTTTTGTAGTTTTTCGAACAATTATTCTGCCGCCTCGTATTTTAATTTAATTTTATTAAAAAATATATAATCTCGTATTATAGAACTACCCACTTTATTTCAAGTTCTGTAAGACTTTATGAAGTTGCTAAAATTAAATCAATTTGCGAATATTAATATGGTTTGTAGTTTTCCGCGGTCATTGGCCGTGAGAGCTTCAGGGATTTCGGGCTGACACCGCGTTCCTGGCACTGCTTCTTTTCTAGTTTCGTTCACTGTTGTAAGTAAGTGACATTTTCAAGACTGCTACTACTGTTGCGACATTGAAACTGAAGGTTTCTCAGTTTGGAAAGGGGTTATATAGGAGCTGTTCCGGGTCACTGGGGCGCTATGGTTACGGTTGAGTTTTTGAGATAGAAGGGTTTGTCAAGTATTGTGTAGAGAATATCCGTCGTTACGGTTAATATTATTGGCATGTTATAAGATCTCTATGGATTCACGTATTTTACGATTAAAGTAATAATTGATGCGGGATATAATCTGGGGAGACTGAAATTGAATTTGGTATCTAGTTACCAACCTATGTTCAGCAAACTTAGACACAGTTGCGTGCAGCACCGCTCATGTTACACAACGTGCGTGCTCATTGAACGCTTTGTCTCACCGATGTAACATTGCCACACGAGCATAAAAACACCAGGAGTTTCTAGATGATTGCCATCCATAACGAAAAAGGTGTGTGGTTTGAAGATGTTCTTGATGTTATGTTTAATAAGGATTTTGCTGATGTGGTTCATGACGCCTTATATATAAGGTAAATGGGCTTTAGAAATGGCAGAAGTGTGTTGAGAAACGAGACTGAACGGTCTAGAATTAAGGTGTTGTTTTATGGTGCGTTGAATATCGCGTTTAGAATAGTTGTTGGGTAGTGGACGTTTAGTATGAATAGCACTTGGTAATATTTATTTCTTTATTTACTCACTATACTTATACACATAGATACATCTATGACTTTTGGTGGAAGACCCGACAGGATTGCTGTCCAATAGGCGCGGCTTGGTAGGCTTGAGTACAGTCAAGCCTACCTAGCCGCGCCTATTATCGGAAGACCCAGGTAGAATGCTCTCCAATGTTAGTCGAAGTCTGACTGACTGTTGAGAGTCCGGAACGCTCCTTTTATCCCTGCCGTGGTTGCGCGGTCAGCATTCCCTTGGGGAGAGGGTGCGTCGAACGGGTAGGGGTGACTGGAGGCCGGTTGCTGGTGACGCTATCGAAGAGTGTGTAGCGGAGCGTATTGGAACTAAGGGCTCGCGCTACAATCCCCCCCTAGAGTCCAAGCCTCTAGGGTGACGAAATAGATGCGGTGGCGCGACTGGTAGTGGCTTTCTTCGGTCGTCCCCGACGGCGTAGGGGTCGGAGGGGAACTTGATTTGGTCCATGGTAGGCGACAAGGTGGGAAGTATGGTAAGTTCCCAGAGGTACTAATGGGTTATCTTGGGGGGCAACTTCATAGGAACAGGGTCCTCGTGCCTGGAGAATTACATAGGGTCCATCCCTTTTCGGACTGAGCTTAGCGGTGATGCGGTTTTGGGCCATCCTGACGGGATGACTAGTAACGAGTACCAGGTCTCCAGGGCTATACGTAGGGCCCGGACGTCGAGCCTGCTCAGCATAAGTTTTGCGGCGATCTTGCTCTTTTTCGTGCAGATCCCTGGCCTGATAGAAAGCAGTGGTCATTTGGTCCAAGCGAGGAGTGATGGCCGAAATGAAGTTGTCATCCTGGAGTACCTGACGGATGTTATGTCGCACTTCGTCTAAGGATCGCAGCTCGCGGCCGAAGGTGAGATATGCGGCGCCACATCCAATGCTTTGGCAGACAGCGCTATTCATAGCGAAGCGTATTGCCGGCAGTTCGGGTCGCCACTGATCGTGTTTGTTTTGGACTTGGGCGGTTTCAAGTCTCGATTCCTGCATTCCACGGGATTGGCGGCAGGATGATATACGGGAGTTAGTTGCTGTTCCAGCTGGAGAACATGCATGACTTGCTACATAAGGGAGCTAGTGAATTGGGCACCGTTAGTTGAACTGCCATGTTTGAAGTTTGACTGCGGGTGTTTACCATTTACTGTGATACTCGACTAACAAAATCGATCCTTCCTTATTTCTGAACCAGATTCCAGTAGGTTTTCAGCTGGATTTTATACAAGATTCCAATGGGTTTCCGATTAGACTTGCACACAAATGTTTAATGTGTTTTCCAAACCAGATTCCAATGGGGTTCCAATTGGTTACACTTGCTTCCGTGCTTCGGCCACTAGTAGGGCGTCATTGTAGTGGACGTTTAGTAAGAATAACACTTGGTAATATTTATTTCTTTATTTACTCACTATACTTATACACGTATATACATTTATGACTTTTGGTGGAAGACCCGGCAGGGTTGCTGTCCAATAAGCGCGGCAAGGTAGGCTTGACTGTACTCGGAAGACCCAGGTAGGATGCTCTCCAGTGTTAGTCGAAGTCTGACTGACTGTTGAGAGTCCGGAACGCTCCTTTTATCCCTGCCGTGGTTGCGCGGTCAGCCTTCCCTTGAGGAGAGGGTGCGTCGAACGGGTAGGGTTGACTGGAGGCCGGTTGCTGGTGGCGCTATCGAAGAGGGTGTGGCGGAGCGTGTTGGAACTAAGGGCTCGCGCTTCAGTTGTTAATTAAGATATTTGTGACATGGTTTATTTCTTTTGTTAAGGAATTAGGTTCAGATATAGAGAAGGCTTTTTGGACTAAGGAGTGTATAACGCAAGGTTTTTGTGCAGGATTATGTTGGGAAAGAGCATGTAGCTATCTGTCGGTATGCGTAGGTTTGTGATAAACGGTGCGACCTAATGAACCATCTGACTGACGATTCACGAAGACGTCTAGGAAAGGGGGGGAAATTTCCGATTAACCTCCATAGCGAAATGAATAGAACTGTGTTAGGAATTAAGAAACTTAAGGAATTTATTTAAGAAATCGTGGCCAAACGAACAGTGGATGAAACGTCGACCTGGAAGGAAGCGGTACCAAGGGAGTGAATCCAATCGGAATTCCATTCTTACTTAATTATCAATTCTATAAGACAACATGAGAGTGTAAAAAGTTATATTGAATAATCCCTTTGAAATATTTTCTATTCTAAGGATAGTCATTTTATCAATTATTTAATTTTAGATAAATTTATTTATTTTTATATTATTGACGCCAGTATAAAAAAGTAAATGAAGGTTTTAATATCAGGTAGATTTAGTATTGTTTGGATTTTCTTTGGATTAAATTAATTATGTATTAGATTCTTTTATATTAGATAACGATATATAAATTTCATAGTCCGCAAAAAAATATTTTATTTTCAGCTACATGGGATGTTTTGCTAAATATTATGCTTTCTACTCTACTGAATCCAAAAATGATCTCCATTTTCCCGAATCACGTACAACTTTTTTTGCAAAATACAAATGTAAGTTTAATCCCATTATGCAGCAAGACTGCTTTGAGGCTTGCTTTTGAGGAATTAAGGAACAGGTGCTACTCAGATGAATTACATTCTATTTCAAAACACTTCATTAGCCCTTGAACATAGCTACAAAAAACGAGATTTGCCTTTTTGGAGAAAAATTTAGTAAATTCTCTCTCACTTATTGTCTGTACCACGAAAATGGGGTTTCGGGTGATAGTAGGTTTTTATTTCTTAGTTTTGACAACAGCAATTCGGCAGTATCTTTCGAAAGGCCTAAATATTTTACCAGGTCATCGAACTCGCTCTGAGCAAAAAGTTGTGTCCCTCATCAACTGAAAAATCTGCACTAGATTGGTCCTGAGAAGGTAATGTATTTTCATGCTCAGAATAACACAGGATATCATCCAAACTAGAAGGTGGGTGTGAAACTGGTAGTCCAGAACTATGAAGCATTGGACGAATGGCTGCATTAAGGTTTGGATAAACCTAAAACCTAAAAATAATTTTTTTTTTTCTATTTTTTGTGTTATCTACTGAACGGAAATAGCAGCCGGTAGTGTGATTTTGTTGTTCACTCCACATAATAGAAATCCCAAAACGAAACGAGTGTTTTTTGCCGTTAGACCACGAACAAAAATCTTCCTCGCGCAAAGCCCAGGCTTTGTCTTGACCTTCAAGTTTCAGCTTCAAGTAAGCAAAGTCTACTTTCTTCACGAAATCACTTATGTGTAAATGGGATTTAAGTAAAACACTTATACTAATTTCCAGTATATATTACACTTTATTATATATTAATAAATAGATGACATGTTTCACTACGATGTAGCTTCTTCGGATCTTATATTACTACTACAGTACAGTACTACAGTAGTAATATAAGATCCGAAGAATCTACATCGTAGTGAAACATGTCATCTATTTATTAATATATAATAAAGTGTAATATATACTGGAAATTAGTGTAAGTGTTTTACTTAAATCCCATTTACATATAATGGATTTTCAGCAAGTATCGGCCGATTCAATTAAATTAAAAAAAAAAATCACTTATGTTTCTTTCAGTGTATTCACCACAAATCAAACAAAAGAAATAACACAAGTAACTATAATGTATAATTAAAAACACGAGTACAATCACGTTTGAATACAAAATATAAACAGAGTGTGAGTAAGTATAGAGCAACCAAGATCCTGAACTTATTTATCATGTTGAAACATGATGAAATCTGATGGTAAGCTTGTTTATATTAATTAATAATACCTTGACACATATGTATAAACATGCTCAAAGTAGCCAGTAAGATTTCTCACTTTTCGCACTACGAACACAAGTTTTGCAAGAAAACCTGGCGAGATTTAGTTTTCGATTATTTTTGCCGGTTTTAGTGATTAAAAACTATAAGAAACAGTATATAATTCTGTCCAGTTGACTACAGAGCTGTGTAATTAGTTTCAGAATTTGTTGTCAAAGTCGATTGTATTTTCAATAAGTTCTAATAAAAATTTAAGGGATAAATACTTAAATTTCAAATAATACCAAAAATATTTTTGTTATCTATTTCTCATAAAAATAATAATTTTGAGAACAAAAGTGTATAATGACTCTGAAATTCAGTAATTTTTGTCTTTCTATTTTGAATTAAGAAAAATAAGAATATTTAAAATAAATAAATAATCGTTTTACAATAATTAATAGTTATAATACTCTTGATAACATATTGTTACATAAGATAAATGTTACATGTAGATAAAGTTTTATATCACATTTAGTTCATTATATTCGTTATTTTCTTTTTGATCTCGGCTATGCCATCTAGAATAGATTGTGTGCAATGATTTTGACCACGATTTGTAGGTGCAATTTTATTGGATTATGCTCTTAGACGTGTGAGCGTGAGGTTTGTTTCTTAGCGTGGTCCATAAAGCAAGATAAGGCCACGTTATACTTTAATTTTTATGGTAATTTTCGCTATCAAGCGGTGTATGTGATAGCTAGTGGAAAGCCTTCTACGTTATGAATTTGGTGGTCTTACTGCGAAGCAATTAGACGTAATTAGGCTTAGGCTTTACTTGTCTGACAATCGGGATATATATATATATATATATATATATATATATATGTATTTCGCAACGACGAAGACAGACAACCAAGCAAACAACGAAGACAGAAAATCAAGCCTACATAGTCTTGACTGAACATCTGATCAAAAGCACACGTACCAGTTGTGGGTCCATCCATCCCCATCGCAAACATACAGCCGAACGAGGTACTTCTACAAGAACTCATTTCTTTTGTGAAATTTAAATCTTCGTCGAATTGTTCTTAATCTTTTTTTATATTTGCTTTTATATCGATTTCCATTATTATTCCCACTTAAAACGGCATATTGTCTTTGTTATATTCGTATATATATATATATATATATATATATATATATATATATATATATATATATATATATTTGGAACTCTGGTAAATTATCACGTAATTTACGTATTTAATTAAGAGAATTTATTTGATTGTTGTACAATTTTATAATTAACTATAGTACATATATGGTTATAGAATTTATTTCTAAACAATTTTGTATGTAAATTAATGGGTAATCGAGTTGATTTCACATATTTCAATAATTTGAACGGCATCTTTGTGTAACATTCACGAAATATATTGCATTGATCGCCACCACGCAAACCATAGGCGTGCTAGAGAGAATTAAAACTATAACTAGATTTTCTTATCCCAGATTTAAGATAATTAGAAATCGCTTGAATAACTAATTCGTCATATTTTGGTGCATTTTGCAGTTTAATATAATTTATTATATTTTTGGAGCATTTTGCAAATTTAATGTAATGTTTTTGTTTTATATTCGATATATATTAATGTAATAATATACCGAGTGTTCATTTGTCAATTGTCATTCTATTACAACGTAAATTCGTTTGCGGCTTGAAAGCCATTTTGTTAATACTTGCTTTTTTGTCAATATACGAATTAACTATTTTCGATTCCATATTTTGAATTTAGGTATGCCTACTTTAGTTTAGTTGGACCTTTTGTTTGAATTTAGCAACACTTCTCTTACTTTTCAGTTCCGAACTTCCGTACGTAAAACTAAGTGGGGCTACCTACCATCTGCTTAATTAATCCATTCTTTCGTTCTTAAATATGGTGTTCTACTCACCATTTACTTTTTTTTTCTCTTGCCTCATTGTAAAATTGAACTAAGTCCATTTTCATACATTAATCGTGTAATTAGTTTTCAAACTCAAATTTTAGTAGTATTTTTCTTAATAGTATCAATCTCGCATATCAGATTGTTTAAAGTAAAGAAATTTGAGTAAATTAAATTAGTACTTCTTTTTTCTTTTTCTTTTTTTTTGAATCAGTAACGGATTCCGATGTTATTTTAATATCTAAATTTTGTTTAAATAAATATCTTTTCCATTTATTTGGTAATCATTGACAACTATAGAATAAAATTTGAGTTATTATTTTTTGTATATATCTTAAACACATGTTTTGATTACTATCTGATTGGAGTATACAATTATATGAATACATTGGCAGTTAATTATTGAACTATTAATTTATATTTCCGTGTACCACCTAAGTACGTATTGCATATACTGTGTGTATCGAATCTGTGTAAGGTTGATTAAAGCTTTAATGAATTATCGATGCAATACCATATAGTTTTAGGTACGATAATTAATTTTGATCAATGGTATTCCAACTGTGGAATAGTTTTTTTTTTGTTCCATATATATATATATACCCCTCTGGTATAGCATATTTTTTTGTTTTCAAGCTTAAGCACTCAGTGTACAATTTTAGTAAGAAGTGCTTATTATAAGTCAATTTTTGTATTATTTCAGTAATTGTCAATTGAATATATACAGGGTGAATCTGGCATTCATTCATATAGTGCGTTACTTGTACCTGTCATTAGTGAGTTATCACAATCTGAAATTGAAATAGCATATTATATTGTTTTTTTTGTTTGTTGTTCTAACCTGTTAATGAGGTTTCTTAATCAATAAATCTAGTTATTATTGTTATGAACTCTGGGCTTTTTTATATTGACAACTTACTGAGTATTACTAAATTTATCCACTTACTACGGCAGAGTTTGTGTTCTCTGTTGGCTAAAGGGAAACATGGTGGCGCCT
The DNA here is from genome assembly GCA_935421215.2 of Melolontha melolontha. Lineage (NCBI taxonomy): Eukaryota > Metazoa > Arthropoda > Insecta > Coleoptera > Scarabaeidae > Melolontha > Melolontha melolontha. Next base: position 24,107,663 of record OW285240.1, on the reverse strand, counting down.
TTTTTTATGTAAGAACCTCCCCTCAATTCGCCTCTATAACTGAGTTAGCCCTTTAGCCATAAGATCTCCGGGGCAACCTTAAAGTTGAAGGTAAGTTGGGTCGATTTAGGATAAGGTAATATTCGTCGGCGCAAGTCTAGTGCTCTTGGGGGCACATAGCAGTAGATATTGCAAATTTTGTTTTTATTTTTAATTTCATTTACGGATAATTTCTGAAAACAAGTTCCACAGTAGGAATATAATTTCATATTTACACACTTTCTCGGAAAAGGTGATAGATACCGAATATATGTAAGCACGATAAACTAAATCGCCTTGAACCTTGATCTAGTATTAACCTAGGCCAAGAAAAATATATACCCTTTTATGTCCGAAATAAGAGCGAGTTTTAATAAAAAATAAAAGACAAGCTCATTATAATAATTGCTTAAAATCATTTATTTCAATTCTCGATGATACATTTAATATCCTTTTGTAATATTTTAATTTCAATTTTTATTGTTAAATATAGGTAAATAAATCTAAGAAGATATAGCATTCAAACATAACATTTCCATTTTTATAATTATTTATCGTTCATTTTCGAATTTAAGTCGCTTTATTAGCATAATTTTATTATAACAATCAAATTTTAAGAGTCTCGCTAAATTCCAAGAAGCGGCATCGTTTATATTTATAAATTTATTTATTGCTTTATGATGTAGACCGATTGTTTATTAACTAGGTTTATAGTGAATAGAGTATTTAATCCGAATATACATTTTTTGAATCACGTTTCCTAAATGTGTATAATAAGGTCCATTACTAAGCAATGGAAATTTGTCCGGATCGACATACTTAGATTTAGAACACCAATTAATATTTAATAAGTAATGATATTTTATTGTATGTACATATCTATTTATTAATAAGATTTAAGACACTACCTTAAACCTGGATATTGTTGCTAGTAGGTACAATTTCTACGAATTGATTATAGCGTCAAACAATATAATTTATAACGAATACACGATTCATTATGTAATAGTTTTTAGGGGTAGTGGTATATTTTTACCTACTCATAACACAGTAAAGATGCGTCTCTTCATAACACCTCAGTATCAAAAACGACGATCAACTTAACAAAAGAACAGAATAGTCGTACATTAAAATCAAGACACACAGTCATTAAACATCAACATAACACTCATACTTAACCAGAGACACCAGTCTCAACAGCACTTTTGTGCTAGTATAAGTCGTTTTAGATCCGAAAATGAATGTATATAGTGTAAGTAAATATATTTAGATGAAAGTATATTTATTCATTTAAACAGGGTGATAAACAGTTCTTTCGAAAAATTAAAAAATTAAAGTGTATTCAGCCTTATAACCTATGCACGGTGAAATAAACATTGAGGTCGTGATTCAAGTAATCGGTGCTGAAGCATCACGACCAGAAACCGGAGTCATCGCAAACATTTGGTTCCACGAGCCGAACAACCCTCAACATCAATCAACATATTTTTTCTAAACTGGGATACAGTGTTTGGGACTGTCAATTAGCTCGCTAAACGAGCTTTTATAGCACCTTTTTTGGATATTGTTGTTTCAATTGTCTCATGCCGCTATAATATCACTATAACACAAAAAGTACTCTGAAAGCGATTAGAATGGCTATAGGTGGTCCATGGTACGTTAGGAACGACAACAAATCATCATTAATCACCAACATAGAAATCATCTGTGAATGTCGCAGGAATGGGACATCAAAATTTCCTGTCTATCTTCCACTATTGTTGTACTCTGGACTCTTCTGGACTCCTCTTCCAATTGAATTAAAGGTCCGAATTGGACTAAATCACAGGCCTGCATAAAATTTGTAATAACGTAATTTTTATTTGTTAAGCTCAGTTTTTATATAGCAATAAGTAATTAAAATACAGTTGGTCTCTACCACCCACAGATTTTTTTTTGCACAAAAGAAAAAAAATATATAAAAAAAAACTTATAATAGGCGTTTTAATACATGTTAAAATGAATGTACTACTTGAAATTCTAGGTATTAACCCAAAAATGAATTTCTGTTGTGGTTTTAAAGAAATTTGTTAAATAGGCTCTCATTACCTGATGTAAATCTTTTATTACATGTATTAATTTTGGACAAGATGTCCGGGAATTTTTACCTGCTAAATCCTATTTATTATGCTTTCACTTTATTAGTACTGCGAAGAAGGATTTCAAGTTTATCACTCCAAACAAAATGTATATTTTAATGTCATTTACTTCATTATAGTTCTGAGTGTCGATCAGTAAACAAGTAAAATTAATTTGTCATTAGTGTTGTGCGTGGTATTTGATAAATAAACATTGCTTAAAAATATGTCTAGCCGGTGTTGCAAAAACAAACCAGATGATTTCTGTTATATTTGTGGATATTTCGTCTTGAAAAGTTTAAGAGACCAATTGGTGAAGTTGTGAAAAATGCATATTATGCTTATTTCAAAATCAAATTAGGAGATCAAGATAAAGATTGGGCACCGCACGTTGTTTGTAAGGTATGTGAAGAAGGTTTAAGACATTGGACCAAAGGGAATAGAAAAAGCCTTTCTTTTGGAATACCGATGGTTTGGAGAGAACCGCAAAATCATCATGTAGATTGCTACTTTTGTCTTTGTGATATTAAGGGGCATAATTGAAAAACTTTGAAACATATTTTGTACCCAAACAATATTAAATCAGCTATCAGACCAGTTGCTCACAGTGATCATGTACCTATACCTATACCCCCCAAAGTACTACAAGATGATATTGAAACCTTCTCAACTTTCGGCTCCGTACAGATGGATAGTGATTTTGTACCATCAACCTCAGGTCAAAACCAACCTCAGCTATTTTCACAAGCCGAACTGAATGATTTAGTAAGAGATTTGGGACTTTCAAAATATTTTTCTGAAGTAGAAAGTAGTCTAGGTTGAAACAAAAAAAATTTCTTGCCCCAGAAACTTCCTTCTCTTGGTATAGAAATCGTGAGGCTGGATTTGTAAAATATTTTGCACAAAACGGACCACTAGTGTACTGCAAAGCAATTGCTGATCTACTTACTATCCTCGGAGCTCCTGAGTACACACCTTCTGACTGGAGACTTTTCATCGACTCTTCAAAAAGGAGCCTTAAAGCTGTTCTTTTACATAATGTCAATGTTTTTGCTTCTGTTCCGGTCGGCCATTCTTTTCATTTAAAGGAAAACTATGAAAATTTACAGGAATTACTTTTAAGAATACAGTATGAAAATCACAACTGGGAAGTGTGTGGAGATTTAAAAATTTTAGGTCTTCTCTTGGGTCAGCAGTCTTAATATACTAAATTTCCATGTTTCCTGTGCGAGTGGGATAGCAGAAATCGAGAACAGCATTGGATAAAAAGAGACTGGGCACAAAGGGTGACTTTAACACCTGGAACCAAAAATGTAATTCGCGAAAGTCTTATTGACCCTCAAAAAGTGTTACTTCCACCGCTTCACATAAAACTTGGACTTATAAAACAATTTGTTAAGGCATTAAACAAAGAAGGAAATTGTTTTAAATATTTGTGTAAAACATTTCCGACTCTGTCAGAGGCAAAATTAAAGGAGGGAATCTTTGTAGGCCCGCAGATTAGGAGCTTGGCGAAAGATCAAGAATTTGAAAATGTGATAGAAGATAAGGAAAACATGCATGGCATGCTTTTAACGAAGTTGTACATAAATTTCTAGGGAATTATAAAGACACAAACTATGTTGAGATCGTTGAAAATATGCTGGAAAAATTCAGGATTCTTGGTTGCAATATGAGCATAAAAATTCACTTTTTACATTCCCATTTGGACTATTTCCCAGAAAACCTTGGGGACGTGAGTGAAGAGCAAGGAGAAAGATTTCACCAGGATATTAAAGAGATGGAAAGAGATGCCAAGGGCGCTGGGACACAAAAATGATGGCCGATTACTGTTGGACATTGAGAATAGATCTTCCTTTAGCTGAATATGACAGAAAAACAACCAAACGAAACTTTTCTGAAAAACGAAAACGTTTTCTTAAGAAGCATAAAGAATAAATAACTATTTCTAATAGTTTCTATGTGTATATTTTTGTATTTTTTTAATATAATATAAAACTAGCTTATAAATGAAATAAATCGTGTTTTTTCTATATTTTTTGATTTTACTGGTTTGAAAAATAACTTTACGTGATACAAAGAAAATAAAAGCAGATTTGAAATCAGCGCTACCCAATTACCAGAAAACAGTTAAAACTTTTAAATTAACTTTCAAAGTGTTGAAAAATGCAGGCCTGTGTAATTGTTTGTCTGGAGGAAAGGTGGTGAGTAGCCGGAAGCTTGGGCAAGCTCCGAAGGGGATGGAAGATAGAAATGAGGCGACAACTATTTCAATGATACTGTGATGACACTGATGACTCATTCAACGATCCGACGCGCGTCATACCTCTAGCGCTTTCCGGATGCATGCCGAACGCTCGAGAAGAACTTTCACATTCATATATAAACCGTCGAGGAAGGGGTTGAGATATTCGATACCAGAGCCTGGCGGATTGAACATAAATATAAATACATAAATGTGCTTATTGTTAGTAATTAGTTTTTATATTGTTATTCGTTTTATTATTAATATAGTGTGTGTCTAAAGTTATCGTTAGTTTTATTTAAGAACACGAAAAGACAAACTTTACAATACTATTAAAAGATCGAATGCTGAATCTCTTCAGAATCTGAAAATACTTAGAATGTGAACTGAATCCAAAAAATGTAATTTTTCTTATATATTGCATATGCTATTGTTATTTCGCGGGGAAAAAATTAAAACTTGTTCACTCTTAAAACCAGTCTGTAATTGTTCTAGTAAATATGAAAAAGTTTTATACCAACATAAGTTTAAATGAGAATTACTTGAAATGTTAATTTTAAGTAAAAGATTTTGTCATTTATACGTCACCATCTTCTTATTAGCTACAACAAAACTGGAAAAACTGTAGTTTGTCGAGATTTTATTGTTAAATTTATTCTCCTAGAAACCCACATAAATCTAAAATATTCTAATGATTCAGAAAATGCAGTCTTGAAAAATAATTCATTTCAGAAAAGCGGCTTCTATTGGTTTGAAATCTACGTAACACGTGCGACATTAGAATGTGTCAGGTCAGAATACTAGTAATACTTTACTCGCACGAGAAATATTCGTATATACTTACATGCACGTATACCTACATCAGCAAGACTATGAAGAAAATTCTTTTTCTGTCAGAAACAAAACCGAGAGAAGCTTGAGATGTTCAGACGCGTGGTGTTTCTTTAATCGCGAGAAACCTCTTTCATTTCTGACGCATATTAAAATTAGAGCCTGCGGAAAACTAGACAAAAAGCTTTGCTTTCAAAGGCAAAGTTCTCACGTATTCTGAATATTAATAACAGTGAAGAATTCCAAGAAAGCTCGTAGGGAATTGCGAAAAAATATGAAGTGGCAAGTGCATTCTAATTAGGTTTTTATTATTTTAGAAATAAGCTATCATGGAGAGTAATGTAATTGTTAGAAGTTTGAAAATGGTTTCCTTTAAACAAAATTTGTTGAAGTGTGTGCCAGAGACAGTAAAATATTTTATTATATAATAAAAAGATATTAGGTTTAAAATGATTAATGTCAACACTAATGACAAGGTTAACAGTAATTTAGTATACAAAAATGTATAAGTATATCAATACGTTATGCACGTATAACGCATTTGTTACAAATGAAACAGACATGCAATATACATATCTGTAACTGTAAACATGGACAATACACCTCGTATTTTCAGCATTTACTTCTGGCTTAAGACACGTGTTCCTGCCATCTATAGGCGTCGTCAGTCAAGCTAGTGAAGCAATGTATACAAATGATACAAATCTTTTAAGAACAGATTTGTATCTGTATACAGGGTATTCCACGAGAGCCGTTCGTTAGAAGTTTTCGTGGTTAGAAAAAACTTAGAATTCTGAAATTTTGGGTTCCAGGGTTATTCAAGATTCTCTTTCATTTTAAAATATATTCAAGATCATACTACTTCCGGTTATACAGGAAGTCGCCAATAACTTCCTTATTTTAAATGGAACACCCGGTATATTATTTCATTTTTGTATTCCTGAGAAAATTTCATAGTGGGTTTTCATAGGTTTCCCTATACTTATTTTCAATTTTTTCTTAGATATCTTGATTTTTTGGATAATTTAGACAGATGTAGCCCTGTTTTGAGCATTGCGCCCTTTAACCAATTTCGATTGTTAGAAAGCGCTTCTGGGGTAGACGGAAGCACAGGAATGATACTTTCGAATGCCATATTGACAACTGATTTATCGCATACAGGGTATCCAAAATTTAATGACCAATTACATCATCTTAAAAGTTGAAAAAGTTCGTTTTTTCAAATGGGACACCCTGTATTTTATTGGATCGTCGGATGCAGAATTTGATTCTACATCGATTTGCCATAACATTCCCTATACCTATTTCCAGTGGTTTTCTTGTTAATCCATATTTTTTATTTTAATGTGGTTTTTTGGCAGAAACCGAAACATCGCTTGCCTTTCGTAGCCAAATAAACATCAATGAAACGGTAAAAAATTTACTTTAATTAAAACATGACATTAGTACATAACATTTAGAACGAAATATAAAATAAAAACAAAAAATTGGAACATAATGACAAAAAATAATAAGAGAATGTAAAATTACAATAATTGTTCTATATGACCTCTATTTTGGTTCAAACACTGAATAACTCTGTCATATACTCCTCGCGAAACAGATCTCCGAAGTTCGTCTGGACTTATATTAGTAAACGCATGGTGAACACGGTTCAATAATTCCTCTCTAGTTTGTACCGGCCTAGAGTACACTAGTTCTTTTATACGACCCCAGAGGTAAAAATCCAAGGGGGTCAAATCGGGTGATCTGGGTGGCCAGTTCCAAGGTCCCCGCAGGCCAATCCACCGATCCTCGAACATCATTGACATTTGCCGGTGTACAGCTATAGTTGAATGTGCTGGAGCACCATCAAACTGATACCAACTGTTTGCTCTATCACGTGGAGGTAGGGCATTTAGAAAATCACTAACAAACCCTCTCAGTATCTCCAGATATCTAGCCGCATTTAAATTTTCATCGTACACTTGATAAGCTACTCTGTTGTCCATAATTAAACAAAAAACATTGAAACTAAAGAGGTCTTGGTGATTATGTTCCCTAATAACATGTGGATTATCTTGTGCCCAGTAGTGAGTATTTCGGCGATTTGTAATTCCTTGCCAGCTGAATTTAGATTCATCAGTCCACATAATCTGATGAAGAAATCTCGGATCTTCGGTCATTTTCAAAATCATAAATTGGCAAAAGTTGACACGTCTTGCCTCATCACCAAGACGTATTCCTTGAACAGTTATCTCACAAAAAGGATGCATTCCATGTTTTTTTAATATTCTGTGGATTGATGTTTTTGAAATACCCAAATCCAGCGCTGCTGTCGAAATTGAACTCCGCGGATAAGCTTGAAAAAACGCCAACACATTCACCACGTTATCTTCATTATCAGTTACGGGCTTTAGGTTATTTTGAGTAGCCCTTACGTTTCCAGTTGCTATAAAGCGAGTTTAGATTCTTGCGAATTTGTCGGGAGTCATTGTTGGTAGGTCCGGATATTGTTCATTAAATAGTCTGGATGTTCGTCGAACAATTCGTCCACATTCACCGTGCGTGTAAAACAAATTTAATAAATCATTATTGGAATATTCTTCAACATTCTCCATTATAAACTGTACTTAAGCAAGTTAACAAAATCCCTAGAACTGTAAGTAGATACCTCACGTATCTGTACGATGATACTGCTTTGACATTAAATCAACATTGTTTCAATTCCTGTCAAAATCAAGGCTTACTAGGTAGAACTTTTGGAGTTTGATCACCTTTTGATAAAAATATGGATTAACAAGAAAACCACTGGAAATAGGTATAGGGAATGTTATAGCAAATCGATGCAGAATCAAATTCTGCATCCGACCATCCAATAAAATACAGGTTGTCCCATTTGAAAAAACGAACTTTTTCAACTTTTAAAATGATGTAATTGGTCATTAAATTTTGGATACCCTATATGCGATAAATCAGTTGTCAATATGGCATTCGAAAGTATCATTCCTGTGCTTCCGTCTACCCCAGAAGCGCTTTCTAACAATCGAAATTGGTTAAAGGGCGCAATGCTCAAAACAGGGCTACATCTGTCTAAATTTTCCAAAAAAATCAAGATATCTAAGAAAAAATTGAAAATAAGTATAGGGAAACCTACGAAAACCCACTATGAAATTTTCTCAGGAATACAAAAATGAAATAATATACCGGGTGTTCTATTTAAAATAAGGAAGTTAATGGCGACTTCCGGTATAACCGGAAGTAGTATGATCTTGAAAATATTTTAAAATGAAAGAGAATCTTGAATAACCCTGGAACCCAAAATTTCAGAATTCTAAGTTTTTTCTAACCACGAAAACTTCTAACGAACGACTCTCGTGGAATACCCTGTATACATTACACTGAAATCGCCTACAAGATAAAGCAAATTTCATCCTATAAGCTGGCACTATTTAATAAGTGACATCTGACGGTCGAAAGAGACTATGTCGAAAAAGGCTACCTTTCGCTTGACTAGCTATGCTAGTACATAAACGAAAAAATACGTATAAGTGTAGTCCATTAACACGAGCCAGATGGCGGTAAATATACAAAAATGTTTAAGTATATCAATACGTTATGCACGTATTACCCTTTTGTTACAAATGAAACAGACATGCAATATACATATCTGTAACTGTACACATGGACAATACACCTCGTATTTTCAGCATTTACTTCTGCTTAAGACACGTGTTTCTGCCATCTATAGGCGTCGTCAGTCAAACTAATGAAGCAATGTATACAAATGATAAAAATCTTTTTAAGAACAGATTTGTATCTGTATATACATTACACTGAAATCGCCTACAAGATAAAGCAAATTTCGTCCTAAAAAGTGGCACTATTTAATAAGTGACATCTGACGGACGAAAGAGACTATGTCGAACGCTTGACTGACGACGCCTATGGATGGCAGAAACACGTGTCTTAAGCAGAAGTAAATGCTGAATATACGAGGTGAATTGTCCATGTTTACAGTTACAGATATGTATATTGCATGTCTGTTTCATTTGTAGTAATTTAGTAATTTAATTGATGCTCACGTTTTTCAACTCATAGTCATAAAATTAGACATTTATAGTCAATAATAATACAGTGACAGTTCGTATTTAAGTGGGCTAGTTTTATTTACACGCCATTTAAATAAAATTAGTTTTCTGTAAATGTGAAACTTTTGTATGAAAATTTTCGGGACATAAGTTTTTATGATTTCAAATGTATAACGCGGAAACATTGTATCAATAGCTTATTTAGCTTTTGGCGATGAAGCACAATCAAAGTAGTGTTTATAGTTTATTTGTCAAATATCAACGTGGACACGTTAATCTCGGGTGAACCTGAGGGGGTTTCCTCAAAGTTGTCCATCGATGTCCGTTGCCACTAATATTCATGGTGTGTCTGAAATGATTGAATGAGACCAGCGTACTATATATCAAGCGATTGAACAATATACACGATTATGCGTGAACATTTGAACGTACGAAAGCTTTCCAGCTGTTTGTCAAAAGCTTAAAAACAAAGCCGTGTCAAATAATACAAAAAATACAACAAAATTCAATTGAGGTCATCCAAATTTAATCTAAACCATAGTTACCGCTGACGAAACTTGAATTTGTTCGCGTGATCTTGAAAGTAAACAACAATCTAACATTTGGACCTTTCAAGGCTAGCCAAAACCTACGAAAGCTGTTAGTTTATATAGCACTGCTCGGTTTGGAGAATTGAAAAATTGTGAACCCTTGGTATACCTCAATTTATCTACCTGAATTTATTGGCGAATAAGAAAAATTCGAAATATTTACTAGCACGTATGATTGTTTATTAGTAAATATTTCGAATAAATTGATGTAACCATTCAATATTTCTTTCCACTTTTTTATTTATTAGCCAACAAGTCTATAACCTTATGCACAAACAAATAAAACTTGTAACAAAAGTTTTATTAATATATCTTTATATATTACTGAACAGTATACAAAAAAAAATTCATTTCATTTTACAACTGAAACTTAATTTTAAAGAAATACATAACATTAGAGATCTGCTCTTAATTTCATATTATGTAACCTCTTTCCTTCCAATTCCTCTTTCAGGAGAGCAAATCTCACCGACTGTGTTTCCTGCTTTTCCGATAGTTCTTGCTCCAGAACTTGATTTTGGAGAACTTTGTTTTTCACTTCTTCTAATTTTAAATTATATTCTACTTCCAACAATTTTGTTTTAGTTTCGTAAAATTTGGCTTCATTTGTTTGTGCATAAGGTTATAGACTTGTTGGCTAATAAATAAAAAAGTGGAAAGAAATATTGAATGGTTACATCAATTTATTCGAAATATTTACTAGTAAACAATCATACGACAGATGCTCTTTTAATTACAATAAATTTTGAAAATAATTTTGTATCAGTCTCTGGCGAGTATTGTTATTAGCTTCATAATTAGCTTCATTAAACACTTCCTCTGCTTCTATCAAAATGTTTTCCTGAACTGGTAGAGGCTCATTTCTATTAATTGCAATGTTATGCAACACTACAGTAGCAAAGATTATAATTTTTGCCGTTTCATTATTCACTCTCATCCCCAGAGACAAAATTGGAAATTTTCTTTTCCATACACCATACTGGCGTACAACAGTATTTCTGGTCATAATGTGGCATGAATTATACTTTTCTTCAGCTGCTCTATGTGGTTGCAATAATGGTGTCAATAGGTAATTATTATTCCCATACCCTTTATCACCAAGAAGAAAACAATCGCTATACATCCCAGCATCAAATTTAGTTTTTAGCCTGCTGTTATTAAATACAGTCTGATCGTGGCTGGAACCAGGCCATCTTGCAACTATGTTTGTGATTTTTAAATTGTAGTCACATGTTGTTTGTACATTGTACGAAAAATAACCTTTTCGGTTACGATATATTTCTCCATCATCACCACCTGTAATATTAAACATAATCAAAAATAATTTTATAGATTTATGCTAGAAATTTTACCTGGAGATTGTATTAGGATGTGAGTACAATCAATTGCACCAATTACTTTTTGGGAATCTTGCTATTGCATAAAACCCAGCCTGAATGTTTCTTATTTGGTCAGGTGTCTCAGGCATTTTAATAAATATTGTTCGGAGCTGGCCAATTGCAGTTGAAACTTTTTTTATTATTCTACTGGCTGTAGCTTTTGTCACACCAATAAAATCTCCCACAGAAATCAGCATGCAACCAGACGCATAAAATCCTAAAGTTAGCAATAATTGGTTCATTGGCGATACACACTTGCGGTATGAAATTTAATATCATTTTCAATATAGCCTGGAATTTCAGTAAAACTTTCTTTCGTAAATCGAAATCTTTCGAAAAATTCATCATTAGATAACTCGTCGAATGGCTGTCTTCTCTGTTTAAATACTTTTGGTTGTCTTCTCCGACGTACTATTTCTAGTAACTCTTCATCTGACGACGATGTGAAATCGCTCGAAGAAAAGTACATTTTGATATATTGGTAGATAAATTCAAATTAATATTAAATAGAAAATATTATGACCTATATGGATGTAAGTATACAGAATTTCCGAGGTTATGTATCACAAACATAGAAGTGTACACAAGTCCCAAGTATACATGAACACGCATGCGTTAATTCTCCGATTAATTCTTGAGTCGTCGAATTTGGACATTTAAGTATAATTGCGTGTTTAGAGCTAAATCTTCGTTCAAACATGTTGATAATACGCTTGCGTTACTTTTAAATGCCATTTAAAATAAATGTCCTTTTAATTTCATTGATAATACTGGCCGTAAATGTATTTCCTGGTTAATTGCTAATCTTTTCTCGACAACTTGTGTAACACAGAAGAGCGATCCAATTTTAATTATTACCGTCGCAATATGTTCGACTTGTAGAAAAATATCAGGTCTCTTAAAATTTGAAGTGGGTATCTTGAATACTGATTAAGTATCAAAAGGCCTGAGGCAAGAGTCCAAGACTTGAAAATGCTCAGTACAACTGAGCAAGGCTAATCGTTTGGACTATATTAGATTATTGTAGACTAAACTTTTTCCTTGATGTGCTTTTTATACTTTTTTTACAACTTTTTTGAACGCTTCCAGACAAAATATCCAGGAAAAAGTAGCTTTGATGTATTTTTTATGCAAACGGTTTTCTAAAATATCCACCTTCTTGTAATATTTTTTTGACATCATCGAATATAATATTGCCTTATTAATATTAAGACGTATAAGTTAGTAAACAGTTAGTAAAATATTAAAGATTTCCATTAATAACAGAAAAAAAGAGCATAAGCTAATATACGTGGGTACTACTATTAATATTATAATATTTATCATTATTATTTATTAAATAAGAGATTTTTCCAACGCTTTACAATTCTGGAAGTTTTTGTGTAAAGTGAATGCAACTTCGCATTTCATGTAACAGGCGATTGTGAGCTTTACCGAAACACATTCTGCATCTATCATATTCTAGAGGTAATGCGCGTGAACGTAAACGATATGTTTGAAAATAGATGGATAGGTTTTGAAGCAGGGATTTAAAGGTGCTTACGCTCTTAGAATATAAATGCACTGCGTTTCCTTCTGCAGTTATAAGACGTAATTTTAAGTTAGGTACGTTTTTGTAATATATATGGAAAAACGGAGATTATTAGTTACATAATTCATTTGAATGCAATACATATTATAATAACATTAAATAGGATACGCAAATATTGAGAAAATATGTGGCTTCCTTTTGGAAAAAGAAGTCATGTACTTGAGAGTAGGTCTTGTTAATATTTCTGTAGGCTTGCCTACTTACTTGTTTGTATTGCATTTTGAACCGTTGACATTTAAATGGTATTGGCTGTATCATATAGAATGATTCGTTTAATGCAGGGGCTCCCAAACTTTATTTTCTCATAGACCACTTTGAAAGTTTTGCTGGTTCCGGTGGACCCCCTGCAGCTACATTTCTACCATATTCCCAAAATTCGACAAAAAATGTGAAGATAAGATCTAACTATGGAAATTTGCGTTGCGGCTGAGTTAATGGTTAATAAATTAATTGATTGTGCTGTGAGTGGATGTCAAAAAAGTAAAGTTAACCAATCAAAAAAAGTGATTCCATTCAACTTTACTCCTTTGACATCTACTCACAGCACAAGATACCAATCAAATCTCACATATTTTATTTAGAAATCTCCCCATTCGGAGTGGTAAAAATAAAAAGAAAAATAGTATATTTCCTTGTGTTGTATTTATTCAAATATGTAATTATTACACTATTAATTATTATTGTTATCATATTACATTGTAATATGATAACAGTCGTAATATAATTAAAATTAAATATTAATAACGTAACGTAACTTCTACAATGACAATCACAAAATAGTCATAATTTTAGTGGGAGGGATATACTTAATGGATTGACAGCAAATTGTCAATATTTGGCTTCATTTTTGTTAGGAATAACCGCAAACCTCCCCGTTCTGTGATATTCAATCTGCTCCTTTTTTTTTGTTAAAAGGTTTGTAACGACACTAAAACTTTTCTCGACAAGATATGACGAGGGAAACGTTATCAAAAGCTTTCTCGCAATTCCCCACAGTCGAGGATATTTTTCGGGTAATTCTGCCTGCAGCCAAAATGTTTGATACCCTCTTTTAAATTTCACCTTCAGTTCCTCATTAGTGCTAAGCTCGAGTAGCTCCTCTTATAATATCACATTCTCCACTTCCGTTTCATCAAGTGGATTTATGATCCATGGTGGTATTTTCATCGTCAGAATATCTTCAAATGTGATTTTAAAGTCATCATACTCATCACCAAATGTTGAACGTATGTATGAATATCCTCATCAAGGCATTCTACCTGTGGCAAGTTTGAAAACTGGGAAAATTCGCGCCGACTAATATTTTGCTTCATAAATTTCAATTTTCCAAGAAAAGCTGTCCCCTTGTAATTGTAAGTTAATGTCATTAAATTTTTCGAACAAATCTGTCAAATACGCGATGTCTACTTTCAAATTGATCAGGTTTTCATTTATATCTGGATCTTTACTTTCCAGAAACTTTAAAATTGATTCAAAAAGTGAGAAAAATCTTGTTAAACATGCACCTTTCGACAACCAGCGTACTTCAGTATGTAAGAGCAATCGTTGGAAGTCTTCAACATTTTCATCTTTTTTTACAGCTTTTTTTGGCATCAATTATAAGATTTATTTGGAACTTCTTTGGGGGTCTGAAATCCACAAGTTTTATCAGCTTGACACCTTCTTGCTTATTTGCTTAATAATTCAAACATATGAAGTATATTTCCTTTTTTCTGTTCCATCGGGGCATTTTGCAATAAACGAGTATTTATATATTTGACAAATTGTTAGCTTTCAACGTGTTTTTAAATGCAGTCGCAGCAGTATTATCATTTCCATATATTTGCTAATTGTCTTCGCATTACCGCAAATTGTCTGAAACAGCATGTACAGTTAAAATGTGTTTCTGTAGGCTATGCATACTGCTATGGATTTTTAATTAAAAATAATTTAAATATTTAAAATAAAAATGTTCATATATTGTGAGATCAATTGTATATTCAAAATGCATTTAAATTTAACGAGAGAAAAACTTGTTTTTTCCGATATTGATCTCATGTGAAAGTCGAGGTCAATTCAAACTAGGAGACCTAGATCAGCTATTAAACGAGATGGTTGTGTTCTTTGAAATATATATATATATATATATATATATTGTAATGTATCGAGCGTGAACTAATATATCTGTAATGTGTTTATTATATGAGGTTATATTTATGAACGCCCCAAAACGTTGGGCTCTATATGTAATGTGTCAATGGACGTTATAATATTTAAGAATGTTTATTATAGTTATAAAGGCCCCAAAAGTTGGGCTGACAAAATGTAATATTGCGAATTGTTAATATATATAAAAACGTATGTATATAAAAGAATGAATGTTATATAACTGTGAATTGTTGTATAAGAAAATGTTATAAAAAGTGATATACAATTCAAATCGGGCTCGTTCAATACTTATCTGTTTTTTTTTTGAAATCTCGTCGTCGGCTAGCTTCTTTAATTTCTTCAGGGTTAAGGTAGGTTCACCTCTCTCCACTTTGACTTTATGTACGTAGTTTATTTAGTTGGGATCGGAACAATATCTCAAGTATATTACAAAGAAAACCAAAGTAAAATTATTGACAATTAACTTTATTAATAAAAAATTATCTCGCAAAGTTTTAGAATTTATATTAACAATTTTCGTGACACACAAATAACAATACGGGAGACACACTCAACGGTTGGTATTCTTATAGTCTAACAATATGGTGTACGACAAGTGCAATTTGGTGTTGTTTTATTAAAAGAGTTTATAAAAGTAACATAGAATCAAGTTTTTAAAATTACAAACAGTGGATTCTAATATTTAAATAAGTGAAATAAACATTACAGTGATATAATATTGGTGAAAGCAATGTAAATAGTTAGTTATGGAATAAACAAAGAAAATTCTAGAAAAGTATATGAGCAAGTAAAAATGGCGCGTAAAATATGGTTAAAGTTAGCAAAAACCTGAGTCTTCGGATATAGCTTCCGTTGCTTCCTGCTCCTGTGTTCTGCTGGTTTTCACAACGGGAAACTGGATAATATTTCTGCGATGGTCCCTCGGGATGACTTGCGTTTTTTTTTTGAAATCTCCAAGTCCGACGGCGGCTTGCTCGGCTGACCGGTTTCGAGCGTACCAAGATGCTGGTCGTTGCACGGTGAAACTTATGGCGGGTAATTAACGTATTGAAACTTTAAAAATTCGTAGTTCTTGAACTAATTGGTCGGCGGATGTTAAACTTTGTCTACAGGTAGATCGTAGGTGTGAGTAACGTTGTGTAGACTCAAAACTCTCCAGAACTTAATAATTTCACCAATTTGTTTTAATTAATTCGGAGCACAAAAAGCGTGACCTCTCACTGTGACGACTAATTACCGACGCTTACTTTTTCACTTGTTTTTAATTGCATAACTTCCCGCAAAATCGCCCCCTTCTTTGCTTGCATTATCTTTTCGAATATTATTATTTTAGACATTTTTACAGAGTAAAACAGTAAAAAAAATTACAATTTGATTTATAAAATAACTTTGGTTGAATAACATATGTTTATGTGTTTACAAACACTCTGGCAATATCGGTTTATCTTCGGGTTATTGCACCGTTAGAATTGTGGGCGGGGCTTAATTGTTCAAATACATTTGAAAATAAATACGTTACATTTGTTTGAATAAACACGCGTTGAATATTAATTTGAATAAAAAAATTTGAAAGTAAACATTATAAAAAAAAAGAAAAATAAGTTAATTATTTCAAAGCAAGTTTGTCGTCAAAATAACGTATTTATACTTTGAATCAATCTTTCCCCTTCTTGGTATTGAAGTACATATTAGATATAAATATTATGGTTACAAGTATTCTTTGTTTCTTTCAGAGAAAAGAAACCCTTCTTGCAATGCCTCAATTTATATATATATATATATATATATATATAATAACTTCGTGACCTTGGTATGATATGGTAAACCTAATCATTAATCGCCTACTGATTAGGTTTACCATATATATATATATATATATATATATATATATATATATATATAGATATATATTTAAATTAGTTCGGGTTGATTTTGAAAGTGTTCTATAGCTGATGGTATTTTGATATTTAATTCCCAATATTTTTAGAGATATTTATTCTCGTATTTTGATGATAAAATTTAATTAAGCAACCGTTTCTCGTAAAAGTGTCTCCACATTTTTTTGTAAGTAATATTAAGATATTATGACGTCATATATATATAAATTTATATTAAAGATTGCAGATAATTGTTTTTAATACTAAGAATATAGATAATTCAGCTGATATTAAGAGCCTTCGTTATATTTTTTTATAGAGATAAATTTTGTTCGATTGAGTTCAGTTTCTTTGTGTGTGTCGTTTTGCACATGCGTAATTTTGTTCGTGGTTCAGTATCTGTATGTTTATATACAGTGTGGTTTTCTTTGAAGAATTTAATATAAAGTTTGATTATTTTAGTTAAGTTTGATCGGAGTCAATAAAGTGGAAGTTTCTCAATTCATTTAGCTATCATTTTACAATGAATATTTTTACCTCATGTATTTTTGTATAATACAGTATTTTTATACTTTGTAAATATAGATTTTTTTTTAATTTTTTTATTTTTGTGTTAAATATTCAGTTCAAATTTTATCCTGCGTTTCATTTAGTGTAATAACTCTTCTAATATTGCTAAGTAACTTATATAATATAAGTAAATAAAAATTTTGTGAACATTTCACTGGCGTCCAAATTACTTTACAGTCACGTGTTTCCTTATTGGAACCCGAGAAGTTAGAAGTATCATATTTGAAAATTCACCGGCTGAGAAACCTAGTTGGGAAAACTAGTTGTGGATGGTGGCGAGCTAAATCTTCAAACTACTATTCATAGCATATTTATGGCAAGGCCAACGTGGGGCGAACAGAAGCAGTATTGGTAGTGAGCAAGAAACAGAGCACGAAGATGGAAGATATAACAGCAGCAAAGAAAGGAAGTGAGGAACTTTTGGAAGAAGCAAGGGCAAGAATAGGTCAAGTAAACACCATACATGAAGAGGGGCACGACAGGGTAACCAGGAAAATGATCATAATGGACATGTTAATAAGAATGCAGGAAAGAGAGAAAAGAATGGAAGAATCGATGGAGATAATGATGGAAAGAGAGAAAAGAATGGAAGAAGAGATGGATGCGATGATGGTAAAAAATAATGGCGTTAAATAATGCGAGCTAAGAAGAAGTTTTAACAAGGGGTATGGACTCCTTGCAATTGTCAAATGAACAACAAGTAGAAGAAAATATAATGGATTTAAATAGCAAATTATCAGAGGAAGTAGAAAGAAGAGAATTCGCAGAACAAAAAATGGAGCATATGGAAGTAAAATTAGTAAAGAAAATAGAAGAAGTAAGAAGACAGAAGAATCAAATAAATGTGCCCACTTATATTCCTGTACCAGTACAAAATGAAGTGTTACCAAAATTTTATGGAATTTCAACAACGAATCCCATGAATTTTTTAAAGAAGTTAAAAGCCTGCTTGGAAGGTGTGTCAGGGGACGAGAAAAGGGGTTGCAAATGATTGGCAACTGCCTGAAGGAAGATGCTTTGGTTTGGTGGGAGATGGTGTCAGATGAGGTAACAACAATGGACGAACTTGAAGCCAGATTCACAAATCAATTCTGGGGACAAAACAAGCAGACAAGGGTAAGACAAGAATTATTATTTGGTAGATATAGAGTTGGGAATAATGAAACAAGAGAGACCTATGTCATGAAGAGGTACTTCGTATTAAAATATTTGACCCCTAAGATAAGTGAATTAGATTTGGTTTCACAATTAGTCAGACATTTTGATTTTGAAGTCAACCAGGCAGTAGCTATGCATAACATCACTGATATGCAACAGTTTCATGAATTACTAAAAAGGTTAGATGATGCGGAGCGTGGCAGTAGATATAATAATAGTAATGTAGAAAATAATATTAAGAGAAATCAATATTCCAGAATTAATTGGCACAACATACCTCTGAGATCTGAAAGACCTATATTTAATGATCATACTCAGATAAATAGAAATAAAGTGGCTTCCCTAAAAGAGAAATAAATGGTTCAGATAGAGATAATAGAAAGGATAGAGTAACAGATCAAAATAAATATACAGTTACGAGATATAAAGATACAAGGCCTAATTTTAATGTAGACTCAGTGAAAATAGATCAAAAGAACAAATCAGAACTTGCTTGTAGTAAGGATTTTTGTTAGGGCCAACCAAAAAGAAAGAAAGTTATGCATTGTTATATGATAAGTCAGATAGCGCGATTAATACTAGTTTGTCACATATTAAATTTAAGATAGGAAAAAGGAAATGTTATTGTTTAATGGATTCGGGTAGTGAAGCGTCATTTTTAAATGAAAAGGTTGTTGAAGGGTTAATAAAGAATAAGGAAGGGAAATTTGTATCTACGAGAAAAATTACTATTGTATCAGTTACTAAAAAGATAATTGCTGTAATTAATAAAATTTATGTTATGGGGTTTGAAGTAGAGAATCATAAATTTATCGGAGAATTTATTGTAATCAAAGGTTTAGGAAGAGATGGAATATTTGGAATAGACTTGTTAGATAAAATTAATGCAATTATAGATATTAATAAAAAGAAAATAATAATTAATAATAAAAATGTACCGTGGATTCAGGAGGCTGGAGAGGAAGAGAAAATAATAAATTGTATGCAGAAAATGAATTGTATGAATAACGAAAATGAAGTTTAAGGAGAAGTATATGAGGAAAAAGAGTTAATAGTTTTAGAAGAATTGGAGAAAGAAAATGATGTAGAAGTGGAAATTCCGGAAGATATTGATTCGTTAAAAATAGATTGTGATGAAGAGTATGAAGAAGAAGTTAAATTAATAAATAAAAATAATATTGAGTTAGTAAACAAGTTTACCAGTATAGCCAGAAATTGTCGACATTCATTAGAAGTAGATGATGCAAAACCTTTCAAAGTTAAAAATTATCCTATTCCAAAGAATATGCAACAACAAGTTGAAGAGGAAGTTAAGAAGATGTTAAGAGATGGTGTTATAGAACGAGGCAAAACTAGATATGTGAATCCGTTAGTAGTGGTAAAGAAGAAGTCAGGAGACGTCAGATTATGTTTGGATGCGCGCAGACTTAATGAGAGAACAGAAGCTCAATTTTAAACTCCGATTACAATTGAAGCATTACTGTCAACATCTAGCGATGCAAAAGTTTATAGTAAATTGGACTTGAGGAGTGTTTTCTTGTTGGTACCGTTCGAAAAGGAATCGAGGAAGTTTTGTGGTTTTATGGTTAATGGCAAAGTATATCAGTTTAGGACTGTACCATATGGATTAAGCAGTTCTGCTGCAGCGTTGATAAGGGCAATGCAACAAATATGCAACACATATATAATGGGGACCCGAGAAGTTAGAAGTCTCATATTTGAAAATTCACCGGCTGAGAAACCTAGTTGGGAAAACTAGTTGTGGATGGTGTTCTGCTAAATTTTCAAACCATTATTTATAGCAATACGTATAACCAATTATTTTAAAATTCAATCTTGAAATTGTTTGATACATCCGAAATTGTATATTTTGAGAAAATGATAATTTATAAATATAAATATTTAATAATTATTATTAAGGCTAAAACATTTCGGTGTGAAATTGTTGCTATTTTTTCTAAGGAACTCTAAGAGGAAGTCCATGTGGTGGATTAGTCCACATTCTCCTTTCTTTTTCTCACAGACTTTTGTGACTTCTTGCCATCTCGACTATTTTCTTCCACCTCTTCCTGTCTGCATCCCTCTACAATTAGCGTATTTAAATTTTAATAATATATAAATAAAATAACTTTTCAAACCGAATGTAAATAATAATATGAAATAGAATTCAAAAGAAAACTTGACAGATAATAAAAAGAGTTTTGGATATTTTCTAAAAGGGAATATTAAAATCCAAATAATGGCATGGTCTATGCATAAAAGAGAAACATCAAAGGAAATGTAATAAGGTTACGTGTTTTATACAACACTGGGTCAATAAAGCTTTCTCCATTTACGTGGAAAACACCTTGCAAACTCAAGCAGAACGTTTTCGAAATTGGTGTGTTTTGTAATGTGAAACTTCTATCTCAAACAGCATTGAACTAGCGAGTTATGTTTAGAAATGAATTCGAGTTCGTGGAAATTTTAATCTAAACGTACATTACAGTTTTTATAACTGCCCTGTTGTCTAGAAGTCACTGCGGAAACATATGTAGAGATTGCCATTAATTCTCGTTCTAGCGATAAAAGAACACTGACATATAGATATATTGCCTTTTACTTACACTATAGCTTTACTGCGTTGTTTAATTACGAATCGTATACCTACTTTTATGCTCTATTTGGTTCCTGGTGAATCCCATGTTAGTCGATTATTGTTATATTGCTGCAGAAGATGTTAACCTATCTTCAGAGGCATTACTGTTTCACTTAAATAATTAACACATTATTGCCGTAAAAGATAGGTTATGTGGAATACTTAATCAAAAATATAATAAAAATACATGTATGTACATGGACAATATATCTTATATACTTTATTAGCAACACATGTAAATGCTGAATACTGTTCAAACTGTTCAACTAAGCTACTATCTGTACTGGGAATTAGTAGTGACGACTCTCTCGGTTTCCAAAAGTTCATGTCTCTGAAGGAAATGGAGAGATTGTGAAAGATAAAATCAATATCAATAAGTTTAGTAGTGAAAAATCTTTTTAAATGATGTTACACGATTTCATTTATGTAACCATTATAATTACAAGTAGATAAGGTAAGGTAAATCTTTATCAATATATACATATGGTAGGTACGTCAAGTAAAAACTCAATAAAATTTACCATTGAAAAAATATTCTAGTAAATGAAATTAACTTAGGGTTTTCTTAGAATAGAGGGTTTTGTTAATTACAAACATGTGTCGAATTGGATAAAGAATTTTTTAGTTGGAAATATCTGCGTTACAAAAGTTGTTGCTTTTAAATTTTAGAAAGATTTTAAAATTAATTTGTATCAGTACAAATACGTCAGCGATGCTCAACCTTCTTAGCTCCGCAACTCAAAAATAATCCCCCCCCCCCCCCCAAAGGAGTACTATTACTAATTTAATTTTGACTGTAAAAAATGAGGTCATATAAACTAAAGAAGACGGATTCAACATTCGCAAACCATCTTATTACAGAAAGGCATACATTTGGTCATCATAAAATATTGCATTTGGCCGAGAAAGGTCGTAAATTAAATCTTTTAGAGTCACTTGAAATTTTTAAAAGCGGAAACAACACAACAGATATTGTTCTTAACGATCAGTTGGATCTTATATATACACCTCTTTTCCAATGTTGTGTATAATAGTTAAGTATATAGTAGTAATTTTAAATAACATCATAAACCACCCCCATATATTTTTGTATCATTTATAAGATCTATGTAGGCCTGTAACTTTTGCAGTTTGATAATGACATTGTATGTCGAAACCGCGGTCACTATTACATGTGAATAAAGTGGTATAACAAAGTTCTTGTTTTATTTTATTTTATTATTTTCAAAATAAATTACAACAAAGTTACGGCTACCAGTATTAATTTTCTTAAATATGGAATATTTGCGGAGTATACAGTTTTAATGATCTTCCTTCGAAGCTTCGCTAGTAAGTTTATAAAATGTAGTCAGAATTTTATAAATCCGAACGATATTCCAACTTAGCTTCAATAAACACATTATACGCTATTACAAGTGCATTTCTGCTAAATTCTTGTGTACTGCTGATTTTAAAGCCGTATTCTAGATTCCTGTCTATATATCTCCAGGATATGGCCGCTAAATGTCAGTTTCGAGTTAAATAATATGGTAAGATTATCAAAGATCGTAGTATTCTATTGTTATTCCATACATACGGAATAATACTCTGCTATACACTTTGCAATGTTTAATAACAAACAATTTTCATTGCTCCATTTAGAAAGGGCTGCAAGATCAGTTTGCAACGCATTGCAATTTTCTAAATTATTTATTTATCAATAAATATTTAAATCACTTGCATAGACCAAATAAGAGTGACAACAAGACCCTGGTATAGACTGGAAACCGCCAGATAGCATTGAGGCTCAAAATAAAGGCATTCCACATAGTTTATATATCAGTCCAGATACGAACGAAAAGGCGTTCTAATATCACAGCACTCGTTCAAATGACTTTGAAAAATCAGTGTAAATTATCAACCTGATGACAGTCATCGAAATCCTCTGGAATCTGATGATATAAATTTGTATCCGCCAATCTTCCTTTAATAAATTCATATTGCTCAAGGATTAGTACTAATTACATGCGCATATATTGACTCAAACAACCTCGATCACTCTAGAAAAGATATTATAATTTCTAAGTAATATGTAGGTGTAGGTTTCCGCGGTCGTTCTCTAGATGTAGATCTCGGTTGCCAACGTTTCGTCCACTGTTTCAAGGGACATCTTCAGGACTGTACGTAGATGTTCGTCGTTTCGCAGTAGCTTGAATAATGCTATGACACGTTATATTCAACGTGACAAACTCTACTCAACTCTACTATGAATTACCACGCCCTTACGACACATGCCATTAGCTCATTGTCCCCAACCAATAGCAGGCCACCATCTGACCCGGTCCGCCCTATATAAGTTGTGCCGGTCTCTGTCATAACATTCTTCAAGCTACTGCGAAACGATGAACATCTACGTACAGCCCTGAAGATGTCCCTTGAAACAGTGGACGAAACGTTGGCAATTACGCCTAACTCGATGCGGTTCCAACCCGGAAACCGAGATCTACTTCTAACATAATCATAGCATTTTGTTTCTTACGATGAATGTACAAACATTTTTCTTCAATGCTTGTCTCTTCTACAATCTTGAATGAAACTTCGATTTAAGATTAAGGTTTAAGTTACGATAAAAAACAGAATTACTTCTTGAGACAGCCAGATTAGTAATTGGGATTGGCAGTGAAAATAGCTGAATTAAAAAAGTATACCCATCCCAAATGTTACTAAGCTATTGCCATTTTTGATTACCCTTCTATACATAAAAAATACACAAAAGGCATATTAATGCCATGTAATGAATGATCGTTAAAGACTTACAATTAAAATATTGCAGTTAGACAATGTGAATTTGTTTTATAAATAATTAAGATAATATAAAATTCTTTATATATTCGGTTTGTTTTTCGATTTTCTTTATATATACACTGCTCAAAATCGTACAGGGATATTTTTAAAAATAATATGTAAAAACAGAATATCGTATTGTATATAAATATTTTGAGCAAAAATAATATGCGCAAAGGTTTATCATATTATCTTGCTAACAATGGGGCGATTGTGTTTTGTTTGCAACATCTATTTATTAGTTGTCATATCGGCATTATTTGTCACTTTCCGTTTAACTATATTGTAATGTCATTTCTTGCTGCAGAGTTTAAAAACCTTAAATTTGGTGTATAATTTGAGTATTTTTATTAATGGAAAAGCGTCATTTACCGTCGGAAGAAATGTTACGTGCTATTGACATGTTACAAGCTGGGCGGCGTCAAACTGAAGTTACAGCAGAAGTTTAACGCAAAACCTAAAACAGATATCAATAATAAATCAGGAGTGTACAAATTATATTGTAATGATTGTAAAAGTGTATATATAGGTCAGACTGGTCGAAGTTTTATTATACGGGTAAAAGAACACATGAGGTCATATAAACTAAAGAAGACAGATTCAACATTTGCAAACCATATTATTACAGAAAGGCATACATTTGGTCATCATAAAATATTGCATTTGGCCGAGAAAGGTCGTAAATTAAATCTTTTAGAGTCACTTAAAATTCTTAAAAGTGGAAACAACACAATAGATATTGTTCTTAACGACCAGTTGGATCTTATATATACACCTCTTTTCCAATGTTGTATATAATATTTAAGTATATAGTAGTAATTTTAAATAACATTATAAACCACTCCCATATATTTTTGTGTCATTTATAAGATCTATGTAGGCCTGAAACTTTTGCAGTTTGATAATGACATTGTATGTCGAAACCGCGGTTACTATTACATGTGAATAAAGTGGTATAACAAAGTTATTGTTTTATTTTATTTTATTATTTTTCAAAATGAATTACCACAAAGTTACGGCTACCAGTATTAATTTTCGTAAAAAATGTAATACGACTATTCCTATTATTTTATGTCACTGCGTTTATAGCAATGGGTATGAACATGCATGTATGATGTGTCCATACATGAGCAGTTTAGTTTCAACTTGATGTGTACGTGCTCTTTGTAATTTGGTCTCCATCTATAATACTCGCTGTGAGAG
This sequence comes from Melolontha melolontha, assembly GCA_935421215.2. Lineage (NCBI taxonomy): Eukaryota > Metazoa > Arthropoda > Insecta > Coleoptera > Scarabaeidae > Melolontha > Melolontha melolontha. Next base: position 24,082,405 of record OW285240.1, on the reverse strand, counting down.
CATGGTTGAACATGCATATGGATGCGTTTGAAGAAGTCGTGCTGTCACAAGTATAAAGGAGGCGCTTACGATTGAACATCTATAGTTAAGTTTCGAATGCGAAGTGTGCCTCTGGTGCTTTTATTTTAGTGTGCGGTCAACCGTGAAACTGAATTTTTTTTAAATTTCTTATGCGAAATGGATAAATTTGTGAAAACACGAAGCGAATCATCTACGTCCAGTGAATCGGTTGGTAAAAAGACAAGGTTGTGTAAACAGCTATTTAAATTATAGTTTTACCGCATTGAATGGAAAGCTACAGCTGGTTGTTTGCTTTCTTGACAGCATGAAGCCGTCAAAATTAGTTAGACACTTGGAAATTAAACACCTGGCTCATAAAAACAAACCCTTGGAATTTTTTGAAAGAAAATTACTACCTTGAAAGATCAACAAACACCTATTAGTAAGCCAAGTCATACTGATAAAAGTGTACTTGAAGCATCTTATCTATCTCGTAGCATTAAGAGTAGCTAAGATGTCCAAACCCCAGGCAATCGCCGAAAACATATTTCCCGCTGCAATTGATATGGTCAGTATTTTAATAGTCGCGCAAGAAGCAAAAACATTGAAAAGATTCCGCTTTCTAACGACACAATATCAGGGCGAATCGATGACATGGCTGCCGATGTTCGCGATCAAATAATTCAGCAAGTGAGTTGAAGAGAATTTTTTAGTTAGTTAATTGACGAAGGAGATACTTGTTGAAACTTCATTATAACGCTAAGAAATAAGTAATTAAACTTCTAGTTTCAAAAATTCTTTTATTGTAAATACCACTACAATATTGTTTCGCCATACAATGGCTTCATCAGTATTTCATCCACCTGATGAAGCCATTGTATGGCGAAACAATATTTTAGTGGTATTTACAATAAAAGAATTTTTGAAACTAGAAGTTTAATTACTTATTTCTTAGAATTTTTTAGTATTCAATTTGATGGATCAGCACATGTAGCAACCATCTCTCAGTTCTTATGTTTTGTGTATCGCAGTATGTACTGATGGTGCAACAGTGCATTAATGAAAATATTAAAAATCGTCTTATACCAAGGGCGGAATGGGCGCACTGCTTCCTTCACAGACTTGGTTAGATAGTTATCGGGAAAGAAAGTGTTAAACCGGGTATTGGAATTGCAAAATGAATTAATAATATTTTTCCAGGATAAATACACGCTGTTCTCATTGTTTTTACAAAATAATGAGTGTATGTTGATGTTGGCTTACTTAGCTGATGTATTCTCTCATTTAAACCACTTGAGTGAGAATTTACAAGAGCGTGATAAAAACATTTTTTTAATATCAAGCAGAGTTCATGCTTTCATAAAGAAGCTTTATTCTGGATTATTCGCCTTCAAAGCAAAAAGTTGGATATGTTTCCACTCACTTCGGATTATGTTGAGAAAAGTTTGATTGAACAATACACTATTATTCACCACAGCCTGAATTGCATGAAGATGCATTGGCGTGAGCTAAAAACTCAGTTGACAGAGTACTTCCCGGAAGATAAAAATGATTTCTCTAAGAGATGGATATTAAATCCGTTTAGTAAAAACGTGGCTACCGCTGCTAAGTTACCAGTTGAGATTCACGAGCAACTCATGGAAATGTCTGCCGACGAAACGCTACAACTGCAATTTACATCTGAAGATTTAAATACGTTTTGGCTTGCTCATCGAAATGAATATGGAAATTTAGTCACAGAAGCATTGAAAATAATAATCCCTTTCGCCACGTCTTATCTCTGTGAAAAGGGTTTTTCGTCTATGGTTGCACAAAAAAACCAAATACAGGAATCGTCTCTTATCACTCGAAAACAATTTACTTTGGTGTGTTTCTAACGCAGAGCCACGTATGGCGAAACATTTAAATGAAAAACAAATGCAACTATCACATTGATTTCTTTTCTTTACATGTGTATTTATTGTAAGTAAAATGTTTATAATAAATGATTTTTTCTCATAAAATGATTTTTCATTATTGTTTAAGCTATTTAGCGACCCCCTTTAACGTCACCGCAACTTCCTTGGGGTTGCGATTCCCAGGTTGAGAAACGATAATGTACGTGAAGGCTGATACTATATAACAGCAATGTAGAGTCTTACGTTAAAAATGAATAATTACAACTATCTACGCTTTGTTTTCTTAAACGTTTCCGTTTCCGTTTTCTCTATACTAAACAAGAAGTGATTAACAGGAAAAGTCTTGGGAAATTACATTTAGAGTAATTACTAACTGTATGTACAAGTACATTGACAAGCAATAGTGGAATACCGCTCCTTAATTTTATCCAATGCTTCACACAATTCCATAGTATGTACAGTGTCACGGGTTGTTTTTTCTTTCCTGCATTTTTAGTTCATTTAGTTTATTTTATTTTCGACAGATAAAATTTCAGTATGGTATAATTGTTACCTATTTTGAATAGCATTTTTAATAACACATTTGTGCCTCTTGTTGAGGCTATTGTCTTGAGTAAAATGTTTGCGAACGCCCATTTAATTAGGAATATTGGAGACGATGTATTCTTCTTAATTTGTGTATTTTTATTGTTTTTTAGCTAGTATATTTCATTTTCATATCTTTTCATTGTGTACCACTTATTTTTAAATGTCAGCGCTAACTTTCGATCGTTAGATGAACTACGTATCTGAGAATTTGTTCATTTTGGATTTTAACGTTCTTCTGGTTTGGTCTGTCAACGAAGCGACAGATGTTTCGATATTGTAAAAATTTGTATGACTTGAATAGAAGTGCTTGAGTACTGCGGTTATCCGGGTTTAGAATCATAATTATTTGTATTTGGGGTGGAATTGTTTTTTTTTTGAGTATTAGATTACCGTTAACGTTTGTGGGGATTTTAACTTTATCAACCACGTTGGTATTTTTTCGAATTTAGTTAATTCGCATATTTTGAAAACCCAATATACGAATTAACTATTTCCGATTTTTTGATTTTGTTTGGCTATTGTTTGCTTGATCCTTTCGCAGTGTTTTGATCAGTAAAAAATATATATAATAAGAATATAAAAGCAACAAAATTGCTTAAAATCAAAAGACAACTTAACAAAATATCGTTGAAAGATAAGTTGTGAAAATTGACAATGAGTTATTAATCACCCGATATATTAAACCATTAAATTATTATTATTGGGAAAACCCAATAAACGAATTAGCTACTTCCGATCCTTTGATTTTATTTCGTTTTTATTTGCATGGTCCCTTCGCAGTGCTTACCTTCGACAGCTTCAGTGTAAGCTGTGCAGGTTGAGATTACGAACACGGTGGCGCCTATTTTAAAAAGACCCTATCCCTAACTCGCCTCTGAACTGGCTAGCATCTCAACCTTAGATTTCCGGGGCATTCGTGTGTGGTAAATGGGTCAATCGTTAGGGTTTCAAGATAATTAGGAATGGGCGCGTGTAACAACAGGAAGGATTAATATAAGTAGTTGATAATTGCATTTATTTTCGTAAAATCACGACAATTCATAGGACAGAGGTAATTTTTAGTAGTTTGAGTTATTTTAACTTTTGTTGAACGGGGTTCGCTATATTGCTGCCACATTATAGCCATTCCTTTGATTACTAGGTTATGACAAACGGCAATGGTTTCACATATGTCACAATGTTGTATAATACCAGGAATATTCGCCCATTTTGATTTTAGTCGTGGATAGTTATTCATAAGTTCAAAAAATTAGATGTCTCTAATTTTTATACCGGGTGCTTTAGAGATCTGTTTGAGCGAAAAACAAATATGATCCATATATTATTGTGTATATACGTTTACATAGACGGTTAAAAAAAAATTTGTCACATGTTAGAAAAAAGAATTCTAGACAATGTTTCGGTACGCGTATCAAAACTTTCTCTACGTATATACAAGGTGTGTATAAATTGGCGGACCCACTACACGTGGCGACATTCTTGGTCAAATTTTGAGTTAAAAGTCCTAATCCTAAAACGATGTATCAGGCTTCCTTTGTCTTCAGAATGAATTTGAAAGAAACATACATTTGGCAACATTGAACACGCATGTGCTTGTTATAATCTTCGGAACATTTTTACACGTCGTCATGTGAACCTTACATTTTAAATTTAAAAAAGAAACAAATGAAATAAAATTGGTTTCTTAGATTAAATATTTATTACGAAAATATTACAAAGTTTTAAGAATTTTTGATAATATTCTAATTTTTGTACATCTTCTTGATAGAAATCAATGTAATTATTACCTACATAATTGTTCGAATTGAAATCCATCAGTTTGTAGACATAGCTGCAATCTTTGTGGTATCGTTTGTACTATTCGCTCAAGTCTTTCTGGTGTGATTTATAATACTGCGGCGTCAATTCCGGCTCTAACTTCGTCAGCGTCTTGAGGAGCTGTAGCATAAACTTTACCTTTAATGAAACCCCAAACAAAAAAATCTAATGGATTGAGATCGGGGATCTCGCAGGCCACAAAAGGGGACCGCCACGACCAATCCATCTGTCTGGGAAGTGTTGAGTCAACCAGTCTCTTATATTACGAGCAAAGTGCGCAGGAGCTCCATCATGCATGTAAATCATATTACGGCGTACGTTCAGCGGTATCTCATTAATAACTTGTTCTAAAACATTTAAATATTCACCGGCATCTAGGCGATTTGGTAAGTAAATTGGTCCAACGTTTATTATACCCAGCCAAACGTTAACAGAAAACCTTCTTTGGTGACTGTATTTGCGAAATTCATGTGGATTTTCATCTGCCCAATGATGAAAATTATGAGTATTAAACACACCATCTCTGGTAAACATGCACTCATCACTCCAAAGAATACGTCTTAAAAAGTCACCTTCTTCCTGAATTCTATTTAAGATTGTATTGCAATAATTGATTCGAAATAAGTTATCATTTCCGTAGAGAGGCTGAACTTTAGAAACATGGTATGGATGAAGCGAGTTTTCTCGTAGAACCAAATGAACAGTCTTATTACTGGGAATATTTAGTGTAGAAGCTAATTGACGGGTACTCGCAGAGGGATCTTCCTGTATTGTGGCTAGAACTTGCTCTTCTAGTTGCACGGTACGCCTTTGCCTTGGTAGACCTGCGTTCGCATTTCTTGGAATAAACGAACCTGTTTCACGAAGTCGTTGGTCCAGCCTTGGAAATACATTTTTATTTGTATGCCTCCGATTTGGAAAACGCACTCGACATTCCTGCCCTGCCATGCTAGCATTTCCACGACAGAAACCGTATATCATGTACATATAGGCATATTCGTTGAACGTAAAATTCATAATAAACAAACAGAACAACTAGTAAACACGAAAACCCGAAAACTGATTAAAACTATACAAATAAATACGAAAACTAAACAAAATTATACAAATAAACACGAAAAATAAGCAAGTCGAATGAAATAGGTAGATTACATAAGTGTCAAAATTTGACAGTAGTAATGTATTTGACTAGAACAATATTAGGCTGCCTACTTATTGTTTTACAACGTTGTCAGATGTGTTTTTCGTCAAAATAAGTCAATAAACAAATATTAAAAACAAACTTTAAAATCAAAAAGAAAACTTTAACGAAAGGATAATAACAACAATTCTTCTTTCTTCTAAATTGTAGCTCTTTCTGTCAACAAATATCGAGTAATAATGCTTATTTCAAAACTGAAAGTCCGAACTTTAGGAACCTCGTGCAAAGATATGGAGCATGGTACAACATTTTCGTATTAGGATTTTGGACTCCGAATTTAACGAAGAACATCGCCGCGTGTAATGGGTCCGCCAATTTATACACACCTTGTATATTAGTGGTCTCCAAGCTGATGTACAAAGGGACCTAGAAAAGTTTGGCAACAGACCCTTATTTTTTGCACATACTCATTCTTCGAAACCAGTTACTAAACCAACTCTTTCTCGTTTCTTTTGAAAACTAGACGCACTTCTCATTATAAAAAAACCCTCATCGTTGAAAAACTTCGTGTCTTTCAACATACTTTTCCCATTGGAAAACAGAGCAAAGTTATATGAAGTCAAATGTGGACTGTAGAATGGATGCCACAGGACTTTTACTCCGGAGCTATTTAATACTCGCTTCATACGTTAAAGCGATGGGCCGTGGTAGAGAAAGCAGGTGCTTTATTTCGAGGAAGGACGAATATTTTTGAGTACTTTAAGAACTCTGGACGAGCACTTCTTTGTGTACCAATTTGTGGTAATGGCGTTTGCAGTTCCACAACTTTTTCCTTTGCTTTAATAGACACGTCATAGTAATAAAGTCAGGTTTCGTCACCCGTCAATAGACGGTTTTCTATCTCACAATAACGTGAATGCTTATCGAAGTCGAGCATTTAGTTTGAATATTTTCCTCGGTAACGTTCGATGTGGGGCGTCATAACATTAGAAATATTTTGCCTTTTAAAAAATTTCCTCTTTGAAACTCGTTATATCTTCTCTAGATACGGTCATACGATGTGGACAACCACTTCTAACACTGCAAATACTTCCTCCAGACACTGGTCAATATTCAATACACGGGCAAAATTGCAGCGTAAAACTTTCGATAAAGATGACATAACCAGCTGCTTGCTGCCACAGTTTAGGGTAACTAACATAGAGAGATCCAACCAAGAGAGGGCCACAACGTAGGCTTGAATAGGTCTAAATCTACACCGAACTTGTCATAATGTGCAATAATCAGTTGTGCCATATCGCAAAATTTTTGTAAAGGCCTTTCTAATACCTTTGTAATGTTAGCGATATTAACTACAGAAAAATTATCAGTACATATGATTATATAGGGTTACCGCTGAACAGCGCTAAAGCTATACGAATCTGAAGAATACGCATAAATATCTAACTGAAAATCTAAAAAGAAACTTATAAAACATCAAAAAATTCCAAATGTTTAGGGCCAAAATGTAGATAGAGTCGGTCCATATTTTTGTTTATCGCATATTTCAGAAAAAAGCTGCTGATAAAGCTCCAGAAGTGAAGTAAAGCTGGGCAAAATGCCTCCCATCGTAAAACGGGTTGTTCCAATGAATAGATATTTCCTCGGAACGAAGAGGGGAACCAGAAGCTTTCAAGTGAATCTAGCATGCAAAAGCCTCATCAGCAACGCTCGTTAGGAGATTCGAGGCAGAAGGCCTGGACTTGGCCCTCCTGCAAGAACCCTGTCTATATAAAGGGAAAGTTGCAGGCCTATCGCCGCAACAAGGTAAAGTATTATACAAGGGAACAGCCACAAGGACCGGAGCTTGTATAGTGTATAGTAACAGGGTTACATGTGCACTCATACTGGTGCTTTGCACCGACGGACGACAACAGGTTTCTTATTGGCAAAACGTCAGAAGGAGAGAGAAGCTGGATAATATGCTCCGCCTACTTTCCAAGTGATGTGGAATGTCCAGACCATATTCTAAGCGACATTCATTGATCTGCAGAAAAATCAATAAAATTAAACTTATTGTTAGATAGATGCTATTAATACGAATGCTTTTAATTGTTTATGTTTGTTTTTTTTTATCAAAGGATGCAATATAGTGATGTTTTTTTTTGTAGATATCAATAAATGCCTCTACATTTATGTCGAATATGTCGACAATCTTATGCTACAATAACACACAACCTGTTTGAAATAGAATTACACCTAGTGTTATGTGCTCGTAGCTGCGTCCTCGTTTTGGTTGCGAATTAGCGTTTTCTTTTATTTTATTCCGTTATGTTTATTTTGAACCTAACTGTAGTACTTTCGCTTGCGTGCGTATATCTTCACATAGAATAATTACGTATTATTTTTTCTTCGTGGTCTTCCTCCCCTCTCGATTGATCTTGCTGCATCTATAATGTACACTCGATAATTGGGTGTGTTTATCGACCACGTAATTTCGGTTCATCAATTTTCTTTGACGAATTGGAGGATTGGTTGCTTACAAGCAGGCTCAATGCTGAGTCGGTCTATTGCTTGGGTGATTTTAATGTCGATTTTTTAAATGAAAATTTACCTTTGAGGCGAGTTTCACATATGTTCGATACCCTAGACATGAAATAAATAATAATGGAACCTACTCAAGTAACTCTCACCACTGCTACCTTGCTTGATTTAATTATTATTTCTGATGAGTCGGACTTGGTCGAGAGTGGTGTAATTTCATGCGACTTATCAGACCACGACATCCCCTACTGTAGGTTTTCTAAACCTGAGATTGTTAACACACCGAAATGTCAAACTTTCAGAGATTACTCGAGCTTTAATTACGATCTCTTCATGAAGGATTTAACCATTATTCCCTTCAATAACATGTTCCTTATGACTCTAAATGACAAACTGGATTTCTTCAATCGTGTAGTTCATAATCTATTCAACGCTCATGCTCCCCTTAAGACGGTAAAAATTACGAAACCTCATAAACCTTGGATAACTGAAAATATTAAACTTCTGCAGAAGTTACGCAACGATGCTAGGAGTAAATTTAGGAGAACCAAACTGGAGTCTCACTGGATTCATTACAAACAACTCCGAAATTATACAACTTTGGCGATTAGCAATGAAAAGACAGCTTATTTTCAGCATTTGTTTTATAATAATACCAGTAAATCTCTTTGGCGCGAACTTAATCAGTTAAATATTGGAAAGAAAAATAGAAATGAGATTTCATGTGAATTCTCAAATCCACATTTGATTAACGCTGGGTTTATTAACATTGCATGGCGACGTATCATCACCATTGGCTGTGACAAGTGGTGTTCCAAAGTGATCGATCCTTGGCCCTTTATTTCTCTCCATTTGTGCCAGCCACTTACACAAATGTGTCAAGCACTGCCAGGTGCAAATGTATGCTGATGATTTGCAGCTCTACGTTGGTTTCACAAAAAACTATGTTCAAGTTGCTATTGATAAGATTAATCACGACTTAGAGCGCATACAATCATTTTCGCAGAATAATGCGCTGAAGATCAACCCGAAAGACCACAGCCGTCTTGTTTGGTAACCCTGCATTAATTCAGAACATCAAAGATCAAATCATGATCAAAATTAATAATGCAGAAGTGTCGTTGGTTGATTTGGAAAAAAACCTAGGTTTAATCATTGATAACACCTTGCGATACAAGAAATGTCTTTCAAACATTAGTCAGTCAGCCTATGCCAATCTCAAAACATTGTATCCTTATCAATCAACTTTTGACATCCGTACTAAAACCATGTTATGCAAGAGGCTTGTCTTGTCGCTATTTCATTTTGCGCCCACAATCTACAGCCCTTACTTGGATAGTGCTGACCGAGCTCGCGTACAGAAGGTTCGGAACGCGTGTATGCGTTATATTTTTGGTATACCCAAATTTGAACATATTTAGCATAAACTTCTTGAGTTGCAGTTGTTAAATATGGCCAACAGGAGAAAGCTTCAAGCCTTATGTCTATACCATAAAATTATAACTTTGAAAACGCCATCGTACTTAACTGAAAAGATACGTTTCCAGTCTGATGTATATAATCTAAACTTTCGTAACACCAACTTGATTAGACCCCCCAAACACAGATTGACGCTTTTTGAAAGACCCTTCACGAATAACATTTATCAGCTGTACAATTCCATTCCGGCTTTTTACAAATCCTTGGAGACAAAGGCATTCAGAAAAGAAATCATGTACTTTCTTTTTAAGCGTCAATAATGGTTTTCGGCTAGTATGTGCGTGTATCTATATATATATACAGTGTTAATAAGAATTAAAATTTATTTCTTATTTATTTTATTGGCCGTGTCATAATATTAAAACAATAGACTTTTCTTGGTTTAGCTACCTTTAATGAACCTTTCATTAAAGGTCGCTAAACCGAGAAAAAGTCTATTATTTTAATATATACAGTATAACAACTTGCACTACGAAAGCCTATTGATAGGAGAGGGTGGTGGGAGGTAAAATAAAATGTATTCATTTAGCTTATTTAGCTACTTATAATATGTTTTTTAATATAAACGTGTAGAGTTTGTTAAATTAAGTTTATATTATGGAAAAACTGAAATTGTATTGCATACTAATTGCAACTAAAGAACAGTCAAATAAAAAATAAGTCCAACAAAATAAAATTTATTATCATAATTCAACTTTAATAAACAATACTTTTAATTAATTACGTGTTCGAATCATGCACCTTGAATTTCTAAACAATACGCTACCCGATCATAAAAACCACGTCTAACATTTGCCCGCATATCGGGCGTAATCGATGCTAAGAAATTTCTTATTTTTTGACGTAGTTCATGTAAATTACGAGTTGACCGTTGATGTTCGAAACCGTAAATTTTTGACTTTAGATACCCCCACAAGAAAAAATCATTAGGGGACAAATCTGGTGATCTGGCCGGCCATTCAATTGTACCACCTAGAGAAATAATTCTATTTCCAAAGGTATTTCTTAAGAATTGACGCACAATTGCACTGTTATGTGCAGGACATCCGTCATGCTGATAACAAATACTTCCTATTTCAATATTGGGTATGTTCTGGATAAAAGGAATAATGTCATATTGCAGCAATTGTAAATATTTTTGTGAATTTAACACGCCGTTTATAAAAAATGGACCAATTATATTGTCCCCTAACATTCCAATCCAAACATTCAATTTCTGTGGGTATTGTGTATGAGCTGTATACGATTTATGTTTATTGTCTTTTGACCAATACCTTATTAACATAGGATTATGTCGACCGTGTAAAATAAATGAAGATTCGTCAGTAAAGAGAATATTAGAAATAAAATTTTCATCCACACCACATTTCTCCATTATATCCAAACAGAACTGAACTCGGTTATAATGATCTCCAGGAAATATTTCATTTACTTTTTGTACATGATACGAACGGTATTTATTCTTCTTTAATACTTTTCTAACAGTTTCACGGGAGACATCGACACTTTCACTAATTTGGCCTAACGTTTGGTATTCATTTTCTTCAACAGTAGCGCATATCATGATATCTCGATCCGCATTATCATGTGCGGGCTTTTTATGTAAAGAGGGAGAGACACATCCGTATTTTTCAAAATTTTCCTTAATTCGATGAATTGTATTTAAACATGGAACAGGACGATTAATGAAGGTAGTTCTCCAAATATTTACAATTGATGAAAGTGTGTGGCCTCCATAAAACCACTTTATAATTTGCACTTTTTCATTAATTGTGTATTCCATTAGGATAAAGTTTGATGGTTCGCTAAAGTATTTCACATAACCACTGACATTCCTCATATAAAAAGTTGACAATACTAAAATGGATACATTTAATTTTACCTCCACACTACCTTCCCCTATCAATAGGCTTTCGTAGTTCAAGTTGTTTTACTGTATATATATATATATATATATATATATATATATATATATATATATATATATATATAAATATAATAACTTCGTGACCTTGGTATGATATGGTAAACCTAATCAGTAGGCGATTAAAGGTCTGTATATTACCCCAAAATATATGTATTCAAAAAACTCTACATGTTTCGGCTGTATACGCCTTTATCAAGAGAATACAAAATATGAATCATTCATATTTTATATTCATATTTTGTATTCTCTTGATAAAGGCGTATACAGCCGAAACATGTAGAGTTTTTTGAATACATATATTTTGGGGTAATATACAGACCTTTAATCGCCTACTGATTAGGTTTACCATATATATATAAATATAGTAAATTCAAATTGTAGGCGATTTAAGGTCTGGTTTTACTTCAAAAACTATATATTTAAAACAATCCTACATGTACATGTTTCGGCTAATGATACCTTTCTCAAGGAATACAAAATATAAATGACAGTATATTAATGTCATACATTTGTAGTTGCTATGGATAAAATAATTCAAAGATACATTCCAATTTAATAATAATAAATCATGCCTTGGTATTTTAAAATGGATGAACAACAAAAAACAGGGAAACACAAGACATGAGTTATTATTATGTGGAGCGACTTAAGATGCAAAGCTGTCGGCATTCGCCTTAAACGAGAAGGAAAACCACGAAAACCTACTCGGACAACCAGACAGGAATCAAAACACGGAACAGTCAGCATGATAAGCAAAAGTATAGATTTATAAATAACATGAGATATATAATTATATAACAGCAACATATATTATGATGGTAAATTGCAGATCGTTACATAATTAAGTTAAAGTATATACTGCTTAAATTTTTTGTATCACTTCTGTTGTTAATTGAGTTTTTTTCCTGTTTAATACTAATTATTTCTTTAATTTCTCTTTTCATTGTGTGTTGTTCTTTATCAATTATCTGTGTGTTTTCAAAATCAAAATGGTGATCGCGTTGTAGTTTGTGTGTAGATAAAGCAGTTTTGTATAATAATAATAAAATAATAATAAAAATACATAAAGAATAAAAAATAAATAAAACAAACAATATGCAAATAATGCAATTTACCATAATATACTAAGTTCACGAAATAATTATATATATATACTATATATATATATATGTATGTGTGTGTGTGTATATATGTGTATATATTGTTGCTTTTTTTTCTGTTCCTTCGTGTCTGTTCTGCCCTTATAATTCGTGACTGGATGTACTGGGTTTATTGCATATTGCATTATTTGCATATTGTTTGTTTTATTTATTTTTTATTCTTTATGTATTTTTATTATTATTTTATTATTATTATACAAAATAGCAGAATATTATTGTTAAGTCAGACTAGGCAAACTTTTTATTGTTAGTGATTTGTGCATTAAGGTTTTGGTGGAAGAACAGGCGGCGGAAATTCTTTTCCGTCCATCTGAACCACGCCTTAAGGTTTCAGTACTTTTTTTTTTGTTTTTTGTTTTCGTTCTTTTTTCCTCTCTGATTTATTTTCATGTATGTAATGAGAAAGAAAAATTTGTGTTGAAATAAGGGATATATTATTATTATTATTATTATGAAGAAGAACGCGTGGAGCACATAAAAGCGAAAATCCTATAGACAAAGTCCTCTAATAAATATTCTTCCCTGACCTGAAAAGTTATCGATACCAATTCAATCATAATTACTGTATTTTAAAGCACAAATGTACGAAACTTGTTTGAATATTAAGTAATTGTTGGATGGGATAAACGTATTCGAGTAAAATGGTATCGACTGCAATCAAACGGATTTTAAAATGGATTGTCTAGCCGAACGATGCACGTATTCATGCAATTATCTCATGGGAAATTTCATCGGACAATATAAAAAAGCCTCTATATACCTATTCAAACGCTTATTCTATAGTTGTCGCTTTATCGATAGTGCACGTTTACGGGCCAATAATGTTTTGGAAAATAGCCGGTAACAAGTATCTAAACTGCATTGTTATTTGAATTAGTAAATACGCATCGAGTTCGATGCGCTTTAGAACTATTATTATCTACGCAATTATGTAATTAAACTTTTTAACCTTTTCGCGTAAAAAAAAATATTTATATAAGGAATTACATATATTGAGGTGAGAAATTTCTTTCGTTCTGTAATATGAGACTTTAATTTAATAAAACAGAAAAATATATTTGTTAAACAAAGGTTTAAAATACTGTTTGCCAAGCCGTCAGATTCCTATAGAACAGGTGATTGCAAGTATCGAAACTTCGATTAAGTATTTAGAACAAGGGCCAAAAAACTTTATTCGAGAAGCTTGTAAAACCCAAATCGATAAGAATTTGCAGCAGCACAAACAGAAGTCGGTCAATAAATAATGGAATATCATTAAAACTCTTAGATCGAAGGACTGTTTTTACCTAAAAGCAGATAAAGGGAACAAGTTAGTAATTATGGACAAAATCGACTATCTTCAAAGAGTTAAAAATTTAATTGCCGAAGGTCCGTATGTAGAATTAAGAGAAATCCGTTACCTAAAATGATTAGCGACAAAAAAGACGCGTTAAAGAAATGTCCAATTTTAATAACTTCTACCCAAAAGTATAAATTAAATGTTAGTAATCCTTTAGTACCAAGAATGTATTGTTTGCCGAAGATACATAAACCAGGTAACTCGATGAGACCTATCGTTTCATGTATCAACTCACCGACTTATTTGATTTCCAAATGGTTAGTGAATGAATTTAAAAATTTACCCGTAAAACCAGAAAGTTTGTCAGTTAGTAACTCCTTAGAATTTGTTAAATTAATTAAAGATTGTGAACTGGAAGGCGGGGAAATTTTAGTTTCATTCGACGTAACGTCATTATTCCCCTCTGTACCTATTCCAGAGACTATGAAATATTTAGAAGACTTGCTCCACAAGAGTAACATTGAACCTTCAAAAATAAAAGAATACATGAGATTGACAACTCTGTGCATGACGCAAAATTGTTTCCAAGTAGGGGAAAAATTTTATGAGCAGAAACAAGGCACAACAATAGGTAACTGCTTATCTCCTTTCATAGCCAATTTATTCATGAGTCAATTTGAAGTAAAATTTAAAAATAACGCTAAATATTTCCCGAGAGTCTGGATCAGGTACGTAGATGACATTCTCGCGATTTTTGATACACGGAAATGCGAATTAATCGTTAATCAGTTAAATTTGAAATTTCCGATGATTAAATTTACAGTGGAAAAGGAACACAATGGCAAGATACGATTTTTAGATACTTTACTGATTAGGAATAAACATGAAATAGAAATCGATATTTTCTGGAAAGAAACCAATGTTAATAGATTCATCATCGCGGATTCAAATCATAGTTTTCAACATAAGACAGCTTCTTTTAATTTCTTAGTCAATCGGTTACTAAATTTTCCGTTAACAAAAGAGAGATATGAAATAGAACTGGATATCATTAAAAATATCGCGAAATATAATGGCTTTGACATAGAAATAATCAATAAATTAATTATAAAAACAAAACTAAAAAATACAATCCGCGAATCTAAAAGTTTGATATCTCAAAGTTACCAGGAGAAAAAGTACATGTGTTTACCATACCACCCCATCACGAAAAACATTAATAAACTTGTGAAAGAGCGACGTCTCCAAGTTGCCTTTCGGTCCGAAAATACTATCAAAAGTCTAGGGAATCCAAAGATAAAATTAATTTTAATTCGAAATCATGTATATACGAAATTAATTGCGATGATTGTAATTAGAAATATATAGGCCAAACAAAACGACCAATAATAACCCGGTTTAAAGAACACATATCACATATTAAATACAATAGATCGGATAAATCTAACCTAGCCAATCATTCATTAGACAAATATCACAATATGTCGATTAAAGGGTTAAAACTTGTCAAGGCCATTAATAACCCCCGCGATCTTGACGCCTACGAAAGTATTCGTATCGCTAAAAACAAACAGAATTCTATGAACGGAGATAAAGGACCGATCCCCTTCACCTGTCTCTTTTCATTCTTAGAACCGTAAATAAAAAGGTCGTGGGCGTTTCAAATTGGAGTATAAACTCATGTGGGTGCTGTTTCCTTAAGAGAGGTAATTTTTTGTCGATCTTTTCGTTCGATATATTTGCATGTTTAGTGTATACGTGGACGCCGTGTAAAGTTGTTGCGTAAGCAGTTGTGCTAGCTTTACTGTGCCCCATGTGCGACACCTTTATTAGTGGTTTTACCTACTGATGATGACAACTTAGATGTCGAAATACGTATTTAGGATACGATTAATAATTGTAGTAAGGGACTATATACCTTTTTTTAAAGCTTTTACTTAACCACAGTCTCCAAGGAAAGACTTAAAAAAATATATATAATCAAAATAAGATATCAAATTGTAGTACATATTTTGGACGTTTTTTTGCTATTATCCAAAGAGATATTCAATACCTCTCTTATATAATTTCCTTCACTTAGACGCGAAGAGTTCACAACAGCCTGTTTATACCTTCGCGACGTTCATAAAGTGACATCCAGTAAGACAGCACGCCATTGACTTGAATAGATTATAGTCTGATTGTAATAAATTAGGCCTGTATACAAGGCGTAGAAGCAACTTTAGTTTATCGAGTTCTTCTAATTTACGGAGAGATTTTTGACCTGTATATGGCTTGGCGTTGTCTTGCCGGAAAACACTATTTCTGATGACCAATGCCTTTTTCGCAAACTTGCGTCCATGTGCGACAGGATTATAAAAACGAAATATAAAAAGAACACGAAAACCCAAAACGCTCAATCGAAACCTACTTACTTGTAGGTGAATATATGCACGCAACGTGTAACAGGTTTTCGTGAAAAGTTCCACGAAAACTGACTTTGATCAAATGTTGCTCAATCTAATGATCCTCCTCGGATTTACCTCGCGTGGGTAGGATGATCTTAAATTGACAAGACAGCCAACCAGTGCCAACGATTTAAAGCTCAGTTGGGATGGCCGTGCGATTCTTGTCGAAACGTTGCCCAGATGACTAAAAACTAAAAGGGCACCACCGCGAATTAAGAATTGCGTGTCGTAGAGATTATACATCACGCGGAGAACTTGCTTGTGCTAACGGACCCACTAAGAAAGTACTAGCGTAATTAGAAAAACAGGAGGTGATATGAAGTTATGAAAAACGTTCCATATCGAAGAAAAAGAACCAAGTTTATAATAAACGTCTTCGTCGATAACAAAATTTATAAGATAAAAAAAGCCCTATATATATATATATATATATATATATATATATATATATATATATATATAAATATAATCATTAACCCCTTTTTTACCTTGCCGTGTAGGGGAAGTTATTTCTATACTCTATTTTATATTTACAAAGTCTTTCCACTGTTTTCTGTTCTTCGCCATATTCCTCGCATTGGCTACCGTCTGTCCTCTTCTTTGTATCGCTTTCGCTACTATATTTTCGTATGTTTCTCTCGGTCTTCCAGGTCTTCTTTTAATTCTAACTCTGGCTTCCAATATCTTCCTTGCTGGTCTGTTTTCTTCCATCCGGTGTAAATGGCCCCACCATCTTAGCTGTTTTCTTTCGATGTACTCTGAAATGGATTCTACTTAAAATTCTGCTCTTACATCAACATTTCTTATCCTGTCCCTGCGTGTTATTCCTTTAACCCCTCTTAGATATTTCATTTCACTAGCCTGCACTTTACTTTTTAGCCTGTTTGTGAGTGCCCATGTTTCACATCCGTAAACTAGAATAGGTCTGTATATTGTCTTGAATACAGTCATCTTAGTTTTGGTAGATATTTCTTTCTTAATTATCAATGTCTGTCTCATGGCGTGGTATAGTTTAGCCGCCTTTCCTATTCGTTCAATTATGTCAATTTCTTGATTTCCATTTCGTTCAATCGTTACTCCTAGATATTTGTATTGTGACACTTGCTTTATTCTTTCATCTTAAATATATATCTTTATTTGTTCTTCTACTCCTGACGATATCATCATTACATTTGTCTTCTTCGTATTGACTTTCATGTTGTATTTTTTCAATGTTTGGTTCCATTCATTTATATTCTTTTGTAAATTTCGTTCACTGTTAGCCATCACTACTAAATCGTCAGCAAATATACATTCAGTTATTTCAATCGACTTTAAATGTTTGTATCCTATAATCATATTCATTAGCTTCGGTTTACATTCTTTTGTATTTTGTCCATAAATATATTGAATAGTACTGGACTGAGCACCCCCCCCTGAGTCAGACCTCCCTCTGTTCTAAATAATTCCGACTTCCTGTTTTTACTTATGACATAGCTAGTGTTATCGTTATACACACTTCTGATAGCTCTAATTAATTTACTATTCACTCCTCTTTGCTGTAAGCTATTCCAGACTTCTTCTCTAGGAACTCGATCGAACGCTTTTTCTAAATCTATGAATGCATAGTATACTTTTGATTGGCTAAGAATGGTTTTCTCTATTACTTGCTTTATCGTATATATATGGTCGTTTACACTTCTTCCCTTCCTAAACGCACTCTGTGCTTCATCCATTGTGGGTTCTGTTACTCTTCTTAGTTTAGTTTCCAATACCCTCTCGTATGCCTTAGCTACTGTGCATAAAAGCGTTAATCCTCGATAATTACTGCAGTCTCTCGTGTTACCCTTTTTGTGTATAGGTACTATCTGTTCAGTTTTCCAGTCCTTCGGTATTATTTCTTGCTCCCAACTCATATTAAATATTTTCAAAATCAGCTCTATACCTTTTTCTCCTAGTGTTTTCATAATTTCTGTTGTTATCATATCGTGACCAGGGGCTTTTCCATTTTTAGCGTCTTAATGGCATCTACGACTTCATTTCTTGTTATTGGTCCCAGTGCATTGTTGTCGTCTTCAATACGTATTTCTATATATAAAATTAAATTAAATTATATAATAATTTAAATAAAGATATAAGTGTTAATCATCAACATAATTTAATTAAAAATTAAAAACGCAAAATCGAGAGTCCAAAACTCTACAGGACGGTATAAGACCAGACTGTATATATTAGAGTATAAAAAAATAAGGAAAGAATACAGGAAAATGGCATACGTACACGTAAGGCCTTGGGTATGCGTTCACAAACGAATTTAAATCTTATGTACATAATCTTAGGGTTACGTATTCTATGACGTTATTCAAATTTAGTAAAAATAATTGAAATACACTCTTATGCACGGAATCCTTAACTAAATTGAATCAACAAATTTCTGTTGATGCCTTTATCAAGGAATATAAAATATAAAATATTTTAAAATTTTATATTTTATATTCCTTGATAAAGGCATCATTTGCCGAAATATGTAGGGTTGTTTTAAATATATATATTTTAAAGTAAAAGCGGACCTTAAATCGCCAACAAATAGAATTTACCATATATATATATATATATATATATATATATATATATATATATATATATATATATATAAGGTGTCCCAACAGGAACTTGGCGATTTAAATTCCAAATAACATGCGTAGTATTTAGAAATTCAACGATTTATTAACGTAAACATAAAATAGAAACCCTAAAATTATATGTGGAACAAGATATCGGATAAATGTCCACCGTGACTTCTATTGCACACAGCGATTCTTTTTTTTAAATTTTCAATGACTTTATCACACATATGCAAGTTAATCTCGCCAATAGCCGCACGAATGTTATTTTTTAATTCATCAATTGTCTGTGGATTATTTGTGTAGACTTGATCCTTAAGGAAACCCCAAAGGAAAAAGTCCAGCGGTGTTATGTCGCAGGATCTTGCAGGCCAATCCACGTCACCATTACGAGAAATCACACGGCTAGGGAATTTCTCCTGCAGTAAATTTAGAGTTTCCCTGGAAGTGTGACAAGTGGCCCCATCTTGTTGAAAGTAAAGATTGTTGAGGTCCATATCTTCCAAACGAGGCCATAGAAAGTTATTCAACATCTGTCGATACCGCTCCCCATTTACAGTTTCTGCTTCTCCATTCTCATTTTCAAAAAAGTAAGGTCCAAGAACACCATTGGCCGAGAAACCGCACCATACAGTGACACGTAGTGGGTGCATGGGTTTTTCAATAATCTCTCGAGGATTTTCACGCCCCCAAATGCGGCAGTTTTGTTTATTTACGTAACCCCCTATGTGAAAATGGGCTTCGTCACTGAATATGATTCGCTTACAGAATTCGTCATCAAAATCAGTTTGCACCAAAATCCAATTGGCAAAGATACGGCGGTGGTGATGGTCCCTGGGCTTCAATTCTTGTGTTAACATGGATTTTGTATGCGTGTAGCCGAAGGTCTTTTGTTAAAATTCGTTGCAGAGATGATCTTGAGATGGCCAATTGCTGTGACCGATGACGAATTGAAGTTTTTGGACTTTCGGTAACACTTTCATTCACCATAGCGATATTTTCAACTGACCGAACGTTACGAGGACGTAGTGGTGTCTTTACATCGAGAACAGAACCAGTTCGCTCAAATTTTGCCATTAAATTTCTAATTACCGTATTGCTGGGAATATGATTCTGATGAAAAACAACGCGTAGTCGACGAATTGTGTTCGTAATTTAACGACCATTTTCATAATAAATTTGAACAATTTGGATACGTTCTTCAGTCGTGAAACGTTGCATGATGACTTTTACAAGTTTATAGATGACATATACCAAATATTAGGTTGCTAAGTTACCTTATTTGAAAACAATGTGAAATTTAAATCGCCAAGTTCCTGTTGGGACACCTTTATATATATATATATATATATATATATATATATATATATATATATATATATATATCAAAAACCCTTTTACCCTAGAGGGTGTCGGATAAGTACAGTCTAGTCTAAATTATGCACAAAATTTCTCCATAATCTTTGGTTACTGGCCAGTGATTTTGCTTCTTTCCAGCTCTTTCCCCTCTTCTGGATGCTATTTCCAATGACATCATCCCATACTTGTCGCGGTCTTCCTCTTTTCCTTTTATACTGGACTTTGGCTTCATATATTAGCTTTACTGGTCTAGTGTCGCCAATTCGTTGTAACTGCTCCTACCAATGTAGTTGCTGCTGTTCAATTAAGTCCATTATCGATTGTATCTCCAGTTCCTCTCGTATTTGTGTATTTCTCATTTTATCCTTTCTAGTTACGCCTCTCACTCTCCTAAGTTATCTCATTTCTGCAACCTGGATTTTGCTTTTTTGTCTATTACTAAGTACCCATGATTCACATCCGTATGTCAGAACTGCTCTGTAGACTGCTTTGAATATTTTTATCTTGGTGTTTCATGATATTTCTTTTTTCCTAATGAGGTTTTTATTTCATTGCGTAATACAATTTGGTTACCTTTTCAATTCTTTCATTAACTTCTGACTCATATTTCCCATTGTTTTCTATCAGGACACCTAAATAATGAAACTCATTTACTTGTTGAATAGTTATTCCTTCAATTTGGATATTTAGTTGTTCTTCACCTGTGCTCATTGGTTTTGTTTTATTTTTATTTATACTCATTCCTTTTTTCTTAAGTGTTTCGTTCCATGTATCTATACTTTCTTGCAAGTTATTTCCATTTTCAGCTATTAGTACTATGTCATCTGCAAATGCTGCCTCAGCCATTCGTATACTCTCTAGATTCCTGTACCCAATTTGAATTTTTTTCGTCTGCATTGAGCATTGTCTTATTACATCGTCCATAAATACAGTGAACAGTACGGTACTTAATCCTCCACCCTGCCTTAACCCATCCTGAGATACAAATCCCTCGGATCTCATGTTCCACCTTATTATATAATTTACGTTGTTCTGATATAACCGTTGGATATTCCGTATTATTTTTCTGTTGCCTCCCCTTTTTTCAAGAGCTTTCCATATTTCATGTCTTGGTACTTTATCAAAGGCTTTCTCTAAATCAATAAATGCGAAATATTGCCTTTTCCCCTTGTTGCAATCTTTTATTAACTATTTGTTTTAGTGTAAATATATGATCTTGCGTGCTCCTTCCGGGTCTGAATCCACTTTGCGATTCCGATAGTGATTGTTCGATTAACGGTCTTAGCCTGTTGTTAATTTACTGCTCATATATTTAGACCACTGGGCTTAGTAATGTTATATCTCTGTAGTTATTACAATCTCTATAATTTCCCTTTTTGTATATCGGTGTTATTAGTGCCATTTCCCAATCTTCTGGTATATTTTCGTATTTCCACGCCATATTAATGATCTCCAGAAGCATCTTTGTTCCTACTTCACCAATGTTCTTAATCATTTCTGCAACTATTTTGTCATTTCCAGGAGCTTTTCCATTTTTCAATTTTTTTATTACATGAGTTAATTCTTCTAGAGTAAATTCTGTATCCTCATTTGCTATATTTCCATTTTATGTAACAGACTCCACATTTATGTGTCCTTTGCTGCAGAGTAGCTCCTCAAAGTACTGCTTCCATCTATTCATTACCTCTCTTTCATCAGTGATTATTTCTTGCTGTTATATATGCTTCCATCATCTATTGATTTTGCTTTTCTGCTTTTAATTACTGTTAGTTTTATTTCATCGAACCGAATAGAAGAAATATTACAATGCCATTATTTGGCCATTTTACGAATACTCATGTTCCCTAATTAATATCAAAAGTAATTATGATTAACATAGTGGCAAGTCACAGATTAATTAATAATATTATAGGTTCTCGGATGGATTCTTCACGATTTTTTGTGTTTATTTTATTTCATTCCACGTATTTGTTACTTCTTACTATTTTAAATTTACATTTTTCTTCCGTTACATCATCATATTTAAAGGCTTGTGTTTGTCCTTACTCCCTTGATCTTAATTTACCTCAATCTTGACTCTATGAGTTCACTAGAATGTTCTAATATCTATGATTGTTACATTTTGAGCATTGCAACACTAATTTAATGCTTCGAAGCCATGAAAATTGCTAATTTTAATTAATATGAAATTGAAAATTTCATTATATTCCGTATTACATGTTTTATATTTTGATTCAATCGGTTCGGCTTTTACTTGATAAAGATCCATTATTTAATCTATTAGTTTTATTTATTTTTCATGATGTATATGTACGTATGTACCTAAATTGCACGCAAATATTACAGATATTTTAAAGTTATCAGTTAGGCTTGTTACCTTACAATTTGCTATTATTTTCGACTTTATGTAAAGAAAACGTTATTACACAGAAACCACATATGTAACTTCAAAGACGTAAAATGTAAATTAAAGATTCAGCTGTACTATAGTGCTTTCGAAGATCGATAGCATACACCTGCTGCTACAGGGGTACCGTGGATACCATAGCCTTTGAATTTACATGTTTCCAATAATAGTAAATCAAGTAGGATCGGCGCTCGACCACTTTTTGTGCTATCGTTATCTTTATACGTTTGATCCTGCTGTCTGTGTGCCGGGCTTTATGCCGGATGTAAACGAAGGTTTCGGCTGGTTGTTTTAAAAAGGCGAACAGCTCTAACCTCACCGTCGGTTGTTGTAAAATGGGTTCTTCGAACGTCGCCGTCGGAGAAAGCCGGACTAAATTATCGCAGTTGTAGAAAAGAAAACGCGATGTTGTGTTGAGAAAGTGAGAGATGCTGAAGGAATCCATTAAACTAACGATATATACTGTGAAACAGATTCTGACTAGAAAAATAAAAGGCTACTCTAGATAAGAGCACTGATACCAGTCTCTGGAAACGAGGCGTTCGATAAGTAATAGAGATCTCATATCTAATGAAATATATAGTTTTTATGGTCGAAGAATTTTCGTAGATTGCCTGAGATTATAGATTAGAATTTATAAGTTCAATATATTCGCCAAGGATAAGAACAGAATAAAAGCTAGGAATCTGGAAACTAAGATTCTATATCTACAAGGTGGACAGAAATTGACATGAACAAGATAAAGCGAGTTAGTTATTTCGCTAGAGATGGGTAACTGTTTCCCACCTTAATGTAGCACAAAAATATTTCTGAAAGAACTTTATTATCATCGTTCTTTAGGATTTGGAAGTAAAGTGTTCAGATACACAAATATTACACCTTTTGTACCGTCCCTAATAAACCTCTTATTTCCGCTCGTTCAGTCCTGTGTCCTCCATAAAAATCACTGTCTTGCTTAGAAGAAGCGTAAGTATTTTCGTAGATTCCAATAGATTCTCGCTGAAGTACTTCGATCAAAGTCTTTTTAATTCATAACATGTGCAGATTACATGTAGACTAGTTTCATCTTATAAATCATTTTCTACAGCAAGATTAGCTAATTGCACTAAAAGGGCAAAGTTCCTGAGAACATATCATCGCTATCGCAGGAGCAAACAACATGTTAAGGAAACTATTAGAGGATGACGCTATAAGTGATAATGTGTGTTCATTTGAAAAGTCAATCTAGGTTACTTTGAAATTTTGATAGGATAAGACGCAAATATATTAGTATGTAAAGTCTTTCTTTGGAGACTGTGGTTAAGTAAAAACTTAAAAAAGGTATATAACCCCTTACCACAATTATTAATCGTATCCTAAATACGTATTTCGACAACTAACTTGTCATCATCAGTAGGTATGCCTACTGATGATGACAACTTAGTTGTCGAAATACGTATTTAGGATACGATTAATTATTGTGTTAAGGGGTTATATACCTTTTTTAAGATATTAGTATGTGTTTGTTGTTTAGTAAACGTAAATCCAAATGACATTTGATAATGTCAATCACAAATATCAGTTAGTGCCTAAAATAATCGTGCGTCGATTCTGGTTTAAATAAATTGCTTCTCAGTTTTAAAATGGCTTTCACTTTAGAACATAAAATTTTTTTAGTCCAGGCTTATTTTCAGGTAATAAAATTGATGGTTTATGGGTTTATTCAGTTCAAGATTGCATGGTAGAATTTCAAGTTGAGTTTCCACATTTTGTAACAGATTATATACAATTTAAGAATACTTTGGATAGAACTTTAAAAACTTTTTTCTGAAACTGGTAGTCTCTTAAGAAAATCAGGCAGCGGAGCAGTTAAGAAACGTACACCTCAAGTTTTCAGTCGTGTTGAAGAAATAATGGAAAATGAACCACAAACATCTGTTCGACATTTGAGTCAACAAATAAACCTTTCTGTTGGTGCAACTCACAAGTTATTAAAAAAATATATGCAACTTTATCCATACTGTGTAGAGAGGGTGGTATATATCAATATATATATATATATATATATATATATATATATATATATATATATAAATATAGTATTTTCGTGACCTTGGTATGATAAGGTAAACTTAATTAGTCGGCGATTAAAGGTCTGGTTATTACTTCAAAGTGTATATATTTAAAATAATCCTACATGTTTCGACAATGATGCCTTTGTCAAGGATATAAAAAATATAAATGACAGAATATAAATTTATATTCTGTCATTTATATTTTTTATATCCTTGACAAAGGCATCATTGCCGAAACATGTAGGATTATTAAATATATACACTTTGAAGTAATAACCAGACCTTTAATCGCCGACTAATTAAGTTTACCTTATATATATATATATATATATATATATATATATATATATATACCGATAGGCTCAGCCCGCCACGGGCCATACGCGACAATATACGTATGGAACGTAATGCGATGTGGCAACGTGTGTACGATGCCACTCCGCGTGCGCATACATAAGTCCGATGATCGAGAGCAACAGATTGCCCGTCATTCGTATTTAGCTGTTTAAACGTAAAGGTAGTTATCATGTCAGTGTATACAACCGCAGAGAAGGTACAAATAGTTTCGTGGTATCTTGCCGGCAATTCCTGTCGAACAACCGCTGATTTATTTGCTGTAGAGTACGTAAATCGGCATATTCCTTTGCATTTGACGATTAAAAGGATCGTAAATGCGTTTAGGATATATGGTTGTGTAGTCGGAAATTGCCGCAAATGCCAACAAATTGACGAACAGCCTCATATCCCTCTAATACCTGCCGATCGGGAGGAGAGAGACGTGAGGGTTTGTTCGTTAGTTGAAATGGGCGACCTTAAGTGTACACGGCAAATTGCAGACGAAATATCCTATATTGAGTGACTTTCTTAAAATTTCAATTTATTTTGCAGAATTATTGATTTTTTTACTTTTATCTTTTAGAAAACGTTATTGTTTTTTTATTACTTAAAATTACTTTTCCGTAGCAGCTAAGAATACAATAATAATAATAAATTGGACCTTGTTATGTCTGAAGCAAATGGGCAAATTACGTATACAGAACGAATATGCAAACGACTATATCCTTGCGCGGTTTAAGTATTACTAAATTCATAACTGCAATGTGCGGCAATTTAAGCTACCGCGCGTAGAGGGGATTCGCTGTTGCCACTTATTGCTTGTTATGGCCCGTTCCGATCTGGTCCTATCGGTATATATAATACAGGGAGACGGAGTCATAATAAAATAATCCAATAAATACGATCTTGTAATTGTAAATTAAACACTTAGCCTATTTTCTAAAGGAAAAACAAAAACTTAATTCGCATCAGTATCTGCTGATGGTCAAAAATCGAAAAATCACTTTAAATTAGTGTAGATGGCGACTAAGTGCATTTCACTAGAACACACTCTAGAAAATATTAAGGAAAACTCATCGAAACGTCTTGGCATCGATGGTTCGCACATACATTATGAACAATTATAATTGTTCATAGTGTATTATTAATAATTATTAATTATAGAAAAGAGATGTGTCCCATTTTTATGTGGTCAAATGGGATTTTTTCAATAATACTATATTACTCCAAATCAAATTTCGAAAAGGATACTCTTACCTAATTATTTATTACCTTACAATGTATTTTAATTTTAATATTAGGATCACGTTTTTGTGATTAAAATGGAAATTATACTCTTTTCTCTTCCCTTTTGCTGGTGTTAACCCATTTTACCACGTAAACAATGACAAAAAACCTCGAGAATTTTACTGTAATTGGTCAACATTTCTTAATTCTCTCGCCAACATGGACCAAAGGAACAATTAACGTTATACAATATTTTATTGTTATTACCTGTTTTTGCATTTAATTCCTTTCTCCCTCAACTTTAGCGTAGAGTTTCATGATTTCCCGCAATATTCCGTGGACTAAATTCGGTCGTTTCTATCCTGAACACAAACCGACATCATCTGAGACATTCTACTCCCCTCTGTAGCGTAAGATAGTAATAAAATACGCATTACAATAAAATAAGCACGCGAGTTTATTTCAGCAATAATTAATTTTTAACGGTCGTTGGAAAATGTGTTTGAAAGAGAATTTTCGAGGCGCGCACTTCTCCGCTTGTTTAATAAGTAAGAGAGAAAACACGAACTCTTCTAAGAGGAAGAGAACTACACGAAATATTAAAATTAATTTATGCTACGGTTCGGAGCAGCTTGGCCGATATGGTGAAGATAAATAACCGACCTCTTAACTGTTAAGTACGTACACACATGCGAATGTGTGTATCTACATATAAGAATACAGTTTTCACCCCAAAACGACGCGTTGGATTTGATCAGTAGAGATATAAAAGGATAAATCCCGTAACTGTACTGTTCCCTTTTTAGGGCACAATACAGCTTTATCTTTTTAACTCGAGTAAACAGCTTTCTATTTGCAAGAATCTACACATGTTTTTTCTATTAATTTGATATTGAGAACTCATTGTCGTGTTAGTAAGTGTACTGTTGAATATTGAATTTTGTGTTTGTATTTGGTACGTTTGCTGTAAATTTAAGTGAACGTTCCTTGAGATCCTGGTTTCATCATTCATCTCGAAATTTTACCTTCTTAAATAGCTGAGTTGTGGTTTGTACGTATAATGCCGCAAAAGTCAATGAACATGCATTAATTTTTCAAATCTGTTACCAAATCGAACCCATCTCCAGAGGAATAGGATTCGACTTAATTAATGTCAATTTTCATAACTGCAGATACGCGTTAGCCGTTATCTGCAATTTTGTTTTTTTTAAAATTAGACCAGGCATGAAAACTTTGTCCGCACGATACGTACACAGTGTAGCTAATTAATGATGAAATATGTCGAAAACACCAATATAATAACACTGTGTGCCCTTAATTTAAAAAAAAAAGAAATATAATTTCATTGTATACAATTTTTTTTACGCACAATGCTACTATTTCACTTTTAACGAGTGCCCAATACTAACATAAATTGTCAAGTTTAGGAAAATGACAGAAGTCAAAAAATTAGACTTAGACAACTGTCATAATTACAAGGTAATACAAAATCGTATTATATTTGCGAGCAATACTACTCGACTATCTACACATTTTTAATTAATCGTATTATATTTGCAAGCAAAACTACTCAACTATCTACACATTTTTAATTAAAGTGAATAAATAATGACATCTATTTGAGTACATTACATATTTAAAGGAAAGTAAAAAAGCGCGCAATATTTTTAAACATATTTAAGATAATTATTATGATTTATTATCACTTTTCAAAAAAGATTTGAAAAACACAATGGCTCCAACACTATAAAATGATTGAGCACTAGAATCATATTTAGCATCCAAACATAAAATAGCTATAGAAAATTTTAATTGGCGAGATAATATAATAACAAAGTTACAGGAACGAAATAAACTACAGACCCCATTTCAGAAACTTATACACCAAAGTAAGTATATTATTCATTCATGTTGATACTTCATACTATATTAATAAACTAATCTGAAAAGTTTTAAAATTATATTGCTAACTCATCACAATACAACCAAAAAAAAACTCTTTACCTATTGCCATAATTGAATACATTAATGAACCAAAATAATAAATCAACCTTGATTGTGACAATAATGTAAAACTTTAATTATTATATTTATTTACAATAATATACATGAAATATCTTCTTTCCTTTTTGTGTCACAAGTGTGGTTAAATCACAAAATTTACCTATAAAAAAAATAATAATTTATGTTCATAATAAACACATAAGCTACTAGAGTCGATGCAAAAGTGTCGTTTATTTGTGCCACTTGGTAGGAAGTCATATTAATGCGCTCGGTGTTGTACCAGCATTTGGTACTTGGACAAGCAACCAGAAACCTAAAAGAAACCATTTAAAATTTAAACCATAAAAAAATAAAATCGATTTGCCATATACAGACGTACAATTGAATTTGAAACAAATTTGAATAAAGCATATATGTCCACTTCATGTGCTTTTTCATAGACAACCTTTCTTCGCATTGATAGTAGTAAATAACCAGAAAAATAAATCTGAAGCTTCTGTTTAAGTAGCAAATATTACGTACGGTAACGTAATTTACCAGAGAAAACATAAATTCAAAGGGGACAATGGTCAAAAAATCAAGCCAAAATGTAGATATTGCATATCTTTTCCTAATAACGTAAGGGTCTTTTACTGTCCTCCCAGATACAGGATCTAGATACGTCTTATGAAAATGAAGATACATTTTCAATGTATGAATAACATCCAAAGTATAAATAATAAATAGTATCTTCGTTGTATGTTTCTTGTATATATTTATAAAATCTAGAAATATAGCGCAGCTCAGGACAGGCGCAGTTAAACTTATGATGTTATCATTGAGTAACACATCAACTTCAAAAGATAGGGAGTGGGACCACGCTGAAATGTTGACACAATGGTAATTCTCAAAACGCAATTCACTCGCGATCGAGATCGCTCTCATAATTTTTTCGGTGTCTATCTATTTTGGTATGTTTAAATAAAACTGCTGGTAAGAATAAATAAATATATTTGATGCCCAGTAGGTAATATCTTATAACAGGACAAACAAAAAAAATTATAATAAATAGAACAGTCAATCACGTTAAAAATCATTTTGTTTAAAAATTAAGCATTAAAATATATGTTCTTTCACCTAATGAAAGCATTATATAATGTTTATACAAAAGCTCTTTTTACGAAAAGCCACGTTCGGAGTACCTACTCTTTAATACTTTTAAATGAACCAAAGTTAAAAAATCGACATTTAACGCCCTCCAAGCGAAGAAAAGACAAGCTGCAATTGTGTTCAAGAAATCGGAGATATGGATGAAAAAGACTGGTATGGGAAGACCAAGGAAATGTCTAACAATAATAATAATAATAATAATAATAATAATAATAATGAAAATAATAATTATTTTTTAATGATCAACAGAAATATTTCATTTGTCTCACAAAATAATATTAATGGATACATTAATCAACAAGAAAAGAAACAGATATGAATTAATACAAGTGCTACGCTCTGTATATCGAGACAATAGAAAAGAGAGGAACTCAAGGTTCGGGCGACGACAGCCTCAGACCAAGGGTGGAAAGACCCAAAGGTACTTCAGGACACGAATTAAGGTGGTATAGGGCTCCACCGAATTTAAAACCGCTAGAAGTCGCAAAATTCGGAAATGGTGATCATCAAAAGTAGACAAGACGCGCAGCGGGTATGGGACGCGGCCAGGCCGTCCGAAGCGTAAAAAAAAGAGAGAAAGAAAAAGGCGGTTTTCAACCAGATGTAATCAGACTTTATTTACAACACAAACTAAAAATAATAAAAAAAAAGAATTAAATTTGCTGGTTACAAAAGAAAAGACAAATTAAGTATGTTAACAGTCCGTTTGTGCACAGATAGTTCACACGCCATCAAAATATGTATTCCGTTGGTTCACAGATAATTTAAAACCAAAAATGGAAAGTCCGGTCTCTTGAACAGACACGGTACATATAGAGAGATTTTGTTACATGCAAATATTGATAAGTAATAAGTTTGGGCAAATTTGCCAAGTTGTGGTCTGAGGATATAATCAATTAGAGTTAACGGTTAGATATTATTAGAGAGAAAAAAAAATTATTAATGAAAGCTTAAAATTAAAAGATGTTTAATACACACAAAGCTCCTTTTCCATAGTAAATTGGATATTTACATTTATCGCATTTAGTAAATTCAAAAAGTTATTTAATTGTCTATTTGAGCATGCCCATAAGCATATTATGTCATCCACATACCTATACCATGCTACTATCGGGGATAATTTTGAAGGAAAGATTCTTCAAAAGAGACCATGAAAATATCTGCTAATAAGGGAGACAAAGGTGAGCCCATCGGAAGACCATCTTTTTGTATATAGAAAATATCGGACTGGAAATAATTTTGATTTAAGCAGATGTTTAATATTTCCTCTATGTCTATAGCTTTGGCAGGGTTACATTTGTTTATCCTCTCTCTGACTTTTTACATCAAACGAAACAAGTTTCAGTGAGTGATGATTACATTCAATGTTTTTTAACTTTTGGATTAATACCAGACTATTTTTGACTGTGTATTTTGGTTCGAGAATAGAATGTTATTAAGTAATTTACATACATCATATGCCGAAGCTTGGATATAACTGACTACCGGTCGTAACGGTCAATTCTCTTTATGAAGTTTCGTCAACCCATATAATTTTGGAGCCATAGGGTTCATATTAATGTATCTGAATTTTTTATCGTTATTTATGAAACCGGTTTTATCAACTAACTCTTTAATTTTGGTTTGAAAAGAAAGTGTTGGACCTCTATCTAATATTTCAATGTTAGGCTCAGTTAATCAGAATAATTGAAACATACATGAGTGAGTAAAACCCCACCAGTTTTGTATAATGCAAAGGTATTTTTAATAATATAAATTATTATTAAAAATCTGATGTGAAGAACACAAATACAAGTCGACTATTAATATTTTTTGTGAACGTATCCGAACATATCCCTCCCCAGAGACGTAGGTACGTATTTCGCTTTTCTATAGGCTCATCGGTATGCTCCTGCTGGAGAAAGGATATCTTCAGACACATTCACAAAAAGAACCGCATCGCCATATCACAGAAATTATCCAAACCGAGCGTAGAGGTAAATTCAGCGCTGCCTGTTGTCAGACAGCCGAAGTACCTCGCCCTGTCCACATAACCAATGCGACCAACGACGCCGTTCCAAAGATGGCACAGCCGTCTCTCTAGAAACTGTATTTTGTTTGTGTCTTCACTCATACTACGGAGTAAACGCATGTGTAATGTATCAGAATAATTGAAACATACATGAGTGGGTAAAACCCCACCAGTTTTGTATTGTATCGTTGGTTCGCAATGGTTATGTGGACAGGGCGAGGTACTGCGGCTGTCTGACAACAGGCAGCGTTGAATTTACTTCTACGCTCGGTCTGGATAATTTCTGTGATATGGCGATGTGGTTCTTTTTTGTGAATGTTTCTGAAGATATGCTTTCTCCAGCAGGGGCGTACCGATGAGCCTGTATTAAGACGAAATACATATCTGCGTCTCTGGGGAGTATATGCTTGGACACGTTCACAAAAATATTAATAGTGAACCTGTATTTGTGTTCTTCACTCCAGATTTTTAATAATATTTTATATTATTAAAAATGCCTTTGTATTCTCT
Source organism: Melolontha melolontha (assembly GCA_935421215.2). Taxonomy (NCBI): domain Eukaryota; kingdom Metazoa; phylum Arthropoda; class Insecta; order Coleoptera; family Scarabaeidae; genus Melolontha; species Melolontha melolontha. Next base: position 24,050,485 of record OW285240.1, on the reverse strand, counting down.
GTATGATGTTGCGTTTATCAGCCTTAGAAAAAATTAAATTATTATCTACTATCTTATTCTTAATTGTCTTAACATATTTAATTACCGCATTGTCTGTAATTTTCACCTTTTTTGCTTCATTTGAAATAACTTGCGCACGTACAGCTTTTACCTCCAAAGATTGGTGACTTGTAGTTACCTCAACATCTGCTAGAAGATTTATCAAAGATTCTTCATTTATTGAACCACATGGAAACTTCAATCCTTTATTGAACAGATTCATTTCTTCTATTGAAAATTCCGTGTCCGTGAGGTTTTGATTCTAATTCGTTAAATACTACTAATATGCTCAGAGAAAGTTTAGTATCAAACAGTTACTGACAAATGCTAAAGCATGACTGAATTGCGTCCTACTTATACATGCAGCCTTGACCCGAACAATCCACAGATGATACGGAGCTATCGTGAAGTATATTTGAAAAATGAAATCTGTTCCATTCTACTTTCAACAACAACAAACTTACAAACCCCGCTAACAACATTGTACACAATACTATAATATTTCCTTTGCCATATTTGATAGAAGTCACCAAGTTTTCGCCAACATTCCCTCATTGACTTTGCGCCGGACATTTCGTTTGCTATTAGAACGAAAAATATTATATTTATTTTGTTTTTACATAAAATTTATTTTATTTCTTCTAGTTTTCCGAGAAATCTGTAGCTTTATTAGAATTTTTTGTTTTTGAACTGATATGTTACTAAATATTAAAGTAAGATTATTTAATTTTATTATATATTTCGTTATACTTTAATGCTGTGAAGTAATTTAATAATATGCATTTACTACAGGAAGTTTCTAAAAACAACTAAATAGTACATTTAATTAACACTTCCAATACGCCGTGTTCTTGATGAAAATGAATTTCTCGCGTTATTCTACCATCGTCGACGTTAGTGCACTTTGGTAGAACGAATAAAGAACTACCGTGCTACTATCCATTCGCTTTTCTTTTTTTCTCTTCGAGTTCTGCATCGTCGGCTGGCAGTTTCAATTCTCTCCACGGTTAAACGTGCATTAGACGAAATCGTATTTCCGCATAGTTAATTAACGCAGCGGTACGTCATGTTATGACGTGATATATGAGCGCGTTCATCCGCTGCTTATTAAAATGAAACCGTGATTTGTGTGCGTGGACGAAATTGTTTCATATCGAATTAATTAAATACGTACACACATAGATTTGTACATTTTGAAATACATATATTCGAAAAACAGCGCACACTGACCGACAAGTGTTTATTAAAAAACAAAAATGTAGTCCCGTTAATCACGCGTTTGCTTTGGATTCAATGTTGTATACCTTTAGCATCTGCATTGCGGCACAAAAAAATGTAAACGGTCTAATTGCTTGCTATTCAGGTAATCACAATCTAGTACATAATACTTATCATCTTAAGACCATTTTGTCAGCCTGAATATATAAGATATGTAGTGTTTCTTCTTTTAATTTCAGTAGCAATAGTAACAAAAAAGTAAGCTTTCTTGGAAATCTACTAGCAGGTGCACAGTAGTTGGTTAATAATCTGAGATTCTGTAGGAAATTTAGTACCGTAAAATGGGGTTACTTTGATCAATTTTTATTTTAAAAACTCTGTATCTTTTGTATAAATTTGCAGAAAAATACGTAAAAAAAAACAAAATGTCGGTTTTTTGTCTTCTACCAGAAAGTTATCTTAAAAAATTATCAATTTATTTAGTTTTTGAGAAAAAAAAATTAAACCACTTGACCAAATTTATACACTGATCGGGGTTACTTTGATCACCATGCTTATTTCCATGTCATTTGAAAGTAAACCCAAAATGAACATAAAATTTAAAAACAAATTGAAATATGTCCGCAGGTTTTCTTTTATAAAGCTGTTTAAAATAATTGGGGTGACTTTGATATAGACAAAAATAATGTTTTAGTTATAATTTTATTTGAAATTAACATTTTAAAACACAGAAAATCAAATTCCTAAGCTCTAAACCTCATTAACATTGATCTCGTGTGGAAACACGACCAATTCAGTCCCTTCTTGAAAGGTAGGCATAGGCAGGTATGCAACAATAGCAGACTGTTCAATTTCAGAAATGTCGTTTTTAATTAATCTGAATGTTTTTTTTGTTTTGGCACGATTTTAAGCCGGTAACTACCAGCGGAGTGGTTTCGCTAATGTAACATACGTAACGATATGTTTTTTTTCCTGGCTGAGAAGTAAATGTTGCCAATACATAACGACCCTCGGTCAATATATTATCTTCTTCCTCTTAATGCTCTCTCTCGTTTTCCTCTTCTTCGAATGTTTCCTCTACAGTCTCATTGTCATCAGATATGTTTTCTTCAAGTGGTGTGTCAATCGTCTGATTAGTTTTCTTTGTCTTCCGCTTTTTTTCTACACTTGGCGAGTGGTCATCTATTAAATCCGCTGTCGAAATACTCTTTCCAGCAGCAACATTTAGTCTTTTCTTTCTTTTTACAGTATGGGATGATTCTCCAAATCTTTGAGTTCTTAATAGTTCAGTAAGAACGCTCTCAGTTTCAGCCTCAACGTTACTATCATCAGATGGTAAGCGCTTGTACACCTGATCAGGGTTAAACGGCAATATTCCTGTTGCATTAAATGCACTTATAAGATTTCGTTTGATGGCACCGTTTTCATTATCCAACGGGGGTACCACAATTTTTTTCGGTTTAATTTCGTCCATTCTTAGAAGTGTCTTGTTGAGGAGATTCGGAAATGCGTCTTTTGGAACAGTGGTCAGCCTTAAGTTCTCAAGTTTACATTTCGTTAATGTACTTCGCCATGCCTCTTTCATCGGACGAAAAAATGCTACGTCCAAAGGCTGAAGCAGATGGGTGGAGTGTGGTACCAAACAAACAAAATTGATATCGTTTTCTTCACATAATCGTAACACATCTTCATCGATATGAGACGACAAATTGTCTCCAAATAACACTTTACGACCGTTTAGTCTTTTCGCCTGTGGCAAAAAACATGTCATAAACCAATCCCGGAAGTTACGCTGTCGATCCAGCCACTTGCAGTTCGGTTATATCTAGTTCCACGTGAGCAACATGGTTCATTGCAACACGGTGAGCCACATGGTCCTCTCTCCTTCCAAGTGTCATATAGATGTGTGCTCTTGTATATCACATAAGGTGGTAAAAGAACACCATTTGCAGACCCACAAACCATGATAGATGTGCAGCTCTTGGAAAAGTTTATTATTTTTTCTGGATACTTGACTCCTCGTCGATATATATAGCGTTTCTTGTCCGGGTCGTCGCTTAAATTTGACTCGTCGTAGTTAAAAATATTACTACTAGATACGTTTTTAACAACAGTTTCGAAATGTTTAAAATATTATTCTATAGTTTTTTTTCGAAACTCCAGCTCGAGCCCTTTTGCTGCTGATTCTTACAGTCAGCAACACGCTGACTGTAAGAATCCTGATGACGTCGTAAAACCGAGTAGGCCCAGTAGATACCGGGCACATTATTGGAAAATTTGGCAACAATTCGCCCAGTTCGGTCTAAACAAGCTTTAGCGAACATACGCAAGTCAAAGAGACTAAGAGGAAACCCCCATTCCGCACACTTTGCTGCTGATTTAAGTATAGCCTTTTCTTGAGCGTCAGTGAACACAGTTTGAGCTCCAGGTTTATTTATGTGTTGTCCTTTATACCTATTGTTAAGACTTCCATAGGGGATTTTAAATTCTTTTGCAGCGCCACGAATCGTCAAACGTCCGTCTAATATAGATTGCAGCGCATTTTCAATCACTACATCTGAATAATTTTTGTACTGTCGACTTCCAAGCGGCTTTCTATAAGTCCTTGGCATTATTATGTACTAAGAACAACCCAGTTAATACTATGCAGAAAAACTATTTTACGAAAATATATCGTAAACCGTAGTTACTTCAACATGTGGGGTTACTTTCAATCGTACACCTGATCAAAGATACCCCAATACACATTCAAGTTTAAAACATGGCGACTCTATTAGTTTATTAAAAAATGTCAACATAAACAGTATTCAGAGGAATCCGTAATTACCAATAACCAAGACGGTAAGAATAAAATTATTGTAATTTTGTAAGTACATTAAGAGTTCTACACACCTCAAATTCCTATATTATGCACACTTTCTACAAAAACACAACTTATAACGATACACTGTGCCGTTGGTAAACAAAATTCACCATACTGTTAAATCGGTATCAGTGTTGCCAATACCTTAAAAAGAAAACATTTGGCAGTTTCAGCAATCTCAATATTCGCGCTTTTCAAGAATAAGTAAACTGTTATCAAAGTAACCCCTTAATATCAAAGTAACCCCATTTTACGGTACTTGTTTTTTTTTCTTCCCTTAGAGATTGTCGAAACGTGACAGTCCTTAAAGCACTGCAGATATTTGGCAGTTCGTGCATTCTTCTAATGATTTAATTAAATATTTCCGCTGCCTGTGATAGTATATACAGCTCGGATCAGCTCAACTACTATTGGTTTGAAGGTGTCCATAAAGGTTTTGTCTTTTGTTATACAACGCCTCGCATATTTACAAGATGTGGTTTGTTGTTTTTGTGTTTTCTTCTGCTTCTTGAATAAAAGCAGATATAGCAGAGTTCTTAGTTGTAGATTGTGCTGAAATTATGGACTCTACAGGCAAATTGCCAATTATATTCAAGAATTATTTATAGACTTGTGGTGCTAATGTTTGCATGTATTCTTTCAATACATACCGTGTTATGCTCTGGTCTAGACCGCTAGTGTTCAGACTTGTATTTAGCCATTTACTGCCAGAAAATTGCGTGGCAATCGAGTGACAAAAAAGAGAAAGGGCGGAGGGAGAGTTAAAATCAAATTCTACTAGAAAGAAGAAAAAAATACATAAATTACCAATATTTATAACTTAAATTTTAAGTTATTAAAATTTATAAACTAGAACGTAAAGAGATATAATGATTTACATATATACAATATAAATTTACTAAATATACACAGATGTGTTTTTGTTAACACGATCTGTATCGTTGTATCTTAAAACTTTTTACAGAAAATAACGAGAAAATCCACATAAAATAAACATTAGATTTGTTATATCGATGCCGATATTCAAAATTTACCCGTTTTAAATTTTTCATTGCTGTTTTAAGCTCTATTTAATTTTCAATTTATCTCGCTTAGAGGAGAACACAGCAATATGCCCATCTGAACCTGACACTTTTAACGAAGAACGGTGTCAAGCTTTCATGGCGGCCAATAATCCATTCAGAAAGCTTAACAATCCAGTCCACGAGAGGTTTCTTACAAAATATACTGATCTCATATACCAGATGAATCTACTTTACGTAAATACCACTTACCAAAATGTTATTTGAGAACTATTGAAAAAATACGAACCAACTTATCTGGTCATTAGGGTAAGTGCAGACGAAGCAACGGATGTAATAGGACAATATGAGTTAAATGTAGTTTTTGGTATTCTTCATCAGACAACTTCATACCAACTATACTTAATTGCAACTAAAATATTGCCAGTCGTAAATGGTGAAACAGTAGCAGAAGTAATTGATCAATGTATTCATAATATTCTGTCATCGGATAACAACTATAAAGACAAGATGCTATTATTTTTTAATGATGCGGCAGCTTATTTATTAAAAACAGGGAAGTTACTAACGCAATCTTATACACGTTACCTATGCAGACAGATACACATACAATACACAGAGTAAGTGAATATATCAGGGGTTACTTTCTAAATGTTGATAGTTAGTTTCATAATTTAGAAAGATATTGCTCAAAGCTGAGACAAAAAGTTGATGCCATATTTAATAGAAATCTAGATTTGAATATATTATATCAATTCTGCACAGAGTTGATTGAAAAATTTATACATTCGAAGTATAGTACACTCTTGCAACAATTTAATAACACATCTGTTCCGGTTTCCCGGAAATATTTATAATAAGGTTTTGTTTCTATCTTATCTTTTCTTTCCTTTTAGTTTTTCTTTATTACTATCATATGATTTAATGTATGTTTCTTTTGGACGCACCTGTATATTCGTATACATATCCATATAATATCAACCGCTGTGAACTAAAGCATTTAACTAGAATTATTTTAGAATAAGACATGCAAATCTCGTTAATATTTATATTACAGCGTTTATACTACAAAACCTTCGAAGGTAATTATCCCCTAAACTTAGCAGATGGGAATTTATGTAGCTTACTTTGAAAGTCCGAGCCGCTTATTGCCATAAAATAAATGCGTATTATAACCATGGGTCATAAGAGAAATTGTTTGTATCGACACATTTTATTACGGTCATGTTATTATACTTTGTGAAGATATTGCAATAATCATTTATTCTCAATTTAAGTTTGGAAATTCCACAAATACGTGACCAATGCATCTGAGAGATATTGTTGCAATATCTAGTATGAACCGTTATTTACCCCCACCCCCTTTCACAGGGGTGGGGACCATTGCACCCAGGAAAAATAATGTAAGGAAGATTCATTCGAAAAGTTCACCAAAGCAAGACATAACATGTCTTGGTCTTTAACATACAAACGAGAAATAACTTAGCAATTGTTATGTATCTCCTGTATCAAGTGTATTAATCTCGTAGTAAATAAATCCGTATACATATTTACATGCGAGTATTCCTTTCAACAAAACAAAAAAGTGAAAAATCCAGCGTAAATCGTTCAACATCCATCACTAGTTTTGACGTGCAACGGATATTCTCTATTTTTAAAGACGTTTTAACATCTAAAAGAACTAATTAATTTAACACAGGAACACCTTGAACATATTTTAGTTGTTCATAGTAATGTTTCACACTTTCAATGTTTTACAGAAAATACATAGTTTTGAGTTTTGTTCTTTGTAAATTATTTTTATTCAAAATTCGATACGCAATTCGCTTGTCAGCATTACTTTTGTTTCAGCAGTAGTTGCTGCCGGTTACCAAATCGTTTATTACATTTATTACATTCGCTCTGCTGTTAATTGACGGATACGAATAGACATAAATTAACTGCATATGTAGGTATGTGTCACTTATGCATTGGCCGCGCGTATCAAATTGTTCGAATCGTTCACGGATCGCTTACAGAAACAAACCTATTGCGAATACAAGGCGGATGCCTATGGGCTATGAATCATTAATCACTCAGTCAAGTCCGCTCTCTGTTGATCGGTCTAAGTTGGATGCTAGTTTATTAATTTATTAATTTATTAGTTGGCATATTAATTTCCGTTACAACGGCTCTTTTCGTAAAAAGTTTTAATTCTTATAAGTAAATGTCAATCTTTGTTGTTTTTTCTCTTCTTTTTGATTAGTTCTTAATACTGTTAGTGGGTGTAAGTGCGGATTGCCTCCTAGTGGTACACCCTGGGCAACTTTGAGCTTGCTCAACGGCAAAAGAATGTAGAAAAATACTTTCTAGTAGAAAAGAACCTTTTCTATTACTACCAAATATTTCTCTATAAATATTCAGCCATGCGTATTTCAATTTGTTAGTGTTAGATAGTTAGTTTAAGTTTAGTATTAAGTATTCAAATAATGTACTTCGTGACCAAGTCAGGTTTGGCGATAGGAAACTCGGACGCTTAACAGAACATGTACTAATCCCGCAGGTAAACTGGGCCTGCCAGAAATTTTCTTTCATAATCTTCATAGGTAAACTCGGGCGGTAGATACTTGGGCCGCCAAAATACTTACCTAGTATTTTGACCCTAATTAGAGATTAACATTATTTCATCGTTTCATATTTTTCAATAAAAGGGATTAAGAAAACAAATATCAAAAAGTTGATAAGTGCACCTATCTATACGTTCTATTGCTTAGCTAAACAAAGTCATTACTTAAATCTGTGTCATACATATTTTCAAAATGAAATATATGTAAAGTTGCAAAGTATTCACCAGCCATATGTACCTAATTCGGACACTCGGAAAAGGCAAAAATACCTTCAAAACAAAATTAATGATTTCAATAATGGGAAAGTGTCAACGTTAGAATTTCTTAAGTTAACTTCGCATTATTATAGTTACACTATGTAACTATCTAATATTAAAATATATTTTGAATTTGTATATATAAACAAATTTTTATGATGTCATATGCATTTGTGATTTTATTTAACAAAATTAGTATATAGAGTTATTGAGGTAACCTCAGCCGCTTTAGATAAGTGTACTATTCGGCTCAAATTACTTATACAGCTTAAAACTTATTTTGACCGCGGAGGATTAAAATATCTAAAGCGGCCGAGTTTACCTCTGCCCGCTTGGGGGCAGCTTGGACTATCAGGCCGGGTTTACCTATACAGCTTAAAACTCATTATGACCGCGGAAGATTAAAATACCTAAAGCGGCCGAGTTTACCTCTGCTCGTCAGGTTACTATTTAAGTATTTACGCCAGGTATAAAATCGTAGGCTGGATGTAAATTGGGCACTAACCTACCTGAAATTTTAATCTCGTTGGTAATTCGGGCACTAGCTAAAAATGTACACGCAGAGGGTCTATGTAAACTGGGCACCGTATAAAGCAAACAAAAACAATAATATAGAAATAGTGTATTTCAAGTTGAAGTACATCAAAAAGATAGAAAATAAAAAATATGTACTCATATGGAAACAATAATAAAAGCAAATACTTAATTATAGAGGCCCGCCCACAATAGATGTACAAATAAAAATACATTTGAAATAATCTATTTGGTCATTAGGAAATTCCTTAATTTATTAACGTCTAATTTCTTACTTTAAGCTTTAAAGCGATCATTACCCGAACGGTAATGGTGCCTAGATTACCTGTAGGATTAAGCAATCCTTTTTGCAGGGCAGGTAAATCCATATACTTGGTGCCCAGTTTACATCCGCCCAAATCGTAATGTATACTGTTAAACACCAGATTATAAGTGGCGAAACAATAAGCTATTATACTTTCCGACAACTACAGTTTGAAAATTTCCCAGTGCTATTGGTACATACGGTCTATCACCTCACTAGAATTTCCCTGAATCTCCGAAAGAAATCTAAGAGAGAAAGATAAACTGTTTTGGCTTGTCATTTTTTATCTATAAGAATTTTTGATTTCGTGTGCAGCTTGGGTAAAAATAAATGGTATTTGTCTGTACCTGTGAAAGCTATTATTAGCAATAAAATGTCCATTCTACCTGTAAGCAGAAAAGAAAAACGCAATATTTCTGTGCAACAGCCTAACGTTATAAACGACTACAATAAAAATATGGGTGGTGTAGACCTACATGATAATGGCATCGCCAACTATAGAATTCGTGTTAGAGGCAAAAAGTGGTGGTGGCCACTTTTCATCAATGTGGTTGATAGCGTGATAGTGAATTCATGGAAAGTTTACAATAATGCTAATAATGAGAAAATGTCTCAATTTAACTTCCGTTCGTATCTGGCTGTTGCTCTAATAAAAAGTGAAGACGCTTTTGTAGAAGATGAGAATTCTGAGATAGCAACTGGAACAAGTCTTGGACAACATCTTGGACGACCATCGAAATTTGCTCTTTTACCCGAAGTCCAGTTTGATAAATACAACATATCATTGTGGAGCAAGAAAATAAAGCTAGACGTAGATGCAGACAATATAAAAGTACCACGATCTATATATGCAAAAAATGTAACTGTCATTTACATCCCACCTGCTTTGAAAGTTTTCACAAATGCTAGTGGGTACGCCGAACGTTGCGTATACGCAACATTTTATTGTAGCCTTAGGTTTAAAGTTTTTCAGTTTTTTGTTTATGTCTCTCTATCCTTGTGCATATTTAATAAAACTAAATCGTTTTCTTTTCAAGATTTAAGTTATTTTTACCCTTGAGCCTTAATGGGTTAAACATTTTATTTTTTAATTTCTTAATTTTTTTTCATAGAACTTACACTATTATGCATCCTTTCTAACGCAAGCTACATACAAGTTTTAAGAATGTGTATATTTTGAATAAAGAACTAATTTCATTTTCATTGTGAAACAGAAATTAGTTCGTTTTCTTGTAGTTTCTTGTAGCCGTATTTTTGTATTAGGTATTATCTTTAACACAGTTACAGGAACGAACAATCACTTATAAATAATTAATGATAGACAGAAGGCAACAAAATTTTCTGTACATTAAAGTTACGGATGATTAGACACCATTTCGAGTATATACGGTTACCGGATCATTTACCACGATTGAAACGTTTGTCTTAAGATGTCCGTAAAACGTTTCGTGCAATTTGACATGCGTCTTTAGTTCGGGTTTTAGGTTTCTTCGAATAGATGACACCGGTATATCGTTGTATTTTGGTCAATGGGTTTATCTCTTTAAGTAACACTTCGACAGGTTCGACAATTTAGACTACGGCAATAATTCGATGCAGTGGTCCGAGTGGCGAAATCGCCCTGGGAAGTAAGGGAGTGAAGCGAACGAACTAAACACGGAGAAAAAAACCGTTTAAGAAAGAAACGTTGAGTCTCTTGATTTATGGCGTCCGATTCTCTTTTCCCTTTCTTTCGAAGGAGACCCGTTTTCTCGCTCGACTAAGGCGTGAGATTGGGAAAACGGCGTAGAAGAAGAGTTTTAAATTTTGTAACTCTTTGGCGGAAGGGGTGTTATATAGTAGGTGTAGTATAAACAAAGGGCCGAGTGAAAATCTAATAATTTATGGCCGAGTTATTTCTGAATATTGAATTTCGTGCTTTCGCCTGGAGGACTTAGGATTAGGGCTGTGTATATAATTATGTTCTATTTTCTGTGTTGACAATAGATTAAATCGCGCTAGAATGGGAGTATTTTTTGTCGAAAAAATCCGAGGGATGGTTTATATAAATTTCATCATTTAAAATATATAAGTTTCAAATAAAAAAAATATTAAAATTAGTTTCATTTTGTAGAGATACTGCTGTTTTACTCACATTTCTATTACTGTCGGTTTGGAATAAAATTTATTGTTTCTTCAGGACTTCCTACCTTGTAATTATTTATACCGGGTGTATTATGAGAAACCTTTGTGGTTGTAGCTTCCTTATATTTTATCTGATTTTAATGAATGATATGTCAAACTAGATCGTTTTTAAAGCACTGTAACCTGTTTTTAAAAAAAAACGTCAAACTGTCAAAAACGAAATGTCAAAAAAGAAAAAAATTTTTTGACATTTCGTTTTTGACAGACAGTAGTAATTTTTTTTTTAAAATTGTACTACATATTTTTTTTACTTATTCTAATAAACATTTATTTCCTGAAGACACCTCCATTAAATTGAGTGACAAATTTATTATTATTAAAAAAAAACTACGAAATTTACAGAAATCAAGCAATCATATATTTTAATGAATCAAATGTTCGAAATTGGCCCCATTTTGTTCCAGACACATTTGACATCTTCTATTAACTCCAACTACTGCGTTTAATATAAGATTTGTTGGTATTTCATGACATACTTGTACTATCCTTCTTACTAAATCATCTCTGGTATCAGGTGGAGTCAAATAGACATGATCTTGAATGTAAGACCACAGAAAGAAATCCAGTGGATTCAGATCTGGCGATCTAGCAGGCCATCGAATAGGTCCGTAAGTGCCCATCCATCTGACGTTAAAATAATTATTTAGAAAATCAGTATTCATTCGTGCATTATGGGGTGTGGCACCGTCCTGTTGGAACACCACCCTGTTTAACTCAGCAAGTGGCAACTCATCTAAATAATCGCCTAATTCATTGCGTAACAAATTATTATACTTTTCTTGGTTTAGATTACCCTCCACAAAAAAAGGCCCTACTGCTCTATCGCCTAAAATGCCACACCATACATTTACACTGAACCGAATTTGAAAATTGCGTTCCATCACAATATGGTTATTTTCAGTGCTCCAATGGCGATGATTATTTCTGTTGAATACAACATTTTTCCCAAAAGTGCATTCATCTGACCACAACACACGACGATAAAAAATTGGATCTTCCCTGAGTTTATTCATGAAAACCGTGCAGAATTGAACCCTTCTTTGAGGGTCGTTTTCACCGAGAGCATTCACCTTCCGTGGTTTATAAGGAAAGAACTTGTGCTTCTTCAGAATGTACTGAAGTGTAGAATGTGATACCTGCATGTAGTGAGCAATTTCTCGCGTAGACGTATTAGGGTTTTCTTCTACATAGAGCAAGACACTTAATTCTAAATTTTGATCTTGAATTACACGTGCGTTTATTTTCGTTTTTTTGAATTATCCAAAATTTCGTAAATTTTGCACGAGCCTTCCAAACTTATCGGCACTTGGACGCAGTCTGTCAGGAAAACGATTTCCATAAAGTCGCAAAGCAGCTGCAGAATTTGTTCCGCATTCAAAATATGCTTGAATCGCATCCACACATTCGCCATTATCCATTTCAATAACAAAATTTAGAAATAAATCGTTGAAAATGTTATAATGAATGTGTGACTGACAGATGTCACAGCTCTCTTCGAAAATTTACAAACACTGTAAATAAACACTGTAAATGTTGTTGTTTACCCACCGCTCACTGATAACATTGGTTTGTAATCCTTTATGGGCTATATAGTATTGAATGTAAGTGATTTTAAATGGTACACACATTTACTGGTAATAAAATGAAATAGAGTATTTAAAATGCATTTAAGAAATCTCTGTGTTCGGAAAAACCAGAATAAATCGAACTAAAAATAAAACCTACAATTTCTCGTTTTTTTTTCATACAAGGATATCGTTGTTTACAGTTTCATATTCAGAAAAAGTAATATATTTGAATAAGGAAAAAAAAACAATATAGTGCAATTTAAAAAAAACACAGTTTGCAGCTGTCTGTCAAAAACAAAGTGTAAAAAAAAATTCAAAGCGGATCACGTAACAGTGTTTTTAAAACGATTTAGTTCGACGTATAATTTATTACATTCGGATAAAAAATAAAAGTTAAAGCACGAAAGGTTTTTCATAATACACCCGGTATATTTAAAATATTTATTTTCAGTTAACTACTATGTATGCTTAAATAAATAATTTTTAGGATTTAAATACATTCATCATTTAAAAAGAGATATAAACACACATATACCGGGTGCGGCAATAGTGCGTCGGCGGAGCTTAGCACGAAAACTAAAAAAGTTGTAGCAATGAAATTTTAATACAAAAGTATTTTTAATAATATAAAAAATATTATTAAAAATGGGGTGTGAAGAACACAATACAAGTTCATTTATGTATTTTTGAATGTATCTTCTCCAAAGACGTAGATACGATTCTCCAACATGGGCGTACCGACGAACATGTAGAAATGTGAAATACGTATCTACGTCTTTGGAGAAGATACATTCAAAAATACATAAATGAACTTGTATTGTGTTCTTCACACCCCATTTTTAATAATATTTTTTATATTATTAAAAATACTTTTGTATTATACAAATTTAGTGACGCTTTACCCACTCAAGTATGTTTCAAATTATGTTGTCAATGAAATTTTACGTACACATGTAGTATGCTACAGTGCATTTTATATTTTTATTTATATATTTACGGGATGTTTCAAATTTCCGTAACCACTTTCAATTTTTTTGTTTAAATAGATTGGCTATACTTTCTTGTTATTATGATGATAGTCACCCAAATTATCTTTGCAATGATATACGACAATGTGCACTTACAACTGTTAGTTTTGGTTTTATTGTAAATTCTGTTAAAATCTTGACAGTTGCAGCGTCTAAGATTTTAAGTCTTAGCCAGAAAATGGGTGCAGTGCCTCACGTAACTCTTTTGTTACCAATTTATGGACTAACACGTTATATGTTTTGAGGATGAACAAGGTGACAACATATGCAGGATGTTAAATATGTTGTGCCAAAGTTATCGAAGTTTAAAGGCTATTTTCTTTTTTTTTTAAATTGAACCTATAATTTTTTTATTAGTAAGCAAATTCCTTGTAAAATTGCCGTCAAAATGGTACCAATAACATAGTACTTATTTCTAGTATTTTCTAAGTTATACCCCTTTGATGGGATATACCTATGTTTATAATATTCAATATGCGGTGCTGCATCTAATAGTTGGTTGGTTGGCCATGAAATAATATTAAGCAAAAATTGCTGTGTAACCAAATGTCAAATATCTACTTAAAATTTCCGTATAAAGTGTTTTTCTGTAGTTCCTCTTTGCTGTAATCGCGTTTAATTTTTATAATTTAAGTTCGGCTAGTTAATTATCTATTTCCGTTTGTTCGTTATCTTGTCGTCAGTTATATCGTTTTGTTGTCATTATTTTTTATTTACATGCCGTAATAGTTTATAGTTGTGTTTCTTTAGAATGAATTTTTCAAAAGAGGAGCTAATAGACTTGGTATTTGTTCTTGGCGCTAGCATTAGAAATCCACTTTTGGCATCAAGAATATATGCTATGGAGTATCCTCACCGAAGAGAACCAGATATTAAGACGTCGAAAATTTGTTGACAAGGTTTCTTTGGACGGGTTCAGTGAATTCGGTCAAACATGAAAGAACTAAGACTATGGTTACAGACGATAATGAAGTGACAGTCGTCCAGTCCGTTGTGGAAAATCCGCGCGTATCTACAAGGATAATTTCGAAAGAACACGGGATAGATGTCAATGCTGTAAGAAGGATTTTAAAGAAACATAAATTTCACCCTTAGAAAATTCAAAATCATCAAGGCTTATTACAAACGGATTTTGGAAGGAGACTTGTTTACTGTGAATGGCTACTTTTCCAATTACGACAAGATCTAACTTTCCTAGATCATGTGCTTTTCACAGATGAAGCAACATTTCCTTATTGTGGAATAACAAACAGAAAAAATTCTCATTATTATGACACTAGAAACCCTCATTTTGTGCAACACATTTTATACCAACAAAAATGGAGTGTTAACACCTGGGGAGGCATCATAGCAAACACTATTATAGGTCCATTCTTTTTTAATACTACTTTAAATTGTGAAATCTTCACAAATTTCCTACAAAATAATTTGCCGTTGCTGTTTGAGGGTCTACCAGATAACGTCATGAGGAGATTGTGGTATCAACATGATGGTGCACCTGCACATTACGGTACTGCTGCAAGAGCATATTTAGCTAGGGTATTCACCAATAGGTGGATTGGAGGGGAAGCTTTATAAGCTGACCACTGCGATCACCAGATCTAACCCCTTGTGATTTCTTTATGTGGCCTTACTGTAAAAAATATAGTTTACAGCTCCTACAACACCTCCTACAACGGCAGAGAATATGCAGCAACGAATCAGAAACGCTTTTCTTCAATTAAGTGAAAACAACATGGCTCAAAATGTAAGTCTGTCGATGCAGAGGCGATAAAGAGCATGTGCAGAGCAGAATGGACATATATTTTTACACATTTTAAATTCATTTTGTTTTATTATGGAAAAATTACAAAATGTAATTCCAAAACTAATAGTAAAGAATTAAAAAACAGGTGTTTGTAAAAGTTACTTTTTTGATATTATTTAATGGCCAACCAACTATTAGATGCACCGCATATTGAATATTATAAGCATAGGTATATCCCATTAAAGGGTTATAACTTCGGAAATACTAGAAATAAGAACCATGTCATTGGTACCATTTTAACGGCAATTTTACAAGAAATTCGCTGACTAATAAAAAAATTATAGGTCCAATTTAAAAAAAAAAGAGAAAATAGCCTTGAAACTTCGATAAATTTGGCATGACATATTTAACACTCTGTATATGTTGTCACATTGTTCACCCTCAAAACATATAACTTGTTAGTCCATAAATAGGTAACAAAAGAGTTACGTGAGGCACTGCACCCATTTTCAAGCTAAGACTTAAAATGTTAGACGCTGCAACTGTCAAGATTTTAACAAAATTTGCAGTAAAGCCAAAACTAACAGTTGTAAGTGCACATTGACTTATATCATTGCAAATATAATTTGGGTGGCTATAATCGTAATAACAAGAAAGTATAGCAGTCTATTTAAAAAAAAAAATTGAAAGTGGTTACGGAAATTTGGAACAGCCTGTAAATATATAAATAAAAACAGAAAATGCACTATAGCATACTACATGCGAACGTAAAATTTCATTGCTACAACTTTATTAGTTTTCATGCTAAGCTCCGCCGACGCACTATAGCCGCACCCGGTGTATATATATATATATATATATATATATATATATATATATATATATATATACTTTTACTAATGTGACGATCCGGATAAACAGTATTAAACAAAATACGAACCTCTTCAAAAGAACGTTGACGATCACCGTACCCACGCATCATTAATATCTCAATTCGTTCTGATTCAGTAAGTTTTACTGCCATTTTCAAATGTGTTAATGTCTAAAATAAGTAAATTTATAGCGATGCAAAAGTTAAAACGCTTTTAAAATTGTCAAATGTGACAGCAAAAGGAATGAAAACACTAAACAACAACTATTTTCAAAGGTACCTTGATTTTTAACTGTTTTCTTGTGAATAAAAATAAACATCTTAATACTTCATGAACGTAGTTTTTTATTTTGCATTCAAAAGTGTTAAAAAAATCTGGCCGTTCCATTAAAAAAAAAAAAGTTGGACGTATTGCCGATTAAACCGGAAGTGAAAAAAATATTAAGTGTATTGCATAAAATGCATTTATATTAACTATACCCCCATACCAAATTTCAGAAATCATAAATTTCAAATAACAAAGTTATTCGACCGTTCCGGGACTTTTTACTAACGCTGTATATATATATATATATATATATTCTATTTTAGACATTAACACATTTGAAAATGGCAGTAAAACTTACTGAATCAGAACGAATTGAGATATTAATGATGCGTGGGTACGGTGATCGTCAACGTTCTTTTGAAGAGGTTCGTATTTTGTTTAATACTGTTTATCCGGATCGTCACATTAGTAAAAGTACGGTATGCCGAACAATTCAAAAGTTTGAAGTATTTCGTCAGGTGAAGGATTTACCTAGAAGGGGACGTCCATTAACAGCAACAGATGAGGAAACTAGTTTGAATGTGTTACTTACAGTGGAAGAAAATCATCACGTGTCCACAACAGAATTAGGTCAAATTCATGAGATCTCTCAAAAATCTGCTCATAAAATTCTTAAATCAGCAAAAATGAAAGCCTATAAAATGTATCCCATCCATGAGTTAACTGAAGATGATCCAGATCGTAGACTACAATTTTGCGAAACAATGACGGAATTGATCAAGCAGCAGCCTAATGTTTTAGATCACATCATTTTTTCAGATGAGGCAACGTTTTGTCTCAACGGCACTGTGAACAGACATAATTGTCGCTACTGGTCAATTGAAAATCCGCATTGGATTGAAGATGTCCATACACAGCGTCCTCAAAAGGTGAATGTCTGGGCTGGTCTTGTTGGAAACAACATCATAGGACCATTTTTTATAAGAGTAAATTTAACTGGCAACGTCTACTTAAATTTATTGCGAAATGAGATTATTCCAGCACTTGCGGCCCTCTTCCCAAATGCAAACATAGGTGATCACCCCAATGCACATTTTTGGTTTCAACTAGATGGAGCTCCCCCCCCCCATTTTGCCCATAATGTCCGCGATTATTTGAATGACATTTTTCCGGGACGTTGGATCGGACGTAGAGGAGCAATCGAATGGCCAGCACGTTCGCCAGATCTCTCGCCATTAGATTTTTTCTTTTGGGGTCACTTGAAATGTCAAGTGTACAAAAATCGTCCCCATAATCTTGAACAATTGGAAGAGAGAATAGTTCAAGAAGCCAATCGCATCACTCCAGAACAAATACAAAATTCAATAAGAAATTTTACTGACCGTTTACATTTTTGTCAAATTGTAAATGGAGAGCATTTTGAACAATTATTGTAATCGCAACCTGAATAGACAGGGACTTTGGGACTTGATTTTTCTGTATTAGGACACTTTTTTAATTTTTTAACTGTTTTCTTGTGAATAAAAATAAACATTTTAAAACTTCCTGAACGTTGTTTTTTATTTTGCATTCAATAGTGTTAAAAAAAAGTGGCCGTTCCATTTAAAAAAAAAGTTGGACGTATTGCCGATTAAACCGGAAGTGAAAAAAATATTAAACGTATTGCATAAAATGCATTTATATTAACTGTACCCCCATACCAAATTTCAGAAATCATAATTTTCAAATAACAAAGTTATTCGACCGTTCCGGGACTTTTTACTAACGCTGTATATATATATATATATATATATATATATATATATATATATATGAAATAATGTTTGAAAGCCGTATCCATCCGGGATGTGCAGACGTCGACGTTTCATAGTTATTACTAATTGTCAATACACCTTACCCAGAAATAGATACGACTTTCATTTCTATACTGCGTGTATATATACTAATGATGATAAACGTAAATTTGAATTGAGTCAAATATAAAAAAAGGATTATAAATTTATTATAGTGTATATTAAAAAAAAGTTAACTATCATAAGCAAACTAATTTATCGCAAAGCCTCATCTAAATTTAAATATCCCCTCAGAGATTTGTACCCTAATTATTAGGGGATTCTTGACATCCTAAAGAAAAGATACCAATAGTTTAGCGATAAAGGAATACCGCCAAGGGGGTTAACAATAATGAAAGGAGAGCGTAACTAACCAAGTGAAAATCTTGGGATTTTGTCGCAGTTGAATCAACACATGCAGCTTTCAATCTTACTACCGCAAAAGTGCATAGAAAGTCACGCACAATCAAGTTCGTCCCAACTACAAAAATTCCACCACACATTGTCGGTAACGCAGCAATACGATATTTCCGGAAAGAGAATACGGGGTCTACTTGATAAAATATTCTAACGTTTATGTTGATATTGGGAAGAAGGAACTTTATGTGTTAAATATTATTTTTACGAGGGAAAGCCATTAACGGAACTGAAACAAAGTTACACAACTATTATTATGTTTCTGCTCCTTCCCATATAATTATTTGTAAGTGGTTTACTGTCTTCTAGAAGGGTCATATGGGTACAAAAGAAGCTGAATGTCTGGAGGGCTTCATTTTCAGTTAGTTCTCCACAAATAAATAATAAAGTACATACTATTACCACTGCCGAATAAAAATGTGTGAACTAGCTAATGCCGCAAACATCCGAACCGAACGGGAATACAATATTTTGTATTAGCATTTAAATATGAAAAGCTAAGGGCAAATGGGTGCTGTGTTTCCTTACTGTTGAATAAATGCGAACTCGTGTTACAATTTCAAATGGCTGTATGGCTAAGTTCAAAAGATATCCAGATATGTTACCGTATATGAAATCTGAATATATGTACTCCACAGACGAAAACAAAGTCAAAACAATGAATTTCTTCTGATGAAGGAGCTCCGAAGAATGCAAACCCTTTCCTCGGCCAATAAGATTATGGCTACATTTTTTTGGAATTCAAAATGTGTAATCTTTATTGGCAGTGGATGACTATTGTGATGAACTTCCGCAAGATTACCTTTTAGACGAGAAAGAAAATTGTTGCTGGACTAAGAGTATAGTATGGAATTGGTTAGGAATTATTTGAAAAATAAAATATATATTATTTAGCCCAAAAGGACTATTCGATTGAAAAGTCGCATAATAATAATAATATTCTATGACATAGCATCCTCCATGCAAGAATTATGAATTACACCAGATCCTGGCACTAGTTCTTATATTGATTAATTTTTTTTACTGTACATGTATATAGGGTAGCCCAAAAGGACTATTCGATTGAAAAGTCACAGAATAATAATAATATTCTATGACATAGCATCCTCCATGCAATAATTATGAATAACACCAGCTCCTAGCACTAGTTCTTATATTGATTAATTTTCTTTACTGTATATGTATATAGGGTAGCCCAAAAGGACTGTGATGTCACCTGGTCCCGGAGGTCACATCGTTGTTTCACACCGAAGGTTTACCAGTATAACAAATAATAGGCGGGACAACGATTAAATATTAATTAAATAACAACATATAATTTAATAAAGATAATAACAACGTTAGCAATAAAATACACTTCATTATACTTATGAGGCACTAGTCTAGCAGGGACTCTAACACTTTGACTCAGACTGGGACTTTGTCTGTCGAGACCTCTGAGTGTCTCGTTATATACTAGAGTGTGTCCCCTTAGCCTAGTTATCTGGTTATAAAATAAACATGTGGTGAAAGATCATAACTCACCGAGGCCGTGTTGTCGTAAGAGATGTTTGCAAATACATGACCTGGTTTAGTTACTGCATCTTCCACCCGGCGAAAAAGAAAAGAAAAGGGCTTCTAAGCCGTTTTGGCTTTTCTTGTCCGTGTTAAATATATATATATATATATATATATATATATATATATATATATATAATTACGTTTCCTTACATAAATATTATACAATATTTCTTATACAAATTTATACTATACTATATAACGATGTGTGTATAGATAAGTTACACAAAAGTATTATTATTATAGAGGAATTGAAATTTATTATAATTATAGATTAAAATTATTACAAATGGTAAATGATAAATTGTAAATAGTAAATCGTAAATTGTAAATTTTAAATTGTAAATGGTAAATGGTAAATGGTAAAAGGGCCGTTGTACACTGTCTCAAGTTTGTTCTCTGTTTGTTTGCTTAAATTTGATCTCCATAACATGTGGTAGTAATTTAGAATACTTGACTTATTTCGCAGTTCGCAATATTTGTCTTTCTTTAATTTTTCGCATTCGATTCTTTGTTTTCAATTCTTCATGCTTGACTGTTTGTCTTCAATTCTTTGTGCTTGATGGTTTGTCTTCAATTCTTTGTGCTCCCCTTTAATCATATTTGTTTTAAAATAATTCAACTCTCTCTCTTTCTTTTGCTCGATGGCAAAATTATTTTAGGAAATCACTGATTCGTGAATTATCCTGGACAACACATATTTCGTGTATGTCACGTTCTGCGAAGCAATTCTTGACCATAGTAAGGGTGCACGTTCTGCGGTAATTTCCCTTATACTATATGTCCTTTTCTTCAATACAGAAATTCTAGAGACCAGTTAACAATACACATTTTTGTTATAACTGCATTCTCTTTTATAAAAATTGTGAGAGCGTCGTCGTTGTATAGGACCATTTCCTGGAAGTGCATGCGTGCTTCATTACGACTCTGGAGCGAATTGAAGTTTAGCCTTTTCCATTACTTGAAATTCTTTTGATTCGGTTGGTTTCCTTTTCAACAGTTCCATAACCCTGAGATGATCAGACCTGGAGTTGGCGGAAAATGTAGCTGTTGTCGGTTTCGTAATGGTACGATCGATAGGTCTCTGTCGTCGATTGAGCCCTTGACGTGATAAGGATGCTACCGGTAGTTCTGTTACTAACCTTTACATCATTGGAATCAACTTCTTATTAGTGATAAGGCGTTTGCAACCAAATTTTTGGAACTCTTTATATATAATAATAAAATAATGCTCCTCGTATATTAATCTGAATTCTCTTTAGTTTGCTAAACTTTATGAATGCGTTAGACATACTTTTTGTTCAATGTCACGGAGTGTAATCGTTTAGAAATAAATAATGTCGTTCATTTAAACGAACTTGTCCTTGCCGATTTCTAAACTAATTTTTGTCTAGGTGTTTCATTTCGATGTTTATTTCCGTATCGATGTTTATTGATTCGACTAGTTTAAATACACATATTGTTGTTTATACACATGCTTGGATAAACAATTTTGAAATACTACACTTATTGTGCGGCGCCTATTTAAAAAAATAAAACTTATGCATTTTATTGAATATATGCATTGAACGTAAGTGAATTTATGCTCGTTAGTATTAAAAAATATAACGTATTTTCTCCATTTTAGGTAGGCGGCTTTTCTAAAAAAGAAGTGTAGAAACTTCTACATTCTCCTGTACGATGGATAACAAAGTTGCGACAGAGTTTTGAAGTGAATTTTTCGGCCATAATGTAATGCTTTACAATTACATTATATTAATTTTAAGTAAACTTGACCTTTAAAAAAAAAGAACGGTGCTACGCTGTTTACATACTACATTTTGTTGGCGTAAGCAGAAATTATTACACATATTATGCATACGCATCAAACTAATATTATTCTTTATAATACAAAGAAGCATTTTAACTATTGAAATATACACAGTTTATGTATAAAGAGTCTATGCATTGTTCAGCAACTTTTACGCACTGTAATTGTCTTTACTTAGATTTCTTAAAAAATACCTGTTTCTTCTCTTGAAGTGGTAGAGAGCTTGACTGTGAGCGGCTTCGGCTTGCTCCTGGCTGAGGATAACTTTTTCCGTCGCCTAGTTTCCATTTTGTTTAGCGGCTTACCATATTTTTGGGCTCGTTCCGGATTCTACTTAATGTATACACAGTCTTAAGTGGCTGGCAGGATCGCCATGTGATGTCACCTGGTCCCGGAGGTCACATCGTTGTTTCATACCGAAGGTTTACCAGTATAATAAATAATAGGCGGGACAACGATTAAATAACAACATATAATTTAACAAAGATAATAACAACGTTAGCAATAAAATACACACTACATTATACTTATGAGGCACTAGTCTAGCAGGGACTCTAGCACTCTGACTCAGACTGTGACTCTATCTGCCGAGACCTCTGAGTGTCTCGTTATATACTAGAGTGTGCTCCCTTAGCCTAGTTACCTGGTTATAAGATAAACATAATGTGGTGAAAGATCATAACTCACCGAGGCCGTGTTGTCGTAAGAGATGTTTGTAAATACATGACCTGGTTTAGTTACTGCAGGACTATTCGATTGAAAAGTCACATAATAATAATAATATTCTATGACATAGCATCCCTCATGCAAGAATTATGAATTACACCAGCTCCTGGCACTAGTTCTTATATTGATTAATTTTCTTTACTGTACATGTATATAGGGTAGCCCAAAAGGACTATTCGATTGAAAAGTCACATAATAATAATAATACTCTATGACATAGCATCCTCCATGCAAGAATTATGAATTACACCAGCTCCTGACACTAGTTCTTATATTGATTAATTTTCTTTATTGTACATGTACATAAGGTAGCTCAAAAGGACTATTCGATTGAAAAATAACATAAAAATAATAATATTTTATAACATAGCAGCCTCCATGCAAGAATTATGAATTACACCAGCTCCTGGCACTAGTTCTTATATTGATTAATTTTCTTTACTGTACATGTAACGAGCAATCAAGATAATTTGTAATCGAGTCAACCTTGAATCCGAAATCGTATGTATTTACTTGAACTGCACTTACATTACAAACGTCAAGTAAAATGTCAGTTTACAGCTAAAATAACAACAGTTAATGTAAACTATGCAACTGAGGACGAATGTATTTACGACATATAATTTCGGTTTCAAGGTTGACTCGATTACAAATTATCTTGATCGCTTTAGGGTAAGCTTTATTATTAAAACAAAACACTAGATGTTTGCTTAAGTGGCGTTTCGAAGTGCTTATTTTACTCCGCCCTAAAAATCATCGCTGATATATGTGATAGTCCTCCCCGTATAACGACTTGTTAATTGAAGAAAGGGAATAACAAACGCTGCCTGCTGGATATGAAAATATAAAAAAATTATCGAGTAAGTTGCACTTCGTTATTTTTAGGTTATGTAAAGATAGATTGAGATGGTTCCAATGGTTCATAGAAGCAGTTTGAGTTTTATTCTATAGATGAAAACGGCAATACCGTCTTTTATTTTTTGGTAATCGTTATAATTGCAACGGAGTCCCAGAACATCAATCACTGAGCCCCAAGAGCTCCGAGGAGTACAGTTTCAGAACCGCTGCTATAAACTATTCTCATAGCCGCTGGGTTTGGAATACCCGAACAATTTCAGCGAGTATATCTTCGTATTTAATATTTTTAAACAGAATCTTGTTACTACCGATATATCTTATGCTATGTAGCTTATGCTTATGCATATAGGCATGTGGAAATTAATAAATGATTTTATTACTTTAAGCAAGAAACTATGTTACGTTTTAGCTTAGAAATTAAAAGGAAAGCCGTGAGCATGTGCGGTACTATTAGAAAAGAAAACATACTTGTATTATAGGATGATTATTGTTTTATTTATGAACAGCATTTACAGACTATTGTAAGAATTCGACGAAGCGCATCGTATTTGTTTGACTTTGTATCCGACAGGTATATAACAGACGGGACATATTCATTGTTATTACTTTGTTTGTGGTTGTATTGACATAAGTAATACCGTCACGCACGCAAAGCATATCCCTTCTCGAATAAGAAAACATTGAAAGAATTTATGATTTATATTTACGAACTATGTAATAGGGTAGTAATCCATTATTTACACAAAAGTTCGTTTTGTCAAGTTATGTGTTTTGTTAATTATAGGAAATAAGTGATATTCATACTCTAGCCTACAATCTGAGTATAAAAAGAACTTCGAAACATTCAGTATACTCTTAACAAAACCAGTAAATTGCTCTGTCTAAAAACTGAAGCAAATATAAAATCACATTGTTCTATCTACAATAGAACCTCCAATACGTCGGCTTTTATCTGTTCCCTTTAGCATTTAATTCTCTAAGGAACGCAAAATTTTAAACATTTTTCTTATGGTACGCTTCATCTTAATTTTCGTTTTGCAAGTGTTAATTGGTTAGGTGGGTAAATGTTGAATGGAGCAAGGATTTATTCTAACCCAAGGGAGTCGGTGAGGAAAAAATCGGCGAGTTTTATGATTCATAAAAATAAATTATTACTCAATTATATTCACTTTACTCTTATTTTTCAGTCTTTCAGTCTTTCACTGGACCCACTAAGATGCTTCTTGCCCGGTTTCAAAATGATGCATTATATATATTTTTACTTTGTGATGTATTATTTCGTGTTTTATTAACGGTTAAGTGAGATTCATTGGTATAATTCGAACTTACGGTAAAGCCACTCCGCGAACATTGAAAATATTTTGAAATTTTTATAAAGCAAGATCTTACTATGGAAAAGTGTTTCTTGAAAACTTGAGACGGCGGCATTAAAATTTTAAGCAGTTTTATGCATTGATTCTTCTAAGTCACATAATTAGTAGCGAGTGATTACGTTCTAGAAGGTCTTATATTTACGACGAGATAACTGGAAACATTTAAATCAATGTGATAAATGTTAGACATTTTAGGACAAGAACACTTCTATGGAACTAATTCTTTAAAAACTAAATAAAAAATAATGTCGATTAGATCATATCACTAAGAGGACTGTGTAAATTTGAAGAAGTTTAGAAGAAGGTCTGAACAAGAGAAGGGCGCCTCAAAATACTGCTCGAAGAGACTGGAGTGAAAAAAAAGAGAACGAACAAAAATGCATACGCAGCTGCTACTTATATAAATATTTACAAATAATATTTTCAAGAATTTGACAGTAGTTTACTGATTACGGTATTAAAGTTGTATTAAAACTTACAATGTGTTTTCCGGGTCATTGGATAGCATACAAGACCATAATATCAGAATCCCAAAAATAATGGAGAAAAGGCTATCAAAGAACAAAGAGTATTTGACTTAATCAATAAAAGCTGACATGGCAAAATTTAGAAAACAAAAATGTAAGTGGGAAATTGTTGGAAAATATTAAAAGAATATATGCAGGGACCAGCAAAATCCGAATCATGTGCCTTTCATTTGTGTAACAAGGAAGCCAACATTGAGCTGCATGTTGAATTTGGTAGTTGCTAGATCAAACACAACCCCAGACTAAATACGAGGTGCATTCAAGTTCTAAGGCCTCCGATTTTTTTTCTAACTAACTACTCATCCGAAAACTATGAAACTGGTGTTACTTCTCGACGTAATCTCCCTGCAGACGTACACATTTTTCACAACGTCGACGCCATGATTCCATGGCCGCGGTGAAGGTTTCTTTAGGAGTCTGTTTCGACAACTGGAAAATCGCTGAAGCAATAGCAGCACGGCTGGTGAATGTGCGGCCACGGACAGTGTCTATCATTGTTGCAAACAGCCAAAAGTCACTAGGAGCCAGGTCAGGTGAGTAGGGAGCATGAGAAATCACTTCAAAGTTGTTTTCACGAAGAAACTGTTGCGTAACGTTAGCCCGATGTGCGGGTGCGTTGTCTTGGTGAAACAGCACACGCGCAACCTTTCCCGGACGTTTTTGTTGCAGTGCAGGAAGGAATTTGTTCTTCAAAACATTTTCGTAGGATGCACCTGTCACCGTAGTGCCCTTTGGAACACAATGGGTAAGGATTACGCCCTCACTGTCCCAGAACATGGACACCATCATTTTTTCAGCACTGGCGGTTACCCGAATTTTTTTTGGTCGCAGTGAATCTGTGTGCTTTCATTGAGCTGACTGGCGCTTTGTTTCTGGATTGAAAAATGGCATCCACGTCTCATCCATTGTCACAATCGACGAAAAGAAAGTCCCATTCATGCCTTGGTTGCGCGTCAACATTGCTTGGCAACATGCCACACGAGCAGCCTTGTGGTCGTCCGTCAGCATTCGTGGCACCCACCTGGAGGACACTTTTCGCATTTTCAGGTCCTCATGCAGGATTGTGTGCACAGAACCCACGGAAATGCTAACACTGGAGGCGATCTGTTCAACTGTCATTCGGCGATCCCCAAAACAAGTCTCTCCACTTTCTCGATCATGTCGTCAGACCGGCCTATGCGAGCCCGAGGTTGTTTCGGTTTGTTGTCACACGATGTTCTGCCTTCATTAAACTGTCGCACCCACGAACGCACTTTCGACACATCCATAACTCCATCACCACATGTCTCCTTCAACTGTCGATGAATTTCAATTGGTGTCACACCACGCAAATTCAGAAAACGAATGATTGCACGCTGTTCAAGTAAGGAAAACGTAGCCATTTTAAGTATCTAAAACAGTTCTCATTCTCGACGCTGCCGCTACAATTCCATCTGCCGTACAGTGCTGCCTTCTCTGTGACGTATTGATAACGAACGCACGCTCATTTTAAAACAATGCACATGCTTCTATCTCTTTCCAGTCTGGAGAAAAAAAAATCGGAGGCCTTAGAACTTGAATGCATATGGGCGTAACGTTAGACCGGACTCTCATGTTCAAGCAACACCTATATAAAGCTAGTTTAAAGGTGATGACCCGGAATAACATATTACATAAACCTGCTAGCAATTTATGGTGAGCAAATAGGGAGACCTTGCGAACAGCAGCCATTGCATAGGCTTACTCTGCTGTTGAATACTATACTGCTGCCTGGTATTTAAGTTCTCATACCAAGCTACTAGATATTCATGTTAATGATACCATGAGGATCGTCACTGGTACTGTTAGATCCACTCCTAGTCTCTGGCTACCGATTCCCTCTAACACTACCCCGCCAAATATCAGACGTCTCACTGCAGCACAGAATGAATAGGCTAAGATTTCAAATATCATTGATCCTCCTATATACGATTATTTGAAGAGCATCCCCAGGACCCGTCTGAAATACAGGAGACCGATTTGGTTGGATACGGAAATTCAGCATCCTGCCAATGTGAAAGATTGCTGGATAGCCTTCCTCAAATAAAGCCATGAATTGAGCAATAGAGATCTAATTTCTAATCCATCAGAACCTCCGCCGGGCGTAACTCTCCCACGTAGGCAATTGTCTCAATTAAATAGGTTCCGCACAAGCCACGGAAGGTGCAACTTATTATTGTATGTTTGAAATAAATTATGGTAGTAGACGACTGCCTCAGAAGAACTTTTCCTGGTGGCATCCACGAGCTGAGTAAGAGAACTTCTGCAGCTCTCGTCAGGTTAAAGAATTAATATAAATGAAATACACTGATATAAATGTTTCAAAGCTTCATTATGGATTTCCACTTCATCAGGTGGATGAATAATAATTAATCATCCATTGTGGAAATTCTTAGCAAAATTTTAAAACTTTCCAATCCTTGTATTTCGTTTACATTTCGGTGGCGTTTCAACAAGTGTGTCCCTCACGAATTAATTTATTTGGTTAAGGAATTTAGAAATTAGTGTATAAATTAGTTTCATGATCCTTTTTTGTATAAAAGTAATTTATACACTAACATCTAAATTTGGACTTTTCTTCTCATACGAAATAAATAAATAGCGACCAGCAATCAAGTAAGAATATGTAATAGACTATCTGCAAACTTTACTACAGAGGAAGTAGTAAGGCAGGAGGTGCGCTGACTCCACTACTTTTTATTTGTGCATGGATGATATAAAAAAGTGCCAAAGAAACTGGAAAAATTATTAGTGATACACAAACATTTACAGCCAGTATACTTGAATTCATGTGCTTTTGCAGACGACACAGTAGTGTTTGCTAATTCGAAAAATAAGCTTAAACAGATTTCAAAATCTGAAAAGATACCTTAAGGAAACAAAATCTGTTCTTAAATATAGAGAAAATGCAATGTATCGCGATGAGTAATAAAAATATGTAAACAAGACACTTGAGACCAAAAATAAAAGTTAATTATTGCTAGAAAATGCAATGCATCTCGTTGATATTATTGTGATAAGTATCAGCTGGAAGACCAAAAGTTCAAATTAAGGCGCCCAATACATACATAATCTATCAGTTGAAGTACTATTATTTATTTATTATTATTTCGCAGCTCGCCAGCCTCTTTTCAATTTTTACCCAAGCGTTGGGCCTTATACATTTTCACATGCTATTACGAACAGACCAGATAATTGTTATTATAATTATAATACAAAGGTATTTTTAATAATATAAAATATTATTAAAAATCTGGTGTGAAGAACACAAATACAGGTTCACTATTAATATTTTTTGTGAACGTGTCCGAACATATCCCTCCCCAGAGACGTAGATACGCATTTCGCCTTTCTACAGGCTCGTCGGTACGCCCCTGCTGGAGAAAGGATATTCTCAGACACACTCACAAAAAAGAACCACATCACCATATCACCGAAATTATCCAGACCGGGCATAGAAGTAAATTCAGCGCTGTCTGTTGTCAGACAGCCGAAGTACCTCGCCCCGTCCACATAACCTATGTGAAGTAACGACGCCCTTCCAAAGGTGGCACAGCCAATCTCTCTAGAAACTGCATTTTGTTTGTGTCTTCACTCATACTACGGACTAACCGCATGTGTAATGCGGTTGGAAGCGCGTCGTTACTTCACTTTGGTTATGTGGACAGGGCGAGGTACTTCGGCTGTCTGACAACAGGCAGCGCTGAATTTACTTCTACGCCCGGTCTGGACAATTTCGGTGATGTGGTGATGTGGTTCTTTTTTGTGAGTGTGTCTGAGAATATCCTTTCTCTAGCAGGGGCGTACCGACGAGCCTGTAGAAAGGCGAAATACGTATCTACGTTTCTGGGGAGGGATATGTTCGGACACGTTCACAAAAAATATTAATAGTGAACCTGTATTTGTGTTCTTCACACCAGATTTTTAATAATATTTTATATTATTAAAAATACCTTTGTATTATACAAAACTGGTGGGGTTTACCTACTCATGTATGTTTCAATTATTCTGATACATTACACATGCGGTTAGTCCGTAGTATGAGTGAAGACACAAACAAAATGCAGTTTCTAGAGAGATTGGCTGTGCACCTTTGGAAGGGCGTCGTTACTTCACATTGGTTATGTGGACGGGGCTAGGTACTTCGGCTGTCTGACAACAGGCAGCGCTGAATTTACATCTACGCCCGGTCTGGATAATTTCGGTGATGTGGTGATGTTCTTTTTTGTGAGTGTGTCTGAGAATATACTTTCTCCAGCAGGGGCGTACCGACGAGCCTCTAGAAAGGCGAAATACGTATCTACGCCTCTGGGGAGGGATATGTTCGGACACGTTCACAAAAAATATTAATAGTGAACCTGTATTTGTGTTCTTCACACCAGATTTTTAATAATACTTTATATTATTAAAAATACCTTTGTATTATACAAAACTGGTGGGGTTTACCTACTCATGTATGTTTCAATTATTCTGATTATCATTATAATTATTATATCGAAGAATATTAAATATAACTTTCTTCTCAGCCCCTTTTCAATATATATATGTATATATATATATATATATATAACAATTGATAATAATTTATCAATTGTTATATTTAATAAACGGCTAAGAAATTATCTAAACACTTATATATATATATATATATATATATATATATATATATACATATATATTTATATGTATATAAATAATAGATTTAGATATTCAGCGATTTAAGGTCTGTTTTACTTTAATATGTATATTTGTGTATATGTATATATTTAAAAATAATCTCTTACATGTTTCGGTAAATATTACCTTTATCAAAGAATTATAAGTGACAGTATATTAATGTCAAAGTTATATAACTTCGACATTAATTAGTTATAAAGATAGAAAGAAAATATTAGGCTATTTAGCGGCAATACTTCCAATACAGTACATGAAGAACATAAGATACTATTACAAACACGGACTTTTCATTATGGTGTCACATTTATTATTTAAAAGCGTTCTGGTTGGCCGGATGCTGTGTGCTAATAATAATGAAATTATTCTATAATAAATAATTGTGATGCTGGTGAAGCTACATCAAAGGTCCAGGACGCGTGTGATAATACTTAAATATATTACAACTTACTAACTAAATAAAACACAGGAGCGTTGTCCTTAAAGCTTGTATTTATTATTTGCATAATAGAAATTAAGCTTGATATATTTAAAAGTAACTAAATAAGAGTAATATACACATGGAGCAGTAAGTAAGTAATTAAAACATTAGTACAAAAATAAACTGAGACCAACGTTAAATTGGGAAAAAAATTAAATGTTAATTAATTATGATTAATATAAAATTACCTCTGTATCGAACAATACAGAGTTACCTTTGAGTTGCGAAGATGGTCGGCCACGTGGTGCGTCATATACTTGGACAAGTATGTAGAGAGATGTTTGGCCGGAGAAGTAAGAAATCAATTAGTTAAATCAATGTGAATTAGCTTAAAATAATAATATATATTGAACAATACAGATTACCTTCCGGTTGCGAAGATGCAAGGACACGTGCATCATGGCCGGTACTTGACCAGTACGGCGGCTAAGATGTATAACTTACTAAGGTTCTAAAGAGAAGACTGAGAATTTGTGTAGATAGAACACTGGTATGCAAAAGGTCTGTTGTTTATTGCTCTAAGTCGAAGAGAGGGTAAGAGGTTGTCGATATCTTGACTAATAATTAACGAAAAGCGCCACCTGAAGAGGTGTACTATCGATGACATAAAGATTATTAAAATATCCCTTGTGAGAAAGAAATAAACATATGAAAAACGGTTAGCACAAAAACACACAACTCAGTTTATTACAACATTGATGACGAAATAATTTAAGCAGGTAAGTTAAAAAGTTCAAGATAAAAATACATGTCTACAGAGATGTTATAAGTTTACCGTATATTTACACCAAAATTCCGAAAATATTTTTTAGGAGCCGAAATAATACGAGATTAAATGAAGAAAATACCAGTAAAGAAATCAAGTACGCAGGTGTCGTTACAGCGAAAAAGAAGAAAATGGGTTTTATATATCAGAGATTAAACAAGGAAGTTACTATTAATCAAATAAATTATACAATGTATTTTTGTATTATGAAAAATTAAAAATATGATTGTATATTAGGAGTGGACTGCATAAAAAAGTTAGGTATGGTAGTGAATTTTGAAGAAGGCACTGTTAGTATTGAAAGAAATATGTTTAAGATGGAAAAGGAAGATGATGAAAGATATATTAATATTGTAATAGAAAATAGTGAAGAATTATTAAATGGTGAAGATAGTAAAGTTGATATGTAAGTTAACTGGAATGGTATTTTGGAAGAAGGTAATGAAGAGATGGAAATTAAAGAATAAATGCTTGTATATACAACAATAAATAAGATAAATGATATTAAATGTATACTAAATATTAAAGATACATCTTACAAGATTATTCATCAACAAATGAAATTTAAAAATAATGGGAATATCAGAAGAACTAAATTAACACAACATAACACAAGTTCCAATTGTATATTAAGTTTTATAAGATGTTAACGGGTTTACAAAGTTACATATTGCATTGCTATGAATTGTGATCTTGAAATTAACTTATTCACAATTCACGACAAATCTATCCAGCTAGGATACTCAGTCGGTTTAATTTAAAAAAAATGGGACTGCTTTCCTCTCAGGGTTCCAAGCGGAAAAGTGGCTGTCTCTTGTAAAAAATATATTCAAGACATGTGAGTAAGAAAGTGTAAAATATAACAATTACGAGATAAACAAACTCGTTAAATAGCGGTAATGAAGTTAACACAGCACCAACCACAATTAAATTTAAAAAAATTACCCGAAGTTACTTAATAAAAAGATAAAGAATAATCTTTTTATAAACACGACTTTCTTATCTCACATTACACTTGTCTCTGAGGATACAGCAAGCACGCAGGCTCCGCATAAAAAATACAGTATTAAAAATCGTCCACAGCAGAACAAACGGCTTGCTCCAACTGCGCAAGTCAAATATTTTTAAAATATTTATGGGGAAAAGTCCACAGCACTTCCCCAAAAATATTTTGAAGAAATCAAGAGATAGATAATTTTAAAAATCAATTTTTAATATTGTTATATAAGATCGCCAGGACGTAAATTACTATAGATAATTTCCATCTAAATATATATTTTTTTAATTTAGTATAGAAGAACCTTCTGTAAAGCTAATTTAAGTTATATGTACATTTACTTACATTGAAGTTATTGTTTTCTCTTTAAAGATAATTAAATTTGTATACTATAAGGAACGTAGCAATATATATATATATATATATATATATATATATATATATATATATATATATATATATATAACAATTGATAAATTATTGGGTTTTTCGGCTTTTTATATGAAATATTTACAAATATCAAATTAGAATGTATGTAATTGCAGAGTAAGTGGGCATGTAAACGTTGCTGTCTACAAATTACAAAGCAAATCATACGAAATTTTTAATTGAAAAATATGGTCTACGTTGGGACTCTAACCCAAGTCTACAGCATGCCGGGCTGTCGCTTTTACCACTTAGCCACAATAGACCTAGGTTCAAGCTATTTAGAAATGCATTATAAAGTAACAATGTTAACTGACATCTGATTCATTAACACTGTTACTTTATAATTCATTTCTAAATAGCTTGAACCTAGGTCTATTGTGGCTAAGTGGTAAAAGCGACAGCCCGGCATGCTGTAGACTTGGGTTCGAGTCCCAACGTAGACCATATTTTTCAATTAAAAATTTTGTATGATTTGCTTAGTAATTTGTAGACAGCAATGTTTACATCCCCACTTACTCTACAATTACATATATTTTAATTTGATATTTGTAAATATTTCATATAAAAAGCCGAAAAACTCCAAGCTCTGTCTACATAACAACTGCAGAACTAACAAAGTGTTTCCATCAGATGGCACTGCCGTATCTCTGGAAACTGTATTAGCGTATCTTCACGACTCCTTACGGGATAACAGCATGCATAATGTAACAAAATAATTTGAAACATACATGGAGTGGGTAAAACCTCACTAATTTTGTATAATACAAAAGTATTTTTAATAATTTAAAATATTATCCAAAATCTGGTGTGAAGAATACAATACAAGTTCAATATTAATATTTTTGTGAACATATTCTTGTCCAGAGACGCAGATACGTATTTCATCTTTCTATAGATTCGTTAGTACGTACGCCCCTGTTGGAGAAGGATACATTCACAAAAAATAGCAACTTCGCTATCTTACAGAAATTATTACGACCGAGCGTAGAAGTACATTCAGCGCTGCATATTAGCAAACAACCAAAGCTACTAGCTCTGTCTACATAACAACTGCAGAACTAACAAAGTGTTTCCATCAGATGGCACTACCGTATCTCTGGAAACTTTATTAACGTATCTTCACGACTGACACGAAGCATCCCAGAAACATTCTTAACTGGTCAAACCACAATCTTTATAGAGGACTAATTTGATGCCTATGATTTATTTTCAATATAATTATATAGCACTGCGACTCAATTGTTAAAGTCTAGTCTTTTTATTGTAAAAGTAATACGGTTTTCATATATCGGGAGAAATTGTGTATTATAGTGTCATTTCTAGCCAAGCGTCGGCTTATTCCTACAAATCAAAGTTTTTGTTTGAAGTCATTCAGATAAAAGTTACTTTACCAATTAGATTCTCATTTTCTCCTAATATTTTGAGAGAGTCGTTACAAAACTGAAATTGATATGCGTTGTTTTATTTAGTTAACTTCTAAAAAAAGCTGTAACTCGCGAAAGGAGTAATGAAAGTTTCCATATATGATTCCCTAGTACCTGAGGTTAGAGCATAAGATGTTATCATGCAAGAACGACATTTGGAAGGTTTGCTATTTTCTACGGATACTTCCTGATGACCTTGTGATAATTGACAAATAATTCATTGTTTGTAAGCGTTTCCGTGTCTTTTATACGGTACGAACTAACGCGCAATATAGAATATGTTGGAAATCCAATTTTGAATCGCTAGGTATTTATAACACAAACAAGGGAAGTTTGGAATATTCCCGGTCTGACAAATAGTGATATAGTTGTTGTTAGAATGTTGTGATCAAGCAGATATGTTTTGGATAAAATCGAAGTTCAAGTTGTTATAAAGAACTT
The DNA here is from genome assembly GCA_935421215.2 of Melolontha melolontha. NCBI lineage: Eukaryota > Metazoa > Arthropoda > Insecta > Coleoptera > Scarabaeidae > Melolontha > Melolontha melolontha. The sequence continues at coordinate 24,015,646 of OW285240.1, read as the reverse complement.
TGTTCTATAGTATTTAATCCCAGCCGACTTAAAAAAGTTAGATTTTACTTTGAAAGATTCTAACCGTCGTTTTTGTCGTTGGGAAAAAGTTGTCCTTGAATTCAAGCGCGATCTAATACCAATTACAAATGATAAACGCTCTGGACGCACAAGAACTGCTACCACCAGCGAAATGGTCACAAAAATTGATGATGTGATTAAATGATTATCGACTGAAATCGATTGATCATCAACATGTCAAAGATCGTAATTGACCGTGTCCACTACATGTTAGAGAACGTTTTGTGTATGAAAAAGCTTTCCTTCGATTGATGCCGCCTTTGTTAACAGTTGACAATAAAACGCATTTGTATGAACACTTCGTGTTTAAATTTATTTGAACGCGATTCCGCTGAGTTAATTCGACATTTTGTAATAGTATATGAAACATAAAGTCATAATTATGCGCCAGACATGTAGCTGTTGTCAAAACTGTGGTTGGGAACAGGTGAATGTGCGTTGACGAAAGCAAAAAGGGCTCCATCTGTAGGAGAAGTCATAGCTACGGTTTTCGGATATCTGGAAGTGTTGGTGGTGCTCGCTGACTACTTGAAACGAGGCAGAAATTGATTTTTGTTATACAGAATAAGCGTTCACATCTTGCCAAAGAAAGTGCTCTTTCACCATGATAATACGTCTGAACACGGATGTTGCTGTGACTTTGGAAGTGCTTCCACAAAAGGTCCGCCGAATTTGGCTACCAGCAAACCAGGTGCACAAATCGTATTACACTGAGGATAATAACAAATTTGGAGTCATTGGCCTGTATATATTGCATAATGTGACTATGTTGAAAAATAAAACAAAAACCTTATGTTTCCTTAGTCAACTCGAGAACATTAAAAAACCCTACTCATACTGTATTTGTTGAACGAAAATATCAGGTTCGACAGGAAGTTTCAAAATTCGTAATAAGAAATTTTAAATTTAGAATTGCGAATGAACTATGTACAGATGAAACAATTTAGCAATTTCCTTTAAAAGAGCAACTTTAATAAGAAAATTAATTAGATTATTCATATGCAGGTACCTACGCAATGCATTCTCTTTATATAGCAGAAAAATATATGTATTCTCGAAAAGCAGAAACAAATTAATTTGTAACAGGAACAACTGGAGTGAATGAGTTGCTACCACCATAGCGCGGGATCATTTAAGTATATGCAAGGCAAAAATACGATGGATTTTCAGGATCATTTAAATATGCTGAATTCTTCCAAAGGAACACAGCAACAGTAGTACTAGCACCTTTATCATAAAACTAGGATCGTATAGTCCGTGATGACCCATCAAGTGGGGTGAGTTACAGTAATTCTCATATTCACCGTAGTGGCGCACCAAACGTTCCGACTTTCAGAGGGTAGTCGATAGCGCGTTCCGTTCAAAGCCAGTAGTAGCATTGCGCCTGTTAGCGGTAAAGGATCAGAGGCAATTCCAGGGCTCTCTAGATCCCGGATCTTAGCGGTCGTGCGCTCCCTATACATAAATATATATGCCGTTGACAATTTGTCATTTTCCGACAGATAACTAGTAAATTAGTCAAATTATATTGTACTTCACTCTGTTCTCACTCAACGGATTCCATTTAATGAGAATATTTTTTATAGTAAAAAAGACCCTCTAGATACGTCAAAGCGGAAAAGTAAGTTACACCCTTTTTTTGGAAACTTCTGTTTTTATAAGTTTTATTTTATAAACGTACAGAATGTGCATGGCTGATTTAGTTAATAATTTTTTTTTGTCCTGCTACAATGACAACAAAAAAAACTTTTTAACTTCGGATAAGCTATTGAGTGATTTTTTTTTTCACATGGCGCACTACAAATAATAAAGGATGTTAAAGAGATGATATATAATCGGAGAGTTGAGAACCTGTTTTAAGCCGCCTTTAATATTCAAAGTGTGTGTTCCAAGGCGAAACTTGAAAAAATCTGCATTTCTCAATTTAGATCTTCGAAGTATGTTGAATGGAAAAGGATGGTTGAATTTTGGAGTTGCTTTTATTAAGTTACTTACAAAGTTATGTAGTTATCGTTGCGTTAATACACGAATACATACAAGGTATACATAATTTATATTTATGTATCTACCTAAGTAACAACGCAAAATAAGAAATAGGAATATAATTTATATGTTGTTTCGCGGTAATGCATCCAAAGTTTATAATGTTTGAAAATTACTCTATTTAAACTACAAAATAAATACGAAGACAACGAACTCAATTTGTTTAATAAGAGCTTTGATATTTAAAACTTTTATAAAGCTTACGTATTTCAAATCAAAAACTTTCATCTTCTGCATATCTTAATAAAAATGTAACTATAAAAAAAATAAATTTATGCCTTGGCAATTTATTAAGTATTCGATTAATAGCCACAACAGTGTGAAAACGAGGCATAACACACTACTTATTTCTTTAATCTAAGTTAGATGCTTTAAAATATGGTAGAAAACATGTTCTATATTTTTAACATGCTTATAATGTCGAAACTGCATTAATCTTGTCGGTTATAATAAAGCGATAAAAACAAAGTATATATTTTTTGTTTATCAATATGATTAACTATCAGGAAGTAATGGCTTGCACAAACAGTTTTCTATATATTTTTTTAATAGTACATTAAAATAATTTTGTTTAATGAAAGAACTTTTCTAAATAATTTATTCTTTAATTCATAATTAACGACTACTGTTTTTTGTCAATTATAATGTAGTTTGCCATGAGATATAAGACCTTATTTCATATAATTCTAGCAAATTATATTGTTACTGTAATTTTTGTTAATTGGGTGTTTGTGTATTAGAATTATCTTTATCTTTACTTGGTTCAAGGTAGAAAACAATATCCAGATACTCAGTGTTATTTTTTTCTTATTCCAATGCTCTTTCTATCGTTACATACTTTATTATATACAATGCAATGATATTGACTACCACGTCTCTGTATTTTTGTTTGCAAATTACCATTTTTTCATTCATTTGTTCTCAGAAGCTAGTAACTGTAAAATTTGAAAGTAATATAATCAATTATATTTGCTTTTAATAACTTCGTTAAAATTAAGAAGACAGCATTTTATTCGAAACTAGCATAGTCTTAGGCCCGGTTTCATAATGATACCCTTAACGGAGAATTATCTAATTGAGAATTAAGGTTAATCCTGTCATAAATAGCCCATTAAAATATTTGAGTTTCATAATAGGTGAGGACAAGTTTGTTAGCTAATTCAGCAGTTAAAGAAATTAAAGTTATGTTGACAGCCCTGAATTCATTTTCCCTAACTTTTTAACATGATTTAAGTTACCTGCTTGTTATTTTCTTATTTATATTTCTTTCAGCTGTTTTGAAAATTAACCGAACTGACACATATTTGAAAAGTAAATTATTTTCCCTGTAAATAAAGAATAAATAAAACTTAATAAGTCCTGCAAAACAAGTTCGTTCGTGCAATTTTAACAAGGAAGATGAATTATTGTCGTTAGATTTAAATATAAATGCAAATTTAATGGAAATTATTTCACGAAAAATTGGTCATATTAGGAAATTAAGAAAAGTTAGATATGTGTAATATTTATTATAGTGCTTTACACGAATTACACTGAATTTCAGTTTGTTATAAAAAAGACGGCAGACTATGTGCCCGGTGCATGGTGAAAAGAATCATTTCACCATCTGTACTAAATATTATTTTTCATTCCTCTCGCTTTGTTTACATATCGGAGCAGAAAAACATATATTTAGTAGTTATAGTTATAGTTTGTATTTAGTTTCCTAAATATTTCCATACATGCATTTATCAAAGAGATAACAGAATTTGAACATATATTTTACAGTTCTAAATCAAAATAAAAAAAAACATTATTTTGTATTTCTAACAATGAACGAAACATTTATTCTAAAGAAAAGTGGTATTATTGGCAATAACAGATGCACCTTCAAAACATATTTATATTATAGTATCCAAAACAATATTTAGTACACATGGTGAAATGATTCTTGTCTGTCTGGCACATAGTCTGCCGTCTTTATTATAAAGTAGTATCTAAATTTTTTATTTGTTAAGTTTTTAAAAAACGAGTACTATTATTATAAATACATATTTTTAGATACGATTTTAAATTATTCTCGTTCAAATATATTTTTTTTCTAGGAAGATATTGTGCTCGTGATTGTCTTAGAATATTAAACAAAAAGTAGTATTAATTATTTTTTTAATGTTTTATTTATTTGTTATCCAAATGCATGTTTTTTAAACAAATAAAATTAGTGTTGTTGTTAAACTCTAAACACGCAGCAATAGACTTAAAAGATGACACTTGAAAAAGCGAACAAAATAGAGGTTAACTTAAACAGGCGATTAAATACATATAATACATATACATATAAATAAACAAGTTTTTTGCTGGTGTTCTTGCTTCTTGTAATTTAGTCATTAAATATGACTGTAAAGAATATCCACTATCACCTACCAAAATATATCTCCCAAAAGCACCATTTTGAAATTTTCTTTTTAAACTACTATTGTTAAAAATTGTTTGGTCATGAGTTGCTCCAGGCCAACGTACTATAATATTTCTAATTTCTAATTTAGTACCCAGGTGAATCAATTTTTATCAATGTACAATCTATTGCACCTATTACTCTGGGAAACCTAGCTATGGCACAAAATTTTTCTGCAGCTCTTTCCATTTCAATAGCATTTTCATACATATTTATGTAACGAGCGCTTAGAGAAGCAATGGCTGTGTACACCCGTTTTATTATTCGGCATGCTGATGCTTTTGATACCCCCATAAATTCTTCTACAGCTATTTGCATATTGCCAGGGGCGTAGTATCTCAATGTTAATAATAGCTGTTGCATTGGCTGTACGGATCCACCTCTATAAAACATTGTTTAAAGTTACTTCTAAAAAAAATGTATATATAGTCAGATAATACCTATTTGTATCCCTTTTAATTAGTGTTTCAATTTCCTGTAACAAGGCTTGAACGGTTTCCTTCGTTAATCGGAAACGATCAAATTCTTTTTCATTAAAACTACCCAAACAATCTTTTCATTCTTTATAAACTTTCCTTCTTCTAAATACAATATATTCATCCTCAGATGAACTCGAACTTGAACTTGAAGAGCTTGGATGATGCATATTAAAAAATGCGCCAAAATAAACTTTAAACAGGCAGTTAGGTATAGTGGTATAGACTCGAAAAATGTCACTTGAAAAAGCGAACAAAATAGAGGTTAACTTAAACAGGCCATTAAATTTTAACTATTCATTTTGGTGTCATTAGTACTAACGGAGAATTAAAAGATAAGTACGGATTATGAAACTGATATTTTTAGTTTAATTAGGAATTAAAGCTAATCCTCCCATTAATTCCATTATGAAATCGGGCCTTAATAATAACATCGATCGCACTAAAGAAGGACAAAAAAAAAACAAAAATTCTTGTACCACTAAAATGCAAAAATTTAAAAACGTTCTCTTATATTATATTGTTCTCTGGAAGCTTCGTATTCGTAAGGCACTTAGGTTTAAAAAAAAAATCACATCGTTTATGTTTCACTTCTTGTCGTAATGCTCAATCAGTAGTTGATATCTTTTACGTTTTAAATTTTGCATAAAATTGTTATTTAGAAAGAATTAGTGGCACTACATTCTTAATATGATATCACCAAAGTTAATATTATAATTTGTTTAAGTTTATATATCAAAATTTTCGAGGCTTTCATGGCCGATCTCATTAATAAAACAGCTCACTTTTGGGTTTTGTCATGTCACCGTTGTTGCTGAAGTTTCACTGTTCATAGCTTCTTCAAGATTTGTTATTAGACTGATACTTTTAGTCGTCGTTGCATATATTGCTATCCTTTTACTTTCAATCCATGTAGGTGTGTTTAAGATATAGGCAGCCGCTGGCGCGGTAGCAATATCTTGAGTTATCGTGCCGGTAGTTGGGGATCAGCTGTCCGAAAAATGTTCATAATTTTCCTTCTCGTTTAAAGTGAATACCGATAGAAAAAGTCGTTCTTGGGGCGGCCGTAGTACTAACTAATCGCCTACTCTTGTAATTGTCATTAAGAGGATGCTATGGTATGAATTATTATTATTATTATTATAACATCAGATTACCTCCTTGTGCACAAATAGCGCGCTATATTGCATGAAAACGGAATGATATGTAAAGTTTCAAACAAAGCCACTGCGTGGAGTAGTAGGGATAGTAACAAGTTCTAACCGTAAAAGGTAACTTCGAGTACCTCGCCTTAGCATGCAAAGTTTAATTTTGTACCGTTGTTGAGTAACAGTGTCATTTATCATGAGATCGATTTCTGAGATGGATAACTAGCAACGATCCGTGATTGAATTTTTAACGTTGGGAGGTTACGCTGCAATCCTGGGTACATCATTATTATCCCGAAAACAAGCTGCAGGCAATGGAATATCATCGTCCTGATTCTCCACGTCTACGAAAATTGAAAAGAGTTCCATCACCGCACAAAATCATGCTTACCATTTTTTGGGAAACAAAGGAAGTTATTTATAGCGAATATCTGCTATAGCGATCAATGATTAATTCAATAAGATACCGAAAATTTTACAATCACTAAAGAAGCAAATTCGTAGAGTAAGCCTGGAAAGAACGAATCATTTCTTGCACCAGGACACGCCACACCGCATTGCAACAACGCGTTTTTTTCGCAAACTCCATTCAATTCCGATATGCACCTTCAGATTTCTGGTTATTCCTAAAGTTAAAGGACGTATTAAAACGTAAATATTTTTCATCAAATGCTGAAGTTCTGACTGCTGGTCGCAATTGTGTCAACGGTAAACAAGAAGTTTTTTTCATGGACCGAATGAAGGAGTAAAAGAAGCGTTTGGACAAATGTGTTGCAGTATGTGGAAAAATAATTGTAGACATTGGTAGGACTATAAATTCTCTTCATTTTGCGAATGGTTTAATTAATTTGGCTTTTTTTCTTAATATTATTTTGTAGAGTTAGAAACATTATAAATCAATTCGCTCTCGTACGATATTTATGACGAAAAAAAAGAAATTTGAAAAGTAAATAAATTAGTTGTACTGTATAAGATTGGCACTTATGTCGTAGAAATATATACTTGTTAATGTGAATATTATCCCAAAAGAGTTTTAAGATATGCTCCAAAGTCTATATAATAGTTTGGTGGAGCATATTTAGTATGATCCGTAACTTCTTTTTAGACAATGGTGTTAGTGCTCAACAAATTAAGGTCAAATTTAAAGTGCAGCATCGAGCTCACATATGTAAGTACGAGCGAAGTTCAGAAAGTAGTAGCCGTTTATATAATTAAAAGAAAAATGTAGGAAAGTAAATAATGATTTTATTAAACGAAAGTAATACATTTACTCAATTTTCTATATAGTCACCGCCGTTGTTGAGACATTTGTCGTACCTTGAAACCATTTCTTTAATGGCTTCCTCGTGAACTTCTACTTTTAATTCATCACTTACTCATTTCAGTAAGTTTTACGTACCGACCTTCCCTGATGAAATCATCGACACGTTTCTTAAGATCTTCTGTGATAAGGGAGGGGCGGCATGATCGCTCCTCATTGTGCACATTATCTCTTTCCTCTTTGAAATATCGAACAAGGCTCCAGATAGATAACACATTCATTGTTCGCGTACCATACACTTCAGTAGTTTTGGGATTAATTTAGCTTGGACGTACGTTTTCTGCATTCAAAAAATGGAACACGGATCGCACTTCGCATTTGGCGGGATTTTCTGGCGGGATCATATGCGCCAATGTAAACAGTCACAAAACTCACACCACGCATCGGAGGAACTCGACCTCTTTCTTTACACAAAACTACGATGGCATTATTCACACCTGCGCCGCTTTGTTTTTAATAGGATCAGTAGCGCCATATGGATGAGTAAACGGTTTAGACTACTTTCTGGATTTGCCTCGTATATAAGCAGGACGTATTTTGATGGAAGACTTCGGAGATCACAAATAACTTTTCTGAAACTTAAAGATAGATTATTTTTTACTTCATTATCTAGAGGCTATATTTAAGGCAACATTCTAGATGTTCTTATTTTAGTGTTATTAAAAAGAAAATGTCATATACCGTTTTCTAAATAGTGATAATTTCAAATATGTTAAGTAATAAGTAAATTGTGAAGCATTTACATGCATACATTGGTATATATGTGCAGTGTAAGATACATTAGCCTATAACAATACTAGTACATACATTGCAAAATGCCTCGAAAGTTAAGCTGAGAAATGCTGTGAATTCCAAACCCCAAAAAATCTTATAAATGATGCCAAAAAAGAATAAAATACACTTTTTTTTGCAATATTACTAGTTTCAAAGCAATCTTAAATTCATGCAGACACATGGTTGCGGAATGATAAACCTAAAAGCTATTCTTGGGTTTAACTTAAGGATTTTGCAGGTTTGAAATAAATTGATAATTACAACAAATTAATTAATTTTTTTCCAACGAAAACTAGTAATATAAAGTTAAAATTCGAAATCTCTGACACAAAAATTGGATTATATAGATTACAGCCAAACGTGATGACCACCAGAACGCTAACAATTTAAAAACTTTTCTAGCGGTAGTTTCAGAAAACTGTTAATAGCGCAGCTTCTAATAAAAAAAAATGTCATTTGCAGCCCGTAATGTAAATTGCTTTCACAAATTTTCAACAATTTGTTTAAAACAGTCAGGATATATTTGCACATATATCTTTACACACATGCTTTTCCACTAGGAAAAAAATATATTTGCCGCTATCGACCTTGGGGATTCTGACAATGACACTGCTGTCGGACAATATTTATTTTTCTGAAAAAAAGCTTGGGGCAACACCCAAACTTTTTGATTTCTTTTTGAAAAGTCTTTTCTACGGGTTTGTAATTATACATAGTCATAGAAGTATCTAAGTATATCTGGCCGAAAGGAATCGATTGGTGCCACCCGCGACGCTTTACCTTCAAAATAGACTGGAGGTTCCAAAGCTTAGGAGGTTCCAAAGCTTGTGGTTTTATACCGCCTATACAATGGTAGGTGTCCTAATAGAGCCCCAGTGCATTTTCGTGGAAAACGCTGACATATGTCAATTATAATGTATATTTGAGAATTATTTTAAGAAACAAACAAAAACAAACAAAAAAGCCTCAAAAAAAGCTTTATTGGTTGCTAAGATCCAGGACGATACAATTTTTTTGTTATACCAAATATGAGCACTGAGATTTACGAGTTTTGATTATTGATTTGTTCCAATAATTTTTTATTTTCTACTGAATATAACAATTCTTTAGTTGAAATATATTTTAAATACTTTTACAATATTTACAATACTTTTACAATATTTACAATTTTCTGTGTATAGTTTGTACAGAAACTAAAAGTGGTAAATATTCTGAAGACAAAATAAATGAAGCGTTAAAGCGTCTTAATTTTGCCAAGCAAAGTTATGTTTCCTACGGCTTCACCTGGATTGGGACTGATTAGTACAAACCTACGCAAGTTATAAGTGTCAACAACAATGAAAAATAGAAAAATTCTTAATTTATGTAGAAGACAAATAGAATTAATACTAAGCCAAGTGTTATCTGAGATGACGAAAGTAAAAACAAAAGTTAGTTTAATGGTATTTAAACAGGGATTGATTACATTGCGAGCTGCCGACTAGTACTATCACCAAACCATTACAATCAGCATAGCCAGTAAGCTGTGAAATAAGTGCAGAAAAATGTAAACACTATTTCATCGAATATTCTGTTTAGTGATTAAAGCTCTTTATATGTTTGGATATCTAGAAGATGAACTTAGTCTTTACACACACTTCGCTTTCTTCTGTGCAGATTATATTCTATGCACCTAACCAGTTTCCGAGTAAATTATATTTCTTATTTTTTGGAACGTTTTTTACGACTAACTTATTTTCTTTTAAATAAGAGTTTTTTTTATATAAAAATGACGACCAATTTTTTAAATTTTCGCTTTTTCAACCGAAAACACCAGATTAAAGTGCTGTATAGAATTGTTTTAGTGAGTACAATTCTAAGTACTGCGTCTTTTCAAAAAATTTTCAAAAATGATCGTGATATATCGAACAGATCTTCCACATTCAGTGCGTAATTGATTTCCACAAAATTTAAGAGATTAGCTAATCCAAGAAAGCAATGACTCCATCCCACCGGATGAGATTCGAACAACGTTGGAAGTAGGAAAACTCAAATGAAAACGTTTAGGTAATCGAAATAGAATCTCCAAATTCACGCCATTGCTTTACACCAAAACATGACGATTGCAAATTCTGAACTACACGAAAAATTTGGTAGAGAAGTGGCGACTGGACACTCTAGTAATTCTAGTGCGTGTTAAGTCTAACTTTTTCTATTTTAGTAACAAGTTTTTTGTTACTGTGTTGTGAATTATGAATCACTTTTAATTACTGCGCAGATTATATTCTATGCGCCTAACCAGTTTCCGAGTAAATTACATTTCTTATTTTTTACCACGTTTTTTACGACTAACTTATTTTCTTTTAAATAAGAGTTCTTTTGTATATAAAAATGACGAACAACTTTTTAAATTTTCGCTTTTTCAAGCGAAAACACCAGATTAAAGTGCTGTATAGAATTGTTTTAGTGAATACAATTCTAAGTACTGCGTCTTTTCAAAAAAATTTCAAAAATGATCGAGATATATCGAACAGATCTTCAACATTCAGTGCGTAATTGATTTCCACAAAATTTAAGAGATTAGCTAATCCAAGAAAGCAATGAGTCCATCCCACCGGATGAGATTCGAACAACGTTGGAAGTAGGAAAACTCAATTGAAAACGTTTAGGTAATCGAAATAGAATCTCTAAATTTACACCATTGCTTTACACCAAAACATGACGATTGCGAATTCTGAACTACACGAAAAATTTGGTAGAGAAGTGGCGACTGGACACTCTAGTAATTCTAGTGCGTGTTAGGTCTAACTTTTTCTATTTTAGTAACAAGTTTTTTATTACTGTGTTGTGAATTATGAATCACTTTTAATTACTGTGCAGATTATATTCTATGCGCCTAACCAGTTTCCGAGTAAATTACTTTTCTTATTTTTTAGCATGTTTTTTACGACTACCTAACTTATTTTCTTTTAAATAAGAGTTTTTTTTTGTATATAAAAATGACGACCAACTTTTTAAAATTTTTTAATCAAGTTTCCTAGAATAAACAAAATAGAAGGCGTATTTGTATAAAATATACAACGTATTTTTAATCATTCATTGCTTTTTGCTTAGAAATTTGCGTTTTTGATTCAGACCTGAATAAATTCAATACTGTAGCTTATTCTTTAAAAAATAATTTAAAAACCTTTACCAAAGTAATACAGATTCAAATATTCTATATGTAATCTAACAGTTAAGTTGTCATTATTAGCAGTGGGGGAAGTACTGATTTGTTTCTTTAATACTTTCACTACTATTGATGATGAGGACTTAATTGTAGAAACACGTATCTAGTATTTAAAGCTATATTGTTATCAGAGTTCTTAAAATTCTTCAAATTAACTTTTGTGAGAAAACACATTTTAAAAAAGAATATGTTTATAAAATTTGATTTGATTTTCGAAAACTGATACTTATGATAAAATAAAAATATTAAAATTCAGAAGAAATCTGCTGTTTACTACTTAACCTTCGTGGCCCCGGGTGATCTTCAAAACTCTTGATACCGCGTGGGGTGAATGCTCACCCCAACTTTTTTCTTAATTTTCACACGTAGGAAGGAACCTATAAACGAATTATTATTTGTTGGTCATATTTGAGTGCTGTTTGGGTTATTTGGGCAATTTAATAAAAGAAGAATTAAAAGAAGTCTATTGCTAAAATGTAATTGGCTACATTCTGTATAATCAAATTTAACATTTTTTTACATATTTTAGTTGTTTTACTGTGTTCTGGACATACAAAATGTTTTCACAAGGTACATTTTGATTGTACTTTATTGTCTTTTGACCTAGAACACACAGCGACCGACCTCGTTTTCTTGTTTAGCACGTTGTCTTGATTTGCGTTGGGCTGCTGGCTGGTGTCGTCTAATATTGTGTTTATCTTTTGAACAGTTTTTCTAGTTAGCCTGGAGCGTATGGCAGCGTTGCTAATCATCCTCCGCATACGGGGTTCTACTAGTTCTTTCCCAAATTCCAAAAGGAGCAATCGTCTTTTGTAGCGCCAGCCTGAATTCCAATCTGGGTGCAGATTTTTCCATAAAACAAAAGCTTTCACTGCAGCAATGTCGATAAAATTCATAAAGAGGACGGCTGGCCATCGTTTGGATTGTCTGTTACAGCTGTATTCTGTCACCATCTTATCTAGTGTATCAGCCGCACCCTTGGTAGTATTATAGTGAGATATGATATCCGGTTTCTTGTGTTCTTCTTCCGAAACGATACCATCGTGATGTTCAGATGATAGTAAAATTACGCTTCTGTTTTTCTTTGGAACATACCATGGTCACCTCTGGTTGATATGCAAAAATAGAGGAATGTACGGGACGTTGCCGTTGTGGCAAGAATTCTGAAGGTATGAAAGCTCTATTTTTCTTTAGTATTCCACACACTGTAAGTTCTCGGTCTAGTAACTTTTCAACTCCAAAGAAGTAAAAAAGTTGTCTGTCGTGATCCCATATCCACGACCTAAACACGAAACTAAATCCAGTACTACCCTCTTGCCCTGGTTCCGTTCTGGGACATTTTCCACCTTTCCCAAATAGATTTAGAAGTTTTTGCAGTAGGAAGTCTCTGCGTCAGCGAGAATCCAAATTTGTATGCCGTACTTGGCAGGCTTAGTCTTCATGTAGGCCCTGAAAGGACATCTACTACGAAACGGCGTCAGTTGTTTGTCTACTATCAAGTGTGATGTTGGGTTGATATACATTAACAGTTTTTATGAAAATCTCAGCTACATCTCGTATAAGTTCTAACTTGTCCGTGGCCCTTCTCGCTAGCCTTGTGTCTTTATCGTCAAATCTCATCCAACTGGAAATTTGCGAAAATCTGGGTCGGGGCATTGTTGCTGAAAACAGGGGTCATCTTGCCACAGCATCCGAATGGGCTCACGATTAGCCTTTAGTGCTGCAGCACATACCAACAAACCAATAAAGGCATATATTTCAGTTTCATCAACATCCTTCCAAATCATATCATCTACCCAGTCATTACGATTTTCAGTTTCGTAAGTGAAGTTTACTATTTCATTCACCATATCAGCAGAACGAAATAACTTGAACACTTCTGCCATACTGCTGGACTTGGGTACTTGGGGAGCAACACCAGGAGGAACGGTAATTATATTTTTCGATCGCTGCCGTTTTCATTTCAAGTGCTTCTTCAGCCAAAATATGTCATCTTTAGCAAAACACATATCTTGGACGTCGTTTGGAATTATTTCGTCTCCATCTTCGGACTCAACTGCAATCTCGTCATCGTCTTCTATAATCTCTTCTAAGTTATCTTCAGTTTCTTAAGATTCATCTAGCTCCTCCAAATACAAATCAGGATCAAAACAGTTCTCTAATTCCTCATCTATAAATAATGAAAAATATACGAAACATTAGAATATTTTCGCCAATATTACATAGAACCCACGATAGGTATATTTACTCACCGGACTCATGAAGAGCTCGATCCATTTCAACAATCCTTCGGGTTCGAGATGAAACTTTGTTAGCCATCATTCACACGCAGTTGAAACACACCTTTGGACACTCTTTACACTGACAATTCAGGAATAAGTATAGAATCCAGTAGAGAACTTACGTGTATTTATATCCCTTCAAGAAGCCTTAAAATATTTTCCCAAACTTTCTTAAGCCTAATGGGATAATTATCACATTCCGTAATGAATAGCGCACCCTAACGCAAAATACTTTTGCAAAATATCGCTTTTCAAAACGGCTTCATGGAATTTCTAATCATATCGGCACAATTCTGCAAATATGTATAACCCTAATGGGGTAATTACTGCATTCATAATGATTCCTAGGTAATTAGCGTAATTAGCGTAATTAGGTAATTAGGAAAATAGTACTTGGATTATTTCTTCACAAATTTTCAAGAAATTGCAAATTGCAGATAAGACTGAATATGGAATTTCTATGAACCAATTATGCTAGTTACCTCACACAGAACAATCCAAATGAGGTAATCTGGTACTTAGTCATCCTATAAAGAAACCAGAATAAGGAATATCTGAAAAACTTGACGAAACAGTATCCGATAGGTGTATCGCACCTAATACCACGTGGGGTGAATTCTCACACCATCAGGGCATCACTACTAGTTTTCAAATAAATCTGAAAAACCGTTAACTGGATTCGACTATTTTCTGAATTAACAAGTACCTAAAAGTACAAAGAACAATGTAACGAGATGCAAACAGGATAAAACGGCTATTACTAAAAATACAGACGATAAAGTTCAACACGGGGTGAGAACTCACCCCACCTGGGGCCACGAAGGTTAATAAATGTTATAAATACTTACGTATAAAACTAAATAAAAAACACAATTATGTGACTTTCAGAAATATTTTTGTGAAAATCATACAATTTGGTTCTTATTTAATTTTGTAGTGGATTTTCATCAAGTAAGGAGTATATCGGTTAATTATTACAAGTTTCTTTTTCACAAATCAGTGATTAACCAGTCAATACAAATTAGGATGTCAAAGTTTATTTAATATTACCTACCTATTTCTTATTATTTAAAATATCGGAGAGCAATAACATTTAATTTGTTAACTTAAAAAGTCACCATTTCTATCTATTTAACCTTATGACAGGTTTTCCAGTTAATTTTTTTTCAGTAAATATATTGCGTTTGCGTTTCTTCTTTTCTTAAATAAGTTATAAAATTGCAATTATAAATTTGTCATATTATCACATTATATTAAAGTATAACGCATGGTTCAAAACAATAATAATAGATCACGAATCAAATTTGTTTGAAATAAATACATGTATGGAAAATAAAAAGGCCTGTATCCGAATGTTAAGCTATTAGAAAAATATCTTCGAGAAAAATACATCAATTTATATAATATGCTTATTAATATTTTCAAGATGTCTCTTCGGTCTTATATATATGTATACAAAAAAGGGAAGTAGAAAGGAAAAAGAAATCACTGCCGTAAAGTCTCCTATTTTTCTGCCGATACAAATTGCTCCTATATCCGTTCCTTGATAAACATTTTTCTTTTCCCGGTTTTGTTGTCATTTCTGAGTTAAAAAAACGACGTCTCATTTTGACCACTTATTACATTTTTATCTAACATCTTCACGTCGTTACATTTAACGTTAACGATACACAGTTTCTTTTCGCCTTAGACGGGCAGCCGTGTTATAAATCTTGCAACAAAATCAGAGTACTTCGTTAATGGTGCTTCCGCGTTCTACCGATTTATCTTTTAATCACCCCGAATTTGAATTGAAAGTGTATCTTAGTTAGCTGTTCGTTACACATTCACAGTTTCGAAATTTAAATTTGTGCAAAATCACAGCTTAAGTTTAACCTGTGAATAATGTTAGTTGAGCAAGTCTGTGAATAAATTATTTATCTAATAAATTCAAATTATTTGCTAATAAACATAGAAATCTATAAAAAATATTGTATATTTTATTTTGAATTCTATTTATTACAGTGACTTTAATAGTAGGAAATCAATTAAGCCTTTATGCTTTAATAATTTTTCGTATTTTATTTATCAATGTGAGCAATAAGAGAGCATTGCGCGAAAACAATATTGTATTGTAATATTGAAAATATTTTCTTCATTAAATGAAAAATGTTAATTTCCAATTGTCACAAAGTAAGGGATGTACTTTAAGTTCCTTTACAGTTTCAGGAGATTTAAATAATTGCAGTACGAAATTGGATTCTAGTTGTTAGAATAATGAGATTTTAATGTAACAAGTGTTCATTTGAAAAGTTAATCTAGTAGCATGTGATTTACTGAGAACATTTTGAAGTATCTCGTAAAATAAAATTTACTACTTAACCTACAAAGTCGCATATTTTGACAATTTCATACATACAAATAAATAACAAATAATAGGTATTTATTGAAAACTATAACAAATGTTGAAAATGTTGTCCTTCAAGATCAATGCACTTTAATATCCTCCGTTCAAAATTTCTGATGATATTCTGCAACATTACTGGATTGTTATTAATTTCCATGCATTTCTGTGCGATTCTCTGTAGCATATCATTCAAATTCAATATAGGTATTCGAAATATGTTATTTTTTAGATTAGGCCACAAAAAGAAGTCGCAAGGTGTTAAATCGCATGAACGTGCAGGCCAGGCAATTTCAGTATTTCGACTAATTATACGCTCATCAAAAAATTCTCTTAAATAATCCAAAGATTCTACAGTACAGTGACAAGGTGTACCGTATTGTTGGAAATATGCATTTTGTAGTTTATCATCATGTTGTTGTAAAATTTTCGTTGGTACCTTTGAGCAGTTAACGTTCCCTGAAAAAATATTGGTCTAATGATTCGCCTTTGGCTTATCGCTGCCCAAACACCAATTTTCTCTGGATGTAGCGATTCTTCATTAATTATATGTGGATTTTCACTACTCCAAATTCTTGTATTTTGTGAATTTAGGTATGCCGTTTTATAAAACCATGCTTCATCAGTAAAGATGACTCTTTGCGAAAGTTCTTCATTATTGTTCATATTTACAAGCCAATTACAAAACTGTAGTCTACGTGGGTAATCAATTTCTAACAATTCTTGTACTGCTGTGACACGGTATGGATAAAGTTGCATATCTTTTTTTAATAACTTGTGAGTTGTACCAACAGAAAGGTTTATTTGTTGACTCAAATGCCGAACAGATGTTTGTGGTTCATTTTCCATTATTTCTTCAACACGATTGACAACTTGAGGTGTACGTTTCTTAACTGCTCCGCTGCCTGATTGCCTTAAGAGACTACCAGTTTCAGAAAAAAGCTTTAAAGTTCTATCCAAAGTATTCTTAAATTGTATATAATCTATTGCAAAATGTGGAAACTCAACTTGAAATTCTACCATGCAATCTTGAACTGAATGACCATAAACCATCAATTTTATTACCACTTCGAAAATAAGCCTGGACTAAAAAAATTTTATGTTCTAAAGTGAAAGCCATTTTAAAACTGAGAAGCAGTTTATTTAAATCAGAATCGACGCACGATTATTTTATGCACTAACTGATATTTGTGATTGACATTATCAAATGTCATTTGGATTTACGTTTACGGAACAACAAACACATGCTAATATAACAAGTGTTCATTTGAAAAGTCAATCTAGTAGCATGTGATTTACTGAGAACATTTTGAAGTATGTCGTAAATTAAAATTTACTACTTAACCTACGAAGTCGTATATTTTGGCAGTTTCATACATACAAATAAATAAGAAATATTAGGTATTTACTGTAAACTATAACAAATGTTGAAAATGTTGTCCTTCAAGATCAATGCACTTTAAAATCCTCCGTTTAAAATTTCTGATGATATTGTGCAACATTACTGGATCGTTATTAATTTCCATGCATTTCTGTTCGATTCTCTGTAGTATATCGTTCAAATTCAATATAGGTATTCGAAATATGTTATTTTTTAGATAAGGCCACAAAAAGAAGTCGCAAGGTGTTAAATCGCATGAACGTGCAGGCCAGGCAATTTCAGTATTTCAACTAATTATACACTCATCAAAAAATTCTCTTAAATAATCCAACGATTCTGCAGTACAGTGACAAGGTGCTCCGTCTTGTTGGAAATATGCATTTTGAAGTTCATCATCATGCAACTGATTGACAAATGGTTGTAAAATTTCCGTTGGTACCTTTGAGCAGTTAACGTTCCCTGAAAAAATATTGGTGCAATGATTCGCCTTTGGCTTATCGCTGCCCCTACACCAATTTTCTCTGGATGTAGCGATTCTTCATTAATTATATGTGGATTTTCACTACTCCAAATTCTTGTATTTTGTGAATTTAGGTATGCCGTTTTATAAAACCATGCTTCATCAGTAAAGATGACTCTTTGCGAAAGTTCTCCATTATTGTTCATATTTACAAACCAACTACAAAACTGTAGTCTACGTGGGTAAACAATTTCTAACAATTCTTGTACTGCTGTGACACTGTATGGATAAAGTTGCATATCCTTTTTTTAATAACTTGTGAGTTGTACCAACAGAAAGGTTTATTTGTTGACTCAAATGTCGAACAGATGTTTGTGGTTCATTTCCATTATTTCTTCAACACGATTGACAACTTGAGGTGTACGTTTCTTAACTGCTCCGCTGCCTGATTTTCTTAAGAGACTACCAGTTTCAGAAAAAAGTTTTAAAGTTCTATCCAAAGTATTCTTAAATTGTATATAATCTATTACAAAATGTGGAAACTCAACTTGAAATTCTACCATGCAATCTTGAACTGAATAAACCCATAAACCATCAATTTTATTACCACTTCGAAAATAAGCCTGGACTAAAAAATTTTATGTTCTAAAGTGAAAGCCATTTTAAAACTGAGAAGAAATTTATTTAAACCAGAATCGACGCACGATTATTTTATACATTAACTGATATATGTGATTGACATTATCAAATGTCATTTGTATTTACGTTTACGGAACAACAAACACATACTAATATATTTTCGTCTTATTCTATCAAAATTTCAACGTAACCTAGATTGACTTTTCAAATGAACACATTATATCTTTGTAAAACAAAAGCTTTCGCCATGAGAACTACTGTCACAAGTGTCAAAATCAAGCGATTGCAATTTGGTGATTTAGACTCAAAATAAATTCAATGTAAATTCAGACGTCGAACTTAAAAAACTGTATCTGCAAAGAAGAATAACTTAGTAGAAACTTCACTGTTGGTTTCTCCAAGATTTCGTTCGAAAATTGGTTTTAGAGTAAGAGAAGAAGTACGTTCGTAAATTCTAAAGAACAGGATCTGTATCTGACTTTCCAAGATTTCGAAGACCAACGATTAGTGATGTTCAAGTTGCAGAAGTTCTTCAGGAGTCAAATAATATGGTAAGATTATCAAAGATCGTAGTATTCTATTGTTATTCCATACATACGGAATAATACTCTGCTATACACTTTGCAACGTTTAATAACAAACAATTTTCATTACTCCATTTAGAAAGGGCTGCAAGATCAGTTTGCAACGCATTGCAATTTTATAAATTATTTATTTATCGATAAATATTTAAATCACTTGCATAGACCAAATAAGAGTGACAACAAGACCCTGGGATAGACTGGAAACCGCCAGATAGGTTTGAGGCTCAAAATAAAGGCATTCCACATAGTTTATATATCAGTCCAGATACGAACGAAAAGGCGTTCTAATATCATTGGAAACTCCTAACCTTATCTAAGCTTATCCAAAATCATCCAATGCTGCAATCGTTCAAAGGACTTTGAAAAATCAGTGTAAATTATATTAACCTGATGACAGTCATCGAAATCCTCTGGAATCTGATGATATAAATTTGTAACCGCTAATCTTCCTTTAATAAATTCATATTGCGCAAGAAGTAGTACTAATTACATGCGCATATATTGACTCAAACAACCTCGATCACTCTAGAAAAGATATTATAATTTCTAAGTAATATGTAGGTGTAGGTTTCCGCGGTCGTTCTCTAGATGTAGATCTCGGTTTCCGGGTTGGAACCGCGTCGAGTTATGCGCAATTGCCAACGTTTCGTCCACTGTTTCAAGGGATATCTTCAGGACTGTACGTAGATGTTCGTATAAACTAAAGAAGACAGATTCAACATTCCCAAACCATCTTATTACAGAAAGGCATACATTTGGTCATCATAAAATATTGCATTTGGCCGAGAAAGGTCGTAAATTAAATCTTTTAGAGTCACTAGAAATTTTTAAAAGCCGAAACAACACAATAGATATTGTTTTGAACGACCAGTTGGATCTTATATATACACCTCTTTTCCAATGTTGTATATAATAGTTAAGTATATAGTAGTAATTTTAAATAAGATCATAAACCACCCCCATATATTTTTGCGTCATTTATAAGATCTATGTAGGCCTGTAGCTTTTGCAGTTTGATAATGACATTGTTTGTCGAAACCGCGGTCACTATTACATGTGAATAAAGTGGTATAACAAAGTTATTGTTTTATTTTATTTTATTATTTTCAAAATGAATTACCACAAAGTTACGGCTACCAGTATTAATTAACAATATATAATAATCTTTTTTCTTTTAATTATGTAAATATCCCTGTACAATTTTGAGCAGTGTATATATATAATAATTATTTTTACTATTTATTTCTTCTTTTATACTTACCACCATTCTCTTGAATGTAGTTTAACTACAAGAATACAGTATTATAAACGATAAAAATCTACAATTTTCTACAAATTCGTAAGAATAATAATAATGACGCTTAATTTCTAGAAAAATTATTCTTCAACAAATTATTAGTTTTAGGCAAAAGCCTGTCAAGTAGATTAAGCAAATGAATGGTATAACAAGCTGAAAATTACTGGACTAAAGTAAAGATATTTCGTCGATTCAGTGGAAGAAAACTGCGAACTAGGAGAGAGCAGCGACGGACTAGAAATGAGATTTAAAAATCGACGATTCGCAGATATCTACCCTTCAGCTTGTCAGATAACATATATCACGTTGAGTCGAGGCATCCGTGCACCGTACAAGCAATTCTATACACCACCGGGGTAAGCCACGTCTCTCGCACCTTTGTGTAGAACGCCGATAGAAGTCATTTTTCACTAGAACGTTCTACGTTGCTTGCAGAATAAAACATATGAAAGTTTTAAAAAAGGTACGTGATATACTTCGAAAATGTTTCACGTTACTATTTAAATTCTTATGGTTCTGTTGTTAGTAAAGTAGACAATTTTATACATTGTGTATCTTGTTAAATGTGGTGAATTTCATTAATATATTTTACTGTGTGAAATTAACGAGCAAGTTTGTGGCTTCAACATTTCGTACTATTACAATAGCTTATGTTCAGAAGGATAATATATGGGTGATATTTTAATCCCAATCTATCATCTGATGATATTGAATTTTGTAAAAAAATATTTAGAATATTAGGTAAGAAAATACGACACCAGGAAGTTATACCAATGTATGAGGTTTAAAAAGATTAAATAGCATAGTAAAATAAAATAAAACAATAACTTTGTTATACCACTTTATTCACATGTAATAGTGACCGCGGTTTCGACATACAATGTCATTATCAAACTGCAAAAGTTACAGGCCTACATAGATCTTATAAATGACACAAAAATATATGGGAGTGGTTTATGATGTTATTTAAAATTACTACTATATACTTAACTATTATATACAACATTTGAAAAGAGGTGTATATATAAGATCCAACTGGTTAAGAACAATATCTATTCTGTTGTCGCCGCTTTTAAAAATTTCAAGAGACTCTAGAAGATTTAATCTAAAAGATTTAAATTAAATGTTTTAGAGTCTCTTGAAATTTTTAAAAGCGGCAACAACAGAATGGATATTGTTCTTAACGAGTTGTTCTTAACCAGTTGGATCTTATATATACACCTCTTTTCCAATGTTGTATATAATAGTTAAGTATATAGTAGTAATTTTAAATAACATCATAAACCACCCCCATATATTTTTGTGTCATTTATAAGATCTATGTAGGCCTGTAACTTTTGCAGTTTGATAATGACATTGTATGTCGAAACCGCGGTCACTATTACATGTGAATAAAGTGGTATAACAAAGTTATTGTTTTATTATGTTTTATTATTTTCAAAATGAATTACCACAAAGTTACGGCTACCAGTATTAATTTTCTTAAATAGCATAGTTTCGTGGAATCAAAAACATAAGTGATTATCGAACGTGCAGTCGTAGAAATGAAGTTTTTACATAGATGTACAGACGATGTAAGTTTTCCGTACGTTAAAAATCAATGATAAACATGAAAACGTTCAGTTGCAGAAATAAAACCAGCTGTTTTTAAACCTATGTATTCTAAAGTCACGATTTTTCAAGGTAAGTAATCTCTCCGATCATTTTTATGTGATCATTTCTTTTTCGACAAAAAGATGAAATAACAGAAATGAATGAATCAGATAATTGGTAAAGCAAAAGTTCACATGCTTCTCCTCAACCTCCAATGAACTTACAACAACTACATGATGCTTAACGCAAGTAACTTGGAATAAGCTTCCACGGGGATATAGGTCGTTTTATTAGAAACATGCGCGGGGATATAACAGAATGTATTCGTCTACGTAGAGCGGAAACTTAATTTCTTTTTATAAAAGATACGGGTTTTTAATTGAAAATTTTATCATTTATTATTCTCAACACAGCAAACATTTGTACATAATTTGGTTTAAGAATAGGTACTGCGTTTCTTTTTGTTATATAACATCAGGAATTAATTGAATATTAGACCAATGTATAAAAGCATGTTAATAATTTAAAATTTTTGAAGGTGTGTACTGTATGACAAATAAAAAAATTTAAGGTTAGTTTATGAAACAAGAGTATAGAGAACGTAAAAAATATTTAGTGGTAAAAATAACAATGCCGATATCAATCGAACAAAATTACATTAATTGACTGCACGGGATGTTACTTTTTGAAGCTGCATATTAAAATTCAATAACTAAGTAAATCTTGTTTCAAATAATTTATAGTACTATAACATGCACTACAATATTGTTTTGTCAAACTTTGGCTTTATCAGGTAATTGTTACGTTTTGGAAAAAAAAGATCCAATTGTATTAATTAAATTTTATTTCAATAATTAATTGAATTAAGACTGGTGGTGACCTCGCGCGATTTGATTTACAACTTCAATCTAATCAAGTTTCGCTTGCGTGAGATTCGACAAGAATGTTATAGATGTGGCCCTAAATCTGTAGCGCATGTTCGAGTGACTTAGATAACTCTCTCTGTCTTTCGTACGATGTTCTTTGACAAGTCAAGTTGTCACTTTGATTAAGTTCGTTTAGGGTTATCTTTGCGGTAAGAAATATTTCAAATCTTTTGTACATTGTCTAATGTGTGTCCTTTATTTATCCTTTTTAGGATATAATTTAGGATATTATTTTACCGATTATTGGTTTGAGAATTTTCCTGTTTTACTGCTGTATTCCATCGAAGATTTAAAAGTTAGCCAAAATTTAAGTTGTTGTATTATGAAACAGTCGTCATGGTAATAACTAGAGCAGACCAATTTCCGTGCGCCCCATGAGCGCCGGTATGGGAGTGTAATTCGTAATATATTAGAATATGTGATAGAATAGGGACGCAACATGAGCTTGTTACCGATAGAAGTATAGACGTAGAGACATTTATTCTATCAGAAATAATTAAATATACATTTGGTTTTCTGCTATTAAAGTAATATGCATAAACACACGAAAAATAAGAATAGTACATATTATAGCAGTACCTATGCTATAAATGTACCTATACCTATAAATAAAATGGAAAATGTATGAAATCAGTGATTGCGTGTACGACAGAGGATTTAAAAAAACACCGTTTTAAGCGCCTTCCAAGGATTGACAAACTGGACAAACTCGAGAAACTCGATTGTATATTTTCAACATCAGGTGCGTTTCTTAGGTTATTTCTGAAAAACATGTCCTCCGTGAGGAAAAAATATGTTTATATTCGGAAAACGAGCGTTCTACTTCTAGTGATGTTATATTCGCATAATCAAAATACTTTTTTAAGCAACTTAACGCATCTGTAGACGTGCCCTCACAAATACGTGTTAAGGCGCCAAAATCTGCATTTCTGTCTAAAACACTTTCAAATTTAATTAGAACACTTTCACTTTTTGCGTCTTCTACAGCACACAGTTGTGCGCGAGCATCTTTAACGATTTGCAGTGATTCCTCTAACGACAGCGACGAATTTTCTAATTTTGTTATTGCTTCTTCCAGTCCCAAGTAATTCTCACGAATATTTTGTAAATCCATTTTAATCTGGGCATCTTGAAATTTTTTCTGGCTTGTATTGATAGCTGCACCTTCTTTCTGATCGAATGATAGAACCACGTACTTAATTTTTTCAAAATGTTCATGATAGTAAAACCCCGCCCGTAACCATGTACCCCAACGTGTCACAGTCGGCCGTGGTGGCTCAGGGCTATGGGGACACAATTCGTAAAATTTCCGAATACGTTTCGGAGATTTCATGAATACTGTCTTTTTACTCGATATTAAAGCATCTACCTGCGGATAACATCTACGAACCTGTTCTGCCACAAGGTGTAGAGCATGGAGTTTACAAGTAATATGTAACAAGTTAGGACAATATTTTCTAAGAGACCGGCGTACAGAACACATGGTTGCGGCACCATCGGTCATAAACACTAATACAAAGTTTAAATTTTTCCAAAGTATGTAATAGCACCTCTGAAATTTTTTTGGCATTACATTGTTCTAGTCGTCTGGATGCTAATAAAATTGAAGACGTTAGTTGATGTGGTTCCATATTACGCGCTATCACATTAACTACAAATTGTTTTTTGCTGTCAATTGTTTCGTCCACACATAACCACAGTTTTTTATTTTTCAGTTCGGCTTTGATTTTATTTTCAACCTGTTTACGTACCGATGGTAAATTCCTTCGTAACGTTGTCGTGCTCGGTAATATTTGATTCGCGTATTTATTCCAAAGTGAAATAAATGAATCATTACTTAACAAGGTAAACGGCAGTGTACACACAATCATAGTTACACATAGTTCATGTATAAACTGTTGTCGATTAATTTTGTTATTATTGTGCTTCGAACTGCTTACGTGTTCTTTACAATGTGTCTTTGACCAAAGCATTAGATATGTATTGCACAGT
The DNA here is from genome assembly GCA_935421215.2 of Melolontha melolontha. Lineage (NCBI taxonomy): Eukaryota > Metazoa > Arthropoda > Insecta > Coleoptera > Scarabaeidae > Melolontha > Melolontha melolontha. The sequence goes on along the minus strand of OW285240.1, from coordinate 23,990,645 downwards.
AAACGTTTAATTTTTGAGCCATCGTATATTAAGTCCGGGAAATCCATAATAAACTTATTCACTTCGTCTGACAACGGTCGTTCTCTCGATTTATGTGTCGATTTATGTGCACTTACATGCAGTCTAAGCAAGTACCAAACACATACTGGATGCTTTTTATTAGTTCCGATGTAATACAATCATCCTCACATCGGCGCACATGGCGCGCACGGAAATTGGTCTGCTCTATTAATAACCTATAATTTAATCTCAGTCATATGTTATGTAACGGTCATTATGTTTTTGTATAAAATTTTGTTACTTATCCTAATGTCGATACAACTTAAAACAGACAGAGGAAAATAATAATAACGAAACGTGAAATATATTGTAACAAAATAAATGAACAATAGTGAAATAAAGTAAATGTGATAAAAAGTTACATTGAAAAACTAGGAACTACGAAAATTCAATATTTTGTTACTGCTCCGTTGGCGTCAATAACTTTTGCAAAACGATTAGACATGGAAAGGCATAGTTTCCTAAAGTATTCTTGTGTAAAATAATGCCAAGCTTTATTTATAACAGCAAACAGTTCATCTTTATTCTGAGACCCTACTCTACGCTTCTGTATGTTCTGTACAAATCTGCCTCACATATTCTCTATAGGGTTAAGATCAGGGCTCAAACTCGGCCAATCCAGTGCTGTTCTATTATTATTTAGAAACCATTGTATTACCCTGTGAGCTGTATGGATGGAACATTTATCTTGTTAGATAAAATTGCCTTGCGGAAAAAATTGTCTAGTTGAAGGTAACAAGACGTTTCTAAGATATTGATATAAACATACAAACATCAACTTTTAGAACATATTTTTCATTGAACTGCCGATTTCTATATACTCGCATCCGCCCACACGAAGATGATCGAAACACCTTTTCGTGGCTAAAAACGACATTTCTCCAGAAGCTGTTGTCTCGTAAAATGTCCACTAGTAAAAATCCCATTTTCCTTATTTTTCATAGTTTCCTTATGCCTATGTGTCAGTCGTTTTTTCCGGGCGGCTGAATAATTTTTTAATTGAGCCGCTTGTATACGACGCCGAGCTGTGTGAACCGAAACTGGAAGAATTATAACACCCACTGCATGTAAGACCGGCAGAAAAGGGCTGTTTTAATAACATTATACTATTGCATTGTCATCTTCTTCAGTTGATTTTCTCGAACGGCCGGATCCTTTTTTTCTATGAAGCATAATATTCCCTCTCGACTGTCTAGCAATAAAACTTACGAAATTTCTTGCAAGTGCTACCATAGTTTCATAGAATCCAGATTCTATTAAGGAAATAATCCTTACTTTGTTAAAATAGGATGTTCACTCCATATTAAAAATAATTCAACCAACAAGACTTTGAAAAACTGACATTTCATTGAAAATGGGTATAATCAATCAGGGCAACATTGTGACAATTTTTTCAAATTTTAAAATGACATTGGTCACCAAAATTTATTGTTCGCAGGTATACCTATTGCAGTGGATTTTTCCCCGCAACTTTGAGAAAATTTGAATTATTTATTGTGGAACTTTTATTTTTGATGACTCTGTATGTTTTGTGAAATTATTTATGATTACAGATTTTGTATTGAACTATTTTATTTTGATTTAGTTTTGATTAGGGTTGTAGTTCACCGTTGGGCCGTGCTATTTCCTTCAAACACGTCTTGTTACTCAAGTAAGAGAGTTGTATATTTGAAGATAAAACTTTTTATCTTTATTTCAAGTAATTTCGGTTTTTGTTTTTTTGAATTTATAGTGTTTGTGCTTGCTTAATTCATTATCGAATTTATACGAGTTTGTAAACCTCGTAAGTTTGATTTAATTTAACTATTACTTAACGTGTTCTCGAATATTATTAAAAAAAATAAAAACTATATAAGTTTTGACAACATAATTTGAAACATACTTGAGTGGGTAAAACCTCACTAAATTTGTATAATACAAAAGTATTTTTAATAATATAAAAAATATTATTAAAAATGGGGTGTGAAGAACACAATACAAGTTCATTTATGTATTTTTGAATGTATCTTCTCCAAAGACGTAGATACGTATTTCACATTTCTACATGTTCGTCGGTACGCCCCTGTTCTTCTCCAACAGGGGCGTACCGACGAACATGTAGAAATGTGAAATACGTATCTACGTCTTTGGAGAAGATACATTCAAAAATACATAAATGAACTTGTATTGTGTTCTTCACACCCCATTTTTAATAATATTTTTTATATTATTAAAAATACTTTTGTATTATATAAGTTTTATTTTATATTATATATTATTATAATTTGTATGCATTTAATATTGTATTTTCAATTGTGAATTTTTGATATATATATTTTAATCGTAGTTAATATAAATGACAAGGAAAGTTTTTTTAAGTTTCTAGTAAAAAATTGTTTATAACTTAAATTTTGCACGTTGGTGTTCAAGGGCAAAGTTTTTACTTGCGACTGCGCATGTGTTAGAGATTTGTTTCGGGTGTCAGTTTTTGTTGTTTACCTTTTTGAAGTTGTTATTAGGGGTGAAATTTAAAGACATCTTTGGAATTTATTTAGATTTAATTTAGTTCGGAAGTAATCAGAGGACGTTTGGATTTGTTTAGCTGTCAATTTCAACAAATTCTTTAACCTGTAAGTGTAAGTTTGTATTACACAATTCTTTATGCTTTATAAAGAAATTTTTTCTTTTTTTTCATTTTTAAAATTAAAAGATTCATTTGAGTAAAGATCTGTATATTATTTTTATTACCTTCCGACTTGAGTGTATAACAGTCACTTCAGTAAAACTAACAATATTTTCTCAAACAAGTTTTGAGTGGCGTCCAATATAAGAATAGTTCACTAACATTATTGTGTTTTCCACGTTTTCCATTGGAAACTCGGAGAGGAAAGCAGTCTCATTAAAAGAAAAGTAACCGACTGAGTATCTAAGCTGGACAACGTTGGTGTGAATAGTGGTACATCCAACTTCCAACTCACTATTCATAGCACTATGTATAAGGAAAAAAATTAGATTAGATACAGTTTTTGTCTTACAAAATGATTGGGTTGCCTTGAATGTACGTTATTCCATCAAAATATATTTTTGCGTAGGCTTTTTTTACTGTGGCAAATCGATACGTCTCACGACATATACGTATATGCCTATCTATGTATGTATATGAGCTTATATTAGCCTCCCAACGTAGATATCTAACAAATCAGATTACGAATATCGAATATCAAATATGGCTAATAATTTCTGACGCAGCTTTTGAAGTAAAATTTCCCATAAAAAGTGAAAATAATCTCCGATATTCAATTTCGCGCTTCGAAGCCACGACCCTCCGCACAATGCACAATAATTTCGCTTCGAGCATTTTAACCGAAATTTGTATTAAAAAATGGAGAAAGTGATTTGTAAACCGTTTCGAACAATGAGTATTGGAAAAACAGTTATAACATGTTTCAGAAATATGTTCTAATTCGATTTCAATACGTCATATCGTATTTGATTAAAATTTTCATTTTTAACATTATCAATGTTGTTCATGTACCTATTCACAGGAAAATCACTATTTGACTCTCATTTATATTCCATTTATTGTAATGAAAACTGTGTAACTATTCATTAATTATCACCCACTTACTATTTTTGACAAAAAAATCTCGTTATTTATTACAAAAACATGAGTGCGGGACAGTAACAGATATTTTATTATATCAATTTTAAAATTACAATTTTAGATTATTTTTGATACAGTTTCCACAGTTACCATAAAAATATATCCTCTAGAATTTTAACCGAATTTCAAAATTATTTTTTACTTTTACAAAAATGGTTTAAGTATATCAATACGTTAAGCATGTATTACGCATTTGTTACAAATGAAACAGACATAGCTTAACTGATGACGCCTAATAGTAGATGGCAGAAACACGTGTCTTAAGCAGAAGTAAATGCTGGAAAATACGAGGTGTATTGTCCATGTGTACAGTTACAGATGTGTATATTGTCTGTTTCATTTGTATTTTTTACTTGTTTGGTATATTCAATGTGTTAAGGAACAAATCATCATCATGAACACGAAAATTGCGTTGGGATGGGGGTGTGGGAAAAAGTCAGAGCTAAAAACAAAGCCAGGTTTTTTCAAACCTTTTTTAATGATACCTTCTTGTCTTTTGGGCAGATAGGATTCCTAGGAGTTTCTTTAGTTTGACCAACTGCCAATGATACCACTCCTTCAAGTTGCTTTTTTTCGGCATTTACGTACGAGATCCAAATCGTTTTACCGGCTGCAATATTATCTCTAAAACTTTTTTTGGAATTGTAGCGTATAAGAAGAGGTTCAAGCAGAAGCTATTGAGGCTATTGAAGCTATAACTTGAGGATATATAAAACGATGCATGGTGTAGATATTGGTATGGTGTCATCATACAGTACATGCCTAATGGCAGATGGAGGAATGGGATGCTTGATGTATTGTTTTGGTTTTGATGAAAATACCGGATATTTAAATCATACAAAGATAACAATCAGTGAAAGATCTCGTAGTCCCTCTCAATCCAGTGGCTTTCAATGTCGGTATATTGAAAGCGGTATGATTTAGCTATCCACACAAATTTGCAACACTACCAAGAACAACATACAGGTGGAACCCATGTTTTACTTAGGTTTTCAACTTTCAGCTCAAAGTGTATTTTGCATTGTAATTCAAAGCGTTCTTTCAGAATTTCAGGTGTGAATTTGTTTTATATGATAGATTGAACATGGATCACCATGGATAGACATAGTTTTAGAGCGAAAAGATTACATTTTAATGAGGTAAACCGAAATAATACGTCATTATCGCCCTATTTGAAATAATAATCACATAACACTGGTCAACACAATTTTGTTTTTTTATACATCAATATGTGTAGTTTATGTCTTTTGCCATACTGATTCTGAATCTGATTTAAAATTTGCTCCATCACGTTGGGATTTTGAAATATTTTCTAAAATAGTTTTCATTGCATGTTTCCTACGTCAGAGTACCTCCATTGTCGCTCTGGAACCAATTAAATTTAAAAATTGGTAGATATCTGGCTATGTGAGTATATAAAGAGCTACAACACACGGCTCTTTCTATTCAATGTAGGTCAGTTTGTAGTAGTCTTTTTATTTCATAATGTCGCGTATGTGAATAAATAATCCTAACAGTTCCTGTTATGTATGTGGGGAATTCACTGCCACCAGAATAAGAGGAATATTGCACCTTTAATAGACAAGTTATATTTTCAGTAATTTGACTTAACCATTGGCCAAAATAGTGAAAATATAACTTGAAAATGAAGACAAGCCACGGGCTACCCGCATTTGCTACGCGCGCTATTGGGTTACTCTGTGGGGCTGGTAAAAGAGTAGGAAAATCGATATGCAATTTGCAAGTCCTATGGTTTGGCGTGAATAGACGGACCATTCGAAATATTAGTTATGCTAGTCTGCCCCCTCCTACTCATCCAGTACCTCATTCGTAAACTTTGTCAGTACAAAGACCCAATAGGTTTCTTGCGTGAAAAATGTGATGTTACAGTGGAACAGTGAATTGCTTGCTGATTATTGTTAGATATCGATATCAGAAAGTGTCGAAAAACAGTACAAAAGAAAAGTAAAGAGGAACAATTTTAAACAGGACCATACAGCTCCATAAAATATACAAACCAAATTGATATTATTTAATTTACTTTTCAACAGTTTTTTTCCAAAGCCTGACGTGTCAGAATATATTTATTATTAGAGAATTATAAAAGAAACGAAAATTGTACAAATGAAAATTAGTTGACTACTAATAATTAACTTGGTTTGATATGAAATACAACAATTCGAGATGTATACCTCACTTCGTTTCTCGAGATAATCCCCTCCAAGATCAATGCACTTGGCCCAACATTTTTCCAGGTTTCCGATTTCTTCTTTGCTTTCTTAGGGACTCTAAGGGAACGAAATCGAGTATAGACGCTGAATACAGAAGCAGTTCAAAACAAATTTCGATCAAGTTTTGCTGAGTTGCTAGCTTAAATTACCGATGCATTGTGGTGGAAAAACATTAAGTCAAAATGGATCATAATTATACGCTAGGGATGTCTTTCCCTTCTTAAGGTAGTCAATCAGGAGAATTCTCTTCGCATCCCAAAAGACTTACCTTTCCAGCTGATGGAACACTTTTCTTCTATTTCGAATTCGTTCATCCTTTGCTAAAAACTGCCGCAAAATCCACTGGATTCTTCAAGAAAAGTTGCAAACATTCGGCACTCATCTTGTGCAAAGTTTTTTTTCATGTGCAATTTATTATGCAAAGTAAAGTAAGTATACATGGCCAATCGCTTTTAGCTTCTGCTAACTCATGCACATTCACTAGCCTATCGACCCATACAATATTGTGAACTTCGCTAATATTTTCTGAGTTCACAGAAAATCCTGCCTCGTTTAAATTCGTAAATTCACAGTCTTACGGTCTTATAGCAAGGGCTTGAGTCATCTAATGTAGACACAATTATGATGAATTTCCTTCGCTTTTTCCCTTTCAGAAAAAAGAATTAACACAAAATTCCCGTTTTTCCCTTCGATTTGATACACTTGTGTTCTAGCAACTGTAAAAAAAGAGCTAGTGTCAGAATGCCTTGTAACTATAGAGATTTAATCTATACGAGGGAAGTTCCTTACTAACCTATACAGATGTCACTGTCATCCTCTCTTAATAGTAACCAAGTTATTCGTCGAATCGCTGTTGTATTGATAATCATCGAAGATAATTTTCTTTTGAATAAAGTTATTGTACATTGCGATTAAAGGATGCCAAATAGAAATTGTTATGTTCGGAATTTTGAGGCGACTATTTTAAATGCAACTATTAAGCCTTAATATAATTTGTTTATTAGGTTTGTATGCGATATTGTAGAATACGCCTAATAGGAATATACATTTGGCTCTGCATCACTCTCCATATTCACTATATATAATATTACAACATATATTTCATACAATAGCAACACAAGTATGTTATTTCAGGAATATTAGTATTACATGCCGCAGGCTATTATGTCTGTTTGTCTAGTAATCATTGTCAATCATGTCTGTTAAATAGGAAACGCACACATATATGGTGTGTACATGTACATATACGCACGCATGCAAGTTCGGCAATCAATAATGTATTCGTCAATGAAAATTCTTCCCCATTGGTTTATATTCGAAATATTAACAAATAAGCGTTTGTCGAAATATTTTTTAAAACTACGATTATTTCTTATATTATTTTAGTTCACTCAAAGGAAAGGAGATAAAACGATATCAAGCTTAACACCAATTATACATATATACAGTAATCATATATATTGTTTGCATACAGACAACCCAAATTGCTGTAGCAAGCTAAATCCTACCTGCTTCTCCTATCTGATCAAATCGCATACATGTTTTGACTGTATGTAAGACCTTAGGCTGGCTGTAGATCCGAAATTTGTGTTGCCTACATGCAAATAAAATATTTCATTGCTTCATTGGAATTTTACCTGAAAATCACTGGCGAAGCTTCCTCTGACGAAATTGACAGTTTTGTTTGGAAGTATGGCAATGACATTTGCAAATTTAAAAAAAAATCTCCGGAAAAATTTAGCACAATCGGCATTATCAAGATAATAAGGATCGTAAGAAAGGCATAAGTGATTTATCAGTACAAAATTATTCAATATTTGTTTTGAAATTAGCAGTAGGTAAATTTATCATACCGGGTGCGGCAATAGTGTGTCGGCGGAGCTTAGCATGAAAACTAATAAAGTTGTAGCAATGAAATTCTACGTACACATGAAGTATGCTACAGTGCATTTTATATTTTTATTTATATATTTACAGGGTGTTCCGAATTTCCGCAACCACTTTCAATTTTTTTTTTTAATAGATTGCTATACTTTCTTGTTATTATGATGATAGCTACCCAAATTATATTTGCAATAGTATATGACAATGTACACTTACAACCGTTAGTATTAGTTTTATTGCAAATTTTGTTAAAATCTTGACAGTTGCAGCGTCTAACATTTTAAGTCTTAGCCTGAAAATGTGTGCAGTGCCTCACGTTACTCTTTTGTTACCAATTTATGGACTAACACGTTATATGTTTTGAGGGTGAACAACGTGCCAAATATACCGAGTGTTAAATATGTCGTGCCAAAGTTATCGAAGTTTAAAGACTATTTTCTCTTTTTTTTTTTTACATCGAAACTATAATTTTTTTATTAGTCAGCAAATTCCTTGTAAAATTGCCTTTAAAATGGTATCAATAACATTATACTTATTTCTAGTATTTTCTAAGTTATAATAAAATATTAAATTCAATAGACCAGAAAAATCTAACATTGCCTATCATTCTTTATAACCATTTAATGGGATATACCTATGTCTATAATATTCAATATGCGCTGCATCTAATAGTTGGTTGGCCATGAAATTATATCAAACAAAGTAACTTTTACAATCACCTGTTTTTTAATTCTTTATTATTAGTTTTAGAATTACATTTTGTAATTTTTCCATAATAAAACAAAATTAATTTAAAATGTGTTCAAATATATGTCCATTCTGCTCTACACATGCTTTTAATCGCCTCTGCATCGACACCCCAGGTGTTAACACTCCATTTTGTTGGTATAAAATTGGTTGCACAAAGTGAGGGTTTCTAGTGTCATAACAATGAGAAATTTTCTACTTGTTATTCCACAATTAGCAAATTTTGCTTTATCTGTGAAAAGCACATGATCTAGAAAAGTTAGATCTTGTCGTAATTGGAAAAGTAGCCATTCACAGTAAACAAGTCTCCTTTCAAAATCCGTTTGTAATAAGCCTTGATGATTTTGAATTTTGTAAGGGTGAAATTTATGTTTCTTTAAAATCCTTCTTACAGCAGTGACTTCTATCTCGCGTTCTTTCGAAATTATCCTTGTACATACGCGCGGATTTTCCACAACGGACTGGATGACTGTCACTTCATTATCTTCTGTAACCATAGTCTCAGTTCTTTCATGTTTGACGTAATTCACTGAACCCGTCCGAAGAAACCTTATCAACAAATTTTCAAACGTCTTAATATCTGGTGCTCTTCGGTGAGGATACTCCATAGCATATGTTTTTGATGCTAAAAGTGGATTTCTATTGCTAATGCCAAGAACAAATACCATTCTATTAGCATCTTTTTCGAAAAATTAATTCTAAAAAAACAGCTATAAACTATTCGGCATGTGCATAAAAAATAATGACAACAAAGCGATATAACTGACAAGATAACTAATAACGAACAAACGGAAATTGATAATTTAACACCCTGTATAAGTTGTCACGTTGTTCACCCTCAAAAAATATATCGTGTTAGTCCATAAATTGGTAACAAAAGAGTAACGGGAGGCACTGCACCCATTTTCAGGCTAAGACTTAAAATGTTAGACGCTGCAACGGTCAAGATTTTAACAAAATTTGCATAAAACCAAAACTAACAGATATAAGTGCACATTGTCATATATTATTGCAAAGATAATTTGGGTGACTATCATCATAATAACAAGAAAGTATAGCAATCTATTTAAAAAAAAAAAATTGAAAGTGGTTGCGGAAATTTGGAACACCCTGTAAATATATAAATAAAAATATAAAATGCACTATAGCATACTACATGTGTACGTAAAATTTCATTGCTACAACTTTATTAGTTTTCATGCTAAGCTCCGCCGACACACTATTGCCGCACCCGGTATAGACTGTCGTATTACTTTATATTACAAAATTTTCTTAAAGTGAAAATAATATTTTCATTAAAGCAACGCCTCCTGGTTAAATTAACATTAAGGGAATACTCTTTCTAGGTAATGCAAAGCTATAAAAAGTAATGTCAATAGACTTGGATCAGCAATAATTGTTTCTTTGCGAAAAGTACTTCGTTTAGTTGTATACTAAGAAAGAATTTAGTCAAGCTTAGGAAACAGCATGTTTAGAATTTTAATTTCATGTTTATTTGTAAGTCGCAAGTTTTTCACTAGTTTTATTTAATGTTATTTAATGGTTTGTTTTTCTTGGAATTTTTAAATCAGAAGTGCAATTTCAGCTTATATTTTCAGATTATTTGAGATTTTTGGTACCCACTGAATTGTTTGATAGCAGATAGACTGCACGCGAAATACTAATATTAAATTTCATCGAAAGCTTCTATGTTAAAAAGGTTATGGTTGCGTAGCACTTTCCTTTTGACGACACATAATATAAGGGAAGAGAAAGAAGGCATATAGTGCCAAATAAGGTGATTACGTTATAATTCCTCACATTAACTTTATTTTCGTTTAAAAAGTCTCTCAATAGCTGAAGCACTAGATTACTACAAAACTAAGCAGTCGTATCATAAAGGACAAGGTTTGGCTATTAATCGCTTGAAAGGTAAGGAACAAAACCCACAATTAACCATTTATCCAGGGGAGAAGAATTCTCTGTGAATGAATCTCTTAAAATTCTTAAAGCAAATAGGCATTGTCTTTATGTTCTTGTTTTCTAAGCTACTTTCTAGTGGCATCGCCACTCCTTCACGGTAACTATCGCTTCCAAGAAGTTTGAGATATTATGACGATATATTTTTTATCATAGGTCAACCTCTAGAGATCAAATTGCTCAATTTTAAAAAAATTGATTTTGAAATCTTTAATTCATCTTCAATCAAGCTTTTGGATGTCTTTGTGAATTCTGCACGAGGCCTAATTTTTATCTTTCTCAAGTACTTCAAGATCACTTTGACATTACCTAAAGCAATCGTATACTTAAATACGAAATAAGCATTCATTGGCTATTTTTTGAAGCATTTCATGGGTTTCGTCAAAACTTTTATAAAGTTTAACACAAAAGTCCGTGCGGTCTTATGTTCGAAAATTATTTTTCGAGTGCGCATTAGAACACAAAGTCACTCTTGATATTTCTGTTGAAAAATGTGAATAGCTGATACAATATTGACAAAGAATTCTGCTTTCTTCGCCGCACACTTCTTCTATTTTTTGGAAAGTTCGCCTTCTTTTTGAAAGGAGGATATATTAGTAGTGTGTATAATATCTCCCTCTGAGTGAAATATATTATTAATATTTTACGTAGCCGTATTAGTATTAGAGACAGTAATTAATGGGTCTGACAAAGGAGGGTAGCATTAAAAAAAATCTTATAGATTTTTCAAGTTGGCAATTCTTCAAAAGATGACGGTCATTATTTCGTTCATTTCGGTCGTAAGGGCGCTTGTTGGTCTCGAGTAGAAAGGAAACTGTTTTGAGCTCGTTTTGAAACATGGAAAGGTGGGGTACCGATCAGTGATTAAGTACTTATTTTCAAAGAATAATGTAAACGTATCAGAATAATTGAAACATACATGAGTGGGTAAAACCCCACGAGTTTTGTATAATACAAAGGTATTTTTAATAATATAAAATATTATTAAAAATTATGTGTTCTTCACACCAGATTTTTAATAATATTTTATATTATTAAAAATACTTTTGTATAAAAATGTAAACTATCAAAGCTAACCTTGAGTTTGTTTGCGGGGACAAATTGATTGCAACCGTAAAATGATGTACAATTGAGTTTAAACAGGACCGCACTGAACAACCCAGAGGATACCTGATTTTTGAATTGAGTATGAAATGACGAAATATGCAGTGACTTGATCAAACACGGAGGGGTTGAACTTAAACAACAAATATATAAATTAATCCTACAGATATGGAAAAAGGAAGCGATGCCTAATGAATGGAGTTGTGCATTAATAATTCCATTGTACAAAAAAGGAAATCCAATGCTATGTGAAAACTATAGAGGAATATCACTTTTGAGTGTATGTTACAAGTTAGTGACATCCTATATATGAAAAAGTGAAGAATCAGACAGAGGACATCATTGGAGATTTTCAGCTGGGATTTAGACCGAGAAGATATATATATATATATGGTAAACCTAATCAGTAGGCGATTAAAGGTCTGTATATTACTTCAAAATATATGTATTTAAAAAACTCTACATGTTTCGGCTGTGTACGCCTTTATCAAGAGAATACAAAATATTCTTAATAGTACATATTTTGTATTCTCTTGATAAAGGCGTACACAGCCGAAACATGTAGAGTTTTTTAAATACATATATTTTGAAGTAATATACAGACCTTTAATCGCCTACTGATTAGGTTTACCATATCATACCAAGGTCACGAAGTTATTTTATTTATATATATATATATATATATATATATATATAAGGTAAACTTAATAAGTCGGCGATTGAAGGTCTGGTTCATTACTTCAAATTATATATATTTAAAACAACCCTACATGTTTTGGCAATGATGCATTTGTCAAGGGAATAAAAAATATAAATGCTATCAAAGCTGCATTTATATTTTTTATATCCTTGACAAAGGCATCATTGCCGAAACATGTAGGGTTGTTTTAAATATATATACTTTGAAGTAATAAACCAGACCTTTAATCGCCGACTTATTAAGTTTACCATATCATACCAAAGTCACAAAAATATTATATTTATATATATATATATACATATATATATATATATATATATATATATATATATATATATAACGTGTGTATAAATTGTCGCAAAAGCTACACGCAGCGACATTCTTCGTTCGGTTCTGAATAAAAAATCTTAATGTTAAAATGTCGTATCATGCTTCGTTTGTTTTCACGGGGTTCTTGAAGTTCAGACTTTTAGTGCGTAATTAACCTTTGCTCTTCGATATCTGTTAATAGAGATAGATGCAATTTAGTTTAAAGAAAAAAATTTTACTAGTATTATTTCGTAAACGTTCTCTTTTTGATTTGAAAGCTTGTTTTTAACATTTATTCATTAACGTACTTCCACGAAAAACACATTTGGCAACGTTGTAGAACAATAAGTTTGTATTTCAAAGTGAGTTCAATCAAAATCATTACTGTCAAATTTTGACATTTACGAATTTACGAAGCATGATACGACATTTTAACCTTAAGATTTTTTATTCAGAATCGAACGAAGAATGTCGCTACGTGTAGCTTTTGCGACAATTTATACACACCTTGTATATATATATATATATATATATATATATATATATATATATATATATATATATATTCAACCAAATTATAGAGAAACGCTATGAACAAAACAGCGAACTTCTAATATTATTCATTGATTTTAAGCAAGCATTTGACAGCCTGAGGCGTGATGCGATCTTCAAAGATGCCGAAAATTTGGGAACGCCTAGAAAGTTGATAAGACTAATGAAAATGACGATGAAACGATCCAGAGTAGCAGTTTCGCTGCAGGACGATATATCAAAAGAATTTGAATTTAATTCAGTGGTACGGCGGGGCGATGGATTATCTGTGTCAATATTCAATATAGCTGTAGAAGGAATTATAAGAGATTGTGGTTTTAACGGGACGACTATTGAAAAATAAATGCAAATCATAGCGTATGCAGATGATATAGCATTAATAGCAAGAGATCCAAATAGTCTAAGAGAAGCCTTGATGAGACTCGACTTGGAAACAAAGAAGAGGGGACTTTAGATAAATCAAGTGAAAACAAAATATATGAGAATCGCAAGACAACAAAACATTGAGAAAAGCAAAGAAGTAGCGATGGAAAATTACAATTTTGAGAAAGTAGATATATTTAAGTACCTAGGATCCATGATAAGTAGTAAGAATCAGAAAACGGACGAGGTGAAACATCGAATTCAAGCAGGGAACAGAGCATATTATAGATACAATAAATATATGAAAAATAAGAAAATCAGCATTAACACAAAAATAAGAATATATAAAACTGCCATTTAGACCGATAGTGACATATGCTGGAGAAACAATGAGATTAACACAGAAAAATGAAAAAGCTCTATGAACATTTGATAGAAATATAATCAGAAGAATTTATGGACCAAGAAACAAGATGGTGGTTATAAAATGCTTATGAATCATGAGATAGAGGAGTTATTTGAGAGAGAAAACATAGTAAGAGTTATTAAATCGATGAGAATAAGGTGGTATGGGCATGTCAGTAGAAGAAACGAAGGGTCAACGTTGAGACGAATTACAAGATGGAAGCCATATGGAGCACGAACAAGAGGTAGACCAAAAATTAGGTGGGAGGACCAAGTAGTGAATGCTATCAAAGACCTGGGGACCGTAGCAGGAAGAGCATTAATGTTAAATAGGGAAGAATGGCGAAAAGGTGTGAATAAGGCAAGAACATATCTATAGACCACAGAAAATGGAGTGACTCACCACAAAACGAGTCTTACAAGCTCAAAGACCGTCTGCAATTCCAGACTGGAATGTATAGTCTTATATATATATATATATATATATATATATATATATATATATATATATATATATGTATATATAAAGCCAGACCTTTAATCGCCATCTGATTGAATTTACCATATCATACCAAGGTCACGAAAATATTATATATATATATATATATATATATATATATATATATATATAATATATATATATATATATATATGAATATATATAATATATGAAATGACGTAAAAACAGTCTGTACTATACGAGCGAAGCCCAAACGTATACTGCGATATATCATTGGCATAGAAAGATTTTTTGTTGTAAAACTCCCACAAATCATTTAATTTCAAGCATGTTCGAAGAGTTACCGAATGCACAAGAAACCTTGTCAAAACCCCTCACTATTTAATAACACAGTTTTTTATTTTAATATTTTAGTTTGAAAATATGATAATTTCTTAAGTTTGATTAAACAAATATTATGTCTAAATTTTATTGTAATTGATCAACTATTATTGGTTTTTGAAAGTCAGTACATATTCCACACGATAAAACAAAAATACTCTTAAAATCTAATTTTACTCTATGCTACCTACTCAACTAAAAATCCAGCGATTCCTTTTGAAACACGAGAATTTGAAGAATTCAAATATCGAGAGTACGGCAGATAGGTTTCTCCAGTAACGTTTTTCATGAGTGAAGTGGTTTTCCCAGAGGAAAAAGGAAAACGAAGGTTAGGACAGAGAAAGAGAAACAAGAACAAAAGAGAAAAGAAAAGGTTAACATATTCTCACAGTATATATAGTTTGCTTTCTACGTTGGCACCGTAATAAAAATTACTAGCGTAAGACAGAAGAGGGGGGCCGATGAAATCAAGTATAAAACGGGCGAAAGAGTTACGTGTAAATTGCAATAGAAAACAACGGGTGGGATTATTGTTCGGAATACGGTGTAATTCAATCGTAACTGATAGACGATGGAGGGCGCTGATGAATGTTAGAGGAACATAAACGTTGGCGTGTTGTGTTATAATTGCATGGGAAGCCTGAAATTTGCATTAAAGGAATAATGGTTCGTGGATAAATAAATTATTGTTTGGAAACAGCACTGGCTCTTTTCAAATATTGCTTGCAATATCCAACAGAGTTAATTATCAACTTTGTATATTTATTGTTACGTATCTACTTACAAAATGTGGAAATGGCTAAATACAAATTTTGTATTATAAAGTATTTATTTCTGAAGCGAATTTTAAATTCAACCACAAATGTCAGGGCTAATTTAATGTTTGTAGGGTTTCGTGACATTGGTTATGTTCTTTGAGATTATATAACCTTAGTTTTTATTTAGAAAGAAAATTTTAGTATTATTTAGTAAGTTATTTTCACAATTGTATAGAAACTTGACTACATATATCACAAATCATGAAACACAATCATTTAATTCATGGAGATATATAAGATAAGGAAATACTTGTCAATTATTTTCTCCTTTTACTAGGGTTCCATAGAATATTTCATTTATTTTATTTGGAAATGAAACAACAGTAATCACTAGAGACTGGAAAATATGCACTAAAAAGTTTGCCAAATATGCATGCAATAAGCACTTAAAAAATCCATAAATATGCACTTACAATATGCAATATGCACTTATGATGTGCATTTATTTATTATGTTTTAGGAAATTAAAATTCATTTGTCGTATTTACAAATTGTATATTTATTTATTACAATAAATTGTCGTATTTACAAATTATATATTTATTTATTACAATAAATAACCATATATTTCTTTAAATTTTCCATAGTTAAAGGTAAATATGTTTATATTGGGAAAATGTTCTTTCAACATCGCAAGATGTGATCGGTGCATTCTTAAAACTAGGTATTAATGAGGGGCTTATATTAATGTCTTCATTAAAATTGCCATTAATTACATTATTTATAGATTTTAATGTAACAAAACCTCCATTTTTGCTTAGAATTGCGGCTCATTTTTCTTTAATTCTTTTTCCAGTCAATCCGTTGACTTTTCCAATTTTCTCTTCAATATCATTTACAATGCCAACACCATCATTTAAAGATAAATTTATATCTTCTAATCTAGTAATTGCCTGCTCAATTATCGCAAAATTAGATTTAATATATGATAGCTGATTTTGTATTGTCGAATTATTGAAAATTACGTTACACTTTTCTATGGCAAGACTGGTTGCTGAATCAAATTGAGTTACAACATTTTTTATGCCTTCGTAATTATCGGCAAGAAACACAGCACATTTAAGCCATGTTCCCCATCTTGTTAACATAGGTTCTGGTGGCAATGGAATGCCGGGAAGCATTTCGTTATATAATTGCACTCGTAAGGGCGCTTTTAAAACTACTTTTTCGATATCACTAATTAAATTATTTACATCTGGAAACTCTAATCTAACTTTTTCAGCAACCCTATTTAAACCATGAGCCAAACAAGTACAATGGATTAAATTGGGAAAAAAAATTTTCAGACTTTGAGGTGATTTTAACATATACGAAGTGGCGTCAGTTACCATTAACAGAAATTTTTCAAAAGGTACTTTGTCGGGTAAAAAGAAATTCGCTAAGGACTCATTAATAAACCAGGCTATGGTAACATGATTTGTTTTGTCTAAATTACCTACATTAATTAAATGTCTTTTAGATTGAGTTGAATCATTTAAAGTTCCAATAATCAAATTAGGAACCTGACGGCCCTTCGTGTCGGTAGTTTCATCAACAGAGACCCAAAGATTTTGGTTTTTCAACTCCTTTCTAAAACCATCGGTAACATCTTCATAAATTTCGTTGATGTATTTTTTGCGTAGAGTTGAGGAACTGGGTACATAAATGGGTTTATCATCGACTTTGCAATAAGTTTTCAGGAATTCTTGAAATATCGGATTGTCCAATTTATGTAAAGGAATATTACAACCCACAAAAAGATTACACAAATCTTTGGAAAATTCTCATAATTGTAGAACTTGTTATTGACAAAATATTTCAAAATTCAACTTACCCTTTTGTCGCAGAGTGTGCACAAAACACTTTCTTCGTCAATAATTTTTATTGCACTGCAATCACTTATCCAATTTTTTATTAGAGATGACTTCGCTTTAGCTATCTTCGGCATTTTCAAAAATTTTTAATTCACTTTTGTTTCACCAAATAGCACAGACCTTAACACGTTTACGAATGAACAAACTATGAAGAAAATTATTTCTTTTTCTTATATTGATATTAGTCGTACGGCATAATATACCTGCATTAATACCTACATTTCTGAAAAGGATTTCTTACGTAAGTTCTAATTGCCCTGTAAACCGATTATCAGTACAGTTAAATCCTATTTTTGGGAAAGTCCATCTCATTATTAATGAGATGGACTTTTAATGAGGCATTAATGCAAAGTTGAAGGAATGCTAATCCCTTCACGTTTACACAAACAAATTAAATATCTTTAAATATCAGATTTTATTATGGTTCTTATGAAAATGGCGAATATATGCATAAATATGCAAAATAATTATGAAATATGTACGTGCATATGCAGTTATGGTAAAGTGTCCGAATATGCATTATATGCATTAAAAACAATGGTAAAAAACGTATTCTGAGGGTGGAAAATGGATAAGTACACAGTATAGAAGGAATATACCAAAAAACAACAAATATGCATTTTGCATAAAATCCAGTCTCTAGTTATCATGTTTTATAAAATATCTAAATATGCTTTAGCATGGAAATCATTTTATGTATCATTCCATTATGCCTACAGTGAGAATCATAACATCTTAATGGAAGTAGTTACTGCTTCTATTGTTGTTTGATTAGAATATGTTTAATATTAGTTAGGGGAATATTTGACAAGTTTAGGAACATAAATTCGCATAAAGTGTTAAATATATACTGTGACGGTGAGCCCGGCGTTAGCTTAAGAATATCTCATCTGTTGACCAAGAATTATATGTGAGGGCAGAGAAGAATTTCAAAAAAATTTAAAAGTTTGCCATGTTATCACATAACAGGCAACCTATGGAGGCCCAGAATTGCTATAAAAATTTACTGTGTTTGCCATTTGCGCTAAAGTGCAAGTTAGGAATCACTGAGTGACAGGCACTTTGAATTTAAAATGATTTGTCGTGGTTCCATTATTTACAATAACGAATAGTAATAGAAATAGAAAAATACTTTTCGATAATAGATATCAACACCGTGTCGATTAAGGGGAATTAATTCAAAACACCATTGAAGAAAGATGATTATGTGTTAGGAATAATGTCCGAAAACATTAATTGGTTGGAACAGGTAATGTTTTCCAACGATAAACAGCTCAAATGACCTTGAATTGCAAAACGAAGCTCTATAAGAAAATAATAATTTTGGCCTAGATTCCCCATTGCTTATCTACCACCATATTACGACCCTAATGCAAAACGTTTCTTTAGTAATTAGTGTCAACGAAGAATCTGAGCACTCAACGTCATCCGTGTTGATATGACGAAGTACAGCGCACCTTTTGAACCATAAGTCTCGTAATACTCTTCTAACTCTTCTTCGGTTTTTTAATGGGTTATACAAGAGCTTTTCTTTATCAGCACACGAAATTGCGTTGGACATATTCATAATAAATTACGAAATGTTACGAGAACGCTAGTTTGGTTTGGTGTATTTTATCACGTGGGAACGCCTAATTATTAAATGACGCTTGTGGCGGTTGTTGATTCGCTCCGGGCTAGTTATAGCAACCTAACTATAATGCAAATGATTTAAAATAATAAATAATTGATGACTATTAGCATCGAAGGCCCAATGTATAGTGTGCTGAAATAAATATATTACAACTTATTAAATAAAACAAAATATAACATTGTCCTTAAAGTTTACTTAATGTTTGTAAGAAAGAAATTACGATTTGAAATATTTTAAAATAATTAAATAAAAGCAATATGTACAAGTACGGCGAATAAGTATTTGAACAAAATAACACACAATAAATACATGGTGAAAAGAAATTTAGTTATTTCATAGAGCAATATAAATGTAAATGTGATTAAACTAAATCTATGTATCGAACAATATAGAGTTAGGTTTAAAACATGTCGCGGCCAGACATGTAGTAAAAAACAAAGGAAAACGCCGATTTATCGCTTTACGGTGTACTCTTGGTCAGCACGTCGAAAACCAATATGGAAGTTTTGTGTAGCAGAAAACTGGTGGTTGAAAAAGGGTTCGTTTTTATGACCCAGTTTTAAGGGAGACTAAACCAATGATATCGAAACTGGCTATTTCTTAAAAATTAATTAAAGACGAGAGCTAAAGTGTTGCAATGTCGATGAAACCAATATCATTGAAATATTCCTTGCGAATAAGGCTTTAAAATGATGCCCCACATGAAGCAATTTAGATGAAGTTCACCATAGTAATTTGAATAATAGGGAGTCGGTATAATTTCGACATGTAGAAAAAATAGCTCGATTATAAATAAATTTATTAATTAAGAAGAAATAATTAGAAGAGAAGTCGTATGTGATTAATTAATAACTAAATTAAAACGATATAAGGGTTGGTTGATGGGAGAGTGACTTTTCAATGAAAAAGTTGTTTAGGGGTAAAAATATATTTTATTTTTCAACATAGTTCCCTTGCAATTCCACACACTTAATCCAGCGGCTTTCCAATTTTTTTAAACCACCAAAAAAGTAATCTTTTGGAAACTCGTCAAAATATGCATTCGTTTCGGCTATCACATCCTCATTCGTGCCGAATCTTTTTCCACCAAGCCATTTTTTCAAATTTGGGAACAAGAAGAAGTCCGACGGAGCCAGATCTGGTGAATATGGTGGATGCGGCAGCAATTCGTAACCCAATTCTTTGAATTTAGCGGATGCAATCGCGGACGAATGAGAGGGTGCGTTATCTTGATGGAACAAAATTTTCTTTTTAAATAAACGAGGTCGTTTTTTCTTTAGTTCCGTATCGAAAAGCGTCAGTAAATTAGCATAATATTGGCCAGTTATTGTGCTTCCCTTCTGTAAGTAATCAATAAAAATTACGCCTTGGCAATCCCAAAAAATGGTAGCCATACTTGGCTGAAAAAACCGTTTTTGCCTTTTTTGGAGCACGTTCTTCGGGAGAAGTCCATTGTTTTGATTGTATTTTGGCCTCTGGCGTATAGTGATGTATCCAGCTTTCATCTACGGTGACATACCGACGAAAAAATTCTATTGGCTTATGTTTTAACAAAAGTAAACAGTCACTGGAAATTGATGCACGAGTGCGCATTTGCTATGCAGTTAGCAAACGCGGCACCCACCTTGCGGTTAATATTTTTAAATGTAAATGTTCGTGTAGAATATTGTGGACTCGTTCGGTTGAAATGTTTACAGCATTAGCTATCTCGCGCACTTTCACCCGGCGGTCATTTTTTACAACAGCACGGACCTTAGCTATCATTTCTTCAGTAGTTACGGTTTCTGAAGGCCCAGGACGTTCAGCATCATCCGTGGTCATATGACCAGTTTTAAAGGCAGCAAACCACTTGCAAATCATTCCATGCGAAGGAGCAGATTTACCATAATACTTATGTAACTTTTCTTCAGTGTCTTTAATGTTCTTTCCGCGTAAAAAGTAATGATTTATTAACACACGAAATTCCTTTTTATCCATTTTTAAATAATATTATAACTTGTTTACTTTAAACGCCTGCCAAATGTAAACTAACTGACAGATCTGCATGAAATTTTGACAGTAGACGTCTAAAAGATAGTTGAAGTTAGCAATACAGTCATTATTGCGACAGTGGTGCCAACTTATGAAA
Source organism: Melolontha melolontha (assembly GCA_935421215.2). Classification (NCBI taxonomy): domain Eukaryota; kingdom Metazoa; phylum Arthropoda; class Insecta; order Coleoptera; family Scarabaeidae; genus Melolontha; species Melolontha melolontha. The sequence goes on along the minus strand of OW285240.1, from coordinate 23,969,415 downwards.
AGTCACTCTCCAATCAAACCAACATAAGAAATTCTGAAGAACAAATTCGAAAATTTGAACGATCTGGGTTTACCGTCCGGTAATTGTTGGAAAGGCCAGTTCTATACAAAAAAATGGTTTCCTCTTACAAGTACGAATTGTATCAATGTATGCGAGAAAATGGATGGAAGTTTTAATATTTTAAATTTCATGTGTTTGCGAAAAATTTAAAAATATAATTAAAACATTCTTAATATATACGGAATATAACAGAACTAATTCGTTTCCGAAGCATGTCATGTGTGGTCAGAACTATTTGCTATATTTAGTTGAGATTTTCTATGTAACTGATAGAGTTACTAAATGTCAAAAACCTATTAATACTCATGATTTAGCGCCCTCTACAAGTTACTAATTCAACCAAGAAGAGCCAACGTGTTAGACAAGCACAATTATTGGACAAAATATTATACTCACTGTGTTGTAGTGTTATATAACATCTGCTATATGGCATGGTATACTTTTAATAAAAATAATCTTATATTCTATTTTATAGATAACTACGGGAAAATTACCACAAGGTATTTCGTGGCATGTGAAATATTGAATAGCTCCAATCACAGTAAAAGTAGTAAAACTCACGCAGTAATTACAGTTTATATAATTTCGATGCTGTTAAAGGTAATTTTTAAAATATTTTGTTGATCTTGTTAAAATCTGTACGTTTTCACAATTTATTTTTCGTCATTTTGCGGCGATGTCAAGTTTAATTTTGAAAGAGAGGGGAACTGTGAACAGCTCCAATGAAAGCACTTTATATAACTTTCTCATGTGTTGTATATAGTTAAAGTTTCTTAGGGCGAAACGAATTCAATTATTGACATAATAGACTAGGAAGAGATGAACTACTCTAACTAAATAATTGGTTTTAAGTTCGTATAAATAATTGGTAATTTCTCCAAAGAAATATAATTAGAACAAATTAATAAGTATATCCAATGAAATCGAAATATATTTTTCTTTAAAAAGATACTTTCTATTTTATTACTGTAATTTAAATAAGAGGTTTGGTCTTTATCTAATCTATTATACATGTTACTCTACTTTCAAATAAAGAAATACTTTTTTTTTAATTCGGTATCCTATATTCGGACCGCATATTAACTTATAAAAATGTAATTATTTTTCGAATCTAAGGATTCATTCAAATAATTTGTGTCGTTTCCAAATTAAAGAGACAAATTATAAGTGAATATTTACGCAGATATAAATACTTGGAATTGATTTATACAATCCATTTAAAATTCTTATTAATTTGGTATTGTGGAAAGGAAAGTACTTTTCTTTTTCTAGAAATAATTGAACAATAACCTCTATAATAAAAAAGCTTCTATATGTAAATAACGTAGACATTGTAAACACTATTTAATTAAATTTGTGAGTTCTAAGTGTGACGTTCAAAATAATTATTATTGATTTTACATTCAACTAAATATTGCATAAACGAAACATATTTTAGTAAAAACAAATAACCATATAAGTTTACAGACATACTTTACGTTCCTTAAAGCTAAATATCCTCTAAGCAGTACTTCCATGTGAGTTTTATAGAGCTGATTATATCTCACTGTATACTGAGTTTACTCATCTCTATTGGTCATTTCTTGACTGTCACCATTAGGGATCGGCGATCAGGGTACAGTCCAGGAGCGGACTTTCACATTCTAAATTGGACGCATTAATAACAGTAATACAATAATACGTAAGAAGCTGTACATTATATATGTAATGTTGTAATGTACATATTTTGCGAACAAATGTGAGCCGGGGATAAATATGCCATCACCAATAACTTTTTCTAGAATAAAATATGCCTTCCTTTTATCAGTAGATGTTGAACGGTCGTTTTCAATGTACTGTACTTTCATTTAATATCGTATCATGACGATTATGCAACCATTTTCACAGATTGATAATAGCCTCAATAAAAGTCCCAAACTTGTAGTAAATATGTTTGAAATGTCATGAAAATTTTATAAGAAGATTTAAAAGAGCGTAACTTTCTTTTGTGAATAAAACCAGACATATTATTAATAATAAAACTGGTAGAAATATATTATGATATTATGACATACAATATGACAGTTCTAATGTAAAACAAGAAAAATATACATAGTAGAGTTGTCGCTACATTAATACCACAACAAACATCCATTGTAAATTGGGTTGCATAAGTGTCAAGGCTGCTATATGCCCCCACGAGCACTGGACTTGCGCCGACAAATATCTTCCTAAACTTACCCAACTTACCTACAACTCATGGATGCCCCGGAGATCTTTTGGCTAAAAGGCTAACTCAGTTAAGAGGCGAGTTGCGGGGAGGTTCTTACATAAAAAAAAGGCGCCACCATGTTTACCTTTAGCCAACAGAGAACACAGACTCTGCCGTAGTAAGTGGATAACGAGTAATCTCGAATAAGTTGACACTCAATTTAAAAAAAAAATAAAGAAAAGAAAAACAGAGTTCATAACAATAACAATATTTATTTAAGCAAACAAGAAAAATATAGATATACAATGAATTTCACAAATATGTATAGGTTTTTTATTTCCATAGAAACTAGGTAATACATTCTTACATTGTCCCACGTAAAATGCAACATATCAATATAATTTGACATTAGTTAAGTCAAAAGTAGCAGTATTTCTATTTCGATATTAGCTTAGTATCAATCTTAAATGATATACACAAAAGAAGAGAGAACTCAGTTAGTGACATGGTATCTTTCGGGATTCGGTTTGCAAAGAACGGCTGACGTGTTTCACGTTACCTACCCAGACAGGCCAGTACCAAATTCGTCAACTATATCAAGGTTCTTTTCAAAATTTAAAAGTGAAGGTTGTGTAGAATTCAGTCATCGAAAACGTAAAAGACCAAATACTGCAAGAACTGAGGCACGAAGAAATCAGTTGATCGAAACAATCGAAAATAATAATCGTCTTTCTACTAGGCACTCGGCTATTTGAAATCATCAATAATAACATTGATTTTTTTAAAACAAATTGTATTTACCGACGAAGCAACATTTTCTGTTAACGGTGAAGTAAATCGACAAAACACTCGATATTGGAGCAGAAGAAATTTACATTTTTTTAATGAATCTAGAACACAATACCCTCAAAAGGTAAATGTATGGGCGGGAATCACTAGTTCTCAGATTATAGGACCATTTTTTATTGACGGATATTTAAATAGTGAAAAATATTTATTATTACCACAAACAGAAATACTTCCAGCTTTAAATGCTTTAAACATTCCTCATCAATTATGGTATCAACATGATGGCGCTCCTGCTCACTATTCTGCAAATGTGTGTCAGTATTTAAATGCAGCATTTCCTCAACGCTGGATAGGACGCGACGGAGAAATAACTTGGCCTCCGCGCTCGCCAGATTTGGTACCAGTTGATTTTTTTATTGGGGTTATTTAAAGACACAGGTTGACAATGGCGAAATTGAAAACTTAAATCAGCTAAAAAATAGAATAATTGAATATACAAAAAGTTTAAGTATATCAATACGTTATGCACGTATTACGCATTTGTTACAAATGAAACAGACATGCAATATACATATCTCTAACTGTACACATGGACAATACACCTCGTATTTTCAGCATTTACTTCTGCTTAAGACACGTGTTTTTGCCATCTATGCCTTTTTCGGCATAGTCTCTTTCGTCCGTCAGATGTCACTTATTAAATAGTGCCACCTTATAGGACGAAATTTGCTATATCTTGTAGGCGATTTCAGCGTAAATGTATATACAGGTACAAATCTGTTCTTAAAAAGATTTGTGTCATGTGTTACATTGCTTCACTAGCTTGACTGATGACGCCTATAGATGGCAGAAACACGTGTCTTAAGAAGAAGTAAATGCTGAAAATACGAGGTGTATTGTCCATGTGTACAGTTACAGATATGTATATTGCATGTCTGTTTCATTTGTAAAGAATAATTGAAGTTTCTGGAAAAATTACAGCAGACACACTAAATTCTGTTGTTACTAATTTATATCATCGTTTAAGTCACAGTTTGGCAGTCAATGGGGGAATATTTGAAAATATTTTGTAAAACAATTCAATAAACGATATTTATCGGAAATGTAGTTTTAATCCTAAAATACTACATTGAATTAAATAGGCTTTTACTGTCAATAATTTGACAAAACAACCATGAAAGATATCATATCGATCATAACTATTACATATTGCATTTTTATGTGGGACAGTGCAAGTACATAGTATAACTATTATATATTGCATTTTAAGTGGGACAGTGCAAATGCATAGTATTTTCGTATCTACGGTTACTACATTCATATATTGCAAGTTACATGAAATTCTCTGTATATTATACCAGTGAGGTATAGGTATGAAGCAAACAAAATATTTTTTTAAATTGTTGGAATATCATTGATCATACTAATATCGTATTCTATAGATACTATAGATTATTGCATAGGTAACCCATTAAAGCTTTAATGAACCTTACACAGCTTCGATACACTCAGTATATGCAATAAGTATTTAGGTGGTACACAAAAATAAAAATTAATAATGCCATAAATTATTAAAACACAATGTATTCACATAATCGGACACTCCTATCAGATAGTAATATAAAAATAAAGGCTCAGCCTGTACACGGAAAAATATATGTTTACGAATAAAAAAAATGTACCTAGAATATTATTCTATAATTGTGAAAAATTTACCAATTAAATGTAAAATATATTATTTAAACAAAATTAGATATAAAAATTAGATAGGACTCCGTTACTGATAAAAAGAAATCATTTTACAGCGAGGTATCCGCACACGTATCACTTTGAAGCATAAATGGCATACCCGGTATAATTGATAAATTGTGCCATATATTTAACAATATTATTTTATATTCTGTAAACCGTTTTATACGAGTACATAAAACTAAAACTGCAATGAGAGTGATAAACTTGGAAAACGGTACATTCAATTCATTGCACCTACAATATGTACTTTTTGAATTCAATTTGAAGAAGTTTCATTCACGTTTAAGATATTTTTGTCTCCAGTTATAAGAAAATAAATTAAATTTTTTGTGCCAAAGCAATTTCCACTTCATATACTTTTAAATTAAATTCAAATATTTTGCTGAACTATTTTTACAATTACAACTCTTAAATTGGAAGATAACACAGGCCTACAAAAAAAAAATTTTTTGGTGCATCTCTGTTTGTTTGAATTGTCGATAAAGTAGGTAATGTACAGTATATTGACATAAGTCATTTTAACTCATCAGCTCTAGTTTACCTACTACCCTCATTGTGAATTGTTGTCGGTCTTGTTATGGTCTTGTTCGTAACTAGTCATTATTACAATATCATCGATAAAGTTTGTGTTACTATTTCATTATGGCTAGTACGTCCAGACGTTGTGTTAACGATCCTGATATATTTTGTTATATTTGTGGTGAATACATAATGAAAAATCAGCTTAAATCGATTACAAACACAGTACGTCGTTTGAACTTTGCTTACTTCGGTATTGAAATTCTACACCAAGATAAAGTGTGGGTGCCTCATAGTGTTTGTAAAATATGCGTTGAACATTTACGACAATGGGAGAGAGGGAAACGTAAGTCTTTGAAGTTTGGAGTGCCTACGATATGGCGAGAACAAAAAAATCATTATGACGACTGTTACTTTTGTATGATTAATATAGTGGGCATCAACAAAAACAATCGCCATAAATGGAAATACCCCAATATTTCTAAGTACAAAGACCTGTTCCTCATTCAGAAAATGTTCCAATACCAACTTTTCACCAGGTAGTGCAGAAATCTCAGGAGGATGAAGCTGAAATACCTATTTCTTCCCAAGTAGATGATGACTTTCAATACTGCGGAAAAACATCAGATCCTAAGCCATTTTCGCAGAATGAGCTTAGTGACCTCATCAGAGACTTAGATCTTTCGAAGGAACGTGCTGAGTTACTAGCGTCAAGATTAAAAGAAAAAAATTGTCTTTCCTCAGATGTTCGAGTGTCTACATATCGCACGAGGGAGGGAAAGTTATTGAAGTTTTTTTCATCTGATGAAAATTTTGTGTATTGCTGTAATGTGAGTGGTTTGCTGGCTTTCATGGGTTTAACGATCTATCAGCCTAATGAATGGCGTCTCTTTATTGACAGTAGTAAACGAAGTCTAAAAGCAGTTCTTCTACATAATGGAAATAAATATGCTCCCGTTCCAATTGCTCACTCAACATGTGTAAAAGAAGAATATGAGGTAATATCAAATCTTTTACAAAAAATTAAATATATTGAACATAACTGGGTGATCTGCGTCGACTTGAAGATGGTTAATTTTTTATTGGGTCAACAGAGTGGTTATACTAAATACCCATGTTTTATTTGTCTCTGGGACAGTCGAGCTAAATCACGTCATTGGATTGCAAAAAATTAGCCTGTGAGAGATGCTCTTGTTGTTGTGGAAAGAAATGTTATAAATGAACCCTTAGTTTCAAGAGAAAAAATCATTCTTCCGCCATTGCATATAAAATTAGGGATAATGAAGCAATTTGTTAAGGCTCTCGATAGAAATGGTCAATGTTTCCAGTTTATTTCTCACAAATTTCCTGGTTAAAGTACTGAAAAACTAAAAGCAGGTATCTTTGATGGACCTCAAATACGTAAATTGATGAAAGACACAACTAATTTTGAGACTTGTATGAATGATGTGGAGAGGCTTGACTGGCAATCTTTTGTAGCAGTTGCACAAAATTTCCTCGGAAATCATAAGGCTGACAACTATGTAGAACTAGTAGAGGAAATGCTGGTGCGATTCAAAGATTTAGGCTGTAATATGAGTATAAAATTACACTATCTCAATAGTCATCTACATCATTTCCAACACAATTTAGGAGATCTAAGCGAAGAACAAGGGGAACGTTTCCACCAAGACCTAAAAACAATGGAGAATAGATACCAAGAAACGTGGGACAGTCATATGATGGCTGACTATTGCTCGGGAATCATGCGAGATTGCCCGAGTCAGTTTCATTCTTGAAAATCACTCAAAATACAATTTCTTGATGTTTAATGTCAATAAAATATATATTTTTTCGTGAATTGTGTTTTTTTTTTCTCGGGAACTAGAGCTGACAGAAGAAAACGGTTAAAATTTTTTGATATCGCCATGTAAGACATACCTAAAATCGGGTCTAAAATCTCTAGCACCAAAATGGTTGTAGGCCAGTGTAATACACAACATAAATTCTAAGTTCACTCAAATTATTATTTATTTAGAAAACATCTCACAAAATCTTCCCTTTTGCTATAAGCAAAATAAAGATAGGTAGAAATTGTTTTGAATTGATTCCGCATTTACTTGATGAAGATCCATAATTTAAAATAGAAATAAAACTACGGTTCAAATCTTCACTTTTAGTCTTTAATCGTAACACGACAATTGTTTCGCCAGCACAGTGGCTTCCTTGCGTGTATGTATGTATATGTATATATGTATATGTATGTATGTGTGTATATATATGTATATATTATTGCTTTTTTTTTATGTTACTTTGCGTCTGTTCTGCCCTTATAATTCGTGACTGGATGTACAGGCTTTATTGCATATTGCATATTGTTTCCTTTATTTATTTATTATTTTTTATGTATTTTTATTATTATTATATCGAATAGCAGAATATTATTGTTAAGTTAGACTAGGCAAACTTTTTATTGTTATCAATTCTGTGCATTAAGGTTTTGGTGGAAGAACAGGCTGCGGAAATTTTTTTCCGTCGATCTGAACCACGCCTTAAAGTTTCAGCACTTTTTTTTTTTTTCGTTCTTTTTTCCTCTCTGATTTGTTATTTTCATGTATGTAATGAGAAAGAAAAATTTGTGTTGAAATAAAGGATATATTATAATTATTATTATTATTAATATGCAACTTTAACGGTATGTCAAGATATTAACTTCTTATATACCACACATTCTCCTTAGAATGAGGCAAGAAGAGGAATGGAAGTTTAACTTTAAATAAATTTATTCATGCAAACTTTCTAATCAGAAATCAATAGAATCACTCACTCTATACATAGTACATAGTACAGGGTGGCCCAAAATGACCGAAGGGGTTTGAGTTCATTATAACTTCTTATTTAAGACATAATTATTAATTTTTTTTTTGATTTTAAATACCGTATATTAATGGAGAATATTTTTAATTTAATTATGAAAAATTATGTCTCGCAAGTGGTGGCCATTTTCTGCTTCGCATATTCGTGCTCTTTCCAAAACATTTTCCATAACCTTTCGCAAAACTTCAGGTGTTATGTTCGAGGTGTATGGTTCGAGGCTTATTAATATAGACTTTTCCTTTCAAATAACCCCAAAGGAAACAGTCTGAAGCGGTTAAATCCGGTGAACGCGGAGGCCAATTAAAATCGCTTGTACGGGAAACAATTCGTTCACCAAAGATGTCGCGTAGCGGAGCCATTTTGTCCCTCGTAGTGTGGGCTGTGGCTCCATCCTGTTGGAACCATACTTGCGAATGGTTTTCCACGGCTGGCCTTAACAAATTTTCCACCATTGTCCGATATCTAAGACCAGTGATGGAAACGGCGACACCGTGTTCATTTCCAAAAGAATAAGGGCCAATAATCCCTTCCGACAAAACACCGCACACTTAAGTGTGTGTAATTCTCGCCGTTGAACTACTCTTGGCTTTTCCGTAGCCCATATCCTGCAGTTTTGCCTATTAACGAACCCATTTAATTGGAATTGGGCTTCGTCGCTTATAATTAAATTATCAATAAAATCATGATTTTCTTCTGCTTTTTGACGAAAATAAATTGCATAATCAAGTCGTTGCTGGTAATCTGTCGATTTCAATTGTTGGACAAGCTGAATTTTGTATGGAAACATTCTTATTGTATGCAAAATTCTCTGCAGCGACCCTCTTGAGAGGCCAAGTTGTGTCGAACGTCTCCTGGTTGATGTTTCTCCATCTTCCCGAATACTCGCCTGTACCCGTTCAATATTGTCATCCGTGTGCACCGTTCGTCGTCTGCCGGCACCAGGAAGGTTCCTTACAGCCCCTTGTTCTCGAAAATTTGCAACCAGACGGTTTATTGTTGACTCTGAGGGTCCAACCCGCACATTAAAATAACAACGATATGCACGCTGAGTCAAAACAATAGATCGTTGATTTGAGAAATAAAGTTCAACGATTTTGGCACATTGTTCAATTGTGTACTGTTCCATTTTAAATTCCCCAAGTCTTCTCTACAAAATACTGAAAACAAAACAAAAAAAATTATAATAAAAAAGTTATAAGGAATTAAAACCCCTTCGGTCATTTTGGGCCAGCCTGTATAATAGTAGCTTATGAAGCAAATACAAAGTACTTTACGTTGAACAAAACTTCGGTAGAAACTTAGGTAAAAAGTGCATGCAAAAAAGAAAAGAAGAGAGTTTAGTTCAGAATATGAGGAATACTATTGGCTTCTAAGCAAAAATTCTGAGTTTTCAATAAACAATAAAATTACCCATATACATATAATTAAATTTTGTTTAGGGTTTCTGCAGTAGTAAAGATATTAAATTCATTCAGACTCTGCAAAACAAAATGGGGCGTAATACAGTGAACCACATTCGTATATTCACAACACGGAACTTCATAGAGACATTGGAAACCCAACTGCTAAGGATGAGATTAGAGTATGTTCGGATAATAATAAAGCCAGAACGCAGGACCTCTTCAGCAGCTGCACAACCAGCACCATGTCCGAAGATTGAAGAGGACTAAACTATAATAATTACAAAAATATATGGAGCATGGATTGACTGATAATAAGTCTTTAGTTTTAAGATTTTTTAGAAAAAAAAATAGTGTTCTAGACTATTTTTAATAGTAAGAATACTAGTACGCTATTTATTCAGCAAACATATTACAGCGCCATATTCTGGCTACAGAGATAGCTGATGCATCGTCTGCTGTCATGATTATAAAATAATCTACCGGAAAGGTGACATGATTTATATATAGGAGAACAAAATATTAATTTATTTAATTATATGTATATGAATCCACATTTTTTTGGTTTCCGGGACTTTGTCACAAATAACGTTACTCTCTACACACTACCTTAGATGATGAAGATGGAAGATGACCCTTAGATCCGATTACGCTGATTTCCTGTGTCCGGGTGATTAGCTCACTGCTGATGAATCAATCTCTCGTCTAATTAGTTACCTACGGAACACAGCAAAACCAGTCTAACGCAATTCCGCCTGTATTGCCGTTATTAGCAGAGACTAGCAGCCCTAAATAAATGAGAAAAAGAAAAAAATAAGTGGAAGATTCCAGAGTAATATAATAAAATGGAGAACAATACCGTGATATAATTACACCAGTCCCCTTATCTCAGAACTCACCTGAAGCAAACACGTGGGCGTAAAACTTTTCAAATCTGCGGAACAATACCCTCGACTAAAATTGCACTACTACTAGTGAACTTATATGAAGCGAGCCAATTTGTCGAATCCTGCCTTCAGCAGAACAGATAACACTGTATCACCTCAAATTGACTTCCCAGTTTTACACTCGTCGACTTACTTCAAAGCGGGACTGATAAGAAGAGAACACCAAAAATGATTGTCCTTTAATTTAAGCAGAATAGACGGATACGTCATTGTTAACAAAAAAGGTACTACCCCCCTGCTACCAAAGCGCAACCAAATTAAAATATCGCAAGTAATAAGGAGGTTGCAAGATGTTAGCAGATACTCCCCCCTCTGGTCTGAACCTACCTGGTGATGGTCGTCCTGTAGCTAAAACTCTGCCCGCTAGCTCAATAGTTTCAGGAGAGTGGCGCGAGTCCCTAGATCGCTGGATGGTAGTTATGACGCCACCGTTTTCAACCCGCAGAGAAATCTCGAAAACGGAAGCGAGTGGGACCCTGGTAGCTTCAATTAAATCCAGAGAGTCAGCCCCTTATTACTTGCTACCGAAATAAACGTGTTTTTGCCTTACACAACACTTGTAGGAAAGGAATCAAACAAACACAAGATGTCAACAATAACATGTTTTAATATAAAGTCAAAATAGGCTCAACAAGTGTTTACAATTTACAGTTACAGTTAATTTAAATTTAACAAAAGTCGCATGATAAGTTACAAAATAAAGTCTCAAAGTTTAAATATCTGGACAAAGTAGATTTTATTGTAATTATAAACAAAAACAACAACAGTCGCTTGAAAAGTTACAAAGAGTTAGATAGCAGTACAACTAAATTTATGAGTTACACAAATTCCAACCTAAGTGCGCCAAGGCAAAAAAAGGCTTAGTTTGAAAATGAATATAATTCCAAAATCTTCCAGTAATATTCCCCAAATCACCCTAGTATCGCTCAGGAGCAATACAGAGTTCATATAAATACAGGTACACCTGTCAAGACAACAACACCCTGTATACTCAGGTGGTAAAACTGTGAATATTAAGGTTAATTACGATTTAAGATGTAAGCATAAGTTAAGAAGAACTCAATTTAAGTATACGTAATAGTGGTTCTTTACAAATAGTTTTCAGAATATATAAAAAGGTAATCTAGATCTACGACGTAACCCCAAGATATTTATATCTCTGTACGGAGGCTCGACTGAAGGTTTTAAGCCTCGTACAATAAACTATTTTAACTACTGGCTGCTGGTGAAGCTAGTCAACCAGTTAAATAATGAAATAAAAGGAATTGCTTGAATCCAGTCGATTAAAGCCTAACGGTAAAAGTTTAAAGTAAAAGCCTTGTTTGCTATCTAAGCTTTAAGAGCAAAATAAAAAGGTTGCACTGAGAAATGATTAGCTTCTCTAGTGCCTATTTATGATTAAACATACAATCAATTAATTTAAATTTTGAAAGAGATAGTATCGGGTTAAATAATAGCCAACAACTAATAATAATATAACAGCACCTACTTAGCTTGACAACCACAATGTTCAGACTCCAAAACTTATCTCGTGTATGACTTCACAGAGGTAGAACAGGTATGTCGATTCCTAAGATTCATTGGAGATCAGCCGCCATTATGCCAGAGATCGCCATCACGCTTGAAGCCGCCATATTGAGTCGCCCTGTAAAATTGTTACCAAATTCCAAAATAAGGAAGCCCTGAGGATGCCAAAAACACCCTTGAGGGTGGAATGAGGGTTTCTGCACGAATCTCCTCCCAGAAGTTCGAAATTCCACGTAGCTCCGCTGCGAGGGAAAATTGCGTATGCAAAAAAAGCACAGCCTTCCACGTGGTGAGGTCCTCGTAGAGATTCCAAAAAAACTTGCTAAAATCCCTTAATTTAAATGGGACGGTAGCACTAAAATATATCCTATAGAGGATGAAAGGAACGCATATGTAAAAATTCAAAAAGGAAATAATATCTCTTACCGCAAAGACCAAGTTCACTAACGAAGACACGACTAACACTGTCGAAGATGACGTTCGGAGTGCGATCCAACAAGATGTACCGAATATCGATCGAGGAACCGATATACGTCATACACAAGAGCGTAGTTCGGTAGATTTGATAGAAACGGAATTAATTTACCATAAACCCTAACAAGGTGTAAGAGTGAACAACGAAGCAAACAAGCGAAAATTACGGTAATTAAAACACCGCAATAAAGGTTAAAAGACAAATTAATTAACTAAACAAAAGTCAAAAGAACTGTAATTGGGAGATAAACCGAAAGTCTAAAGATGGCGCACAAGCGAAAGAAAAGGTGTACGCAAAATTACATTATTACAAGGGTTTATCAGACAAGTAAAACACCCAAATGGTTTCGCAAAATTCTAGGAAAAATTAATACAATAAAAGAACTGATTACAGAGTAACAAATATTGAATTTATAGTAAATATAAAATGTTCAAAAATTATCGAGTATATAGAGACAACCAAAATATTAGAGCATAAATAAATTTTATGAAAATAACAAAGTTTAAAGATGCCTAAGGAGATTGATAATTAATAATAAAATTAAATAAAATAATAATAAACGAAAATGTTGAATAATAAAAAGCCTAAGTAGACTTTACGTGAGCCAATAATGAAATAAATTCATTAAAAATTCCCGAATGGTCTCAAGGTAAATTTCGAGCGTAAAACACACCATATGGGATATTGAAATAAAAGATTGATAATTACTCGGATATCATGACATGATTTAAAAGTAAATGAGGAAGCCACAACCTAAAATTCATTAAATAATTCGGATTAATTAAGAATTTAGCAACGATTAAAGTTATACCAAACGTTACAGCGATCTAGAGCAAATAGTTTAGGAGAGTCTTGCCTAGATGGCCCGCCAAACAAACCAAAAATGTAAGGACTTAAATTAATTGAAGGATGGTTACACACATGACAAGTTAAACGATCCTAATATGTTTACAAAATTCTAATAAAAAATATAACGATGTCCGGTTTACCTAAAATTGCCCAAAAGGAACGATAATGAAATATAAATTCAAATGTACGAACGATGACTAGCATTATATTTGCGCATGAGTAGATCCAATGCTCCGGATTAAAAATAAACACATTAAATAAACGACTCCGGGGAAACGGTTATAGTGGCATCCAAGATATTTTAACATACAAACGTTACGTGAAGATATTAGAGTTTGAAATAGCCTATGATGACTTAGAATTAGCAATTAATTTAAATAAATTATTAAAAATGCCCAAACGGTGTAAGGATCATTTTTAAAGTATAACAAAGAATTTTTTTTTCAAAAGCAGCAGAATCCAACGAAGAACAATAAGTGAAAATTAATAAGAACAAGAAAGTAATATAGGATCTAAAATCAAAAATCTTTGGCTAAACAAAAATTGATAACTACAATTTTAAAGTTCACACAGCTTACGTACACTAACACACTTAAGGTGATTCGGTAATCCAACAAAACAAGCTACTGTCCAACCATAAGTCCTAAACAAAAATTCCCTATACAAGTACGCATACGGTAGGACTCCCGTATCTTAGAGGTATAATGGTATTGCACCCGAATTTTTTTTTGATGCGGCACACCACCTTCGTATAATTCAAACATAAGTCAAAATCGAAAACCTCCTCTTGCAAGTTCTGGCAAATCGTCCAGTCTATTGCAGTTCAGCCACTAACAACAGAGTCCAAAGAAACCAAAAATGTAAGCTGTAAAGTATTCGATTTAAGTACATTACCGTTCTTACACAGTAATTTTTACGTACAACACCTAGTCTTTTAAATATCGTACAAATTATTTTTAGGCCTTGTCATGATATTACAAACGGGGGCTCGTGCTGGATATCGGGATGTGGATGCGCCGCGCCAATAATAATGAAATTATTCTATGATAAATAAAATAATTAGTGGTGCTGGTGAAGTTTCTTCAAAGGTCCAGGACGTGCGTGCTGATGGTTAACTAAATATATATACCGCCTGATTCTGAGCAAACGCAACGGCCTGAATGTACGAATATTTCTCCCGCTCCGAATAAAAATCCCCTGAACGCGTTAAGCCAATCACAAAACAGTCTGTTGCTAAACCCCTCCTCGCGCCAACTTAATTGGCGCTTCTATATGTATGACATCGATGTTGACGCGCCTACAGCATTCAGGGTAATAGTAATCGAAGCGGGAGAAATATTCATACATTCGGATCGTTGCGTTTACTCAGAATTAGGCGGTATTACAACTTACTAAATAAATAAAACACATAAGCATTGTCCTTAAAGTTTGTATTTATATTTACATAAGAAAGAAATGAAATTGATATATTTAAAAGTAATTAAAACAAAAGTAATATATACACGAAGAGCGGTAATTAAGTAACTGAAAATTAACACAAAAATACTCTGAAACGAACGTTTAATTGAGCAGTAAATTAAGGGTTAATAAAGGGTTAATAATAAAGGGGAATACGATTAATATAAAATAATCTCTGTATCGAACAATACAGAGTTACCTTTGATTTGCGGCGATGGGCGGCCACGTGGTGAGTCGTATACCTGGACAGATATGCAGAGCGGTGTTTGGCCGGAGGAACAAGAAATTAATTAGTTTAGTTAATATGGATTCGCTTAAAAGAATAATATATATAGAACAATACAGGATTACCTTAGAAGCAAAAGAGGTCGGACGGCGTGGTCAGTTGCATTGTGTACATGAACAGCACGAGGAGTTGTTTTACTCACTAAGGTTCTAAAGAGAAGATCGACTGACTGTTTTGTATCGAAAAGAACACTGGTTTTGAAAGTGGTCTGTTTTAAGACCTGAGTCAAAGAGAGGGTCGATATTTTGAATTCTAATTAATTAAGAAGCGGGACCTGAAGAGGTGTTCTGTCGATGGCATAAATATTATTAAAATAACCCTTGTGACATAAACTTTCTAATGATATGAGACGCAACATATAAAAGAAGATGTATGTAATTCAATTAAAACAATTTAAAACGAAATGTAAATAGAAAGAAATTCCACAGTAACGTTAGGGTTGCTGATGGTCAGGTAGAAAACGAAGGGTCTCGGTCAGGATATAACAAAAGAGATGCTTTCTCTTTGGACACGAATACACACAAAAATGTCTAAGTTAAATATAATAATATAAATGGTAAGCGTAACAATGAACATCTTAAATTTAGATCACAGCTTAATTTCTTTAGAAGTCAGTTTGACAAAAGTTGAAACAAGGTAATTTAATGCGAACATCCATCGTGAAACCTTGACGAAAATAATATTCTCGAGTTCCAAGCTGAAACCGGGTCTTTGTACTGCTCCCTTCTTGGTCGTTATTTCGTCCATTCTTTCAAGGGATATCTTCAGAGCTGGCAGGGTGTGATAGACCCCAATTAACAAATCTTCAGTTTTTTTAGTGCAGCAACGACAAGAGTGGTAGTAGCTCTGGGGATTTCATTTGATGCAGTTCAAAGATGCGGTTCGCACCTAGAATTCTGGACAACGACCGCGAAAACTTTCAAGCCTGATTTTAAAATACTTTCTACTTTGAATTTAAATCTTAATGTAAAAATTTATGACTCTCTTTCAAATAAAAAAAGTTTGCAATACTTCCGATTGAGGTGTAGCTGAGTCATCTATACTTTTTAATAACAAAGTTGTGGAAATGTAATTATTTCAAGTTGACTTGTAGGAAGTTAAAAATGCAATTAATTAGATTGCTTTATGCAAAAGTTTTCGAGACAGATTAAAGCATACTTTTAATAAATAGACGTCGAGCTTCGTTTTAATATTCTCCGTGAAAACACTAACTAATTTAAAGGTATTTTCTTTATAAAAATTGTTTCCTGTATCTCTCTGCTTAAAAATTAAACTGTAATTGTATGTTTATTTTGTTTAATCAGAGATAACAATCAGAAATTTAATATTTACGTTTCCAGAAATACAAGAATAAAATACTTAAGTAAAACTTCGTACTTCAATTGGGACCTGGAAGAAAATAAATCGTAATTCTGTTGTACTTCTCTAATCACAATTCGCATAACAAACTTTTAATGAAGTTTTAAAAATAATCGCTACAAAGGCAAATATGCTTTAGGAGAGTCTTAAATTGGGGTATATAAGATAATTAGTTTAAGTGGCTCTTGCATTGCAGTCCTCTTGTATGAAAATGAACTTATGGACTTTATACGTCATAGTTGAAAGTATTATCTAAGAAGTTTAAAATTTGTAATGCAAACAACTTTCTTTAGTTAGTAATAGTAATTTACGAGATATAATCTTCTAGCAACAACTTGAAACTGTCAGTTCATTTTGTGCCAACTTTTCTTAGAAAGTATTTGTTAATTTAAAATTAATATAAGCATAATTCTTTCATGCAGAATGAATAATGCTTTAGTAGAAAAAGTTATTAAAATATTCGGTTATCGTAAGGATTCCTATCATTTAGTGATATACAACGGAAGGTTGATATAAAAGGTCTCCAACAACATAAAATAAGAATAAAAACACACAATAATGAAGCCAGTCTCAATTTACCTAATTATTTTTCTACAAAATCGTCCTTAAGGGCTGAACACATTTCTCCAAACGCTAAATCATTTCTTCATTCCGTCCATGAAAAAAAACTTTCTTGTTTATTGGCAATGCGGTCTGCGCATGAAAAAATTCGTTTTTCTGGCCTTACTCTACAGATACGATTCTTTAGTTATTGTAAAGTTTCGCAGTATCTTATTGAATTAATCGTTCATCCCTTTGGCAGGTATTGGTATAAATGACTGCCTTTGCATAACAGAAAATGGTAAGCATGACTTTCTACGCTGATGGAACTCTTTTGAATTATCAGGACGATATCCAGGACGATGATATTCCATTAACTGCCTCTTGTTTTCGCGGTCATAATAATGACCCCAAAATTCGTCCCCGGTGGTGATGTTCATGAGAAAATAATTTTTACGTCGATACTGATTAAGAATTTCTTGACAAATATTTTTCCTTTGGTCTTTCGTGACATCCGTTAACTGTAGCAGGTCTAATCTGGCGAAAATTTTTCTAGCTAATTGCCAAGCTATTTGTTTTTGCGTGTTCCGTCGATTTCCTTAAATCAGTGATTTCACTCGTCTTCAATTCTTCTCATGCGTCTCTGATACTGGTTGAGCTTATTTCTTTTCGTCAAGCACCTTCATTTCACCTCTATGGTACAGTTTTACAGGTGGCATCCGCTGGCAAACATTCTTCACATCCATACATTTGTACTATTAACAGCTTTCAAACGTGTTAAAAATTGTATCATGGATCGTTGCTTGGTATGCATCTCAGAAACCGAGCTCATGATAAAGGACACTGCTACTCAACAACCGTACACAAGAAAATAAAACTTTGCATGCTAAGACAAAATACTAGAAATTACCGTTTGCAGATTATAATTTGTTTCTATCCCCACTGCTCACACAATGGCGTTGTTGGAGATATTATGTATCAATCCGTCTTCGTAGAAGGTAAGTTAAATGTCGCCAAGTTACGTTTAATTTATGTTTAATATTTATTAAATGTCCATTTAGTGTAACATGGTAATTAAAAAGACATTAATCAAAACAAAAAATTGATTAATTGAATGAAAGTTCTTATAAACAATTTAAATTTTTAACGTGTGACCCGTAATTGGTTTAATTAAGATGAATGGCTAAATAATAGAAAAGAATAGCTCTGTAATATTCTAGGAATATAGGATTTTGTTCTTCTTCTTCTTCTTCTTTCTCTTTCCTTAAGACTTAGTCTTGTTTCTTCTACTATTTCAATTTTGTTCAGCCTCTTGGGAAGCAGATGTCCAGCTCTCGCACCATCTCTTGGGAGGTCGGCCTGGAGGTCTCCTTGAGTTCGGTTTTTCGTTCTTTGCCAATTTTGCCCATCGATCCCCGTCATTCGGTCGACGTGGTCTCGCCAGTATCTTCGTCTATTTCTCGTAAATTGCACCACGTCTTGAATTTTAAGGTCTATTCGTATATCCCTGCTTCTTACATGATCTCTCAAGCTTACTCCTCTGATATTTCTTAAAGCCCCCATCTCCGTTGCTCTCATCATGCTCTTCGTTTTTGTTGTGTCCGCTCGGGTTTCCACTGCGTATGTAATCACCGGTCTTACGGCTGTTTTATAGGTAGCCTTAGGTAGCCAGAAATTCTTGAGGCTTTATTCATTTGTGTTCTGACTTCCTGTTGTAGGTTTTTGGAGCTTGTTATCTCGACTCCCAGGTACGTGCATCGCATACATTGTCGGATGGGTTTGTCATCTACAGCCAGTTTACATCTAGTGAGTTCTTTTGCTATGACCATTGATTCTGTCTTCTCCACTGATATCTGCATGTTAAGGCTCTTTGCTTTTGTTTGGAACCGATATAGCAGTCGCTGAAGATCGTCCTCGTTATCCGCCATCAGGATTGCGTCGTCAGCGTAGCACAGTATCCTCATCGATTCCTGTCCCATTCTATACCCTCCATCCATTTGTTTTACGCCGTTGATTATTTGATCCATGATGAGGTTGAATAGTACTGGGATCAGGCTATCCCCCTGGCGTATGCCCGTCAGTACTGGTACTTGTTCTGTGAGTCCCTTTGGTGTTTTGATCTTGGTTGTATTACCTTTACTGAGGTCTTTAATTATGTTAAAGTACGACACAGGTGTCTTGTTTTGCTGGAGTATATCTATGATGTCGGCTATTTGTACTTTATCAAACGCTTTTTTGAGATTCACAAAGCAGAGAAACAGCGCCTTGTTGTATTCTAGGAATTTTTCGATCATTTGTCTAACGATGAAGATTGCGTCAATTGTCGATCTATTTTGTCTGAAGCCTTGTTGTTCTTCGTTTATTGCTATTCTCTTCATTATCTTTGTTGCAATTATTTTTGTAAAGAGCTTGCTTATGCTAGGTAGGAGAGATATCATTCTGTAATTTTCCGGTTCGTTCATATTTCCCTTTTTGTAGATCGGTATTGTGATGTTGTTTTTCCAATCATTAGGCACTTTTTGGGTCGAGATTATTTTTTGGAATAATAATGTGATTGCTGTTTCCAATTCAGCCCCCCCGTACTTGAGCATTTCATTTACTATTTGGTCTGGGCCGGGGGCCTTCCGGTTTTTCGATTTTATTAGTGCCTCATGTACATCTTCCCGTGTTATGTTGTCCTCTTCAAGGAGCTGTTGTGTGTAGGTTTTGCCTTCATTCTCTCCATTGTCGTCTGTCCGCGTTTCATACAAGCCCTTTACATACCTTTCCCATTCTCCTGGGCTAATGATGTTTATTTGTACTTCTTCGTTTACCGCTCTTTTCCTGTTCCTCAGTGTGTTCCAGATCCTTCTCTGTCCTCCGTACAGGTCATGTTCCATGTCGGTAGAAAATTTTTCCCAGTATGTCTTCTTTATTTCCTTTATGGCATCATTCACTCTGTTTCTGATCGTTTTGTATCTTTGGTATTCCTCTGCTGTTCTTCTGCTCCTATATCTGATCTAGGCTTCTTTCTTTTGCTCTGCCAGCGTTTTCACTTCGTCTGTAAACCATTGCTTTCTATTTTCTCTACCATTTATGTTTACCTTCCTCACTCCGAGTGCCTCTGCGGCACCTCCCGTTATGTTGGCTTTTATCTTATACCACATTTGTTCGGCATCCTCGTCCTCGGTCATTTGGTTCGTAGTCATTTTTTCCTTCAGTCTACTCTGATATAATGTTTTCGTTGAGGTGTTGTTTAGTGATTCCACGTTGAATTTCTGGATGTACAGTGGTGATTTTTTCTTTTGGAGGTTAGTTTTGAGGCTGTATTTACATAGGACTAAACCGTGCCCTGTCCCGACATTTGCCGACGTGAGTGTCCTTACGACTAGTATTTGACCCGGGTGTATTGCCCTGCTGGTGATAATGTAATCGATCATTGAGTTTTGGTCTCTTGTGTTGCCGAAGGTATATTTTTGTTGGTTTTTGTGTGCATAGAATGTATTATTAATTCGCAGTTCGTTTTGTGCGCATAGTGTTATTAGCATTTCTCCATTGTTATTGATGACGTTTTCATTAAATCTTTGCATTACACCCGGTATCGGTGTATTGCCGATCCTGGAGTTGAAATCTCCAATTATGAAGATCCTGGATTTTTCTGGTAGTTCGTTCAGAATTTGCTGGAGTTCCTCGAAAAAAGCGGCTCGTTCCTCTCTAGGCTTGTTTATATCTGGTGTATATATGTTTATGAAGTACGTTTTTGTTGTTTCTGTTTTAAGAGAAATGTACATGATATTACTGTTTATGCATTTCACCACGATTTTGTTATAAACCAAAAATATTTTTAATAATACTAAAAACATTATTAAAACTCGAGTATGGAGAATACAATACAAGTACATATTTGTGTAAAAATTTCAGGCCAACCTGGAAGAAAACTCGTCATTTATTGGTTTTCATCGAACGAACACAGTCGTTAAAACGGGAAATTGTATTAACGTGTCTCCACTATAAGTCGAACAGCTCCGACACCGTGCTCACAAAACTATTTGAAACATGCTTGATTCTGTAAAACCTCGCAATTTGTATAAAATGAAAACAATTTTAATATAAAAAATATGACTAGAAATCGGGTGTGGAGAACACAAGTACGTATTAGTGTGAGAATTGCTATCCAGATTTGCAGGCACATGTTTCGTCCTGTCAATGCATGATGTTTGACAGACAAGTTTCACCATAACACAGTTGTAATAACTCGATACGTAGTCATGTGTATACGTAACACTTTCAGCAAGGCTACAGCCTCGCCTTTTAATACAAACGATAACGTGTTATCTAAACACGACCTTACTCCGCATATTGATGCATACACAGAACTACGCATCAGGGTTACACGCATTGTTCTAGAAACAATACTAAGTAAGACAAGGATCTTCTCTAAGTATAAATAGACAATAGTTTAAGTCAAAAGGACAGTTACGATATAGAGTTACAACCAGTCAGTGGTGCGAACTGTGTTACACTTAATAACCACGTTCTGCCCCGTCTGAGTTGAACCTAGTATACTATGTACATCATGTAAATATATTGTTATTCAGTTTGTAAGCGTTAAGTTAATTATAGAATGTTACCCGAACTTCGTGTGTGTATCATTTAGTACTTTATTCCACCTCGGACCTGCTACCCGATGTGGCCGCTCAAACGGCACACATCACATGGCGATTCTACCTTATTACCTGGCGATCTCTGCCTACCTTAGGGCATAGGGCCCTACATTATTATATGGCGATCCTGACCAGCCCTTTAGGGCATAGGTTATTACATGGCGATCCTGCCTACCTACATCCTGCCTACCTACGGCATTAGGACCATTCTGTCAGTCGTTTAAGACTGCAGGGAGCTTGTAGGAACCCGGAACGAACCAACGAAGAAACCTACAGTTTAGCAGGTCAGTGGAACAAATGAATTACGCGATGGAAGAAGGCATCTCCATCCCCTGCCAAGGAGCAGAAGCCGTACAGTCACACTTCAACTACCACTTCAGGAGAAGAAGCAGGTATTTCGTTTAGCAAAAACAATTACAGTGGGAAAGTAATACATAGACACTTTATATGTACGTGTATATTTCAAGGTATTAAAACGTTTCTTACGCATACGGTCAAGTCATAGAAAACTGAAAGAAAACAAACTGCGCCATTCTCATGGCAATTGTAAGATTTGGCAAGTAGTAGTATACACTTGCATTGTGGTCTCCACACCTTATTTTTAAAAATTCTTTTGATATTTTTTAAAAAGTTGTTATTATGATTTGATTATATTTATGTACTTCATCACAATTAGGTTAGTTTTATGCATTATATACAAATTAACAGTTAATTAATTAATTAATTATCAGTTTGAATATAGAACAAATTATGCACTGTAACCCTCTGCGCATTTTTCTACCCTCTATCTAATTTTGCGGTATATGTTTCTTAACATTCCAATACCATACGTATTTTTTCATTACTAAATTTCTGCCTATGTTACCATTTTCCGACACTTTTTTGCTTTACATATCACCAAAGGTAATAGTCGAGTCTGATGAGCAAGTAGCCATTACGTTGGTTCAAAATGTCCGATTTACCTTCCGCCAAATTGTGACCAAGCAAATCTTAATCACTTAAACAGCTAATTAAATTTGTGGAATGTATAGAGCATCCGTCCTGTTGAAAACAAATGTTAAAATTCGCATTCACCAATGTAGGGAAAACAAAATTTTGTAACAATTTCAACTAGTTTAATTAGTTATTTTTTCTAAAGTGCCAATAATTTTGTCTATCAAAATTTCACTCCATACAGTTATTTTCTTAGATCGTTGATTGATATCGATAACTATGGTTTGACAGCTGAGAATGTCAAACATTGTTGACATTTCTGTTGAGTAAGGTTTGGCAAATCATTATGAATCGTTTAACGCCAGAACAACGCTTCCAAATTGTGGAAATTTACTTTGAAAAAAATAAATTTTACGGTCAACATAATTGGTCTAGTGAGCAAGCAATTCGTGCAGTTATTTATCGTTTTCGCAATAATTTTACTCTCCTCGATTCAAAACCATCAACAAGACAAAGAAATGTGCGTATCGAAGACAATATTGCTGCTGTAGCGCGATGTATTGAAGAAGATGCCAAAATGTCGATTCGTCGTCGTTCTCAACTTGTTGGCCTTTGTCCTTCGACTACGTGGAAAATTTTACGTATGGATCTTGGCTTACGTGCCTATAAAATTCAGCTTGGGCAAGAATTGAAGCCAAACGACCATCTTTGCGTCGCATTTTTGCTAATTGGGCTCATTTGAAACTGGCCGAAGATGAGTATTTTTATCAAAGTATCGTGTTTAGTGATGAAGCTCATTTCTGGTTAAATGGCTACGTCAATAAGCAAAATTTCCATATTTGGAGCGAAAACAATCCTCAAGCCGTTAACGCATCACCATTACATCCATTAAAATTGACTGTTTGGTGCAGTTTACACGCTGGCGGCATCATCGGTCCTTATTTCTTTTGAAATGAGCAAGGAGCTGCCGTTACGGTGAATGGCGAACGCTATCGAGCCATGCTGACTGAATTTTTGTTTACAAAAATTAATCAGCTAAACATAAACGACATTTGGTTCCAACAAGACGACGCAACTTGCCATACAGCGCGCTTAACAATCGATTTATTACAAAATCAATTTGGTGACAACTTTCTTTCCACAAGTGGTCCTGTTCACTGCCCCCTCGCTCGTGCGATTTAACTCCTCTGGATTACTTTTTATGGGGCTATGTTAAGTCATTGATTTATGCAGACAAACAAGGAACTCTTGAAGCATTGGAAGCCAATATTGCCACCATTGACGCCATACGGCCAGATTTACTGGAAAAAGTAGTAAAAATTGGACTGATCGAATGGACCATGTAACTCGTAGCCGCGGCGGAGATATGTCGGAAATCATATTTAAAAAATAAATGCCATGAAATTATCTACCAGATTATAATAAGAAAAAATTCATTCCAACAATATTTCTGTCTTGTATTATCATTTTAATTTCTCAAGCTCTTAAAAAACACCAGATATAATATGAAATTTCTCCTGCAATACCTGATAATTTCCTTATAATTTTTTTTTAATAAACTTAAGTAATATAACTGAAGTTCTGTAGCATTTATGTAAAGATAATTTTTGATTTTATTGATCTCATAATCAACAAAGTTAGTATGTCAGCCTCATTGTATTGTTTTCTTGTTTTTATTTATTTTGTTACAGAACTAGCGTAGTCAATGTTGTCGACTATGCTTTTTAAGGTATTAATTATAACATGAACGCCAAGATATTTTTCATTAAATCTATCAGTGGTCATTTGGTACGTAATTTATCTAATTCTATAACATTTTACTAAATAAATACGCCGCTGTAACGTGAGCATAGCTTTAATTAAAGGTATTAATTACCGATGAGTACTCAAATAATAAATTTAATTAAACATCTGGACAGTTAGGTGTAATATGAAAACTTTGAATGTAATTAGAACTTATACAAATTTTGTATGGTAAACAAGCATGTATTCTAAATTTAAATCCATTGATAAGGTAGTTAAAAATCCTTGGATAGTCAGATAATCATATTATACTTTGTCTATTATTTTATATGAATGATTATTTTTTTTGGGGGGCAATGCTTTTTGTAACCCTAGAATGGTACATTGGTGTCGCCTATGACACAGCTACACTTTATCTCTTTCCCAAACGCATAATTGAAGAGAGAAGTTAGCGACCACCTACGTACCTCTCGACGTGTCAGTACAGCTTTGAATGCGGTAGTTGTAAGTGCTCTGTTCTGTTTTACGTATCGATAGCAATTGGTTGTGTCACATACGACTCCAGAATACCATTCTTGATATTATTTTTTTAATTTACAAAATATGGCTTCCACTAGTAAAGCATTGACTCAAGCAGAGTTAGAGGATATTATACGTTCTTACGAGAGAGGCGAAACAGATTTGGACAATATTGTTCCAGAAATAGTGAGTGACGACAGTGTATCTGAAGATGAGGAACTTTTAGACAGTGAGCATTCAGATACTTTTTCTGTCGAGTCTAGCAGTGAGGGAGAAGAGTCCGAAGAAGAATCTGTTACACGTCGAAAGGCAATTTATGGAAAAAATGGTTACAAATGGTATAAATCACCATTTTTTTCAAAAAATAGCCGTACAGTGCAAAAGAACATTGTGCTTCGATTACCAGAGCCAAAGTCAAACGCATTAAAAGCTGCAGATGAGATTGAAGCATGGAAGTTATTTTTCACCGACGAAATGATTAATTGTATTATTCAACACACAAACCAAGAAATAACAAGACAATCCTCCAAATATGCTAATAATCAAAGATTTATAGGGTGTACTAATAGACAAGAAATATTGGCCTTATTCGGGCTGTTGTATATGAGTGGGGTTCTAAAAACAAGTTCTCTAAGTACTTCTGATTTATGGTCCAGACAATATGGATTACCCATTTTCAGAGCAACCATGTCACGAAAACGTTTTGAGTTTTTACTTAATTGTCTTCGCTTTGATGACAAAAATACCAGACAAGAGCGTAAGGATTATAAATTTGCACCTATCAGATTTCTGTGGGATAAATTTATTGAAAAGTGTTCAGAAAATTATACACCTGGCGCATATGTAACTGTAGACGAACAACTTCTTGGTTTTAGAGGAAGATGTCCATTCAAAATCTATATTTCAAATAAGCCGGATAAATATGGCATAAAAATTGTTATGATGTGGGACTCTAAAACATTTTACATGCTTTCTGCTATTCCATATATTTGAAAAGGAAGAAGAACTAGTTCTGAAACTTTACCATCTCAATATATCCTGAAACTGTGTGAAAGCATATCTGGAACAAATCGGAATGTTACCATGGATAACTGGTTCTCGTCCTCGGATTTGGCAAATAAATTATTGGAAAAGAAACTAACCATGGTAGGAACGTTACGTAAAAATAAAGCTGATATTCCGCCAACTTTCTTGAAGAAAAAAGCTACTGTTCCTAGCTCTGATTTTGCTTACGACGAAAATAAAACTATGGTTTCGTTTTCACCTAAAAAGAATAAAATAGTTTTGTTGTTGTCAACTTTTCACACTTATGGCGAAATTGAAGACGAAGCTAAAAAACCCGAAATCATTCTATTTTATAATTCGACGAAAGGTGGTGTAGATACATATGATCAATTGTGTCACTCAAAAACTGTGTCACGAAAAACCCGTCGATGGCCTTTACGTGTATTTTATGGAATGATAGATGGAATTGGAATCAATGCTTATGTTATCTATAACGCCAACAAACAAAAACAAAATAGTGCTTATAAATACATCCCAAGAAGACAATTTCTTCAAAACTTAGGCATGCAATTGATCAAACCACAATTGGAAAGCAGACTGAATGTGCCAACAATATCCAGATATTTACGTCTACTAATTCAGGATATTTTAGGTGTGGAAGAAAAGAATCCTAGTTTGGAAAAAAAGAAATCAACCTGTCGGTCAGAAACGTTGTCATATTTGCCCTAGAAATGCCAACAGAAAAGGTCGAGAACTATGTGTGAGATGCGGTGAACACATTTGTGCTGAACACAGAAGGCCTATTTGTCCTCCCTGCAGTGAAGAACTGTAATTAGTATTTTTGTGAGAATAACTGTTTTATATTATTGTACCATTTTATTTTTTATAATAAAATTAATGTAAAATTATACTTTTGTTTTTATTTTGAACGATAACTATATAAAAGTTAAAGTTATAATGATGTGTCATATACGACACCACTGTACTAGTCATGTACTAGAAAATAACGATACCATTCTAGGGTTAAGTTTTAATAATTTCTTTCGAAAAAAAAAAATATATAAATAAATTTAGAAAAATGGGCCTTTACCTCTAAGTTAATTTCTGAGCTTCACAAAAAATTACAACTTCCTATCTTTTTATCAACATAAAAATATTTCAGATAACGAGCAAACTGCAATAATTAATCTTCAACTAGAAAAGGGCTTGGGGTGAAACAATCAAAAGATGTAATTAGCTAAGGACAAGGAAATTTTACCTTTCGTACAACTCAAATTATAATTGACTTTATTTATCACTTTAGGAATAGTCAATATTAAAGTTTTGTTATTTGTTTTAACATATTTGACTTGTGTTCAACCATTTCCATTGAATTTGATATGTAACGATAAAGAGGTAATCGTAATAGTTCACGTCCATTATGCGCAGCAGTCATCAAGTGAATATCCATGATATCTGTCTTTTGATGTAAAAGATCTCGTTTATATAAACAATTTTTACAAATATATCACGTAACTTGCAGAATTTATAGTTTATTGAGACACTTAATTTACTTAAATGTTATTAATAGAGCAGACCAATTTCCGTGCGCGCCATGTGCGCCGGTGTGAGGATGATTGTATTGCATCAGAACTAATAAAAAGCATTCAGTGTGTGTTTGGTACTTGCTTAGACTGCATGTAAGTGTAATCATACGTAATAAAATGTCGACACAGTGAATAAGTTTATTATGGATTTCCCGGACTTAATATACGATGGCTCAAAAATTAAATGTTTAGCGTGCAACACATATCTAATGTGTTTGTCAAAAACACATTGTAAAGAACACGTAAGCAGCTCGAAGCACAATAATAACAAAATTAATTGACAACAGTTTATACATGAACTATGTGTAACTATGATTGTGTGTACACTGCCGTTTACCTTGTTAAGTAATGATCCATTTATTTCATTTTGGAATAAATACGCGAATCAATCAAATATTACCGAGCACGACAACGTTACGTAGGAATTTACACTTAAAACGGTAAGTGTTTTTTTTTTAAATCCTCTGTCGTGCACACAATCACTGCTTTCATACATTTTCCATTTTATTTATAGGTACATACAACGCTGCTATAAAATGTACTATTCTTATTTTTCATGTGTTTATGCATATTACTTTAATAGCAGAAAACCAAATGTATATTTAATTATTTCTGATAGAATAAATGTCTCCACTTCTATACATATATCGGTAACAAGCTCATGTCGCGTCCCTATTCTATCGCGTATTCTAATATATTACGAATTACACTTCCATACCGGCGCTCATGGCGCGCACGGAAATTGGTCTGCTCTAGTTATTAATATCAATTAATTTGATGAAAATGCAAAATATAAAGGCAGAAAATGAAAACCTAAACTACTACAAATCGAAGACAAATAGAGCCGATATTAATGAAATAATTAATTTTCCTCCTCTTGAGAGGCACTTTCAGTGCCAAATTTTTAAGCGAAATTCTCGCTAATGTAATTGAGTCGTTTTCAAGATATTTACTAAACCAACTTTTCTTTAAATGGAACATCGTGACAATTTTTAACTATTTAATTGAGAATTAGATTCTGAACAAAAAGGTTCTAATACGCCATTATTAAAAAATCAGGAGTAAAAAAAGTTATTGAGATATTTTATATTTTTGTAAAAACAATATAGTAATGAAGAAACAATCAGTTATGTTTAATTTATTTTTTCTTGATAGTCATTATTATGTCACAGTGAAAATGCTTAAGTGTTTTTTAATGTTGCGTCATATATAAAGATGCCGTTTATACCTAGGAAAATATGATATACGACGGTATATAAAATTTAAATATGACTGATTTTTTTAAATTCCATACAGGTCGCTGACCCGGGATAGGTTGATTCACAGCTAAAGTGGGAGTTTAAGGAAGGGACTCGAATTCTTTTTAGTATAGAAACCATGAGTGACCAACAAGTTCATGTTTATGTGGAGCAACGGATAAGTATCAAGTGTTTGGGCAAAGAGGGTATGAAATCAATGGAACTTTAGCTGCATTACAAGTATAGTTCGGCAACAACACATTGTGATGAACCCATGTTTTTGCATGGCATAAGGAATTTGCTGAAGGACGTAAAAACGTTGTTAGCCAGAGCCACAATCGACGCCCGAGAACAAGCGCAACCGATGCCATTATCGACACAGTTTGACAACTCACGGAACTCATGGAACATTGTTGAGGAACTTAGAATTAGGTACGGATGTTCTCAGCACATCGTGACTGTGGACTTGGGATTCCACAGGTGTCTACAACATATGTTCCGCAGCTGCTGTCGGATGAACAGAAACTGCATCGGCTAGAAGTTTGTCAGCGTCTGTTGAATCGATTCCGGCAAGAAGGCGAGGCGTTTTTCAATCGAATCGTAACGTGCCACGAAATTTGGATGCATCGTTACATTCCCGAGTCAAAGCAGGCGGATATTAAGTTGTGAAAGAGTGGTGAAAGAGCTCCGGTGAAAGTGAAAACTAGGCTGTCATTTGGAAAAGTTTTAGCAACTCTCTCTTTTTTAATCAGCTTGGCGCAGTTCATGTAAATTCTTATGGATACAGCAAAGCTGTCCTTGCGGTGAAAAAGGAAGAGCAAATCTCACAAAAGTGGGATTCTTCTTCACGACAATGTCAGGCCTCATTCAGCTAACGCCACAAGGCAAAATTAGATAGCCTGGGATAGGAAGTATTGGAGCATTTTCCCTATAGTCCAGACTTATCGCCTTGCGATTTCATTCATTTTTGAAAGGAGCACTTGGAGGGCGGCGTTTCAATAATAACCAAGCAGTAGAAGAGTTTGTGCTCCAAAAGCTACATGTCAAGCGAAAACTTTCCACAACGAAGAAATTAAAAAACTCCCAGTCCGCTGGGAAAAATGCATTACCAGGGCGGGAGATTATGAGGAAAAATTATATGTTTTTGTAAATAATGTAGAATAAAGCTCTAACTTGAAAAAAAAACAGTCCCTTTTAAATTACATATACCCTCGTATTAGAAGTATACATAGTTAGCAGAAAAAATGGAAAGGGATCTCATTAATGTTATACCAAGTATAGGTATTTTTTAAAACTTTCTAGAAAATTAATGAAGAAACGGAATGAGCGTTTTGTCATATCTTGAAGCATAGCCAAGCAATTTTACACGGGATTTATCCAGAAATGGAGTTTTTTCTCTCAGTACTATCCATAAAATTTTGAAAAAACAAATATGTTCCTTACAAATATCAACTAGTGCAGAGTTTAAACTCTACTGATTACGAAAGAAAATTGGAATTCCCTCATTGGTTCATTAATGCATGTCACGGTAATTTCGACTTCTTTAAACATATTTTGTGGAATGATGAGTCTAATTTCTCCAATAGTTCATTGTTCAATAGAACAACGCAATATTACTCGAGTTATGACAATCCATTCTTTGTTTATTCTCATAATCTACAAATACGTTTCAGAGTGTAGTGTGACAGAATCTAAAATTATAGACCTGCTTTTCTACTGCAGATCTTTAATAGAACAGCGTTATGTGTAATTTATTGAGGAAATATTGCAAATCTTCTTGAATAATTTAAATTTGTGAAACCGATCATTCGTACAGTCGTAACAAGATGTTGCCCCAGCCAATACTTCTTATGGTGCACCAGCCTATAATTATCATGGTGTAAACGAATTATTAGAAAAATTATTTGTAAATCGTTGGACATATACAAATGTACCAACTTGGTGGCTTCCATAGTCGCCAGACATGACACCATTAGATTTTTCTTATGCGAACACGTGAAAAATGAAGGGTACAAAACAAGATATGACATAATATAGTATTCAAAATAAAACATGTATATACAGGGTGTCATTTTGAAAACGTACCACCTTCTATATTTCGGCCCCTATAGAAATTCCAAAAATATGCAAAAACACGTCAAACTTATTTTTAAGGGGGGAATTTTGTAGGCCGGTTTTCAATTAAATTACATCAACCCTCTAGCGGGGGTGGACATAACCTCTAAAAATTTAAATGGAAATTGGGGTTGAGTGATACCTCATTTTAAAGGTCGTTTAACCCGCTTTTCACAAATGCTAAATTCTTGCCTTTTCTTTTTAGCAGTTCGCGAGATATTTGGTGAAAACTGTAAAGAAGTTTAGGTATCAAAAACACTTTGTGATATTGCTTTAATATTAAAATAAATGAAATTGAGGTATTACATAACGGTAAATTTTTAAACTATTTTTACTTCTAATATCCAACGAAATAATAAAGACGCATACTATTCAGTTAAACATTATTATGAAAGAATGTGATTTACCTAAACTAGTACTTGTGATAGTCGTACAGGTAGTTTAACGTAGAAAAAAAAGAGCCCTGGTTTAAGCATTCTTGACATTCTTGTCAAATTTTTCTTTATTTGTCACTCCATTTATTTTAGCCAAAATTACTTTATTGTAAAATTAGTTTTGCGAGGTAAAAGTTGCGATTTTATTACATTATTTTTAAAAATGGTGTTTACACTTCAACAAAGAATTGAAATTATTCTTATTTATGGGGAATGTGGAAGATGCGCAAGAAGAACGTCAAGAATGTTTAATGAAAGGTATCCGAATAGTAATTTAAATCATAAGTATGTTCTACAATTAGTCGCTAAGTTTATTGAAACTGGTTCCGTTGCTAACAAAAAAAGAAATATTAGCCGTGTCTTGGATGAAGCAGAACAAATAGAAGTATTAGGCACCTTTACTGCAGAATCCTCCACATCACTTCGCATTGTGGCACGCCAAGTAGGAATGTCTCACGAAACAGTAAGGAAAGCACTAAAGTTAACTAAGTTTGACCCCTATAAAATGCAAATTCTACAACAGCTTTTTGACGACCATTTCGACAGAATGATTGAATTTTGTGAAACAATGACGGATTTTATAAATGAAAACCAAAATATCTTGCACAATATTTGCTTTACTGATGAGTGTACTTTTTTTCTTAATGGGCATGTTAACAAGCAAAATTGTCGCTACTGGAGCGATGAAAATCCGCGACTTTTTAGGGAAGGTCACACACAGTATCCAGAAAAAGTAAACGTTTGGGCTGGTATCCTTGGGAATACTATTATTGGACCTTCATTCATTGAAGGAAATCTAACTGGTGAGCTCTACTTAAATTTGCTTGAAGAAATAATAGACCCCTTAATAACAACTAGTTTGGAAAATCAAATTGACGCGGCTGGTAACATGGTTTTACAAGAAGATCTTCTACACTTCCAACAAGATGGAGCTCCGCCACACTACTATCTTCCAGTTAGACAGTGGCTAAATGATAGATTTCCTGGCAGATGGATTGGTCGAAGAGGAGCAATAGAATGGCCACCACGATCACCCGACTTATCGCCTCTAGATTTCTTCCTATGGGGGCATCTAAAATCGATTGTTTATAAAACACCGCCTCGAGATTTGCAAGATTTAAAGAGAAGAATAATAGCTACATGTAGAGAACTTCAGGCAGAAGTGTTTCGAAATGTTAGAGAGGAGTTTGAGAGTAGACTTTATCACTGTTTAGAAAATAATGGACAACATTTCGAAAATTTTATAAAATAAGTTACTTTTTATTAGTTGTTTAATGTTTTATTGCAAAACACTTGATACTTGTATGTTCATGGTTTGACTTGATTTCTTCAAAAGTATTAAAAATAAAGGGCAAGAATTTAGCATTTTTGAAAAGCGGGTTAAACGACCTTTAAAATGAGGTATCACTCAACCCCCATTTCCATTTAAATTTTTAGAGGTTATGTCCACCCCCGCTAGAGGCTTGATGTAATTTAATTGAAAACCAGCCTACAAAATGTCCCCCTTAAAAATAAGTTTGACGTGTTTTTGCATATTTTTGGAATTTCTATAGGGGCCGAAATATAGAGGGTGGTACGTTTTCAAAATGACACCCTGTATATATATATATATATATATATGGTAGATTCAATTAGTTGGCGATTTAAGGTCTGGGTTTACGTAAAAATGTATATATTTAAAACAATCTTACATGTTTCGGCAAATTATGCGTTTCTCATATAAATGAGTGTCATTTATACTTTAAATTCTTTGAGAAAGGCATCATTTGCCGAAACATGTAAGATTGTTTTAAATATATACATTTTTAAGTAAACCCAGACCTTAAATCGCCAACTAATTGAATCTACCATAACATACAAAGGTCACGAAATAGTTATCTATATAAATATATATATATAAAGATAATTATTTCTTGACCTTAGTATGTTCAAAGAAATTTCTTTGAAAAAGGGATCATATTCCGTGTGTATGTATGTAAGATTATTTTAAATCTATACATGTTAAAGTAAAACCAAACCTTAAATCGCTAACTAATTATATATATATATATATATATATATATATATATATATATATATATATATATATGGTAACTTCAATTTGTTGGCGATTTAAGGTCTGGTTTGACTTCAAAATGTATATATTTAAAACAATCTTACATGTTTCGGCAAATAATGCCTTTTTCAAGGAATATAATATATATATATATTTACTCACGCACTCACGTACCTTCTGGGCTCTCTCTTCCGTTTTATTTAGGTCTCCGCGCTTCGAAGTCAGACCCCTTACCGCTTCCCGACAGCGGGACGCTAGCACCGGCCGATCTAAAGATCCAGCCAACTTGTTCGCTAAGTTTTCCATGATTTTCTATGTAAATGTGACATTAAAAGATGATTCCGCTTCCCAGATCGTGTACACATACAAGAAAAACCGTTTAATGATTTATTTCACTATCAAAGTAATTATTACGTTAATCGCCGTTTACCCGAACTATAATTACTCAAATAAATACCGTCCAGAGACCAATGAATACATTTCCGATAAGAATTAGTATCTATTTGTTTCACGTAGCCGAGATAATTAATTTTCATCTTAAAACTAGTTGCCCGATAGAAATCGCACATGACTGCAAAAGTGTAATATAAAACAGAAACAAATCCAGTTAAATGAAAGTTAAATCAGATTATTGGGCCAAACATGATAATCTGCCTCGATTTACAAAATGTAATTTTAAAATTGTTTAAAAGAAAGAAAGCATAAGATTTTACAAGATCACAGCACTGTGTATAGAAAAATAGCCTGGAAAGACGTATAATTGCACTTGGTAATTAGATATCTGTTTGCTTTGCTTCAAATATATAATTTACCTCGTTATTAGAAATTATACGTTTGTTTTAGTATTAAATAAATAAATCAAATTACGATATTGCTCACGTTAATTAAAATTAATAATCGTATCCTATAGGATACGATTTACAAGCATAAGATTTTACAAGATCACAGCACTGTGTATAGAAAAATAGCCTGGAAAGACGTATAATTGCACTTGGTAATTAGGTGTCAGTTTGCTTTGCTTCAAATATATAATTTACCTCGTCATTAGAAATTATACGTTTGCTTTAATATTAAATGAATAAATCAAATTACGATATTGCTCACGTTAATTAAAATTAATAATCGTATCCTATAGGATACGATTATTAATTGGAAGGTAAGGAGTTTTATACCTTTTTTTGAAAATTAAATGTGTTCTTGTACATGAAATACGTAAAATTTACAAGTGCTAAATATCTTATTATGGTTGAAATATTGATTTAAAAATACGAATGTTATCGTTTATTTTATTTTTCAAGTTCACGATATTACATGTTCTCTTATTTGTTTTTTTCTGTTGCACAAGTTTCTTTCACAGCTGTTTTATTTTTACATGCAAATGTTTTATAATTTTGTATTATTTTGATAAATATATTTCCCTGCGATCAATGTATCATTTCGTATATATTTATTAAACGAACAGCGAACAGTGTTTATTAATAAAAATTAGGTTATTCCGAAATTACGTACTTTTTTATTTTAAACGTCTGCTACACCTGCCTATGGAAAATGTTTCACTCAAGAAAACATTTGAACACCGAACATTGAATTAAAACATGTCCAACTAGAAGAACAAACAAATAAAGCCCATACCCAGAAATTATTCTATGACTAAGCATCCCGTTAATGAGCTTATTAAATTAAGTAATGCTTTATCTGTCAGCTAGCGACTTTAAGCGCGAAAACAGTTTAGTTCCCTTAGGAATACCAACATTATTTTAGTTTATCAATTAAACTTCGCTAACACCATCTCTGAGCACCCCCATTAACCCCGATAATAATAAATTAATCAAATTAATAAATTTTTCGATTAATTGCAAGGATACCGTTTGATCATCTTTCCAGTTATCCTAAATACATTCCGAAACCCGCAATTTGTATTTAGGTCAGAATTAAGGTGCAAGCGTATCCATTGATGGAATTAAAAGCAAATTCTTCCTTAATTAATCTTTTCCAGTTATTAAAGTCAGCTAATCACCCGCCCACGCTATAAATACTAATACAATGTGTGTTATTGTTGCCCCATCGAAAATATTTGTTCTTGTTCAGGGTTTCAAAAATGTTTTTCGCGGAACGAGTTCCACTGCTCCGGAACTTAGAAAATTACGTTTGAGAGAAAAACCGGACAGCAAATTTCATATAGATAAGCTTTATAAAACATCCTCCACATAAGTTCGTTAGGTTAGCGTTTGTGATGCTGACATTAGTTAATAGGCGGCGCTGAACTTTCTTCCATCTTATCATTTATTCCTTGACTGTATGCGGCAAAGTAATATAGTTGTGAATTTCGTCACCGGAATCATACACTAACGAGTCCAATAGTAGGATGAAACACATGCCTGCATGTCTAGATGGCAATTTCCACACAAGTATGTACTTGTATTGTGTTCTTTGTATCCGATTTTTTTTTAATATTTTTGTATATTATTGCAAAGTGTTCTCGTTTTTAAGTTTGTTAAAAATTTTGCAGTATCTGTAGTTTTTCGGTTACTCAAAAAATCAAACTAATGTAGACGAAGTTAGTGTGTGTAGTAAACGTCGAGCAAATCTTGATGAACATATATTTCAACATTTTTTTTAGAAATCTTTCTATTAAATACTTTGTAAAAAAGTGGATCGGCCGTTCGTCTACACCTAATAAATAGCACATGTATAAATTTTTAAGTCTTAATGAAGTATGAAAAGGCCTTTGTTTCACTCAATACATATGAGAACGACGGGAAAACATATTTAAAGCGATAGCGACAATAGTTATATCAAGATGCATTCGTTTTGCCTAGTATGAATGGCCATTTCAATAGTTTTTTTATAGTAAAGTTACGATTATTTATCTAAAACTTCTTTTTTGAAAAATATTCATTGATGTGTTTAAAGAAAGACAACTTTGGGAATCAATTTTGACTAACAAGTTTCAACTGTAAAAATAATTCTAAACCAATGTTCACATCAGCATAGATGTCTTCAGGTTATTAACTCTCTTTTCTTTACTTAAAGTGGCGTAAGTGAAAATTACTCTTGAGCGAATAACTTTTTGGAATTAATCTCACGTGAAACATAATTAGATCTTCCTATTGCATTAAATAAAGTTTCTCCTTTTGTGAATTGATATTGCGCTTTCGTTATTTCGCGAAAAGCTTTTACAAAAATTGACTTTCTTTTTTTGTCCTGACTGACCGCGGAAAATCTAATTTACCTAACTCGTCTTAAGCTTTTCGCCTACATTTAGCATACCCGTCGTTAGTCTTTCAACTCCTTCATTCCGAGAACTTCTGACCCATCTCTTTTAATCTAAAAGTACTTTGTTTCAAAAGCATTGACTTGAATTAAAGTCGAAACGTTCCGTGCTTGCATTCGTGCCTGCCCTTCTAACAACAAAAGAACACAAACATTTCCCGCAAGCATACATATGAATGGATGGATAAGTCTGCCGTTGTTGTTGTTGCCGAGCTGAACCCTGTTTGTACAGTCTTTGCTGTTTAAGTTATGTGTGCTTGTGCTGAAGCATGTAAACAAAAAATAGTTAGTTCAATGACAGAGAGTTTGCTTTTAGTAGCGTTCCATTTCCCTTCGCGAATCTAAACATTGCGAAGACGATGTAAACTATGCATAGGAATAAATTAAGCGTAAGCAAATATTTTTATTTGAGCTTAGGTATTTAACATCCAACATAATGAATTTTGCCTATTTTCATTGAGGATTATGACGTAAATTAAATTGAAATTCTTTTCTAGATTTTTAAGATGTTAGAAATTAGGCGTTAACTTTATATTTTTCAATAACATAGATATATTTTTATATTCAACGTTAATTCTGTGAAATTGCTACGATGTGCTTTTGAGAAATTTCTAGTAAGACGTTTTGTTATAGTTTTATTTGAACTTATTGATCTATATTAATATCTCTTATAGCCAAAGTAGTATTTTATTCAAATTTTAAATATTTGGTAGACGAACAAATAAAATAAAGGATTATAGCAACGAATTAAATAAACAATACGCTACAGAAAAAGCTTCTCCCAGAAAAATGAGAGCTGTCAAAGAGGTTGCAGGCTAATGAGCTGAAATTTCATAGAAGGGTATTAACCCATTAGCTTCCCTGATCCCCAAATGGGGATTCGCGAATTTTATTTTTTAACATATTTTAAAATGTTATTATCTTTAATGTAATGTATACTAGCTCAACATGAATACTCTGTACTTTCTAGAAAAATTTTATATTTTAGTGTTGGTAACCCTGTAAGCATGTTATGCGCGTTATTTTATAACCTATACACAAAAGTTGATGGTTGAATATTTACATTATTTCTAATAATATTTTTTGTGCTTATTTGATCAATTTTGTGCCAGTTTTGTGAATTCAAGTAGTAATACATTCCTTTAGTTGATATTAGAATAACAGGTGAGCAAATATAATATTTATTATAAAAAATATAGTACAATACACTTTCATCCCCATTTGGGGATCATGGAATTTACTATGTAAAAAAATCATATGGAGAGCGTTATGTTAGTTTTATTTACAGTTGCTGTTTTTTTTTTCGTTTTTCGACCATATTTTAAAAAAATGCTAGGGGCCAACGATTTGTTCTACGCTTTACTGTATACTCTGATAACATTTTATCCATCGTGTCGACGCCGCCTCTGGTTTTATTATAATATTTAATAATTTCGGGTTTTGCAGTACCAGTATGTTCTACTTTGCCTGTTGTATGCATTGATGATAATAGGATGACAGATTTGTTCTTTTTGGGAACATACGAACATATAGTTGCTCTTTTAGTAAATGCAAAATTAGTGGAATTTATAACTGTGCTTTTATTGGATTGCATATTGGAAGGAAGAAAAGTTTTATTTTTTCGAACGGTTCCTACTAAAGATAAGTTCCAAGAATTTAGATTATGAGCCAACTGTAAACTTGTGAAAAAGTTGTCTGTCGTTATATTTCTTCCACAACCTTTATATTTAGTAACTAAATCTAGAACTGTACGCTTTCTAATATTCACTTGCCGTTCACCGTCTGGTGGTTTTCCAGTATAAATTTTACCTTGTAAAGGATAAGCATTTGCCGCATCACAAGCCCAAAAAATTTTTATCCCATACTTTGCCGGCTTTGAAGGGACGTATTGGGTAAATTTTGTATGTCCTCTATAAGAAAATAATTGCTCATCGACCGTTATGCATTCAGACGGCTTATAGTTGTTTTCTAAATTACTATTTAGCATTATCCATATATCACGAATTGGAGCAGCTTTGTCACTTTTATATCGTTCAGCACGTGTATTCTGATTATCAAAACGAATAAATCGTGAAAACATTTTGAAGCGATCACGAGATATAGCCGCACGAATAAGAGGTAAGAATTCAAGTTTCCACATTTCAGATATATGTTCCTTATTAGATTTATGTAGACCAGCTGCAATTAGGATTCCTAAAAATGCATCGAATTCCTCTTCAGTAAATGCCTTGAAAACCTTTCGTGGTGGTGGTTGCCGCTTAGAATATTTGCACTTTTGAGCTTGTTTTTCATTATAATCTCCAGTTACTTGTGTGCCTTTTCTGTTAGTTTCCCTTAAAATTATGGTATAAATTTCATTGGACATGATAGATTTAAAAGTTTCTTTAGCAGTATATAATGCACTAAAACTTGGTGCGCCACATTTTTCGCGCAAGATATTTCGGCGAAATGTCTGCGCTTGTGGTAATGGAGTATTAGTCCAATTAGTTCCATCTTTAGCAACTAAAACAGTAGGCTGTGCAGGCGTTTCTTCTTCATTACTAATTTCATCTGAATAAGATTCCTCTTGTTCGATTACAGGTTCTATTTCTGCATCAGATTCTTCAGATTCGATTTCCGGACTGTATTCGTCTTCATCCGAAGAAGTAAATGGCTCTTCTTCTAATGCTTCTTCCGCTGCTGCTAGTTATTCTACTGACGTCAGTCTGAAAACCATAAAATATCACATTACGTTCTTATTATTACTATTACTTTTAGTCTTACAGGATTTATAATTATATTAACTTCTATATCGTACCTGGTTCTCCTCCATCTTGGTTTTGTAAATGAACCCGAACTAGTACCAGGCGTATTATCACACATTCCGATAAAAATAATAAAATTTGCACTGGTTATTACCAAAAACACTAAAAATATTTAGTATGTACTGTAGCGAACAAATTATATACGAGCACTTCGAAAAATGGACGGTTACTGATTTTCAGACATGCTAATCTTGTTCATAACAGCGCAGTTTATGTCTCCCCACCACTGTCTCCCGTATATCTATCGCCGCAACGTATATACAACGTGGGGTACCCGGATACCTACGTCGTCATTAGAAGGTGTTATTTTTCCCAGTCACATAAAGGTTAAAACACTCTTTTTATCACTTTCCTACATGCACTCAATATGACACATTGAACAGATATAAATAAGGTTGTATAAACGAATGGATTTTTTTTTAATCCATCAGTGTTAGAATGAGCAGCGTCAGATGGAGTCACATACCGTGCTAGTACAAAAAAATAGCGTTTATTTAACTAATAATTCTGTTCTGATAAATGCTTTATTGTCAAAATATAGTTTTTAACGACCATTATTATTTAGCGTATGACTAACATAGATTATGCATCTAAAAGTTAGTGTGTAAACAAATACATATTTACTTTAAGTTTTATTATTTGGTGCAGGAGTTACATATAAATCAATGAAGAATAATATTATTAGAATTCTAGAGACAATATTTGAGTAAAAATATCGGAACTCAATGAAATTATTATAAAGAAATCCATAAATAACTGAGGTTAATGAAACTACGCACGTTAGATTTCGGCCGTGCCACGTGGTTCCGTGGGAAATATTTTTGTAATTTTTTATTAATGAAAATTTTCGATCCTTTTCGTGGTAGTTCCTCGCGGACTCTCAAAATATTTTTTACTTAACATGGACCATTTTGATCATCCCATAAATCCCCAGGGATTCGTATGGACCATTTTGGAAAACAGTGCATTATACCATAAAAACAAAGAAAATTATTGCAGATATATTGCGTGTTCTCTTGGCTCAATCTCAATATCTCAGGTGGGTGGTCGTCAAAATCTTTAGAGCGTTTTTGATAGAAAATATGGACAACTTTGGAAAACAGTGCATTATACCATAAAAACAAAGAAAACTATTGTAGATATACAGGCTGATTCAGTTTCGGCCTTCACCATGGGAATCTCGCTTATTATTGGAGATAGAGTATAGGTTTAAATTTGGCAAAGTTGTTAAATTTTGTGTTTAATAAAAACTACTTATCATATCTCGTTTCTCTTCGTTAGTGTATGACATTTT
This sequence comes from Melolontha melolontha, assembly GCA_935421215.2. NCBI lineage: Eukaryota > Metazoa > Arthropoda > Insecta > Coleoptera > Scarabaeidae > Melolontha > Melolontha melolontha. The sequence continues at coordinate 23,928,764 of OW285240.1, read as the reverse complement.
TGTATTATTATTGAACAATAAATGAAATGTTTGACAGATTGAAATTCCAAAGGCTACCTTATTTAATCTTATAATTTATTCTTTCAAATAAAACCTAATGTCAAAAACTATAGTCAGCATGTGGTACATGGTTGAAATCAGAAAAAAAAACTCTTTCTGAAGATGTCTAAATCCTATATGACGCCTATAAGAAATTAGATAGTTGATGATGGCCAGAAAGAAACGAAACGTCGTATAAAAATTTAGAGTACATCACTGGATAGAGGTTTAGAAATGGCCACAAGGATGTGTTTTTATTTTTTCTCTACAAGGCCAAATGTCGGTGCTACAGGTAAAAGAAGAAAATGGGGTTTTCGCGTTTTTTTTAAACAACGAAGGTCATTTGTTACACGTTTATTTTCTTTACGGATTTATAACAAACACAAAATTTAACAACTTTGCCAAATTTAAACCTATACTCTAACTCCAATAATAAGAGAGATCCCCATGGTGAGGGCCGAAAATGAATCAGCCTGTATTGCCTGTTCTCCTGGCTCAATCTCAATATCTCAGGTGGGTGGTCGTCAAAATCTTTAGAGCGTTCTTGATAGAAAATATGGACCACTTTGGAAAACAGTGTATTATACCATAAAAACAAAGAAAACTATTGTAGATATATTGCTTGTTCTCCTGGCTCAATCTCAATATCTCAGGTGGGTGTTGTCAAAAACTGTAGAACGTTTTTGATAGAGTGTTTACCTAGCTGCATCTTACCACATTTATTTCGCTTATCTCACATTTAAACAGGGAACGCATCCTTATCTATAGCCATTACAAGAATATTAGGATTATGCTGCTATCTATTAACAGTTTCAAAAACCACTTAATACGATTTTCGGCTATTTCGCGACCTATTACATTTAGACTTTCGCTTGTAATATTTTATATAATAACGAATACGTGTCTTTTAAAAATAATTTAAAATTTCGTGACATTCAATTAAATTTAAAGTTTTGAATACACTTCCATAATAGTGGAAAGTTCTCTTTTTATAAAAGCAACTATTATTTTTCTTTTCGTCGTGAGCGGGCGAAAAGCGAGTTAAATTTCCCTTTCTGAGCGCGCGTTCGTTGATAAATGCAGGTTCGTTAGTCGTTTCAATTCTCATTTTCATGAGAACTCCACTGGAAAAAAATCCGAGATTTTACCCGGCAACAACGCGTCTTTGATTTAAAACCTGACGAATTGCTCTCGTATGTTAATGCGATTATTGTTCGTTTTAAAGCCGTGTTAGTTTCTCGTTTGACAATAAACTCGCATTGGATTGAAAAAGTGCACGAACGGTCTTTTTTATATAAATGCGAAAGGTTGATACCTTTGATTTTATGTAAGCACAGTTAATGCCTGTTAAAATTAATGAGCTTTTGTTCAGGGATGGTTATAAGCAGAGTTAAAAACATTCTAAAATAAAAAAGTTTTAGCATAGTACTTAAGGTCACGCTTTTCTAATTTATATTGGAAAACAGTTAATTAATGTAATTTGGAACTCAACTATAGATGCATTTAAAGTTAATTGACGAAGGAGATACTTGTTGAAACTTCATTATAACGCTAAGAAATAAGTAATTAAACTTCTAGTTTCAAAAATTCTTTTATTGTAAATACCACTACAATATTGTTTCGCCATACAATGGCTTTATCAGGTGGATGAAATAGTGAATATGTACAATACAAGTGTACAAATATGTACAATGTGAAAATTATTGGAGAAATGGTGGTGGAAAAATTTTTACAATCTTAAATTTAGTAGAGGGGAGTTGTTTAAATCTAGTTGGTCATTTAAAGCTAATCCTAAACTATTGTATCTATTAATTTCTAAGTTTTCTAACAGGTTAAGTTTTTACTTTTTTCTTGAATGTGTAAAATTTTGAAATCTATATTAAATCTACGATTGATATCTATACAATGACTTGCGAAAGTTGAATCTGTTTTCTTTTCTTTATGGCTTCTCTCGTGTGCTTTCATCCTAATTTTGAATGTCCTCCCCGTTTGTCCTATGTATACCTTATTACAATCTTCTCATGTTAACTTATATACACCAGAGTTTGATTCTTTGTCTATTTTATCTTTGTTGTTTTTAATAATGTTCTGTATAGTATTGTCTGTTTTAAATGATATATGTTCGTTATTAAGTTTTTTAATGAAAGTACCAATTTTTTCCGAAATTTTTCCTAAGTAAGTGATTGAATTATAGGAATTCATTATCTTGTATTTTAATTTTGGATAAACTAAGGAAAGGGTTTTAGATTTTTGTTGGCTATTTAGGATGTTATTGACAATATTTATAGAGTAACCAATGTTTAATGCTATTGTGTATATTCTATTTAGTTCAAGGTCGAAATTACTTTTACTCATAGGTACATGAATTAATCTATGTACCATTGATTGGTATGCTGATAATTTGTGTGTTATAGGATGAAAAGAACTAGCGTGTATTATGGTATCTGTATGTGTTGGTTTATGGTATATAGCGAACTCGTGTTTATTAGTTTTGTGTGATATTGTTAAATCTAGAAAATTAATGCTTTTATTTATTTCTGTTTCTATAGTAAAATTTATTTTGGGGTGAATAGTGTTGATATAATTAAGTAAAGGTTTTTATTGTCTATCTGAACCGTTAAAGCAAATTAATATGTCATCAACATACCTAAACCAATATACACAATTACCAAACAAGGGATGTGTACTAATTATAGTTTCTAAATTATTCATGAAAATTTCCGCTAATAAGGGGCTTAGTGGGTTTCCCATTGCTAGACCCTCTGTTTGTTTATAAAATTTATTTTTAACTTCTTAGCGTTATAATGAAGTTTCAACAAGTATCTCCTTCGTCAATTAACTATCTTAACAATATATGGTTCTGAGATTGATCTTAATTAGTTCAATAATAGATTCCCTTTAACAAATGAAATTTAAACATTCCTGTTCGCCAGAATTTACTAAGTAAAAAAAGAAATATTGAAAGACTTTGACAAATGTTACGGGCAAATACATATTTCCCTATATAAAACTGAAATAACTTTATAATAATGCTTGATTCGTTCGGGCGGGAAAAGTATCTTGTTTTCGTCGTAGAAACCAAGAAAAACAATATAAGAAAAAGAAACTACTCAAACCGAGTTTTGATTTCGGCGACAAACAATTTCTATCATGTGGATTTATTTTGCCGAAGAAAAGAAATTTAGGTGATATTTCAACAAAATAAACTCCAAAGGCATCTTCGGCTAGAATTCAGATACGGCGTGCAGAATAAGATGTACGAGGTGCATTCAAGTTCTAAGGCCTCCGATTTTTTTTCTCCAGACTGGAAAGAGATAGAAGCATGTGCATTGTTTCAAAATGAGCGTGCGTTCGTTGTCAATACGTCACAGAGATGGCAGCACTGTTCGGCAGATGGAATTGTAGCGGCAGCGTCGAGAATGAGAACTGTTTTAAATACTTAAAACGGCTACGTTTTCCTTACTTGAACAGCGTGCAATCATTCGTTTTCTGAATTTGCGTGGTGTGACACCAATTGAAATTCATGGACACTTGAAGGAGACATGTGGTGATGGAGTTATGGATGTGTCGAAAGTGCGTTCGTGGGTGCTACAGTTTAATGAAGGCAGAACATCGTGTGACAACAAACCGAAACAACCTCGGGCTCGCACAAGCCGGTCTGACGACATGATCGAGAAAGTGGAGAGACTTGTTTTGGTGGATCGCCGAATGACAGTTGAACAGATCGCCTCCAGTGTTAGCATTTCCGTGGGTTCTGTGCACATAATCCTGCATGACGACCCGAAAATGCGAAAAGTGTCCTCCAGGTGGGTGCCACGAATGCTGACGGACGACCACAAGGCTGCTCGTGTGGCATGTTGCCAAGCAATGTTGACGCGCAACCAAGGCATGAATGGGAATTTTCTTTTCGTCGATTGTGACAATGGATGAGATGTGGATGCCATTTTTCAATTCAGAAACAAAGCGCCAGTCAGCTCAATGGAAGCACACAGATTCACTGCCACCAAAAAAATTTCGGGTAACCGCCAGTGCTGAAAAAATGATGGTGTCCATGTTCTGGGACAGTGAGGGCGTAATCCTTACCCATTGTGTTCCAAAGGGCACTACGGTGACAGGTGCATCCTACGAAAATGTTTTAAAGAACAAGTTCCTTCCTGCACTGCAACAAAAACGTCCGGGAAAGGCTGCGCGTGTGCTGTTTCACCAAGACAACGCACCCGTAAATCGGGCTAACGTTACGCAACAGTTTCTTCGTGAAAACAATATTTTACAAAATAATTTTGTTCCAGGCACGTTTCTAGGAGCTGTAAGATTTCAGTCTTTGTCACAATGTTCGTGTTTCTACGTTCTAGTTGTAAAGTAATTAAATCTATTACCTCCTGGGGTGGGATACTAGTGAACAAATTCGAGACATCAAAAGAAATGAGTTTACATTTGTTTGGTAATAGCAAATTTGAAATGTTGTTAATTAATTCCTGGGAATTTTTAACGGAGAACTTAAATTTGAATTTAGTGTGTGTAAGAATTAAATCTATTAAGTGTTTGGACACATTTCTACAAGGTGCTTTTACGTACGATACTACTGGTCGTATGGGTGTATTTTCTTTATGTAGTTTAATTAAACCGTATAATTTGGGAGGTAGGGGATTCATAGTGGTTAATATACGTTTTTGAGTGTTATTAAAAAGAGAACCTGATTTTTCTATAGTTTGTTTAATCTGTTTTTGAAATTTGTTAGTAGGATCAGATTTAAATTTTATGAATGAATTATTATCGAGGAATTCATGAACTTTATGTTTGTAGTTTTGATTCCGGAATTGCTATAACTGTATTTCCTTTATCATATATAATATTGTTACTAGTCGCTTTCTGTTTAATTGATTTAATTATTTTATTTTCAATATTAAAATGCTTAGTAGTACGGTAATTTTCTAGAATATGTTTAGCTGCATATTTATTTCCCTGGTTATCCTTTTACTTATTTAAGGCTAAATCTGTTTCTACTGCTAAGATTTCTAAGTGTTTATTATTAATGTTAGGGGTTAAGTTGTATTTGAAACCTTTAGATAAAGGATTAATTTCTTCGGTTTTGAATTCTACATCCGTAAGGTTTTTAGATCGTTCATAAAAATTAATATTTTGATTTATATTGTGAAACAAATATACCAAGTGTTTTATTTAGTAAATTATTAATCATGTTTCACCAAGAGCCAACCGTGAATTCTATACATTATATTATAAGAATCGGTATGCCTACCTCTACCCGTCTCTCTCATACAAAAATTTGCCACGGCCCCTGGCAACAACTGTATACGGGCGATGCCGTTCCAGTTACGTTAGTACATAGTTCATTGGATTGTCATTGCTACCACTATCAAAATGACGCTGTAAAACAAAGCATACCACGTGCATTATGCTGAGTTTACTTACTGCGCAACTACGAGTTATCTCGTAATATGGCGTATGGAACCGAATTAGTAGACTGTGTGATACGAGATATTAGTTTGATTTTTTTCTAAAAGCTACCTTGCTACAAGTAAAAACTCAAAGTACACTTTCATTACAATATAAATGACGCAAAAATTCAGTTAACATATTTTGCCTCAGGGGACCACCTTTCTTTAACAGGGCTTGGTAGTGAACGTGTTAAAAATTAATAAATATTTATATATGGATAAGAATAACAAACTTTGTGTTGAACTTTCTGTGATATCGTTAAATAGTTCGAGTTTGAATATAACAAAAGAAATATAAAAGATTTCGACAAAGTAGTAAACTGATTAAGTTGCGAAGATAGAAATCGATTTGGAGCTTGATAAAATATTCCTGACCTGTAGAACAATTGGAATTGACCTATTTAAATATAATCTACTTCTCATAAATCATGAGTGCGACAAAATCTCCGGCAAAAACTTTTCTAGCATCTCTCTCTTACAACGAAACTTACCTCCTTCCGAGGTAAAACTTCCATAATAATAGTTTATTATTGATTCGTGCCGTTTCTTCCATCTCCCTGTTCTCTACAGTATCAGTCAACAAACCGCCTTCTAAATTTACATTCATAATGGACTGTCGAGATGAATAACAGGGGAACGCGAAAGAAAGGAAAATAGAAGAGGAAAATCATCCCACAGGTGGCGAATTGATTTTTATTAGCCTCAGAAAATTTTAGAGGAAAAAGAATGGAAAAAGAGAATAGAATGAAATAGAAACGCCTCGAGAATACGACATTTTTACTAAAAAGAGAACAGATATGTGGATGTGTTATCATAAGACGAGGCTAGAAACGAAGGCAAAGACCGTCAAATATATTTCGCTGATGTAACAACTTATTTTTCTGCGGGTGCTGAATTCGATTTGGTCCCACATCGAAAATTTATGCCATTCGCGTTTTTCACAGGGATTACTAGTTTGTAAGTCGGTCCGTCGGCAAGCGGCATAAAATTCGGAGAAAGTTCTTCCTTTTACCCCCTTCGGCAACTTACGAAAGACGTCACTTGGGTCAAAATATACAGCCTACATATTATTATTGTTGTCTCTGCCACTTCAAGTTCTTTCTGTAATGGTCAAATATGAATTTCCACGCATTTGAAGGCATTTCGTACTTATACGTCAAAGACGAAATGTGATATCTTATTCGTTTCTTTTTTCGCTAAGGAAAGTGTTTCTCTGGAGATGGACGCCCGCGGGCAAACTTCCAAGAACCTCCTCTTCCCGTTTTCAATTTCAGATGGTGTCTTGATTTATTTAGACTTGCTTTCTTTTTCACATATCTTGGTGTTGTTGGAAATGTCGACTTTAACTTTTCGCATAAAGTCACTGTAAAATATAGGCGAATAGTACTTTCTTATATCGAAAGTAAAGGTGCTTTTTCACTATTTTGGATTGTTTAATTTCTACTACGTGTTATAAGAATTAATTTGAAACGTTTCTAAAAGATATTTCAGTTTTCAATTAAAATTAAATTCTTTTATATAGCTGATATTTACTTACAAGCTCTGTTTACCCCTTACACGAGGGCTGCTGGCAATATTTCCGAAAACGAATATGAAATTTAGTAAATGACTTTGATTGTTTTCATAGTATTCGAATTTTGCATGAATACAGCCTATTCGAAGCATTTTTTTTTCTTTGAAACTGATATTTTTAACAGTTGCTCCATGCGACAAAAATCGCTCACCACAGGTTTTATTTTTGATGTTTGGAAACAAATTGAAATCCCAAGGTAATAAAAATATGGGCAATAATTTATTAATTGAACATTTTTACTGCCTAAAAATTGACGGTTTGACATGGTTAGCGAAAGCTGTCGTTATCGTGATGGGGAATAGTTCGTTTTGAAACACCCAAACAGTGGACTGTTATTAATTATGAATTTACAAAAAGGTTGAACGTTTCAAAAATCAGTTGTTTTTAAAGTTGCCGTGTTTTCTTCGCTCGTGGTGACTATGGTGTCTTCCACTGCGTTGAGAGTTGCTTTGTTCGGGCTCATACCCGTACACGTTCGCCGCCAGTAATGGTTGTGGTACTGAAGTTCGTATCCCTTTCGGCAATTTTTTTCAATGAACGGTGCCATTTTTGTTCATTGCTGAGTAACTACGGCACAAATTTTGCAGCTAAATGCCACATGTTGAGTTCGCCGGATTGGCTAATTAGATTATAGAATACGCTGACAAACGCCGTACGACAAGACAACAATGATACAAATGTCATGGATTATTTTCCTTCGGTCTTGCAAGATAGCATAACGCACTTTTCCACCTTTTTTAAATAGAAGTTAATGCACGTTCTATGATTATTCACATCAGACATTGTAGTATCGCAGAATAACTTAAACAGAACTCAATCAACTTGAACATAAAAATTGTTTATCACCACCTAGTAATGTACCGTTTGACAGACTAACTTAGTATAGAAGTACCTCATAACATTTAGAGCTATAGAGCTGTGCTACTATCACTTCGGGCCCTATATTGAAATTCCGGAAATTTCTGGATAGCATATTGTACGACATCCTTGTTGACTATAATATAATTAATTTTCTAAAACATCCTTTTCATGCCGAAAATGTGAGGTTCACACAATGCTATAAGTTTGACAATATTCTTAATGGTGTCTTAATGTAGATTATATTAAATTCAGTTTCAATTATTGGATCTTCGTAGTTCTTGTAGGCAAAGCATCGGCCTCACGTCATTGCGACCTGCATATTCTATCAGTTCTACTAATTTGTTTCATATACATCGAACCATTTTCGGTTCTATATTTTTCTGTTTCTAAAACAGCTGGTATACGATTTGAACCCTCTTCAATATAACTTCAGTGTAGATTGCAGTATTAAACCGTCTTCCTCGAAGCTAAGAGCAGTATTATCTTATTCTGATGTGGCGTATTAATTGATAATTACTTGTTTGTTTTGAATCTTGGTAAATATATTAGTTCCTCTTTTCTTTTTTTCGCACTGTGCACTAGGGTGGAGCGATAATGTATGAATAAAAAAAAATTTTTGTTTTTTAAAATGGTATAGCGATCTAAAGTTGCATTTCAATGAGTAAATTAAACGTACGAAATGTTACCTATTTGTAATGATGTTTTGAGATGCCCCAACACAATTGAAATTTAAAAAAAAATTACCTATTTTTCATATTGTGATCAAATTATATATTTTATTTGTTAGGTCAATATCTTATATTTTTTATACAGATTTAAAGAAGCGAGATACAAGAAATAATGGTAAACTAGATAATTATTCAGAAATACAATAATTATATATTAAATTGTTTTTTTGTATCAAAAGTAGGCATTTGTTGACGTGATAGTAGCCTTGCCCTGATGAAACCGTCTCATTTATTTTTTCCACAAACTGCACTTGAAGCTTCTGTCACCACTTTGATGCAGCGCTCAACGGCTTGAGTATGGCATGGAAAATCTTCAATTTTTTGACATGTGCCGAGACCGTCTTTGACAATGGCTTTCAGGTCGTCATTAGATAAATTTAAAGTCAGAGGTGGCTCAGTTATCTCACAGTCTCGCCACGTTATAATGTCGGTATAATCTTCAGCATCGAAATTAAATGAAGGCAGTTTAAACGTTCGAAGCCCTGGAGCTTTCTCACTTCTTGCTTTTAAAATTCATCGATATGCTAGATCTCGTATGATTTCCCTTTCATCTCCAAGCATAGAAATAAGAACATTTTCTGGGTGACCAAAAAAATGCATTTCGTTGAATTACCTTGTCAATGACCTTCTTCATATCGGCATTCAAATAGCGACTCAGACTAATTGCTTGCCACTGGTGCTTTGCTCCGTTTATACACGAGGGATTACATTTTATTCTAAACCACATCGGACCATAAACTCTCATCCCGTACGTGGATAATATCACCAATTTTTCTTCGGGGTCCGGTTTAGTAGCATATAATCTTAGAATTCGATTTGCTGTTGTAAGCCATCTAGAGTGGTTGAGAGATCTGTATGACACGCCGATAAAACTAAAACGTCTAGCTTATCGCGCCATTTGAGGACACATATTCCCTTTTCATTTTCTTGAGCGAAAACCTCACCTTTTTTTCAGTTTTTTGTTTATCACTTCAGTCGGGTTTCCTTTCCGGTTCGCACGCAATGTTCCTAGACATTGCGTTTTGTGATCCAGAAGTATGTGTGCAAGCTGGAGACTTGTGTACCAGTTATCTATAATACATAGTCTGCCAGTTTGTAAGAGATCTTTTGTTAATTTGAGGACAATGTGAGTAGAAACGGCCAACGAATTATTTGGTGTTTTCTCTTTTCCTGCATAAATACTGATATTCCAGGTATACCCGTTAGCGCAGGAAACTTTAAATAATTTTATACCGTATCTATGAGATTTCTGTTAATTGTATTGTTTGAATACTAATCTTCCTTGGAAAGGCACAATACTTCATCAAAACAACACAAAAAGTTTTACCAGGTGCGTATATCGTTTGATATTTTTTTGTGAGCATGTCTATAAGCGGTTGAATCTTATATAAACGGTCTCCATCAGGAGAGTGTTCATTATCTGAAAAGTGTAGCATCTTGAGCAAGATTTCGAATCTATTACGACTCACAACGCTGCGAGAAACTTCTGATTTCAAAATTCATTTATGAGACCAATAATCGCGGAGGTTGTTCATATGACCCATGCAGCCAAGTAGACCTATCAAATGCATAACCTATGCCCGAGCTGTCGATTGCCAGTTTTGTACACGAGATTTGTTTGAAATGTTGTCATTATTTATAATAAATTGTGTGGCATAAAGGTTGGTTTGATCAACTATGATATCAATTATGTCAAAATCAACAAAAGCTGAATAATAGTCACTCGCATGGTGACCCACTAGAGCAGCATGCCATTCTTTTTTTATTCCACTTTCAAAATTTTCATCAAATTGCAGGTGATTTCCTACGGGAGAATCCCAGATTGATTGTGTTAGATTATAAAGTGATGGTTCAATATAGGGTTCAGTTAAATTTTCGTTCTGAGATGAAGTGCTTTTAGTGGAAATTTCATGATTTTCTGCCAACTGCTCGTGTTCGACTTCTTCCTCAAGTTCACGTCTTATTTCTTCATATTCGCTTTCTATTCTTTTTACGACACGTTCACCATGATATATGTGGGAAGGTCCCGGCATATTTTCATTTTCTAAAGTTGATGATGACTTAAATTTTATCTTTTTTTTAGGTATTTCACAATCACTATTAGTAGAATAGTTGTCTGAGTTTGAGCTCTCAGGTAGACTAAAACCTGAATCTACGTCGGAGTCTGCAGAATATGGCTCACTTGACGAACCATCGTCTGATGAAAATTTTTAATTATAAAACATCTAATAACTAAATTTTGAAAACTTACCATTAGAATACTGCTTCTGCTGTAAAGCTAATTGTAAAATTCGTTTACCACGACTTTACATTTCTTCATAAAGGAAAATAAACATATCGACACTCCGCACTTATCATTGACTAAGTAGCCTCTTTCTGATTTCATGTCATAACTCGCAAAATTTCATCGGCGGACATTTCGGCAATTGCCGTGTCCGCTCGGCTGGACGTCACTCTCAGCAGTCACCGGTGTCCGTCAAACTTTTCGCTGGGCCACAGCGGACACCGTGTTCACTGTCAGTTTTTGATATTTTGAGAGTGTATTTTTTTTCAAATTGTGTACTGTCGTTATAAAATGGACAAGTGTATAAGAAATAGCAAAAAAATGCTTTGATCCAGGGTGAATGTTTACTCGCATCGGCTTGGCGCGGAACCTGTTAATTAATGTAATTAATTAATACAATACAGTTATTTTAATGAATAAAATAAAATTAAAAAACCCTTACCACAATAGAATTTAATGATTCTAAATACGTATTTCTACAACCACGTTGTCATCTTCAGTAGAAAAAACAGTGTAGCACTTGATCGCACAAAAACACTCACAGAAGGATTGTTCTGAAAGTCTTCTAGTTTAACACTAAATTCTCCAATCTTAAATGCTACAAAAATTACCTACATTTTGGTAAACCCCACCTATTCATGCAAGAGCATTAACCCATTATTTGTAGATTCTATAGAAACACCGTTTAAAAATACTTTAAAAGCCGTAATTTAACATACATTAAGAATCCAATTATGAAACTAATCCTTAAATTATGTTGAAATATAAATTTGGAAATTAATGTTGAGTCAGAATATTTTAATGGCAATTTAATGAAACGAATTTAAAAATAAATTCCATGAATTCGAATATTTTTTAATGGTTTTCCTATTTTTCTTGCTTTAATAACATCTAACTGTCAATTAACTCAAATAAAGAAGAACCTGGTATAGGACCAAAATCTGCGTTAATTACGTTATTCCTACTTTTAAAGATAAAAATGCTCTCAAAACTATCTAATTCGCGGGGGCGTGTGACGTTTTTTATTAATCTCAGACAGTCAAGATGTTACGTTGTGATCTGATTCAAGAATATGTCGGGCAACACTTGATTTTTCCGGTCTATTGAATCTAATATGCGAAACATGTCCTTTATAACGAGCTAGAATCGAACGTTTTGTTTGGCCGACATATTTTTTTATCACAATCCTTACAATTTATTTCATAGATTCTAGATTTGTTGTTTACCTCAACTTTGTCTTTCGCGTTGTCTAAGAGAGATTTTATGGAGTTATTCGACTAAATGCTACTTGAACATTATACTGTTTAAAGGTTTTACTTAAAATTTTCTTAGTTTCGTGAAACGGTAAACTAATAAATTTTTTGTTCGAATCAATTTGAGGTAGCAAACGTGTGGAATCCTCAATTGTTTTTCTTACTTTATGTTTTCTAAATAGCTTGTTTATTATTTCTGAATCGAAACCGTTGTAACTCGCGATTTTGTTAATTAAAGTTAATTCCTTTTCATATCTATCCTTTGTCAATGGCATGCTTAACAAACGATTGATAAGAAAATTGAAAGAGGCACTCTTGTGCTGAAAAGTATGGTTTGAATCTGCGGTTATAAATCTGTTGACGTTGGTTTCTTTTCGGTAAATATCAAACTCTAAGTTTTTGTCATTCCTAATTACTAAGGTATCTAAAAATGGTGAACCTCCGTTGTTTTCCTTTTCAACCGTGAATTGAATACTAGGAAATTTTGAATTTAATTCTGTTACAAAATAATCTAAGTCGCACTTATTGGTATCAAAAATTGCAAACACATCGTCTACATACCTGACCCATATGTTTGGAAAATATTTGGCTGACTTTTTAAACTCAATCTCAAAGTGACTCATAAATAAATTCGCGATAAATGGAGATAAGCAATTACCCATGGCTGTACCCTGTTGCTCTTCAAAGGACTTGCCTTCGAATTGGAAGCAATTTTGGGCCATACAAAGGCTTGTTAACTGCAAATATTCATTTATTTTTTCCTTTTCAACGTGATTGCTGTGAAGTAATTCAGACAAATATTTTAACGTTTCTGGGATACGTACTGAAGGAAACAAGGACGTTACATCGAATGAAACCAAAATGTCACCATCTTCCAGTCGACAATCTTTAACTTTCTGAATAAATTCTAAAGAATTATTGACCGATAAACTAACTGGTTTTTCTGGTAATTTTCTGAATTCATTTACTAACCATTTTGAAATCAAATAAGTCGGTGAGTCAATACCAGCAACAATAGGTCTCATCGACTTACCTGGTTTGTGGATTTTAGGTAAGCAATATAACTTAGGCACTAACGGATTTGCACATTGTAATTTATAAAGGTTGGAATTAGTTATTAAGTTTGGACAATGTTTTAACGCGGCTTTAGTTTTACTTATCATTTTTGGTAATGGGTTCTTATTCAGTTCTACATAAGGCTCTTCAGAAATTAAATTATTAACTCTATCAGAATAATTTATTTTAATGTCGCTGAAAGATTGTCACTGCTTTCACCTGTGGAATTTCTTGTTAGATATTCAGTAAGCGTTTTATTTTTGTTTATTTCCACTTACTTTGTTGTATAAATATTAATGTAACTTTGAAAATAACGCTCTCTGAGTGTACAAACACATATCATTTATTTGTAAGAATAGTCAATTATTTAAATTCTAAGTTATTGATTTATCGCCCATATTAATATATGTACATATATTTACTTTTAAAATTTCCATGGAAAAGTTTTTACAAAATACGTTTCTTTTTGTCTTTGCCGGAAATGAGTAAGGAAAACAAAATTTTTTATGTTTCCATAGCAATATACATAATACATTTATGAAGTTTTCCTATATGAAATGTTATTGTATCACGATGTACTCGGTTTATTCACTACATCACGGGCAAAGGCGAAAAAAAAACGAAGAAAAACCAAACAAAATAAAAATTCCCTATTTTAGTAGCGTGTAAAAAATTGATGGATTTCTTTTCGTGGTATACACAAATACTTTGACGCATTTACAAGGTCCCGACGGTAAACCACCATAAACACGAGCACAATGACGACCCTCGTCCTGTACCACCCAAGAAAAGGGATTTTCCACAGTCCACACATACAAAAACTTTTTCTACTTCACTTTCAATTTTGTCCTGACATGATTTATTTAAATTTCTACGTCGTTCCCTCTTATTGTCTCGCGCATCTTACCTCTTATACGATAACAATATTGAATTTAACTTTAACGCGAAGAAAGAAGAATGCCCCGCAATCAACGATAAGCAGATGGTTTGATGGTAATTCCGTGTCATTTTTCTGGATCGAAATATTTACAGAATGCAGATTTGAGTGACCTAGTTGAAGACCGGCTATTATGTAAAAGCGTAATAAGCTTCTATAGCCGTGAAGCTTTTACGAGATGGCGTAAAACACTTTCGTCAACACAAACATGTTAAGATATTTCTGTCATTGTTATGTGAAAGCTCTTGAAACACAGAAGACAACGATTTTAGTATACCAATTTATATATACATATATGTTCGTAACAACCTACTTTTACAAGTTAGTTTCTTCTGTTCCTTTACTCATACTTTGTTTTATTCAGAGTTTAGTTTGTTTGCTTTTGATATTCTCTCTAACATGCGATAACTATTTGTTTTACGTTTCGGTATAGTATTGTTGCTTACTAAGAAATGACAGCACTTAAAGAAACGGTATAAGAACAATAAAGTTTTATTATTATAATCAGGTTACAAGTCATTTTCTTTCTTATGAAAACAAATTATGCAATTGCATAAAGTTTATATTGTGTCTTGCTTTAATTCATTGTTATTATAGACTAATGAGAAGGATATTAGAATGAAATAATAGGCCAGAAACATGAATGTATAATGAATGCCCTCGTGTTTAAAGTAGTCATTTAATATATACCACCTAACTTGAATTACGTAATAAGAGTGGTGTTAAAATTTAACACTTGAAGGCCTGTAGTGTAGAGATGGACAGAATCGTTCCTTTTGTGGACTCGTTCCTTCTCGTTCCATTCTGCAGATGGAAGGAGTACAGAGGATTCGTTCCGTGGAACGATTATAACAACCTCGATGTTAAACAATATTAAATGCATATCGGAGTTGTAAGTCCGCCAATTGACACATTCATTTCGATATAGCTTTGTTGGATTGGAATGATTGCCTGCTTGTTCTATTTATTTAAAATATACAAAGGTAACATATACATATTTTATTACTAGTCTTTACTATTGAAACAAGCGACAATTGATGGAGTAGATAAGAACCCATTAAATTATTAAAATTAAATTCAATTTAGCTGCGTTTTTGTATATTTACCGCCATCTGGCTCGTTTTTGAAGGACCACCCGTATTGTTTCGTTCTTCGCATCAGCATATCTGGTCAAACGAAAGATCGCTTTTTTCGGCAAAGTCTCTTTCGTCCGTCAGATGTCACTTATTAAATAAGTGCCACATTACAGGATGAAATTTGCTTTATCTAGTAAGTGATTTCGGCTTAATGTCATATACAGATACAGATCTATTTATAAAGATTTGTATCATTTGTATACATTGCTTCACTAGCTTAACTGACGACGCGTATAGATGGCAGAAACATATGTTTTAAACAGAAGTAAATGCTGAAAATACGAGGTATTGTCCAAGTATACAGTTACAGATATGTAAATTATTTACATGTCTGTTTCATAATAAATTTAGGAATATAAGGGGATAAACATAATTCTAACACAAAGTAAAATATTTTATAAGTATAATTACCTATGGCTTGGCTATTTATAGTTACTCTGAACTTGTCTGGTTTTGCCTGAAATTTTGTGTGACTGTTGCGTATTTGCGCGTCTGGTCATCTTACGCAAGTTAAAGCTTGCAAAGATACATGCTGGGACTTGTTGGTGTGGGGTTACTATATATTTGCGGAAAGGTGGAATTTCTGGTTAATTCCCGGATGCACGTTCATCCGAAAAGCATACATCATCATCATCATTAGATTATCTCGCAGAGTTAGAAAGCCCATCCGACTATGAATCTGGAAATGCAAATGACATTCCTAAAGACGATGAAAGTGAAGAATATTTTCCTGTTAATAACAAAAGTGGAGAAGCTGATATATTGTATCACTTTTCACTCAACGCACATCTGGTAAAACTACAAATAATATTACAGTGCATTCAAAACGAAAAAGCTACATGTGTTTACCAGTAGGTAATAAGCATATTTCAAAATCTGGGATTGTTTGGGAAGTTGTGAAGTCGTGAAATTTATAAGCGGGCCATATGTGGGACGAAGAAATATAATTCGAAAACTCCTGGGTCAACTTCGTATGCAAAAAGGTGTGTATCTGGTAGCTCCGTACTACATTTATTTCGATTATTTGTTGAGATAAAACAAAACCTAAGTCACGAAACCAATGTTAAATTAAACAATGCGGAAAAATAAAGCACCTGACGTTCCACATGTAAGAAATACGTTTGCGGAAAATGTGTAGGTAGTGTAACAAAAACTGTTATCTGTTTGAACATTAAAGATTGATATGTTCATGACTTGAGCTATGAAACAAAATCTCTGTTTAAGTTCATTTTTCATTAAATAACATGAGTACTTATTTCAATAGAATGTGTTTTTGTATATCTTCAATTAAATATACAAAGTATACCATAAAGCTGTGTTTTTTATTCAGCGGTCAAAATGACCATTCACGATAGATATATGTATTTTCAAGATCCAGCAGTTCCAGTGTTAAAGAATATTTCAATATGAGGTTGAATTTTATCTCGAAGGAAGCAAGCAGAACCTTGTCTTGTCTTCCGCATGCTACTGACCGCCTGTTTAAAATTGTCAGGCATAAATGTGGAGTACAAGTCGGTATTAATAATACGATGTTCTAAAATCAAATCATCTAACAGAATTACTTGAGAACCCCACAAAATATTACCAAAACTTCACTTGGTGATAATACCGTTTTTGATCTTTGAGCTCTGGAGGTGAGGTGTAGCATGATTGCATGCTAGAATTTTTTTTGCGTAAGGATTGAAATAATGTATCTAATTTTAATAAGTAATAGGAACTGAGTCTATACATAACAAGTATTCATTTGAAGCAATTTATTTAAACCAGAATCGACGCAAGATTATTTTATGCACTAACTGATATTTGTGATTAACATTATCAAATGTCATTTGGATTTACGTTTACGGAACAACAAACACATACTAATATATTTGCGTCTTATTCTATCAAAATTTCAAAGTAACCTAGATTGACTTTTCAAATGAACACACGTTATATTCGTCCCTACTCTCATGTCGTTGTAGTAACGAAGAAGCAATTTACAAACTGAACAATCATAGATGCACCTATCGTTACAATAATAATAATAATAATCATTTTTATTATTTGATCTACTTTTACCCTTTGCCTTGCTGAATAAGGCCATTGACTTCATTTTCGCAATTAACCGAGGCTGCACCTTGTTGTATAGCGGTTATTTTTCACACATATTTTTCGATCTCTAAAAGATTTTGGTCACTCCAAACAAAACTTCTCGAGTTTCATACTGTGCTTGAAGTCTTGTAAAGTTTTAATCTTGGAAAATTTAGAAGTTTATTTATATAGCCTTGAATCCTGAATACGTATTTCGCCAACTAAGTTGTCGTCATTGGGGGTAGAAAAGGTATTGTACTCAAAGTTCTTGCACTTTGCACAAGTAAAGCGCGTTACTATATGATCAACGTTTGAATACAACGCGGGTTCCAAGTGTAAACGTTTTTCTATTATTGGTGATGATAACTTAGTTGTCGAAATATGTATCTAGAATTAAAGATATATTGTGGTAAAGGATTTTTAAATTAACCTTTGCAGAATGAGACACGGCCTCCGATTCATTCAAATTTTGAGAAATTTGATTATTAGGTGCTGTTCTACATTAGAATGGACAGAAGCTCCTAACATTGCAATTATAATTTTGAAAATAATAAAATCAAGAAACCATTGCCACGTATATCTTGATAAATGCCGCGGTTAATCTTTACCAATTTAAATTTTTGAAATTGTTTTCATTGGGATAATAGTCCCTAGTTAAATTTTAACAGTTGAAGTAAAAAAAGATCAACTCTTAACTTTTCAATAGACGTACGTGAGCCATTTCCTAACATCCTGAATGGAGGAATAAATATCTAATTTCTAATCCTTCAGAACTTCAGGCTGACCTAATCCTTCCACGCAAGCAACGGTTTCGATTAAATAGGTTTCGCACAGACCACGAAAGGTGCAATTCAATGCTGTATAAATGGAAACCATAAAATACTAGCCTCTGCAACTGCGGAAATCTGGAATACACTATGGCCCACATAATAACCTACTGCCCTAATAGAAGTTTTACTGGTGACATCCATGAGTTGAGTAAGGCAATTCATGCAGCACTCGACTGGTTGAAAAATTTAGATATTTGTACATAAATTGTTTTTGTTAACCACAATAAAACTCAATAAACTCTAAAGAATTTTTGACAATTAAAAGAGAAAAATAGTGTTAAACGTAGCGTTTTTGGCTAGGGTATAACCTTTGGGATATGCTCTTCACCAAATGACCAATGCAATAACACTGTTATACCACTGACGATTTGGTGAAGCGCATACCTCCCAAGGTTGTACCTTAGCTAAAGACGCTATGTTTAACATATTTTTCTATTACAAGTTGATCTACTGAAAATGGCTTCATAGTTGCCGATATACTTATTTAGAGTTTATGGATTTATGGATTTTTCTTGTTTCTTTCTGTTTCATTCAATCCAATCATTAAAGCCACAATCTCCACCAATTCGGATTTGTTGTCATAAGTGATTTATACACTAATATCTAATCTTCGATTGTTTTTGCTCGTCATGCGAAATAAATAAAAACAGGCATTTCCCTATAAAATTTGGAAATAATTAATTTCTCAGTTTCGAAAATTAGAATATCTAGACGGTGAAACCTGAAAGATTGAATTGTTAATAAAATTTGCCGTAAGAATTCCATTATCTATCCTTATACGGGACTAAAAGTTTTTTAGAAAAATATATATTGTAAGAACATTAACAGTTAAATCATGAAAAAGCGTTTCATGACATATACCATTATAAAATATTCAAATCTCTTGCAGCTTTTTATATAGACTGTCGGTATACATTTATGTATTCAGTTACATTTACGAAAAGGCTGCGTGAAAGACAAATTACGCGAAAAGAAATTTAAGTTCAAAACAGAAGAGAGAAATACAAAACAGAGTCCATTAGAAGCACCACCTATTATTTTTAAAAGCTTCTCAGAATATATTATTATGAAAAAGTGGAAATTGACAGTATTTGACAATTGCAAAGAGTCCATACCCCTTGTTAAAACTTCTTCTTGGCTCGTATTATTTAACGCCATTATTTTTACCATCATCGTATCCATATTTTCTTCCATTCTTTGCTGTCTCTTCTGCATTCCTATTAATATGTCCATTATAATCTTATCCCTGTATACCCTGTCGTGCCACTCTTCATGTATGGTGTTTACTGGACCTATTCTTGCCCCTGCTTCTTCCAAAAGTTGCTCACTTCTTTGCTTTACTGCTGTTATATCTTCCATCTTTGTGCTCTGTTTCTTGCTTTCAACCAATACTGCTAGTGTTCGCCCCACGTTGGCCTTGCCAAAAATATGCTATGAATAGTGGTTTGTAGAATAAATGTGCCACCATCCACAACTAATCTTCCCATCTAGGATACTCAGCCGGTTCATTTCCAAAAATTGAGACTTCTTACTTCTCGGGTTCCAATCGGAAAGACGTGGAACTGCAATGTTATTTGGACGCCAGTAAATAGTTCACGATATGTTTTAAATTTATTTTACATAAGTTACTTATTTTAATAAATGAGCAGTAAAGTTATAGCAAGAATAAAACACAGAATAAAATTTAAACTGAAACTTTAATACAAAAAAAAAATCAAAAAAGAAAAAAAAACTGTTTTTATAATGTATAAAGATAATGTATTTACAATATACTCGAGGTAAAATGTATCCACTGTAAATTGACAGGTAAAATAGTAAAGTTTATTTTTAATTTCTCTCCAGAGAACCACACTGTATAATCAAATATATTGATACACGATCAAAATTTTTACACATGCGCAAACTAACATGTACAAAAAACAACCTTGAATCCCGTCGAATAAATTTTCAATTTATACTTATTACAAAGAAATGTTAATAATAATCTTTATTATTTATTTCTACTAATTAAGACTCTTAACTAATAATTTTAATACAATTGAAATACACTTTTAAAAACTTTTCTAATTAAGACGTCTTATCAATATAATTCTACTTACGTAAAAAAAATTATTGGAGACACGTTTACGAGAAAACGTTGTTTAACCTAATACTATATCCAAATTACGAGAATAACAATCTCGTAGAATTATCGGGAATAAAATATGAAATACCATCAACTATAATCACACTCAAAAAACAACCCGAACTAATTAAATTTATATAGAAGAAGCTACATCGTAGCGAAACATGTCGTCAATTTATTAATACATATAATAAAGTGTAACATATAATGTAAATTAGTATAAGTGTTTTACTTAAATCCCATTTACATTATGGATTTCCAGCAAATATCGGCCGATTCAATTAAAAAAAATTACTGATGGGTATATTTACTTCGAAAACCTAACTTCTTACATAATACCGGTATTAACATTAAAATTTCCATGGATTCATCTTATAGTAAACTCACGAATGAATTGAAAAATATTAATAATAGAAAAGATTGAAGGAATAAATTCCTAGTAATAATAAAGATGTTTTAAGAATTTATTAAAATAATTCAAACAGTCACGTTTCTTCCGGTTTTTAAAATATGTGCAGCTAGAACAATAAAAGAGGTTTTTATTGTCCATTCAAAACTAAATTTACATTATATATTAAACAATGGAAAACCTTTAGTAATTCTATTATACTAACGTGACATTATCAAAGAATATTCTAGCAACAGTTCACTTTTAAACTAATGACATGTAAAATTATGAAAAAAAGGGAGGGCCATTTAAAAGGTTACTAGAACGGAGTTTCTCATGGCAAATAAGTTATTTTTATCAAGTGATGTTTGGATTCGTTTGATTAATTCACACTAAATTTAATATAATTCAGATGTAAAGAAGGTCAAAGGGTTAGCTGCGTCGCGTAACCGACTCTAATACAAGTGGGTAGGTACATAGACACAAAATATTATTAAAATATTATTTTAAATATAAGGAACACTTGTGAATAAATTGGTTCTAAGTAGGTATAAGATATTCTAACGAACAATTTTTTTGACACCATCTGGCAAAAGAAATTGAAATAATATATCTGGATAATATTACGTGAGAAAATTTTCTAGGAAAATACGTTACCGAACTATATTTTGTCGAAAGAACTAGTTATGAATGTACATAAATATACATAATGTGCTTTTGCGACGTTTTGTATTCGAATGGTATTTTTAGGTCTTAATGTAGATATTCTAATTCAAGTTTTGTATAGTTTAGTCAAATGCTATTAGATAGTCTCTTATCTCTTTCTTGTGCCAATAAAAGTGTTTTTTTATAGATCATAGTAGAGACTCTTTTTTTCTTTGAATTAATACATTATTCTCGAAATGGTTCTCGTAAAAATGAAATTTTATCGACTACGTTTCTCCGAGGAGAACTTCACGAGCAGTTTTCCGATTATACGATGTATAAAATTGAATAGATTGCGGTAAAATTCAGGTCGTGACTTCTTAATAAAATTATTATTCATTTGTAAATTTGTATGTAAAACTTTTCGTTTGCCATAATTGTGTATTGCTTAATACAGAGAGATCATAAATGATTGTCATTGCCGCTCGCTCGAATTAACAAGAAACCGCTTCACACTATAGTAACTATTTTCAGTATCGTAGTATCGGAAGTTTTGCAATTTTATATGAATGTCATTGTGATATTATTTGATGACTGTAGCTCTTAAGTATGTATTTTAAGATTAGATAATGGAATTGGATTTAAAATTATTCTATCTCATCTACGAGAATCAGAGTTAAAATTTTTTATATCTTACATACGATAAAGGAACTTAGATTTAATTATGTAAGCCCAAATGTAAGATTGGTGATGGAAATTGTGCCGTAGATTTTAAAATACACAAAAAGAAAACAAATTTCTCTAATTTATTAATGTAACATATAACACTACAAACTCATAGACTACAATTTTAAATAATGTACAAACTTTACATCTTAATTTACATTTGAAATTACATACATTCAAAATGTGTACCATTATTATCAATATCTCTCTTCATACTTTCAAATACATTTATCAGCTCCTGGGGTATAATTGCTCTTACAGTTCGAGTAATTGCCTCTTTTAATTCGTCAATTGTGCGAAGTCGGTTTTTATAAACTTGGTTCTTCAAGAAACCAAACAGGAAATAGTCCAACGGTGTCAAGTTTGGAGACCGTGGTCCCCACCGTCCAGCATCCAGCACTTAAAATTCTGTTGTCAAATTGTTGAAAGTAATTTCCTGTATCATGGCTTGCGTTATCATGTTGAAAATAATCCAGTTCTTTTTCATCACTTGGTTCAGCAATAAATAATTTCTCTATAACGAGCACCTGTAACTGTTTATTAAAAAAATACTGTGCCAATTATTCTACGTAAACATCGCAATCAACATTCCCACCTTCGGATGCAACTTTTTGTTTGTGGAGTTTCAAGAATAGTATGGGAATTTTTTGTTGAACAATCACGATCATTTTGAAAATTCAGATAACCTGGTAATTAAAACCAACCCTCATTAGAAAAAAATGTTATATTTAATAGGTCACCATCTCCTAAATGTTGATAAATTCTTGTACCATCGATGCCTTATAAGAATTCAAACGTTTTTTTCAAAGATTTATGAGCAGTACCATATTATAAACCTATAATGAGTCAGACATCTTATATATGACAAATATTGTTGTATCGTGCATACCGGTTTGTTGAGCCAATTGCTGAAATGGTTTCGTTGGAGTTCTTTTTAATTGTCTACGGACATTCTCACACGCTCATTGTATCGTGAAAACGATGTATAATATGACATATATGTCGTATTAAATTATCTTCGTGAATTTTGTTATTGGCGTATTTTTCAACGAATTCATCAACGCGCTCCCGTACAGAATATTTATATTCTCCGTTACAGAAATATTATTCGAAGACAAACTTTTGCTGTTCAATAGAAAATGGTATTTCGAAAGATAATCTAATAAACTAACGGCTTAATTAAAAATACCCTTTATTCTGCAATGGACGTCAATGGAAGAAAAAATAACCAAAGTCTTTCAAATCTGCCTATTTTACTAAATTATAAATTTATAATTTAAATTTAATTTAAATTATTTTAAATATATACCTATTAAAATTAAACAGACTTTAAATCGCCGATTAACTAAATCTATTTTATATATATATATATATATATATATATATATATATATATAAATAGCTAAATAACTAATTTAATCTACTATATATGTATATATATTTAGTGTTTAGATAATTTCATAGCCGTTTATTAAATATAACAATTGATAAATTATTGGAGTTTTTCGGCTTTTATATGAAATATTTACAAATATCAAATTAGTATTGTATGCAATTGCAAAGTAAGTGGGGATGTAAACATTGCTGTCTCCAAATTACAAAGCAAATCATACGAAATTTTTAATTGCGACAGTCCGGCAAACTGTAGACTTGGGTTCGAGTCCCAAAATAGACAATATTTTTCAATTAAAAATTTCGTATGATTTGCTTTGTAATTTGTAGACAGCAATGTTTACATCCCCACTTACTTTGCAATTACATACATACTAATTTGATATTTGTAAATATTTCACATAGAAGCCGAAAAACTCCAATAATTTATCAATTGTTATATTTAATAAACGGCTATGAAATTATCTAGACACTTATATAGCTATGGAGTAATAATTAGCAATTTCAAACATTCAAATCTGACATCTGCTCTCAAAATACTGACATCTGCTTTCAATAACTGACATCTACTTTCAAAATAGGCATCTGCTTTCAAATCTGACGTTTACTTTCATAACAGACACCTGCTTTCAAAACAGACATCTGCTTTCAATAACTGACAATTGCATTCACTAACTGACATCTGCTATCAAAATTGACATCAGCTTTCAAAACTGACTTCTGCTTTCAACTTGACATCTACATTCAATAACTGACATCTGATTCATTAACACTGTTACTTTATAATGCATTTCTAAATAGCTTGAACCAAGGTCTATTGTGTCTAAGTGGTAAAAGCGACAGTCCGGCAAACTGTAGACTTGGGTTCGAGTCCCAACATAGACAATATTTTTCAATTAAAAATTTCGTATGATTTGCTTTGTAATTTGTAGACAGCAATGTTTACATCCCCACTTACTTTGCAATTACATACATACTAATTTGATATTTGTAAATATTTCATATAAGAGCCGAAAAACTCCAATAATTTATCAATTGTTATATTTATATATATAACTGCACAAATTTAGCGACAATTGCATGTGAGATGAGATTTGAATAATTCTCATTTCTCACTCCAATTAAATTCTATATATATATATATATATATATATATATATATATATATATATATATATATATATATACATATAAAGGCGACAATGCTAATGTGAAAAACTACATACCAATAGCAATTTAATCTAATATTACAAAAGGTTTTTGGAGCCAACATCTTTGAACATCTATCCAACTTTACTATTCTATGTAATTTTTATCTCTAAACTAACATGGATTTATGTGCAGACGATTGACGGTCTCTAACCTAGCTATATTGTCTCGAGATTTATGTAAAGTACTAGACGATGGTAGATAAGAGGATGTGCTCTATACCGAATTCTCCCGCATTTTCCATACATTAGAGCATGCTACTCCGAGGACAAAGTTAAGTTTGCTTGGATTCAGTAAAACTGGCCTGATATTCAAGAATTTCTACCATCCAAACAGACCTAACTATGTCTACAACCTTGATACATATCGACCACTTGTTTCCAATATCGAGTGTCCCACGGCGATCAAAGTTTGCACAATTTTAATTAAATACTTTTATTAATGACTTGATTACTTCTGTCAACTCCCCTGTAATTGGACCATATTGATGATTTGGAAATTTATCGCAGTGTTGATAATAGGCTAGATATAAATTTCCCATCAAATGAATTTTGACGTGATAAGCAACTGATGTTATTCATTAAACAAATTAAATTTGAAAATAGAGAAGTGCTATTTATACCATTCACTAGCTAAATAACAAAAAATAATTAAATTGAGCCCTAAAATACATGTGAAAGTTTTTGAGTCGTATTTGATGATCCTAGTTTCTCAGATCGTTACCACTTCTGCGTTTTGAGCAATCGGGTTTATTATTCGAACTTGTAAGAATTTTCGTAACACAGCAGCATTCAATTACCTTTCATAAGCATTAGTAAGTTGGAGTACGGTGTGGCGATATAGTACCCCATATATAATAGTCACATTAATAAGTGTGAATTTAAAGTAAATTTCTAAAATTCTGTAATTTCGAATTGACGGAATTTATTCTGTTCATGGCTTGAATTATACTCTACTATTTGAACGACGGAGATATGAATTATTTATTTAAAAAAAAACACATTATCTGTGGGAACATTTTAAAGAATTTAATAATAGGATTGACTCTTCTGCTTTGTCATCACGGGTTAGCTTTCAAAACTAATTTAGTTTTAAGAGCATTTTTACTACGTTCATCTAAAGATTTGAACTCGTAGATAACGAACAATGAACAAGATATACACTCTTCTCATTTCGCCCGAGAAGGCGGCATATCTGAAAGATTTCATCATATTAATACGTCAACACTTGAACGTTTTATAATAAACCTTGGTTGTAATACCTTTTGGGTATAGGTTAGCTATCTTCCTAAAATCTTTTGATAGTAATTTTTTGTGGAAGCCAATATGTCGACTTCTTAAAGACCTACTTCATGAATTCTATACTCATGTTCTGTTACGGTTATTCTGCTTTTTATACTTTGTTTAATAGTTTGTCCAATGTTTATCGTAACAAACATTGGTTTTCATTAGTAAGTTTTTATTTGGGTGACATCGAAAACCTATGTTCGCGAACTATTATTCAAATTCCATCTGGCTGTCTTTTTGTTGAGCTTCTTATAACTTTTTGATTATCATCTATTATTCTATGTATTAGTGTATTGGTAAGAGTCCTCTTCTGGTTAGGCGGTGAGGTGTGTGTAATTTCTATTCATGTGGGCCATCTTGTATATCATGTGTGACATTTTTTCCGAGTCTGGGAGATATTCCAGTATATCTAGTAGTAATGTCTCACTTCTATTTCCATCGTTAATTCACTTGATTGACGGGTATTTATACTTTATTTCAGAGAAGATTATATTGTTAAACAAACCGTGAACGTGTACAGAATTTGAATTTAGATTCTTTTTAATTTATTACCTTTAGTAATGATTTCTTTGAATTAATGTAAACTGGAAAATTACATGATAAGTAATTTTAAAATTAAATTTAATGACATGCAGTAGGAGCGATATCTTTTTAGTGTTGCATAAAATCAAAGATCGCGATTGCTTATCTGCGTTTCAAAATATTCTCCACAAAAATTGATAGACCTGTGCATTTGCTCAAACCAATTGTTAAAGCAGTTATTCAATTCCTCTGTTAGGACAGTCAAAATAGCCGTTTCGAAGGCATTTACTGTTTCTTCCACCGACTGAAATCGTCGACCACGTATTCCATTCTTGTTCTTTGGGAACGTAAAAAAAATTGTTGAGATTTGGGTCAGGATTTTATGGAAAATGATTTAATAATTCTGTTTTGCTCCTCCAAAAACTCAATTGTCTTTCGAGCTGTGTGCCAACTCGCATTGTCATGATGTAAGTTGATTCATCGGAGCACGCCAGTTACTTCTGTCAAACAAACAGCTGCGTGCCAATCCGCACCGTTCTTCGAAAACCGTTCTTCGATGTTGCAAAGCAATTGCTGCTACATGACCTGATTTTGAGACAAACATTCTGATCATCTTTTTCGACAAACTTCGCGAACTTTTATCGGATTCTCTTCATCTTGAAACACTCAAACAGATGTACGTTTATTTTCGAGTTCATAGACACAATCCATGATTCATCGCGACTCACGATACTATAGATGTCTTCGAAAGAACGGAAACTCGAAGTTTCCGTTAGCGAACCTGTTCAAAGGTTTTCGACACCAATTAACGCGAGCCGACTTTTGCTCCTTGGTTAAAACATGTGGAATCGAACGAGAAACTAACTTTGGCACACTCAGTTCATTATGTAGGGCCGTTCGGTTTGAGGTCTTTGAAATTTCCATGGATATCTCAATTTCAGGATTTGTCACATGTCTATCTGCCTTAATCAGGGGGCGCGCAGAACGATGTTTTTCTGGGTGATTGCTGCTCTTGGCGGATCTGGGATCGTTTCTGATACTGGGTGCGTCCAAGTTGGAATTCACAGTACCTATGTGAAATTGTCGATTGACGTGACGCTTTATCTTCAAAAGCAGAAACCAACTCGGATTGAGTTAATCTTCTCTGAAAGTTGTAAAAAATTATTGTGCGAAATTTTTCTCGCTTCATTTCAATTTTTCGACCAACTTATAAACTCTAAAAATTTAGATTTAGGTTAACGAACGATTGAAGTTAATTTTGAGGCCTGACGTCTCGCATACTATATGAGGCCACATGCAACAGCAAAAGACATCTCTCTTATAAACATAAAATTAATTACGTGATTTTGTTAAAATCAACAAAGCTCAATTACAAACTCGTTTATTTATGGTTAACAATTTGGTTAGTATAAAATATACATTATCATTTTTTTTTCAAGCAAATTGAATAAATTATATTAAACTCAAGTTTCCTTAAAAATTCCAAAAGAATCTTAAATTAATGGGGGCTGGTCTTGAACGAAAACATTTCGATTGTATTTAATTAGGTGAGTGTAAAAAAAAAGCCCGCGTCACGCACTGAAACAATTTTTCAATTTTTAATGAAGTCGGTAGTTTATTTTGTTTGTATATTCGTCTACATTTGGCGGTAGTTATTCTTGAATAATATATGTTAAAAATAACATGCTGTCCAATTATATAAGTACATAACATTTCTTAAAGTTTTATGTCGGTTTTGTTTATATTTTTAGAAGTTATCGAATCAGCGGTTAGACTTTCCATAAAAATTTAAGCTCACAACTGTACTTTATTATAACTTTCCATATGTAATGAAATTAATAGGATAAAAGTATATGTAGTAATATAGATAACATTTCGATCAATTTCATACGCAAAAATTAGGGATGAAGAGCCATCATTTGAAGAATTTTTTAAATATACAGAGTGTTCAAAAAATATAAGTACTTAAGTTATACTTCTTTTAATTGAGTTTACATTTTGAGATTCTATTCGATAACACGATTTCAACAAACTATAAGACTTGGGGTCTAAAATATTTAGCTTGATATTTATATACAAACGAAATAAGAATTTTTGTATTTTTAAAATCATAAATATTGCTTGATACTTAGGTATGATCGTTTAAATAAAAACTTTTACAATTACAAATGTAATTACTACAATTTATTTTATTTCTGGCGATTAAAAAAATTGCTTTTTGTCAAACAAAAAGTTAACGTAAATATTATAATTATTAAATTTTATCTTTCGTATCTAGTTTCTGTTATTCTGTTTTACCTTCTTCATTTACCTCGAATATTAATTGAAACTTGAAACAAACATATTCGTTAATTGTCAGTATTGGTCGTTTTTCTGAAGAACATAAATTTTTATAACCAAATTGTAATTTCAAAATCGCCAGAGAGTGGATGGAATTTGATTTTATTCAATCAACGAATGAAGTTCGAATTGAATACCAAATAGTTGCTGCCGAATACAATCAGTTCCGTAAAAATCTAATTTATTGTGTGATTTTGTTTTGTGAGACAAGGAGTGGTTAGTGAAAATGAAGGCAATGGATAACCTAATAACCGCACAGAGGAAGCAATTGAAAATATGCAGCAAATAACACTGGTCAATACAGTTTGCTTTTCCGTGTAGTTTATCTCTTTTGCCATGCTGATTCTGAATTTGATTTAAAATTTGGTCCATCACGTCAGGATTTTGAGGTATTTTTTTAAATAGTTTTTTAAAAAACGCCAGTTTCTGTTATGTATGTGAGAATTCACTACCTACCAGCATAAGCGAAATATTACATATTTAATAGAGAAGTTATATATTCACTATTTTGGCTTAACCATTTAACATCAAGATAAGCAATGGGCTCCCAGCATTTGTTGCGCACGCTATACTGTTACTCTAAAGGCCTGGTCAAATGGTAGGAAAAGCGCTATGCCATATGCAAGACCTATGATTTGGCGTGGACAAACGGATGATTCGCCTGATTGCTACTTTTGCTACACGAAAACATTCGGGCTTTCCAACAAGAATAAGAAAAACATTAATAATGCTAGTCTGCCCTCTGCTACTCGTCCCATTCGGAAGCCTTGCCAGCAGTGGCGGCTCTTTAATGAGAGCAAGTGAGCAATTGCACCCCCTGGAATTATGAAACAAAACAAACCAAGCGGCGACTAACTGTCAAATGATTTATGTATTATGTATTCATACTTTCATAGTTATTGACGAGGAACGTGGCACGCTACCAACGTACATACACCAATCGTCGTCACAGATATACTAAGCAATGCCCAACTTTTGCTCTGTTAAGGCATTAACATTACACTGATGGTGGGGAGAACTGTATTTTGCCGTACTTCAATGTCGTATAATACATAGCGTTGGAGCAACTGAACCAGACTGCTCTCGGGCGTTGTTACAATAATTCCGTGTCTTTTTTAGAGAACAACGCGTTTTCGCGTTAACGTATAATGAAAAAATCGCAGTAAAAAATCTTAAACGGCCGATGCCTCAATTATGTTTAGAAAATAAACAATCTGTTAAAGGTAAAGATGTTATAAGAAAATTCAAAATGAATATTTATCAGAAAAATGACTGGATTGTTTTCCGTGTCTTTTGTTTGGTGGTGAACCGTCTTGGTCAAAGAACGGAATAAAAGACTTAATTCATCTTAGTGCTAAAATTATTAAAAATGGAAATTCCGTAGGGCATTTGAAAAATATATTTAGTCTAAGAATGTTAAGAAAAAATAACATTCAGAATGTTTTAGATTCATCATATAGAAAAGCAATTCAACAACACACTGAAAAGGTAACAAAAAATAGGCATATGTTAAATTTAATAATAAATTGCATTAGATTTTGTGGCGCGTTTGAACTGGCACTTCGGGGTCATGATGAACAGCAAACGTCGAATAACAAGGGCATTTTTCGGTAATTGACAAATTTTACGGCAGAATTGGATAAATCGCTCAGAGATCACATCGAAGCAGCACCGGTTTTTAAGGGATTATCAAAAACGATACAGAATGAGCTGCTTGATGCAATGTTGAACGTGTATCATGAACAAGTTGCCAGTGAAATTAAAGCAACCGACTTGATATCTGTGATAGCTGATGAAACCACAGATGTGTCCAATCAGTTTCAGTTGGTGGTTGTTTTAGATATATTGTGAACGCGAGACCGGTCGAAAGATTTTGGAAATTTCTTCTGCCTAGTGGACATGATGCTAAATTCTTTATCTGCCTCCATCATTAACGAAATTAGTTTGCTTCTTGATGACCCAGAAAAACTGATTGCGCAGAGCTTTGATAGGGCAGCAGTCAGCAGTAGTGCTATTAACGGCGTGCAAAGACATGTCCAAGACCAGTATCCAAGGGCTAATTTTGTACATTGTTATGCAAATCAGACAAATCTAATTATGTCACATGCTACATCGAACAGTAGTAATTGCAGATTTTTTTTGCCAATCTGACGGGATTATGTACATTTTTCTCCACTTCACCACAACGAGCTGCAAGATTGGAAAAATTCCTTCAGAGAAAAAGCTTATCTCGTTCTTCAAAAATAAGATGCAACTTCAATTCTAGGAGAGTGAATACAATATATGAGCAACGAGAGGAAATAATTGAAGTTCTAGAACAAATCAAGGGAGAAGCTAGTTTACAAACTACCATTCATCAAGCTAGGGTCAATTTGCGAATTTTAGAGGAGGAAAATTTTATCTATTCGTAAACTTTCTTTCATAAAATTATGCCACATGTGGACATATTGTTTAATCAATTACAAAATGTCAATACAGATGCATTAAAAATCAAGAATAATTTAGATAATTTTGCACGCGCTATTGGAAAAATTCGAACCGAAATCGCTGACACAGATAATCAGTTGGTTAAACAAAGTGACCCAGAACTGACTCCTCGACCATCAAAGCGGCGAAGAGCAACTGATGGTAGCCAAAGAAGGAGGGAAACTATTGAAGTGTGCGATATTATTTTGCTAGAAATAAAAACTAGATTTCGGTATACAGGGCACTTAATATTAGCAAACTTAATTTCTTTTAAACAGTTCTCCTCTTTTAAAAAAAAATTCCGGAAGATTGCCTTAAAGAAGCAGTAAAATTTTAGCCATGCCTCAATAAAAGCAGACTACGAACTGAATTAAGCGTTCTATATTCTAGAGAAGAATTTAGGCAAAGTATAGAAGTCGGTGCTGTAGGTCTGATAGGTCTTCTGCTGGACGGATTAAGCGACACCTTTAATGAAGTTGTTACGCTTTTAAACATTGTCATTACAATCCCAATGACAACGTCCGAAGCGGAACGCCAGTTTTCACGGCTGAAGAGAATAAAAACTTTCCTGAGAAATACAATAACAGAAGAGAGATTAAATGCCCTTACTATGTTATCTTGTGAAAAATAATGTATAAATGATTTCCCAAACTTTAATGAAAAAGTGATAGAACTGTTCCGCAATTCAAAGACACGTAAAATGGACTTCGTTTATCGTCAGATGTAATTAAACTGTGTAGTGTAATATTTACTATTCCCTCAAATAAACTCTAGAATGAACAGTACCTGTCTGAAACAGTACGTCGGGGAAATTTATAAGGATTGGGTAAGCGTTTTTGTATTACACTTTTTAATTTTGAAATTATGCACTCCCTATGTGAACCACCCCGGGCCGCCACTGCTTGCCATTATCAAGACTCATATGTGTTTCGAGTGAAGAATATGATATTACAGAACCAGAAGAAGCAAGTGTCCAGTTATCGACAGGGATTATAAATATTTGCCATCTAAAGAGGACGGACCACACCTAAGAAATCATAATTAAATGATATTATTCGAGACCTGAATTTGTTAGAAACTAATGCAGAAATACTAGGATCTAGACTACAAGAATGGAAACTGTTAGCGCCAGACACACATGCTTCTGTACATGATAATTGTCAGAAAGAAGTATCAGAGTATTTTTGAACCGATGGTCTTTCATACTGCAATAATGTCGACGATTTGATGTTGATGTTAGGTCACCAACACTATCCCGAAGTATGTCAACCGACAAGGGTGTTTCATACTGACATACTATCGATTATTTGCGTCGAAAGACGTCATCCTGAAGAATGGCGTCTTTTTATCGATGCTTCGAAATTAAAAGCTATTCCTCTTCACATAGGAAACGTTTATCCATCCATCTCCGTTGGCCATACAATCTATGAAATATAACTTTTCTTCTGAACAGAGTTAATTACAAAATGTACAAATGGAATATCATCGCCTGGAGGTTGTACCAATTCTAGTCAGGCTGCAACTAGAGTATACAAAGAACTGCTACTTTCTTTGTGAGTGGGACAGTCGATCAAGATATTCCCACTATATTCTTAAAGACTGGTCAGTCGGGGCTCAGTATATTCCTGGTCAAAGGAACATACTTCATAAGTCACTAGTTGAACCTAATAAACCTCTACCGGCGTTACACATAACATTAGGTTTGATGAAAAATTTCGAGAAGGCGATAGATAAAAATGACCGTAGATTCCGATACCTTAATTGAAACTTTCAAAAAATCTCAATTGCAAATCTTAAAAAGGAAATTTTTGTAGGACCTCAAATTAAACTTCTACAACAAGATAAAGAAATGTACGAAACCTTAAGTAACTTGTTGCTTAGAATGCTT
This sequence comes from Melolontha melolontha, assembly GCA_935421215.2. Lineage (NCBI taxonomy): Eukaryota > Metazoa > Arthropoda > Insecta > Coleoptera > Scarabaeidae > Melolontha > Melolontha melolontha. The sequence continues at coordinate 23,895,551 of OW285240.1, read as the reverse complement.
TTAAAAATGTGACCCACAATTTTGTAGGAAATAGAAAATCTAACAATTATATAGCGCTTGTTAATGAACTTCTTAGAAGTTACCATAAATTGGCTATAACATAAGCCTTAAAATATATTTTTGCACAGGCTCATCTGGATTTCTTTCCTCTGAACCTCAAACTTTACAAAAGTCGCCGCTGTCACGCTCGTTTTCTAAACATGAAGTCGTGCGACAAATTGGTGCCTTTTGTGTTTTAATTTACTATTCCTAACCATTCATTATATTTTATATAATATTTTCATCAGAACGGATTTGAAAGCCGACTACAGATTAGTATATATTAACAAAATTTAATTGGACTCATTCAAGGCATATCTCAATTTAAATATACATAAAAATTAAAAAAAGTTAGTTAAAACATACCTGAAAATTTCATCGCCAACTCTGAAGCAGTTTGCTTAGAACATGCGATACGCCTACAATAATAATTTTTATACAACTGAATTTTCATTTGTCACTTGTCATATGTCACTCTAATTAAATTATAACACTTCTAACTTGACCACTTTTCGTGGACAGTCTTTAATCACAGGCCTGCATTTTTCAACACTTTGAAAGTTGATTTAAAAATTTTAACTGTTTTCTAGTAATTGGGTAGCGCTGATTTCAAATCTGCTTTCATTTTTTTTGTATCACGTAAGGTTATTTTTCAAACCAGTAAAATCAAAAAATATAGAAAAAACACGATTTATTTCATTTATAAGCTAGTTTTATATTATATCAAAAAAACAAACATATACACATAGAAACTATTAGAAATAGTTATTTATTCTTTATGCTTCTTAAAAAAACGTTTTCGTTTTTCAGAAAAGCTTCGTTTTGTTGTTTTTCTGTCATATTCAGCTAAAGGAAGATCTCTTATCAATGTCCAACAGTAATCGGCCATCATTTTTGTGTCCCAGCGCCCTTGGTATCTTTTTCCATCTCTTCAATATCCTGGTGAAATCTTTCTCCTTGCTCTTCACTCACGTCCCCAAGGTTTTCTGGGAAATAGTCCAAATGGGAATGTAAAAAGTGAATTTTTATGCTCATATTGCAACCAAGAATCCTGAATCTTTCCAGCATATTTTCAACGATCTCAACATAGTTTGTGTCTCTATAATTGCCTAGAAATTTATGTACAACTTCGTTAAAAGCATGCCATGCATGTTTTTCCTTATCTTCCATCACATTTTCAAATTCTTGATCTTTCACCAAGCTCCTAATCTGCGGGCCTACAAAGATTCCCTCCTTTAATTTTGCCTCTGACAGAGTCGGAAATGTTTTACACAAATATTTAAAACAATTTCCTTCTTTGTTTAATGCCTTAACAAATTGTTTCATAAGTCCAAGTTTTATGTGAAGCGATGAAAGTAACACTTTTTGAGGGTCAATAAGACTTTCGCAAATTACATTTTTGGTTCCAGGTGTTAAAGTCACCCTTTGTGGCCAGTATCTTTTTATCCAATGCTGTTCTCGATTTCTGCTATCCCACTCGCACAGGAAACATGGAAATTTAGTATATCCAGACTGCTGATCCAAGAGAAGGCTTAAAATTTTCAAATTTCCACGCACTTCCCAGTTGTGATTTTCATATTGTATTCTTAAAAGTAATTCCTGTACATTTTCATAGTTTTCCTTTAAATGAACAGAATGGCCGACCGGAACAGAAGCAAAAACATTGCCATTATGTAAAAGAACAGCTTTAAGGCTCCTTTTTGAAGAGTCGATGAAAAGTCCCCAGTCAGAAGGTGTGTACTCAGGAGCTCCGAGGAAAGTAAGTAGATCAGCAATTGCTTGGCAGTACACGAGTGGTTCGTTTTGTGCAAAATATTTTACAAATCCAGGCTCACGATTTCTATACCAAGAGAAGGTAGTTTCTGGGGTAAGCAAATTTTTTGTTTCAACCTAGACCCTAGTACTTCAGAAAGATCTTTTGAAAGTCCCAAATCTCTTACTAAATCATTCAGTTCGGCTTGTGAAAATAGCTGAAGTTGGTTTTGACCTGAGGTTGATGGTTCAAAATCACTATCCATCTGTACGGAGCCGGAAGTTGAAGAGGTTTCAATATCTTCTTGTAGTACTTTCGGGGGTATAATATTCGGGGTATAATAATATAATATTCGGGGATTTAATATTGTTTTGGTACAAAATATGTTTCAAAGTTTTTCTATTATGCCCCTTAATATCACAAAGACAAAAGTAGCAATCTTCGTGATGATTTTGCGGTTCTCTCCAAACCATCGGTATTCCAAAAGGAAGGCTTTTTCTATTCCCTTTGGTCCAATGTCTTAAACCTTCTTCACATACCTTACAAACAACGTGCGGTGCCCAATCTTTATCTTGATCTCCTAATTTGATTTTGAATTAAGCATAATATGCATTTTTCACAAATTCACCTATAATTGGTCTCTTAAACTTTTTCAAGACGAAATATCCACAAATATAAAAGAAATCATCTGGTTTGTTTTTGCAACCCCGGCTAGACATATTTTTAAGCAATGTTCATTTATCAAATACCACGCACAACACTAAAGACAAATTAATTTTACTTGTTTACTGATCGACACTCGGAGATATAATGAAGTAAATGACATTAAAATATACATTTTGTTTGGAGTGATAAACTTGAAATCTTTCTTCGCAGTACTAATAAAGTAAAAGCATAATAAATAGGACTTAGCAGGTAAAAATTCCCGGAAATCTTGTCCAAAATGAATACATGTAATGAAAGATTTACATCAGGTAATGAGAGACTATTTAACAAATTTCTTTAAAACCACAACAGAAAATCATTTTTGGGTTAATACCTAGAATTTGAAGTAGTACATTCATTTTAAAATGTATTAAAACGCCCATTATAAGTTTTTTTTTAATTTTTTCTTTTTCTTTTGTGCAAAAAAAATCTGTGGGTGGTAGAGACCAAATGTATTTTAATTAGTTATTGTTATATAAAAACTGAGCTTAACAAACAAAAATCACGTCATCACAAATTTTATGCAGGCTTGTGTAATAGGTATTTAAAAGGTCCTTACAAACTGCACAGCCGTAGACTGCAAAACGCATTTCTCTACTCGAACCTCTCAATGTAAGCTTAAATAAAACAATTCAAAGTCACACAGAAAATTGACATTTAAGGATCTGCTATAGATTTGTATTCTGCAGTCTATAGCCGCCCGGGACGTAAAGACATTTTCAGCACTCGTTACAAGAATGAATGTCACTAAAACTTATAAAAGCTATGTTAACAGCGTCATAATTCTGGGTATTATGACTTACAAAGAAATATACAAGTTTAATATGTATACGATTTTATAGCCGATTACAAAATAATTAAGTTTTTAAATATTAACTAATTTAACTATATTAATTTCTATATTTTATTCGTGATTGATTGAAATTAAAAAATTAATAATTTTTTTAAATTTTGTAAAATAAATGCAGATAATAGTTTAAAGAGGACATGTGGAGACAGGGTAATAAAACGATATCTCATATACAAAATAGGGTATAATACATTTATTTATGCCTATTATTAATACGAAGGCGAATCGTAATGTCTAGTGAGCAGAAGAGTGAGGATATCGGCGCGATTGCAGCACTACGATATAGTCTGGTTCAGTGTGAGCATAGTAGTCCAAGTGAGAGAATCGTTCGGGCATACCTTAGTGCTATTTTGGTGGTTTAAAATAGCTGCTGCAATTGAAGATTCTGCCGACTCTGAATTGCATGCTGTTATCCGATTTCTGTGTGCAATGAACATTAAAGTTGCCGAGATTCATCGTGAACTTTCTTCTGTTTATGGTGAAAATGTCATGAGTGACAGTATGATTAGAAGATGGTGCTGTATCTGTCGAAAAGGACGAACTAATATCCATGATGAAGAACGGAGTGAAAGACCAACTGTTTTAACGAACGAACTTGTGGGCAATGTCGAAGAAAAAATTCGTGAAAATCGGCAATTGACAATTACAGAACTAAGTGCCTTGTCGGCCTAACAATTAGGTCATCACAAATTTTGTTCACGATGGGTACAAAAACTTCTTACTGAAGCCCGTAATACAAAGAGGATGGAAGTTTTTGACAAGTTACGATGTTGAAGGCGAAGAATCGCTCAGGCATGTCATAACAGGTCTTGGGTCACCTATGTCTACGTTGAGACCAAAAGACGGCGAATGGAGTGGGGCTGCTCTAACTCGCCTTCGAGGAAACCTTTACGTGCCATTAAACTTCTTCTACGAGAAATATCATGGTCACTATCTTTTGGGACAAGAAAGGCATTATATTTGTAGACTTTATGGAACGAGAGATCACAACAAAGACTGAAGGACAGTGTTACAACATGGCTTAATTCACAAGAGACAGAATTCTATGAAGAGGGTATTAGAAAGATGGTCCATCGCTATGACAAATGTCTCGATCAGCAACTATGTAGCGAAATAGCTGAAAGTAGTAGCTTTAAGTTGTATATAATAAAAACCCTTTCATGTATTTATTGGTGTTTTTTATTTACTTATTTTACGAAAATCTACAAAAATATTTTTACTCATATTATCAAAACTTGTATTAAGCTTTTAGGTTTCCTTTTGTATAAACAAAATTGTGTTTGATTTTTTAAGTAATATCTACATAGTGTCATCTTGTAATTCATTCACATAAAGTTAAACCAAAAAATTTGACTTTATTACATAAATCTTCTGATGAATAAAAGGTAACTAACATAAATACGTAATATGTCTGCCATATTTGATAATAATAGAATACGAAATTACTCTATTTCAACAAACAATCGTAGCGGAGTACAATATTGTAAACTGACTCCTAAACACACTACACAATACAAACGCAGAACTTTCATTGTTAAAACTTTTATCCAAAGTACAAGTCTAACATCATTATGTAATTCTAAAGGAGTAAGTTTTCATGTTAAATAAAGTTTAATGTTGTTTAGTATTCCCGGATACAGCCATAACATTTACACGCACGCTAGTTTCTGAAATTTACTGAAAGATGTAGTATGTATGCATGTATACATATGCACAATAAATTCATAAGAATTTAGGATATTTCTATTTTTTTTCTAATTCACTCCATTTGCACTGTTAATAGCGTGGATATTTGACTTATACTGTATATAAAAAAAGAACTCGTTTGAGAAATTCAAAAATTCAAGTTGCTAAAATCTTGTCTCCATATACCCACATATATCCCCAGAAAATTTTACCCGATTTAAAAAATTTCTTATAGTTTTTTTCAAAAACTTAATTCCTTCCCATTTTGTTTTATAATGAAGGATGAAGAGACTTTCTTCTTAAAAGATATGATGTGAAATAAAAATTAAATATATATAAAAAAAATTTCGTTAAAGCTTCCACAGTTAACATAAAGTTGACTAATAAAAATCTTAATAATAAGATAATAATAAGATAATAAACAGAACTTAATAATAGTTTTTTCAACTGTCAGATACCTTCGATATGGTCTGAAAGAAAACAGAATGGACTCGTACGCAGAATAGCATGCCATGGCAAAAAAAAATCTTGCTTATACACAGAGTGTTCTCTGAGATAAACCGACAAACTTACACAATGTGTTCTAGAGGTGATTCTGAACAAAAAAGTTCGTATAGACTTTAGCCTAATTTTTTTGTTCATTGCATTTCGACAAAAGAAGAACATTGTTTCAATAATGTATTTAATCATGAAATTACATAACAAACTAATATTATAACAATTGCTCGAAATGTTCGCCTCTTCTTTCTAAACATGTTACTAGTCTCTGGGCCATATTCTCTTTCCAGTTAATATCCGTAAGCTCATTTCCTAAAGAATCTACACCTACAACTATTCTTTCGATCAATTCCCTTCGAATGTTTGGCTTACCGTTATAGTAAACACGATTTTTTGGACAACTCCAAAAGAAAAATCCAATGGCGAAAGGTCAGGAGAACGCACAGGCCATAATACACTCTCAACCTATCCACCGTCTAGGAAAATTTTGATTTAGAAAGTCCAATAACTTGCCTACTAAAATGAGGGGGAGCGCTGTCAAATTTATGATACATGCCGACGCTTATGATACATATTTGTTATTTTATAAAATGACTGGCAACGAAGATGCGAACATTTTGAGCAACAATTATAGTAATAGTTTATTAGTTTGTTATTTAATTTCATGACTAAATGCATTACTGAAACAGTTTTCTTCTTTTGTTGAAATCTAAAGAACAAAAAAGGAAATTAAGCTAAAGTGCATGTCAGCCTATTTCTTCAGAATCACCTCTAGAACGGATTGTATAAGTTTGTCGGTTACTTCAGGGAATACCCTGTATACATAACATCCGATGGTTCGGGTCTACAGCTAAATAAATTAGCTGATTTTACAGTAAACGTTTTCGTTTACTGTTGGACTCTTAAATGTAAACCTACAATCAATCATGTATCCAAATATTTCAATTAAAAATTTCGTATGATTTGCTTTGTAATTTGTAGACAGCAATGTTTACATCCTCATTTACTTCGAAATTACATACTAATTTAATAATATTTATAAATATTTCATATAAAAGTCTAAAAACCCCAAGAATTTATCAATTGATATATTTAATGAACGGTTAAGAAATTATCTAAACATATATAATATGGTAAACCTAATCAGTAGGCGATTAAAGGTCTGTATATTACTTCAAAATATATGTATTTAAAAAACTCTACATGTTTCGGCTGTATACGCCTTTATCAAGAGAATACAAAATATGAATTTTGTATTCTCTTGATAAAGGCGTATACAGCCGAAACATGTAGAGTTTTTTAAATACATATATTTTGAAGTAATATACAGACCTTTAATCGCCTACTGATTAGGTTTACCATATCATACCAAGGTCACGAAGTTATTATATATATATATATATATATATATAAATGATATATATGTATATATATACATATATATATATATATATATATATATATATATATATATATATATATATATAAATTAATTTAAATTCGGGTAAGCGGTCTGTCAATTAAAGAACTCCTTTATTAAATAGCCCTATATTTCGCAACAGAATTTGTTGCTTCTTCTGGGGAAACTACAAGATTAATGAGAAAAATAACAAAAAATAAATAAGAGTATAAAACAGTAGTAAAAAAACTTACAAAATGTAGAGTTGAAAAATAATAAAATTGACGTACAAAAAATAAAAATGATTAGATTAAAAAAAAAAAAAATTTGTACGTCAATTTTATTATTTTTCAACTCTACATTTTGTAAGTATTTTTACTGCTGTTTTATACTCTTATTTATTTTTTGTTATTTTTCTCATTAATCTTGTAGTTTCCCCAGAAGAAGCAACAAATTCTGTTGCGAAATATAGGGTTATTTAATAAAGGAGTTTTTTAATTGACAGACCGCTTACCCGAATTTAAATAATTTTTTATATTATATCACGGTCGATAATTTCGTTTCAATTAATTATATATATATATATATATATATATATAATAACTTCGTGACCTTGGTATGATATGGTAAACCTAATCAGTAGGCGATTAAAGGTCTGTATATTACTTCAAAATATATGTATTTAAAAAATTCTACATGTTTCGGCTGTATACGCCTTTTTCAAGAGAATACAAAATATGAATATTTTGTATTCTCTTGAAAAAGGCGTATACAGCCGAAACATGTAGAGTTTTTTAAATACATATATTTTGAAGTAATATACAGACCTTTAATCGCCTACTGATTAGGTTTACTATATATATATATATACATATATATATAAAAAATATATATATATATATAAAAAATAATTTATTTAGCATATATATATATATACATATATACATATATCTGGATTCTATACATTATAATAAGTATAATTGATTTGGATTTGATATTGCCTAGTGAAACTTTGCTTAAAAGTAATATATGCAGTAATGAAATATTTAAATCTTTGTATAACAACATTAGAAAAGACGGAAAATTTGGTCGTGTTGAAGATGACCAACAAGATGAAATTTTCTGTGGTTAGGGGTTCTTTTCCTCGTCTCTGTTTTATTGTACTCGTGTATATAATGGGAAAGAATTTTTGTTTTTAAATAAAGGATATTATTATTATTATTAGTGGAATTTTTTTAATTCAATATAATTCAAGAATTGTAGATTGTTGTTAATAATACCTTCAAATGTTTTTGAATATATTGAGATCATTTATGAAAGTTAAACTGGAGTATTACACAAAATCGTGTTTATTAAATATTTATGTTTCACTAAAATTTTTCGTTTATATTACTCTTCAGGGCATGTGGAATTATGGAGGGCTTTTGATCGATCTCTTGCGTATTCTCTTTATCTATAGCTATACTGTAACATTCTTCCTGCATAATAAAAATCGTGCCCGGCATTTCTCAAGGTCGGTCGATACATTAATGTAACATTTGCTTCCGTACTAACCCATGTAAAATTACACCCGTTTGATGGAAGTTCGTTGTGTATAAAATGTATCCATATATCAAAGTGTCTTGATATTGCAAACTGGTCTAAATTTTTAATACTAACGGTCCCAGGCCAAAGTATCATAAATTTGAATTTTTATTTTGTTGGACGTGTGGTTCCCGTTCTTTCGCATATTTGGGCTTTTGTTTTGCTAATATTACTATATTTATTGCTAATATTGTTGGTTTCAGTATAGCAATGAATTAAACAAATCCATTCAATTGTCGATGGATAAGCTCAATAAAAAATATAATAGAATGTATAACAAAAATATAAAGTACATGAATTTAGTCTATAGAAACCTATACGATTGTATGTAAATTTTCCTTTTAATGCTATTAGCTTCCATGTATTAGCTTATTGAGCTGTTGACCTTTTCTTTTTATAGAAAAAATTAATTTCCAAAATTAGCCCTTAATTGAATACAAGTCTCCATTTCCATCACTGCAACTTGCAGGCTTATAGTCTCATAAACTTATAGGTTCATTGTGCTTCACCTGCTATATATTACAGTACTCACTTCTAGTACTTTGTACAAGATTTTACGAGTCTCTGGCAGAACGTATTTTGTATACTTACGGTTCTACTATATATTGCTCAAGTAATAGATGTTTCTTGCAATCTAGTGCCCGCACAGTCATACAGTAGGTATAGGTTTTGGGGTTTGTGGTTTCTGTTCGCACAGTTTGCACCTAAGGTTCTTTTGGACACCCCGATCTTATGTAAGTATTTCTTTACTGGTGCGTGGCTAGTCATCAATTTTACAATAATCTTTATACGGTTCCTTCTCAGTAGCAGCAGCTCTTTTCTGGCATAGACGACCTATATTCTCTTTGTGTGTTTTTATCGGCGAAAGTTTGGCCAATATTCTTCATATGTCTTTGTCGGGTGCAGTCTGTTATGTGATTTCTGACCAAACATTTAGTTTTCTCGGAGTCGACTCTGGTTTGAAAAAATTTATTTTAGCTCCTCGTCTATAAAGTTGTTGGCTTTCCCATTGCCTTCAATACCATTGTGTCCTGGCGGCCATATCAACTCTGCGTTATTCTGATCTATCAGTTTTCGTATTTCTTCGAGGTATTCCCATAATAGTCTAGAAGTTATCTTTCGGTACACTATGGACGGCTGAATTTAGATAAAATGAGTTATTTTGTAGGGAACACTTGATAAACTTTTTTCAAGAAGAATTTCAAGATATGTCTACCTGTAATAAAAATTTCGAGAAAAAATAACTTGCTGAGTTATATAGGCACAGTCTAAATGCAATAACTACTAGAAGACTGAAAGGAGTTAACATTGATTTTACAAAAGTGTACATCAATGGGATATTTCTAGTTCCAAAGCAACCTTGTGGCGGACGCTAAAGAAAGCTGGTTTTAAGTTTAGCACTATAGACGAACGTCGCACAATTATGGAAAGCCCGAGGTTACAGAAACCTCGATATGAATACTTAACGGCAATTAGAAGGTATAGACAGGAAGGACGATTAATATGGTATTTAGACGAGACGTGGTATGACACCCATGACACAATTTGCAAAGGTTGGGTGGATAGTTGACGTATGTGTCAGTTGGACGCGCCGGTTTCGAGAGGGAAGAGAATAATCATTCTTCATGCTGGGTCAGAAAAAGAATGGATCGGACAGCCGCTATTATCTGCTATAAATGTTAAATCCTCAAGTTTAGATTACCATGAAGATATGACCTCATATTTATTTGAAGAATGGTTTTGTGACACTTTGCTGCCAAATTTACCAAAAGATGGTGTGATAGTGATGGACAACGCTCCTTATCATTCTCGAAAGCAAACCAAAGTTCCTACAAAATGTAATAATAAGAAAGATATTAAAACATTTTTAGAAGCAAATGATTTATATTTTGAGGATCATTATACAAAAAAACAATTAATAGAGGTGATGAAGACAAAAAGAATATTTCAAAGGATTATTATGTGGATAAAAGAGCCAAAGAAGCAGGACATACAATTTTGCGTTTACCACCATACCATTGCATTTTCAATCCCATTAAATTGATATGGGCCCAACTGAAAAATACCATAAGACGAACAAATCAAACACCGAAATTTAGTGAAAGCAGTGTAACACACATAACAAATGCTATGGAACATATAACTGCTGTAAATTGGAAAAATGCTGTTAAACACGCAATAGCAAAAGAAGACGAATATATGCGCATGTACAAAATAGTAGCACCTTTGATTATAAATTTGCAATACGATTCAGACACAGACACCGATTTGCAAGACGACTCAATCACAGATGATTTATGAAATGCGGTGACACATAAAAATTTTATTGTGTATTACAAATAAATCAGCTTTATATATCTATATGTATCCACTACACATGTTGCCACACGATTTGTAATTTTTTCTTAATATATAAACCCAATGTACAGATATTTTGTATTATATACTTGAAATTAACAGCGTTTTATTATTATATTAAAGGGCCCTAATTTATAGTCAATACGGCCCCTAGATTCATACGTTGCAAATAGGTAAACCGGACCCGTTCAATAAGGAGACCAGGAAAATAATAATTATCATCACAGAAGGTGGTGCAATAAAAGCATTAGAGCCGTTCAAAGTTATATTCTTATAATTTGAAATAAACTATACTAAATCATGTAAATATCAGAGCTAGTACAAATTTCATTCAAAAATAAATGAGTAAGGATGTAGTTAAACTTGAGATTATTTCAAATCATCGAATTGTTTGAGAATTTATAACTAGATTTAATGTCGTACCCAGTTCAAACTAAAAAATTTTACGGTTAGGCATAAATTTTTATAGGCTAAGCATTAAATTTCAGTGTTATGACAAATAAAATCTATCATTACTAAAGAATATGTATAAATTTATAGTAAAGGGTATTATTACACTTATAATAATAATTCAGATTATTATGTTAAATGCAGGCGTATTATTTCTTTTAGTTTATCTATTTACCAAATTTATTTTCATTAGATCAAGCATAATATATATATCAAGGTATTACATCAATTTCTTGAGGAGGAACACTTCACCAATTAAATAAGTAACTCGGAGATATTAAATCTCTCCGCTTGTTCTATTGGCGTTTTCCTTTTCGAGTGACTTCACTGAATATATCTAACAGAAATGACAACAGCGTGAGAAAGAGATGGATAACGATCCTTAGAGAAAGAAAGGAAGCTCGTTTTGATTTCATCTTCCGATCAGATATAAAGATAATTCAATGGAAAAGGCAGAGACTCATCAGTTTTGTACATTTATGGAATCTGTAATAACACGATTGATTTCTGAGGCGTGCTGTGGGCCCTTCCTGTTTTCCCTTCTGCAGATAATATCCGTACTAGGAGTAGCATTTAGTATTGACAAGTTGGATTATCGATATCTGCAATATTTATCTGTCCACAATGAAACCGATGCGCTAATGCAAATTTAAACTTAAAGCTCGCCGATGAACGTTGTGTTTCGTTTCACGAGAAATAATTTCGATTGGTTTAAATCTTTATTAATTAAACACACTTCTAAAAACAACAAGGACATTTAGATGTGTAATTTAAACGTTGTATTATTCAATTGTGCACAATTTCCGTGATATTTTACATTATTTCTTTTAAATATTAAATTAATGCTGCAAAGAACATGTAGGTCATATAATATATGAAAGTTTTTGTCAATAAAGCTATTCAGAAATTTCCAGATTTGAAAATCATATGTGTTATTGCGGTATTTCACATGGTTTTGTTTTGGATCCAAATATATTTTTCCGACGACCACAATGTAAAAAGAACAAATTCGCATGATTTACTAGCACTGAAAATTGCTAATTGCATTGTATCCCCAAAACTGTGTTGAAAAGTTATCTTGTAACTAAAACTGTGCTGAAAAGTTCAAGAGGGCCAATTAGAATCGTCGCAGAACCGTGTGCAAAGTAACAGACGTGCCAACCTACTAATCATAAAATAACAAATAGGAAACTGTCAAATGAATGACTCTCAAATGTCAAATTGTTGTTGATACGCGGTGTTGGTAAATTGGCTAGTGTTTTCGTTTTGTCTAAATTAGATTATTCAATTAGTTATTGTTAATTGGTAAGTTTACATAAAAATAAGAGTATCAACTGACGCGATTTTAGGTGTTGTAGAGTTTTGGGATGGAATCCAGCTCGGACAGCGAGGAAATAACCTCAACTCCTCCCAATTTAAAACAGTTAGCAACTGAAATACATCATATATCATTATTTTGTGAATCATTATTTTATTTTCATTGAAATTAATTCTTGTCACTAAGCGGTCGTCGGAAAAGTATAGTGTACAACACGTGCTGAAAATATTTCACACTCGCATAATTAAACCACTCGCCTACGGCTCGTGGTTTAACTTCACACTCGTGTGAAATATCCTATTTTCAGCATTAGTTGTTCAATATACTATTTTGTAATGCAATCTGGGAATGACGTTTCCTACGTCTTATTCCATGTACAGTGTGTCCACGGATTTGGTACAAACTTGTACAACAGAGAACGTTGATAAATTTTTACATACTATTTTATTTTTTATTATACATATTTCTGGATATAAAATAATTCTATAATAAACTGATTAACTAAAAGAAATTCTTAATTATAAATATAAGATTTTATGAAATATTTTCTAATATATATATCGAATGTGATAAATACAACAAATAATTTATTCAACGTAACCCCACGTACTTCCACACACTTTGACTCTATACATAAATTCTCTGTAAACGTTCCTAAATATTCCTATATAAATCTCAATATTATTATTTTCGTACACTTTTTGCTTAACACTTAACTACAGACAAGTTGTTGCCGAGATGCAAGCACAGACACCCGGTAAATTCTACCGGCTTTTTTCTACCGCTATTAACAAGTTAAAAAAAAGAAATTATATAAAAAAAAACCTCTAGAAAATGTTTTTTGGTGTATCTAAATTTGCAATTTGGGTATTTCAAATGACTTTTAATCATACAACAAAGAACGTTTATAAAAAATATATTTCACCTCAAATTTTAACATGGAATGAGGTGTATATACAATATACGAATAAAATTTCCCAAAAAAAAAAATTAAACTGAACTCTTTTTTATAAAGGAGCCTATAAAGGAAACTGTAATAACGAAAATAAAAGTAACTTCAAGTTAAAAAGTTCATATCGAAAAAATCCAACAGGAGGTAATGTAGCACAAAATTTTATGTGGTACAATCTTTGCAAATCCTCTCGGTGCACTATAAACATATAGGTGTCTTACATATCAAACATATGTGGGTGGTTTTTCTTTCTTTCTTGGCCCGGCATTTTCTGCACGTGGGTCGTTTAGGAGGTTGACCAATTTCAAATGGGTATTCTTCATACAATTTTAGAATCCGTCTTATACATAGTTTAACTTCTCGGCATATACGTATATTATAGAATCTACGTTTCATTTGAGGAGTTACCAACAACATTCCTAATTGTTTTCCAAACTCGTAACGAAGCATTGTTTTATTGTCCCTGTAAGCTTGGTGAGCAATATATGAATTAACAGATGCTATATCCAATAATCTAAAGAATATAGCTAGAGACCAGCGGCGAGTCCTGCGACTACAACAGTAAACGCTGCATTTTTGGTCGAGACTATCGACCCTCCTTTTGTTTGATTATAATAACTTATAATTTCTGGCTTACCAGTTTCAGCATAATTATATTCGTTGTAATGCATGAAGGAGATAAATAATACGGACTTATTCTTTTTTGGTACGTATGATAATAATGTCATGTCACTAGTATATCCATATAAACTAGTACCGACATCTTTTTTTCTGTTGGGCAAAAATGCAGGAGGTATTTCACCTTTATTTTTTTAAGAGTTCCCACATAAGTAAGCTTTTTACTCTTCAGAACATTTACTAGTTCTATTGAAGAGAACCAATTGTCGGCTGTTACATTCCTATTTGTATTTGAGATTGGCTGGGTAAGCCTTAATACGGCTTGTGTGGGTTTTGAATATTTATTTTCCTCTTCACTCAAAACATTACTGTCAGAGTTCTTTCCAAATATATATAGGAATTGTATAAATATCCTGTTCTGGCATCTGTCAGAGCCATAAGTTTGAGACCATACTTAGCCGGTTTGTTTGGCATAAACATCTTGAATGCTACTTCCAATGCTGTACCTAGATTGACAATTTACTATAAATGCATTAAAAATTTCATTAATAGCTGCTAGTTGATCGATTTTTTTCCGTTCATTTCTAGATTCAGCATCATCAAATCTTAGACACGTAACAATGATGGTCAATCGATTTACATTCATTACAGATCGAAAGATATCTCGACCAGATCCATCAGTGGCAAAAATGGATCGTATATCCTCGTGATTGGATTTAAAAATTGAGGATAGAATTAGTAATCCTAGAAAAGCTCGTAGTTCTATTATATCTAAATCACGCAGATCAGAATTATTTTCATATTTTTTGTATTTCAGTCTCATCTTTGCAAGACGGGCATTAGATGAAAGTAGAATCACATTTAAAATATGATCATCAAAGAAAAGATTCCACACATCTTCAGGATTAGCCGTGTAGATATTGTTAGTCTTTACATATGGGAATTTTACAACAATATTCTGTTGTAAGGTACGAGTATTCCTAGGCACTGGTGAAGTTTTTGACCATTTAAAACGATTCTTACCATAATAATAATTATTGTTAGCATCTGTATTGGACGCCTCAGATAACCTTACATTTTCTTCCTCCTCCTCTTGGTTTAGTTCAACCTCCGATTCACTTTCATGGTCCGACGGAATGTACTCTTCATCTGATTCTATATTGCTATAGTCAGAATTCACTTCTGCCGCCCATTTCAACAAGGTATCTTCAAAATTCACATCTCCGTACCTTACTCTCTTTAAGGGTCCTGGATTTTCTTGTGTAGACATTTTAGCGACTAAAATATTACACAAAATCAGTAAATTAAAATATAACATTATAACATAAATACATACCTCCGGTAATTTTTACCGGTTACAATCTTCAAACTAATACTATTACTCTATTTAGAATCAAATGACGCGCTCACCTCGGCAGTCTACTCAAAACTGACCACTAGGAAGCTACATAGACGCATAGATCTGTAAGTGACGGAAATCGCCGAAATTTGACGAATCGGAAACGCTCGAAGGTTGATATTTACCGGGGATCTGTAGTTAAGGGTTAATGTCACTCCATCGACGTTAAACCGGGTGAGGGAGCTGGGAAATGAATGGGTCCAAAACGACCGACTTTTCGGGAAAGTGGTTCTCAAGGCAGTTTTAATTAAATTAGTTGAATGCGCAGGGCACCCATCCAGTTGAAAGTAGACATCATCTCATTAATATCCTCCAACGATGGTAAAACAAAATTTTGTAACATATTCAAATAAATAATTGTGTTGATTTAAATTATTTTCGCAAAAAATGGGCCAAAAACTTAATTGAAAAACATTCCACATCACGCTGATTTTTTCGATTAATACGAAAATTTGTATTCTTTTCTTCCCAATATCTGCAAATTTGGGATGATACATAACCATTGGTGGTAAAAGTGGTTTCATCCAAAAACAAAATTTTATAATGGAAAAATTTATCTTCCAGAAGATTTCCTCCAACCCAAGTACAAAATTCTAAACTAAACGCCTGGTTTTCGGAGTTCAGAGTATGAATAAATTTGGGTTTGTATGGATGAATCTTGCTTAAATACTTTAAACACAGCGGCGGAGTTGGGTGTAAACCCAACTCCAAAAATTATACTGCGTAAGAGAGCATTACGTAGTAATATTTTTGGATCTTCTAGTACAGATCTCTAGCTAGAACAGTTAATGCGCCATCACCATTGTATCTAGTACCGATCTCTAGCTAGAACAGTTAATGCGTTATCATCATAGTATTGTTTTTTTTGCTTTCTTCTTTCTAACTACAGAGCCATTTTCATCAAATTTCTTAACAAGTTTTTTTCAAAAAATTAAACCGATAGTAATGTCGGGAAATTTAACATTAAATTTGTTCATCCCTTTCTGATATGAAATATCACCAATTCCATAACACTTAATCAAAACTGAAAAATAATTAAACGTCAACAGCATTTCAAGGCAAAGCGATTAACAATAATAATTTGAATTTAGTCAAATTTTTTTAAATTAAGCAAACACGTTTTCACCATTTATATGCATGCAGAAGATAATCAGTGATTTCTGATGGTTTTAAGTCAAGCAATAACTTTCCAGAGTAACTCTTTTCATCAAATGAAGAATAAAAAGTTTTTCCCCTTGGGCACAAAATCCGTGGACACACTGTATACTATGAGGTGATAATCTCACAATGCATAGACTATAACAAGTGTTCATTTGAAAAGTCAATCTAGTAGCATGTGATTTACTGAGAACATTTTGAAGTATGTCGTAAATTAAAATTTACTACTTAACCTACGAAGTCGTATATTTTGACAGTTTCATACATACAAATAAATAACAAATGTGATTGACATTATCAAATGTCATTTGGATTTACGTTTACGGGTCAACAAACACATACTAATATATATGCGTCTTATTCTATCAAAATTTCAAAGTAACCTAGATTGACTTTTCAAATGAACACACATTATGTATGAAACTGTCAAAATATACGACTTTGTAGGTTAAGTAGTAGATTTTAATTTACGACATACTTCAAAATGTTCTCAGTAAATCACATGCTACTAGATTGACTTTTCAAATGAACACTTGTTATTTGCTAGAAGGTATGAATGGTGAACCGATACTGGATAGTTTTCATGAAACAGAATTACAGAGAACAAAACACAAGGATATTTATTTAATTGAGGAAGTGGTCTAAAGGGAAAAAACTCTACGTTAAATTTTTAAGGTTAGATAAGACATAACACTTGTATAGATAAGAGTGATTTATTACAATTATACTTTTCTGTACATATGTGTATATAACACCGTTATAATTACTGTTATATTTTATTATCATATTATATGGAAATAAAAACCACAGAGTTGTTTTTTCTTACATTTTATTGATAAATGAATATAATCTTAGTATACAAAAATATATTATTTAAATCGTACTTAATGTTTTAGTTTTTTATTTTTCGGTATTCTAAATTTTCTAAAAGTACCAATCCAAATTTTGTTTCAAATATAATTTTCACGGATTAAACAACATTTTGTTTCAATCGTTATGTTAACAGACACAACTCCAGATATTGGGCTGATACAAATCCGCACTGGATGGATTAGGTTCATACACTATATCCCCCAAAATTAAATGTTTGGATTTAGTAGCAACAATATTGTAGAACCTTTCTTCATTGATGCCAACTTGAGAGCAGATAAGTATTTCGAACTATTGGAAGAAAATATCATGCCTCAACTTAATCAAAACCAGGAAATATGGTTCCAGCAAGACAGTTCACCAGTACACTATGCCATTAAGGATCGGCCGACGAGAAACAATTAAATGGCCGGTAAGGTCACTAGACTTGACACCACCTGATTTTTTGTGGCGGTATTTAAAAAGTCAGATCTCCAATTACGAATTCGGCAAGAAATTTTGGTGGGAAAACGCAATTCGAGGCTCCGTTCGACGTATCCGTTACTGCCAGGAAGTTAATGGTGGACACTTTGAATACATTTTGTAAATAGTTTCTTATTTAATAAATGTTTTTTATTGTTGTTACCCCAAAAGAGACCGAATCACTTTATCTGTTTTCTTTTAAACTATTTTGTAAAATAAACATACTATATTTACATCACCGAATTCGTAAGAAAATTATTTTTCCAACGATGTTAAAATTCGAGCACTGTTGTTATTTAAAAAAAATCAAGTTAACTTTGGATTTAAAATATGCGATAAGAAAACAAAATTAACATATAGCCGAAAAGAACCAAACATTTCCTTATGTTCGTCTACTAAATTTCATTAAGATATCTCGAACAGTTCTTGAGATACTTAACCGATTCCATACATAATAGCGACCTGTATATAAAAATGAATGTGTCTCTGTATGTTCCGTATGGACTCCGATTCCGTTCATCCGATTGCGATAAAACTTTCTGTAAAAGTGTAACTAGACAAAAATGTCTTTCCTTGAGTCAAGGTCAATCGTTGTGTGCGGTAAATATGTTCTAACGTTGTCACAAAGTGGCAGAACGAGCTGTCAATTTAATAAATGTGCTTAGACGTTGTCATGAAGAGTCAAAACCAGAACGAGCTGCTGAATAATTTATACTTATCGAAAACACTAAGCTGACTACGAAGAATTCTCCAGAGATGCCAATTCGATAGAAAGGACTTCTCGAAATATATGAAAAGACATTATAACGCACCAGTTACTCTGGCGTAGCAAACGCACGCAAGGCTTTACTAATTTTCAATAAAAGAAAACATCCTGGAATATAATTAAGTAAGTTGCTCCGACTGACTCGTAGAAAATCAAAATTAAGAGTTCTAAATAAATTCTTAATTTACAAAATCATCTTGGAACCCAAACTGTCACATTGAGTGCAGTTTTGCTGAAGAGGGAGGAATTCTAATATCAAAATTATAAAAGGATATCAAAACAAAATGTCCCCGTTTGTGTACAGTAGTACGTAACAAATAGTACTTTACATAAAGATTTGTGCATACTAACAGTGAATTATAAGATTTAGAAATTGAAAAGATATCCAACATATCTGCCTAAAAGCTTATGTCAGTCCAGTGGCAACTAAAGAATTGAAATGATTTAAACCCAACTAACTACCGACTAGATATTTGAATTAGATTATTATTATGTTAGATTATGTATAGGGATTAAGAAGAGAATTGAATTGAATTCTACTCCTAAAATTATATGGTAGCTCCTAACAATTGAATTTTTAGAACATTAAAAGTAGGTACTACTGTCTAAATTGATAGAATGTAGGTACAAACAAAGGAGATAAAAAGTTGTCTGTACTATATATAACTATAGTTATAAACTATAGTTTTTTACTATATTCAAACTTTTGGTGTTATGTATTTTATTTAATTTAAGATTTGGTCGAAGTTGGCTGCAAATTAATTAAAAGATTCTTTAGTGTTAATAGTTTATATTATATTGGACAGTAGAGCTAAAGTTACGGTCGACCGACACAGCTGCAGCATCGTCGCAGGCGAACTAATATTACCCTCTGAAGATGTTCTGACAGTAACAGTCAAACTTCGATTGTAACGTCCGGGATTTGAGGTTGTAAAATGTTCAACAGGCTAAGCGCACCCCTCTCATAACCTACTTGCCGGAGCTTCGGAGTCATAAAGTGACAATAGATTTATACGTTGGGGTACTTACAACTATCCAAGACCAGTGGCAAATGCATTTACGTGTTTCAAGTTTTATTGCGCCGCCGATGGCAATTGTTTAGGTGTAATTTTGCGCTGCATAGCGTGAATTTCCTTTCGTCTTTGTAAGTTAATTACAGGTTCAATGCTCGTCTTAAATTGTTTCGCCTTTTGTATAGAATTTACAAGTTACAATTAAGAGGCAGTCTTTTAGAAGTCTGCAAACCAACATTCAGTACTGAACAATTGAAATAAAAGGGTTTGGCTATCCGGTATACCTTCTTATAAACACGTTCAGTTTTATGAAACGTTTCCTTTTTTATTTTCGCGGATTACCTTAATTAAATATGCGGAAGACGAAAATTTTTACAATCTGTCAAAAATACCTGCAAGCCAGAAATATTATTTCAGATAAGCAGTTTAAACATCCACAACACGATGTTGTTGTTTGCCTCAAATATACTACTAAAGTATCTCGGCAGATTCTAAGAACTTCTCATTGACCATAATCATATGTACTCGTATATTGGTGATCAAGGTTAATGAGGTGTCATAATCGGCTGAGGAGGTAATTTTAACCAAGGTCATTTGAATGTAAAGGTCATGCCAAGGGCGTTTGAAAGTCAAGACCAAGGTCACACAGAAGTCAATGTCATTCGAAGGTTGCGAACACGCCAATCAGAGAAGATCAAGATTTGGCAGTATTGAAATTAGCTGAAACGGAGGAAGATAAACTTATGTTAAAGTCAATACAGAGTGAGGAGGAACCTGTGACGATGTTTAAATAGGAGGCTTCAGACTAGATTCAAGTTAAGAAGGTTCTGACTAAATGAGGGTTAAGGTTAATGCAAAGTCTAAGACAAAAATAATGTTAAAACTGATAGGTTTTTAGAAAGATGAAAAAAAGTCGGCGCGGGGACAACGTTAAGGTATATAAGGGTTGTTTATTTGAAATAGATGCTAGTATAAAGAAATATGTTAAAGCGGAAGTTTGGTGATTTATAGAGTGGTGAATGGATTGGCAAAATATATTAGTGTTGAAGGAAGTTTATATTTTCAAGCGGTTGGAGATATTGAGGTAGATTCGAGAGTTGAAGAATTTTTTACTTAAATGGCCGAATCAAATAATTTTGGGGAAAATGCAGATGTGCTTACGACCTCGTATCTTGTCGTGACCTTAACCGATTCTAACACCTCCTCATCGACCATGGTCACTAATATACGTGTGATCATGGTCAATGAGGAGGTGTTAGAAGCGGCTGAGAAGCTCTACTTATACTATTCATCTCATGCTATTCATTTGTACCAGGGTTTAATCCAATACTCAAAGCACTTTTCGTGTTAATTTTTCGTTATTACTATAAGCTCCTTCTGCGATTATTTTGATAGATTCGGCGCTACTAAAACATATTTACAGAAGGAAGTTATCGTCCAAGTCGATTAAATATATGGTGGTTGATATTTACTGAGTGCTATTTCTTGTTAATCGTTTATTCAGTTGACATAAATTTTATTTTCATTCCTTTAGTAGCGTACCAAATTTGTAAACCCAGGTCTAGCCAACAGTAACCATGTGTTGAATGTATTTGGGGTGAATATCTAAATTAGAAAGCATCTTCTTAGGAGGGATATTTGATGAGAACGTAACTTTTAAATGAAAAGCCATTGTTGGTACAAAAAGTAACTTTTTCATGTTTTTCGAAAAGTAGAATTTTAAACTGTGGAAAAAAATGCCGTTTCAGCGATAACCTCCTTGTTCAATGCGAATTTTCGTATTCCGAGATAGGTTTGCGAATGTAAAAAAACGCAATGGGCCAAATTGAGCGAATATTGGGATGAGTCAACAATTCAAAATGTAATTCAACAAATTTAGTGATTACAGTTGCAGACGAATGAACTGATCCATTATCATCGTGAAGCAATACTTTTTCTTCGACAAATTTGGTCGTTTTTTCTTTAAGACAGCAATCAAATGATTCAACGAATTAGCATAATATCATCCAGTGATCGATCTTCACTTCTCTAAGTAATCGATATAGTTTATTGCGTGCGTATCTCAAAACACTGTAGAACATTTCCGGTAAATAGAACCCTTTTTTCACTCTTTGGTGTTTGTTCGCAGTTCATTATTTTAACTGTTTCCTCCATTCCTGAGTAAAGTAATGGATACATGTCACGCCCACAGTTATATGGCCTGGTCGACAGTAAATGTGGCACGCACTTTTTCATATCAAAATCTTCGGGTAAGATATTGAATACACGTTCAATAGAGATATTTTCAACTGGCGCAATTTGGCTTACCTTCAATTCATGGTCTTTCAATTCAATTCATTGGTTTTGTTAATAATTTCTTCGAGAGTTACTATAAACAAAAGCTTCGACGCTCAGCGACATCCGCGCTTATATGCATAATGGTATGCAGGAATCACTTTTGAACCATTCATAATAAATGAACATAATACTCTTTAAAGCTTCCTTCGGTTCTCAATGGTTGTTTAAGATAAAAGGGAGCGCTTTATGAACAAACGAAATATATTTTATTAATCTTGATGATCTCAGTGTCCTGTATCAAAAAGTCACAGTATCCTCAAGCAGGCCTCGGAACAATAATTTTAGAACCAACTCCTTTAGAAAATTAAAACACCTTTTTAAATGCTTTAATTTTATCCAGATTATATACGACTATCTTCTTCTGTATCCTAGATCGTAAAAGATTTATTTTCCACGACCGTCGATTTGATTTCGTCGACATTTTCATAGGTTTTTTTATGGTTTTTTGATATTTATGAGCGCCAATGAGAACTTTTAAAACAAGCGTATCATAGGATAGTTAAAGTTTCCAATAAAAAATTATGACAATAATATTCCCGTATATTTTTAATATTTTGATGGCGTTAAATTTTATTTCTTTTATAAAATTTAATGTAAATTTTGTATTGAACTATTTCTGTCATAAAAATCGAAAAATAAACGTTACAAGCCCTTTAATCAAAAGATTTCGGTAAATCAATTTTAAATTTAGAATTATTTATTGATCTAAGGGTTGACAATGCAAAGTAGTGTTTGGCAGCAAAAAGACTAGTTTAACATTTTCTAATGGAACTTTAGAATGTGATGTGGCATTATCCAACAAAAGAAGTATTTTGCTATTTTGCTTTTTATTTTATTGTCAAATTTATGCAGCCATCATATCATAATTTCTGTTGTCAACCAAGTCTTTTTGTTAGAAACCCATTCTAAGGGTAATTTGTCAACATGATTACCCTTAAAACAGCGAGGATTTTTACTCTCTTCAATTACACAGGCCTGCATAAAATTTGTAAGGACGTGATTTTTGTTTGTTAAGCTCTGTTTTTATATAGCAATAACTAATTAAAACACAGTTGGTCTCTACCACCCATTTTAAAATGAATGTACTACTTCAAATTCTAGGTATTAACCCAAAAATGATTTTCTGTTGTGGTTTTAAAGAAATTTGTTAAATAGGCTCTCATTACCTGATGTAAATCTTTTATTACATGTATTAATTTTGGACAAGATTTCCGGGAATTTTTACATGCTAAATCCTATTTATTATGCTTTCACTTTATTAGTACTGCGAAGAAGGATTTCAAGTTTATCACTCCAAACAAAATGTATATTTTAATGTCATTTACTTCATTATAGCTTGTAGTGTCGATCAGTAAACAAGTAAAATTAATTTGTCTTTACTGTTGTGCGTGGTATTTGATAAATAAACATTGCTTAAAAATATGTCTAGCCGGTGTTGCAAAAACAAACCAGATGATTTCTGTTATATTTGTGGATATTTCGTCTTGAAAAAGTTTAAGAGACCAATTGGTGAATTTGTGAAAAATGCATATTATGCATATTTCAAAATAAAATTAGGCGATCAAGATAATGATTGGGCACCGCACGTTGTTTGTAAGGTATGTGAAGAAGGAAGACATTGGACCAAAGGGAATAGAAAAACCCTCCCTTTTGGAATACCTATGGTTTGGAGAGAACCGCAAAATCTTCATGAAGATTTCTACTTTTGTCTTTGTGATATTAAGGGGCATAGTAGAAAAACTTTGAAACATATTTTGTACCCAAACAATATTAAATCAGCTATCAGACCAGTTCCTCACAGTGATCATGTACCTATACCCCCCAAAGTACTACAAGAAGATATTGAAACCTCTTCAACTTCCGGCTCCGTACAGATGGATAGTGATTTTGAACCATCAACCTCAGGTCAAAACCAACCTCAGCTATTTTCACAAGCCGAAATGAATGATTTAGTAAGAGATTTGGGACTTTCAAAAGATCTTTCTGAAGTACTGGGGTCTAGGTTGAAACCAAAAATTTGCTTGCCCCAGAAACTACCTTCTCTTGGCATAGAAATCGTGAGGCTGGATTTGTAAAATATTTTGCGGAAAACGGACCACTCGTGTACTGCCAAGCAATTGCTGATCTACTTACTTTCCTCGGAGCTCCTGAGTACACACCTTCTGACTGGAGACTTTTCATCGACTCTTCAAAAAGGAGCCTTAAAGCTGTTCTTTTACATAATGGCAATGTTTTTGCTTCTGTTCCGGTCGGCCATTCTGTTCATTTAAAGTAAAACTATGAAAATATACAGGAATTACTTTTAAGAATACAATATGATAATCACAACTGGGAAGTGTGTGGAGATTTAAAAATTTTAGGCCTTCTCTTGGGTCAGCAGTCTGGATATACTAAATTTCCATGTTTCGTGTGCGAGTGGAATAGCAGAAATCGAGAACAGCATTGGATAAAAAGAGACTGACCACAAAGGGTGACTTTAACACCTGGAACCAAAAATGTAATTCGCGAAAGTCTTATTGACCCTCAAAAAGTGTTACTTCCACCGCTTCACATAAAACTTGGACTTATGAAACAATTTGTTAAGGCATTAAACAAAGAATGAAATTGTTTTAAATATTTGTGTAAAATATTTCCGACTCTGTGAGAAGCAAAATTAAAGGAGCGAATCTTTGTAGGCCCGCAGATTAGGAGCTTGGTGAAAGATCAAGAATTTGAAAATGTGATGGAAGATAAGGAAAAACTACATAAATTTCTAGGGAATTATAAAGGCACAAACTATGTTGAGATCGTATGCATATGAAAAGATTCAGGATTCTTGGTTGCAATCTGAGCATAAAAATTCACTTTTTACATTCCCATTTGGACTATTTCCCAGAAAACCTTGGGGACGTGAGTGAAGAGCAAGGAGAAAGATTTCACCAGGATATTAAAGAGATGGAAAAAAGATACCAAGGGCGCTGGGACACAAAAATGATGGCCGATTACTGTTGGACATTGAGAAGAGATCTTCCTTTAGCTGAATATGACAGAAAAACAACCAAACGAAGCTTTTCTGAAAAACGAAAACGTTTTTTTTAAGAAGCATAAAGAATAAATAACTATTTCTAATAGTTTCTATGTGTATATGTTTGTTTTTTTTATATAATATAAAACTAGCTTATAAATGAAATAAATCGTGTTTTTTCTATATTTTTTGATTTTACTGGTTTGAAAAATAACCTTACGTGATACAAAAAAAAAAATAAAAGCAGATTTGAAATCAGCGCTACCCAATTACTTCAAAACAGATAAAATTTTTAAATCAACTTTCAAAGTGTTGAAAAATGCAGGCCTGTGTTATTAATGGAGCTTCCTTCTCACCTTTCATATTTGCGCACAGTAAAATAGTCACACGTTGGCTTGCTGCCTCCTTCCCTGCACAATTCTCATTTTCTAATTCTCAGCCGAGAAATTTTTCGGCTGGTAATATCAGCAAAAAGGTTCGCTGTCTTATTGACTTGCCATAGATTTGATACACAAGAAGAGAGAATGCTAAGAGTAGATACTGATCCTGCTGCTGCGATCTAACATATCCTTAATAAATTTAACAAAAATTCACAAGCAGCTTACTGTTTCTGAGCCAATGCAACTGTTGATGAAATGCTGATCGGCTTTAGAGGCAGGTGCAAATTTAAAATGTATCTACCAAGCAAACCCGTAAAATAGGGTTTGAAAGTCCAATGCTTAGTTGATGCTGGCACCCATTATATACAATACGTATACTTATTGCTGTAAAGGCACTGATACATTAAAATTTTCTGTACCAACGCAAGCTGTTATTCGTCTTTCTAAGCCAATATTTGGTAGCAATAGGAATATTACTGGTGATAATTGGTACTCTTCAATAGAGCTAACAGACTATCTTTTCAAAAATAAACTTACTTTCGTTGGAACTCTGAAAAAAAAACAAAAAGGAAATACCTCAACAATTTCTACCCTCTAAATTAAGACAGGTAGGATCGACAATATATGGTTCCTCAAGAAACAAAATATTAATTTCCAGAGTACCAAAGAAAAATAAATGTGTTTTGCTTATTTCGTCGAAGCATCACTCCAAACAGGATGATAACGGTTTGCCAGAAATTAATGCATTCTATAATAATACTAAATCTGGAGTTGATCCTGTTGATGAAAAAACCACTAAGTATTGCTGTAGCAGAAGAACGCGACGCTGGCCTATGGCTATATTTTACAAGATCGTAGATATGTGTTCAGTAAATGCATATATCATCCACCAATCTTGTGCCAATGCACATACATTAGATAGACTCGATTTTCTTAAATTATTGGCCAAACAATTGTATAAACCACTACTTCGTGAACGATCACAGAAAGTAAATTTGCCAAGAGAGCTAAGAGCCAGTATTTTCAGAATTTTGAAAATGACACATGAGTCACCCAATGATGCTCAAGACGCTTTGCCTAGAAACCAGAGGAAGTACTGTTCTGTTTGCGATCCAAAATTAAAAAGAAAGACCGGTTATTTATGTATTGAATGCAAGCAACCAATTTGTTTGCAATGTTCTAAAAAATTGTGTGTTTCATGCATTCAAAACCTAGATGAGTCCAAAATATTGCTTTTCTCTATGCGGTTTTAGGCCGTTGTCAATTTTTTGCAATTTTAATTTAGTAATAAATGTATTCTCTGTTTTTGCAGTTTAGACCTTACGATACATGTTTTCAATACAAAAAGTTACTATCTTTTACTATTTTTTTTTTTGTAAAATAAAAATCAAAGAAACACTACGTTTATTTGTAATAAAAAAGTTATTGTTTCTAGTTTTATACATTTTTGTCTTGTTTATTACTAGTAAATATAAAGTTTTGTCCCCTTTTATGTCTTTGATTATTTATACAAAAAAAAAACTATTTTACATTAAAATTACGATAAAAACACGGTATTTTTATATTGGAGTACCAGAGACTCCGCAACACATGAGTGTTAAAATTTCCGGCCGCGCCGGTTAAGGGTTAAAATTATTATTAGCGTGCCCTAATAAATAATTTTATATTATGTAATTTGCTTTCAAAATATATAAAAAATCTCTAGGCAACCTACTGTTCTCCAAAAATATTTGTTATTCTTTCAATCCCTTTATTTAAACAGATTTTCACATGACATGATTAAATTTCTCAACATTGACAATGTAATTAAATGTACTTTTCGAAATGGAAACAAATTTATGTTATTCGAAAAAAAAGCAACAACAATCTGTAAACATTTTCCCTTTCAAAAGTTGCTTGCTTATCTTATAACCGTAAAACTTTTATTTCAAGTTGTTTTTTATTGTTTCATTTTCACGAATTGTTTTACTTATGACAGACATGTACGGAAATAAGAAATAAAGTTATACGGATCAAAATGGACGTATAAATGCTTTACGGTTACTGTAAGAAATGAAAAATATAAAAAGAAAGTTCTTTATGATCCAACGGAGTAATTGAGAAAATTTAAGCTTCTATATTGGCAGTTCGGTACGTTTTTCCAATAAGTCCGCGCATTAGGTAAATGGAGATAAAAATCTTATTTATCCTGGTGTTGCAACGGTTTTATAACCATCGGACGTAGTACGTAAAATTCTTGAAGATGGTACATACCAACAATGATTTATCTACTCCGGTGTATCTACGCGAGATATATGGATTTCTGAAATACATATTTACGATCCGTAATGTAAT
The DNA here is from genome assembly GCA_935421215.2 of Melolontha melolontha. Lineage (NCBI taxonomy): Eukaryota > Metazoa > Arthropoda > Insecta > Coleoptera > Scarabaeidae > Melolontha > Melolontha melolontha. The sequence continues at coordinate 23,867,618 of OW285240.1, read as the reverse complement.
AAAAGCGCTATATATGTGCCAATAAAATGTCAGATAGTATATGTTGCGATTCTTTGCCCCTTGTTCTTATGCAGAGTAATCTACTTTGGTACTATTGGCAAAGTTCCGAAAAAAAAAATTGATCACTTTGAGTAGCTGATTTGTATATGTAATAAGTAGAGATCGGACACGAGGGGCCGGTGAATCATTACCCACGGGCGTACTATTGAAAATTTGTATTTTTAAAGAGTTTTTAATTTTATTTATACAGGGCAATCCAAATTAAGTGTTCACCATTGGTAACTTTGTTATTATTAAAGATACAAGATTGTTTAAATTAGCAAAGTAGTAGTACTTTTAACGCTCTTTAAGATGGAGGAATTTAAAAAAAAAAGAGAAGCGCGTTTTCGAGTTTTCCCGAAAAATATGTTTTTTTCAAATGGAAACCCCTGTATATTATATCATTTTCTGTTAGAAATTCAATTTCTAAACAAAAAATCTTATAAGAACTTTTTTAGTGGGATTAAAAACACTTGAGTTATAATGCATAAACAAAAACAGCTAAATAATTTTTATAAACTTTAATTTATACATAAACATATCATTAAAAGAAAATAAAAATCACTGATTTTTTCATAGAAGATGTTCAAAAATACCACCTTGTCGTTCAATACATTTTTGAACACGTTTCTGAACTTGTCGAACTGCTTTTAGAATGGTCCTACCATCTATTTGGTTTATCTTTTCACTAACTGCAATTTTTAGGACGTTTACGTTTTCGTACCTTTGCTTATAAATCTCTGTCTTTAAATAACCCCATAAAAAAAAATCAAGCGGTGTTAAATCTGGCGATCGGGGAGGCCACTGAATAGGACCATTTGTTCCTATCCATGAATTGTTAAAAATAGTATTTAAAATTTGATGAGTACCTCTGTTGTTGTGCGCAGGTGCGCCATCCTGCTGAAAATGCAGATTCTGTCTACTTATGAGATCAATATCGTCTAAGAAATTATCCAAAATTTCAGTCAAAAATTCTATGTACCTTTCACCAGTTAGAGTGCCCTCATAAAAGAAAGGACCAACAATCCTTGAACCAATTAAACCGCACCAAACATTAAAACTGTAACGGACTTGCGGGCGTCTTGGATGTACTAAAAGAAGATTTTCCTTTGACCAGTAATGATGATTTTTTGTATTGTACATTCCAGAATTGGAGAAATTTAATTCATCGGTCCATAAAATATAACGAAAGTTGTTTACATTTTGGCGACAAAAGTTAAGATACCAGTGGCAAAAAAACATTCTTCTCTCTGGATCCCCTGGCAAGAAAACTTGAACTGGTTTGTACTTATAAGGAATGAATTTGTGTTTCTTCAGAATCCTATGCACAGTACCGTGACTCAAATCAGATTCCTTGATAATATCTAGTATGGAATTCTCACGGTTGGCCTCAAAATATGCAAGAACTAGAATTTCCGTGGCCTCGCTTATTATAAAAGTCCTTCTTGTTCTTGTTTTGGCAAAAACACTCTCATTGCCTCTAAATTTTCGGTACAGTCTCAGAAAAAATTGCTCATTTGGTTGTGTTCGGAGTGGATATAATTCAGCGTGGTGTTCTTTTGCCCTCCTAGAGGATTTTCTGCACACTAAATAACATTTCACATTTTCTGCATGGGTAAAAATCATTTTTTTGTCAAATTAATAACTAGCAAAATGAAATTTATGAGTGAAAGACTAATAAAACTGTACTAACATTTGACGTTTACTAGAAAGAATTAACGTCGTTATCATAGAAACATAGAAATGCACTTGACTTAGCTGTTTTTGTTTATTCACTATAACTCAAGTATTTTTAATCCCAGTAAAAAGTTTCTTATAAGATTTTTTGTTTAAAAATTGAATTTCTAACAGAAAATGATATAATATACAGGGGTTTCCATTTGAAAAAAAAACATATATCTCGGGAAAACTCGAAAACGCGCTGCTCTTTTTTTTAATTCTTCCATCTTAAAGAGCGTTAAAAGTACTACTAGTTTGCTAATTTAAACAATCTTGTATCTTTAATAATAACAAAGTTACCAATGGTGAACACTTAATTTGGATTGCCCTGTATAATTGGAAAACAAACGCATGGTGATCTATAAAATACGAAATACATTTTTATTTGTTCATTTTGTAGTTCAAGTTGAGTAAAGGAGTATTAATATCAACTAGCAATACTTTCTTAAGGTTATCTTCTGTAAAATTTGTTCTCTTTGGCCGAAATACATCCTTGTAGATAGAAAACGTCCTTTCTACATCGCAAATGGTTATAGGTGCATACTGGAAATATTCTTTTATTTCAGCGTATTTACCAGTTAGATTTTGAGGCATTGTTCCTGTACACTTGTACACAAAAACTGCGTCTAACTTTTGCCGAAGGCCACATCCGAAGTCAATTGGAATATTTTTCAAATTATTAATAGCCATATCTAATGTGGTTAATTATCATTTAATTATAGATTTTGATTTTCAAAATAAGTGATTAGTTTTGGCAAATTTGCAAAGTATTCCTGAAGAAAATATAACGGATTTTTTTAATTTGAAATTTATATTAATTCCTTGCACTCAGAACAGAAATACTTCGAGCATCGTTATTTAAACATGTGACGAAGTTTTATAAACTATCTCTGCATAACGACTAGTAGCTTCCTATCATGTTCCCCATCTATTTATTACTGGTGAGGGAGGCAGTGACAAAGATGGAAGTTTTTACCTGTAAAGAGTTACTCTCAATTGTGCTTTTCAGAAAAATTATAAAAGCGGATATAAGTCTATCAACTTCCGGATAGGTATCTCTGATATATTCACAGATTCTGTGGAGAGCATATGCCACACAAGTAATGCGCAGCATATTAGAATATGTTTTCTTTAATAGTCTGCCTGTTTTTAACATATATGCAGCACTGTCACTGACAAATAAAAGTATTTTTTCTTTGTACCTGTCGTCCGAATGAAGCATTTTATGCATATTATCGTAAATGGTTTTTGCTACTGTTTCCACATCAACTGTATTTATACCTTGTGTTGCTATTACATATGCGTTATATGGAATAGTTGGATGTAGTACACCAGCTACAATATCCACCACTCAGCGTCCTAATATATCGACAGTTTCGTCGGCACTTATTCATAGGTAATGATTTGAAAGATCGCTTCTAATACGTTCTACTGCTTTCGTGTAGCACTTAGAAACAAAATATTTGCATAAGGTAGATTCATCAGGAACATTTTGACCAGTATGTTTTTGGAGAAATATTTTGAAGGTGGTATTGTTAAGTTTATTTAATGGAATCTTTGCCGCCATTAAAGTTTCACAGAGTTCTTCGTTAAAATTTTCAAATTCCAGCGTGTCTAATTCCTGTGTATGTGTTTGCGATGCCAAGTGACGTTTTAGGTGCGATTACTTTTGCTTGTACACTTTTTGATAATGTCATCCATATAAACAATGAACAGCATTGGGCTCAGACTTCCCCCTTGGCGCAGTCCCTCGTTTGTTTTAAATATCTCCGATTCTAAATTGTTAGCTATTACAGCATTAGTATTGTGGTTATATATTTTCTGTATTAATCGTCTTATTTTGCCATTGACACCTCTTTCTCTTAATATATTCCATAATCTTTCTCTTGGTACTTTATCGAAAGCTTTTTCCAAGTCTATAAATGCTAAGAATACTTTCTTCTGTTCTCTAGAGGCTTTTTGTATTATTTGTTTCACAGATAATATTTGGTCTTGTGTGCTCCTTCCTTTTCTAAACCCACTTTGGGACTCATGTAACGTATTTTCGAGTTTTGTTCTTAGTCTTTTATCTATTATTTGCTCGAGAATCTTCATTGCAGTACTTAGAAGGGATATTCCTCTGTAATTATTGCATTCTTTCTTATTTCCTTTATTCTTGTATATTGGTACTATCAATGACTTCTTCCAATCGTCTGATATTTCCTCTTCTCTCCATATTCTGTTATATATTTTCAAAATTAATTCTCTTCCTTTTTGACCTATATATTTTATCATTTTGGCCGTAATTTTGTCACAGCCTGGCGCTTTTCCATTTTTCTGTTTTTGTATTACTTCTTCCAGTTCGTCCATGGTAATTATTTCTTCAGTCTCTTCTTCTACTATTATTTGTTGTTCACTAGCATTCTCGTTTTCCACTCCTCCGCTTAACAATTACTGAAAGTATTCTTTACACCTTTCTATAATCTTCATTCTATCGCTTAGGATCTCTCCCTTCTTATTTTGTATATAATGTGTAGATTGTGACCTTTCTTCATTCCCTACTGATTTCAAGACTATAAAATAATTTTTGGTTCTCTTTACTGTTTTTTTCCATCTTTTCCCCAAATTCTTTCCATGTCTCCTTTTTTGCTTGTACTCCTAAATGTTTCACTTTTTTTCTTTCTTCTTTATATATATCGTATTTTTCCACTGTTTGTTCTGCTAGGTATATTTTGCATGCTTTTTTCTTTATCTTAATTTGATGTCTTATTTCATTTGACCACCATTTTGTTTGTTTTTTCTTTTTATTTTTCCTTACGTAAGGACGTCAAAAAATTAAATAATGTTAAAATACTTTCAAAAAACAATAACTTAAAATTAAATGACAACATAATTTGAAACATACTTGAGTGGGTAAAACCTCACTACATTTGTATAATTTTTTAATAATTTTTTAATAATATAAAAAAATATTATTAAAAACAGGGGCGTATTGAGAATCATGTAGAAATGTGAAATACGTATCTACGTCTTTGGAGAAGATACATTCAAAAATACATAAATGAACTTGTATTGTGTTCTTCACGCCCCATTTTTAATAATATTTTTTTATATTATTAAAAATACTTTGGTATTAAAATTAAATAAAATCAGATTTGAAAATTGTTTTGGAAGAAGTTTTTAAGGAATTTTTTAAAAAAATAACTGCAGTCTGTCCGATGATATTGGGCAATAAGTAGATCAAATAAATCAAGAAGAAAAGTACAATAAATTAAAGGTGTAATTTCCACCTTTTCGAAACATAATCACAATAAGGAATAGAAATTAATAAAAATCAAAGTATTAAGCGGAATAGCAAAATAAAGCTTCTGGAAGCGTTTTCGATAAGCCTTATGAGAATTAATTATCTTTCTGGCAGCAAAGGTTTATTATAAACAACACCTTGTTTAAATCAACAAATGCATAAGATTTTCTTCCTTGATACAATTTTTAGAACTGTTCGCCCAGGCTATAAGTACGCTCTCTTTCCTACAATCTTACTGCAATGAATTCATTTTTCAACAACTGTAATTAAAGGACTCAAAAATCGATCGTTTTTATTTAGTAATGGTAGTGATACGAGAGATGTTTTTTAGTATTGTATATAGCCTCATAGAGGGCGCCAGTAATAAAACATCAGCTGTCAGAATTAATTCCAATCCTTCGTTTACCTAAATCTAAAGTTTTATCAAGATACGGCAAGCGATTTGGTCATAGTGAATTTTTAAAATTTATGAGTTGACCGTAATATGGGATTGAGGCAAGACAATTTTCGCGCAATAATTTCTTACAGCTTTTGGCGATGATTAATTCAATAACAATGTCTTGCTGAGTTGGTTTCCGTCTTTGAAGATCAAGCACCACATATATCGACAATTTCAAGTCGATAATGTGAATTCCAACTTGGACGCAGTCACCTAAAAAAACATCGATGCTGTGAGCTGCCTGGTTAAGGAAGATAGACGTGTGACATATCGTGGAATTGAGACATCATTCATTTTATATTTCATAGACCTCAATCCAAACCAACCTAAATGATGTAAATGTAAATGATGTAATTAGTTTCCCGTTGGATTCCGAATCTTTTAACCGAAGAGCAAAGGTCGGTCTCGCGTTAATTGGTGCTGAAAAACTTTGAGCCGGTTCAATTATGGAAATTCAAAAAACATTTGTAGCACGAAAATAAATGTCAGTCAGCTGTTTTGGTGTTTCGAGACGAAGAGAATCTGACAAAAGTTATGTGTTCGAGTGTTTTGAAAACGAATATCGCAACGTTTGTCTCAAAATCGGATCATGTGGCTACAATTCCTTTGCAAAATCGGGCAGCAGTTAATGCAGATTGGTACCAGAAATAATCGTTGTCCTCTGAGAAACCAACCCACAACGGCGAATCATTCTGAATCATGATAACGCAAATTCGCACGCACCTCGAAAAACAATTAACTTTTTGGAACAACAAAATACCTAATTATTAGATCATCTTCCACATAGTGCCGACCTAAACCCCAACGATTTTTTTTACGTTCCCAAAAATCAAAAATGGAATGCGCGATCGACAATTACAGACACCGGAAGAAGTACAGATGCCTTCAAAACGGCAATTCTGACTGCCCCAACTGAAGATTGGCATAAATACTTTAACAATGCGGAATGCGGAAGTGTATCAATTTTTGTGTAAAACATTTTAGAAGCAATTAAGTAATTCGAATTGAGCCACTATGTTATTTTATGGCTAAATTCAACATGAAAAGGGAATCCCCTTAAAACATTTCAACAAACATTTCAATCCGATGCATGAAGTAGTGCTCTGTTAGTGTATACAGCTCCCACCTCGAACATCTAGACACAAAAGGGAGCATGAACATATTCTATATTTATCAAAGTTTCACTGATGCCGAATACGGATCTTGCTTTAAGTCTCGTTGTAAAACGTTATTATTAATTTTCTAAAATCTACTGGAACGTGGTACTTTATTCAAACCGAAGAAACTTTGCTACATACTGCTATGGATTTTTTCTAAAATAATATTTAAAAATAATTTAAAATAAATGTACAATTATTGTGAGATAAAGTGTATATTCAAGATGTTATTTAAATGTATTTAAATTTAACGAGAGAAAAACGTGTTTTTTCCGATGTCGATCTCATGTGTTCGAGAGGCCTAGGAAAATTCAAGGAGATAGATTTAATAGCTCGTACTAGAAGGTAGCTTGATGTGATATAATTAATTATATTGAATTAAATCGGTTAATTGTTTGATTAGTGTTTTTATCGATGTATTAGAGAGTTGTAAAGTTAAATTCTCGTTTGCTATTTGTTGATTAATATAGAAAAAGGACCTTATTTGTTCTTCGTCTCCATTTTAGTTTCTGTAATTATTTAAGCTTTTTATATCATAAAGAATATTTAAAATTATAAAAAATTTTCTATTGTATCCAAGTTTGTTAATTAAGAGATTTAATTTTTAGAAATATAAATAATAAAGATTATTATTAACATTTCTTGGTAATAATTAAAAATGAAAAATTTGTTCGAGCGGATTCAGGTTTTTTTGTACATGTTGATTGCGCATGTGTAAATTTTGATCGTGTATCGGTATCTTATTATACAGTGTGTTTTCTGGGGAGAAATTAAAAATAAACTTTATTATTTTAGATAAGTGTGATCGGAGTAATAAAGAGGAAGTTTTTTCATTGACTCAGCTGTCAATATTACAGTGAAAATTTTTACCTTATGATTATTGTAAAATACAGAATCTTTATACTTTATAAAGATAGATTTTTTTTCTTTTTTTGATTTTTGTATTAAATATTCAGTTCAAATTTTTATCCTGCTTTTGTTTTATTTGCCATACCAATATTACTGTTCAAGCTCAATATATTGCTGCCAAAACACGCGACCAAATTAAAATAATGCAAGTAATAAGGAGGTTGCGCGATATACTGCAAGTTCTCCCCCTCTGGCCTGAACCTACCTGAAGATGGACGTCCCCAGGATAGTACTCTGCCGGCTAACTCAGTCTAGTACAAAGAGTGTCGCGAGTTTCAGGGTCGCTTGATGTAGGTTAGGACGCCACCGTATTAGAAATCCTGCAGAGTTCCCCCAATAATACGGAAGCAGGTGGGACTCTGGTAGCTTCAATAAAAGCCAGAGACCTTATTACTTGCTACCGTTATAAACGTGTCTTTGCCTTACACAACACTTGTAGGAAAGGAATCAAACAAACACAAGATGTCAACAGTAACAAGTTTTAATTTAAAGCCAAAGTAGGCTCAACAAGTGTTTACTACAAGATTAAATATCAAGACAAATTGGTTTAAGATTGAAGTTACATCAAATATAACAAAAGTCGCATGAAAAGTTACAAAATAATGTCACAAAGTTTAATATCTAGTCAAAGAAGATCTTATTGAAGTTAAAACAAAAGCAGCAAAAGTCGCTTGAAAAGTTACAAAGTGTAAGATAGCAGTACAACTAAATTTATGAGATGCACATAATCCAATCTAAGTGTGCCAAGGCAAATAAAAAAAGGCTAGTTTGAATTTGAAAATAATTCCATAATCTCCCAGTAATATACCACCAAATCACCCTAGTATCGCTCAGGCGCAATACAGAGTTCACACAAATACAGGTTGACCTGTCAAGACAACAGCACCCTGTATACTCACGTGGTAAAACTGTGATTATAAAGGTCAATTACGATTTGAGAACTAAACATAAGCTAAGCAGAACTCAAATTAAGTATACGTAATAGTGGTTCCTTACAAATAGATTACAGAGTATATAAACAAAGAAAACTAGAACTTCGACGTAACCCCAAGATATTTATTATTCTGTACGAAGGCTCGACTGAAGGTTCTAATCCTCGTATAATAATCTAATCTAACTACTGGCTGCTGGTGAAGCTAGTCAACCAGTTAAATATTGACATTAAAAGGAAATGTTTGAATTCAAGCGAATAAAGCCTATCGGTTAAAGTTTATAGTTAAAGCCTTGTTTGCTATCTAAGATTTATGAGCAAAATAAAGAGGTTGCACAGAGAAGTGAATAGCTTCTCTAGTGCCTACTTATGATTAAACATTCAATCAATAAATATAAATTTTGAAAAGGATAGTGACGGGTTAAGTAATAACCAACAACTAAAAATAACCTACTTAGCTTGTCAACCACAATGACCAGTTTCCAAAGCTTATCTCGAGTAAGCCTTCACAGAGGTAGAACAGGAATGTCGATTCCTAAGATTAATTGGAAATCAGCCGCCATTATGCCAGAGATCTCCATCCCGCTTGAAGCCGCCATTTTGAGACGCCGTGTAAAATTGCTACAAAATTCCAGAATAAGGAAGCCCTGACGAAACCAAAAACATCCTTGAGGGTGGAATGAGGATTTCTGCAGGAATCTCTTCCCAAAAGATCGAAATTCCACGTAGCTCCACTGCGAGGGAAAATTGCGTATGCAAAAAAAACACCTTCCACGTGGTGTGGTCCTCGAAGAGATTCCGAAATAAACTTGCTTAATTCCCTTTCAAAAAAGGGGCGGTAGCACTAAAATATATCCTAAAGAGGATGAAAGAAACGCATAAGTAAAAATTCAAAAGGAAAAGATATCTATTACCGCTACGACAAAGTTCACTCATAAAAATAAAACAAGACCAATATCGGTAACGTTCTTGAACGAAGTCCGACCGAACGAGAGGCACGATATACGATCGAGAGCCGATATACGTCATACACGATCGTCGGAAGATTCAGGGTAAGGCGCCATCTATTGAGCAAAAGATGTCAGGCCAAAGAGGTTGCCGATCTACAGGGTTCGAAAACGTATTAAATGATTAGAAAAATATGAAGAAGCCTAAGTTGATCGATAATTAATAACAAAATTGAATAAAATAAAAATAAACGGAAATGTTGAATAATGAAAAGCCTAAAATGTCTTTACGAAAGTAATTAATGAAATAAATTCATTAAAAATTCCCGATTGGTCTCTAGGTAATTTTCGAGCGTAACAATATATAATAAGTAAATAAAATATTTTGAATAATTCACTGGCGCCAGACTTATTTTAGAAATAACACGACTTTCCGAATTGGAATTCTCCGGCTTAGGAACCTAGTTGGGAAAACTAGTTGTGGATGGTGGAGCAATACATTCTCAAACCACTATTCATAGCAATACGTTCATTACTTTAAGTACATGTGTAACGTTCACTCCAAAAACACCACGATAATATACCTTTGCTGCTAATACATTATTTTCTTTCTTTAAATTGAAGTAACGTATGGTCTCAAAATTTTCAGAAAAATTTTAGATGTTGATAATTTTCTCAAAACTGTTTCACTTCATAAACTATATATAGTACCAACAATTAACAATAAATACTTAATCTTCAAATTATTGATAGTGAGACATTATCTTTGATGGTCCTCAGTTTTCTTCTGACTTGTCCCATCATCCATTAGACAATAGCAGAATAAATTTCTCGCTTTTTTGAAAAATTCAACGTCGTAATTAGTCTTCATTTGTAGCTTTCATCCATTTTCATACACTTTTCTGGTCAATATTGACCAAAATTCCTCTATTGGCCGAGTTTGAGGTACATTGGGAAAATTGTCTAATTTAGGAACAAAGCTTATGTTGTTTGCGTTAAATCAGTCTCTAGTAACTGTAGCGTAATAGCAGGAAGCTAGATCACGCCAAAACTCATAACCTAAAAACCTTATATCATTGCTATGACGCGTATTTAAAAATTGAAGCAGTTTAGAAAGGTATCTTTGAATGTAAAGTTGTGCAGTTAAGGTTTCTCCTCGAACATGACCAATGTACGGCTACAAGATAAATCCGGGCTCAGAAATGGCACAACACAATAGAATTTCGTCCTCAAAGTTGGATTTACCTCTGAATTTGATATTGTCTGGCGTGTTTTCTATATTGCCGGTATAAAAACCGTCGTTTCCCTTGTTCTCTGAATGAGACAAGGTGATATATTTCTCATCAGCCATTACAATCAGTTTATTGACAAAATGGATGCGCCTTTCTAACTAGGTTGCGGTATATTTTGTTGTTTTCCTTCGTTTCCGAAACACCACGTAATTTCGGAAAATTGTTCGAAAAACAGTGATCTCTGAAACACCGAATCTTCGACATATTTTTGGCTCTGAAACTCTAAGTCTGTCCTTAAGAGTTTCAAGCATTCTTGGTTCCTTCACTTGGTTCAAAATTCTTGGCCGACCACTTTTGGGTAAATTAAATATTTCCTTCTTCACATTCCTTATTGGTTTGATAATTTGTTGATAAAGATATATCTTTTTCACGATAAATGGCAACAATATCACGCTTCGGCATTCGCCCAACTAGATTGTAATTGAGGGCTCCAGTGCAAGAACCAGGTATCTCCAAAATGCGAAATTTTACAAGGGGCGAAAAAAACACTTCTATACATTTACGTTTCACAAATTTGTATTTTTTCGTGCCGAATTCAGGCTGCAAATAACGAAACCTACAATAGGTATAATTTGGTTTTAAACAATGGTAAAAAAATTATCATGATATTAATAATGGAGATACCTGGTTATTGTCCATTATTATTAAAAAAAATTGACCGCTGACAACTTTATTATTTTTTTATTATCAAACGGGCGTACACATGAAACAGAACATAATCTGGAAATAAAATACTAACAAAAAGAAAACACTAAAACTTATTTTGGTGCATTTTCGCAACACATAAAACTGGAAATTGTCTCATCATTCTGAGTCACTATATTCAGAATAGTCCGAACCTGCATTCTCTGCCACTTCTCCCTTTGATTGACGTTGTGCTGCTTCAATGTTATTATAGAACCACATATCGCATTGTGCCACATATGCTCTAGCGAGATCCATTACATGCTTAAATTTATGTGGTTTTAAAATCCGTTTGTTTGTGTATAGAAGTACTTTATCATTAGCCGGCAAAGAAGGGTTTTCACCTTTTTTCAAGATTACGAAACTTGAATATGTTGGTATCCCAACAGTTATACTACACTGTATATCGGGCATTTCCTGAGAGTCATATTTAAATAGTCTATACTTTGATATCGCAAACTTATCTTTTTTTGTAGAGACTGTTTTGCGAAATATTGGTAAGAAGTGGTCCTTGAAGTTTATAATCATGCCCTGAGTAACATTTATGATTTCAAATTTCTTTCCTGCTTTACGGATAATTTTGTGATACTCTTCAGGTAAATAAATCCGGTCATATGTCTTCTTCTTAATCTCTATGGCGCCGAAGCTTCTGTCGCAGGGCAAAAAGCTGTGGCCCGGTTCAGGAAATCGATGTGTAATAGTGGCAAATTTTCCAAGTTTTACGACGGTGAATAGGAACTGGATTAATACGTAATTTTTGCTTTGAGAACTGCAGTTGTCCGAAAACAAATAGATATGCTTGACTTCCGATCTAATTAAATTGTTAAAGAAGTGATGTAAAAAGCTAATCACTTTATTTTGCCCTTTAGCTCCTACTGTCTCATCATAAACATAAAAATAACTTGTTTTTGAACTGCCAACGTGTATACAAAAATTGTACACCCATAGCTGTATTTTATAAAACACATCACCGCGTGGAGCTACTGGAAGTGGCATATTTTGTTGAAAGTTGAATGTAACCACCTCAACAGAAGGATCTTCACGAGCAAGCTGGGTCTTTGTCTTCAAATCTTTATAAAATATTTTCTATAAAAGTCATACTTAACTTTAGGATTAGCTGCTTTGCTTTCTTGCAGCAAAGCATATTGTTCGGGTTCATATTTCTGCAGATACAAGTTGTGCATTTTTGCTGTGTTCAAGTTTGATGATAAATATTTATGTTTGACGTTGTCCTTTCTACTGTAGTGAGATATATATCTGGGGAAACTGTTAATGTGTCCTGCAATTTGATGTAAGACTACACCTTCGATCTTATTGGGCCTGTTTTGGTGAAGTCCTCTTGCATCTACAGGTGCTGTACAGGAGGTTTTTAAATGATTTGCCACTCTCTCAAGGCGACTTTTGGCTATATCGAAAATTGAGAGCATCGCGTTCTTACAAACTCTGTAGTCATCTGCGTGATTTGTTATCTAAAAAATTAATAAAAATGAACTATACGAATGAGCCATTTACCAAGAATTTTTGTGTGTGTATTGTCTTGTTATTAACAACTTTTATAGCAGAGACAAACATTACTTACAACGTATTCATACGAACCAGTCTTAGGTTTGCCAGCTCCGGATCCAGGTCTATGCCTCTTTACAGACTTAACTTTTATAAGCCTAGCTAAGAAAGAGTCTTGTAGGTCTTTCGATTTCAGCTGGTAGAAAGATTCTCGTACTTTATGTCTTACTTCTGCGGTAATTTTTTCAAAGCACTTTAACCTACACGAACACGGCTTTCCTTCTTTCTTTGCAGGCACAATATAACCACTAGTATTTACGTATTCCAAGCCATGAGTTCTACACTTTTTTGATATAGATCTCTTCCATCGGTGTTTCAATATGATTCTTTTTTTACCCTTCTGGGGATTCGCATTATGTCGAATTTCATCATCATCAGATTCTAATTCCGCCTCCGAAAAAATAAAATCTTCATCATTATCAGTGTTTGTACTTTCAAACGGTTCTTCCGCATATTCAGACTCGGAAGTTGACATGATATAATATGTTACCAATATATAGCAACAAACAACACGTATGTAAATCACTACGTACTTTCCAGCACAGCAAAACAAACGTAAAACATAACCTAACTAACAATGTTATGAAAGAATATGCGCCTGCGCCCAGTAAAAAGTCGACGAATTGTACGCTGCAAGAACAAGGTATATCCAGGAGTTATCTCATTATTGCACAGTAAAATTTATATAGTATCTCCATTCGCTAATATATCTAAGCAACGCCGCGGAGGAGTTCGTGTAACGAACGATAGAGAATTTTAAAATAGACATATCCGTATATAAGACTAATTTTCCCAAAACAGTGGAGATACCTGGTCCTTGCACTGGAGCCCGCAATTCCTTTACGAATATCTAGTTTATAAGTCATTTTGCTGGACCCGATCACAAAAACTAAACTGTCATAATTAAAACAAGTTAATTGTGACTTACGACTTCCAATAACAACTTCACCAAACGTCATGTAGTACAATTACAAATCATCTAAAATTTTTCCGAAAATTTTTGGACCATACGTTAATAAACATTATCGCAAATAATGTTATCGTTAGGCATTTTTTCGATTTGCAAATACAGGACGCATTGACAACTGTGTGAGAGGGGCAGGTAACACTACTTTACACCGAAAATGTACATTTGATGAGAGATAGATTTCCTTATGTATTTTCTTCCGCTGAATTCGAAAATCAAGGTTACATTTTTTTTTATGGAACAGATTTTGAGATATTGTAATTTTTTCATTTTTTCGACTTTTTTCACTTGACAAATCATATCTCGAGCTAGAAATGTCCGATTGGGTCGTTCTTGGTACCCAAATGCAAGGTATTGAGATGACGAACAAATATGTACAATCGGATCTTTGATTGGTAAAGCGGTTCCAAATATATCGATGAAAATAGGGCACATTTTCAAAAAAATCATATTTTACAATGATTCTGTGCCGACAGAAAAGTACAAATCGTTAAAAAAAGTCTGGTTTCTGTTCATGTACGTAAAGATGATACTTTTACGTAAGAACTAAGACCAACCAGAAGAAAATCGACCGAAAAATGACAAAGTTATAATCAATAGAGTGAATAAATCCAAATCCCATATTTTCCGAATATTTTATTTTTTTGGACAATTTATTGGGTTTAAACGCTTGCAATACATTCTTGACATTTTTGTGTGTTAGAAATAGTTGTGGCTCTTGCTTTGTCTTCGGTTGCTTTTGGGATCTGTTTCTCTAGTGAGAAACCATACATAGTCTCCCAACATTGCGTCATCCCAAAATCCTTGATAGCGCCGCTCAATGGTCTTAATTTGTTGGTGAAATCTCTCGCCGTGTTCGTCACTTACGTCACCAAGATTGTCCGGAAAGAAATGCAAATGCGAATGCAAGAAATGGATTTTTAGAGACATATTTACACCTGTAAGAAATAAATAAAATGGTAAAAACAATACAATAGAAAACAACCAGGAATGGAATTAAATTAAATAATGGCATTCCGTACCCATATTGTTGTAGTTCTTCAGCAAATCGGTAATAATTCCCTCGTAGTTAGGGCTTTTATTGTTCCCAAGAAAATTGGTAACAACCCGCTGAAATGAATTCCAGGCCTCGTTTTCAACGGGTGTTGAATATTTTGGAAAATCTGTACTTTTTACCAATTTCTTTATGTGTGGACCATCTAAGACGCCTTCCTTGATTTTTGCTAAAGAAAGCTGCGGGAAAAGGGTTTTCAAATAGGAAAATACTTGGCCTTCCTTGTCTAAGGCCTACACAAAATTTTTAATGAGGCCAAGTTTAATGTGCAACGCTGGAAGGATTATATTTTCTTTTTTGACAAGAGGCACGTATTTAATATTGTCTTTGCCCACTGTGACGTTCTCCCTTTCTGGCCAGTCTTTTCTTCTATAATGATGTTCACGAGCACGACTATCCCAGAGGCAAAGAAAGCAGCAATATTTTGTATATCCACGCTGCATTCCACACAACATGCCGACGACTTTGAGATCGGAACATATTTTCCAGTTGTGATGCTCATATTGAATGTATTTTAGCAAACTGGCCATTGTGGCGTATGATTCTTTAGCGTTGATGGCATGAGCGATGGGGATAGAAGGTTTTTCATTTCCAATATGCAGTAGAACTGCTTTCAAACTCTCCTTACTACCGTCAATGAACAAGCGCCACTCATTTGGATCATAAGGCTCTCCAAGTTGCTCAAACAATGCAGGAATATCGTTGCAGTAGCATATGTCGTTTTCCTTCTTAAAATGTTGTGCGTAAGGTTTATCACGGTTTCTGTAAAATGTTCCATTTACTCCCGGAGCCAAACAGTTCCGTTGCTTCAGGCGAGAGCAAGTAACTCCGCTTTTTCCTTTGACAGCTCGAGATCTCTCACCAAATCATTCAGTTCAGGCTGCATAAAATGTTGCAATTGCGACTCCTGTTGAAATTCATTATCACTGCTTGTGTCTGTCTGTAGTGATGATTCGAAAAATTCAATCGTTGAATCGGGGCACTTAGGATGAGGAAATTCACTTGAATGTGGAACTGGAAGCGAAACAGATGCTACTGTCGCATAAACCCATTTGGCACTCTTTCCAAAACCAGTGGATTTGCTCAGGCAAAAGTAACAATCAACCGAATGGCAGAGCGGCTCTCTCCATATCATCGGTACACCGAATTTCATGTATCGTCTAATTTGGAATAAAAATTCACTTTATTATTAATTCATTTGTATATATAAATTTAATCTTACTGTGATGAACCAGAAGCCCACGCGGCAAGAGTTATATGGCACGATAAACAAACATTATTTGGTGTCCATTGCTCATGAAAAGTTGCAGGTGCTATTCCAAAATATTGCAGATAATTATGTTGTAATGAATCGGTGAATCTACGTCTATTTGGTTGGGGGACAAAATTGCCACACACGTAACAGAAATTATTTGGATTGTTTACGCACTTAAATTCTCGTTTTCTTTTAGGCATTTTGGTGAACACAATGAAATATAATTTCAATCAAATTTGTGAGTTCCTATAATATACAACCGACACTACGTTTTATAGAAGATGTCAAAACAAAATGTCAGGGTTCTAAGGTTCCTAAATGTGATGTGTTGTTGTTTTGTTTGGAATAAAATCTAAGAACTCTAGCGTCAACGTGAGAACTAATATACGTTGCCAATATACCAACAGGCTATCGATATAAAATCATGTTCCTATACCAAAGACATATAAATATCAAGATATAGCAAGAGTCAGCTGTTTATTGGTACGAATAATAATTATTATTATAATAGTAATAAGAAAGTCAAAATACATAAAAATAACAAATAATAAATTCAATATATTTGAGTGTGAGCAACCGAACTCATAAATTGTCGAAAAAAATAAAATATTCGGAAAATATGGGATTTGGATTTATTCACTCAATTGCTTATAACGTTGTCATTTTTCGGTCGATTTTCTTCTGGTTGGTCTTAGTTCTTACGTAAAAGTATCATCTTTACGTGCATGAACAGAAACCAGACGTTTTTTTAACGATTTGTACTTTTCTGTCGGCACAGAATCACTGTAAAATATGATTTTTTTTAAAATGTGGCCTATTTTCATCCATATATTTTGAACCGCTTTACCAATCAAAGATACGATTATACATATTTGTTCGTCATCTCAATACCTTGCATTTGGGTACCTAGAACGACCCAATCGGACATTTCTAGCTCGAGATATGATTTGTCAAGTGAAAAAAGGTCGAAAAAATGAAAAAATTACAATATCTCAAAAACTATTCCATAAAAAAAAAATGTAACCTTGATTTTCGAATTCAGCGGAAGAAAATACATAAGGAAATCTATCTCTCATCAAATGTACATGAAAAAAATTTCATTTTGTAAACTAGTGTAATTTTAACCTTATTAGGAGAACTGCTTAGAAGTATTTCGACAACTTTTTTTCTAAGCAAGAAAAATATTATAGAACGTTTAGATAAAGCCAAAAGAGAATTTGAAAAAATTGTTGCTGTATGTTGACATATATTCTTTATTTTAGCAAAAACATGATCAATTTTTAAGTCAACGCTATGTATTCCAGAAAATCTATATATTTCCTCTAAAATTCTAAAATATGAAATTATTAGTATTTCTCTCGTCCAGACAGTTTGTATTATAAATAAAAACAAATACGTATATCCAATTTTGCGTTCGTATTTTTCATACGTTGGCCGTTTCAAATAAAATTTACAACAGTTAATCTTCGGCGTTGCGGGTCACGATCTCACCCCCAAATGCATGGCAGTTTCGTTTTGTTAAATTGACTGTCAAGATTAAATCGTTTCAAAAAAAGAGGCGAGGAATCCCCAAAGAGCGGGTGTTTCTACACTCGTGGATTTTTTAGCAAAAAAATTACGGTACAACTTTGTGAAACGCGTTTATTTTTTTTTTCTGTGATCTTTGAAGGCGTACTTTTTTTCTCTAACGCGGAAATGAAAAATTTCTATAGGAAAGAAAAAGTTATGAGAAAGCGGTAATTATTTCTTCGTTGATATTTATTTATGCCTAAGATACCCCATTTAGAAGGGCGGTTATCGAAATTTAATGTATTATGCAGTGTTTATAGATTTACAGTGATCTGTAAAAATATAGTAAGTACACAAGCAATTTGATCACTGAATAAAGATGTTTGGTAAAAATATAGCTAACACAAATTTAACCCTAAACGTACTGATACGGGTACCCCGGTACCCGATCGAACTTTGAAGTCAAATATCTCGTAAACAATAAAAGATACAAAGTTGAGATTCCGCAAGTTCCTTCAGCTAATAATTTTCCAAAGATTTTTATAATTTTAAGCTTTCTTGATTTATTTGGGTTGGCTGTGGAGCCACCGAAAGCTAAATAGTCCTTACCCTCCTGATAAGGGTACCTGGGTACCCGTATACAAATTTAAGCACTTTGCAAAGAAAAATTAAAGATAAGAGTATTTTATTTAATTTAAAATTAATAAATTTTTATATCTAACTTTGTACTGGTATCATTGCATAAAATAAAATTTAGGAAATTAACATTTTATGTAGCGTGGAGCAATTATTTTGCTATGCGTGTTGCACATTGGCCGTTTACATTACAGCCATCATATATTTTGCGTGTTTTGCGATACGATTTCAAGTCAATAGCCACACAAAGGTAGCACCGATCTTTAATTGGTAGCCAACCAGTTTTATCCCGCTTTGATGTTTCCGATGGACCTGCAGCATCCTGAGAAACTTCCATAGGGGTGGTTTCATTTAACATTAGTACGAGAGCTGCTCGGACGTTAGCGTAACGTATTATACGATTGTCATTGGCTCTCTTTTTCATGTTTTCAGTTGCCAATTCCACGCCAAGTGATGTCAAAAAACTACGACGGGAGCCTCGAGCTTTTTTGGCACTTGGGTTGAGGCTGGAAAATATACAAAATGCACCCAAAGCGGCCACGTCAAACATATTAAAAAAAAGGGCCTAGGGCCACTTATTTGTTTTGCGTTTAGTGCTATATTTCGATACCATTTGGTCCATAACATCTACTCCGCCTTTCGTTTTATTGTAAAAATCATTTATTTCTCCCTTTCCGTTAAAAGCTAGCTCCTCTCAAGTATAATGCATTGTCGACAAAAAATAAACAATTTTCTTCTTCTTCGTTACCACAGACAAAAGAGTCCCGCTCTTACTGAAACTATATCGTGACATTCCCAATTCATCCGTTGGGTTTGGCCGTAGCTCTTTCGGAATATACGCTTTGTTTTGACGAAGGGTACCGACAAGACTTATTCCTCTCATTTGAAGGCGATTTGCCAAACGGAGTGACGTAAAAAAATTATCAGTAGTTATATTAATTCCGGATTCTTCGTAAAAATCTACCAGAGCTAAAACAACGTTTTCTCCCACATTCGCTTGCCGATGACCACCAGGTGGTTTACCAGTATAAATAATTCCATTCAAAGGATAGCTATTGGCTGTGTTACACAGCCAAAATATTTTAATTCCGAACTTAGCCGGCTTTGAAGTTATATATTGCGTAAAGCTGGTACAGCCACGAAATGGAAATAATTGTTCCTCAATGGTCACATTGTCATCTGAATAATAGTTTTCTTGAAGGTTTTTAGTAAGCGTATTCCAAATATCAGAAATATGAGCGGCTTTATCAGTTTGCTTGCGAGCTGATCGTGTGAATGCATTGTCAAAACGTATTACACGTATTATTTGTGGAAATCTGTCACGACTTAAAGATGCTTTATATAGTGGATGAGCGTAATTTCCCCAAAGAGCTGAAGAGGGATCATCGCTGGCACCATTTAATCCCATGACCAATAAAATTCCTATAAATTCATCCAGTTCCTCCATTGAAATCAAACGAAATTTGCGAGGTTTCACTCTTAAAGCTGTTATATCTGCTGCATTTTTCTGGTTGAAATTTAATGCTAGTTCATTTCCTTTTTTGTTACTGTGTCTGAGGATTTCACTTTTTATATTTTCTGTAAAAGCTCGTCAAATATTTCCTTAGTTGTCATCACTTTATTGAATTTGCGATGTGGTCCACCTACATAAGTAATAAAATTACTGCTCATAAAATACGTATGTATAGCAAACGCCAATTAAGTTGGCGCGAGGAGGGGGTGCGCAGAAAACGTTTTTAAAAACGTTTACCCCCACTACTCAAGTAATTGTCAGAATACATTTGTCATTGACGTTTGACGGAACATAATGTATTTGCTAGGGGATCATAAAGTGATACACGCTCAGAGGTTAGAATTATCTGACATTTGATGTAAAACCAAATACAAATGTCCCCACTACTTCTAATCCTGCGCGAACGTACCCCTCCTTGCGCCAACTTAATTGGCGTTAGCTATACGTACATATGTTTGAATATGATGCAACCCACCTTTTTTGCGCAAAATATTTTGGGATTGAGTTTTGGCACTTGGTATCTCTTGGGCATACCATTCAGTTTGGTCATTTGCTACGCAATTCCAAATCATCATTTTCTTCTTCCTCGGCAGGCTCAGCTACGCCTTTGATTTCTATATCTGAGGCTTCATCTGCATGAGGAAGCCATTCCTCATCACTTAAACACTCATGTTCAATGGGATTTGATATGTCATCATCCTCTTCTTCGTTTTCAAATAATATATTAATATCTTCTGCAGTTAATCTAAACAAATTTCGCGAAATAAACTATTAAAACGAACAAAAAATTATATGTTCAACAAAGCTTACCCAGAGATGTTAAGATAACCTTTACGGTAAATGATCTAAAGTCTTCGATGGTGGTATGTCTACTTTGCTTTTAGTAGCTTGCGTAGGGCCCAATCCTGCATTACTTGTTGCAGCTCCAGATGATAATCCCACACCATTAGATTCTGCATCGGAATCGTTCAATTCCATAACAAGTGCATTACGTTTGCGCGACATTAAAAACATTATAAAAGCAAACGAAAGCTATGAAACTCAACCGTACGCATCAACAGCAAACAAGAACTGAGAAAATGCAAAAACGACGTACACAAACAAAAAGTTTGTATTTTATATTAAAATAACAATATAGGGATCCCCGAATTACAATGCAAAGCATTGTATTGATATTTAAACAGTAACGGAAAAATAAACGAACCCGGGTACCCTTATCAGGAGTCTACGTATAAAAATGTTGTCAGTACGATTAGGGTTAAGTAAATTATTTTATAAATTTAAATTTTTTAAATCAAGTATCTGTAAATAATGTAATTAAGAATATTGTTACACTATTAATTTGGAAGTAGGTAACAGAACTTGGTAATAGAATTTGTTATTAAGCGGCGCTTAACAACATATTTTTTCCTATGATTTTCTGACAAAACTAACTCTTTTGCACGTAAATTAAAACCTCAGGATATGTAGGTGGATTTGATTTCGATAAACTTTTATTAAATATTTGTATGTAGTTCCAGACATTTACGCCCACGGTCAATTAATATAATAATACGTGTTTCTTTGTTTTTGTCAAGAAATTTCATCTAAATGATCACCCTTCATCCGATCTTTAATAGTTCTTGTTTATTCAATGTAGGTGTAGCCGCGTTAGTAAATTATTCAAGTAGTCGCGTTTTATTTTCATATCTTTAGTAAT
The DNA here is from genome assembly GCA_935421215.2 of Melolontha melolontha. Classification (NCBI taxonomy): domain Eukaryota; kingdom Metazoa; phylum Arthropoda; class Insecta; order Coleoptera; family Scarabaeidae; genus Melolontha; species Melolontha melolontha. The sequence continues at coordinate 23,846,022 of OW285240.1, read as the reverse complement.
ATCATTTCTGCCTTTTTTGACGACACTACATAATCAACTAACGAGATTAGTTGTGATTAGTGACCTTGGACTACCATACAGACAACAGAGTAAGCAAAAATAATTTTACAAGCGGAATAATTGCATTATAATGAATGCGGGAGGGGAGAGAGGGTTTTGTTACTGCCAATAATGCCCATCTTTTTTTATGGAGGCTTTCGTAGAAGAAGTTATAGAGAACAACAAATGGAAGTCGTAGTGTTGGCAACGATACGTCGATGATCTCTTCATGATTCCACATGAAAATATGTATTAGAAGAATTCTTTCAACACCTAAACATAGAATATATTGTTAATGTAGTTATGTGTCGTACTGAATCAGTAAAATTACAACATTCGCAAATAGCGGAGAGGTGAACCACCCCGAGGATTCATTTGGGTTATCGAGAAAATAGAGAGTATATTAAGAAAAATGAATGTACGAAGAAAATTTAGTGGGCTAGTTAATACAAGATAACTTCTGAAAAGAAGAAAATATCTACTGATTAATTTGAGAGTGTCGACAGAACTACATTGGACAAACTGGAAGATCTCTTGAATAAAGGATAATATCAGAGTAACACATGAAGATAAAAAATAGGGCGATCTACGATTGCATAATTTGTAAAGATTTGAAAGAGTGAAAATACTAGTTACTACGTACTAAGTATTATTACTCTAATGTTGAAGAACTCGTCGAGTTAGAAAAACATTTAAACTTTAACGGAAAGAAGAGTAACAAACTTCGTAACACCTGGAAGTACCTTCCATGAGCGCTCGCTATGGTCAATATGATACGAAAGTTACACATCAGCGAAGCCCTCGCTAATGATTAATATGGTGGTAGATTCTAAAGAATGTATTCTAGAATTCTAGAATAGTCATCTACATTGACATTCCATACTTCTTCTTCTTCTTCTTCTCTGTTTTGGGTTGGACGCCACCCCGTCCAGGCACTTGAGCACACTGATCTTTGTACTATCCCCAATAGATCTCTCAATTTCACTCTGTTAGTCTTGTGTCCTCGATAAAAGCCACTATCTTCCTCAGGGGAAGTTTGAGTATACTCGAAGGATCCAGTAGATTTCTCCCGAAATATTTCTGTCTGAGTTCCTTCAGTTCCTCACACGTGCATATTACATGAAGGCTAGTTTCCTCCTGTTTCTCACATCTCCTACACCAGGGCTCGCTAACCAAGCCCATACTGTACAAATGCTTCCTTAAAGGACAATGTCCGGTTATCAACCCGGTAATTATTTTAATTTCTTTCTTTGCTACTACGAATTAGGTTTGCTGAAAACTTTCCGTCCAGCTACCTTAGTAGTGTTTTGGTATGGAGTGGACTTTCCGTTAAAATCCACTTATTTTTATGTTCTTTTTCTAGCCATAACCAGATCTCCCTTTTAGCGGAATCCTTAGTGATTCCACATACAGGTTCTGGTCCTATGAAGTTCCTATTAGTACCTTCTTTGGCCAGTTTGTCGACTATCTCATTGCCTTTAATTCTCTTATGTCCTGGCACCCATATCAGCGACACTGTATTGTCTTGTGCCAGGTTATTGAGTACCTGTTTCCATAATTATAACATATATGATCCTAGCCATTAGGAAACCTGTACAGTATTTCTTAAAACTGCTATGTTTTCTCAAATTCTTAAATTACTTCCTACCATCCCTAATGTTATACAATATTTCCTATTGGAATTTAAATTTTAACTAAATTATTTAGAAAACTCACTAAAATATTTTTATTCAAATAACACTTAATTCACTCCCGTAAATTTATGAAAACAATCACTTGATCATCAAATGGAATTGTGTAATATTGTCGAAGTTTTAACTTGGAAGATTGATTTTTCACAAACCGTCCGATTTGCAAAATAATAAAATATACGAAGTGTGTCTATAAATTAACGAGACAAACGTTACTACAGACGAACTAAGCAGAAGTCATACGATCAGCAGCTGTATTGCGTGAACCCTTCTCGTTTATCCTGTGTCTGTAGGCATAATAGTCTGGCCGTACTCTTTTTTTCTTTTGTGGGAAAAATGATAAGTGTTTTAATAGAACAACGCATTATTGTGAAATTTCATAAGAAACTTGGAAAAACCGCTACTAAGACTTATCTTTTATTAAAAGAAGTATATGGGAATGAATTTTATCATGTGCGCAGGTATTTTAGTGGTTTAAGTGTTTACACGATGGACGAGAGGATGTTGAAGGTTACGAACGTTCAGCAGAAAATCGGTAATCCGATCCTATCAGATTTTCAGCTAACTATTCGTGAGATTGCTAAAACTGTAGAAATTGACGAAAAATACATAAGGCAAATTTTACAGACGAATTTAAACGTGCAAATGTGTGTGCGAAAATGGTGCCAAAAATTCTTCCAATTGAACAAATAGAAGCTTGTGAAAATATTTGTACTAACACTTTAAGTATTATTCAAAATTACTCGGACTTCTTGGAAAGCGCGATAACATGTGATGAATCTTACTTTTTTACCTATGGTACAGAAACTAAGCGCCAATCAATGCATTGAAAGAGCTCAATTTCACTGAAAGCTAAAAAAGCGCGAATGAGCAAATCAGAGTGATTTATTTATTTCGCATGGCACATCGAATACAGCATTAAATAACATGTTTATATATGTGTCGCGTGATAAGAAGCTACTGCCAGGGAGTACCCCAGGTAGTTTGTATCCGTTACTAAGTTGCGCTTCGTTGGCGCAATGGTTCTCTTGTAGTAGGGCGACGTCCACAGAATGCCAGAATGTTCATGCCTTGAACCCTCAGTTGTTAGATCTTCAGGGTGATCCTACATCCCTTGTAGATGGGTTCTGAAGAAAATTATTCACTAGAATTTTTTTTAGATATCTATGGAATCGTGTACCTCAACTGTGTTCCTGAAAGACAAACTGTTAATTAGCGTTACTACCTTGAGGCTTTTGGTCAATTCAGTGAGAAAATCAGAAAGAAAAGACCCGAATTGTGGAAAAAAAGGTACTCTTCATTAGGACACGCATCAGCACACACTGCATTGTCTGTCAAGACGTTTCTAGTCAAGTATAACATCACAATGTCATTAGAATTATTCGCCTGACTTGGCACTATGTGACTTTTATCTGTTCTCCAAGATCAAATGTGGTTTAGAAGGAACAAGATTTCAGACCGTTGAAGCTGTGAAAGAAAAAGGGACACGCCTCATGTGCGAGCTTACAGAAGAAGACTTCCAGAACAGTTTTGCACAATGGTAAATTCGATTGGAGCCGTGTAGGAATACAGATTGAAGGGAATAATAATTAAATATGTAGAAAATTAAAATAAAACCTTTTACATCAGCCTCGTTATTTCATAGCACACATAATTTTCAAATTAGCAAATTAATTATTTATATTAATGTAGGCTGTTCATCTCGAAATATATTTTTATAGGTTTAGTGAGAATTTTTAGTTGTAAATGAAAAATAAAAATGTTGCCAATATTAATCTCTAGACATTTGTCAAATATAATAAAATCTGATACCAATGGAAGTCAGGAAACTAACCTGGGGCTATTAAATGACATTTTCTTGTAATCATTAGTATAATTGAATAAATATAGTTAAGCTTGCAGCCAAACAACTGTCTAAGTAGGGAAACTAAATAAATATTTTATAACATAATCACTTAGAAGTTATAAAAGTACTTTATGATTAATACAAACGTTCGCAAATATACTATTCGTGTGGTATACAGCAATTTAGTTTTTATAGAATTACCATAATTCGTCCAACATATCCCTAAATATGGTTACGTCAAAATTTAGCGTTGCATTGTACGACATCTCAACAACATTAAATAATTACGGCGAAGCCATTCAGCGGATTATTGCCGCGGTTAGTGTGACCACATATTGGGCCATTTCTATTTTGTGGAACAATGGCTTTGGATGTGCTGCACGCTCAGTGCATGACATTTTCCGCACTGGCTCTTTCCTGTTCATTGCTTTTATCGTCTACGTTGATTACAATTGCTCCCCTTTGTCCATAAGAAAGCAGTAATCGTACATTATCTCGTGTGGATGTCTATGGCTTGAGCAATTTTCAGTAATTTACTGCTCGATTTGAGAGGGATATATTTCTTTCTGAACATGTCTTATGTTTATATTCCCAATAGTATGGTGAGCTACTTCATCTATAAAATCTCTTTTATAAAATAATAAATAAAAGGTGTAATATAATTTCAAATATTCTCATAATAATGTGTTATATTATTACGCATCCCATACATCTAAGAATTACGTTTTTAAATAATTTCTTTATAAAAACTTTTTCTTTCTTACATGAGACAACTTGGGTTATTGATATTTAGGACGAGAATCATTTGTTCAATTTATCATGTGATATTTATAAATTAAAACATCTGAACTTAGAAATGCCTGTCTATTAGCTTTTAAGTTAGTTTTAGTTTTTCAGATTGTTACGTGTCCGTAACGCTCAACGCTTCATCACGTTATTTTGTAATAAAATTAATGATATCTTTAGTATATTTTGCATTTCCAACGAACCTACCTGTTCGTTATTCGTTATTTGCTAATATATTTTATTTCTTTTCAAGTTTTTTTTTCTTTTTTTCTCGTACCTCAGTGCTTGCTTTTTTCGAAGGGAAAAGTACGAAACTCGCTCTCTACACTCCGTCGTTAGTTGCCGATCTTAAAACGTGGTTACGTTCTCCCTCATCACCGATATTTATCAATGTAGCCTTAATGTAGTTTGTATAATTACGGCCCCGTGAGGGATTTGGCTGATATTAATTTCGAAATTAATCGCTAATGCGATATCTCAATTTGAGGATCTTAAGTGATGAGATAAGGGAAATATAAAAGCACGTTAAACAGCACCAAATTAATTTCACCGCCATCGGACGCTTACTTCGGTATGTATCTGGGCTTCCTTTTTTTTTCCTTTCGCTTATTTCGTTGTTTATTCCTTTATTTAGATGGTGTAACCGACGGGCGAGGAAACACGAAAAAAAAACCACCTGATTATTCCCGCATGTGACGCTTTCTTGGAAGGGAGAAGGGACACAGTAGCCGTTCCACCCGACAGATAAGCTCTCGTTTTGTTATTTTATTTTTGTCATTCGCAGTTTCTTATTTTATTTATATATATATATATATATATATATATATAATTATTGCAATTAACTTATCGACCGTTTTAATAAATTCCCATGTGTTTTCAAACAAAATAACCTGTGTTGCCTGAATTGTTTTTTTTGGTCTTTTCTTAAAACTTTTCAATATTAACTTGCTTTTATTCATGTATATTATTTTTATTTCAATGAATTTTTGAAATTGTAAAATACATTGTCAACCAACAAAAAAAGAAAGGAATACGTTTTTTTTTTTTAACGGTCAATAAGTTAATTGCAATAATTATATATTATATATATATATATATAAAACAAAATAAGAAACTGCGAATGACAAAAATAAAATAAACAAAACGAGAGCCTATCTATCGGGTGGAACGGCTAGTGTGTTCCTTCTCCCTTCCAAGAAAGCGTCACATGCGGGAATAATCAGGTGGTTTTTTTTTCGTGTTTCCTCGCCCGTCGGTTACACCATCTAAATAAAGGAATAAACAACGAAATAAGCGAAAGGAAAAAAAAAGGAAGCCCAGATACATACCGAAGTAAGCGTTCGATGGCGGTGAAATTAATTTGGTGCTGTTTAACGTGCTATTATATTTCCCTTATCTCATCACTTACGATCCTCAAATTTAGATATCGCATTAGCGATTAATTTCGATATTAATATCAACCAAATCCCTCACGAGGCCGTAATTATACAAATTACATTAAGGCTACATTGATAAATATCAGTGATGAGGGAGAATGTAACCACGTTTTAAGATCGGCAACTAACGACGGGGTGTAAAGAGCGAGTTTCGTACTTTTCCATTGGAAAGATGCTTCTTTCCAATGGAAAAGTACGAAACTCGCTCTGAGCACTGAGGTACGAGAAAAAAGAAAAAAAAACTTGAAAGAAATCAAATATATTAGCAAATAACGAATAACGATAACTATACAGGTAGGTTCGTAGGAAATGAAGCAAAATATACTAAAGATATCATTAATTTTATTAGAAAATAACGTGATGAAGCGTTTAGCGTTACGGAGACGTAACAAGATACTTTACTTAATATTCTATTTAATTAAATTTTTACTTTAGTAAACTTTGAGTTACTAATTAAGATTTCTCATGTGAGAAAACTAAAACGCAGTAACGCGATATCTTAGGGATGATACGATAGAATATGGTCTCAATAATACCCAAAGGAGAATACCACACTAGAAAAAAACTAAAGAAAATAGCATATACGGCTATAGAAAACAATCGTATTAATAAAATCTATCTAAAGGTAAACTACATATACGAGAGTGTATCAAAATATAACGAAACGTTGGTATAGCTTCTTTCGCAACTAGAATTTTATAACACAAAAATCCTCAAGTAGGCTTTGATTTAGCTTTTGACGTTTATTACAAATTAATTACTGAATTGTAGTATCTGACGTACTCATCGAAAAAATTATAGTGAAGCAAAGGTATGCGATAAACTTTGTGTTCGGTTGGGTAAAACTACAACTAAAGCTTTTGAAATTATTAAAACCACATACCCAGATGATAGTTCATCACGATGCAGAGTGTTTGAGTGGTATAAGAAATTCAAAGATGATTGTGAATCAGTGGAAAATGAACATCAACGTGGGCGACCACCAACTGCGCGGATTGATTAAAAAATTGCAGAAATTAACGACTCGATCCAAAATTATCGTCGGATTGGCATATATCGAATTTTTGACTTTGTTAATTCGTCTTATGGTTCCACTCAAAAAATTATTCATGAAGATTTAGGGTACCGAAAGGTCGCGGCATAATGGATTCCAAAAGTGATGATCGATGAACAAAAATCAATCAGTGGAAAAGGCAATTGCAACATAATCCACAGTTTTTAAACACTATGGATACATATGACGAGAGTTGGTTTTATCAACTGTGAAAAGCGTCGGTAAAGTTATGCACTTCAATTGTTGGGATTGATGAGGCGTTATTTATTATCACATTGTACCTAGAGACCATACAGTAACTGTTGAGTATAGTTCTAATATACTTAGGGGAACCACGAAGGCAAAATTAAAGAAAAAACTGCCACTTTATCAAGACATCGGTTGGATCCTGCATTATGACAGTGCTCCGGCCCACAGATCAGCGATTTGTCAACGAAAACTTGAGAAGAATTGAGGGTGAAAATTATGGTTCACCCTCCCCACTCACCTGGCTTTATTCCAAGTGACTTCTATTTGTTTCACAAAGTCAAGATAGAATTGAGAGATGGAAAATTTGAGTCGAATTTAGGGTATACTAAATAGACCCTCAAAAAATGGCTTCTCAGATGTTTATGACAAGTGGACAAAACGATGGTATAAATGTATATCACAGAATGGAGAGTTCTTTGAAAGATAGTTATTGAAATTTTCTAAACAAATGGTTCATTTTTGTACTACAGCACCAGTCTCGTTATTTTCTGATATTTCCTCGTACATCTTTTTTGTTAGAGAGCAGTGGTCGAAACATAGCGATTTTTCGGCGAAGTATGCGTACAACCGTCCCAAACTGGGTTGCATAATGTGTTTATATGGCAACTCCAAAATAAGACGTGGTAGGGCCTCAACAATGAATCATGAGGAGAAAGTTAGCTATGGTTGTAGAAAGTAATTTAGTTAACATATCCAGTTTAGAGGGAAACACTATTTAGGTATTCTTAATTAATAAGTTGTTTGATGGGAATCACTACCGGAAAATAGCGACTAAATGCCATTCGCACTTATACCGATAGGACCAGCTCGGAACGGGCCATATCCAGCAATAAGTGGCAACAGCGAATCCACTCTACGCGCAGTAGTTTAAATTGCCGCACATTGCAGTTATGAATTTAGTACGACTTAAACCGCGCAAGGATATAGTCGTTTGCATATTCGTTCTGTATACGTAATTTGCCCATTTGCTTCAGACATAACAAGGTCCAATTTATTATTATTATTGTATTCTTAGCTGCTACGGAAAAGTAATTTTAAGTAATAAAAAAACAATAACGTTTTCTAAAAAGATAAAAGTAAAAAAATCAATAATTCTGCAAAATAAATTTAAATTTTAAGGAAGTCACTCAATATAGGATTAGAAAATACCGCCCTCTCTTCCCAAACAATAGCCGAGCCTATTGTAAAACGCTGCTCGTCAATTTGTTGTTATATTCCCTAAACGCATTTACGATCCTTTCAATCGTCGAATGCGAAGGAATAGGCCGATTTACGTACTCTACAGCAAATAAATCAGCGGTTGTTCGACAGGAATTGCCGGCAAGATACCACGAAACTATTTGTACCTTCTCTGCGGTTGTATACACTGACATGATAACTACCTTTACGTTTGCACAGCTAAATACGAATGACGGGCAATCTGTTGCTCTCGATCATCGGACTTATGCATGCGCACGCGGAGTGGCATCGTACACACGTTGCCACATCGCATTACGTTCCATACGTATATTGTTGCGTATGGCCCGTAGCGGGCTGAACCTATCGGTATATGGTAACCACCTAATATTATCTAGCAAGCACTTACTCCGATCTTACCTTTATTGGGAAGGTAACAAACTAAAGGGACGTTGTCAGTCAACCAGAAAATTGTGTATGATATACTTGTTCAGAAATATTAGTGCTTTATGACCTTGAAGAAATTTTGAAGCTAAATGTTTCACTAACCTAATTTTTCATATATAACATTTTCATATAATGTTAAAAACGTGACATTGTAATGATATATAAAAATAAGTAGCTGTATATAACAAAGAGAAAGTGGATTATTGACAGCAACGAGTAAAAAAAGTATAATTCATAAAAGTTTATATAGTGAAATGAAAAATCTCTATATTCCTCTGCTTATTTTGTTTTAATAAACTTACATTTTTGAAGTTCATATTGAATTATCTCCAGCTAATACGCAAGAATTTCTTACTTAACCGAGGGGATATTTGGGCCCTCCAAGATTGTTTAATTGTTGAAATTATATGAACTGTAGTAATCAAATATTTTATATTTAGAGATAAACTTTATTTTAAAGTAAATAACTGATATAAAAGAGTTTCAAATGCGTAGCTTTCTTAATACTTTTATAGAAAATAGACTGTATTATGTAAATAATTCTAGAGGTTATTGTAGATGAAATAAATTTAGTTGAAAATTAATTATAGATTTTTTAAATACGGGAAAGATATGTGAACGTTTTTGAAAATGAAGTTATGGACCTGCATTAAATGCACATGCCATGTACATTAAATCTACACTTCGAGGTCGTTGGTTAACTGCCAAAATATTGTAGCGTTAATTTTAATGGGGTCATACATATGCATAAGGTGTATGAGTGATACATATTCTGTTGGATAACAGTAAATGTAATTGTATTTATAATATGGAAATATATTTAAATGTATTTTTCAACTAAAGTATGTGTTCACCAAAATCATGTTGAAATAAATAGCGAAACTACACTAAATTGAATAAACTGAAAGCTGCTTATACAAGTTATATTATACATTATTTTTTCAAATTAATCTAAGCTGGACATTTGTATTGTAAATATTTTAATGCTGATATTTTGAATTTGAGTTCCTGTACAATAATAAAATTTTTAAGTATCTTTGCTTCATAAAATCTAAATGTGTTGACGCTATTCATAATTACGGAGTACAGACAATGTTGTCGCCTGTTCGGTTTTTGGTAGTGGCACCGCTGTCATCTTCAGAACATCTCTTTGCTTCTCGTCGTAGCTTCAATCGAACTTCAGGTTTAAAAAATCAAGTTGAAAAGAATTTGAAGGAAAAGCGGGGACGGCAAAATAATTAATTATTTTGCGTACTTGCGTAAATAGAAACTGGTGGCTATATTCATATCAGAAATATATTTTTAGATTTTACTGTACTCATTAACCATTAAAGTCAGGGATTGTTCTATCTTAGCCCACTGCTAACGGCGCGTAACTTCTGTACAAGCATTCCCTAAGTTGTTTGTTGAAGCTTGCATTTTTTCAGTATTTATTTTATTTACTTAATAAAAACACTTAAATGTATTCTATTAACTTGAAGTGTTATGTGTTAAAGATCTGTTGATACTGATATTATTATGATTGAACTGATATGGTCTAATATTGGACCTGAGACTGTGTCTTTTTTTTTAGTTATGATCAGACTAATATGTGTTGATGATAAGAGGAGACTGATTCTGTTAGTGTTCAAAATACTGCAAGCAACGTTTGCGACTACCTCAACAAGTTATTGCATATTTAATAAATCTGGTTTATATCAGCTGTACGACTAGATGACGATATAATTCTGGAATATTCAAAGTTACCGATTCCTGGTAAATTGTGTCTACTGCAATAATAAACCTTGCAAATATTTAACAGTCGGCGATTAAAGGTCTGGTTCATTACTTCAAAGTATATATATTTAAAACAACCCTACATGTTTCGGCAATCATGCCTTTGTCAGGGGAATAAAAAATATAAATGTCATTTATATTTTTTATTCCCTTGACAAAGGCATCATTGCCGAAACATGTAGGGTTGTTTTAAATATATATACTTTGAAATAATGAACCAGACCTTTAATCGCCGACTTATTAAGTTTACCTTATATATATATACATATATAAATTTAATATTTTCGTGACCTTGGTATGATATTGTAAATTAAATCAGTTGGCGATTAAAGGTCCTTTAATCGCCAACTGATTTAATTTACTATGTATATATATATATATATATAATATCTTCGTGACCTTGGTATGATAAGGTCAACTTAATAAGTCGGCGATTAAAGGTCTGGTTTACTTTAAAGTATATATATTTAAAACAACCCTACATGTTTCGGCAATACGCCTTTGTCAAGAGAATACAAAATATAATTATAATAATAATAATTAATATAAATTCCCTTCTATCATATAATGGTGTCGGGACGAAACTGTATTTTTTATTCTAGGCGTCTACAAATTCTTTCCATCCTTTTCTTTTTTCCGCCATTTTTTTTGCTTCTGTCCATATTCTTTCCTTTGTCTCCAGTATTTTCGCTATTACTCCATCCCATTGCGTTTTTGGCCTACCCCTCCTTTTGTTTTTCAGTATTTTTGCCTCCCACACTCTTTTAGCTGTTTTTACGCCTTCCATTCTTTGCAAGTGGCCCCACCAACCCAACTGTCTCTTTTCTATGAATTTGAGTGTTGATTCTATTTCCAGGTCTTCTCGTATTTTCATGCTTCTTATTTTATCTAGTTTGGTAACTCCTCGGACTCTTCTCAGGTATTTCATCTCGACAGCCTGTAACTTGCTTTTTTGCCTCTCGCTTAAAACCCAGGATTCGCAGCCAAATGTTAGTATGGGTCTAAATAACGCTTTAAATATTTTCATTTTTGTGTCTCGCGAAATTTCTTTATTGTTTATGAATTTCTTGTTCATCATATAATAGAACTTTAACGTTTTCTCTATTCTCTGGTTTATTTCTACTTCTTGTGTGTCCTTTTCGTCTATTGGGACTCCAAGATATTGGAAAGTCTTCACTTGCTCTATTTTTACCCTGTCTATTTCTATATTTATGCTTTTTGGTGCATCTCCTATCGTCATCACATTTGTTTTTTTTTCTGTTTATTTTCATTCTGTGGTTTTCCAGCTCTGTGTTCCATATTTCTAGATTCTGTTGTAATTCTTTTTCACTTTTAGCGATTATAACGACATCATCTGCGAAAACTCCCTCCGAGATATCTACTCTTTGTAGTTGTAAGTGTCCAACATTGTACTTGCTAGTTTTTGTGGTACATTTCTTTATTATTTCATCCATATATGTTACGAAAAGCGTTGGGCTTAAACTGCCTCCTTGTCTCAGCCCGTTTTCAGTTGTAAATGTTTCAGATTCTATATTTTTATTTATGATAGTGTTAACGTTGTTACTGTAAATTTTTCGTATCAATCTTATTATTTTAACACTTACTTCTCTTTCTTTCAAAATATTTAATACTTTTTATATATTATATAATAATATAATATTCTGTATTCTCTTGACAAAGGCGTATTGCCGAAACATGTAGGGTTGTTTTAAATATATATACTTTGAAGTAAACCACACCTTTAATCGCCGACTTATTAAGTTTACCTTATATATATATATTATATATATACCTTATATATATTATAATATATATATATATATATAATATATATATATATATATATATATATATATATATATATATATATATATATATATATATATATATATAATATAATAAGTGGGCGATTAAAGTTCTGGTTTATTATTTCAAAGTATATATATTTAAAACAACCCTACATGTTTCGGCAATGATGCCTTTGTCAAGGATATAAAAAATATAAATGACAGAATATAAAATTATTTATTATATATTTTATATTCTGTCATTTATATTTTTTATATCCTTGACAAAGGCATCATTGCCGAAACATGTAGGGTTGTTTTAAATATATATACTTTGAAATAATAAACCAGACCTTTAATCGCCGACTTATTAAGTTTATCATATCATACCAAGGTCACGAAAATATTATATTTGTATATATATATATATATATATATATATAACGTATGAGCGAGTATCCAGTATCTACCTATAGTAGTTGGTCATATGCGAAAATAGAGGGGCGCGAAGAAGGTCACACTTACAGTTAGCGCTAGCTACTAAACACATATAGGCAATGCGACCAGCGTTATTTCTGTACTAGAATTTAATTATTTAATTTCTATACAGCTGTGTTATTTTTAATTTAATCTAGAGACAATTAATATTACGTTATATTATTTCAGCATTGAGTTTTTCCTTGCGTCTAGAGAAAATTTTATACGCTTTCTTGTCAAGAACCCTTATTTGTCGTGTATTCTGTTTTGCACGCTGTATTTGGCCACATCTTGAACCGCTAATTTCGTGTAACATCGTCTGACCATGTAAACCACGTTTTTTATACATAGAAAAAAGGCGCAAATCATGACAACTTTGACAAATATTCTTATATACCAATCTGATAATATACAATTCTCTAGTATTTAGAAAGTAATAAATAGACTGCGGAACAGACGCTATCCTCTAAGGATTCATGCATGCTCAAAATACGTAAATCGGTAGATATATTAAATTTAGAGATTATTATTTCTATGCGCCACTCACTTGCTCTGATGTAGAGCGAAGTTTTTCTATATTTAGATACATACTTTCCAATAAATAACGCACTTTATAAACCAAAGTTTAGAATATATTGTAATAATTAATGTGAATAAAAAATGTTTACTATGGTGTGACAAAGCATTCACTTTAACTATTATAGGTGATATAATTAATTTCAAGTTTATACTTTTTCAATATTTTGAATTTTTTTACTGTATAAAGTAAATGCATTTTGTATATATATATATATATATATATACATATATATAGATAATTATTTCGTGACCTTTGTACGTTATGGTAGATTTAATTAGTCGGCGATTTAAGGTCTGGTTTTATTCAAAAATACATATATTTAAAACAATCTTACATGTTTCAGCACGTGATGTCTTTCTCAAAGAATATAAAATATATTTATATTTTGTTTGTGGTACGGACGTTTTAACCCCCGAAAATTAAGTCAATCACCGTACTCTGGACATGAGGTTGCCTTCCGTTTTGTTCCTTCTTCCTGCAGACGCAATAAGAAAGGTAGTAGTCCTTAACGCTAAAATCAATCGTCAGCGTCACACGGAATAATAAAAATTTGTATCAATTAATGAGTTTTTTTTTTTCTGTTATGTATTAAAATAATATATAGTGTATATAGTATCATTCAATTAGCTGAGATAAATTTGCCATTTTATTTTTTTTCCCGTAGTGGAAAAATCGTAACTGATTTAATAGTCAATTTTATTTAAATCATTATGTAAAATTTATTTCTCCATATACTGTGTGGAAATATAAAATTTATTTAGAATTAATTTTGATATTATAATTTCTATATTTATTGTCAATAAAATTACTGAACAATTAATTTTTTTACATAAGTAAAATATCTCTGCATATACAGTCTGGACAAATCTTAATAGATAAATGGTATAAACTATTATCCAGTGAAATTTTCGCCATTAGTTAAGTACTTGTGTGTGTTATATAGCGTATTATTGCATATACAAGGTGTGTAAATATCGATGTAAGGTTTATGAAAGATCTTTGATAAATTATTGATGCAATTCTTAGAACTAAGATCTTTAATTAATTTAATTGTTTTCCATATTGGTCAAATCAATTCAAACGTTGACTTTAAAATTTTTATATATACCATCTGGTGATATGATTATTTGTTAATTTATCTAAACCACATGCTTTTATGTGCATATAATTTAATTTCACCTTTATTTCAATTTTATTGTCTACATTTTCAACTATTTCATTAATATATTATATTGGGGGAGTCTATTACTTATAACCAGAACTTATTTTGTTACTTAGATATCTATCACTATTGTAAAGTCAGGATCGCTTAGATCATATTTAATTATAGTTAGTTTTTTTATTAATTCAACTTTAATATTTTTTATTTATCCGAGAAAATGCTGTTCTGGATTACAATAAATCCTTATTGTTATTGTTTTGATTTGAGTTGTTTTATTTGAACTAACATCGATACATGTACTTTACCTGAATTTATTCAATTTACTACAGCAGAGTCTGTGCTCTCTGTTGCGGCTAAAGGGATAACATGGTGGTGCCCTTTTAGATATAAGATCCCCCTCCACTCGCCTCTAAACTGAGCTGGTCTTTAGCCGAAAGATCTCCGGGGTAATTATATATGGAGGTAAATTGGGTAAGTTCATGAGTAAAAATAGTACATTAGTAGGCGCAACTAGTGCTCGTGGGGGCACTGTAGTAAGTCTTTATATGCAACGATATAGATCGTGTTAAGAAAAACACATCTGTGTATATTTAATAAAGTTATATTCTACGTAAAATGTCATATAAGATATTATATTTCTTTACGTTCTGGTTTATAATTGTTAATAACTTGGAATTTAAATTACGCTGTATATATCAATTTATAAAAGAATATTTTTAAGTTAAGTTTTTGTAACAGTTACGAAGTACGTAAAATTTCAAAGAAAGATAACGTGAATTGTGAAGGAAACAGGGTGTAGGACGGTAAAAAAAGGAACACCTGCAAATAAGAACGCATTTAAAATATGAAACATTATTAGAAAGAAATATTAAAGAAAACGTAAATCAGTATAAGAACGAAAGTTTTTAAACATGGAATATTATTTGGAAGAGTATTTTAACCTAAATTGTATTTGAAAAAGAATTGACGTCACGGTGAATATATAAAGAAAATTTCTCAAGGAGAGGGGCACTTATCGAAATATCGTTTTAAAGCGGTGGTCACAAATAAATTTTGCATTTGTAAATTGTATTGAATTTAATTCATCTTTAGAATTTTTAATTTAAAGAAAATCATTATTTTAGCTTGTTTAATATAATAATAAATTCGACAGGTAAATTATGTAATAAAGACACTCCAGACTTTGAAGTACTAAAATTAAATTTATGAGTTTATTTGTTTTATGTGGACATTTTATTTGATCGTGTGTAATTTCAATTTCCGTATTAAAATAGATAACAAAATACAGCTATTTTTAACATGTAAGCAGGGAAAACAAATCTCACGAACATTTAAAGATATTTGGGTTTAGAATTTTAAATTCTCGTTAAATATATGATATACTAATTAATATATACCGTGTGTTATTGACGATTTGATGTAGCAGGATAAAGTCTCGCCACGTAAATATGAAATAACACATTTTTCTTTTGTAATATTATCAACCTTTAATACTATTAAATCCACAAACTTTACAATTTATTCATTTTTAGATAAAAAAACTGTTTCATGCTTTAGCATCTTGTAGAGTATAAATACTCACTGGTCTAAAATAATACACAGCTGTGTTTGGAAATATTAATATTGAAATTTAAATCTGCAAAGTTTTATTTATATATCTATATAAATGTGAATATTATCGGCTAAAGATAAGATACTTCCAACAGACCGTAAAATTAATAAAACTTTAGGAATCATTAAAACGAAGATTGGTATAGCATAAATAGTTTAAAGCGATATTTTATTTGAACATTAGCAGACACAATTTACACGATTATTCTGTATTTGACGTGTTCTGGACGTATTAAAAATATAAAAAATCTAAGGTTAGTTTTTTTATTTTTTTTAATTTGACCTAAGGGTACGTTTGCACCCTTTAGTTTATATGGTAAATTAGTTCCTTTTAGGTCCTTTAATGATTCCAAAAGTTTTATTAATTTTACGGTCTGTTGGAAGGATCTTATCTTTAGCCTATTATCTGACTAGATATAATATTGGATAATATTGGCGTACTCTGTTTATCCAATAATTGACTATATGGAATATAATTGAATATTAATGTATGTTTTGACAAAGTGTGAATAATAAATGTATTAAACTTAACATGCTATCGTATTATTTCTCTCCTTATTACATTCAAGCTAGTCCTAGTTGTAAGGAACCCTTTTTGTAAAAAAAAAACCCCGAGAGCAATTTTAAGAGTCTAAAAATACAAAATATGTGTGTATGATGATTCAGGTTTATTCATTAACGATTCAATTTAAATATTTGGCGCCCATTTTGAATATCAAACTACAAAGCAATATGTACAGAATATGTACAGAATATGTACAGAATATGTACATATACAGAATGCGCATGCATATATACCGCCTAATTCTGAGTAAACGCAACGATCCGAATGTATGAATATTTCTCCCGCTTCGAATACAATTCCCCTGAATGCTGTAGGCGCGTCAACATCGATGTCATACATATAGCAAGCGCCAATTAAGTTGGCGCGAGGAGGGGGTTTAGCAACAAACTGTTTTGTGATTGGCTTAACATCGATGTCATACATATAGCAAGCGCCAATTAAGTTGGCGCCAGGAGGGGGTTTAGCAACAGACTGTTTTGTGATTGGCTTAACGCGTTCAGGGGATTTTTATTCGGAGCGGGAGAAATATTCGTACATTCAGGCCGTTGCGTTTGCTCAGAATCATATTTTTTCATATTGATGATAATTTTTTTTGAAAAAATGCTGTCTCGTTTAATTGCAAAGAGGCAATATTATTATGAATGGAATGAAATAATTATTTCACATATAGTCGTATCATATAACAAAAGCCACATTCAAGAACTATAACCTATATGCTTATTTGATATATCTTCTTTATTCAGAATACTAAATTTTAGTATACTATCGACTACTAAATTTTAGTATTCGATTCGAGATTATTCGCTTCGAATTACATGTTTTGGTCAATGATAACTAATTGAAAACTTATCTAATATCAGCTGTTTAACCACGCACTTTAGATAACAGTATTTAACATTTTCAAATCAAAATTAGGTGTAAATATGTAGTGAGTTAGATCAAATTTTCCCCATTATGTTTACAGGCGAACGGCTGCATGTGCATAAGCTTCATACATTATCAACATACTAAAAATTTAAAGTTGTAGTAGTTAACAACAAAACATCCTTGCACATATGTACGTACTTCTAAAACACGGATTCATATTTACCACGTTTGTATTGGCAGATGTCGAATATAGCGAACGCAAAAATATTTATCCTGATATATAGCTCTGCCTGGATAAAACGTTAGCAAAACTTGAATTATGTCCAAATGTAAATGGAAAATTGGAAAATACGATGAAACTACAAGCGAATGCGAAACACATTGTTTTAGTGCTTTTGCCGCTGCAAATATTTTATGTTTCAGAACTGATGTTATTTTTTTAGTGCTTTTGGTAGTTTTGCTTGTTTCATATTTGTTAGGTATTATTGCTATTATTTATTGTTAGTTTGTTCACCATATACATTTTAACGAGATTGCATTAATCGATATTTTATTTAAATTTTGTGTTACGATAGGATTTACTGTTAAATTACTGACAACTATAGGTTAAAATTTAATAAACTACGAGGGTATTTCAAAATATAACGAGACTGGTGCTACAACGTCTATCACAACTAGAATTTTATAATACAAAGAATAGACCATGAAACGTGGGTATATACATGTGACGAAAGTTGGTTTTATCATTACGACCCTGAATTAAAGTTTTAAAGTATGCAATGGAAGCACAAAGGCAGTAAAAGACCGCAGAGGGCAAAAACTGCTAAAAGCGCCAAGTTCTGCACTTAATTTTATTATAAATGGGTCCTTATTTATTATCAGATTGTACCTAAAGAACATACAGTATCTGAAGAGCACTATTCTAATGTACTTCGAGAAACCCTAAAGGCAAAATTTAAAAAAGCGGTCACTTTATCAAGATATCGGTTGGATTCTGTATCACGACAATGCTCCGCCCCCCAGATCAGTGATTTCTCAAAGAAAACTTGAAGAATTGGGTCGAAAATTTAGTTGAATTTAAAGCTTAACAACACGTTGATGGGTATACTAAAGGATTCTCAGAAAATGATTCTCAGATGTTTATGACAAGCGGAAGAAATGTGCTGCATAGAATGGAAAGTACTTGGAATGATATTTGTTGAAGTGTTCTAAGTAAATGTTTAATTTTTGTACTACAGCGCCAGTCTCGTTATTTTCCGTATTTACATAAATAATGTATGTTCAGTTCTTACATTCCGGACAGCCATGGATTGCAAAACGTATTTCTATACTTAAATCTATTTAATGTAACATTAAGTAAAATGTCATTGAAAGTCACACAGAAAACTGATGTTTATTATAGTACAATTAATCAATTAAGCAAATGTTTGGTTAAGGAGTATTAAATATACTTTATGTTTTATTAAATTTATTACAACAGATGTTGAAAATGTTGACCATCGACATTTAAGCAAATTAGTAGAACACTTAAAATTTTCAAATAACGGGTGTTCAGAAACATTCGAAGTCAAAGTAGTCCTTGAAAATATGAAGTCATGTCTAATATAGATTGATACATTTACTTAATGCAATTTTATAGGTTATCGTACACGCAAATGTCAGTTTATGTCTAAATATATTACTTTAATATGCCATATTAATTAATATAAACTAGTCAAGTAATGATTTTAGAAGGTAAGAGTAATTAATTTGCAAATTTCAAATTAAGTATTTTGATATTTTAGAGAATTCTTGCTGAACAATAGCACCTCTTCATGCGATAACTGGAAAAAATTACATAATCCAATTAATATGCTGTTCATTCTGGTGTAATAAAGCTCATCTAATCTGTAGTAACATGTAAAAAGACAATGCAGAATTAAGAGGAAATAACTTTACAAGTAATGGTTTTATTCTCTTATAGTGACAATAGTATCCAGTTATGGTACTAGTTTAATATATTAACATTCAATAAATTATTGTAAGAAATGGCTTAAAATAAATTTGAAACAAATAAATTGTTTGTAGAGTCCTTAGATTACAACCTTATAATAAATATCATAAATTGTAGTTGTATAAATTACCAACAATAATGACCATAATTATAAAAGATGTTGAAAATGTCCACCACCTTCTTCCAAGCATTTTACGCACCTCCTCCGAATGCTACTAAATACATTTTGCAGTATGGGACTATTTCTAATTTCACTAATTTTATTTATAATTCTGTCTTGGAGATCTATATAATCTTGCACTGGTACTTGATAAATTGAATTGTTTAAATAAGGCCATAAATAGTAATCACACGGTGTAAGAACACAAGATCTTGGAGGAAATTCATGATCGCTGTTCATACTAGTGAAACGATTTCCAAACACTTCTTGTAACATATTCATTGTTTCCACCGCTGTGTGAGCTCTAGCACCATCTTGATGAAAGTATCCCAAAGCTAGTTCATCATCGCGAAGTTGATTAAAGAAAGGCAATAGTATTTCCTGTCGATATGTTTCTGCAGTCAAGGTACCATTAAAAAAAATTGGACCAATAATCCTTCTTCTACTTATAGCGCACCAAACACTAACTTTCTGAGGATGTAAAGCAGCTTCAACATAAAAATTATTGGGCTTTGTATCACTCCACATTCTCATGTTTTGCGAGTTAACATATCCACTAACATGAAACCATGCTTCGTCTGAAAAGAAAGTTTTGTCTAGGACATCATCATTAAAATTATTTGTAAACCATTCGCAAAATACTACTCGTCGCGGATAATCAATATCGCGGATTTCTTGCAAACAAGTTATACGATATGGGAATAACTCTAAATCTTCTTTTAAAACTTTATGGCAAGAACCAACATTCCCAATCACTTCTTCTGTCCGGACTTTTGGTCGCCCACCACCCACTTGGCGTCCCACACTACCAGTTTGTCGAAAAACTGGAAAAATTCTGATTAGTGTACACTGAAAAGTATTATAATCAAAAGCAAGGTTGGGAAATTCATCTCCAAATTCTTCCAAACAAGCTTGAATTGAATACTTCCACTGGCCATCGATCTTTTGACCATTTCGAAAATATGCTTCAACCATGAATGCTTTGTGTACGTTAGTAAATACCATTTTCAAAATTAAAAAATATAAATTAGTATAGTCGATATTAGATTTTGACAATTTTTGACAGACAACAGTTGACATTTAATAATTATTACAAATCAGATACTTAAGTAAAGATATACGATTTTTTGTTCAGAGCCCACTTGACTTCGAATGTTTCTGAACACCCGTTATATAAATCAGCATAGCTTGTCTTGTCTCTTTGTGTTTTTCCGTAAAATGTCTACGTTGCAAATTGGAGTTTTCAAATTTTTTTAATAAGAAAATGCAGAATAATTTAAAGGCGTTAAATCATACGATCTTGGAGAAAGTAGGTTGTTATTAATAAGTCTACTATAGGAAAATCCTCGAAAATATTTTAGAATAACTTATGCAACATGTGATCTAGCAAAATTTTGTTGGAAATAGCCAGTTCCAAGTTCGTCATGATGAAGTTTATAAACTGCGGAAGGATATTATTGAAGTAGCTTTCTTCGTTAATATTTATTTATATTCGTTAATAATTATAACTATTCATATTACAATTTTTCAGGCTAAAGGATAGTTTTTCAATGAGGACTCTGTGTTCCATAAGCATATGTTTTATTAAAAACTTTGTTGTTATTATTAATATTGCTATTAATCCAATGGTTATATGTATTTGCATAATCTGGGAGTTGCAATTCATGGCATATTTGCGATTTTTAAGATAGTATTTGAGATAACCATCGTTCAGAAATAGTCGGAGCTTTGTTGACTATATTTCTACAAGGCGATTTTCCAGTTTGTTTGTTTGTGATTAAACAGAACCTATTTCTTCAAAATCCTTATCGAATATACTTAAAACTTCAGTGGACAAGTTACTATTATTAAGGATAAAATTTACAAATCTTTGTCTTCTCTGCAATTAGATTCGCCGAATGTGGGCAAAATAGAAAAAATTAAGAACCAAAATATTGTTCTTTGTCAATATATTCAGCTGCAATCCCAATATATTTTTCAAATCTTTCAATTTGCTGTGTATGCCTTCATAAAAGAAACGTTTTATGTTTGTCTGAAAAGTACGTCGAAATTGCGTCCTTTGCTTCTTCATCGCTCACAAATTTCTTCCCACGCAGTTCTTTTTTCATTTTTGGGAACAGGTACAAATCATTCGGTGCGAGGTCTGAACTGTGGATGATTCAAGATATTGAAACCGCTTTTATAAAGGGTAACCAGCACAACAAGACTCTTGTGGACGGGAACATTGTCTTGCAGGAGCAGGGCACCTTTCGTCAATTCTCCCACTCTTTTTTTTAATGACTTCTCTTAGCCGCTCCAGGATTGAAGCGTAGTATTTTTCAGTTATGTAAGTGCCATTATCTGTTTTAATCTATTAACGGGATTCCTTCTGAAGTAGTATTAACCAACCAATAGCCTATAGCTAATGCACTGGCTTATCATCCTCGGGCTCCCGGGATGGATTAATGGGCGCCTGTCCGGGAGAGTCTTCCGTCTCATTTAAGGTAAAAGTTAATAGCGGAATATCTTAAGTCCTTTCACTGGCGTGGGCCATGGGCTCTGCCAATGCCCCCTGTAATTCGCATTAAGCTGTTGGGGGATGCTAAGGTAGGAATTATTATGGCGTCAACTTCTTCAGCCTGTAGCTGGGAAACACTTAACTCCTATCCACATATCTAAGGGTACGAGCTCGGTGGTACGCGGCTAAGTTCTATGATTTATTGTTATTTTAATTTTCCATTATTCTTGAATTGTAGAAGTATAACAAGTGTTCATTTGAAAAGCAAATCTAGGTTACTTTGAAATTTTGATAGAATAAGACGCAAATATATTAGTATGTGTTTGTTGTTCCGTAAACGTAAATTCAAATGACATTTAATAAAGTCAACCACAAATATCAGTTAGTGCATAAAATAATCGTGCGTCGATTCTGGTTTAAATAAATTGCTTCTCAGTTTTTAAATGGCTTTCACTTTACAACATAAAATTTGTTAAGTCCAGGCTTATTTTCGAAGTGGTAATAAAATTGATGGTTTATGGGTTTATTCAGTTCAAGATTGCATGGTAGAATTTCAAGTTGAGTTTCCACATTTTGTAATAGATTATATACAATTTAAGAATACTTTGGATACAACTTTAAAACTTTTTTCTGAAGCTGGTAGGCTCTTAAGAAAATCAGGCAGCGGAGCAGTTAAGAAACGTACACCTCAAGTTCTCAATCGTGTTGAAGAAATAATGGAAAATGAACCACAAACATCTGTTCGACATTTGAGTCAACAAATAAACCTTTCTGTTGGTACAACTCACAAGTTATTAAAAAAAGTTATGCAACTTTATCCATACCGTGTCACAGCAGTACAAGAATTGTTAGAAATTGATTACCCAGGTAGACTACAGTTTTGTAGTTGGTTTGTAAATATGAACAATAATGGAGAACTTTCGCAAAGAGTCATCTTTACTGATGAAGCATGGTTTTATAAAACGGGATACCTAAATTCACAAAATACTAAAATTTTGAGAAGTGAAAATCCACATGTAATTAATGAAGAATCGCTACATCCAGAGAAAATTGGTGTTTGGGCAGCGATAAGCCAAAGGCGAATCATTGGACCAATATTTTTTCAGGGAACGTTAACTGCTCAAAGGTACTGTACGGAAATTTTACAACCATTTGTCAATCAGTTGCATGATGATGAATTTCAAAGTGCATATTTCCAACGGAGGACTTTGTCACTGTACTCCAGAATCTTTGGATTATTTAAGGGAATTTTTTGATGAGCGTATAATTAGTCGAAATTGCCTGGCCTGTACGTTCATGCGATTTAACACCTTGCGACTTCTTTTTGTGGCCTTATCTAAAAAATAACATATTTCGAACACCTATATTGAATTTGAATGATATGCTACAGAGAATCGAACAGAAATGCATGGAAATTAATAACAATCCAGTAATGTTGCAGAATATCATCAGAAATTTTGAACGGAGGATTTTAAAGTGCATTGATCTTGAAGGACAACATTTTCAACATTTGTTATAGTTTTCAATAAATACCTATTATTTGTTATTTATTTGTATGTATGAAACTGTCAAAATATACGACTTCGTAGGTTAAGTAGTAAATTTTAATTTACGACATACTTCAAAATGTTCTCAGTAAATCACATGCTACTAGATTGACTTTTCAAATGAACACTTGTTATAGGGGTATTTAATCAGTGATTAGAATTTCTTCAATTTGTAAAAATTTATGGACTATACTATATGTGGTGAATACTGTTGATCGCTTTTCTAAATGTAAAATTATTGTAAGGCGACACATTTTAAAGAATAGCCACCTTGACTTTCGCACACCAATGTATAAAACTTGTGACCTTGATTATGAATAGTGACTTCTCCAATTCGATGCTACACACCTGGAATTTAAAAAAAAACTTTACCGCATCTTTTACACTATCATCCTCTAACATGATTGTATTAACTTTGTGACAAATAACATGTGTTTGTGCGAGTAGTGCTTTTGTTCGTCAAAACTGCACGTTGTAACTCTCTTCTAAATTTGTTTGTCCTGGATTTTAAAATGTAATTTCGGAGTAAACTATGTGTACGCCGTTGTTACTAGTTGTATTAATTTAGAATATTGCAAACATTATGAATATTGAGACGGGTAATTTCTCCATATAAAAACCAGTTCACATTTGTAAGTATTAGCGACTTTCTTTTGTTAATAAGTACTTAATACTTACTTAGTATTTCCATCTGCTCTTAAAGTGACCCCCTGAGGAAGCATACGAATTTGATGCGAAATATTGGGATAAAAAATAAAGAACTGACATAAGTAATAGAGTTTAATTTTGCTGGATTTCCCAAAAAAACAATGATCCTTTCCATACATGTTCTAACGGCAAAGACTCCTGGTCTAATCATATATATATATATATATATATATATATATATATATATATATTTGTCGGGAGAAAGAAAGGAAGAGGTACCACGACTGCTAAGTGAAAAAAAGAAGCAAAGTCGCATGTATGTCTGTAGGAAATTGAAAAATAGTTTCAAACTCAAATATAGTTTCTTCTTAAAATCGTCACAGGTGACGAAAGTTAGGTTTATCGACATGGCCCCAAAACCAAACAACAATTGTCAGAATGGAAGTTGTTCCCCTCAGCCAAAAAAAGGTACGTCATATCAAAGACAACTTTATTGGTGTGTTTTTTCGATATTGATATAATTATCCATAACTAGTTTATACTTCAAGATCAGGTGATTAATGCAGTGACGTTCTAAACCGGCTAAAAAAGAATATTAGCAGTAGGCCTCCAGAAAACTATATGACTTTGCGAATTTGTCTCTTTCCAAAAATGAAAACTTAATGATAACAGATTTGATACGATACAGAAGATTGAAGCTTATTCGCAGACTGTGCTGAGCACGTTAAGAAAACGAGATTTCAAGAATGTAATCCTCTCGTGGTGGAGGCAGTGTATGTACTCCAAATGAAATTATTTTGATGCCAATGGAGGTTAATTAAATCCAGATTTTCTGCAACTTTATTTACCGTTACATTTTCGGAACATTTCGGTCATCACCTTGTCTTATGATTTATTATATTGTTTCTGTGTAAATACAGGAATAAACCAATAAACACTATAAATGTCTAATATCGCTATTTTGCACTTAAATTACTGACATTTTAATTAATAATTATTTTCTATATAGCTATAACTAAGCTTGTAGTTTTTTCTCAGTGAATAGTAAATGTTATTAGTTTTGTAAAATTTGAATGTCACTGCAAGTCCAAGCTATAATTTTTTTAATGTTTCTCTATAAAGGACAGCAATAGTGTTAACTTTATCGATGTTTGCTCCTTTCCAATAATCATATTTTCTTCATGTTTTATTCATGTATACGACCTCAATTACAAAATTATAGTGTACGTGGCTTAATTTGGTTAATAGCAAAATACAATGTATTTACTTCATACGTTCACGTCCATCACTTAGGTATATTGCTTTAGTAATTTAATATCCATTCGTCTGCCATCCACACACTTCGTATGATTTGAAGTATGGAATTCATTAAGGATATTATCTAAGTGTAAAAGGTATTGCTAAATAATGATACTTCACAAAATTACGTAATTTAAATAGTGAAACAAATATTCTATTATTTAAAACTATGCAGCTGAATTAATCGAAGGTGCTCGACAAAAAACACACTCTTGCAGTCATTTGGATTTATGTTGAATTAAAAGAAGGTAACAAATTATGTAAAATAAAGACAACAAAGTTGTTTGCTTAACCCACTGTTTTATTTTTTAGAATGACTTTTTGGTATTCCTGTTAAAAAATAAATACTTTTCGAGGTTCTATTTTTGCGAAAGAAATCTACAAAAAAATACATCGCATATTTTTAATAAACAAAAAGTATCTATTATGAAAAGAACAAATAATTATTTAATGAATAAAAAGTTAAAAGCATCTCTGAAACCTTCATCAGATTCAGCAATTCAGATTCAAAATTTAGAATTTGACAAAATACTAATTACGAACTTATTAATAGACAAATTCGTTCAAGCAGATGAACATAATTAACAAAACACCAATGCTATAGCTTCGAAATAATGTATTGTAAACACTATATATGTATGTTTCGCCAGACGAATGCTTCATCATCTTTCATGCACCTAATGAAGCCATGGTATAGTTAAATATATTGCTGTGAATCTCTTTGCTACTTGAGAAATAACGCACGTGCTTGAATTAAAAGTTAACTCAATAATAATTTTATGACTAAGCAGATAAAGGATAAAGAAGTAATTTACACAAAATGCGTCCATGTTCATTTTGTGTAAATTACTTCTTTTCAAAGTGTATACATTACTACTGCTAGTACGACTTATATGATTCATAAAAACGATTTTGTATATACATATATTTTTCTATATAACTGTCCACAATGTGCCAAAGTTCTGTAAATCTGTCGATAGATGATATTACAACTTTTGATACGCCATTGTACACATTGTATATATATATATATTGTATATATTGTATATATATATATATATATATATATATATATATATATATTTAACTTTCAACCCTCTGTGTATATATTTCTATCTGCATTTCACGAATATGTTTTGTATCAGTGTAATGTAAACAAAACCAATATTTATATTTTTCATTCTACATGTTTAAAGACATTTGTTATGTCGTTTAATGTCTGAATATTAATATTACTTTATTTACACTAGACATATGTTATTTGATATACATTTTCTTTGATTATCATTAAAAATGTTGTAACCATTTGCATTGCTTATAATGACATTTGTATGGAACACTATCACATTTTTATACATGCTGGCCCAAAATGACCGAAGGGGTTTGAATATTATAACTTCTTATTATATTATATCTATATATATATCTATATATATATTATATCTTATATATTATATACATAATTATTAAATTTTTTTTATTTTAAATACAGTATATTAATGGAGAATATTTTTAATTTAATTATGAAAAATTATATCTCACAAGTGGTGGCCATTTTCTGCTTCGCATATTCGTGCTCTATCCAAAACATTTTCCATAACCTTTCGCAAAACTTCAGGTGTTATGTTGTTGATTTCGTCGCGTATATTATTTTTTAATTGCTGTATGGTTCGAGGCTTATTAATATAGACTTTTCCTTTCAAATAACCCCAAAGGAAACAGTCTGAAGCGGTTAAATCCGGTGAACGCGGAGGCCAATTAAAATCGCTTGTACGGGAAATAATTCGTTCACCAAAGATGTCGCGTGAAAGAGCCATTGTGTCCCTCGCAGTGTGCGCTGTGGCTCCATCCTGTTGGAACCATACTTGCGGATGGTTTTCCACGGCTGGCCTTAAAAAATTTTCCAACATTGTCCGATATCTAACACCAGTGATGGAAACGGCGACACCGTGTTCATTTTCAACAAAATAAGGGCCAATTATCCTTTCCGATGAAACACCGCACCCAACGGTACACTTAAGTGGGTGTAATTCTCGCTGTTGAACTACTCTTGGATTTTCCGTAGCCCACATCCTGCAGTTTTGCCTATTAACGAACCCATTTAATTGGAAATGGGCTTCGTCGCTCATAATTAAATTATGAATAAAATCATGATTTTCCTTTGCTTTTTGACGAAAATAAATTGCATAATCAAGTCGTTGCTGGTAATCTGTCGGTTTCAATTGTTGGACAAGCTGAATTTTGTATGGAAACATTCTTATTGTATGCAAAATTCTCTGCAGCGACCCTCTTGAGAGGCCAAGTTGTGTCGAACGTCTCCTGGTTGATGATTCTCCATCTTCCCGAATACTCTTCTGTACCCGTTCAATATTGTCATCCGTGTACACCGTTCGTCGTCTGCCGGCACCAGGAAGGTTCCTTACTGCCCCTTGTTCTCGAAAATTTGCAACCAGACGGTTTATTGTTGACTCTGAGGGTTCAACCCGCACATTAAAATAACGACGATATGCACGCTGAGTCAAAACAATGGATCGTTGATTTGAGAAATAAAGTTCAACGATTTTGGCACGTTGTTCAATTTACAAAATACTGAAAACAAAAAAAAATTATAATAAAAAAGGTATAAGGGATTAAAACCCCTTCGGTCATTTTGGGCCACCCTGTAGAAACCTCCTTTACATATAGATGGCAACAAAGAGTTTTGTATTTCTAGAGAAAAAAATATATTTAATAGAAGTTTCTTAACTGAAATTCTAGCTATATTTTTGAAAAATTATTACGTAAGTAATTGGGATATATTATACGAGATACATAATAAAATAAATCTTATAACTAAAGCTGCACTATGAACATGGAAATTATTTTATATGCACATATATCTTTCCAAAATTCAATGAAAATATGCAGAACTTTTATTAAAATATGTAAAATTTAATTGATAGTTACATAACTGAATTATTATCAAAATATTAAATAATTTCAATATAAATTTATAGATAGCACAATACTGTATAAATATTTTATTCGAAATTTTACAAAATACGTGTATAATAATAATAGGAATAAGTAGACTAAATAATGTAACTTTTTGTATTTATATTTGCTTTTGTATAGTATTGTAAATATTTACAATTAAATGCTTTTCTAAATTCTCAACCAAAAATGATCTTTTGCGATCCGTCAATAATAGCTTTGTCAACTGACGTAATTGACGCATACTTATATTTGCAGATAATTGATGGACTCATCTAAATAGTTTCATCGTAGTTTTATCGCAACACACTGGATATTCTAATAAGCTAATTAAAGCCCTAGTTTTTCTCTAGAACTGTGTTAATTTAATTATGATCCGCTCTCCTATAGTACCTCTCATATTAGAAATTTTGTTCTTGAAACCTTGAATCAATTCTATCGATTTACTGAGTTCGACACGTTGACTTTCAAGTTTTCATAGTGTTTCACTTATAAAGCCATAGTTTGCTTTGATAAAAGCTACCTCTTGGCGCATTTGCGGTTTATTTAGTACATCTGTGCAATCTACAATTGCTATCGAGTCGTTTGAAAAAGAGAGAATGAATTCTCATATCTGTTCAAAGGTATCTGCATAAAATACAGCGGAATCAAGTCACGTGCCCCATCTTGTCATTATGGGTTCTGGTGGCAGTTATAGACCAGGTAACTTATCTTTGCATGCTTGAACCTTCAGCGGTGTTTTAATAAATACTTTTTTATTGTCAAATTGATCAATGAGTTAATATCTGGAAATGTGTAACGCATTTCTTCTGCTACTCTGTTAACAGGATGGGCCAAACATGTTACGTGTATCAGATTCGAGTAAAAAATCTTCAAATTCAGAGCTGACTTCACCATATATGTTGTAGCAGCCAATAACATCAGTAATACCTTGTCACTTGGAACGGCATTCGGCAAATAAAACTTCGTTAAACTATCGTTTATAAATCTTGTTATAGTTAAGTTATTTGTTTTCTCCAATTCTTCTGTACCAATTAAAAAGGATTGGCCGGGGCAATTTTCATTTAAAATGCCAATCAATAAGTAGGCAATATAGCGTCCACAACTGGCTGTTGTCTGATTGAAAGATTATTTGGGAAGTAAGCTACTAAATTTATTCTGGTTACTTTCATAACCAAAAACAATAGAGAAAACAACTAATTAAGTAAACAGACGTTTATGATTTTCATAAGTCGCTTCCTTAAACAGAGTTGAACAATCGAAATAAGAAAAAGAAAATAAATATTTGGCACAACCTCTACGTTAAAAACAAAAGAAGCTGCAGAGATCTATTTCGGTCCCCTTTTACATTAATTAAAAAAATATGTCTAATTGGCGTTAACTAAAATAAGATAAGGGTATAACAAACGCTAAAGGCTACAATGTCCTAACGAAATTATTATGTGGTAAAGCATAAATTAGAAATCATAAAATAAATTTAAATTACGATAGGGTACAAAGTAAAAGGAAAAAAATAAGTTAAATATCACAAGCAAGATAGTTTATTGCAAAGCCCAATTCTAAATTTAAATATTATACGCAAAAGTGAATTACTTCACAGGAAAGAAAAGGGAACCACGGTTATTACGATTAACTAGCGATGTTAAAAAAAAGTAAATGAGGTTCGACTTATGTAAATTTAATTACGTGAAGCAATTAAAACAAAGAAAAATACCAATCAAAATTTTCACGCCAAACGATACAATTAAATTATTTATTTAACCAAAACAAAAGAGATTATTAAAATAATATAACTATAATTACACAATCGATACAGGACAATTACAAAGACAAAATTAACAAGACTAATTAACGATTTCATATAAGAAAAACTGCCCATCCGGCTGTTACACCAAGAGGAAACATTATTCTACACAAAATGCAGTAGTAAAATCCTTTCTTTGAGCTTCGTAACTTAGTAAATAACAGTTCAGATTATATATATATATATATATTTATATAGTTGATTTAGATATACGGCGATTGAAGGTCTGTTTTACATTAATATGTATATATTTAAAATAAGCTCTTACATGTTTCGGTAAATATTACCTTTATCTAAGAATTAATATTTTACCGAAACATATAAGAGCTTATTTTAAATATATACATGTTAATGTTAAACAGACCTTCAATCGCCTAATATCTAAGTCAACTATATTGTGCAAAGGTCAATATTTGTATATGTATATATTTAAAACAATCCTACATGTTTCGGCATATGATGCCTTTTGAAAGAAATTTGAAATATAAAATTATATATGTATTTCAAATTATTTGTAGTTTGTATACAGCAATGTTTACTAATTTAAAAATATTTGAAATATATAAATATTGTGAATAATACATGTATAAGCATGTATCCGTACATATGCAAAACTTCCAATGTTCTATTGAAGACGACACTATTGTCTACACACCAATTTGAAATATTAAGCACATAATTTTTAAGACTGACACAATCATACGTGGTTGATGCGCTGAAGGATCTGTCGCAATATCAAGCTGACGCCGTGTCTATTCATTGATCAAGTTCTGTGACACCATAGAAACCTCTCATAGCCAAAATTAGGCTAGCTCTTTCTCGATTAATCTTCATTTATTTAGCTATTAATCACATCTTTTATCATCTAAATTTTGCACTTTGTTAGTATTAGTATTCGTCATTAAAATTTTTAGCTGTCCACTTAATAGGAAGATCACTGATGAGTATGTTAAAAAATTGTTTCAAGTTGGAACTTTGCTGTATGGTGGATGTCCCCAAATAATTGTGTGAGATATACCCATTATAGGAGATATAGTGCGTATAGTTTAGAGATGTAATTTATTTGTCAGTTTTACCACTCTTTGATTAATCTATATCGATTTGTATTGGATATGAAAATCTTCAACTAGAGATTTTTATAAAATCTTATTGAAAACAAGAAGAAGAAATCTGAAAATCAATTTACTTGTCAGAGACTATATGCAGAACACTATTAGATAAATTTTTTAATTAATTAATAAAAAAATTAGAAAAATTAAATCGAAAATATTAACGCTGTTAATTTAAGTAAAATCCACAAGAAACAATGTCCAAATGACTGTCGAAATATTTGACTGAAATGATTAGAAGAGCGAGATATTTTGAGAAGAAAACTAATCAAGAACAAGTTTTAATCTTTCGGAAAGAGTTTGCGGTAATGAATTTAATTTATAAATTATTAATTTTGTTATTTATTTTATAATGAAAGTGTTCATAATAGCTAATTATTACTATACCTGCTAATAAAATCTACGAATTTCCAAATACATGATGTATACATATTTATGGATACTGTAATAAAGAAAGCACTCCACCGCTTATTAAATTTAATTATTAAACTAATTAATTATCTCTAACATAGTCATTTATGTTATTAAATTAATTTAGAATTCAAATAATTTAGAAATTCAATTCATTGTATGTAGTTATTAATATGCATATTTGTTATCAGTTCTCGTAATTTGTAAATTCAGATATTTACATATTTGGTAAACATGAAAGTTATTGAATTTGTATACAGTTTAAATGTTTCATAAGTGACTCTTTCGGTAAGAATTAAAAATTGTAATAAAAACCTATCATCACAGAAATTTTTACCTTACATTAAGCAATTAACCAGAAAATATATGCTATTGTTTGTAGTACATATACGGGACGAGTATGTTTGATGCGATGTGAAAATCGAAATGAAACCAGAATAAATTGAGGCATTAAGTTTTTCTTATTTTTCAATATATTACCCTTCAACTTGAAAGGAGTTGAACGATATTGAAGTGTCATTATTCCATTTTGATAAAGATCCTTCTCAAGAAAGCTTTTGTTCAAATCGACCACTATGTTTTAATTCAGAAGTAGCACCTCTGAGATTCTTCTGACTTTCTGTTACACTTTTAAAATCTTACTTGTTTGACAGAAAGTTCTGTATAAAATATCGTAGTCAGATATCGCGATTTATTTAATCAATTTCAGGGGTACCTCAGGGTTCCAATTAGGAATGCTCCAGTATTTTAAATCTTCTATAAATAACGTTCAATATTTTGGATTGTGAGAGATTAATGTTCGTGAACTATTTCAAACATCTTTTAGCTTCCATACAAGGCTATTTGTTATTAGAAAACAACCTTAATAAGATATCTACTTACTGGCGGCAGACTAAATCTGAATATTATATATATATATATATATATATATATATATATATATATCTATATATATATATAAATGTACGTTTGTAACATACAGGGTCCGGCAACGAAGCGGGGACGGAAGATTACACGCGTATTTGAAAGTTAGTCAAATATTTAGTCATCGGATATCCTTCCGTACCATCAAGCGCACGTTTTAAAAATATTTTGTTTTATACAGATGGAAATGCCAGACTAAAGTTGCATTTTTTTAAATGGAACATCCTGTATATTAATAGATAAAATGATCCGCGCTTGAAAGCTGGTTACATCGATATAATTTTGTATGGGTCTAAAGTTGATAGTTTCTGTGTAAATAATTATTTTACTTGATAAATTCGTACATTTCAGTAGGCTATCCTGCATAAGGAAAATCAAAAGATCCGAAACCAATAGAATAGAATATTTTCTACTAGTACGCACTTTCGTTGCTACGTGAAATAAATTCTGCAACTGCTCGCGTTATACAGGGAGTTCACAATTTCGCAAAATCGAAGAAATGTCGTAATTTTTAAATGGAACACCTGTATATTTTTAGCTCATTGAAAAGCCCTTTTACTACGCTTTCTATTGATACCTCATTTGATGCACCTAGGATGGATCATTTGCTAATTATTTCTTTTTAGATTTGAATTAATGAAAAAAGCTTGTATTTTTAGTAGCTAATTTGCGCTTTTAAACCTTCTGTAAGAACGGATATTCAACAAATTATCCATAAATGGTCTATAACAAGAAGAAACCCTATTAAGTACGAGAAATAGTTGATTTTTCTCAGCGGTGAAAGCAAACATTAAATTAGTATAAAGTAATATAGCATTTTCAATAGATTCACTGCTGATCAAGTTATCTGGTGTTAGCTTAATAAAAAATTTGCACTAACTTGTATTTTAAAGAATTTTGTAAAACCAACTATTTTACGAATACCTAGGGCAACAATACATACCTAATTAGCTTAACATAAATCGAAATCATGTACGAGAATCAAGTACGAGTAGTATTAAAAGTTTGCACTATTTTAAATAAATACTAATTATTAACCACAACATCAAATTTAATTAACAAAAGTAGTAGCACAGTAAATAAAAATAAAGTAAATGTAAATAGTAAATGCAAATAAATCAAAGAAAACTTTGAAACGTCCTTCCATGTCTCTCAATACATAAATGAAGCCGCCTGGTGAAATTCTGTTGAACATGCTGTAATGTTTCTTGGCGAACATTTCTAAATGCCTCTCTTATGCGTTCCATCATATTTTCCCTTGTTGTAGGAACTTCCACATAAACTTCTTAAAATTCTTCGTACGCTCCTATCTTCAATAGCTGTTACCTTTGAAATACCGTCTATACTTATATGTGAACTTTCCTGTATTGTTAATAATACGGCCATTCGCTTTTTTCATTGATTACCGGCTTATTTATTTCTCTCTTCTTGTAGGTTACACTACCAGTTTCTGTAAATCTCTCTAATAACCTTTCAAATGCCTCCGGACTTGGCTTTCTTTCAAGGTTTGGAAATCTCTCTGCATATACTCTACTTGCTAGGAGACAATTTCTTGTACACTCCCCAAGAATAAATATCATATTCACCATTTCTTGAATACTAAAATTAGTCATTATAGCAATTTCTTTTAAAGATTGAACGAAATACTGTGTAAGATGGAACGAAATTTTTGACAACTTGGTTATTAAGCATACAAGCTTAAAACTGACACCAGATAACTTGATCAGCAGTGAATCTATTGAAAATGCTATATTACTTTATATTCATTTAATGTTTGCTTTCACCGCTGAGTGAAAATCAACTGTTTCTCGTACTTAATGGGGTTTCTTCTTGTTATAGACCATTTATGGATAATTTGTTGAATATCCGATCTTACAGAAGGTTTAAAAGCGCAAATTAGCTACTAAAAATTCAAGCTTTTTCCATTAGTTCAAATCTAAAAAGAAATAATTAGCAAATGATCCATCCTAGGTGCATCAAATGAGGTATCAATAGAAAGCGTAGTAAAAGGGCTTTACAATGAGCTAAAAATATACAGGTGTTCCATTTAAAAATTACGAGATTTCTTCGATTTTGCGAAATTTTGAACACCCTGTATAACACGAGCAGTTGCAGAATTTATTTCACGTAGCAACGAAAGTGCGTACTAGTAGAAAATATTCTATTCTATTGGTTTCGGATCTTTTGATTTTACTTACGCAGAATAGCCTACTGAAATGTATCAATTTATCAAGTAAAATAATTATTTACACAGAAACTATCAACTTTAGACCCATACAACATTATATCGATGTAACCAGCTTTCAAGCGCGGATCATTTTGTATATTAATATACAGGTTGTTCCATTTAAAAAAATGCAACTTTAGTCTGGCATTTCCATCTGGAACAGCCTGTATAAAACAAAATATTTTTAAAACGTGCGCTTGATGGTACGGAAGAATATCCGATGACTAACTATTTGACTAACTTTCAAATACGCGTGTAATCTTCCGTCCCCGCTTCGTTGCCGGACCCTGTATACTAGAAAAATTAATCCTATTGCCTAAACCAGCGATGCACATACCGCGGCCCGCATGCGGTCCACTGTCAACATTTATGCGACCCGCTAACGAATTTTAAAACTTGTTCGAAAAACTACAAAAGTAGGTAAAAATCCATTCAAATCAATGTTTCTTAACTTTTTATTTTATTCTAACTTTTGTAATCGTTAGTAAGATTGTATCTTTAAGTACCTACTACTTTCTTGTTTGGGTTTACTACGTAGGACAGGTATGCTCTTCGTCGTTCCAAGCATATTGTTACGAGACTAGAAATCTGTCGAACCAACTAGATTACTCGAAGATTTGCGAAACACGTCGGTATTATCCCCGACCAATGTGGTAGTTTCTCGATGTTAGGTAACCGTATAAATACAACGCATCGACCACTATCGGGGCAGTTAAGTTTTAACTACGGACAAGCGAACGTTATATTGTTTGAATTGTAATCTGTGAAGAACAAATATTAAGTCGTTCGAACTTGGCATCTACCTACGTAACAATATAATATCAATTTTGATATGGATAAACCAGGCACCAGAAAAAAAACGTAGTAGTAAGGTTGAAGATGAAAATCGACAGTTTCAAGATATTTGGACCGAAAAATACTTTTTTATTTCATCGCGTAACAAAAGAGTCTGTTCAATATGCAAGAGTAGTGTTTCTATTCCGAAGGAATATAATGTGAAAAGGCATTATGAAATCCAGCATCATACTTTTACCAAATTAACCGGCGAATATCAAACGCAAAAAATTCGATCTTTACGAAGGGAACTAATAGGCCAGCAAGCTATGTTTACAAAACCAATTCAAGATGCTGAAATAGCTACTGAAGTTAGCTTTGAAATATATCGAATAATAGCGAAAACTTGTCGGCCTTTTAAAGATGGTGAGTTTGTTAAGCAGTGTTTAGATATCGCCGCAAAAAAAATGTGTCCGAAAGATGCGAAGAGGTTTGAGAAAATTCAACTAAATCGGATGACTGTTCAAAGAAGACTTACCACATTAGCAGCTAATCTAGAAGAGCAATTAACTACGAAATCGAAAAGTTTTGAGTATTTTTCTATAGCACTCGACGAATCTACAGATATAAGTTCCATTGCCCAACTATTAATATTGTTACGAAGTGTAACGCAAAATTTTGGAAGTGAGTGAAGAACTGATTGGTATGAGTTCTTTGACAAGTCAAACCAAGGGGAGTGACATGCTCAAAGCTCTTCTGGAAAATGTTGTATAATGGATTTGGATTTAACGAAATTATCTGGAATTACGACTGACGGAGCACCTTCAATATAAAAACTATAAAAATGATTTTCCGCGTTAAGAAAACAAAAAGTGAAAGATTTGAAAAGTAGTTTAAATGGGAGCAATCCATGTTTACTAGACCAGCGAAACAATCAGTAGCTGCAAAAATCGCGTCTTTTAAAATTTCCTACACACTGGCACAACGCAAGAAACATATCGAAGATGGAGCGGTAGTAAGAGAATCATTTGTTGAAGCGGCGAATGTATTATTTGATGCCTTCGAAAATAAAACAGAGATTATATCTGCTTAAAAAAGGTATATAACCCCTTACCACAATTATTAATCGTATCCTAAATACGTATTTCGAAAACTAAGTTGTCATCATCAGTAGGTAAAACCACTAATTAAAAGTCGCACATGGGGCACAGTAAAGCTAGAAAACCGCTTACGCAACAACTACTTTACACCGCGTCCACGTATAGACTAATTTTAACATGCGAATATAACTTACGAAAAGATCGAAAAACACTTACCTCTTAGGGAAAAGGCAATCACATATGTTTATTCTCCAAGTTGAAATATATCGAACGGAAGAACGACAAACATTCCTTCCTTAAGGGAACGGCACTCAACATGTCTTAATAACTTCAATTTTAAAACGA
Organism: Melolontha melolontha; assembly: GCA_935421215.2. Taxonomy (NCBI): domain Eukaryota; kingdom Metazoa; phylum Arthropoda; class Insecta; order Coleoptera; family Scarabaeidae; genus Melolontha; species Melolontha melolontha. The sequence continues at coordinate 23,808,662 of OW285240.1, read as the reverse complement.
CGATGACACAATTATGGTAATAAAAATGAAAAGAGACAACTGAAAGGAATCGGTGATTTATCGCTATTCATGGAATATTGTTTATTTTTCGCGATATGTATACTTTCATAAGCATCAAGTTCGCGGGGTTTATTAATTCCTTTGACCAGCTTCAACCCTGTAATCGACACATTGTGTAGTGTGCGTAGTGTGCTTAAAGCGTGGTTGGCAACGTTAGATTTATCCGGTCTATTGTATTTAATATGTGATATGTGTTCTTTGAAACGGGTTATTATTGGTCGTATACATATCGCGAAAAATAAACAATATTCCATGAATAGCGATAGATCACCGATTCCTTTCAGTTGTCTCTTTTCATTTTTATTACCATAATTGTGTCATCGTCGTTTTAAAATTAAAGTTATTAGGACATGTTGAGTGCCGTTCCCTTAAGGAAGGAATGTTTGTCGTTCTTTCGTTCGATATATTTCAACTTGGAGAATAAACATATGTGAATGCCTTTTCCCTAAGAGGTAAGTGCTTTTCGATCTTTTCGTAGGTTATATTCGCATGTTAAAATTAGTCTATACGTGGAAGCGGTGTAAAGTAGTTGTTGCGTAAGCGGTTTTCTAGCTTTACTGTGCCCCATGTGCGACTTTTAATTAGTGGGTTTACCTACTGATGATGACAACTTAGTTGTCGAAATACGTATTTAGGATACGATTAATAATTGTGGTAAGGGGTTATATACCTTCTTTAAGTTTTTACTTAACCACAGTCTCCAAAGAAAGAATTATATCTGCTATCAAGAATGTTCAATTATCTCACCAAACTGTTACTAGACGTGTCAAAATCACGAACACAGATTTGGAATCCAAACTAAGAAATTATATTATGGAATGTACATACTTTTCTTTGCAGTTTGATGAGTCCATCGATATAACTGAGACTGTTCAATAATTTATTTCCAATCGGATGGTATTTTCTGATATGTCGGCCAAAGAAGAATTGTTAACGTTGCTGCCTCTGAAGGAAAGAACTTACGGATATGATATTTACAAACTTTTCCTAAATTTTATAATATAATATGAGCTACCGATTTACAAACTCGTGTCCATTATTACTGATGGAGCACCATCAATGACAGGCAATCAAATTGGGTTTGTTGTATTGTGTCGAACTAACGAAGACTTCTTATCATTTTTCGCATTCTATTGTATTATTCGTCAGTAAGTTCTATGTTAAAAAATATAAAATATGAATTATATCGTGGATATTGCCGAAAAGATCGTGAATTCAATCCGTGCGCGAAGCTTGCGACGACTTCCCTTCAAAGTGCAATTGGTAGCTAGCGACTTTGCTGTCTACGGACATAAGATGGTTTAACTGCGGAAAATTTTTAGAGAGATTTCAAGAACTATTACCTGAAATCATTTTTTTTCTTTACGAACGAGGTGAATACACTAAAATATTTAAAAATGAAAAACGGCTCCGTGATTTAGCTTCCCTATCGGATTTGACAAATCATTTGAACATCATTAATTTGGAACTACAGCGAAAAAATAAAACTATTATCGATATGGTTAGCGCAAAATAAAATACTTTGTATTTATATACTACAAGTAATTGCAATAAATTATTTTCAAAAAATCTATTTTTTTCAGAGTAATTGAAACATACATGAGTAGGTAAACCCCACCAGTTTTGTATAATACAAAGATATTTTTAATAATATAAAATATTATTAAAAATATTTTTTTTTATTGTCACCAGGCTACTTCGAGTAGTCGGTAGTCGTACGTGTCGATTGCTTGCCACCTAAATGTTTTGTGGTAGATCGCAATCCCTAAAAGTCTCTGAGCGCCCCTGACTTACACGGTTAAATTTACGAGGCCGGTTTTTTCAACCTCCGATCGCGCAGCGTAAACGTTAGGCGAGTGGCAGGTGGTCGATGTACGCAATGAGCAACTCTACATCCACCCCACCACATGCACTGTCACTGCCGAGTCCTGGGTGCCATTCTGAGCTGAGCTGCAGCCACGTGAACATGTCTGCCTCAATTTATTCGCCTGACAAGTGTGAATTGCGAAGTGTTATTAGTTTCCTGCAAGCAGAAAGGAATAGTGCAGCAGAAATTCATGGAAGCATAAACCGAGTGTATGTAGAAATCTATATGAATGATGGTGTTGTGCGTGAATGGTGCTTAAAATTTAAAGATGGCCGAACTAGTGTGCGTGATGAAGGTGCTCAAGGATGCAAACCTGTCGCTACAGACAGCCTTGTTCAACGAGTTGACGAAGTGGTTAGAGAAAACTGGAGGTTCATCATACATGATTTGTCAGTGAGATTTCCGGAAGTTTCAAGGTCATCTCTGTACTCTATCGTAACGGAACATACAGGCTACAAAAAACTTTGTACTCACTGGGTTCCAAAGATGTTGAATGATAACCCCAAAACTCGTCGAATTGCTTCTGCTTTGACATTCCTTACCCATTATGACGCTGAAGGAGAAGATTTTTTTGAAATCATATGTGATCGGAGATGAGACCTGGGTTCGATATAACACATCGGAAACAATAATAACAACAATGCATGCACACAAACTCACCAAACAAACTTTCAACAACCGAGAAGGTTATGGCTAGCGTATTTTCGGACCCAATAGGTAAGGTCATTCAATCGAGGACTACGATTACTGCAGCTGATTATTCCAAAACTTTACAACGTCTGCGGAGAGCCATTCAAAAGAAAAGAAGAAGAATGCTGACTTCTGGAGTTATTTTGATTCATGACAACGCCCGTTCTCGCACTGCTGCTGTAACCTAACGGCTCCTTGAGCAATTACAATGGGATATTTTCGATCACCCGGTATTTCAATCCCGGCCTTGCGCCAAGGGACTTCCATATTTTCCCTAAACTAAAGAAAGAGGCTAGGAGGACGGCGCTTCCAAACTAACGAGGAGCTTCAAGACAACATCAAGACCTAACATTATAATTCATTTGCGACAATGGCATTAGAAAGCTCGTCCACAGGTACGACAAATGCCTGAATCTCCGAGGTGATTATGTCGAAAAGTAACCCTAAGTATACATAACTTTGAGTAATCAAATCAATCTTTTATATACACTTCTATTTTCTGTATGGCCTATCGGAGGTTAAAAAAAAACGGCTCTTGTAGTTCCCATTGCTGGTAGTTTATTCAAGCAGCCTTTGGTGTTATCACTTACAAAATCGAAACCCAAAAAAGCATCTCTAATTTAGTTAGCCGAAAAGTGGATATTGTAAATATATTCCAAGAACCTATCTCTCGCGAACAGTAAGGCGATCTGAGGAAGGAGTCCTTGTCTTAACCTACTAAAAAGCAGAAGGCCTCGACTGTTGAGTGATGTTAGAGCAGGTAGACTGAGAGAAAGTGCAAAAGAAAGATGGTGTATCTACGCTAAGATTGGGAAGGCGTTACAGAGTATCACACATGACTGCGCATCAGGAAATTAAGAGAAATGTAATGCCATTAAAAGGAAGAAAATTCCCAAAATACACAGCTGCGTAGTTGAAACGAATTCCACGGTGTTGTCGAGCACTAAGTGTTGAACACTTTTCAAACAACAGAGTCATCGTTTCGGACGATGAAAAATATTTTACCTTATCTAACTGAGGTAAAGGGTAATGATGGATTCTATACCGAGGATTTCAATGCAGCTCCGGACAATGTGAAATATAAATGAAAAGCTGAATTTGAAGATAAAATTCTGGTGTGTAGGACATGTTAGAGGAGAAGCCGTCACTGCAGCTTTTTATATACAAAGATATTATATTGCCTAAACTGGTACGATTTATAAACGATCCTCACTATAATGATAAAATTATGTTCTGGCTTGACTTAGCTTCTTGCCATTATACCAGGGAAACTAGAGAATGGTTTTAGGCCAATAATGCCTCATTTGTACCTAGAGAAGATGATGAATCTAATGTTCCACAAGCACGACCCATCTAAGAATTTTGGGCCTAATTAAGCAGAAAAGTTTGCGATAATGGATGGGGGGCCGACAACGAAGAACAATTAAGAGGGAGAATTTTCAAAGGATTCGGGAAATCGATGTTGCCACCATCCAACGACTTATGAGACACTTAAGAACAAAACCGTGAAGGATTGAATATTATGGGCCGCTAGGGGCATTATAATATAGTTTTATTGTTTAGAAATGATTTTAACTGTTCATTTAAATATAGTACAATTAAAGTAAAAAAAATGGACAAATAGTAGTATTTCAATTTTTGTCTCAAAACTTTTGTTACATACGTTAGTTATCAGAAAATTGGAGCTAAACATCTATCTCGTTTTGGCAAGAGATTGAAATCCATGCCGGTCAAGAAGCAAGGTGTAATCTAAACCTTGTTCAGTATAAACTCCATTGATATTGAATGTTAAATAATCTAGAAATTTTCTCTGAATTTTCACAATTTAGTAGACTACTTGAGACTAGTAGAGTACTATTTCGACATACTCCAACATACTAACTATCGGAGCACAAAAAGTGATTTAGTAGAACCAATCTTACTACAATCTTTATGAGCTCGGATAATAAATCCTATAGTTCGGTAAATGGACGCGATAATTAATAAGATATAATCCGTAAAGCTGAATTTATCATCAAAAACGATTTCTAAATTCTTACCAGAGGTTTAAAAGAAGACAACTATATTGTTAGTAAAGTAATTGTTCCCAACTCTAGATTATCTCGTTGTGAATGTCACAAAACAGCACTTGTCTATGTTCAACCTATATTTCGAGAACCGCTGATCAATAATGCTAATATTCCCTCCAATGTCAGTATAATGTGCGTTTTCTATAACATTATAAATTTTCAAGTTATCACAATAAGCCAATGCTGTTCAGTTGATTCAGGTTACTAAATAACTAATAAATATATTGGACAACAGGGGTTCTAGCTTAGATTCTTGAGGTACAAGAGATATTTAAATATATTCATTCGATTTTAAACTGTTAAAGAGGTAACTTGGCCTATTTTGAAGATTAGAACCCACAAACATCAATAAGGGCTTACTAAAACTAAATAAGCTTATTTTAGCCAAGGCTGTAAAGTTGATCGAAGTTACTAAATCATTAATAAATTTATGGAACAACAGGGGTTCCACATTAGATTCTTGAGGTATACTAGATACTTAAATATATACATTCGATTTGAAATCTTTAAAGCAGACGTAATTTGGTCTATTTTGAAGGTAAGAACCCATAAGCATCAATAAGAACTTACTAAAACCAAATAAGCTCATTTTATACAAAAGGATAACATGATCTATTGTAACAAAAGATTTTGAAAAATGACGTCACCTAGCATTGTCACTTTCCATCATTAATTGGTTCACGCGAACCTTGAGACAAACTGTTAGATTTTCGAAAACTTGCAAAATTGGGTAATAGTTATACACATAACATGTGTCACCTGTATTGTGTACAAGGCAAAGAGTAGCAATTTTCCAATCATCTTGAAAACCGCATGTTTGTTAAGAAAAATTAAACATTTTAAATAAGAGTTGTGCAAAGAGCAAAGGACAATTAACTCGGTCAGGTAGATATTTTAAGTTATCAAATGCTAGTCATTCATTTTTTTATACTGTAACCTGTTATTTTGTCATTCAGGACCTAACCTCTATACGCAGATGGATTATGCCATGTAGTTTATTATGTTATTTAAAGCAGATGGAAATACCATTATTTCAGAGTCGCACTAATTATATACTGAAACACCAAACATCTAACTTATACTAGTACGGATAACGCATGAACTGTTTTGTTAGACGTGACGTCATCTCACACATCCCGCTGAGCTCTCTTGACAGAAATATTATGTGTAAATGGGATTTAAGTAAAACACTTATACTAATTTCCAGTATATATTACACTTTATTATATATTAATAAATGGATGACATGTTTCGCTACGATGTAGCTTCTTCGGATCTTATATTACTACTGAACACGCTCTTCACAAATGTATGGCTTTTTTCTAAACTATTTCAATGGGTTGCACTTGTCTACATTAGAATCGTCTCTTACCGATATATCGTCTAAAATTACTGTTATTTTAATATTTAATGAAACCAGTTTAAAAGTGGGGAATTTTTAAGGTCTAATTGGTCATTTAACAATATATCTGCATATTTAAGTTTATTTATTTCTAAGGATTCCAGTCAATTTAACTTTAATCCTTTTTGTTGTGACTGTAAAATTTCGAAATCTTTATTGAAACTATGATTATTAAAAGACAGATTCCAATTATGCAATTCATTTGTTGGAAAATAATCATAGTTTCAATAAAGATTTCGAAATTTTACAGTCACAACAAAAAGGATTAAAGTTAAATTTACTGGAATCCTTAGAAATAAATAAACTTAAATATGCAGATATATTGTTAAATGACCAATTAGACCTTAATAATTCCCCACTTTTAAACTGGTTTCATTAAATATTAAAATAACAGTAATTTTAGACGATATATCGGTAAGAGACGATTCTAATGTAGACAACTGCAACCCATTGAAATAGTTTAGAAAAAAGCCATACATTTGTGAAGAGCGTGTTCAGTAGTAATATAAGATCCGAAGAAGCTACATCGTAGCGAAACATGTCATCCATTTATTAATATATAATAAAGTGTAATATATACTGGAAATTAGTATAAGTGTTTTACTTAAATCCCATTTACATATAATGGATTTCCAGCAAGTATCGGCCGATTCAATTAAATTTAAAAAAAAGAAATATTATGCTTGTAACCGTTTAGTATGTTGTGTTTGAAGACCTAGCATGTCTTTGAGAATATTATTATTGAAAGACCCTCCTTAACATATTTATGTTTATTATTTGCTTTTGTGTTAAAGTTATCATAAATTATTTACTATAAAAATTAAGATCAACTTGTTAGAAGTGTTAATGTTTAAAAGTGTTCTATGTTCAAATAGAAAAAACTTATCATAAATTATAAAATCGATAAATTGCATTTAATAATTAATACGTATGCGAATCTATGAAGACCTGCTGTATATGGTGTACCACCTGTATATGGTGATAAAATGCCTTTTCATGTATAACTATAAGAAATTCAGTTGTGTTCTTCAAAACAGGTACACTAAATTTCATAAGCGAACAGATTAAAAATTTACGGTAATTTGGTTATATATGAAATTTTCGTAAAATAGATAAAAATCGGGTAATTATTTACTTTTTAAGCTATTCTTTTAGATCAGTGTTTCTTAATCATTGAAAAATCTCCCCCTTTACCACAATAAAATTATCCACGCCCCCCCCCCTCTTCCGCCCTCAAATAAAACTAAATTTTAAAATTACACTCTTCTCTGTGTATTTATGTATTTCTTGCAATGGATTTCCTTCTACACATAACGGGTGTTCAGAAACATTCGAAGTCAAAGTAGTCCTTGAAAATATGAAGTCATGTCTGAGATAGATTGATTTTTGACAGACAACAGTTGACATTTAATAATTATTACAAATCAGATACTTAAGTAAAGATATACGATTTTTTGTTCAGAGCCCACTTAACTTCGAATGTTTCTGAACACCCGTTACAAGAGATACAAGAAATACAAATACAATACATAACTGTTTTTATAAACATTATGAGTTTATCGTTTATGTCATTGTTATTAACAACACACAACATTATAATAAAAATTTCAATAAAAAGGTAAATAATACAATTAGAAACGAGAGAAATTTTTTAAAAAATTCGAAACAATTAGTGAGATTCTTTTTAGCCTCATGTGACTGCCCTATTTTCGTAATATTAGTTAAATACACTTTTAAATCTTCTCTTTGGGTTATCTATAATCGATTTTGTGATTTTTTAAATATATGTGTTACTGTGCCAAAACTCTTTTCCATTAAGTATGAAGAAGTAATAATTAATGGGTTGTTTTGCCACTTTCTACACAAGAAGGTTTTGATGGCAAAAGCGGACAAGAAAATCATCATAATCGCATTGATTGAAAGTTATTTTAGCGTCAAAGCCATTTTGTATGTCAATAAACGGTTCTTTTAAATTTTGACAGACATTTACTACATCTGATAAAAATTAATTAACTATCCAATCTGATATTGCAAGTTTGAACCGTATCATCATATTTTCCAAAAGGGCTACAGTATGCTTCTGTATCGGAATCCTGAGCATAACTTCTTCTAATTGTTGTAAAGGAGGAAACTAATGGAGTTCTCGCCGACAAAGATTATTTTTATATAATTACACTTTGTTGATAAAGTTCAATACAACTTGATGGTTTTTAATAATGTTGATATTGTTTCATTGAAGCTACAGATTTTCATTCATCTTTCCGACTACATCCAAAATGTAGGCTACATCATTTCGTAGTAATTTCAATTAAATATATATGTTTTCATTTTTTACATCCAAAAACTGCACAATTGTATCAAATAGTGCATAATTCTTTTTAAAGAATTTCCTTTCGATAGGAATATGTAAGATAAGTTATTCGAATTCTTCACCATTTTCCTTATACAGTTATGGTAGCAAACCAAATTTTAAATAGACAATAAAATATTATCGACACCTTTTTTGGCTGACATTTTGAAATAAGGCCCAATTTGCGAAGAAATAATATTAATGCAGAAGAATTCAAATACACTAACGTTCAGAAATGAAGGTGACCATCTCTACGCCCATTAGAACTTCTGCAGCGCCCCCTAAATGCTAAAAATTTAAAAACGCCCAAACCTCCTAAACGCCCACAAACGGGCACTGGCGTCCCAGTTAAGGAGCACTGCCTGAGATGAATCTTAAAAGAATTTTTATGACGTTAAATTACTTGGGATAGTAATGAAAATGATGAAACAGGATGTTGAAATGTTGAAGGAGACTTTGCTGCTTAATAAAATACTTGAATTTTAATAATTTCTCTATAGTACTTTTGTTTTGAAAATTTATTTGGAGGTTTATATTTTTCTGAAATTCAGGTAGGATTAATTTGTGAGCTAACAACATTAATAAATACGAAAACTCTGAAATAATATGCAAAATGCAATTCTTTTTCTTCAAAAATAATTTAGGCAAAACCCTAACTGAGATTTTAATGCTAATGACATCATTTAACTTACAAAAACATATTTTTACAGTAATATAAGTACCAAAATATATTGTTCATTATTTTCACGAAAAATGTCAACATCAGAGTGCCTGACAGATTTTCAAATAGCACGCAATGATAATACGGGGGAATGTTCACTTCAACATCGAGATTTTAGCAGGCTCCTATCTTTTTTTCCTATTGTTTCTTTTTTTTTTAATACTCGTCCAATTATGTTTCACGTTGCACGCGAGACGTTTTCAGAAATTTTAATAAGGGGAATACCCGGAAATATACAACCTTTGAGTAATTTGCTCGGCTTCGCGATGATTAAACTTATTTGACAGAAATGTATTTACTCCTTTGTGGTCCTTTGAATTACGAAGTCGCAGAATGCCTTGGGATACGCGAAATATCGACGTACTTTATTTGAATTATTGTGAATTTCGGGTTCCCCCTGATTATTTCCATTGTAGTCGGGATTTCGTTTAATAAACACCGACGGCCACTATATAGTCGGGATTATAGTCATCATTTTTCGACGTAATAGAATGGAATTTGTTCGTCTTCCCGGACTATCTTATACGAAATTATTGGTTCGTTTTACTTAATGTAAAAAATATGTTTTTTTAGCTATACAATATACAATTACATATTAATTATTTTTACTTTGTTTTGACGGAGTATGTTGTATATTATTAAATATTTTTGTTGATTTTATACAAATTTTGATGTTTTACCAACCCAAGTATGTTTAAATTGTTTTTGTTACATGTTATGTTAATCAGAAAACTTTATGTCTACATGTGATATTGTTCGTTTTAATTTTTTATTACTTGTGAAATTTATAGATTTTCTAAATGCAGTAACTTGAAATTTACATTAACTACCGAACAGTTTTTAATAAATATCAAATATTAAACTTAAATAGTATAAAAACGCAGATGAAATTATTATTGAAACAATCACATTAAACGAATCTGAGTAACCAGTGGCCTAGAACCCCAGATTTTAATATATAAAACAAAATATCTTACATATATAAACGTAGACCTATATACAAGTAAAGTAAAAGGTGCCTCAAGATACCGATTTAAAGATCTCATATCTACAGGCTCTCCTAGAGTTCGCGCCCCATAGAAAAAAGAGAAAACACCATAAAATAAACAATGTCAAAGAAAAAATTTCGAACCTTGAACGGCGTCTAAGAAAAGCGCCTTTTAATTAAAAAAATCAGAACATTGTAAACCATTCTGGAGGATCTCCAGCGACAGACCGACTAGCTCCTGAAGATGACGAGTGCGATCTCGTTGAAACGTAGAGTAAATAGTCCTTTTCAGGACAAAACTCACACGCGGCCAAGAACCCGAGAAACTACACCTTCATATATATATATATATATATATATATATATATATACATAAGTGTTTAGATAATTCCTTAGCCGAATATTAAATATTTCAATTGATAAATTATTGGAGCTTTTCGGCTTTTATATGAAATATTTACAAATATCAAATTAGTATGCATGTAATTGCAAAGTAAGTGGGGATGTAAACATTGCTGTCTACAAATTACAAAGCAAATCATATGAAATTTAGAATTGAAAAATATTGTCTACTTTATGACTGGAACCCAAGTCTACAGTTTGCCGAACTGTCGCTTTTACAACTTAAGCCACGATAGACCTTGGTTCAAGCGATTTATAATTTATCAATTGATATATTTAGTAAACGGTTAAGAAATTATCTGAACACTCATATAGCTATGGAGTAATAATTAGCAATTTCAAACCTTCAAAACTGACATCTGCTCTCAAAACAGGTATCTGCTTTCAAATCTGACGTTTGCTTTCATAACAGACATCTGCTATCAAAACTGACATCAGCTTTCAAAACTTACTTCTGCTTTCAAATTGACATCTACATTTAATAACTGACATCTGATTCATTAACACTGTTACTTTATAATGCATTTCTAAATAGCTTGAACCAAGGTCTATCGTGGCTTAAGTGGTAAATGCGATAGCCCGGGTTCAAGTTCCAACGTAGACAATATTTTTCAATTAAAAATTTCGTATGATTTGCTTTGTAATTTGAAGACAGCAATGTTGACATCTCCACTTACTTTGCAATTACATATATACTAATTTGATATTTGTAAATATTTCAAATAAAAGCCAAAAAACTCAAATTAAACTACCAGAATATATGCCGATTGTTATTTTTAATTTTAAAAAAATGTGAAAAGAATTAACTTTAACTTTAAACAGATGAATTTTGAGTATCGCTGTCCATCCTGACTCACCCGATATTTGCCGTCCGTATATTCCGTATCTCGCAGGAATGCAGACGTATTTTTTTTACATACGGTTTGTTTACAATGAATGGATTTATATTTAATTAACTTATGAATATACGATATCTACTGTTTAATAAGGGTCATAGTACTCTCGATATAACAGCTGAGTATTCCGTGCAGTCCTAAAATGGTTTTATTAAATAATTTAAAATTAAAAATAAAATTACACAGCGGACTTTTTAGATAATTTTTTCTATTGAATATCAATTAATATGTTTAATCTAAAATTAAATTCTCTGATACTTATTCAGAATAACACTGCATATTATAGTTTAAATACATTCATTTTCTTGTGAAAAGTGTCTTCACATACATTTTCCTTAGGTAGGAAGCACACGTGAATATTTTGTCGTTAAGATCTTATAGATGGCCCTGCCACTCGTTTTGCAATTGTCTATTACTGAAAGTTCGATGTGTACCCCTTAAGGTAATATATAATTTTGATTTGGTCGACCTGCAGGTCCTTCTAAGTTTCTGCTCGTATTTTACCTACTCCCTTATCCAAGAGTTCCGCCGCAGCTTCCATTTAGTTCGGTCAACTTAAGTCACTGCCGAAATTAACACTGTATCGTCAAGGTGGGTTTCCGCAATAGACGAAAGAGAAAGAGGAAGAAAGTGAGGGTCGGAAAGAGAGTGCGAGCGAATAGGGAAGACTCGCGATTTCCGCAAATCTGGAGCAACCCGTTAACGAATCGATCGATATTTTCCGGTTTAGATATTGCATGACCCGCATAAGTGTACGTTGAGTCCCTTCCCACTAATGAAAACACTCGCGTTGGATGGTGAATTTATAACCGGAATTACGCATACAAATTTAGATATAAGTTAATTTGTCATGCACGTGAAATAAATTTTATTGTAACATGCATTAAAAAAGGAAAGTACGTTTCTATTTAAATCACGTACTTAAAAAAAAGATGTATTGTAAATTGAATTGTAGAATTTTATTTTATTATACTCATTATTACGCATGTTAGTAATCTTTCTGATGTTTCTGATATTTTTCCCGTAACACGCAAAATTTTTAAAACTACCATTTGCGAAGGATATTTTTGGACACAACACAACCAAAGTGAAAAAAAGTTTGAATTTACCATGGTTCTCTAACAGTACCACAAATAATTTCGCTTATCTTTTTCGGACCCAGAGTCACATATGATCATATGATACTCACAGAATAATTTTTGTATATATTTTTTTAACTTTAAATTCGATTTGGAATCAATGATATCATATCTAATATACCTTCATTCGTGCAAATTGTGTAATCACAATCGGTTTCTCCAACAGCAACTGATAGTCATTGTGTGCGTAGCAATACTTAAACTCAAAAATGCTCGGTTTACTTCCTTGTTTTCTGGCTATTCTTAGTTAACGTATCTGCCAGCCGGCCTCAGTACCTTTCCAATTAGTCTTTTTGCGTATAGTGATCACTGTAGTTCAACAAGATCTTGTGGCGTTTTTCGTGACTTCGGTCAAGCGTCGTAAATTTTATGAATATCCCGCGTCCTCGTACTACATGTTGTAAGCAGAACATAATTGCATATTTTGGGTTTTGGTTTGCAAGAGTATAATATTTTCATTCTACAACTCACAGGTTAATAATGCAATTATTTCATTTTATAGTTTTATAATAGTGTTACGCTTCGCATATAAGAATATTTTAATTTATTTTTAAATAATATATTTCTTCTTTAAATATCTCATATTAAAATAATATTAGCTTAAGACATTTTTTCTGTACATATTCATTTGCAAAGAGAAAGCATTTCTTTTGTTATATCCCTAACCGAGAGACCCTTGGTCTTCTACTTGATCCGTCAACAAGCATAACGTTAACTGTGGAATTTCTATATACATTTCATTAAGTTGTTTAATTTAATTATATACATTTTCTGTTATATATGGTGTTTCATATCATTTGAAAGCTTGTTTCACAAGGGATATTTTAATAATATTTATGCCATCGATAGAACACCTCTTCAGGTCGCGCTTCTTGTTAATTATTAGTCAAGATATCGACCCTCTCTTCGACTTAGGTCATAAAACAAACCATTTTCTATACCAGTGTTCTATCGATACAAATTACACGGCTTTCTTGAGAATCTTCGTAAGTGAAACATCTTACCCGCCGTACTGTTCAAGTACTGGCCATGAAGCACGTGCCCCGGGCATCTCACAATTAAAAGGTAATCTGTATTGTTCAATATTTATTATTGTTTGATCTAATTCACATTAATTCAACTAATTAATTTCTTGTTCCTCCGGCGAAACTTCGCTCTACATATACTTGACCAAGTATATCTTCGCAGGCCACGTGGCCGACCATCTTCGTAACTCAAAGATAACTCTGTATTGTTCGATACAGAGATTATTTTATATTAATCGTAATTAATTAACATCTAATTTACTGCTCAATTTAACGTTCGTTTCAGTATGTTTTGTGTTAATTTTTAATTACTTATTTACCGTTCCTCGTGTATATATTACTTTTGTTTAATTACGCTCCTGTGTTTTATTTAGTAAGTAAGTTGTAATATATTTATTTAATTTAACTATTATCACACACGTCCTGGACCTTTGATGAAACTTCACCAGCACCACAATTACTTCATTTTAGAATGATTTCGTTATTACAATTGGATGCAATTTCTTACTCCCCGAACATAAAACTGAAGTACATAGACAGGACGGTTCATCTGAAGAAAATGTAATACGTTCAAAATAAATAAGCTTGAAAGGCAAAAACTGTCACAAGTGGTCAACTGAACTTCATGAAAGAAAAATAATTGTTTTTTATAAAATTTAATAAACGACTTTATTATTTGCTTTTGACATCAATATATTTTTACATTTTTTTTCCACTGTGAAATAATACTTCGGACACCAGTATTTAGAATTTTCAGCGGCTTCTTCAGGCGACGAAAATCGTCCACCACGTACTTTATCTTTGTATTTTGAAGCAAACAGAAATCACAAGTCAATATCGGCAATGATTAACTCAACAGCTCAACTGTTTAACTTCAACGGTTTGACATGCTGGGCGAGAGCTGGCTTCATGATGAAGAATAATACGTTGTTTCGTCAAACACTTCTGGTGAACTAGTTGTCGTATGTCAGTTAGCATTCGCAGTTCTACGCTTTTTTATGGCCACATATCCAGTAAAAAATTATTTATTTCTCACCACTGCATGAAGAACTAACTTTCGTAGGTTTTTGGCCCGCTTTAAAGGACTTTAAAAAACAGCTTCGTTTAATTTCAATATTGTACTTAGAAATATAAATTTCATCATTACTAACGATGTTGTGGATTCAATTTTTAGGACCTTTGTTGAATATCCTTATTATTTCTTTGCACTTTCACTATTTGCCATGAACAAGTCTACACTAGCTTTAAATTATTTCAGGCGCTGTTGCAAAAAAAGTGAATTTTTGTTTTTTCGATTTTCTTTAATAACTCATTTGCTTTTAAAGTAAGAGAAATTTAATTTGCAATTTAATTTTCAATGGTGTATTTAGATTTTTGAATACTGCTATAGTAGTTGAGCTACAATGGTCAAGTTTCATTTTTCTTATGGGGATCACAGTTTGCTATGACACGATCGAATCGAATTTTTCTTTCCCTTTTCAAAAATGTATAATTTGTTACACCTGATACCAAAACTAATTTCAGACATTAAAAGAAGACAACATATTGTTACATTAACAGGTTAGTGATTGGCAGAGTGGTTGTGCTATTTGACAATAGAAGATTTTGCAAACAAAGAAAGGAGGAAGACTTTATTTTTTAACATTTATTTATTAAATTAAAAGATAGGCAGCTCAAAAAATTCTTAAATATTATTTAAAACAAAATTATAATAAGAAATTACAAGAAATTTTCAAACAGTTGACCATCATTTTCCAAACACAAATAGGATCGACGAATGGTAGATTTAACAACTTTATGTAAAATACGCCTTGGAATAGCTCGACATTTTTGAGCCACGCTTTCACGAGGTCCATTTACGTTATTACAAATTAGGGGTGCGACACTTATTACAAACGGTGGCTTTCGGTGTGCTAATAATAATGAAATTGTTTTATAATAAATATATTAGTGGTGTTGGTGAAGTTCCTTCAAAGGTCCAGGACGTGCGTGATGATGGTTAATTAAAATAAATATACTACAACTTACTTACTAAATAAAACACATGTTGTCCTTAAAGTTTGTATTTATATTTACATAAGAAAGAAATTGAAATTGTTATATTTAAAAGTAATTAAAACAAAAGTAATATGTACACGAGGAGCGGTAATTAAGTAACTGCAAATTAACACAAAAAATACTCTGAAACGAACGTTTAATTGAGCAGTAAATTAAGAGTTAATTAATGTATATAAAATAACCTCTGTATCGAAGAATACAGAGTTACCTTTGATTTGCGGCGATGGGCGGCCACGTGGTGCGTCGCATATCTAGACAGATATGCAGAGCGATGTTTGGCCGGAGGAACAGAAATTAATTAGTTTAAATTAAAGTGAATTAATATGGGTTCGCTTAAAAGAATAATATGTATAGAACAATACAGTTTACCTTAGAAGCGACAGACACCGGGCGGCATGGTGGCGTGTACTTGAACAGTACCGCGCGTAGGATGTGGATCTTACGAGCGCTGTAACGAGAAGATGTCTGATAGTTTTTGTGTCGATAGAAAAGGTCTAGAAGACGGTCTGTTTTATGACTTGTCGAAGAGAGGGTCGATAACTTGATTAATAATTAATAAGAAGCGCGATCTGAAGACGTGGTCTATCGATGTCATAAATATTATTAGAATAACCCTTGTGACATAAGCTTTCTAATGATATGAAACACCACATATAAAGGAAGATGTATAATTGAATTAAAACAATCGAATGAAAGAAATGTAAATAGAAATAAATTCCACAGTAACATTAGATCAGGTAGAAACTAAGGGTCTCGTCGGTCAAGATATATAACAATAGAAAAACTTTCTCTTCGTACGAATATGTACAGTTGTACAAATGTAAAAATGTCTTACGTTAAATATATTTTAAAACGAGATATTTTAAAGAAGAAATAGGATTAAAAATCGATTAAAATATTTTCTATTTGCTAAGCGTAACAACGTTATTGTAGCCACAGGGATACACTTTGTCTGTAATGTAACCCCACAAATAGAAGTTGAGCGGCGTCAGATCAGGAGATCTTGGTAGCCATGCAACTGGTCCAAAAGTTTCGATTCACTGTTACCAAACCGCTGACTGAGGATATTGGTTACAATTCTGGAATTATGTACTGGAACACCGTCTTGATTAAACAAAAGATTATGAGCCTCTTGTAAAGGTAATTCGCCCAGTAGTCTTCAATATTATTTTGCAGTAAATACAAATAAACGTCGGACGTTAGTATTTCATTAAAAATTATTAACCAATTAATCGTGACCCTAGTATGCCACACCAGACACTAAATCCAAAACGCATTTGATGTCGAGAAGGTCTGATTACATGAGAGTTTTCCGTAGACCAAAATCGTAAATTTTGTCTATCGAATAAACCATTGTTTGTGTATCGGACCATAATATTTGAGAAGAAAAATAATATTATTATCGCATTACCTAGTGTACCATTTACAAAATTATCTTCGTCTTTTATTATCCCCTGGTTTTAAAGATTGGCATACATTGTATTTATATGGATGATATTTGTGGGAGGCCAAAATCTTATAAGGAGTAGATTTGGGTACGCCGGTATTATGTTGAATTTCCCAACTGATGTGATTTTCAATAATTGCTTGTAAAACATTAGTTTTAGTTTCATTACTTATGCGCTGCGGTTTTGTATATGGCTTAGTAAATGATCCGTGATGTATTAAATTTATCTTTAAATTTCTGTAAGTAGAAAGATGGCGGGTTGTCTGCGTTCTGGATACTGGGTTAAGTACATTTCGTCGAATTTTTGTGACACAGAATGTAACACGATAACATATCAAATTTGTCACTATTACTAAACGGCTTCATGACAGCAAAATTATTTAATAATAATCACTAAATTTAGTATTTAAATGGTACTTTATATTTTATTATGCTAGTATTTATTTTGCTATTCGTTTTGTATATTTCACAGAACATAAACTAAATGTTAACTAATATATGATCAAAAAGTCTTTGAATCGCGATAGCCATGAAGTGTAAAAACCATCTATAGAATTATTTACTTCTGTACTTTGAAGTACACATAAGTCACAAATAAAATAGATTTTAGGTTATGGTAATTAGTTGCATTTTATGAATATTTTATAGCCAGCTGACTTGAAAGTTGTCAAGTAAATATCAAAACTAATTGAAATAAATAATTTCATAAATATCTCGTAAATTCCACGGCAATAGCTATCCAAAGACTTTTTGATCATACGATATAAACAAACACTAACAATGACAGTTGTATCTTAGCTTGTTTTATGTTCTCAAAGTTTCCTATTGTCAAATGTCACAATGTGACAATATGTTGTTTTTTTAAATTTTTGAAATTAGTTTTGGTATCAGGTATGGCAAATTATAGATTTTTGAAAAGGGCAAGAAAAATTCTTTTCGATGGTGTCATAGCCAACTGTGACCCCCATAATAAAAATGAAACTTGACCAATGAAACCATTGTAGCTCAACTACTATAGCAGTATTCAAAAATCTAAATACACCATCAGGTTCTTATTAAAAAAGTGCCTTAAATAAGTGCAAATTAAATTTGTATTACTTTAACAATAAATGAGTTATTAAAGAAAATCGAAAAAAAACATTCACTTTTTTTGCTATAGTGCCTGAAATACGTGAAATATTCAAAACTAGTGTATAGGGTTTGGTGCAACTTTACCTCTGGAGTATTTGATCCCATTTAACCAAATCTCTATCTCTCATAATAAGCGAGATCCCCATGTTGAGAATGAATCTGTGGACACACTGTATAATTCAAATTAAAAACCCTTACCACAATAGAACCTTTAGACAGTATAATCTTCAAGTAGCATTTCGGTCGAATAACTCCTTGAAATTTCTTTTAAGCCACGCGAAAGACAAAGTTGAGGTAAACAATAAATCTGGAATCTATGAAATAAAAGTTCTATTGTGGTAAGGGTTTTTAATTTTTTTATTCACTTAAAAGCCACAGTCTCCGATTTTTCAATTTAAATTACATATTAATAGGGATTATCTGACTTATAATGAAAGCATCTGTAAACTTTTGCGTTCCAACTTTTAACTCTTATCTGTATAGTGAATTTTATAGGACTAAGTATGGTTGGCACTACCTTTTAGATTGATTACACAGGCCTGCATAAAATTTGTGATGACGTGATTTTTGTTTGTTAAGCTCAGTTTTTATATAGCAATAACTAATTAAAGTACAGTTGGTCTCTACCACCCACAGATTTTTTTTTTGCACAAAACAAAAAGAAAAAACTATTAAAAAAAAAACTTTTAATAGGCGTTTTAATACATTTTAAAATGAATGTACTACTTCAAATTCTAGGTATTAACCATATAATGATTTTCTGTTGTGGTTTTAAAGAAATTTGTTAAATAGGCTCTCATTACCTGATGTAAATCTTTTATTACATGTATTAACTTTGGACAAGATTTCCGGGAATTTTTACCTGCTAAATCCTATTTATTATGCTTTCACTTTATTAGTACTGCGAACAAGGATTTCAAGTTTATCACTCCAAACAAAATGTATAGTTTAATGTCATTTACTTCATTATAGCTCTGAGTGTCGGTCAGTAAATAAGTAAAATTAATTTGTCTTTAGTGTTGTGCGTGGTACTTGATAAATAAACATTGCTTAAAAATATGTCTAGCCGGTGTTGCAAAAACAAACCAGATGATTTCTGTTATATTTGTGGAAATTTAGTCTTGAAAAAGTTTAAGAGACCAATTGGTGAATTTGTGAAAAATGTATATTATGCTTATTTCAAAATCAAATTAGGAGATCAAGATAAAGATTGGGCACCGCACGTTGTTTGTAAGGTATGTAAAGAAGGTTTAAGACATCGGACCAAAGGGAATAGAAAAAGCCTTCCTTTTGGAATACCGATGGTTTGGAGAGAACCGCAAAATCATCATGAAGATTGCTACTTTTGTCTTTGTGATATTAAGGGGCATAATAGAAAAACTTTGAAACATATATAGTACCCAAACAATATTAAATCAGCTATCAGACCTGTTCCTCACAATGATCATGTACCTATACCTATACCCCCCAAATTACTACAAGAAGATATTGAAACCTCTTCAACTTCCGGCTCCGTACAGATGGATAGTGATTTTGAACCATCAACCTCAGGTCCAAACCAACCTCA
This sequence comes from Melolontha melolontha, assembly GCA_935421215.2. Classification (NCBI taxonomy): domain Eukaryota; kingdom Metazoa; phylum Arthropoda; class Insecta; order Coleoptera; family Scarabaeidae; genus Melolontha; species Melolontha melolontha. Next base: position 23,788,850 of record OW285240.1, on the reverse strand, counting down.
GCTACTTTCACAAGCCGAACTGAATGACTTAGTAAGAGATTTGGGACTTTCAAGAGATCTTTCTGAAGTACTGGGGTCTAGGTTGAAACCAAAAAATTTGCTTGCCCCAGAAACTACCTTCTCTTGGTATAGAAATCGTGAGGCTGGATTTGTAAAATATTTTGCGCAAAACGGACCACTCGTGTACTGCCAAGCAATTGCTGATCTACTTACTTTCCTCGGAGCTCCTGAGTACACACCTTCTAACTGGAGACTTTTCATCGACTCTTCAAAAAGAAGCCTTAAAGCTGTTCTTTTACATAATGGCAATGTTCTTGCTTCTGATCCTGTCGGCCATTCTGTTCATTTAAAGGAAAACTATGAAAATTTACAGTAATTACTTTTAAGAATACAATATGAAAATCACAACTGGGAACTGTGTGGAGATTTAAAAATTTTAGGCCTTCTTTTGGGTCAGCAGTCTGGATATACTAAATTTCCATGCTTCCTGTGCGAGTGGGATAGCAGAAATCGAGAACAGCATTGGATAAAAAGAGACTGGCCACAAAGGGTGACTTTAACAACTGGAACCAAAAATGTAATTCGCGAAAGTCTTATTGACCCTCAAAAAGTGTTACTTCCACCGCTTCACATAAAACTTGAACTTATGAAACAATTTGTTAAGGCATTAAACAAAGAAGGAAATTGTTTTAAATATTTGTGTAAAACATTTCCGACTCTGTCAGAGGCAAAATTAAAGGAGGGAATCTTTGTAGGCCCGCAGATTAGGAGCTTGGTGAAAGATCAAGAATTTGAAAATGTGATGGAAGATAAGGAAAAACATGCATGGCATGCTTTTAACGAAGTTGTACATAAAGTTCTAGGGAATTATAAAGACACAAACTATGTTGAGATCGTTGAAAATATGCTGGAAAAATTCAGGATTCTTGGTTGCAATATGAGCATAAAAATTCACTTTTTACATTCCCATTTGGACTATTTCCCAGAAAACCTTGGGGACGTGAGTGAAGAGCAAGGAGAAAGATTTCACCAGGATATTAAAGATATGGAAAAAAGATACCAAGGGCGCTGGGACACAAAAATTATGGCCGATTGCTGTTGGACATTGAGAAGAGATCTTCCTTTAGCTGAATATGACAGAAAAACAACCAAACGAAGCTTTTCTGAAAAACGAAAATGTTTTTTTAAGAAACATAAAGAATAAATAACTATTTCTAATAGTTTCTATGTGTTTATTTTTGTATTTTTTTAAAATATAATATAAAATTAGCTTCTAAATGAAATAAATCGCTTTTTCTATATTTTCTTGATTTTACTGGTTTCAAAAATAACCTTACGTGATACAAAAAAAATAAAAGCAGATTTGAAATCAGCGCTACCCAATTACTAGAAAGCAGTTAAAATTTTTAAATCAATTTTCAAAGTGTTGAAAAATGCAGGCCTGTGATTATTTGTGCAATTGAAGATATATTTATTAAATACTTTCTATAATTCGGTGTTTCTCACTACATCATCCTGAATGTATTAGTTTTATATTTATGCATTTTTTAATTTATTTTTGGTTTTTATTTAAATACTTATATGTACCTTAATTTTCTTTTTTATTTTATTATATTATAAAAATTTTATTCATTTTTCCATCGATCTCACAATCATTTATTTACTTTTATTATTTGTAAAAGTACTATTTGGAATTTCATTTCTGTGATGTATAAACGCATAAATAAATTAGTGGCAACAACAGACGCTGATGAACGACCTTCACGAAATACGTCCCGACAGCGGTGCGTTTGCGTTAAACTTCGAGAAAACAACTGTAAATATTAACCTTGGATTGAGCTTGATACCTGAAAGCCAAATAAACTCATCGATGCATCGATGCGTTAAATCAAATTTGAAACTTCTAACAATCATTTCTGGAAAATTTTCACGCGAAGGTTCCTTATTTACACAAAACTATTTTCTTATAAATGCTGCCTAAACAAAATTAGGTTACTTAAGTACGAATAATTAATTTATTGGTAATTATATTAATAAAATTAAAATGGCAAGCACCACTTAAACTACCAAAACTACAGAAATTTTCTTAATATTCTAAGTAACAACTACACATAGAAAACAAGTTACTAAAGTCAAGTAAGAATCACTTGAATCAAATAATTTTCATTCTCATATACGCAAGAAAGTAGGTATTTTCTTGCTTCAAGTAATTTAATTTCTTGGAAAACTAAGAAATTAAGTTCTTTATTTGAGAAATTATTTTCTTTTATTAATAAGAAATTTCTTGATACAACTATTTTCGAATGTTGCAACTAAGTAATTTACTTTCTTGAATAAGAATTATTAGGAAAATTAATACTTAATTTCGTGACTATAGTTTGTTTGGAATGACTATATAAATCTATACATATATAGGTGGCCCAGAACTGGCACCACAGTGAAAAAATAGAAATCACCTTAAAAAACAAATAAATAATGTCAAAGAAAAAAAATCGTATATTGAACTGCATTGAAGAAATAGTATATTAAAAAACAAGTTTCATAAGGCACCATTTTGCCACACGAGATAAGTTTAGAAAACGACCCGCGATAGCGGCGAGTTTTCTAAAGAGAGAGTGCGGCAAAAGGCTTTATGAAACGAGTTTTTTATACTATTTTTTCTATTTTGCGTTTTTTTACATCAACAACTTGCTTAAATTGGAATTATTTAATTTGAAAGTTCAGAGTTTAATTTTTATATAAAGCATGCAGTTGGTCACATTGATACTTGACATTTTCAAATTTAAATCTTGCTATCCGCGAATAATATTACATATTATTTACTAATTTTCGTTACCATTACTTGATACTTCATTTAAAAATATAAACATGAGTGACATAGAAACATATATATGTTGTTGTCAATTGTATACAACATACGTTGTTTGTGTAAAATACGGACATATATCATATCTGTCAAATGTACTATCGTGAGCAATTGAAAGCTAACACTTTATTATGTTGGCATGTCGAAATTTCAAAATTTATCTAGTGTATACAGTACTTTTGAAGTGTCAGTGTCAGCATTTAATCATAACATAAATGACATTAGCTTGACAATTTGGTAATATTTACGCAGCTATAATAGTGCGTTTACTTTCAATTGCTCACGATAGTACATAAATTCTTAGAATCAAATGACAGCAATGATATTTATTTCTTTATTCGAACACCGCCAACATTGAAAAATGAAAAAAAGCGTATCGAAATGAAGCTCATTTCGATACTGTTTTGGGTTTAATAATGAGTTCATTTCGAACGCAAAATAGAAAATTAGTATATTATGCAACAAGCACAAAATGATGCACATTTTGCACGAGTTTCAAAGTTTGCAACACGAGCCGAAGGCGAGTGTTGCAATTGAAACGATTGCAAAATTGCTATTTTGTGCGCGTTGCATACTATACTTTTTCTACGACAACGACAATTATAAAAATAGATACAAATAAATATGAAAATATTTTATTTATTGCTTTGGATCCATGAAAATACGAAATTACCTATTCATTAGCAGAGCCTGGACAGTGCCCAACCATTTAAGAAGAAGAACTATGAAATAACTTCCTACTTACGTATTTTATTTATTGTTAAAGTTAAATGTGCAATTATTGAAAATCATTTTTGGAGAACTTGTGGAATGCTGGACACTAAAAGTTTCTTGATATTGACAATTTTCCATTGTCGAAGTAGATGGCATTTCACGATTTCCTATTCCTGAAGTCGATGGTATATTTGAAATGCTCTGTATTGCATTTACAATTTTATTAGCTGTGTCAAATTTATTTTTCTCCGATTTATCGATATATCCCTCGGCGACTGTCGTGGACTTCCAGCCACCGTGACGCTTCAAACTAGTTATGTCACCACCAGCATCAACAAGAATTGTTGCTGAATATCGACGAAAGCAGTGTCCGGTGTATAATTCGTAGTTTGGCAAATTTAAATATTTAGCAATCTCTTTTCTCATGCCTCCAAGCTTATTCACGCCTATTCTTTGGACGGTACATTTTCCGTTTTGATAATTAATGAAGAACCATGTACCATTTACATTTGAAGGGCGGAGGTTTGCATATTTTTTGTAAATTTCATAATAAGGAGTAGTTACAGTAAAACTTCGTATAGTTTTGTTTTTAGTGTCTGGTATAGTTATTAAAACAGCTGAACCCAAATCATTGAAATTAGTAATTTTCATTTGATGTAATTCATGTCTTCTACATGCACCCATTATGCCCATAATTAATGCGACCTAAAATATAGATTAAATATATATTTCATTATATGGCTATATAAAACTTACTTTTGTCACTAAATAGATCTCATCTGGGGCTTCTTTAATAAATTTATTGATGTCATTTGATGTAAAGATCTTCGACTTTTTGGGTTTGTAGCCGTCGGACTGTCGCTTAAGAAATGCTTTCAGTTTTAAGTATTTTGCAATATCTATATTATTTGAATACTCAGAGTCGTTCGAAGCATTGAGTATTGTGTCCATAATGTGGAACTTTTGAATTTTTTGCCAAGTCGCCAAAATACGCCATTAAGACGTTCTCGGAAAACGATTTGGCGTTCCGATCTCCTTTCCACTCCAAAAATAGGTTATAAGTCCGTTTGTACATTTTCTTCGATGTTTCCGGCAATAAATTTAGTGTTGTTAAATTTCCTGCTTCTGTTATACTTGAAGGTGTTAATTCCAAGTCACTATCACTATCACTTTCCATATTAATTATCTGGTTTCTTTGAAATAACTACGAAATTATTTGTAATGCACAAACTGTAACAAACTTATGACATTTGTCGTTCGGCGTTATATTCTCTAAGCCACCTTACTTTTTGTTATCAAAAACAGCAGACCGAACACGAAATATTTCAAATTGCATTTGTTGTCTAGCAACTTGCCTAGCAACCGATGCAAAATGAAATTCAGTACAAAATGTAGCTTCTTATGATTCAATTTACACTCTTGATATGAACATTTTTCGATGTTGTCGTAGAAAAAAGAACATTTTAATTCGATAAATCAGAGTGTTGTAAGCCATCCGGGAGGAGTTTTCATAATCGTTGCTAGGTTACGTATTTTATAAGCTGGTCGACTATGGAACTTTTGAGAAACGTCAGTGTCAAAGCTTCTTTCAAATCCCTTCAAATCGTTTTAGTACCTGCCAGTTTCAAAGGAATTGAATAATTCGAAAATTTCTCCATATCGAGGCATATGAAGGCTGAACGACGATATCCGTAACATTAAACGCATTTGCAGCCAGAAGATTACGTTGCCAGACGGTAATTCTGTACATGGTTTTTAAATAAAGACGAAAACAATTCTAATAATATACTAAATACTGATGAATCAATTTTCAGGAGGCAAGGATGTTACAATGCGCATAATTGACACATTTTTGCAGAAGAAAATTCACATGCTCTATTTTCAAGGGCATTTCAAGAACGATTTTCTATAAATTTGTGGGCTGGGCTATTAGAATCGTGTGGTGTGTTTTCAATGCAAATTAGTATACGTGTCATCTGAAAACTTCTTCACTAACTTCTCTCTTTAGATAGGACCTTTGGAATCCTTGTACGGTTAATGAGACATTTTATACAAAATTTTAGAACGCAGAACGTTCTAAAATTTTTGACGTTTCTCTTGCTTCTCTTGTGCTCGTTTTAGATAAACAAAATAGAAACATACTTGATAAAAGTAAATTATTACGTTATAACCGTGCGTTATAATAACGTACGGGTTTTGACATTTTTAGCTTTCATGCCGACTCAATTGTCTGAAATTAACATCTTTCTCATAGGGTCGTAGGAAAACATATTTATTAGCGAGGTCTTGCAATAAAATTATGTCAGAGTTGAACTGGTTCATTTATGGGATCGCAACTTCACAGAGAAAAGTTCCTAGACGTTCGAAAATGAAGTAAAAAATTAAAGTGTGGACTGGCCTGATGCAAGTGTATAGGCCGATATAAATGCAAGAATAGAACAACTGATAGAACTGTGTATTCAGACAGTAGCTTTTTACCCATTGTTAGGACCACCAAGTATATAACATTTAATTAAATGTTCTGATAAATTGCGGGAAATAAAAGAACTTCTGTACTCAGTAGGGGATGTAACAAAAACAAAAGAAAATAACGGAAACCTATTCACTGAACTTAAAAAGAAATTATTCTAATTTTGTGTTTGAAACATGGGAATATTATAATACAAAGGTATTTTTAATAATATAAAATATTATTAAAAATCTGATGTGAAGAACACAAATGCAGGTTCACTATTAATATTTTTTGTGAATGTGTCCGAATATATCCTATCTCACCTTTCTACAGGCTCATCGGTACGCCCTGCTGGAGAAAGGATATTCCCAGACATATTCACAAAAAAGAACCACATCGCCCTATCACCGTAATTATCCAGACCGGGCGTAGAAGTATTTGCATTTGTGTTCTTCACACCAGATTTTTAATAATATTTTATATTATTAAAAATACATTTGTATTATACAAAACTGGTGGGGTTTACCTACTCATGTATGTTTCAATTATTCTGATACATTACATATGCGGTTAAGCCGTAGTATGAGTGAAGACACAAAAAAATTCAGTTTTCTAGAGAGATTGGCTGTGCCACCTTTGGAAAGGCGTCGTTACTTCACATTAATTATGTGGACGGTATGCGAGTTACTTCGGCTGTCTGACAACAGGCAGCGCCGAATTTACTTCTGCGCCCGGTCTGGATAATTACGGTGATAGGGCGATGTGGTTCTTTTTTGTGAATGTGTCTGGGAATATCCTTTCTCCAGCAGGGGCGTACCGATGAGCCTGTAGAAAGGTGAAATACGTATCTAAGTCTCTGGGGATAGGATATATTCGGACACATTCACAAAAAATATTAATAGTGAACCTGCATTTGTGTTCTTCACACCAGATTTTTAATAATATTTTATATTATTAAAAATACCTTTGTATTATACAAAACTGGTGGGGTTTACCTACTCATGTATGTTTCAATTATTCTGGGAATATTATCTAAATAAAATAAAAAACGCAAACAAGAAATCAAAAGAAATAGGGGCTATAATAAACACCAAATTAAATAGAAATAAGTCATTGAAGGTAAGGTATGTTGAAATACATAACTCAAATAAGCCACCTACAAATGATTTCATTCAATATTTTATAAATGTTGCTAGAAAACTGAACGTTAATTCAGTTTTCTAGGGACTGGGTGACACCAGGTATATCACCAAATGACTATTAAAATATGATATAAGTGGTAATAAAAACTCCTTTCTGTCTCCAGTAGATGAATTCGAATTAATAAATATCATTACAGCACTTGCAGGGAGTTTATGGAATGAACCCTTGCTTGTTGATGTATATTGCTCCTCACTCAGGCTCATGTAATTAGTAAAGAGGTTAATTGACGAAGGAGACACTTGTTGAAACTTCATTATAACGCTAAGAAATAAGTATTTAATCACTTTACAACTAGAACGTCGAAACACGAACATTGTCACAAAGACCGAAATTTTACAGCTCTTAGAAACGTACCTGGAACAAAATTATTTTCAATTTAAAAAGAAATTTTATAAACAAACAGAGGGTAGCAATGGGAAACCCACTAAGCCCCTTATTAGCGGAAATTGTCATGAATAATTTAGAAACTGTAATTAGTGCACATCCCTTGTTTGGTAATTGTGTATTTTGGTTTAGGTATGTTGATGACATATTAATTTGCTTTAACGGTTCAGATAGACAATTAAAATATTTACATAATTATATCAACACTATTCACCCAAAATAAATTTTACTATAGAAACAGAAATAAATAAAAGCATTAATTTTCTAGATTTAACCATATCACACAAAACTAATAAACACGAGTTCGCTATATACCATAAACCAACACATACAGATACCACAATACACGCTAATTCTTTTCATCCTATAACACACAAATTATCAGCATACCAATCAATGATATATAGATTAATTCATGTACCTATGAGTAAAAGTAATTTCGACCTTGAACTAAATAGAATATACACAATAGCCTTAAACAATGTTTACTCTATAAATATTGTGAATAACATCCTAAATAGCCAACAAGAATCTAAAACCCTTTCCTCAGTTTATCCAAAATTAAAATACAAGATAATTAATTCTTATAATTCAATCACTTACTTAGGAAAAGTTTCGGAAAAAATTGGTACTTTCATAAAAAACTTAATAACGAACATATTCATTTAAAACAGACAATACTATACAGCACATTATTATAAACAACAAAGATAAAATAGACAAAGAATCAAACTCTGGTGTATATAAGTTAACATGCGAAGATTGTAATAAGGTATACATAGGACAAACGGGGAGGACATTCAAAATTAGGATGAAAGAACACGAGAGAAGCCATAAAGAAAAGAAAACAGATTCAACTTTCGCAAGTCATTGTATAGATATCAATCATAGATTTAATATAGTTTTCAAAATTTTACACATTCAAGAAAAAAGTAAAAAACTTAACCTGTTAGAAAACTTAGAAATTAATAGATACAATAGTTTAGGATAAGCTCTAAATAACCAACTAGATTTAAACAACTCCCCTCTATTAAATTTAAAATTGTAAAAATTTTTCCACCACCATTTCCCCAATAATTTTCACATAAATATTCAAACTTGTATTGTACATATTCAGTATTTCATCCACCTGATGAAGCCATTCTATGGCGAAACAATATTGTAGTGGTATTTACTATAAAAGAATTTTTGAAACCAGAAGTTTAATTACTTATTTCTTTGCGTTAAATAATATTTACCATGCGTATCACTGCGATCACTTGGATAAATAGGGTCAGTCTTTAATGACCTTAATAGTTTATTCCTTGTTAAATATTTATTTATTCCTTTAAATCTTAGAAGATATAAGAAATTTAAAGCACATACGTATATTACACAATCTTGAATTATATTTACGACTAAGATAAAAGCTAATTTATAGTAGACATTTATTTTGAAACTAAATTCGGGAATTTCCTTTTGGAAATGTATTACTCTTATGCGTTGATAAGATATTTAGGGTAAGGCATTTATTCACTGTATTATTATGTTAGGACATACAATACAAACTTTTAGTATTTAGCTTTCTGCTAGGTCGGCTTGTGAAGAGAAAATTTTAAAATAGTTATTTATTTCAGGCTTGGATGGAGGCGTTATTCCTTGTCACTCATTTAGCTATTTAGGGCTGGTTTTACAATACACTTTGTATAAATGTCGATATAAATATTTGAAATTGCAGTGCAGGTGGACGGATTGTAAACATAATCTATAATACGAACAAACTTATTTGTTATGAAATAAGTTTATTTTATATAAATAAGTAGAAAGCATATGCATATCGAGTTGGCTGCTAGTAAATTAGAACATGGACAATTACAGAAACAATTTCTGAAAAAGGAAAAACATGATGCGGAGCAAGAAAAAAGTTTAGAAATTTAACTTTTAAAAATAGCGAGAAAAAATTGTAGTTGCAACAAGTTACAGATTTATTACAACAAATGTATACAATATACAAAAAATTGTTATTTTATTTGGTTTCTTCTCATTTGTTTTGTATATATTAAAAAATTAGAGTATGAAAAATACTACAAATTAACCTCTTTTTTGCAAAATTTTAGTCTCAGCATTTATTTTTCGGTTGATATTACTTCTGGATTCTATTTCAGGTCTTTAAAATTCTATTATTCTTGTATAAGTATTTTTATTGAAACGAAAGCGTTTCTTCAACTCTGCATCTGATAAAATGTTTAAATGGTCAATCCTGCAAGTAAATAATGTTATTGAATACACATTATTTGATAAATAAACTACACAAACCTTTAAATACTTATTGAAAATTACGTATACGATAACGAATTTCTTTGTCACTAACTGAATTAAACACATCGACATTTATTATTATTATTATTTATTATGTATATTGTTCATTGATGTAACTATAATGCACAAATTGACATTAATCTATCTATCTATCTATCTATATTACCAACATAAAATTCTTTTGTATATTTTGCGGAATAGTTATACGGGAGTTAATAAATACGCATAGAATGGAAATAAGTATAAATCATATAATAAAGTAAGTTAAGTATTGGATAACCAACAGGTTTATCTTGAATCATGTAGAAGCGGCATCGGCCCTTAGTAAGTATGAGCACAGAATAACAGAAAGGACAAAATCGGCGGTACCTTTGATCTTTTTAGGGTTGATTTTTCATGACCTTGAAGCTATTGTTTCCCTGCCGCAATTTTGAGACTATGTTAAGATATTTAAGCGGTTTATTTCGAAATAACATACTTGTAAATAAAAATACTATACCAGCTACTATAGTATTATATTTGCTATATTTATACATGAAATAACAACCAAGTATTATTTATTTGTAGAAAATTCTAGGATCTGCACATTAATCTATAAAATGTACTAGATTATATATGAACAAAATTGGTTTTAATACAAATTTGTCTTTGAAATATATATTATACAAAAATTTGGCATCATGACTGAAAGTAAATATTGGCAAAGTTACAATTACATAATTTATATTATTTTAAACTACTAATGAAAAGCTGACATATACATACATATACATATTTGTAGAGCCTGGAATAAAAATAGGAAAATAAAAGCATTAAAACTCATTTGATTATAGAAAATTTTTATTATTTCAATGCTTATAAATGTTTTAATATATTTAATTTAACATTTTTACCATTTTAAGCAGTTAAATTTCTGTTAAAAAACTTCAGTGAATAAAATATTCTCATATAACAAATAATTTTATTAAATAGGATAAAGGAAACTTATTACAGGGAGGATTGTAATATACTTTCCGACGACCGCTTAGTGACAAGAATTAATTTCAATGAAAATAAAAGAATGATTCACAAAATAATGATATATGATGTATTTCATAACAACAATTTGACATTTGAGAGTCATTCATTTGACAGTTTCCTATTTGTTATTTTATGATTAGTAGGTTGGCACGTCTGTTACTTTGCACACGGTTCTGCGACGATTCTAATTGGCCCTCTTGAACTTTTCAGCACAGTTTTAGTTACAAGATAACTTTTCAACACAGTTTTGGGGATACAATGCAATTTGCAATTTTCAGTGCTAGTAAATCATGCGAATTTGTTCTTTTTACATTGTGGTCGTCTGAAATAGTATATTGTACAACTAGTGCTGAAAATAGGATATTTCACACGAGCATGAAGTTTGAGCCAAGAGCCGTGGGCGAGTGGTTTAATTATGCGAGTGTGAAATATTTTGAGCGCGTTGTACACAGCACGTGTTGTGTAGAGCCTGGAATAAAAATAGGAAAATAAAAGCATTAAAACTCATTTGATTATAGAAAATTTTTATTATTTCAATGCTTATAAATGTTTTAATATATTTAATTTAACATTTTTACCATTTGAGCAGTTAAATTTCTGTTAAAAAACTTCAGTGAATAAAATATTCTCATATAACAAATAATTTTATTAAATAGGATAAAGGAAACTTATTACAGGGAGGATTGTAATATATATTTTCCGACGACCACAATGTAAACAAATTCGCATGATTTACTAGCACGAAAATTGCAAATTGCATTGTATCCCCAAAACTGTGTTGAAAAGTTATCTTGTAACTAAAACTGTGCTGAAAAGTTCAAGAGGGCCAATTAGAATCGTCGCAGAATCGTGTGCAAAGTAACAGACGTGCCAACCTACTAATCATAAAATAACAAATAGGAAACGGTCAAATGAATGACTCTCAAATGTCAAATTGTTGTTATGAAATACATCATATATCATTATTTTGTGAATCATTCTTTTATTTTCATTGAAATTAATTCTTGTCACTAAGCGGTCGTCGGAAAAGTATATACAATCCTCCCTGTAATAAGTTTCCTTTATCCTATTTAATAAAATTATTTGTTATATGAGAATATTTTATTCACTGAAGTTTTTTAATAGAAATTTAACTGCTCAAAATGGTAAAAATGTTAAATTAAATATATTAAAACATTTATAAGCATTGAAATAATAAAAATTTTATATAATCAAATGAGTTTTAATGCTTTTATTTTCCTATTTTTATTCCAGGCTCTACACAACACGTGCTGTGTACAACACGTGCTGAAAATATTTCACACTCGCATAATTAAACCACTCGCCTACGGCTCGTGCCTCAAACTTCATGCTCGTGTGAAATATATTATTTTCAGCACTAGTTGTACAATATACTATTTTCATATTTTCCAGTTTTATTATGACCTCTGAATGAATGGCAACTTCCGGAAACATTTCAATAAATATTGTTTCTAGTGCATATATATGTATATATGAAGTAATATTTTCACTTGGGACTATCAAGTTTCCATAAACCTCGGCTTTAAAATGAGTTAAAACAGTTGACTCTGTAATGATCATTTCATTGAGTGTTTGACATTTTTCACATGTGTGCTTATTAAAACATTTTTTGAGCAAATAATCAGACACATACACAAAAGCATTTTGCTCTGGTACCTATATCCAATGTTTTGTAATGTTTACTTTCAATATTTTTAGGAATATTTTGAATGTTTGTTTTAAATAAAGCAATATCGTTTGATGGGCTGGGGCTCTTCAATTGGTTTAAAATTATTTCAAAATCTTCAGCACAATTAGCTCCATCTGTATACACAAAGTAATTTATACAGAACAATTTTTTAAAAGCCTTTTAAATTGTATGGGTGTAGGATTTCTCGCGTTTCCACACTGTTGTCTGATTGATCCAAAAAAAATTCTCTAAACTATTATGTTGTAATCTTCTCTTACGAAGATTTGGTTTATCTATAAATGTTCCCATAACAAAATAAATACTATTAATGGTTAACATTTAAAGGTTTTCGCAGAACTTGTTTTGTTTCTTCCTGTGTTGTCATATATTTGTATATTTTCAAAGTATTTTTTCATTTCATTTAAATATTCAATTTAATATGTTTCACCGCTGAAGATTTTATTATATTTCTTATCGCTTTGGGAATTAGAAAAATTTAATAAATCAAACAATTTATCAATTTTATCTATAAAAACTGTGGTTCCAAATACTGATGCAGGGAGAGCCCCTAAGCTTATATATGTCGCTAATGCCGCAGCCACACTTTGGCTAAAAACTTGTACTGCCAATTTAGCTTTCATTTTATCGAAGCTCGAAGGGTGAATATGAGTTTATGTAAGTTTATGGGCAGTTCTTATAAATGACTCCTTGTCTCTATTATAAAACTCCTCCAAATACTTCTTATTTGATACACATCACTACATGTTATAACCTAAAGAAGAAATATGAGAAAAACAAAACTTAAAACTATAACCTCACAGTAATACATAATCAATCTATGAATCTCTGCTATAAACAAACTGAATACGAAATTTGAAACGCCACGAAGAAATTAATCAGTGAAAAATATGAAAATAGCGTTTAAATAAACCATGTAAACAACATTTCACAAGCGTTGTTTGACATTGTTTCAAAATGGCGGATTGGATTCGGTCGAAGTATACTCCATTTCCACTCCATTGTTTCGTATTTCCCAGGGTTGTGACGTGTTTGTGTCTGATTAATAAATAATCGTGTACTGTTGTGTGTTTTTGTACGGTCGTGTGTTGCGTGTGCGTGGTCTGTGTGTTTGTCGCTTTTTTGCGTTAATGTCATGTATGTGTTTACTGTTTGTTTTTGTAAAGTGTGATTATATTCTCTGTTTGTGTTACGAAGTCTTGTATCTGTTGTGTTGTTGCATTTGTAGAGTGTAGTGTTATTAGCATTTTGCCTAAGGCAAGTGCTAGATCGTCATTTGTGTTTGGCGTTGTGTTGTTTCGTTTTTGTGTCCAGGGGTTAGTTGCTGGAGGTAGTGCTGGGATGTATTTGGGTATGGTTTTGTTTTCAGGGTTGTTTGGGTTGCTAGAACAGTTAAGGAGATAGTTGAGGACCACCGCAGTTTGCACACTTTGGTGGCGTTGTTTTTGTTTTTGGTTTTGCGCGTAAGTGTGTTGAGTGTGAGTCTCCGCATATCATGCATTGGTAATGTACATTGCAGTGTCTTTGTTGGTGTCCAAAAGTCTGACATTTGTAGCATTGTATTATGTCTGTCCGGGTATTGAGTGGTTCGATTTTAATCGTAAGTCCGCAGCAGTCGTGTATGTTATAAATTGATTTTTGTACTCGCTTATCAAAACCTGTCATTTCACGATTCGATTTGCGTCCGTAAAAAGTCACTTTAAACACGAGTGCGTAAAAGTAAAGTTGGTACTTCCTGGAACTTGATTAATTTAGTGACATTTTAAAATCATAAATCCCTAACCTTAATAATATGCTACCCAGTTCGTTGTTTTTCTATGAAAATAAAAAGAAATGAAATAGAAATTGTTATATTTGGAAGGTATGTAATTCAATGTCAGAACAGCAACAAATATTACATAAATTACCATTATTCATTCTTTTCAGAAATTGAAACGATTATTAAAAATTTTGATTGGGCAATTTTGACAACCAGAGATTGATACCCCAGGGATTAACTGGTTTGTTTGAATTGATCTTGATTGCGAAGGTAGAGTAACGTTGATTGTATTATTACATATATCTTGTATTTCAGATGTCGAACAAGTTGCAGGCGGAGTCGATATCTCTAACGGGGTCATTGTTTTAGCTAATTGAATTCTACTATGCAGAGAATTTTCGATATATCCTTCTGCAACCGTAGATGATTTCCATCCACCATGCCTTTTAATTGAAAGCAAGTCACCTCCTTGGTTTGCCAACAATGTCGCTGAACTCCTTCGAAAACAGTGACCTGTGAAGTTACTTGCGCTATCAAGCTGAAGGTACTCAGCTATTCGCATTGGAATTTTGCCAATTGTATTAAGACCAACAGGTGAACAAACACACTTGCCATTGCGATATGTTAAAAAGAATCGCTGCTGGCTGTCCGGTCTTTGCATATTGCCGAATTAATGCAATCCATTCAGGCTTAATGATTGCAAATGTACGGCTGTTACCTGTTTTAGTTTCTGGAATTGTTACGATAATTAAATTCGATTTAAATTCTATGTCTCGCAATGACATTTTGCAAAGTTCTTCACGTCGACACGCTCCAGAAATACCCAATATTAATACAGCCTATAAATACATATAGTGTTGTATGGAATTTAAATATATGGAAATGACTTTACCTTCATTAGTAGGAACAAAGAATTTGGTGCTTCAACAATAAATTTAGTAATTTGTTCTTCGGTTAATACTGCTGATTTTTTAGGCTGATGTTGCTTCGTTATCTGTTTTAAATACGCTATGAGTTTTGCATATTTAGATATATCCGTATTATCATATATTATTAAGCTTGATTTTAACATAGAATAAGTGGACCATAATGATTTATTTGATTGTAAATTTTGAAAATAAACTAATAAACTATTTTCGGAATATTTTTGTATATTTTTAGATCTAGCCCAAGTTACGAATTTAGTATAAGTGCTTTTGTACATGTTTTTTGATTTTATGGGTAATAAATTATCCACTGCAATATTGGCAGCTTCGCGAATTTCAGGCGGTGTACATTGCATTTCATTATCAGAATTCATGTTGTTGGTGAGGGTTTTATTTTGAATGGAATTTTTTGAATTTGATAATTTTAAATTAAATGTCACTTCAAATAATCAATACTGCCAACTCAATTTTTTTAAATTAATATCAAGAGATTAGTAGTGTGTCATAAACGATAACGTATTTAACAATCTGTATTATTTTTATAGTTCTCGTACAAAAAATATTGTACAAACTTCGTGCGTGAAACATTTCGCGAATTCGTGTCCATAAAGCGCTCGCCTACGGCTCGCGCTTTAAACTGGTCACTCATTCGCGAAATATGATTTCACGCACTTTGTTCGTAAATAACTATTATATTCTCTCGTCAGTTAGATTAATACAAGTGGTGCAGGTTTGCCGTGTTTTCCGTCATTCGTTTGATTTTTAGTGTCGGGTAGCCTTGGTCAGTCAGGTCGTCTGTTATGGCTGTGTCAGTGATAAAGGTAGGAATGCCTCGTATAACTACCTTTAGTGTCTTTTCGCTTCATAATTGAAACGTGTAAAATTGTATGTGTTCTGTGTTGAGTACGTGTCTAAGTGTGCGGTAGTCGTCAGTTTTAGGTTCGATGTGTATACCAGGTTTCACAAGTTTGTTTTGTACGGTCTTAATGTTGTGTGTCTTAAGTATTTGTCGTATTTGTGCCCTTTTGTCTTTCTCTGTGATTATGATTGAAGCTATTTTAGGTGTTTTGCGTGTTTCGGTGTTTATGTTTTGTGTAGTGTTTGGTTTGTCACTTACCCTGGGTGTGCAGTCTGATGTTGACGGTTGTGGAGTGGATTCGGTTTCGTCGTGTTCCGTTTTTTCTTCGGTGTTGCAATCGGGGGCACTGTAGGAATTTTTGATTTCAAGTGGTGTGGTTGTGTGGTCGGTTTTCTACTTTTTTGTTGTATATTTAGTGTGTTTGAAGTCATCTTCTTTTTTCAATTCGCGACGTCTCCTATTCTGTGTCTCTGTCTTGTGGCATTTTTCTTTTTTAGGCGATTCTGGGGCTTTTAACACTCATTTTTACTGTCGGTTCATCCGGGTTTATTATGAATACGTTCGGTGTTGCCAGTAAAAAATTTTGTACATCTTCTTCCTAGTAGATCTCTTCAATTATTGCCTGTTCGGCTGCGATTGCATTGGGTGGATACCTTGCAACGTGGCTGGGTTTCAGTATAATGTTTGTGATGATAGTAGATCCGTCGGCCATTGCTTCCGGTTTCGCTTGACGAATGTCGTTGTCGGTTTTCTCAAATTGAATACTGCTGGAACAGAAGTCGCAGTGAGAATGAGCCTACAGCCTACATCCGTCATGAGTCGTTGAATTTTGTTTCGTGGTCGAAGTTGCCTCCATTTCCACTCCATTATTTCGTATCTCCCAGGGTTGTGATGTGTTTGAGTCTGATTAATAATTAATCGTGTGTTGTTGTGTTTTTGTGCGGTGCTGTTTTGTGTGTGTGTTGTCTGTGTGTTCATCGCTTTTTTGCGTTTAAGTCATATGTGTTCGTTTACTGGTCATCATCGGTTTTTTGCGTTTCAGTTATGTGTGTGTTTAATGTTTATTGTTGCAAAGTGTTATTATTGTCT
The DNA here is from genome assembly GCA_935421215.2 of Melolontha melolontha. NCBI lineage: Eukaryota > Metazoa > Arthropoda > Insecta > Coleoptera > Scarabaeidae > Melolontha > Melolontha melolontha. Next base: position 23,771,572 of record OW285240.1, on the reverse strand, counting down.
GTGTTTGCGTTATGAAGTATTGTATCTGTTCTTTTGTTGCGTTTGTCGAGTGTAATGTTATTAGCATCTTGTCTAAGGCAAGTGCTAATTCGTCAACTGTGTTAAGTATTGTGTTTTTTTGTTTTTGTGTCCAGGAATTAGTTGTTGGGGGTGGTGCTGGTATGTATTTAGGTATGGGTGTGGTTTTGTTTGCAGGGTTGTTTGGGTTGTTAGGACAGTTTATGAATGTGGATAGGTGAGGACCACCGCAGTTTGCACATTTTGGTGGGGTTGTTTTCGTCTTTGTACATAAGTGTGTCGAGTGTTCGTCTCCGCATTTCATGCATTTGTAGTTTACATTACAGTTTTTTTGGTGGTGTCCAAAAGTCTGGCATTTGTGACATTGTATTATGTCTGTCCGTTTCTTTAATGGTTCTATTTTAATTGCGAGTCCGCAGCAGTCGTGTATGTTATAAATTGACTTGTACTGTCTCGTTAGTTCGATTAGCACAAGTGGTGCAGGTATGCCGTGTTTACCGTTCATTCTTTTGATTTTTAATGTCGGGTAGCCTTGGTCAGTCAAGTCGTCTGTAATGTCAGTGTCTGTGATAAAGGGAGGAATGCCTCGCACAACTACCTTTAGTGTCTTTTCGCTTCTCAATTGAAATGTGTAAAATTGTATGTGTTCTTTGTCGAGTATGTGTTTAAGTTTTCGGTAGTCTTCGTCAGTTTTCGGTTCTATGTGAATACCAGGTTTCACAAGTTTGTTTTGTACGGTGTTAATATTGTGTGTTTTGAATATTAGTCGTATATGTGCCCATTTGTCTTTTTCTGTTATTATTATTGGTGCGATTTTGTGTTGTGTATTGTGTGTTTCTGTGTTTTGAGTAGTGTTTGTTTTGTCACTTACCCTGGGTGTACTGTTTGATGTTGACGGTTGTGGAGTGAATTCTGTTGCGTCTTGTTCCATCTTTTCCTCGGCGTTAGTTTTTTCGAGGACACTGTAGGAGTTTTTTATTTCGATTGGTGTGCTTTCGTGTTCGGTTTTCTATTTTTTCGATGTTTTCTTCGGGTTTGTGAATGCGTTGGTGATTTTGTTTTCATTTTCCTGTTCCGGTTGGATTTTTGTCGGTTTTATTGGGCTTGTTTCTTCTGTGTGATGTATGGTAAATTCCAGTTTTGCTGTCGGATTGTCGCGATCTACTATGAATATTTGTGATTGATTGCGTAAAAGACATTGGACGTCTTCTTCCTCAGTGGTTTCATGAATTATGGTTTCAGCGTCTCTTAGTTGCTGATCGGTACATCTTCTTCTGAAGTTGGGTCTCAGCGCCAGGTTAGTAATGTAAATAGTATTATAATCTACTCCTTCTCCGGCCATTTCTTCCGGGTTCGTTTGACGAATGTCGTCGTAGGTTCTCTCAAATACGATACTGCTAATTCAGATATCGCAGTTAGAATGCACAGCCTACAACACAGCACTTGTTAATATTGAGGTTTAGTTTCTTTTTCCGACACCACCGCCATGCAAATAATAAATGATCTTTTAAAGTCAATGCATTATTTACGTCATTAATGCGGTACAACACCTCGAAATCATCGGTATAGGCCTGTCCACTACATGTAAGGGTACCGAAAAGGTCATTGATGAATAAGAAACAGGGGTAAGGGACTTAAGTTGGTCCCCTAGGACACACTGATAAGGTTATTTAAAACGTGTTCTATAAATCTATTTTGATGAAACAAGAAATCCATACCATGTCTCTTCAATAAGATACCACAGTTATATTTTCCTTGAGGCTATATATCCATTTTAAACGAGAGGATTTCTAAATACCTACATTAATCTCTTTCAATAATAACTTGAAGTAAAATATAATTTGGTGCCCATACTGGAGAATAGTACTCAAATTTTCTAATAATGAACCTTATAGACAGCAGATTCACAAGTGCAATATTACTAAAAGCAAAATAGAAAAGTAGTTCCAAAGAAAGAGAATGAAAAAAGTTAAAGAAAAACATTATATATTTTAATGGATTGGAAAAATGTGGGAAAGAATTCTAAGAAAATATATCAAAAATAAACAAACTACTAACTGAAGTAGGTATAGCAAGCGCCAATTAAGTTGGCGCGAGGAGGGGGTGCGCAGAAGCCGTTTTTAAAAAGGTCCACCCCACTACTCAAGTAATTGTCTGAATACATTAGACATTGACGTTTGACGGAACATAATGTCTTTGCTAGCAGATTATAAAGGGATACACGCTCAGAGGTTAGAATTATCAGACATTTGATGTAAAACCAAATACAAATCTCCCCACTACTTTTAATCTTGCGCAAACTTACTCCTCCTCGCGTCAACTTAATTGGCGTGCGTTTGCTATACTTTAGTTAAATTAAAGACGATCGTTATTACAAAAAGAAAGGCAAGCAGAAAAACAAGTAACAAAGCATATTTTATCAATAGAGCAGACCAATTTCCGTGCGCGCCATGAGCGCCGGCATGGGAGTGTAATTCGTAATATATTGGAATATGCGATAGAATAGGGACGCAACATGAGCTTGTTACCGATATAAGTATAGAAGTAGAGACATTTATTCTATCATAAATAATTAAATATACATTTGGTTTTCTGCTATTAAAGTAATATGCATAAACACACGAAAAATAAGAATAGTACATATTATAGCAGCGTTGTATGTACCTATAAATAAAATGGAAAATGTATGAAATCAGTGATTGTGTGTTTAAAAAAACACTTACCGTTTTAAGCGTCTTCCAAGGATTGACAAACTGGAGAAACTCGATTGTATATTTTCAACATCAGGTGCGTTTCTAAGGTTATTTCTGAAAAACATGTCCGCCGTGAGGAAAAAATATGTTTATATTCGGAAAACGAGCGTTCTACATCTAGTGATGTTATATTTAAGCAACTTAACGCATTTGTAGACGTGCCCTCACAAATAGGTGTTAAGGTGTCAAAATTTGCATTTCTGTATAAAACACTTTCAAATTTAATTAGAACACTTTCACTTTTTACGTCTTCTACAGCACACAGTTGTGCGTGAACATCTTTAAAGATTTGCAGTGATTCCTCTAACGACAGCGTCGAATTTTCTAATTTTGTTATTGCTTCTTCTAGTCCCAAGCAATTCTCACGAATATTTTGTAAATCCATTTTAATCTGGGCATCTTGAAATTTTTTCTGGCTTGTATTGATAGCTGCACTTTCTTTCGGATCGAATGATAAAACCACGTCCATAATTTTTTCAAGATGTTCATGATAGTAAAACCCCGCCCGTAACCATGTACCCCAACGTGTCAGAATCGGATGTGGTGGCTCAGGGGTATGGGGACACAATTCGTGAAATTTCCGAATACGGTTTGGAGATTTCAGGAATACTGCCTTTATACTCGATATTAAAGCATCTACCTCTGGATAACATCTACGAACCTGTTCTGCCACAAGGTGTAGAGCATGGAGTTTACAAGTAATATGACAAGTTAGGACAATGTATTCTAAGAGACCGGCCTACAGAACATTAATACTTGGTTTTTCGAAAGTTTAAATTTTTCCAAAGTATCTAATAGCACCTCTGAAATTATTTCGGCATTACATTGTTCTAGTCGTCGGGATGCTAATAAAATTGAAGACGTTGGTTGATGTGATTTCATGTTACGCGCCATCACATTAACTACAGATTGTTTTTTGCTGTCAGTTGTTTCGTCCACACATAACCACAGTTTTTTATTTTTCAGTTCGGCTTTGATTTTATTTTCAACCTGTTTACGCACCGATGGTAAATTCCTTCGTAACGTTGTCATGCTCGGTAATGTTTAATTCGCGTATTTATTCCAAAATGCAATAAATGAACCATTACATAACAAGGTAAACGACACTGTACACATAATCATAGTTACACATAGTTCATGTATAAACTGTTGTCGATTAATTTTGTTATTATTGTGCTTCGAACTGCTTATGTGTTCTTTACAATGTGTTTTTGACCAACACATTAGATATGTATTGCACACTAAACATTTAATTTTTGAGCTATCGTATATTAAGTCCGGGAAATCCATAATAAACTTATTCACTTTGCCTGACAACGGTCGTTTTCTCGATTTATGTGTCGACGACATTTTATTACGTATGCTTACACTTACATGCAGTCTAAGCAGGTACTAAACACATACTGAATGCTTTTATTAGTTCTGATGCAATACAGTCATCTTCACATCGGCGCACATGGCGCGCGCGGAAATTGGTCTGCTCTATTTATCAATAAAGGTAATTCAAATAAATAAAGCCTTTCACTACATTACTATGTGGTAATGTTAAAAGAAATTATGTTTTATACCTAAACTTATTGGGTACTGAGTAACAAAAAAGTAACAAAAAATAAATTTATTAACAAATGGGAACATTCAAAATGCTATAATGTAGATGTATATTTTACCAAATTACGTCAGTTCAAAATAATTACAAATCGTAATACGTTTCCATTCGTAACTTGGTTTCTATTTTGATTTCCATATTTCGACTCCCTCTACTATAAACTCTGTTCAATAATTACATGGCCGATACAATCTCACATATAAGCGACATTAGTGACATAATAGAGAGAGAAATAAAATAACCGAACAATTTCCATTTGAAATGTGGCATGAGTGGAACAAAATGCGATATTAAAATGTCGTTTTAAATTTCAATCCAATTTGGAAAATGGACATTTATAAAATAAAGTCTTTCTCAATTTATTATTTGCTAGTAACCAACAATTATTTTCGAGATTCTTATGCCTTTGCACATGTTCTTTAGTAAAAATATATAAATTGTGGTGAAAACTCTCTTTTATATTTTCCTGTAAAGTCAGAGGGCGGCGAAGAAAACCATAAAAGTGTTTGAAATGGACATTTTTATTTTCCATTATTATTTTCATTATTACTCCTATTAATCAGTACTATTGTTATGAACTTATACAGCTTTCCCAAATTTGTAATAAAGAATGCCCTGAAAAAGCTGAAAAATATTTTCAAATTAATACAATTTTGTATAAATAAGCAGGAAACAAGAAATTACACACGCTATTTCTGACGTTTTCGGCAGATTAGTAGTTAGTGTGCCTGACGACAGAAAGCAGCACTAAAAAAATCTTATTTCGTTTTCAAGTAGATAACCCTTCAAAGCATAACTCAAAATTTGTTAGCTATTTTTAGTTAGTTTAGCGAAAACAAGCAGAGTTCGGATCTGCAGCTAAGTTGTTATTTGTAAAGAACAAACCAAACTATGAAATCAAAACTGAGTTGGAGTCGGTTAACCGTGATTATATTTAATCGATTGCAATCATAAACACATGGATAGCTGAGTTTAAGCGTATCCGGTCCAGTGTATTTGATGAACAATGCTGTGGATGCCTAAACGACGTGTGTACACCACATAGGATTAAAAAAGTACATGATGTGATGCTAGGCGACCGTCGAGTAAGAGTACGCGAAATAGCAGAGGCTGTACACATCTCACCTGTATCAGTGGTTACGGTTTTGCATAGTGAATTATGTATGAAAAACATATGTGACGGTGGCGATATAGGTGGCGAATTGTTGACTGTGGAAGGCATTTCACGCCTCAGTTTAGCGACGTTAAGACATAAACCGTGACGTGGTAAACCATTATACAATCGAAATGAAGCAACAATCGAAACAATGAACTTGGGCTGGTATAAGTGCTCCGAATATGGCAAAAGCTATACACTCGGTCGCAAAGCTTATGACTATTATCTCTTGGGATTCTTCTTATCGATCATATTCAAAAAAGTGGAACGATAACCGGTGAATATTATGCATCTCCTTCAACTGCACCGTACGATATAACGCAATAGAACCCACTAAAAAAAGTAACGAGCGCTTTTTCTTTAGGATAATGTTTCCACGACAAAACTTCTTGAACTAAAATTCGAACAACTTTTTTCTTTTTTAAAGCATAAAAACTTGGTTCCATAGCAATAGATTTGAGTAGAATAAGGTAATTTTGAAATATTTCGAACAGTTTGTAGTAGCTTTGGGAATTGACAATACTTAAATATATTTTTGCTGATTAGCCAGAACTCTTTGCTTTCAAGTAGCAACTCAATGGTTTGTTCATGAATCTAGCATAAATGTGCTGGGCCGACCTGCATTTGGTAAAAATGTATCTATAAACCAATTTTGTAATAATTCGGATGTCAATGTTAGTGTAAAAGTGGATAGTTTTATGCCAAACCGAGACAGTTTGAATATCCAGCAACATTTGCATTTCTAAATTCAAGAAGTAAAATTCGTCCTCGATGTTCAATTTGTGGAGCACAGCTGTCATTCGATATTCGTGGTGAAACAATTTTTTTTGTTTCAAATATTTTTAGCAAGAATTTAATTTCCACTATCTGTGTTACTTTTAGCATGCATATACAGGGTTAAGCAAATGTATGTATGGATCCATTGAAATATCATAATAATGGAAAGACAGTCGATTCATCACCACGTTTTATTGCCCTGGCACTAGTCCAGAATTCCAACATATCTGTGCTGAAATTTTGGCGTTCTGTGTAATTTCGTAATTGCCTCCATTCGCTCTCTAAATTTTCAAGTTCGTTTTGTGGTATTAAATTCGGAAAAAGTAAAGCTATATCTGCTATTGAACTTATAGTTCCGCTTTTTACTATCTCGGGGTCAATGAAATTAAATTTTTTAAGTGGGTTGTTTTTTAGTGGAAATCTAGTCGTGATTTGTGAACAACTTTCAACGTAAAAATCCAAGCAACGTAGTCGCAAATATTTTATTTATTCTGAACTCAATTTACCTTCTTCTAGATAAATTCTAACATTTGCTCCTAAATACAGATCTTCTAAAGCTTGATAATTGTGGATTTTTAAATTCAATGTTTTCTAATGCTGTAGATAATAAATAGTTACGTTTTAGGAAACAGTCACAAATTGTTCGAATAATATTGGATTCACTATTATATATAAAGTGTAAAGTTTTGGCGATTGTGATTGCATTTCACGATTTAGACTATTAAAGAGTGGCAAAACATAATCTAGAAATAATAGAAAGACTTTGGTTAGCGGATTATTAATGATAGAGTATGTTTTCAGCTGTTGAGGCATCGCCATCTGCAACAGCAATTGTAAAATATAATCTGGGCGGATTGTATTGTTCTAGAATTCGTTTAATAGCTGAATCAACCGAGAACCATCTGGTTTGGGACGGGTGTAAAATTTTCTAAATTTTAATATTACAAAATAACTTATACTCTTGGAATTCGCTGATTCTTTTTGGACTAGAGTTGAAGTAATTAAAAATATTTCTTGTTAAGTTTTCCAGGAAACTTGGCAATTTTTCGCATGCGTATGAAGCAGCTAAGTGAAATGAGTGGCAGATGCACTTCATGACAAATAAATTCGGTATATCTTTTTTTAGTAATGTTGTAATGAAATGATGTCTTCCCATCATTACATTTGCTCCATCAGAAGCAAAGCCAATCATATTATCTTTATAAGGAACAGAATTTGAGACAAATATATTTATAACATGATTATATAAAGCTTCCGCACTCGCACTATCTAATTTTACAAGAGCAAAAAAACAGTGTCTGATTAAATTGTCTTTTGCATACCTTACGACGAGACAAAGATGTTTTATCGTTGAGCGATCTGTAGACTCGTCTATAATAAGGGAAAATTTATTATATTTAATATCCTCACATATATTTTCGAAACATTCAGCACCTATGGCATTTCGAACAATAGCTGTGGTTTTCTTTCTAGCGCACGATATGCCTTGAGCAATCTTTGAATCGGGACAAATGTTAGCTATTAATTTTGGCAAGTGATCCATTACTAAAAATGGCAAATTATGTTCTGCAATAAATGCAGACAAGCGGATCTCGGCTAAAACCAAGATAATTAAAATTATTGTAAACATGAAATAATTTAAATAATCATACCTTCGGCAATATTATTCTGCCATACCTGCTGAAAATTCGGTTAAACGCGGCTGTTTGCGTATCATCCTTGCTGTATGTTTATGAATTATCGAAAGACTGTGTTTCATTAGAGAATCTTTTCCGCTAGAAATATTAATGTCTTTACTGCAGATCTTACATCTTGCAAATTTTTTTCCCTTTTTACTTCTAGAAAGCCATCTCTCAAAGTCTTCCAGCTTTTCCCAATCTTCCTTATAATTTTGGGAATATTTTATTTTTTTTGGTATATTACTTGGGCCAGCTTGTTCACAGTCACTGTCATTACCCATATTTTAACACTAGGTATATTAATTTAAAAAAAAATCAAGTGACACCTATGTATGTGTTCTTCTAGAACCGATATAGGATACTGATTTCAAATTTTAAATGCAAAAACAGAAACAAACCCTTCACTCAAGATGCCCCACTGTTTTAAACTCATAGAAATAAGCAAATAACCAAATAGATATCGCTTTTATTCATTATTGAAAGATATGTTGTATTTATTTAATTCATTCATTTGTTCGAATGAAAAGGATTATTTCATTGTTGTAGTATTTTGAAATAATTATTTTCGGGAGAATAAGTATTTTTATTTGAAAAACAATGCTTCTTTAAGATAATTTTTAACCAGAATAGTCCCTTTATTTAGAATAAAGAGCGCTTGAGAAGCGTGCAAATAAATACCTACCGACATACATAATTGTTGCCTTTGAATTCAAGCATTATATCGACTACAATCCATAGTAGCTTTTATTACTGTCCCTACTCATAGGTTTGTTCTAGCACAGAATCCCTGATAGTTTGATGTACTTTTGTAGTGCGCATGTGCAAGTAAATTATTAATTTGAAATTAGTTTCCAATTGCGAATGCTAGAACAAACCAAACATTCTGCGCGACATCTGCCCCAAATGTGTGATACTAAATAGCAAAAGTATATAGTTCCCATTCCCGATTATTAGGTATTCTGACACCATAACCAATTATATATGTTATAAATATTATCATATTTTTTTAAAAAATTCTTAAGTAATTTAAACCACTATTCCCGTAAAAAAGAAAGTGATATTGTTTACTTTAATACACTCGTATTGATCTGAAATACACTTCACCTGTTACAGCGTTATGCGCATGTCCCAAATTTCAAATTTTATTAAAATCCAGGAATTTGGATGATTCACAATCAATCCGTAACTACAATTTTCGCCTGCTAGAACAGCTTGCTATTAGCAAGAAATTAGTAATTTCCCTTGCCAGAACGCAATATTTGTATTACGCATGCGCTATACAATACCTAATAGTTTCTTACTGCTGCTAGAACAAACCTCATAAAATTGCTTGCCTGTTTTAATTTTCTATTTATTATAGTCATAGATTAAAGATGAATGTCACTATAGTAGTAATTTATTATATTGTATTTTTATTTTTTATTATACATTAAAAAAAAATACCCCTATAAATATTTACATTAACACGTATTATTTACATGAATATAAACAGTTTTAGCACAATTTTTTTTTTTCTCATTCGTTTAAAAATCGGTAGATATGATGGCTTCATCGGTAGATCGGTAGAAGTGTAGAAAAATCGGTAGATCTACCGAAAAATCGGTAGACGGAACAACACTGTATGGGCGTCTCCGGTTCCTTAAAACATTTTCAGACACGAAAAAAATAGTTTTGCGCATGCCCCAGGGTGAATTACTCACCCACAAAGTTTCAATTTTTTTAAAAAATTTTGGATAGGGAACCTGCCCTTATTAATATCGTTCAAGTAGACAAAACAAATTCTGAAAATTAAACAATTTACTAATTTGCATATATTTACATTTCTTTGGAATTTATTTAATTGAACAATTCTATTTTTCTTCCACTAGGTTAAAACGTCGTTTCGTATTTATTTCAAAATTATTAATACAGTAATAATAAAACCGAGGTGAAGTTTTCGAATTTAATTTCGTATCTCTTGCACCATCGTACAATTTCAGTTTAAATAAAATAAAATTGTCTCAGTCGAGTATAAATGTAGAAGTACCTACCTATCTACCTGCCGCAAAAACAGACATTTTGTCGAATATCACCATTCTACCATGTTTACGTAAAGTGACTGATGTCGGTTCTATTTGATTTTACAGGTGTAAACTGTGAAGTTTTCCCCAGAGGATAACCTTCCAACTGACGTTCGTCGGAACATCGGCGAATACGAGGTGAGTGTTATATTCTCTTGCTTCGTTCCATAAACATTTTAATTAGGAAAAAAAGTTTTAACTGTTTCGAAGCAGAGAGATACGTACTCGGTATTGTGTCCTATTATGAAGAAAGCTAATATTTCTTGACTTTGGGAAAAATCATGATAAGGTCTGAGATGAGAATAAAAAAGTAAAATAAGGAATGATAAAAAGATTTAATTTAAAGAAATTAATTATATGGGTTGGTATTTACTTAACTTCAACAAGATTCGTTCTCATGACGAGAATTCTTTCAAATAAGAATTTCTTATGTCCGCTTATACAGGATACAGTCACTAACGCATACTTTGCTCAAGTGTAGACACGGAAATAATATATAAATGACGATACTAAAAAAAATCACCAAAATTTTGAAGAGAAAGTTAAGTTAACGAGACATTTGTTGTTACGAATATATTTCAAATATTAACGTCACTATAAGCAAACAGTTTGATCAATATTAGTCACGGTGTTAATAAAGTCGTTTTGCTAATTGTAGCTTACAGTGTTAGCTGTTAGCTAATTACAGTAACTTATGTTTATAATAATGAGCACACAATTTTGGATGAATTGGGGCCCATTCGGGTTGCCGATTGCAAACCTGGGCTCTGATTTTTTCTAAAAAAAGACGGTTTTTTCCAAATGCGAGTTATCTTTTAACACTATAAAGCAGGAACTGAAACCATGAAAAAAATGGGTTCAGGTTCGGGTTCGGGTTAATCAAAATAAAAAGTTCAGGTTCGGGTTCGGTTCAGAGTTCGGGTTCAAAGTTTAAAAAAACTACATGTGTTTTATTAGTAGAAAATTTATTTTTCAAAGAAATTTTCGTTTAATTTTGCATCAATTAATATATTTTTTAAAATTTCTTCTTTTAAATTGGTTCTTTGTGGGGATAAAATGAATTTCAAGACTGAAAAGGCCCTCTCGACGCTTACTTGCGTAGCAGGTACAGCGAATATAATCTGAGCCGCTTGATACAATAATGGCGTTTCCGTTTTATGTTGCTCCCAAAATAGTAAAATGTTTTTTTCTTTTCCTAGTCTTGGATATTTTTCATATATATCAAATTCATTTTTAAGTAAATTATCAATCGAAGCGGTGACATTTACATTTGAAGAATTTTATTTATAAAACCTTTCCTTCTTTTTTAGAACTTGTTCGAGCATATCTTCATCATCATCTGAAGAAAAAGATATTGATTCTCTTACAAAATTCTCTTTTTCTCTTTCCATTTGTAAATTTTTCATTTTTATTGTTTTCAAAATATGTTTTTTAGCATTTTCAACATCTTCGGGACTTAGAATGACTTTAAATCTGCTATCTAGATATACTGCTGCAATCAAAAGTGGATTGTTAATAAAGCTGTTTTCTCTTTTTATAATATTTAAATACAATTCTTTTGAAAATGGTTTTGTTTTGTCATCTTTTGTTAGCTCCAATTTAAAAGTAAGCCAGATTCTATAAAAATCGCCTAAATTCATCTGTTCTTCTTGTAGTTTCAGCGTAATTTTTTTAACAGGTGCAAAAGTTTCTACGAATTCTTCACAAATATTCCAAGTACTATCAGTTATAGTTAATTCAGCATCCAGCAATTCCGAACAAAAACTTCTGTATTCCAATAAGGCTTGAACCATGTCATAACTGGAATTCCATCTAGTTTGGCAGTCTAGTACGGCTTTTTTCAAGTTTAGCTTCTTAGCTAAAGAAGAAATATTTGGTGTTCGCAATTTTTTGCAAATGGCTCTGCATTGATCAAGAATTTTCTTAAAAGGAGGACTAGATATTGTGTCGAGCACTGCCAACTGTAAACTATGAGTAACACATCTGAAATGAATAATATTTGGGTGTGAATGTGCTAATGTTTCTGCTCCTTCCAGTTCAATATAAGAAAGCGCATTTGCTTCAGCTGCATCAAATTCATCTTCCATGACAAAGTTTTCATACTCGTCTTTTAATAATTCAGCAGCTTTGATCATATTTTTTCCGTTATCTGATGTAATTAATATACTTTCTGCAGTTTTATGTCGTAACAATCAAGAACGCTGATGATAAGATTTTTTATGTAGGCTCCTGTCTGACGATATTGAGCCTCATGCATGTCCAAAGTTCGTAGTTTTATTTTTCCGTAAAAAATATATTGAATATTTATCCCTACAATGCATCTACCAAGACGAGACGCAGAATCAATTTTAATTGAAATAATTTTGTTTTATATATTTCCAATTTAATTTTGTTTTTTATTTCCGTTGCTTTGTTGTTAACAAGATCACTTATATAATGACTATTTACTGATATTTTTAGTGCATTCATAATCGGATCGATTATTTCTTTCATGCCAGAATCATCGAAGATTGTGAAAGGACGGCCATTAACGGTTACTAATTTTACGCATGAATCAATGAAACTTTGGTTGCAGGTTTTTATCTTGATAATATTTAAATACTGTTCAAGGGTATTTTCCTCCGCTCTTGCTCTTTTATTGGTGATCTGACTCAATTTAGATGTTGATGATTCATTTTGAGTTTTCTTGAATAGTTCAGGATGCTTCCGTTGTATATGCCGCCCAAGATTTGCCGTTTACCTTTCATTTCATATTTGCATTCTGAGAATATAGATACATCTTTTCATGCATCATAAACAAATAAATTTTTCGTAAATTTCGTAGACATCTCTGGGTTAGAAAAATCAAAAAATTTATATAAATTTTTAAATTTGAATGTGAGCACTCACTTTACTAAAAACAATTTAAGAGTTGATTTTAACAACCCACGTTTACTTTAAGAAAGTTAAAATATACTAATACACGGTTTGTGTCGCTACTATTTGCATTGGTTACAAGAAAATTTTTGCCTACTGATTTGTTTAACACAAATATTATGTTTGTACATAGCTCAAACAGAAAAAGGGGATTTCCTGGTTACTTGTTCGCTACAAATAGTCGTTATTTTATTTTGATTTTGTTTTTAATTTTTTTTTGCATTCAAGAAATGTAATGTTTTTTATTATTCTTCTATTAAATATTTCTCTATTTTTTTATATTTTTGAACACGAACCTTGCTAAATTTTTGGGTTCAACGGGTGCGGGTTCAAAGTCTTTATAAACAGCGAACCTGAACCCGTTTGGGTTCAGGTTCTGGTTCGGTTTCAGTTCCTGCTATCAAGCAAATTTGACCAATAATAATAAGACTCTTGTAAAAATATTACATAATATTGTACAAGTATTGCATGCTACATCGGTGTCAAAATTAATTCATAAAACTAAAAGACAGTGTTTTGTAAATATCACCACCGGATGCGCAGCTTTCCTAGGAAGAAGGACTGTGAAGGCGTTGGGGTTTAGAATACATCACATTTAGGCTACATTCCTGTCGAAAACTCAGAGATGGCTGAAAAGTCTAATAAAACTGAACTAAACCATCTTACTAACTGACAAATAGTATTAGTGAATTCGAAATTATAATTAAAAAAGTAACTTTTAAAAAATATACCTTATTTCTTATTATCAAAAACAGCTGAATATATAAACCAGTGTAATAGTTCTTCATTTCTAGACACCTTATTATTGGCAGATATTTTGGACTATTATCTGCTCTATTATTGCTCTATTATCTGTAGTAGGAATGTTCGCTGAATGGTGATTCATTTCATGAAATTAATTATCATTCTTCTTCTTCTTCTAATTCTTTAGGAGCGCAAGTTAACAGTAAGACCAAGTATTTAAGCACAATGCCCTTTGTACCATCCTCAATAGATTTCTCAGTTCCGCTCTGCTAGTATTGGATTCTCGATAAGACCCACTATTTTCCTCAGCTAAAAATTTGAGTATCCTCGTAAGATCCACTAAATCTTTTCTATTAACCTTCATTTATTTTGACGTTCTCTTTCTAGCCAATACCAGATCTACCTTCTAATGGAATTCCTAGCGATTTCACGTACAGATTCTGGTCCTACCACTTTCCCCTTTGACCCCTCCTTGACTAGTTCATCGACCGTCACATTTTCTTTAATTTCTTCATGTCCTGGCACCCGTATCAGTAACAGTATTGTCCAGTGCCATTCTATTGAGGACTTTTTTGCAACGTTTAGCTAGCTTCGAAATGGTAATCATAATGGCCTTAATAGACGCCTTGTTATCTGTCATTTTGTTGATCTTTCTGTTTGTACAGCCTGCTTTGCTATTTTGTTCTGCCCACGCTGCGACGGTAGACAACTGGAGCAACTCCTGCAATCAAGCCTCTAAAACCGTCGTATATTTCCCTAGAGCCTGCGACATCCTCATTCTAGGACACATTCTATAGATACTTACACCTATGCGATCTATCCGTGAACCAGGTACTTTTATGCCAATCGCTCGAGCGACTATTTACCTGTTTCCTGATCGGTATAGATATATTCAGCTTAAGGCTAAACATGATCTCAGGTGAAATACTGTTCGTCGGCATTTGTAATACCGGCTCCTTCAGTATGGTTCTCCTGATATCTGTGTTGCCCTAATTACTTTATTGACACACTATAAATCATTAATCTTCAGCTTCAGGATTGCAATAATGGTCACGGCTTTCTCCTCCATAGTGAAGGTTTATATACTGTTCATGGCTCTTGTGGTTCCCAACAGAACCTATTGCTGGAGAATCGTGAGGACTTAGCTCCGTCCTCCTGAATCAGACAACTACCCCATAGGTAATCGTTGGTCTTGCTGCCTCTGTGTATAACCAGTGGCCCACTCTTGGCTCTATTCCCCAGGTCCTTCCAAAAGCTCTTCTACTTCGTCAGAAAAGAATAACTTTAACTAGGTGTTTTGCTCCAATTCTATTTCGTACCAAGTGTTATGCCTAAATACATCACTTCATTGGTTATACTAATTCTTTTCCGAAGAATCTTATGCTCTCCAGAGGAAGTTACGACATGTTGGTAAAATCTGCCAACTTTGTTATTTTCTGCGGATTAACAGTCAGTCAGTTTTTCATTAAGGCATTATATTTCCACAATTCCGAGAGCATTTCGTATGATGTCCGTTACTGTTGTTGGGAATTATTAATGCTTTTAATACATTTTTAATTCTGAAGAAATCAGTTTTCAAAAAGTTTTCCTCTGTTTCTGGGAAAATGTCAATTTTGAAGCCATCGATAGATCAATTGGCCGAAATAAAACAATTGCAGTTAATTTTTAACATTTGGAAATAAAAGAATTAAAAAGTTTTGTAATATTACAGCTATCAAGAATAGTAAATTATTTTATGTAGGCAAACGTAGCATATAAATAAATAATTAATAAAAAAGACTTTGGATTGAAGTAGTGTTTTATAATGACAGGAATCCAAAAAATTCCTAATTAATAATAAAGATACTTTTAGTACCAGGGTAGTCTGAAATGTTTAGAGCCTTAACATGAACATGGCATTACTCGTCAAAACTATTCTGATACTACACTTGTATTTGCTTTGAAAGATGCCTGTGAAAATTTAGATCATTCTGGATATTCAGTTCTTTTTTGATTGTCGTTTTTGTCAGTACATGCCAGCGTTTTTGTAAAAACGGAAAAAATCGAATATAGTGCCGTGATTAAATTCTTACATGTCAAAAGTAATACGACTGCGCAAATTAAAACGGGAACGACCAATAACGACCACCACCGATAACATTGAAAACATTCACTAGATGGTATTGAATAACTGCTGAATTCAGGCGATGCATATATCGAACGAACTCATTTATCATATATTGACTAAAGAATTGCACATGCGAAAGCTATTCGCGCGTTGGGTGTCGCACTTTGTTCACCTTGGACCAGAAAGGCATTCGAATGAACATTTCCAAAGCCCTGTCGGAATGGTTTAAGCGAAACAAGTCGATTTATAAGTGTAGAGGAAACTTGGATACACAACTACACTCCTGAAATGAAAGAATAGTCAAAGCAGTGAACTGCAAAGGGTAAACCTTAGGCGAAGACGGTTCCATCGGCTGGGAAGATAATGGCGACTATTTTTTGAGAACACAAAATTTGTGTTCGTCGACTATTTTGAAAAAGATAAAACAATAACGGGAGTGTATTACATATCATTACTTGATAAACTAAAGGCAGAAAATGCAAAAAAAACGACAGCATTTTAAGAAGAAGGAGGTGCTGTTTCATCAACACAAGGCATCTGCTCGAACTTCGGCTGCAGCCTTGGCGAAAATTCAAGAACTGCACTTCCAATTGATTGACCGTCCATCGTCTTCACCAGATTTGCCACCCAGCGGCTTTTTCTTGCTTCCTAAGTTTAAAGTTTCACTTGGAAGACAGACAAGGATATCATCGCCTACGTGAACACCTATTTTGCAGAGCAAGACGCTAACTACTATTTGGAAAGGTTAAACAGGTTAGAGTATAATCGCTGGGAACAATGCATGGATTTAAAAGGACACTACGTAGAACAATAAAACTTAATTTGACCGGAAAAATACTTGTTTCTATGTTATGCTCAAAATATTTGTTGGAACCAATAAAATTGTATTAATTTCAGTGTACATTAAATTATAGGATTAACAAAAACCAAAGAAGTATAGTAAGTTTTTCTCAAAATTGTAAAAAACATAATAACTGGTTTAAAAATCAATATTTGATGTAATTACATCAAGGACGTAAAGCTGTCTATTAAGATACGCTGGAAAAACTGGAAATTAAGAGGACTATAAGGAAGAGGGACGACATAGACAATAACGTCACTAATTTTTGTACTTTACACCTATTAGATGTACTCTTTTAATTGTGTTTGTGGGATTCGAGTGAATTTATTTTGCTTTAGTAGAATTTTACTCTTGATAATGAACGAAAATTCTAAACAATATTATCTAGTTACAAGGAAGTTTTTGTGAAATTATGCTAAGTGTTTATTTATTATTTACTTTTTAATCATAATGTTTTGCTTAGGGTCAACTGCAAATTAAGCTTAGATTGGTAATTATTAGATCATAGCTAAAATAGCTATGAAGGTTATTCATTTTTAGTACTTGACTCTCAGCTTGTTGAATTAGAAGCGAAGCATTAGTAGCAAAATAATTTGAATAAATGAGTGAAGAATTGGTAGAAATTAATGGAACAGACTGGTGTACAAAACAGATTGAAGATTAAAGAAAAAAAATTGAAGACTTTGTTGGATAAATTAAAAACTATCCATATCAATAAAATGTCCAGCTATTATAGAAAAACGAAATTATTATGTTATTGTCATTAATCATTTAAGATACAATGAAAATCTTGCATTGGCTTGAAGCCATAAGTTTATTTTAGATTTAGAAATAGTTTAATATTGCTATAGGCCATTCTTGAATTATTATGAGTGTTACTCACTTTAGTAAGTAAAAGCTGGCCGCTGCTTAGAAAACTATATTCGGCAGCATTTCCCCTTAAATAAACTTCGCCAATGGATACCAACCTTATAGTTGAACAACTCCGAAATATTTCAAATAACGTGCCTGTCGACAGAACTTTTGCTAGAGATATTAAAACACAAATTAAGTATACCTTTTCCGGTCTCCCTCAGAATTCGCAATGGTTATCTCCTTTTTCTCTTGAAGAAAACAATTCGGCCATTGCTCGGCTTAAGTTAAGAAAACCTCCTGGTGTTGACAATGTCTCTCCTAAATTCATAAAAAAATCTTGGAATGGCTGTCCAAGAATTGTTGAAAAACTGTTGTAACAATATCTGAGATCCTGGGTACATCCTTAACATTTTCCGGAAAGCAAAATTTCTAGCAATATTAAAACCTGGTAAGTTCCCGGAAGATCCTGGAAGCTATAGACCTATAGCTCTCTTATATGTTTATTATAAAAGTCAAGAACGGCTTATCTATAATAGAATAATGCCCGCGACGAGATTATTAATAAGGACCAAGCCGGTTTCAGAACGGGAAGGAACTTCTGTAACCAAATCTTGGTGTTAACAACGCACATTGAAGCAGGGTTTCAGAAGGTTCTGGAAACAATTGCTGCCTTTGTTGATCTTTCCAGTACCTAAGACACAGTCTGGAAGAATAGAATTATTTTTAAATTCCAAAAAAATAATCCTATGTGCTAAATTAAGCAAACTTATCCAGAATATGCTGCACATTCGCCAATCGAAGTCTGGCTAAACGATCGAACTAGTAATGGCAAAATCTTTTTGTCATATAGATGATTTATATACTAATATCTAAGTTTCTATTTCACTTCTCATACGAAATAATAATAATAGTATTTTTTATGACATAATGGAGTCATCTCCAGTAGAGCGCTCATTTTATTTCAACTGCTGACGAAGTTTAAGAATTTTAGTGAAAACATTGAATAAATCTACTTTATATTAATATTTATACCACCCTCTGTCGTGTATAAATGAAGCCAAGATGTAGGAACTAGGATGTAGGTGACTGACCTTGAAATACAAAACCTAAATTGACACGCTTTAACTCATTGTGATGTCATTCAGACTCGTTTCTTCTATATATAATTAGACCAGTAGTCTTTGTCGTTGGAACATGTATGGAAAGGATAATTGTTTTTTGGGGAATCCAGCAAAATTAAACTCTATTACTTAAGTCAGTTCTTTATTTTTTTTATCCCAATATCTCGCATCAAATTCGTATGCTTCCTCAGGGGGTCAAAATGTGAACTGTTTTCTTTATGGAGAAATTACTCGTCTCAATATTCATAATGTTTGCAATATTTTAAATAAATACAACTAATATCAACGGCGTACACATGTTTACTCCGAAATTACATTTTAAAAGTAGGACAAACAAAACAAATGTGTTTGTCCTGCTTTTAAAATATAATTTCGGAGTAAACTATGTGTACGCCGTTGATATTAGTTGTATTAATTTAGAATATTGCAAACATTATGAATATTGAGACGAGTAATTTCTCCATAAAAAAAACAGTTCACATTTTGACCTCCTGAGGAAGCATACGAATTTGATGCGAAATATTGGGATAAAAGAAAATAAAGAACTGACTTTAGTAATAGAGTTTAATTTTACAAAGCTATTTTTAATAATATAAAATATTATTAAAAATCTGGTGTGAAGAACACAAATACAGGTTCACTATTAATATTTTTGTGAACGTGTCCGAACATATCCCTCCCCAGAGACGTAGATACGTATTTCGCCTTTCTACAGGCTCGTCGGTACGCCCCTGCTGGAGAAAGGATATCTTCAGATACATACACAAAAAAGAACCACATTGCTACATCACAGAAATTATCCAGACCGAGCGTAGAAGTAAATTCAGCGCTGCCTGTTGTCAGACAGCCGAAGTACCTCGCCCCGTCCACATAACCAATGTGAAGTAACGACGAAGTAACGACGAAGTAACGACGAAGTAACGTATGTGAACCTGTATTTGTGTTCTTCACACCAGATTTTTAATAATATTTTATATTATTAAAAATACCTTTGTATTATACAAAACTGGTGGGGTTTACCTACTCATGTATGTTTCAATTATTCTGAGTTTAATTTTGCTTGATGAAAATCACCTTATTTACTAATATAAGATAAAAGTTGTGCAAAAAATCTAACTTACCCGAAAATTAATTTGAGAAATAAAAGAGCGACAGCAAAAGACGCAGTGCCAGGTAGAAAAAAAGTGGAAATAATAAGAATTTATTTAATCCAAGAGCCCGTTGTAAGATCAAAATAAATTAAGTTTTATGTCTATATTAAAGCTATATAAAAGAAACAAAAAAAGAGCAATAAATCGTGTTTATTAAATGATGTAATACAACAGCTGTATTAGAAGAGTGTGATGGCTTCGGGCGAATGATAATAAAGCAAGTTTTGGTGACGGTACGAATATGTACTACGTCCATGGAAAAAAGTTTTATACGTTTACTAAGACAATTGGTAGAGTACTTTATCAAAAAGTCAAAACTGAGTATAGCTGGTTAATATTTAATCGAGTACGGAATATAACATAATTTAATAATATTTATTTCAATTATTGATAATAAATTTAAAGCTTATTTTTATAAACTTGACAATTATAAAACATTATTAGGTAGCTGCCCTAAATTATATTGAAATGGCGCTTTCTGTAGGCAACAGCAGGAGTATGCGATCCTTTTTTCTATTCTATTGGCTTCGTCGCTCCCTACAAGCCATAATAATTTGAATAAAGGGTGCGAAATTAGTTTTAATGGTCAAGCACCGTCGAATTCCCACTGTCGTTTCGATTTACGAACAACGGTTGTTGATTAGGCAACCGGCAATAATCATTGCTTGAAATCTCCCGTGCTGTTAATTAACCGAATTCTCGTTTAATAATGTTTTCTACGGCACCTAGCCAAAAGACATGCAGCAATTAAAAATTTCAATTACAGTCTTTATTTAAAATGCATTAGGTAGTATTTTATTCATAACCTTATATCAATTCTTTAGTCCATTTATTCTTAAACATCAATTCCTATTAATGAAATATAAATAACAAAATCACTTTTAAGAATATAAAAAATGTTATTCAAATCGTGTGTAGAGAACACAGTACAAGTAGATATTTATGTGAGAATTGCCATCCGGATATGCAGACACGAGTTTCGACTCTACTTACTATGGACTCGTCGTGCCTACTTACCGCCTACAAGGCATAAAGAATACCATGGGAGAAAATTTAGCACCTGCCATTGACTAAGGTCGACATTAGAAATGCCAAGCCAACTAGCGCCATCCCTATGACAAGTGCAAAATTTTGCATTTGGTTGGGTTGGCGTTCGTGATGATATTATTTAATGCGCATCGCTATATTTTCTTCATGTTGTTTTTTTGCTTTTTGGTCTCTGTTGTGAAATTCGTCTATGTGGTATCATACACTGACGGGTCCATAGTAGGACGGAACACGTGTCTACATGTCTAGATAGCCATTTTCACACAAATATGTACTTATATTATTTTCTCGACACTGCATATTTAATAATGTAATGATATTATTAATAATGTTCTTGTTTTATGCAAAACGTGAATGAAGTTCAATTACCAGATTTAAAAAAATTGTAATAATAGCTCTTGCCAGAAATGCAGTTAGATAACGTACTATAAGCACTTTTGATTGGAATTCTGCAGTCATTCGATTTTCGTATGTATACGACTACTCTAGTCTATAAGGACTAATTTTTCAACTAATACGAAGTATTCGTTCTACCTCTACGCCAATGTAGATCCTTCAAAGAATTTCCTCTTATAAAACATTCCAATTAATTTCAAGTTATAAGCCCAAATGCTTACTATAGCTTTACATTTTTTCTTTAATCAATAGGAAATTATTTCCTGCCCTTTGCTTAATAAGTCCTTCATCAAGACTTTCTAATTATGTGGTTATAGTAATTCTTTGCATTCCTCCGATCATGCCCCCTCTTCAGGTGTGCAGATCATCTCAACCTAATTGCTTCGATAACCTTATTATTATTATTTTAGTTTGCTCTCTGTAGGTTGTTACGTGTCCGTAACGCTCATCGCATCGTAAAGCTTATTTTGTTGTAAATTAGCATTCTCTTTATTATATTTTGCTCCATTTCCAGCGAACCTACCTGTATATGTAGCGTTCGTCGTTTATTTGTATCATATATTTGGTTTCTTTCAAGTATTTCTTTTTTCTCGTACTAAGGTTCTTGTTTTTTTGGAAGTATGATACTCTCTCCGCACCTGAGCAGTTGTCACGAGTCCTCAATCGGTATTGTGTATGAATATGGCTTAAGTGAAATTTTATTAAGAATTACGGCCCTATACTGGATTTAATTCATAGACAATACCATTATCGCTGAGCGATATCTCTCTAAGAGGATTTAAGTGATTTTTGAGAGAACACGTTGACAACCAACTAATACTATCTTACAATTCCATCGAAAGTCTCGTTTCGGTACGTATTTGAGTTTTTCTTCTTGTTCTTTTGTTTATTTTGTTGTTTAATTTCTTAATTTAGGTGGTTCCATCTATGGGCGAACAATACCACCCCGTACTGTCCTGTTTGTGACGCTTCATCTAGGGGAAACGCATCAGGAGTCGTCGGACCCATACAGATAAGCCTTTCTAGCCGTTAATTATCAAGCCGATATTATTTTTTATTATTTGTTCCTTTGCCTTACATTTATTCTTAATTAGCTTTTGGCCAGCCTTAATATTCGCACAGGTGTTTCCGTAAAAAATAACCTGTTTCGTTTGTCTAGTTTTTCTCTCTTTTTTTTTGTTTTTTTGGATCGCTACACGAAACGTTTAATATAATTTAATGTTAGTATATTTTTCTTTTTTGTCCTTTACGTATTTTTATTTGAACTAGTTTTTAGCGTTGCAAATATTAAAAACTCACTCATTTAAACTGTAGTAATTAAGGTAGATTTAGTTAGCGGATTATTGTATTCAAGTTAATTTGTGAACCGATAAAAAAAATAATACTTATTTACTTTTTTTACAGGGCGAAGTAATCATTTTAGACTTGTTCCAGTGTTTCTTTTTTTTTTAATTGTTACTGATAAGGCCATCTGCCACCTTATAAATGTATAAATTATAATTGTATCTTATAAAAAATTCTCTCTTTATACTACATAATCTCTTATTTAACTATCATATTGAACAATTTCTTTTAAATTATAATTGTATCTTATAGGAAATTCTCTCTTTAGACCATATAATCTCTTATTTAACTACCATATTGAACACATATCAATAAATAGGGTACCTTTATAGCCACGAAGTTGTTTTTCGATCCTCAGGTGTGGAACTGGTTTCGGTCGGCGGAATTGGCCCTCTGCCCGTGCGCGACCTGCCTTTTTTTCCCTTTTTCTTTTCTGAAAATTGAAGTTGTCAATATCATTTTTCCGAATTTGTGACGTCCAGCGGCATAAAATTCGGTGGCGCCCTTGACCACCAATATTGTAAATTCACATCGTTATTACCTCTGGGTCTCCCCACCCCCTGGGCTGAGCAGTCTCAAGAGCCGGATGGGCCTTTGGACGTTGGCAGAAACGGGAGAGTGAGCAATTCCAGTCGCCCGAGACCGGGTCTGCTCCATCTGTGTTTCTCTTTTTTTTTTGTACCCAGTACTTTTTTTATTAGTTTTATCATGCTCGGCGTTCAGCGTCGTAGCAAGGTACAGTCCTTCATGTTTCCTTTCGTCCAAAATTCAACTTTTTCATATTTCATTTCATGTTCATACGTTTAATTAATACTAATAAGTGTCGTTGGTTTCAATACTACATTGTACATATTTAATTTAGCTTTGCGTATTTGCGATTCCTTTTATTAGTCTTGCTTCTGGTCATTTGTTTTCGTACTTCTTTATTGGGGCATCGAAGCCAGCAGTATGTTTTAAACTAAGTTGAAAATATGCATTTGAAGTTTTCCTCTTTTAACACCAAGTTGTTTCGCTACCGAAATTATCCTCGACTACTTGTCCGCCTCTATGGCAGTTTCTGAAATATGTTTATGAGCTTAAGTAAGAGTTTTCAAGTAGACACTGTTTTTGATTCGCCCACATTTCCTTCTATCTGTTCTTAAGGGCTATTTTCTTTTCAGACATATTTTGTATAAATTTGAATTGACCAGGCAGAATTTACCAGCAATCAAGAATTGGTTATTCTTCGACAGTTGATTTGCTTATTGTTTGGATCAAAAGAAGTTGCTTTGATCTCATTTATGTTTTAGTGTGCCTGTTACAATAAATTTATTAAACTGCAATCGTAGTAATAATAATATCTATACTATGTCAATATGCATATTTACTTTCACATTACTAAAGAAATTATCTCTCTAAACCTCATTTAATGTTTTAGTTTTCTCCAAAGCGATACAGATTTTCAAGGCTTAATTGAATATTTTGTATATGCGTCCGTGAATTCCTGGTGACATAGTAGCCTTTAGATTTGATTTTTTCATCGTTAATTATCATTTATCGTCTATTCTTATTAATCCATTACTTTCACCTTTCACAGAACCTTCTTAAATTCTTCTAACCGACTCTTTCCGGGCGTCCTTTTCTTTTCTTACCTCCTCCTCCAAATAAAATTTTTTTGACTCATTTATTTTCAGATATTCTTTCTATATGTTGTAGGCTTCTGACTTTTTGCACTCTCACAGTTTGGGTGATACTGAATTTCTTGAATGGTTTTTGTAATTGCTTCTTTGTTCTTCCATGTACTCCTTATGGAATATAAGTATATATATATATATTTAGTGTTTATAAGAATTAAATTTCTTATTTATTTTATTGGCCGTGTCTTAATATTAAAATAATAGACTTTTTTATTGGTTTAGCGACCTTTAATGAATTTCAATGTTTTCTTCTACGACGTTTCGACTCTTTTAAAAAGGCTAGGGAGGTCTTAGAAATGATCCATATTTTCAAAAACAGCAGAACAATCAACGGCCGAAACGAGATTGATGTACTTTCTAAACTCTATTACCCACTCATTAAACAATAGAAGACAACCAACTCCGCCCGCACACACCAAAAATTTTTTTTTTATTGTTTCCCATTTGTAAATACATATACTATGTATCCCTTAACACATTTGCCTGACCATTTGCTAATTTTAAAACAGAATAAGAAATTTCACTTCTCCAAACAAAAGACATTTAGTGAAACAAAATATTCGAAGCGACACGGTCGTTCCCTAAAAATGTCTCGGGCAAAGCCCGACCACACATGTGCAAAAAATGAGTTTTGAAACAGAATAAATCCGTGAGTTTATATCATTTAATATCCTTACTTTATTATTATTTTAATTTAAATTTTTAATTCATTCATACAAATGTAATCATTTTAATTTTTCCTTATTTTATTATTAATTTAATTTTAATTTTAATTTTTAATTCATTCATACAAATGCAAACATATTTTCTTACTTTTCATTGTATTAATTTTTGTTTCTAGTCACTTGAAAAAGACTTAATAATAAAAAGAGTCGAAACGTCGTAGAAGAAAACATTGAAATTCATTAAAGGTCGCTAAACCAATAAAAAAGTCTATTATTTTAATAATATATATATATATATATATATATATATATATATATATATATATATATATGTACATATATATATATTCAAAAACAACAAAACAATCAACGATCGAAACGAGATTGATGGACTTTCTAAACTTTATTATCCGCTCATTAAACAATAGAAGACAACCCCAACCACACAAAAAAAAAATTTCGCATTGTAAATATACTGTATTTCCCAAACACATGGCCTGACCAAACTAATTTTAAAACGAAATAAACAATTTCATTTCTGAACAAAGACTTTTAGTTACACTAAATATTCCGAGAAAGCAGTAGACCCTATAAAAAGTTCGAAATGTATGGCCATACATGGTACACAAAATATGTGGTTTGACACGAAATAAATTGGTGAGTTTTGTATCCTTTAATTTTCCTTACTTTAATTATTATTTTAATTTTAATTTTAATTCATTCATACAAATGTAAATATATTTCTTACTTTTCTTTGTTATTAATTTTTTATTTCTAATCACTTGAAAAAGACTTAATAATAAAAAAGTCGAAACGTCGTAGTAAAAAAATTGAAATTCATCAAAGGTCGCTAAACCAAGAAAAAGTCTATTATTTTAATATATATATATATATATATATATATATACTTGACATTTATATCCTGTCATTCATATTTTGTATTCTCTTGAAAAAGGCGTATACAGCCGAAACATGTAGAGTTTTTTAAATACATATATTTTGAAGTAATATACAGACCTTTAATCGCCTACTGATTAGGTTTACTATATATATATATATATATATATATATATATATATATATATACATATATATAATTAGATCAGGAGTCTTTGCCGTTAGAACATGTATGGAAGGATAATGTTTTTTTGGGGGGAATCCAGCAAAATTAAACTCTATTACTTCAGTTCTATATTTTTTCATTCCAATATTTCGCACCGAATTCGTATGCTTCATCAGGGGTCAGTTTAGGAGCAGATGGACATAAATTAAGTACTTGTTAATACTTAATGGTTACTGGTTAATACTTACAAATGTGAACTGGTTTTTTTTGGAGAAATTCCTCGTTTTAATATTTATAATGTTTTCAATATTCTAAATTTATACTAGTAATATCAACACATTATTTATTCCGAAATTACATTTGAAAATGTGTTTTAAATGTGTTTGTCCTGTTTTTAAAATGTAATTTCGGAATAAATAATGTGTACGCCGTTGATATTACTAGTATAAATTTAGAATATTGAAAACATTATAAATATTAAGACGAGTAATTTCTTCAAAAAAAACCAGTTCACATTTGTAAGTATTAACCACTTTTGTTAATAAGTACTTAATTTATGTCCATCTGCTCTTAAAGTGACCCCTGATGAAGCATACGAATTCTGTGCGAAATATTAGAATTAAAAAATAAAGAACTGATAAAGAACTGTAATAGAGTTTAATTTTGCTGGATTCCCCCCCAAATAACATTATCCTTCCATATATATACATATATATATATATAACAAGTGTTCATTTGGAAAGCCAATCTAGTAGCATGTGATTTACTGAGAACATTTTGAAGTATGTTGTAAATTAAAATTTACTACTTAACCTACGAAGTCGTATATTTTGACAGTTTCATACATACAAATAAATAACAAATAATAGGTATTTATTGAAAACAAATGTTGAAAATGTTGTCCTTCAAGATCAATGCACTTTAAAATTCTCCGTTTAAAATTTCTGATGATATTCTGCAACATTTTTGTGATTGACATTATCAAATGTCATTTGGATTTACGTTTACGGAACAACAAATACATACTAATATATTTGCGTCCTATTCTATCAAAATTTCAAAGTAACCTAGATTGACTTTTCAAATGAACACACGTTATATATATACTTATATTTCAGAAATTCTAAAAAAACTGCAAATGTCCTAGATTTAATCACAATATCAAGATGAATCACACTGTCATAGTACAACTTAAACAAAGTATACATTAAGGTCTAGACTCAATAGATACATGCGCTACAGCAGTAATAGCAAACGTTTTCAAGAAAATTTAGTGGTTCGATTGGGAATCTGAAAAGATTAAATATAGCAGGATTCACAAATTAACAAAAATAACTTGAAACATACTTTAGCTAGTATAAAACCTCACCAATTCCATAAAACATAAAACGTATTGCTTTCAAATTAATTTCTTTAAATGAATGATTTGAATGATTGTGTGGGTAGTTACACAAGCATATTTTGTTCAGACTCTGTATAATATTTGGGTATCTCAGGGCTATCTTTTTGGGTATATATAAGTATATACCGCCTAATTCTGAGCAAACGCAACGATGCGAATGTATGAATATTTCTCCCGCTTCGAATACAAATCCCCTGAACGCGTTTAACCAATCACAAAACAGTCTGTCGCGCAACGATTTGACAATTAATGTCACAAATTAGTGTCACCACTGTCACCCTATACGGAGTCTCTTAAGCGTTTGAATAGTGATAATGCCGCGTTATACACTAGAAGAGAAAGCCGAAATTATGAAATGGTACCACGCTGATAATTCTTATCAAAGAATATGTGACTTATTTGCAGGAGTTCCTAATGATACGTTCATTTTAGTATGCGCTGCAATAGAACTAAATTCAAATTTGACACATAGCGATATTTCCAACGATTTAGGCATATGCTGCTCTTCCGTTAACCGCATACTAAAATTAAATGGTTTTCCAAATTATAAATATTCCAAACATCATCAATTATTTTACGGTGATTAGTTTAAACGGATGAATTTCCGTTATTATATAATTAATTTCTCATTATGAACAATTTATTTTATTATCTGTAAGAGTAAATTTTTCTTTACATTACTAGAATTTAATTTAGTTTTTATTTATTTCTGAATTTTATTTAGTTTACTATGAATAGTTTTTGTTACCTTTATTATTAAAATTTAATTTATTAAATCTCTTGATGCCTTATTTGCAATTTTCTTAACCGCTTATTAATAATTTTATTACGCTTTGTGTGACCATCGTAAGTATAACGTATTGCAATTTATTTATTATAAAATCATTACGATAACACAGGACTAAACAATTTGTAGTCCTTTAATAGTAATTTGGTAATCAGATAATTTTTCTTACGCGGCTCCATAATATGTAAGTATGTATGACATATGACATCGATGTTGACACGCCTACAGCATTCAGGGGAATTCTATTTGGAGCGGGAGAAATATTCATACATTCGCATCGTTGCGTTTGCTCAGAATTAGGCGGTATATATATGGTAGAATTAATTAGTTGGCGATTTAAGGTCTTGTTTTACTTAAAAATGGATATATTTAAAACAATCTTACATGATTCGGCAAGTAATGCCTTTCTTAAAGAATTTAAAATATTTTAAATTCTTTGGAAAAGGCATTACTTGCCGAAGCATGAAACATTATGAAATATTTACAAATATCAAAATAGTATGTAATTGCAAAGTAAGTGAGGATGTAAACATTGCTGTCTACAAATTACAAAGCAAATCTTAAGCGCTTTTTAATTGAAAAATATTGTCTACGTTAGGACTTGAACCCAAGTCTACAGTTTGCCGGACTGTTGCTTTACCACTTAAGTCATGATAGACCTTGGTTCAAGCTATTTAGAAATACATAACGGGTGTTCAGAAACATTCGAAGTCAAAGTAGTCCTTGAAAATATGAAGTCATGTCTGAGATAGATTGATTTATGACAGACAACAGTTGACATTTAATAATTATTACAAATCAGATACTTAAGTAAAGATATACGATTTTTTGTTCAGAGCCCACTTGACTTCGAATGTTTCTGAACACTCGTTATATAAAGTAAGTGTTAATGATTCAGATGTCAGTTATTGAATGTTGATGTCAAGTTTTGAAAGCAGAAGTCAGTTTTGAAAGCAGATGTCAGTTTTGAGAGCAGATGTCAGTTATTGAAAGCAAATGTCAGATATTGAAAGCAGATGTCTGTTTTGAAAGCAGATGTCTGTTACGAAAGCAAATGCCAGCAATGTTTACATCCTCACTTACTTTGCAATTACATACTAATTTGATATTTGTAAATATTTCATATAAAACCCGAAAAACTCCAAGAAAATATATATATATATATGTATATATATACTTATATTCCAGTATATATATTTCGACTGTGAAATACTTGTCTTTCTGGGTTCGTTTAAATGAATCTAACTATAGCAATAAAAACAATATTTATGAACGCGTGGTCGCTGCTTGAATGCCTCTAATCTCAGTCCAGAATAATACAGGTTCTTCGATTCGCTTCTCAAAGCTTCAGGCGACCAATTGTGTGTTCGATGGATGACACCATCGTCCGACGCGAGCGGCCGATGACTCATATGACAATATGTTATAAGGATGCTAAAATTTAAAAGAAAGTCCATTCCGCTTCTCTCCCAATTAATTAAAACAATTTTTATAAACTCCAATAAAGGGAAGGTCTTATAGAGGAAATACTTTTACCGGGAAAGTAGTTTTCTAAATTAGAAAATTATGGAACTTGCTTCCGTTATAGAACGGATTTTGGATTGGTATATCTTTCAGTTGAAACAGTCGAATTCTCTGAAAGTCGAATTCGTCAGTTGTTGGCGTTAAATAGAGAAATTAGTAAATAGTAATATAATCGTATTTACGAATAAATTTTATTTTTGTTAAACAGCTAGTAATAAAATAACTAAAATTCTTTTTGTTTTCACAACTGTACTTACTCTTATTATATTGTTAGTTTAAATCGCCAATTATTTTTCATTCTGCGATATCCTAGTTCATAAACTAGTTATATACGGTACATAATACACTCTCGAACTATGAAAGATTACAGAAGAGCCATGCAGTAGGGCGTTATCGGGTTCTTTATAAGGACTATCCGGTTAATGACTTCGGCCTCGGAAAATGTCTGCTCTTTGTTAAGGAGACCAAGATCACTTGGCTCGAATGCTCTAAGACTGTTCGTTGTGTTACGTTATGTTGGAAAACTTTCCTTAAAGAGAGGACACGTTATGGAATAGTGCAAGTCGCAGCTTGCCCGTCGTAACAAGACGAATCGGGGCAGTTGTTATCGGCGATTTATCGAAGTTGTGAACACGACTGGTCTGCTTTGGTATCTTCAAAAGTTTCTAGTTTTATTTGACTAGAACCTACGGGGAGTGGTAAAGTGGGACTAAGTTACTTCAGTAAATAACGGTTACTTTACTTTACATTATTTGACTAGGATTCAGAATAAAAAAAGTACAAAACGTCCATAAAGTAAATACAAAAAAAAACTTGTAAGAGAGATTTGCGAAAATGACATTTAAGGAAAATTAAATGACAGGCATGTGATACGAGTATATAAAGAAAAATTGGGATAATCAAATTAATAATTGTGTTAAAAAAAGGAAAGTGGGCAAGAAACATCTGCTACAGTCCAATGCACAGATTATTACATTGCACACGTGGTGCTTCTTTATTCGAAGAATTACATTATCTCTCATCGAAATAACTAATATTTAGAAACGATATTTTGTGCTGTATGAAGTCGTAGGAAGAATTCGGCGCGTATAAAATATTAGATCGGTACTTTGTTTATCCAATATCATTCAATTGGAATTCTGTATTATATTGAACGCGAATAAGTATTTCTATTTTGTAGTTAATTACGTTCTGGATGTTGATCAGTATACGAGGGTAGTCTGAAATGTTTTGAGCCCAAAATAGAAGCAAGTATTTTTCCTGTAAAATGTGTTATTTTTCAATACAGTCTCCTTCTAAGATCTTAGGGGAGCGACGGCTAATGGCGCTCACCTAAAGAAAAACTCACATTTCTAGGGAACTAAAACTACTTTTTCCATTCTGTCTTCGCGAAACATTTGACTTGCATGTATACTAACTATATTTATTTATGAATTGATATTTAAAACAGAATGTAAGTCAGAAATTAAATTTCTTTGAGGGTACCCAATGAAGGCCATTGTCCGACTCCGTAGGGTAATGGCGCTCAGGCGAGTGCAATTACACTCAATAAAAACAAATCATAAGATCATAAGATGTTTTAATATTTTCTTCAAAATTTAAGGTTTGCAAAAATCGCAAATATATCCATGTGGTCGATCTACTCCTGTGCAGCTTGCATGGGCCCATCGTCCACACGCAGAACATCTGTACCAAGCCTCGGTCTTCCCAAATTCATTGCAAATGATGCATGCTTCTTCTGATTGCTCTTTTTGTTGTGTTGCATCTGAAATTAGAAATAAAAAATTACAACTTCAGACAAGCGGTCCCAAACAGTTTTTTACTCGCCAAGTTCATTATCAGACATCTAGATGTCATCCAGTTCATCGCCATCGATAATAGGCTCTTCATCATCTTCCCCAGATTCACTTTCAAAAACTTTTCTTTTGGTAGTTTTTTTTCTGGTTTGTATGTTTTTATTTTTACTTTCATTTATTTTTCTTGCTGATTTTCCCAAATCGTTTTTCCTTTTTGCTTCCAATATCTCAAGTTGCTCTTTCTTAGGGGTTGACGTTAGAATTTCTGAACTCTGTTTCTTTCTTTTAATAACTTTTCTGGTGACTGGTATCTTGGGAACAGGTTTGGGTGAAATTTGTGAAAACGAAACATTAGAACCAATGACCCTTTTAATTGTATTTGTGTGAACCACAGAGCATCCAACTATTGGTTGAATACTTTCTGGTTCAGTCTGTTTGTTGCTATTCGCCAAATTGTTTGTGGATTCCTTATCAGGTTCGCTTACTACTGAATAATCTTGATCACCAAATACATCGGGATTCATAGGAAATATTCCAGCAATTTCAAATGCTTTGACTGCTTTCTGAGCTACAGCTACTTTAAGATACGCCTTAGTGAATAATCCAGATAAGTCAGTGTTGATGATTCTCTGATATGCATGACTTTTCATGAATAATTCGCACTCCATGTTGTAGGCTTTTTTTAGTGGCCCAAAAAAAGTTAGGTCCAGTGGCTGGAGTCTATGTGAAGTATGAGGAGGTATACTTAACATAATTACGCCATTATTCCGACAAAAGTTGTAAATTTTCAAGCAGTGACTGGCGTGATTGTCCACAATAAGAAGAACCGGATTTTCTTTGCTTGCGTTTGTAAAATTTACAAAATGCCTCAGCCAGACCCTGAACAAATCCTCGTTAATCCAACCATTTTTGGAGCATTGGTATATTGAACCGGGTGGTCCATTTCGTTCCAAGTCAGAAGCCATTCTAATTCTAGCGAAAATAAACATCGGTGGCACGAAAGTACCCGCTGCACTCATTGCACAACACAGGGTTGTAGTTTTTCCCCTTTCCAGGCTTGTAATTGCCCCAACTTGCTTTTGTCCTTTGGGTCCGACAATTCGCGCTGGCTTATGGCATGTTGTAATGCCCGTTTCATCCGTTTAAAAAATTTTTGTTGGGTTAAATTTATGAGTGGTCATAACTTTTTCTAAATTTTCGAAAAATCTGTCGGCTTCTATTTTGTTAAAAGCTGTCACTCTGTTTAGCGAGGTTGCTTCAGGATTTCTGAAACTTAATTCAGCATTCCTAGCCATAAACCCATATAACCAATCTTTTCCTGCTAATTTACTAATTTTGTTGAACGAATTCGGAATTTTGTTGACTTCGGCATATTTATACGCAGCTAAACGTAATTGTATAGGTGTTAGCCCATAAAACATCCGTAATAGTGTAAGCAGTTGTTCCTTAATTTCTGCTTCCTGTTCTTTACTAAAAACGGTGTGTCTTCCCATGCTTGGGGCATAATAGCCTTTTCTTAAACGGTCTCGTAAACTTCTAAAGGGAACAGAATATCTTCCACTCTCCTTTCTAATTTTACTCCCTTCTCTTACAGCTTTAATGGCACCTTTCATCGCCTCTTCCGACCAAGAGGCTTTATTGGTTTTACGTATACGAGCTTTTGGTATCTAAAAATTGAAAGAAAATCAGAAAGGAGTAATTACAAAACCAACGGCGGGCAACGCCGCTCACTTCGGGCAATTGCGCTCAGTCTGAGCGCAATTACCCGAATGGTCGAAAAATTCTAAAAACATTGATGTAACCTCGAAGAATTAATCTTATGAAAAATGACTTTGGATATTTCAAGCCGAAAGCCGGATATGCACTATTGCTAATTAGGTTATTGAAAAATAATATAAAATGATTTTACAAACCTTTACTGAAATAGCAGGTCAAATTATAACAGCACTATACAAAACACGTTTCTCTCACCACTCGATGATATCGACTGCAAACAACGTGAAACGTTCACAATACGTTGGTAGTACTTTAATACAGATGGCGCGCTGTACACAAATCCGATTGAAGTATGTATTTTGTTTAAAATGAGTGAGCGCAATTGTCCGCTGAGCGCCATTAGCCATCGCTCCCCTACATTTTTCCCAGTGATGTTCTAACCTTAAACCTTCCAAATAGTAGTTGGCGTCCGAACAATAGATATTTACGAATCTTATGACCTTTTTGTTCAATGAAAATCTCTATCCATCCAACGAAACTTTAAATTTAGCAAAAAGGAAAAAGTAGCTGGAAGCCCGATCTAGTAAATCAATCAATTCGTAATGCCTTTCATGAATTTGGACCATGCCGACCGCAGTAGTGTGAGCAGGCATTTGAAGAAGAAGGAAGTGCTGTTCAATGAAGACAACGCCTTGATCTCTTCTTTTTCAAATGTGGCCATCTTCTTTCTACAATTTCTCCTTTAAGCTTACCAAGCAATGATGCGTATTACACTCCCGTTATTGTTTTACCTTTTTCAAGATATTACCTTTTTCAATATATGACAAACGCGTTCTTTTAATATGTGCATAGCCTTAATTTGATGGTCGTCCAGTACCAACCATCTGATGAATATTTCAATGTTATCGGTGGTGGTTGCAGTTTTTGGACGTCACGAGCGCTCATCACCAGCTAAAATGGTACGACCACATTTAACCCTAGAATAGTAACGCACGTAACATTTACGTATTAAAATCCTAAAAACAATTGTCTCATTCGACGAATAGGAGCTAGCCGTTGGTCACGCCAGCAGTGCTTTCCCCTACTCTTCCTTTATGATGAGAATAAGTTGATAAGCCGATATTAGTTCTCATTTAACTCTGTTACGGGCGTGATTAGAACACTGTACGTAAAATTTACGTGTACTTAGTAATCACGTTTGTAAACAAATACGTATATTTGACGTGGCATTAGTAATAAGCAAACTGAAAAATGCCGAAAGACAGTAAATTTGATCGTAATCGCCCTCTCACTGACAAAGAATTACAAGATATTGTTGAGGCCAGTGATTTTAGTGACTTAAGTGACAATGAAGAAGATAAAGTGGATCAAGATCCATTCGACAGTGACGACAGTGTTGCCGATAGTGACTATGTTCCCGATGAACTTGACGACGAGCTCTATCAAGCCGAACTAGCAAATGTTTGGAAACCTAAACAAAAAAGAATTTTAACTGACCCAGAATAACAATCTGATCATAACAAAAAATGTAAGCGTTCACAGCCATCAACATCTAAAGAACTTATACCTGAAGAGAAAACAAGGGAAAACATTACCGTAAGTTCAAATAATCCTATATATTTAGGTAAAAACGGTCATGTTTGGAAAAGTGCTCCTGTGAATAACGCAAGCGGTAAAACTCCAGCTAAAAATATACTATATATTCGACCAGGGCCAACAGATCGAGCTAAAGGTATTATAGAACCAACGGATATTTTTAATTTATTTTTCCCCGAAGAAATTTTAGACGAAATATTACTACGAACCAATGAGAAAATTACTAAACTGCAAGAGAAATACAAGGTTAAAACTGCAACAGTTTCAGACACAACAATGACCGAATTGAGAGCTCTACTGGGATTATTGCTTCTCTCTGCGAGTCTGAAGAGTAATCATCTTTCATCTAAACTTTTGTCCGATACAACTTATTCTAGTGAAAGGTACAGAGCAACTATGAGCAGAGAAAGATATAACTTTCTAATAAATTCATTAAGATTTGACGATGCAACAACCAGAGAGGAACGCAGAGAAGGGAACAATTTCGCTCCAATTTCTAGCATCTGGGATATTTTTATTAACAACTGTACCATCAATTATAGACCCAGTGCATATGTTATCATCGATGAACAGCTAGTAGGATTTCGGGGTAAGTGCCCCTTTCGTATATATATGCCTAACAAACCCAACAAATATGCCATTAAAATTGTGATGCTCTGTGACGTTGCTACTAAGTACGTAATAAATGCAAGTCCTCATCTTGGCAAATCTACAAAGACGGATGGAACACCATTAGCCAATTATTTTGTGACAAGTTTGACAACACCGCTACATGGTAGTAACCGCAATGTCACAATGGATAACTGGTTTACCAGCATTCCCTTGTCCATCAAACTACTCGGAAATCCGTACAATTTAACAATAATAGGGACCCTCCGCAAAAATAAATCGGAAATTCCTTTGGAGTTATTAGACGACAAATCTCGGAATGTTGGAACTTCCGTATTTGAATTTGATGATAAAATGACTCTAGTGTCTTATAAACCTAAACAAAACAAAATAGTTTTTTTTACTTTCGACGATGCATTCCACAGGATCGATAAATCAAGAAACAAAAATCAGATGGCTCTGAATATGTGCGTGAATAGAAAGACTAAGAGCATCAGTGAATTCCTATGTGATATATCACCATAACGTAATAAAAAGGGGAATGAAACCATTATCAAGGCTACAGTTTGTCCTTAAACTTCAAGAACAGCTAACCAGACCATGGCAACAAGAAAGACTGCAAAATTGTCCTTCCTTGTAGAGACAATTGAAGCATTTCATATCTAAAGTTTTACAATTACCAGATCAACCTATGGCACAAAATCAAGAAGAGTCTCAAAGAAAAGGGAGAAGAACTTACTGCAGTTTATGCCCTTCTGTGAAGAAGAGAATGACGACCACAACATGTTTTGTATGCCGTCGTGCCTTATGTGGTGAACATCAAATAAAAATATGCATGAGTTGTAGCGAACTAAAGAAGTGAATTAATCTTCCTCTGTGTATATGTAATAGTTCTAATATTCTTTACATGTTTACGTTTGTTTAATAAAAAGTTTATTTGTTCTATACTCATTTACCTTTTTTCCCGTAAACTCTAACATACTAGTTAGAAACTAAAACACATAAAATGTAAAATATATCTTTTCATAAGAGCTAATTCATGAAAACGTAACGCACATACATGAAAAGTGATAATACGTAAACTTGACGTGTCGTTAGTAATAACGTACAAACAATATACCGTTAGTATTCTAGGGTTAAATTCAACTGCCCATTTCTTCACGTTGACAGTCCCCGGAACCTATTTTCTATATAGTTACCATTAAGACTGAGACATTCGTCATAGCGATGTACCAGTTTTTTAAAGCCCTCTTCATAAAACTCTGCCGCCTGTAAATCAAGCCATGCTGTAACACAGTAGACTTCAGTGTTTATTGTTGGCCCTCGTTCTATAAAGTCTACACGAAGGACGCCTTTCTTGTCCAAAAAACCACTGACCATGTTTTTTCTCGCAGAATAAGTTTGACGGCACTTTTCAGGTTTCCTTGTAGGCGTGTTAGAGTGATCTCATTGCAAGGACTGTCTTTACGTCGGAACGTTAGCAAAGGCATGCTCATTAATTGGTACGACATGCCTGAAGAAATCTTCACCTTTAATATCGTAACGTGTCAGAAAAGTTAGTGCAAATCTAATTCTCTTTCTTTTATGGTCTTCGGTAAGAAGTTTTGGCACCCATCGTGAACAAAATTTGTAGTCACCTAAATGCTCAGTAACAACCTAGAACAAAACTGAAGGTACGAGAAATTTGAGGGAAAAAGGTACACAGTTCTGTGATTGTGAATCACCGATTTACACGATTTTTTTCTTCCACATTACCCACAACTTCATTCATTAACAGTTGGTCTTGCACTCCGTTCTTCACCATGTACATTAGTTGGTCCTTCTGTAAAGATATGGTACAATCTTCTAACAATACTGTCATTCATGAAATCTACATCATAAACAGGACAAAGTTCTCGATTATTCTAAGCAGCCTTCATGTTCTTTGCACACAGAAATAGGTTAACAGCACGCAATTCACATTAGGCGGGATTTTTAATTGCAGTAGCCATTTTGAACGGCCGAAATAGCGCGAAAGAGCTTCCGAACGATTCTCTCTCTCA
The DNA here is from genome assembly GCA_935421215.2 of Melolontha melolontha. Classification (NCBI taxonomy): domain Eukaryota; kingdom Metazoa; phylum Arthropoda; class Insecta; order Coleoptera; family Scarabaeidae; genus Melolontha; species Melolontha melolontha. The sequence goes on along the minus strand of OW285240.1, from coordinate 23,734,125 downwards.
CTGACAGACTCAAAGTGACCCAGACTATACCGCAGCGCTGCGATCGCACCGGAATTTCCACTCCTCTGCTCACTAGATGAACTTACTTATTTTACGAATCGCCCTCGTATTTTCACATTTGACATTTTTTTATTTACATCATAATATACATACAGGGTTAGTTAAAAGTATGGAGACGGCAATTTATTGTCGTTAATATTCATTTTAGGGATTTATGTTCAATATAAAAGTTTGTTGGGATATTTTGATCTACATTTGAGAATATTTGATTTTTTTTTTCTTCAATTGTTTTTTAGTTACGCCTGTCCGCGCATTTTTTTTAAATGAGAACTAGTAAATTTTACTCTACCATTCGATAGAGGTTTTTTTTCTCTTTACAATAATATTTTTGTTTTTTTTAAATTCATTTTAATAACTTTAAGTGTTCAAATTGTCGTCCATTAGTAATTTGACAATTAGCCAATCGATTTACAAAACCCCGAACAGAGTTCTGTAAAAAATCTCGGGGAATTTCTTGTATCGTTCTGGTAATTCGGATTTGTAAATCTTCGACGTTATCGGGCTTTTCTTTGTAAACTTTGTTTTTTACGTATCCCCAAAGAAAAGAATCTAAAGGACTTAAATCTGGCGAACGGGCAGGCCATTCAATGGTTCCTCGTCTTCCATTCCATGTGTGGGGAAAACGTTGTCCAGATATTGACGAACATTTACACCATAATGTGGTAGGGCGCCATCTTGCAAGAACCAGATACTGTCATTGGGCAGGTGTTCATTGTTTTCATCAGGATAGAGCGTAGCACTAGCAGGTATTATTTCATTTTGCAATAACTGCAAATACAGAGCCGAAGTTAAATTGCCATTGATGAAAAAGGGACCGATAATATGACCGCCTAGAATGCCAACCCAAACATTAACCTTTTGGGGGTACTGCGTATGGTGCTCCAAAAACCAAGAGGGATTTTCCGATGACCAGTATCTGCAGTTATGTCTGTTTACTTCACCGGTAAGGCAAAAAGTAGCTTCGTCTGAGAAAAGAATATTGTTGACAAAATTTTCATTATTATTGCAAATATTTAACATTTCTCTAGAAAATTGTAATCTCCTATCAAAATCATCTTCCGTTAACTCGTGTACAAGGTGTACCTTACAAGGTTTATACTTTTTACTTTTTAAAAACGACACGATCGATGACTGTGAAATATTGAAATTGGCCGCGAATTGATTGGTTGATAAATGGGGATATTCAGATACAGCCAATAAAATATTCAGTTTGTTATCATCGTTTTTTTGCTGTTCTAGGTCTACCACTCCTTGGCAAATCTTTAACGCTACCCGTTTGTTCAAAGCGTCTTAAAGTTTTACCAGCAACGGATTTAGAAATTGGATTTCTATTTGGATGAATATTATTAAATAAATTACTAACGTCTTGTAAACTTCTGCGTCTATCTCCATAACCCAACATCATAAGTATTTCAATTCGTTCATGTTCACTTAGACTCGCCATTGTTAATATTAACAGCAACAAATTGCACAAATGAATTATTTCTGTCAAAGATTTGACGTACACAATAACCACTGATAAAATTATGTCGCTCAAGTTTGTTTATCGCTACGCTTCTGTCTATCTGCGATGTACCGAACATCTGTTAAACACATGAACCGGCTTTTTCTTAAAAAAAAAAGTTTTTAAAATGAATTTTAAAAGAATAAAAAAAATTTTGTACAGAGAAAAAAAACTATCGAATGGTAGAGTAAAATTTACTAGTTCCCATTAAAAAAAAATGCGCGCACTGGCGTAACTAAAAAAAAATTGAAGATAAAAAAAATCAAAAATTCTCAAATGTAGATCAAAATATCCCAATAAACTTTTATATTGAGCATAAATCCCTAAAATGAATATTAACGACAATAAATCGCCGTCTCCATACGTTTAACTAACCCTGTATATATACACTCGGGTGCAAAAAAAAACGGGCCACTTAATTTTTTTTTTAAATCGACTGTTTATTTGTTATTTTCGCTTTTAGTTTATATATTTGATTTTCTATCGAAAAATGACTTCCTCCTGAACTATTTAAAATACAGTATATTTATTCTAGTCTTAATAAACAATAACACAAACAAATAAAAAGTATGTGTATACTTAGCAAAATTTATGTTGTCAACCATCCATTTTCGAGGTACAGAAAACGAAAATTAATTGATTTTTTGAATGCCAATTTCTGCCATGTATTCACTGACGCATCTCACTGAATGTGGTCTCGCGTTATGTTGCATCAGGACAAAGCCATCAGAACGTGGTGCGGTTAAATCTTAATTTTCAACATGTATTGACAAGTATTGTTCATTTAAAACCAGAATAAGTATCTAACATATTCTTGGGTCTGTTTATAGACCAAGAGGAAGTCCTTTGTCGATAAAAATCAAAAGAGTAAAATCACAAACAAACTTAGCCGATTTTCAAAAAAATTGTAGGTGGCCCATTTTTTCTGCATCTGAGTATATGTATATTCCTATATTTAGTATAAAATACTCGGAAATAGTTATATATGAAACATATTTGGAAATAGAAGTTAAATCTACAGACATTGTTTATTTAATATACAATTTGTTCTGAGTAAAATAACGTTGATCAATAAATTAATCAGAATTTAAATGAACTATTTAGAACGAAACATGATTAGTTTTTTAATTTACTTTACTGGTAAAGTAAATTGCACCACCCTAAGACAATATTTATTTTAACCTGCTCACCCTACCTTACCTAATATTAAGCCAGCAAGATATAGACATAGCTTTTTTGTTTTTCATCAAATTTATAGTTGGTTATAAGTCAGGAGTTAAGTAATTGGTATATGATAGAATAGGAGTACATCAAAAAGTGATATATTATCCTATCCTGAAGTTCATTTTAATACCTGGTCGAATATGGTTCCGCCTATCTTGTATACTCAAGGTTCCAAAACAGAAAATGGTGTTGGAGGCGGAATATATGGACTCAAAGAAAGGGCGATGATTCAAGTGAGCCTAAGTAGAAATATTACGATTTTTCATCATTGCGTTGAATATATTAACAGACAGGATCACACGAATAGCACCGTTGTCATTTTGTAGGACAACCAAGTTGAATTTAGTACTTAACTTAAATCAAAATTTATACGGAATTGCGTGTGTCCTAAACGAGCTCACTGATGACAAGAAAATGACACCAGCCTGTGTTCTGAGTCTCAGGTCTAGTGAGAACAGGCCTCGTCTATAGCTTTCATAGGACCGAAGCCGTCCCGTTTAATTTCAAAACAATGGAGTCATGAACAAGTAGGCTGAAAATCGATCTAAGGAAAGGTGGAGAAACTTCTCAGGTTAAAGTTAGGCAAAACAGTTGTTTAGAACATCTTCGCCTAACCTTACAACGGGCCTATTGAATAGAGACAGAAAGTCTGTTAAGTTAATGGTATGCTTATTGACAGGGCATTGTAAGCTCAACAAACATATGAATAATATGGGCTTATCATAAGAAACTGTATGTAGATTCTGTCAAGACGAAAGAACTAAAAAACTCCTCCTCTAAGCTTAATGACAAGAATAGGGCTAGAGGTGGTACTTCAACGCGATATGAGAAACCAAAATAGGCCAAGAAAGGTTTTGGTAGATTAGGCGGTATGGCCACCTCAAGTAATCTAATCTAATCTAGTTAATCTGGAAGGATAAATTTTAGTCGTTCACTTAGGCTGGGTTATCTAATTAATAAATTACCAAATATATCAGAAACGTAAAAATTGTAAAATTGTGTGGTTTAAGCACAATAAGTCACGTACTTTTATATTTGTTTCCTTCCTGAAGTCGTTCTTAATAACAAAGTTATTTGAAACATACTTGAGTAAGTAAAATCTCACCAATTTTGTATAAAACAAAAACATTTTTAAGAACATAAAATGTTATTAAAAATTGGATGTGGAGAACACATTACAAGTTCAAATATTTGTGAAAGTATCTCTTCAGAGATGTAGATACGTATTTGATATTACTACAAAATCATCACTACGCCACCATTGGAGAGATACTTCCACAATTAATTTTGGCGTTCGTCAATGAAAAGTGGTGTATGTTCTTCTACGGTCTCTGTCTTAATAACTTCTATAATATAGCAAGGTTATTGAATTGTGAAAGTATGTCTCTAGTGGTGGCGTACTGATACTTCTGTAGTAAGATGAAACACGTATCTATGTCTATCGCGAGATACTTTCACAAATATATGAAATTGTATATTTTATATTATTAAAAATATTAAATAAAATAAAACAATAACTTCGCTATGCCACTTTATTCACATGTAATAGTGACCGCGGTTTCGACATACAATGTCATTATCAAACTGCAAAAGTTACAGGCCTACATAGATCTTATAAATGACACAAAAATATATGGCGTTGGTTTATGATGTTATTTAAAATTACTACTATATACTTAGCTATTATATACAACATTGGAAAAGAGGTGTATATATAAGATCCAACTGGTCGTTAATAATAATATCTATTGTGTTGTTTCCGCTTTTAAAAATTTCAAGTGACTCTTAAAGATTTAATTTACGACCTTTCTCGGCCAAATGCAATATTTTATGATGACCAAATGTATGCCTTTCTGTAATAAGATGGTTTGCGAATGTTGAATCTGTCTTCTTTAGTTTATATGACCTCATGTGTTCTTTTACCCGTATAACGTATATAAGAAGACAGATTAAACATTCGCAAACCATCTTATTACAAAAAGGCATACATTTGGTCATCATAAAATATTGCATTTGGCCGAGAAAGGTCGTAAATTAAATCTTTTAGAGTCTCTTGAAATTTTTAAAAGCGGAAACAACACAATAGATATTGTTCTTAACGAACAGTTGGATCTTATATATACACCTCTTTTCCAATGTTGTATATAATAGTTAAGTATATAGTAATAATTTTAAATAACATCATAAACCACCCCAATATATGTTTGTGTCATTTACAAGATCTAGGTAGGCCTGTAACTTTTGCAGTTTGATAATTACAATGTATGTCGAAACCGCGGTCACTTTTACATGTGAATAAAGTGGTATAACAAAGTTATTGTTTTATTTTATTTTATTACTTTCGAAATGAATTACCACAAAGTTACGGCTACCAGTATTAATTTTCTTATTAAAAATGTCTTTATTACTAGTAGTGCTTTTGTTACAAAGTATAATGTGTGTGTGTGTCATTTACGAAATATTAAATCAAAAGTAACAGCCCAAATTGTTAAGTATTTGTTTAATAGTTTTGTAGTGTTTGAAATTGTACTCATATGTTCCAAAATATGCTACAAAAATAAAATAAATTAATTAATGAACCCATTTCTGTGATGGAAATTGTTTTAACAAATAAGAAAGCAATATGTGTGCGTGATGTTAAAATGTAAGTTCATGCATAATATTAGTTGGAACTAAATGAATACGTAAACAATGAGTTCGTTAATTGCAAAGCTTTCGAATCATTTCGAACACAAGTTACTTCAATCAATCCTATGTAAATTTCTGACATAAACAATGCGAATCGAAATCTCAGGCGGGTTTACGCGTTTAAGTCAATTCATTAAATTTATCGGCTTGAATTGACAAAGCCGGGTTTGAACTGAATTTTATATCAGCGAAAACAAAATCGATTGATGTGAGAAATTGACCAGTTTTGTACCTCACTGCTTTTATTTATATTTAATGTTAATTTATATGAACAATTAAAGATAATATAAATAATTTTGTATATAACTATTAAATGTAATATCATTAACATAGTCTTAGCAATGAAACAAGGGATAAACGACGTATTTAGGAGACTTATATTAAGGTGTACAAATTAATTTGGTTAGTGAATTAGAGGAATTAAATTCCGTGTTTATTTGGTAATGTTGACATAGCCTGGCTCAAAAGCATAGACATTCTAATCGTGAACGCAAAAATAATAGCTTCATAATAATCCTAGAACGAATTTAAAAGAGCATGCATCTATGTAGTGTTAAAACGAACGCAGCTCAGGCGGGAGTGCTAACAAAAAGAAGAAATTATTTAAAATAAATAAATGGTGTGTATTACTGCTGTGTGTATTAAGCTGTAGCCAGCTTATAGCCAAACGGAACTTACATTACTAATGGTCATCGTACTATATACAAGTGTCCCGTATCTTTATATTCAAATTTTAGGAGTCTAAAGTAGACTTCATTTCAAGTAACAAAATCGCAAAACTTGTATATCCATTTTTATTTGATTCAAAATTACAGATCTATGAATGTGATTGTCAGATTATGAAAAAAAAGTAATCCTAAAGTCAATACAAACTGATTTTATTTAAAAAAATTTATACGATTTAATAACAGGCCTGTAATTGTTAACGTCGCATAATAAAATGTCCTAAAATAAATAAACACGTGTCGTAGTGCATGCAGTAATTTCTTGGAGATCTACAAAAAAGAGTACTGGAAATTTATTTATGATAAAGAAGGTTCTTACTTATTTTGTAAGTGCTGAACCATGAATATCATACAATAAACAAATGTTCAGATGACTGTTAACGTTGCATTTATTAATAAAAGATTACAGTTCATACAACAGCTTATTAGTGAGTGGACACGTTTTCTTTATTCAAAATACCTTACCGCTTTTCTTCTCAAGAGTATGCGGGCATGCATTTTGTGTATGGCTACTTTAACGGCAGTGCACGTCAAGCAGTTATTGAATACCGACATCGGTTGCCCGATAGGCGCATTCCTCATTACAAAACGTTTCTAGAAGTACACAGACAATTTCGGGAATGCGGACAGCGTGATTATCTTTTCGACCGAGGAGTAAATTTGCCAGCCGACTTAGAGGAAGAAGTAGCTATTGATACAAGGGATCCAACTCTCAGTGTACGTTGAATCGCCGGACAACTAGGAATGCCGCGAACGACAGTTTGGCGAATTTTAAAACGTATATATCACTATCGCAGGGGACACGGTTTGCTTGAGGCAGACCACTATGCTCGTCTAGCTTATTCTACCTGATATTAAGACAGTCACGGCTTCATTTTAATTTCTGCAGAACAGTCCTCTGGACAGATGAATGCACGTTCACGAGAAGTGGTGTTACAAATCTGAGAAACCTACACAGGTCGTCATTAGAAAATCCCAAAGCTATACGCCCATCTAAATTTCAACATTAATTTTCTATTAACGTTTGGGAGGCTCTAATCGATGACTTGTTGATTGGTCCTCTCGTTCTTCCTGGGAGGTTAAATGCGGATAACTACCTTAAATTTCTTATTGACGAACTGCCAGGTCCATTAGAGGATGTCCCACTGAATGTTCGACGAGATTGGGCACCACCACATGTTGGAATTGCTGTCCGAAATTGGGTTAACGTCAATTATCCAAGATGGATTGGTCGAGGTGGTCTTGTTGCATGGCCACCCAGATCACCCGATCTTAATCTCCTTGACTTTTATTTATGGGGGTACATGAAAAATTTAGCCTTCGCGCAAGTTTCGAACACAAGAGAAGAGTTGTTCGACCGTATTCACCTGGTTGCCAAGCAAATCCGACAAAACAGGTATGAAATTCGGATAAGTACTTCTTCTGCTGACTTACAGGCACAAGCCTGCATTCAACAAGCAGGTGGACATTTCGAAAATATTATTAATTGAATTTTTTTTTAAATAAAATCAGTTTTTATTGACTTTAGGATTACATTTTGTTTCATGATCTGACAATCACATTCATAGATCTGTAACTTTGAAGCTAATAAAAATGGATATACAAGTTTTGCGTTTTTGTTACTTGAAATGAAGTCTACTTTACACTCCTAAAATTTAAAATAACGATATGGGACACTCGTATAAAGTAGAGTAGAACAAAATGACATACTTACTAGTACGTAAGAACCTCCTATTTCTGAAAATCATATTTTCAAGCCGACTTCTTTCTGTTTACTTAATAAGCATATCTAATTTTAATGTTTCATAATAACATATTTGGTGAAATAAACACTTTTGATAATCTCTGATAATCTCGATGACCAGCAGAAGTTCTTCTTCGAAACTCAGTGGGGTTTGTTTTTCTCTATTTGTTGCTTCAATACATCAAAACTATTTATGGTGTCGCATACGTGGGCGTTAAGATAAAAATAATTACGAACACACATTTTTTTTCTGGTGTTTTATTTGATAATTTGGTTTATTTTATGAGACCGTATAGGGATAAGAATGAATGCCGCAAAAAGAACAAAAGTGCTTTAAGATAAATTTATCAGGGACATAAAATGACCAACGCAATAAAATCGAGGCGCCCTCGGCATATCGATTTCTCCGCGATATTGGAAAGTTTCACTTTCAGGAGCCCTAAATCTTTACCTTATCCACTGTTTGCTACTTTATTAGTCGCCTGCTTCGACTTTGCACCTTTTGATCTTCTTATTTCGTAAAATACGCAGGGTATATATTTTGAGCATTCTTTTATTTCTCTAGCACGGCTAATATATGCATTGCACGCGACTATTTTTTAGGTTATGTATGGTTTTCAATAACGCGAACCGCTTTCACAAAAATACAGTGTTCCCAACTTGCGGAACACGCAATTAAAATTTAATCCACGGAAAATTCAATTTAACTCCTCCGAAATGGGGGAAAAATTTCTCTGAGGAATGCGACCAATAAGGTCCCACTCCTTCCATCGAAATGGATCACCGTCGATAAAGGAAATTTTTTTATTATTTAGGAGGGTTGGATTGAGTAGGTTATTTCATTAAAAGGCAGCTTATATATTACGATGTTCGTGATAAAATGATGTAAACGTGATATATTTCGAAAATGTATTAAAGTGAGCCATGCCATTAACATTTTAGTTGAAACATATTATTTGGAAGTAATTATGTAGGCAAAATCGCTAATTATATTATATTGTTTGTATTTGATGTATATTTATGTGTTACAGCAATCATGATTTTCCTTTATTTTGATAGGTATCGAATATTACAACAATTACTGTCATTTACTAAACATGTTGCAAAAATTTAAGCAAACGTTATATAATTATTAACAAATACTACCACGTTGTGAAATTAAATACGTGTATTAGCAATGAAAGCAGAATGAATTAAAAATTCATACACAGTTACAGTTTATTTCAAATTATAAGAATATAACTTTGAACGGCTTTAATGCTTTTATTACACCACCTTCTATGATGATTATTATTATACCTGGTCTCCTTATTGAACGGGTACGGTTTACCTATTTGCAACGTATGAATCTAGGGGCCGTATTGACTATAAATTAGGGCCCTATAATATAATAATAAAACGCTGTTAATTTCAAGTGTATAATAAAAAATATCTGTACATTGGGTTTATATACAAAGAAAAAATTACAAATCGTATGGCAACATGTGTAGTGGATACATACAGATATGTAAAGCTAATTTATTTGTAATACACAATAAAATTTTTATGTGTCACCGCATTTCATAAATAATCAGTGATTGAGTCGCCTTGCAAATCGGTGTCTGTGTCTGAATCGTATTGCAAATTTATAATCAAAGGTGCTACTATTTTGTACATGCGCATATATTCGTCCTCTTTTGCTATTGCGTGTTTAACAGCATTTTTCCAATTTACAGCAGTTATATGTTCCATAGCATTCTTTATGTGTGTTACACTGCTTTCACTAAATTTCGGTGTTTGATATGCATGTCTTATGGTATTTTTCAGTTGGGCCTATATCAATTCAATGGGATTGAAAATGTAATGGTATGGTGGTAAACGCAAAATTGTATGTCCTGCTTCTTTGGCTCTGTTATCCACATAATAATCCTTTAAATATTCTTTTATCTTCATCACCTCTATTAATTGTTTTTTTGTATAATGATCCTCATAATATAAATCATTTCCTTCTAAAAATGTTTTAATATCTTTCTTATTATTACCTTTTGTAGGAACTTTGGTTTGCTGTCGGGAATGATACGGAGCGTGGTCCATCACTAACGCACTATCTTTAGGTAAATTTGGCAGCAGAGTGTCACAAAACCATTCTTCAAATAAAGATGAGGTCATATCTTCATGGTAATCTAAACTTGAGGATTTAACATTTTTAGCAGAAAATAGCGGCTGTCCGATCCATCCTTTTTCTGACCCAGCATGAAGAACGATTATTCTCTTCCCTCTCGAAACCGGCGTGTCCAACTGACACATACTTGAACTATCCACCCAACCTTTGCAAATTGTGTCATGGGTGTCATACCACGTCTCGTCTAAATAACATAAATCGTCCTTCCTGTCTATACCATCTAATTGCCCTTAAGTATTCATATCGAAGTTTCTGAAACCTCGGGCTTTCCATAATTGTACGACGTTTGTCTATAGTGTCAAACTTAAAAGCAGCTTTCTTTAGCGTCCGTCACAAGGTTGCTTTAGAACACTGAATATTTATGGGCTCATCGCTGATTCTTTTATGTAAGCAGTCAAGTGTAGATACAACATTTCCTCTGTAGAAGGAGTATACTTGCTACCTAATAGTATCAATTTCATACTCTTCAATTTTTCTCGGTGCTCCTTTGTCACTTCTTTGCTTTCGATGCCCTGCGTTATTCTTAATTATTTTATATATTGTTCCAAAAGGCACCTTTGTTAATTGCGACGTTCGTTGAAAGTTCTGGGTTTGTAGATCATTATTGTCTTCCATCAGGGTATGATAGATATTGAAAATTATCTGTTTTGCATCTTCTGATATATGCTCTCTCTGTCGTGCTCCAACAGTATTATCACTATCCACATCATAATCACTAATACTTTCAGCAAAAGATCGACACATGTTCGTTAAGTAAAGAGAGAAAAATCAAATATGTATACAGCAGTAAAGATTAACAATAAATGATAAATAGACTCAATATTAGATGTAATATATACCAACTCTCCTAACTATGTTTACTTAAATTTTGTTTAATAAATATAAGCACTTATTTCATCTAAATTGTAATTTAATGACTATTTAACTATATATAATAACTATATATTCAAATTAACCACTGTTGGTACTTATATTATTATTAAATTTTATTTCACCTAAATTGTAATTTAACGACTATTTAACTATATATAATAACTATATATTCAAATTAACAACGGTTGGTACTTATATTATTATTAAATTTTATTTCATCTAAATTCCAGTAATTACAATTTACTTAAATTTTGTCATCACGGACCTCAGCAGTTTGTTTGCCAGGTAGTTATTGCTGCAGGTGGTAAAATAAAAGCATTAGAGCCGTTCAAAGTTATATTCTTATAATTTGAAATAAACTATACATACATTTTAATATCACAGTCGCAGCATCTCTGCCTTTTTAATACAGAATAGCAAATCGATACCATTTATTTTTATAATTTTTTGAAGGTTATTTACACCACTCTTTTAATTTAAAATTTTTTACTTTTTACAAGTACACAGTATAGCTATAAAATGCAAAAATCTTTGGAAATCCATTGCGGAAACAAACATTATTGTACCGTACAATGAATATCACGTCCAGAACAATATGCCGCAGCATTGCAGAAGATTTAAATGTGCGTTTACAGAAATAATAAACACAATCTTCTAACACCAGCACATTTGCAAATCTCTCCAGTGCCTATGATACTGTCTGGAAGAATGTAATGATTTTTAAATTCCATTAAATTGTCCCATGTTCTAAATTGGGCAAACTTATCCATAAAATGCAGAGCGATCGCCGAATCATAGTTTGGTTCTGGCTCTTCTAATGTTCAACATTTACACATATGATCTTCCGCACACAAAATCAAGAAAATTTCTACATTCCTACAGATGGTCTGGCGTTATGCACACAAAACAAGAAATTAGAGAATGGAGAATTTCAACTTGCTGAAGATCCGCAACCTTTAGACGAATATTATAAGAAGTGACGCTTACAACCAAATCCTTCAATATCCGAATCAAGTGCCTTTCATTTGGTAACAAGGAAGCCAACAGAGAGCGGTATCCTTAATTTGGTGGTAGTCGCATCAACCACAACTCCCACCCTAAATATTTGGCCGTAACGTTAGACCTGTCTCCAACATTCAAGCTGCTCTTCTATGAAACTAGTCAAAAGCTGAGGACCAGCAATAACGTATTACAAAAACTTCCTAGCAATTCATGGAAGAGAATGGGGATACTTTGTAAACGGCAGCCGTTGCACTGGCTTACTCTCCTGCTGAATACTGTACTCCTGTTTGCTATTGAAGCTCTCACACTAATCTCATAGATGCTCAACTTAAAGAAACAATGAGAATCGTCACCGGTACTGTTAGATCAACTTCTAGTCTTTGGTTACCGATTCTTTCTAACATTGCCTCGCCAGATGTCAGACGTCTCACTGTAGCACAGAAAGAATGAGCTAGGATTTCCACCAACATTGATCTTGTACACGATAATTTGGATAGCGTCCCTATAACTTGACAGAAATCTAGAAGACCGATTTCGCTAGATACGGAAGTTTAGTATCTCATCGATGTGAATGATTGCTGGATAGCCCTTCTCGAACAGCACCCTGAATTAAAGAATATAGATTTAATCTCTAATCCTTTATAACTTCTGCTACCACGTAGGTAATGATCTCAATTAAATAGGTTCCGCACAGGCCATGGAATGTCCATCTCAATGCTGTAAAGATGGAAACTAGCAGATACCAGTCTTTCCGACTGAGGAAATGTGGAATAAATTATAGCCCACATAGTAAACGGCTGCCCTAGAAGAAGTTTTCCTGGTGTCATCTACGAGCTGAGCAAGACAGTCCCTGCAACAATGGACTTGTTGAAAAATTTAGTAGTGTATAGATTATTATTACGATCCTTTTTTTGTTACAAAAGTGATTTATACACTAATATGATTTGTATTTCTTTTATAATAAATAAATAAATATCGGCCCTAACAATTGAAAAGCAGAAGTTGTTAAATCGCTGCGGAAAAGAGGGCATGGAAAAATTTTATTCTTGGATGAGAAAATCTTTACAATTAAAGAAAAAAGTTCTTATTGACGGAATGATAAGGTGTATGCCCTAAGTTTTCTACAAGCCCGGAAGATCATTACGATGGTTCAAATGGTCACCAACCGGTTTCCTGCGAAGAAATTTATTTTATTTGTTTTGCGAGATTGGAGTAAAAAGAGTGAAACTATGGTTGGAAACGAGGATTCAGCACCCGCTCACAAAACGGAAACTCATATCATAATTAAAGAGTAAAATTATATTCAAAATGAGTAAATTGATAGATTAATCTAATGGAATACAGAATTTATAACTATCTACAAAAAGAAGTTTAAAATTTGTTAGATCTTTGAAGGTAAACATGTATATAAAAGAAGTCGTGGCAAAACAGTGATTTATTTTCTAAAACAGTCATTGAGACGCCTCATTAGAATACTATGATAAAGCAAAGAACTGCAGCGAAAAAAGCAGAAAACTATAGTCACTATTTTTGGGGAAGTAACAGCAATTTAGTATAATAAAAATGTGAGAAATTGTATAGTTTCTGCGTACTACTTCATGATAATTTAATGATACGTGCAGTGGTACATAATGTGAGGGTAATTCAAATTTCACATGCGCTTTATATTTTTCTGAATATAATTGAAGAGATACTGCGAAGGGATGTTATATTAATCAGTAGACATGTCAGATAACGCCAGAAACTGCAGCTTGATTATGTCAATACTGTCAGTTGTATTAACAATGTCATGCAATAATTTGTCATATTCTGTTGCACAACGTATAACGCGACTGTTACATCAGAGACTTCATAAACGGTTTCAAGAAAAGGGTTTATGACTCAGGCAGTCTTTGAATGGTGTAAATCCTTCCAGGATTGTTGTAAACACGTGTTGAACTGCTACGCGTTCAGCGTCTGCTGTGTATATTGGAAACATTCAAAAAGTTTATCAACTGATCCGGAGCAATAGGTGAATATCTGTGAAAGAATTTGCTATAACAGTAAACACTAGTGTTGGTAATGTTCACATTATTGTCCACGGCAAGCTTAAATTTAGTAAAGTTAGCGCCAGGTGGGTTCCAAAATGAGAGAACTGGTTACATCATTGTATCCCCGAAAGCAAGAATATTAGCTTGAATGGCGTCACTCAAACGCACCTCCGCCCAAAATATTCACAACACAGTCACCAGCTGGCAAAGTGATGGCGTCTTCATTCTGGAACGCTATTGGACCAATTAACGTAGATTTTCTTGCTGAAATAAAAACGATTAATTCAGCTTATTACAGTGATCTAGAGAGGTTAAGCTGGCCATATCAACAAAAAGGCGCGGTTTCTTAATCAAGGACGTTATTCTCCTATACGAAAACGGACGTCCGCAGATAGGTTATATAACGAGCAATATATTGGCTGAATTGGGTTGGGAAGTACTGCCTCATTCCCATACAGTTTTTATATATTAAGTAGATTATAATCTGGCAGTTATATATTAAATTTTAATCTTTCATTACCTACTATAAATTAATTCAAAAAGGAAACTGAAAGTATTTTGCAAATAAATAAAACACACATAAGATGTTTTAGATTTACACTTTATTAATAAAATAATGACAGCTGTTTCGTTAAAACAGTAGCTTCTTCAAATTCAACTAAAGACTAAAGATACATACAATATACAGCGTTAAATCAGGTAGTTGACCCATATTAAAATTCTAGGAACTATTACATTTATATTTAGCTTTTTGAAAACTATACTTGGGTCAACTACCTGATTTAACGCTGTATATTGTATGTATCTTTAGTCTGAAGTTGAATTTGAAGAAGCTACTTTGTTAGCGAAACAGCTGTCATTATTTTATTAATAAAGTGTAAATCTAAAACAAACTTATGTGTGTTTTATTTATTTGTGATGTGGATTTACATCAAGCAAAGGTCGAAACAATGAAAGAATTGAAAGTATTTTGTATGTTCTTTAAAAGGAAGTTGTTCAAACAATGATATATATTAATGTAAATTTTACAAATGTCAAAGTTTATTTATAAATTGGAACCTTATGTAAAAAGGGACCTTTCAAAACTATCTAAATAATGTTTGGAAAATAATTCTAATTGGAATGTCATTAGTAAAATTAATAATCTTGGTACAAAATTTTGAAATAACCGGTAATTCGATATATTAAAATTCAATAACAAATTAGATTCAAAAATTTAAATTGAGCTAGACATGACCTGTGAAAAACATATGAAGGTCTAGAATTATAGTCCTTGTGGGAGAATTGAAATTTTACTCAGACGTAAAATTTCTCCGTGTGATAAAATATCAGTAAATTACTGCGAAAAATAAATAATTGTTAAAATTAAATGTACTTACTTTAATTATTCATCCAGAAAATAAATTTAATCCAATGTATCAATATCTGCAGAGATATTTACTTCTAATTGAGAACTCCAAAAAGGATTTCGGACCACCAGGTCGTAGAAACACTTTTCCAAATTAAAATACTAAGTTATATAATTCTTCCGAAACTAAAATTATCATATTTATTGCTTTCTGGAGAAAATATCACAGTTTATCGCAAGAAATTAGTTCAAAATAATATTGCCAGTTTATTCTCTTAACTATTGTATCCAGCCCATTAGCCAAGTTCATCCACTACAACCATCGGAATCATCGTAAGAGCTTCCGTAAAAGCTTATCATCTTTATAGAAGTAACGTGATCTTGCATAAAAAAACACTGGACCATTTTTAAAAGAAAAAGAGAAAAGGTATCAATGTACAGAATATTAAATATCTTTCATTAACGTAATTTTCATTTAATATAAACAAAAAGAAAGTTCGAATCTCTCTAAAACAAATAAACTTCAATATAATTGACAATAATTGATAATATAAGTGACAGAAGGATATAGTGAGTAGTCAAAAGTGCTGTTTATCGCGGTATTTAGTAGTTTTTCAACATTTCTATCGGAAACCACTTGGTCGTGTGTGTTCCAATTTCTTTTCGACGCAAGACAATTTACCCTATTATAGCTGAGTTTTTTCCACGATGTTCATGTGGCATTGTTTCTCTTATTATAATTTATTTTTACCACATTCCCTTTTTTTTCTTTCGTGAATTTTAAAGGGTGCAAGCACAAGGCCTAAAGTTCAAGCACGAAGCATTAAATGCAAGCACGAGGCATTAAATTTATGCACGAAGCCTAAAATTCAAGCACGATGTGTAAATTTCACGCATGAGGTAGAGAATTCCTTGTATGGATTTTATATTTAGTCTTTTGGACACAAAATTTCCTTGGTTGAGTCTCATGTCAATGGATTTTGGTGTACAAATCATTGGGTAGAAGCTGGATTGAGTGTATACCACTATTCAAACAGAGTGGTAAGCCGTTTCCAAGAAAGATATTAACTAATATGGGATCGTAATGTAACAGATCATTCATTCAATTAAGGTAGGTATTGCTTGTTCTATATTTTTCTGGAGACTATAGACAGTCAATCTAAACTCACTACGAAGAACTTGTTGGTGTCAAATGTAATACATATATTGTAATTTATAGTTTTTTGTTTAGTAAATTGAAAGCAATCGATAACCCTCATTTTCCTTATACAGGTTAGTCGAAATTACCGTAACGTACTAGGGTCATGCCCATTTTCTTTTCGGTGATTTATTGTTGTTAACGTATGATAGATTTCTAAATCTTAACTATTAATTATAACTTTGTAGAGTGATAGATACCAATATATGGTTAAACTTTATAGAATAATTTCATTGTTTCATTTTTATTATTACGATTTTAATTTGTAGATTGATTTCTTTCCTTAATATTTAATCATGTAGTTATTATGGTGAACGTACAAGAATCTCAATGTGAGATTTATCGAAAGATCCTTAGGTAAATTATCAATCGATTTATTATTTAGAGTAACCATACAATTTACTTACTTAAGCCTTAATGAATTAAATACTGAGACCTTATTGCTTTTGTTGTCTAACTTTTATTTTTCAAAATTAATTAATATACTTTTACTTTGCTATACTCTCCTACGAGCATTAGTCTTGCGCCTACTCACTTACGTTATTACTTAATCCAGATCTATCAATTTACCCCAATGACATGATTACCCCTGAGATCTAAGACTAAAGAAACCAACTCAGTTATAGAGGCGAGCGGTAGGGAGGGATCTTATTTTATGAGGGCGCCGCCATGTTTAATATACTTTAGCCGTCACAGTGAACATAGACACTGCCGATGGTAAATTGAATTAATCGAAGGTATCTAAGTATTTCATATACTTATACCAATAAAACAACAACAGTAACAATGGAGGATTTATTATAACGCCCCCAGAAAAACAACAAACAAATAGATATGGTACACCAGAATGTCAAAATACAGGTTACTCCAAGTTGGCTAATCACACAAAATTGTCAAAATCAAAATAATATTGAAAAGCTAAAAATTGAATGAATTCAAAATCCTATATATAAATTGAATCAAAGCAATAATTACGTTAAGTAGTGATATAATTTCTCAATAAACAAAGACATTTCTGGTCATGAGTAAAAGACTCACCCAGTATAGTGAATAAATGAAATTAATTAAAATGCAGACAATAAAGTGACTAATAGTTGAAGTTAAAATATATGCACATAAAATCAAGTGTTTTCGATAAGCTCTACAAATAAATCATATGATTTAAAAACGTAAGGTCAATGTCCGAAATTAATTGACCAATATGAAAAGCAATCATATTAAATGAGAATCTTAATCTAAGATTTGCATAAATAATTTATCAAAGATCTTGGATCCCTCATCGAGATGGATACACACTGTACTATATGCAACAATTAATTTATATATAACACACAAGTAATTATTTAATTTCGCAAATTTCAATTTACGAAGAATTTGTACAAAAGTAAATCTATCAAGATTAGCTCAGACTATCTCGTATATGCGGAAAATATATTAGTGAAAGTGAAAGGTTCGTTAATTTCAGTAGTAATAAAAAAATATATTACACTAATTAATCCAAATATTATGTTTTCGCCCAGTGTAGGTAGAATTTATTATTACGTAATCAAGAAAAACAAGTGAATAATTGATTAGGTTAAATATTTTTCATTGACAAGGCAAATCTATACTTAATTGTATAACATTCTGAAAAATTATATCTGCCAATTAAATGCTTCTAAATAATATATACTAAAAAAAATGTAATAACTAAATCAGTAAAATGGAGAATTAACTTTACGATTACCAAATTGAACAGAAACTAGGGTACATCACGTGTTAACACCTTATATCTGTGGCGTAAAAGTTGTGAATGAGTATATAAAATTTTATGCTCAACACTTACGTATTTTAATACGAACAAAAAATGAATTAATCAATTTACATACTTATATACATCAAATTTTACACAGGATAACTTTCCTTGTGCGAAATTGAATTACACCAAGTCTCGCCCTCAACAATTAAATAACAATGGTACTACCTTAACACGCGGTTATTGCAGGAAGATAAAAAAACAACGGGGATCTCGCGGTTCACCATAATTAACTGGAAATGTCAGCTGATCGGGTTTTAAATATCGGGCTGGAGCGGAATACGTCTTTCGCTTAATTATGGTTATACTAGACCCAAGCCAACTTCTCTGTAGCAAAAAAAGAAAGGGAAAATAAATAAGAAAACAAAATACCTTAGTAGGATAATGATGGCTTCTACAAGACATTCTCGATAATAACTCACCTTGTCCAACGATCTTGTGCAGTCTACAAAATGGCGAATTCACCACATGGCTGAAGAATACATCTTCTCTAATCCGTGAATATCCACGACAAAATAACGGTAGGACAACTTCCTCGTTGTTTCACCAGATTAATTAGAATTTATAAGCCGCTCTTACGAATCGATAACATTGTTTCATAAAATTCCAATTATTAAGACAATTTGTCACCAGAAAGCAATTAAACTAACCACCAAAACTTGAACAAGAGAAAAATGAGAGCGAACATTCTTGGACTCGCATTTTCATAACGGACAATTCCGACGTCATACCAAAAAGACAATATTTGGATGAATATTTTAATAGCCCTATATTTAAGTATTTTCGAAAAGTAAATCGACAGCAAAGATAACACAATACCAATTTACAATTACTTGTCTTTTAAATTTCACCAATGAAGACCCAAAATTATTAATTACTACATCTTGCTTTAACTTAAGTAAATACGCGTAGATGCCGCAGTTGTCCGACTTCAATAACGAAATCCTATAAATGAATTACTCTAATTAAATTCGATCTTCAAAAATTCCGTTAATTCTAAGTTTCTATTCTCAGTATAGATTTACACTAAACAGCATTGTTTAATTACAATATAAAAATACAGCTTCGATGACTTGCCATTACTTTCCATATTTGAACGTACTGTTGTACATATCGCTTGTACGTGTGAACCTAGAAACCATGCGCAATTGGCTTGACAGTGTTAAAAATCCTTAACCTGTATTTTGTAAACAAAAAATCGGAAAAATAAATTTCAAACAGTCCAAATGACTAAGGTATCTATAAAAGGACATCGAATTAATACTCTAATTTGATATGAATTACAGAGTGCCCAAGTACGATAATGTACTAGAAGAACTACGATATAACCTAACAAAACAAACGGTAGAGCGATACAATACATTTGTAAACCGAGGAATGTTGTAGTAATCTGGTAATTTCGTACAAAGCGACTACCAATATCTCGCAATTTACTTTATTTGTTTTTCTAGAGATAAATACAACCCTTTTATGCAAATAGCAGGAATTGTGTATTGTAATTTTTAATAATTCCTGTATTGGAGGTGGTTGATTATAGTTATGAATTATCAGATCAAGAAAGGGGATAAATTAGTGTTACAACTTATAAACCCTGACGAAATTCTTCAAGGAAAGCATGTAGATAGATCAAGGGAAGGCTAACCGTACATAAATATACATAGTTGTTCAAGGACAACTAACAAGTAGAACGAAAATCGAGGTAAGGTAAATTTAAGAACTTAGTAGTACGATAGATTAGTAATAATTATAGGGGATACTGAAAATATATAGGGGTCGAAATCGAAGTATAACAACAAAATTTTTGCATTACCAAACTAAACTTTTGCTAATGCAGAAAGTATAGTTTTACTTAGAAATGTGTAACAAATACGTAACAGTATATTAACACCACAAAAATTGGATGTAAGTAGATTTAATATAATGTCGCTCTCTTATCACATTTAACATTTAAATAAATTTTTAGTTTTGAAAAGGGTATATGTACATTATTGAAACGTCAAATTAAATATTGTTTCAATTACCCGGCCGCTACTCCAAAAAATATTACTTTTATATCCTATATATATATATATATATATATATATATATATATATATATATATATATATACATATATATATATATGGTAAACCTAATCAGTAGGCGATTAAAGGTCTGTATATTACTTCAAAATATATGTATTTAAAAAACTCTACATGTTTCGGCAGTTCGCCTTTATCAAGAGAATACAAAATAAAAATCAAATATAAATCATTTATATTTTGTATTCTCTTGATAAAGGCGAACTGCCGAAACATGTAGAGTTTTTTAAATATATATATTTTGAAGTAATATACAGACCTTTAATCGCTGATTAGGTTTACCATATCATACCAAGGTCACGAAGTTATTATACATATATATATATATATATATATATATATATATATATATATATATATATATAAGTAGACAAAGAGTCTTTGCCGTTAAAACAAGTATGTAAAATAAAAATTGTTGGGGAATCCAGCTCCAGCTACTTACGGTCAGAGCGCGGACCTTACCAACAAAGACCAGCCAAAAATTGTGAAATATTACAGATTTCCTTACATTGTGGGGGTGTCGGAGCGGCTCTCTAGGGTCCTCGCCACAGACGATATAAAATTGGGTTTTTATAACTACAATCCGTTGCGTACTCATTTTAGTAAAACTAAGGACTTGACACCTTTGCCTTTCCAGTCGAACGTTGTATATAGCATTCCTTGCAATGAATGCAACAAAGTTTATATAGGTCATACCTCAACTTGGTTAAAAACCAGACTTACCACACATAAGAGCGACGTTCGAACTGGGAAGAGCAGATGTGCTTTGTCCTCACATATGATCAAATACAACCACAACCCAAATTTTGAGAATGTTAAAATCCTCCAGAGAGTTAATAGTTTAAAATGTAGGGAGTTTTTGGAGATGGTTGAGATCAATAATAATCCTCACGCTATGAATTTCAGATCTGACACAAATAATTTAAGCGCAATATATGCCTTTTTACTGACTTTTTCTCATATCAAAAACTCAAGTCATCTAAATACACAGAATATTAACTCTATTGATGTCATTTAACACATTTGTCCTTCCACAATTTTTTCATATGATTATAATTTTAATTTTGCAATTTCTTTTTAATTAAGTTTAACCTGTTTGTAGCCTGCACATTATTGAAATTAAGCACGCAACTTTTGAACATCTGTATATATATCGTTAACCTTGACATTGCTTGTTTTTACCTACTGTACTTTTATCATAGGTTTTGCATATACGAGTATGACATTGGTTTCGAAAATTTAATACACTACCTTGTCGACACTTGAATTGTTAAAATGTAATTTAAATCAAGACAAGTAGTTCTTACTACGTGTGTGTTTCTTTTTGGATGTGTTTGTTGAAAAAATAATAATTTTTTAAATGGTTTTAATATGTAAAAACAATAAGCTTTTAAAGTAACAATTTTTAATTAATATAAAGTTTTATTTGTATTACGTGGACTGCTTGTTTCTCCATAGGTTTTGTTTTTTTAAAAATGTTATATCTCTCACAAAAAATTGTTTCGCTTTTGTAAGTATTAATCTTATAATTAGTAGACTAGATTAGCTAATGTTGTATTTTCTTTTGATTAAAGTGACCTCTGATGAAGCTCTAAATCTACAGAGCGAAATATAAGGTAAAAAATAAAGGACTCTAATTGACTAACTAAAGGTTTTTATTGCCGGATTCCCCAACAATTTTTATTTTACATATATATATATATATATATATATATATATATATTATAAATATTAATGATACACATAAACCCGCTTCTTTGTTTATAACTTTGTCTATTACCCGAAACAGATCCTAACATTAATCACGTCAACGATTTTATATGGCCGGAGGTACTCACGTTCAATCAGAATCGGTAAAGGTTAATGACGACTATCCATTCGATAAAAACGTAATTAGCACATTATTAGTTTCCGATCTGGTAATTTATAGGAACATTAGGCGGTACCTTGATTTCAGGGACGTATTTGATACAACTGTTAACACTTGGTAAAATATATTTCGAATTTAAACAGTATAATATAAGCAAAATTAAGTAAGATGGAAGATGAAAAGAATTTTTTAAGTCAGTCGTAATACATTGAAAATTTTATGTTAAAAAAAACCGAATATCTAAATCATCTTAGTACCTTAGAAATTTATTTAACCTTGGAGGCGATACTACCGTGATTAAAAAGTGGCGGGATTGATTTCTTCTCGATTTTCGGAATAAATCCACGTCTAAGAAGCAGTGCTTCTTATATCGACTCTGGTAAAGAATATTCCTTGCCACTTGCCACTTGCTACACTCAAATTAATAATTGCTGGAAAAAAAATTAGGTGCTTTGAACATGTCAAGGTCTAATGTGTTCGAATGGTATAGGATACTCAAAGAAGAAAGAGAATGCATTGAATACGAAGGGAGATTTAAGCGACTTTCAATATCAACTGATTAAAACCACGTCAAGAAAATAAAATATCCCGTACTTCGAAAGTGTCGCTTGACAATTAGTGACCTTTTAGATAATATTATGATTTCATTCAAGCAATATTAAAAGACCGTTTGGACTTCAGATACGTTCCATTTCAATCGATTACAAAAGCAATCAACATCTTTGAAAAAGAACGATGTGTCTGAATGTCTGTATAGATATTATTTCTGAGTACTGATATGTGATGAAATGCGTCATTTGCACGAAGCCGCAGGTCCAAAAAGCTGAAAGTGATACTGAAACTCTACTTTCAAAACTGCTATGCATATTGGGAATAAACGTTGGAATAAGTGTAGGTATTGTTTAGAAAGAGAGCTACTTTGAAGGAGAAATAAATACTTTAGGTTTTCTTTAACCAGTCCTGACACCTCTTGATAATAGTAGTACATACCACCAAACTCTATATTTCGGATTCTGAGTTAGATACTAACATTGTTAGCGTTTATACGAGGACGGATTGATATATATATATATATATATATCAATCCGTCCTCGTATAAACGCTAACAATGTTAGTATCTAACTCAGAATCCGAAATATAGAGTTTGGTGGTATGTACTACTATTATCAAGAGGTGTCAGGACTGGTTAAAGAAAACCTAAAGTATTTATTTCTCCTTCAAAGTAGCTCTCTTTCTAAACAATATCTACACTATATATATATTATATAATATATATATATAATATATTATATTGTTCTTCCTTTGGTTGGATTTGAATAGCGTAATTTCCGCAGCTTGAAACATGTGTTTGTGTAACGCATATTTTCTGTAGTTATTTACATCGCCTATTGTTACCTAAAAGATACCTTAATTAGGCATACGTTACTACGGTGTTTTAAATATCTCAATCTCCTCTTTGACATCGTACAAGCTTTATAGTTCATTTATAAAAATGTCTGTTTGGTATTATCAGTTAAGTAAGGTTAAAGTAATCCATTTTATTTACTTTGCTCTGCCATTTACACGTACATGTGTATGTGTGTGTGTGTGAAGTATGTTTTTATAGTATGGTAAATTATATATATATATATATATATATATATATATATATATATATAATTTACATTTAATCGTACACCAAGAGCTTTGTTTATTATATTGTTCTTCCTTTGGTTGGATTTGAATAGCGTAATTTCCGCAGCTTGAAACATGTGTTTGTGTAACGCATATTTTCTGTAGTTATTTACATCGCCTATTGTTACCTAAAAGATACCTTAATTAGGCATACGTTACTACGGTGTTTTAAATATCTCAATCTCCTCTTTGACATCGTACAAGCTTTATAGTTCATTTATAAAAATGTCTGTTTGGTATTATCAGTTAAGTAAGGTTAAAGTAATCCATTTTATTTACTTTGCTCTGCCATTTACACGTACATGTGTATGTGTGTGTGTGTGAAGTATGTTTTTATAGTATGGTAAATTATATATATATATATATATATATATATATATATATATATATATATATAATTTACCATACTATAAAAACATACTTCACACACACACACATACACATGTACGTGTAAATGGCAGAGCAAAGTAAATAAAATGGATTACTTTAACCTTACTTAACTGATAATACCAAACAGACATTTTTATAAATGAACTATAAAGCTTGTACGATGTCAAAGAGGAGATTGAGATATTTAAAACACCGTAGTAACGTATGCCTAATTAAGGTATCTTTTAGGTAACAATAGGCGATGTAAATAACTACAGAAAATATGCGTTACACAAACACATGTTTCAAGCTGCGGAAATTACGCTATTCAAATCCAACCAAAGGAAGAACAATATAATAAACAAAGCTCTTGGTGTACGATGATGTAAATACAATCTAGGTTTAGTACGTATTGAAATAAAAAATGCAGGAGCAATAGCTCTAGTTGATGACATTTCAAATATTACAGATAGCAAACTCTAAATAACTTACAAATCCAGTTCAAATAGATATTTATAGAGACTAAATTAAAGCATTAAACAAACCTCTGATGCACGAAAAGCAAATATCATATGATATACAGTATGACTGAAGTTTCCTTTTGTTTTTTTAGGGGATATATTCCAAAAAATTCAACAAATAAAATAGAAAATTTTTTTTCTACTATAAGTTGTCGAGTAACGCCAAAAAAAAATAATTTATAACAGCCCAATGTTTTCAAGTTTCACTGTACAAATTTCATATATAATAGGTCAGTAACCGATGAGTGGCCGTAACGATATGAAACTGTGTCAGGGTCAAATTTAATATGTGAGACTGCAGTTTACTTGGAATATGTGTTAGAATGAAATGCCCGGTTTATTTTCATACTTAGTGACGTCAACCAAAACAAATCGCGAGGACGAAAATTTTTTATTTAATATTCTCTTTACAGACGAAGCTACTTTTACACATGAAGGGACTTATAATCTGCATAATCTGCATCAGTGGGCAATAGACAATCCTCGTGCGGTCCTTCGTGTGCATAATCAACAGCGATTTTCGCTAAATCTATGGGCAGGAATAATAGATAACTTTATCGTCGGCCCGTTTATCCTCCCTGCTCGTGTTAATGGCCAAACTTATTTAGAATTCTTACAACATAATTTACAACCGCTGTTAGAAGATGTCCCGCTTAATATTAGATATCGGATGTGGTTTCAACATGATGGTGCTCCGGCACATTTTACACACACTGTTCGTAGACATTTAAATACTGTGTAGCAAGATCATTGGATTTGACGCGGGGGTACTGTCGCATGGCCACCGCGTTCTCCTGATTTAAATCCGCTGAAGTTTTTCTTCTAGGGCTATTTAAAACAACTGGTGTATGTGAATGAAATAGCTACCATCGATGAATTGCAAAATCGCACACACAACTCCAAACGTCGAGAGTTGTGTGTGCGAGTTGGTGGGGAAAACTTCGAACACCTGTTGTAGACATGTAAAGTACGTATTAACTATCCTAAAAATATCGTTTTTGTTACTACGAGTATTATTAATTTATATTTTTATTTTAAATTTTTAAATTAAAAAATGTTATTGTTTTTAACTTTGTTTTATGTTATTTAAGTTAACAAAAGGAAACTTCAGTCATACTGTATATATATATATATATATATATATATATCTCACGATATAAATTTAGTCATCCAAAAGTAACCGACAAGGAACCAAAATAATACAGGTAGGCTTAATCAGACGGTGTCAATATACCAGGCATTAAATATCTATAAACGTATATCCAAACATGACAGACGAGCTAACTCAGCTCGTAGCAGTTTGGAGAAGCGCATTGCACTAAATAATGATATGTGGAAAAATAATTACGTACCGTGGTAGTGCAATAAATTTACTTCATTTCTCGAGTGATTTCATTATTTTGTCTGCTCTTATTCTTATTTTATAGAGTTGAGACCTTATGTATCTATGCGCCTTCCTAATTTGTGAAAATATACTCTTTATTTTATGTATTAATTTTATAATTAAATTGATACCTTAATTTATCTAATATTTGAACAATGCAAATTGCAGTTTAATGCAAGCAGCGCAAAGAAACTATTCTTGGATTTTGAAATGAGTTTTACGGTTTCCTCGGACTAGAATGAAATAAGAACTTACAGCCGTTTATTTAAGTAACTACATATTGTTCATTATATTCAAGTAGACCGTGTTGATCTAGTGGATAGGTAACTAGATATGAATCTGATGAACCGGGTTCAATCCCTAGTGTAGCCAAGAATATTTATGATGTTTTTCCAGTCCCAGCTCGACTTAGGTTGACAAAAATGAACAACTGCAGGAAAAACTCTGAAGTAATAATAGGCGATGGGTCGTAACACTAACCCCGTTACCATTCTAGCGTACCAAGCGGCTTAAGTTGTTACAAGCCTACCATGTTACTACCCCAAGAGCCTGCAAGGCTAGAGAGAGAGACTATAATTACATATATTCTTCATTCTATTTGATTATATTTGTTAATGATCAGGTATAGTTTATTTCAAATTATAAGAATGTAACTTTGAACGGCTCTAATGCTTTTATTTCACCACCTGCGGCAATAACTACCTGGCCCCTCAATACGATTATCTTTTACGCAAACAAACTGCTGAGGTCCGTAATGACAAAATTTAAGTAAATTGTAATTACTGAAATTTAGATGAAATAAAATTTAATAATAATATAAGTACCAACAGTTGTTAATTTGAATATACCTATAGTTATTACATATAGTTAAATAGTCATTAAATTACAATTTAGATGAAATAAGTGCTATATAGATTAAACAAAATTTAAGTAAATATAGTTAGGAGAGTTCGTATATATTACATCTAATATTGAGCCTATTTATCATTTATTGTTAATCTTTACTGCTGTATACATATTTGATTTCTCTCTCTTTACTTAGCGAACATATGGCGACCTTTTGTTGAAAGTGTTAGTGATTATGATGTGGATAGTAATAATACTGTTGGAGCATGACAGAGAAAGCATATATCAGAAGATGTAAAACAGATAATTTTCAATGTCCATCATACCCTGATGGAAGAAAATAACGAACTACAAACCCAGAACATTCAACGAACGTCGTAATTAACCAAGGTGCCTTTTGGAACAATATATAAAATAATTAAGAATAACGCAGGGCCTCGAAAGCAAAGAAGTGACAAAGGAGCAACGAGAAAAATTGAAGAGTATGAAATTGATACTATTAAGAAGCAAGTATACTCCTTCTACAGAGGAACCCTTACCACCTTGTTGACGTTAGCCCCTGACCTATTTTAGGGGCTTTTGGAGCTAACTTGACTGCTTACATAAAAGAATCAGTGATGAGCCTATAAATATTCAGTGTTCTAAAGCAACCTTGTGGCGGACGCTAAAGAAAGCTGCTTTTAAGTTTGGCACTATAGACAAACGTCGTACAATTATGGAAAGCCCGATGTTACAGAAACTTCGATATGAATACTTAACGGCAATTAGAAGGTATAGACAGGAAGGACGATTAATATGTAAATTAGACGAGACGTGGTATGACACCCATGACACAATTTGCAAAGGTTGGGTGGATAGTTCAAGAATGTGTCAGTTGGACGCGCCGGTTTCGAGAGGGAAGAGAATAATCATTCTTCATGCTGGGTCAGAAAAAGGATGGATCGGACTGCCGCTATTATCTGCTAAAAACGTTAAATCCTCAAGTTTAGATTACCATGAAGATATGACCTCATCTTTATTTGAAGAATGGTTTTGTGACACTTTGCTGCCAAATTTACCAAAAGATAGTGTGATAGTGATGGACAACGCTCCGTATCATTCTCGACAGCAAACCAAAGTTCCTACAAAATGTAATATATATTTTTTGGGGATCATTATACAAAAAACCAATTAATAGAGGTGATGAAGACAAAAGAATATTTAAAGGATTCTTATGTGGATAACAGAGCCAAAGAAGCAGGACATATAATTTTGCGTTTACCACCATACCATTGCATTTTCAATCCCATTGAATTGATGTGGGCCCAACTGAAGAATACCATAAGACGAACAAATCAAACACGAAAATTTAGTGAAAGTAGTGTAACACATATATAACATAAATATGCTATGGAACATATAACTACTGTAAATTGGGAAAATGCTGTTAAACACGCAATAGCAAAAGAGGCCGAATATATGCGCATGTACAAAATAGTAGCACCTTTGATTATAAATTTGCGATACGATTCAGACACAGACACCGATTTGCAAGACGACTCAATCACAGATGATTTATGAAATGCTGTGACACATAAAAATTTATTGTGTATTACAAATAAATTTGCTTTATATATCTATATGTATCCACTACACATGTTGCCACACGATTTGCAATTTTTTCTTTGTATATAAACCCAATGTACAGATATTTTTTATTATATACTTGAAATTAATAGCGTTTTATTATTATATTATATGGCCCTAATTTATAGTCAATGCGGCCCCTAGATTCATATGTTGCAAATAGGTAAACCGTACCCGTTCAAAACGGAGACCAGGAAAATAATAACTATCATCACAGAAGGTGGTGCAATAAAAGCATTAGGGGCGTTCAAAGTTATATTCTTATAATTTGAAATAACCTATAAGGTTATTATACCATGCTTAGATAATTTTAAAATTACTGAAACCGCTGATTATATGATGACGCCAAGAATAGTGAGTATGATAAGTTCTGCGTAACTTCCTGCCTAAAATTTCTCAATTTTTACTATCTTGTGAAAACCTTGTAGGGTTTAGTTAAGTTTTTGTCAAAGCGCATTTCATTCCTGATTGTCAATTCCGGCTTCATCTAAAACATACAGTTGCTTGTAGTATTTATACAAATAAATAGTTTGCCCCCCGCGAGAATATTTATTAATATTTATTTAATACTTTATCAGTGTGAAAATTTTCTATGATGACAAATGAAATAATTGTCCGTGGTTATCCGCATCCAAGTAAAGATATAAATACAAAAGTATTTTTAATAATATAAAAAATATTATTAAAAATGGGGTGTGAAGAACACAATACAAGTTCATTTATGTATTTTTTAATGTATCTTCTCCAAAGACGTAGATACGTATTTCACATTTCTACATGTTCGTCGGTACGCCCCTGTTGGAGAAGAGACACATTCAAAACAAACATAACTACGTTACTATCTAGCCGAAATTATTCAGACAGAGCGTGAAGGAATATTCAGCGCTGTCTATATAATAACAGCCGAACTAGACGTGTTTTTTATAGTCGGTAACCACCGTATCTATAAAAAACTGTATTCTCGTGTCTTCACTACTTGTCGGCGTGAGCCGAATGTGTATATGACAACATAATTTGAAACATACTTGAGTGGGTAAAACCTCACTAAATTTGTATAATACAAAAGTATTTTTAATAATATAAAAAATATTATTAAAAATGGGGTGTGAAGAACACAATACAAGTTCATTTATGTATTTTTTTAATGTATCTTCTCCAAAGACGTAGATACGTATTTCACATTTCTACATGTTCGTCGGTACGCCCCTGTTGGAAAAGAGACACATTCAAAACAAATATAACTACGTTACTATCTAGCCGAAATTATTCAGACAGAGCGTGAAGTAATATTCAAGGAATGTTCTTCACACCCCATTTTTAATAATATTTTTTATGTTATTAAAAATACTTTTGTATTATACAAATTTAGTGAGGTTTTACCCACTCAAGTATGTTTCAAATTATGTTGTCATATAAAGATACAAATGTTTTTATTCCTTCTAAAGGATATTCCATCGGATAATTCATGGGTGAGCCTAACGTTTCGCTTCTTCTAAGTGTTTTTAAATGGCGAACGCTATTAACTTTTGTCAGAATTTTATCTTCTAACACAGAGTTTGACAATTGGTCTAAGCTATATCGTAGATATTCTGATTTTCGAAACGAATTTTAGAAAATTATCTTTGAAAATTATCAGAATTAACAATGGAGACATCATATATAACTTGGGTTTACTGTCACTGTTTTGCCTTTTCTGTAGAATCTGCCGAATATACAACTTCACTTTCTGTTAATTTAATTGTATACAGATTTTGTAAAACAAATATAAAGGAAAGGAATCTCCGTTTAAGATAATTTTCTTTATTTGATTTTTACCATATACAGCGGAGTATATAGGATTCGTCTGTTTAAAGGTTATTAAAATATCCAGTATAAAAAACACAAAAATAGAATTCAAGTTTAAAACTGTTAAAATGTACACTTAATGCGACCCTGTCTGCATCGGATGTCGATTTGACCTGTCAGCACATCGAATTGATCCGATCCCTTTGAACATATTGCTTAATTAAACGGTTCTCATATTAGGCTTGCATTTGTTCGAACTAACGACTTAAAACACGCTACGTCTACTAAATAGCGTCGTTTCGCCACCCACTTAACTTTATTACGTTAATGTGTCAGTGACTACTCCTCTCTAATGAATCAATTGGTTGGAAAATTTAGTCAAACGCAGACATTGTCAATACTTGAATATATTACAAGGAGCGGATTAATTTGTCTATTTTCAGTTGCGTAAGAATTTCATTAATCCAGAGATCCTGTAGAGCAGTTTTAAAGCAAATTAATAACAACAATAATATAAAAAACTGATTGTGGAAGCTGTTACCTCGTGGTAGTTAACCATTTTGATACTAAAAAAAACTATTACATTGTTTTTTATCACTTTAATATAATAGATACGTTACTGCAGTTTTGATATTAGAAACATGTCATTCGAAAACAAAATTAACAATAGGTACTTATGAGAAACATACGGACAATTATACAGGTACACTCGATTTCAATAAAATCGAGTACAGCCAAGTAGTTGTAAATCGCTTTTCTAAATGTCACTTTTTGATTATATTGTGACAAATATAATGTTCAAGTTACAAGGAAGGAACAAAGTTTTAATCCTTTCAAAATTGGAAGATGGTTGGTCAATAAGAGCTCAACACTATAATATTGCCAAAAGCATTGTGCAAATGGTTAAAAAAAGGTGGAGTGTTAGTAGAAAAGAAATATCGTGGCGTCCAAATATTGCTACGGCTGATCGATGCAGCCGTAGTTAATTATTTAAGGCAAAATCCATTTCAGACGGTAAGGCAAGCTGCATTTCTTAATAACTTCCCTTGGTAATCGCCAACAGTTTGCTGCAGAATAAAAAATTACACGAGTCAACAAATTTTAGTTTATCAGTTGTATTTTGTTTGAAAAGTGCATTTTTTGTTAATTTTGAGGCGCTGGATATAAAAATGATGAAATTAAAAACTTAAATGCTGTTTTCAAAAAAAGGTTTTTTATTTTATTTTTAACAAAATAATAAAAAATAGATACCTTTACACTTTTAGAGTCACTAAATGCGTCGTCTTTTTGCTACTCTTTTGTGAATTGTTTCTGGAGCATCTCTAACAAGAGTCCAACAGTAGTCAGCAAGCATGAAAGCAATCCAATTGCGATTACGAAAAACACATGCCGAAGCATCGTCTTCTAATAAGTTCTATTGCTGCAGTCCTGGTCCTAGTAACTCTGGCTTACTTTTTGGAAGTTTTAGATCTCTGACGAGATCGTTTAATACCGACTGGGTTATTTTGTGCGGTTGGCGGTATGACATGCTTGGTGTGAAATCAGGATCTCTTGAAGTTGATGGCATCTTCTTCTTGAAAAATCGCTGTATTGCTATTATCTGATACGAAAGTGAATGTTTCTTGCGGTTCTGGAATAGGAAGTCGTCACTTTGGAGAACGGGTCTCATGTCAGATGGTATATAATGACATTTGATAACCGATTTTTCTTCTTGGATATGCCTGTGCCTTGCCAACACGAGGTATCATGCAGAAATACCAATCACTAACTGACTTGTAGTCTCTCTTCAGACCATTAGGACAGCAAACCGCATAGATCGTTTTTTTATGATTTAACCAGTTTCTCAGACTTGAAATGCATGTATTACAGCAGATATGTAGCGCCCAATGTTTGTCTCGACCCCTATTTTGCAACCAAAATAAAGCTTCTCTGAGATGCAAAAGTAACAACAGAATTTTTTTAATTTGAATGGCTAATCTGTAAATACTCTATTAGATTTGATGAGAAACGAA
The DNA here is from genome assembly GCA_935421215.2 of Melolontha melolontha. Lineage (NCBI taxonomy): Eukaryota > Metazoa > Arthropoda > Insecta > Coleoptera > Scarabaeidae > Melolontha > Melolontha melolontha. The sequence continues at coordinate 23,701,605 of OW285240.1, read as the reverse complement.
TAGAGTGTCGAAACTTTACGTAGCAATAAATCGTTTTATTTAATACATTGACCCAAATTCTGTTTTTATTAACAGTGAAATTGTATACATATTAGAATAAATTTGATACAGGATTTTACACTCAAAGGAATTTACATATATATATATATATATATATATATATATATATATATATATATTGTAATGGGGCAAACTGCACCCTTATTCCAGCAACTGTAATGGGAAAAACAGTATTAACAATTAAATAAAACACAAATTGGCTTAAATTGGCGGATTTAATTTGTAAAATTAGTATCGAAATGTAAATAAATTAATATGACGATAACTTTGTATAATTCAAATTAACTTATTTTTATTTCAAAACTTACTTTTATATTTTAATTTTCAATATCATAATTCAAATCTTTAGCGCGAAATAACAGATATCTAATTTATCTACATCAATATTTTCTATCGATACTAGTTAGTCGCGCCCACTTTTTAAAATGCAACTAACCCGCTAAAATAATATTTTCTACAGACGAATATAACATAACCTAGTATTGGAAAGCATGTTCTGACAGTTTGAAAAATATTTTATAAATTAAATTATAATGTCTAAATTATTATATTATTTATATTCTTATCTTTACGGATGTAGTAAAAGTAAAACTTCGAGGCTATTTGATGATATTAACTAGGCCTTGAAAATAAATAATCGCTATCGGCGTCATTATCTAAAATCTAATAACGAATGGCCGTAATATAGTTCAACTCCTAAAAAAATTTAAATAAAAATTAAAATACCTGTGATATAATTCCAAATTTATGCTGAATCGAAACATTAATACTTGGCCCATCTTTCGAAAACAAACCTGAAGACTATCGCTTGAAAACTAATAAGATTCGAGCCGAGCATCTTTTGTATTAGAGTTCCGACGAGGAGGCAGAACCGAAGCCGTTATTCGCCGCAAACGCCGTCATCAGAGATTGGAGAACCCGTACTTTGTATTTTCCCGATCACATCGCTTTCATTCTGGATAACTGCAGAATTCGATGGAAAACAGGTTCACTTCAATCATTATCCTGCAATAAAGTCCTAAAAGTTAATATTACGTATACAAAACAAACTTCTTAATACAATAGATTCCGGAATTTAACTTTTATACACATCTTTGACTTTCGCATAATAGTAAAATTATATAAATTATTTTAACATTGTGGTACTTACCTGAATAGTTGTGTTAACTGTTTGTATTCAATATTAGACCATATATCATTACTAAACATAACCTCTTTGTATTATACACACGTGCACTATTTGTAAACTATTTTATTTGTCGCTAGGCACATTAATTTGTTCAAAGTTACAGATTCCTTATTTACTTCAATAAATTATTTATTTTTATTTCATAACTCACTCTTTTATTTGCTAGTGTTTAGTTGTAGAGTTTTAAATATTAGATTTATCTATTCAAACACCATACATAGGGATAAACATACAAATATATTATCGACGAAGATCCTGAGGAGTCAAATTTTACTTATTTCATGCTCACGATTGCTAGTTGGATTATTAAGAAAGAACATAGATAGCGTTGATCTAAGTATACATTTTTGTATTAAAGGCGCCCAATTTATAAATTCAATTCTATTAACTTTAACTTACATAGCCTTTTATTTTAAATTAACATTAATCATTCTTTTATTCACATTTACATCATTCGCCGTTTATCTTTTGACGAACTAACGTGGTGGCATTTTTATTACACCATCTCAGCGCTTTATCAATATATATATATACACAGAAAATATAAAAGATCTACAATCATCAACTTAGTTTTCATTCTCTTATACTCAATGTTTTGGTTTTTCGCTGTTGATTTTTAAGTCTCCTCAAAAATACAAAATTCCTTAATACTTTATCATTTCCCAAACTTTATCTTTCCTTTCAAGAATTTCAGTGATAGTCATGATAGTCGAGTTAATTTTTTTGTTTCTACGAAACATTTGACAAATTATGAAATCACAGGAATTGCCAGTATTAGAGGTATATCTGATTAAATAGAAGATTATGGATAATTACCCGTAAGTTAATTAAAAATAATTTATGTCTTACCATAATGAAGTTTTACTAACAGCTATGTATTTCGAGAATGTTGTGGTCCTTAGCAGTAGAAAACGGTGTTATACTTGGTGCACTGGCATAAACTTTACGCAACGAAAGCATATCACTTTACCACCGTCGTATTAATTATACTGTGGGTTATTGTTAATTGTTGTAACAAGGCTACTACGATTACATAGAGAATATAAACTAAGTTGATGGTTATAGATATTTCATATTTTCTGTATATTTTGATATATGTTTGGTTAATGGTGCCATCGAAAATATTTTTTTGGAAAGAATTCATGTTAATTATTCTTTTTTTTTGTAATTAGGTAAACTTAAAATTTAAGAATACACTGCTCAAAATCATACAGGGATATTTTTAAAATTAAGTTGTAAAAATAGAATATCGTATTGTATATAAATATTTTGCGCAAAAATAATATGCGCAAAGGTTTTATCGTATTATCTTGCTAACAATGGAGCGTTTGTGTTTTGTTTGCAACATCTACTTATTAGTTGTCATGACGGCGTTATTTGTTATTTTCCGTTTAACTACATTGTAGCGTCATTTCTTGCTGCAGAGTTTAAAAACATTAAGTTTAGTTGTTTAGTTTAATTGGAGTAGTTTTGTCAATGGAAAGGCGTTACTTACCGCGCGTAAAAATGTTATGTGCTATTGGCAAGTTGAAAGCTGGGTGGCGTCAAGCTGAAGTTGCAGCTGAATTTCAAATTACACAAAGCGTTATAAGTCGCTTATGACACCGCTATAGGGATACTGCTGAAGTGCGTAATCACCATCGTGGTAACGGTCAGCTTACAACGTCAGCCAAGACCGTTACGTCCAAATTATTGCCCGACGTAAGTTTAACCAAACATATGGCGTACTGATTAACGACCAAACTATTCTCAATAGGTTACATGAGGTACACTTAAGGTCTAGGCGACCCTTAAGAGTTCCACCTCTAAGAAGAGGTAATCGCGGAGAACGTCTTTCATGGGCACAGGATCACCGAAATTGGACAACCGAACAATGGTCATATGTAATGTTCTCTGATGAGTCTAGATTTGGCATGTACAATGATTCAAGAAGAAATCGAATTTGGAGGCAGCCAGGACCCGTAAATCGTTTGAGTGCAGTCCAAGAAGTCCATTCTTTCAGAGGTGGTACAATCATAGTACGGGCCGGCATAAGTATTGGTGGAAGAACAGATCTCATTTTGATTGAACGTAATATGACAGCTCATGTTTATGTGGAACAGGTCATTTTTACCTGTCGTTGTGTCATATGCAGGAGCAGTAGAAGAAAATTTCAATTTCATGCAAGATAATGCAAGTCCACATGTAATTAGAATTCTAAAACAGAAACACATTTCGTTGTTAGCGTGGCCAGGTCAGCCTCCAGATATGAATCCGTTAGAGCATCTGTGGGATGCGTTACAAAGAAGGGTTACAAATTCAAATGATCACACTAATGATCTCCGAGACCTTTTTAGAATTCTTCAAGAGAGAATTGAGAGAAATACCAAAGGAATAGATTGACAATTTAATTTTAGCAATACGTAACTGTGTTAGTGCAGTAATAAATAATCGTGGAGGTCATACTGATTACTAGAAGCTACCTTTGATGATATGTTTAGGATAGCTTTTCAAATTTAATCATTTTTAAGATTTAAGATTACATCGTTGTTAACAAAATTCGTATTTGCAAACTTAAGTTTATTAGAACTTTTTGAATTTACTTTTAATTTTGGACTTTTTTAGTTGAATTACGCTATAAATATACAAATCTGGTCAATAAAGTTTGTTAACAATATATAACAATCTTTTTTCTTTTAATTATGTAAATATCCCTGTACGAATTTGAGCAGTGTATGTACTGAATATAAATCTGGTTTCGATTAACAAAAAATTCTGAAAACCTTTCGGTGTAATCAGACAGCACTTATGGATGTTTAGGTTAACGTAATTTTGAAATATAAAGGCTCGAAAAAAAATTATTTTAAATATATGCACAGATTCTTTGTTTTGTATACCAGTCTAATGAAACAATACCACATCATTTCAGCAGTTAGAAGAAGTACGTAGCGCTTAGATTACTGCAAATCTGAAATTTCTGTCAGTATTCAAACAAGATATTTCATTACTTCAGAGGGTTGCTGTACGAATTATTATTAAGAAAATATCTCAGTAAATTTTTATGTTCAACAGTTCTCACATTACTTAACAAATGCGATAGCAAATGTGCTTTAAATAATTACTCGAATAAATGTAAACAGGAAAATTAGATGATGTTTTAGAAGTTCTTTATAGGAACAAGTGCTGACGGCATTGCAATTAAAAAGAATCAAGAGCTTAATGAATATTTTAAGCAAGGTTTTTAGAGATCGAGTTTTACGTTTGTAGGTTGAGATATGTGTGTGGTGCTGTAGATTGGTCGGTACGAAGGCAACCAAACCAGCTATACGCGTACAAGCGTATAAATGGCACGGTTCACTCTAAGTGACCACTTGCAAAATCCAACGGCCGCAAATCCTAAGTCGGTTCTCCAGTTTGTAATCGATAACTCTTCTAGCACCGGCTCTTAAATTATTTGCGAGAGAGTCCGCAACGAGTGAGAGCTCATATTATTGATTTCGACAATATTGATGCAACTCGAAATTTGATATCATTAAGCTGTATAATACGTTCATGCCTATCCCATTTTGCTTTATAAATCATTAATGACGATGTATTTTGTATAATCTCTTTATATTATCGGTGATTAGCCTCTTAAATTCATAACGCGAATTCATTTATTTTTATATATTCTTTGAAGACTTATTTGACTTGGCCAACTAAACATACAAGGTAATGCATGTATTCTAGGAAGCATGTTTATTTAATGTCAAGTCTAATACTGTAAAGCAATAATTTATTTCGAAAATTTTTATTTTTGTTATAGTCAATATACTATTTGTAGAAACATATTATTCTGATTTTTTAAAACATTAATAGCTTCATTGAAAATGTATTTCCGATGATTTGTCCTTGACATGTGGTGGATGATATATGTCATGCATAATATTTTCTGCTTTGTAGTAATCCATTGTTTGAAGGGCGATATGAAGACGAGTATTATTACTAAATTATTATTTCAAGAGTTGCAGATGCAACGTGCCCAAAAATTGTCTTTTGTAACAACTCCATTTACTAAAAATTCTTCCTGAAATTGTCTTATTTTTAAAGATTTAAACATGTTGACGCATTTTATGGAGTAACATGAGTAGATCTTATTTTAGTTGTCAGTTCTAACACTATGGAATGTGTTGCGGGTGAAGCGTTAAGAAGTTGCTTTAAACCAAAAGAGAAGGTTGGAAGTTTAAGTTTGTTTTAAATAACGGCATATCTAAGAAGCACGTAGTCTCGCCATTCTGAAGTTATCGTGCAAGATAATATTTATTGTTCTTAGCCCTGCATCCGGGCGACTGACCAGCAACATAGTGAACTTGCTCTACCACGTTAGGTATAGTCGCAATATTTTTGTCAATTACAGATATTTTTGAATTCCTTCTATGACGCTGGTCTTTCAAGGCTTACGGCAAAAATTAAATTAATTACACCAGTACCTTGCAGTAAGCGCTGAACATAATTTTATACTAAGCCTTCTTCAGTTTATCAAAATACTAAACTAATTTAAAATAATCAAACTAAAACTAAACTAAATTAGTATACATATCTACGGTATGAACAACTAATAAGGCTACTGAAGCCATAGACTATACAACGAAACGATACTGCGAATAACCCTTTGCTTTGGGACAACCTTGGTACTCGAATCCGAAACAGAATTAGAAGAGTACGACAATCAACTAGATAACTAGATTATTCAAGCACATAAAGCGTTAGTTGAGATAATTTATCTTACACCGTAAGGATAATGATTGAAAATTTACCAAATTTAAACGGTCCAAATAACTGAGGCAGGCTTTCAAACACGACTGAAACAACTGTGGTGTATGTTGACCTGTAATTGCAAAGAAGGCATGACAAGAAGGCCCTTACAAATTTCTCAACCTAATACGAGGCAGCCGAATGGCTTTATCAAGCAAGATACTTTGCTAATAACAGGAAAGAGCAAAAGTCAAATGGGACATCTTAATACTGGATTGTCTCAAGGATCGGTATTTGTATCTGTCCCATTTAATCCGTATATTTCTAACATGCCACACACAAAGTAGTTTGGATATGCCGATGACCTGGTTCTTACATTCCAGAGTAAAACCATAGAGGGAACTAATAACAGAGATGAATAAGACAGAAGTGTCGTGCTTTCACCTCAATAATTAACAAGCACGTTTAGAGCCGTAAGTGTACTTAAATAACAACTTGCTACGTTATAATCCTTACCTAAAATATCTAGGAGTAATAATGGATCGAACACTAATATAAAAAACATCTAGAGAACACTGTAGCTAAAATAAACAATAGAAATAACATAATCCACAAACTATGCGATACTGCTTGGGGCGCGAACGCACCGCACCTAATCTTAAAACGTCAGCTTTTAGTATTGTTTATTAGATAGCTGAATACTGTACCCCACTCTGGCTAAATAGCTGCCACGCAAAGATGATTGACATTAGTAGAACTTAGTAGAACAACTTGTAGCAGAAAATTTCAACCCAAATGATAGATGAAGAGGGTATTGGGAAGACTTAAAACTCGCTCGAGCCGCTCATATCATTGATGCTACTGTATTCCTACAAGGACCAGAGCTGCCTCGCCACAAATGGAAGACACACAATAGAATAAGAAAGTCGCACGGAATCTGTCGTGACTCATTATATAAATGTGGACTGACTGAGACACCGACTTGCAAATGCGGAGAACCTCGCCAGACTGTTCACCTTATTATAGTTGACGCCTCCTTTGAAGCCACTTACTCCGTACTGGAGTGGACCAATGGCCTTGATTTTAAAATTTAACTCTGTTTTATGTAGATTTAAATCCATGTAAGCCATACGCTAATACTAATAACTATCAATATTTAGTTTGAATAATATGTGATTGACAAATTTCCGTCTTGATACGGTCCGAATGAAATTCGGTATATGGATTCCAGATCGTGGAGCAATACTCAAGCCATTATGTAGTTCTTTAATTGAATAATAGCTAAAATTATCGACAAATGTTGAGTTTGGTTTTGAATAAATAATATGTATATATTGTTAAATTCGTTAAAGATAAAATAAAAATGGCAAAATAGCAATCAATAAAACACTGCCAACTGGTTAAAGTCGATATTGAAAAATCACATTTTGCATATTAATTTATGCACGAAAATTACATAATACTAAATTATAATAAGGCAGAAAGTTTTACAGTAAATATGTTCCGATTTTAAACCATATACAAAAGCTGTTCCATTGGTCATGTCATGCAGTTCTAATACAGGCTTTCCGTTTGAATTAATACTGTTGTTAAAAGGTAGCGTTTCGCCAAGTTACAAAAGGCTAGTTGCATATAAATCGACAATACTAAAAGATAGCGACTTTGATAGCAAGAGATTTCAGGGTTATTTTCTATTATAATTTTAACGTAGACGAAGTACTCAGGAATGTCACAATGGTTTCTGTGTTTGTAGAAAATTGTCCATTTCTTAAGACCATCCAGCGCTGGTATTCGTAATTCAAATAGCTACTGTTCTAATGCTATTAAGGCAAAGTTACGAATTACACATTGATAGTTAGGAGACCAATTAAAATAAAAATTAAATAAAAACATATCTGTTTCTGCTTTATATCAGCGTATTTAATGAAGCTAAATCATGCTTAAGCAATTTAAATCAGGCAAATTAAAGCAAGTAGCATCTAGCATAGCAAGGCATGAGATACGGTTTTATTGTTCTAATACCTCTACACAGTTCCTAGTAAGGAAATGGGCATCAGAAAGGAAGTGAAAGTAAGTTGCTAACTTCGACAGAAGACAAACTGACTGATAAAATCAATTATGTTCGATACGCAAAAAAAGGATGGTGACGTCGAAGTGGTGTATGTTAATTTCAATGATCGTCTCCTTCTCATTCGTTTTAAATCTCTTTCCACCGAATCGGGTTTTAGATTGGGGGACTGGAAAAATCTGAAGGGCCAAATAAGTAGGATGAGGGAGTAGTTAGAAATATAGCTCAGGAATAGTTGTCATTAAAAAAGTTGATTGAAATGTGAACAATCTCATTGTTCTGAAGAAACAATACTCGTTTCTACTTTAAGTTGGGCTTTTTGCGTAGTAACGTATCATGGCAGTTTATATAAAAGAAATGTATTATTGCCTAACGTTTACTTTTTTAAAGATAATCGGTAGAAAAATTCCACTGTAGTCCCAAAATTTAATAGCTATATCAAGTCAGGGCGCGTGAATAGTTCTTGCCTTCTTCGGAGCATTCGGCTCAGCCTTGGTCTATTGTTCTGGTTGTTGCTTTATTTCGAGTGTATAATGGCGCATCTAGCTGCCATAAACCATTATTATTCAAAGCCAAGAGTCGTATTACTTCTTCGCTTTCCCAAATTGGGGACAAATACGTTTATTCACCTTCCACACTCAACAAATGCGTCACCCATCTGGTACATATTTTTTTTATGCTCAATTAGTTTTACAAAATCTAATGTTCCGAACCTGATGAGATGTGTAGAGTCCCTGCTATTCGACTATTATTTAGCTTCACATGATGTTTTTGTAATTATATCTGGAATACATCTCGTCTCTTGAATGCCTTGATTAAAAAATATGTTCGATCACGTTTAAACTCCATGCATGCTTAACGCATTGATGTACTCAAATTTCTTTGGTATATTTCCTGCCATCTGGCATCGTGTTAATAGACTTACACCTATATACGCACTTTTTTTCCTTCTGTACCGGCATGTCTAGATGAGAGAAAATGGCTATTTTCGGCGTAGTCTCTTTTGTTCGTCAGATGTCACTAGATTATCTGGTGCCACCTGATAGGGCAAAATTTGCTATACCTATGAGGACATCCATAAAACTTTACCTCACTAGCCAAACTGACGAAGTCTATTCAGACAGAAACACGTGTCTTTAGCTAAAATAAACGTTGGAAAATACGAGGTGCATATCTGTGTGTACAAATACAGATGTGTGTAATGCATGTTTGTTTCATGATTTTATGGTTGAATCGATGGAGCATGGTTTTTGTATAGAAACTCAAGCTCGGCTTCAATTTCATGGTTTGTTTTGTATTTCAAAAGTTAAAACTTATTCATTCTGTTTTTACATGTTTCAACACAAATTAAAATAAGGTTACTTTTTACTCAAATAACAATAATATTTATGGTCGAAATGAATGAAAGTTTACCAACTTGAAAACTGAAGAAGATTTTTCATTGACGAAGAAGATACGTGTTGACACTACATTTAAATATAGATTATAACGCTGGCTTTAATCTATATTTAAATCAGAGTTTTTAGTGCTGTCTTTGTTCGTCCGCGTTACTATAATTAAAATGATCTGCTCTCTCAGTTAGCAAGAGTATTCGATTCAATTTTATATATTTTTTTTAGATCAGAACCTTTATTTTTCGATATGTAATGTAGTGTAATTGGGACAGCTCTTTGTATATTGAATATTGATTATATCGTGCCAAAAATTAAATTTTCATTTAGAGTAGCCTATGATTTCAAGATAAATTTGGGAACACTGTGGAACAGTAAGGTTTTTCGAAAGTCAAATTTTAACAACTGTCATCTGACAAATTACAGTTTATTTGTTTTACAACATAATCTTATTTCTTGTGAAATGCTTTTATTGTAAAAATGCTATGAAGAATATTCTCGAAATGCTGCCCTCTTGTCTCAATGTACGAGGTGCATTCAAGTTCTAAGGCCTCCGATTTTTTTTCTCCAGACTGGAAAGAGATAGAAGCATGTGCATTGTTTTAAAATGAGCGTGCGTTCGTTGTCAATACGTCACAGAGATGGCAGCACTGTACGGCAGATGGAATTGTAGCGGCAGCGTCGTGAATGAGAACTGTTTTAGATACTTAAAATGGCTACGTTTTCCTTACTTGAACAGCGTGCAATCATTCGTTTTCTGAATTTGCGTTGTGTGGCACCAATTGAAATTAATCGACAGTTGAAGGAGACATGTGGTGATGGAGTTATGGATGTGTCGAAAGTGCGTTCGTGGGTGCGACAGTTTAATGAAGGCAGAACATCGTGTGACAACAAACCGAAACAACCTCGGGCTCGCACAAGCCACTCTGACGACATGATCGACAAAGTGAAGAGACTTGTTTTTGGGGATCGCCGAATCACAGTTGAACAGATCGCCTCCAGTGTTAGCATTTCCGTGGGTTCTGTGCACACAATCCTCCATGACGACATGAAAATGCGAAAAGTGTCCTCGAGGTGGGTGCCACGAATGCTGACGGACGACCACAAGGCTGCTCGTGTGGCATGTTGCCAAGCAATGTTGACGCGCAACCAAGGCATGAATGGGACCTTCTTTTCGTCGATTGTGACAATGGATGAGACGTGGATGCCATTTTTCAATCCGGAAACAAAGCGCCAGTCAGCTCAATGGAAGCACACAGATTCACCGCCACCAAAAAAATTTCGGGTAACCGCCAGTGCTGAAAAAATTATGGTGTCCATGTTCTGGGACAGTGAGGGCGTAATCCTTACCCATTGTGTTCCAAAGGACACTACGGTGACAGGTACATCCTACGAAAATGTTTTGAAGAACAAGTTCCTCCCTGCACTGCAACAAAAACGTCCGGGAAAGGCTGCGCGTGTGCTGTTTCACCAAGACAACGCACCCGCACATCGGGCTAACGTTACGCAACAGTTTCTTCGTGAAAACAACTTTGAAGTGATTTCTCATGCTCCCTACTCACCTGACCTGGCTCCTAGTGACTTTTGGCTGTTGCCAACAAGGAAAGACACTGTCCGTGGCCGCACATTCACCAGCCGTGCTGCTATTGCTTCAGCGATTTTCCAGTGGTCGAAACAGACTCCTAAAGAGCCTTCGCCGCGGCCATGGAATCATGGCGTCGACGTTGTGAAAAATGTGTACGTCTGCAGGGATTACGTCGAGAAGTAACACCAGTTTCATAGTTTTCGGATGAGTAGTTAGTTAGAAAAAAAATCGGAGGCCTTAGAACTTGAATGCATCTCGTACACAGGAACTCTGCGTTTCATGTTTTCAAATGCGTTTGATAAATGAGGGATTACATTATCATAAACATTTCTATTACTATTACAAAGTTCTTCAATTGTATGTTGTGGCGTTTTACGAATCGTGTTTTTCATGTGCGGAAAAATGAATGATTTGGAGACCTTAGAAGAAAATTCACTATGGTAAAGTGGGGTAATTGTCAAAATGGGGTAAATGTGATACCAAGTCAAAATTTCGTAAATTTCCATCAAAACTGCTTTTTTAAGCAAAACACTATCAAAACTTACATCCCTGATCTCTCTAAGCCTATTGGAATGCGACTTTACCGGCCGACTATTGAATCAGCTGTTTATTCGTGGAACTACGTATTTGAGGTTAGAGAACGAGTGCAACAGGTGTTTCTTGAATTCGCAGAAGCAATTGAAATTTTTAGAGCCAAGCAAAAATTTTGGTCTGACGTGGAAGAACTGTGTAATTTATATTGAGAATGTTACATTTCATGAAGTATTTGTGTCTTTCTTTATACTACCGTATGTTACATTTGTCCCTTAAAAATGATACAATGGGGCAAATGTGATTTACGGCATATTACATTTGCCCCTATGCATCTTACATTAACCTCATATAAATTTACAGATCGAAATGGTTCGTAATTATAAAAGAAAGAGTGATGACCCAGTTTACTCAGTTTACTCCACGGAAGACCTACAAGTAGCTATACGGGAAATACAAGCGGGTCGAGTGACTATCTACAAAGCCTCCAAAACCTATAAAATTCCATACTGTACCATTTACGGCCGTTTAAAAGGTCTTCGGGGCGCAAAAAAACAAAAGAAAGGCAGATCAACTGCATTGGATTGGAATCAAGAGCTTGAACTAGCGAGAGGGATTACCACTTTAGAGAAGTGGGGACTTGGAGTATCTAAAAAGGAAGTTTTACAGAGTTTTCAAGTTTGTAAAGGAGCATAAACTTGTAAGTACTCCATTTAAAAATGGCATGCCATGGACTGACTGGTTTCTTGGATTTTAGAAAAGACATGGTTTAAGTCTGAAGATACCACAATCTATAGAATTTGCAAGAAAAAAAAAGCCACTGACCCTTTCATAATTTATGGATATTTTAAACTTCTGAAAGAAACTTTAGCCGAACTACAACTTGAATAAAGGCCTTCTCAAATTTGGAACCTTGACGAGAGTAGTTTCGCCATAGATCCTATTAAAATAAAAGTTGTCGGCAAAAGAGGACTGACCTGCTCCCGTATTACTAGTACTCCTGGTCGTGAAAATACAAGTGTCATTATTGGCCAGTGCTTCTGGAGAAAAAGGTCCACCATTAATCATTTTTAAAGGTGGTAAAGTCTGAGACCAATGGCAAGCTCCTGACGATGTAAAAAAGGGTGGATGGATGGTGATATTTTCCTCAACTACCTACAAAACACTGTTATTCCTGCTTTGGGCGAACAGAGGCCAGTACTCATAATATACGATGGGCATTCCTCACATGTCAGCACTCGAGTTATTGACTTGCTAAGGCGACAAAATATTACAATTCTAAAATTACCATCTCACACAACTCACCTGTTGCAACCCCTCGACGTTTCCGTATTTAAATCTCTAAAAACAACCTGGGATAACAAGTTGGTTACGTGGCAGAGACACAATGTTGGGCGCAAGCTACCAAAAAGGACGTTTTCAATACTTATTGCAGAAACGTGGAGAGACATCGAGGCAAATGTAATAATTAGTGGTTTTAGAAAGTCCGGTATTGTGCCATTTGATGACAGAGTCGTAGCAAGAGAAAAATTCGACATCGAAGCATTAAAACGATGGGACTCCCAAAATACTATAGTCACTAACAGAGCTGCAGAAAATATTGATGACCCACAAATTCAGCTCCCAAATACTTCAAATGGGATAACCTCTGTCCATGTCTCCAATATACCAGGCCCTTCGACAAAGTCTGACGATATTACGCCTTCAAATGGAACTGTTACTTTTGAAAAGCTTTTGCTACAATGCGTTCGTCAACATCAACCCTAAACAAAAATAACAAAAAGAAAGTAGGCTCCTGGAGCTCAAGTTATTACTGCACCGAAAGACGGGGCCCCGGAAATACAGAAGAAGCAGAAAAGAACTCGTCAGAAAGCAATAACAAGTATTTCTGATTCGTCTAGTGAATCAAATGACGAATCAATAGCTAATCAAGATTCAGATAAAGATTAAGAATGTTTACAGGAATTGCAAAACTTAGAAGGAAGCGTAAATTCCAATGAATGTCATACTCTCGAAGTTGATAAGTGGGTTTTAGTGCAATACGCTACCAAAAATAGTCTGAAATACTTTGTGGGAAAAATTATTCAGAAAGGGGAGTATGAAGAATGGCTTGTTAGGTTTTTGAGATAGAAGAAATCTAAATTTGTTTGGCCCAATGTTCAAGATGAAGACTTGGTAGACAGCGCAAGTATACTGAATATCCTTCCACAGCCAACAGAGTATCGAAGAGGGTCGGGATTTACATTTTCAATGAAGTTTGATGGTTATAATATCTTCTAGTTACATTGAATGTTTTTCTAAATGTTTAAATTTCGATAAAAATAAGTATGTTCTGCTAGATAAAAATGTTAATATTTTTTATATTTTTTAAAAAAATGTATAATTCCGTTATTTTTTTACGAAACAAAATATTTTACAAACCAAAATACGCAGAAATATTATATTTATTACGTTTGTCCACAGATACTTGTATTGAAAACGCTACACCAGGAAAGAGTTCATTATCACATATACCCCAACTCACGGGGCAAATGTGATATAATGACGCTGTTTTATAAAAAAATAAAACAGATAGCCTAAAAATTAATTCACTTTGTTTGGTTATAGGTATTTTGTTAAGGACCAAAGAACGTTTGCTAATTTTTACAGAATTTTTAAAATAATAATATTTTCATGGACATCTAAAGTTACACTAGTGAAATTTTACCCCGCACTTACTCCACTTCACCTTATTTGATTATCAAGGAACTCTTCCAAACGAGCACGTGTTTGCTGAGCCGTACGTGGTGGAGTATTGTCTTGTTGGACAAATTCTTTTGTAATTTCATCATTAATCCTAGAACGGTACGTTGGTGTCGCCTATGACACAGCTACACTTTATCTCTTTCCCAAATGCATAATTGAAGAGAGAAGTTAGCGACCACCTACGTACCTCTCGACGTGTCAGTACAGCTTTGAATGCGGTAGTTGTAAGTGCTCAGTTCTGCTTTACGTATCGATAGCAATTGGTTGTGTCACATACGACTCCAGAATACCATTCTTGATATTATTTTTTTAATTTACAAAATATGGCTTCCACTAGTAAGGCATTGACTCAAGCAGAGTTAGAGGATATTATACGTTCTTACGAGAGAGGCGAAACAGATTTGGAGAATATTGTTCCAGAAATAGTGAATGAGCGACGACAGTGTATCTGAAGATGAGGAACTTTTAGACAGTGAGCATTCAGATACTTTTTCTGTCGAGTCTAGCGGTGAGGGAGAAGAGTCCGAAGAAGAATCTATTACACGTCGAAAGGCAATTTATGGAAAAATTGTTACAAATGGTATAAATCACCATTTTTTTCAAAAAATAGCCGTACAGTGCAAAAGAACATTGTGCTTCGATTACCAGGGCCAAAGTCAAACGCATTAAAAGCTGCAGATGAGATTGAAGCATGGAAGTTATTTTTCACCGACGAAATGATTAATTGTATTATTCAACACACAAACCAAGGAATAACAAGACAATCCTCCAAATATGCTAATAATCAAAGCTTTATAGGGTGTATTAATAGACAAGAAATATTGGCCTTATTCGGGCTGTTGTATATGAGTGGGGTTCTAAAAACAAGTTCTCTAAGTACTTCTGATTTATGGTCCAGACAATATGGATTACCCATTTTCAGAGCAACCATGTCACGGAAACGTTTTGAGTTTTTACTTAATTGTCTTGGCTTTGATGACAAAAATACCAGACAAGAGCGTAAGGATGATAAATTTGCACCTATCAGATTTCTGTGGGATAAATTTATTGAAAAGTGATCAGAAAATTATACACCTGGCGCATATGTAACTGTAGACGAACAACTTCATGGTTTTAGAGGAAGATGTCCATTCAAAATCTATATTCCAAATAAGCCGGATAAATATGCCATAAAAATTGTTATGATGTGCGACTCTAAAACATTTTACATGCTTTCTGCTATTCCATATATTGGAAAAGAAAGAAGAACTAGTTCTGAAACTTTACCTACTCAATATGTCCTGAAACTGTGTGAAAGCATATATGGAACAAACCGGAATGCTACCATGGATAACTGGTTCTCGTCCTCGGATTTGGAAAATAAATTATTGGAAAAGAAACTAACCATGGTAGGAACGTTACGTAAAAATAAAGCAGATATTCCGCCAACTTTCTTGATGAAAAAAGTTACTGTTCCTTGCTCTGATTTTGCTTACGACGAAGATAAAACTATGGTTTCGTTTTCACCTAAAACGAATAAAATAGTTTTGTTGTTGTCAACTTTTCACACTTATGGCGAAATTGAAGACGAAACTAAAAAACCCGAAATCATTCTATTTTATAATTCGACGAAAGGTGGTGTAGATACATATGATCAATTGTGTCACTCAAAAACTGTGTCACGAAAAACCCGTCGATGGCCTTTACGTGTATTTTATCGAATGATAGATGGAATTGGAATCAATGCTTATGATATCTATAACGCCAACAAACAAAAACAAAATAGTGCTTATAAATGCATCCCAAGAACACAATTTCTTCAAAACTTAGGCATGCAATTGATCAAACCACAATTGGAAAGCAGACTGAATGTGCCGACAATATCCAGATATTTACGTCTACTAATTCAGGATATTTTAGGTGTGGAAGAAAAGAATCCTAATTTGGAAAAAAGAAATCAACCTGTCGGTCAGAAACGTTGTCATATTTGCCCTAGAAATGCCAACAGAAAAGGTCGAGAACTATGTGTGAGATGCGGTGAATACATTTGTGCTGAACGCAGAAGGCCTATTTGTCCTCCCTGCAGTGAAGAACTATAATTAGTATTTTTGTGAGAATAACTGTTTTATATTTTTGTACCATTTTATTTTTTATAATAAAATTAATGTAAAATTATACTTTTGTTTTTATTTTGAACGATAACTATATAAAAGTTAAAGATCTAATGATGTGTCATATGCAACACCACTGTCCTAGTCATGTACTAGAAAATAACGATACCATTCTAGGGTTAATAAAATGCTCTAATAAGTCATTTAGGTGTCTTTCAGCATTTATTGTTCCATTAAAAAATAATCCAGTGATTCGCCTCCTTAACACCGCCAGCCAAACACCAATTTTATGTGTATGAAATGGTGTTTCCACAAATTCATTACGATTTTCTGCAGACCATATTTTGTTTGATTAAATATCCCGAAAGATGAAACCAGGTCTCGTCAGTAAAGAAATATTTATTAAGAGCATCATCATTATTCAAGTTATTCAAGAACCATTGGCAGCACTCGGATCTTCTATTGTAATCAACGGGACCGAGTTTATGAACAGCTTCAATTTTATATGGATATAATTTTATATATTTTTTTAAGAATAGTGTGGCATGTTCCAACCTATAACTGAACTTCTTGCGACAGTTTTGCTATGGATTTTTTTAGTGAGTTTTCCATTCGATGTCGAACATCTTCAATGCAATCAGTAGTAAAGTCGGATTTAGTAAAGACTTTCCCCGTTTTGCGAAATCTGTCAATACAACCATGAACATGACTAGCCAGTTGTTTATACGTAATTGCAAGATTAGGGAACTATGCCCCGAAAATCTTGTATACATTGATTAATTGCCACTGTCCGTTTACTAATCTACCAGTTCTAAAATAACTGTCAACAATAAAACTTTGTGCAGTATTTCTAATATGAGAATAAATAATCTAATTAGTAAGACAACTTTTCAATAAATTGAGTTAACTATGACAGTTGTTAAATTGTATATATATATATATATATATATATATATATATATATATATATATATATCAATATTTGTTTTATTAGGACTGTTTTATTAGTAATAAACACTTAGAAATCTTAGCAGTAGAAACAGATTTACCCTTAAATAAGCAAAATGATAACATTGGAAATAAATATGCAACTAAACATATTCTAGAAAATTACCGCACTACTAAGCATTTTAATATTGAAAATAAAATAATTAAATCAATTAAACAGAAAGCGACTAGTAAGAATATAATATTTACAAAAGCTGATAAAGGAAATGCAGTTATAGCAATTCCGGAATCAAGCTACATTCATAAAGTTCATGAATTCCTTGATAATAATTCATTCATAAAACTTAAATCTGATCCTACTAATAATTTCAAAAACAGATTAAACAAACTATAGAAAAATCAGGGTCTCTTTTTAATAACACTCAAAAACGTATATTAACCACTATGAATTCCCTACCTCCCAAATTATACTGTTTAATTAAACTACATAAAGACAATACACCTATACTACCAGTAGTATCGTACGTAAAAGCACCTTGTAGAAATGTGTCTAAACATTTATATAGATTTAATTCTTTCACACACTAAATCCAAATCAAAGTTCTCCGTTAAAAATTACCATGAATTAATTAACAACATTTCAAACTTGGAATTACCAAACAAATGTAAACTCATTTCTTTTGTTGTCTCGAATTTGTTCACTAGTATCCCACCCCAGGAGGTAATAGATAATCACTTTACAACTAGAACGTAGAAACACGAACATTGTCACAAAGACCGAAATTTTACAGCTCTTAGAAACGTGCCTGGAACAAAATTATTTTCAATTTAAAAAGCAATTTTATAAACAAACAGAGGGTCTAGCAATGGGGAACCCACTAAGCCCCTTATTAGCAGAAATTTTCATGAATAATTTAGAAACTAAAATTAGTACACATCCCTTGTTTGGTAATTGTGTATATTGGTTTAGGTATGTTGATGACATATTAATTTGCTTTAACGGCTCAGATAGACAATTAAAAACTTTACATAATTATATCAACACTATTCACCCCAAAATAAATTTTATTATAGAAACAGAAATAAATAAAAGCATTAATTTTCTAGATTTAACCATATCACACAAAACTAATAAACACGAGTTCGCAATATACCATAAACCAACACATATAGATTCCACAATACACGCTAATTCTTTTCATCCTATAACACACAAATTATCAGCATACCAATCAATGGTATATAGACTAATTCATGTACCTATGAGTCAAAGTAATTTCGACCTTGAACTAAATAGAATATACACAATAGCATTAAACAATGGTTACTCTATAAATATTATCAATAACATCCTGAATAGCCAACAAAAATATAAAACCCTTTCCTTAGTTTAGCCAAAATTAAAATACAAGATAATTAATTCCTACAATTCAATCACTTACTTAGGAAAAATTTCGGAAAAAATTGGTACTTACATTAAAAAAATTAATAACGAACATATATCATTTAAAACAGATAATACTATACAGAACATTATTAAAAACAACAAAGATCAAATAGACAAAAAATCAAACTCTGGTGTATATAAGTTAACATGCGAAGATTGTAATAAGGTATACATAGGACAAACGGGGAGGAAATTCAAAATTAGGATGAAAGAAAACGAAACAAGCCCTAAAGAAAAGAAAACAGATTCAACTTTCGCAATTAATTGTTTAGAAATTAATCATAGATTTAATATAGATATCAAAATTTTACACATTCAAGGAAAAAGTAAAAAACTTAACCTGTTAGAAAACCTAGAAATTAATAGATACAATAGTTTAGGATTAGCTTTAAATGATCAACTAGATTTAAACAACTCCCCTCAACTAAATTTAAGATTGCAAAAAAAAAATTTCCACCACCATTTCCCCAATAATTTTCACATAAATATTCAAACTTGTATTGTACATATTCAGTACTTCATTTATACCATCCACCCAGTTTATTAGGTAGAAGATGCCTACAACTAACCTTATTTACTTGTAATTTAACAATAAATTTAAATTTAATCAAATCTATTTCAATAATTAAATCGTAATAACACGATTCTAGCATAAACTATTCAAATACTTCCCGTATTAACATATTTTTGCTTACTAATTATTATTAGGCACAGACAATTGATCTGTTCTATATTAAAACCTACATAATTCAATAGTGTCATTTGGAAGACCTCATCAAGGTTCATTACTCTCCGATTTAGCTTTGGATTTGAGTTGATGTTTCAGTACACATAAGTTATAGAGATTTAAACAATCAGGCTTATACTTCTATTGGCAAAGTTGAATATCAGTTCTATAACTTAAAGATATAGTACATTAATTGTTAATATTGTTAATTTATATGTAGTACCTACCATTTAATTAATCCCATGTCATATTCACATCTATACCTGATATTTCCTATGTTATTCACCAGATAATAAATATTATTTTTATTTGTTTCTTAAGAAGTGTTTTTTTCTATTGTCAACGTCGTTCTAGCAAGCGTACTTATTTATATGGTTATGTTATGATAATAAAAAACTTAGTGAATAAATTTATTACTAGCCTACCATAGAAGTTCGTATTATTATCACCTAGATGTTAGGTTAATAACTTGAAGTTTGAAAGATATGATTTTTCCCGATAAAATCGATAATAATAATTGCCCGAAAAATAATTAAATCTGTATTTGAATCCCTCAGCTTCCTACGAACTACTCACGCGACGTTGATATATATTTTAAAGTAGTTTTAGATTTCCAACATAGCCGAGTTTTGTATCAATAAATATATAAAATTACTTTAAATATATAATTTTCTAAGTAATTAAACTTCTAGTTTCAAAAATTGTGGATGAATATATTAGCATTCATCCACCTGATGAAGCCATTGTATGGCGAAACAATATTGTAGTGTATTTACAATAAAAGAATTTTTGAAACTAGAAGTTTAATTACTTATTTCTTAGCGTTATTTGTTTTATTCTATACACATTAATATATATCTTTATTTGAAGAAGGGCTTATAGATTAAATAGAAGTCAATAATGCTATTTGAAGTCTTTGTGGTTTGTGTACGTCTTTTAATGTTTGTATCTTAATACCGCATTTCTATAGAAAATTCATAAGGTCTTTATAATATCTTTATTACACAAAAAGAAGTGAAAGCAGTACTGCAGAAAGAAGGCTTTCAAAGAGATTCAGACTGCTCGATATGAACGGCTTATCTATACTTTATGTTTTACCTTCGTTGTATATCGGATAGCTCGTCTGTAGTGCGCGCTTTTGTTATGGGCGAAGTTTAATGTCGATTAGATTATCTTTAATATTTATTCAATGAACGACAGTATTTCTTAAGAGAGTTCAACTTTTCCATTATGGAATAATAAAGATATTTTATTCAAAATATGTGCAAAATAGTGATTTTTATTATAATGCAGATGTAATGTTTTATATTTTGAAATTCTAAATAAAGTAAATTTCAATTTGGTACATTTCACAGATTTATTGGAAAATGTGGTGTTAAGAAGAGCAGCCTAATTTAAGAAAAAAGGGAAATTACAATCAGAAAAACTGAACTAAAAGGCGAGTGCTTCTCTTGACTAAGAGCCACTATTACCAACACAATGAATGTAAAATATATGGCTTTCTCTAATCTGAAATTCTCTTAAATAACGACCCGGCAGTTTTGCGTACGTCTACTAAATTTACAAGAGGTATCATCCATCATGACCCTTAGATCTGGTTTACAGTAGTTGCGGTTTGTACGGACTATCCTCATTTATAAAAGAGATGCAGTGGTATTTTCGCTCTTGTAAGTTTAAACCATATACATACGTCAAAGAACATACACGTAAACTAAAAATGGAAAAGTATTCACATAATACTGATATTTATTCACGAAAAACTTTAGACATCTTTTCTTTACTTTATTTGAAATATTTTAATGGATTTTGTGTATTTTCTTTGTTTAAATTGTGATACTTAACTACACCTCCACCAATATTCATGCTTTTAAAATAATTGTTTTTTTGAATTTATTCATTTTGCTGTTAATTATATAATTATTTAAATGTGACTCATGAATTAGCAATTACGATAAAGTGAAATGTGCATTTTAAAATTTACGAACCTTAAATTGACAAACTAATCTGAAACAATGATAATATTACAGCATATATCTATAACAGTGGCGGCTCGGGGTGGTTCACATAGGGAGTGCTTAATTTCAAAATTAAAAAGTGTAATACAAAAACGCTTCCCAAATCCTTATAAATTTCACCTACGTACTGTTCCAGATAGGTACTGTTCATTGTAGAGTTTGTTTTGAGGGAATAGTAAATATTACACTACACAGTTTAATTACATCTGACGATAAACGAAGTCCATTTGACTTGCAGAACAGTTCTATCACTTTTTCATTAAAGTTTGGGAAATCATTTATACATTCTTTTTCACAAGATAACATAGTAAGGGCATTTAATCTCTCTTCTTTCATTGTATTTCTCAGGAAAGTTTTTATTCTCCTCAACCGTGAAAACTGGCGTTCCGCTTCGGACGTTGTCATTGGGATTGTAATGAAAATTTTTAAAAGCGTAACAACTTCATTAAAGGTGTCGCTTAATCCATCCAGCAGAAGACCTAGCAGACCTACAGCACCGACTTCTATATTTTGCCTAAATTCTTCTCTAGAATATAGAACGCTTAATTCAGTTAGTTGTCTACTTTCACTGAGGCATGGATAAAATTTTACTGCTTCTTTAAGGCAATCTTCCGGAATTTTTTTTTGAAAAGAGGAGAACTGTTTAAAAGAAATTAAATTTGCTAATATTAAGTGCCCTGTATACCGAAATCTAGTTTTTGTTTCTAGCAAAATAATATCGCACACTTCAATAGTTTCCCTCCTTCTTTGGCTACCATCAGTTACTCTTCGCCGCTTTGATGGTCGAGGAGTCAGTTCTGGGTCATTTTGTTTAACCAACTGATTATCTGTGTCAGCGATTTCGGTTCGAATTTTTCCAATAGCACGTTCAAAATTATCTAAACTATTCTTGACTTTTAATGCATCTGTATTGACATGTTGTAATTGATTAAACAATATGTCAACATGTGGCATAATTTTATGAAAGAAAGTTAACCAATAGATAAAATTTTCCTCCTCTAAAATTCGCAAATTGGCACTAGCTTGATGAATGGTAGTTTGTAAACTAGCTTCTCCCTCGATTTGTTCAAGAACTTCAATTATTTACTCTCGGTGCTCATATATTGTATTCACTGTCCTAGAATTGAAGTTCCATCTTATTTTTGAAGAACGAGGTAAGCTTTTTCTCTGAAGGAATTCTTCCAATCTTGCAGCTCGTTGTGGTGACGTGGAGAAAAATATACATAATCCCGTCAGATTGGCAAAAAAAATTCTTCAATTACTACTGCTCGATGTAGCATGTGACATAATTAGATTTGTCTGATGTGCATAACAATGTACAAAATTAGCCCTTGGATACTGGTCTTGGACATGTCTTTGCACGCCGTTATTTGCAACACTCATGACTGCTGCCCCATCATAGCTCTGGGCAATCAGTTTTTCTGGGTTATCAACAAGCAAACTAATTTCGTTAGGGATGGAGGCAGATAAAGAATTAGCATCATGTCCACTAGACAGAAGAAATTTCCAAAATCTTTCGACCGGTCTTGCTGTCACAATATATCTTAAAACAACCACCAACTGAAACCGATTGGACACATCTGTGGTTTCATCAGCTATCACAGATATGAAGTCGGTTGCTTTAATTTCACTGGCAACTTGTTCATGATACACGTTCAACATTACATCAAGCAGCTCATTCTGTATCGTTTTTGATAATCCCTTAAAAACCGGTGCTGCTTCGATGTGATCTCTGAGCGATTTATCCAACTCTGCCGTAAAATTTATCAATTCGCGAAAAATGCCCTTGTTATTCGACGTTTGCTGTTCATCATGACCCCGAAGTGCCAGTTCAAACGCGCCACAAAATCTAATGCAATTTATTATCAAATTTAACACATGCCTATTTTTGTTACCTTTTCATTGTGTTGTTGAATTGCTTTTCTATATGATGAATATAAAACATTCTGAATGTTATTTTTTCCTATCATTCTTAGACTAAATATATTTTTCAAATGCCCTTCGGAATTTTCAAGTTTACTAATTTTAGCACTAAGATGAACTAAGTCTCTTATTCCGTTCTTTGACCAAGACAGTTCACCACCAAACAAAAGACACGGAAAACAAAACAAAGTATTCTTAATTTCACACACACCATTCCAGTCATTTTTCTGATAAATATTCAATTTGATTTTCTTATAACATCTTTACCTTTAACAGATTGTTTATTTTCTAAACATAATCGAGGCATCGGCCGTTTAAGATTTTTTACTGCGATTTTTTCATTATACGTTAACCGCGAAAACGCGTTGTTTTCTAAAAAAGACACGGAATTATTGTAACAACGCCCGAGAGCAGTCTGGTTTAGTTTCTCCAACGCTATGTATTATACGACATTGAAGTACGGCAAAATACAGTCCTCCCCACCATCAATGTAATGTTAATGCCTTAACAGAGCAACAGTAGGGCTTTGCTCCTCAGTATATCTGTGACGACGCTCGGTGTATGTACGTTGTTAGCGTGCCACGTTCCTCGTCAATAACTATGAATACATAATATATATAATAAATAAATACTTTCACAGTTAGTCGCCGCTTGGTTTGTTTTGTTTCATAATTCCAGGGGTTGCAATTGCTCACTTGCTCTCATTAAAGAGCCGCCACTGATCTATAACATTATAATTGTTGGATATCAGGGAAAATATTCATTTGGAGTACATAATTCAAACGATCAGTAAAGGAGATAACTAGCTTCTCTTAAATTATTTTTAAACAAATACGATTTCAAAACTATCATTTAAACTAAACAGATTATATACAGGCTTAGGCAAATGTATGGATCCAATCGAATATCTTTGAGATATGGCTACCTAGATTTGAATAAGACTTAAATGAGATGAGTATATTTACATCTGAATTGGATTTCCAATTTAGCCGGAAACGATGTTAGGTTTTTCATTTTAAATGAAACACCATGTATATATTTACGATTTTCAATAAAGCTTTGCTCTAGCAATTCAGAAATAATAAGGTTTGGCATTCTGGTTCAATAATTGAAAAAGTATGTATTAGAATTCTCATGATGTTTGGTTTTGGTGACCGCCTCAGAACTCATGAAGATGTATGCGATTTATTTAACAATTTGATCGGCAAGATCG
The DNA here is from genome assembly GCA_935421215.2 of Melolontha melolontha. Classification (NCBI taxonomy): domain Eukaryota; kingdom Metazoa; phylum Arthropoda; class Insecta; order Coleoptera; family Scarabaeidae; genus Melolontha; species Melolontha melolontha. Next base: position 23,676,960 of record OW285240.1, on the reverse strand, counting down.
GCATACAATATCACGAACTATTGTTGGTAAAACTTTGAGAAGACAACCAAAAGTCGCAACTAATGAAGTTATTGCTCAATGTATTGCTATAGCAATAGAAGAATTACTACAAACTTCTACTACATCCCTCGCACTTAACTATGATATAAGAACGAAAAATACCATGCGTATAAATCACATTTAATGCAAAAATTATTGGATGGGGATTATGATCGTAGAATTGAGTTTTGCGAAAGAGGAGATTTGCAAAAATGACTAATATTTACCTAACAAATATTGTTTTTTCAATAAGGCTACGTTCTGTTTCAATGATACCGTTAATCGCCATAATTGTCTATATTGGCCAATAGATAACCCTCAATAGATGCTAGAAACGCATATAACATCCGCAGAAATTAAACGTTTGGGTTGGTATTTTCAGGAATCGTACTACGGATCCTTTTTTCAATCATGGTACACTAACTGGACAGATATATCTAGATTTTTTCGCGATTAGGTTGTTCTAGTATTGAGGAAGATGAGGAATTACCTGTAAATGTTTGGTATCAACAAAATGAAGCACCCCCTCACTCAAGATTTTTTAACCTTTATGTGACTGGAAGGGTACCCGGGTGCCTTTTTCAGATTTAAATATTAATATTTTTTGTGTTTGAACTTGCTGAGCTTGGAAATTCTGTGACATCTCTAAACTTGTTTAATATTACATTTTATTATATATACTTCGTTATTTAGATTTAATTTTTAACGAAAAAATGGCACCCGAAATTATTACAACCTCTAAGATCGGTATGGGTACCCGGGTACCTCCATTTAAAATTACATATGGATGGCTGTGAAAGAACAAAAGTAGCATTTTTACATTTTTTTATTTATATATGTTATAAAAAAGGTGTATAAACCGAACGAAAATAAATAATAATAGGATTAAACTGCCTGTTGGTTACAGGTATCGCATACGGCCTTAGTAACAGAATGCTCATTACAAACTGGTTTTGAACAAGAATAACATGCTTTTCGCGTTTTTCTTTGTCTGTGATTCAATTCCCGGCAAATATAACATTTTCCAACTACCAAAATACGCCCAGAAGTATCTCGACATGATTGATCTCTGACTGCTGTAACGACTGGTTGTGTAATTTGGCGTCCTAACCATTCTGGTGATGTACGTGTAAAATGATTGCCCAAAACTCTTGGAATACTGCTTCTAGTTAGTACAGCAGACATGCATAACTCGTTTGCAAGATCTTTCAAAAATCTCAGTCGTCGGTCGGTTGATGTAGGCCTAGGATTGTGCTCCGTGTAAATTATGTATGCACTCAGTGCAGCAAGGTCGACCATATTGTAAAAAAATGCTAGAGGCCAACGATTTGTTCTACGGTTTACTGTATACTCTGATAACATTTTATCCATCGTGTCGACGCCGCCTTTGGATTTATTATAATATTTAATAATTGCGGTATTGCAGTACCAGTATGTTCTACTTTGCCTGTTGTAAGCATTGATGATAATAGGATGACAGATTTGTTCTTTTTGGGAACATATGAACATATAGTTGCTCTTTTAGTAAATGCAAAATTAGTGGAATTTATAACTCTACTTTTATTGGATTGCATATTGGAAGGAAGAAATGTTTTATTTTTTCGAACGGTTCCTACTAAAGTTAAGTTCCAAGAATTTAGATTATGTGCCAACTGTAAACTTGTGAAAAAGTTGTCTGTCGTTTTATTTCTTCCAGAACCTTTATATTTAGTAACTAAATATAGAACTGTACGCTCTCCAATATTCACTTGCCGTTCATCGTCTGGTGGTTTTCCAGTATAAATTTTACCTTGTAAAGGATAAGCATTTGCCGCATCACAAGCTCAAAAAAATTTTATCCCATACTTTGCCGGTTTTGAAGGAATGTATTGGGTAAATTTTGTATGTCCTCTATAAGAAAATAATTGCTCATCGACCGTTATGCATTCAGACGGCTTATAGTTGTTTTCTAAATTACTATTTGGCATTATCCATATACCACGAATTGGAGCAGCTTTGTCACTTTTAGATCGTTCAGCACGTGTATTCTGATTATCAAAACGAATAAATCGTGAAAACATTTTGAAGCGATCACGAGACATAGCCGCACGAATAAGAGGTAAGGATTCAAGTTTCCACATTTCAGATATATGTTCCTTATTAGATTTATGTACACCAGCTGCAATTAGGATTCCTAAAAATGCATCGAATTCCTCTTCAGCAAATGCCTTGAAAACCTTTCGTGGTGGTGGTTGCCGCTTAGTATCTTTGGACTTTTGAGCTTGTTTTTCATTATAATCTCCAGTTACTTGTGTGCCTTTTCTGTTAGTTTCCCTTAAAATTATGGTACAAATTTCATTGGACATGATAGATTTAAAAGTTTCTTTAGCAGTATATAATGCACTAAAACTTGGTGCGCCACATTTCCGCGCAAGGTATTTCGGCTAATTATCTGCGCTTGTGGCAATGGAGTATTAGTCCAATGAGTTCCATCTTTAGCAACTAAAACAGTAGGCTGTGCAGGCGTTTCTTTTTCATCACTAATTTCATCTGAATAAGGTTCCTCTTGTTCGATTACAGGTTCTATTTCTGCATCAGATTCGATTTCCGGAATGTATTCGTCTTTATCCGAAGCAGTAAATGGCTCTTCTTCTAATGCTTCTTCCGCTGCTGCTAGTAATTCTACTGATGTCAGTCTGAAAACCATAAAATATCACATTACGTTCTTATTATTACTATTACTTTTACTCTTACAGGATTTGTAATTATATTAACTTTTATATCATACCTGGTTCTCCTCCATCTTGGTTTTGTAAATGAACCCGAACTAGGACCAGGCGTATTATCACACATTCCGATAAAAATAATAAAATTTACACTTGTTATTACCAAAAACACTAAAAATATTTAGTATGTACTGTAGCGAACAAATTATATGCGAGCACTGCGAAAAATGGACGGTTGGTTACTGATTTTCAGACATGTCTAATCTTGTTCATAACAGCGCAGTTTATGTCTCCCCACGACTGTCTCCCGTATATGTATGTATAGCTGCAACGTATATACAACGTGGGATACCCGGGTACCTAAGTCGTCATTAGAAGGTGTTATTTTTCCCAGTCACATAAAGGTTAAGCGAAACATTCCCGTATCAGTGGATTTGTCGTAATCTGGACGTGTTACGACATAGAATAATTGGGCAAGTGTAATAAATTCGTGAAGAAGCTTTGGCAAATGTCATTCTAAAACTTGTTCACAGACTTGCATATTGTGATCGTTCGTGCATTTCGAAAACTTTCTTAACTGATTGATTTTTTATATATTTCTTGTTCTGTTCTTGTTCTTGTATATATTTTCTTGTTCTCAATCAAATTTGCATTATTAGATTTAATTAAATATCTCTGTCGTTGTTGAACAAAAGGGTGCCAAACTTCATTACTGCTTAACTCCCAGAGTAGAGCTCTATTGAAGTTTAGAAAAATATACAGTGTGCTTCACTTGAAATAGAAAAGTTAACATTGTTTTCATCTAAATCGGAAATGTTGTTCGGACCCAAATATCCTCATCGAATTCTCTATTTGCCTTAACTTAAATGTGGAAAATTTTATTAAAATTTAAATAGCCTTATCAAAGATATTCCAATGGGTCCATACATTTGCCTAACCCTATATACAAGTATATCTTAGAAGACGAACCGAAAAGTGTTGAAATTAATGTAAAATTAACCTACCCCTAAGCTGTAAAACAGATTAACTAAAAACAAAATCTATACACATGTGGGAAAATGTCACATTCCTGGAAAACTCTATCTACTAAACGGGATCAAATCTTTTTTTAAGTGTCCTATATACGCACAATCTGTCCAACATTAGACTCTAAGACAATAAGTACTTACTGTAATATTATTATGACACGCAGGGAAATATTTTAGTCAATTTCTCCTTCTAATTTTTAACATCTAATCCTTGTATATGTATAGAATAAATGTACATTATATTTGAGTAACTTAAAATCTATTGCACAAAAAATTATTGCTTTGTGTTCAACACTTTATTATAACAGATATCAGTGCTGCAGTTTGGACATTAAAAACGTCATTTTCAAACGAAATTAACAATTCTAATCAGAAATATAGGAACAACATTTAAGGGATGCATAAACTAATCCTAAAATAATCGTAGCCTTAAGATATAATTAAGAGGTAATTAAGCGACTATGAAATAATAACTGCGCGGGGGGGGGTGTATAGTACTAAGAAAAAAACATTAAGATTGTCGTGAATTATTAAGACTATTGAAAAAATTAGTTTTTAATATAACGTCTTTTAGATTATTAATTCCTACATAAATTTTTATGGATTATAAGTAGAGCAGACCAATTTCCGTGCGCGACATGTTCGCCGATGTGAGGATGATTGTATTGCATCAGAACTAATAAAAAGCATTCAGTATGTGTTTGGTACTTGCTTAGACTGCATGTAAGTGTAAGCATACGTAATAAAATGTCGTCGACAAATAAATCGAGAAAACGACCGTTGTCAGACGAAGTGAATAAGTTTATTATGGATTTCCCGGACTTAATATACGATGGCTCAAAAATTAAATGTTTAGTGTGCAATACATATCGAATGTGTTGGTCAAAAACACATTGTAAGGAACACGTAAGCAGTTCGTAGCACAATAATAACAAAAGTAATCGACAACAGTTTATCCATGAACTATGTGTAACTATGATTGTGGTTACACTGCCGTTTACTTGTTAAGTATTGATTAATTTATTTCATTTTGGAATAAATACGCGAATCAAACATTACCGAGCCCGACAACGTTACGAAGGAATTTACCATAGGTTCGTAAACAGGTTGAAAATAAAATCAAAGCCGAACTGAAAATTAAAAAACTGTGGTTATGTGTGGACGAAACAATTGACAGCAAAAACAATCTGTAGTTAATGTGATGGCGCGTAATATGGAACCACATCAACCAACGTCTTTAATTTTATTAGCATCCAGACGACTAGAACAATGTAATTCCGAAAAAATTTCAGAGGTGCTATTAGATACTTTGGAAAAATTAAAACTTTCGAAAGACCGAGTATTAATGTTTATGACCGATGGTGCCGTAACCATGTGTTCTGTAGGCCGGTTTCTTAGAAAATATTGTCCTAACTTGTTACATATTACTTGTAAACTCCATGCACTACACCTTGTGGCAGAACAGGTTCGAAGATGTTATCCAGAGGTAAATGCTTTAATATCGAATACAAAGGCAGTATTCCTGAAATCTCCAAAACGTATTCGGAAATTTCACGAATTGTGTCCCTGTACCGCTGAGCCACCACAGCCGATTCTGACACATTGGGGTACATGGTTACGGGCGGAGTTTTACTATCATGAACATTTTGAAAAAATTAAGGACGTGGTTTTATCATTCGATCCGAAAGAAAGTGCAGCTATCAATACAAGCCAGAAAAAATATCAAGATTCCCAGATTAAAATGGATTACTTGGGACTAGAAGAAGCAATAATAAAATTAGAAAATTCGTCGCTGTCGTTAGAGGAATCACTGCTAATCGTTAAAGATGTTCACGCACAACTGTGTGCTGTAAAAGAAGCAAAAAGCGAAAGTGTTCTAATTAAATTTGAAAGTGTTTTAGACAGAAATGCAGATTTTGACACCTTAACACGTATTTGTGAAGGCACGTCTACAGAAGCGTTAAGTTGCTTAACAAAGTATAAATTAACTAGGTAGAATGTTGTATAGGAGGGCGCGTGTATTAGTGTTTGATAAACCACTTAGCAATGTTGAGATTAATTACTAATCATTATTTAACTATTACTCAAGCCGAAAATTACAGAAAAATAAGGGATAAAAGACTATTGACTGCGGATGTGAAACCGAAGACCGGCAACCAAAGTTAAGGGTACCTCAGTGGCTAAAAATATTATTTATTAATTATTTGGAAACCACAGCAACAATGCTGGTTATCACTTATCTGACGACAATGCGAGTCCAGTTTCATGCTACTGCGCACGGAACCTTATAAAGCGAAGAATCGGACCACGTGGGCAATCGTCTACTTCGTAACACCAGTAGAACTTATATCTTCAAACATCTAGATCAGCTCCAAATTTATTTTAGCGCTGGGCTGGTTAACGGTAGCTTAGTATCTTTAGAGGTAGCTTAGTGCACTAAGGGTGCAATATAACACGCGTATTAGAAGATTGATTTGGTACAAAGTGTAACAGAAAATTGCGTAGACTTCCCGACTTAGATAATAGCGGATTTAAATATCGAAGTGTGTGTTAAACCAACTACAAGTTGTCGCCGAAAGATTCAGCTTTAAATTTATGACCAATATCCACCCCAGAAAGTGATTTTCAATCGCAACTAACACACACTGCACAAAATACAAAATAGTTTAAATTTTACACACGACCAGCCTATTCTTTATCTCAGACGGAAGTGATATCATACGGACAACAATTATTTGTTCGGTCCCACAAAATTTCAAAACGCACGTTCCTAGATTTAAGCAGGGTCGTTGGCGTAGTCTCCTAGCGCCGTTATCGTTGAAATACGGCATCAAGGTAAAGAAATACAAATGCATACGAGAGCAGTTGATAAAATAAAGTAAAAGTATATTATCTGGATCGAAGTTTCGTATATATTTTTTATTTTACCGGCGATAATATATGAAAATACGTCATTCTCAAACGAAATTAACAATACATATTGCTATGAATAGTGATTTGAAAATATAGCACGCCACCATCCACAACTAGTTTTCCCAACTAGGTTTCTCAGCCGGTGAATTTTTAAATATGGGACTTCTAACTTCTCGGGTTCCACTTAGGAAAAGTGTTCTAAAAGTAAGTTGAGCTCCAGTGAAATGTTCACAAAAATTTATTTACTTATTTTATTAATTAATTAGCAATAATGGAGTGTCAAATGAAACAAACGCAAGATAAAAATTTAAAATAAATATTTAATATAAAAATAAGAAAATTATAAATTTATCTTTACAAAGTATAAAGACACTGTATTATACAAAAATACTTGAGGCAAAAACATTCATTGAAAATTGACAGCTAAATGAATGGAAAACATCCTCTAAATGACACCGATCAAAACTTATCTAAAAATAATCAAGTTCAATATTAATTTCTGCCCAGAAAACCACACTGTATAATCAGATACTGATACACGAACAAAAAACTTACACGTGTGCTATCGACACGCACAAAGACCCTTAAATCCAATCGAACAAACTTTTCAATTATCATATTAACATTGAATTTTAATATTTAACTGTATTATCTATATTCTTAAATTAAATCTCTTAATTACTTGTTTTAATATAATAGAAATATACTTATAATAATTTTATATATAATGCCGTCATATAATTTTAATTCTACTTACAATCTTAATGGAGACGAAGAAGGTGCTTACAATTTAGTCATCAAATACAACGAGAAATTTATCTCTATAACTATCGGGACTTTAATACTTAAATAACAAAACAATTAAACACTTTCAATCAAATAACTGAATTAATTATATATATATATATATATATATATATATATATATATATATATATATATATATATATATATATATATATATATCGTAACAAGCAACCTTCTAGTTCGCTATCTAAAATACGTCTCCCTTAATTTACCTCGCCCTCTACAACACATTTCATTGCACGCCGGAAAAAAACCAGTTTTTCTATCTAGTTAAATTTATATACATTTTGCATATACAACTTTATCCAAAATAATTGTACATTTTTAAATTAAATTATTTTTAATTAAAAATCCATAGCAATATGTTCATTTCGTTTGAGAATGATCTGTTTTTAGTGTCGAAACTGTCTTATCTATTATAATAAAGTAATAAAAACATATGTAATCGTTTCTTTTTGTGTGTAAATGTTATTAACTATCATAAAGCAATCATTTTTATGAAAATAGGGTTCGTTGGTTTCGAAGAAACTATATTTTCAAATATTTCCATCTAACAATGGAAATTTTAATAACACAACGTTTAAGTTTCATAAAAGGTATAACGGAGACACATTTGTTTCGTTACATTGTGGCTTCATTAGGTGAGGGTAAAATGCCATAATGCAGCGAAACATATTGCTATGGATTTTTCCCCAATAAATATTAAAAATTTATGTATTTATCTATGTACCATATTTTTGAACATATTGCTATATATTGTGGAGTTGATAAATTATTTCAATTGGCCCACAATACACAATAGCTTGCTCGGTTTCACTCTAGTCAGTACAGCCTTCCAGGAGCTCTTGTATCTCCAGGGTTACCCTCAAAGGGTATGTGTTAAATAAAACAAAAGGTATTAGCAAAGAAAACAAACATTAACAATACAAACATATAATAAAAAAAAATAAAAAAGAAAAAATCGACTTTATAGAGTATAAAGAAATGCTGAAGCAACAAATGTGCAACAGCGTGAGGAAAACTTGTATAAATATTGACTTGTATACAAGAAAAAAAACCTCAGGTGACCGCGAGCTAAATTAAAACTAATTATATAGTTGGAAAAACTTTCAAACTTTAAATTACGTTATCCCACAACTTCAAACGTCAAACAGAAAATTATCTGTCAGCGCGCAACTCCAACAAAATGACAAGATCATGCGCTCTATAACATGATCAAACTCCCACCAAATGTCCCTGACCTTCAATACAACTACAGCCAGCTAAAAGCAAAAACTAGCTAAAAAAAATAAAATGTTGAAAATTTTTCTAACTATAAAATATTATAAACTAAAAATTTACTGAATTTACGAGCTCAATCAACAAACAAATTACATAACTAAATTAATATATATATATATATATATATATATATATATATATATATAAATATACTTGCAAATGTACACGTACATTAATTAATGTGGTCGTCACACTTCACTAAAAAAATTATACTAAAAGAGAGATTTCAGATAGGTCGCACAAATCAAAAATTACAAGTATCAGAAACTCGTAATTAATCAAGAATTACTTTAAACACATCAGAATAACACAACTAAAAACATAAACCGAAATTAACTATAATACACTGAATAAAAAGGAAGTCTTTATTCAGAAAAAATTAACACAACCTATCTGTCTAACGGATGAAAAATCTCTAATGCTCCCCTACGGAAATGAATCTCTCCATACCTAGAACAAAATCAAAGGACCGACTACGACAATATACTTCCGTAGTGGCGGGAACTGCAAACATCAAGACCACGCTCGAGCATTCTACAGACGTGGACAAAAATACACATTATAATCGAATTTTAAATAAAATATAAAATATCTCTAATTATTTTCCTGGAATAAAATGTACATAAATATATATATTCTTTTACTGCTTCTATAATTTTTCTTCGGGGAAAAATCCATGGCAATATGTGTATACTTTTGCAATATTTATGTGTAAGAAAAACTGTATTTTTTTATGCGAAGCCTACGTGCTTCATGTGGACTAGACAGACACAAGTTAACCTTAAGACAAGAAGTACGTTCTTTTTATTTAAAATAGGTCTATTTTAAATTCGGGTTGTTTTGATTTAATATAGTTGATGTGTTTGTATTTCAATTTCCCGAAATTTCTACGAGTTTTAGTCTCGTAATTTTTGATTTATTACGCTTTCTCGTCAAATGTGTCTCACATTATTTTTTATGTAAGTAAAAATATATATATATATATTTTAAAAAGATATCTTATTTATTCAAAAGAATTGAATATTATATTTCAATTGCATGAACATTATTATTTAAGAGGTTTTAGTCTTAACTAATTGAGTTAGATGACAAAGAGGATTTTTTAACATTTCTAAGTAAAAAATTTATATGTAAAATTTTATACGTTTGGATTTCAAGGGCATTTTTTTTTATGTGTGATGTTTTGCACATGCGTTAGATTTTTGATCGAGGTGTCAAGTTTGTTTATATTTTTATTTTGTTCTCTGGGGAGAAATTAAAAATAATCTTTGTTATTATTTTAATATAAGTTTGTTCGGTATTCATTGAGGTTTTTGAATGCACGTTGGTCATTTCCGTGTGTTATTTTTACCTCTGTGTGTAAGTTTGTATTACACAATCTTTATATTTTATAAAGAGCTATTTTTTTCTTTTTTTTTATTTTGTATTAAATTTCATTTTAAATTTATATTGTGATTATCATTTGATTATCCTTTCATTGCGAGTTTTATAAGTAACTTAAAGATATAATTATAACATTTGTCAATACTCTTTTACTGGCGCCTTAAAAATTTTGTAGAAGAGTCAACCACGTTTCGATTGGAATCCTGAGAGGAAAGCAGTCCAATTTCTTGGAGATAAACCTACTGAATATCCTAGTTGGATAGATTTGTCGTGAACGGTAGTACAGTAAATATAAAACCCACAGTTCATAGCAATATGTATTGCATCTTTTTTAAACTGAATGTTATTAATTATTATAATGAAGTAGTTAGTAATTTTTTTTTAGAATAAGTAATAGATCCTCTATTGCTATAAGTCAACTATAGAAAATATAGAGACAAGATTCAGTCTGGAGTTATGATCTAACGTTTTAGAAACATATTCTCTTAAGCGTTAAGTAAATTTGTTAGAATATGGGAATCCTATTTTTCCAAAATAATCAACACGTTTTCTAAAATCACGAATTTCGAATGACACTGAATTGTTATTATATAATAAAGTTTACAAATAATAAAATGATAATTATTCTATATATTCTATTAATACTGAGGCCAAAATTATGTGTTTCCTTGATTGTGTGTATAAATTATACGCGCTTCTAAAATAGATAAGTGGAAGCATAAATACCGAGCCAATAATTTCTCTTCTTCTTGTCCAGCTTGCTAAGTTTTCCCAAGCAAAACTTTTAACAGATAATTGGCAGTTTACGTTAGTACGAAAGTCCAAAAGTTTCAAGAGTCTTGCCGTGAGAGCTCGAGGAACTCAATACAGAGTGTTTTGTTTATTATACGTTGACTGATTATTAATGTTACGAGAAAGTTTCAACAGATTTAACCGAGGCGGGCCCGTTTCTTACTTGAATTAAATTTATAACGGCATTAGTCGTGGCTCCATTAAATTTGTTTTCCCCTACTCTCACCATTCACCCGTTCTGATGTATTGTGTTTGTTCTAACGTTCAATTTAATTTCGATGTTTATTATTTTGGGCCTTGACGATGATTTATACTTACTTAGTTACTCGGAAAGACTTATCAAAGTGTTCAAAACAGATAATATAGTGGGCAAGCTCCGTAGAGTTACGTTGCTGATAATATTTTGTTCGGAAGTTACGACTGCGGTGAGGTAATATACGAACCATGTAAGGTGGTATATATAAGGTGCTCGTGCTTCTTTACTGCTCACCATTAGAAAGTTTTTCGTGCAATGTTTTATTTTGTTTAAAGCTGTAGTCTAAACTTTGTTAAATACCGCTAATTTGTAGTGGTATCTTAAAAAAATGTTCTTTTCATTGTAATTAATTACAAAAGCTGTAGAAAATTCTAGCAAAGTGGTTCCAATATTTATTTTTATCAATTATATTTATATATGATATATACAGGGTGTAAATTAAATATTCTGACATACGTAGTAGATACGTAAGACCGCAATTCTAATCTACAAATTACATTTGTAATTTTAATTGGATGTTCTTATTTTTTCTTCTTGTGTGAAACAGGTGGAATGTTTAAAGGAGGTGTGCTTTAAGCATTCCACCAATATGTCTGTCATTTGCGTAAATTCAACCCTCTAACCGATCGGCAAATCTTCGAAGTATGTACGAGCTTAAAAAAGGTATATAACCCCTTACCACAATTATTAATCGTATCCTAAATACGTATTTTGACAACTAAGTTGTCATCATCAGTAGATAAAACCACTAATCAAGGTGTCGCACATGGGGCACACTAAAGCTAGCACAACTGATCACGCAACAACTTTACACAGCGTCCACGTATACACTGAGCTAAAAATACAAATATATGGACTGAAAAGATCGACAAAAATTACCTCTCTTAAGGAAACGGCACCCACATGTGTTTATGCTCTTTTTGAACCATCTACGACCTTTTTACCTCTTTTTCTAAGAATGAGAAGGGACAGCTGTAGGCGATCGGTCCCTTATCTCCGTTCTTAGAATTCTGTTTGTTTTTAGCGATATGAATACTTTCGTATGCGTCAAGATCGCGGGGATTATTAATGGCCTTGACAAGTTTTAACCCTTTAATCGACATATTGTGTAGTGTATTTAAAGCATGGTTGGCAACGTTAGATTTATCCGGTCTATTGTATTTAATATGTGATTTGTGTTCTTTAAACCGGGTTATTATTGGTCGTTTTGTTTGGCCTATGTATTTCAAATTACAATCATCGCAATTAGTTTCGTATATACCTGCTTTCGAATTAAAATTAACTTTATCTTTGGTATTCCCTAGGAGACTTTTGATAGTATTTTCGGACCGAAAGGCAACTTGGAGACCTCGTTTTTTCACAACTTTATTAATGTTTTTCGTGATAGGGTGGTATGGTAAACACATGTACTTTTTCACCTGGTTATTTTGAGATACCAAACTTGTGGATTCACGGATTGTATTTTTTAGTTTTGTTTTTCTTATTAATTTATTGATTATTTCTATGTCACAGCCATTATAAGTTCGGAGGATAGTGCCCTAGGTTCTGAGATAGAAAACGAACGATGTACAAGAGAATTGATGACCGCTTGTTTGTGTGCCGGGTCATGATGGGAAAACCCGTTCAGATATCGGTCCGTATGAGTATGAACCTAGGACACTACCCTCCGAACTTAAGCATGTTTCTAACACCCTACTCCAGAATAATTATAACGCCCACAACATACACCGTACTATAGTGAGATATCGTAACCCCAAACCTCGGAGTGAAGCCGATCCCAACATCAGCACCGCCTTCTTGCCGTATATTCAAGGTATCACCGATCATATAAGAATGGTTCTACATAGAAATAAAATCAAAACTGTCTTCAGACCCTATTCTAAAGTTTCGGACCTCTTACCCTCGGTTAAAGGCAAAATTTCTCCGCTCCAAGCACAAGGAGTGTATCGCATTCCGTGTTCGTATGGCAGTGTGTACATTGGCGAAACTAAGCGGCCAGTCGTTGTGCGTGTGTCCGAACATGAACGTTGTACTAGACTGTTACATATAGCCGGTTCAGCGCTGGCAGAACACAAACTCAACTCCGGTCATCAAATTCTATTCAAAGATGTCAAGCTTCTGTCTCGTGAATCGCATTATTTCCCTAGGAAGATCTGTGAATCTATTGAAATTTACAAACATCCCCGCAATCTCGATAGAGACGATGGCTATATGTTACATCCAACGTGGCAAACTCTACTGAACTCCACTAAGAATTACCACGCCCATACGACGCATGCCATTGGCTCATTGTCCCAAGCCAATAGCAGGCCACCATCTGACCCGGTCCCCCCTATATAAGTTGTGCCAGTCTCTGAGATGTACATCTAGAGAACGACCGCGGAAACCTACAATCAGTTTTTTGTTTTGAAATTTTTTCAGATATAATAATATTCACCATGAGAAATTTGAACAGAAATACTGAACTTGATACATAATGATGATAGATGATGATTCATTTTCATTTTTCCAATGATTTAACTTTTTCGAAATACCGCCCTCATCCATCTTCATATAGATATATGCAAAGGAAACTATTTTTAAGGTATATGATAGAAAAAGATGTATTCCAACTATCCAACTATTCAAATTAATCTTTTCCAACCTGGAAATGTTTGAAAATGTTAATTGAATATGAGCATGAATAATTGGACGAATAAAATTACACTAAATATAAATTGTCCAAATTATTTACACTTTCAGTAGCAATAAAGCATTTCTCATATTAGCAATAATTGCAATTATGTATAATGATTTTTTGTCAATATTTAATGTTTTATTATTGAACTTATATTTACATTTGTTTTCAATGTTACTTTGTAATTATATAAAGCTCTTCATCATATAACTAAATTTCTGTGGCTTAAAAATTTATAAAAATTCACATAAATGTGTACATGTACAATACTACATTGCGTATCGTGCAGACTGCGTATAAAATTTTAATTTGGCGGACTATATTGGTGCATTAGGTAGTTGTTTTTATGACCACGTTGATGGGATAATTTATTATTTAAAACTATGCATGGAATTTATTGCTATGCGAATTCGTCAAATTAAAATTCGTTGCCCCTGTTGAACTCGCAATATATTAAATGCCATAACGTAATGCATATTAAAATTAATATTTACGTTCTTATTTAGAATTAAATGCGAACAAACATCAATACATTAAATTCTCGAGTTACTTATATTCGAGTTACGATATTACTTATGAAGTAAATGAAATAGCAGCTAATAAATACTAAAAAATTCCGCTGAACAGTGCAGTATGTAAATAAGAATTTCAATTTATTAATTAATTATTCGCGTTTGTGTTATAACGACATTCTCTAGTGAATTTTTGCATACTCACAAGATGGCGGATTCGACTTTCAGACGTGGATCCTAATTAGGAACTGGCGATGCCCCGGAGCATACGATGTGGTTAATACAGGCACAACCCTTAATTTGCATATTTATCATCTTCGAGGTGGTTTATCATTTAATTAGAATTCTTTTAAATGTAGTTCACAGTTCGCCCACCTTGAAAAGGAAGCGTAGATGAGAAGAAAAGATTTTAATCTACTGCTTGATACTGGCAGATCATTTTCCTTTCTTATTCTTTGTTCTTTACACCAAGTTATGAATATATATATATATATATATATGTATATATCTATATATATATATATATATATATATATATATATGTATAAATATAGTAAATTAAATTTGTTGGCGATTTAATGTCTGGTTTTACTTCAATATATATATATATATATATATATATATATATATATATATAGTATTTTAGTGACCTTGGTATGATAAGGTAAACTTAATTAGTCGGCGATTAAAGGTCTGGTTATTACTTCAAAGTGTATATATTTAAAATAATCCTACATGTTTCGGCAATGATGCCTTTGTCAAGGATATAAAAAATATCATATATATATGGTAAACTTAATAAGTCGGCGATTAAAGGTCTGGTTTATTACTTCAAAGTATATATATTTATAACAACCCTACATGTTTCGGCAATGATGCTTTTGTCAAGGATATAAAAAATATAAATGACAGAATATAAATGTCATTTATATTCTGTCATTTATATTACAGAAGCCGCGCACGCATGACGTCAATAGTGGGACGCCCCCTCCCGACACAGCAGCATATAACAAGAGGTAGTGCTAGGCGCACATTAGACGATCTCCAGCTCTAACCAGCGGCAGACCGATTAGCTCCTGAAGATGACGAGTGCGATCTCGTTGAAACGTAGAGTAAATAGTCCTTTTCAGGACAAAACTCCCACGCGGCCAAGAACCCGAGAAACTACACCTTCATATATATATATATATACATATATATATATATATATATATAATCATAACTTGGTGGATACATATTTATATCAAGTTAACGTTTAATTTAACGTATATATATATATATAAATATATATATATATATATATATATATATATATATGTTAGATCTGGACTACATGCGGAACAACTTATTATTTCAGTGTATCGGGCATTCAAATACTTAGTCGTTCGAGGAGGAGTATGAACCCGGGCGTTACCGTGATGCAAGAAGATCCCACTTAGACGAGTTTTTGGAAAACCCGATTATTTTGCATTAACAATACGGCGGTCCTTCAGCGCTGCAGTGGAAACATAAACATTATCATTAAGTAAACCAATATATTTTTAGTAATATAAAATATTATTAAAAATTGGCTGTGAAGAACACAATACAAGTTCATATCTCTGTTATTTCATATTATTAAAAATATTTTTGTTTTATACAAAATTTGGTGAGGGTTTACCTTCTCAAATATGTTTCAAACTATTTTATGTTTTTATTAATCCCTTAAAGTATCGTCATTCATTTTCATTCATTTTCAAAGATAAAAAAAAATTGTCAATTGTTGCCTATATTCAGGATCATAGTAGTATATCCAAATTTCACCATCTGTAAAGATGTACACCAGATAAGGCGATCTACCATTTCAAACGGTTTTGAACTGGAGAAATTGTGCAGAATACAGCGGGAACAAATCTGTTTAATAGTTGGGCATTTCGCTTTTACTTGAGCATGTCAATATACTGTATCCTGGAGACAGACATGATTTTTCACTTCTGTAGTTGATGTATACATATAGCTAAGTTTCTGAGCTTATTGCAAATGAGAATTAATAACAGGTGGCTTTTCTACGAATTTTTAATTATCCCAACAACCAGGAAAGTTGGCCCTGCTACGTGTAGCGTTCTGCATAATGACACAAACTTAATTTATGAAATTGTAGTAATAAGCGCATCACATAGGGCGAAATTTGCATATGGAAATGAGATTGGACATGAATTCCGATTTGCAATAAGTTAAGATGGTATGATGGTGTTAATTAGCTTCGCATCAATATTTATGGTTACTTGTATACTCCTTACAGTAACATTCTGGTGCTCTTCCATTATGTCCCAAATCAGATCAATATTCTTTTCAGCTTTTCATTTAGAAACTTGTCACTTAGAGAAAGTCGACCACGTAGAAATTCATTATACTACAGCTTTACAGTAACCAAAAAACCTTACCTGTCACCAAACATTCAATTAATTTTGTCAAAATATTGTCTACGGCTTAAATCACGTTTCAAGTTGTAAAAAAATCAATGCAATTTGTTCAATTCCATCAATTTAAAAATACTCATGTATATTGTTCAATTGTCAGTTGTTACGTGTACAAAATCATTCTGAGATCATGCTAGAATTTTTAATCCACTTACTTCTTTATTAACCTCTTCAAGTCAATTTAGTCTTCTCATTTTTCAACGTATACGATTAATTCTATTACATGCTTACATATTGGTAATTATCGTTCAATTTTATGTTGTTCCAAATGTTAAATCCTTCAAATTTTAATTAATGTTCTATTATTTTGGCCGACCCTATATTTCCGAATGATGATGCATTCACGACGAAGAATCCGCCATCTATTATTGTTAATGCATAGCCGAACATTCTGTTGTAGTCAGATTTTGTTCCTATATTTGATTACTTTATTGTAGAAATTCCTTTAGATATTCATACACCTAATTTAGGGCCTATTCGTCCTTTAACTCATTTGATTCAATTAGTTTTTTTACGTTATTTAATTTCTCTCGCTTGGAGTGCCATCTCTCTACATTTGTTTTCACTAACTTTTGCAGTATCCTAGTTTATCGTTCGGTCAATTTTATGTTACGTAAATCTTTAATTAGGGAGTTTTAATTAATCCTTTGACGTTTTTGGTTTACTCTTCACACCTACATCTGTTTTGTATCTTATTGGTAATTAATTTCCCTTCGTTTCAAAATTGCCGTTCACCGATCACATTGATGACGTACATCGATAAGGTATCGTTGTATCTCCTTGTGTGTCGCCGGACATTTGTTCTTAAGTCATCGTAGCGCTTGCTTGTGTTTCACTTGTGTGAAGAACCTTTATCTGCGGTAAGGATTCTTTATTTTCTTATGAACGTTGTTTTATTTGTTCATTTATCCTTTCAGGATTTCATTTATCGAAACTTTAATTCGATATTTTGATCGATATTTCGTGATTACATTGTTTTGCCGCCTTCTGTGAAGAGGATACTTCTTTTCTATTGTTCTTGCGAACCTTTATGTAAGGCTGGTTAATCGATTCAAACTTCGAATTGCTGAACTTGTTGAAACGGCTATCGTTGGAAGGGAATTCAGTTGAATTAAATCACCTTCCGCCAACTTTGGATTTCCAATTACCTGCGAGACTTCATTAAATTTTTGGAAGAAGAATTCACCACGTTTAAGATGGCGACCTAGGTGGCGGGAAGACGACTTTATCATCATGTTTATATTTTGGGGACGTTTATGGGGTCTATAATTTAAAGTAGGTGAAGATTTTCTAATCATTTATAATAGTACCATAATTTAAAGAAGGTGAAGATTTTCTAATTGTTTTTTTTTTAATTAAAAGGTTTAATTAATGTTTTCTTATGCATTTAGTTAATTTTTCACTTAACTATCTTTTGTTAAATACTGTAATGATCTGTCTGACTGTTCTCCGGCGAACAGTAGAGTTTTTTTTTTCATTTGAGCAATTTTCGAGGCAACAATCCCTCAGATTGGCTCTCGATGAGTATCTTCGTTAGCTTGTTAAACGATACTCATGATTTATTTCTAATGATCTATGCTGTGTAACCTTCTGTGATGAACTAAGATTACGTATACCTAATTAAGTTCTGATTTAACCTCGTCAAGGTTTGTTAAACTTTTATTTTAAATTTATTGTAATTTATATCTCACCTGGTTATACAGGGGGATTTCAATAATAGTTTTGACCGATCTCTTTTAGATCACCTTTAAACCCTCCTGCTTTTAAGGGGGTTATTTGTACACTTTTCAAACCTTATGTAAATTACTCGTTACCATCCTAAATATATACAGGGTGTAATAATCTGGTAGTCTCTCGGACAGAATTTAGTATCGAATAAATTTATTCCCCGTCCTGGCGGTTATTTTAGCATTTGGGTATTATTTTACAATTTGAATTTACCAATTTTTAACACTCATGTAATTATGGACTTTGACCTGCTTTAACTTGTAATAAATATTGTCGTTTCTGTTAATTTGGTGTATTGTGTTTGTTTATTTACCCTAGTCCTTTGAGCAAAGGAGTTGTTTTATTCGTATACCAGGTGACCGAACAGCCTTTATCTAAGCCCTTCTGGCCCGTGGGTGTTCTGCGTTTGCCCGGAACTTGCAGGCCGAACGCAATGGTGCCCTAAGTTAGATCTTGCGTTGTGTTGGCCCACGACGCTCTCTCTCTCGTATCAAGCTGAGCTGGCCGGTAAGTTTTTTTTCTGGGGGGGCCTTTGAGACCTAGGGCGGAATTAGGACTCGTCCTAATTCCAACCGGGGTTTTGTTACCTGAACCGTTTGAGGGGTAGCACAGTGTTATTGGGTTTGTTATTAACTAGGTTAAAATACGAAACAAAATTTGTAGTAAAATATTATGGTCTGCTAGTGAGACTCAGCGCAAAAAGAATAGCGCTTGTATATTCAATGTAAAATAATATACACAAATTTTACTTTAAGTTTCATATAATTCAAAATCAGAACACATACACTATTCATAAGAGACTAACTTGTAAATTTTGAATTTTAAAGATATTTAATGTACGAGTTTCCTAGTTTGTTAGAATTTAATCTACTTCGTATTGTTGTTACCTACGTATAAAGATTTATGCATGAAAACGTAAAAAATAAAGTACATTAAAGTGAAGCTGTTGTGGCAGTATATTGTTTACGGTTTCCGGTATATAAATTTCCACCACTTGTAAACAACGGTAGTTTTGTTTAATTCATGATTAAATGTAACGTCGTTTCGGTTTAAGACCCCATTCTTTCCTGTGATTGTTAAAATAATTGCGAGCACCAAAAACCATTGGAGTGTTCTTTACGACTATCACCCGGTACTGAATTATGTTTCACAGATCGTTGCCATGTTATACGGTCAACGATAAATATTTCCAAAGATATCTGAGCAAGTAATCTATGATAATAGATATAAGTAATAGATACGATTTATTTCATTAGTA
Source organism: Melolontha melolontha (assembly GCA_935421215.2). NCBI lineage: Eukaryota > Metazoa > Arthropoda > Insecta > Coleoptera > Scarabaeidae > Melolontha > Melolontha melolontha. The sequence continues at coordinate 23,657,122 of OW285240.1, read as the reverse complement.
AATTTGATTCGTGTATGAGGGGTTAAAATTGATTCATGGGGAATGATAATTACTTCGTTTGTTAATTTATAATATACAAGGGCAGATTGTATCTTTTCAACAACGCTTTTGTGTGAGTAATGGGGATATAAATGAGTTCTAACCTGCAAACGGTAATGTCGAGTTTCTCGTTTTAGCATGCAAAGTTTCATTTTCCTGTATACCGTCGTTAAATAACAATGTCATTTATTTCGATTTCTGACATGCATACTAATAGCAGTCCGTGACAGAATTTTTAGGAAGGTTGCGCCACAGATTATACAGATGGATCACTTGGCAAATTTTCTTGTTAATATTTTTTATAGTCCTTGAGCAGAAGTATAACAAAGTCCGTGCTCCGTCTTAGAACATGAGCATTTCAGTTTATTAGACGCTGTAGATACTCTTGTATGTTTCCATAGAAACGCCTAAGTTTCCTTCTGAGCGTGAGAGTGGTTTTGGTTTTTATTACAAATTTTAGTAGTGCTTTTGTATTTTTCGCAGACTTTTATAATTATTATTTATTAGATCGCTCCGAAATATTGTTGTGTTTAATTCTAAGTCGGGCTCGAATTATATTAAAATGTAAATCGTTACACATGCATATAATGTTTGTATATATAAGTGTTCCATATCGTTATGTTCAAATTTTAGGAGTGTAAAGTAGACTTCATTTCAAGTAACAAAAACGCAAAACATGTACATATATCCATTTTTATTTGTTTCAAAGTTACAGATCTATGAATGTGATTGTCAGATCATGAAAATAAATGTAATCCTAAAGTCAATACAAGCTGATTTTATTTAAAAAAAGTTATACGATTCAATAGCAGGCCTGTGATTGTTAACGTTACATAATAAAATGTTATCCAAAAATAAATAAACAAGTGTCCTAGTGAATACAATAATTTCTTGGAGATCTACGAAAAAGAGTACTGGAAATTGATTTATGATAAAGAAGGTTCTTACTTATTTCGTAAGTGCTGAAACATGAATATCATACAATAAACAAATGTTCAGATGACTGTTAACGTTGCATTTTTTAATAAAGGATTACAGTTCATACAACAGCTTATTAGTGAATCGACACGTTTTCTTTATTCAAAATACCTTACCGATTTTCTTCTCAAGAATATGCGGACATGTATTTTGTGTATGGCTACTGTAACGATAGTGCACGTCAAGCAGTTATTGAATACCGACATCAGTTTCCTGATAGGCGCATTCCTCATTAAACAACGTTTCTTGAAGTACACAGACAATTTCCGGAATGCGGATTGAGTGATTATCTTTTCGACCGAGTAGTAAATTTGCAGTAAGAAGCAGTAGCTTTTGTTACAAGGGATCCAACTCTCAGTGTACGTCGAATCGCTAGACAACTAGGAGTGCCACGAACGACAGTTTGGCGAATCTTAAAACTTGAGGGCTTATGTCCATATCACTATCGCAGGGGACACGGTTCGCTTAAGTCAGACCACTATGCTCGTCTAGTTTATTCTACCTGGATATTAAGAGAGTCACGGCTTCATTTTAATGTCTGCAGAACAGTCCTCTGGACAGATGAATCTACGTTCACGAGAAGTGGTGTTACAAATCTGAGAAACCTGCACAGGTGGTCATCAGAAAATCTCAAAGCTATACGCCCATCTAAATTTCAACATGAATTTTCTATTAACGTTTGGGCGGCCCTAATTGTTGTCTTGTTGATTGGTCCTGTCATTCTTCCTGGGAGGTTAAATGCGGACAATTACCTTCAATTTCTTATTGACGAACTGCCAGGTCTTTTAGAGGATGTCCCGCTGAATGTTCGACGAGACTTGTGGTTTCACATAGATGACCACCACATTTCGGAATTGCCGTCCTAAATTGGGTTAACGTCAGTTATCCAAGATGGATTGGTCGAGGTGGTCCTGTTGCATGGCCATCCAGATCACCCGATCTTAATCCCCTTGACATTTATTTATGGGGGTAGATGAAAAATTTAGTCTACGCGTAAGTTTCGAACACAAGAGAAGAGTTGTTGGATCGTATTCACTTGGCTGCCGAGCAAATCCGACAAAACAAGTATGAAATTCGGATAAGTACTACTTCTGTTGGCTTACGGGCACAAGCCTGCATTCAACAAAGAGGTAGACATTTCGAAAATATTATTAATTGAACTTTTTTATATAAAATCAGTTTTTATTGACTTTGGGATTACATTTTTTCTCATGATCTGACAATCACATTCATAGATCTGTAACTTTGAAACAAATGAAAAAGAATATACAAGTTTTGCGTTTTTGTTACTTGAAATGATGTCTACTTTACACTCCTATAATTTGAACATAACGATACGGGACAGCTTGTATAAGGCACATATTGCCTTTTTCAAGGAATTTTAAATGATAAATGACAGATATTAATAGCCTATTTATATATGTGAAGTAGTCATGGATAAAACTGAAATTATTCAAAAATATATTCCAGTTTAATAATAATAATTCATGCCTGACGCCGATTACAGGGGGCATTGGTAGGCCATGAGTTATTATTATGTCTGTGGCCGTGGAGCGACATAAGATGTTCAGCTGTTGTCATTCGCCTTGAACGAGAAGAAAAACCACGAAAACCTACTCGGGCAGCATAATCTCGAATCTAAACTCGGGACTGACTGCATGATAAGCCAGTGTGCAGATATTTAAATAATATATGATAGATATTCATGATGGTAAATTCCAGATCGTTACATTATTAAGTTATAGTATATACTGCTTAGATTTTTTATGTCACTTCTGTTGCTAATTGAATTTTTTCTTGATTAATATTAATCATTTCATTAATTTCCCTTTTTATTGTGTGTTGTTCTTGATCGATTATCTTTGTTTTTTCAAAATCAAAATGATGATCGCGTTGTAGTTTGTGTAAATAAAGCAGTTTTGTCTGTTTTGGAGTAGTTGTGGGCTTGTAATCTTTTGTATAAATATTGTTTAGCTTGGCCTATGTAGTAACTATTGCAATCGCGACATGGTATTTTATAGATGACATGTGTTTCTCGATTTTTTCTATTTCAGGCTTTAGTTTTGAAAATAGATGTTTCTTAGTATGTATTACTAAGTTTATATGTTGTAGCAATATAACATTTCTTTTAAGTATATTTTATTTTTTCTGATAATTGTAAAACATATGGCGTATATGTTGTTTCATTATCTAAATTGTTATCTAAATTTTAAATTTGAGTCTTCTTGGATTTTCCAGTCTTCTAGACACTTGTAGTCTAATAAATTCTTGTCCTAAAGAAAGAAGAAACTGCTTGCGTCTGTGTAAAGAAGCCTCAGGTGAAACAGAATTTTTAGTTGTTCATATGACGTAAGAATTGAGACAGGTGATTATTACGTTTTGATATAAGATGAAGGGGCATCTGTTAGTAGTTCTTTTAAGCTATACTCGTTGACCATTTTGTCCATGGTACCAACAGCCCTTTCTGTTGAATTATAATGCAAGATTATGTCTGGCTTATAGTCCTTACCTTCACCGCCAATTTTATCGGTGTTCGGTTCTCGAAAGAATTACTGCTTTGTGTTTTTTAGGAATATACGAAACCAGAGTAATATCTTCCAAAAATGCAAACACTCTTGACTTCTCTTCTCTAGGAGGATGAGGTAGTAGAGCAGGAGGATGACGATTATTACACACAGTACCCCCGTTTTCTTGGAAATGAAAGTCAAATTTGATTGCAAAAATTCTTTTTCTTCATCACTGTTTTCTGGAAAAGAAATCTGTAACAGAAACAATTCAAAATTAAATTCTTTGTGGTTCTAAATTACAAAAAAAACATACCTCTTATGTTTCTGGTTCGGATTTAGATTCTTCTGCATTATCTTCAGACTTTGATGCATCTGACAAATTATTCTCATCTTAAAGGAAATCTTCATGGCTTTCTTCCAACCACTGCAGGGCTACGGTACGATCTTCTTCTCGAGACAAATCTAATTTTCTTTTGTTTGGCATTATATCTGTACAAAATCACACTTCGAAGCAAAGTGAAAATGAACACAATAGCAATACACTCTCACTGATTATATTACCCGCAGAGACTAAAGCAATACTGATATTACTGGTTAACCTTGAAAAAGAACCCGTAATGTGTTTTCGTCCAATTGCGCAATGTTACTAGAATTCCACTTAGAACATGGCTGCCGTAGGGGGGTACAGTTATACCCCATGCATAATTTTATCAAATTTTTGGAATACAGAGCATGAAATTACGACGTAATGCGCATATAATGTTGGTACATATTACAAAAGTCTATATTGATAAGCCTCGAACCATACAGCAATTGAAAAATAATATACGCGACGAAATCAACAACATAACACCTGAAGTTTTGCGAAAGGTTATGGAAAATGTTTTGGAAAGAGCACGAATATGCGAAGCAGAAAATGGCCACCACTTGCGAGATATAATTTTTCATAATTAAATTAAAAATATTCTCCATTAATATACTGTATTTAAAATAAAAAAAATTTAATAATTATGTCTTAAATAAGAAGTTATAATGACCTCAAACCCCTTCGCCACCTGTATAAATTTAAGAAAATGTTCCTAGTTCGATTCGGATTCATGTATTAGACTGTTCATATGAGCGGAGGTATTATAGAATCCTTGTGCGAACATAAAGTCTATAACGAAAATATCAAAGGTGCCGACCACAAGTGAAAAATCTTTATAATCGGTGGTTGTGCCCATCTAAATTTATAGTCGTTTGAAACCTATTCATGGCTACGATTGTATGGATGTGAAAAATGTTCCCCATGCATTGTCATATAGGCGAGAGAATGCTTATCATTTTTTGAAACGGAAAGGGAGTTATTCATACTGAATATGTATCTGCCGAAGGGATTAACCATTAATTTAATAATATTTCGAAAAACTTTACGATCACTAAATAATCGTATCCGCATAGTAAAGCCGAAAAGAATTAATTTTTGAGAATTAAATAAGAATTAATAATGAAGGCAGTAACGAACCTAAAATTCACGGTTGCTTCGCACCCTCCCTACAGTCCTGATTTGGTATCTGCAAATTTTTGGTTATTCCCAAAGTTGAAGGAGATTTTGGAAGATCACGTTTTTCATCAGACACTAAAGTTGGGCTGCTGTCGCTATTGCTTCAATAGGAAACAAAAAACCATTTCCATGAACGGAATGAAGAAATGGATTTAACGTATTTCTGATAAAGAATTTTTGTGTATTGGTGGTACAATAAATTTTATTTTCTCTTTTCATATTCTTATTTTATAGCGTTGGAGACCTTATATACCAATCCGTCTTCGAGTTATTTACTTACTATTATTATGTTGTTGATTTTAATGCTCTATTAAATCAAAGACATTAAGAATAGCGCCAATTGACTTTAAAAGGATAATATTTAGTTTTTATTATCAATTTGTTTTAAATTTATTTTGTGAATGAACTTATTCCTTTTTATTTTATATTACAATATATGGTCGCACAGCGTTCCCCCGATATAAGCATGGTTGACGGTAACTAACATTCGCATATAGGTAATTGGGCACTAATAATGAGTGACTCGATGCATTGAAGGCAATCCAGTTATTTGAATTCTTATGTTGTACATGTAACTCTGCCTACCAAAGAGTTTGTTGTTCGAAATAAAATTAAAAAATACATTTACGTATTTTATTTCAATGCAACAGAGCCTTAAAAATAGAAAGCCTCCTTAACCCGGCATTAGTCGCTAGGTTAAAAATCCCATCGTTAGTCGCGCGTGAGATTTACTCTCACGAGCAAAATTTTAAGAAATAAAACGCTGTTCTTTTTAATGATTAGTTTTATTTGTAAATTGAACAGTATGAACAGTTGTAAAACTTTTTGAATTCCAAACGACTAATATGTTTATAAATCTTTATCAGGTTCCATCTCTGAGGTACAGATTCGGCAAGAAAAAATTGTGTGTTCAGTGCAAATGGGTCGCTGGCAAGTTCTACATACTTTCTTGACTTTTCTATTTTTTCGACGAGGACAGAAGCTACAAAAACTTTCATTGACATTCTCAGGTTGTCTTACTTCTTCTGGTGGTAGTTTTGCTATTTTTATAATAGAAGTTCGTAGGCTGTATGGTAAGTTTGTAATTTGTGATCGGCTTATTAGGTGAGGTTTTATTAGCAAAAGAGCCAGTTCCTTCAAATATGCACGTCTAGGCGGAATGGGGTCGTTGATGTGATTCGCCTTATATATTATAAAGCTGTTGATGCCCCCAATGTTTAGCATTGAAAAATATATCGTCAGTGGCCATCTACAACTTATTCTTGCAACCGAGTATAACGCTTTCATTTCGTCAACCACGTCGACTGCACCCTTAGTTAAATTATAAAAAGTTATAATTTCGGCCTTTACTTGGTCTCCTGTCTTTTCATTTATGACAGCGCCGTTGTGCATGGTAGACAAAAGAAGTACATTTTTCTTCGTTATCTTCTGAGGGACGTATGAAGCCAATACAGACTCTTTTGAAAAAGCAAACATGCTACTCAGAAATGGTCGTTCTTTGATATTTGACAATTGAAGGAGAATTTCTTTCTTATTTTTTCGCAACGTACCAACAATGGTAGTGTTGTGGTTAAGTTTTAGATCTTTAGCGAGTGGAATGGAAGTAAAATAATTGTCCATAGTGACATTCCTACCGATATTGAGAATTGGCTCTATAATCCTCTTGACTACACTAAAAGCAGTATTTTCCATTTTATATTGACCTTCAGGCTGTTTTCCTGCATAAATTTCTAAATTAGAGGTATAAAATGATCTAGAGTCGACCAAAGCGTATATTTTAATGCCGTATTTTGCCGGCTTGTTAGCAATATATTGTCGAAATTTGCAGCGACCTCTAAATGCCTCAAGCATCTCATCCACAGTTCCACATTCACCAACTGTATAATGCGATTTACAAAACTGAACAAAATCATAAAACTGTTTTCTAATAGGGGCCAAATTATCCGAAGCTTTGCGAACATTCCTATCATGAATGTCGTCAAATCGTAGAGCACTAAGTAGTGTATAAAATATTCTTTGACTCATTGTTGCCCGAAAACATTCAGGAGCTGTGCCGTCATCTGTCCAAAGTTTAGAAATATTGATATGGCTACTTTTTTTATACCAGCTAGATATATAAGGTGGGGCAAAAGTCCCGCTACCATTTTGATTGCCTATAACTTTGTTGAAAGAAAAGATAAGTAAGTTTGGTTTTCATAAAAAGTTTATTTGCTCTTTACATTTTTTTTCGTAATGATTGGAAAATTATATCGGCTAAATGGTGACCGCGATTCGCTATGCAACTTTCGGCTCTTTTTAAGGCATTTTTCATGACATCCTGCAACATCTCAGGCTGAATATCTTCAATTTCTTGACGAATATTCTCTTTAAGATGTTGAATCGTTTGGGGCTTATTCACATAAACTTTTGATTTCAAAAAATCCCATAAGAAAAAGTCAGGTGCAGCTAAATCCGGAGATCTGGCTGGCCATGCTAAATCGCCATTTCGCGAAATTAGTATTCGTGGAAAAACGTCATTCAATAATTGAATTGTTGAACGAGCTGTGTGTGCTGTGGCCCCATCTCTCCGAAACCACATTTCCTCTAGTCCTTGCTCTTTCATTTCAGGCACAAGAAAATTTCGAAGCATGTCTTGGTACCGTTCAGCAGTAACAGTAACTCCAACACCTTCGTCAGTTTAAAAAAAATAGGGACCAATGATGTTTCCAGCATGAATACCACACCATACAGTTGTTTTTTGTGGATGCAATGACGTTTTATGAATTAAAAAGTCAATTGAGGATTCTGTTTCCCCCAAAACCGACGGTTCTGTTTATTGACGTGGCCACTGAGAAGAAAATGGGCTTCATCGCTCATTATCAATTTAGACGAAAAATCTTCTATTTCAACAGCCTTAGGATTGCATTACTGTACTCAACTTGTTGATCATGATCTCTCGGTAGCAATTTATGGACTAATTGAATTTTGTACGGGAACATTTTCAAATCAGTTTTCAAAATTCGCCTTAAACTGCGTGCAGACATGTGTAACTGGGAACCGCGTCTCCGAATTGATGTTTCTGGAGACTCTGCAACACTATCGCGCACCAGAGCCACATTTTCAGCGTTACGAGACGTCCGTTGTCTTCCAGAACGAGGTCTGTCTGCTGTCGTACCGTACTGTCGAAAATTCGCATGTAAACGATAAATTGTGGTTTTGTGAGGCATTGGACGATTAGGATATTTTTGACGCAATTTCCGCTAAGTGGCAATAGGAACGATTATTTTCAATAAATATTGTCACTATTTCTGCTCGTTCTTGTGGCGTATATTTATCCATAATAAAATTTGGACGTCTACACAACACAATGGTTAAAGCTAAACTGAACTAAACGTCATATAACCAAGATGGCGCAATCAAAATGGTAGCGGGACTTTTGCCCCACCCGTTAGAAGACCAATAAGAGCACTTAGTTCATAAAAATTAGTGTAAGCACAATCTCTTGCACGGCTATAGTTATTGCGCTTCGAAGGTATTCATTAGTGCAATCGACCACTTGTTGAACCGATGCGTCAGGAAAGAAAAGTTTCCAACATTCAAGCGGCGTTTTTGCATTACGTGCTAAGCCTTTTACACCAGGCATATGAGTTACCAAATTATGTCTGCGTGTACGACCTCTAATAGAGGGGTCGTGCTTCAACCATTTCGTTACTTTATCTTTACCAATGTAAATTGGTGCATTTTGGAAAAAAGTATCATCAGTGTTTCCATCCATTAATTCACCACTTTCATCAAAACTTTCTTGTTCTTGAACGCCTTCATTGCCTTCATTTTCTTCGCAATCGGTTTGGTCTGTATCTGTATTGTGTAGGCTGTGTTCGCTTTCTGCGTCACTTTCTGGTCCGTCACATCTCCCTTTATCATCTTCAAGATGTTGAATATCTTCATTTTGATCTGAAACAACTTTATTCTTTAGTCTTTAGATCGAAAATAAAAGGTCAAGCACGAATTGGAACTGAAATTGTTCCATGTCATTGATTTTTTATTTTTATTTTTAGTGTAAAACAAAGAAACAGACAGAAAAAGAGAGATAGTTGCACAAACCATTCTGATGACAGTATCAGTTTTACTGATTTTGCTCTACAAGTCTTTTTCCACGACTCATTGCACTACACTAATCAAAAACAATAACTGAGAGTCTATAAAAACAGTTCCAAAATTATTACACGCTTTGTCGCGCAATGAGAGAAATCTCACACGAAGTGCAACCGTCTCTACTATGCACAATACTAATGCGACACGATCGGCTTACACTTACACTCGTTATGCCCGTAAAGGGAGTGGGAGTAGCCAGTAAAGTACCTAGAAGAACTCGGGTCAGTATTGTGTTGAAAAAAATTTGTACCAATTAAAATAAAAGTGTGAGAGAAAACCTCATAAAGCGACTAATGCCGGGTTAACAATTAGTACAACAGCTTTTAAATTCAATTTGCATAGTATGTTTGTTATATTAAAAATATTGTTTAGTCTATATTAGCGTAAATATTAAAAGTAAAATTAAGATACACGTCTATATCTCTTTTTGTTGCTGTATGGGTTATTATAAGGACTTACACTGGACAATAAAATTGAAAACTTTTTCTTATCATAAACACTGAGCAACAACCTGGGTGCAGTCAAAGTAAAAATAGGTATTGTTGAATATAGCACTGGATTGTAAGGGTAAATGATATAAACACGTCGGGAACTCTGTTCTTCTTGTGTATGTAAACAATGTATTATTGATGGTTCGACAAAAGAAGGAATGGGACAAATCAGTAAGGCTTATAAAATAAGCAAATCGGGTCGGTTCGTAAATTAAAAAAGAATAAAATTAAAAAGGGAGGCTTTTCATTCCTAACTTAAAAAATAAATTGAAACGTTGTGTGCCCCGCCAGAGCGTGCTCAAAACTATTTCAAAACATTTAAAAAAGCCGAAAATATCCTCCAAAGTTAGAACGATTATTGATTTTTGGTATTTATCTGAGCAATAAATGTAGATAAAATATTAGTTTTACATATAAAAGCGTTTTATTTTTTATGCTCTATGATATGTTGTAGTGATACTTCTACCTCGGTGTGATAATTAAGACAAAATAATTACCACTAAATAATAGTTCTTAATTATTGCTAAACTTGGAAAAGTTAAGATAAGTCCCGATCGTGTATACAACTTTACCTAGCCTCTTGAAGCTTCGAAATTTGACCACGGGCGGGCGATAGTGGGCGAATCGGCTTGTCGAAAACTCCAGGTTTTGCACATTGCAAAAAAACATGAAACGATTTAAATTAAAGACGTTTAACTTGTTACTAATTACCTTAACATTAGGATATTTTCTCACCGATTTAGATTCATTATGCTTTCATTCTAGAGCACGTTCGTTCAGCTAGTTTTATTTTAAACTGTAAATGTCCTAATTATTTAACAGTATTTCAGTGATCGTGATCCAGTTTTTGTCAAGAAAAACGTATCATTTACAAGATATTTACTAACAGAAACATACGTTTATATTTACATACATTTGTACATTTAATACAATCATAAAAAAATATATATTTAACAAAATTGTACATAAAATCGAACAAAAAAGTATTATATATGTAAAAGAAATGGCGACACGTGTGAAATTGTATACAAAACTTCAGTCAGCTGAAAATATCATACGTGCTTGTAAATCACTTGTCCGTGTTTTAGAAAATTAACTTAAATCTGAACTAAATGACACTTGCTAAACAAAATCGGATTGCAGAAAAGAAAGCATCTATTCTTAAATTCTGGCGACATCTATAATATATGAGAATCTATAGGGTAAAACAGACTTTCTAATTCAAATTTGAGGTAAAATAGAAGAACAAAATAGTTAGCTTAATAATACGGTGATCGTCATGATTAAATATCGTTACAAATTAACGCAAACTAATAAGTTGCTTAAATCACGAACAAACGGAATTGTGTTTATTGACAATAATTGCAGTGGGTTTAGTTATGTGCGATACCTTACCTAGACGAGCGTGACAGTTGTAGAATCCTCAGAAGACGAAGTGTGGCTGCGTCGGCTCAGGATGTGATTGGCAGTTGGATTTCGGTAAAACGGAGCGCAGGATCGCTGCTCGGGGATGCGTATAGCAAGAAATTCGACGGACATTATCGGCAACGATCTTTTATGAAGAAACGTGGGATATGTGAGCAGCTGGGGTCAACATGTATAGGCAGAAGAGTATACCACCAGAGCTGGTACCTACAAGTATAGGGAATCTGAGGCTAGACTAATCTCAGTAACTGTGACTGGCATGTAGTCAATGCTAGAATCGACAAATAAGACCTTATATATATCTGCCTGAAATAACTAAAATTCAGAAATGTCAGAGGGGACTTTTTCGATTAAAAGCAAAAAAAAACATTGCTTAATGTTTTTGATATAATATTTCTTCGTAATTTAAATTCGTAATAGTTTTCTTCTATTTCGACTATCCCAATAATCGGGTCACCTTGTTGGGTGCCTAAAATAACAGCAATCAATTTTGAATCACAACATGTCATCCAGGAATAATAGTGGCAGTTTTTCCTTACTAATAATAGTTTTAGATCCTCATAAGTCGTTTTCATTGACATAGTGTGATCTCCTAAGATAAAACGATAAAGGCTCCCATAGCGTAACAATACTGATAGAATGTACTTTTGCTGTGCTTTCAAATTATTCTATTTGAAAATAAAAATAATTTTGTGTTGAACAGTTTGCGCGATTGAGCTTTAAGAATAAACTACGTCATGGTATAATCGTGTTCCTTGTAGTTTGTTGAACTTCTTGCTAATTAATTCACCATCCGCTAGAACAAACTTCCCTCGCATCTCTACGTTGCTTTCATCCAATAATCAGGAGTACATGACTTTAATTAACAAGAAGAAAATGAAAATGATAAGCATCAATAACCAAAATAGAAAAGGCATAGAATTAATGGGAGAAAGAATAGAGCGAGTAGATCAATTTTTATACCTCGGGAGTGTGATGCCCGAATACGGCGGTGTAACGTAACAAGGATATCGAAGGCTCGTAGTGCATTTATAGTGATGATGAATGTTTGAAAATCGGGAAACATCACTAACAGAATCAAAATTAATGTTTTAGTGCCACAGTTAAACCTATATTATTCTACGGATCTGAGTCATGGACACTAACTAATGCAAGCAAGCAAAAACTATAAAACTTTGTAAATAGATTTATTCGGAATATACTGAAAATAAGGTGGCCTGTCCAAATTACAAATGAGAAATTATGGGATCATGCATGAGAAGAAAGGATCGAAGTACAAATCACAAGGAGAAAGTTTGGATGGGTTGGCCATACTTTAAGAAAACCTAGAACAGAAATTTGTAGGAGAATATTAGAATGGCAGCCCCAAGGAAGGAGGAAAGCAGGACGCCTGAAGATAACATGGAGAAGAACGTTAGAAAAAGAGACTAATATGTCAGTGATAAGATAGAGATCTATAGCAGGAAATAGACAAGAATGGAGACAAATGATTTACTTTGCCACCAACGCGGCGTAAAATTAAAAGAGTGACGAGTGATAAGGAGGGATCGCTCGCTGATCCTCTCTGGTCTGAACCTACCTGTTGTTGTTATGTGCCCAGGAAGGTCTCTGCCGGCTAACTCTCTTGTTTCGGAGAACGTCGCGGATTCAAGGCCGCGAGATGGACTATGGACGCCACCGTTATTATCCACCTGCAGAGATAACGCTATAACGGGAGCAGGCGGGACCTGGTAGCTCCAAATATTACCAGAGGGTCAGCCCCTTATCACTTGTTGCAGAGCAAGAAACTTTGTTAAACTCGAAAGCTAGTGGGAAGGGTAGAGATCGAAACACAATCAACAGTTTCACAAATTTATTGAATACTCTTAGCTATAGAATAATCATCAAAACATATAGGCGATGTCAACACTCTCAAAATAAATGCCAGACACAGTCGCTTACTCAAGTCACAAAACATATACAAGGTGAAGCCCTGTTCAAAAATTCAAAATGAAAACAAGACGAATTATGAGTAGTTACACAGTGACCGAAACTAAAAGTCTTACCCCCGTATATAAATAAAACGAGAGGCGGGAGAGGATAACCCAAAATTAACCTTCCAGGATTTAATAATTTGATTCTACGAACGAGTTTAAAGGAAAACTCAAAAGACGTCAACGCGAGAGATTCCAGAATGGCAAAATCTCAAGAAATTCGGAAGGTTTCCTTAAAAAGTAATCAAGGTTATGCCTTGTTATCAATTAAAATAAAAGTAAGAAATATTACAAAAATAGAAAATCAAATCACCCAGAATGAACTTTTGGTGTACCCCCCGTATAACAGGTGTGCAAAATTTAAATATATTTAAAAGTCCGAAGAAATTTATTAACAAAGGTATACATCAAGAATACCAATTCCGTATACGTAATATGGATTCTGTACAGTAAGTAACAAAATATGTAAAGTAAAATTTACAGATAAGTTCTTCGATTATAAGGTATCGAAACAAACAATTACAGGACCGATCTGAAGGATCAGGCCTTGATTATGACACTAAAACTAAGCAGGTGACAGACAGAGACACTGTCGGTCTTCAAGGCCGCAAGTAGGAGGATCATGACAAGCTTTAATTAATTCCGATCGGCGTTCCTTAGGAACCACAATTTTCCAAGAGTCACCATCATCACCAAAGTAGTTGCGAGAAGGACGAAGATACTTGCAAAGTTTACCATTGACAATCTGAAAGGCAGGGTATTTGTCAGGAGTCGCTTTAACAGCACGAACAAGTCTATTGTACCATTTATCGGTAACAGGTGCAGTCTCATCGATAGTTGACAAGATTGGCACAGAGCGGGATAGTGTACCAGGAACTACGTTTTCCTTTCCCTTACGATGTATGATAGAGAAATCATATTGTTGTAACCTAACTGCCCATCTCGCTAATCGTCCACTAGGAGAATTTAAAGAATTCAACCAACAAAGTGAATAGTGATCGGTAACCACAGAAAAGTGAGCGCCTTCAACGTAAGGACGGAGTTTCTCGATCGCCCACAAGACAGCAAGACATTCTTTTTCAGTCGTAGCGAATTTACGCTCCTGCGGAGAGAGAGATCGACTGAGATAGCAGATCACCTTTTCCTCCTCATTAATATGCTGCGTTAACACAGCACCAAGGCCGAAATCAGAAGCATCAGTCTGAATGACAAATTCATGCCTGAAGTCAGGACAAGCTAAGATAGGAGCAGTAACCAAACAATCTCTCAATTTAACCCAAGCCTCATCGCAAGTGGTGTCCCAATTAAAACGAATATTTTTACGCAAAAGGTTAGTCAGAGGAGAAATAATTGACGAAAAATTCGGTACAAAACGACGATACCAAGAAGCCATGCCTACCATGCGTCTGACACCAGCTACGTTAGTAGGAATAGGAATCTCAATGATTGCTCGAACCTTGTCAGGATCGACAGACAGTCCATGACCGTTAATAACATAACCCAAATATTTTAGTTCTTCTCTACAAAAGAGGCACTTTTCTCTATTCAGCGTCAGGCCGGCATTCTCTATTCGAGATAACACTTCTCGCAAAATTTCGAGATGTTTTTCGAAAGTTGAAGTAACGATGATGATATCATCGAGATAAACAAATACGTGGGGTTCTAGTTCTGGTCCTAAAACTTGATCGATAAATCGTTGCCAGGTAGCAGGAGAATTATGAAGTCCAAAAGCTAATCGTCGAAATTGAAATAAACCCCTATTCGGCACTGTGAAGGCGGTATAAGGACGAGATGACTCTTCGATAGGAATCTGCCAATATGCAGACTTGATGTCAAGAGATGTGAGAAATTTAGCATCCCGAAGTTTGTCCAAGGTTTGAGTTATGTAAGGCAGCGGGTAAGCATCGCGCTCGGTAACCTGATTGAGTTTACGATAATCTAGACAGAAACGATAGGTTTTGTCCTTTTTAGGTACCATCAGTATAGGTGAAGACCAAGGACTGTTGGATCTTTCAACGACGCCTAAAGACAACATGCGTTCGAGTTCTACATCAACTATTTTTTGCAACGCCGGAGATATAGGATAATATCGTTGTTTAATAGGTGAACTATTCGACACGATACGATGTTCTACAAAAGTTGTGCAACCTAATTCCTCAGAAACTGATTTCGCGAAAAAGTCACAGACTAAAGAATCTATACGCCTTTGTTGGTCGGCGTCCAAGACATGCTGAATACCAATAGTACCAATTATAGAGGGCTCTGCTGAAAATACCCACTCACCACGTCGAAGATCAGGTACAATGCCCATAACCTTCCAAAAATCAGTTCCCAAAATTAAACTATAGGGCAATTCGGGAATAACCAAAATATCTAAAATTTTAATACGATCTCCAAGTTGAACAGGAACCGAAATCTCTCCCAAAGGTTTACATGTGTGTCCGTTGGCTAATATACAAGACGCAGACGTAGGACGTATTCGAACTCTAATAGATTGTAAGAGTTTCCAACAAGAACCTCCGATAAAAGTGCGTGAAGCGCCAGAGTCCAACAAACCAAGAAAAGGTTGACCAAAAATTAACACCCTAAGATGTGGGCGCTCGTCATTGCATGCTTGATCTAACAGAAAGTTCAATCGAGTAGATTCAACACGAGAACACAGACCGCTAACGCGAGAAGTCGCTGGCTTAGGAATCGTTCGCGGTCTTATTGACGACTCCCTCTGCCGTTTCCCGACCGATTGAAAGTCTGACAGCGTGGACAAGTGTTGGTGGTCTGACCACGCGCTCCACATTTGTAACAAAATCGTGAATTGCGAGGATTAGGGCATTCTCTCACCAGATGACCCACTACGTTGCAATTCCAACACTTCGGTCCATTGCTGGACGAAGGCGCCGAAACTGCTGCTACTCCAGATGTTGAAGGAGAATAAGCATAGGCTAAGTCTGGTTCGCATAAAGAAGACTTATTGCGAGGTGGAGGTGCGAAAGCTTCTATAGAGATCTTACATGCTTCTAGTTTTCTGCACAATTCTAAAAGCTGGTCTACGGATTTAATTTCTGTAAGCCCTAATTGACTCTGATAATACGGAGCAATGTTTTGCAACAGAACGTCCAATTTAAGTCCCTCTGCAACCGGCACAGTCAAACGCCCAAACATACCATTCATTACCGCAACGTACATGCCTATCGTCTCATTCGGCCCTTGAGTTCGCCTCTTTATTTCCTGAAACAATTTGTCGTTATAGTTGGGAGGTTGAAATTGTAGTCGAAGCTCTCGTACGAAATCGACCCAAGTCGTTACCTTATGTCGAGTGGAACGCCACCAAACCAAAGCCTTTCCAGAAAACAACTCTGTAGCGGATCTAATTAGCTGTTCCTTAGCGAGATTGTTTGCTATGCATTTGTCTTCTATGGTTTCGAGAAATGCACTCAAGGATTGACGCGAATTCTCTCCATCAAATTTGGAGAAGCTCCACCTAGACACCGGAACAACCTTACATGACGGAGTTGACGCAGAGACAGCTGCTGAACTCACCGCATGTGACGCAGTCGCACGAACAGGTGACAGAATCGGTTCTCCCACAGATTCTTCGGAATCAGAAATTTCGCTATCAGAAACAGTAGGACCTTGTGCAACACTAGTGGACGCGAACACAAACGACATGTCAGCAGGAACGGTACCTGCCAAAGCTGACTTCCTAGCCTTCCGCGCCTTAGACTTAAGAGATGTCTGAAGGGTTACCAACTCAACAAGAATACCTGCTACTTCCTCCTCAGCTTCGGGTGTCACTGGCTTTGCTCGCCTTATTCGCGAAAAAGCATGAATGATTTTTGTGTTAATTTTCCGATACCTTAAGCTAGTTTCTATTTCGACAAATTGATCTAAAAGATCATTGATCTCGGCGATCTTCCTCTTGACTTCGCGAGTGTCCTCTTCGATAGTGTAAGGGTTAGCCGGTTTAGCCATCGGAATACCCCCACTCTCTAACTGTAACAAACTCCTAAGAGTCGCACGCATCGTCTTGACAGGAACATTTTCGTTTGCTCCTCGAACCCTTAGTTCGTAAACTAACTCATCTCGCTCTAACCTGTTGATTTCGATCTTACCTTCCATCACAACAAATGTTCAGACACACAAAGCGAAAATCTATTCACAAAAATATCGAAACCTCAAAATTCTAAACGAATACAATGAATCTAGAACAAACACTTCACCACAGCGTGATCTGTCCAAATGTCCCTAAAGGAAAAGAAAATAGCTGAATTTTTTTAAAAAAAAGTAAACCGAAGATGGTCAAAATCGAAAGAAACGTGAAACGATCGGAAATTCGTCAGACCGAAACCTCAAATGGTCCTTACACAACCCTAAGCTGTTTGAAAGTCTCAAAGTAAACAAAAGCCCCTCCCACAAGTATGAGCAAGCAAAGTTTCTAAAGATTTTAAAAAAAAGAAAAATGGCCTCCACACAGGGCGCCAAAAACTTGCCACCAACGCGGCGTAAAATTAAAAGAGTGACGAGTGATAAGGAGGGATCGCTCGCTGATCCTCTCTGGTCTGAACCTACCTGTTGTTGTTATGTGCCCAGGAAGGTCTCTGCCGGCTAACTCTCTTGTTTCGGAGAACGTCGGATTCAAGGCCGCGAGATGGACTATGGACGCCACCGTTATTATCCATCTGCAGAGATAACGCTATAACGGGAGCAGGCGGGACCTGGTAGCTCCAAATATTACCAGAGGGTCAGCCCCTTATCACTCGTTGCAGAGCAAGAAACTTTGTTAAACTCGAAAGCTAGTGGGAAGGGTAGAGATCGAAACACAATCAACAGTTTCACAAATTTATTGAATACTCTTAGCTATAGAATAATCATCAAAACATATAGGCGATGTCAACACTCTCAAAATAAATGCCAGACACAGTCGCTTACTCAAGTCACAAAACATATACAAGGTGAAGCCCTGTTCAAAAATTCAAAATGAAAACAAGACGAATTATGAGTAGTTACACAGTGACCGAAACTAAAAGTCTTACCCCCGTATATAAATAAAACGAGAGGCGGGAGAGGATAACCCAAAATTAACCTTCCAGGATTTAATAATTTGATTCTACGAACGAGTTTAAAGGAAAACTCAAAAGACGTCAACGCGAGAGATTCCAGAATGGCAAAATCTCAAGAAATTCGGAAGGTTTCGATTATAAGGTATCGAAACAAACAATTACAGGACCGATCTGAAGGATCAGGCCTTGATTATGACACTAAAACTAAGCAGGTGACAGACAGAGACGCTGTCGGTCTTCTGGAGTTAATAATAAGTTTCTGTACCAGTACCCGGGGATATATAAGATCATCAACGGGTTTATTATTGAATCAGACTCGATCGACACAGTTAAACGCACTTGAAATAGGGAAAAGAACCCTTCTAAATGATCTGAATTAACAGGTTAAACTATCGCTCAAAGTGTGTGTCTTATAAGAGAGTAACAGCTTGATTAAAATTTTAATTTAGAAAATTTACTAAACGCTATTCGATAATTAAATGATTTTCTTACTATATTTTGGGATAGCAAGAGATTAAAAGGCAACACCTACTTTATCTGGGTTTCACAAACAGTATTTGTTCCTTCCAAATACTATTACCGTTCACAAAGGCAAAACAATACTTAATTTTCCCCAGCAGTCCTCACAGCGACGCCATTTTGGGAAACCAATATGGTTGAACCGCGTCCTTTCCTCCAAATCCAAAAGAGTCTCGCAAAATAGATGAGCCCCAAAATACACGGGTTGCGGACGGCCTAAGGGAGTTTCAGAACTGCGTCGGGGTAATTCGTACAGCCAAAATTATGCCCTATAATTCACAGGTTAAAAATTTCCGGTGGGACGCCTAACGCCACACAGTAGAAATCCAATATATTCTCCGAAAATCAGAGTAATCCACGTTATTATGAACGTGTAAAAGAATCCTGAAAGTTCAAAATGTGATATAGTAATAATATTAAGAAGATAACCATAACTTTACCGCAGAAAACAGGTTTCCAATGAAAACGTGCCACAAACACGACTCAGCGCTTATGAAGAATATGTCTTAATGGCTGCCGTAACGATATCGATGAAAATGCCGGATACACGTCATCGCAATTGCGGAAGTATAAGAAGGAAGAGAATTAGTTTTCGAAATCTCGAGAAAGATTTCAAATCGCATAATGTGGCAAATAAATCTAAAAACGTTAAACAATTTAAAGTCCAGAGACGATAATTTCTAAAAGGAGTCGGTAAGTGAGATTCCTGTCGCAGAGGGCGAACAGCGAAAAGGAGATGGCGCAATAAGCGTTGGAATTAAAATTAAACTAGAAATAATTATAAAAGGGCCGTAATTAACAAAAGAAGATGCGTTTAGATGATCTATATTTCATAGCAAAAATTCCTACAAAATCAGTTTGATATTCGGTATGACTTTTAGCGAGTTAACAGTGAAAATCTTGCGAGCATTTCGGAAAGGGAATTTAAAAGATGGCCGTATGCTAAAATACAAAGGCTTTCAGGATGAATTGAATGATTGTAAAGGGTTGACAATTTGTAGTTGAAGGGTCTAAACGGTTCGATATATGGAGTTTAAAGCAAATTAAATAACATTAGTTGAAATTATTTATATGATATAGTTACGAGGGTTTTAAGAGAAATAATAGAGAAAATTTGCACCAATATAGGTCGTATACAGGAAAGTGAATTTATGTGCGTAACAACTTCCTATCTCCCAAAAGGGACTAATGAGTTTATGGTCAATATGATCAAATTTGGTTTCCAATATGATCGCCCCCAAGATCCTAATTTGCGCCTTCTTCGATAAAGGAGTTTTATTAAGTTTATACTCTACTTGAATCGATTCTGCCTTTACTTGATGTAAATCCATATCAAACGATAAATATTAAGACTATTAAATATACCCATGTCAATAGAAGACTTTAATTCAGAATACAACATTATAAAACAGATTGCAATCAATAATGGTTATGACCCGAATATAATAGATAAAATAATATCCAAAAAACGAGAAACTAAAGCAATACAAGATATATATCCGATTACTAAAGATCATGACAGGAAATTTAAAATTATTACTTACCTAGGCAGACAAAATAAACCATTGGAAAAATTTTTAAGAAAACAAAATATAAACATTGCATATAAAACCAACAACCATATTAGTAACTACATCAAAAACAATAAAAGTAAAACAGCACATCATAATAAGTCAGGTGTGTATAAACTAACTTGTGGCACATGTACTAAAACATATATCGGGCAAACAGGTAGAACGTTCAAAAAACGCATATACGAGCATTATTATTCGTTTAGAAATGGGAAAACAGATTCAGCATACTCCAACCATTTAATTGAAGAAAGCCATAGTTTTAATAATAATTTCAAGATCCTACACGAAGAAAACAAAAGTAAGAAACTCGATTTATTAGAAGCAATGCAAATTAATAAACAAAAATTTTCAAATAAATTATTAAATGACAAAACAGAGCTTAATTCCTCCCCTCTGTTGAATTTATTTCCTATTTGTGATTGAAATATTTTGTTAGATATGTGTCACTTATATAATTTATGTTATCTATTTGTATCCCTACTAAAAGAGGCGGGTAAAAATATTTCGGTTTCCAATTTCTGAGAATACCATTAAGTAATAAAATAAAAAAATATTTACGTTTAAGTAAAATGTTTTATAGTACCGCTTGCTATATCCGAAGAAACCGTTGCACGGTGAAACAGCTGTTATATAGTTATTATTATTATTATTAAATAAAGTGTAAATCTAATACAACATTGTGTGTTTTTATCGTTTTATACTCTACCGAAAGTCCTTTTGATCATATTACAGATGAATACCATGTATGTCTTCTCGCCTAATTTTTATTATATGTATATCAAATAACCACAACAAGGAAACAACGAAAATCATCTTGCGTCTTCTCCATGTTGGAACAAATTTTGATATTTCATGTTTCACTCAAATTACACTATCTAATATACACTATGAAAACACTTCAAACATTACTTTTTGGTTAACTAGCATTACATTCAGATTTTAAATATTCTGTTTTTTATCATTTTTTACTAATGTGGTTATAAAAATAACTAAATTCTTTTTTAAGGCATTTATAGAAGAATTGACTGTATAATACATAACTTAGGAAATTAATTTTGAAGATTAGAGTGAATTTTCAAGTAGCGCTTAGATTAAAAAATAATATGTCTTATGAAAGATCGTATATTTAGTGAAATTAATAAATTGCAATTCTTCCTATTACAAGATATGAACAAAATATAGAAATCCAAGAAAGGGTAATCCTTGAATAGGATAATACAGAAATGATAACTGTAAACATAAGATATTTGCAGCATGTGTCAATAGGCCAGGTAATTACTACTTTTGAATAGAGCTTTTAGAAGAGTAATCAAAATATAAGCGCTGAACGCAATTATAAAAATATATAAATGCATGTGTATTAACATTTTGGATACATTTCAGACATTTGGTATACTTATTTAAAGAAATATACTTCCGAAAACGCTTCGGAGTCAACGTTTTCCAAAGTTTTAATGTTTTCTCGCCCATATTTTAAGAAAGCAAATTAAAAGTTAAATTTCCCTTTCCTTAACGATCCATCCGACACACAATCACGATACATAACCTTAAATTCGCAAAAAAGCAAGTCCATTAATATTAACAAACGGAATTTCTTGCCTGTAACTACAATTAAGAAAAAGTAAGAACTTTCGGAAGGGTTTTTTTCGGCCCTCGTCGACTTTGCAAGTTTAAGAGGCGAGTTTTAAATAATCAGGGGAATTTGGAAAATTAAGACATCTATTTATCTTCTTAATTGAAAGTGGAAATAACACCTTTTCTGCTTCTTTGTCACACTCCTTCGTTACCCTTAAAATTTTCTTATCTAATTTTCGTCTTTGTTTTCTCTCTTTTTACTCTCTTATATACTTCTTTTGATAATGTATTTCAAGACGAGGAATTCGTAGATGCATGAGATATTTAAAGAATCTGTAATTTCTCATAACGTGTTTTGTATATTACAAAATTCGAATATTATTTAAAATTCTAAAATGGATGATCTTGATCTTTATAAAAATACATATTTTGGTTTCAAAATCTTGGACGTAATTCTAATATGAGATAAAATAAATATTTTTTAGGAGTAGCGGTCGGGTAATTAGAACAATATTTAATTTGACGTTTCGATACTATATATAATATCTTGTTCAAAAACTGTAAAATTTACTTTAATATTAAAACAGGCAAGAGATGATATTATAATAAACCTACTTAGATTAAGTTTTTTTTGGTGTTAATATATTGCGACGTATTTGCTGTGTTTCTAAACAAAACGAAACTTTTTTTAGCAGGTAGACTGTTTTCGGCCATGTGTTTAGTTTTACGGGTGGAAGGAATGATAGCTTTGTCAACACTTTGCGGCAGGGGTTTAATTGTTCTCGGCCATATGTTTTTTATTTTATTTTAGTAATGTTTATATAATGATACCATATGTATAATATCGAAACGTCAAACTTAATATTGTTTTAATTACTTGGCCGCTACTCCCAAAAAATATTAATTTTATAATAATATTAAATATATATGTATATATATATATATATATATATATATATATATATAGTTATTGCTTTACCTTTGTACATTATACTAGATTTAATTAATCGGCGATTTTACTTTGACATGTATATATTTAAAATAATTAAAATTATAAATGACAGATATTAATGTCATATTTATATATGTAAAGTTGCCATTAATAGAATGATATTATTCAAAAATACATTCCAGTTTAATAATAATAGTTCATGGCTAGCATTCCCCGACAGCTTGATGCCAATTACAGGGGACATTGGCAAGCCATGAGTTATTATTATGTTTGCGCCCGTGGAGAGATTGAATGCTGTCGGCATTCACGAAAACCTACTCGAACAGCCTAGTCCCGACTCTAAACTCGGGACTGCGAACATAATAAGCCAATTTGTAGAAATTTAAATAACATGATAGATATTTATATAACAATTGCATATATTCATGATGGTAAATTGCAGATCGTTACATTATTAATTGACAGTATATACTGCTTAGATTCTTTATGCCACTTCTATCGTCAATTGATTTTTTTTCTTGTTTAATATTAATAATTTCCTTAGTTTCCCTTTTCGTTGTGTGTTGTTCTTTATCGACTATGATAATATAAGACCAAATTAATACTATTTTCAAGTTTAGCGTCCCAAAGTGCACAAGGAAAATATAAAATCGACGAAGTCGATATACATTTGAATGAATTTAAACCAAATATAATGTGTTTAACGGAACACTGGTTGACGACTTCGTCTATTAACAATATAAAAATGGATTGTTATAGTATGTCTTCGGCGTTCTGCAGAAGTCATAAAAGGCACGGTGGCGTGCTGATATTGATACGAAAGGGCTTGAACTTTCGTAGTATACCGGACGTACATACCGGACAAATATTCGGTGGAATTGGATATTGAAATTGCGAGTGTTTATTTGATAAATGTAAATATCGTTGTTGTCTGTATCTAGAGGTCCCCTACAGGTGATTTGGACTGCGCCCTCAAAAATCTAAATGGTGCTTTGCAGGAAATAAATGAAAGCCTGCCTGATACAAATTTAATAGTAGCAAGCGACTTCAATGTGAATTTCAGTATTATGACGAAGGACGCGATTTGTATGAGCAATTTATTTGTAACTTATGGGCTGCATAAAATATTTAGTGAGCCTTCCAGAGTATCTAAAAACTCGAAGACATGCATAGATAATATTTTTATGTTGGAGGGCATAAACAAAACATTTTTTGAGACCTTTAATCCTCATCTGTCTGACCATTTTTGTCAGAGAATATCCCTAGTAATTAAGGACGAAGTTGAAACACAAACTTAGAAAACTAAGGAAACACTGACTAAGGAAAACACCAGACAAATGAATGAAATTAATTCTTGCACGTTTGTGAACAAGCTTTTAAATGTAAATTGGAGTGCACTGTATACTATTGACAACATACAGGAACGTTTCAAATGCTTTTTTGTTCTCTACTGGGATATTTTTGACGAATCATTACTTGAAGTAATAAAAAATATTAGTAGCAACTACAATACGTGGTATACTGAGGAAATTAAAGAAATGAGAAATGTTCTTGATAGTGTTGAAGTAATAAGTAGAGCTACAGGCGAGAGGGAGACTAGTGAATTATATAGGCACTTAAAAAAGCAATATAAAGAACAGATAATCCTGAGCAAGAAAAGGATGAACTCAAATTACATTCAAAGGGCCAAAAATAGGTCTAGAGCAGGGTGGAAAGTAATGAATAGAGAAGTGGTAAATAATAAGCGTGATGCGAATATTTTGTCAAATATTAGACTTGATGAGTTTAACTCTTTCTTTGTTGATATTGGCAATGTTGCAGTTAGGTCAATTGGGGGTCCAAATTTAGCTCCTGATAACCTACTTAGCAAAAATATTAAAAGTTCACCAAATACCTATTCTCCGCCCTACAACAAATGAAGAAATCAAAGAAATAATATATAGCCTTGGAAATCAACAAACCACAGATATATACACGCTAAATGTCAATGTATTAAAAAAGAGTATAGATTATATAGTGAATCCTATAACGGAGATTTTCAATAGTTGTTTGTGCAGTGGCATATTCCCTGATCAATTGAAAGTATCCAAAGTGCTTCCTATACATAAGGGGGGCACGGATGATAAAGCAAATTTCCGACCAATCTCAATACTGCCAATCATATCAAAAATTTTAGAAACCATCATTAAGGAAAGACTACTTCATTATTTTGAGACATACAAACTCTTAAAAAGGCAGATCTACTAGCACAGCAATTTCTGAGGTTTTGGACTATATTGCAGATGCTTTTGATCACAAGTAAGTGGTGCTTCTTGGTTGTTGGGATGTAAGTAAGGCCTTTGACTCCATGGACCATGAAATACTTTTACAGACACTGCACAGATTCGGCGTGCGAGGACGACAAATGAACTTATTTCCTCTTACTTAACGAACATAAAGCAAGCAGTTTACTGGACTAATAGATATTCGAATACATTATCGATTAATCGAGGGATTCTACAGTGGTCAATATTAGGTCTGCTCTTTCTAATTTACGTGAATGATCTACCTTACAATATATCATCAGGGAAAATTACCCAGTTTGTGGATGATACATCCATTTTGGTTAGAGCCCAGGAAATGGGAGAGGGAAGTATAAATTTGGAACAGGCGTTAATGGAAGCAGGCGAATGGTTTAGCAGTATCCTCCTGAAACTAAATCAAGATAAAACACAGCAGTTAGCACTTACCACAAAAAGGACCTCGAATGAGAACAAAGAGAGCATAAAATTTCTGGGTCTTCAACTTACCAGTGACATGAGTTGGGATTGCCATGTGGAAGAGTTGTGTCGCCACCTTGCTGCAGCTGTTTATTCTATTCGTAGGATAAAACAGGCAGCAACATACGAAGCAGCTAGAACGGCCTACTTTTCCTATTTTCAGAGTAGAGCTCCATATGGTATCCTAATGTTGGGTGCGTCAGGTGTAGCTGAGTCGGTGTTTAAAATGCAAAAAAGTGCCATTAGGGCTCTTAGTAGTGTGTTCAGCAAAACTAGCTGCAGGCAACTGTTTAGAACACATAAAATACTTACCTTGCCATCCTTGTATATACTTACCTGTCTCGAGTATGTCCACAATATACTAAGAGTTCTTCTTAAATAGTGATCTCCACAATTACGGCACCGGAATCGAAATAACATGTGATACCATACCATCGGTTACAGAAAAGCCAAATGAGTACAAATTACCTAGCCTTAAAAATTTACAATAAAATTCCCAATGGAATGAAAGGCCTGGACCGTGGACAATTTAAAATCAAAGACATACTGCTAAAGGAGTGTTTTTACTCGATAAGTGATTTTTTCCATCATAAATTTTAATGTGTTTTTTCTTTTATTGTTATTTTGTACTTTTCTCATTTATATTTTATACTGAATATTTCAATATGACGTATGTATGCATATGTACATCAATAAATATTATTATTATTATTATTATTATTAGTAGCACAAAATTTACATTTTTAAAAATTTTGTAAACTAGTGTTACATACAAAATTTACAAAAGCAAATATGAACATGCACTGATTAAAAGTACGGGAAAACCCATAAATATACCATTAAATTCAAATATTAATATATGATGTAAACTAGATTTATAGGCGTCGGAATAAATTCGAAATATTAATTAACGTCATACACAAAGAATAACAATACTACTGCAAAAATACTGATCTGGCGAAGATATAATTGTAGACAGGGCCGAAGCAAACGCTGCCTGAAGGTTATTCGCACCTGCGCTAGACGTTTGATTAACAGAAGGGGCAACAGTACCTACCCATTTCTTTAGATCGGTGTTACTCGTAATTATTTCGCTAACTACCTTTCCAAGCTAGTTCATAATTAGTTCCCTAGATCATAATACAAAACGAGCATTAGAGAATCTTCAAACGTGAATAAACTTAATCAAAATGGTTGCTTACCGTTCAAGATGGATACGGCCGCTTATCGAGCATTGTAATATGCTTATTTGGGTGGGTGAAAAATTTTTTTTTCTCGAATCGACTTCTAATAGCATAAATATGTTGTATTTTTGTCTGCATTAGACCCCTGTAAAATATTATTAATTTATTTTTAGTGTAAGGGCCCGCGCTTTGATCTTCAATTTTGTTAAATTTTGAATATAACGACCATATCCCTTTTTTACATAACAACATAGCATTGTATTGCAGAAAAGCATATTACTGTATCCTAACGACTTTTAAGTTCTCGAGAATTCAGACACACAAGCAATTCATTCATTGAAACGTATATCTTCTTCCAGGAAATATTTTTGATAGAATACATATAAAATAATACATAATAAAAAGATCAGTTTGGTTTTACTACTCGGACAGTGAAGTTGTGTGTTCATTTTTGTATTTGAACTGTTTTAACTTCTAATCGTTATTATGGAAACCAGAAGCTAAGGTTATTTCGGCCCGATATTCGGAAATGTAGAAGATATTAATGATAACGTTTTGCCAACTTACGAAGATGTTATGAAATGCTATGAGTGAAATAGGTTGCAACTAAAAATATCGAGGAATACTACCAAAGAACCATCGTTTTTAGGTATTGCAAAACTTGTAGCTCAAAGGGTAGAATGTGTTTGGAGAAAATCGTGTAAATGGAAAAAAAATGAGCTTTGTTGCTGTCCAAGGCAATATAAGGTACCCAAAGAAGAACAGGAGTTTTTTAGTGACCAAAGGGGGGGCGAGAAAGATGCGTATTGGAGGAATAGATCGAGTTCTTACAACTAAATTGCAAAAAAGAGCAGCCCGAGCACCAAAGACAGAAAAAAACGTAAATAAAAGTCACGACAAAATTAACTCAAAACAGCAGGACTTGGAGTTATCTGTAAGTAATGCCAGTTCATCTTGTGATGATTCTTTTAATTTACCTTCCACGTCAAAGGCAGAAGGAAAAAAAGAAGAAACAAAAAAAATTTTTAGTTTGCCTATGTTGTCAAAAACTTGTGACCGTTACGGTGTTTCCGATAGAGCAGCGGCTGCTATTGCTTCTTCTGTATTGCAAGATATATCTCCTGGCAGTGAATCAATTGATAAATCAAAAATACGACGGGAAATAAAAAAAGTACGTAAAGAATATATTCAAAAGCAGAAGCAGCTAGACCTACCAGCTTTATAGCTCGTACTTTGACGGCCGAAAAGATAAGACGCTTAATATTATTAAAAAGGGAGCTAAGAAATACAGACAAATATTGATTAAGGAACATGCATCTGTTCTTAAGGAGCCAGATTCAGTTTATGTTGGCTATGGAACACCAGATCGAAGTACTTCTAAAAGTATTGAAATGTTAATTATTGCCCTTCTTTCGTCTCAAAAAATTAATAAAGAAAATTTGATGGCAATTGGTAGTGATGGTACAGTCACTAACACTGGGAAATTTAACGGAGTAATAAGAGTATTGGAAAAGAGACTTCAGCGCCCACTGCAATGGATTATTAGCATGCTACATTTGAACGAATTGCCATTAAAACATCTATTTAACAAACTAGATGGTGTTACCAAGGGACCATATTCGCATGCTGGTCCTATTGGCAACTTATTAGAAAACTGCGAAAAACTACCCATAGCCAAGTACGAGAGAATTGAAGGCCAGCTTCCGGAAATACAATTTGAGGGGTTAAGTACAGATCAAAAATATTTGTATGAAATAACTATATCTGTTATAAGTGGACATTATAACAGGTCTCCAGGAAAAATATCCCATGCTCGATGGCTAACAAAAGCAAATACAATTTTACGTTTATATATTTCTACACCAAACCCGTCATATCAGCTAAAAGTATTAGCTGAGTATTGTGTAAAAGTTTATGCTCCAGTATGGTTTGAAATAAAAACAAATCCAACTTGCAAACATGGGTCTAGAAATTTTTGGAAATTGATAACAAACTCACGATACCTTCCTGCAGAGTTAAAACTAGTAATAGATCCCGTAATTCAACGTAACGCCTATTTTGCTCACCCTGAAAACTTGCTTCTATCGATGTTGTTGGATGAAAATAAAACAGTGAGAGAACTGGCAGCCAGACGATTTCAGGAAGCACGAAGCTCACCTCATACTGGAAAGCAACCTCGCGTGTTTGAGGTCCCGACAATCAATTTTGACGAAAGTAACTACTTTGAAGTTATAAATTGGAATCAAAAGTTTTTCGATTCACCAATTCTTCGAAACATCACTACTGAAGAAATAAATGCGGCAGTTGAGTGTCAAGAAAGTGACAATCTAATTTTTGCCAAGCTGCCATGTCATACTCAGGCGGTGGAACGAACTGAAAATAGTGTCAGAAGCATTCATGACTCTATGCGATAAAAAATCAAGAGAAGGTTTAACACAGACGAAACTTGAATCAAGACGAGAGATGCCCATATTTGACAGTAAACAAGATTTTGTGACCAAAAAATAACTAATATAATTTCGTGATTTTATTGTTTTATGCTGTATAAGAACCAAAGTTTTATTTTTTTTAAATTTAATTAAAAATGTTTTCAGTTTTAATTAATAATAATTGATAGTAAATAAAATATTAAAATTTAAAAAATGGCTTTTTTTCAAAAATACTTAATTCTTAGGAGCTCCGGCGCGGGCTCAAGATGTGACTTTTTTAACTTTTTTTTAGCAATTTTTATTTGTTTTAACGTAAGACAAAAAAATATTGCTATTAGAATATGATTCGAGAACTTTTATTTTTTCTCATACATCAGTGACGCACCCTATTCCTTATATATCAACGAAAGGGTTATGCTAAAGAGCATTAGCGCCAGGTTAAGACAGTGAAGTCCCCTCAAAGAGTTCCTTTATACAAAACTATCACGATAGTTGTTACACAACATATAAACTGCCTTAAACCATTGCGCACCTTGCCTCGACGATATCTTGAACGAAAGTAAAAGCGCTAAACATCGTTAGACTAATAAAGATCTTATGTATTATATAGAGTACGGCGTTGCCTGTCGGCGTCCTCGTTGGTCAAATACGCTCGACGAAGGTATGGAAACTCCGATATACAGAAACACGCTCGAATCGAATAGGGGCACCAATAATTGTAATAAAATTTAAAAAAAGTTGCCATCTTCAGTAGAATAGCCTTAAAACTGAAAAAATGTTAAACGTAGCGTTTTTGGCTAAGGTAAACCTTAGAAGACATGCTCTTCACCAAATCGCCAGTTTACCTTAGCCAAAAACGCTACGTTTAACATTTTTTCAGTTTTAAGGTTATTCTACTGAAGATGGCAACTTAGTTGCCTAAATACGTATATAGTATTTATTGATATATATTGTGGTTAGGGTGTTTTTCTTATTTCTGTTTTAGATTTCAAGCCACAGTCTCCACCAATTTCGGATAATAATAATAGATTTGAAGTTTTCAAATAAATTTTCATAACTAGGCTTATCCTTTATGTACTGTCTATTTGCATGTTAGAATATTTACTACACAACTTTATGTTTATAAATGTGTTAAAAATAAGCAAACTCATAACAAACTTTGTTTTTAATAATAGAAAATGTAGTATAGACTTTATTTCAAATTTTATATTCACGAACACAGAGCGACATGCTAAATTCGTTATCAGATAACTGTTATCCTTTTGTTTCGAAACCCCATAATATCCTACCTGATCCCGATGTTTCCCAGCATTAAAGCTGGCGTTACGGAACCGGGCGATATTTTTCATTGTTTTTCCATTCGTGTCCTTTAAGCCGGATAAACAATTCATCACGACGTTTTTGCTTCCAACGTATTCCAGATGTGCACCTTAATTTACTGTACTTTTCGTATAATTTTTCATTTGTGGCCGGGTTTGAAAAATTATATATATGGCTGTCTATCTACTTGTGGTAAGACAAATTTTTACCTCATCTGACAAATGATAGTTAAACATTAATACATTAATTTCATTTTATTTGTCAAAAGTGTGTATCGCTTTAATTTTTAACTTGTATTTTGTACCACAATCCAGATATTAAAGTTTTTAGATTTTAATTGTAAAGAGTCAAAATTATAGCGATTTAATGACCACTACGTCGATTGCGTTCAAGTATTTTATTACCTTTATACATGGATGGGTTTCTATTTCAATGAAAAAACAAATGATTTTGTCCTTGATTTGGTTAGTTGTTCTTGGTTTATTGGTATAGACGAGAGATTCAATATAGCTCCATAAAAAGTCTAACGATGTTAAGTTTTGATGGTCAATGGAAGAAATTTTTTCGTGAAATCACTAAATTTGGATGGAAAATGCGAACATGCATGTATCAGCATTTCGTTCTCATTAGAAACCATCAGTACATGGTATTTGGAGACAGATATAACTTTCACTTCTAACAGCGTATACATATATAAACGCGGAATAAAACCCGGAATCCAGTTGCAACACCTACTACTACCCGCGGAAACCTAAAAGAAAAGATATATATGTTATATATATATAGTTATATATATATATATATATATATATATATATATATATATATATGTAAAACAATGAGTGTTTGGGAATCCAGCAATAAAAAAGCATTAATTATATTATTAATGAGAGTTCTTTATTTTTTTACCCTATATTTCGCTCTGAGGTTTAGAGCTTCTTCGGGGGTCACTTTAATAAGAAAAAATATACACAACTTAGCTATTTAGTATACCAATCATAAGAAAAATTATACTTACAAAAGTGAACTATTTGTTATGAGAAAATTGTACATTCCAAAAACCAATACATAGGTCAAAAAATTTGTCAATTGTCCCACGTGACACAAACAAAACGTCATAATTAATTTAGAAACTCTTTAAAAAACGATTATACTTTACATTATAACAAACACATCTAAAAACAAAGTATATATATATATATATATATATATACAGGGTTATGAAAAAGTAACGCACAAAATTAATAAAACGTACAATGTTCATTTTTGAAAAAAATGCAAAAACACTTCCAACAGTTTATTTTATTCCGCTTCTTTTAACATAAGTCAAAAAAATAAAACGTCAAATTTGTCAAAGTTATGAAGTCATCAATATTTTTTTTAAATATGAAAGTTGTTTTTTTTTTACTTTATTTGATAAAGCTTGTTTTTATGCATTATAAAGAAATAATTGAAGTAGGGGTCACATAAGAAAAAACTGAGAGAATTAATAAAAAACAAGATAAACTAGTTTTTGAATTTATGAAAAGAAACTAAATATTAAAAGAATTAAAACTTAAAGTTACCTAGTAATAAAACAACTGTTTGTCAGTGTCAGTCTTACAATTAGTGTCATACCAATTTTATTATGATGGCTCCTTTAACGGAAAGAGAAATATAGATATAGATAGAAATTCTAATGATGGTAGGTTACGGCGATAGACTACGAAGTCATGAAGAAGCATGTGCTTTATTTAACGAAACACATTTTGAAAGACCTCCAATTGCTAGAAGAACAGTAAGCAGAATTGTTGCAAAATTTAATGAAACAGGAAGCGTAAATGATGCTCCAAAATCTGGAAGACCGGGAATAAGCGACGATGCAAAGTTAGATATTTTGCTGTCATTAGAAGACAACCCTCACGCAACTACAGCAGAAATTGCCTTACAACAAGATGTTAGTCAGTCGTTTGTAGCAAAGTTTTTAAAAAAAGAAAAACTGCATCCATACAAAGTTCAACTTGTTCACGAACTCTCAGATGATGATCCGGACAGACGTTTGGAATTTTGTGAAATCTTCATGAGGCAGTGTGACGAAAATTCAAATTTGCTTAATAGTGTAATATTTTCAGACGAGGCAACGTTTTATTTAAGTGGTACAGTAAATCGACACAATTGTCGCTACTGGGCTCGGGAAAATCCCAACTGGATTCAGACAAAACACACCCAGCGCCTCCAAAAAATTAATGTATGGGTAGGAATCGTCAGGGGAAAATTTATTGGTCCTTATTTCTTTCGTGGGAATTTAACAGCTGAGCGATATTTGGAACATCTTCGTATGGCAGTGCTTCCGGATCTAATTGCGGCATTTCCGGATCCAAATAATAGGGAAAACTTGGATCCCAGTATTTGGTTCCAACAAGATGGTGCACCACCACATTATGGTCTTAATTTTCGAAGGTTTCTGGATAACCAGTTTGAAGGAAGGTGGATTGGAAGACGTGGACCAATGGAGTGGCCACCTAGGTCACCTGATCTCACCCCCCCCGTGATTTCTTTCTGTGGGGACATTTATAAAGTCGTAGGTTAACCGACCAGACAATTTAGAAGACTTAATGGAACGAATTAGACATGAAATGACTCGTATAACTCCGCAGATGATCGAAGACTCTGTAAATCAGGTCTACCATCGTCTTGGCCTATGTCAGATAGTGAACGGGACACAGTTTGAACAATTCCTGTAAGAAATCGTTTTGGTTTAATGGACTGTTTAGTTAATTTAAATGTTATTACTATAATAAAGTTAATTTTTTTTTTTATTAATTCTCTCAGTTTTTTCTTATGTGACCCCTACTTCAATTATTTCTTTATAATGCAGAATAACAAGCTTTATCAAATAAAGTAAAAAAAAAACCAGCTTCATATTAAAAAAAAATATTGATGACGTCATAACTTTGACAAATTTGACGTTTTATTTTTTTGACTTATGTTAAAAGACGCGGAATAAAATAAACTGTATGATGTGTTTTTGCATTTTTTTCAAAAATGAACATTGTACGTTTTATGAATTTTGTGCGTTACTTTATCATAACCCTGTATATATATTTAGCTAGTACAGCCTTCACAAAACAATTTACATTATTATTAACAATTTATGGAATTATTACAAGATTTAATTTAAACAAATATTATATAATTCAAAGAAAATGACAGATCGCGCCATCTATATGCGAGCAGCACAAGTGGGGTTATCTAATTATGTAGCCATTTGCAATTGAAATGCCAATTCATTATCTAACAAATTGATTTAATTGTTAAGGATTTTTAATACCTTTAGAATACTTTAATTTTACTTTTGGCTGGATGTACAAACCAACATTTCAAATTGGCCACGCCTCTCTTCTTGTCTGCGGCAATATTTCATGTAGACAACGCGTTCAAAAAAATGGAACGTCGTTGTTCGAGAAAAATAAATAACATGACGGAGAAAAAATGACAAGCGTTGCCTTTTGCTACGATAGCATTATGTCAAGATGCTAAAGGCGATTTTAAAGTTATAAAGCGTATTTTAATGCTGAAATATAAAGAATAATATAATGAAGATATTCATACAACGTTAGAAGAAAAAGTTACCTATTAGCAAAGTACATTTTCAAGATATTTGTATATCCATAACGAGCGACGTTATACGAAAGCTACCCAATTAATTATTGCTGTCAAACCAATATCCTGTCAATTCCGGGTAGAAAAAATCCTGTAATCTAGCCTGAGACCTGCCCGAAGGAACCTTTTCCTAGAGCTAGAGTACCTTCAGATACAAGTAAATTAGCGCTCGAAAACAAGGTAGAATTTACCCTATAATTAAAGAAATATTTGTGTATTATTATAAATCGTAAATAGAGCAGCTTCACAGTGCAAAATATCACCTATTCGGGCGTTTTAAAAGATTGCTTAATCTAAATGAGGAGATGACAATTATTAATTTAATCCCAGAATAGGCTCTAGGATTAAGTCATTACCCGTGAAGGTATATATATTATTAATAAAATCTTTTTATGGGTATCGTTGCGTGGTTAGTATAATATTCAACGTTTCGTTATTGCTGTTGTCAGTCTGATAATAGATGAAGAAGGGTAGTATGAGAAGTTGTAACGGTTCTTGTTGTCAAACTTCTGAGTTTAAGCTAAATTGTGCGTGATTTAAACGATAAAACCGTCATCGCGCACGAATAATTCATAAACTTTTGAAAGATGATATATATTTTAATTTGTAAAGGTTTTAGTTAATAGATTGAAAATATGTAAATATCTGAAAATGTTAAGCGAGGCTTCCCACTTATTTTCTCACGTAAACTCAGACTCTAGTGCACTGGGTCCCCTCTAATTTTCTGTTTTCAGCTACTTCGGGCAACTATAAATAGGGCCCCAATTTTTCCATTTGCATTAGCTACCTGGCGGTCCACGTACTGACATTACCTGAGCTAGAAGCTTCCTCACTCGCTGGTCTTTGTTGCTATCGTAACTCTCCCTCAATCGGTGGCCTTAATTGCTATCGTAACTCTTTCTCACACTGTGGCCTTCGTAGCTAAGGCACTTCCCTTCCTTACTTGTCGGCCCTGCCTACCCATTTTTTCGGGACAGGTCAGCGCCGTCAACATCTGCCGAACTGGGTACTATTCCGTTTTCAATACGTACGCACATTCGTAGTTCAGAGACGGCCTATAAGCGTCAACGGACGACACATTGTTAAAGACGGTACGTTCGAATTGACGCCATCGCACTTTGTTTCCATAGGCTGTCTACCGTCCCGCCCGCCTGTGGTACGGTTTTTCACGTAGTAAAACCCCGAGATAATACTAGTATAACACCTTGCGTCATTTACCATGATAAACACCGCGTTACTGTTCAGCAATTACTTCCATTAACCTAATTACACGAATTGTAATATTTCTCCTAAATGTAATCATATTTCTTTATCTATTGAATTCGTCCAAAGTTAAATGTCATTAATTGTTTTGCTGGTCTTTCTGCCATGCGCGAAATTTGAAGGTTGATAATCCGAATCGCCCACTACCGCCGTCCGTGTAGAAATATTGAAGCTTCAGAGGGGCAGGTAGGGTTGCATACACAACCTTATCTTCGCCGAATTTGATGTTAATTGAGAATTATCATAATAATAGTGACTATTTTGCCTTAATTATCAACCCGAGACAAAACACCAGTACAAAATAAATGTTTAAAAAAAATCTCTGTCGACTTAAGAAAAAATTCAGTTGAATCTGTGAATTAATTATCTAAAGTAGTTACCTTGAATTATGGACACAAAATTAAGCCCAAAATCTTAAATACTACAACGTTCTTAAAATCTTATTAGAAACACTACGTTTGAGCCCTTGTTTAACTATAGGTTATACCAATTTTCTAGCGAGGCCATTATAGATAGCTATCAAGTTCTTTGATATAACTTTATTGCGACTTTAACGGATGGCACCTTCAAGTGATATACAATTATTTTATATTGAATAAAGCTAGTAGCATCGTCGATCACACAAAGTTCCTTAGATTAAAACCTTTCCAGGATTTCGATATTAGAATTTAAAGCAGATATCCACAGTTGGATTCCATTTGACAATAATGGCTCCAAAATTGCTGTACGAGGTGCATTTAAGTTTTAAGGCCACCGATTTTTTTTCTAACTAACTACTCACCCGAAAACTATGAAACTGATGTTACTTCTCGACGTAATCTCCCTACAGACGTACACATTTTTCACAACGTCGACGCCATGATTCCATGGCCGCGGCAAAGGCTTCTTTAGGAGTCTGTTTCGACCACAGGAAAATCGCTGAAGCAATAGCAGCACGGCTGGTGAATGTGAGGCCACGGACAGTGTCTTTCATTGTTGAAAACAGCCAAAAGTCACTAGGAGACAGGTCAGGTGATTAGGGAGCATGAGAAATCACTTCAAAGTTGTTTTCACGAAGAAACTGTTGCGTAACGTTAGCTCGATGTGCGGGTGCGCTGTCTTGGTGAAACAGCACACGCGCAGCCTTTCCCGGACGTTTTTGTTGCAGTGCAGGAAGGAACTTGTTCTTCAAAACATTTTCGTAGGATGCACCTGTCACCGTAGTGCCCTTTGGAACACAAAGGGTAAGGATTACGCTCTCACTGTCCCAGAACATGGACACCATCATTTTTCAGCACTGGCGGTTACCCGAAATTTTTTTGGTGGCGGTGAATCTGTGTGCTTCCATTGAGCTGACTGGCGCTTTGTTTCTGGATTGAAAAATGGCATCCACGTCTCATCCATTGTCACAATCGACGAAAAGAAAGTCCCATTCATGCCTTGGTTGCGCGTCAACATTGCTTGGCAACATGCCACACGAGCAGCCTTGTGGTCATCCGTCAGCATTCGTGGCACCCACCTGGAGGACACTTTTCGCATTTTCAGTTCGTCATGCAGGATTGTGTTCACAGAACCCACGGAAATGCTAACACTGGAGGCGATCTGTTCAACTATAATTCGGCGATCCCCCAAAACAAGTCTCTCCACTTTCTAGATCATGTCGTCAGACCGGCTTGTGCGAGCCCGAGGTTGTTTCGGTTTGTTGTCACACGATGTTCTGCCTTCATTAAACTGTCGCACCCACGAACGCACTTTCGACACATCCATAACTCCATCACCACATGTCTCCTCCGACAACTGTCGATGAATTTCAATTGGTGTCACACCACGCAAATTCAGAAAACTAATGATTGCACGCTGTTCAAGTAAGGAAAACGCAGCCATTTTAAGTATCTAAAACAGTTCCCATTCTCGACGCTGCCGCTACAATTCCATCTGCCGTACAGTGCTGCCATCTCTGTGACATATTGACAACGAACGCACGCTCATTTTAAAACAATGCACATGCTTCTATCTCTTTCCAGTCTGGAGAAAAAAATCGGAGGCCTTAGAACTTGAATGCACCTCGTATATACCATTTGTTGTTTTTAAGTAATTGTGATTTACAACAGATTAATATAAACAAGTTTGCTGAGTTTTAAACCAAGTTGCATTTTCTTGGTGACAAGATGTTTCTTCCACCTCAGTCAGTGATCACGATATATGCACAAGTATTTAACGTTATCCCTGAGATGTTTGGACATTGTTTAGCACGAATATACTATTTCATGAACCCGCCTTGGACGATATTTTGATTCCTTTGCAAGTTGTTGTGAAGCCAATTATGTATATTTATGTAAGAATGGCGGTATCGTCCACAAACATGTTGGCGGTAATGGCTTTATATTTAATAGGTAAGATAGCGATGGAAAAGAGTTAAAATGGGGGACCGAGTACGCTTTCTTGTGGAACACCTGCGTTAGTAGGATAGAGCGAAGTGTGTTCGTCACAATATTTTACAAAATCTTGGAACTGTTGATATAATTCGATGATTTGAAAATAATTTATATGGAATAATTTTTTTAATGTTATATGTGCTGCTGAACAGTAATTTCTTCCCTCCAAGTCTTTATTAATTTTATTGTTAATTCGATGGATTTATTAGATTGTACTGTAATCGAATTTAAATTCGATATCCTTTTATTTAAAAATTTAATTGTTTTATTTTTAAAGCAAAGAACAAACCTTTGATAAAAATGTACATTTCGTATTACTGTTCTATTTAGTGAGAGAAACAATTTATTGTTTATAGTTTTGGAAAAGAAATGTCTCGTAACACGAACAAATACGAAATATATCGATTTCATTACGTTATTCCCTACCTCAATATTCCCCTATTTAACCGCCGTCACAGTTGCCAAAACACCAATATCGTAATTAACATAATTTGTCGAAAGTACATATTGTCAACTTTGAGTATCGGCTGCCATTCCATTTCCACGTCACGTACCGACAATAACACGTATCGGGGTTAACTGTTCGGGCCAATTTCACCGACCGTGCCAGGAGATCTGGAAGTAATCAAAAGTAATAGCTTGTAAATGTGGAAGTGAATGCATTTTAAAGATAGCCGTTCGTCTATAATGGTAATCATTGAAGCGATTTATCTAACGAAACAACACAAATACCGAAAGAAAATTATTGTTCCATATTTTCTTGAGTGCTTTTATTTATGTTCTTGCGTATCAGATATTTATGTTATTATATATTGATCGAATGTCGTTAATCAACATGTATTAAAGTAAAGCATAAAAAAAATGTTATTCGAATAATTTAGTGAAAATAAATTATATTCGTTCAAAAGGTTTTAGGAATACGTAACTTGATATTCACCTTAAACATCATTAGTAGAGACAGGATTTTGAAATTTGCATATCAGTTATCATTAATATGACAACTAAATCCTTCAATATCTAGCCCAATTACGTCAATTGCAATTGATTGACGCATATTAATTTTTGCATATTTTGCATATATCTGTAATTGTTGCATATTTGATAATTAACAGCTTTTGTTATCCAAGAAACAATTAAATCTCATTAGAGCAGCTTTATTATAATATCTCTTTTAAGATAAGACCAAAGAAAAGGGAAAATACGCGATAATAAAAAACAAAAACATACATATTTCTAATTTGTAAAAAATACATTCTTACCTTGCTTCTGTTCCAATCTAAAACTTTCTCTACACACACAATACCTTTAATAAACAGTAAAAAACTTGGACGACGAATTTCCAAATTATACTTTAGTTAATAAACAAACATCGCTCTTTGTAACGTACGTTTTTAAATTCACCGAATAAGCGCGCGCATCCGTAAAACATACGATGAGCAAACGTTTCAATACACGCATCAACAGTACTTGCGTGAACTGAAACAGTGTAGGTACCCATACTACGAAAAATGCGAGTAACGAAATGCATTCGTGTGTAACGTTTCGTTACTCGGTACTAGATGGCGCACCCGTTACTCAGTACCGAATACATACGGTTTGCTACAGCTCTAAAAATTACCATTTTCGAATTCATTGCGAAGGTGTTTTTTCGAGTGTCTTGTACGTGTTGCTAAGTGTTCTTCAAATATGCCAAATGATAATAACTACTTGGTGGCGTCCTGGATTAAGCAGTGTCCAGAACTCATTCTAAAGGACGAAAAGGTTTTCTGCAAAGCATGCGGGAAAACGGTAAGTGTTTGTTTTCATTGTTTTTATAGCATGTATGACTTATCTTGAAGAATGCACCTGTTTGAACTCAATTTTCATTCACTTTCTTTTTTTTTTGTATACTTTTAGAAATTTGTCAGAAACTTCTTTTACATAAAATTAAATAAGAAGTGTGTTATTTTGTTACAGAAATTCTTTTCACATTAAACTGAAAAATTATTTATTTTGTTACAGATAGCCTGTGATCGCAAGTTTCAAATCACGCAACATGTTGCTACCGACTTGCATAAGAAAAAAACCAAACGAATAAATGAAACAAGAATGGCTCAACAATCTTTAACTCAAGCGTTTCAGGCGGGAACCAGGAAAAATGAACAAGAAATATTCAGTGCAGAATTGTGTAAAGCTTTACTTTCTGCTAACATTCCACATCATAAATTGCAAAATCCTGTATTTAAAATTTTTTAGAAAAAACTTTCGTTTCAACGTTCCGGACGAAAGCACTATGCGCAAACGTTATGTAAATGATGTATATTTGGAAACAACTGAGAATATTAAACAGATTACTAAAAATAATAACATTTATTTTATAGTCGATGAAACTACCGACTCTTGTGGAAGGCATATTGCAAATTTACTTATTGGTACTTTAAGTAATTCAGGTCCAAGTATATCTTATTTAATTGTCTGTAAACAGTTAGAGAAAACCAACAATAAAACAATTATACGGTTTGTGAACGAATCTTTAATGAATTTTTTTCTTCCGGAAATTGTGCCAACCGAAAAAATTTTGTTAATGCTCACAGATGCAGCAACCTATATGGTTAAAGCAGGTCAACAGCTCAAAGTGTTGTATCCTAATTTAATTCATGTGACCTGCTTAGCTCATGGTTTAAATAGAGTGGCAGAAGAGATTAGGAATCAGTTTCCAGACGTAAATATTTTAATTAGTAATGTTAAACAAATATTTCTAAAATCTCCATTGAGAATT
The DNA here is from genome assembly GCA_935421215.2 of Melolontha melolontha. Lineage (NCBI taxonomy): Eukaryota > Metazoa > Arthropoda > Insecta > Coleoptera > Scarabaeidae > Melolontha > Melolontha melolontha. The sequence continues at coordinate 23,616,586 of OW285240.1, read as the reverse complement.
CAATTGTACAGAGAAAAGTTGCCCAATGTTCCTTTACCACCAGAACCAATAATTACGCGGTGGGGTACATGGCTTAATGCTGCACTTTTTTATGCAAAATATTTAGTTCCTCTGAAGCAACTAATTATGGATTTCGACGATGCAGCTAGTCTTGCCATTAGAAAGTGCAAAGAAGCTTTAATAAAAAATTCATTAAATGCTGAATTAGGATTTATCCAGACCAATTATGAATTTGTCAGCAATATTATACTAAATTTAGAAACTCAAGGAATGCCATTAATTCAGTCTGTTGGATTAGTTGAGCAATTTGAAAAAAATATAAATGAAGTGACAGGAAATAGAGCTCAAATTATAAGTAACAAATTTAAACAAGTTATCGAAAAAAATGATGGTTATTTTTTATTATCAAAAGTTGCAAAAATATTAAATGGAGATTTTGAAAATATTGATGTCAGCCTAGATCCAAATTTAATTAGTAGCTTTAAGTATGCCCCAATAACATCTGTAGATGTAGAAAGAAGCTTTTCTAGTTATAAATACACTTTATCTGATAGAAGACATAATTTTTTAATAGAAAATATTGAAAAGCATCTAGTTACAAGTTATAATGCCAATGTTGGTAACAATAAATAACATTTGAAAGTAGATTCGATGTAGATCATAGGTAGATAAGTATAATGTAGGTATACGCATTTATGCACATATAGGTATATTTTACAAAATAAAATATTATGTGAATAATTGTTTTCTTACGTGAAAAAAAACCTGCATATTTGCATAAAAAGGTGCATATTTCCATACAAATAGTGCATATTTTTTAAGAATTGTGTGCATATATATGCGCATATTTCGAGCAATTTCCATGCATATAATTCCGGTCTCTAATCATTAGCATACATTTAATTATTTACTTAAGTTCTACTTTGTTATTGTATACTAAATAAATATTGCACACTGAGGCAGTCCTAAAAATTCCAGGAAAAAGAAATGATACCAGATATTTTATCGAAAGAAAACACTTTATTGTTTCTAAAAATGCTTCAACAGGCCCTTCCGCTGTCGAAAACCGTTCGCCAAGCAATTTCTTTTTGACAAAAGGGAACAGGACGAAGTTATTAGGTGACAAGTCAGGCGAATACAGACACTGAATCAATAATTCAATGTTATTCTTCTTTAAATAATCCACTCTTTGATGTTCTGTGCGAGAACTGGCGTTGTTGTAGTGAAGGATGATGGGCTAATTTTTCTGATTTCATCGACGACTTCAGGCAAAAAAGTTGTGTTGTATACCAATCAGCGTTTACTGTTTTTCGATCCTTAAGAGCAACTGTAGCAACGGGCCCAGTTTTACGACCTGTTGCTACCGTAAAAAGCAATCATTTTTTTTTTGAAGAGCTTCGTAAACGAACCACTTTTGTTGGTTTTGAGTCACTTTGGAACACTCAAACAAACGATTGTTGTTTTGTTTCTGGTTCGTATGAATATATTTAAGTTTTCTCATCTGTTACGATAGTGTATACATTGACGGAAGCACAACGATTTAATTTTTGGATAATTTTTTACATTCGCTCACAAGAGCCATTTTTGAGCTTTGGTTAAATTGTGTGAAATCTAACGACTGCAATGTTTCTTCACGCTAGGAAATAAGTAATTAAACTTCTAGTTTCAAAAATTTCTTTATTGTAAATACACTACAATATTGTTTCGCCATACAATGGCTTCATCAGGTGGATGAAATACTGAATATGTACAATACAAGTTTGAATATTTATTTGAAAATTATTGGGGAAATGGTGGTGGAAAATTTTTTTTTACAATCTCAAATTTAGTAGAAGGGAGTTGTTTAAATCTAGTTGGTCATTTAAAGCTAATCCTAAACTATTGTATTTATTAATTTCTAAGTTTTCTAACAGGTTAAGTTTTTTACTTTTTTCTTACATGTGTAAAATTTTGAAATCTATATTAAATCTATGATTAATTTCTAAACAATGATTTGCGAAAGTTGATTCTATTTTCTTTTCTTTATGGATTCTCTGGTGTTCTTTCATCCTAATTTTGAATTTCCTCCCCGTTTGTCCTATGTATACCTTCCAATACCTTACAATCTTCCATGTTAATTTATATACACCAGAGTTTGATTCTTTGTCTATTTTATCTTTGCTGTTTTTAATAATGTTCTGTATAGTATTGTCTGTTTTAAATGATATATGTTCGTTATTAAGTTTTTTAATGAAAGTACCAATTTTTTCCGAAATTTTTCCTAAGAAAGTGATTGAATTGTAGGAATTAATTATCTTGTATTTTAATTTTGGGTAAACTAAGGAAAGGGTTTTAGATTTTTGTTGGCTATTCAGGATGTTATTGATAATATTTATAGAGTAACCATTGTTTAATGCTATTGTGTATATTCTATTTAGTTCAAGATCGAAATTACTTTTACTCATAGGTACATGAATTAGTCTATATACCGTTGATTGATATGCTGATAATTTGTGTGTTATGGGATGAAAAGAATTAGCATGTATTGTGGTATCTGTTAGTGTTGGTTTATGGTATATAGCGAACTCGTGTTTATTAGTTTTATGTGATATAGTTAAATCTAGAAAATTAATGCTTTTATTTATTTCTGTTTCTATAGTAAAATTTATTTTGGGGTGAATAGTATTGATATAATTATGTAAAGTTTTTAATTGTCTATCTGAACCGTTAAAGCAAATTAATATGTCATCAACATACCTAAACCAATATACACAATTACCAAACAATGGATGTGTAATAATTTTAGTTTCTAAATTATTCATGAAAATTTCTGCTAATAAGGGGCTTAGTGGGTTCCCCATTGCTAGACCCTCCGTTTGTTTATAAAATTTCTTTTTAAATTGAAAATAATTTTGTTCCAGGCACGTTTGTAAGAGCTGTAAAATTTCGGTCTTTGTGACAATGTTCGTGTTTCTACGTTCTAGTTGTAAAGTGATTAAATCTATTAATCTATTATCTCCTGGGGTGGGATACTAGTGAACAAATTCCGAACCCACTAAGCACCTTATTAGCAGAAATTTTCATGAATAATTTAGAAACTAAAATTAGTACACATCCCTGCCGCCCGATAATATCGATGTTATATCAGATTGCGAAGAATTTGACGATGATATTTTAGAAGGCATTGTTCCACAAGACGTTCCTGGACGACTAGAAATCCATTCCAGCGCTCGGAATGATGATCAAGATCAAGCATCTACAGTAAAATCAAATGGTAAATTCTTGCCAAAAACTGTTCCACAAGACGATACTGGACAACTAGAAATCCATTCCAGCGCTCTGAATGTTGATCAAAATCAAGCATCTATAGTAAAATCAAAAGGTAAATTCTTGCCAAAAACTGTTCCACAAGATGTTCCTGGACAACAACTAGATATCCATTCCAGCGCTCTGAATGTTGATCAGAATCAAGGATCTATAGTAAAATCAAAAGGTAAATTCTTGCCAAAAAGTGAGTGGAAAAAGCAGGACATAAATTTTACTAATACATCATTTGAAAGCAACAATGTATCTGAATTGAAATCACAGATTATTCAAAACTTTAAAGGTAAATCACCGGTTCAGATATTTGAAGAACTTTTCGACGAAGATTTACTAAACCATATAGCTATCCAAAGTGTAAATTACGCTAGACAAAACAACAGACATAACTTTGAACTTTCCACAAATTGTCTTAAAAAGTTTATTCGATGCCCCAAGAGCAGTTATATTGGTCGGAGGATGAAGATATAAATCTTACATGCGTTAGAAACTGCATGCCTAAGCACAGGTTTTTGGAAATGAAAAAAACCCTGCATTTTAACGACAATAGTCTCATATCCACCAGCGATAAACAAGACAAACTATTTAAAATCCGTCCTTTGATAAACAAATTGAACACAAATTTCAAAAAGTTCGGTATATTTGCACAAAAACTTTCAATAGATGTGCAAATGGTGCGTTACTATGGCTACCATTACCTGAAACAGTTTATTAGGGGAAAACCAATAAGATTTGGATTCAAACAATGGGCTATGTGCTGCTCTAAATCTGGCTATTGTTTTCATATGGATATTTATGAAGAAAAGAGCCGAGAAATACAACTTGTAAGTGGTGTTGGAGCTTCTGTGATAATGAAGATGACCTCTTTTTTGCAATATCCGTCAGAATATGAAATATTTTTCGATAACTTTTTCACCAGCATTGATTTATTGTTGAAGTTGAGAGAACTAAATATAAAGGCGGCTGGAACAGTACGCTATAATAGAATGAACAAGTGTTCTTTGAAATCTGATAATATCATAAAAAAAGAGGAACGCGGGGCATATGATTATCGTTATGATGAAAAAAATTAAATATTTGCGTTTATTTGGAATGACAATAGCTGTGTTAAAATGCTATCGAATTACTTAGGATTGCAACCTATAGAAAAAGTGAAAAGATATTGTAAGAAAGAAAAAAAAGAATACCATGTCGATAGACCAAACATTGTCGGACAATACAATAAACATATGGGAGGAGTCGACAAGTTAGACTGGAATGTGCAAAAGTATCGAATCAAATTTAGAGGTAAGAAATGGTATTTCTCTCTTTTCACAAATACGATTGACGTTGCGGTTGTTAACGTCCACGCTCCTCTTTATACTGCAGTAAATGGAAGCATCCCATTATTATATTTTAGACGCATTATTGCCAGAACTTATCTGAAGAAAGAATCAATATCCGATCCTAAATTTGCCGGAAGACCAAGTTCTAGTAAGGTGAGGAAAAGCCGCGTGCCTGACGATGTTAGATTTGATCCCATTGAACATGTTTTGGAGCGAACGATTGATGGAAAACAAAGAAAATGTGCCATATGTGACACAAACGCTCGCAAACAGTGTAAAAATGCAATATTTGACTGCATATGGAATGTTTTCCTAATTGACATAAATTATAAATATTTTTATTTAGTTTGAAATGTTGGTTCAGTTTTTTTTTAATTTTTGTAACGGCAAGTGCCATGGTTCCCAAATGGGACTTAAATTTTTTTTGGAGATATGGCGTATATTTATTTGCCAACGAATAAATTGACCTATTACCTTTAATATAATCCTATTTTTAATTTAAATTTACAAAAAATGTCGATAATAAAAATTTGGAAGATGGGTTAATGAATTTATTTGTCAAACCATTTAATTTAGGATATAAATTGTTAGAAAATGTACGTTTTTGAGTATATAAATTATTATTATTATTTACTTCTTCGATTTCTCGATTATCCAGCATACTTGTCACTTAGGCTGCTTTATTTGAAATTTATCATCATTTTTGTTTATCTGCGTTCGTTAATAATTTGGTTTCTAAAATTCTGTTCTATATTTCTAAATCATGTTCCAATTTCTTTCTTGTAGTCGCAAACAAAACTATGTCATCTAACAATACGCACGCTATTATAAATATTTCTATTCTTGTCTGGCATTCCTTTTAGCTTCATTCATTGCACACATGCATAATTATGTGGTTAATACACTATTCTGTATCATTACTTCTGTTGTTTCGAGCTTCTTCGATATTCTATTACTGATCCTATTTGGATATTTGTCTCCGTGTATATACTTTTGATCACTCCTGTTAGAACTTCATTAATAATATAATTAATTTAATAATAAATAAATATATTTGAAAAATGTATTCCGTATCACAAATGTTCAGTTATTTATAATTTAATTTCGAATTATTCTTATACCGTTGATTAAATCCTGAAAATTAAATACTCAGGAGAAGATATCAACTATATACTCATTAATAGGGGTACTCATTTCGACCAGTCTATATTCGTAGTTAAAAATACAGCATTTAAGCAGGATGCTAGTTTGTTCATTAGTCTAATAGACGCGGTGTAGTGTTACATATGTGTTTGTAGGTACGTTGGCAGATATATGTATTTCGAAACCTCCAAAGGTAATAAACTTTTTTTAATTACTTTGCAGAGATTCGATTTTTCATTTGAACCTCTGCTCATTATAATAATTCGAATGTGAAGAGCAAAGTGCAAAGGATGTTTTTAAAATCGAATATTAACACATCTTATTTCTTAAAAATATTGTCTGAAAGAGCTTGTATAAATTTTCTTCGCATTTCCATACGTAATATAAATCCACTTTTACTTTTATTTTTCACTGGTAACCCTTTATTAAAAATTAATTCTCCCATTTTAGCTTTTGCTGATGACATAAAAATCTATTCGAAAATTAATATTATTGATGGAGCTTAAAGTTTCCAAACAAATATATCTAACTAATAATTATTGTGAGATTAGGTATTTAATTTATTTAATTTAATCTTGAATAAAATATGGACAAGTGCGGTGATGTTACTTATACATACAAAGAAGAGACACCACTTTTTTTAGATTATAGTGTTGGTACCAAAACTTTACCTAAGCACTTAGTACTCGTACGCTTTTGTAATTTTCGCCCAGATTTTCTTATTCATGTTTCAGAGTATTTAAGTAAGCCTAACGTTTTGAAGTCTCTATTGTCAATAACAGAAGCCTTCCCCTTAAAGTTTTAAGAAGAGTGAAGTGTTTTGAAGAAATTGTTCAAAAATTCAACCATTAAATTTAAGCATAAAATCGATATATATATATATATATATATATATAAGTAAAAATTTCATTAACGGGTGAGCGGTCTGTCAAGTAAAAATAAAACTCCTTTATTCCACTCTATATTTCATAACGCATTGGTTACTTCATCAGGAGTGTAATTCAGAGTTAAAATTTAGCAAATAACTGCACTAAACCTGTTAAAATTCGTCAACTTTAAAACATCACATCAATATTTTGTTAGTTTGTCGTCAACCTCTTAAAAACTTCTTAAAAACCTCTTAAAAAAGTTTTTAAGATGTTGGCGACAAACTAACAACATATTGATGTGATGTTTTAAAGTTGACGAATTATAACATGTTTAGTGCCGTTATTTGCTAAATGTTAACTCTGAATTACACTTCTGATGAAGTAACCAATGCGTTATGAAATATAGAGTGGAATAAAGGAGTTTTATTTTTACTTGACAGACCGCTCACCCGTAAATGAAATTTTTACTTATACAGTACGGTCGATAATACTTTATATATATATATATATATATATATATATATATATATATATATATATAGTAAACCTAATCAGTAGGCGATTAAAGGTCTGTATATTACTTCAAAATATATGTATTTAAAAAACTCTACATGTTTCGGCTATATACGCCTTTTTCAAGAGAATACAAAATATGAATGACAGGATATAAATGTCAAGTAATTAAGTTGCTATGGTTTAAATTATTCAAAGATACATTCTAGTAATAATAATAAATCATGCCTTAGTATTCCAAAAAATAGATAACAAGGTGTGAAAATATGTGTTGTTCGCTGCTAGCAATTTGTGTCTCCTTCTGGGTATGAACTTGTGTGTTGGTTGCTGCTGGCAGCTTGCGTCTCTCTATGGGTGTGTGGTTTTGTGTGAGAGCGTAAGTGTAGGGTTTTGTATGTCGGTGCGTTCGTGCGTGTGTTTAGTGATCGGTCGCATGAATTTAGAGAGGTCGGATAACCAGCCGTTGCGTAGGGCCGCCAACCCTTTCCCGACAACTTCTTTACAATTCCGTGCAGTACTTCGACGGTCTGACCCCCGCCCCAACGAGGCAAGGCGCAGACAGGCGAAGCGCACCCTGTACGGGGTTGCTCATCGCAACTAAGGGAACACTCTTAGTGGCTACCTCGGTCGACGATGGTCACACTTATGCCATCTTAACGTTTTCCGCCGAAGCGGGGGCATAGCACACACGTCGAACGTGTGTGTGCTGTTAACGGCAGCCTAGCCAGTTTGTCGCCCAGGACCGGTCCTAGTGGTGTGTGCATTGCTCGTCGCCGCGCAATGCACACACCACTAGGACCGGTCCTGGGCGACAACCTGGCTAGGCTGCCGTTAACAGCACACACACGTTCGACGTGTGTGCTATGCCCCCGCTTCGGCGGAAAACGTTAAGATGGCATAAGTGTGACCATCGTCGACCGAGGTAGCCACTAAGAGTGTTCCCTTAGTTGCGATGAGCAACCCCGTACAGGGTGCGCTTCGCCTGTCTGCGCCTTGCCTCGTTGGGGCGGGGGTCAGACCGTCGAAGTACTGCACGGAATTGTAAAGAAGTTGTCGGGAAAGGGTTGGCGGCCCTACGCAACGGCTGGTTATCCGACCTCTCTAAATTCATGCGACCGATCACTAAACACACGCACGAACGCACCGACATACAAAACCCTACACTTACGCTCTCACACAAAACCACACACCCATAGAGAGACGCAAGCTGCCAGCAGCAACCAACACACAAGTTCATACCCAGAAGGAGACACAAATTGCTAGCAGCGAACAACACATATTTTCACACCTTGTTATCTATTTTTTGGAATACTAAGGCATGATTTATTATTATTACTAGAATGTATCTTTGAATAATTTAAACCATAGCAACTTAATTACTTGACATTTATATCCTGTCATTCATATTTTGTATTCTCTTGAAAAAGGCGTATATAGCCGAAACATGTAGAGTTTTTTAAATACATATATTTTGAAGTAATATACAGACCTTTAATCGCCTACTGATTAGGTTTACCATATCATACCAAGGTCACGAAGTTATTATATATATATATATATATATATATATTGAAGTGTCCCTTATTTTAAAATTTTTTGAAATGTTGAAACGGTACCCTGTCATTTTTTTTCCATTGGACTAGAAAATAACTCACGTAAAATTTTTCGCCTCCCCGACCACGCCTTCCCTAAGCGACGGGGCTCTGAAGATAGCACTATGACTTGTTCATGTGATTTCGATTTGTTTGAATCTCCAATGCTTTTGTTTATTGCTTTGATGAAGAAATTTAAATTCGTAGAACATAGATGGAGGTAGCCCCATGTGGAGTGGGCTATGACGCCTGCAGATCAATTTTCGCTACACAAGAAAATCGGTTGGATCTGCTTATAAGTAAGTATAAGGTAAGTATAAGGAGTAGACCTCATTTAGGTGTTTTTAAGTTTTTTGTTTTAACATTTTTACGGTGCTCTACCATTTTTTACTATTTGACGTAAATATAACTCATGCAAACTTTTACGCCCGCACGACCTTGCCTTCCCTATGGTGTGGGCCCTAAAAATGTTCCTTTAGATGGATTTCTTATTTTTAATTATTATCTTAATGTTACGTTTTCCTCATGAAATTGTTTAGTTTTCTTTAAATAAAAACTTGTTAAAAAAAAGAAATTAAAAAAAGTTATAAAAGAATAAAGGAACATTTTTAGGGCCCGCACCATAGGGAAGGCGTGGTCGTGCGGGCGTAAAAATTTGCATGAGCTATACTTACGTCAAATAGTAAAAAATGGTAGATATTTTAAAACAAAAAACTTAAAAACACCTAAATGAGGTCTACTCCAATGCTTATAAGCAGATCCAACCGATTTTCTTTTGTAGCGAAAATTGATCTGCAGGCGTCATAGCCCACTCCACATGGGGCTACCTCCATCTATGTTCTACTAATTTAAATTTCTTCATCATAGCAATAAACAAAAGCATTGCAGATTCAAACAAATCGAAATCATATGAACAATTCATAGTGCTATCTTCAGAGTCTGGTCGGGGAGGCGAAAAATTTTACGTGAGTTATTTTCTAGTCTAATGGAAAAAATGAGATGGTACCGTTTCAACATTTCAAAAAATTTTAAAATAAGGGACACTCTAATATATATATATATATATATATATATATATATATATATATATATATATATATATATATATATATATATATATATATATATATATATATACATATATATGGTAAAATCAATCTTTTGGCGATTTAAGGTCTGGTTTTACTTTAAAATATATATATTTAAAACAACGCTACATGTTTCGGCAAATGATGCCTTTATCAAGGAATATAAAATATAAATGACAGTTGTCATCAACACATAATTGTTGATTTCGTTTGATGTTATATCGCTTTTTACGAAAATACCTTTACAACTAATGACAGATGTCATAACTAGTAATTGGGACACAATCGATCCACACACTGACTAAATCAAATTTTTTGTCGTTAATCACTTTTATATTTAACAACACATATTTTTCGTTTAATGGGAAATTCTATAGTCAAATATTTGGAACTCCTATGGGTTCGCCCATCAGCCCAATTTTAGCTCAGATAGTTATGGATCAGTTGTTGGAGAGTGTGATGGCTAAGCTACCATTTCCATTACCGTTCTTGTACAAGCATGTTGATGACATTGTTTGCTCTGTGCCACAAGAAAAAATAGATCTAACATTAAAAATTTTTAACATCTACAACAAACATTTACAATTTACTGTGGAAAAAGAAAATAACAATAGCGTGCCCTTCTTGGACGTTTTAGTAATTCGTGACGATAATAATTGTATCCTTTTGAATTGGTATAGAAAACCAACTTCATCTGATCGGTTCATTAATTATCACTCTCATCATCCTCTCAATCAGAAGTATAACACCGTTATAGCTATGAGAAACCGAATAGCACAAATTTCTTATGAAACCTTTCTTAATGACAATCTTAAAGAACTTTTCAACATCTTCGTCAGCAATGGCTATCCTAAGCACATACTTAATAAATTGATACATAGTTCAAACTTTTTTTATGGTCCTACTGAGGACCTTCCTGCAGACAGTGTGATTTACAAAAAAATCCCGTACATTGGTGGTCTTACTCATACAATTGTATCACATTTCAAACAATTTAATAACATTAAAATAGCTAAATATAACACCTATACTTTGAAGAAGTTGTATAGTACGATCAAACAACCGGCCGTAGCATCTCATCTACGTAGCGGCGAGCCGTCATCGTATGCTGTATCCGCAACAGACGTGTACGTCCACCATGTGTTACCATAATGCCCTGCTGGCGGTGGATAGGGCGTGGTTGGATGCACTCCTCGAGGTGACGCTCACCACGTCCCCGATGAACCAAAATTCGCACGTCACCGGTGCTCAATTCGAATCTTGATTCGCCGGAAAACAAAATGTGCCTCCACTCGACAACCCACTGATGTCTAGCCTCCACTCACTGGCGCCGTGTACGAGTCAGTGGAATCCGCTGCAACGCACAGCGCTCGCAGTCCACTTTCTAGAAAACGCCCCCGTACAGTTCGCGTAGTGAGTACGCCTTCTCTTTCTGCTGGCCAAACGGCTACAAGTTGCCTTGAGGAAGACGTACACGACGCTAAAGCGCTGTGCACAAGGGCGCGATCCTCGCGTACGTCTTTGCTTCATCCATTCTCGCCATTCCCGCTTCACTGCCGATAATGACCGCTCGAGACGGCGCGCGATCTCACGGAAGAACACTCCTGTCATGTGCATCCTCACAACCATTCCTCGCTCAAACCCACTCAGATAACGCGAACGGCCTTCCATCACGCACAAAGTACGACTACGACTACCCGCTTCCACCACACTAACAATAACCGGTTTGTCCTTCCCCGCATCGGTCTCCATGGAGACAATATATTCCAGCTGTCGGAGCCACTCAGTAAAAACTGCAGCTATAGAAAAAGTCAAAACTCGCTGCGCAAACTCGTCTAGAGGAAACTTTAATGCTACGCTAAACCTACGCATTTATTTTGACACGTTCAGATTATACAGGGTGTGCTCGTCACTTTTTTCCATCAGTGTATTATCACAGGCTTCGAATATTTTTAATTCCTTTCGAAATCTGCTTGCATATAATTGCGATTTTATTACTTATTTAAATTTACTGCCTCCAAGAAATCATTTTAGAAATATATTGCCTGAATAAAATGCACCCTGTATGTTAATTTAAATTCGTTGTTTCCATGTCCTATGTTTTTTCTGTTTTACGTTCAATATTTTTGTCAAAATTACATAAAACCCTGTTTAGTGTATTTGGTAGCAGGTGAAGTGCAGTTGTTATATAGTGTATTGATGGCATTCTTTACTTGCATACATCATAAACATATCTTCAATCGTAACACTGCGTTTACAAATTGTAAATAGTTTTACTTTTAACTCATAAATTCGACATTGAAACCACTGTTATCACGAATTGCATGTTGTAAAAGTTATTGAGGGACTGTACATTTAAATCTTTATTCCTTCAGGTTAACACAAGCACATTTTTAAAATAATATTAGCGCAAGCTCGCAATAAAGTGGCGATTAATGACAAAATATCTAAATCTTTTAAAGATTTTATTAAATTTAATTTTATAAAAAATCAAATAAACGCTATAATATATTACGGAGACTGCAAGTGTGTGACAAAATACCTCAACATGCCCACAACAAATAAAGTTGTAGGATAGAAACTATTGGTTTCGAAATGTAAATATCTGGGAATGACTATTACGGATAAGAGCGAAGAAGACGGTGAAATCGAAAAATGGATAGCAAAAGACAAGATAGTTAAATCTCAATTAGTATCAAGAAAAAACGAAGAGGGTAAAGAACAATAATTCATCCTATGCTGTTATATGGATGTGAAGTATAGATTCCTGATATAAGGAAGAAATAAATTTAGAAAATTGCGGTGATAAGACGTTTTATGTGCCGCGCTGTTTTATAAATATACTTTGAATGACAAACTAAAGACTAATTTGGGTTAAATTTAGAGATTAGTGTTTGTTTTCTATATTTTTTAATACTCTATTTTGTAAAAAGTCTTTCATTGGAGACTGTGGTTAAGTAAAAACATAAAAAAAGGTATATAACCCCTTACCACAATTATTAATCGTATCCTAAATACGTATTTCGACAACTAAATTGTCATCATCAGTAGGTAAAACCACTAATCAAGGTGTCGCACATGGGACACATTTTTAGATACTTTACTGATTAGGAATAAACATAAAATAGAAATCGATATTTTCCACCAACCAATGTTCATAGATTCATCATCGAGGATTCAAGTCATAGTTATCAACATAAGACAGCTTCCTTTAATTTCTTAGTCAATCGGTTACTAAACTTTCCGTTAACAAAAGAGAGATATGAAATAAAACTGGATTTCATTACAAATATCGCGACATATAATGGCTTTGACATAGAAATAATCAATAAAATAATTAGAAAAACAAAAATAGAAAATACAATCCGCGAATTCACAAGTTTGATATCTTAAAGTAACCAGGAGAAAAAGTACATTTGTTTACCATACCACGCCATCACGAAAAATATTAATAAAGTTGTGAAAAAAAGAGGTCTCCAAGTTGCCTTTCGGTCCGAAAATACTATCAAAAGTCTCCTAGGGAATACTAAAGATAGAGTTAATTCTAATTCGAAATCAGGTATATACGAATTTAGTTGCGATGATTGTAATTTGAAATATATAGGCCAAACAAAACGACCAATAATAACCCGGTTTAAAGAACACATATCACATATTAAATACAATAGATCGGATAAATCTAACGTTGCCAACCATGCTTTAAATACACTACACAATGTGTCGATTAAAGGGTTAAAGCTGGTCAAGGGCATTAATAACCCCCGCGATCTTGACGCCTACGAAAGTATACATATCGCTAAAATCATACAACACTCCATGAACGGTGATAAGGGACCGATCCCCTTCACTTGTCTCTTTTCATTGTTAGAACCATAAAAGGGTGGTCGACGTTTTAAATTGAAGTATTAACACATGTTGAGTGCCGTTTCCTTAAGAGAGGTAATTTTTGTCGATCTTTCGTTCGATATATTTCAAATTGGAGTATAAACATATGTGAATGCCGTTTCCCTAAGAGAGGTAAGTTTGTCGATCTTTTCGTTGGATATATTTGCATGTTTAAATTAGTCTATACGTGGACGCCGTGTAAAGTAGTTGTTGCGTAAGCGGTGTTCTAGCTTTACTGTGCCCCATGTGCGACACCTTGATTAGTGGTTTTACCTACTGATAATGACAACTTAGTTGTCGAAATACGTATTTAGGATACGATTAATAATTGTGGTAAGGGGTTATATACCTTTTTTTAAGACTCTATTTTGTAATTTAGTGTAGAGATGGAGAATTAGTACCAGCGCTTTTCACTATGAGCAGATTCCCACTAATTTTTTGAATTCGAGTGGAGTTTTTTATGTTATCTACCTAGTTATGAAGGAAAGTTAGAAAACAAAAAAAATATTTTTCAACGTAAGAACCATTGACACTAACACACTTATTCCGACGTTTCTTTAATAACGTTATTCCTTCGAAAAAAAAATATTTTGGTAATTACGCAAAATACGACCCATAGCGTTTTCTACGTCGTCATTCGATAAAAATCGATGCCCTCTCAAATGTTTTTTGAGTTTTGGAAAGGTATCATTGTTACAGGGGGCGAGGTCGGGACTGTAAGGTAGATGTTGTAATTCCTCAAAGCCGCATTGATTGATTACTGCTTAAACTATTCATTCCTTGTGCACTATATGATTATCGTGCAGAAGCAGAGTAGAATCGCGTATAGTCGTGCTCAAGTTCTTAATTGTGTCTTTTTAGACATTTTCCGATACTGTTGTCACTTTTGGCATATATTCAATTAAGGGAATCCCATCGGCGTCCCAAAAAACTGTGCCCGACACTTTTCCAGTAGAAAATTGCGTTTTTGCTTTCTTGGGCGATGGAAAGCCCTTATGAACCCACTGCATGGACTCTTGTCGTGGGACGGTTCCAGCGGTGTACCAAAGTTTCATCCCCAGAACAATTTTATTTAAGAAGTCTTCATCTTGAGATAAAACAGTCAAATTCTCTTTATAAGTTTGTCGCCTATACAATTTTTGATGGGACTAAGCAGCCTGGGAATCAATCGTGCCAACACTTTGCTCATTCTCAAATCTTCGTGTAGAATTTAAAAAACACTCGTTTCTGATATTTCAATTTCTCTAGCGATAACTGAAACTTTTACTCGGCGGTCAGTTAACATTAAATCTTTAACATTATTCATTATTTCTTCAGCTTGTGCCTCCAGAGGTAGTCCCGTCCACACTTTGAGTTAACATTAATGGATTATCTGCCCTATTTGAACTGCTTACATCAAAGTTTGATTTGGAAATAGGACGGGCTATTTTCTTCATTCACTGCCACCATTCACATGAACATTTTTCGGGCATCTGACTTCTTTTGATAAAAATTTCATGACGCTTCTGTGTTAAAGTTTCAAATCACTCATTTTCTCTTCTTTAAACGAATGTAAAAGTAACAAATGTTAAGCGATTCGAACCAAGCTTGGAGATGACACTATAAAATATCACAGAAACTTAACGCAAGGAATTTGTCCCGATAGTATATCGTTTTAATAGCTAAGTAGATAACATAAATAAACTCCCCTCGTAATATCCACATCAGGTACTTTTATCTATTACGGACACTTAGCACTAACTAACAAACCCATAATACAAGTTACTCGTCAGATTTTTATAAGTAAATCTCTTATGATTTTGACAAATCTGAACCTTAAAATTCAGTTGAGTTATGCACAACAAGAAAAATAAATTCGAACAAGGTACAAATAGCATGTTTTAAGGTAATTTTCTAAGTGTTAATAGTGACCCCGTAAATCATGAATGGGTTAAATATATAAAATATCTGATATTTAATTTTTAATTGTGATGAACAAACATATTTAGTAAATCCTTTGAGTATACTAATCATAATTTATTTATAATTAAAATGTAGATTACTTTTGGCTGGCGTATTCATATCTTACGATCGTATACTAGCTTGTATTTTATATGATATTTATTCCATTAGTATATTTTTTGGTCTTACTGCAGGGCAAGAAAGTCGAAACTTGGATTAAAATTTCAATTATTTAGTTCTGGCATCACGAAGTAAACAAAAACTAATTACAATCTACATTAATTTCACATATTTAAAAAAATCAGTTTTCGTTCAATTAAATAAATCTCATTCACGAGATTGTTAAGTAAATAAATATAACAGAAAATATGTCGTTACTTCTACTGAACGACGCCGCTAATTTAATATCGGATTTATGAAATTATTATTGAAATAATTATTAAATAGTTCGAATACGATATTTAAACATATTAACCGGCACCTTCATTTCAACGATTCAAAACCCATCAGATGAGGTAATTATAGGTATGTTTGTCAATATTTAGCTTCCAAAGTAAGCAACTTACTATGTTACGTTTTTTCTTCAGTGCTCCCAAGATATGTTGCGATATAGGAATTAAACAGTATTTCAAAATCAAACGCACTAATGAATAATGCAATTTTATAGTCGTACATAATATTATTGAAATCACGTACCTGCCGCTTAATAAATCCATAGACTTTATTAGTTCCACCAGATATCATTCATGTGCTAGCGAAATCTAAGTTATTTTTAATAAAATAAAATATTATTAAAAATCTGGTGCGAAGAACACAAATACAGGTTTACTATTCTTCACTATTCTTCGCACCAGATTTTTAATAATATTTTATATTATTAAAAATACCTTTGTATTATACAAAACTGGTGGGGTTTTACCCACACATGTATGTTTCAATTATTCTGATACATTACACATGCGGTTAGTCCGTAGTAGGAATGAAGACACAAACAAAATGCAGTTTCTAGAGAGACAGCTGTGCCATCTTTGGAAGGACGTTGTTGGTTCGCATTGGTTATGTGGACAGGGCGAGGTACTTCGGCTGGCTGACAATAGGCAGCGCTGAATTTACTTCTACGCTCGGTCTGGATAATTTCTGTGATATGCGATGTGGTTCTTTTTTGTGAATATGTCTGAAGATATGTATGAAGATTCTTGTAAGGATGGCGATGCATATATAAAATGAAGCACATGCGAATAAGAATATCAATTATTCGGGAAAATTAAGGCAAAACTAATACTTTCATTTAGCAAGGTATCTGTACAAATGAAACAGACATGCAATATAAATATCTGTAACTGTACACATGGACAATACACCTCGTATTTTCAGTATTTACTTCTGCTTAAGACACGTGTTTCTGCCATCTATAGACGTCATCAGTCAAGCTAGTGAAGCAATGTAATACAAATGATACAAATCTTTTTAAGAACAGATTTGTATCTGTATATACATTTACGCTGAAATCGCCTACAAGATATAGCAAATTTCGTCCTATAAGGTGGCACTATTTAATAAGTGACATCTGACGGACGAAAGAGACTGCCGAAAAATTCGACCTTTTGCTTGACCAGCTATGCTGGTACATAAGCGAAAAAGCGTTTTCGTCCGTCAGATGTCACTTATTAAATAGTGCCACCTTATAGGACGAAATTTGCTATATCTTGTAGGCGATTTCAGCGTAAATGTATATACAGATACAAATCTGTTCTTAAAAAGATTTGTATCATTTGTATTACATAGCTTCACTAGCTTTACTTATGACGCCTATAGATGGCAGAAACACGTGTCTTAAGCAGAAGTAAATTCTGAAAATACGAGGTGTTTTGTCCATGTGTACAGTTACAGATATGTATATTGCATGTCTGTTTCATTTGTAACAAATGCGTAATACGTGCATAACGTATTGATATACTTAAACCTTTTTGTATATTTACCGCCATCTGGCTCGTGTTAATGGACTACACCTATACGTATTTTTTCGCTTATGTACCAGCATAGCTGGTCAAGAGAGAGGTCGCCTTTTTCGGCATAGTCTCTTTCGTCCGTCAGATGTCACTTATTAAATAGTGCCACCTTATACGACGAAATTTGCTATATCTTGTAGGCGATTTCAGCGTAAATGTATATACAGATACAAATCTGTTCTTAAAAAGATTTGTATCATTTGTATTACATAGCTTCACTAGCTTGACTGATGACGCCTATAGATGGCAGAAACACGTGTCTTAAGCAGAAGTAAATGCTGAAAATACGAGGTGTATTGTCCATGTGTACAGTTACAGATATGTATATTGCATGTCTGTTTCATTTGTAACAAATGCGTAATACGTGCATAACGTATTGACATACTTAAACCTTTTTGTAAGGTATCTGTACCTTTACAAATTCGATAACAAATCTAAAGTCAAATTTCTTCGTTGCTGGACAAATTTCTGGACGCGATTCTTACTAATAGTGTCTTGTTTCATCCGTGAGTCAAAACATGTACAATATCTTCTTCTTTTTGTGCCCTCTCCGTCATCGGAGGTTAGCGATCACATCAGCAAAGGTCTCTCGATTTGCAGCAGCTCTAATGAGTTGTTCAAAGTTTAATCCGGTCCAGTTCCTAATATTCCGCATCCACGATAGTTTCTTTCTGGCAAGCCCACGTTTACCCTCTATCTTTCCTTCAATTTCATTTCTCAAAACGTGACCAAGGTAAGCCGTCTTTCGCATCTTTACTATGTGGAGCAGTTCTCGATCTTTGCGTACCCCTTTCAAAGTTTCCTCATTAGTTGTATGTGATGTCCATTAAATTCTTAGCATTCTTCGGTATGTCCACATTTCAAATGCTTCTATACGGTTCATACTGACAGTTTTCAAGGTCCATGTTTCCACTCCGTATAATAGCGTTGACCAGACGTAACACTTTGTAAACCGTACGCGTAAATTTACATTTAGCTGTTTATCGCACAGTATGTTTTTGAGTTTGAAGAAGTTTTGCCTTGCTTGTTCAATTCTGGACCTTATTTCGATGTCATGGTCCAGTCTTGAGTCAATCCAGCAGCCCAGGTACTTAAAGCGATCAACCCTGGTCAATATTTCCCCGTCAACCCGTAGAGGTATGGGTACGTTTGAATTACGAGAAATTAACATTACTTTCGTTTTGCTGATGTTTATGGCCATATTAAAATCTTTGCATGTCATATTTAATCTGTTGATTATGTTTTGTCATCCTATATCGGTATCCGCAATCAACACAGTATCGTCTGCATAACGGATAGTCGATATACTATATATGATATACATGTCAACATGAATTTATGTTAATGCTCAAAAAAATTAAAACATTTGTTATCGGTTGGTGTATGAATGGCGATATATATTATTATTTGACACATGTGCAAAAGAGTAAAACAGGCTATCAGAAGCAAGTAGATGAAATTGTGATGGTTTTTTTCAAAGGCAATGCTCGTCTTCATACTGTTGCAGAAGTGCTTTAAATCATGAACAAACTACTATGGTAGCATATCCCGCCTCCAGTACACGGTTTAAATTTTGCTCCCTCTAATTTTTATATGCTTGGGCCACTAAAAAATTTCTGGGAAAGATTATGTTTAGGTCATAGAGTTTAGAAGTGAATATGTACGCAACTCAAAGAGTATTTCTAGCTAGATATTATAAAGATTCCAGATCAAAACTGTAAGTGTATCGTATTATAGGTGAAAATATTATACCTATAATATTATTAACAATATACTTATTAACAAACAAAAAGCACATACTAATGTATCCTAAAACATTAATTAAAGAACTGGTTCATTATTCATGCATGACTTATATAAGAAAAACTTTAGACAAAATTACTAATTGAATTAAGAAACGGAATAATGGGATAGTAGCTTAAAAAACGAATAACGCACTAGGAGGTTGTTTAAAATACAACAATGATAGAATTTAAACAAGGTATACCACAATTATTAATCGTATCCTAAATACGTACTGACAGGAACATGTACTCGGGAGTTTATAACCTGACTTATGAATGTAATTTGGTTTATATCGGACAAAATAGGAAGGTCCTCCGCCAACCGGATATTGGAACATTAAAGGAAGCTATAGATATAAAAAATCGGTTTCTAGCTTTGCCAATCACTGCATAGAACATAATCATAAATTCATAGATAAAAAAACTAGGCCTAGCTTTAAACGATTTGTTCTTGTTTCGTCAATTCGTGATTCGTCACCTGACCCAAAATTTCTTGTTTCGTCACCTGTACCTTTTTGACCTTTTCGCAGGTAATGATTTATTCCGCATTCGTCAACTGGGACTACTATTTTTTGTTTGAAAAAGTGTCATTATGGTCAAGGTATTTTTTTTTAGAAACCGTTTGCCACCTCCCTTCACACTTTATCCAGGCTTAGGACTGGCAAAGCAAAAAGTTAAAAATTTTAATATATTAAAAAATAAAAACTTTTTACTTTGGCGTGTTTAAAAGTTAATATCTCCCTTATGGATCGTCATTTATATACAGGTAATTATTTACAGAGTTTAATTTGCCGTCCTGGCTTCGTCAAATATATTATTTTCCTATTATTCGTATTTAACGACGTATGTTAGTTTTGTCAAAGCATCCTCCAAACTTACACGATTTTCAAGAAATGATTTAACAATATTCTTAATTCTCGCATCCAAATCACAATATTTCTTTGCTCTTTTAGGAGTTGACATGAGTATATCATCTTTTTCCACTAAGATCCTATAATGATTTGAGTCATCTTCAAGAATTTTTCAACAAAATAGTCATTAAATTTCAAAACTTTTTCGTTTTCTGGCGAGGAAGCCATAATCCGAAGCCATCCTTCATCTGTCCACTCCGGAGGTAAATGTGCTAAAGCGGCACACATTCTTATATGCTTTCGAACAATTTCATCTTCTCTATATTCAATGGCAAGTTCCAGTTCTTGAGCTTTTCGCCAAATGGCTTGGTTGAAATGAAAATTGCATCCTTTAATTTTCACATCTGGGAAAACTTTCTGCATTCCATTTATCGCAGCTTTCTCAAAATCGACATGGAATTCCACTGGACTGAATTTAGGTATTTTTTCTTTTAATATGGTAAAAAACCGCGTGTAAGTCACTTCTTTTCTATTTGGCAATAAAGCATAAATAACTGGCCAAACGCAAGTTTTTTCTTCTGTACTACCAAAGTCCATATGAATGGTGTATAATTGTTCAAATAAGGAAGGACAACTCTTAAATGTTCCGTCTCCAAAAAAGATTCTACCATGCTCTAGTCTACGTCCACATTCAGCAGCAAATATAAGTATCCTGTCGTCCGATTTATTGTCAAATAAAAGGAAATGTTTATATTTATCTGGAACGACAACATTTTTGCGGTGCTTGGTACAAACTAAACTTTAAATATAGTAAAACCTCTATTAAGGATCGAATCTCAAATCTAGTCCGATTAACTTTCTAAAAGTTTTACATTTACGTAGGTACTTAAAAACATATTAGTACGGACATCTAAAATTTCGAATCCTATAGTAATAGAAATAATAATAGAAATATAGTAAAACCTCTATTAAGGATCGAATCTCAAATCTAGTCCGATTAACTTTCTAAAAGTTTTACATTTACATAGGTACTTAAAAACATATTAGTACGGACATCTAAAATTTCGAATCCTGTATCAGGTAAACAGGATTAATGCAAATGACGAAACAAGAACACTTTAAGCAGGTATATCTTGCAGTTGACGAAACAAGAATAAAATTGGTCATAACAGGTCAAATTTCCCTAGGTGACGAAACACGAATAGACGAAACAAGAAAACACCCTTTAAACTACCAAACTGATCTATGTAATTTCCCACTCCTCCGGCTAAATTTATAATTACTAGTATTTACCATTAACTATAAAAACCCTATTGTATTGTTATATCATTCATCCACCTAATGAAGCCGAAGTACGGTGAAATAATATCGCAGTGGTATGCAATAAGTACTTTCAAACTACAATTTGTACAATGTATTTATTTACTTAATGAAACGAAGTATCAACAAGTGTCTCCGTCAACAATAAATTTTTTCGATGCTATTAATATTCCAATAACCCTTACCTTTCTCGCACTATTTTTTTCATCCATTTATATATCTTTACAATGTTTCCTCTTGCATATACAGCACATGATCGAATAACATTTCTTTAAAAATTTTAAAATGTTTCTTGTTTTTAATCTATTTTTACCTCTATTTCTATTGTTTCCATTCTGGTTAAACTATACCATTTCAGCCCAATATGATTTCTTTACTTTTGGTCCATATTCTTCTACAACAGTATATCTAGTTAACCGTCCTAGCTAATTTAACCTACAATTTTTGTACCTCATAATTATTTCATTAAAGTTATTTTTTGTTACAGAATAATTGAAACATACATGAGTGGGTAAAACCCCACCAGTTTTGTATATTTGTGTTCTTCACACCAGATATTTAATAATATCTTATATTATTATTTTTTGTTCTATTAACAACTTCCATATCGACCACTCTTTTTGTCTGTCTCTTTCTAGTCCATTCAACTATATAATGTTTGTAAAAGGAACCAGTTTATTTAATTTAATTTTGCCTTACTCCGTATATGTATATTTAATTTCTATCAGTAACACAGGAAAGCACCCACCTTAATTATGAGAATGCCTAATTATAGCATTAGCCTAAATTTTCATTTACTTTGATCAATAATGGCATACGTAGGTGTGCGGACATTTTTGAGGTTTCGAGTTACTATTTTGTTTTGTCTGTCAAAATAATTTATTAAAATAAAGCGGTCGGTTCTTGAGGAATATCTGCTATTTTCCATTGCTGCTTTAAACAAACTCAAAATCCTCTAAGGGATAATAGGATTTGTGTCATTCTAAAAACATCGCTGCTATCTACTTATTATTTTCATTGTGGGTGGTTAGCAATAAGTAAGTTTGCAGCAAAATTACGTTCATGTACACACCGTGGAATATCTCCCTTGAAATTTATATTCTCATAATATCTTCTTGAATTAATCTTTTTTTGTCAGAATTTATTTCTTATTATTATGGGCATCTTAGTGTTGCTCTTTAATATACCCTTTAATCAAAATCGATTATAAATAATATGTATAGCAGATAAATTTAAAAAAATAGCGCAAAGATTCTTAATCTTCAAACATAAGTAACTATAATGCTTTTGTATTGTATTTCTTATAAACAATCAACACTGTTATTTTATTTCCCTAATGTATATTTCATTAACTTTTTATCGTACTTGTTTCGCCATAAAACGAAATTTATTTAAATAGTTAACGTGCCTGGAACAAAATTATTTTCAATTTAAAAAGAAATTTTATAAACAAACCGAGGGTCCAGCAATGGAGAACCCACTAAGCCCCTTATTAGCAGAAATTTTCATGAATAATTTAGAAACTAAAATTAGTACACATCCGTTGTTTAGTAATTGTGTATATTGGTTTAGGTATGTTGATGACATATTAATTTGCTTTAACGGCTCAGATAGACAATTAAAGACTTTACGTAATTATATCAACACTATTCACCCCAAAATAAATTTTGCTATAGAAACAGAAATAAATAAAAGCATTAATTTTATAGATTTAACCATATCACACAAAACTAATAAACACGAGTTCGCTATATACCATAAACCAACACAAACAGATACCACAATACACGCCAAATCTTTTCATCCTATAACACACAAATTATCAGCAAACCAATCAATGGTATAAAAACTAATTCATGTACCTATGAGTAAAAGTAATTTCGATCTTGAACTAAATAGAATATACACAATAGCATTAAACAATGGTTACTCTATAAATATTATCAATAACATCCTGAATAGCCAACAAAAATCTAAAGCCCTTTCCTTAGTTTACCCAAAATTAAAATACAAGATAATTAATTCCTACAATTCAATCACTTACTTAGGAGAAATTTCGGAAAATATTGGTACTTTCATTAAAAAACTTAATAACGAACATATATCATTTAAAACAGACAATACTGTACAGAACATTATTTAAAACAACAAAGATAAAGTAGACAAAGAATCAAACTCTGGTGTATATAAGTTAACATGCGATTATTGTAATAAGGTATACATAGGACAAACAGGGAGGAAATTCAAAATTAGGATGAAAGAACACGAGAGAAGCCATAAAGAAAAGAAAACAGATTCAACTTTCGCAAATAATTGTTTAGAAATTAATCATAGATTTAATATAGATTTCAAAATATTGCACATTCAAGAAAAAAGTAAAAAACTTAACCTGTTAGAAAACTTAGAAATTAATAAATACAATAGTTTAGGATTAGCTTTAAATGACCAACTAGATTTAAACAACTCCCCTCTACTAAATTTAAGATTGTAAAAAAACAATTTCCACCACCATTTCCCCAATAATTTTCATATAAATATTCAAACTTGTATTGTACATATTCAGTATTTCATCCACCTGATGAAGCCATTGTATGGCGAAACAATATTGTAGTGTATTTACAATAAAAGTATTTTCGAAACTAGAAGTTTAATTACTTATTTCTTAGCGTCGAAATTTATTTTATTGTATATATGTTAAATACATAGAAGGCCCGCAAATCTGGATCAATTAAAGTTGGCTCGATTCGGTTTAGTGAAACATCCGGATTACTGGAGCATTATTGAAATTATTAAATAAAAGAAGAAATAAGCAAAAAATATATAAGGTTCTCTTTCCATAAAAACTAAAGAGCACTAAAGCTTCTAATACAAGTTTTATATATAAAGTATCAAAAAACCGCACTCAAAGTAAAAATTTTTTTAAGAAATCTGATATTTTCGTCCGACGAATGCTTCTCTGTTTCGCTTACATTGCGCGCTACCGCAGCATTCGCAGAATGGTAACACTATTTAAGTCGACTTCGTTTTTCTCCGCCCAGGTATGCAGGTACTGAAACTTTATTCTTATTTCAACTCTGTCGGAGGAACTACTGTCGTCACTATAATTGCAAATGGTCTCCATCGACATCCATCCATTCGTAAATTTCAGTGGCGTTAGGTTGTTTATTGTCAGTGCTAATTTGCTGCAATATATTTCCAATTTCGATATATAATTCTTATTGAACGTCATTCATTGACTGTAATTGTTCTCTAAGAATCGACGATGGAATATCATGATCTGAATCCCATATATATTCTGAATTTTCAGATTTTCAGCAACGTTTATTGAATAATTATCAGCTGAATGGCAGAAGATTTTTCCCCAACACTTATCTATTGCGTCAGCTAACAATTTGTCTCAAACACTGGCAAACAAAAACACGTCATCTTTCAAATTTATCATCTTAAGAGCTCTTGAAATGTCTTTCTCCTCCGAAGATTAAGCCTGAATCGAAAGGCTTTTTCGATAATGAATCTTGGTCAAACGTATGGCGTTTTAGTCCATGGGTTGTATAACAGGGGTACAGGAACATAGTTATGATTTATTCATCATCACTAGTAAGTTGCGTCTCCGATGCGTGGCTTGGAGCGTTGTCAACTAACAGTATAGCTTTTCTATTGAGATTATTCTCCACTTGAAACTGTCTTCTTGTACAACGAATTATCTGTGAAACCAATTAACGTATAGAGAAGAAGTTATCCTGGCGGTTTTTATCGAGGCATCTTCTACAGGAAATTTAGGACATTTCTCAAAAGCCCTGGGTATTCTTGTTTTGCCAATAAACATAATTTTGACATGCGCACCATCGTCATTTGTACATGCACGGAATGCTACTCTCTCTTTCGAAGTTTTTCGTCCTAGCGCAGTTGCTCCTTTGGCATGCACCAATGTTCGATCAGGTAGAAGTTTCCTTAATAATGCAGATTCATCTGCATTGTATATTTGTCTTGGTAGGGGCTCCATCTCGCTCATTTTTCTAGCGAATTTTTGTTGCTCGGCAGATGAATCACAGGACGGTTTCTGTCTAACCACTTTCAAACGACGAACTCCACATTTTTCTATAAACCTTCTCACTCACCTTCTGCTTGCAACGAAAATGCCATTGAAATATTTAGGGTAAATTTTAAGCGGTTTTTTCTCTTAAAATATTGGGTATCTTTCACGATATAGCTGAAATCGTTTGTATAGTTCATTCTCAATTTCTGGATATTCTGGCTTTTGCAGATTTTTCATTCTCGTTGGAGTTGATACACAAAAATATAGTTGTAAATAGAAAAACCAATCACCCTGAATATTCTGTTAAAAACAAAGCAAAATACTAACGCCATTATTTTCTCGTTACTCTTTTTTAAATCAGAAATTGTGGATGTACCAACACCGTATCTCTCAGCGAGTGCTTTATGCGCCCTTTTCGGTGCCATGATGATTAAAACTGGGATAAGGACTTTTTCTTCCATACTTGCTTACCGGGAATCCCAGTGTTATTCAATAACACGCAAAACAATGTAAAATCTGCTTATTTTGATTTTGTGCGGATTGCAAGGCATCCGGGTTATAAGTCATTCGGATTTGCAGGCCTTCACTAAGTAAATTTAGAATACAGAATTCAACTATAATATTTCCAATTTTATAAATTTTCAATATTCATTTTCAAATTTAAACCACTGTATAGACAGAAATTTATTGTAATATTCAAACTGTAAAACTTTCTCTAGAATCTAAGAAGCAGCACCTTTTATATTTGCAAATTTAGTACTTCATGATTTAGACCGCTTACTTTACTATCTAGTTTTATCAGTAAACGAATTCGATCACACAATGTTTAATCTGAAAATCTATTCTTAAGCTCACGTTTGCTAAATAGGTACCAATTAATTCCATTACTAAACAATGTAATTTACTCGGAACTATATACCTAGATTTACAACTAATACTTAATTAGTAATAATATTTTAACATTAAATTTGTTAATACCTTGAAGGGTATTTTTGCCATATACCAAGAATTGATCAAATGGTAATTTTTCACAATTATGACAATTATGATAATACGCGCACTTAATTATGCAATAGTTTGTTGGGGTAGTTGTGGATTTTTACTCCTTGCAATACAAAACCAAACAGTATAATATTAACAACGGTACAGTACTTAATATCAAAAACATACATTCTCATTCTTAGTTAATTATTGTCTAATGAGCGCTTATCTATAAAAAATTCTCAAAAATTTAAATAATTTTTTTGAATTGATTCAACACGCAACAGTTTCTGACTGTCATATAATGGGGAATTTTTGTTTGGTATTTAAGCACGTAGAGAGAGTCTTTTGTTTATTTAGCGAGATACTTGCATCAAGGTACGGAGTGTTCCTACTGGCGTTTTGGTGAAGAATATATCTTCAAAGGTTGTACTTTAGTAAAAGGCGCTACGCTTAAGACTATTTTTCTTTTCCAGGCTGCTCTACTGACGATGGCAAGTTAGTTACTGAAAATGTATTTAGAGTTTATTAATTTACGTTGTGGTTAGGGATTTTTCTTGTTTCTCTCTGATGAAGAAAAGCTTTCCATAAATCATTAAAAATTTTATCTTCAATTTCGAAAATGTTCTTCGTCTTTTACATGCTTCTTAAGATTGTATTTGCATCGGAAGTCTATCCTTTTGAGAAGGTATGTTTGTTAATCACACTTATATTCGGTTAAAATATTTGGCATTCGCAACATTATTAAAAGGAAATAACTAGAGCAGACCAATTTTCGTGAGGGCCATAAGCGCCGGTATGGGAGTGTAATTCGTAATATATTAGAGTATGCGATAGAATAGGGACTCAATATGAGCTTGTTACCGATATAAGTATAGAAGTAGAGACATTTATTCTATCAGAAATAATTAAATATTCATTTGGTTTTCTGCTATTAAAGTAATATGCATAAACACACGAAAAATAAGAATAGTACATATTATAGCAGCGTTGTATGTACCTATAAATAAAATGAAAAATCTATGAAATCAGTGATTGTGTGCACGACAGAGCATTTAAAAAAACACTTGCCGTTTTAAGCGTCTTCCAAGGATTGACAAACTGGAGAAACTCGATTGTATATTTTCAACATCAGGTTCGTTTCTAAGGTTATTTCTGTTCTTGTATAAACTTTTGTCGATTAATTTTGTTATTATTCTGTTTCGAACTGCTTACGTGTTCTTTACAATGTGTTTTTGACCAACACATTAGATATGTATTACACATTAAACATTTAATTTTTGAGCCATCGTATATTAAGTCCGGGAAATCCATAATAAACTTATTCACTTCATCTGACCATGGTCGTTTTCTCGATTTATGTGTCAACGACATTTTATTACGTATGCTTACACTTACATGCAGTCTAAGCAAGTACCAAAACATACTGAATGCTTTTTATTAGTTCTGATGAATTACAATCATCCTCAAATCGGCGCACATGGCGCGCACGGAAATTGATCTGCTCTAGAAATAACAAGTATAAAATAAAACTTAAAAATAGTAAACAAGAGAACAAAGCTAAATCAGAAATTAATTCAACCCAAAGAACCCCTAAATCGAAGGAAACATAAACAGAAATGAAAATAAATATATAAATAAAACAGTATGAAGATCATAGATAAGTTAAAAAAAAATTAAATGCGAATTTAAATTAGATAACTATACGTTCTTAAAAAAATATAAATACTGTGGTTATAACACATGTTTTAGCAAAATTTGATACTTTCATAGTAATATTTATATTGATAGATAATTAGATGATTTTGTAAAAAAAAAAATGATTTAAAATTGATTTTTTTTTATTCATAAAAACAATGTATTTGAATACAGTCAAAGCATCAATAAAGTATCTACAGAGGCCGTTAAATCTAGAAATCCAATTTAAAATTGGAAGTTCAAAAATTTGAGATATTTAGTGGAAAAGAATATTGGAAAATAAAGAGCACACTTCAATACTTTTTAAAACTTCAAAACGAAAATATGGTCCCCGATTACCCAAATATTGGCCGCTCCTGTCGTTACGTTTTACACTACTGCATTAAGAACTGACGTACTAAATGCCCTCCAAAAAATCTAAGACAGACACATATTGACTTAAGGAGACCAGTTAATTCCGCCGTTTGGAAAAATTAGACTTAAAGAGTTCCCTTAAATTGTTTATTGTCTATATAGCCATATAACTCGAAGCACCATCTGCTGGAACTACAAGCTTTGATTATTTATTATCTCAATGTTGACCTTCGGACATGATTGAGGGAATGCTTCAAATATTTGAAGGTATTTTGCATCTGTAACTGTAGCTGCTCAGCCGTTTTCATCGGTAAGCCAAAATAGACTACTTGACGGATATCATTCACCGTATTGTAACACAATGAGGATGCTATGGATATTCCTAAATGACTCGAGATCTTCTATAGTCTATACTCTAAACGAAAATAAGTTTTATCACTCATTAACAAACTTCAAATAATATTATCGTCATAATCAATGTGTCAAAGTAATTCTTGTACATATCTTATGCATTATGATCATTTGGCAACAACTGATGCATTTTCCGTGTCTTACGAGCACCACCTTTTATATTTTTACAAAATCTGCGAAGAAAACAAAATTTTTGGGAACAAACTATTTTATTATTTTTCAAAATTTTCGCCTTTATGGGCTATACACTTTTGCATGCGTATGAACCAATTCTCAAAAGATTTTTTCCACTCTGAAGGTTGTATCCCAGAAACATGGTTTTCAAAGGCTTCTACTCTTTTGAGATGTTGAAATTCGCTGTCCACGCATTTTTTGTTTTACAGTTGGGAATAAAGTGAAATCATTCGGCGACAAGTCAGGTGAATTAGGGAAAATGAGATATTATTTCAGTTCAAATAGTCAACTGTTAGACGTGCTGTACGGGAACTCCCATTGTCGTAATGAAGAATAATGTGACGTTCTTGGATGTTCTTCGTGATTTCGTCTATAACTTTTGGAATACAAATTACTGTATACCATTCAGCGTTAACAGCTTTTCGATCCTCTAAAGGAATTGTTGCGATGTGTCCTGTATAGCCGAAGAAGCAAGCGATCATTTTCTTGGAAGTGCTCCTTGCACGTACAACTTTTGTTTGGTTCGGTCTTGGAACACCTATACAGTAGATAGCTGCTTGGCTTCCGGCTCATACGCATATATCCATGTTTCGTCACCTATCACAATGTTGAATACGGATTTTGCCGTTCCCATGTCGAATTTTTTGCGCATCTCTTTATACCAATTAACACGAGCTACTTTCTGTGCTTCGGTCAAGTTATGCTGAATCCATCTGAAACACATTTTTTTTACAAATAAATATTTATGTAAAATCGAATGAATTGCAGTCTGCGATATGCCAAGAGATGCCTCTACCTCACTGTAACTCACATGTTGATCGTGTTCTATCATTTACAGCACAGCATCGATGTTTTTTGGAATAACAACAGTTTTTGGTCGACCTTTACGTAATTCATCACTCACTGTGGCACGACCATGACGAAATTCTGCAAACCAATTGTAAACGGTCATCTCTGAGTGCTTCATTACCAAAAGTTGACCGAAGCAATATAATGCATTCTTGTGGAGTTAGGCCTTTCTTATAATGGTAAAAAATCATTCAACGAAAACCTTCACGAATAATCTCCATTATTTTACAAACTCACTGTCTTAAAACTGTCACTGTCAACAAACTATTTACTCAATTTCTAAGCTGTCGCGGATTTCTCATTAACAAATGTCAAACTTTAAGAATATAGTGATAACATATGTCAAAAGCACCATCTAGTGGGCGATTGTAAAATATAAAATATGTCTTTCGTATAAGAACGCAATCTAGTCCTTTTCAAAAAGGATGTTAAAATTGGTGGGGTATCTGAAGCTCAGTTGATCGCTGTTTCAATGATTTCTGGGGATTTCAAGTACAAGTTTGAATGGTGTTAATCGGACGGCTTGGTGCAGGTAAACTACTCTATACAAAGTTATTTTTAAATGTCGCTGTCCACCTTCGCTATAGCTTTGTCGCTTAGAGTAAGTGTAGCATTTTCGATTGAACCGTATTACCTTCTGGTCATTTCATAAAAATTTCAATTCTTAAACTAAAGCTCAAAGCTGTTAGCCTTATGTCTTGCAAATACTACCTGGTTACCACAAAAACCTGAAATAGCTGAAATAAGAAGATAACTATACTTAGTATTGAAAATCAAAATGCAAAATTGAAATTGTCAATTTCTGTTTAACTCTAACACAGGCCTGCATTTTTCAACTCTTTGAAAGTTGATTTAAAAATTTTAACTGTTTTCTAGTAATTGGGTAGTGCTGATTTCAAATCTGCTTTTATTTTTTTTTGTATCACGTAAGGTTATTTTTCAAACCAGTATAATAAAAAAATATAGAAGAAACACGATTTATTTCATTTATATTATATTAAAAAAATACAAAAATATACACATATAAACTATTAGAAATAGTTATTTATTCTTTATGCTTCTTAAAAAAACGTTTTCGTTTTTCAGTTTTTCGTTTGGTTGTTTTTCTGTCATATTCAGCTAAAGCAAGATCTCTTCTCAATGTCCAACAGTAATCGGCCATCATTTTTGTGTCGCAGTGCCCTTGTTATCTTTTTTCCATCTCTTTAATATCCTGGTGAAATCTTTCTCCTTGCTCTTCACTCACGTCCTCAAGGTTTTCTGGGAAATAGTCCAAATGGGAATGTAAAAAGTGATTTTTTATGCTCATATTGCAACCAAAAATCCTTAATTTTTCCAGCATATTTTCAACGATCTCAACATAGTTTGTGTCTTTATAATTCCCTAGAAATTTATGTACAACTTCGTTAAAAGCAAGCCATGCATGTTTTTCCTTATCTTCCATTACATTTTCAAATTCTTGATCTTTCACCAAGCTCCTAATCTGCGGGCCTACAAAGATTCCCTCCTTTAATTTTGCCTCTGACAGAGTCGGAAATGTTTTACACAAATATTTAAAACAATTTCCTTCTTTGTTTAATGCCTTAACAAATTGTTTCATAAGTCCAAGTTTTATGGGAAGCGGTGGAAGTAACACTTTTTCAGGGTCAATAAGACTTTCGCGAATTACATTTTTGGTTCCAGGTGTTAAAGTCACCCTTTGTGTCCAGTCTATTTTTATCCAATGCTGTTCTCGATTTCTGCTATCCTACTCGCACAGGAAACATGGAAATTTAGTATATCCAGACTGCTGACCCAAGAGAAAACCTAAAATTTTTAAATCTGCACACACTTCCCAGTTGTGATTTTCATATTGTATTCTTAAAAGTAATTCCTGTAAATTATCAGTTTTCCTTTAAATGAACAAAATGCCTGACCCGAACAGAAGCTAAAACATTGCCTTTATGTAAAATAAAAGCTTTAAGGCGCCTTTTTGAACAGTCGATGAAAAGTCTCCAGTCAGAAGGTGTGTACTCAGGGGCTCCGAGTAAAGTAAGTAGATCAGCAATTGCTTGACAGTACACGAGTTGTCCTTTTTGTGCAAAATATTTGATAAATCCAGCCTCACGATTTCTATACCAAGAGAAGGTAGTTTCTGGGGCAAGCAAATTTTTTTGTTTCAACCTAGACCCCAGTACTTCAGAAAGATCTTTTGAAAGTCCCAAATCTCTTACTAAATCATTCAGTTCGGCTTGTGAAAATAGCTTAGGTTGGTTTTGACCTGAGGTTGACGGTTCAAAATCACTATCCATCTGTACGGAGCCGGAAGTTGAAGAGGTTTCAATATCCTCTTGTAGTACTTTGGGGGGTATAGGTATAGGTACGTGATCACTATGAGGAACTGGTCTGATAGCTGATTTAATATTGTTTGGGTACAAAATATGTTTCAAAGTTTTTCTATTATGCCCCTTAGTATCACAAAGATAAAAGTAGCAATCTTCATGATGATTTTGCGGTTCTCTCCAAACCATCGGTATTCCAAAAGAAAGGCTTATTCTATTCCCTTTGGTCCAATGTCTTAAACCTTCTTCACATACCTTACAAACAACGTGCGGTGCCCAATCTTTATCTTGATCTCCTAATTTAATTTTTAAATAAGCATAATATGCATTTTTCACAAATTCACCAATTGGTCTCTTAAACTTTTTCAAGACGAAATATCCACAAATATAACAGAAATCATCTGGTTTGTTTTTACAACACCGGCTAGACATATTTTTAAGCAATGTTTATTTATCAAATACCACGCACAACACTAAAGACAAATTAATTTTACTTGTTTACTGATCGACACTCAGAGCTATAATGAAGTAAATGACATTAAAATATACATTTTGTTTGGAGTGATAAACTTGAAATCCTTCTTCGCAGTACTAATAAAGTGAAAGCATAATAAATAGGATTTAGCAAGTAAAAATTCCCGGAAATCTTGTCCAAAATTAATACATGTAATAAAAGATTTACATCAGGTAATGAGAGCCAATTTAACAAATTTCTTTAAAACCACAACAGAAAATCATTTTTGGGTTAATACCTAGAATTTGAAGTAGTACATTCATTTTAAAATATATTAAAAGGCCTATTATAAGTTTTTTTTATATTTTTTTCTTTTTCTTTTGTACAAAAAAAAATCTGTGGGCGGTAGAGACAACTGTATTTTAATTAGTTATTGCTATATAAAAACTGAGCTTAACAAACAAAAATCACGTCATCACAAATTTTATGCAGGCCTGTGTAATTATTGAAAATAATCTACTTCCATATAAAAGATTGTTTATATTAAAATTTATTTAATACGAACCAATCGGCAGAAAAGACAAAATTCTTGTTACAACTATTTTCCAATAACGTGAAATAATAATGAAAGCAAACGGAAGAGAGAGAGCGAGAGAGAGAAGGGGGAGGAGCGAGAGAGAGAGGAAAAGCAAACAGAACAAATAAATCGGCGTATAACTTTTTCTCAGCTTCGCGAGAACTTCGAAACGAAGAAGAGAGGCACCCTTTTCCACTGAACATCTTTTTCAGATTTGCGACCTGTGAAACGATAGACAATATAAAACAAAACTTTACAACTGCGATATATTTTTCATCTTTAAATATGCGTGTCGCGTTTTTCCAACAGAGGCTCCGGTAAGCCTCTCGACATACACCCCCGCCTTCCACCCTCCAACGAGTTCGAATTTTCTTCCCCATACAACGACCAACCGCCCATTTCCGTAAAATATGATATAAATTTATTTAAGCGACGGCTTTACATCTCCGAGGCTCCACCGGAAAGTTGTTTTAGTAGTCGGGTTACGCATATGCCATCTCACGGGAGAATGTGTACTAAATAGAGGAGAAATGGCTTAGTCCGGTATATAACGTTATCGCATTATCACACTTGCGGCTCCGACTGAACAGTGAGAGTAAAAAAAGACTGTATAAATGGAGAGAAAAAAAAAACCTGGCGGAGAATACGAAATACAAATGAAGGAGAATAAATAAAAAGGATCTTAAAGCAAATTTCTTGGGCTCGCCAGTTATCTACGCGGTATTCATTTGAAAGATGATGATCTGGAATTTTCCTCATGATTAAATGTAAATGTTCTTTTTTTCTGACATTGTTATATCTTCACTTATATCTTTCATAATACGTCTTACTTAGCATAGTTTTTATTTTGCAGTGTAAATAACTTTTTCATGTTATAAATGCTAAAAATGCTTTAGAAAAAAATACGTAAGCTATAATTTTAAAATTAGTGCAATCGAAATTAGCTAGTAGAATTTAAGAGCTACTATCAATACCATATATAACAAAGCTGTATAATAAGTAAACAAGAGAATACCATTTTGTTTCAATCTTTCGTGTATCGTTTCGGAAGCAAATGTGTCGTTCTCTTAGGTATAGATTCTTAAGAAGATATACCTCCTATTTTATCTCTTATAGTTAAAGCCAATGTTAATCGCCTAGTAAAGCATGAACTTTATAAAGCATTGTATTTTATATCTTACAAGGAAAGTTCTCCAACCCGGAGATACCGATTTGAATGAAGCATGGAAATTAATTAGCTCTATAAAAACTACGTAAGAAAAGATATTAAGGTGCACATTAACTATATTAATCTGGTACTCTGATGGTTCTAAAATATAACAAGCTGTTGAAACCGGAATATATGGGCTCAAAGTAAGGGTGATGATGATAAAAGAGCCTAAGTAGAGAAATTACGTTATTTCAAGTTGCAGTTGTCGCATTGCATCCTTGCGCTGATGAAATTAATAGATAGAACGGAACGAATCCCACTGCGGCTATTTTATCCCACAGCCAAGCAGTATTCAAAGCATTGAATTCAATGCAGATTTAGTTTAAATTTTTATAGGATTGTGTATGCCGTAAGCGAGCTCAGTAGAACAAAATGGCATTGACCTGTGCCTCAGAGTATTCATGCTGAATGAGATTTAATGGTAGGTGAACTGGCTCGATAAGTTTCGTCTACAACCTTTACAGGAGCGGATGCAATTGCAAAAACAAATATCAGAACAATCATGAAGAAGTAGGCTGAAAATATAGCCAGAGAAAAGTGGAAGAACTCAACAGGTCAAAGACATGCAAACCCGTTCCTGAAACTGTTGTAAACTTAGGCGAATAGATACAAAAGTCTATTAAGATGATAGTGGACCTGTTAACAATCGATTGTATGCCGAACAAACATATAAATATTATCGGCTTGCTAAAGAAACGGTAAGTACAAGGGTAATTCAGTAAGTAAGTTATAAAACAAGAAAAATATAATTTATCATGATAATCATTTGGAAGCAATTTTATTTTTCAACGAAATCTCCAACGATGTCGATGCACTTATTCCATCGTTTTAATAGCGTCCCAATTCCAATTGCATAAAATATTTTGGGTTGCTGTCTCAACCACAGTAAGACTTCGTGTTGAACGTCGTTTTCATATACAAAATGTTTGACTCCAAGATGTTATTTTAGTGCACCGAACAGATGAAAATCGCACGTGCCTCAGTCTGGGCTGCAGGGCGATTGCTGTAGCATTAATATGCGGTATCATGTTATCATGATGAAGAAGCACACCTCTGAGAATTAGGCTGGGACGTTTATTCCGAATGGCAGTCCGAACCTTGAAGAGAACATTAGAGTATGACTGAGCATTCCCAGTTCCACTTTTTCTTGTAAACTCGGCAAGTGTCACTCCACGACATTCCCAAAACTGTGTAAGCATGACCTTATCAGCTGAGGGTTTGAACCTTGAATTCTTTGCTGG
Source organism: Melolontha melolontha (assembly GCA_935421215.2). Lineage (NCBI taxonomy): Eukaryota > Metazoa > Arthropoda > Insecta > Coleoptera > Scarabaeidae > Melolontha > Melolontha melolontha. Next base: position 23,580,660 of record OW285240.1, on the reverse strand, counting down.
TGGGTGAGGAAGCATACTTCCAATGCATTGACGGACGTTTTTATTCAGGTTGGTAGTAATTCATCCACGATTAGTCACCAGTGATTGTTCTTCACGCTCACCTTCAGTAGCATACTGCAAAAGTTGATGCAAGGACAGGTCCATTCGATATTTTTATGTTCTTCGATCAGTTGTCGAGGGACTCAACGTTCGCCCACTTTCTGCAAATTCAAACGATCATACATTAAGCTATATGCTATACTTTACTTTAAGCCATTGCATTTGCGACTTAATTACTCACTTTCACTAGTATATTCTGCCAAGCGGAAGACTAAATCGCGATGGTACTATTCAAATGCGAACGTATGGCAAAAATGCGAATCGTTCTCGAAACTGCTAAGCTTAATTAAAAGAGTAGGCTTAGAGAAATTAACAAAACATGCTGACTAGAAGATCTAGATTTAGAAAGGTTGCAGTAGAATAGGCACAAGTACTTCAATGTAATCTAAAGTATATCAATATTACTTTATTATATACAATGTGTCCGGGAAAATGTGGTAAATCTCTCGGATTCAGATAGAACATTAAAAAATAAGATGACAAGTTCCCATTATTTTTTTCCTAGCGGCCCTCCCTACGGAGATACGACCTCCTAAAGGACGCCACTGGAAATCAATTTTTCTTGAATAACTTTTAAACTACTGATTATAATTTAATGAAAATTTAATATGATAAACAGTAGTAAGGACATCTTAAAATACTGCCCTGAAATTTAAATTAGCTTGTTTAGTTTACCAGGGGCGGACTTGGTTGTACATTTTAATGCTTACATTTATAACACCCATAAGGAGTTAAAAAAGCAAATTTGGATACCTTGAACATTAAGCTAAAGAAAAGGTACTCTTGTTCATTGTCGATAAAATGAACCGTTTTCGAGGAAAAAAAATAAAATAATTAATGTTTTATTTCTATTAAAAAGAACTATGTTTTTTTTTTGTCTGCAGCAAAGTGTTATACAAAAGTCATTCCAGGAACAAAAAAGTTTTAGTTTAGGTTATCTAATACGACAAAATTACAAAGATTCTTAGAAATGCAGTTTTGTCCCAGAAAGGCACCTTAACAAAAATTATGTTTAGAAATGTACTCACTAAAGCTTGCAACGATTGAACCTAAATACGCTAATTAGAAATAATCAATTAAAAACTTCATAAGTGGGTTCAACATGGGCTCCGTGAACTCTGATACACTCGCGGGCACGACGAATAGAGGACTGCTGTACTCGCCACAACAACACAGCATTGTTTCTTATCACATCACAATGAAATGTGATTCTCTGTAAAAGTTCCTCCCTAGTATCAACCGGAGAGGAATGCACGAAGGTTTTGAGATGACCCCACAGGTGAAAATCCATTGGCGTTAGGTCGGGAGACCATGGAGGCCAGGCAATGGGACCTCCTCTGCCTATCCAACGGTTTGGATAGACGTTATTCAGGTGGTCGCGTACAGCAACGCTAAAATGAGGTGGGGCCCCATCATGCATAAAATACATGCTTTGGCGGGTTACAAGTGGCAAATGCTCTATTGAATCCAGAAAAGCGTTCTGAAGGAACTATAAATAAAGTTCACCATTCAATCGTGGCGGCAATACGCATGGTCCAATCAAAAAATTGCCAATTATTCCTGCCCTACAATACCTTTTTGGTAAACCCTGCTTCATCGGTAAAAAGAATAGTGCTAATGAAGTTTGGGTTTGTTCGTTGCTTATCTAATAGCCAGTTTGCGAACTGGATTCTACGAGGAAAATCTTCAGGAAGTAGTAGATGCACTTTTTGCAGATGATAAGGGTAAAACAACTGTTCTTTAAGTACTTCATGAATTGTCGTTTTTGACGTATTAAGCTGCGCGGCTAATCTTCGAGTGCTTATTGAAGGAGTATCACCTACAGTATCCAAAATATTTTCCTCCAATTGCACCGTACATACTGTTCTTCTCACACCAGCATCAGTACTTTTTTTCGCAAAACTTCCTAAAACATTAAAGAAAGTCAATAATGTTACCTTATTAAATGGAATCGCCCACCAGTCTCTCTTAAACGTTGGTCAAATCGCTGAAATGTTTTCTGATTTGGAATATTGCGATTAGGATATCTTTCTTCATACAACCTTCTTGCTTCCAAAGCATTGCAAGATGCAAGACCGTACATAAGATGCATATCTGCATACTCACTAAATGTGTATCCCATTATCAAATTAAATTTACCAAGATATTCAAAATTCAATAAATTAATATCGAAGTAAAGGATAAACGTGTTAACAATATGAAAGATTACAAGATTTAAAATTTACACGTCAATACATGATATTTATTAATTCGTGGGTACCAGAGCAACGTTTGTACAAACAATGCGTTTTTTAGTAGAAAACCGTTTTATTTCAGACTTTTGTATCACACTTTGTTGCAGATAAAAAAAAATAAAATACATGGTTCTTTTTAATAGAAATAAAACATTAATCCTTTTATTTTTTTTCCTCGAAAACGGTTCATTTTATCGACAATGAGCAAGAGTACCTTTTCTTTAGCTTAATGTTCAAGGTATCCAAATTTGTTTTTTTAAACTCCTTATCATACAGGGTGTTAAAAATGTAAGCATTAAAATGTACAACCTAGTCCGCCCCTGGTAAACTAAACATGCTAATTTAAATTTAAGGGCAGTATTTTAAGAGGCCCTTACTACTGTTTATCATATTAAATTTTCATTAAATTATAATAAGTAGTTTAAAAGTTATTCAAGAAAAATTGATTTCCAGTGGCGTCCTTTAGGAGGCCGTATCTCCGTAGGGAGGGCCGCTAGGAAAAAAATTATGGGAATTTGTCATCTTATTTTTTAATGTTCTATCTGAATCCGAGAGATTTCCCACATTTTCCCGGACACATTGTATATGAGATATACGTAAATATTATCTCTGCCGTAGAAAATAGCGAAAGTGTATATGTAATTACATAGTAATTTTAAATTAATCCTCCTCACAAAATTCCTGAAAAATAATAATGGAATACACCATTGACATCTAATAAAAGCGTATTTTCCGGATACAGAATAAACAGAGAAGAATGCAACATTGTCACTGGCAAAGGCAAATTCTACTACTGTTCAAAGCATCCTGGTTTATTATTAAAATTAATTAAAATTTTTATAACAGACATAAGCAAGGAAACCCTAAAAAAGTTTGCGCGAACAGTTGATTCTAAATTTGCATTTCAATCACATCGTTTCATTGATACACGTTGATATAATAGTTGCTTTCCATACCCAAAACCTGTACACATATAAAGGCTAAACTATTGCAGTCTTTTGAAAATAGTATTAGATGTTTTTGCAGGTATATATTTTCAGAGATGCAAGGCAATGTATTGTTCCGGAATCTAATAACAGAAAACTGGCATAGCAAGTTTTCTGTTAGACATATGCTTGTTATATACTTGTTGTTAGGTATGTACTCGTACTTGTAAATACTTTACCGGTTGAACGACGTACGTGCTAAGAGCGTCAAGCAAGGGACTAAGAATAAAGTTGGTTGAGGGTTCGGATTTCGGTATGGGTGTGTTAGAGTTGGCTTTTTCGGGATCGGTATCCTCTTCGGGGCGAGTAGATACAATAACAAATCCAAAGAATACTTTACACCGAACTCTAAGCGGTCCTGGGGTCGTGACACAAACTTTCAGTGTAAGACAGTGGGACTAAAGGCTAGCTCATTCCTGTACCTAAGAAAGTATCGATTATTGCATATTATCGGTAATAATAGGTATCGTTTGGCATATTTGGATAGCACTCATAAAAGGCTATATGGCTATATTAGAACGATTACCGAGCAATTTATAAAAAAAAATTAAATTGGTCAGAATTTTAAGGTAGCCTTTTCACCGCTTAAAATGTTTTTGCTGGCCCTAAGATAACGGTGTCTTACATAATGCTGGAAGTGCTCCGAATTGGTGGAGACTGTGGCTTAAATATTAAACAGACAAATCCCTAACTGCAATATAAATTAATTCTAAATACGTATTTCAGCAACTAAGTTGCCATCTTCAGCAGAAAAATTCTAAAAAAAAAAGCATCAGTTGTCAAGCGTAGCGTCTTTGGCCAAGGTACAGCATTTGAGAATATGCTCTTCGCTAAATCGTCAGTGGGATTAAACTTAATTCCTAACATTAAAACAGAGTCTTATATACTACTTAAACCTAGCGTAAAAATTGAAGAACCGTGAAGGGTGAAAAAAAATTAAGCAAAAAAATAAATACTACGGTCACAATAAAGCATACAAACTGGACTGAGGAATTGGCCCATTGTCAAAATTCAATAATTTCCCCACTTTTATTTCTATTGTTATCTGGAACGTTACTTCGGTTGTAGGGCTTGCTCTGACAATAAGGTGAATGATTTAAAATAGATAATTGGTGGTGATGATGATGATGCATCAAAGCTCCAGGACGTGTATAATATGCTGAAATAAATATATAACAAGTTATTAACTAAAAGAAAACACAACGACGTTGTCCCTAAACTTCTTATTTAATATTTACATAAGAAAGAAATTGAGCGTTTAAATTTATTAAAGTGATTAAATAAAAGCAATATATACAAGTACGATGAATAAGTAATTAAAAATTAACATAAAGAAATGCACACTGAAAAGGAAATTAAACGGAAATTAAATGTTATTAAAATAAACCTCTATACCAATACAAAGTTTACTTATGAATCGTGTGTTGTTTGGCCACGTGGTTCACGACGCGTACTTGGACAAGTATGAAAAACGATGTTCGGTTGGTGGACGAAGAAATTAATTAGTTAAATTAATGTGAATATATGTATAAAAGATTTGGTTTGTGTTACAAGCATGTCAAGATCGGATATGTGGAAAGCAAGGCTGAACATCACTTGGGTACTTGGGCAGCACGTCGGGTAACTAATGTTTTTCTTACGGCAGTTGAAAATGAAAGAGGATGAGTTTGTGTAGAAGAGAACACTGGTGGTTGGAAAAGGCTCTTGTTTTACGACCCCGTTTAGAGAGGGTAACGAAGTTCTAGAATAATGAACTAATCGAAGACGCTACTAAAAAGTTGTGATTTTGTTGAAATAAATATTATTAAAATATTCCTTGTAAGAAAAACGCTTAAAACGATGTTAAATATAAATGTAATTATGAAGAAATGTTTTGAGTAATTAATTAAATACTAAGTTTAAAAACGAAATGTAAAATATAGAAATTCGAAATGTTAAATACTTAAGTTGACCAGTATGATAACAAAAAAGGTCTTCCTCTTTGTAAACAAATACAGGGTGAGTCGTGAGGAATCGACCAAACTGTAGGAGTGTATTCTACAGGTGAAAGTAATGTAAAAAATCTCAAATGTTGCTATCCGATTTTTATTTGTTTTCGAGTTATAGCGAAATTAAAAATAAACAAAATTTCATACTTTGAAGTTTTTGTATTTTATTGGTATTATCGTATTTTATAATATATTTTCAAAAATACCGCCATTCATTTCAAAACATTTTTTACATCGTCTACCAAGGGCGCTGGTTGCGTTCCTGATTGCATCAGGTTGATGTTTGATATTGTCAGCGGCATTCATAATCCGTTGAATTAGTGCATCACGAGTGTCCACTTTTACTTGATACACTTCATTTTTTAACCAGCCCCATAAACAATAATCGAGTGGCGTGAGGTCTGGAGACCTAGGAGGCCAACCAATGTGACTACCACGTCCAATCCAACTCCCTGGAAACCTTTCAGCCAAATGTTGCCTGACTGCCCGAGCATAATGTGCAGGCGCTCCATCGTGCTGGTAGAAGATTTGGATTCTGATGTTTACGGGAACATCCTCTAGCAGTCCGTGCAGTTCATTTTCTAAAAAAATGTAAATAGGTGTCTCCCGTGAGGCGATTCTCAAAAATGTAAGGACCAATTAAAAAACCATCGATCATACCACACCACACGTTTACCGAAAATTTATATTGAAAGTTACTTTCGACTGTTGCGTGTGGATTTTCGTCTGACCATACATGCTGGTTATGACAAATATTAATACCGTCACGGGTGAATGTCGCTTCATCCGTAAACAGTATAAGCGATATAAAACGAGGATTATCATTTATCCATCGACAAAATTCCATACGTCTACGATTAACATCTCGTTGTAGGTGCTGTACTCTTTGTACATGGTACGGACGTAAGCCTTGCTCGTGGAGTGTTTTTATCACCCTTGTTTGTGGAATGCCCAATTGAATACTAATTCTCCGTGAGCTGGTAGTTGCGTCTTCTTCTACTACATCCAGAATATCTTCTACTTCTTGTAATTGTTGTCGACTGCCTCGTTCAGATATTATGTTTTCACTGGGAAGCTTTCCGGTCGCGCACAATGTGTTGAATACACTAATAAATACAGTTTCATTAGGATGTCTGTGATGTGGAAACCGTTGGCGATATTCATTAGCAGCAGCTGTAGCACTCCCATCACAAAATCCATAAACAAACACCATATTAGCATATTCTAAATTAGAATAAGTGCGTGGCATATTAGTTTGTTACACTATAGTCGTACAAACGTCAAATCAATGTCACAATACCCGAACACAATGCTATAATTTACTCCAAGGTATAGGGAACATTTTTTATGATGGCAGCGCCCTCACTATATCAACGATGAACTAGAGGTAGTGACATTAGACGCATTAGGTATACAAATCACTCTACACTATTTCTCGACTGCTTTCAATGTCACTACCGCTAGTTCGGAAAGCCACGAACAGGTAGCGCTTCAGCTAGGAAGGCTTCCCTATAATGAATTGCTACCGGGGTTTCACTGTTTTTACGAATACATACATAAACATGGTATACTAAATCTAAATTTTTAATTACGTTATAACTCGAAAACAAATAAAAATCGGATAACAACATTTGAGTTTTTTTACATTACTTTCACCAGTAGAATACACTCCTTGAGTTTGGTCGATTCCTCACGACTCCCCTGTATATACAGTAAATGTCTAAATATGAATTCATGTTTTAAATTCGAGATGTATATGAAAAATATAATTTAACAATAAATTAAAACATTCTTAATATACAAAGTGTAAATCTATGTACATAAATACCGAATATGTCGGGCAATGCTAGATTTTTCCCGTCTATTAAACCTAAAGGGCTACTTAACTGCAGAGTTTTAATTCAAATAGGTATTAAAGTTTATTCTCAAAAATCTAGTTCAAGAATAGGTTCCCCTCCCTGACCTCGTGTAAGTAGTATTTTTCTTACTTTTAACATAATTAATGTTCACAAAGTAATGGCAACTATTTGATATAGCTTCTTCCTCGTCCAATACAATTATATAATTGTGTGGTTTCGTAATATTTAATGAATAAACCTTAATCGATATCTGAAGTATTTCGATTAAATAATCATTTTCCATATCCCAACATCACTTACATAATAAAGTTGCCCAGAGTTATTTCAATATTACAGTAACGGCATGTTCGACCGATTTGCCAAAATTTGCCTCCACATCTAGTACTTGTTTTCCCTTTAGATCGACTTCCATCTCATCTCGAATCCTATTTCGTACATCGTCTATCATCCACCTTGAACGGCCGAGAAGGGTACTTCGATTTATCTCTGCAATTTTCCCATTCAGGGGGGTGGATCTCTAATTGATTAATAAATAATTTAATTTAAAATCGGTTAAATCGGAAAGGAGAGTACAATAAACCATATTCCTGAGACGTATTCTTAATTAGAAAATTCGCACACACGCAAAATACTAGTAAACGATGAGAAAGAAGAAAACGATGAAGAAGGAAGAGATGATCAGGGCAAACGGTAAAGAAGGAGTGCGAGTTGGCAAAGATTTAATTATGGTGTTCGCGATACTGGTTTCCTTAATGACTCTGTTTCAGAGAAAGGTGTATTATTTTGCAAATAAACATATAAATCTCGCACGAGAATTGAGGGTAGAAAATAAATTATTTAAGATACACGGTGAAAATGTGTGTGTGTATGTATGTATATGTAAGTACGTATATGTTCATGTGCGTATTTGTGTATATTGTTATGTTAAAATAGTAGGTTTTCGTAAAACGGAAATCTACATGTCTTTATTTTTTAGTATTTTTGCCAACAAACAAATTTTCTTACAAAAATCAGAACTGGAGTTCTTTCATTTTTCTGCAAACTACTTTGTGTAGATTACTTTAAGTGACTACAAAGAGTATTCCAACGCAACCAATCTAGATTTATTGCGATCCTCATGTCTTGTTAGAGTACCTGCCCCTTTACTTAAGCTCAGCAGCTTTGAGAGCAGTGCTTTTCAATACATTCCTGGTTTAAGAAATTATCTCCCATTGTATTGAATCCATTCCTGGACTGTCGGAGAAAATGGACAGGGTGCGATTTGTTCTACCCTGTCCGTTAATTTCTCCAACGTGCAGATGCAATGTGGAAACTTCCGTTTGAAATACTGTAATATCGTAGACTTCCAGGACTATCTTCCCTTTTTTAAGCTCATACATTCTACCTCAAACACCTTGTTTTGTTTTAAAACCACTAGCGTATCAAATAGATTCTGCCTGGACGGGTACTTTTCGAATCCTTCCTATCTAGCATAATTATTTTATATTCCTTATCCATATTGAATTTCTGAACCACAACATCACTCGACTTGCCTGTAATGGGTTTTGCCATGAGTTCTTCTTTTGGGGATTTGGGTTATAGGTGTTTGGCTATACATTAGTATATAGGCAACCGATATTGCTTCTCTTTATTTATGTATATATATATATATATATTGTAGTAGGTCATACCCATGTACATAAGAGGCCCTAAAATAAAAATACAGAATAATTTTCAAACTTATAATGTTAATTTAGAATATAAGATACTGTTGGAATTGCATTTTTCACATGACATATCAAAAAAGTTAATTCCGCGTTTTTAATTGCTCAAATTTGAATCACATTCTTATTTATTTTCTCGTAGTCATTTGCTTAAGTCATTTTCATCTACATTATTATTTTACCGAAGATATTTAACTTAATTGATTGAGAATATTTTTGACACATATTATGGATATTGCTGTACCTTGTTTGAATTGTATACGGCGGGAAATATCCCAATTGTAAACAGGTATCTAGCGAAATAATGAACATTTCAAAAACAGTTTTGTCTATTATAAAATGAAAATTATAATTTTTGTAAAATATCCAAACGATTAGTTATAGTAAATTATTTCATTTATATAAATTTTATTAACGAGATTAAATAAATACAAACAAGTATTACAAATAAGACGCCTGGATATTGAAGAGAAACAACGGAGAGTTAGCTTGGAGAATTAATAAAATTTTGCACGCGTCGACATATTTAAAAAAGTGTGTTCCTGAAACTTAGTGAGAAAGTAGTAAATAAATCATTATACTCTTACCACAACACATATCCTACGAATCTCCTACCTACCAGGCAACGATCGACGAAATTTCCACAACCTAAAACCTTCCTGGTCGTTTTAAAACGAAATTCTATTTTCCGATGGACGTTACCTACATATCTACCCACACCAAGAGACGATACCAGAATATTTCCACAACCAGAGCCTTTATCTTGAGCATAGGATTCCAAACACCCTTCGAACATCCTGTATCCACCGTCAAACCAACTTGAGTACTTGTTTATTTTTTTATATTTCTTAAAATATGGAAATTTTTATTTAAATTTGAATATAATCGTTGATTTTTTTATATGTATACCAACTATGTTAATATTTAATTAGTATACCTTTTAAACGGAAAAATACAGTTCCCTTGCGTTATAATTATAGGTACTTAGATCAAATTTAAAACATTATCTCATTGAAATCAGTTAACCTAACAATCATGAACATATCTGATCACGTGACTATATATATGTTAATGTATTTCACTATCTTGTTAAAAACTTACCTTTTTGAATAGAATTTTCTTATTAAACCAGTTATTTTTGCCTTTCGCTCTCTAATTCACCTTCTAATTATACATCCAGAAGCATCACATATTTAATAACTTGTTTTAAAACATATATCTATATTCTATTGGGTACCGAACTCGCACATTCAATATTATCATCAAAGGGTAATATCACTAATATTAACACAGCTAGCCGGCACTTAGATTAAGATACGCAGAAAGTATTTAACAATAAGTTTTGCACTTGGAAGAGGCCTATTAAAGTTAAGCATAAATTGTTTATATACATTTATTTATGTTCTGAATATTATACAAGAGACAACTGTAATATTCAAACTTAACTCCATCTTTATTTCATATTTATAACTACACTTGTGAAATTTCAAATTATTTTTAAAGTACTTAGCATATTAATTCATTACTTTCCCATTTAAATTCAATCTACCAACCTGGGGGCCTTCAGCCTTTTAACAATTTGTCAGCCCAACGATGGGGCGATTGGCATTTTAACAATATATATATATATATATATATATATATATATATATATATATATATATTATATATATATATAAGTGATTAGATAATTTCTTAGCCGTTCATTAAAATAAGCCGAAAACCTTCAATAATTTATCAAATGTTATATATATATATATATATATATATGTGTTTAGATAAATTCTTACCCGTTTATTAAATATAACAATTGATAAATTATTGGAGTTTTTCGGCTTTTATATGAAATATTTACAAATATCAAATTAGAATGTATGGGTCTATTGTGGCTTAGTGGTAAAAGCGACAGCCCGGCAAGCTGTAGACTTGGGTTCGAGTCCCAACGTAGACCATATTTTTCAAATAAAAAAATTTCGTATGATTTGCTTTGTAATTTGTAGACAGCAATGTTTACATCCCAACTTACTCTGAAATTACATACATTTTAATTAGATATTTGTAAATATATCATATAAAAGCCGAAAAACTCCAATAATTTATCAATTGTTATATATATATATATATATATATATATATATATATATATCTAAAGGTGGTAAATTAAGTATCATCTCTAGCACACCGCTAACACCTCTTTCCTTAGTTTTCAGTCTCCATGTGACCGCTCAATAGTTTATCATCGGTTTAATTATCATTGTGTATAGTTTTTCTCACATATTCGCCTACACCTAAGGCAATGATCGCTTTATTAGTGACTTCTAAAATGTGAGAATTTCACGCAAGCCTTTTATAAAACAGTATCGTTAAGTACTTATCTTTCTTGGCAAAGGGACTTTTTATATTTCCAAGCACTGGTGGCGGCAAGCCTTCTCGACTTTTCTTTTTTGCGAAGGTAACTATTTGTGTTTAAATCTATATTTTATTTTATGAGTTATATTTCTGAAATTGTTGCATTTTTTTATTATTTTAGACAGCGTATCATTTCTGGTAGCCAACATTCCGAATAAAAAAAATAATTGTATTGAAATATATATTAAATGAAATGAAAGTTTACTAACTGTGTGAAGGCCTATATCTATTAACTTTGAGCATGAGATTCTTAGGGTTCGAGGTAGATTCGTGAGATGATTCATTATGTTACTTTAGAATTGTACGGCACTATAGTAGGTATGTGTTTTCTAGTATTCTTATTTTACATAAGTCAAATTACATTAATCAACAATAGATGAAACTTTAGGTTTTCTATTTGATTTGACAGATAATTGTAAAATATTTAAAAAATAAAGGTAAAACCATATTTCGCAAATGCCGACGTAGGTTAACCAGCTGTACTTATATCACCAGTTTTAAGAAAAAGCTCTTTTAAACCATTTTAAAAATAAATTTATCATTAGACCAACTTGTGATGTGTTTGTTTTCCACATTCTACATCTTATAGCCGCCTAAACGTTGGACATTATCCTTTGTGGAATCATTTCTTCTACATTGCCTTTCGGGGTTTACTACAATATGTATTATAATAAAAATGTTAATTGATTTATTGAAGACACTAGTTTTAATTCGTTACATTTCTGTTATTGGAATTTCTTAGAAGGTTGGAAGTCTATTATATTTGTATTGTTTTTTTAATTTAGAGTGTCAAATCTATAATCAAATTTCAAAAGTATATGACTTTCTTACATTAATCAAAATTATAAAACTATGTAAATTTATTTAATATTGTATACTATTGTTAATGTTTGGTAATATCAAAGGTTATGTGTGAAGGAAAATTTAATTGTAAACCAATAAGTTCATAATATTAATTAAGAATCAAAATTATTGTATAAATGTCAAATACTTTGGAAAATTCCGTATAACTAAAGCGACCAATGAACTTAAAAAGAGAAAAGCTGTTGGGTTGCTATGGGGTTATTGAAACAATTAGAGGGAGAATTTTGGCATTTTGAATAGTTCAAATGTGTTTTTATTTGGAAAGAAGAATTTAAAAAGAAAACGTTTAAAACAAGTAATTTAAACGTCATATTCCTTTTACCATCTGTTATACGTTCTCATATATTCTGTTGTGATCAAAATAATTATTTCACGTTTTAATTTTGAAAGAATACAGCTACCCGTTCCTGTTTTAACCTTAACTGGTCACCCCGAGCCAAACAGGGATATTTAAGGGATATTTTTAGGACCCGTATAACCTGAAAAATCAAGTTTATCCATTATCCGAATGAGACTGTTTACTTTGCTGTACTGAATAATTCATTATCTGAAGGTATTCGTTCAGTTTGTGACCATCATAGCCTGAATTTGGAAACATTTTAATCAGTACGTCAGGTGGACCAAGGCTGATCGCAGAGATTAGGAGTATTTAGTGGAAAATTAGAATAGTTTGAAGAAGGTTTTGTGCTAAGTCTGTATTATTGGTATTATTAGGAGAACAGGTGCATTTGCTTACCGGAAGTGGATAAAGATTAAACCAATGACCATTTTAGAACAATTGTAAGTAAGAAGGTTATATACATATACATTTATTAAGCGTGATTTGGAATTGCCAGAACCAATTTTGTTCGTGTAACCAAATATTTGACCTATTTCCGTTATTTCAATATATTTGTTTCACCTAAGAAGTTCCACATAATCTTTAAATTCTATTATGTTTTCAATAAATAAATTGTTAAGTCTTTGTTTAACCTGTATGATTTGTTAAACATTACCAAATATATTATACCAAATTTAATATTCATCTATAGAGATAAGATCTTTTCCTTTTAATAAACATTTTTTTAAAGCAACCAAATCAAGTCGTTTCTGTTGTTTCTTTGCCAGACAAGAATCTTCACGACCCTGGAGATGCTTAGTGAACTCATGCTAGATAATTTTCCAAATTATACTAAATATCAAATTTTCTTTTAAACCAAAACTCTATTTTGGCTGTTTCCAGCGTTTTGACGCTAAAATAATTATTATATTTGGCGGTCCAGTGTCGGACTATTAAATACACATTACAGTATATATATATATATATATATATATATATATATATATATATATATATATATATATATATATATATGTTTTCTTTCAGGTTTCCGCGGGTAGTAGTATGTGTTGTAACTGGATTCCGGGTTTTCTTCCGCGTTTCCATTGTTTGGTCTTTGTAAAGACCGGTGCTGGTTTCTGGACGACGTTTCGGCAAAATCACATTTGCCATCTTCAGGTCTGCGATAACTGTCTGCTTCTGCTTCTGGTTACTCGTAAACTGAAGTTTACGAGTTTACGAGTTTACGAATAAAAAATATAAATGACAGAATATAAATGTCAAATAATTGAGTTGCTATGGTTTAAATTATTCAAAGATACATTCCAATAATAATAATAAGTCATGCCTTAATATTCCAAAAAATAGATAGCAAGTTGTGAACATATGTGATGTTCGCTGCCAGCAGCTTGTGTCTCTTTCTGGGTATGAACCTGTGTGTTGGTTGCTGCTGGCAGCTTGCGTCACTCTCTGGGTGTGTGATTTTGTATTTGTGTGACCGTGTAAGTATAGGGTTTTGTATGTTAGTGCGCTCGTGCTTGTGTTTAGTGACCGGTCGCGTAAATTTAGAGAGATCGGATAACCAGCCGTTGCCTAGGGCCGCCAACCCTTTCCCGGCAACTTCTTTACTTTTCCGAGCAGTACTTCGACGGCCCGACCCCCGCCCCAACGAGGCAAGGCGCAGACCAGCGAAGCGCACCCTGCACGGGGTTGCTCATCGCCAACCGAGGGAACACTCTTAGAGTGGCTACCTCAGTCGACGACGGTCACACTTTGTGCCATCTTAACGATTTCCCAAAAAGCGGGGGCAATGCACACACGTCGAACGTGTGTGTGCTGTTAACAGCAGCCTAGCCAGGTTGCCGCCCAGGACCGGTCAGGACAGGACCAAGTGGTGTGTGCATGGCGCGGCGCCGTGATTTGCGCCGCGTAGCTTGGTTCCTCACTCCTGCTGGAAAGGTGGAATGGCACCTGACTGTCCATCGGGCAGACCCCCCTAGAGTTTGGTAGCGCATATGCTAGGCTACAACTCAGTAGAAGACCACATCAGCACAAAACAAAAACAGGGAAAAGCAAGACATGAGTTATTATTACGTATGCGCCCATGGAGCGACTTAAGATGCAAAGTTGTCGGCATTCGCTCAAAACGAGAAGGAAAACCACGAAAACCTGCTCGGACAACTAGACAGGAATCAAAATACGGAACAGTCAGCATGATAAGCAAAAATATATGATATTTAAATGTAACTGATATTTAAATAACATAAGGTATATAACAAAAAAATATATTATGATGGTAAATTGTAGATGGTTACAAAATTAAGTTATAGTATATACTGCTTAAATTTTTTATATCATTTCTGTTGTTAATTGAATTTTTTTCCTGTTTAATACCAATCATTTCTTTAATTTGTCTTTTCATTGTGTGTTGTTCTTTATCAATTATCTGTGTGTTCTCAAAATCGAAATGGTGATCGCGTTGTAGTTTGTGTGTAGACAAAGCAGTTTTGTCTGTTCTAGAGTATTTGTGGGCTTGTATTCTTTTGTATAAATATTGTTTCGTTTGGCCTATATAGTAACTATCGCAATCGCGACATGGTATTTTATATATGACATGTGTTTCTCGATTTTTTCTATTTTAGGTTTAAGTTTTGAAAATAAATGTTTATTAGTATTACTAAGTTTATATGTTGTAGCTATATCATATTTTTTTAAAGTGTATTTAATTTTTTCCGATAGTTGTGGAACATATGGAATTGTGATATATGTTGTGTCATTGTTCAAATTTTTATTGGTGTCTGCAGTGTTGTATATTTGGTGTACTCTTTTTTTAATAGTTTGGTCTATAAGTTGTGGTGGATAATTAGTATCAGTTAAGATTGTTTTAATTTTTTTGATGTTATCTTTTCTGTATTGAGTACGTGATAGTTTTACTGCCCTATCAGTCAGATTATTTATAATCATTTTATTGAATACTGCAGGAGCATTTGAGTGGTAATTCATATATCGAAAAGAAGCTGTGGGTTTATTTATACCAATTTGTATAAATAGTACCCTGTCTATCATAGCTCAAAGAAATATCAAGAAAATTAATACTGTTATTAAATTCTTCTTTAATAGTGAATTTTAATTTGTTGTGAAAATTGTTGAATTTATTTAAGAGATAGTTTATTTTGTTGGTCGGAATACTATAACTTAATTTTGAAACGATCTACAATTTACCATCATAATATATTTTTTTGTTATATACCTTATGTTATTTAAATATCAATTACAATTATATATCATATACTTTTGCTTATCATGCTGACTGTTCCGTATTTTGATTCCTGTCTAGTTGTCCGAGCAGGTTTTCGTGGTTTTCCTTCTCGTTTTGAGCGAATGCCGACAACTTTGCATCTTAAGTCGCTCCACGGGCGCATACATAATAATAACTCATGTCTTGCTTTTCCCTGCTTTTCCCTGCTTTTCCCTGTTTCTGTTTTGTGCTGATGTGGTCCTCTACTGGGTTGTAGCCTAGCATATGCGCTACCAAACTCTAGGGGGTTCTGCCCGATGGGCAGTCAGGTGCATTCCGCCTTTCCAGCAGGAGTGAGGAACCAAGCTACGCGGCGCAAATCACGGCGCCGCGCAATGCACACACCACTAGGACCGGTCCTGGGCGGCAACCTGGCAAGGCTACTGTTAACAGCACACACACGTTCGACGTGTGTGCATTGCCCCCGCTTTTTCGAAAATCGTTAAGATGGCACAAAGTGTGACCGTCATCGACTGAGGTAGCCACTAAGAGTGTTCCCTCGGTTGGCTATGAGCAACCCCGTGCAGGGTGCGCTTCGCTGGTCTGCGCCTTGCTTCGTTGGGGAGGGGGTCGGGCCGTCGAAGTACTGCTCGGAAAAGTAAAGAAGTCGCCGGGAAAGGGTTGGCGGCCCTAGGCAACGGCTGGTTATCCGATCTCTCTAAACTTACGCGACCGGTCACTAAACACACGCACGAGCGCACTGTCATACAAAACCCTACACAAATCAACGGTCACACAAATACAAAATCACACACCCAGAGAGAGACGCAAGCTGCCAGCAGCAACCAACACACAGGTTCATACACAGAAAGAGACACAAGCTGCTGGCAGCGAACAACACATATGTTCACACCTTGCTATCTATTTCTTGGAATACTAAGGGATGACTTATTATTATTATTGGAATGTATCTTTGACTAATTTAAACCATAGCAACTCAATTGTTTGACATTTATATTCTGTCATTTATATTTTGACATACTAACGAATGTGACTAACGAATTGGTTCACGATTACTTAGTATGTTGTTCACGGTCATCGTGTGTACACGTATAATTGCAGCAGGAAAGTGTATTCTGTGTATTTAATAATGTTGCACAGCTATGTTCGATAGAAGACGCAAGAAATGAGTGTATTTTAAGTAAGTTTCGGAATTGGTCCATTCTAGTCATTATGTATATCCGTTAAGGACATGCATTTACAAAAAAAAAGGTACTTTGTCACTGCACGATATTCGAAATTATCCGTTTATACTTAATTAGTAGCATGGTAAAATTTAAAAAATTGCCTATGAAGCACGCTTTGTCACAAATTTATCAAACACTAACTGTAAACTGACAAGGCATTGGTTGTTAAAATGTGATGTGATATTTTTTTGAAGTTCATGGCCTACTCTAGGCGATCGTGCGAATAAATCAACCCGCCCTCGTAAGTTCTTTCTATTATAAAAACAATTATATTTTAAGTTCTAAATTCACGAAGAATTGCAGATCATCTACTACGTTTAGAGATCTAATTCGGATGTTAAAAAGGTTATGGGGAAGTTAGGCAACGACTTAAGCATACGAATCCAATTCAAGGTACTCGAAAACGCTGCATTAGAGTATTACAAAAGCAAAATTAATCGCCACGTTCCTCGAGCGTATTATGAAGGTAAATTTACAAAGCGCACCACTCTACGTATTCAACAGAATAGGGACCTACAAAGAATATAAAATAACCAAGAGCTATTCATCTAATACGAATTTATACGAGAAGACGCCGAATCTAGCGAGAAATAATGAGAAGAATTCGTTTTCAAAGGAACTTTGTTTTCCTGGTAGTAATTCAGTTTGGATAGGCGGCCTTAGCCTTCTCACGATATATTTTCTTTCGAGTTTTTTTTTTTATTAGAAGAGCGTTCCGAATTGATTTCTGCGCTTGAGATGTAGCTCCAGAATGCAACAAAATGATAATACTTGTTGAATTTGGAATTTCAGAAGAACATCAGATATCTGTTTCTTAAGAAAATAATCAGGAATATCTTTCAGGTTAGGCATTGTTTTAACAAAATTAGCTCAGTTAATATATTAAATAAAATAAACATTTATGTATTTACGCTTAATAAAGTTTAATAAAATAAATTTTATAAAAGAAAAAACTTCTTGTAAAACTTGAAACAAAAGCAATAAAACCGCAATAAGATTTTGATTGTAAAAGATGGCAAGTTATATCAGTTAATAAAGCTAAGTCTGCAAATGAAATGTTTATTAAAAATTATTTCCGCATATTTGGTTTCTACTGTAAGTTCGCTCATGTGTTCTAATGCATTTGATGTTGTTTCAGTATACATTCTTATATTGCTTTTGAACAAGTATTTATATTGCCTTTCCATTTTTATTGACTTGATTGTTTGTAGTATAATTAATTATAATTCTGGAAGCCTTAGATACCTGTTTTAGAATATTTCTATAAGCAGTATCTTATTTTAGTGTTCTTTCTTTTCAATTTGCGTAAATTGTTATTATAAAGTTTAAAGCAGTGTTTCTCAACCTGTGGGGCGCGCCCTCGCAGGGGGGCGTGATAAAACTATAGGGGGGCGCGAGCAAGGCGAGAAAAAATAAGAAAAACCATCAATAAAAAGATCACTCAATTTACTCAAAGAAAAGGAAAATACATTCTGATATAATAAAAAACAAATTGCACGTTTACAGTGATATATAATGCACTTATAAATAGAATACAACGTATTTATTAATTAACTTAGAAATATTAAATTTAAAACAGGATTAATAATTATTAGTGACTTCCTTGGGCCTGTCTCGCAGAGCAAAGTTTTTCGAAAGAAGGTTTAATATTAGAAATTGACACTCTAAGCTCTTTTTCTATATTTAGCTGTGATCTATATTTTGTCTTCAAAGCAGCCACCGTAGAAAATCCGATTTCGCAAAGGTAGGATGTGGAAAATGGTAATAGTATACGCAGTGCTCTTGATTTTAGTGCAGAAAACTCATCATCCAACCCTGCCCAAAATTCAAAGAGTGATTTATTACGAAACTGTCTTTTATTTCGCCACTTGCGTGAAGTCTATAAAGATTTCTTCTTCGGCAGTTGAGAGACCTCCGGGAGTATTTTCAAATGAGTCCCTAACCCACTCGTAACTTGGTATCAAGTTGAGGTCAGAAAGAAAATACTTTTTAAAATTCTTTGCCAGCATGGTTACATGATTTTCAATGGTTACCAAAATAACTGCTATATGTTGCTCTCCAGCCTTGTAAGATTTGACACATTCATCCAAATTTACAAACATTTCTAGGTTTTTTTGCTTTACATTTCTACTCCACAATTCTAGTTTTCTACAAAAAGCATTAACTTTGTCACTCGTATCCAACACATGTGTGTTTCCTCCTTGGAGTTGAAGATTCAAGGTATTTAATTTCTCGAATATGTCGACCAAATAGCTCAATTTCATCACAAATAAATCATCGCGAAAGTTCTCGGCTTCCGGTCGGTTTTCCTCTTCTAGAAAAATGGCGATATCATCTCTTAATTTATAAACTCGTTGCAAAAATGCTCCACGTGATAACCATCTTGCCTCGCAATAAAACAGTAACGCTGAATGTACTGCACCCATGTCTTTACAAAGTGCAGAAAAGATTCTTGATTTTAGTGGTCTCATTTTTATATAATTAATACGGTTACCACTGTCGTTAGCACAAAATTCAGACCAGGACTCGTTTCTTTGGAAGCCAGAGCTTCTCTGTGGATCATGCAATGTGTCCAGATACACTTCGGAGATTTTTGTTTCACAAGTGCTTGTACACTTTGGAATCTTCCAGATATTGTACGAGCACCATCAGTGCATATTCCGATGCAATTTTTCCACTCTATGTTTGCTTCATTTAGGAAATCATTTAAGATAGAAAATAATGCAAGTGCTGTTGCTTTGAGTTCTATTGGTTTGCAGAATGATAGTTCTTCCACTACTGACAGACCATCACAAAGTCGAACATAGGCAATTAAATGTGCGTCTTTATTGCTATCTGTGGCCTCATCAAGCTGAATTGAAAAAAGTTTGTCACGCAATTTCCCAAAAAGCTGGTGTTGCACATCTTCAGCTATATTATCAATTCGACGGGCAACAGTATCATTTGATAGAGGTATGGACTGCAACTGTTTGGCAAAACTATCTCCAAACATAGTTTCTACAATCTCAATTGCAGCTGGTAGGATAACCTCTTCACCAATAGTGTGAGGTTTTTTGCTTCTGGCTATCTGATATGAAACTTTGTAAGACGCAAGTAAAGCTTTTTCATTTACAGACAAAGTGTATTTTGAAAATGATTTTTGCTTTTTGCATAGGATTTTAATTTTAATTCCAAGAATTCTCGGGGTTTGCCAACGTACTCACTATGAAGCGTTTCCAAATGTCATTTAAGTTTGTTCGGTTTCATGCTGTCTGCTGCCAAAATTTTTGAGCAAATGACACACAGGGGCCTTTCTTCTTCATTTACTTCAGTGCTGATAAACCCAAAATTTAAATATTCTTGAGAATATTTTCTTGATTTTATCTTCGGAACCATTTTCGTCTGTGCACTTGTTGATGCTTCACTATCGTCTAATGCTTGCTTACGCCCACTTAAAAAATTATCCATGATTCTGCATACATACACTATATAATTCTACTGCTACTTGAACTTGAATATCCTAAATTGCAGATAACACGCAAATCACAACATGCGCATTCACGGTAGAGGTACAGATAGAAGAATCGACTCGACTGAGACTGGGTGGAACGAGATATAGCAGTTATGCACGCCGCGCAGGCAGTCTAGAATGTTCGAGACAAATCGGAAGCAGCGAGGAGGTCCGATATGGTGTACGTGAGACAGAGAGCAATCGATTCTGATTCTATCAATGCAGCGGATCGGTGTTGCCAACTATCAATAAATTTACCCATTTGTGGTAATTTTTCAGGTTTAACAAGATCGTAGGATGGCTTTAGCGTCAAAATATAATTAAATTAAATATAAACTAAGATTACAATTACGATTTCAGTGAAATGAGAGGAGGGTGGGCGCGATGAAAATTGTGATTGAAAATTGGGTCGCAAATGCAAAAAAGTTGAGAAACGCTGGTTTAAAGGCAGCCTATAATTTTTGCAATAAACATGTGCCATGGAGGTTTTATTAAACATTTTATGAATATTTTTCTAAATTATGTATAAACTATGTAATAAAAAGACATTTGTATAATATTCATATTTTCATTCACATATTTATCATTCCTTCCTTTGCACACAAAATCACTTTACAAAGTCCTAATGTCTCGTATCCTCCTTCTCCAGTCTCTTCTATTCGGCGTTAGCATCTATTCCCCACCCTCCCTTTAAAAATAGTTTTCACTATTATAATTTTCTTGTTTCTCTATTTTATTCATTGTCAATAATTGGCTTATATTCTTTTAACCTATTTTCCCTCTTTCATTCTTATTTAATGTTCGGACCACTTCAATTTTATTGTCTTAAAGGCTTGCTTTACAAAATCTGTACTAGCTCTCTAAGTAGCCTCTCGCTTCGTCTCTTCTTAATTCTAATAGTACCTAGCATTTTAAATGAGCTACTTTTTTGCTCGGTTTATTCTTTGTCCACCCCCACCAAGTAGCAACAAAGATGAATGCATTAGTTTAAAGATATCTTACTTCCTTCCATTACTTCTCTGTGCCCGACACTTTCTGGTAGTGCATAATAAATTTTGTTATTTGTATGTATTTTCGTGCTTAGTTCTTTGACCGAACCATCGTTGTCACTAGTTACTGCTACGGGTAAATAGCAAAAATAAATATCACGAAACTGGCTTCGGTAACTTTTCGATGTACAGTAGAGTTCCAAGGACTTACCTATGTGGGAGTTAATGTGGGAGGATTGATAACAAAAATACAATCCAGCTAACCAGTAGCTAGGCTATTGTCTTAATGAAGACGACAGGGTTCCTTTCAAAACGTTGTTGTATGATTGGCTACAAAAATCAATATAAAGGGCACCACCGCTAATTACTGTTGAATTGTAATTTGAGGTCATACGTCATATGAATGACGGAAAGGCTATAACGTACCTACAAGGCGTAGTATCAAAAAAATACTACTAGAAATTAATACGCGCGCAAGTAATATTATAACAGTATTATTGTAAATGGTTTCACTCCAAATTGAATATCAAAGATACCATGTTTAATACCAAGATAATATATGAACAGCCCGGTATATAACCGACAGGAGTTAAATAAGTAATATTGTAGCTTCTACATACCTGATAGGCGGGTAAAGATGGTTGAAGATCTCCGCGATCGTACATACAAAACTATACAGAAATAAATGCGAAACATAGGCTTAATAAAATTGACTGGAAAACTGTTATATACAATATTAACTACAAAATATTAAGATTTATCATTAATTATTAAATGTAAAAATTGTAATCCACAATATGAGCCGCAAAATGTTAAAATTAATTATTAATTATCATCTAGTTATTTCGTGGTCAGAAACAAGGTCAAACTGAACTTTAGACTGCAAATACGAAATACATCAACCAAGATGACGTGTGCCTCACATACTTTAAATATCAATTAGTGATAATTTTTGAAGTAATTGTATCCCATGGACACAATAAGGGATAAAATCTTATCTTTCGATGTTGTAGGTCTGGATCCGGCACACCACGATTTACCCAGGTAAAGAAATCAACAACATGGACGATGCCCTGCTCCTCAATTTCGGTAGCGCCTAAATCTGCGAACAACTAGACCTGCTCTAGGTCCAGCGGCGGCTCGGGGTGGTTCACATAGGGAGTGCATAATTTCAAAATTAAAAAGTGTAATACAAAAACGCTTACCCAATCCTTATAAATTTCACCGACGTACTGTTCCAGACAGGTACTGTTCATTGTAGAGTGTGTTTTGAGGGAATAGTAAATATTAGACTACACAGTTTAATTACATCTGAAGAAAAACGAAGTCCATTTTACGTGTCTTTGACTGGCAGAACAGTTCTATCACTTTTTCAATAAAGTTTGGGAAATCATTTATAAATTAATTTTCACAAGATAACATAGTAAGGGCATTTAATCTCTCTTCTTTCATTGTATTTCTCAGGAAAGTTTTTATTCTCTTCAGCTGTGAAAACTGGCGTTCCGCTTCGGACGTTGTCATTGGGATTGTAATGACAATTTTTAAAAGCGTAACGTAACAACTTCATTAAAGGTGTCGCTTAATCCATCCAGCAGAAGACCTAGCAGACCTAGGGCACCGACTTCTATATTTTGCCTAAATTCTTCTCTAGAATACAGAACGCTTAATTTAGTTCGCAGTCTGCTTTCATTGAGGTATGGATAAAATTTTACTGCTTCTTTATGGCAATCTTCCGGAAATTTTTATTGAAAGGAGGAGAACTGTTTAAAAGAAATTAAGTTTGCTAATATTAAGTGCCCTGTATACCGAAATCTAGTTTTTACTTCTAGCAAAATAATATCACACACTTCAATAGTTTCCCTCCATCTTTGGCTACCATCAGTTAGTTACTCTTCGCCGCTTTGATGGTCGAGGAGTCAGTTCTGGGTCATTTTGTTTAACCAACTTATTATCTGTGTCAGCGATTTCGGTTCGAATTTTTCCAATAGCGCGTTCAAAATTATCTAATTTATTCTTGATTTTTAATGCATCTGTATTGACATTTTGTAATTGATTAAACAATATGTCCACATGTGTCATAATTTTATGAAAGAAAGTTAACCAATAGATAAAATGTTCCTTCTCTAAAATTCGCAAATTGGCACTAGCTTGATGAACGGTAGTTTGTAAACTAGCTTCTCCCTCGATTTCTTCTAGAGCTTCAATTATTTTTTCTCGGTGCTCATATATTGTATTCACTGTCCTAGAATTGAAGTTCCATCTTATTTTTGAAGAACGAGGTAAGCTTTTTCTCTGAAGGAATTCTTCCAATCTTGCAGCTCGTTGTGGTGAAGTGGAGAAAAATGTACATAATCCAGCCAGATTAGCAAAAAAATTTTGCAATTACTACTGCTCGATGTAGCATGTGACATAATTAGATTTGTCTGATGTGCATAACAATGTACAAAATTAGCCCTTGGATACTGGTCTTGGACATGTCTTTGCACGCTGTTAATAGCACCACTCATGACTGCTGCCCCATCATAGCTCTGTGCAATCAGTTTTTCTGGGTCATCAACAAGCAAACTAATTTCGTTAAGGATGGAGGCAGATAAAGAATTAGCATCATGTCCACTAGGCAGAAGAAATTTCCAAAATCTTTCGACCGGTCTCGCGTTCACAATATATCTTAAAACAACCACCAACTGAAACTGATTGGACACATCTGTGGTTTCATCGGCCATCAAAGATATGAAGTTTTCACTGGCAATTTGTTCATGATACACGTTGAACATTGCATCAAGCAGCTCATTCTGTATCGTTTTTGATAATACCTTAAAAACCGGTGCTGCTTTGATGTGATCTCTGAGCGATTTATCAAACTCTGCCGTAAAATTTATCAATTCGCGAAAAATGCCCTTGTTATTCGACGTTTGCTGTTCATCATGACCCCGAAGTGCCAGTTCAAATGCGCCACAAAATCTAATGCAATTTATTATTAAATTTAACACATGCCTATTTTTTGTTACCTTTTCATTGTGTTGTTGAAATGCTTTTCTATATGATGAATCTAAAACATTCAGAATGTTATTTTTTCCTAACATTCTTAGACTAAATATATTTTTCAAATGCCCTTCGGAATTTTCATGTTTAATAATTTTAGCACTAAGATGAATTAAGTCTCTTATTCCGTTCTTCGACCAAGACGGTTCACCACCAAACAAAAGACACGGAAAACAAAACAAAGTATTTTTAATTTCACATCCACAAATCCAGACATTTTTCTGATAAATATTCATTTTGAATTTTCTTATAACGTCTTTACCTTTAACAGATTGTTTATTTTCTAAACATAATTGAGGCATCGGCCGTTTAAGATTTTTTACTGCGATTTTTTCATTATACGTTAACGCGAAAACGCGTTGTTCTCTAAAAAAGACACGGAATTATTGTAACAACGCCCGAGAGCAGTCTGGTTCAGTTGCTCCAACACTATGTATTATACGACATTGAAGTAGGGCAAATTACAGTTCTCCCCACCATCAATGTAATGTTAGTGCCTTAATAGAGCAAGAGTTGGGCTTTGCTCAGTATATCTGTGACGACGATTGTTGTATGTACGTTGTTAGCGTGACACGTTCCTCGTCAATAACTATGAAAGTATGAATACATAATATACATAATAAATACTTTCACAGTTACTCGCCGCTTGGTTTGTTTTGTTTCATAATTCCAGGTGGTGCAATTGCTCACTTGCTCTCATTAAAGAGCCGTCACTGTCTAGGTCTATTCTAACGCCAGACCGGTTTCCTAAATTTACGATATAATACATGTATTAGGAGATGAATATAGACAAACGTAACAAGAAAATTGTGTCTCTTACCGAGTAGATGTTTTTCGGACATGACAATGTATATTGAACAAACTGAAAGTTGTCACCTGAAACGCAGCATCAGATTTGAAAGAGCAATCTACCAAAAAAGGTGATTCATACTCTCCAAAATAGGTTTTTGGGATATCTAAAATATAACTAGTTATGAATTTTAATTGATATCTTCCTTCCTTTTATTATAATATCGCTCAGGAATTTTTTATTTGCTAGTGTAAGTAGGTACATTTGCATATTGAATTGTGTATGGCTAATTTGTAATTATTTATAGTGTCTGATGAAGAAACAAATATAGTTTCGAAATCTTAGGTAGCAATAAATCGTTTTAGTTGGTAATACATTCACCAAAATTCTGTTTTTATTAACAGTGAAATTATATATATATATATATAGAAATGTCAGAAATAAGCATTAGATTAAGTATTATGAAATAAGACCATACACTTACAGTGTAAGGTATTAAACAAGTTAATACCGCTGATTTAATTAGAAAATTTATTTGGTATAATTTTTATTATTTATGTAGATCACTTTTCGTTATCAGAATTCATTAATTTATTTGTAATACCGAAAATAATTAACTTGATTCATAATATTAATATTATATGGAAATCTATTTTATCGACCGTAGTATTTTTTGATTTGAACTAATTCACCGCGGGAATCATCGATTTTAACTTCCGTACATATCACATTAATAGACATTTAAAAGAATGTAATTAGTATTTCATAATTATTATTTCTTATTGCAACGCTAATGTCAATTAATATGAGATATAAAATAAGTCGACTAGAATAAATACTAAATTAAATACTTGTATTATGCAAAAATAAATCATATGCAGGCCAAGGAAAAAAAACAATAGCTAGGAGCGTCGCTTGGGTGTTTGTAAGAAAAGCTACGTTAAAAAATTATTGTAAAACTTAAAATATCATTTAAAATATTAAAACTGTAATATACAAACCCGAAAATGTTCACAATATAAGAAGACAGTATACATACATCGTCCGAACAACAAAATGGTACAGCATTTCTGAAATATAAGGACCAATCCTCCGAAAAACAGTTGACGTCATCCCAGTACCTGGTTGCCCCAAACATACCTGCATCATATTTCTGTCTGTTTCCAATTGAATCCTATATCACCAAGAAAATCCTTATAATAGACGTCCGACTACACGTAATTACAAATAAAAATCTTTATTTTATATCCATAAGTTACAAG
Source organism: Melolontha melolontha (assembly GCA_935421215.2). Lineage (NCBI taxonomy): Eukaryota > Metazoa > Arthropoda > Insecta > Coleoptera > Scarabaeidae > Melolontha > Melolontha melolontha. The sequence continues at coordinate 23,554,141 of OW285240.1, read as the reverse complement.
TCAGCATATAATATAACCTATTCATAATTACCAGACGTACACTCAGCAATTTCATTCATTCAGCCGGATACACGTGGAGTAAGATAAGATAATATTTAATATATAAAGATGGGCAAAGCATTAGTTGATAGAGTTATTAGTGTAACTGTACGCGACACAGATCGCTAGTAACCTCAGTGTAATCTAGTTTAAGTCTATATTGTAACGTATTGTCAAAACCGTAAAACAAATAAATTTTTTTGTTAAATTTCAACGCTCTCGAAATTTAACCCATATTTGCATATCAGAACAACATAACTTCATTATTTGTACTATAATAATTAAATTTAAAAATAGAAACATTAATTAGACTAAACTTACCTGAATCTGGATGGTCTCTTTCAAATTATATTTTCATAAAGTTATAAATCAGCTAAAATCACTATTTTAAGTAATATTATTCACATTTATTATACCATATGTCTATTATAAATATTTTTACGATTTGTAATTCTATTATGCCACGTGATTTACGCATAATCATCAGCTGATTCAGATATGTTATTAATTAGAACCAAATATCTTAAAAAAAAATAACGATTACACTTAAATTTCCACAAACTATACACAATATTTTTATTTATCGCTTATCTGACTTAATATTGTATGCTTGTGATATTACATTTAAAAAATATCAATAAGCGTAAAGGTTCTGGCAAATGCATATTAGATCAATTTGAGGAAGTGACTGCATTTAAATGAATCAGCATATATTCTTTGGTATCCACGATATATACCAAAGAAGTTTTGAATTATTTAAAGCAGTTTTTATGAATGGCAGAATAGGATAGATTAAAATAAATATAAATTATAAGAATATATTTTTTATTAAGCCTGGGAATACAGTCTATGTTTTAGAATAATTTAGCTTTAAACTATTCAATGAATTTTGAAGTTCAAATCAAATTAAGTATCTTTAGCTCAACCGTGATAGCTCTTCGATGCAACTCTGATTTACGAACTGGTCTGTCTGACATGCTATCCATATTTCGTATTCTCACAAAAATTTTACAGAGGAGTACTAAATTATAGAAAGTGTTGCTACTTTGGATTCCTTATATAATTCAATATACTTAGGATAGGATTTAAATAAACTTTTTCCTTAAAAGTTTTGTATCTGCCAACAACCAAGTTCAAGTTATGTGATTTTACGCTAACACAAACAAATGGGTGGAAACTATCTACAAACAGAAAATGCTGTCAGTTTCTATGTATAAAGACAATATTGTCACACATAAACTTGCATAAACATTGTGTTCTAAAATACGGGACTCGGGCTCGTACGGGAAAAATCAATATTAATGCAAGAAGAGCTGGACCGGTGTTTTATCAGCTTTGCCTCTGCTTCACATCCACACACAATCTGCCTCTCTGTTTTTTTTTTATGTGCTCCGTCTCCATTCTTCTTCCACAGTCTACGCGAAAACAATATATTTGCCTGTGGAGCTTGTATTTATGTTTATATAGACCATAAATTCTGTTCACAGTGTTCTTTCTAACTGAGAAAGTATGTATATATACATACCTACACATATATACATACAAACGCACAAATGCCTCTATACGCACATACATATATATACGTACAAACATTTACATACGTATATATAAGTGCAGGTGTAGATGTATGTGTGTGTAGGTCTGACCAAGTAATAACGATGTACGTATGTCACCTCTTTCGCATAAGATGGGCATAATTTCCCATAAAATAAACCCAAAATCGTGCTCAAAATAAATCAGGTATACCTTGGATTCTTCCACATGTTTTTTGTCGATAATATAACAAAGACATACGACCGTTCTTATACGTACAGATAAAATATTGTCCTATATTTTTAACACTGAATTATTATATTATAAATATCAAGACGTTCAAAGCTCCTTTCCAACTATCGATTACCATAGGTAGGTCTGTCTAAGATATTATTTATCGTGGATTGCCTGTGACTATCATGTGATTTACGATTTTTTCACATTTCTGTACTCTATTTGAGAGATATTTTTTTAGTGTTGAGCTTAATACTGTAAAATACGAGGTGGTATCCTAAAGTTCTCGAAATTTTCATCACGCGGGTAAAATAAACGTAGTTAGAATCAGAAACCGTTACGTGGCGTTGTCTACATCCTTGTGGGTCATTATGTAAAGCAATGTGCTTGTGCGTTTGCCATTTATCAATGACTTCCAAACTTGGCAAGACTGCCGTAAAATACACAAAATGTTTCAGTAAGCATTCGGGGACAATGCTATAGGCCAAAAACACAAACCTATGACTGTCTTAAATGTTTCAAAAATAATCGAACGTCAGTTGATGACTGTAACCATTCTAGATGACCAGCAGCAAATATAATACGACAACATGTCGTTACCGTTTAGAATGCAGTTATTATAGGCTCATTCGAGTAACATCGCACCAGCGGCTCGTCCTTGCGCAAATATACTTTTGTCAGTCGCCGCCAGATAAAGTTGGGCGCACTTCGCTCGTTTAGCGTAATACTTATTTACTTTCGTGTACGGATCACCGTTTTAAATTTTATGTTTCCAAATAATCTACACATATAGTGTTACGCTTAGCATATACGAATATTTTAATGTAATTTTAAATATATTCTTCTTTAAATATCTCAATATTTAAATTTAAGACATTTTTCTTGCATATATATGCGTTAACAAAGAGAAAGCATCTCTTTTGTTATATTCTTGGCCGAGACCCTTACTTTTCTACCTGACCCAACAACATTACCGTGGAATTTCTTTCTATTTACATTTCATTAAATTGTTTTAATTTATTATACATCTTCTTTTATATGTTGTGTTTCATATCATTAGGAAGCTTATGTCACAAGGGTTATGTTAATAATGTTTATGCCATCGATAGATCAACTCTTCAGGTCCCGCTTCTTATTAAATATTATTCAAGATATCGACCCCGTGTTCTATCGACACAAACACTATCAGTCCGAGTTTCTCTTTAGAACCTTCGTGAGTAAAACATCCCTCATCGTACTGTCCAGGTACACGACACGATGCCGCCCGGCCTCTTTTGCTTCTAAGACCACGTGACCAACTTGGCAACTCAAAGGTAACTCTGTATTGTTCTATACAGAGGTTATTTTATATACATTAATTAACCCATAATTTACTGCTCAATTTAACGTTCGTTTCAGAGTATTTTTGTGTTAATGTTCAGTTACTTAATTACCGCTCCTCGTGTATATATTACTTTTGTTTAATTACTTTTAAATATACCAATTTCAATTTCTTTCTTATGTAAATATAAATACAAACTTTAAGGACAACGCTTATGTGTTTTATTTATATAGTAAGTTGTAGTATATTTATTTAATGAACAATCATCATGCACGTCCTGGACCTTTGAAGGAACTTCACCAGCACCACAATTATTTTATTATGAAATAATTTCATTATTATTGGCACGGCACACCACATCCCAATATCCAGCCAAGCCGCCGTTTGTAATAATAGGTTTTGTCGTTTGCTATTTTGATGTATTTCTCTATGTAGGTTTCGCCTATGTTCGGGCACACGGTTAGATGTAGTTGGTTCTGAATCGCTCCGCATTCGCAGGGACCATCATTTCTGTAGCCCCATGTCTTCGGCTTGTTGTTACTGCGGTGCAACGCCTGTTCTTAGTAGATTGACAGTTCTCCACAAAGGAAACGGTAATGACTGCTCAACAATAATTTCTCTTTTGGTTCAGAACGCAAACAGTCACCAGACTCGCATCATAATGTTGTTCGACATACTTTAACTGTTTCGCTCAGCGATGAGATGGAAAACATAAAACCTTTCCGAGATTTAAGTCGGCTCAGTTGGATTTCGTGATTGGACAATGGATGCGTATTGTCGATTTTCTGCTTCTTCTTCTCACACCCGCGATGACACGTCTTCGGATTGAATTTAAATCTCCTCAGTTAGGGTTGGTCTTAGGCAGCGAGTTACAATGCGGACACTCTCATTCAATGCCTCATCGACGTGTTTAGTATGCGCCGAATTAAAACACACAGGTGCGGCATACTCGACGGCTGGGAAGTACAAGGACAGAGCTGATGTTGGTAAGACATTTGGTTGTGTTCCCCACTTAGTACTTGTGAGTTTGCGAATTATATTATTTCTAGCGTGTATCTCCCCTTGACCTCATGGCAATGTTTTCGGAAGGATACAATTCGGTTGAGCTATACACCTAAGTACCTTGGTGAGTCGTTATGTTCCAGCTCCTGACCCTGCCATGAAACCCTCAGTCTCCTTCGCGCCTCCCTGTTTCTTTGGTGGAAAGCACACACCAGAGTTTTTGGGGTTCATTTTAAGTTGTTTAGCTTTATACTAAGTCCACAAACCACTCAAGACCCGGATAAGTTTCATCTCAACCCCAAGAAAAAGACATACTCCGAGCTGCTATAGCAGTATCGTCAGCATATATAGTGTCTTGTCTCTGCGTCCATCGGTTGGTCGTTGGTATAAATATTGTAAAGTATCGGTGCAAGAACACTTCCCTGGGGTAGACCATTTCTTTGATCTTTCCATCGGCTGTTCCTGGACTGGAGTGTCATGCAGAAGCGCCTATTTTGTAGGAAGTACTCCACCAGCGTTGTTAGATGGTAATCTTCCGTTACATTATAGAGCTTATGTACCAATTTTGTATGATTAACCGTGTCATCAGCTGCAGATAGGTCTTTGAAGGCCACTCCTGCAATCTGCTTCCGCTCAAAACCCTCCTGGATCTATTGTGTTCGATTAAGGGTTTGACTACAACTAAGATTTCTCTGGCATAAAACCGGCCTGTTTTGGTATGATTTTCCCCTCAGTGGCACGAAAAGCCAGGTAAAGGATCATTCTTTCGAGCGACTCGAGAAGATGGCAGAACAGGTCACCATACATTCGAATGATTTCCCGGATCGTTTCAACCGAAAAAGGATTAACGTGTAAATCATGTTGTATACAATTGATGACAGCTGTTTTTGGACATTTCGATGAAGGCATTTCTGTAGATCCTTGCGTGCTCTTATCCGATTTATGTGTGCAAAGAATATGAAGGCTGCCGAAATTCATCGTGAGCTTTGTTAATGGTGACAATGTCATGAATGACAGTTCGGTTAGAAGATGGTGCCGCATCTTTCGAGAAGGACGAACTAATGTCCATGATGAAGAACGGAGTGAAAACCAACTGCTGTGATGAACGAACTTGTGGGCAATGTCGAAGAAAAACTTCGGGAAAATCGACAATTCACGGTCACAGAACTCAGTGCCTTTTTCCCTCAAATTTCACGTAGTACAGTTTTGTACGAGGTTGTTACTGAACATTTAGGTTACCACAAATTCTGTTCACGATGGGTGCCAAAACTTCCTACCGAAGAAAATAAAACAAAGGGAATCGGATCGGCACACATTACGATGTTGAATGTGAAAATGTGCTTAGGAACATCGTAACAGGTGATGCGACTTGGGTCGTTTATGTCAACATAGAGATGAAGATACAGTAAATGCACCGAAGTCGCTTTAACTCGCCTACGAGGTGCCGTCAAACTTTTTCTGCGACAAACGTTATGGTCGGTGTTCCTTTTAGGGCCAAAAAGTCGTCCTTCTCGTAGACTTTATAGAACGACGGACGGAACACTAAAGGACAGTGCTACAGCATGACTTAATTTACAGGCAGCAGAGTCCTACGAAGAGGGCAATAAAAAGCTGGTTTATCGCTATAACAAATGTCTCAGTCTTAATGGCAACTATGTAGAAAAATAGCTGAAAGCTTTAAGTTGTATATAATAAAAAACCTCTTCATATATTGGTGTTCTTTTTAATAATCTAACGGAACTGAATTTACTTTACGAATCTCCCTCGTAGATATCAGAAGAATTTGATAGAACATGTTTAATGACGATTTTTTATAATTTCTATCCTACTTTAGAATAACCGCATCTTTTCTCTTTTGCTATTACAAGGATTCAATCAATAATACACTATTCACTGATACTTCTCTGCCCAACAAGAATATATTTGACTAATATATTTCAGAGTAAAATAGGGTCATAGTATAAATTTGCATAGGTAATTAAATTTGCTTTAATAAAATTAGTACGTAATTCATTTTAATAATAAAATTAATAAAGGCGTCTTGCGCAAAATTATGATCTAAAGAGGATTTTTTAATTAATATTGTTGTTCCTTTCACCCTTAGAGACCCATAACGAATGAAAATTGATCTTAAATTTTGTACTAATAATAAATTGCACTGGCCATTAAGCGTTATAAATGCATGGTGAATTTATTGAATAAATCGGGCCGAAATTAACTGAAGCTGTATTCGACGTACCTGCTTCTAAATTTGAATATTTAATTTGCAAATCGAAGAAAAGCTATGTAAATAAAAATGAGCGTTACCCTTATTCTTATGTTAAAACTTGTTATTTTCAGCTGTTTAACGAAAATCTGAAAATAAGTGAAAAAATTAGCAAATTTTTAAATAACAATTATCGAAAGAAAAGAAGTAGAAGGCAAGCGTATTACATATAGTAATTATTACCAAAACTTCAATTGAAAGTAGATATATTTATAAGTGAAAATAGAAATTTATGATACTAATAATAGGTGACATTTTACGTAATTAAATACAGATTTTAATATAAGTTTCATATATTAAAATTCATCGAAAGTTATGTAGCTTAAGAATATTATGTCATCAAAAGGGCATTAGAAAGTCTATTGTAAAAAAAAGCATTTTCGAAGGTCTGCTATATTAAAATATTGATTACGGAAGCCGTTCGTTTGTGATAGTTAATCATATTGATCAACAAAAAAAATTATTTTTTTTTATCAGTTTATCAAACAGATAACGTTACCACATTTTTGATATTAGGAACATGTCATTGTCAAATAAAATTAACACTATTTATGTGAAACAAAGGAGAAGGTATATGTAAGCTAGAATCAAAAGTTACCACTTGCATCTAAATTGCTCAATTTAGGTTGTTCAATTTTTGGAAGCTCATTGAAGTAGGCATACAGTTACATCTATACGTAGTTATTTGTGATATAGTACGAGTTGTTAATTAGTAAATGTTGCCTTTGATTAGTGAATTTAAAAGGAAAGAAGTTGTAAATTGGTAGTATGTTTTCTTTGCGGTCGATTTCCTTCTTGAAAATAATTAAATATGGAATAATTGAAATATTCTTTCAAATATTGTTTTTTTTACTTGTATGACGTAACAACAGCTCTAATAAAAATGTAAATGGGGCAAGATTCTACCTCATTTTGGCTCTTGTTTTAAGTCAAAGTGGTTTGTTTCATGGTTTTATGTGAAGAATTGTCTTAATGGTTAGAATTTTATAAAACAGTGTTTCTGTTCGCAATAGCGGTTTTTAGGTTTTAATTAATCTGGTAAAAGTAACGAGGTAATATCCTACCGTTGTTTTATCGTGAATTGTCACGGATTTAAGATTTTTTTCCCGGCCATGTGTTGAATCCGCCATTTTGTAGAAGCCATCGTTATTCTAATGAAGCATTGGTTTCATTAAATAGAGTATTTCATTTTTCTTATATATTTTTTCTCTCTCTTTTTTTTTATCTTAGAGAGCAAAATTGGTAAGGGTGCTAACATCCCTAAGAAAAATTGAGCAAACGGATGTAATCAACTTCCACACAGAAGAAGCATTTCATAAGGTAGTACTTATTTTGAGTATACTTTTGGAGACTACGTTATAATTAATCGTCATGGCCACATGAAGGAATTGTATAAATTTTGCACATACATCAGTATATAAATTAATTAATTAATTTCTTCTGTATTAAGATTAGATTTAGTATAAATTTGCCTTTTGTTTTTGTAGTGGACAATATGTAACTGATTTAATTATTTAAGTTTTTTTTATTACATAAAAATCATTTCTACATAAACTGTGTGGAAACATAAATTTTGGGATTAATTTGGGTAATATAATTTCTGTAATTATTTTCATTGAAATTCCTGGGCAGTTTATTTTGTATTATACTTACTATATTTCTGCATATAGAATGTGGACAAATCGTAATGGATTTATTTTGATATAGCAACGATACATGTAGTTACCTAGATTTATTCAATTTACTATCGGCAGAGTCTCTCTTCCGGCTAAAGGTGTAAACATTTTGGCGCCCTCTATGATATAAGAACTCCCCCCTCCACTCGCCTCTAAACGGAGCTGGTCTTTAGTCGAAAAATCTCCGGAGCAATCACGTATTGAGACAAATAGGGTAAGGTATAAGCAGTAGGTATTACGTAAGTAGGCGCAAGACTATTGCCCGTGGGGGCATATAGCAACTGTATGTACAGAAAATATATTAATCAGATGTGAAATAAAATGTTATAATAAAAAATATACTACACAAATTAAATCGCAAAATTATCTTATTAAAATTATATAATTTAAAAAAAAAATTAAATGATGCCTCAGTTAAATTCTTTGCACTAAGGTAAAAAATAATTAGAACGCACAATTTATAAATTTAAATCAAGAGAAAAAATGTACTCACTAGACAAGTGTCTAAATACGGACAGAAAAAAATGTAACAGTCAATATTATATTTAAATTATTTACGAGTTTATATTCACGTGTTTCCGTATAAGCGGTCGAATCAAACCAATTAAGTCTTTGCGAATATGATAAAAATAATGCTACCCGATGGCGAGCTTCACTATCATTGGGTACGGAAATTCTCACGTGGTAGAAGCAAATCGACCAATAGCTGCTAACGTCCAAGTTCTAATTAGCTAATTCGGAAGTAGCCCCATACAAGTTCTCTAATGAATTTAAGGAAGAAAAAAAATATAAGTGACAGAAACGAAATTAATGAGAGAAGCAATGCCGTTTATAAGACGTTCTTAGTTTTGGACTCACCTCGTTGAGGAATTTTTAATTCCTACAAAGTTAAAGACTTCACCACGTGGTTGAAGAATGTATTCATTTAAATACCTGTCAGCACGATGCAAACCAACCTTAGAACAACTTCAACGTTGCTTTGAAATGCCCAGTAAAATTTAACACCCTCTATAAGCGAACACATACCATGTTTTAATTATAATTCTACCAGCTAGATACTTCACAACCCTAGCAATGAAGGCTTAACCAGAAATTCTTGAACGAAGGATTAATGCGAGCGAGAATGTTTTGTACGCGCTTTTTATAGACGACAATAAAACCTCATTCGGTAAAAAATATATTTGGAAGAAAACCTTTAAATACCTCAGTTTAATTAGAATAATCAATTGAATCGATAACTAATATAAAACCAGCTGTGTTGAAAATTTATTTTAATTCAATCAATTAACAGGCCAAATTACCGCTCAACAAATCCAAGCGATAGTATCACTAATTACGTACAGATGTCGCTTTATCTTAGTTGCAAATACTAAATTCCATAACGAAATTCAAATAACTATTCGAACTAACTAAAATTATATTTAGTAAGGACCCAATGTAATTAATAATTTTACATTAAAACTGCATTGTTTAATTACAATTTAAAAATATAACTTCGATGACTTGCATAACTCCTATATCTGAACGCACACATATGCAAATTCTATGTCCATGTGAATCTAAATCGCACGTACGGCGCATGTACTGTAAATGTCAAAACCTTATATTTAAATGGTGTAAACAACACTCAAAGCACAGGGAAAAGACTTATTTAAGTAGGAAACCCGTACTAAATTACGATTTTAAACACTGGTAGAAGACACTAATCTTCCTCTGCTTTAATTAACACCGGTACAGATAAAAAACTCTAATATCTATTATTGGAAGTAAATTAACCATTAACTAAACAATGCAAGAAGTCGCTATCGAAAGATCTAATAAATGGGTAGAGTATTTCTACGAACAACATCGGCGAACCTATTATACAGGTTGATTCATTTTCGGCCCTCACCATGGGGATCTCTCTTATTATTGGAGATAGAGTATAGGTTTAAATTTGGCAAAGTTGTTAAATTTTGTGTTTGTTATAAATCCGTAAAGAAAATAGACCTGTGACAAATGACGTTCGTTATTTAAAAAAAAAACGCGAAAACACCATTTTCTTCTTCTACCTGTGGCACCGACATTTGGCCTTGTAGAGAAAAAATAAAAATACATCCTTTTGGCCATTTCTAAACCTCTATCCAGTGGTGTACTCTAAATTTTTATACGACGTTTTGTTTCTTTCTGCCCATCATCAACTATCTAATTTCTTATAGACGCCATATTGGATTTAGACATCTTCAGAAAGAGTTTATTTTTCTGACTTCAACCATGTACCACATGCTCACTATAGTTTTTGACATTAGGTTTTATTTGAAAGAATAAATTATAAGATTAAATAAGGTAGCCTTTGGAATTTCAATCTGTCAAACATTTCATTTATTGTTCATTAATAATACAAAAATGTCATACACTAACGAAGAGAAACGAGATATGATAAGTATTTTTTATTCTTCGAAACGAAATTCAACAGTAGCGAGTACAAGATAACAAAAACATTAATAAAAATACATAGAAAAGTAAACAATAAACAATTACAGTAAATGTTCAATTATCTGGCCATCTTCGGTAATGCACAATTGGGCACGCCTTCTGGCATTTTGTACTGCCCTTTGTATAGTTCTTCTAGGAACTGCATCGAAGGCATTCTGAAGTCTGTCTCGTATTTCTTCAATGTTTTGTGGCGCATCTACTTTATAAATATTATTTTTAAGATATCCCCATAAAAAAAAATCTAGCGGACTTAAATCAGGTGATCTCGCAGGCCATTCAACAACTCCCCTATTTCCAATCCAACGGTTTGAAAACTCTTGATTTAAGAAATTTCTAACAAGAGTTGCATTGTGTGCTGGTGCGCCATCTTGTTGCCACCATAAATATAGTAATTGATTTAATGGGATATTGTCGTCAAGATAGTCAGATACGTATGTAAGTAAAATGTTTAAATATCTTTCTCCATTTAAATGTTCTTCATACATAACTGGTCCTAAGAGACGATTTGCCAAAATACCCATCCAAACGTTTATTCCAAAACGATGTTGTGGTCTTCTAGCCTTGTTTTGTCGGGGATTTTGTACTGCCCAATAGTGCTCTGTATTTCTGTTACCAATTACAATATTCCAGCCTTCTCAAATTATCTCCAGGCAGCAAAGAGTGACTAACATGGATCCTGTATGGTTTAAACCTACTTTTATGTAAAGTTCTCCAAACTCTGGATTGGCACAAATTTAATACTGACGCTACTTCGCGTGTAGAAATTGATGGATTATTATTTATCTATAAAAATACAAGATTAACATGAAATTTGAAAACACGCTTTTAATTTACCATTTGTAAAATATTTTGTCGATTTTCATTTAAATTCCTGTTGTCTTGACCATTACGCGGCTTAGTAAACGATCCATTCTCGACCAAATTTCTGTCGAGATCTAGAAAAATGGTACGATGAGGCTGTTGTCGTTCTGGATATAATTGTAGATATCTTGTACTCGCTACTGTTGAATTTCGGTTCGAAGAATAAAAAATACTTATCATATGTCGTTTTTCTTCGTTAGTGTATGATATTTTTGTATTATTAATCAACAATAAATGAAATGTTTGACGGATTGAAATTCCATGGCTACCTTATTTAATCTTATAATTTATTCTTTCAAATAAAACCTAATGTCAAAAACTTTAGTCAGCATGTGGTACATGGTTGAAATCAGAAGAAAAAACTCTTTCTGAAGATGTCTAAATCTAATATGGCGCCTATAAGAAATTAGATAGTTGATGATGTCCAGAAAGAAACGAAACGTCGTATAAAAAGTGGCTGGTCAAAATAAATCAAAATAACATCTGCATTCATATATAAATTTCAAAATTGTACAGTGGCATCCAAAATAAATGATCAGCGATAAATCACTAAATTTTTCACAAATGTTTGCGGGGAAAAAATAACAGCAATGTGTTAGCCTTCTCCCAAGGTACTTTCATCGGTGGGAAAGTAAAGTAATACTTGCGACTATTTGGGATTCAAAGTGAATAATTTTTATAGACTTACAAAAGATAAATGACCCTCACTGTTAAGTAGTGCGGTATGATCCGATTCTACTAAACAAATTAAAATATGTAGTTTCTGAAAAGTAACCTGGAATGGCCTATAAGACAGTTCTCTTTTGCCTTCGTCACAACACCCCTCTCACTCCAGTCAAGTTAGAAAAAATAGGAGCAGTTAAGATTTCAGGTTGTTCCTCACCCACCCTAGTCGCTAGATCTAGCGCCAAGTGACTTTCATTTTAGAGAATAAATGAAAGTCCGTTTCAAACTTTTCCTTGATGGCAAGAAGTTTTGGTCCGACCTACCAGTTGTTGCACCAGCGAGCAGTATTTTGAGGATGGTAGTGACATTTCAGCATCGTTAGTCCAAGTGTGTTAAAGTTGAATATAAATATGTAAATGACCTATCTCATTTGTTTAATTTCGAATTTCACTTACCGTCCAATCATCATATTCTCAAACCGAGGAAAATATTTTTTTTAATTTCATTTATGTAAATCAATAAAACTTAATCTGTGATAATTAGTTATATAGTTAAATATGAAAATTAGACAACTTTAAATAAATAGAAAATTGTCCTTCGAAGCGTGTACGTATTATATAATCCATAGTTACGATAACAAACTAATTGTATGTCTGACAATTTAACATCTGTGCAGTAATACACCAAAAATGGTTTTTTGTAATAGAGCGGCAAATGTTGAAATAAATTATGCATTTGATCAATTGACGTAGATAGGTATTGAGAATTTAATGGCACAGAGAGACAAATCACATAATTTTTCCAGTATGGAAATAAATCCGAATTATGTATCTAATTCACATTTTCTAAATTTTTGATTAAGAAGCTTATTTGTGTCATTTATAAATAATTGACCTATAAATAGAATTGAAATAAAATTTGTTTTCATATAATTTATTAACCCATTTAGGACCACTATTAGACAAATCAAGGAAAACGCAAATTCTTTAAGGAATAAACTTTTATTTAGGTATTGATAAACATCCTTTAAAGTAAAAAAAAAAGACAAACCATTGATTCTTATATTTTTTTGCGTTGCGTTAACTCAACAATGGAACTATATGCACAAAAAAATATTACAATTATCAATTATGGTAGTCTTTGAAGCAGTGTGAATGTAATGGAACTCCACATTTATTACACATAAATACGATGGTACTTTTGCATACTCTACAACGTCTCCTCAAAGTTTCACGATTTCTTTCACTCAGGTGATCCACATTATCTAAACGTGCACTGGATGATAGCGACGCACTGGAACCACGTCCTCAATCAGATTGTGTTTTACATTTGTTAGCACTAATGAGGCTTCGTACAAGTTCAGACCTGAAATCCAGCTGCGAAATGGGTTTCTCTGTGTATACAAGTCTGTGCAGTTTCCCAGTAGAATCTAACATATTTATAAATAACGGTCACCACCATTTTTTTCCACGAATATTTATTCAGTAATTTGCAACTGCGTTATCGTGTAGATCAACGCCTGCCATATATTTGTTATATTTGGCAATCATATTTGGTTGTGTTATAGAGATGTCTTTTTTTTTCTCTACGATTGTACCGCTTTACAAACACAGTAGGTTTTGGTGCAGTAGGTTATAGGCAGTGCAGACTCACAATTGGTTGCTACTGTAACCACATAATTGTCATTCAAACGCTTATTTCATAACGAGAATTCATTGTACCATAAGGTTTCTTTCCTATAGCCTTACAAGTCTCTAAAGGGCATTTCAGCATTCTGTTCCCACGTACAGTTCCAGTAGTAAAGTATCCTTGACGTTTCAGATGAACTAATATCTAGTAGCTCATAAAAAAGTTATCAAAGTATACCTTAGGGGACGACTTATTTTCTAATACGTTCAAAAGGTTGATGACCACTGTTTCACCTGAACCAAATTCTCTTTTGGTATTTTCACCAGTTTTTCCAGCATAAGGTATAAATTGATATAAATACCCATCGCTAGATGCCAGACACCACATTTTGAACCCGAAACGTACCGGCTTAACTTTCAAAAACATTTTCGCTGAGTGGCGACCGAAGTAGGGTACCATTTGCTCATCAATTGATAAGTGATGTCTAAAAACACCATACTTCATGAAATTTCTGTTCAAGAGATCAACCATCAGTCTTATTTTCGCAAATTTGTCTGCCTTGTCTAATTGATTGTTATATGCAAGATAAATGTTCTGCTTTATGTCGAGAAATCTGTTTCGAGACATCGAATTTTTCACAAATTAAACACCTTTATCTTCATCAGATGAGCAGTAAAGTTTTTCCTGTGGAAGAGTGTGATACCCACTCAAAATCAATATTCCCAAAATTAAGTATTGATATACTTAAACCTTTTTGTATATTTAAAGCCATCTGGCTCGTGTTAATGGACTACACCTATACGTATTTTTTCCCTTATGTACCAGCTTAGCTGGTCAAGGGATTGCCTTTATCGGCATAGTCTCTTTCGTCCGTCAGATGTCACTTATTATATAGTGCCACCTGATAAGACGAAATTTGCTATGTCTTGTAGACGATTTCAGCTTAAATGTATATACAGATACAAATCTGTTTTTTAAATAGATTTGTATTATTTTGTATACATTGCTTCACTAGCTTGACTGATGACGCCTATAGATGGCAGAAACACGTGTCTTAAGCAGAAGTAAATGCTGAAAATATGAGGTGTATTGTCCATGTGTACAGTTACAGATATGTATATTGCATGTCTGTTTCATTTGAACAAGGCTTATTTTCTTTACAATGGAAACAGAGTTATGTAATGGAAGTCCTTTAGTTTCCAAATTCGTTATTGTAGTCGTAATACAAACAAAGTTGCTTTGATCATATGACAATTGATTTTTTAATATTGGATAAGTAAAAAGGTATATCAATTTTTCAATAGCTAGTGAACTGTAGGAACAAAAATTCGAAATTACCAAATTTAAGCTTTTATAATTTGTTGAAATGAAATATTTTAGCTTTTAGCCAGATAGTCGAACGAGGCTTTGGGGCAGTGGTATTTCTGGCAATTTTTTCTGTATATTTGAACACGTAAGGGAACTTTAATAAATAACTTTTTAATGTTTGTTAATTGCTTGGCAATTGACAAAGAACTGGATGTCCTTTGATTGCAGGAAACCCATGTTGCCAGATAGGATTAATGGAGACGACACAGAGTCGAGGTATCCCAATTGGTGACCTATACAGCTTTTCGACAATACGGATCAGTTATACTTGTAAGAGTGACTAAATGACACTCATTCCAGAATTTTTTCGAGAGTTTTGTCTTGTCGTAATTTAATTATACGTCCACAATCTACGGCCTTTGCTTGCATAGTGCTGATCGGGTTCGCACACGAAAGATTCAGATTCATGTATATGTTATACTCACCACCTCGCACGGATTTCTTCAAATCTCCCGGGAGCAAATTCGAACTCCTGCGGGAGTGAATTCGAACCTCTACGGGAGCAAATTCGACCCTTGAGATGCTTACCTGGCTGCTTCGGGAGCGAATTCGACTCCACCGTAAAAAATATGACACAAGTCAGTTATTTTTATGTCTTCTTTAACGGCAATCCATTTCCTTAGTAGGGTACTTGTATCTTTTATTTGCTTAGGCATTTTAAGAAAATTGAAGAACAGGCGTACTTGAATAGATGGTAGATAGATAACTAGAAAGATATATTCATTGAGGTGGCAATCGAGCCACTGCGACCTTTCTAGATCCGTTGTTGTTCTAATATTTCCTTAGAGTACTTTTTTTAGTCCTACTCTTTCAATTATGCTGGGCTTAATTGAAAGAGCAGGACTTCGAGAGCGGTTCTTTTAAATATAGTTGTGCTTTAGAATATTGATCTCCTATATCTAAGAACCGGGTTCTTGTCAAACTTTCGCATTGACATATTTGATGAATTGCGGTTTCTTCTTCCTCTTTACATAATATACATATTTGTCCAGGTTACAATGCCCCGTTAATAGACTACTATCATTATAGACTACTAATTACTATCATTTTAACAGACATGTCTCTATTCAGTAGGTCCGTTGCAAACTTGGGCGACTTCTTTCTAAAGCACAGAGTCGCCTGTCTTTGAACTGGGGAGTTGTTCCACTTAATGGTATGGAATAAATGGTAAGAACTGGACAAATACTGAATTTTCGATTTACCAATTTTACGCAAAAATAAACGGGGAGGGTTAAAATACACCCTCGCTAATATTTAGTAACCAATGGTATAATTCACAGTCAGGGGCTGATCATGAGAGCGGATTGACGGAAGAGTAACTTTTCAAAGGTCGGCAAAACTTTCGATACAGTGATTATGTTGCTGATTTCCGTCATGTTTCTGAAGTCTACTGCAAAAATTTTAAACAAATCTAGCAGATAGGTGGTTATTTATACTCAATTAAAGAAAACTTGTGTAAATATGGAGAAAAAAGAATTTCGAGTGTTAATTAGACATTTTCATTTACGTGGAAAAACAATTACAGAAATCAAGGAAGAGTTACGTTAATATTATCGTGAAAGTGCTCTGTCCAATGGAAGGATTTGTAAGTGGTTTCCTGCTTTAGCCAATGATACCAATAAAGTATAATTGCAACCGAATGCGTGTGCAATATTTTCCATGAACATTTTAAATATGTAAAAGCTATTCGCGGGATGGGTGCCGCGTTTGGCTAAAGCTGATCAAAGGGGGCGTATTTGTAAAGCTTCTTTTTGTTTTACTTTCGTAACTATAGTATAACTTTATGCAGATGCTTTTCTCTTAATATGTAGGCAATTTCATTTAACAAAATGAAGAAACTTATCCTAACAAATCCTAACAAATAGATAAATAAACAATAGATCCTAACAAATACGTGTTAATTAAAAAAGACCCTACTCAATCGTTCCAATCTCAGATTATTAATGCTATTAAGTCCTCGTCGACCCTATTTACTAATATCGAAAAATTTAAACTAAAGGTAATGAACCCACAACCCCCCAAAATATATTCATTAATTAAATTACACAAACAAAACTTCCCCATAAGACCAGTAGTTTCATATAATCACAGCCCCAGCAGTTAAATTATCTAAAAATCTCATAAATATAATTATTAAACACACAAAATTTAAACCACATTACAGCGTTAAAAATAGCTATGAATTAGTTAATAAGATTAAAGAGGTCAATTTACCGAATAATGCGAAACTAATATCGCTTGATGTACAAAACCTATTTCCTAGTGCTCCTCCTAAAGAAGCCAATTTGCTAATTAAGAATATGCTAGAAAATAATAGAACCAACCCCACCATAACAGAGGAAATTGTATTTTTACTTTCAATTTGTGTTGATCAAAATTATTTTGTGTTTAATGATAATATTTACAGTTGTAAAGACGGATTAATAATGGGCAACCCACTTAGCCCGTTATTAGCGGAAATTTTTATAGATAACCTTGAGACCACTATATTTAATAACAGTGCATTAGTTAAGAACATTTTATTTTGGCATAGGTACGTAGATGATATCTTAATTTGTTATACAGGCACAGATAGACAACTTAATAAACTTGAAGAATTTATCAACTCAATACATAAAAACATTAAGTTCACAATAGAGAAAGAACAGAATAATAGCATTAACTTTTTAGATTTAACGATTAAGAGAAACAATAACCTGCTAAAATTCTCGATATACCATAAAGAATCGCACACAGACACAACAATACATAATAAATCAATGCACCCAATTCAGCATAAATTAGCAGCATTCTATAGTATGATTCATAGACTATTAAATATACCCATGTCAATAGAAGACTTTAATTCAGAATACAACATTATAAAACAGATTGCAATCAATAATGGTTATGACCCGAATATAATAGATAAAATAATATCCAAAAAACGAGAAACTAAAGCAATACAAGATATATATCCGATTACTAAAGATCATGACAAAAAATTTAAAATTATTACTTACCTAGGCAGACAAAATAAACCATTGGAAAAATTTTTAAGAAAACAAAATATAAACATTGCATATAAAACCAACAACCATATTAGTAACTACATCAAAAACAATAAAAGTAAAACAGCACATCATAATAAGTCAGGTGTGTATAAACTAACTTGTGGCACATGTACTAAAACATATATCGGGCAAACAGGTAGAACGTTCAAAAAGCGCAGATACGAACATTATTATTCGTTTAGAAATGGGAAAACAGATTCAGCATACTCCAACCATTTAATTGAAGAAAGCCATAGTTTTAATAATAATTTCAAGATCCTACACGAAGAAAAGAAAAGTAAGAAACTCGATTTATTAGAAGCAATGCAAATTAATAAACAAAAATTTTCAAATAAATTATTAAATGACAAAACAGAGCTTAATTCCTCCCCTCTGTTGAATTTATTTCCTATTTTTGATTGAAATATTTTGTTAGATATGTGTCACTTATAATATAATTTATGTTATCTATATGTATCCCTTATACTAAAAGAGGCGGGTAAAAATATTTCGGTTTCCAATTTCTGAGAATACCATTAAGTAATAAAATAAAAAATATTTACATTTAAGTAAAATGTTTTATAGTACCGCTTGTTATATCCGAAGAAACCGTTGTACGGTGAAACAGCTGTTATATAGTCATTATTAAATATTATTAAATAAAGTGTAAATCTAATACAACATTGTGTGTTTTTATCATTTGATATGGATTTACATCAAGTAAAGGCAGAATCGATTCAATTCAAGAAACTTATCTATTTTCCTAATAAAATACTTCATTTTCCCAACATAAGAGATTTTAATTTTCGCTGGGAACAGTGGTGTACAAAATATTCAATGAGCTTCTCAAATGCATTGACTTATTATTCTTGTTCTGTACGTCAATGTTGCAGGAAAATGCAGTACGCTTAGTAGTTAAAACGGAAGTGATAACTCGAGCGAAAACTCGTCTCGCTATTTGAAAATTCGCCGTACGACAAGTTCCGGGCCATCCGCTTAAAACTTGAAACTTATGTCTGGTGAAAACTTTCGTAAAGGTTAATCGTAGAATAAATAATAAAGTTTTCCTTATGTAGCATATATAGGCTATGTACAACTTTAAATCGCGGTCGTTGCGAATAGTATTTTAGTTTTGAAAGTACGTCTAAATATGAATAGTTAAAATGCAAACATGTAATACAAAATTGAAGAAATTTTCCCTAGTTTCAAGCTTATTTTTTTATTAAACGCTTTTCGATGATCTAGGTTACAGTTGAAAATAGAAGGACGTAATTTCGCAGACAAAAATATTTAACAATTAAGTATTTGTCGGTCCAATGGTTGCTTCTTAAGATGTAAATGCTTGAAGATATAATTTCTTAATATGTACTTGGTGGAAATGTTTCCTTGCTCATATGCGTATATAGAAACTGATTCTTTTTTATTTTTTTTATATAATTTTTAAACAAAAAAATCTCTAATCCTCTTCAAAATACTCTCCTCTGGCACTAATACAATTGTCCAACCTTTTATTCCATTGCTCAAAATATTTTTTAAATTGCCGGAGGCGCTATGATGAGCGATAGCCTCCTTTGCTTTTCCTCACATCAGCAACCATATCAAAACTCTTTCCTTTCATGTCTTTTTTCATTCGGAGAAATAAAAAAAGAGCTGCACGAGGAAAGGTCGGGTGAATAGGGGAATGCGGCCTGGAGATGTCGTGCCATTTTTTGTCAAAAATTGAAGCACAGACAGGGCTGTGTCAGCAGGGGAGTTGTCGTGGTGTAAAATTCAGTCGCCCGACTGTCACAAATCAGGCCTTTTCGGTCGCAAACTGTTGTACAATATTTTGAAAACTTCCAGGTAGAAAGCGTGGTTAACTGCCTGACCCTGTTGAACAAACTCTGAATGGACGATTCCTCTCACATCGAAAAAACAAATTACTAGTATTTCGACGTATGATTTCATTTGATGAGTCCTTTTGAGGAGAGACGAAGTCTTCCCCAGACTTGATTGTTGCTTTATTTCAGGGTCGTAACCATAGCACTTTAATTTGTCACTTGTCATGACCTTGGAAAAAAAGTTTTGATCGTTTCATAACCCTCCTTTTAAAGCTTTAAAGCACAGCGGTTATTTTTGTTAATTAGTCATTAGTCGAAGCACAAGTTTGGCAGTCACCCTTCTCATCATAAAATCTTCTGTTAAAATTTACTCAACTGAATTCCAAAACAGCTTCTCAACTTCTTCAATGGTCCGTTGTCGATGTTTCAAAATTTTCATCGATTCGGTCTGGCGAAAGACGACCAGGTTTGTTGTCAATTCACATTTTATCTATCTTGAAACAGGAAAACCATTCAAACACCACTCAAGCACCTCAATAGCATCATTCTTGTAGGCCGTTTTCAATATTTCAAGAATTTCTATGCCAGTTCTTCCGAGCAAGGAGCAAAACTTTACGGCCGCGCGCTGCTCACAAGAATCTGCTATTGCAAAAACGACGGGCACAGGAAACAACTACCAATAATAAATTCACACAAGCCTGCTTAGCTTTCAGAGTGGTATGAATGGTACTCTGTACGCCCCTAGCAGCAGAACGCGGTACTACATATTAGTTCGGCTTCTTTTGGGTACCAACTCGTTCATAATACACAATAAAAGTTCATATTTGTGTGAAAATATATTTCCAGGCATGCAGTCACGTGTTTCATCTTACTACCCCTAGTCAATTCCTGCACTTGTTATGAAGACAGCGATGGTTGTTTTGGCGTTAGTGATGTTGACATTAGTTAATGAGCTTCGCTGAATCTTCTTCTACGCTGTGTCTTAATAACTTTTGCAATGTAGTAAGGTCGAAAGTATCTCGCCAATAGCATGGACTGATGATTTTATAGTAAAATGAAACACGTGCCGAATGTTTGGGAAGATCTTTTCACGCAAATATGAACTTATATTGTGTTCGCCACACCCTATTTTAAATAAAATTCTGATATTGTAAAATATATTTATCATTACAATATATAAGCATGTATAGCAAACGCCAATTAAGTTGGCGCGAGGAGGGGTGCGCAGAAGCCGTTTTTAAAAACGTCCACCCCCACTACTCAAGAAATTGTCGGAATACATTTGTCATTGACGTTTGACGGAACATAATGTCTTTGCTAGGGGATCATAAAGTGATACACGCTCAGAGGATAAAATTATCTGACATTTGATGTAAAAGCAAATACAAATCTATATATATATACACATATATATATATATATACATATATATATATATATATATATATATATATATATATATATATATATATATATTCACTAATATTTGGGTTGTCGGTCTGTTTACATTAAAACTCAAATATTCATTCTCAATATTTCACCATTAATAAATGGCTTCATCAGGGGATGCTATAAAATATAAATATAATATATATATATATATATATATATATATATATATATTGTTGTGATGCAAGACACACCCATTGAGCTGCATCTGAAATGGGAAAAATAAGATATACAAAGTAAGAAAAGGGTAATAAAAGGTTATGTAAGTGATATTATCAAGTATTAGTAGAGTCGAAGTGCATACGAATTTTAATAACGATAATATTATTTTCTTTAATTTCTATATTTATATTTCTTTCCTTAATTTCTTTTTTATTATTTCTTATTCAAATTTCAAATATTAGCGCGAAAAACACATATTCAAATTCATATGCATTTTTAATTTATATCCACGCTAGTAAGCCACGCCTACAAATTGACATCTGGCAAATGTAAATATTTATCGTGCGCAGTACTCAATTTGTAACATTAAGTTTTACATTAACCTAACTTGTTAATTTATTAAATAATTTTTAAAATCTGTAAGAATAGTAATATTAGTCAAATTCCATCTATGTAAAAATGTTAATAAGGTAAAACATCGAGACTTTTTGGCATCATTAGATAGCGAAGTTTGGTAAAACAAACAGACGCTATCGGCATCATCATCTTTTGAAATTTATAAAATAGTAGACGCATTTTTTTTGACCGATCCTTAGAAATTCTTATATATCTTTAATTAAAATCGTTAATATAGTAAAAAGTAATTAAAAGTATCCTGACTTTAAATAAACACGATCGACAAGAGAAATTCTTCAAGAAATTTCGATTTTTAACGTATTTACGTACAACAAAGCGTCATAGACGTAATTTCACGATAATCGCAAGAAATTCTAAAGAAATATTGTCAAGAAACAGTCACCGAACATCTACGGAATTGATTATCGTTCATCTACATCGATACCTGTAATCCAACAGCTAGATAAGAACGCAGGGATAAATTAGGCATCAGGGACCAAGACCGAAGAAAATCTTCGAAAGCGTCATTGGAAACAGCCACCCACGCCGTCAACAATTCGAACAGCAATCGGACTTTTTCGATCGCCGAGAATCATCCCATTTGATGCGTACGTTCTACAAAATAAACATCAGGATTATTATAATCACAGGTTACAGATAAAACGTATTTATTTTTAAAAAATTTTTAATTCTTTAAACTTATAAACGAATAAAATTCTCGATTTTGTTTACCTAACCTAAACGTCCTATACTTGTATTAAAATTTAATAAACAACCAATTTAAACGTAGAAATAGTAATTTAAAGGTACTTACCATTATCGTTAAAAGATTATTTATATTGTTATCCATATTTTTATAAGTTAAAACACACATAACCACCTTATTTTCTTAAGTAACACCTTGTTGTCTTTCTTATATGTAGTTTCGTTAATTTCACCCTTTGCTATACATGTTATTTTATTACAGTTTTCTTTTATAGCAATAAACTTAATATTTTTATTATCATATCAATCTTTTATTTGTCTATATTTACTTGTAGGAGTTATTTCTTTAAGCCTTAACATTAATAGTTTACTTTTATGGAAGCAACAACTTATATCTACCGAAGAGCCTGAGATTTTACATTTAATTAAGCTTTTTAATTTAGTTTCATGCGATCCGACTAGTTGGCAATTTAGAACACAGATAGAGCAGTTTGAGGAGTTATATAAAGGCGCCCATCTTTTAATTTCAAAATTAATATTTTTTGAACTCGTTCATTATATTTATTATCACCTCAGCGATTTATCATTTGCCAGCTCAACGAGAGGCAATGTAACACTTCATTTGACGCAACAACGTGGAGGCCAGATTGCTTCTTTTAAATAACTCGACTACAACATAAATTAGGACAAATAATTGCTTCATTCAAAATTATTTTACATATATAATTTAGACGAAAGGTGTATGTTATTACTGTAGTTGTGTGTAGAATTGTGTACCTATTTTTCCTATTGTTCAGCTGATTTTTACCTACAATTCTTCACATCCCAGACTTTGAAGGAGTTACGGATATAGTAAAGGTTAGTGAAGGGGAAATATCACCTTGTATGTACGTTGTTTTATTTAACTTTTGTCCACTTATATTATTACTGTGTCTCGAATATTGTTTATACATATTTAAATCATAAATTTCTTCTTATCAACTATTCATTATAATAATTCTATTAACAATTAAAGAAAAATATCAATATAAACTCTTTGCATAATATTAATTCAATCAATATTAATATGGACACCAGACACAGGACAAAAGCAGTAAAGGACACTACAGAAGAAGACAGGGCTGAACAGGGAGACATTCCGGTTGCACAAACGTCTACAGCTGAAGAGGTAAGTTCACCAGATAACAGCCAGGTGATGATGAACATGCTACAGACACTAATGACACAAATAAATGATTTAAAACAAGATAACAAAGACTTAAAACATGACTTAACAAATAAATTAGACATTAACAACGAGAATTTAAAAAGGGACAATATTGAATTAAAACAAGACATAACTAATCTGAGTACTGACTTATCGGCAAAATTAGAGGCTAACACGAAAAAAATTAATGAAAGATTTGAACTCAATAATGCTCATATAGACAACAAATTAAGTGCTTTCAAGGTAGATTTAGAGGGTAAAATAGCTGAGATTTCTACAGCTCAGAAAAAGATGGAGAAGAACAAGCTGAAATACTTAATAAAACTAGATGAAACCGTTAATTTACTAAATTCACAATGGACAAAACGATTAGGTACAACCAACAAGTTGGAATATAATTGCAATAAACAGACTAATAAAATAGATTCCAGAAATGCCGATCAAAAACAAACTATTACTAATATATTTAACATACAAAAGGAGGTACAGGATAAGGAGACAAATAACAATAGACACCATAACAACAATAAAGAGGCAACGAAAATAATACAAAAGCCCAATGTAAACAAACTGCGTAGATACCAAGTTAAAAATAATTTATACAATCAATTTCAAATAAATGACAAAGCATACCAGAGTTTCTTAATAAACAATGAAAGGGAATATAATAATTTTAACATAGAGAAGACGGGGATTAATAACATTAATTTTAATTTATCCAATATCAAAATCAAGAATATTAATCATAATTATGCAATCAACTTAATACAAACTAACAAAATTAACATACAAAACACCACTTTAATTTCACCAAATTTAACTATACCCGATAATATGATAACTAACTTAATAAATAAAGAAGGCATGATAAACAATTCAATGATATACGAATACTTAAATCATAACAATTTTCTTCATAATTTATACAGTATAAAAATCAATACCAATATACACTTTTACACCAAAATTATAACTACATACACACTAATTAACAAAAACTTACATATGTCACAAGGAAGAGGCAACAGGATATTTTTACACAGGGATAACAGCATCAATATCTTTAAAACAGTTCGTCGAAAATTAACTATTTAAATAAATACGATGACAGAATATCGACATTCTAAAAAACACGATGATGAACAAAGCAGAATACGGGGATACGAGTTATAATTACACTTATATTAAACATAAATAAACAGATGATAAACACAATTTAATAAGAAAAAGAAAGAACACATGATAAAACCATAATACAACAAATGAACATATAACAAGTTATATAATTAATAAATAAAATTAAAGAGAAAACAAACATAGCTGGAGCTAAAATACAAATACTAATTACCAATAATTAAGAGATACAATACTCTGTGAGAAAAAAGGTAACACCACATATTCAGATGGTTAAAACAAGCTTACAAAAGAACAATTATTTAAAATAATATTGGTACTATCAATCGAATTATTTAAAAGGGGAACATCTTTACTTATAAACATGCTAATTTAAAAAAAAAATAAAATGAAAGTTTGAACGTATTATTATTGAAAAAGAGAGAGCATAATTGAAAATAAATAATAAAGGAGTGTAGATATGACATAAGAGGGACTAGGTAAAGATTTTAAAGGTTGAAGGTATTAATACATATGATAGGGGTGTATAGAATTATATAAAAATAAATGAATTATTATAATTATTATGAAAATATTAAAATATAGACAAAAGTGTCTTCTTATAAGGTAGAATATATATGTTAAAAGGAGTGGTATTTTTATGATTAGAGAATAGAATGTGAATGTAACGTCTTGTATGTATGAGGAGAGAATTATTTATTATGAAAGCTAAAGCTTATATCAGTATATCAATTATAATAAAAGATTAAGAATAACCAGTCATTAATAGAATTATAAAGCATGTACCATCAATGAAAGATATAAATAAAATAACCCCAATGATAATACTACGAACAAATACCTGAATATTTAATGTAATTAGTACAAGAAGTAAATAATACAAATTTGAAACCACAGAAAACAGCCCATTATCACAATTGAATATAAATACAGTCATAAAAATTTTTTAGAATTGTTTAAAAGTATGTTATAGCTCGTAAATTAAAAGATTATAATAACAATAACTAATAAATTATACAAAAACTATAAATATAAACAAAGACAACATTACTATTAAGATAAATAACAATTAAGTAAACTAAAACTTATACTAAAAAAGGAACAAGAAACTAAAGATTTAAAAGATCATATGTACAATTAAAAAAAAAAGAGGAATTTAATAGTGCAATTAAACATTTCTTGAATATTAGTTATATAAAATAGAAGAAGTTATTCCTGTTAATAGATAAATACATTTTTATAATCATTACTCATTATTCTTAAATTCGTTGACACATATAATAAGATTAGTATAGCAAGGTTGTTATTTTCCATTTCATGTATCTAGTTAGGGAAAAGAATATCCTCATTTGTACATTCAGACATCTTTTCCACGGGGATAATGTTGTGATGCAAGACACACCCATTGAGCTGCATCTGAAATGGGAAAAATAAGATATACAAAGTAAGAAAAGGGTAATAAAAGGTTATGTAAGTGATATTATCAAGTATTAGTAGAGTCGAAGTGCATACGAATTTTAATAACGATAATATTATTTTCTTTAATTTCTATATTTATATTTCTTTCCTTAATTTCTTTTTTATTATTTCTTATTCAAATTTCAAATATTAGCGCGAAAAACACATATTCAAATTCATATGCATTTTTAATTTATATCCACGCTAGTAAGCCACGCCTACAAATTGACATCTGGCAAATGTAAATATTTATCGTGCGCAGTACTCAATTTGTAACATTAAGTTTTACATTAACCTAACTTGTTAATTTATTAAATAATTTTTAAAATCTGTAAGAATAGTAATATTAGTCAAATTCCATCTATGTAAAAATGTTAATAAGGTAAAACATCGAGACTTTTTGGCATCATTAGATAGCGAAGTTTGGTAAAACAAACAGACGCTATCGGCATCATCATCTTTTGAAATTTATAAAATAGTAGACGCATTTTTTTTGACCGATCCTTAGAAATTCTTATATATCTTTAATTAAAATCGTTAATATAGTAAAAAGTAATTAAAAGTATCCTGACTTTAAATAAACACGATCGACAAGAGAAATTCTTCAAGAAATTTCGATTTTTAACGTATTTACGTACAACAAAGCGTCATAGACGTAATTTCACGATAATCGCAAGAAATTCTAAAGAAATATTGTCAAGAAACAGTCACCGAACATCTACGGAATTGATTATCGTTCATCTACATCGATACGTGTAATCCAACAGCTAGATAAGAACGCAGGGATAAATTAGGCATCAGGGACCAAGACCGAAGAAAATCTTCGAAAGCGTCATTGGAAACAGCCACCCACGCCGTCAACAATTCGAACAGCAATCGGACTTTTTCGATCGCCGAGAATCATCCCATTTGATGCGTACGTTCTACAAAATAAACATCAGGATTATTATAATCACAGGTTACAGATAAAACGTATTTATTTTTAAAAAATTTTTAATTCTTTAAACTTATAAACGAATAAAATTCTCGATTTTGTTTACCTAACCTAAACGTCCTATACTTGTATTAAAATTTAATAAACAACCAATTTAAACGTAGAAATAGTAATTTAAAGGTACTTACCATTATCGTTAAAAGATTATTTATATTGTTATCCATATTTTTATAAGTTAAAACACACATAACCACCTTATTTTCTTAAGTAACACCTTGTTGTCTTTCTTATATGTAGTTTCGTTAATTTCACCCTTTGCTATACATGTTATTTTATTACAGTTTTCTTTTATAGCAATAAACTTAATATTTTTATTATCATATCAATCTTTTATTTGTCTATATTTACTTGTAGGAGTTATTTCTTTAAGCCTTAACATTAATAGTTTACTTTTATGGAAGCAACAACTTATATCTACCGAAGAGCCTGAGATTTTACATTTAATTAAGCTTTTTAATTTAGTTTCATGCGATCCGACTAGTTGGCAATTTAGAACACAGATAGAGCAGTTTGAGGAGTTATATAAAGGCGCCCATCTTTTAATTTCAAAATTAATATTTTTTGAACTCGTTCATTATATTTATTATCACCTCAGCGATTTATCATTTGCCAGCTCAACGAGAGGCAATGTATCACTTCAATATATATATATATATATATATATATAACTTTATTTAGCAACTGCTATGTACATGCACAATAAATTTTGAAAATATAAATCATGAAAGTTAGAACAACAGAAGACTTAAACTGAAAGTTTTCCCTAACAAATTCTATTACAAGGATCTTAAATCTATCCAAACTACCACTGGATTTCATGTGCGTACGTAAGCTATTAAACAGTTTCTGTCCGTTAACAAACACATTCTTGGTTGTTTGCACTCTATTATAGTTTTCAATATAATAATCGTTGGTATTTCTGGTTCCGTAGTTGTGAATTTGATCGACCGTTGTCAATTTGCCACTTAAGTAAGGAAGCATTATTCCAATTTTAATTTTATAGGTGAAAACCATTGTCTTATATACTATCTATTGTTTTACACTTAATAAATTTAAAGTTTCTAGCATTATATTAATTGGAGTATATCTGTTACATTTTAATACTATTTGCAAAGCCTTATTCTGTAGTTTTTGGAGTTGCTGCATCTCATTCCTATTTATACTAAATAAAATGGCAGAGCAAAAATCAAAATGTGGTGTTATTAAAGATTTAAACAACAACAGTCGGGCATACAGTGACAAATTATGACTAAATCTATTTAAGAAAAATATCTTTTTGTAAATTTTATTTGATAGGTATTGACCGTGAGTTTTGAAATTAGTATTCAATATTACCCCCAAATATTTCATATTCTCAACTCTGTCTATTTTATTGGAGTCCATATACAAATCTATATCATTAAAATTCAATGTAGAAATCTTATATTTAGTACCAATTATCATGAACTTAGTTTTACTGAAATTCATTGCCATATTATTCTCACATACCCATTTATACAATTTATTTATTTGGACGGTCATGCTATCCGCCAGCTCCCTAATATCATAACCAACTATATAGATCATTCTGTAGTCAGCAAACATACATATTTCGCAATTATAGACCGCATTAATGTACAGAATAAACAATAGTGGACCTAACACTGTTTCCTGGGGCACTCCGTATTTTGTAATAATCTTATCAGACATCTCATTTTTATATTTGACTAATTGATATCTATTACTTAGGTACAATTCAAACCATTCTAATTCTAACCCAGATATTCCCATTTTATTTAATTTACACAACAACAAGGCTCTGTCAACAGTCTCAAAAGCCCTCTTAAAGTCTAAGAATACAGTCAAAACAAACTTGCCTTTATCAATTACTTTCGCCCACGCATCGCAAATACTAAGCACAACCGTTTTACACGATTGATATTTTCTGAACCCCGACTGATTCGACTCAATTAGAGAATTTTTTTCACAATGTTCCATTAATTGGACTTTTACACACGTTTTCAAAACTTTTTCATATGAAATTGCAATTTATAATTTACAATTAGACTAATATATTCAAAAAGAAACTTACAGCTAGCTTTTTGAATATATTAGTTATGTATTGCAATTTTATAGCATCTCCTGATGATATTATTAATAAATGACTTCACGAAATATTGAGAATGAACAGTTAAGTTTTAATGTAAACAGAAATATTAGTGAATTTATATTAATACGGTTTCTATAATTATATATATATATATATATATATATATATATATATTTTAATAAAATGTTTATTAGCTTATGGAAAGCACGTATATTAATTCGTCACATTTCTATTATTGCTATATATATGAAATTTCTTAGAAGGTGGAGGACTATGTTCATATTTAGGGTTAATTGTGTTTCCTTTTGATCAAATTTATATTGAATATTTTCTAACATGAAGTGTCAAGTCTATCATTAAATTTTAAAAGTATATGACTTTGCTATGTATTTTCCAAAATAATTGGACAATACAAATTTAGTTAATTTTAGATACATTTGTTAATATTTGTTAATGTAAAAGGTTATATAAGAAGGGAAAATTATTTGTGAATCAAGTTATAATATTAATCAAATATCAAAATTATATTTGAAGTGTCAAAATATTTTGGAAATTTTGTATAACTAAAGCTCCTAATGATTTTCAAAAGAGGAAAAGCTTTTGGGTCGCTATGGTTTCTTATTTATAAAATTAAGAGAGAATTTTTAAATTTTGAATAGAGCAGATGTGTTGTTACTTAAGGGAATGTTATTAAAATATTTAATACGAGTAAATTGTCTACTATGGCTTAAAAATAATCTTACATGTATATTATAAAATATTATTAATTAAATGGTTCTGCGATTCTACTAAAACTGGAATTTTTTAAGAACGTAATTACGATTTAAGCAGAGGCTCTCCAAGATACATTGCTTAAAAAGGTGGATATTCACCTTTTTGTTTTTATTATTTATTTATGTTCATATGCAATATTATGAGCAATTTAATAATTTCACATTTATTTTGTGAGGATACCATAATTCGTTAACAAATTAACCTTAACGGAATAATCTGAGCTGAAGAGGAAAGTTGATGGACTAATATAGGAGCCTTACTTCCAAAGAGCAAGTTTATCCATTGATTGAAGGACACAGTTCACCTTTTAATTTACTAGAGGAGTCAACGTCTAGGATATATGTTTGGTTCGAGACCAGTTTTCAAGTATCGAAGAATATTCCAGTTAGTACGACCAGAAATTCGGGACTGATCGCAGGAACTAAGACTAATCAGTTATAAACAGTAAAGATATGAAGAAAGTATCGAACTAAAATTGTTTTTCGTGTATTATTAAAAAAATTCATATATAAATATAAATTAATATAAATAGACCTACCTTATTAGATCAAAGAGCTATTATTTAACATCGTATCCTTGTAAATAAAAAAGCAATATAAAATTTTAAAGCGTGATTTTATTTGCCAAAGCTTTAGTTTATGATATCCCATATATTATATCCATGTTGAAATTTACATATATTTTCCCACCTAAAAAGAAATCTATATATATAACCTATAAATATTATAAATTATGTTTCAATAAGAATAGATAAAACATTGATTGTACTTAATAACTTGTTATCAAGCCAAATATTGAAATCAAATAGATAAGAAATACTTAATAAACAGAGTTTAAGATACTAAAACAAGTTGTTTATGTGTACGATAAGTTAATAAAATATAACCAAACTAACCTACATTAATCAAGATATATACAATTAACTTACCTTTCTTGCCAAATAAGAATTTTCACGATTCTTGAGATATTTAGAGAGCTCATGTTCATTATTTCTATTAAATTCATTAATCACCAGCTACTATTCAAATTAAGTTATTATTATGGTTCTACAAGTTTTATGATCGTTAACTTCGAACGTTTTCCATCTATTATTGATTCTGCGCAGAATTATATATATTAATGCGCGCATAAAATCGAATTCAAATTTCATTTTATATCTTCAAAGTTAAACGTTTTACCTTTAAAACTTTCTTCAATAGGCATTAAAGAGATAAATAGATCGAATTTAAGGATTATATAAATAGAGAACGTTAATATACGGCTGATTCATTTTCGGCCCTCACCATGGGGATCTCTCTTATTATTGTAGATAGAGTATAGTTTTAAATTTGGCAAAATTGTTAAATTTTGTGTTTGTTATAAATCCCTAAAGAAAATAGACTTGTGACAAATGACGTTCGTTATTTAAAAAAAAAAAACGCGAAAACCCCATTTTCTTCTTTTACCTGTAGCACCGACATTTGGCCTTGTAGAGAAAAATAAAAACACGTCCTTGTGGCCATTTCTAAACCTCTATCCAGTGGTGTACTCTAAATTTTTATACAACGTTTCGTTTCCTTCTGTCCATCATCAATTATCTAATTTCTTATAGTGTAATAACGCAATGCAGTTGTGTGTATGCAAACATTCTAAATGAGGCCACAGCCTCGTTCCCGTAATGCAAATGTAACGTGTGTTACAAATACGTCCTCGCTAACGCGAGTTGTTTGCAAACACAAACTACATGTCAGGGTTTGTATTATATTCCCTAAGTAGTACGAGGATCATCTGATGTATATATAACGAGAGTAATGCAAGGGACAGACATTCACATTCACGACAGACATTCACATTCACACATTCAGTCTACATACTAGTTAGTAAGAATGTATATAATTGTTATCCAATTTATAAGTGTTATGTATTAAATTATATGTTACCCGAACTTTGTGTATCATTTAACGGGACAACGATATCTGCGTGAAGGCTCAACGATGTAGCCCTCAGGACCAGGCTAACATCACGTGGCGTCCTGCCACGAACGTGCACAAACGGCACTAATATCACATGGCGATCCTACCTATCCACACCACTAGATGGCTCTGCCAGCCATCTAAGGCCGAAAAAGACCAAGTGGAAATTTGGAACGAACCAGGAAAAAAAAACCTACAGCTTAGCAGGTCAAAACCAAGAAAATGGGCAAGTACGCAACAAGGAACGGAGGAAATCATCTCCAAGAGCGAACAGAAGCTCCACACGGAAAGAAGAAACGCAGGTATTCCTTTAGAGTAAATTTAAACAAAGACAAATATTACGGTGTATAAAAATAAAGTGCAAGACGTTCATATCTATAAACTACATACATTTCGCGAGTGAAAATGTTTATTTGTATTATAAGAGACAATAATATTGATTTAATGCATACATACCATGTTATTGATGCCTACTTACGCAAAAATGCAAAAGTTGCAAAGCGCGTACCATACGTTTCTTTATGTAAAGGTCAAGTTTATTTAAAAATTAATATGTACTACGTAACTTAGAGATGTTACATTTCGGCCGTACACTTCGCAATTTTGTTAGTAACGCAAAAGTTTAAATATATTTTTTGTTTAGAAGGCGCATATGTATATATATATACACATATATCGCAAAAATATGTTATATTTTTTAATAAATTTAATTACGTGCATAAAAAATGCATGCGTTGTACATTTTTAATAAGCGCCATACAAGAAGGTTATATTTCAGATAGTTTACAAACAAACGTATAAACAATAACTTGCATATTTAAACTAATCGCGAGTAAATAAACATCGAATTCAAATTGAATATGTGTAGTTTAGTAATACACGAAGTCAAGGTCACTGATAAAATGCAACACAATGTTTATTTTATAAACGACGATACGTAGGAAATATTGTTGACATATTCAAAAAAAGTTTCTCGCTAACAAAAGAAAATAATATCGAATTAATAAAAGAAACCAATATACGAGGAGTAGTATATTAATTTTATTGGTAAAAATTCCGAAATTTTTGTAACAAATGCCTTAGAAGTTGATTCCAATGCCATAATGGTTAGTAACGGGACGATTCGATAGCATCCTAATCACGTCTGGAGCCCTATAAGACGACAGAGACCTATCGATTGTACCTTTACGACACCAACTACAGTGCAACCTACAGGACAGATCATCCTAGAGTTGTGGACTTGGCGAAAACGTTAACCAACCGAATCAGACGAACTTCTAAAATAGAAGAAAGGCAAAGAGACTCCAATTCGCCCCTAGGTCGTGACGAAGCAAGCATGCGCTTCCAGGAAAGAGTCCTGCACGACAAAAAACTCTCTCAGAATTTTTTTTTTAGAGATTGCAGTTATAACAAAAGTGTGTTTTGTTAACTGGTCTCAAGTTTTTCTATATTGAAGAAAAGGCTTACAGCATAAGGGAAGTTCCGCTGTACAAGCACCCTTACTGTAGTCAGAATAAGCTTCACAGGATAGTTCTGCGCAGGAACATGACAGACACGAAATATGTGCTGTCCAGGGAAATACACGAAAGAGTGATTTCCAGAATAATTTTTTCCATGGAGGAAAATAGATAGAAAAACGGAGAGTCGATTTATTTTAAAGTATGGTTGGTAAGGGAGCATAAGAATTGGGAGCAAACGATCATGCACAAGAATTGAAACCAAAAGATCAAGCATGAGGAATCGGAAAACAAGAACCAAACGCGAAAAACAAGAAAGACAAGAATGGCAAACTGCGAAACAAGGCAATTATTCTTTATAAGTTGCTCATAATATAGAAATAAAATACTAAAAAGCGAACAAACTAACAAGGTTGAGACAGTGTACAAAGGCCCGATTATTATCCATTAACGATTATTATCAATTAATTATTATTACCAATTAATTATTATTATCAATTAATTATTATTATCAATTAACGATTATTATCAATTAATTATTATTATCAATTAACGATTATTATCAATTAACAGTTTTTATTAGGATATTTATCATTTTAAGATTTATATTATATATCTATTCGTTAAATATTTATTATTATTGTATATAGATTAAGACTATCCATCATTTTACCGTGTATTTATTATAATGTGATACTCGATAACAACTTCATTTTAGAATTTTAGTTATCATAAGTTTTAGCAAATTTATTATTTAAGTATTAATATTGTAAATGTATAATCCCAAACAGTGTTCACCATATTATAGGAATAAGAAAGGTATAGATTTTAATGTAAGAAAAACAAACACCTCAGCGTTATTTTTCTTAACCCCAGGAAGGGTGGTGTAATAACGCAATGCAGTTGCGTGTATGCAAACATTCTAAATGAGGCCACAGCCTCGTTCCCGTAATGCAAATGTAACGTGTGTTACAAATACGTCCTCGCTAACGCGAGTTGTTTGCAAACACAAACTACATGTCAGGGTTTGTATTATATTCCCTAAGTAGTACGAGGATCATCTGATGTATATATAACGAGAGTAATGCAAGGGACAGACATTCACATTCACGACAGACATTCACATTCACACATTCAGTCTACATACTAGTTAGTAAGAATGTATATAATTGTTATCCAATTTATAAGTGTTATGTATTAAATTATATGTTACCCGAACTTTGTGTATCATTTAACGGGACAACGATATCTGCGTGAAGGCTCAACGATGTAGCCCTCAGGACCAGGCTAACATCACGTGGCGTCCTGCCACGAACGTGCACAAACGGCACTAATATCACAATAGGCGCCATATTGGATTTAGACATCTTCAGAAAGAGTTCTTTTTTCTGATTTCAACCATGTACCACATGCTGACTATAGTTTTTGACATTAGATTTTATTTGAAAGAATAAATTATAAGATTAAATAAGGTAGCCTTTGGAATTTCAATCTGTCAAACATTTCATTTATTGTTCATTAATAATACAAAAATGTCATACACTAACGAAGAGAAACGAGATATGATAAGTATTTTTTATTCTTCGAAACGAAATTCAACAGTAGCGAGTACAAGATAACAAAAACATTAATAAAAATACATATAAAAGTAAACAATAAACAATTACAGTAAATGTTCAATTATCTGGCCATCTTCGGTAATGCACAATTGGGCACGCCTTCTGGCATTTTGTACTGCCCTTTGTATATTTCTTCTAGGAACTGCATCGAAGGCATTCTGAAGTCTGTCTCGTAATTCTTCAATGTTTTGTGGCGCATCTACTTTATAAATATTATTTTTAACATATCCCCATAAAAAAAAATCTAGCGGACTTAAATCAGGTGATCTCGCAGGCCATTCAACAACTCCCCTATTTCCAATCCAACGGTTTGCAAACTCTTGATTTAAGAAATTTCTAACAACAGCTGCATTGTGTGCTGGTGCGCCATCTTGTTGCCACCATAAATATTGTAATTGATTTAATGGGATATTGTCGTCAAGATAGTCAGATACGTATGTACGTAAAATGTTTAAATATCTTTCTCCATTTAAATGTTCTTCATACATAACTGGTCCTAAGAGACGATTTGCCAAAATACCCATTCAAACGTTTATTCCAAAACGATGTTGTGGTCATCTAGCCCTGTTTTGTCGGGGATTTTGTACTGCCTAATAGTGATCTGTATTTCTGTTGGACATTCCAGAATTTGTAAATTTTCTTTCATCTGACCAGATGATTTTGCTTAAAAAATTTTCGTCATTTTCTATCCTTCCCATTAACCAATTAAAATATTCTAGCCTTCTCAAATTATCTCCAGGCAGTAAAGAGTTACTAACATGGATCCTGTATGGTTTAAACCTACTTTTATGTAAAGTTCTCCAAACTCTGGACTGGCACAAATTTAATTCTGACGCTACTTCGCGTGTAGAAATTGATGGATTATTATTTATCTATAAAAATACAACATTAACATGAAATTTGAAAACACGCTTTTAATTTACCATTTGTAAAATATCTTGTCGATTTTCATTTAAATTCCTGTTGTCTTGACCATTACGCAGCTTAGTAAACGATCCATTCTCGACCAAATTTCTGTCGAGATCTAGAAAAATGGTACGATGAGGCTGTTGTCGTTCTAGATATAATTGTAGATATCTTGTACTCGCTACTGTTGAATTTCGGTTCGATACACGGTTAAATACTTATCATATCTCGTTTCTCTTCGTTAGTGTATGACATTTTTGTATTATTAATGAACAATAAATGAAATGTTTGACAGATTGAAATTCCATGGCTACCTTATTTAATCTTATAATTTATTCTTTCAAATAAAACCTAATGTCAAAAACTTTAGTCAGCATGTCGTACATGGTGGAAATCAGAAAAAAAAGCTCTTTCTGAAGATGTCTAAGTCCAATGTGGCGCCTATAAGAAATTAGATAGTTGATGATGTCCAGAAAGAAACGAAACGTCGTATAAAAAATTTAGAGTACACCACTGGATAGAGGTTTAGAAATGGCCACAAGGATGTGTTTTTATTTTTTCTCTACAAGGCCAAATTTCGGTGCTACAGGTAAAAGAAGAAAATGGGGTTTTCGCGTTTTCTTTTTTAATAACGAAGGTCATTTGTCACAGGTCTATTTTCTTTACGGATTTATAACAAACACAAAATTTAACAACTTTGCCAAATTTAAACCTATACTCTATCTCCAATAATAATCGAGATCCCCATGGTGAGGGCCGAAAATGAATCAGCCTGTATACTATATAAGTTCTAAGTGGTTATTCAAATTTCAAATTAAATTTATTCAACTAAACAATTTGGATTTTAATTATTACTATTTACTTTTGATAATTCTAATTCTCTTTATTTTGGCTAGTCCCAACTTGTGGCTGCTAATTCACTATATTTTAACGGTCCAACGTGGAGCATTTATTTATCATATACTTAATTAAATACCAGTTGCTCTCTCAGCGCAAACAATTACACTTTAATATACACACTGTATATACGCATATCGTCGGTTCAATAGAATACACTATCTGTTATTTATTTGCCCCGAAACTTTTAAGGGCAACAGAAAAATCCTTTTATCGATGTATATTATTCTACCGGTTACGTACTTTCAGATTTTTCAAAGGTGAAACTCTAATAACGGATTTTGTTTTGAAAAAGTTCCGTTTTCGGTTCCATCGTAATATGTACGACTTGGGTACTCTCCGTGATCCATGATCCTCTCATGTATAAAATAACAGGCAGACTACCTTCCATTATGTCGTTCAAAGAAAATATTTGTAAAGAAGAGTGAAATGGGTTTGAAAGATAGGAAAGTTACTTAAGAAATGAATTCATTATTTATAATTTTTGTTCAAGGCAATAATAGTATTCTCTTTAGTAGTAAGTCAATAATAAATAGTATGCGCCATCTAACTGAAAAAAATCACTACACCCTGCAATTTATAATAAATTCAGTAGTGAAATAAATAATGTATCTCAGATGGGCGATGTGTATTAAATTTTTAAGGAAGCGAAATAAAATATTTAGTGTTTTTTAATGAAGAAGCTTTATTTTGTATCATGCCGCACTACATTTGTGTTTGTTATTGAGTACTAGATAATTTTCAACGGCATAGTGAAAAGCAAAAAGAACATAAGACTACTAAAGAGGTCATACTAGAATACCGGGTAGGTAATTAAATTATGTATAATGTATAGAATCCACTGTTGGCTCTTGGTGAAACATAATGAATAATTTACTAAAGAAAACACTCGGTATGTTTGTTTCACAAAATATATTTATTTAATCTCTAACATATTGCAGTGGATTTTTCCCTGCAGAAGAAATCAAGGAAGATATATAAGACATTATATTTTGTTATATTTTTGTATATTGTATTCTTAGGCGATTAATGTAAAAATGTAAAATTTTAGGTGATAATTTATTAGTATATGAATTTGATCCATGACTGTAGATTGTCCAGGCCTAGTTTGATGTTCGAAGTCCGCGCCAACCTGGAAGTCATACTAGTACTGTGATATATATATTCATCGCTATCTTGAGTTGTTTATGTTAGGTGGGGATGTGATGGCGTTTCCTGGAACTTGATTTTAGAGATTTCTGAGTGCTTTCTGAGATAGGTTGTGTTTTTATTGATATTGAACAAGACTTAATTTTGTTTAATATATATATATATTTTGGATAATTCATATTGTTTGATTGGTGATTCTTATGTGTTTAAAATTCATTTGACGCAGTTTTACGAGTCTTTTAAACTTGTAATTGATTTAATTTAAAAGACCTATCTGAAGAAAAAAATCTCTCGTGTTGTGTATTCGATACATTAATTAATGTAGGTACTATTTGATTACTATAATTTAAGTATTGAAAAGAGCTCTATTATTTAATTATTGTAGATTTTGTAAACTTTTTTATAATCAGAAAGATATCTAGAAAATTTGTCAGACTGTTTTTGTTGAGTATAGTTTTTATTTATATAAATATTGTAATACGTTAGAAGGTGGGGAATCTGTTGTGTATTGTCATGTTAGGTGTACGCATGACTGTAAGATTTTGATTTTGCGCGTAAGATAGATAAATTTCTATTTTGACGTTTGAGTTTGGGGTTATTGTTATTGTTGACATCTGATAAATTTTGTTGATATTATTATCTCAAATCTTTGTTCGCGGTTATTCAATCAGAGGTTTTTTTTACAACTTGCATCTTCATATGGTATCTAAGTTTTTTTTATCCTCGTAACTGTGTATTTGTCAGTTCAACTTTATACTTTGTAAAGTTGATTTTTTTTTCTTTTTTTTTTTAATAAAAATGTAAAGGGGGAAATGCTTGTATAATTTGTCTTATATCCTTTATTATTTTACTTCCATTACACGTATCGGAGAGGATACCCCTGCAGTACAAGAGCTCAAGGAAGGTAACCCGACTGAAGATAGCTGGCAGAATAAGTTGCTGTGTGAATTCAAAGTTAATAAGCAATTAAAAAAGCACAATTCACAGCAATATGTTCCGCCTTTTCAGGCATTATCAAGGAGTTATTTTTAAAAACTCAAATAGAAAGTACACTTCCACCACTATTTATAAGTTTTTAAGGGACTTTATTATGGCATCAATAGTCGGGGGTGTTGAAAAAATCCAGCTGCGTGTTTGTTACATGTCTATTAAGATTTATGGCTTTTTTAATTTCTAATATTTCGAGGAAGTCAAGTCTCTTTCCTTTATTGCAAGTATGTAAAAGTTTAAAATTACTGGTATTAACAAGTGTGTATTTTCAATGCAGTGTTCTGACTTATCACACAATTCTGTTTTTTCTTTATTATTAACTAAAATATTTCCTAGATTGACTTTATTCACTTAAATTATGTGCCATAATAAATACTCTACAGAGTTTTTTTGAATGTTTAGCATTGGGATCTCAGAAACTACTGGAGATAGAAAAACGCTTAAATGGGGAAAGATGCGCAGTTTTACGAGTTTGATTCAAAACTGCTTTTGTTTCTCCGATAACTTTCATGGCTTATTAGTAGAGACTGGAAAATATGCACTAAAAAGTTTGCCAAATATGCATGCAATATGCACTTAAAAAATTCCTAAATATGCACTTACAATATGCAATATGCACTTATCATGTGAATTTATTTATTATGTTTTAGGAAATTAAAATTCATTTGTCGTATTTACAAATTGTATATTTATTTATTACAATAAATTGTCGTATTTACAAATTATATATTTATTATTTCTTGCTATAGAGCTGAGGAACTGGGTACATAAATGGGTTTATCATCGACTTTGCAATTAGTTTTCAGGAATTCTTGAAATATCGGATTGTCCAATTTATGTAAAGGAATATTACAACCCACAAAAAGATTACACAAATCTTTGGAAAATGCTTCTTGTGGATTGTTCGAATTACTGAGAAAGCTTTCCTCCAAAAGTTGCTGCCGCAGTTTATTCAAATTTTCAGAAACCCTGTTCTGATGAAATGTTGTGTTCAAATGTTGCACTACTTGAAATTTCTTCTGGCAGGTAATCTGTGTAACAAATATATATTTTTAACATTCAGTTATAATAATTATTATTAATTACAATATTACTACAAAAACTAGAGAAATAAATTGTCTGGTTTTGTAAATTTCTCCAGTTGTTTAAATTTGATTGATTTTGATTATTTTGGTGTTTATGACAAAGAAATATTACAAAGATATATTAGCTTTAAAGAACATAAAATGAAACATATCTAATAATAATTTCTTATGAAATTGTTTCATTATATTTATGAACACAACAAAAATTCTCATAGTTGTAGAACTTGTTATTGACAAAATATTTCAAAATTCAACTTACCCTTTACGAATTAACAAACTATGAAGGAAATTATTTCTTTTTCTTATATTGATATTAGTCGTACGGTATAATATACCTGCATTAATATCTACATTTCTGAAAAGGATTTCTTACCTAAGTTCTAATTGCCCTGTAAACCGATTATCACTACAGTTAAATCCTATTTTTGGGAATATTAATGAGTCATTAATGCGAAGTTGAAGGAATGCTAATCCCTTCACGTTTACACAAACAAATTAAGTATCTTTAAATATCAGATTTTCTTATGACTCTTATGAAAATGGCGAATATATGCATAAATATGCAAAATAATTATGAAATATGCACGTGCATATGCAGTTATGATAAGGTTTCCAAATATGCATTATATGCATTAAAAAATGGTAAAAAACATATTCTGAGGGTGGAATATGGATAAGTACACAGTATAGAAGGAATATACCAAAAAACAACAAATATGCATTTTGCATAAAATCCAGTCTTTACTTATTACATATTCAAAGAAAGCTAAATTTTACGATTTTCTTTAAACATGCTTAGCATCGTTAATAGTAATTTTCGAGAAAAAGTGTTCAGACAAAAGTTTTAGATAATTTTACGCCAAATAAAACTATGTAGCTAATATTTTTTTTTCGTTCACCATTATCGAGTTATGACACAAACTTGTGTTTTTTTAAATGGCAACCATAGTTGGTTTTGACATCATTAAAAAGCTTATTTTTTGTTGATTACAATGATATAAGGTTTGATATGGTTATTTTAAAAAATAAAGAGGATATAGACATTTCTATGATTGTTCACTTTATAAGATAAAAACTAAAAAAAAAAAATGTTTGGTGTTTTATAATTCAAAAAATGAAAAATCTGAGTTACAATAGTGTTCGTTAGAGCAATCGAGATAAATATAATAACATTGCTTTCACGTTGAGTCACAGAAGTGAGAGCTGTTAATTTTTACTTTTAAGTCAAGTTAATTGTCAAACATTGACAATTAACTATTAATTAATTTAATTGTAACTTAACTATAAGCGGTGCAAACGGCCGTTAATCATATGTTTGCATTGGCTATGGAATTTTCTAACATAGAAAAGCGTGATATGGTTGAATGTTACATTCAGTGCCAGAAAAATTCTACTAGAGCTGCTGAAGTTTATTTTGAAAATTATTTTGATCGACGTCAGCCGTCGCTACCTACTTTTAAGAGATTATGGGATAATTTAGCAGACTATGGTTCGTTCGTTAAACCAAAATCACAAAAAGTGATGGATGAAGATAGAGAAATAAACATATTAGCAAGTGTCGCTCAGAATCCATCTACATCGACTCGACCAATTTCAACAGAAATGGGCTCCTCTCAACGCACTATTGTCAGAGTGTTGAAGAAGCATAAATTTCGTCCATACAAATTATCAGTATCACAAACTTTACATGAAGGTGATAACATCAGACGAATAGATTTTGTAGATGGTTTCAAGATCAGTGTCAAAACGATCCACACTTTTCAATGAAAATATTATGGACTGACGAATCTCGTTCCACAAATTGTTGAATGTTTAATAGGCACAATGAGCACATATGGTCTCAAGCAAATCCACTTCACGTTGAACATAGGAGACCACAAATTAAATTTAGGTTTAATGTTTGGTGTGGTGTTATAGGATCAACTGTTCTTCCTCCTTTTATTTTTGATGGATCACTAACTGGCAATCGTTATCTTAATTTTTTACAACAAGATTTCGAGGAAATGTTAGATAATTTAAATTTAAGAACCCGAGCAATGCTGCAATGGTTTCAACATGACGGAGCGCCTCCGCACAATCAACTGAATGTTAGATATTATTTAAATTTGAACTTCCCTAATCAATGGATAGGACGAAATGCACCCATTGAATGGCCGGCTAGATTCCCTGATTTATCAGTTTTGGATTTTTTCTTGTGGGGTGTACTAAAGGACACAGTATACAAAAGAACATATGAAACAATCGACGATTTAAGAGAAGCTGTCTTAGTTGCTTTTAATAACATCGATAGGCGTAAAGTCCGCATTGCTACAAATTCTGTTGTGAAGAGATGCAATTTGTGTACTAATAATAATGGAGGTATCTTTGAACATTAATAATGTTGTGTGCCCTTAATAAAAGTTCTTATAGTTTTCATTTTATTACTACATAAGATTTCAAAATAAGTTTTCGTTTGGTTTGTATTTTATCAGTTCGAAATTCAATTGTTTTCCATAAAAACCATAAAAATGTCTATATCCTCTTTATTTTTTAAAATATCCATATCAAAGCTTATATCATTGTAAAAAGCAAAAAATAAGCTCTTTAATGATGTCAAAACCAACTATGTTTTCCATTTAAAAAAACACAAATTTGTGTCATAACTCGATAATGGTGAACGAAAAAAAGTATTAGCTACATAGTTTTATTTGGCGTAAAATTATCTAAAACTTTTGTCGGAACACTTTTTCTCTAAAATTACTATTAACGATGCTAAGCATGTTTAAAGAAAATCGTAAAATTTAGTTTTCTTTGAATATCTAATAAGCCATGAAAGTTATCGGAGAAACAAAAGCAGTTTTAAATCAAACTCATAAAACTGCGCATCTTTCGCGATTTAAGCGTTTTTCTATCTCCAGTAGTTTCTGAGATCCCGATGCTAAACATTAAAAAAAACTCACCCTGTATATCTCACAGCAAAGAATTTCAATTATATCAATATAGGTACTGATTTCCGATAAACTTGCCGGTCATTACATCATTTACCGTGTCTGATAATAATAAAGATCTTGAATTAATTTCACGCTTGAAAGGGTTTACGTGGTGTATGGTTTTATATAAAAAAAACTATTGTAGACAGATTGATGCAACATTAATGCGAAAAAAACTTGTATATGCTTTCTTAATTATATATCCAATCTACCAAATACATATCGACAATATTAAATATGCCCGGCAACGTTTTCTTAAGTATAGAATGTGACCATAAAGTACAGCTGCAGTGAAATGGAGTCACAAAAGGATATTAGGTACATATTTATTATAATTAATTATTGTGTTTACACTTGCCGCTGAAGTTTAAATGTCATATAATTTACGTCTCTTACGAAATTTATTATTTAGTTCCAAATGAAAGAAGAGATGTTACAGAATACAACAATATCTAATTAGGTCGTAGGTCGATGCGTGTGTAACATTTGTCTCTACCCTTATAGAGAAATAGTGTGATATTATTTGATAACGAGAGAAATTTTTAATGTAAATGACTTAGTTGGTCTCTATACGGCGTAAGATTGAAACATATTTTGAGCACCAATGAAATATGAATTGAAATGGAATATAAATGTATTATGACATAAACACAGTTTATGGTGAGGCTATCGTAAGTCAAATTGTGAAATAATTTGTACATAAATTCTTTAAACTAAAGGTAATGTATAAACCTGTGTCTGACCACCGCTCACAGAGTTTAACGTCTGTATAAGCTGGTTATTTATTTTGGTTGGCGGCAGTTATATTGAAGCTTGTGTGTATTTTCTGAGTAGTTTATTTATTTAACAAAAAAAACACTTAAAACTAATTTATTAAAGAAAATTTCACAAATGAAACGAGTTAATGTTAAACTTAAAACTTAAATTCTTAAGTGTTTATAATGTGAAACAGTTATATTGTTGTTAAGATAATACTGTTAAGCCTCTTGTTGTTAATGAAAAATTCTGATTGATACTCTTTGATATAAATGGTATTATGAGACTGTATGTCTCTTGATATTAATATAATATTGTTGTCTTTTGCTGCTAGTGTGAGACTGTTATTGATACTATTTTGTACTCTCTGCAAGTAGCTAAAAATCAACCATTACCACTACAAACTATTACATAATTAAATGTGCGAAATATTGTACCTTGTATTGGTTGGCATTATAACGGGGAAATTTTCTAGGTGATCAATTAGTCGAAATCATACCTGCGGATAAAAATACCAAGGTTTCCGCTAAG
Organism: Melolontha melolontha; assembly: GCA_935421215.2. Classification (NCBI taxonomy): domain Eukaryota; kingdom Metazoa; phylum Arthropoda; class Insecta; order Coleoptera; family Scarabaeidae; genus Melolontha; species Melolontha melolontha. The sequence continues at coordinate 23,509,540 of OW285240.1, read as the reverse complement.
GTCTTAAAAATCTAGTCTTATTAATAAATAAATAATAAAATATCATTACTAATTAAGTATTAGTTGGTGTTTTAAATCTAAGTATGTAGTTTCGCATATATTTCACTGTTAGGTAATATAATTTATTGTACATATTTAGGAAACGTGAGCTTAAGAATAGGGGTTCAGGGGTTCATCGTCTATTGAACTTGATATTCACTGATAACCCTAGGCAATAAAACAAATTGTCTAAATTATAAAGTAATAAATTTGCAAATGTAAAAGGTGTCGCCTCTTAGAATCCAGATAAAGTTTTATAATTTTAATATGAAAATAAAATTTTATTATACAGTGGTTTAAGCTTGAAAATGAACGTTGAATATTTATGAAATTGGAAATGTTATTGTTGAATTCTTTCCAGTAGATTTATTTATATTTAACATATACCGTGAGTTTTTCTTATCTCTATACATTGCCTGTATTCAGTTTCAAAAAGAAAAAAGAAAATATTTGTCAGTACCGCACAAATTTTAAGACAAAAAAATTATGCGTAAATAATTCCATATAAAGAATTAAAAACCAGGTATCCATCTCATTACAAACGCTACACAAAGTTTTTTTGTTTTATTACGATTTTTGTTTTATTATAAGCATAATAATATTACTTTTAAAAGAAGTTAAACGTCCAAGCTATTTAATCTTAATCACATTGTAATTAATGCGGCATAAGTTTGTCGACATATTCGACGTAAAAGCTATTATTGATGGCCACAAAAAAAAACATAGTAATAAAAGCACCATATAAGTTTCGATATGAAAAAATCGACATTTAGTATTTTAATGAATAGGAACTTATACTAAACTTCAATTACAGCTGTATTTTGGTTAATATATAATAAAAAAAGATATGGACCGACTTTAATTACATTTTGGTCCCAAAAATTTGAAAATTTTTGATTCTTCAGATTCGCATAGTTTTGCCGCTATTCAGCGGTATTCTTGTATACATTTTTTTTCTTTCAATTTGACACAGCAGTATTGTGATATTTTTTGTAATTTGGTTAGTATGTTATAATGAAGCAATTCATATAATTATTATTATTAATATATGAAATAAAAGGTCAATTAAAGAAGAAAACAAGTTTTAAGTTATTTCTGTAATTTTAAAATGTCCTTTTTCTATTCTGTTTTCTAAGATTTTATATAATAGATGTAGTAGATGTGCCAACACGTGCGTACAGTATTTATAGAAAATGTATATTTGTCTATATTCTACTGATGAGCTATTTCAACTCATAAAGAATGTATTGCAAAAGTTTGAACGCTTTTGAAAAGATATCCAATATATCTCGAAACTTTATACGATGACCAACTTCTGCAGAAGTCAAAATCTCGTTGACTTAACATTACATCAGCACACGGCTTTCACACGCAAAACTATTAAGAAAGACTCTGTTTCCTACCACATTCAGTGCTATTATTTTGATTTCCGATCACATACGAAGTTAAGGATATATGAACATATATATATGTATATATATATATATATATATATATATATATATATATATATACAATTGAAACGAAATTATCGACCGTGATATAATATAAAAAATTAATTTAAATTCGGGTAAGCGGTCTGTCAATTAAAAAATTCCTTTATTAAATAACCCTATATTTCGTAACAGAATTTGTTACTTCTTCTGGGGAAACTACAAGATTAATGAGAAAAATAACAAAAAATAAATAAGAGTATAAAACAGTAGTAAAAATACTTACAAAATGTAGAGTTGAAAAATAATAAAATTGATGTACAAAAAATAAAAATGATTTGATTTAAAAAATACAGTAACTATAGAAACAAGCCTTCAGAACTTTTAAAAAACATGTATATGTAAAAGTTAAAACATGAAAAATAAAAAAAATATAATGCAATATAAATTTAACAAAATATGGACCAAATCACAAAACGATTTAAGATGGTCAACTAACAGTCAAACCCATTATATTAAAATAAATTATACTAAGACCATTAGTATCAGATCTATAAGTTATGTTATTTGTGTCTCTGTTAATGTGGACCATTCCTAAAAAGATTCTTTTTTTAAGGTTATTTTCAACGTCTAAGATCTTAGCGTCAACAAAATTGAAAGTATGGTCACGATCAAGTGCATGGTCCACCAATGCACAAGATCTCTTACCAATACAGACATCACTTTTATGCTGAGTGTTTTTTTTTTTTTAATAATATCGTAATAGACTAAAGTCAGCTTTTAAAAAACATTTTAATATAGTTAAGAGTTTGCATTTAAAGAAATTTAATAATTTAATTAATGATTTTTCTAGCAGTGTTTGTCTCTTTGTTGTTAACAAAAAATGGTTTAAGAATGTGTCAGCTGTTGTCATTCCGACAGATATTTCTGACTTTCTGTCACTGGGGCCTAAGTTTGCGATTCCCGTTGTTGGGCAAGATGTTGATATTAAACGTTTCATTGCTGATGTTGAGGATGTATTAGATGCCGTACCTGAGACGTCAAGAAATTCAATAAGGTGTAAAGTCGCTAACGATGTCACAAATTTCATACATAATTCACACATTCGAGTTCATTCACCTTTCAGAAACTTATTTAATAGAACTAAATCCTTCCTAAGATCCAATCCAAATTTATACATATTACAAGCTGATAAAGGTAATTGCACAGTAGCTATGGATAAGACAGAATATTTAACTAAAACAGAAAATTTACTTTAAGACAATTTTATTTATAAACCCCTACACAAAGATCCCACTGTTAGCATACAAAAATTATACAATGAACTGTTAAAAAGGATACATTCTAGTGGACAATGTCAAGTGACATAACTAAATCTTTGACAATTTATAACGCAACCCATCCGAAACTTTACTCACTACCGAAAATTCATAAACCTGACATTCCAGTTCGACCAATCATTTGTTCCATAAATTCTATAACATATAACCCCTCAAAATTTCTTAGCAAAATTTTAAAGATCGCGTTTGATACAGACAATACATACAATATCAAAGACACGTTTTCATTTGTTAATCAGATACAAGGTCTCACACTTCCCAACAATTATGTGTTGATTTTGTTTGATGTTATATCGCTTTCTACGAATATACCTTTACAACTAATGACAGATGTCATAACTAGTAAGTGGCACATAATCGATCCATACACTGACATATCTAAATCAAATTTTAATCTCTTTTATATTTAACAACACATATTTTTCGTTTATTGGGAAATTCTGTAGTCAAATATTTGGAACTCCTATGGGTTCGCCCATCAGCCCAATTTTAGCTCAGATAGTTATGGATCAGTTGTTGGAGAGTGTGATAGCTAAGTTACCATTTCCATTACCGTTCTTGTACAAGTATGTTGATGACATGGCTTGCTCTGTTCCACAAGATAAAATAGATCTAAAATTAAAAATTTTTAATAGCTACAACAAACATTTACATTTTACTGTGGAAAAAGAAAATAACAATAGCGTGCCCTTCTTGGACGTTTTACGAATTCGTGACGATAATAATTGTATCATTTTGAATTGGTATAGAAAACAAACTTCATCTGATCGGTTCATTAATTATCACTCTCATCATCCTCTCAATCAGAAGTATAACACCATTATAGGTATGAGAAACCGAATATCACATATTTGTCATGAAACCTTTCTAAATGACAATCTAAAAGAACTTTTCAACATCTTCGTCAACAATGGCTATCCTAAACACATACTTAATAAATTGATATTTAGCTCAAACTTTTTTGATGGCCCTACTGAGGACATTTCTGCAGACAGTGTGATTTACAAAAAAATCCCATACATTGGTGGTCTTACTCATACAATTGTATCACATTTTAAACAATTTAATACATTAAAATAGCTAAATACAACACCCATGCCTTGAAGAAGTTGTATAGTAAGATCAAAAACATAACACCTTTCTTTTTTAATAGTCATGTTGTCTGCAGGATAGCATGTTCGGATTGTTGTGGCGTTTATATAGGTCAGATGTCACAGTGGCTAAAATAGTGCATCACTCAGCATAAAAGTGATGTCCGTATTGGAAAGAGATCTTGTGCATTGGTGGACCATGCACTTGATTGTGACCATACTTTCAACTTTGTTGACGTTAAGATCTTAGACTTTGAAAATAACCTTAAAAAAGAACCTTTTTAGAAATGGTCCACATTAACAGAGGCACAAAAATCATAAATTATAGATCTGATACTAATGGTCTTAGTATAATTTATTTTAATATAATGGGTTTGACTGTTAGTTGACCATCTTAAATCGTTTTGTTATTTGGTCCATATTTTGTTAAATTTATATTGCACTGTTTTTTTTATTTTTTATGTTTTGACTTTTACATATACATGTTTTTTAAAAGTTCTTAAGGCGTTTCTATAGTTACTGTATTTTTTAAATCTAATCAATTTTATTTTTTGTATGTCAATTTTATTATTTTTCAACTCTACATTTTGTCAAGGGAATACAAAATATAAATGACAGAACATATATTCTGTCATTTATATTTTGTATTCCCTTGAGAAAGGCATCATTGCCGAAACATGTAGGCTTGTTTTAAATATATATGCTTTGAAGTAATGAACCAGACCTTTAATCGCCGATTTATTAAGTTTACCTTATATATATATATATATATATATATATATATATATATATATATATATATATATATACATTTATATATATATATATATATATATATATATATGCGCGTGTGTATGAAACGATTAACTGTATTATTTCGTTAAGTTTTCTAATGCGGAAAATGCTTTCGTTCCATCTCTTTTCCCTCCACATTGACAATGTTCCGGCGCTCCTAGATTTGTGCATTAATGGGCTATAATGAAGACAATGGAAGATCCGTGACTCGCTTTCGAAAAAGGTTTCCATCGGACTAACCGACGACTTGTTCATTAACCGCGTTAACACAATTGAATCTTGCTGTGAGGTCGCCAACTTCTCAGCGGTAACTTTCGGACTTTTCTCCAGGAATAATTGCGACGGCAACGACGACGCTGAACTCGTATAATTGGTTAGTTGCCAGGAATACCACCCATCTAATTAAGGCTCGAATGCTTTTTTACTTTATATAGTGAAAATATTCTAATTTCACGCATGCTTCGAATATGAGAAAAACACAAATTTAACAAGAAGTGTTGGGAGTACATGTCATAAACATTATATTAACCGCAATGGTTAAAAATATATACGCGATTGACATTAAATTAGTTAAAACGTAATTTGGAGTAAAGGTTTTTAGACCAGGACAGTTAATTATTGGTTCAGTTTAATTTGTGATGTCATTATTCAGCAAAACTTAATTTATGATATTATGAATGTGTTCAAAGTAAGTGCCTTTAGAAAAATCTTCAATCTACAATCTACAACCTACAGCTACAAACTTTAAATATTTTCACTTTAGAGTTGAAAGTATTTAAATAGTTATTTGACGAAGGAGATACTTGAAACTTCATTATAACGCTAAGAAATAAGTAATTAAACTTCTAGTTTCAAAAATTCTTTTATTGTAAATACCACTACAATATTGTTTCGCCATACAATGGCTTCATCAGGTGGATGAAATACTGAATATGTACAATATAAGTTTGAAAATTTATGTGAAAATTATTGGGGAAATGGTGGTGGAAAAATTTTTACAATCTCAAATTTAGTAGAGGGGAGTTGTTTAAATCTAGTTGGTCATTTAAAGCTAATCCTAAACTATTGTATCTATTAATTTCTAAGTTTTCTAACAGGTTAAGTTTGTACTTTTTTCTTGAATGTGTAAAATTTTGAAATCTATATTAAATCTATTATTATATCTATACAATGACTTGTGAAAGTTGAATCTGTTTTCTTTTTTTATGGCTTCTCTCGTGTTCTTTCATCCTAATTTTGAATGTCCTTCCCGTTTGTCCTATGTATAGCTTATTACAATCTTCGCATGTTAACTTATTTACAACAGAGTTTGATTCTTTGTCTATTTTATCTTTGCTGTTTTTAATAATGTTCTGTATAGTATTGTCTGCTTTAAATGATATATGTTCGTTATTAAGTTTTTTAAGGAAAGTACCGATTTTTTCCGAAATTTTTCCTTAGTAAGTGATTGAATTATAGGAATTCATTATCTTGTATTTTAATTTTGGATAAATTAAGGAAAGGGTTTTAGATTTTTGTTGGCTATTTAGGATGTTATTGACAATATTTATAGAGTAACCATTGTTTAATGCTATTGTGCATATTCTATTTAGTTCAAGGTCGACATTACTTTTACTCATAGGTACATGAATTAATCTATATACCATTGATTGGTATGCTGATATTTTGTGTGTTATAGGATGAAAAGAATTAGCGTGTATTGTGGTATCTGTATGTGTTGGTTTATGGTATATAGCGAACTCGTGTTTATTAGTTTTGTGTGATATGGTTAAATCTAGAAAATTAATGCTTTTATTTATTTCTGTTTCTATAGTAAAATTTATTTTGGGGTGAATAGTGTTGATATAGACGATTCAAATAGACAATTAAAAACTTTACATAATTATATCAACACTATTCACCCCAAAATAAATTTTACTATAGAAACAGAAATAAATAAAAGCATTAATTTTCTAGATTTAACCATATCACACAAAACTAATAAACACGAGTTCGCTATATACCATAAACCAACACATACAGATACCACAATACACGCTAATTCTTTTTATCCTATAACACACAAATTATCAGTATACCAATCAATGGTATATAGATTAATTCATGTACCCATGAGTAAAAGTAATTTCGACCATGAACTAAATAGAATGTACACAATAGCATTAAACATTGGTTACTCTATAAATATTGTCAATAACATCCTAAATAGCCAACAAAAATCTGAAACCCTTTCTTTGGTTTATCCAAAATTAAAATACAAGATAATTAATTCCTATAATTCAATCACTTACTTATGAAAAATTTCGGAAAAAATTGGTACTTTCATTAAAAAACTTAATAACGAACATATATCATTTAAAACAGACAATACTATACAGAACATTATTAAGAACAACAAAGATAAAATAGACAAAGGATCAAACTCTGGTGTATATAAGATAACATGCGAAGATTGTAATAAGGTATACATAGGACAAACGGGGAGGACATTCAAAATTAGGATGAAAGAACACGAGAGAAACCATAAAAAAAAGAAAACAGATTCAACTTTCGCAAGTCATTGTATAGATATCAATCATAGATTTAATATAGATTTCAAAATTTTACACATTCAAGAAAAAAGTAAAAAACTTAACCTGTTAGAAAACTTAGAAATTAATAGATACAATAGTTTAGGATTAGCTTTAAATGACCAACTAGATTTAAACAACTCCCCTCTACTAAATTTAAGATTGTAAAAAATTTTCCACCACCATTTCCCCAATAATTTTCACATAAATATTCAAACTTGTATTGTACATATTCAGTATTTAATCCACCTGATGAAGCCATTGTATGGCGAAACAATATTGTAGTGGTATTTACAATAAAATAGTTTTTGAAACTAGAAATTTAATTACTTATTTCTTAGTGTTGAAAGTATTTTATTAAACGTTTTTCTAATGCATTGACCATAATAAATTTTTATCAATCAGAGTTGCATAATATATTAATATGTAATAAACGCCAGACCTACCAAAAGGTGTAGGGCATTTTAGCAGTTATATCTTATTTTTTTCTGTCGCGTGAACAAATACGACCCCATCATTTTGATATCTGTTTATCTTTTAAATTTTATCCAAGTAGTTTTTTTCTAAAAATTACAGCTGAATCACCCTACCACATTTTGCTGAATCTACAACGTTTTTTTTTTGTTTTTGTGCTTTTGTTTGTCATACGTTCCTGATTGTTTCTTTATTATTCATTCAGTATAAGTAACGAAACAATTTGAACTGATTCTGTAAACTAGTTCTGGTCCTAGCACTGCACGCACAATATTATCACCCATTTTGTCTCTACTGTTTATTCCCTTAATTTTTTTTAGATATTTAATATTAGTAAATCTGTTTTTAGTCTATTAAATAGAATCTATGATTTGCTACCGTATACTAGAGTTGGTTTCAATATCTTCCCCATAATTTCGTTTACATTATGATTACTTCTCAATCTATCCATAAAGTTTTTGCTTCCCTTACCAATGATCATCATCTTTGTTTTGTATTTATTTTTATATTTCCTTTACTTAATTTTTCTTCCAATATTTAGATATTTTCTTAGAGGTCGGGCACTTTTGGCGAACAAAGTCAGATCGTCAACTGAAGCACATGCACCTGATCCCACTGACTTTAGCTTTTTTTTAATCCATCCGGACATTTCTAACTTTTCCTTGGGTTTTGTTAATAACATCATCCACAACAGTAATAAATAATTTTGGACTCATTACTCTATTTCGCCTCAAGCCTTCACTAACCTGGAATGTGATTCCGATTACATATTATTCTTTATGACTTAGCACCTACTGTCATCATATAAACCTTCAATTCATTTTATTATATAATTGATTGAGGTCTCGCTAGGCATTTGGTGAAACATATTAAATGATAAAGGTAAAAGAAAATTCACACTTGGTTATTTGTTTCACTGAAATTTTATTACAAAATACACTTGGACAAATTTGTTTCGAACTTCACAGTTCATTCTCAACTGAACAAGAATCGTTTTCTTAAAATAAGAATAGATTATTTAAGTAAAGTGGGAGTAACATTTTGAATAATATACCGGAGTTATGTATTATGGGGGTTTTCCTAGTAATTAACGAGAAACGGCCTTAATAACAGGGGAGATTACGAACTCTGTTTGTTCATTTACTATATTTAATGATTTGTTTATCGCTTTAGATATTTCCATGATTTCTAAAAGGTCTAATCGTTTACTTTTATTTGCAGAGTGTAAAATTTCAAAATTATTTAATGATATCATGTGCTGTTCCTTTATACAATGCTCGGAAATACCTGAACATTTCTTGGAATACAAGATTGCTTTCCTATGTTCTTCTATTCGTGTGCGAAAGCATCTTAGTTTGACCTATGTAGAAAACATCACAGTCTAAACAATTTAATTTATAAACGCCACATTTATCTGCTTTTTGGATTATATCCTTATTATTTGTCCAAAGTTTACCTAGATTTAATTTATTTACTATTATAGTTTTTATGCCTAGATTAACTAATCTATTATTAATTTTATTCGTGGTCTTTCCTATGTAATTTATTAAGCGATAATTACTTGGTTCTAATTGGGGGGCTGCATAAAAGAATTTATTAGTGTGTTTATGTTTTTTTCTTTGTAATATGTCTATTAATGATATCTGGATTGTATCCGTTGTTCAGGGCTAAACATTTCAAGACTGCAACTTCTTTATCAAAATTTGGTTTTGAAAGGGGAACGGATATTAATCTATGTATGAAACTGTTGAAAGAGGACAACTTAATACTATCGGGTTGTTTGCTATCTGCAGATATGAGGGTATCAGTGTATGTGTGTTTTCTGTAAATACTATAACCTAATTTGCCATTTAATTTTGTTAATGTAAGGTCCAAAAAATTTAAACTGTTATCTATTTCTTTTTCTATAGTAAATTGTATTTTTTGATTGATTTCATTTAAACGATTGAAGAATAAATCTAATTGCCTGTCAGTACCGGTCCACGCACATAACACATCATCCACATATCTATACCAACTGTGTATACAATAATTAACAACTGGGATTTTAGAACAAAACAGATCTTCAAATTTTGACATAAATATTTCTGCTAATAAACACGACATGGGAGAACCCATAGCTAAACCGTCTTTTTGTTTGTAGTATACATTATTAAATTTAAAATAATTTTGTTGTATGCAAATATTCAAGATATTTCGTAGTTCTATTTTACTGTCGCCTGTCAGCGTACTATTTGCTATAATATTTTTTCTAAAATCCCAGTTGTTAATTGTATACACAGTTGGTATAGATATGTGGATGATGTGTTATGTGCGTGGACCGGTACTGACAGGCAATTAGATTTATTCTTCAATCGTTTAAATGAAATCAATCAAAAAATACAATTTACTATAGAAAAAGAAATAGATAACAGTTTAAATTTTTTGGACCTTACATTAACAAAATTAAATGGCAAATTAGGTTATAGTATTTACAGAAAACACACATACACTGATACCCTCATATCTGCAGATAGCAAACAACCCGATAGTATTAAGTTGTCCTCTTTCAACAGTTTCATACATAGATTAATATCCGTTCCCCTTTCAAAACCAAATTTTGATAAAGAAGTTGCAGTCTTGAAATGTTTAGCCCTGAACAACGGATACAGTCCTGATATCATTAATAGACATATTACAAAGAAAAAACATAAACACACTAATAAATTCTTTTATGCAGCCCCCCCAATTAGAACCAAGTAATTATCGCTTAATAAATTACATAGGAAAGACCACGAATAAAATTAATAATAGATTAGTTAATCTAGGCATAAAAACTATAATAGTAAATAAATTAAATCTAGGTAAACTTTGGACAAATAATAAGGGTATAATCCAAAAAGCAGATAAATGTGGCGTTTATAAATTAAATTGTTTAGACTGTGATGCTTTCTACATAGGTCAAACTAAGATGCTTTCGCACACGAATAGAAGAACAATCTTCAGAAGGAAAGCAATCTTGTATTCCAAGAAATGTTCAGGTATTTCCGAGCATTGTATAAAGGAACAGCACATGATATCATTAAATAATTTTGAAATTTTACACTCTGCAAATAAAAGTAAACGATTAGACCTTTTAGAAATCATGGAAATATCTAAAGCGATAAACAAATCATTAAATATAGTAAATGAACAAACAGAGTTCGTAATCTCCCCTGTTATTAAGGCCGTTTCTCGTTAATTACTAGGAAAACCCCAATAATACATAACTCCGGTATATTAATCAAAATGTTACTCCCACTTTACTTAAATAATCTATTCTTATTTTAAGAAAACGTTTCTTGTTCAGTTGAGAATGAACTGTGAAGTCGAAACAAATTTGTCCAAGCGTATTTTGTAATAAAATTTCAGTGAAACAAATAACCAAGTGTGAATTTTCTTTTACCTTTATCATTTTATTAATTCAATATCGTGAGCTTTCCCATATTTTTTCTAGATAAATTGAGGCATACTTCTATATTCTTCAGTTTAGTTGTTCCTATTGGTTTTCCGCGATATTTTGTATTCTTCCTTGTAGTATTTCTTCATACATTTTTACAATTTAATTATTCATTGAAGTAGACATAAATAAAATTTAAAGTTATATTTCCTAAAAATGTTTTTTTAACGTCGAGCCATTAAATTTCTCCAATATTGGTCTTCCATTTGTGTAAGAAAGAGGCCAACAACTTATTTGGTGGTAGTCGCATCACCCACAACCTAAATATATTGGTGTAACGTTAGACCGGTCTCTGACATTCAAGCAGCTATAAAACTTGTCAAAAGGTGAAGATCCGCAATAACATATTACATAAACTTGCCAGAATTCATGGAGCGTGAATGGAGAGACATTGCGTACGGCAGACATTGCACTGACTTACGCTCCTGTTGAATACTGTGCTGTTGTGTGGTATCGAAGCTCTCACACCAACCTAGTAGATATTCAACTTAACGATAATGAGGATTGTCACCGATACTGCTAAATACACACCTAGTCACTGGTTACCGATTTTTGCCAACATTGCCCCGCCGGATCTCAGTCGTCTCATCGCAGCACAGAATGAATAGGCTAAGATTTCTAACAACATTGATCTAATACACGATGATTTGGAGAGCGTCACCAGGCCCCCAGGACTGAAATCTAGGAGACCGAGTTGACTGGATACGGAAGTTCAGAATAGCTTCAATGTGAATGATTGTTGGATAGCCCTCCTTGAACAACACCCTGAATTGAGGAATAGATATTTAATTTCTAATCATTCAACACCTATGCCGAGTGTAAACCACACACATAGGCGTTGGTCTCAATTAAATAGTTTCGCACATGGGTCAAGGTCAACAGTTTTAACGCTAACTCAATGCTGTATAAATGGAAACTAGCAGATACTAGCTTGTGTGATTTCGGAAATATGGTACAAACTATAACCCACATAGTAAACAACTGCCCCAGAAGAAGTCCCGCTTGTGTCATCCACGAGTTCAGTAAGACAACTCCTGCAACTCCGGACTGGTTGAAAAATTTAGATGTTAGAATATAAATTAATTTCTTCATCGCCCTTTTTTGTCATAAAAGTGATTTATACCCTAATATCTAAATTTCGATTTCGCTTCTCATACGAAATAAATAAATAAATTTACCTTTCAATTCCTTACTATTCATTATAATTTGTTGAAAAATTTAACTATAAAGTCGCGGATACCGATTAACTATTGATCAACTGAATATCCTTATTTGTTTTTAAAAATATTTATATACAATTTCCTTAAATAAAATTTTTCTTAAAATGTTTGTAAAAATCAGAATAATTGCGTCAAACCCCACCAGTTTTGTATAATACAAAGGTATTTTTAATAATATAAAATATTATTAAAAATCTGGTGTGAAGAACACAAATACACTTTCGCTATTAATATTTTTTGTGAACGTGTCCGAACATATCCCTCCCCAGAGACGCAGATACGTATTTCGCCTTTCTACAGGCTCATCGGTACGCCCCTGCTGGAGAAAGGATATCTTCAGACACATTCACAAAAAAAAACCGCATCGCCATATCACAGAAATTATCCAGACCGAGCGTAGAAGTAAATTCAGCGTTGCTTGTTGTCAGACAGCCGAAGTACCTCGCCCTGTCCACATAACCAATGCGAACCAACGACGCCCTTCCAAAGATGGCATAGCCGTCTCTCTAGAAACTGCATTTTGTTTGTGTCTTAACTCATACTACGGAGTAACCGCATGTGTAATGTATCAGAATAATTGAAACATACATGAGACCAGTTTTGTATAGTACAAAGGTATTTTTAATAATATAAAATATTATTAGTAATCTGGTGTGATAAGGCGATGTGGTTCTATTTTGTGAATATGTCTGAAGATATCCTTTCCGCAGCAGGGGCGTACCGATGAGCCTGTAGAAAGGCGAAATACCTATCTGCGTCTTCGGGGAGGTATTTGTTCGGACAGATTTTTAATAATATTTTATATTATTAAAAATACCTTTGTTTGTAAAAATATTAAAAAGAACAGTTTGTGGATAAAAAGTAAAAATAATTAATTTCTTTTATAACCGATTAAACTCAAAAGGTGACAAAAATTCCTAAGGAATACAAAATTTCGCATTAGCAATCATTTATTTTTAATATTTCAACATTTTTAACATAAATTTCATTTTCTGTTACCCTGTTAAAGTACTCATTTATTCAAAGCTGAGTATTTCTATTTTTAAATCCAAGTAATTTTAAAATAACAAATATTTATCTAGGAGAGTGATTTGCCCTTTAAATGCCCATTGGCCATTCTAAAGATATTCATTTTGCGCCGACCTCGATAGGCTACATTAAAAAAATCGAGTTTTCCCTTGTTATTTACATTAGTTTGATATATGAGGTGTAGTATTTTATTATTAAATTTAAGACAACTTAGTTTCTAGAATGTTGATTAATCAAAATAATTCCTTCTATTTCAATAAATATTTGCTAGTTTTAACTAACACGATCATAAACCTAATTTTTCCAAAAAAATTTAATCTTTTAAACTGATGAAGGTTTCAATAGAACCTTATCTCTATCTCGGTTAGGAAATTATTTTCACTTCAAAATGAAAAATAATATCTTGGGGTTAAGTCTGGTCAATATGTTACGTAGCAATTAACTTAATTAGGGGGCTTTTGCATTACAGTTTATGTCACATTATTACAATCCGACTTGTAAGATTTAAATGGGTTTATCCCAAGTTCTTTACCTGAAACAGTAGTCACTTCTGCAAATGAGATGTTGGCTTAAACGAAAAATAATAAAGTTCCCACGCCCGTCAGCTTGGACAAATTCTTAATACAAAATCACAGGATACAATATTCTGTAACAACATTGTGGGGAATTTGAAAACAAAATTGTTTTAAATATAGTACCATTGATAAACGCGGGTAATTCTGGAGTCACCAAAACTGCTACTGCGACAATAGTATTTAATGGCAACGAATACTTATAGGGAAGAAAAACGTTTCATTTTTTATTTAGATGTCACATGGTATGATAGCCACAACACCGTTAAAAAGGTTGGTGTGATGAATCAAACGTGTACAATTGATGTTCCTGCCTCAAGAGAAAAGCGAATTATTATAGCATATGCTGCTTCTGAAAATGGCAGCATTGGTGAACCACTATTACCAGGAAAAAACATAGAACCTTCCGGTCTGACGGCTGGATGTAAATTGAGCACTAACCTACCTGAAATTTTAATCTCGTTGGTAATTCGGGCACTAGCTAAAAATGTACTCGCAGAGGGTCTATGTAAACTGGGAACCGTATAAAGCAAACAAAAACAATAATATAAAAATAGTGTATTTCAAGTTGAAGTACAGCAAAAAGATAGAAAATAAAAAATATGTACTCATATGAAAACAATAATAAAAGCAAATACTTAATTATATAAAAACTATAATAAAAAAATTGTGTATTTGAAGTCATACTGATGAATAAAATGATATACACTTCACAAAGTGTAATCGTGATATTGTTCCATTATTTAGTTGTTCACACAGTTCATTTAGAGTTCTTAATTTTTATTTTGCGCGTGTGTCTTTAACTCTTGCTGGTGTGTGTACACTTTGAATTTTAACATAAGTGTCTATTTGAAATTCCTTAAGCTTTTCGATAAAAATATAAATAGATGGATGTGTTGAATCAAATGACTCATTTAGTTTGGAATGAAACGCTTCGCATGCGTTTGTGGTGTTAGTGATCGATGGAGTTGCAGTAGCCCACATATGTGGAGGAAAAGGAGCATCGTCTTCTATGTATGTCTCCAATAAATAATCTGCGTATTCATCAGCCTGTGCATGAGCAGGTTTTTCGGCAAACAAATCTAAGGCGAAACAATCGCCTACTTCCTCAGGATTCAAATACGTTAATCCAAATGTATATCGCAGCCATTTTCCTACTTCGGAATCTGTGTTCGTAAATTCTGCTGTTAAACCCAAACTTTGGATTTTCCTGAACCACGATTGGTGCAAATGGAAACGACAACCATAGATTTGTGCTGATGGCCATATAGCGCGAACCGGTCTGTGAATGCTTTTCTCAAAATCTACAAAAACTTCAACTGGTCGTAATATTGTAGAGTGACGTCGAAAGATTTCTTTTGTTAGCATTTCAAATAATGTTGCATACGTTTCACTGCGTTTATCAGGCAACAAACAAAACATCAATGGAATATATTGTCCATTATTAAGTCCGTGGATTGTAAATAATTGTAAAAAATATTTTCTACAATACGAAAATGTACCGTCCATGTACACTTTACGCATTCCACATAAACTTCTAACATTCGTTTCACAAGAAAACACTATGATATTGCTCACTGGACAGTTTATAAAAACGAAACTTTCATCCTTGCTTGTTTTAACATTAGCAGCTTCCACTATATCATGGACTTCTGTCTTATTTTGTGGTAACGGCCCAGGAAGAAATTTTCTCCTTGCATTGTACAAATTTCTTCGGATATAAGTGAAATATGTTATCGTAATTGTTCCCGGCAGTTCTTTAGCTAGTTCACAACGAATAATTTTCGCTGGTTTTTCGGATATATCATCAACGGCTTTCCGTGTACACGCATTTGAAATCACTTTTCGGTTTAATTTACTCTGATTCTATTCATGATTATGTTCTAGCTGGCTTCTGCTCACTAAATTTTCTGCACCAAGCGTAAACACTTTTGCGAACAATTTAAGGATATTTTTGTACAACGCCAAAACACTTCGCCACTCTTCAACACTTTCTGTTTTGAAAAGGTGTACTTGTTAACCACTAGCAAACATTTTCCGTTGTTACTGTCCACGAAAGAAACCTCCATAATTCTTAACAGTGTGCAACAAAACTCGAGACTGAGAAGCGGATCTAATTTCTTACTTTAAGCAAACGCCGCAAACAAGATAGAAATAACTAAATACACAAAGTAAATGTTTCCTTATATATAGAATATATTATAGCATAATACAATAGAGGCCCGCCCACAATAGATGTACAAATAAAAATACATTTGAAATAATCTATTTGGTCATTAGGAAATTCCCGCCCACAATAGATGTACAAATAAAAATACATTTGAAATAATCTATTTGGTCATTAGGAAATTCCTTAATTTATTAACGTCTAATTTCTTACTTTATGCTTTAAAGCGATCATTACCCGAACGGTACTGGTGCCTAGATTACCTGTAGGATTAAGCAATCCTTTTTGCAGGGCAGATAAATCCATATACTTGGTGCCCAGTTTACATCCGCCCGGTCTTACTTATCATGAAGATATGATAGCATAAGTTCAATAAAAAAATTTGTACCTCCATTACCTCCAAGAAGAATTATAGTAATGGATAATGCTCCTTGCTATTCAAGGTAGAGATTCAAAGTATCGAACTCATCTAGTACAAAATCAGAAATTCAATCTTTTCTAATAAAGTAAAATCTTTATTATGAAGAAAATTATACGGAGAAATACCTACTGGAAGTTCTTAATATTAGGACATCGGAAAGTGTACTGTACTGATAATAAGGCAACTATTGCGAGACACAATTTTGCGTCTACCTCCATATTATTGTATTTTCAATCGAATTGAAATGATTGGAGCCAGCTCAAAGAGAATTTTCGCCGCAACAATACAAATCATAAATTTAATGACGTTGTAATTGAAAAAAAAATTGTTTAATTGTTAATACATTATCGGAAAATTGGAGGATTTGCATTGATCACGTGATCAATATAGAAAATACATATTTAGTGTACGCGAACACAATTCAGGAGTTTATAATTCATTTAGATAATAGCGAGAGCACAAGTTATGATGAACCTCATGATTCTGACAATCAATATTTTAATTTAGTTATGATAGTAATAATAACTAATTGTTTCCGGAGTATTGTTTTAATTATATATATGTATTAATTAGAAATGAAACAGACATGCATTATACAAATCTGTATCTGTACACATGGACATACACACCGTATTTTCCAACATTTACTTCAGCCAAAGACACGTGTTTCTGTCACAACTATAAGACTTCTTCAGTTTGGCTGGTGAAGTAAAGTTTAATAAATTGGTATAGCAAACTTTGTCCTATTCGGTGGCGCCAGATAATATCTAGTGACTTCTGACGGACAAAAGACTCTATGCCGAAAGTAGCGATTTTTCTCTTAAGAAGAGAAAAAAAAATACGTATATAAGTGTAAGTCCATTAACACGATGACAGATGGCAACAAATATACCAAAAAATTCGTGTATATCAATACGTTAAGCACGTATTACGCACTTGTTACAAATGAAACCGTCATGCATTATACACGCCTGTATCTTTCCCATGGACACGCAGCTCGTATTTTCCAACGTTTACTTCTGCCAAAGACACTTGCTTCAGACACAACTATAAGACTTTGTAAGCGAAGTCTTAAAGTTACGACAGAAACACGTGTCTCTGGATAAATATTGGAAAATACGAAGTGTATGTCCATGTGTACAGATACAGGCGTGTATAATGCATGACGGTTTCATTTGTAACAAATGCATAATACGTGCTTAACGTATTGATATACTTAAACCTTTTTTGTATATTTACTGCCATCTGGCATCGTGTTAATGGACTTACACCTATATACGTATTTTCTTCCCTTCTGCACCGGCATAGCCGGTCAAGGGAAGGGTTGCCATTTTCGGCATAGTCTCTTTCGTCTGTCAGATGTC
Source organism: Melolontha melolontha (assembly GCA_935421215.2). Classification (NCBI taxonomy): domain Eukaryota; kingdom Metazoa; phylum Arthropoda; class Insecta; order Coleoptera; family Scarabaeidae; genus Melolontha; species Melolontha melolontha. Next base: position 23,491,547 of record OW285240.1, on the reverse strand, counting down.
ACTATATTCTATGGTGCTACCTGATAGGACAAAATTTGCTATACCTTATAGGCGATTTAAGCTTTAATTACTTCAATAGCTTACCTGATGACGCCTAATAGTAAATGGCAGAAACACGTGTCTTAAGCAGAAGTAAATGCTGGCAAATACGAGGTGTATTATCCATGTGTACAGTTACAGATGTGTATATTGCATGTCTGCTTCATTTGTATTAATGCTAATAGTGCTGAACTTTATACATTAGCTATGTGATAATATGCTTTGCATAAAATTGTCTCTCTTTGAAGCAAATGCGAGAAGAAAATTTTCACCGATTCTTTTAGTAAAAAGAACGCATGGATTTTTTTTTAATTTGCACTATTTTTCCTAATTTTTTGAAAAATTTCAATATTCAATTGACAGTATTTGTTAAATTAATTTAATCTTTTAAACAAGGGCTGCTTACAAGTACAAAACTTTATGAAATATTAATTACACCATACACTTGGCGTGTCTAATCACTGGGACTAGAATTAAGTTTATTATATAATGTATTGGTTCCGTATATTAAAATTTGAACCTTTATTACTATTAATACAATTATTGTTATTATTAATGTTAAAATTTTACTAATTTATGTTATTTTTTATTGTTGCAGGTAAGCATCGTAGAATTCTCAGGCGAAATTGGTAAGCCACTTACAATTATTCCTTATTTCAAAAAATAAATATATATATATAATCAGTAACCTTTTTACCCTAAGGTGTAAGGAGTATACTATAAAAAAATTTTACAAATCACTTAGGTGCACAAACTTTGTCCATTCTTTCTTGTTTTTCGTCATTACCACGCTTCTGTCCAGGGCTTATTTCTTTCCTTGAGAATTGTTGCAAGCTCTGCATTCCACGTCTTTCTTGGTCTTCCCCTTCCTCTTCCATTCTGAACTCTTGCTTCCCATACCCGTTTTACCTGCCTATTCCCAGCCATGCGGTTAAGGTGGCCAAACCACTTTAATTGGTTTTTCTTGATCATGTTGAGGACTGGTTCAATATTCAATTCTTCTCTAACCAATTGGTTTCTTATCCTGTCCCTCTGTGTTATACCTTTGACTGCTCTTAGATATTTCATATCTATTGCTTGTATTTTACTTTTTTGGGATTGGTTCAATACCCAGCTCTCACTTCTGTAAATTAACGTATGCCTAAAAATGGTTTTATACACTGTTACTTTGGTTTTCTCACTTATTTCTCTTTTCCTTATTAAAGGTTTGCTTAGACTATGATATATTTTCGACGCGCTACTTATTCTCTCTTTTACTTCATTGTCCATATTACCGTCTCTCTCCAGCACAGTTCCTAAGTACTTAAACTCGTCTACTTGTTCTATCTTTTCTTCGTTCAATTCTATATTAATTTTCTTATTTTCATTACCTATCATCATCACTTTTGTTTTGTTTATGTTAACTTTCAAGTTCTTTTCCATTAGTTCTTCTTGCCATATCTTTATATCTTTTTGTAGGTGCCTTTCCGTTGGTGCGCAGATCATTACGTCATCAGCGAAGGCACACCCGGATAGGCGGACCGGCATCATTGAGATACCCCACATGTACACCGCAGCTCCTCCGTGACACTGCCTTTATAACATCATCCATAACCAAACCAAATAGTGTTGGGCTCATGACCCCTCCTTGTCTCAGACCGTCGTTTATATTAAATATCTCCGATTGCATGTTATCTTTCCTGACGTAATTTTGGTTGTTGTGGTATAAACTTTGCATTGCCTTTATTAGTTTCCGGTTAACTTTTCTTCGTTCTAGACTTTCCCATATAGCCTTTTGTGATACTGTATCAAATGCCTTTTCCATGTCTAAGAATGCCGCATATAAATCTGTATTTTTTATTCTTGTTTTCTCTATTAACTGCTTTATCGTAAAAATATGGTCCCGTGCGCTTCTACCCTTCCTAAATCCACTTTGTGCTTCTGCCATTTGGCTTTCTGTTATTACCTTGAGCCTTTTCTCCAGGATAATCTCGTATATTTTGGACACAATACTTAGGAGCGTAATACCTCTGTAATTCGTACAGTCTTTGTTATCCCCTTTTTTTAAATATGGGTATTAATATTCCCACTTTCCAATCTTTGGGGACCCTACCTTCATTCCAAGCTCTGTTAAAGAGGTGTGTTATGCTGTCTATTCCTTGATTTCCTAAGCACTTTAGCATTTCTGGAGTAATTTTGTCATGTTCTGCTGATTTTCCATGCTTTATCTGCCTTATTGCTTCTATCACCTCTTCCCTCTGTATGCATTTTCCTTCTTCCCTGACTTGCGCGTAGTTTGCCCTTTCGTCTGTTGGACTAATGATTTGCTTCTCACCAGTGCTCAAAAGTTCCTGGAAATATTCTCTCCACCGTTCCATAATTAATACGTCTTCTGATATTATTCTATTATCTTTTGATTTTACCTGTTTTATAATCTGTTGCTTTCCTTTCCTTATATTTTTCAGTACTTTATAGAATAGCTTTTGATTTGATCGACTGTCTGTTTCCATTTTTCTTCCGAAATCCTCCCACGAATTATTCTTTACCTCTTGTACCAATTCCTTTACTTTTATTCTTTGTTGCTTGTATGTGGCATAGGCCTCCTCGGACTTGTTTCCGAGGTACCGATTCCATAAGGCTTTCTTGGATTTAATTTCTTCTTTTATTTCTTGATTCCACCACCTCGTTTGTTTCTTACTTTTGCTAACAATTGTCGTTCCGCAAGCCTTCCTAGCCGATGCTAAAATAATATTCTTTACAATATTCCACGATCGCTCCAATTCCAAAGTCCCCCACTCACCAGTCATTGTAAGTCTTGTTTCTACTTCTTCTCTAAATGTACCCGCTGTTTCCATTTCTTGTAACCTATATGATCTGATGACCTCATTCGCTTTCTTTGATATTCCTTTTCCCATTGCTGGCTTTTTCCTTCCGTTCTGTATCCTCAAAAATAAATAAATAAATAAATAAAAGTTGTTTTGTGCAAAATAGACCCATACATAAGAGAAGAATTTTAAATATATTTATAATTATGCAAAACGTACAATAATACAAAATATGTAGCTTATATAATAAAAATTTAATAGACAAATCTACTTAATCTAGGGTTTTTCAATAAGAGATATCCGGTATTTGGGGCTTGTATTTATCATGGGCAGCCATTAGTGATGTCGTAAAAGTCTCGGTACATTAGTATTTGTCACAGGCGCTGATACGAAGTAACGATTACCTATTTTAAAATGTAATCATTACGTTAGTATTTGAGTACGATTTGATTTCTTTCGGTACATAACGTTACGTTTGTATAGTTCATAAAGTACAAGTTTTCAGTTCAAGATCAAATTCGAAGCATACGATTCAAATCAGTACTGCAAAGTCAAATGAAGCAATGTATTCAATCACGGAAACAACTGTCTGTCATCATAAAATATAAACGTCATGTTTTGCAAATATTGTCAAAATTTTAGTGTTACTTGCAATATAACTAAAGAAAGCATATACATAACCTACATGTCAAAATAAAATGAGTAGAGTGGGAACATGAATAGTTCAAAAGTATTGTTTCTTTTCTAGTTTTGTATAAATATTTTCCACCCATTAAAACTATGCCGAAATTATTACATTAATATTCGAACAAATTATTTTAAATGATATTTATAATTATAAACTCACGATAATATTCGATCAAAAATTTATTTAAAAAGAAATATTTCAAGCCAGATATCAATAGTTAAATGCATAGGAATTGAAAAATATCATTAGTGTTAAAAAATGTTTGCATTATCAAGAATGACATACCTACCAAAATTATTTTCTTGCACTATATCTGGGCTAAGAAGATTGGGAATGTATTAATTCGATGTATAATTTAGATTTCTACTTAATTTATATATTATTTATATTTTAAATAAATTGAAATATATTGGAAAAGAATATAAAAGTTATGTTTGCAATTTTTTGAAAAAAAAATTAAAACCTTTTGAGAGTTGTCAATATATGTTTTCAAATTACATTTAAAATTATACATAAAAGAAAACATCTATGTAGTCTACATTTAATATTTTATAGTTCCTTAAGAAAATAATGGTATAATAATTCGTCTTGCAGATAATACAATCCAAATCCATATTATTCTTTATTAGATGAAAATAATAATTTAACAAACACATGAGGATTTTCTGATAACTACGTTTGATAGTTTTGCAAGTTAGTACACCACCAATAAGAAAAAACAAACTTCATTCAAATAAAACATTGCCACGAGATCATGTAATGTTTCGTTGAATCAGTGGCAGTAATTTCCTCGCTGCTTCAGCAAATGATACAAATTAATGGGTTTTATAGCAATATTAATGTAACCATATTAAACTTCTACAAAATATAAATACAAAAATATTTTGTCAAAATAAGATAGTTACCTAGTTTACTAGTAAGTTTCTGATTCTGACTCAGAACATGAGTCGTCTACATTAATTATTATTGGAACAATCTCTGCCCTATCAAGAAATTGCTCTCGCTCACGCCATTTTTTAATTAAATTTTTCGTATGCCTAACACAATTATATCAAGTAATTTCATCATCCTCATTTCTTTAAGTCTTTCATCTGATAACCATTTTTGCAATACTTGAATTATAATAATTTTTAACCTTAGCCCAAATCATTTCAATTGCGTTGAAGTCACAATGGTATGGGGGTAACCTTAAAACTTCATGTCCACTTTCTCTTATTATTTCATGTATAATAAATATCTTCTCTCCTTTATGATATTTTACTAATTGAATTAATTCATTCTTAGTCATTGCAGGTGAATAGCTTATATCTTTTTTTCTCAAACATTCCATAATTTCTGTTTTTTGGAGGAGGTATTTGGTTGTTTATTTTGAATAGCACTATGGTAAGGAGCATTATCCATTATTATAAGTGATGGTACCTAAGCTGATCATTTACCCATTGGAGTTCCCATTAACGTATTGATATACTCAAATTTCTTTGGTATATGTATTAAATATTGTTTTAAATGTTATTCGTATTTCTTGTATATTTTATGTTATTTTTATATAGTTTACTGTCATTTAAATGTGTAGTTGATGTGTATAAATATTTGATAACACCTACATATTATAACTTGATTAATTATTCGAAAATAAAACACTTGGCTTAGTTTCACAACTTCTTTAATTAGATACACTAACAATTGTTTCGGCTATTAGGCCATTATCAAAGAGCTATCTCAAACTAAAACTTACTCTACTTAAGGTGAACACATATACCTGTGTTCCTTATGGGTGGGAGAATGTGGGTAATTAATATTTAAGATTGTATCGATATAGGGGGTATTTATGAATTCTAATTGCGTGTTTGTGATCACTCGATTTTGTTTTTGGGCTTTTTTAATTTCAAAAATCTCTAATATATTTAACTTTATACTTTTTGCTACATTATGATTGAGGTTACAGCTCTTTATATCGGGTAAGTGGTTCTGGTCTATACAATGTTCCGCGAACCCTGTGTGTTGATTAACACTATATTTTATATCTCTAATATGTTCACTGTTCAGTTAACCGTTTATTAATACCTCTGCCACTCTGTCCGATATAAATCGCTTCACAATTCTGGCATTTTATGGAATATACTCCTGATTTTCCTAAGTTATCTATTTTATCTTTAGTATTATTCAACAATGTACCTAAATTTACTTTGTTTATCCACTCTATGTTAATGTTGAGTTTCTTTAGTAATTTGTTTATTTTCTGTGTTATGGGAGGGATATAAGTGATTACATGCCAACTAGGTTTCTTTAATTCATTTATTTCTGGGTATAACAATTTTTGAAGTATTTTCCTTTCTTTATGTTTTATCAAATTATCGATGATATCTGGGTTGTAGCCATTATTTGCTATTATTTTAATTGTGTTTATTTCATTATTAAAGGCTTCCTTATTTAGTAGTATACTTGATGCTCTATATATATAGCTATGGAAAGTTGACATTTTAATTTTTTGTGATTGATTTGTAGTATACTTGATGCTCTATATATATAGCTATGGAAAGTTGACATTTTAATTTTTTGTGATTGATTTGCGTTAGCGTGTAATATATTATCCGAAAATGTAGGTTTTCTATATATTTTATATACTAACTTGTTGTCTTTTTTGTGTATTGTAATATCTAGGAAATTCAATGTGCTTTTGTGTTCCTTTTCTATAGTATACTTCAAAAATTGTTATACCCAGAAATAAATGAATTAAAGAAACCTAGTTGGCATGTAATCACTTATATCCCTCCCATAACACAGAAAATAAACAAATTACTAAAGAAACTCAACATTAACATAGTGTAGATAAACAAAGTAAATTTAGGTACATTGTTGAATAATACTAAAGATAAAATAGATAACTTAGAGAAATCAGGAGTATATTCCATATAATGCCAGAATTGTGAAGCGATTTATATCGGACAGTGTGGCAGAGGTATTAATAAACGGTTAACTGAACATATTAGAGATATAAAATATAGTGTTAAACACATAGGGTTCGCGGAACATTGTATAGACCAGAACCACTTACCCGATATAAAGAGCTGTAACCTCATTCATAATGTAGTAAAAAGTAAAAAGTTAAATATATTAGAGATTTTTGAAATTAAAAAAGCCCAAAAACAAAATCGAGTGATCACAAACACGCAATTAGAATTCATAAATACCCCCTATATCGATACAATCTTAAATATCAATTACCCACATTCTTCCACCCATAAGGAACACAGGTATATATGTTAACCTTAAGTGGAGTAAGATTTAGTTTGAGATAGCTCTTTGATAATGGCCTAATAGCCGAAACAATTGTTAGTGTATCTAATTAAAGAAGTTGTGAAACTAAGCCAAGTGTTTTATTTTCGAATTATTAATCAAGTTATTACAAGAATGTTTCACCAAGAAATATCTGCGAAGTCAACCAATGAAAAAAAAAACCTACATATTAAATATAGAAATACTTAGTATGCTAAAAATGAGTTAAATTCGTCTCTGCAAGATAATTGTTACCGATCGATATTTCAGGCGGATCAGAAGGGTTTTATATACCTGTCCATTCTTCGTATAATAGACGGCTTGTCGATTGAATAAGTGGGGTTGCTATAATATGAAATGAACTATACATTGCAACAGAAAAGGCTTCTCCTCGTTTATCGTAGTTAGCGGTTGCTTCCAAATGTAACATATATTGGTAGAATAGTTTTTCATCATTCGATTAGAAGGAATAATTAATATACCGAGTGTTCTTCACAAAACCAGAATAATTTTACGTCGATAGAATAAAGATAGATCAAACTTTGCGACTTCGTCTTTATTTAATCTGTGAGTTATTTATTTTTTTTTTGAATGCGAAGAACACACTTAATCAATTCAGCTTGTGTCTCTGAGGAAGTTTACAGGGTACCAGTTATCCTCCTTTCTATTTCGGGTTTCGACATAAACATACCATAATAATACCGTAGTTCGCTTAATATGTCTACTAGATTTCTCGATGGTATATTTGAGTTACAGCATATTACAGTCCTTAAAACTGAAATTGTCACCTAAGCTTTTTATCCTGAGACTTATTTTCAAGTGACTCATTTTTACCGCAGAATTTCTGTATTTGTGTAACTAGAAACTAGTAGTCTCATTATAAACTCTGTTTATATTACGATTTGGATTCTTTATATTAATTTGTCTAAATGCACTTCCATACAATTAGTCGTGTGATTCAAAAAAAAATAGGTATATACAGGGTGCGGCAAAGCAATCAGGTGTCCTTTAATTCAGAAATAAAGAAAAATGAAATAAACAAAGAGCAAGATTTGTTATACTAAAATAAAGGCAATATAACGCCATTTTACATAAACAAACAGAAAGCTAATTTTTGAAAATAATCTCCGACAAATGGTGGCCATTTCGTTTCACATATTCTTGAGTCTTGCAGTCGTGCTGTGAAGTTTCGCATTATTTTTTGCAACAAGTCGTTGTATGTATGTATGTATAATCTGCACCCATTTACCATACATTGGTGTAGGGTATAATAAAAGTTAATGCGTTTCTCCGTGTGTTTGAATATATCTTCGCCATTCATCTCTGTCTCTGGCCAACCTCTTAGCCTGCAACCATGTTGTTTCTTTCTTTGCAAACAACTCCGCTATCACTCCATTCCAAGTCCTTCTGGGTCTGCCTCTTCTTCTGCGCTTCAGGTTTTTCGTCTTCCATACTCTCTTCGCTGGTCTTTCTTCATTCATACGTTGCATATGTCCCCACCAACTCATTTGGCGTTTCTCGATATATTGCATTAGTGAGTCTACTCCCAGTTCTTGTCTAATATCAATGTTCCTCATTCTATCTAGCTTAGTGACTCCTCTAACTCTTCGCAGATATTTCATCTCAAAGGCCTGTAAACTGCTTTTCTGTTTCTCGCTCAAGACCCACGACTCGCAACCATAAGTTAATATAGGTCTGCATATCGCTTTGTAAACTTTTATTTTGGTTTCTCTTGCTATTTCTGTTCTATTTGTGAATTTCTTGTTCATTGTGTGGAAGTTTAACGTTTTCTGTATTCTGTTATTAATTTCCGCTTCTTGTGTTCCTTTTATGTCTATGGTCACACCCAAGTAATCAAATGTTTGTACCTGTTCTATTTGTCCCTTCTATTTCTGTATTCGTGTTGTCTCCTTCTTCTCCTATTACCATCACTTTTGTTTTACTTTTGTTCATCTTCATTCCATTCTCCCTGAGTGTTGCGCTCCATATGTCTAAGTTCTTCTGCAAATCTTCCTCACTTTTAGCGATGATCACTATGTCATCCGCGAATACTCCTTCGGAAATGTCGACTCGTTGTAAATTTCTGTAACCCACTCTGAATGTTTTTGTTCTCTTCGTACATCCCTTTATTATATTGTCCATAAATATAATAAACAAGCAAGGGATTAAACTTCAACCCTGTCTCAATCCTGTGTGTGTTGTAAATGGCTCGGACTTCATATTGTTTCTAATAACCACGTTTACGTTATTACTATAGATCTTTTTCAGCATGCGTATTATCTTGCATTTTATTCCTCTTTCTTGTAGTATTTTCCAAACTATATGTCTAGGCACCGTATCGAAAGCCTTTTCCAAATCCACAAAAGCGGGATACATTTTTCGTTTCTCTTGTATTGCTCTTTGTGCTAATTGTTTTATCATAAATATGTGGTCCTGGGTGCTTCTACCACTTCGGAATCCACTCTGTGATTCGTGTAGTGAACTTTCTACAGTCAATCTAACTCTCATATCTATTATTTGTTCGAACATCTTCATAGTGGTACATAATAATGTCAAACCTCTGTAATCACTGCATTCTTTTTTGTCTCCTTTTTTATGTATGGGTACTATTTGTGCTACCTGCCAATCTTCTGGCAATTTTTCTTCGATCCAGATTTTATTAAATAATTTTAGCAATCATTCCGTTCCCTTCTGTCCCATACATTTAATCATTTCTGAAATTATTTTATCATATCCCGGTGCTTTGTCATTTCTCAGCTTTCTAATTACTGTCTGGATTTCCTCCATTGTTATTTTATCTTCTTCCTCTATTGCTGGTTCATTCTCTTCCACCTCTGTTAAGTCGCCTTGTGTATAGTTTCCATTCTCTAACATTTGTTCAAAGTATTCTTTCCATCTAGCTATTATATCTTCATCTTCTGTCAATATTTCTCCATTGTTGTTCTTTACAAAAAGTGCTTCTGACTTACTATCCTTTCTCAACGATTTTAGTGTTCTAAAAACAGTTTCTGATTTTCTTTGCTGTCTTTCTCCATCTTATCTCCAAACACTTTCCATTTGTCCCTTTTTGCTTTTATTACTAGTTCTTTAACCTTTCTTCTCTCTCTTTTATATATATCGTATTTTCCCGCTACTCCATCTGCTAAGTAATCTTTCCATGCCTGTTTTTTTATTTTCGCTTGCGCTGCTATTTCGTTGTTCCACCATGAGGTGTATTTTTTTGTTCCATTACTTACACTTACACCACATATTTGTTTAGTAGTATCTATCAGGGTAGATTTAAAGTAATTCCACAATTCTTCAACGCTACTGATTTCAGTTCCTTTAAAGCCATATGTTAATTTTGTTGTTAGTACGTGTTCATATTTTTTTGCTGTTTCTTTGTTCCGTAGTTTATATGACTTTAAAGTTGTGGACTTAATTTTATTTTGAAGTATGTGGTTAGTTTTCTCTGTTTCAGATATTTTCCTCACTAAATTTTGTTAATACTACATAGTGATCGCTCCTAATTTCCGGTCCTCTGTGTACCTTAGTATCTATGACTGTTTTTCGGTTGTTACTTTCAACTAGTACGTAGTCAATTATGGATTTCTCCTTTCTGCTTTTCACTTCTCTTGTGAACTTATTTATATCTTTGTGTTCGTAAAACGTATTAGTAATAATTAAACTATTCATTAGGCAGAATTCCAGCATCCGTACTCCATTGACTTCTCGTGATTTCCCCATGGTTGCCTATTACTCTGCTGTATATATCGTCTCTTAACCCCACTCTACTATTGAAATCACCCACTATATATATTTTTCCTTTTGTATTTTCTGTTGTTATTGTTAGATTATACCAGAACCTATCCTTATTCTCCTTTTTATCATCTTCGTTGGTCAAGTCGTTGTAAATGGCGGCAATTTCTCTGCAAATTAAATTGTTCAATTGTACTAGTGTACGATGCTGAGTAAGTTACACTTTTCCCCACAGAAAAAATCGCAAATGTTGAGGTCTAGAAATCGCGGTGGTCATGCAACATATCCAAAGCGAGATATAACGTGTTGAGGGAACATTCGACGAATCACTTCCATTGCCGCAGCTGCTGTGTGAGATGGCACCCCGTCTTGTTGGAACTACATATGCCGCATGTTGATTCGTTTACGGCGGAATTCAGGTCACAAGAAATCATTCAACATGGTGATGTAGCATTCTGCATTGATTGTAATCATTTGCTCCTCCATTTAAAAAATAAATAAGGTTCGATAACATCTCTTTCGCACACCACACCAAACGGTCGCTTTAGGACTATGTAGCGGACGTACACGAATCTTCCGTGGTGTCTCTACAGCCAAGTAGCGATAATTTTGCCGATTAACCATACCGCTCAGGTAAAAATGGGCTTCATCACTCATTATTGCCACTGGGCTCCCTTCAAGAATTTCAAGTGTAATTTCAGCAAACGTTAATCCCTGAGCGTGATCTCGTAGTTGAAGTGCTTGTACGGTTATCATCTTGTACGGGCGAAATCCCAAATATTTATGTAAAATGCGACGAACAGATCTATCCGACAATTATAGCTCTGTAACATGGCTATGATGAGCTCAGCGCTGTGGACTCGTAGTAACAGCCACCCTCACTCTTTTCACGTTTTCTGGAGTGCGCACATTGCGTGGAAAACCAGGAGGTTCTCGTTTCATTACAGAGCCAGTTTCACGCAATGCATGGACCCACCTTAACATTGTATCTCGCTTGAGAACACTTTTTTGGCGATCAATCTTGATGTGCCGACAAAAACCCTTTGCACATGTGTCACAGAGTCGTTATTTCTGAATATTTTTTCTACTGCAAATATACGATGTTCTACAATCTAACGCTACATTGTAGCTGTAATGGCATCCGACTAGAAAAATATTGCGCGCATTCACAGTTCTCGCAACCCCACCATTTTCGAATACTATCAATTCTAAAAACTCTCGAGCCCTCTATCGCATCCTGTATTTTAATAAAGATGTTAATCTAACATGCTGGGAAAACTTCCTCATGATCGATTAACATGTTAGCATGTACGAGAATATGAATGTAAACGCGCGCCAGCTACTTATGACAAAACACCATTACACGTACAGTACATTAGCCCATTTATGCAATATATCTTTAATGTACATATATCATATGTATAATGAAAACATACACATGCTTAATAGGCTCCAGCATATGCCTAAGCGCATAGTACGCAATTAGCAGTAATAATCGTCCATAATAAAACAAGCAAGTGCTCCTGTAGGAATATGAAATTCATCTAGGAATTCACATTAAAATATACGATGTGCGCGAAATGAGATCAGATCACGGGGATTAATCCCACAACATTATAAGCTTTTCCACTATTGACTGTATATATGAATAGAATTCTAACGATTACTATTTGACTGTATGGAGAAGAAACGTCCATTGTTTCGAATCAGCCCTCAAGCCATATAGAATAAGCATATCTACATGAGTGTACAAGTCTCGGGCTGATATTCATAGAATGCATGCTGCCTGTAATATTCATTGGAGTATACGTATTGAAGCTGTAGGATCGTTGTCGCGATATGATGCAGAGGTAATGGTTTTACACTACACTACCGCTCCTTTAATTGAATAATAGATATTAATTTCAACGATGTACGAAGGCAAATTATCCTTTCCCTAAGAGGTGTAGTAATTTAAATTATCTTTTGTCAAAGACTGATGACGAGACGAGAACATTATGTGCTTTAGAAATTATCGTTTATTAATTGATTTAAAATATTCTTGCATCTCGTTTTGCCCTAGGTTGAGTGAATAATGTACCTGATTATATTATAATTATTTTATTCTAGTTAATTATATCTTTAACCCTGCAACAAGCGCATGCTCTATTCTATCATATATTGGCGCCTGATCTGCAGTCGCAGACCATTTCTTTATGGATTAATTTTTTTTAAAGAGTTATTTCGAAAGAATACGTTTCACCATTATATTAAATATACAGGGTGTTCCCTGAGGTAACTGACAAACTTACACAATGTGTTCTAGAGGTGATTCTGAACAAAAAAGTCCATATACACTTAGCTTATTTTTTTTTTGTTCTTTAGATTTCAACAAAAGAAGAAAACTGTTTCAGTAATGTATTTAATCATGAAATTACATAACAAACTAATAAACTAATATTATAACAATTGCTCGAAATGTTCGCCTCTTCATGTTGCCAGTCTTTGGGCCATATTCTTTTTCCAGTTAATATCTGTAAGTTCATTTCATAAGGAATCTACACCGGCAACCATTCTTTCTATCAATTCTTCTCGCGTGTTTGGCTTATCGTTATAGTAAACACGATTTTTTAGACAACTCCAAAAGAAAAAGTCCAATGGCGAAAGGTTAGGAGAACACGCAGGCCATAATACAACTTTCCACCGCCCAGGCAAATTTTGATTTAGAAAGTCAATAACTTGCCTACTAAAATGCGGTGTTGATAAAACATGTCGACGCTCGTTAATGACACATATTTGTTATTTTATAAAATGACTGGCAACATGTTTAAAAAGAAGAGGCGAACATTTCGAACAACTGTCATAATATTAGTTTATTAGTTTGTTATGTAATTTCATGATTAAATACATTACTAAAACAATTTTCTTCTTTTGTTGAAAACTAAAGAACAAAAAGAAATTAAGCTGAAGTGCATATGAACTTTTTTTGTTAAGAATCACCTCTAGAACGCCTTGTGTAAGTTTGTCGGTTACCTCAGGGATCACCTTGTAGAATACAAAGGTATTTCTAATAATATAAAATATTATTATAAACCTGGTGTGAAGAACACAAATACAGGTTCACTATTAATATTTTTTGTGAACGTGTCCGAACATATCCCTCCCCAGAGACGCAGATACGTATTTCGCCTTTCTACAGGCTCATCGGTACGCACCTGCTGGAGAAAGGATATCTTCAGACACATTAACAAAAAAGAACCACTTCGCCATATCACAGAAATTATCCAGACCAAGCGTAGAAGTAACTTCAGCGCTGCCTGTTATCAGACAGCCGAAGTACCTCGCCCCGTCCACATAACCAATGGGAACCAACAACGCCCTTCCAAAGATGGCACAACCATCTCTCTTGAAACTATATTTTGTTTGTGTCTTCACTCATACTTTGGAAGGGCGTCGTTGGTTCGCTTTGGTTATGTGGACGGGACGAGGTACTTGGGCTGTCTGACAAGAGGCAGCGCTGAAGTTACTTCTACGCGATGTGGTTCTTTTTTGTGAATGTGTCTTAAGATATCCTTTCTCCAGCAGGGGCGTACTGATGAGCCTGTAGAAAGGCGAAATACGTATCTGCGTCTCTGGGGAGGGATATGTTCGCACACGTTCACAATAAATATTAATAGTGAACCTGTATTTGAGTTCTTCACACCAGTTTTTTAATAATATTTTATATTATTAAAAATACTTTTGTATTATAAAAAACTGGAGGGGTTTTACCCACTCATGTATGTTTCAATTATTCTGATAACACCCTGTAGATCTGAAAATTCAAAGTGAAACAAAAATAAGTAATTCTCAGTAATACATCCGTTTGGGTAAATATATCAAAAAAATAGTAATGGACTAACAAGAAATCTTAAGTATAATTGGAATATAAGATTATGTCAAATACTACGTAAATTAGTAAATTGTGATTTTTTACATTTTATGCACAAATTGCACAGGTGATCTTTACAAACATATTTGTGACAAACTGCCCAATAATTTCTTGTTGATTTATTTTGGGCTCGCGTACATATTGCTATGAATAGTGGGTTGATGATTCAGCACGCCACCATCCACAACAAGTTTTCCCAACTAGGTTTTCTCAGCCGGTGAATCATCAAATCTGAGACCTCTAACTTCTCGGGTTCCACTTAGGAAAGACGTCTAAAATATATAGTTGAGCGCCAGTGAAATGTTCACAAAAATTTATTTACTTATTTTATATAAAATTGATTCCAAACTAATTTCTCTTTAAGTTTCTTTCAAATATATTCTTTTATATAGGTATAAAATATTTAACAAAATTGGAGTGAGTAAATAAAACAAAAGCAGATTAAAAGGTGAAATAAAAATATTATATTAAATACAAAAATAAAAAAAATAAAAAAATATATCTTCATATAAAGATGCTGGTACCATATAACAAAGATTAAATGAATGGAAAACATCCTCCTTAATGACTCCGATCAAACTTATCTAAAATAATCAAGTTTAATATTAAATTCTCCAAGGAAAACCACGCTGTATACTCAGATACTGATACGCGAACAAAAACTACGCATGTGCAAACACCAAGCTCAAAAAACCCTGACTCCACTCGAACAAACTTTCATATATAATTTTAATAAAGAATTGTTAATACTAAACTGTATTATCTGTATTTCTAATAATTAAATCTCTTAACTACTTACTTTAATACAATTGAAATATGATTTTTATAATTATGACGTCATAAAATTTTAATTCTACTTACAAGATTAATGGAGACTTTCACGAAGAAGGTGCTTAATCAAATTTAATCATCAATATAACGAGAATTTAACTCAATAAATATCGGGACTTTAATATCAATATAACATCAACTATAAATCACTTTCAAAAATACAAAACCCGAACTAATTTAATATATATAAAATATATCTCTCGAAGAAAAACAACCTTCTCGTTTTACAGGCAGAATTCGTCTCCCCTTTCAACTTCGACCTCTACATGAGATCCTCGGATAACCAGTTTTTCCCTCTAGTTACCGCTCACAAAATTTATTCTCTCTTATACATTCTCTACATACATACACATTCTTTCTTTTTACATTTACGGTGTATATTGTTAGCTTTATATATCCATAATGCATGATAGCAGATATGTTTAGTAACTCGTAGAAACTATGATCGGCCATCTTCGGGAGCTTCTGGAAACGCACATCCGGTCAACTATATCCACACTACATTTTGTTCTATTATAGCATTGTATAGTCTCGGGTTTTTTATTATTACTTTTATCAATGGAATTGTCATAGTGCATATTAGAAAGTAGTATAACAAATTTGTTCTTTTTTTGGGCAATACGAGACTAATACATTCTCTTCCTCTCCTCAAAACCAAAACTTGAAGTGTAAACTTCTTTTCCTTTGCTAGGAAGAAGTTCTAGTGGTGTTTCGACTTTATTTTTTCAGTCAACCGATATAAATAAACCTCTCCTCAACTTTTAGCCTTTTTATTAATGCGATGCTTGTGAATCAGTTATCTCCTGTTATGCTCCGATTGGCACTGGTTTTACAAGTCTCAGAACTATCTCTTCTGCTTTATTACTTTTGTCAAATATCCCCTCAGGTTGCTTACCCTCATGGGGTTTGAGATTTAGAGTATAAACATTTTTAACGTTCGCTAAGGCAAGTATTTGTATGCCGCACCTAGCTGGGTGGCTGGGTATATATCTTCTCATTGCCTACAATCGTAAATCAACAGCTATTCGCTAGAAACAAACGAGAGGTAATGAATTATAATAACATCACACAAATAATACATAACCTAAACAACAGCTACTAAGAACGATAAACGAGCAGGTGCATTTCTGTGCATTACAGAAGAATATTAAAATCTGTGGTCTTCAGATGTAGACTATGCGCCAGCTGCAGTGTTAAAATCGTACTTTTTAAAGAGAAATTTTTATCATTTACACATAGAAAATGAATTAAAAACTTTCCAATATTTTAAACCAAAATAATGCTTGTGAAGTTATTGCTATCATTGCGAATTTTGTATTTAATTTAACCTGCTCTTGTCTTAAGCTAGTTACCTTCGTTACAAGAAAGCCTTATTCACAAAATATACGCCTGAAAATTAGTATTTTCCTATAACAATATTTTTCTAATTTTAAGTTGCATTTTTTTTATTTGCGATTGGCGACTAGTTTCGTGTTTGTGAATGTCCTTCAAGTGTATGAATTTATTTTTTATAGGTTTAAGCCAGATTTTGATCAGGTAATTCATATGTGATGTAAAAGTACAGAATGTATTGTAGAAGTATTGGTCGTATTTTCTAAATTCCTGCTATTATGATTGTGTTTTTGTTTATTAAATATTGTACATGTATGTTTCATTTTAAACTATATTAAATCGTTAGTCCTAAGTATTTTGTTTTGGTCACCTCTTAGATGTTTGATTTTTTATTTTAGTATTAAAGGTTAATATCATATTTCATCTAATTTTTAATTTGGTTTATTCCGAATTAGGATTAAGTTTCAAACTTTCATACAAATAATTTTTCCAACAAATAATAATATTTACCATCGCTGTGAAATAATTTCACAAGCCTGCCAACGAGAACCTGTACTAACAGCTTCAACTGTCTATTATAACAGTTTCATATATATATATATAAATCTAGAAAATTTCTTGACCCTACTAATTAATATAAATTCACTACTATTTGGAATATCCGTCTGTTTTAATTAAAACTCAATTGTTCTAAACTCAATATTTCATTAACATATTTTTGCCTTCATCAGGAGTATCTATAAAATTGCAAAACACACTTTACACTTACACTAATATATTCACAAAAGAAAACTTACAGCTAGAGTTAAGCGGTGGCGGCCTTATTAAGTAATTCACACATAATTGTCACTAGCAACTCATGTATATATATATATATATATATATATATTAAAAATAATAGATTTTTATTGGTTTTAGCGACCTTTTATTGAATTTAGATGTTTAGTTTTCAACGTAAAACACTAACCTAATCCGTAATTCATTTCTTAATATAATGTTAAATTTAAAATGGTCAATTCAATTGTTATATCACACAAAACAAACACAGTTCTCATGTTCATTGTAATGATTCTTGTTTCCAGATGCTTGAAAAAGACTGAATTGATAAAGGTCGAAACGTCGCAAACAAACATCTAAATTCAATAAAAGGTCGCTAAAACCAATAAAAATCTATTATTTTTAATATTAAAACACGACCAATAAAATAAAAAAGAAAAAACAAATTTCTTTAAACATTAAATATATATATATATATATATATATATTAAAATAATAGACTTTTTCTTGGTTTAGCGACCTTTGATTATGTAAATATATTTCTTACCTTTCTTTGTAGTAATTTTTTAGTTCTAATTACTTGAAAAAGACTTAATAAAAAAGTCGAAACGTCGTATTAAAAAGTTGGAATTCATTAAAGGTCGCTAAACGAAGAAAAAGTCTATTATTTTAATATTATGACACGGCCAATAAAATAAATAAGAAATAAATTTTAATTCTTATTAACACTAAATATATATATATATATATATATATATATATATATATATATAAATATAATTATTTCCTGACCTTGGTATGATATGGTAAATTCAATCAGTTGGCGATTTAAGGTCTGGCTTTACTTTAAAGTATATATGTATATGTAAAACAACCCTACATGTTTCGGCAATGATGCTTTTATCAAGGATATAAAATATAAATGACAGTATACAAATGTCATATAATTGAGTTGCTATGGATAAAATTATTCAAACATACATTCCAATTGAATAATAATAAATCATGCCTTAGTATTCCAAAAAACAGATAAACAACAAAAACAGGGAAAAGCAAGACATGAGTTATTATTTTGTATGCGCCCGTGGAGCGTCTTAAGATGCAAAGTTGTCGGCATTCGCCTTAAACGAGAAGGAAAACCACGAAAACCTACTCGGACAACCAGACAGGAATCAAAACACGGTACAGTCAGCATGATAAGCAAATGTATATGATATTAAAATATCATATACATTTGACGCATGATAAGCAAATGTATATGATATTAAAATATCATATACATTTGCTTATCATGCAGACTGTTCCGTGTTTTGATTCCTGTCTGGTTGTCCGAGTTGGTTGGTTGGTCGAGAAAGAGGAACAAATAAGGGAGCTGCCCAATGACTCATTACAAAATTTGAAGAAATTGGATCGACAGTCATTGCAAACCCTCGTGTGTATCAACGTTGGACAGGATCCTATGAGAATTTTGCTACTGTTTGTCGAAGTGTTTTAAAAACGATAAATACTCAGCAAAGACACGCGTACCTATATTATTCAATTGATTTAGGGTTTCAAGCTTGCTAACCAATCTTACTGCCAAAAATTTTAATTAGTTTAAAGTGATTTTTCAATCTGGCCATAATATTAAATTTTGATCTCGACGGGTTCGTAAACAAATAACATTGCGACATGTGATGCACAGAAAATTCTCCCATAACTCACGAAAAGTAAATGCACCTATAAAGAATTATTGTATGGTATAAATTTTGGACAGCGTAATAGAGCAGTACTTTTTGGAAGATGATAGAAACATTGTGGTAACTGTGAATGGCAATTATTATAGTAATATGACAGTTTTTTTTTACACTAACTCGGGAGTATGAACCTTTAACAAATGTGGGTTCAGAAAAATGGTGTCACCTGTCATACAGCTGGGACAAATTTAATTACTACACTAATAACCTCTCGCGTTGCGACATTTGGCTTCATTAGGTTAAATCTTGTGATTTAACACCTTTTTGTAGAATTATTTTAAAGTCATTATTTATCATAGCCATCCAAAGCAATTAGCGATTTCAAGAACGATGTTACACGTACTTTCGAAAATTAATCCGAGCATGTGTGAAACTTTAATCGAAAATTTTGTGAAAAGACTCAAGATTTGCAATCGAAGTCGATGTGGCTGTTTATCCAACATAATTTCCTATATTTAATCAGAGTTTGTCCTTAATAAAAATGCAATCATAAATCAGCTGAAGAGTCGTTTAAAATTATTATCAGGATAAAATAAAACAAATTTTAATGAATTTCACTTTTTAATTTACACCCTAACGATCGTTTCGCTCCAACCTGAGCTTCATCAGATATATAACAGTTATATGTCTGATGAAGCTCAGGTTGGAGCGAAACGATCGTTACGGTGTAAATTAAAAAGTGAAATTCATTAAAATTTGTTTTATTTTATCCTGATAATAGTTATAATGGAATTTCATCAAGTAAAGGCTGAAACAATCATATATGTCGTTCCAAATCCATTGAATCTATATGTACAAGAATTAGTAAGTACACTCAATTTAGGAAACTTCGAAGTGAATATTGAAGGAATGGAAGACTATCGATAAACTAAACAAAAAGATGTTTTGAATTCGTAGAGCAATAATTACAGCAAAATATAAGTCATTTTGAAAATAATAAAATAAAATAAAACAGTAACTTTGTTATACCACTTTATTCACATGTAATTGTGACCGCGGTTTCGACATACGATGTCATTATCAAACTGCAAAAGTTACAGGCCTACATAGATCTTATAAATGACACAAAAATATATGGGGGTGGTTTATGATGTTATTTAAAATTACTACTATATACTTAACTATTATATACAACATTGGAATAGAGGTGTATATATAAGGTCCAACTGGTCGTTAAGAACAATATATATTGTGTTGTTTCCGCTTTTAAAAATTTCAAGAGACTCTAAAAGATTTAATTTACGACCCTTCTCGGCCAAATAAGATGTAATAAGATGGTTTGCGAATGTTGAATCTGTCTTCTTTAGTTTATATGACCTCATGTGTTCTTTTACCCTTATAATAAAACTTCGACCAGTCTGACCTATATATACACTTTTACAAACATTACAATATAATTTGTACACTCCTGATTTCTTATTGATATCTGTTTTAGGTTTTGCGTTAAAAATAAAATTACTTGAAATTAAAAGTAGCGTAATTGACAGTGTACTAAAGAGAAAACAGTTGCAAGTGGCCCTTAGTTTAGTATATCCTAAAGATGGTGCTAATTTGAAACAATTTGTCTCGTTAACTTACTTCGGTAAAATAAGCGAGCAAATTGGAAATATAATTTCAAAAAATAATAGTAATGTTAGTATATCTTACAAACCATATGTAAAAACAAGTAATTTCATTTTTAACGCAAAGCCCAAAACAGATATCAATAATAAATCAGGAGTGTACAAATTATATTGTAATGATTGTAAAAGTGTATATATAGGTCCGACTGGTCGAAGTTTTATTATACGGGTAAAAGAACACATAAGGTCATATAAACTAAAGAAGACAACATTCGCATACCATCTTATTACAGAAAGGCATACATTTGGTCATCATAAAATATTGCATTTGGCCGAGAAAGGTCGTAAATTAAATCTTTTAGAGTACTTGAAACTTTTAAAAGCGGAAACAACACAATAGATATTGTTTTTAACGACCAGTTGGATCTTATATATACACCTCTTTTCCAATGTTGTATATAATAGTTAAGTATATAGTAGTAATTTTAAATAACATCATAAACCACCCCCATATATTTTTGTGTCATTTATAAGATCTATGTAGGCCTGTAACTTTTGCAGTTTGATAATGACATTGTATGTCGAAACCGCGGTCACTATTATTTGGATAAAGGGGTACAAAGTTATTGTTTTATTTTATTTTATTATTTTCAAAATGAATTACCACAAAGTTAGGGCTACCAGTATTAATATAAGTCATTCTTTATTACTGCACAAAATTGAATATAAGTAGTAAAAAGTATAGATTCTGCTTGTATTTGTAAAAATTTGCATTTTATATTTTCTATCTGAATAAAAATACGAATGCAATCTTGTTGTCACCATTCCATAAAAGAAATCTATTGACATGTATTCCAATTTATCGAAGAGACAAAAAAGACTATGTGATATACATACAGTAGGGTTCAACGAAATTTAGCATTCATATTTATATACTACCGTTGCTGCCGGTGGTACTTTCCGGAGAAAAACGGACCCTCGTCTCATAAAAATAATTTATTTACTTTACATAGATTCGTGGGGGAAAGCGAAAATTTATATCAGTATTTTTTTGTTCTCCTTTCCCTTTCTATCCTATCTTTTCTCAATGCGTGTCCAAAACCACATAAATCCGTAATTGTGACGTAAACCGAAAGAACTGCAACTTCGTTTATGTCTCATCGGAGAAACTAGACATCTGGAACGAACTATCTCATTTAAGAATTTAAGACGCCACAAAAACTGCAATAGCAATGGATCGAAATTGAATTTGCCTTTTCTTGCATATTTTTCAAATTCAAGTGTCTGTTTCCTTGCAATTTTCTTATTACTTCAATTATCTGAATTTATTTTATGTAATTTCTAGTAATATCCTTACGAAAGCAAATGCGATTTGTACGTGTTATGAAATCCATTTAATAGATTTCTTGAATAATTTAGAGATGCATTTGATTGAGCGTAAATATTATTCGGAAATATAACTTTGTATTTAATTAGGTTGTTACTGTTATTAGCCTGTTATGTAATGTTTCTATATTTCAATTTTATTACATCGGTGAATTTTAAATGTGCGCAATATTTGAGATAAAAAGGGAACATTGTAATATAAATAAACCAGATCGTGTGAGATTAACACTTACTTTTTAGTATTTCCTTGCTAAATGCTACTTTCGTATGCTATTTCTCGTTCCGAGCTGGTTCTTAAAAGAACGTTTCAATGAGGTCTCCTTCATCTTCTTTTGAATCGTGTTTGAATTGAAACGCGCAAATGGGTTTATTTGTACCCTCGATTTAGCGGGTTGCTTGTTCCGCGTTTGGCTGCTCGCGATTGGCCCAGTGTTATGTGCTTGGCTGTGGTATTCTATATCGGATACCTGTTCGCTATGGTAATTGTTCCTATTTATTATTAAGGCATTGAGTATACTTCTCTTGTCCAGATTATCCATTATTCATTTGATTTAGATTAATTCTCTTTATCGTTTTGCAGCAAAATATTTGCATCTGGTTATCGCTTCTTCAAAATTTATGAAATCCCGATTATTGGATTGATATTTATGGAGGAATTTGAACGCCAGGCAATAAATATCGCCACTGAAAACTTGTAACACTCATTCTACTGCAGAAACCATGCGATTTGTGAAGCAGGCAGATGTTACATCTGAGTATGGAAATATGACATCGACAGGCATAGGGTCGAAAGAATCATTGCATTAACGATCTGATTCATAACCAAAAAAATGCAGCATATCTACTAAGAAAAATAAGGTAATGAAGAATGGAAAATTTTAAGCAAATATACTAACAGTTTTTAATAGAAGAATACCGCACACATTAGCTTTTTCATAACTCGTTGGTTCTTAGTCATTGTAAGAGTTTCTTCATCTTTGTGAACCCATACAAGACTCTCTTGGCGGGTAAGAAGGTCTAAAAAGGGAATATAAGTTTGGTCACCTGTCACTATTTTGGAAAAAAATATTACCCACTATTATTTAAGAAATTTAAACTTTCATAGCAAATTCTTACACGCTCTGCTTTTTGGAAGTCAGAAAGGTGATGAGGCACAAAACGCCTTACCACTTTTTTTAATGCAGGTGATCGTGTATAATTGTTTTAACAGCTGAGGATCCAATCTTGAGTTGATGTTATTTTTGTCAGTAACAGCTGTGGACGACGCCCTGCTCCGTTTTGATGTTGAAAAGAATTTCTGTAGCGTTCAGATTCCTCATACCATCGCTAAATTGTAGCCAAGGAAGGTGCTTATTCACTAAAAATCAGGGACTGAAACCATGAAAAAAATGGGTTCAGGTTCGGGTTCGGGTTAATCAAAATAAAAAGTTCAGGTTCGGGTTCGGTTCAGGGTTCGGGTTCAAAGTTTAAAAAAACTGCATGTGTTTTATTAGTAGAAAATTTATTTTTCAAAGAAATTTTCGTTTAATTTTACAATTAATATATTTTTCAAGTTTTCTTCTTTTAAATTTGTTTGAAAATGGGTTCAGGTTCGGGTTCGGGTTAATCAAAATAAAAAGTTCAGGTTCGGGTTCGGTTCAGGGTTCGGGTTCAAAGTTTAAAAAAACTGCATGTGTTTTATTAGTAGAAAATTTATTTTTCAAAGAAATTTTCGTTTAATTTTACAATTAATATATTTTTCAAGTTTTCTTCTTTTAAATTTGTTCTTTGTGGGGATAAAATGAATTTCAAGGGTGAAAAGGCCCTCTCGACGCTTACTTGCGTAGCAGGTACTGCGAATATAATCTGAGCCGCTTGATACAATAATGGCGTTTCCGTTTTATGTTGCTCCCAAAATAGTAAAATGTTTTTTTCTTTTCCCAGTCTTGGATATTTTTCATATATATCAAATTCATTTTTAACTAAATTATCAATCGAAGCGGTGACATTTACATTTGAAGAATTTTATTTATAAAACCTTTCCTTCTTTTTTAGAACTTGTTCGAGCATATCTTCATCATCATCTGAAGAAAAAGATATTAATCTCACAAAATTCTCTTTTTCTCTTTCCATTTGTAAATTTTTCAAAATTTTTATTGTTTTCAAAATATGTTTTTTAGCATTTTCAACATCTTCGGGACTTAGAATGACCTTAAATCTGCTATCTAGATATACTGCTGCAATCAAAAGTGGATTGTTAATAAAGTTGTTTTCTCTTTTTATAATATTTAAATATAATTCTTTTGAAAATGATTTTGTTTTGTCATCTTTTGTTAGCTCCAATTTAAAAGTAAGCCAAATTCTATAAAAAGCGCCTAAATTCATCTGTTCTTCTTGTAGTTTCATCGTTATTTTTTTAACAGGTGCAAAAGCTTCTACGAACAAAAACTTCTGTATTCCAATAAGGCTTAAACCATGTCATAACCGGAATTCCATCTAGTTTGACAGTCTAGTACGACTTTTTTCAAGTTTAGCTTCTTAGCTAAAGAACAAATATTTGGTGTTCGCAATTTTTTGCAAATGGCTCTGCATTGATCAAGAATTTTCTTAAAAGGAGGACTAGATATTGTGTCGAGCACTGCCAACTGTAAACTATGAGCAACACATCTGAAATGAATAATATTTGGGTGTGAATGTGCTAATGTTTCTGCTCCTTCCAGTTCAATATAAGAAAGCGCATTTGCTTCAGCTGCATCAAATTCATCTTCCATGTCAAAGTTTTCATACTCGTCTTTTAATAATTCAGCAGCTTTGATCATATTTTTTCCGTTATCTGATGTAATTGAATATACTTGCTGCAGTTTTATGTCGTAACAATCAAGAAGGCTAATGATAAGATTTTTTATGCAGGCTCCTGTCTCATGCATGTCCAAAGTTCGTAGTTTTATTTTTGCGTCAAAAATATATTGAATATTTATCCCTACAATAGCAGAATAAATTTTAATTGAAATAATTTTGTTTGATATTTCCAATTTAATTTTGTTTTTTATTTCCGTTGCTTTGTTGTTAACAAGATCACTTATATTATGACTATTTACTGATACTTTTATCGCATTCATAATCGGATCGATTATTTCTTTCATGCCAGAATCCTTGAAGATTGTGAAAAGACGGCCTTTAACGGTTACTAATTTTACAAATGAATCAATGAAACTTTGTTTGTAGGTTTTTATCTTGATAATATTTAAATACTGTTCAAGGGTATTTTCCTCCGCTCTTGCTCTTTTATTGGTGATCTGACTCAATTTAGATGTTGACGATTCATTTTAAGTTTTCTTGAATAATTCAGGATGCTTCCGTTGTATATGCCGCCCAAGATTTGCCGTATCTTTACCATTCATTTCATATTTGCATTCTGAGCATATAGATACATCTTTTTCTGCATCATAAACACATAAATTTTTCGTAAATTTCGTAGACATCTCTGGGTTAGAAAAATCAAAAAATTTATATAAATTTTTAAATTTGAATGTGAGCACTCACTTGACTAAAAACAATTTAAGAGTTGATTTTAACAACCCACGTTTACTTTAAGAAAGTTAAAATATTTGCGTCGCTACTATTTGCATTGGTTACAAGAAAATGTTTGCCTACTGATTTGTTTAACACAAATATTATGTTTGTACATAGCTCAAACAGAAAAAAGGGATTTCCCATTTTAGTCTAGTTTGTGTGAAGGATACTGGTTACTTGTTCGCTACAAATAGTCGTTATTTTATTTTGATTTTGTTTTTATTTTTTTTTTGCATGCAAGAAATGTAATGTTTTTTATTATTCTTCTATTAAATATTTCTCTATTTTTTTATATTTTTGAACCCGAACCTTGCTGAATTTTTGGGTTCAACGGGTGCGGGTTCAAAGTCTTTATAAACAGCGAACCTGAACCAGTTTGGGTTCAGGTTCGGGTTCGGTTTAAGTTCCTGCTAAAAACTGAATCTAAACTATAAGCGCTTAAACCTCTTTATAAATCGTGATAAATTATGATTCGAAAGTGCTAGAAATGGTTAATTCCATTTTCCTTTACTTTTGAAAAATAAGTAGCCGACTTATAACTTATAACTAACGTAGCTTCAACAACAAACTGTCAAATCGCAGATAAAGAGTTGCTGTAAATAAACACTATATGATTGTTTTTCACAGTCTACTAGATTTTGTATTATGCTATTAACAGACCCATATTAAGGAACGAATTTACCCAAGAAGCAAAGATGCGGTATTACAATACAATAGTAACACAGTAGGCATCTATGTCAGCAACATATTAGTACTAAAAAAAACGTGAGGGTAAACTAACAGCAATAGAGATTTGATATATTATAGAAATATTAACTGATAAAATCAAAATTCAGAGAATATAAGAGAAAATGGATACAATGCATGGAACTACACTGCATGCATGGAATGTATGAATAGTTCAAGAGCATATAAGTGGAAAAAGTACCTTAGAAGCAAAAGACAAAGGAAACGACGAACCAAAAGAGTAAACGAACTACAGAAAAGGAAAAATTAGTCGGAGAAATGAAGGAATTGGCAAAAGCCAGAATAAATGATAAAAAAGGACAGAAAACCTGATTATATGATTAATATCCGACATTATGATAGGTTGTCTTGAGTTATTAGTTTTAGGTTAGGGTAAAGTATTAAACAATCAAAATTCTGTAATGATATAGGATAACAATGGTGAGGAAATTAAAAACTCAAAACTCTCGTCCAAAAGAAGTCTTAGGCTAGTATATCATATATTAGTAGATATCGGAAATAAATTAACATTTTGGTTAATTTTTTTAATTCCTTGATTGGAAATGTAACATGTATAAAAATTAATATTTCAGCGGGGTAGTTCCATAAGGATATTTATCGAAGCACAAATTACGTTGCTGGCGGAATAATTTATTTTGACAAGACGTCTGTCAAAATCTAAGGTAATTTACAATCAAATAATAATGAGTCTCCTTTATGTGCTACCATTGCACTCCGTTAGCAAATTAAATTTATATGATTGTCGATCGCTACCTGAAATTTTGCTATCAATCAGTGAATTAAAATTTTACAGCACTTCATACTTTGTTGCTGTGTAACATTGACATCGATGTCATTCGCCATTACCGAACCAATCTAAATAATTTAAAAGTGCCATTACGCGTTATTTTCTAACCGACTATTTGATATTTATGAACTGAAAAGTGTTATTTCATGTTTTATCAATATAAACCTAAAAGCATTTATGTCCATCCTTTCTTTTTGAATATTTGTTAATGAAGACTACTAACTAGTTGAATAACTATAGGATAAAATGAGAAAATCAAATATATGCCTTCTCAAATTTAGCTTACAGTACAGCATAAATGTTTAAATTTGTGAGTAAAATAAATGGTGAGACTCCTTTATTATAAACAAAAAAAACTGAAACTTTGTTCTAGCAGTATTTTCCTCTACATTTTTTAAGTTATCTTTATTAATTTTCTTAATTAATTTAATGCACAGTACGGATGAATCATCAGAGGGAGAGAAAAGGAAGCGAGGAGAGAATCAAGATAGCAAAGAGGAAATAGCTTATAGTAAAAGTAAAAAAATAAGTAGATCACCATCAAAACAACAACAAAAAAAGGATGACAAAATATATAAGATATTAGATATGCTACAACAGTTAACAGTAGACATAACCCAAAATAAAGACAGAGCAATAATAAAGAATGAAAACATGAGGATAATAAAAGATAATGTAGAGATTAAAAAGCAGTTACGCGAAACGAATGACAAGATTAGAATATTTAGAGAAAGAGAAGAGAAGGGAAAATATTGTAGTACAAGGCCTAGCACTTAACTCAAACACCCAAGATGAGTTAATTGATGAGATAAAACACTTCCTGAAAGAAAAACTTGAAGTAGAGACAAAGATTAAAGCTACCCACAGAATAGGACCAAAATCGTACCTAGTAAAAGTAGGGAGCTTCGAAGAAAAAATGGAATTAATGAAAAACAAGACGAAATTAGCAAAAATTAAGAGCGATAGGATATATATAAATAATGACATGACAAAACAAGATAGAGACATACAGAAACTAATTAGAAGGAAAGCCGAGGAGGAGAGGAAAAGTGGTAAAACAGTGATAAGCGGATATCAAAAACTGATTATAGACTAGGAAATGGTGTGGAAATGGAATAGAGAGAAATACTTACTAGAACTAGCAGAAGACAAAGTCTATCAAGGTAAGGAGGACCCAAAAAACTAAAAGAGACGGTGGACGGACATCTGATGACGAAATTGGCAGCGAAACAGGAATCGAAGCTTAATAAAAGTAAGAATAGAAATGAGAGAAAAAGCAAGGAGGAAGATAAAAAAGGAGAAATCTGGAAAATAGGTACATGGAATATTAGGAGTCTGACAGGAAAAGAAAAGGAACTAGAAGAGGAATTCGATAAAGCAGGGCTGGATATACTGGGGATAACGGAATCGAAAAGAAAGGGAGATGGTGAAGTGGAAATGGAAGGAGGGCATTTGTTAATCTACAGTGGAGTAGACAGGAAACAAAGAGCGAAGGAGGGAGTAGGCTGTATAATAAAGAAAGAGAAAGTGAAATTCCTGCATAAATGGACATAAATATCAGAAAGAATTTAAAAAATTTAAATGAATATGGACAAAAACACCAAAACAGCAATAATAGTGGCATATGGACCCAATGAGGACGAGGGGGCTGAAAAGAAAGAGAATTTCTGGGATTTAATGTCGGAAACAATTGAAAGTGACAGGGGAAGGGTGATATTGATAGGAGATTTAAATGCAAGAGTAGGTATAAAGTCGGACGAATCAGGAGAAGCGATTGGAAAATATGGAGAAAACTATAAAAACAACAATGGATCAAGACTGATAGATTTTTGCATACTGAATAACCTAGTGATAACTAACACCTTTTTTGAGCACAAAGACAGACACAAATTTACAAGAGAAGTAAAGAGTAGAAATGAAAGGTCCATAATTGATTACGTATTAGTAAATAAAAAACACAGAAAGGAAGTAAAAGATACAAGGGTAAAAAGAGGACCTGAAATTTACTCAGACCATTATCTAGTGGTGACTAAAATTAAGATACAAACACAACAAAAACGACCACCCAGAACCTACGAAAAGATAAATTTAGATACAGAAAGAATTAAAACGTACAAGCTAAAAGATATAGAGACGGCAAAGGAATTTAAATTACGGGTAGAAATAGAGATTGACAAAATAAAAGATACTATAAATGAATTAAACGTAGAAGAGTTGTGGGCTCTTATGAAAGAACTAATAATTAAAGCAGCCAAGAGAGTTTGCGGAATGACAAAAATTAGAGAAAACAGCAAACAAACCAGATGGTGGAACGAAGAAATAAAAGCTGAGATAAAAACCAAGAAGGAGAAATGGATGCAATATTTGAACGATAAAACAAATGAAAAATACGACAGTTACAAAGAGCAGAGAAATAAAGTTAAAACCATGGTAAAAGCAGCGAAACAAGAATCATGGGAAGAATTTGGAGCCAAGATGGAGAGAGACCATTCCGGAAACCTAAAGTTGTTTTATAGAGTACTAAAAACCCTTCGACACGGAAGAACATATAAGCCGAATCTTATTAAAAATAAACAAGGGAAAATACTAGATGAAGATTAGGACATTATAAAGAGGTGGAAAGAGTATTTCGAAGAACTCTTAACGATAGAAAAGAACAATGACATAGGAACTGAAGAAGAACAAGAGAATATTAACGAAAATAACGAACAAGACGTAGAGATAACAATAGAAGAAGTGTCGGAAGCCGTGAGAAGATTAAAAAGGGGCAAGGCGGCAGGGCACGATGGAATATATACGGAGATGATAATGAACCTAGGACCGAAAGCTGTGCAAATAATGGTCAAGCTACTAAACAAAGTATGGAGAGAGGAACAAATACCACATGACAGGGAGATAGGAATATTGATACC
This sequence comes from Melolontha melolontha, assembly GCA_935421215.2. Taxonomy (NCBI): domain Eukaryota; kingdom Metazoa; phylum Arthropoda; class Insecta; order Coleoptera; family Scarabaeidae; genus Melolontha; species Melolontha melolontha. Next base: position 23,461,470 of record OW285240.1, on the reverse strand, counting down.
GATATTCAAGAAAGGGAATAAACGGGACTGCGCTAATTACAGGGGTATTACTTTGCTTTGCACGCTGGCCAAACTCTATGAATGGATACTGACCAAAAGACTAGAAAGAACAGTGGAAAGACAACTAGAAGATTCACAAAGTGGTTTCAGAAAGGGAAGAGGAGTTCAGGACCATATATTCACACTGAAACAATTAATAGAGAAATGTACCAATGACAATATATATGTGGCCTTTATAGACCTCAAGAAAGCCTTTGACAGCGTGCCAAGGGAACTAGTTTGGAACAGTCTAAGAAGGAGAGGAGTCGGGCGAAAATTAATAAACTGTATTAAAGCTATATATAAGAACACAAGAAATTACGTTAGAACCAGGAACACAAGATCTGAAGAATTTGTAACGACGGAGGGATTAAGACAAGGAGGCAACCTTAGCCCAGTATTATTTAATATAATAATGGATGATGTAACAAAAGAAGCGAAATTAAAGTTAAGAAAATGAAGGTGGGATACTACAACATGGAACCGGTAGAAATAGCAGAGAGCATATTTGCAGATGATTTGGTGATTTATGCGAAAAATAAGCTCAACCTTCAGCGTAATCTAGATATATGGGCAGAGGCGTTGCGAAATAAGAATTTAAAAATAAACGCAGAGAAAACCAAAGTTATGGTAATAGGGAAAAAGGATGATGAATTACAAATAAAACTTGACGACACTAAAATAGAACAAGTAGAAACATTTAAATACCTAGGGGTGAAAATACACAAAACAGGAACCATGGAGGCAGAACTGAATGATAGGTTAGATGCAGCATCTGCACTTTACTACTCCTTGAACAATTCGTTCCTGGGAAGAAGAGAAGTGTCAAGGAAAACTAAGACCTCAGTTTATAAAACTATATTTAAGCCCGTATTGATATACGGAAGCGAAAGTTGGACATTGACGAAACGAATGGAAAACAAAATACAAGCAATGGAGATGAGGTTTTTAAGAGGAATAATGGGAATTACTAAGAGAGACAGAGTAAGAAATAGCAAAATAAGGGAAGAACTTAAAGTACGGACGCTGAAGGAAGATATACAACGAAATCAATTAAGATGGTTTGGACACTTGACAAGAATGGGAGAGGAGAGAACAACAAGAAAAGTATGGCAAGCAAGAAGATATCAGAGAAGACCAAGAGGTAGGCCTAGGAATTCGTGGGACAGCCAAGTGGAAGACATATTGAGAGCCAAGGGAATGTCAGGGAGAGAGGCGAAAAGAATGGCAATCAACAAGAAAGAATGGGCAAGGATGATATACGGAACGAAATTAGAATAAAATAATAATGATAGATTCTGATAGGCTGCACTTACTGATCTCATGTACTGTAACTTTAAGGAATTGTTTGATTTTTGTATTTAACCTTAACACCTAACGGTAAATAAGGTATTGATGATATATATATATATATATATATATATATATATATATATATATATATATTAATTTTCTACATATTTTAACTACATACATGTGGCTGTGAGTTTTGCTTGTGTATAAATGAAGTAAGTGATTGTCAGAGGGGCAGCACCAATACTTTTCTTTAGGCTCTTGATCTATCTCAGAATTATATATTTAGAGTTCTATATAGTTAGGCTTAGCAACCAATGTAAATGTAAAGAAAGAATACAACAAGATTTAAATTGTTAACATTTTTTATTGTATATTTGTATTTTCACAAGTCATTTATTCAAAACACGATATCTCATTAACTTAAACCAAAAAAACATAAATACCATCATAAAGTCTTATTACAGGGTGGCCCAAAATGACCGAAGGGGTTTTAATTCCTTATAACTTTTTTATTATATATTTTTTTTGTTTTCAGTATTTTGTAAAGAAGACTTGGGGAATTTAAAATGGAACAGTACACAATTGAACAACGTGCCAAAATCGTTGAACTTTATTTCTCAAATCAAAGATCCATTGCGAGATATAATTTTTTTAAAAATATTCTGCATTAATATACTGTATTTCAAATAAAAAAAATTTAATAATTATGTCTTAAATAAGAAGTTATAATGAACTCAAACCCCTTCGGTCCTTGCGAGATATAATTTTTCATAATTAAATTAAAAATATTCTCCATTAATATACTGTATTTAAAATTTAAAAAAAAATAATAATTATGTCTTAAATAAGAAGTTATAATGAACTCAAACCCCTTCGGTCATTTTGGGCCACCCTGTAGAATAGTTTAAGTATTCACTTAACCAAGAGTGTATTTACCTTACGAACATTAAGCTAGGACCCAATGAGTCTGTTTTGACTCTTTGGAATATGGATATCTTTATTTTACTGATATCTTGTTTCAAAGTTTGTAATTCGACAGGTATTTTAGTGGAAGTCGAGTTCTTACAGGACAAGACGTCTATGTCTACACTGTATATATTTTATTTTGCCTATCTGTGAATCTTGGACTGCAAAATTTGATTACGCCGATATCATAAGGTTGCTCGTGGAAATCTATACTTCCTACTCGCTTGCTCAGATATGTTGCATTAATTCACAAACACCGTGGTCTATTTACTGTTTATTTGTTCAAATAATTAATCCATATATATATAGATAATTATTTCGTGACCTTTGTATGTTATGGTAGATTTAATTAGTTGGCGATTTAAGGTCTGGTTTTACTTAAAAATTAATATATTTAAAACAATCTTACACGATTCGGCAAGTGATGCCTTTCTCAAAGAATTTAAAATATAAATGACAGTATATTAATGTCATACTTATACATTTGTAGTTGTCATGGATAAAATTATTCAAAGATACATTCCAGTTTAATAATAATAAATTATGCCTTAGTATTCAAAAAATGGTTAGACAACAAGAACAGGAAATGGCAAGGCATGAGTTATTATTATGTTGCGCCCGGGGAGCAGCTTAAGATGTTAAGCTGTCGGCATTCGCCTTAAACGAGAAGGAAAACCACGAAAACCTACTCGGACAGCCAGTCAGATCCAAACACGGAACTGTCAGCATGATAAGCAAATGTACAGATATTTAAATAAAACATAAGATATATATTTATATAACAGCAACATATATTATGATGGTAAATTGCACATCTTTACATAACTAGGTTGTAGTATATACTGCTTAAATTTTGTATATCACTTCTGTTGTTAATTGTATTTTTTTGCTGTTTAATGCTAATCATTTCTTTAATTTCCCCTTTCATTGTGTGTTGTTCTTTATCAATTACCTGTGTGTTTTCTAAATCGATATGGTGATCGCGTTGTAGTTTGTGGGTAGATAAAGCAGTTTTGTCTGTTTTAGAGTATTTGTGGTCTTGTATTCTTTAGTATAAATATTGTTTGGCCTATGTAGTAACTATCGCAATCGTGACATGGTATTTTATAGATGACATGTGTTTCTCGATTTTTTCTATTTTCGTTTTAAGTTTTGAAAATAGATGTTTATTAGTATTACTAAGTTTATATCTTGTAGCTATATCATATTTTTTAAAGTGTATTTAAGTTTTTCTGATAATTGTGGAACATATGGAATCGTGATATATGTTGTTTCTACAAAAAGGTTGTGTTTATGTATAACAATACGTTATGCACGCATTTGTTACTATATGAAACAGACATGTAAAAAATTTACATGTACCTGTACACATGGACAATACACCTCGTATTTTCAGCATTTACTTCTGCTTAATACATATGTTTCTGCCATCTAGGCGTCATCAGCCAAGCTAGTGAAGTAATGTGATACAAATGAAACAAATCTTTATGAATAGATTTGTATCTGTATATACATTTCATTGAAATCGCCTACAAGATAAAGCAAATTTCATCCTATAAGGTGGCACTTATTTCATAAGTGACATCTGACGGACGAAAGAGATATTGCCGAAAGGTCGCCTTTTTCGGCAATGTCTCTTTCGAAATATGTGCCACCTTATAGGATGAAATTTGCTTTATCTTGTAGGCGATTTCAATGAAATGTATATACAGATACAAATCTATTCATAAAGATTTGTTTCATTTGTATCACATTACTTCGCTAGCTTGGCTGATGACGCCTAGATGGCAGAAACATATGTATTAAGCAGAAGTAAATGCTGAAAATGCGAGGTGTATTGTCCATGTGTACAGTTACAGATATGTAAATTTTTTACATGTCTGTTTCATATTGTAATATGTTGTTTCATTGTTTAAATTGTTATTGGTGTCTGCAGTGTTGTATATTTGGTGGAGTCTTTTTTTTAATTGTTTGGTCTAAAGTTGTGGTGGATAGTTGTTATCTGTTAAGATCGTTTTAATTTTCTTGATGTTATCTTTTCTGTATTCTTATTGAATACTGTAGGTGTATTTGAGTGGTAATTCATATATAGAAAAGAAGTTTTGGGTTTATTATACAAATTTGTATAAATAGTACCCTGTCTATCGTAGCTTAAAGAAATATCAAGAAAATAATACTGTAATTAATTTCTTCTTCAATAGTTGAATTTTAATTTGTTGTGTAAAAATTGTTGAATTTATTTAAAAGGTAGTTTATTTGTCGGAATACAAGTTCTGATGTCATCTACATATCTTTTGAAGAAAATGGTGTGGAAACCTAATGAATTGATTACGTTTTGTTCCAAATGTTCAATTACCAGATTTGCAATAGGAGAAGCTAAAGGAGAGCCCATGGCAATACCAAGTGTTTGACTGTAAAAAGAAGAATTTTTGTATTGAAAATATGTCTTGTCGAGACAGAAATGTATACCTCTAATAAATTCGTTTTTATTTAGTGATATGTGTGGACTAATTTCATGCCATTTGGATTCTATTATGTTTATAGTTAGATCTGTAGGAATGTTAGTATATAAAGATTCTACATCAAGTGATATAATTTTGCGATTAGTTGGTACTTTCTGTTCTAGATGAAATTTTGAAATTGCCATGAGTCTTTGGTATGATATTCCGTTTTTCCTTAGATATGCTATCACCTAGGAATTTTGCTATATTATAAGTAGGGGCTTGTGTGTTTGATACTGTTGGTCTTAAAGGGATATTATTTTTGTGGATTTTTGGTAAACCATATATTGACGGAGGTTGGGAATTAAAAATGCGAAGTTTGTTTTGAGTCTTCAAATCTATTAGGTTTTGTCTATGCCATTTATTTATTAAGTTATTTTCTTTTTGAGTTTTTTCTTTTGGATTGTTTCTTTCTTTTTTGTATGTAAATTTATCGTCCGATAGTTTTTCTATTTAATGCACATATTCCTCTTTAAGAATGATCACTGATAAATCAAATAAAACAGTGATCATTCTTAAAGAGGAATATGAGCAAAATTCCTTTTACAATCAATTAATATATTTCATAAAATATTAACAAGCTGGGATGAATATTGAAAGTAAAGTATAAAGAATAATTTATTTAGTGTCCTTTTTATAAAATTTTGGTACGTAGGCATGCGTTTTACATCTAATTGGATAATAATTATTATCGAAATTCATTATAACCTCTAATTTATTGACATGATGCATTTAATGTAAAATTATGATGTTATATAGCAGATGCATACAAAAACACGACCTGTTTCGATTTCGTATTTATTTATTTATCTTATGGTTCATTACTTTATACTTCATTTACTTTATTTTATTTCCATCAAAAGGGGATTTGACAGCAATATGTATTGCTAACTAAACGATACTATGTACTGAGGGGGTGAAAAATAAATATCTTTTGTGGGGATCCAGGCCAGTCATTTTCTTTATGATTACTAGTATTTTCTTTATGATGAAGGTCGAAGATCACGGACATGTGGAACGCTGAAAAAAGGATGGTAGAAGAAAATAGTCCTTAGAATTTCATTTATAATTAAAATAAATTAAAGCTTTGAAGTAGGTATATTTAAAAGTTCCAAATGAAAAATATATTCAAGTAATAAATAATTAATTTAATAGCTCAAAGAAAATTTTAAAGTTGTTTAAGGAGTGACTAGATAATGTAAGTATCGAACAATAGAGTATAAGTGGACGTTTTTCCTGGATAGAGTGGTAGGTATCGCGAATACAGACAAACCTTGAAAAGCGCTATTCACTACACTAAGTCAACTTGTCGTTGTCGATCGGCGGACTGCGTGTGGTAACTCTTTGTCACTGACTGTCGCTGACCGACTGTTTTCAAAGGATCGTGTCCTAAAGAGACCGTTGAGACGAAGGGTTCACTGGCCAATTGGAGATGGCCCAAATAACAATATAGCAAAGTTAACAAAGCTAAGACTTAATTAAAAGCGCAATATAGTGAAAATGGCTTTGACAGCATTACAAAACAACATTATTAAAATATTACTTTAATTTTTTTTTTAATAACGTGTCAAACATGCCTGCAAAAGCTTTCCCCATTATTGTATGCCCTTTTTTAAGTAAGTAAGTAATCAAAGATTGGTGTACATACGAAGCTTTAGAAAACTTCAAATTCTGATAGTTGTTATACATATATTCAAATTATAGACGCTTATATTTTTTAAACTATTAGTGTTATAGTTATAGAATAAAATGTTTATTATTAAAAGTCACTATAGAACTAGCTGGAAATTAGAAAATGGAGATTGGGTTTATCCCACTAATCAGTGCTTATAGGATTTCCGGCAACAGTATCTTAAGCTACCAGTTAGTTAGCAAAATTGCAAAAACATATTCAAGTTTGTGTTACTAAATTTGATGAAACAGGGGTAATAACTCGTAAAGCTGGTGGTGGAACACCTACAAAACGAACAATTGCATAGAAGATATTTGACGTCGAATGGACAACTCACCCAAAAAAATCATTCCCAAAACTAAGTTCATTTGTCAGTAGTAACATGTCATACTATTTAAAGAAAAGACTTAAAGTTGTTTCCATATCAAATTCAAGCAGCTTCGGAACTCAAACAGTAGATTTTGTTTACTAAAAACAGTATTGTCCATGGTTTTTTGAATAACATAAATAATAATGACATTCTCAATAAATTCTTCGTTTTGGATGAGGTTTGGTTCCATCTTTGTGGATATTTAAAGAAGCAAAACATGAGAATTTGGTCTGCAGAAAACCCCATGAATTTGTAGAAACTATGCTACATCCATAGAAAATACTCATTAATTAAGCAGTTTCAAGGAGACGAATTATTGGGCGTATATTTTCTAATCAAACTATAATTGCAGAAAGATATCGAAATGAATTATTAGAGCCACTTATTAATGAACTTAATGATGATGAACTTACGGAAGGATATACTGCACCACCGCACAAATCTCAAGAAACGATACCTTTTTTTGCAAGTAGATACAAGAATGATTAATTTTCCTCAAAGATCCCCAGATTTGACAATTTTAGGCTATTTTACATTTCCATATTTAAAGAATACCATTTTCAAGACCAGGCCTCACAACAATCGAAGAGCTTCGTAATGCTATTGTGAATTCTTGTGCCGACATAACCCAAGAAATCCTAATAAATGGCTTTGAAATCATGAAGCGTAGAGTTTGCCTTCGAAATAATGGTCAATAATTCCAACATCTGCTTTAGTATTATCTTCTTTTAATTTTTACTATTGGAATAAATATTTTTCAGAAAATAAATTACGAATTATTACACATATTTACGTGACATAACCAAACTATCAAAATTATACGTATGTCGCTAAGAAATAAGTAATTAAACTTCTAGTTTCAAAAATTCTTTTATTGTAAATACCACTACAATATTGTTTCGCCATACAATGGCTTCATCAGGTGGATGAAATACTGAATATGTACAATACAAGTTTGAATATTTATGTGAAAATTAAGGGGAGTTGTTTAAATCTAGTTGGTCATTTAAAGCTAATCCTAAACTATTGTAACTATTAATTTCTAAGTTTTCTAACAGGTTAAGTTTTTTACTTTTTTCTTTAATGTGTAAAATTTTGAAATCTATATTAAATCTATGATTGATATCTATACAATGCCTTGCGAAAGTTGAATCTGTTGTCTTTTCTTTACGGCTTCTCTCGTGTTCTTTCATCCTAATTTTGAAAGTCCTTCCCGTTTGTCCTATGTATACCTTATTACAATCTTCGCGTGTTAACTTATATACAACAGAGTTTGATTCTTTGTCTATTTTATCTTTGTTGTTTGTAATAATGTTCTGTATAGTATTGTCTGTTTTAAATGATATATGTTCGTTATTAAGTTTTTTAATGAAAGTACCAATTTTTTCCGAAATTTTTCCCAAGCAAGTGATTGAATTATAGGAATTAATTATCTTGTATTTTAATTTTGGATAAACTAAGGAAAGGGTTTTAGATTTTTGTTTGCTATTTAGGATGTTATTGACAATATTTATAGAGTAACCATTGTTTAATGCTATTGTGTATATTCTATTTAGTTCAAGGTCGAAATTACTTTTACTCATAGGTACATGAGTTAATCTATGTATATACCATTGATTGGTATGCTGATAATTTGTGTGTTATAGGATGAAAAGAATTAGCGTGTACTGTCGTATCTGTATGTGTTGGTTTATGGTATATAGCGAACTCGTATTTATTACTTTTGTGCGATATGGTTAAATCTAGAAAATTAATGCTTTTATTTATTTCTGTTCCTATAGTAAAATTTATTTTGGGGTGAATAGTGTTGATATAATTATGTAAAGTTTTTAATTGTCTATCTGAACCGTTAAAGCAAATTAATATGTCATCAACACACCTGAACCAATATACACAATTACCAAACAAGGGATGTGTACTAATTATAGTTTTTAAATTATTCATGAAAATTTCCGCTAATAATGGGCTTAGTGGGTTTCCCATTGCTAGACCCTCTGTTTGTTTATAAAATTTCTTTTTAAATTGAAAATAATTTTGTTCCAGGCACGTTTCTAAGAGCCGTAAAATTTCGGTCTTTGTGAAAATGTTCGTGTTTCTACGTTCTAGTTGTAAAGTAAATAAATCTATTACCTCCTGGGGTGGGATACTAGTGAACAAATTCGAGACATCAAAAGAAATGAGTTTACATTTGTTTGGTAATTGCAAGTTTGAAATGTTGTTAATTAGTTCCTGGGAATTTTTAATGGAGAACTTAGATTTGAATTTAGTGTGTGTAAGAATTAAATCTATTAAGTGTTTGGACACATTTCTACAAGGTGCTTTTACGTACGATACTACTGGTCGTATAGGTGTATTGTCTTTATGTAGTTTAATTAAACCGTATAATTTGGGAGGTAGGGGATTCATAGTGGTTAATATACGTATTTGAGTGTTATTAAAAAGAGAACCTGATTTTTCTATAGTTTGTTTAATCTGTTTTTGAAATTTGTTAGTAGGATCAGATTTAAGTTTTATGAATGAATTATTATCGAGGAATTCATGAACTTTATGTATGTAGTTTGATTCGGGAATTGCTATAACTGTATTTCCTTTATCAGTTTTTGTAAATATAACATTGTTACTAGTCGCTTTCTGTTTAATTGATTTAATTATTTTATTTTCTATATTAAAATGCTTAGTAGTACGGTAATTTTCTAGAATATGTTTAGCTGCATATTAATTTCCCTGGTTATCCTTTTGCTTATTTAAGGCTAAATCTGTTTCTACTGCTAAGATTTCTAAGTGTTTATTATTAATGTTAGGGGTTAAGTTATATTTGAAACCTTTAAATAAAAGATTAATTTCTTCGGTTTTGAATTCTACATCCGTAAGGTTTTTAAATCGTTCATAAAAATTAATATTTTGATTTATGTTAACTAAAGGAATCGGCATTGTGCTATGTTTTTTACAGGAAATAAGTTTATCTAGTTTACTACTCATACGTATGTGTCAGAATACGTGCATCGCCAACCATTGAAATAAAGCATGGCTGTCTCTAATGAGGAAAGTGTTTGGAGACTACGTCAGATATATTTTTGATATGTAGTAAATGTTGTTGAATGTCAAATAAATTAATTACTAAAACGTAATTGTATTTAAGAATGAAGGTAGTTAACAACTAAATGAATATTTCTCAGAAGACGTAGGTAACTGCCAAACAGGAATGTTTGCGATAAGCTTTCTCTTTGAAAATACATCTACACAGTTGTCTCATGGATTTTTAGAATCTTATAATTGATTTGTAGATATATGTATAGATAAAATAATTTCAAAATCTCATATTTCACATTTTTCGTTGTCTGTACTAAATCAAAGAATTCATTTCGTATGAAATGTATTTTTCCTGTTTAGTATTTAGATACCCCGAGGTATCAAATTTTCTACTAGAGCTTCAAGTTAACTTTGAAATGTGTTTAGAAAACACGGTTTGGCAAAGTTTCCTTTTTCATCAGAGTAGAAGTTTCCTTCTTACAAATCTAATAAAGCTCTCGTCTAGAGCATACGTGAATCTTCGATATACAAACGGTCACCGGTGACTATCTTTCTAACACACTTACTTCGTCTCGGGTCGAATATTTTCAACTTACCTTTCACATCGAATCAATGCGAAGTGACTTAAGAGTATCCACAACTTGCTACTGACAATTTTGTGTTCATAGAAGATGCATTTTTCATATATAATATATATGAGTATATCCTGAATTATCTATATAATAGAAGGAAGCCATACATAGGAATATTGAAGCGGTCATATAATGGACAACTAAGAGTAAGCTCATTTCATTACTTAACACAAAAACTTTCCAAAGCAATTGTAATTAAAAGATAACTTGAAGGAAATAAATACCAATGAAATCAATGAAACCCTTAAAATTATATATCTACATAAATAACACAGGCCTGCATTTTTCAACTCTTTGAATGTTGATTTAAAAATTTTAACTGTTTTCTAGTAATTTGGTAACGCTGATTTCAAATCTGCTTTTATTTTTTTTGTATCACGTAAGGTTATTTTTCAAAATAGTAAAATCCAAAAAAATGAAAAAATACGATTTATATCATTTATACGCTAGTTTTATATTATATTAAAAAAATTACAAAAATATACACATAGAAACTATTAGAAATTGTAATTTATTCTTTATGCTTCTTAAAAAAACGTTTTCGTTTTTCAGAAAAGCTTCGTTTATTTGTTTTTCTGTCATATTCAGCTAAAGGAAGATCTGAAGGTAGTTTCTGAGGCAAGCAAATTTTTTGTTTCAACCTATACCCCAGTACTTCAGAAATATCTTTTGAAAGTCCCAAATCTCTTACTAAATCATTCAGTTCGGCTTGTGAAAATAGCTGAGGTTGGTTTTGACCTGAGGTTGATGGTTCAAAATCACTATCCATCTGTACGGAGCCGGAAGTTGAAGAGGTTTCAATATCTTCTTGTAGTACTTTAGGGGGTATAGGTATAGGTACATGATCACTGTGAGGAACTGGTCTGATAGCTGATTTAATATTGTTTGGGTACAAAATATGTTTCAAAGTTTTTCTATTATGCCCCTTAATATCACAAAGACAAAAGTAGCAATCTTCATGTTGATTTTGCGGTTCTCTCCAAACCATCGGTATTCCAAAAGGGAGGATTTTTCTATTCCCTTTGGTCCAATGTCTTAAACCTTCTTCACATACCATACAAACAACGTGCGGTGCCCAATCTTTATCTTGATCTCCTAATTTGATTTTGAAATAAGCATAATATGTATTTTTCACAAATTCACCAATTGGTCTCTTAAACTTTTTCAAGACGAAATATCCACAAATATAACAGAAATCATCTGGTTTGTTTTTGCAACACCGGCTAGACATATTTTTAAGCTATGTTTATTTATCAAATACCACGCACAACACTAAAGACAAATAAATTTTACTTGTCTACTGATCGACACTCAGAGCTATAATGAAGTAAATGACATTAAAATAAACATTTTGTTTGAAGTGATAAACTTGAAATCCTTCTTCACAGTACTAATAAAGTGAGAGCATAATAAAAAGGATTTAGCAGGTAAAAATTCCCGGGAATCTTGTCCAAAATTAATTCATGTAATAAAATATTTACATGAGGTAATGAGAGGCTATTTAACAAATTTCTTTAAAACTACAACAGAAAATCATTTTTGGGTTAATACCTAGAATTTGAAGTAGTACATTCATTTTAAAATGTATTAAAACGCCTATTATAAGATTCTTTTTATATTTTTTTCTTTTTCTTTTATGCAAAAAAAATCTATGGGTTATAAAGACCAACTATATTTTAATTAGTTATTGCTATATAAAAATTGAGCTTAACAAACAAAAATCACGTCATCACAAATTTTATGCAGGCCTGTGTAATATTCATTTGCTTCTTGAATGTACATATTGCAGTGGATTTTTTCCTGCAGAAGAAATCAAAGAAGATAAATAAGACATTATATTTCGTTATATTTTTGTATATTTTATTCTTTGGAGATAAATGTAAAAATGTAAAATTTTAGGTGACGATTTATTATTATTTGATTTTGATCCATGACTGTACATTGTCCAGGCATAGTTTGATGTTCGAAGTCGGCGTCAACCTGGAAGTCATATTAGTATAGATATATATATTATTGCTATCTTGAGTTGTTTATGTTAGGTGGGGAGGCCTTGGTGTTTCCTGCTTCATCATGCCTTAGAGATAGAATAGTCTTTTTACAGATAGGTTGAAAATTTTATTAAATTAAATAAAACGTAATTTTATTTAATTTTAGTTTGGATAATTACGGTGTGTGTTTTTGGTAGTGTGCTGCTGCATTTAAAATTCATTACGTAAAATTTTTATGAGTATTTAAACTTATAAATTGAGTTAAATAACCTATCTGAATCTCTCGTATAATAGTTTTTGTGGCGTACGTGTACAAAACTAAAATGTATGTATTCTAGTATAATATTTATATAGATATATTTGTAATAACATTTTTATTGAAATTGAAGCTTCTTAAATTCATAAATTTGATTTGTACTATTCTTGTAATCGTTGGAAATATTAACAAAACGTATTAGTCTGTTTTTTTTTTAATATAGTTTTTGTTCATTTCAGTTATTCTAGTATATTAGGAAGGTGGGAGATTATATTTTGTCATAAGCTGGACATGCGCTTGTTTAATTCTAGTTGCGTGCGAAAAATAGTGAAAGTTCATTTTTTGACGTTTGAATTTTTAGGGGATAAAATAATTTATGACAGCTAATAAAGTTTGTTTATATTTATTTAGATTTTGTTCGGAAGTTAAGTTAGAGTTTTTTTTCACTCTTGCACAGTCATTATTTGCAAGAGTTTTTTCTCTTTAAGACGCTATTTAGTCAATGCTCTGCTTTATATTTGATAAAGTAGTTTTTTTTTATTTTTTTTTATATTAATTATATGTTTGTGTTGTTAATGGTAGTTTTATTTCTTGAGTTTAATTTGTATTATTTCTCTTTTTAAAACACGATTTTCGTAAGAAAAACCCTGACGACGTAGGAGCTCAAGGAAGGTGCCCAACAGATTGAGTCTAGTACGGCGAGAATACGGTGGATTGTGGACATAAGTTTATAAGCAAATAATTAAAAAGCACAATTCACTGCAATATGTCACAAAATAACAGAATTGTCCATTCTAATACTTTATTATGGTACGAACTAATTTAGAATGTCCTAATATTTTGTAGTAAGACTCCTTCCATCTATTTAATTATTATTATTTTTATTTTTGTGTACTTTATTAAAATATGTATTATTATCCTAGTGGTTCGAGAATATGCAGATTAATGCAGAATAGAATAAGTATATTGAAAAAAAGTATAAAACAACTAGTGCAGAAGAGATGGGAGTAAGATGGAACTATTATATACATAGGAGTACTCGCAGATTACACGTGGTAAAGAAAATAGAGAGAAACGAATTTTCAAAAGTAATAATTAGACTTAAAGCTATATCTAGGTTTTACATATGCCTGCAGGTAGTAAAAAACAATTCTTAATCAAAACTGGTAATCTGGGAAAGAAAGTTCTTGGGAAGAATAAATTTATAAAAGCAAAAACGGTTCGGATCTTTAGAAAGAATGAACAACGCTAATAAGAAGAAATATAATCCTAGCGTGGAAGAAACTATAAGAAGGGAGGTAGGTAAAGTAATAATAATAGCCACACAACAAATAATTTCATTTATAAGCAAATACATAGAAAATAAGAAAAACGAAACAGATGTGTGCTAAATTATATAAAAAACCGAATATAAATGACTATAAATAGTATTCGCACAATGGTACATAAAATTAATTGGAGCTCTTGGTAGCGTGTTAGTTTTATCTCTTGGTGGGTAAAAAGTGGGATTAGATCTTAACATTATTCTAGGCAAACAAAAAGCTATACAGTTTAATACCGCAGGCGAATCAATTCGACCATGTATTAACCTATACATAAGTCGGCTAACATTAACTTGTTTCGTGCTCGTAGCTACGTCCTCGTTTTGGTTGCGAATTAGCATCTTCTTTTATTTTATTGCCTTATGTTTATTTTGAACCGAACTGTAGTACTTTCGATTGCGTGCGTATATCTTCACATAAAATAATTACGTATTAGTTTTTCATCGTGGTCATCCTCCCCTCTCGATTCTCGAGTGGCGATAACTTCTAGACGGAAGAGACTGAGATCGCTATCGACAGATAGAAGGTCGATGGTTGTCATTCGTGATTGTTTTGTATCGGCTTATTGTAGGGCTTGATTGTTTTAAGTAGTATTCTGTTTATAATTTAGTTGCTACAATTTTTGATTGTAACTACAATTACCCTGCATGGGATTTCTTGATGACAATTAGAGCCGATTGACTCCTTCTCTACGATACACTATAATGCGTTGTTAACCATCAGACATTATCCTGGTGTTTTTTCCTCTACCGACGCAAACGTTGTTCACAGGAAGGAAACAGATGACGCTCACGAACATCCCGCTTGCTGGAAAGAGACGGACACAGCTAAGACTTTAAAATATTCCTTCATTAATTTAAACTGTAATGTTTTGCAATTAGTTTTCTTTGTTGAAATTTTTTAGATTCAATTTTTCTTTGTTTAGTTATTTAACTTACCTATTGCGTCGTTACAGACATCATTTTTCAATTTTTATTTAGTCAATAATTGCCTTTCTAATTAGTTTATCTCATTTGAAAATTGCAATACGTATCTTTTTTTTTTGTTTGTTAAGTTTATTTCGACTGAGTTTATTTAAACTACACATCTGTTCCTCACGGGGACAAGAACTTATTTTTGCTTCAAAAACATCGAAAGAGTTTTTTTTTGCTGCGTTTTCTTTGGCATAGAAAATGTGGGTATTATTTTGTGAATATTAAACTTGTTTTCTAGATTTGTAAATCTGTACATTAAAATTTTAGTATTGCATATTCCTTCATTCTAATTTTAAGCTTTCATTAATAATTTTTTTTCTCTAATTTCTCTAATTATATCTAACCGTTAACTTTAATTAATTATATTCTCAGACCGCAACTTTGCGAATTTGCTCAAATTTATTACTTATCAATATTTGCATGTAACTAAATCTCTCTATATGTAACGCGTCTGTTCAAAAGATCGGGCTTTCCATTTTTGGTTTTAAATTATCTGTGAACCAACGAAATACATACTTAATTTGTCTTTTTCTCGTAACTAGCAAAATTTAATTCCTTTTTTATTATTTTAAGTTGGTGTCATAAATAAAGTCTAATTACATCTGGCTGAAATTCGCCTTTTTCTTTCTTTCTTTTCTTTACGTTTCGGAAGGCCTGGTTGCGACCCCTACCCGCTGCGCGTCAGACCTACTTTTGTTGATCACCATTTCTGAATTTTGCTACGTCTAGCAGTTCTAAATTCGGTGGCGCCCTATACCACCTTAATTCGTGTTCTGAAGTACCTTTGGGTCTCCCCACCCTTGGGCTGAAGCGGTCTCTAAACCGAGTGGGCCGATAGACGTTGGCAGGGGCGGGTATGTGAGGCAATCCTCGTCGCCCGAAACTTGAGTTCCTCTCTTTTCTATTGTCTCGATATACAGAGCGTAGCAAACGTCTCGATTGTTTGAAGCTATGTCTGTCTAAAAGGCGGTTGAAGTTAATTTTTTTTATATATCTACCATTATATCTGAAGGCAAAGCATTTCAGAAGTCTTATCTGAACCCGTTAAAGTGAGGAGTCATACATCGAGTAGTAAGTAGATCTTATTACTGAAATATACTCCAATCTACTCAAAACAAAAGCCCTGTACAGTGATTTCAGAACAGTTAGATCCTGGAACTGACTGGTTGATCTCATAGTAAAGCCCAACATCCTAGAAGCAGATGAGATGATGTCCGAAAGGTGTAAGTTAATGGACATTTCCGAGTCGAATTTGACAAGATCACTGAAGGAATTCCTTTTCACTAACTTTTGGCCATTAATACTACATGATAACTCCACTTTATTAATTTTGCGAGCGTAAGGTATAACACGGAATTTGTTCACATTAATCTTTATCTTCTACACCAATACGCAAACACATGAATATGATCTTGTAAGATATCGACAGCATTCTGTGATTCGCTAGCACAGAACAATTGAAAGATGTGAGGAGATCATTTATGTAAAGCAGAAAAAGTGGAGGTCTAAGATTAGAGCCCTGAGGCATACAAGATTTTTAAAAGAATTGGTAAAAGCAAAAGCCCTTACAAAGTACATAATTCTTTCTATTCACAACGTACAAGGTAATAAGTTCTAGTGCAGATGGCTAAAGTCGATAGTAACGAAAGCTACTATGCTAAATATTTTGAGTCCCTATCGATTAGTAACGGTAGACTGCAATGGCAAGAACTCATGTTAGTTGCTGAATGAGTACGACGCGTGTTATAAAGAATAGTGTTGTATACAGTCTGCTCAAAAATTTTACTCAAATTTGACGAAATTGCAAGTGGTCTATAATTTTCCAAGCTCAATGTACCACCCTTCTTGTGAACCGGTATAATTATAACTTTCTTCCATCGATCAGGTAACATGGACGTTTTCAAAGCCAAATTAATAACAATCTGTACTGGCTATGCTAATACTTTACCGGTATTACGAATAAAAGAACTGGGTATTAAACATCACCCATTGTTGACTTATCTAGAAAAGTAGACAAAATTTTCTCAATTTCTTACGGATTCAGTAAGGGAAATATCAGAAAAAAGCAAAACCATCAACTATCGCCTGGGGATCACTAAATTCATATTCATCATAACAATGCCTCCCAGGGATTCCTGTTCTTTCTTTACTGTGGTTAATTTACTTCCAGAATTCTACGGAATTTGTCAAAATGGAGTTCTCCATATTAGTCAGTCCTTAACCAAAGACCTCATTCTTTTGAATTCTTGATAGAAAATATCAGTTCCATTGATACGCCATTTCTGTCTATAATGTTCTTCAGTTTTTTAATTTTTCCTTATTTCAGGTACAAACCAGAAAGGAAAATTAAAGTTAGTAGGAATATATTTAGGGACTGATTTATCAAGTATATCATAAAGACTATTACAAAAATTATTAAGAGCTAAATTTACATCTGAATATGAATTTAGAATTGACCAATCAAGATTGTTAAAATAATTGATAATTTGGATAATTCGCTTTGTGGAAGTTATAAGTATTGATTTAATGGGGCGATAGAGGCAGACTTAGCAAATAATTGAAACATATAAAAAGAGGTAGTGAGGCTATAAACTGAAGTGGTCTGTGTGAAGCCCATACCCACCTACCTATATATTTAAACATAATTTTATTTGGAAATGTTTTATGAAATGATTTAAACTTTTTCACATTTTTAAACTTTCTTGAAATTATTGTTAAAATATTTATTAAAAATAGTTACTCCATGAATAAACAACTCGTTCTCTGATATAGCGACCATTCTAATGAAAATCTCATAAACTATTAATTAAATAAGGAAACTACAAACGAACACCTACATTAATATTCGTCAATAATTTAAGTATTTATTGAAATATTTAGACATCGTGTAAGTGTAGATAGCTCCACTCTTAATAATAAATCCTTATTTAATGGAAAGTCCATCGCCATATTATTAATTTAGATTTACAGCGTCTCACTAATGTATTTCTAGTTAACGTTGTTAAATATTTAGACGACCGGAACTTTCGCCATTTGCCATCAGAGAGCCATATCTGTAACTTTTCACATGTTCTTTTTTTATAAAGTTAATAAAATGTTAGGCATTAAATTATTAGACGCCATATTTATAATTACAAAGCTTCCTAATGATGATATCCGAATGTTCACCGCACCTCGAATCAATACCAATAGTCTTAGAATTGACAAATATCTGAAGATATTTTACCGAGTTTAATAATAATTTGAGAAATATTAAGGTCATAAAATACATTTCATTTCATCAACATCTATTACTAATTGAAACGCTAATTATCTTACTGAAATTACTGTGGCTTTCTGGTTCTCGTTCGATAAAAATATTGCCTACTTTTAGATCTAATTACAGGTATAAACCTATATAATTATTTTTCTAATCTACAAAACATACATACGTTGTGTTTATTATGTATATTTAACTTACGATAATTCTTGCGATTGCGTGAGACCGTCAGGTTGTATGGTGTTTTCGTGTTTCTGATTGGAAATAATGATATTTTTTATTGTTTGTATAAACAATGACTGATTTCATTGTCTCATAAAATTCTTTACGAAATAAAGCACTCACATGTTTGATATTAAAAATAACTTGAACCAGTTTGTTTATATTGATTGATTGTTTTCTTTACTTTAGAAATAAATATTTTAATATATTTCTTAATGATTTACTTTGTTCAGTGGATTGCGAAGTTTAACCTGCCACGGGTGAATTGAAATTATATATAAAAGTTACGAATATTGAAGACTGTTACAAGCTGGCTAACAACTTGAAGCTGGTGCGCAGTTGGTGTAACGAAAACAACATGTCTAAATATTAGCAAATGTGCCATTGTAACATATTCCAGGATTGTGAATTCATATCACTTTACATATAGTGCAGACCAAATGATGATACCTCGTAGATCTGAAGTTAAGACTTTGTTTGATGGAAGTGTTAGGTGTGTCAAAAAGTTTTCTCTGAATTTCGTTTCCTAAGATGTTAAATATCGGACTGGTGTCGTCCAATTTCTATTTTCCAAAATTGATAATAAAGTTTTCCAACGAAAATTTGAACCAAATTAGTACTCAACATTAGCAGTGCTTGTGTTCAATATATTTAATTCGACAATTCTAGAACATAGATTTAGTGTAGGATTGGTTTTTCAATATAATCAAATGGGTATCACATGAATGATGAAGTGAGTCACCGCTAGTGGTTCGAAATGCAAATGATATATTTTTGCATAGTTCAATTATAAGACATAGAAGTGGGCGTCAATACAGTAACACTGTAAGAAAGACAAGAAGTTGCGCAATCTTTGTGTATATACGGCATTGCGAAATATAGGGATACTTAATAAATGAGTTTTTTTAATTGACAGACCGCTTGCCCGCTTTTAATTTATTATATATATATATATATATATATATATATATATATATATATATATATATAAATTTGACTGGATTCATAAAGATGTATCTAAACAGAACGTTTTAGACTTATGTTTTCATCGAATATTAAAGAAAATCACCTTATTTACTAATATAAGATAAAAGTTGTGCAAATAATCTAACTTACCAGAAAATTAATTTGAGAAATAAAAGAGCGACAGCAAAAGACGCAGTGTCAGGTGGAAAAAAAGTGGAAATAATAAGAATTTATTTAATCCAAGAGCCCGTTGTAAGATCAAAATAAATTAAGTTTGATGTCTATATTAAAGCTATATAAAAGAAAAAAAGAAGAGCAATAAATCGTGTTGATTAAATGATGTAATACAGCAGCTGTATCAGAAGAGACAGTGTGATTGCTTCGGGCGAATGATAATAAAGCAAGTTTTGGTGACGGTACGAGCATGTACTACGTCCATGGAAAAAAGTTTTATACGTTTACCAAGACAATTGGTAGAGTACTTTATCAAAAAGTCAAAACTGAGTATAGTTGGTTAATATTTAACCGAGTACGGAATATAACATAATTTAATAATATTTATTTCTATTATTGATAATAAATTTAACGATTATTTTTGTTATAAATCATTATTAGGTACCTGCCCTAAATTATATTGAAATGACGCCTTCTGTAGGCAACAGCAGGAGTATGCGATGCTTTTTTGGTTTTCCTGGCCATTCTATTGGCTTCGTCGCTCCCTACAAGCCATAATAATTTGAATAAAGGGTGCGAAATTAGTTTTAATGGTCAAGCACCGTCGAATTCCCACTGTCGTTTCGATTTACGAAAAACGGTTTTTGATTAGGCAACCGGCAATAATCATTGCTTGAAATCTCCCGTGCTGTTAATTAACCGAATTCTCGTTCAATAATGTTTTCTACGTCATCTAGCCAAAAGACATGTAGCAATTAAAAATTTCAATTACAGTCCTTGTTTAAAATGTATTAGGTAGTATTTTACTGATTACCTTATATTCATTCTTTAGTCCATTTATTCATAAACATCAATTCCTATTAATGAAATATAAATAACAAAAACACTTTTAAGAATACCAAAAATATTCAAATCGTGTGCAGAGAACACAGTGCAAGTACATATTTATGTGATAATTGACAGTTTCGACTCTACTTACTATGGACTCGTCGTACCTACTTACCGCCTACAAGGCATAAAGAATACCATGGGAGAAAATTTATCACCTGCCATTGACTAAGGTCGACATTAAAAATGCCAAGCCAACTAGCGCCATCCCTATGACTAGTGCAAAATTTTGTATTTGGTTGGGTTGGCGTTCGTGATGATAGCTATTTATTATGCATTTCTAAACAGCTTGAACCAAGGTCTGTTGTGGCTTAAGTGGTAAAAGAGACAGTCCGGCAAACTGTAGACTTGGGTTCAAGTCCCAACGTAGACAATATTTTTCAATTAAAAATCTCGTATGATTTGCTTTGTAATTTGTAGACAGTAATGTTTACATTCGCACTTACTTTTCAATTACATACATACTAATTTGATATTTGTAAATATTTCAAATAAAAGCCGAAAAACTCCAATAATTTATCAATTGTTATATTTAATAAACTGCTAAGAAATTATCTAAACACTTGGTACATATGGTAGATTTAATTAGTTGGCGATTTAAGGTCTGGTTTTACTTAAAAATGTATATATTTAAAACAATCTTACATGTTTCGGCAAGTAATGCCTTTCTTAAAGAATTTAAAATATTTTAAATTCTTTGGGAAAGGCATCACTTGCCGAAACATGCAACATTGTTTCAAATATATTCATTTTTAAGTAAAACCAGACCTTAAATCGCCAACTAATTAATTCTACCATAACATACAAAGGTCACGAAATAATTAGCTATATATCTATATATATATATATACATATATATATATATATATATATATATATATATATATATATATATATATATATATATATATATATATATATATATATGGTAAACTCCATCAGTCGGCGATTAAAGGTCTGTTTTACTTCAAAGTATATATATTTAAAAAAATCCTACATGTTTCGGCAATGATGCCTTTATCAAGGATATAAAATATAAAATTTTATATTTTATATCCTTGATAAAGGCATCATTGCCGAAACATGTAGGGTTTTTTTTTTTAAATTTATATACTTTGAAGTAAAACTGACCTTAAATCGCCGACTGATTGAGTTTACCATATCATACTAAGGTCACGAAAATATTATATATATATATATAAGGTAAACTTAATAAGTCGGCGATTAAAGGTCTGGTTCATTACTTCAAAGTATATATATTTAAAACAATCCTACATGTTTCGGCAATATGCATTTGTCAAGGGAATACAAAATATAAAAGGCATATTGCCGAAACATGTAGGGTTGTTTTAAATATATATACTTTGAAGTAATGAACCAGACTTTAATCGCCGACTTATTAAGTTTACCTTATCATACCAAGGTCACGAAGATATTATATATATATATATATATATATATATATATATATATATATATATATATAAATATAATTATTTCGTGACCTTGGAATGATATGGTAAATTCAATCAGTTGGCGATTTAAGGTCTGGCTTTACTTTAAAGTATATATATTTAAAACAACCCCATCATTGCCGAAACATGTAGGGTTGTTTAAAATATATATACTTTAAAGTAAAGCCAGACCTTAAATCGCCAACTGATTAAATTTACCATATTCCGCCTAATTCTGAGCAAACGCAACGATGCGAATGTATGAATATTTCTCCCGCTCCAAATAGAATTCCCCTGAATGCTGTAGGCGTGTCAACATCGATGTCATATGTCATACATACTTACATATTA
Organism: Melolontha melolontha; assembly: GCA_935421215.2. NCBI lineage: Eukaryota > Metazoa > Arthropoda > Insecta > Coleoptera > Scarabaeidae > Melolontha > Melolontha melolontha. Next base: position 23,439,110 of record OW285240.1, on the reverse strand, counting down.
TGGAGCCGCGTAAGAAAAATTATCTGATTACCAAATTACTATTAAAGGACTATAAATTGTTTAGTCCTGTGTTATTGTAATGATTTTATAATAAATAAATTGCAATACGTTCTACTGACGATGGTCACACAAAGTGTAATAAAATTATTAATAAGCGGTTAAGAAAATTGCAAATAAGGCATCAAGAGATTTAATAAATTAAATTTTAGTAATAAAGGTAACAAAAACTATTCATAGTAAACTAAATAAACTTCAGAAATAAATAAAAACTAAATTAAATTCTAGTAATGTAAAGAAAAATTTACTCTTACAGATAATAAAATAAATTGTTTATAATGAGAAATTAATTATATAATAACGGAAATTCATCCGTTTAAACTCATCACCGTAAAATAATTGATGATGTTTGGAATATTTATAATTACGAAAACCATTTAATTTTAGTATGCGGTTAACGGAAGAGCAGCATATGCCTAAATCGTTCGAAATATCGCTATGTGTCAAATTTGAATTTAGTTCTAATGCAGCTCATACAAAAATTGGCTAAACGCGTTCAGGGGATTTGTATTCGAAGCGGGAGAAATATTCATACATTCGCATCGTTGCGTTTGCTCAGAATTAGGCGGTATATATATATATATATATATATATATATGAAATGATGGTTTCTCGGGTTCTTGGCCGCGTCTGAGATGTGTCCTGAGAAGGATTGTTGTCTCGACGTTTCGACGGGATCGCACTCGTCATTTTCTAGAGTTGTTCTTTCACTTGACGCTGAAGAGTAACTGCCGATCGTGTCCTCGGGTGTCTGCTATTATGTTGCACTATGGGAGGTAGGGGTTGCGCTGCTGCCGTCGTGCGTACACGGCTTCGCGTGATTGGTCCGGGTGTCTGTGATTCCTGTGTGGGGGCGCGTACCTGTCTCGATGTGTTGTGTTTCGTATTAGTCTTGATTTGCATGCCGGCTAGGAGTGGCTTCCGGGTGTACGGTAAACGTTGGCCGTCGTCGCGTTTGTTTAGACTTTTGGGTCTCTTTTCTATTTCAATCGCTTCTCTAGTAATTCTAGTAGATAGACTTTCGCTCTTCGCTAGGATCTTCGTATTCTCGAAGTCAATAGTGTGCCCCGTTAGGAGGCGGTGTTGTGCTAGAGATGATGTTGTTTGTTTCTTGAAGACTGCGTTTATGTGTTCCTCTTTTCTCACGCTTATTCGCCTGTTCGTCTGGCCTACATAGGATTGTTCGCATTCCGAGCACGGCACTTCGTAAACGCCTTGGTCTTCAAGTGGAATTTTATCTTTCGCGTTGACTATTTTATCGGCTATTTTTCCCTGTGCTGTAAAGATGGTGTCTATGTTGTGTTTTCTTAGTATTCTACCGATTTTGTCTGTGGTACCCTTTATATATGGTAGAAAGGCCTTTGATGTAAATTCCTCTTTTTCCCGTTTTTCTGCTCTATTGTGTCTGGCTTTGTCTATTGTTCTTTGTGAATACCCGTTATCAAGAAGAGCGTTTCTAATATTTCTTCTTTCATCATTTCTATGTTCATCGTCTGTTAGTCGTTCGGATCGTAGAACTAGGGTTTTCACTACTGAGTTCAATTGTGCCGGATGATGATGCGATTGTGCTTTTAAGTACCTATTTGTGTGTAGGTTTCCGGTAAACGGTGTGTCCCAATGTTCCATTTTCTTTTTTGATCACTAACACATCTAGAAAAGGTAGCTTCCCTTGTTCTTCTACCTCCATTGTAAACTTAATTTTCGGATGTTCGCAGTTTAGTTGGTGTAAAAAGTCTTGTAGTTTTTCTTTGCCATGTGTCCATATTACAAATGTATCGTCGACGTAGCGCAGCCACATTTTCGGTTTGATCTTACAGGTGTTTAGAAAGTTTGTTTCAAAGTTCTCCATGAATAAGTTCGCTATAATCGGTGATAGCGGGGAACCCATCGTTGCGCCTTCGACTTGCCGATATTTCTGGTTGTTGTATGTGAAATATGTGTTCTATCAGGTTAATTGTAGCCTTTTGTACTTGATACTGGTTTTCTAATATGGATATGGATATGGATATTAGAAAACCAGTATCAAGTACAAAAGGCTACAATTAACCTGATAGAATACTGCCTTATAAACACATATTTCACATACAACAACCAGAAATATCGGCAAGTCTAAGGCGCACCGATATATATATATATATATATATATATATATATATATATATATACAGACTGTCCCGTAAAAAACGCCAACATTCATAATTCCGATATTTATTGTCCGGTTTTATTTAAACAAATAGTAAATTTAATAGCATCAATAACACTATAAGATAGCAGTGTTTTATTTGTTTTCAATTGTTTTCATTAATGTCAAACGACAGTCAAGTTTTTTATTTTAAATGGCAACATATATATTTTTGGCTACATTCGGATTGGTTTTTTTTTCCTGAATTCAACGATGTATAACATGTTTATTTTTGATAAACGTTTATTGCAAAAAAAGAACTTTATAAATTTCATCTTTGTCTTCCATTATTTATAAATATTCGAATGTGTCATGAAACATTGGAAATGTAAGTATTATAAATATTATTATAAGAAACAAAAGACTTTACAATAAATGTTGAAATTGCCCGCCACCTTGTTCAACACATATCGCACATCTCCTAATTACTCCAAAGGTCGCATTTAAAAGACAAGCGGCAGGTACTTCTTGACAAGTGTTAATAATTCTTTGTCTTAAAATGTCAACATTTTCTGGAGTTGTTAAATAAACTCGATCTTGTAGATAAGCCCACAACCAAAAATCGAGGGGCGTAAGATCCGGTGAACGCGCAGGCCACTCGATAGGACCGGATGTTCCTATCCACCTATTTCCAAATTGGGTGTTCAACAAATCAGTATTTACTTTGGCGTTGTGCGCGGGAGCCCCATCTTGTTGAAAAAATATTCTATTTAAATTTGCCGAAGGTAATTCATCTAAAAGTTTTGGAGATTTTCGTGTTATAAAGTGTAGTATTTTTCTTGATTTAAGCAACCATCTATGAAAAATGGCCCAATTAATTGATCACCTAAATTGCCACACCAAACATTTACGTTGAAACGTCTTTGAAAATTATTTTCAATTACAAATCTCGGATTGTCTGCACTCCACTGTCGATGTATGTTTCTATTAAAAATACCGTTGTTGCTAAAAGTGCATTCATCAGACCAAATTATCCTTCTGTAAAAATTCGGGTCTTGTTCTAATGCATTTAAATAAAAACGACAAAACTGGATTCTTCGGCCAGGATCATTTTGTTCTAATGCATGAACTTTTCGAGCTATGTACGGTTTAAGTTTGTGTTTTCTTAAAATACCATGAACTGTAGTTTTTGATACCCCAATATTATGTGCAATTACGCGGATCGAAGTTCGTGAATTTTGCTGTACTGCAAGAAGAACATCTAATTCCTTATCTTCGGAGAATTTCCGTTTTTGTGTTTTTGGTTTGGTAAATGATCCATAATTTCTTAAATTCTTTTCAATTCTCTGAAATATTTTCGAACCTGGAACTTCTCTGTCCGGAAAACGAGCACTGTACCGACGAACTGCTTGAAGGCGATTTTTATTTAAAGAACACTTGTAACATGTCCGTTAATTCATTGTTATTCATTTTTAACGAAAATACGCTTTTTGTTGCGGCAAAACGTTCAAACAGGATAATACAGAAAACTTAATAAAGTCAAACTGACACTTAAGGCACATTGACATAATGCTAGTGGACTGGGCCAAGTCTACTATAATGAAAGATGAAATTTATAAAGTTTTTTATTATTTTTTATTATTAGGAGATGTGCGATATGCGTTAAACAAGGTGGCGGGCAATTTCAACATTTATTGTAAAGTGTTTTGTTTCTTATAATAATATTTATAATACTTACATTTTAAATGTTTCATGATTCATGACAATCATGACACATTCGAATATTTATAAATAATGGAAGACAAAGATGAAATTCATAAAGTTTTTTTTTTGCAATAAATGTTTATCAAAAATAAACATGTTATACATCGTTGAATTCAGAAAAAAAATACAATCCGAATATAGCCAAAAATATATATGTTGCCATTTAAAATAAAAAACTTGACTGTCGTTTGACATTAATGAAAACAATTGAAAACAAATAAAACACTGCTATCTTATAGTGTTTTTGATGCTATTAAATTTACTTTTTGTTTAAATAAAACGGGACAATAAATAACGGAATTATGAATGTTGGCGTTTTTTACGGGACAGTCTGTATATATATATATATATATATATATATATATATATATATATATATAAATATAATAACTTCGTGACCTTGGTATGATATGGTAAACCTAATCAGTAGGCGATTAAAGGTCTGTATATTACTTCAAAATATATGTATTTAAAAAACTCTACATGTTTCGGCGGTACGCCTTTATCAAGAGTATACAAAATATAAATGACAGAATATAAATATTATATTCTGATTTATATTCTGTCATTTATATTTTGTATACTCTTGATAAAGGCGTACCGCCGAAACATGTAGAGTTTTTTAAATACATATATTTTGAAGTAATATACAGACCTTTAATCGCCTACTGATTAGATTTACTATATATATATATATATATATATATACTATTGGTTTATAGTTTCTGCCAAAATGTAAAAAAATGTTGTTGAGAAAGAGTTTACTGATTTCATACCTGCAGATTTTGTACCGATATGGGCTATACCCTGACATGCTAATGTACTTATCATAAAGGAAAATCTAAGAAATACCAATGCAAATATCTTGGAATTTATATCAGTATCTGAAGTTAAAACTATATAGCTGAATTATAGGTTACTAGTCATATAATTAGCGCCTACTAATAACATTCTCTATAACAAGCACGGCAATTCTAGACTGCACGCTTCATTGATGACTTGATGAAAGCTGGGAGAACTAGCTTAAGAAATATTATCATTTTCCAAATATAATGCCTTTAGATCAATAATTGTAAAATTTTTTTAGTAAAGGAAATTTTCGTGTTCAATATTATGCTGAAGTGCAATCTAATTGTCTATTATAAATAAGCACGCATATGAACATGTTTCGTAAACATAACAGCGTTTTGGATGTTCCGCCATTAGTACTCATAGCAGATGTAAACTTGTATTTATTCACAACACGCTATCATTTAACTTAATAATTGTCAAAGTGAAATTAGTACTAGTGCCACCAATAGGACTAATAATCACATTTCAGGTGGCTTCTGTTTACATGGCCAAAACGTATTCAAGCAAGAGCTTTAGCTGAATGTTAGTAGAGCATATATTTACGTAGATACGACCAGTCTATTGAGGCTAACTAAAATACGCAAATGTAAGTTTAATTAATATATGCGATCGTGCTTTTACGTCATATAGTAAATGTCCCTTGTTTAGACACGTACTAACTAACGTGAATCTAACTTCTATGTGTATGCAGCTGGAAGTCATAATAACACCAGATATTTTAAATAATTCAACTTCCATCCTGTCTACATTACATAATTATGTTTAACGAAGTCGTACAGTCATTGAATAGTAGTTAATAATCGTATTCAAACAACACAAGTGGATCGTACACAATACGAGATGCTTTCAATACAAACTCGTAATTACAGCTCTATTGGGGTAGCTAGATACACACAAAATGATGTATCAATAAAATTTTGCCCGTAATATAAATTGGGGAAACTTGGCGGCGATATATAGTATAATTGAAACTGGTTGGTGTGCCGGAATGGTAATTTAGATGTGAAAGGGCGGCATTAAAAACCGCACTGTAAGTGACTTCCACTCCACCGAGGCGATAAATATGAAGGTATAAGTGCTGATGGAGATAACGTCAATATTGATTTAGTAAACGCACGTGTATGCGCGATGTTATTTCTTGCAGTGAGCGTTTGTAAAGCATAGCGACGCCTTGCTACCAAACCACAAGTAATACTGTTAAAGTGTTTATACGCCCTGATAAAAATGCTATGGATTTACTTCTTATTCATGTTAAATTAAACGTTCGCGGGGGCTTTCAGTATTTCACACTATTATCTGGTTTAAATGTTTACAGATGATTTAAGGCAATATTTAGGATATTCAATTTGTGTTTTTTTGGATGCCTTGTTGTCTTGGAAACTTGCTCTGAACGAACTACTATTATAAATTGGTCAATTATTACATTAATTAATGGCACTCCCAAAGAAAACTATTTCACAGAGTTACTATTCGTTCATAAAAATCTAAAACACTTTAGTATGAATAATATTCTACAATATAGTAATTTGAGTTTCAGTTTACAATACTTTCATTTACATGATGCAATGGACTTCTCCCCGCAACATTTTGAAAAATTTGAAATATTTTTGATTGAACTATTATTTTGGTTGCTAGTGTATAAATTGTGAATTTATTATTTTGACTTGCGCAGTGGGAGCACGCCGTTTGTTCGGCTAGGCAAATTTTACCTTGAAACTATATTTTTTTTTGATAGAGAGCCTGTGAGCTGTCTGTGGACAGACACTAATTGTTATCAGAGTTGAGAAGACGTGAGTTATAAGTAGAGAACGGCCGCAATTTCCATAAAACGCAATCGGCAATTGGAATTGTGTATAACGTCGCTCAGTACATCCCGGCGTAATTCAATGAAGTATTTGTTTGACTTACTCGGACACCTGGTCTCGCCGCGATAACAATGGACAAGCCAGCTATTGTATTCCGAGAATATAGTGCTTTTTAAAGTGTTTTCATGAGCGTAGATAGAAGCGGGGTTTTTATAATGTATTTTATTTATTAGTTTATATTTCGTAAGATAAATAAAGTGCTGTGAGTAAGTTTCTTGTTTTCATAGTTTTAACTGTTAATTACAACGTAATTTTTGTGATGGAGATCCTGTTTAATATCGTTTGATTGAATCTATTTCTACCAATTATTTCGACGTAAGAATGTGCATTGAATTTCGTTCAGTTTCAATAACTTACGCACACATTTTTAGTTTTCATTTATTTAGATCTAGAGCATTGTTTAAGTTACTTTTTCAGACATGATATGGAAGAATGTCGAGAACGGCATTGTAAAACAATGGCGAGTTGGATTGACGGTCATACTGATGGTATGTCCATTGTCAGTGATTCTGAAATTTATTACAAAATCCGTAAAATATCGTTAAAAATTCGTCGCTTAGGATCGCAAACACATCTGAACTCTGTAAAACTTTTATGGCGGCTAATATTCCATTAAATAAACTTAGCAATCCCACTTTAAAAATATTTCTGAAACAATATACTGGTTGAAATGTTCCTGATGAATCAACTTTACGCAAATATTATATTTCTATGTGCTATACGAGAACAGTAGAACGCATTAGAAGCCATCTTTTAAATCAATACATATGGATAAGCGCCGACGAAACGGTGGATATGTTAGGACGCTGTGTGGTAAATGTTGTAGCTGGTGTACTACATCCAACTATTCCCTATAACTCATATGTAATAGCAACAAGTGTTATAAATAGAGTTGATGCGGAAACAGTTGCTGAAACCATTAAGGAGAATATGCAAAAAATGCTTCATTCGGACGCCACGTACAAAGAAAAAATACTTTTATTTGTCAGTGATAGTGCTGCGTATATGTTAAAAACAGGCAGACTATTGAAGAAAACATATCCTAATATGCTGCATATTACTTGTGTAGCACATGCTCTCCACCAAATCTGTGAATATATCAGAGACACTTTTCCGGAAGTTGATAGACTTGTATCAGCTTTTAAAAAAGTTGTCAGAAAAGCACCATTGAGAGTAGCTCTTTTCAGGGAAAAATTTCCATCTCTGTCACTGCCTCCCACTCCAGTAATAACTAGATGGGGAACATGGCTGGAAACTACTAGCTATTATGCTGAGAATTTCGATTGTCTAAAACATTTCGTAACACTGCTAAAGGAGGATGCTAGAAGTATTGGTGAGTGCAAGGAGCTCACACAAATCCCAAATTTAAAAAATCAGTTGTACTTTCTTCACGAACACTTTGGAAAATTTCCAAAACTAATCACTTATTTTGAAAATCGAAATCTCAAATTAAATGGCGGATTAACCACATTAGATGTGGCTGTTAATAATTTGAAAAGTATTCCAAGTGACATCGGATGTGGCCTTCGGCAAAAGTTTGAAGCAATTCTTAATAGAAATCCAGATTTAATTACATTGCAGCAATTATGTATGGAGACAATTCCACAAAATCTAACGGCTAAATATGAAGAAATAAAAGAATATTTCCAGTATGCACCTATAACCAGTTGCGATGTAGAAAGAACGTTTTCTATTTATAAGGATGTACTTAATTCAAAGAGAACAAAATTGACAGAAGAAAACCTTGAGAAACTATTGCTAGTCAATATTAATACTCCTTTACTCAACTTGAACGACAAAATGAACAAATAAAAATGTTCTAATTATAGAAATAAAATTAAAAACTTTAAAAATACAACTTTTCAACAAATAAATTTGTATTTCGTAATTTTATAGATCACCACCCGTTCGTTTTACAATTATATAAATAAAATTAAATATTTTAGAAATACAGCCTTTCGCCAGTACTGCACTGGGTGGTAAGCGTGTCCGTTCTCTAGTTATAAGATAATTTTTATCTTAGTTTAAGTAGCTTCGTGATTTTTATTAATTAGTTTTTGTGCTTTATTTCATACCGATTTATTTACGACTTTGCAGAACTCGTAGTTGTTTTAATTTTTGTACGTTCTTCTAACTCTGGTGTCTCGTATAAAAAAAAAATACATTTTATTTACGTAAGTAAAAGAAATGATTCTTATTATCTTTATTAGTATTTTCTTGTATGTATTGATTTGTATTTTACCATTGTGGTAATTTTGATATATACTTTATCTTAGATATATATAAATGATAAAGATGAATTTCAATATAAAAAAAATTTTCTATAACGTTAAATTTGTTCGCTTGGAATTCGAGGGCAGAGTTTTTATTACATGTGACTGCGCATATGTTAGAGATTTGCTTCGGTCTGTCAGTTCTGTTTGTTTACTCTTTGAAGTTGGTTATTAGGGGTGAAATTAAAAAACATCTTTGCAATTTATTAGATTTAATTTAGTTCGGATGTAATCAGAGGACGTTTGGATTTGTTTTGCGATCATTTTCAACAAATTCTTTTACCTCTAAGTGTAAGTTTGTATTACACAATTCTTTATACTTTATAAAGAATTTTTGTTTCTTTTTTATTTTTTTGTATTAAAGATTCATTTGAGTAAAGATGTGTATATCTTTTTGATTATCCTTCTACTTGTGTGCTTAACAGTAACTTCAGTAAAACTAACAATATTCACAAATAAATTTTGTGTGGCGCCTGATTGTGGTATTAATTAAATTATTTTTACACGTTTTCCATTGGAAACCAGGAGAGGAAAGCAGTCCCATTTAAAGAAAGTAACCGACTGAGTATCTAAGCTGGACAGAGTTGGTGTGAATAGTGGTACATCCAATTACTAACTAACTATTCATAGCATATTTTGGCGCCCAACGTGGATCGCCAAAATATGCTATGAATAGTGAGTATCTAAGCTGGACAGAGTTGGTGTGAATAGTGGTACATCCAACTACTAACTCACTATTCATAGCAATATGTATTTACTGTCAGCTGCTGCAAGGAAGAAATATTGTCGTGAATTAGTAAAGTAAATATAAGGTTACCAAAAACATTTATATTTCACTGCTTCAAGATATTAATATCAGTTTCTAACAAAGTAACCATACTCGTTAAACAGTGAGATCTGTTATACTTCTTTGAGCGGGAAGTCATGGTGATCCGAATTGGTGTATACTGTGGCTTAAATTTGAAGCAGACAGAAATAAAGAAAAATTACTAACCGCGATATAAATTAATAAATTCTAAATACCTGTTTCGGTAGCTAAGTTGCCATCTTCAGTAGAGTAATCTGAAAAAGAAAGATAGTGTTAAATATAACGCCTTTGGCTAAGGTTACCTTTGAAGATATACTCTTCACCAAATCGTCAATGCGATAACACTATATAACATTTATATGCTATACGAGGAAATAACGAGACTGGTGCTGTAGTACAAAAATGGAACATTTATTTAGAAAACTTCAACAACTATCCTTCAAAGTACTCTCCATTCTGTGCAATACACTCGTCCCATCGTTTTGTCCACTTGTCATAAACATCTGAGAAACCATTTTTTGAGAGTCTATTTAGTATACCCATCACCGCATTGTTGAGCTCTAAATATGACTCAAATTTTCGACATCTCAATTTTTTTTTGACTCCAGGAAACAAATGGAAGTCGCATGGAGTAAGGTCAGGTGAGTGGGGAGGGTGAACTATAATTTTCACTCCCAACTATTCAAATGTTCGTTGACAAATCGCTGATCTGCAGGCCGGAGCATTGTCGTGATACAGGATTTAAACCATGTCTTCATAAAGAGGCCGTTTTTTCTTTAATTTTGCCTTTAGGGTTCCTAGAAGTACATTAAAATAGTACTCTCTAGTTACTGTATGTTCTATAGGTACAATTTGTTCATAAATAATTTTCCATTTATGAAAAGAAATTAAATACATCTCTTTACTGACGCTTTTCACAGGTTTTGCCTTCTGCAGTCTTGGACTGCCTTTGTGCTTCCATTGCATACTTTGAGACTTTAACTCAGGATCGTAATGGTAAAACCAATTCTCGTCACATGTAACCACATTGTTTAAGAACTCTGGATTATGTTGCAGCTGCCTCTTTCACTGCCGACAAATTGTCTCTCGATTGGAATAGTTGGAATACATTTTGCCGCGACCTTTCTGTACCCTTTCTGTATGAAGATTTACCATAAATAATTTTTTGAGTGGAACCATAACGCAAATTAACAATGTCAGAAATTCAATATATACCAATCAGATGATCATTTTTGATCATATCGTTAATTTCTGCAATTTTCCAATCATTCCGTGCAGTTGGGGTCGCCCACGTCAAGTTTCATCTCCCACTTTTTTCCACAACCATCTTTGAATTTATTATGCCACTCAAACACTCTACATCATAATAAACTATCATCTGGGTACGCAGTTTTAATAATTTCAAAACTTTAAGTTGGAGTTTTACCCAATCGAACACAAAACTTAATATCTTTGCTCCACTCTAATTTTTTTGATTGCCAACACTGACAATTAATTAATCCATCGTCTTATTCACGTTTTAGGATTAATTATGACATAAATTGTGATATAAACTGTTTTATATATAATTCTGTTTTTTTATCAACGTATTAAATTTAATTTAATGCATTTCACTAAATGTTTATATTGTACTAATCGATGCTTTTGTTATATGGTGGCTTTTCTTTGCCTGTTGAACACAGTAAAGTAAATAGACAAAAACAAAAAAATTCCTAAGCACAAGATAATTTAAGAAGCGGTGTTATCCCGCTGGCGATTTGGTGATGAACATATCTGCAAAGATTGTACCTTAACCAAAGACGCTGCTCTTAACACTATCTTTCTTTTTCAAATTGTTCTATTGAGTGCCATGTTCAGTACAGTTTCGGCAACTAAGTTGTCATAACTTAGTTGCCGAAATACTAATTTCGAATTTTTAATTTCAAATTTAATCCACAGTCTCTTAATTCAAAACAGTAAAGTGTTACCGAAAACGGGGATGCATTGATTACTTTTTGAAATCTTTCTAAAGATAAGAAACTGTTTTAAATACTTTTTATCAATTAAAAATCCTCATTATGTGTATCTTGAAAGTCTATGTTAATATTCTTAAAATCTTATTATTTATTCATATAATTTCCGAGAAAAGATATAATTCGGTGCCCAAATTTATATGGGGTTTGAAGTAACTTTGATCAACAACAAAAAATTAGTGAAATTCACTCTTAAAACAACAAAATGTTCAATATAACCACAGTTTAAAGTCAAAAGAAGTCTGTTTTTAATAAATTATAAAATTAAGTGAATGCAGTATTCTAAAGAATTTATTTCGGAATAGGTATTTATAATATAAACATAAAACAATAATTTTATTCTAGTAAATGTCATCTGTGGCAATTGTCGACGGAAGTATATAATGGCCTCTTCTTATTGTTGGATTTCCAATTTCTTTAATAATTTCTCCGTGTTACTCTACTATCTTTTACATGTGGAAAAATAAAATATGTGCCTTTTATGCCAACCCTTTTCTTACAAAATTTATGTTAAAGAGCTGTCATCTATAATTTCTGCGGTTAGATCTATGTATTTTTTATATTAATTTGTATTTTCAATCTTACATTTTACGACCCAAAGAATAATTCGTGTCGTTCTCTTCGATATTTGTTCTATTTTCGATATTGTTATGTTCATTTCCATTATTATCACCACGAATTGCGGCTTCCAGAGATTTCCTCTAAATCTTCGGAATCTATATTTTCTGGACTATTTTATAATGCTAAAATGCTTTTTCCGGATTGTACATTTACCAGTTGCTTTTTTTTCAAAAGACGATTTGTTGCTGAGCCTTCTCCAAATCGTTGAACCTTGAGAAAGGAAATCAAAGAATTGTTTATTGCTTCACTGTCGTCGCTCTCTTTTCTATAACCAGGTATTTTGCTCAATGCTTTATCTGAGTTGAATGGTACAATCCCATCAAATTATTACTTACGCCATTTTGTGATACATCGCTGCCATGAGTGTCGACGAAGATTAAGGCTTTCTGCAATAATTTTCCAAACGATTCTTTTGTTAACCTTTATGTGACTGGAAGGGTACCCGGGTGCCTTTTTCAGATTTAAATATTAATATTTTTTTTGTTTGAAATTGCTGAGTTTGAAAATTCTGTGGCATCCCTAAACTTGTTTTATATTACATTTTATTATATATACTTCGTTATTTAGATTTAATTTTTAACGAAAAAATGGCATCCGAAATTATTACAACCTCTAAGACCGGTATGGGTACCCGGGTACGTCCATTTAAAATTACATATGGACGGATGTGAAAGAACAAAAGGAACATTTTTACATTTTTTTATTTATATATGTTATAAAAAAGATGTACAAAAAGAACGAAAATAAATAATAATTGAATTAAACTGCCTGTTGGTTACAGGTATCGCATACGGCCATAACAGAATGCTCATTACAAACTGGCCTCGAACAAGAATTACATGCTTTTCGCGTTTTTCTTTGTCTTTGATTCAATTCCCGTCGTGTAAAATGTACGTGTAAAATGATTGCCAAAAACTCTTGGAATACTGCTTCGAGTTAGTACAGCAGCCATGCATAACTCGTTTGCAAAATCTTTCAAAAATCACAGTCGTCGGTCGGTTGATGTAAGAATAGGATTGTGCTCCGTGTAAATTATGTATGCACTCAGTGCAGCAAGGTCGACCATATTGTAAAAAAATGCTAGGGGTCAACGATTTGTTCTACGCTTTACTGTATACTCTGATAACATGTTATCCATCGTGTCGACGCCGCCTTTGGTTTTATTATAATATTTAATAATTTCGGGTTTTGCAGTACCAGTATGTTCTACTTTGCCTGTTGTATGCATTGATGATAATAAGATGACAGATTTGTTCTTTTTGGGAACATACGAACATATAGTTGCTCTTTTAGTAAATGCAAAATTAGTGGAATTTATAACTCTACTTTTATTGAATTGCATATTGGAAGGAAGAAAAGTTTTATTTTTTCGAACGGTTCCTACTAAAGTTAGATTCCAAGAATTTAGGTTATGAGCCAACTGTAAACTTGTGAAAAAGTTGTCTGTCGTTATATTTCTTCCAGAACCTTTATATTTAATAACTAAATCTAGAACTGTTCACTTGCCGTTCACCGTCTGGTGGTTTTCCAGTATAAATTTTACCTTGTAAAGGATAAGCATTTGCCGCATCAGAAGTCCAAAAAATTTTTATCCCATACTTTGCCGGTTTTGAAGGAATGTATTGGGTAAATTTTGTATGTCCTCTATAAGGAAATAATTGCTCATCGACCGTTAAGCATTCAGACGGCTTATAGTTGTTTTCTAAATTACTATTGAGCATTATCCATATATCACGAATTGGAGCAGCTTTGTCACTTTTAGATCGTTCAGCGCGTGTATTCTGATTATCAAAACGAATAAATCGTGAAAACATTTTGAAGCGATCACGAGACATAGCCGCACGAATAAGAGGTAAGGATGCAAGTTTCCACATTTCAGATATATGTTCCTTATTAGATTTATGTACACCAGCTGCAATTAGGATTCCTAAACATGCATCGAATTCCTCTTCAGTAAACGCCTTGAAAACCTTTCGTGGTGGTGGTTGCCACTTAGAATCTTTGTACTTTTGAGCTTGTTTTTCATTATAATCTCCAGTTACTTGTGTGCCTTTTCTGTTAGTTTCCCTTAAAATTATGGTACAAAATTCATTGGACATGATAGATTTAAAAGTTTCTTTAGCAGTATATAATGCACTAAAACTTGGTGCGCCACATTTTTGGCGCAAGATATTTCGGCTAATTGTCTGCACTTGTGGTAATGGAGTATTAGTCCAATGAGTTCCATCTTTAGAAACTAAAACAGTAGCCTGTGCAGGCGTTTCTTCTTCATCACTAATTTCATCTGAATAAGGTTCCTCTTGTTCTATTACAGGTTCTATTTCTGCATCAGATTTTTCAGATTCGAATTCCGGAATGTATTCGTCTTCATCCGAAGCAGAAAATGGCTCTTCTTCTAATGCTTCTTCAGCTGCTGCTACTAATGCTACTAATTCTACTGATGTCAGTCTGAAAACAATAAAATATCACATTACGTTCTTATTATTACTATTACTTTTACTCTTACAGGATTTGTAATTATATTAACTTCTATATCATACCTGGTTCTACTCCATCTTGGTTTTGTAAATGAACCCGAACTAGGACCAGGCGTATTATTACACATTCCGATAAAAATAATAAAATTTGCACTTGTTATTACCAAAAACACTAAAAATATTTTGTATGTACTGTAGCGAACAAATTATATACGAGCACTTCGAAAAATGGACGGTTACTGATTTTCAGACATGTCTAATCTTGTTCATAACAGCGCAGTTTATGTCTCCCCACCACTGTCTCCCGTATATGTATAGCTGCAACGTATATACAACGTGGGGTATCCGGGTACCTACGTCGTCATTAGAAGGTGTTATTTTTCCCAGTCACATAAAGGTTAATGTGGTTAAGTTTAGATTTTTGAATTTCCATGAGAGCAGAACTCTTCTCCATGTGCCTTTTATGCCTCAAAAAAATGGAACATTACAGACACGCAGCACTCGTCTCCAATCTTTCCATCAAGTTTTTTGCATGTGGCAGAAAAATAAGTGGCAAACTAGTCTGTAAATGTTGTAGCTTCCATCCAACTGCGATTGGTTCTATTACATCGTGATCCCGCCTTAAATCAGCGGTCTGAAAAACAAGGAGAACCCTTTGGACCAACTTTTATCCAAGTATTCCATAAACGTATAGATCTGTAAATAATGTAGGGAGGAAATAAAATTTCTGTCGCAGATCCGTACATAATAACTGTTGTCGTTGATTTTGAAAAATTATAAATTTGTTGCGGATATTTTACTCCACGACGAAATAATTTGCTTTTGGACCAAGGTTGGTCTAAAAAATTTATTTCATCGTAGTCGAAAATATTTGTTGGTGGTACATCTTGTAAAGTGAGACATACAGACCCTAAATTTTAAAAATATTCTCTCATTGTGTCTATACTTACTTCATCTCTTGATCGTTTGACATTTTTGGCTACTCAACCACATAATACATTATTATGTCTGCTTAGTAGACTATCCACCCCGTCTACACCAGGTTTATTATCTTTTAAATCTGTAATAATTCTTCCTCTGCTGTCTAAATAGTCTTTAGCAATATATTGTAAATCCGTTTTTGAAAGAGGATAACCCCAATTTCCACAAGTGGCACTGACCTAGATAAAACTCATTTCCTCACTATTGGTAAATAACTTTGGTCGTCCAATGTCTCTTGTATGTAACCCTTTGAATTTATTATAAACATTTCCAAACGGTAAATTAAAGTGAACAGCAGCTTGCCGAATAGACCACTGACGTTCAACAATTGGTTTCAGAACAACATTTCAAACTCCTGTAACAGATTTGTTAGTTTAAGCTATTGTAATATAACGAGCCATCGAAAAAATTCATAATTGTAGTAGACTGTGAAATTGGGTTGGTACTTTAACCACTTCGACATAATGACACATTACTTGATGCTTGACAGTTTCATTGTAAAAAAAGGTTCTGGCATTGAAATGATACTACAACAAAAAAGAAAACATATAATTTATTTAATATCGAAATCATAATCAAAATTTACATATAGCTACTGAAGTTGTTGAAAATGTTGTCCATTTACATCTAAACACAAACAATTTTCTTAATAAGAGTTTTGAAAAATTTGACACAAACTTATAGTTTCAATGTCAAGTAATAAATGTCATTATGTGGAAGTGGTTAAAGTACCAACCCAATTTCACAGTCTACTCCAATTATGAATTTTTTCGATGGCTCGTTATATTGTATATATATATATATATATACAGTACAAATCTCTTCCCTATAGTCACCTACAAACGTGTATTACGTATGTGTGCGTTCAAGACGCGAGGAGTGGGGACGCACGAAGCGATGCATACATGCCATATGCCATTAGTTACAGTTTACTTGTGAAGTTGGATGGTTTGCTCAACTTTTGCGAATAGTCCGTATTCACGATGGATATTTTTACCCTTGAACAAAAAAAATATGTCGTAAAACAGTATCATCTTGGTCGCAGCATAAGAGAAATTGCACGGGTATTTCAAATTAACTTTCAACGTACCATTGCGTTTGAAACGATAATTACGGGCGAAAATAGTTGAATCTATCCTAAATATTCAACCGCAAACGATTTTAAATGTTCAGAGAAACTTTTATGACAGATTAGGACATTGTTTGTTTGCATTAGGAGACCGTTTTGAGCATACAATACATTAAATAGTTTACTTTTTATTTTTTAATTCTAGTTTTATTTATTATGTACAGAATATAGAAGTTATTATGATTTACCGCTTTATTTATTGTTATTGTTATAGGTATATCTGACATTGTTTTAAACGTTAAAAATATTAAAACTTCCAAAAAGTCCACACTTATTTGTGTTTATTATTACATAAAGTCCTTATTATTGACGGTAGTTCCACATTCATCGACGTTTATACTATGTATGTGCTTAGTGCTTACATCCAAACTGATCTACAGTACATACATACATACATACATGCTATGTGCGTCCCCACTCCTCGCTTGTCGAACGCACACATACGTAATACACGTTTGTAGGTGACTATAGGGAAGAGATTTGTACTGTATATATATATATATATATATATATATATATATATATACATATGAAAAAATGTGTGAAAACCGTATCCATCCGGGATGTGCAGACGTCGACGTTTCATAGTTATTACTAATTGTCAATACACCTTACCCAGAAATAGATACGACTTTCATTTCTATACTGCGTGTATATATACTAATGATGTTAAACGTAATGCTAATGAGAACACATAATTATTGAATTCTCACATACATGCCATTGCCGCTCTAATTCGTTGCATCAATTTCTACACATGACAAAATCATCTTTGTCTAAGAATGTAGCTGCAACGCGTCACGGCGTCAACCGTCCAGGTTGTCTGAGAAAATGCAAAAATGTGTGAAAGCCGTATCCATCCGGGATGTGTAGACGTCGACGTTTCATAGTTATTACTAATTGTCAATACACCTTACCCAGAAATAGATACGACTTTCATTTCTATATTGCGTGTATATATACTAATGATGTTAAACGTAATGCTAATGAGAACACATAATTATTGGATTTTCACATACATGCCATTGCCGCTCTAATTCGTTGCATCAATTTCTACACATGACAAAATCACCTTTGTCTAAGAATGTAGCTGCAACGCGTCACGGCGTCAACCGTCCAGGTTGTCCGGGAAAATGAAAAAATGTGTGAAAGCCGTATCCATCCGAGATGTGCAGACGTCGACGTTTCATAGTTATTACGAATTGTCAATACACCTTATCCAGAAACAGATACGACTTTCATTTCTATACTGCGTGTCTATATACTAATGATATTAAACGTAATGCTAATGAGAACACATAATTATTGAATTCTCACATACATGCCATTGCCGCTCTCCTTGCATCAATTTCTACACATGACATATATATATATATATATATATATATATATATATATATATATGGTAAACCTAATCAGTAGGCGATTAAAGGTCTGTATACTACTTTAAAATATATGTATTTAAAAAACTCTACATGTTTCGGCTGTATACGCCTTCTTCAAGAGAATACAAAATATGAATGACAGGATATAAATGTCAAGTGTACAGCCGAAACATGTAGAGTTTTTTAAATACATATATTTTAAAGTAGTATACAGACCTTTAATCGCCTACTGATTAGGTTTACCATATCATACCAAGGTCACGAAGTTATTATATATATATATATATATATATATATATATATATATATATATATATTTTGAAATGTTGCTCTGGAAGCAATTGTTGAACGTCAGTGGTCTATATATAAATATATATATATATATATATATATATATATATATATATATATATATATATATATGTATATATATATATATATATATACATATAATGATTTCAGCGGAATACAATAATTTTTAAGGTATTGATACATCTCAACTTTTTGCCAACCTACTTTACTATTTCTTTAAAAACAAACCTTAGATTCAGTTAAGTCACGAAATTAGGGTCACTAACAACATTAGAACATCCGTTGTTAAATTGCTTGCATAAACGAGAGCAGTATGAAATAGTAAATGATGATTTTAATAATGGAAGCAGGGTGATCAAAGTTGCCCCATAAAGATCAAAGTATCCACATTTTATGGAACACAATTTTTGGACAAAACATAGTTATTTATAATTTTTCAAAGTCACACTACAGTAAATTCCCTTTTTTTGCATCTATGAGAACCAATTTTCGAAATATTTTATTCAATTTTCCCACGTTATGGCATCCTTTTTAAATTCGTAGACAGCCACTTTGGCCAATACAAAATGTAATTCCCATAATTTATCCTTTACTGGTCCAAACAAGAAATAATAATTAGGTGCTAGACCTGTCACGAGTTAACTGAAGACGACTCTGGTCGCAGAATAGAAATTTGTGAAAACTTGTAGAACAGATGCGTAGCAAGTCCAAACTTTATCAGAAAAATTGTGTTCTCAGATGAAGCAACATATTGATTTAAGTGGTATAGTCAATAGACATAACTATCAAATCTGGTGTGAGACAATCCTAGTTGAATGCAACAAGTGCATATTCAGTATCCGGAGAAAGTAAATGGGTGAGTAGGGATCATAGACGATGATATTGGGTTCCTCTTCATTGAACGTTCTCCCAATGGAACTCAGTATTTGGATTTATTAGAAATAATATTGCACTAGCTATTGCTAGGCTTTATCCTGATCCAACAATCTATTAATACCTGCTGAGAACATATGGTATCAGCAATACGGCTCAATATTCTAGAATTGTGCGGCAGTATTTGGATCAAGTTTTCCTGGTCGATGGAAATGGCGGTGGGGTGCCATTGAATGGCCATCTCGTAGTCCTGATCTAACGCCTCTCATGTGGTGTTATCTCAAAAATAAGGCATATAAATTTAAGTATGTTGGAGGAACGCATAAGAAACTTATTACTACAAATGCCAGACGAAGTTTTACAAAATTCTTTCCGCGAATTTGAAGACCGTTTAGGATATTGTCAGTTAGTGGATTGGCAAAATTTTAAACATTTAATCTAGTCAGAAAATCATTGTTTTTTTTTAATTAAAATAAATAAATTACAAATGAAACAGACATGTAAAAAAATACAAATCTGTAACTGTAAACATGGACAACACACCTCGTATTTTCCAGTTTTTTACTTCTGCTTAAGACATATGTTTCTGCTATTACTATTAAGCGTCGTCAGTTAAGCTAGTGATGTAATTTAAAAGCTTAAATCGCCTATATGGTATAGCAAATTTCGTCCTATCAGGTAGCACCATATAATATAGTGACATCTGACGGACGAAAGAGACTATGCCGAAAATGGCAACCCTTCCCTTGACCGGCTAAGCCGGTACAAAAGGGAAGAAAATACGCATGTAGGTGTAAGTCCATTAACACGATGCCAGATGGCAGTAAATATACAAAAAAGGTTTAAGTATATCAATACGTTAAGCACGTATTACGCATTTGTTACAAATGAAACAGACATGTAAAAAAAATACACATCTGTAACTGTAAACATGGTGCTACCTGATAGGACGAAATTTGCTATACCATATAGAAGATTTAAGCTTTTAAATTACTTCACTAGCTTAACTGACGACCCTTAATAGTAATAGCAGAAACATATGTCTAAGCAGAAGTAAAAACTGGAAAATACGAGGTGTGTTGTCGATGTTTACAGTTACAGATGTGTATTTTTTTACATGTCTGTTTCATTTGTAACAAATGCGTAATACGTGCTTAACGTATTGATATACTGAAACCTTTTTTGTATAAATAAATTGCTAAAATCCCGAGTTTAAAGGACTTGCTTTTGGAAATGAGCTATTTTATCAATTTATTCATGGTTTATGATGTTACTAATGAAAACTGATATCCAAGAAGTAATGTTTTTGATCTCAATAACAATGTAGGAATTTACTGTACCAAGAATTTAAGAAGGCATTCAAAAATGTAAAAATATACAGGTTGTTCCATTTAAAATAACAAATTGGATATTTTTTTTAGAATCCTTGAATCTTTTTAAAACGGTAAACCCAACTTTATTTAAAAAGAATGAAGCGTTGCCAGGATACTTAGTGGTTTCATGCTTTTTATTAACAGTATATATGAAATAAAAAGTAAGTGTTTCTTGGGAGTAGCGGCCAGGTAACTAAAACAATATCTAATTTATGATGACGTTTCGATACTATATATAGTGCCTTTTTAAAAACTGTAATATTTACTGAAAATGTTAAAAAATATGATAAAACTGCAATGTTAAATTAAATTATATATATATATATATATATATATATATATATATATATATATAATATCTTCGTGACCTTGGTATGATAAGGTAAACTTAATAAGTCGGCGATTAAAGGTCTGGTTTACTTCAAAGTATATATATTTAAAACAATCCTACATGTTTCGGCAATACGCCTTTGTCAAGAGAATACAAAATATAAATCATAATCATTTATATTTTGTATTCTCCTGACAAAGGCGTATTGCTGAAACATGTAGGATTGTTTTAAATATATATACTTTGAAGTAAACCAGACCTTTAATCGCCGACTTATTAAGTTTACCTTATATATATATAACAATTGATAAATTATATTATTGGGGTTTTTCGGCTTTTATATGAAGTATTTACAAATATCAAATTAGAATGTATGTAATTGCAGAGTAAGTGGGGATGTAAACATTGCTGTCTACAAATTACAAAGCAAATCATACGAAATTTTTAATTGAAAAATATGGTCTACGTTGGGACTCGAACCCAAGTCTACAGCTTGCCGGGCTGTCGCTTTTACCATATAGCCACAATGGACCTAGATTCAAGCTATTTAGAAATGCATTATAAAGTAACAGTGTTAATGAATCAGATGTCAGTTATTGAATGTAGATGTCAAGTTGAAAGCAGAAGTCAGTTTTGAAAGCTGATGTCAGTTTTGATAGCAGATGTCAGTTAGTGAAAGCAAATGCCAGTTATTGAAAGCAGATGTCTGTTTTTTGAAAGCAGGTGCCTGTTATGATAGCAAACGTCAGATTTGAAAGCAGATGAAAATTTTTTCTTTTCTTTCTTTGGAGACTGTGGTTAAGTAAAAACTTAAAAAAGGTATAGAACCCCTTACCACAATTATTAATCGTATCTTAGTATACGTATTTAGACAACTAAGTTGTCATCATCAGTAGGTAAAACCACTAATTACAAGTCGCACATGGGGCACAGTAAAGCTAGAAAACCGCTTACGCAACAACTACTTTACACCGCGTCCACGTATAGACTGTCTATACGTCTATATACGTCTATAGACTGTCTATACGACCAATCAATACGTGGACGCGGTGTAAAGTAGTTGTTGCGTAAGCGGTTTTCTAGCTTTACTGTGCCCCATTTGCGACTTTTAATTAGTGGTTTTACCTACTGATGATGACAACTTAGTTGTCGAAATACGTATTTAGGATTCGATTAATAAATGTGGTAAGGGGTTATATACCTTTTTTAAGTTTGAAAGCAGATGCCTATTTTGAAAGTAGATGTCAGTTATTGAAAGCAGATGTCAGAATTTTGAGAGCAGATGTCTAAACATATATATATATATATATATATATATATATATATATGTATGTTTAGATAATTTCTTGAAAGCAGAAGTCAGTTTTGAAGGCTCATGTCAGTGGTAAAAGCGACAGCCCGGCAAGCTGTAGACTTGGGTTCGAGTCCCAACGTAGACCATATTTTTCAATTAAAAATTTCGTATGATTTGCTTTGTAATTTGTAAACAGTAATGTTTACATCCCCACTTACTCTGCAATTACATACATTATAATTTGATATTTGTAAATATTTCATATAAAACCCGCAAAACTCCAATAATTTATCAATTTTTATATTTAATAAACGGCTAAGAAATTATCTAAACACTTATATATATATATATATATATATATATATATATATATATATATATATATATATATATATATATATATATAGATATATGCGTGCTGAAAATTCTGAGAGCGAACCTTTACATCCAATAAATAAAAAAAACATTACGGTTTAGTTTATTGTTAGTAGTCAGAATGCGTGGAATTTAATTTGTAGAAACAAAGAAAATGCGAAACGCTCTCTCTTATGAAATTATGGTCATGATGAAAAAGTAAATGGTGAGTGAAATATCTTTCAGATAAGCATATTTTGTGTTCTTTCTTCTACGTTATATATTTTCATTTTATGGAAATGGGCGACTGTATTTAGTACATTCAGACGTCGACGAAAAAAGAGGGACGAAATATTACAGTTTCCTGGTTGAAAAAAAATCTGCATAATTCCCGTCACTCTTTCACATATCCAACAAAGGAACAACGCACCGAAAGGAAAATACCTACACGGACTTATTTGTATCTATATTCAGTTATATCTTCTTCGTTTGTTTCGTATTTGTATTATTTCGCATGTATAGAGAAAGGTATGGTATGCATGAATATAGTGAAAGTTGTCGCTTCAGTGATTTCCTATTTTTTGTTTGTGTTCTTTTCTTTTTTGAATGAGAAAAAGGAAAATTAAGTTATAGGAATTCCTTGTATTTTTCTACAGTTTTTATTTGCAACTATAGGATGTATACAAACTAGCGAATTCTCATAACGTAGTGTTATTTTACAATTTAAACAAATATACTGGTCAAATATTTGAAAAGGTATTGATATGATATAAATACAATTGATAAAGTATTTCTTTACAGTTCAGGGCAAATAGTACTTTATTTCTTTCTAACATACATAAATACGCGCTATAATACTACACATGTTAGTGATTTTAAGGTATTCTTATATCTTCTGTATATTATTTCACCAGTTATTTGATACTCATGCAAATTATGTGAACTATATATACATTGTGCTTTCTTAAGGACAAAACAAGTGGACATATAAGTTGGTTGACTGCTCACGTCTTTCCATAAACGAATGTAAAGAATGCCGAGATAGTTAGCTGACCTGTAGGTATCGGCTGCAAGTGTTGGGTCAGTTTTCTGTAACACTTATACTCCCAGAGTGCACCCCACGTGCACCCCAGACTTGTTTTTTTTTTAAATAAAGTGTTTATTTTTAGGTCTGAGTGTTTGAGTTGCTTCGATTAATTGATATTTAGTTTAAATGCCGTTGCAAATATGCTTAAAGCATGAATCATTAAAAAAGAAGTTTATCTTTTTAAAGTGGGTGCATGTGCACCCTGATTAATTTCGTGTAATTCCCAGCTTCGTTCCGGGGAATACCCTTTCTATCCATTCCTGAAATTCTACTTGATAACGTATTAAACGCAGTTTAGCTGCATATCTTGTGTTGTATGCTTCGCAATGATTTCTGTTAGTGTCTATTGTTCCGAAAATACGTGATTCAAGCAATTTCAGAAAATTTTGAGTCTACTAGATTACGATGATTCAGAATTGAACTTTTTTTGCGCAAGAGGAAGACAGTGACGAGGAAAGTGATCATGTGTCAGTTTATGAAGACGAGACTAATAAAATTTCTGGTGATAATTTAGATGTAAGTGATTATGAAATTGATGGTGCCGCGAAAGATGTATGTACGTATTGCTATGAATAGTGGTTTGTAGCTTTATGCGCCACCATCCACAACTAGTTTACCCAACTAGGTAACTTAGCCGGTGAATTTTCAAAATATGAGACTTCTAACTTCTCGGGTTCCAATAAGGAAAATCGCGACTGTTTCTAGAAAGTTATTTAAGCGCCAGTAAAAAGTTCACTATTTAAATTATATACTTATTTTTTTTAATGAGTTACTTATATTTTTAATTAAACAGCAGTATTAACGTTATAGCAAAAATAAAACACAGGATAAAATTTAAACTGAATATTTTATAAAAAAAAAAAATATATCTTTATAAAGTATAAAGATATTGTATCTTTCAATAATAGATGAGGTAAAATATATCCAAAGTCCATTTGACCGCTAAGTGGATGAAAAAACTTCCTCTTAATTCCGAACAAACTTATCTAAAAATAAGTTTATTTTTAATTCCTCCCTAAAGAACCACACTGTATAATCAAATCTGATACACGACAAAATCTACGAATGTGCAATCATCAAACACAAGAAAAATACCCTTGATTCCAAGCGAGCAAAATGTTACAATTTATTCTAATTTTTTATAATATAGAAATCTAATAATAATCGTTATTATTTATTCTTACTATTTAAAACAATTTTCTACTTGTTCCAAAACAATAGAACTACAATTAATATAATCTGATTTTTAAATTTGTGTCGACATAAAAAAATTATTCTACAATTTGGAGACATACGAGAACAGTTGATTAATCTTTTTAAATCATCAAATTACGAGGATAACAATCTCGTAGAAATATCGGGAATTAATATGAAATACCATCAACTATGGACACTCATTCAAATCAACCCGAACTACTTTAACTATATAATATATATATCTTTCAAAAAACGCAACGTTCTCGTGTTAAAGCAAATCTTCGTTTCCCAGAATTCACGAAGGCCTCTCGATCAGATAGACCTCGAATAAAACTGGTTTTTATATTCGCCCATGAAATAACATTTTGAATATACACTACATTTCAAAAATAATTGTACATTTATTTTAAATAATTTTTAAAATATTACTTCAGAAAAGATCCATAGCAGTATGTAGCTAAAGATGGTCAAACATTCAATAAATATAAGAGTTATGAGGTCTCGAACAAAATTATGGAATGTTACTTCTGGTCAGTTCTGGAATTTCAGAGATGCATTTTTGCGATTTGTTACGACAGCAATTATAAATATCACTGTAACTGAGACATACCGTTTGTCTACTGACTTCTAAGAACGATGGAATGCTGGCAACCCTCTAAAATTAAGAACATTTGTTCCAACAAGTAATCTTGAAATATTGGCCTAAATTGAACTTTTAGTTACAACATGTGCTCTCAATAGTTGTAAGGAATTTGTCGACATGTTATGGTGCATCGATTCTGCCTACTGTAGGCTATATATGTACGGCTATCATTCCAGATACTATGTCTCGTAATCGTTGCAACGAACTCACACAATTTCTTGTTTTTTTCGAAATTAGAGAAGAATGAAGAAAGAAACAAGTTGGCTGCCATTAGAGAGATATTTGATATATTTGTTGCAAAATGTAAAATAAGCTGCGAACCAGGTGTGGGTGAACAACTTGTTCCCTTTACAGGTAAAGATCCATTCCGTGTGTATAAGAAGAGCAAGCCTGCTAAATACGTGATCAAGATTTGGGCCGCGGCAAACTGCGATTCTACATACATAATAAATATGTGAATTGTGTGTGAATTGTATTATGTTGTTTTTAGGAAAAAGAAATAACCAGAAAAGAACCAAGCAGAGAGAGTTTTACACTTAGTAAACCACTTACCAGCAGGACATGAAATAACCATTTATAATTTTTTGACGAGTCTGCAATTATCTGATAAACTTTGGCTGAAGGAAAGGACCCTTTGTGGTACCCTTCGGAAAAAGAAAACGTTAATTAATACCAAACGAATTGTTACCTACGCCATATAAACCTATGAAGTCCTCTATGTTCGCGTTCAGAAGCAATCGTACTGGTATCCTACGTGCTCCCCCCCCCCCCAAATAGATCAGTCATACTGCGATTGAGCCAACACACCGATGATAAGGTAGCAGATAAAGATAAAGACTACAAGCTTGAATTTATATTGTCGTACAACAAAACCGAAGGAGCGGTTGATGTAGGTGACCAAACTCGTTCAACAATACACAACACAAAGGAAGACAACAGATAGGCCATATTTTATTATATTATAGATATAGCTGCCGCCATCAATGCATTTAAGGTTTGAATGCTCGCTAATCTCGCTTGGAAAAAGAATATAAAGATGTACGAAGAACATTTCTACTCCAGTTGGGAAAGGAAATTGTAAAACAAAACATAACTAGTTGTTACAACAACAAATATATACAACCTCAAATAAAACAGTTTGTGATACAAGTAATGCCAGAAGTACAAAATAATCAACCCACTATGACCACAACAGTAACTACAACAAAAGCACAAGACCGTTGTTATCGCTGCAGCAGAAAAGTGACAGAAGAACAAGACTACAATGTCCTCTCTGCAAAAAGTTTGTTTGTACTGAATATTCCTCAAAAAAATTTTTTGAGGAAAGGTTTTGTCAAAATCGTAGTCATGGATAAATTAACTTGTTAATAAATTATTGTACTCGATACTTTTCTTAATTAAAGTTTTCTTTTCATAGCATTGGTTTTACTAGAATCATTATTTTAATTTGTTTTAGGCCTTAAAACAATTGGGGTGCAAATGCTTTCTTTTCACATAAAGGAACTAACGTTTCTAAATCGCTTTACTAAAATTATCGAAAACATTGGATATTTTTAAAAGAAAAACTTATTACTTGCACATTGGATATGAACTTTTGAAATACTAAAAAAGATTTCTAATTTAATTTTGGTACGTAAGCATGTGTTTTTTATATACATAAATTATAATGTGGTTATATTATACTATAATATATAACCTGTCGATATTATATATTTAATAAAAAAATTAGCACATTATATATATATATATATATATATATATATATATATATATATTTATATATATATATATATATATATATAAAATCATAATCAAAAATATATTTACATAATGGCACTGAAATTTATTATACCAGGTGCATTTATGACCCGTTTCAAGTACGTTTCATTGCTATTGTAATGACTCATTCAATGACGCAAGGCGCGTCATCCCTCTGGATGTTTTCTCGAGGCCTACGTGAACGCTCTAGAAAAGTATTCACCAGTTTTAAAAGCCGCGTCAAAGAAGGGATAGACATTCATTCAATACCCAAGTCTCGCGAAGTAAACATAAATATAGTTACATAAATATAAAATACATAAATGTACTTATTGTTGTTAATAGTTAGTTTTATATTGTTATACGTTTTAATATTAATATAGTGTGTGTGTCTAAAGTTATTGTTAGTTTTATTTAAGAACCCGAAAAGACAAACTTTACAGTGGTATTCAGGTGTGGACTAATTAATAAATAATAAACTAAGTAGACAAGTAAGTGTTAATTAAGTATTCGTTTAAATAAATATACAGTGCGGAAAGACGTTATTTTAAATATCGTAATGGCCAACAGACGGAATTAAAAGTGTCCGATTTGAAACGAGAATTAGAAGAGATGGATGAGGATACAATTGGCAAAAAGTCAATCCTCCAGCAATGGCTTCGCAATGTGTTGATCCAAGAAGGCGAGGATCCAGAGGATTATGTCTTTCAAGTTCCAGGCGGAGATGCTGACGTGAATTCGCTGTTGACGAAAATGGAACAACGATTAATAGAGAATGCGCAAATTCAAATGCAACAAATGGAGGAGAAGAATCTAGATAGTGTGAAAAATTTGGAACAGCGTCTGATAGATTCACAAACTCAAATGCAACAAATGGAGCAGAAGAACCTGGAAACTTCTGGAAACTTAGCAATAACTCTAGAACAAATGGAGCAGAAGAATCTGGACAGTGTGAAAAGTTTGGAACAACGATTAATAGACAATTCGCAAACTTTGGAACAGCGTCTAATAGATTCACAAGCACAGATGGAAGAAAGAAACCTAGAAACCGCTAGAATCCTCGAGCAAAATCTGGAAAAGAAATTACTAGAAAATTCTAGAAACTTCGAAAAAAGTCTGGAACAAGTGGAGAAAGTTCTAGAACAGCGATTAGCGGAAAAATCAGAAGCGTTAAAAGAAGAGGTTATCATAGCTGTAGAAGAGAAAATTGGAGAACATTCTAGACTTTTAGAGGCAATATTGATTGAAATGAAATTACCCACTACCATGAGTCATTCTGATCCCAGGCAGGTCAACTAAGAAGTCATACCGCGGCCCATCGAAATAAAAGAAGAACTTGTGGCTATTTCAAAGACCAGAATCAAGCCACCAACCTTTGATGGAAAGACGTTATGGGCAACTTACCTGACGCAATTCGAAGCGGCCGCAGAAGCAAACGCATGGTCTTCTGCCGAGAAGGCGACTGCTTTAGTCATAGCATTAAGGGGTGATGCTAGTGATATTTTGCAGACATTGCCTCCTGAGGAACGTAAAAATTACTCTCAACTCATTAAACGCTTGGAGATGAAATATGGCCATGTGCATTTGGAGCAAGTATACCATACCCAACTGAAGAATCGATCACAGAAGAAAGGCGAGAATCTTCAGGAATTTGAGGCAGATATTGCTCGTCTAGTTCGACTTGCATATCCGATGGCGCCAGATAATTTCATGGAACACCTAGCTGTCCAGACGTTCATAGATGGTCTCCGGGATATTGATACGCAGCAAGCATTAAGGTTGGCAAGACCGAAAACCTTGATCTATGCTTTGGCGCACGCGCTTGAGTTTGAGACTGCAAAACAAGCCTCTCGGAACCATGCTCGTGTCTGCACTGTTGACAAGCAGTAAAATGAGGAGTTCATGGAGCAGGTGATTAGTAGAGTTCTAAACCAGATCAAGTCAAATAAAAGAGTACTGCGATGCTGGAATTGTGGAGAAATTGGTCACGTTCGGAGTAAATGTGGTAAGGTGGCCAAGAAAGCATCTTCTGAGCAGCAGGAAAACTAAAGCGGGTCGATGAGCGGGGGCAATCATCGATCCAGCATCAGGAAGCCCCAAGGACGCCTGGCCAAGTCGCATCCTTGCAACATCAAACCAACGGCCTGTATGTGGCCGCTGTTATTGAAAGGAAGACCTATGCTTGCTTGCTAGATACTGGATCGACGAAAACCATCGTGCGACCCGATTTAATTCCCAGAAATAAAAAGTTATTTTCTAGCAAATGGAGACTTAGGACAGCAACAGGAGAAGCAGCTTCTGTGGCAGGTGAAGTAGATGTCAACTTTATCATAGGACCAACATCAATCCGACATCGTGTTCTCGTAGCCGACATAGAAGAACAAATAATCTTGGGATTAGACATCATGAACACCTACGGCTTACAGTTAAACATGAAAGAAGGCACTTTAAAAATAAATAATGAGGAATTGTTTCTTCATGGGAAAGATTGTGGGAATGTACAAATAATTACTGCAGAGAATGTTGTTCTGGATGCAAGAAGTGAGACATTTTTGACGGCGTGTATGGAAGGTGATTATTTGGACGGAAATGTTACAATGTTGGAACCAAAGGCTGATGATGACGAGGTGGGCCGAGGAATAGTAGTTGCCAAAATGCTGGTTAAGACTCAGAAGACTGTACCGATAAGGGTAATGAATGTGAACCATTACCCTGTTTCATTGAAGAAGGGTACTATTTTGGGGTGGTGTTCACCAGTGTCGGCCGTCGTTCATCATATAGTGGCGAAGAAGAATGGATTCGTGCAGGTTTCTGAGAAATTGTCCAAGATAATCGACTCCGCCTGTCAGGGATTGAGCAAGAAGGAACAAAACCAAGTTAAGGACCTAATCAAACATTATGAAGACGTCTTTGAAACTGAAACTGGTACGAAAGGAAGAACCAATATTGTAATGCATAAAATAAATACCAGCGATGCAAGTCCAATTCGGCAAGGACCAAGAAGGTTACCTCTGGCAAAACGTGAGGAAGCCAAACAAATTATACAAGATATGGAAGGCCAAGGAGTAATTGAACCATCGAATAGTCCATGGGCTTCACCCGTGGTCCTTGTCAGGAAGAAGGATGGATCTACCAGATTCTGTGTGGACTATCGTCGTTTGAATAGTGTGACCAAAAAGGACAGCTATCCTCTCCCAAGAATAGACGATACGCTAGACACCTTGGCAGGAGCAAAATGGTTCTCCACTCTCGACTTAAAGAGCGGTTATTGGCAAGTGGGAATGGATCCCAATGACAAAGAGAAGACTGCCTTCAGTTTAGGTACAGGACTCTGGCAATTTACAGTCATGGACACTGTACTGAGGGGACTGTCTTGGAACACCTGCCTGGTATATCTCAATGATGTGATTGTGGTAGGGAAGAACTTTGAAGATCACATAAAAAATTTGGAAGTAGTATTCCAGAGGTTGCGAGATGCCAACCTGAGATTAAGTCCAAAGAAGTGTCACCTTTTCCGCAAGGAGGTAAATTACCTTGGACATGTGGTTTCCAGAAAAGGAGTTGCTGTGGATCCCTAAAAAGTAAAAGCTGTGGAAAAATGGCCGGTACCCAAAGACAAACATCAGCTAAGAAGCTTTTTGGGATTATGCACATATTATCGACGCTACGTTCCTGGATTCTCCAACATTGCAAAACCACTTACTCGCCTAACAGAAAATCGAGCATTCATTTGGAACAACGAATGCCAAGCGGCCTTTGAGTTGTTAAAAGGTACGTTGATCAGTGCACCTGTGTTAAACTATCCACTGCCATCTGGGAGGTTTGTTTTGGATACGGATGCCAGTAACGTCGGGATTGGTGGCGTGCTCTCTCAAATCCAAGATGGACAAGAAAAGATCATTGGATACTTCAGCAAGACCCTGTCCAAACCGGAGAGGAACTACTGCGTAACTAGGAGAGAACTATTGGCAGTAGTTAAGACCATTGAGCACTTTTACAAGTACCTGTATGGACAGAAGTTCCTGATCCGCACTGATCACGCCGCCTTAAAGTGGCTCTTGCAATTTAAGAATCCAGAGGGTCAAGTAGCTAGATGGATTGAGAGGCTACAGGAGTATGACTTCGACATTGAACACAGAGCAGGCCTCAAACATCAAAATGCAGATGCCCTTTCCAGAAGGCCCTGTCCAGAAGACTGTCGATATTGCAACCGAATCGAAGACAAATCGGCCAACGCTCTTCGAACCACCGTGGTTGATGACCAATGGCAACCTGACAATTTGCGCGCAGATCAAGAAGCTGATCCGGATCTTGTAGTCCTCAGGGCTTGGAAGAAAAATGGGCAAAGACCAACCTGGCAAGAAATTGCTCCCAATTCACGAGAATTGAAGTCATACTGGGCACAATGGGATTTCTTAACCATCGATGACGATCTCCTAAGACGTGAGGTCGAAAATCACGATGGAAGTGAGCGCAAGATGCAAATGGTGGTTCCCAAGAAAAGAATACCAGACGAAACTTCATTTTTAAGAAGGGGGCAATGTAATGACTCATCCAATGACGCAAGGCGCGTCATCCCTCTGGCTGTTTTCTCGAGGCCTACGTGAACGCTCTAGAAAAGTATTCACCAGTTATAAAAGCCGCGTCGAAGAAGGGATAGACATTCATTCAATACCCAAGTCTCGCGAAGTAAACATAAATATAGTTACATAAATATAAAATACATAAATGTACTTATTGTTGTTAATAGTTTGTTTTATATTGTTATACGTTTTAATATTAATATAGTGTGTGTCTAAAGTTATTGTTAGTTTTATTTAAGAACCTGAAAAGACAAACTTTACACTATTTAAGCTCTATTTCATTTATTTCCTTCTCACTAAAGTGAAATGCAGAGAAATATGTACGTGTATGTGACAAAATCACACCTTCAAGAATTATTTGGAAATGCATTATTTATCAAACATTTTTATTACTGAATATGTATGTTTCGTCTATTTCTACCAGGGGAAATAAATTCCATGCAGTTACACATTGAGCGAAAAATTTACATATAATGTGAATAATTTAGAGTTTCAGAACTTGAATTTTGCCATCTTTTCCGCTCTTTTCGGTTCTTCCGCGTCCATTTGATGCAATATTAAAATCGATAGTTCGGTTTGGGTTTTTCTTTGCAATCTTCCATTTTCTCGAAACGTGCCATTTCAAATTAAATATTCACATAGGATGAATATTTATGGGGATGCGATGGCAAGAGGGGCTCAGTTAACTAACGTTTCTTCAATCTCTGAACTTCATCAGCAATAGCAGCGGCAGAAGCAGAAGCGATGGCCTCGTCCGTACACTATCACCGCAATGGAATTAAACGCTGAATATTTAAATTAAAATAAATATTCCCGCTGGGAATCGTGATTGCAATCGATCGGTTGCTCTGGTGATATTTAAAATAAAAATATTAGGAAACAAGAAAAAGGAACATGCTTGTGCGATAAAAAAAAGTAAAACTGTACACGGACACGTTTTTAATATCAATCGGTATTCGACTCGTAATGATGCTGTATTTCAATGCAGATGTAATTATTTCTGGGTACGCTGGTGACATTTTCAAAAAATAATCACAAGTTCGTTCATCATTCCTTTTTAAAAATTTACATAATAATTTGATTTAGAATTGCTTGTAAATTACATCTTTTCAGTATTTGTAATTAATATTCATGTGATTATATTACGGAAAGTGATTGAATGCTGATACGTGTTATATTACGTGTCCAGTTATCAGATTGTTTTTCACATATATTAATAAATAATGATCTTCGAAACTATCGTGTCCGTATGTAAATAAGTGTCTATTTTTACGAAAGGCTACTATTATGTTAAATATTAATGATTCATATCTTCTTTCCCAATACACAAAAATATTCCTTTTAATTACATCTTCGTAAGTTGACAAATGGACGTGTACTTATCTATTTTTGGCATCTGGTATAACAAAATTCATAATATGACACTTGTTTTTAACATAACTATGAGTATTCTGCCCTGCTAAGCGAAAGTGCCATATGTGCAAAAATGGACAAAATGAGATGTTGGGATAATTGTACACGACGCGCATTCTGCGACCTCTTTACCCAGCAAAAACGCCGAATATGCCATAACTAGCTGAAATATTCTTTTATTTTGTTTGCCTTATGTACAAAATTTACTGTAAATACTAGATAAAAACGCAGTGTCTGCAGTATATTAAATAAAATTGCAGCATATGCTATGTATTTACTGCACTCTTCGATAGCACCTGTCAGTACCTGCGTTTTTGCTTAGTTAGTTCGCGAGATTGCGCGCTGCGTGACTTTTTGTTTGGAGGTTAGAAAGTACACTGTTAGTTTGTTTCTTCACGTCGGTTTCTTCATTTATTAGATTTCAAAAGCGACTTTTGATGATGTCGAGGCGTACTGATATAATTATGGCACTTGCCACGAAAAACTCTAAACCAATGATAAGTAGTTCAATTGTGAGTAACAATGAAAATATAGTGGTGAAAGAAGCTTTACCGACGATGCTTCCTTGTGACGATGAACCATCAAAACCCTTTGGTTTTGATGGTATTATGGTATATAACAAGGTATTGTTCTGCAGGAAGGACCAGAAATCACACAACGTGGTAAGTTAATATATCCCTTATTTCAAATTAAAAAACTAAACTAAAATTTTACATTAAGAATTATTAATTATTCTTAGTTTTTTAACGTTATCAAGTTTTAAAACCAGGATCACTTAAGAACTGTATTTTTCAGATGATACTATGCAGTGGATAGAAACACAGTTGTACTTGGCACGGGAAATGATCCTGAAACCCTACAGGTAGACAATGCTGTTGTAGACAATAACTTAGTACAGAGCGAAGGCTCCAATTATATAGTTGTGCAACGTACCCTCCAAGAAATTATATTAGACCGTCATTATACTCAACCCAATTCTGAAAATGTACATGCAGTTAACAAAAACAGCTTAGAGATTCAGCGTGAATTAAACGATAATTCACCTGAAGTCATAGTCTTAGCAAACAACATCATAGAAAATGCACCCGAAACCGAAAATTTATGCACAAAAGAGGGAAACCTAAGAAAACGTAAAAAATACAACGTGAATAGGGAAACACGAAAACGTATGAAACTAAACCAAATAAAAGAAGTCCATAGGCTGTTTCCGTCGTGTGACCCTGAGAAGTGCAAGAAGAAATGTAACAGTAAAATCTCTCAGTTCCGACGTTCTGAAATCAATAAGCAGTTTTGGGATTTGTCATGGTTAGAAAGGCGAACATTTATTTTTAATACTTGTAAGCGTTCTGTGAAAAGGCGATCCAAATCTGCGGAAAATGAGAAAAAGCAAAATACGTTTAAGTATTTTTTTCCAGACGAAAGTTTAATAACTGAGGCAGTAACTCATGAAGTCTGTAAGGTGCTTTTCTGACCACATTAGGTTATAAGAAAACGAATGATCGGGTGATAACGGAAGTTTTGTCGAAAACTGAAAAGGGAAGCCTTCAGCCAAATCGTGATAAACGCGGAAAACATAAAAAACACAAAAAATTCCAAAACGAAGACTTACTTATACAACATATAGAATCGTTCAATCCCACAATATCGCATTGTCTAATGAATTGTACCGACAAAAAGTGAAGAGCTTGCGTATATGATTTGCTTTGCTAGGTCTTGAGCAATGTGAAGATTGTGAGGGTTTTAAATTACATGGTCATTCGGACGAAAAACTGCAACCCGATTGTGAGCGATGCCAAATCTAGAAAATTCACATAGATAAAGCCACTAAAGCTCGAAATCTGTATCGCCACAAAATGCTCAACAATCATTTGACAATGGCACACTTTGTTTTTCAGCAGATCTACAAAAAGTAATTATGTTGCCACGTATTGACTGTTTCAAGAAATTTATTTTTACAAAAAGAATCGTTGTATATCACGAAAGCTTCGTTCCAGTTGGGAAAAAATCAAATCAAAAACCACTCGCGTGTTTGTGGCATGAAGGCATCACTGGTCAAACCAGCAAGACATTATAAGTACCTTCTACGCATTCTTCTTAAAATATAGAGATTCACCACGTATTATTGTATCATTGGACAACTGCTCGAGCCAAAATAAAAATTGGTGTTTCTTAAGTTTTTTGGTATACGTCGTGAATTCGGATGAAGTGGCTATTGACGAAATAAACATACAGTACTTTGTACCGGGTCACACATTTATGTCGGCCGATAGCTTCCACCACCAGGTGGAAGCTGCTTTGAAGAAGCAGAAAAGGACGTACGATTTCAAAGATTCTTCAGAAGC
The DNA here is from genome assembly GCA_935421215.2 of Melolontha melolontha. Classification (NCBI taxonomy): domain Eukaryota; kingdom Metazoa; phylum Arthropoda; class Insecta; order Coleoptera; family Scarabaeidae; genus Melolontha; species Melolontha melolontha. Next base: position 23,403,204 of record OW285240.1, on the reverse strand, counting down.
TGTTCAAAGTGCCAATAAGTCAAATGTAGACGTAAAGGAAATGAAACACACTGATTTTTTTCTTTGGAAAGACTTCAAGTCTCAACAGAAAATTCAAAAAACGGAAAACAGATTATACTTAGGAGACATCGTTGGTATAAAAGCAGTGAGGGGAAGATATGATTTGAAATGTGGAACTGATTTGGCAATGAATAATTATATACCTAACAGTAGATTTTCTGTGTAAAAAGAATATGAAAAAAAATGGAATGCCAGCACCATCTTCTTTATCAGCACCATGTGGAGTGTCACTAGAGAAACGCGAGAGTATTCTAAAAAATTTAAATAACGTTCTTCCAAATAATAGAAAACAATTTTGGGAAGAGTTAAAAATTAGTCCCTTACCTTCAGGAAATTAAATTAACTTAAAATCATAATCAATAAAAGTGTTTGATGTTTTACTAAATGTTTTACTTTAAGAATAAAACGATTTTCAATGTTTTGTTAATTTGTTTGCATTGAGTAGTTCCATAAAAATATTATAACCAACATTTTTTGCAGTAATGAATTTTTAAGGGATCAACGATGAGAAAAGTTAAAAAAATTGTAATACTAAGCACATAATTATTATTGTGTTTTTATTCAACGAGTTACTAGGCATAAATGCAGTATGTAAACGGTACTTAATAATGAAGCAGTATGTGCACGCACTTACGGCATTTTTTCTTTGTAATGGCAATACAGTTTCTGCAGTATATGCATTTTCTAGCAGAAAAAGAATGTTATAATTGAAAAATTACTATTGTAAAGAATTGCAAATGCTAAAGTTTCTTAAGAAACACGTGTTTCAATACGCCATTGACCATAAGGTCTCTTGGCCAAAGTTAAATTTAAAACGTCGCATATCTAAAAAGTGTTGTTTTGCACATACGGCACTTTCGCTTAGCAGGGCAGTATTATGCTGCAGTGCATAATACTGCCCCACTAAGCGAAAGTCTATGCACTGCATGTCAAATTTCCAAAAAGGTGCTTTTAAATTTAGGATTAAGGGATTGTTAATGACAAAATTGTAATGTTTTATTCTTTTTAACCCATTAGCGGACAAAGTAATTTTTTTTTAATTTAATCATCATATTCCGCATACATTAGTATACAAAATCATTAAAAAAATATTTTTTTAAAAATTTGAGTCATAAATTGGCTTGATTTGCACATCTTTTTAAAGGACGCTGTCCTCTCTGGGCAGCTGAAGTCTTATAAATATGATATAAAAATAAATGCAGAGAATTAATGCACAGTTTATTGGGAAAAGCATTTATTTGAAAAATATTTAGCTGGTGTGATAAGCTTTAAAATATAATTTTTGATTTAACAGAATGTTATATATTTAACAAACAAACTGACTCTTTTTCTTATAATATCCTTCTATCGGTTACGTTATGTACAACAGTGTGACCAATATTATCAAATCTAACATCATGTAATGGAGCAGATGATCGGCCTTGACGTCGTTTTACAGTATAAGAATTCTAAAAAGTCATGGCTATATATCTTCGAAAACTTAATAAGTTTGCTGCATGTGGATTGTCAAGTTTTAACTGCTTCCTTAGTAACCATCTCTGTTTCTGTTTCTGTCATCAGGGCATACATTTTATCGACACCATATATATATCTCTATTATACTCGTATTTTGGACATCATTGGCTGAGGTACGCTTTATCTGGATTTTAAAAGCCTGTCCCAGCGAGATATAGTTCCCATACTGTTATTATCAAAATTGGAACCAGTACAGAATATTCATTTGTAAAAAAGATATAGCTATATCTACTTTGTTTGTTTCAGGTTTTATTATTTTGAACAGGCCACCTTTCGAGTTGATTATCTCGTATTGTTTCAGTGACACAGTATTTTTTATGAGCTAAATAAGATAGGAGGATAGATTAGTAAAATATTTGTCAAAGAATATTTTATGTCCTTAATTTTTTGGTATCCTAGCTTGCTGCAGTAAAGAAACGGCCATATCACCACCTAATCCACACCATGCCTTTGAAATTATTTTCTTGGAATCCATTCCCTTTGGTTAAATTTACTACATGGTAACGTAGTATTTGCTGATATAAAATCCAGGGATTAATCTCTCTGAAAAATGTAAAGGCAAAATATTTCAATAAGAAAATTTTGTTAATTGCATCGACGAATTTTGTATATTTGGTTTACATCTGACAGGCCCCCCTGGACCACTTGCTGATTCGAGCATCACTTGTAGACCCCCTGTTACCCATCTCATCATAAGTCTCCTATCATCTAACTCATCCCTATAAATTTGAAAACTCACCTCCATATAAAACTCCAAACTTACCGTCCCCACCACAACTCATTCCCAAAAATGAATGGGATTTTGGGCTATAATCCCCATAGTATTACCTATCATTATTAGATCTTAATAAACGCTAAGTTGCCATGGCAACCAGACATGAAAATTTTGTCCGCACGATACGTACACAGTGTCGCTAATTAATGATGAAATATGTCGAAAACACCAATATAATAACACTTTGTGTGCCCTTAATTAAAAAAAATAAATAAATATAATTTCATTGTATAAATTTTTTTTTACGCACAATGGTACTATTTCACTTTTAACGAGTGCCCAACACTAACATAAATTGTCAAGTTTAGGAAAATGACAGAAGTCAAAAAATTAGACCTAGACAACTGTCATAATTACAAGGTAATACAAAATCGTATTATATTTGCGAGCAATACTACTCGACTATCTACACATTTTTAATTAATCGTATTATATTTGCAAGCAAAACTACTCGACTATCTACACATTTTTAATTAAAGTGAATAAATAATGACATCTATTTGAGTACATTACATATTTAAAGGAAAGTAAAAAATTGCGCAATATTTTTAAACATATTTAAGATAATTATTATGAAAATTCTTTCAATGGAGACTGTGGTTAAATAATAATTTAAAAAGGTATATAACCCCTTACCACAATTATTAGTCGTATCCTAAATACGTATTTCGACAACTAAGTTGTCATCATCAGTAGGTAAAAACTACTAATTAAAGTCACACGGGGCACAATAAAGTAAGATAAACGCTTCCGCACAACTACTATACACTGCAACCCTGTAAAGACACTTTACATGGTCTTTACAGGGTTGCAGTGTATAGTAGTTGTGCGGAAGCGTTTATCTTACTTTATTGTGCCCCGTGTGACTTTAATTAGTAGTTTTTACCTACTGATGATGACAACTTAGTTGTCGAAATACGTATTTAGGATACGACTAATAATTGTGGTAAGGGGTTATATACCTTTTTAAATAATTATTATGATTTATTATCACTTTTCAAAAAAGATTTAAAAACACAATGGCTCCAATACTATAAAATGATTGAGCACTAGAATCATATTTAGCTTCCAAACATAAAATAGCTCTAGAAGATTTTAATTGGCGAGAAAATTTAATAACAAAGTTACAGGAACGAAATAAACTACAGACCCCATTTCAGAAACTTATACACCAAAGTAAGTATATTATTCATTCATGTTGATACTTCATACTATATTAATAAATTAATCTGAAAAGTTTTAAAATTATATTGCTAACTCAACACAATACAACCAAAAAAAAACTCTTTGCCTATTGCCATAATTGAATGCATTAATGAACCAAAATAATAAATCAACCTTGATTGTGACAATAATGTAAAACTTTAATTATTATATTTATTTACAATAAAATACATGAAATATGTTCTTTCCTTTTTGTGTCAAAAGTGTGGTTAAAGCACAAAATTTACCTATAAAAAAAATAATAATTTATTTAAATTAAGTGCTATTTAATAAAATATTATATTTACCGTCATTTATTAAACAATTTAAAATTGAAAAATTTTTAAAAACTCACAATAACAAGCCTTCATAATAGTATATAAAATTCAAATATGGCGCAATTTATTATATGTAATAATTCCTAATTAACGGTAACAATACTTCCCCACATTCGATATTAATTCAAATTCAAATAATTAGGATACGTTAAACGCTGCATTGTGATTGGTTAATCGCTTTCAAGATATTATAACTCGATTAAGTTAAATATCCAAATATTTTCAATTTAAAATGCATTAGAATAAGAAAAAATAATAATAAAATTCATCAATAATTAAAATAGTAAACATAAATGATTTATAAAACGTTCCCAAAATCAAATTTAATAAATAAAATATCACAGCTTACCAAGTTGTCATGGTAACCGACAAAAACCGTTAAAAGCGCCAGACAATTACCCTGCTTAATAGCGTGTGAATTTGTCAATCCCCGCCCAATCGAAAAATAACCTAATCTGTAAATGTTAATGATAATTAATAGATAGTATTTTACATATAAAGTTTATGCAAAAATAACCAGTGCGAAATGTTAAAAACTAAGTGAAAAGACGATAAACAAATATCAGTGTAAACGTTGAAGAAAGAGTTGTTAAAAGAATTTTTATTTAATTAAAACTTTCGAAATGCATACTTTTATTACATGTAACCAATAACGTACAAAGAAAGTAACGTGAAGCAGAGTGTAATGTATTCAGTTCATGTGTTAGTTGAATTGCTGGAATAGAATATGTTCCTGAAATGTTAGAAAAGAACCCGTGATGTCTGTCTTGTTAATACAGAGGCATGCTAATTTTCAGATTCGCAGAATCAAGGTATGTATTCTTTATTGTATATATTGCATGCATTGTTTCTATTGAAATATATTTTGCCAAATACATAATAAATAAAATATAACTGTGACAAATTAGGTAGAGATATTAAGAACAAATTCGACAATAATAGATTAAACAACAAATTACAGTAAAATTAAAAACCAAAAGATTATTAGTTTAGTGACTATTAAGAAATAGTAATCCATATTATAAAACAATATTTCGTATTGTTTTAGCCTTTACTTGATGAAATTATTATTATAACTATTATCGGGATAAAATTTTAAAAAAATTAATGAATTTCACTACTTTTTACTTCACAAAGTTCGATAGTTTCACTCACACAAAAGCTTGAAGTAAAATGTAATGAAATTAATTAAAATTTGTTTTATTTTATCGCGATAATAGTTATAATATAATACGCATACGTTGTATAAACTTAAAATTTCTAGATATACCAGTACAAGTTAGAAATTTGTGCATTTGTATATATATATAAAATCAAGAAGGTTGGGTTGGTATTATTTTTCAATGATTTTAAAGAAATCCTTTTTGAAGATTAAAAGTGAAGATTAGAACCGTAGTTTTATTTCTATTTTAAATTATGGTTCTTCATCAAGAAAATGCAGAATCAATTCAATTACAAAACATGTTTGTCTTATATCTGTGATTCTCTTGTATTTCAATAATATCTAGTTAGGCCTACGAAATAAGTCTTAGCGTAAATAAGGTATTATGAAATAAGTTTATTAAAACAATAGGATTGTATTAACATTAGAATTATGCATTACACAAGTTGATAATAGTAGTTTACCTGCGAATGAGATATGATAATGTATTTTGGAATTAATATTCAGATTCAATACGAAAAAATACTATAAAGAACTCGCACTTAATTATTTGTTCCTAAAATTGTGTTTACCAGTTTAATAGATGAAATCAAATAATGCAATTTATATATTAATGAAAAGATAAACCGGGAGTAATATGTGTATGTGTACACAAATTAAACAATAGGCTATTAACTCATTGACCGTTTTAATTAACCTAGTGTTAAACTAATTTATTAGTCTACATAATGTCGAAATATTGAAAATTTAATATTTTCAATTTTATCCGATAAGGAAAGAAATCAATTCAGTTTGACTAATAAATTTTGGTCATGTGTGCCAATCGATAACACATTAAACAGGCACATTCGGATTTATCGAATTTCTATTATGACCGTATTGAATAGCTATTGAAAGAGACCAATACATTGTATAGATAAAAATTCCTGCAGTTATAAATAACCTTGTCAGAGAATAGAGATCTATTTCAGATACATAAACCTTTATTCATCCAGCGACAAAAAGGGCTATTAAAGGTTATGAACAGACTCTTTTGTTTGTTTTTGTAAACATTTGAGTAATAAAAATAGAGGCTTTTTACATATATTAAAAAATGAAACATTATTCCAAGTTATTAGATTGGGATACCTGGTTGCATGGTATTTAACGATAACTATTACTACGCCCCTCAGAGTGTAGTGGACGGTCTTTCGTTCGCAATCTGCAGGTTCGTCTTCTACGAGTTCTTGCACTAATCGGATCACTATATACCCTTTTACTCCATGTACAGTCTTGAACTGCATCCGTAAGTTCAAACCTAATCAAACGTCTGGTCACGATGGTCTTCCATGATTTTTTATTAAAGATTGTGGACCTGTTTTATGCCTTAGCAGTCATTTTCAATTTAATTATTTATACTGGTTCCTTTCCTGAATTTTGGAAGATTGGAAGGATTGTGCCAGTCCATAAAAGTGGCAATCGTAGTGATATTTATAACTATAAACCATTTATCATATTAAGCAATTTTGGTTTTCGAAACTTTAATATATGAACAAATAGTATTTGAGGTACATCATCTACTGTCTCCTCACTAGCACGGTTTTGTTGCTGGGCGTTCTACCACCACTAACTGGGTAGAAATGACGCAATTTATTAGCAAAGCTATCGATGATCGCCTTCAGGTCGATGTACTATATACGGATTTCGCCAAAGCTTTCGATTCCATCGATAGCTCAATACTAATATCTCAATTAGATGTCTTTGCTTTCCCTCGTTTGTTGTTGAATTTCATTTCCTCTTACTTAGCTTCTCGCTCATGTTATGTCTGCTCTAATGGTTTCCACTCTCGACGTTTCCATCGAATATCTGGTGTACCACAACGCTCTAATTTGGGGCCTTTACTTTTTGAAATATTTCTTAATTATTTACGTCGCTTCAATTTACCGCCCATACAGTAATGCTGCCTCAAAGTCTTTGGGCTTCCTCGAATTGTAACGTTTTGCCCAACAGACAGAGTTTTCGCTCTCCCACTAGTAGGAGAGAAGAAACAGGTGCTACCTTTCTTTTGAAACTGGACAATAACTTCATAGATGCATCTAGTTTGATATCGCAAGTTGATTTTCTTGTGCCAGCTTACTATATGTGTTCGTGTGCCACGTTTCTGTTATCAACAGCCAGATCTAACGCTTTAAAGAAGGCACCTCTGGTGCACATGATAAACTGCTTGAACCTGGACCCGTTCTGAAGTTAGCGTTATTTTTTTTCTCTTACTTTTCTTTTATAATGCTGTTAACATAACATGGCTTTCATTTTTTATATAACCATATTTTGTATAAATTTTGAATTTTCTTTTTTATATATATGCCCATTTTTTAAAAATATTATATATACATATATACATATTGCTATGAATAGTGGTTTTGAATTTGATGATACCATTATTCACAACCAATCTGTCCAGCTTGGATATTCAGTCGGTTAATTTTCAAAATGAGACTGCCTTTCCCTCAGGGTTCCAATCGGAAAACGTGGTTTTTCTCTTCTACAAATTTATAATGCGCCAGTAAAAGAATATTGACAAAAATTATAATTATAATGTCTTTGAGTTACTTATAAGCACAAATGAAGAAAAATAAAATTCAAAAACACACACAGCAAACTTTAAATGAAACTTTAATACAAAAAAACAAAAAAATAAAAAAAAAAATCTTTATGAAGTATAAAGATAAATATTGCGTCATTAAACAATATTATTAAGGAAAAAGATATTGCACGGAAATGACCGCAGCGTGCAATAAAAAAATCCTTCGTGACTTCCCACCAAAATTAAAACTAATAAATTACAAAGAAGCTTTTTAATTTCTCCCGCAAGAAACAAAAATAAACAAACTGATATGACAGCCCGAAACAATCTTTAACGCATATGCAAACCACATGAAAAAATATGCCCTTGATATCCCAAGCGAACTAAATTTTAAAGTTATAGAAAATTTTTTTATATCAGAAATTTTAAAAAACGTTCTTTGTCATTTAATTCAAATTACTGAGAATACAAAATATATCTCAAAATTAACACAATGAAAAATACACAATTCAAATTATTCGCAATAATAATAATAAGAATAAGATCTTTTAATATAATTTACTTACGTATAAAAAAAATATATATATATTTTCTCGAGACACTTGAGCTAGAAAGCGTTCTAAATTAAACAATACGAGATCAACTAACTCGTAAATAAATCTCGGTAATGAATCAACACCATCCACAATTAAATCAAAATCACGAAGTTACTTAACAAAGATAAAAAATTTATCTTCTCATAAACACGTCTTTCTAAACTCAGAGAACATTAACGTCTGCGGATACAGCAATACAAAACGGCGTCCTTCAACTACACTAGTCAAAAATATATTTAAGTTCAACATAAATATACATTCATAAATAATAAAATTTTTCAAAATATTTGCGGGGAAATGTCTATAGCATTATGCACACACACACACACACACACACACACACACACACACACACACACACACACACACACACACACACACACACACACACACACACACACACACACACACACACACACACACACACACACACACACACACACACACACACACACACACACACACACACACACACACACACACACACACACACACACACACACACACACACACACACACACACACACACACACACACACACACACACACACACACACACACACACACACACACACGCACACACACACACACACACACACAGTGTGTGTGTGTGCGCTGAATTTACTTCTACGCCCGGTCTGGATAATTACGGTGATGTGGTGATGTGGATCTTTTTGGTGAATGTGCCTGGAAATATTTTTTCTCCAGCAGTGGCGTACCGATGAGCCTGTAGACACGTTCACAAAAATATTAATAGTGAACCTGTATTTGTGTTCTTCACACCAGGTTTTTAATAATATTTTATATTATTAAAAATACCTTTGTATTATACAAAACTGGTGGGGTTTACCTACTCATGTATGTTTCAATTATTCTGATATATACAAAGTAAAATATAAAAATGTACTTACATTGGTAATTAAATTCATAAACGATCTTATAGAATGAAAATACCAATTAGCAATCATATTTTAGTTTAACAGGTAACATGTTTAAAGTTTAACATGTAATGGTTCAAATGTCATTAGTATTAGACAAAGGCAAAACGACAAATGCATAGCTCAGAAGAAAAACTTGTGAAGCGGTAAGGGATACAAAAACCAGATGTGGCAAAAATATTAAGTATGTAACAGTGTGAAATAAAATAAACTTGAAATACGGGGATTGCACAAAAAATTAGACCAGAAGATATAAACCAATCAATTTAATTTAATTTGAATGTATTTCATGGGACCATTATAAGCATTCGTAAACGTGGATCTGTGTCCTTTGGTGTTGAGATTATTAGTGATTTTTCGGATAGCTAAATTTTTAAAGGTAAATCTTTTGTAATAATTATTTTCGCTGAATAAGAAATTTACACTATTAAAATTAACATTGTGTTTGTAAGTGCTGATGTTGATCAACAATATTCTGAAACTTATATGGTATCATAAACCATCTAATTCAATCTAATTACTCAACTACAACTTCCATTGTCCTACACCAATATATACAGGGTCAACAACATTCTGAAACTTAAATGGTATCGTAAACCATCTAACTCAAACCAATTACTCAACTACAACTCCCATTGTCGTATGAGATACAAAATTATTCTTATTCTAGCTTTGAAATATAGAATTTCTAAAATAAGCGACAAACAGTTCGCTTTGGAGGACCTTCACTATCTACAAAATATCCTAATTAAAAATGATTACCCAAAAAATCTCATTAATAGATTACTGTTCTCCACTTATAAACAATATAAATCGGGCACTAACAATATTCCGCCATTCATAAGTAACACCATCAACAATGCAGACATGGGGCAATACACCTACAAATCTCTTCTAGACCCTTTTCCGTATCCATTAGCACCCTCTTTCGATCCATCCATTTGGAAATTGTGCATTTAGATAATTTCGGCGATTTAATCCAAAATGTGCTAGTGCACCATCATGTTGGGGAAAACATTATTTCTTCGAATATTAAATGGGACATTTTCGAGCAATTCTGGTAAAGGATGTTTCAGAAAAATCATATACACATGACCATCTAACCGTGCAAGCAGTAAATATGGTCCTACTATATAATAGGAACAATATCAGAACAAATATAAACAGAAGGATTTCATTGATAATATAATCTGTGAATGGCTTGAGGATTCCCTTCGCTCCAAATGTGACTATTGTGTGTATTGAAATAGCCACCTCTTGTAAAGCATGCTCGTCTGTCCATAATACACTTCTAGGAAATCTTGGTTCGTCGTTAATTTTATTCAAGTACCATTCGTCAAATTGAACTCTGTTAGGATAATCAGCTGGAATTAACGTTTGCGCTTTTGAATATGAAACGGATGTTTCTGGTATTCCTTCAATACCCTTCATACAGATGTGTGACTTGTATGCATCGCATGGGCAATGATACGAGTGCTTGTTTCCGAGTTATTTTCAAATTGTTTCAGGACTTGGTCCTCAAAGTCAACATTTCGGACAGCACGATTGGCTTCCGAATTTATTTGCTTTATTTGGAATTCACCAGTATCTCGAATATGCTGATCCAATTTTGAAAATGATGTATGACAGGGAATGATAATGAAAAGCGAATAAATTCGTCTTGCTTCGTTAGCATTACCGTAAGCTGCTCCGTAGGCAAGATGCATGTCTGCTAATTCAATATTTGTAAAATTATGTATTTTCAGTGAAATATTAATTTATTTTGTAAAGATTAATTTGCGACATGTAAAATGACAATTAAACACACTCCTCTAATAAGGAATAATTTGTGACAGACGTAAAATGACAACTACTAAAATGGTTGTTGCTAGGATTCAATTTTTACTTTGTATACCGCTGGGAAAGTCCTGGGGTGACACACGATTTTTTTCATTTTATCTCGACACTGAAAGATTTTCGGACACTAGTTTATTAATAAAAAATGTTTATTTAGGGTAAGTGGGGGAGAGATGGACCACATTTTAGAAGATTGCTTCTAACTTTTTTTATTAGAGATATTTGGTAACAAATATTTTATAGATAACTTAACATAACTTAACGAATATTAAAATGATGTTATAACTTAAACAAATCTTTTGGATACTAACAAAAAATAACATATATATAGTGGCTAGTAAAAGTTCATCTCTCCTCCACAGTGCAGATGAGATGGACTGCGGACAGAGGAGAGATGAACCGATACAAATATGAATAGTAACTATTTGCTTTTCTTTTTTATAGCATGCTTACTGCACTGCTGGCACAAATTATGATAGGTGGTACAATTCTCGTGTAACCAGCGACCGCATATGGTGCACTTGATCCAATCCTCAGTCTTTTTTGTCTTCCTGTAGTCTTCCTTGCACCCTGCACATTCATTTTCATAGTCCTCAGCTTCTGCCGTATTATCATCATCTGATGAATAATTTAAAACCATTTCTTCAGAAGTCGTCGTAGAAGAAGAAGAATATCTCCTTCGGTTTGACTTAATATTCTTTCGCTTTGCTTTATTAAATCGCTCAGTATTAGCTGGTCTTTTTTTCTTTTTTGCGCTAAGTTCTTTTTTTTTGTTAAGCTCTCTTCTCTTGGTTAAATTTTCTTCTGAGGTAAGAAGAGTCGCAATACTTCTTCCACGTTTACGGGCGATCAATACTGCTGTTGTTGAGGGTGTGGGTGAAATTAATTCTAGAAGCTTGCCCGGTGTTTCTTTCTCTTCCTCTTTGTCACTCCGTTCTGCTTGATCTTCTTTCTCAATAGATGGTTTGTGGCTTTGGGATGGATGGTTATCTGTTTGAGCGTGCACTGTATTTGGTTCTTGAATGGTATTATTAACTTGTACATTATCAATGTATGCGTAATCCGGAAGAGCCGTGGGATTGAATGGAATGATACCAGTGGCACGAAATGCTGCAACTGCATTGTCTACTGTAGCAGCCCTATTCCACGATTCCCCCAAAAGCTTCCCAAACTGCAATCTCTTCAATGTACGGCTAGTATTTGATTTTTACAAAATGACGACATGCTTGAGAATAATAAATCTTCAGTGCCTTAAAAAATGCCCGATCCAACGGCTGCAGGTAATGAGTAGTGTGTGCAGGCAAACAAAATAATAGAATATCATTTTGTTCGGCAAATTCCAGCACCTCCAAATTAGTAGTGTGAGAAGTGTGACCGTCGAGTATTAAGAGAACCTTTCCGGGCATCTTTCTAGGCAGAAAATGGGTTTTTAGCCACTCAAAGAAAATGTCAGAATTAACATAGGCTGATTTTTGTGACATTATAATTGCGGATCCAGGTGGCATTCCGTCCAATAGCTCATCCTTCTTGCTTTTCCTTTAAAGATACAGTAAGAAGGAAGGAAAACGCCCTCTGCATTACAACAAGTCAGAACACTTATCGTCTCTCCTTTCTCACCGGAACTCATGGATGTCACATTTTTTTATCCCTTTTCTGCTAAGACTGCACGGGCTATATTGTTTAATTGTAAGCCTGTCTCGTCAGTATTATAAATATTGCCGAGTTTATCATGCAATTCATTCTCAGTCAAAATGTTATCGAGCAAAGAAAAATATTCTGTTACAGTTTCTCTTGACATTGCCACTGCACGAGCAACTGAAATATTTTCTGATTGGCGTATTGTTATGTCCTTCTGCCTACGCAGAAAAGACTGCAACCACTTATATCCTGCTTTACCTGAAAATGGCAAAATAATATTGTATAGTTTTAGTAACGCTGTATTTTGAAACTTTTATTTTACCTTCATCCTTGTCAAAGTTATGTTTTATGCCTAATCTCTCAGCTAAATTAAAAGCCATCATGCGCACCTCATCTCTGGTTGGTGCAAACCCAGTTTTTTGTAGTTTTTTTATGTGACTAACTAATTTTCTTTCCGCATCGTCTCCTAATAGTGATGGCGACTCAAGACGATCTTCCTTAGCTGCATTATTTGTTCGTAATCTTCTCAGTAATGTAGATTTAGGAATTTGAAAGGTTCTGGCTGCTACAGTAACCCCCATATTATTTGTTCTTACTGCATTAATTGCATTTTGCAAATTTTGGGCTCTCCATGCCCCTCTAATCGCAGTATTTTTCTTTCTAATATAAACTGTAGGCATATCTGTAATGTAAAAAAACATAAAAACAACCAGTCCGTCTCTCCTCGATATGAGAGGTCCATCTGTCCTAAATGCAGAGGTGAGATGGACCGTTCAATATCTGCTCAACCGATACGAATAGAACCGGCTTTTTAGGTTATATTCATTCCATCACATGTGGTGTTAACAAATATATAAAGATAGTACGTTTAAACTTACCTAAATATCTTCACTTCTAGATTATACTGACAATAATTTCGGTAACACTTTGCGGCATTAAACTACGATTTCTTTTCTAAATTAACTGGAATTTTCACATGCGGCCGCTAGCACTAATGTATTACGACTCACTGACCGCACCCTAACTAGATGGCGGTGTAGCACAATTTTAAAACCGAAAGTCCATCTCTCCTACCGGTCTATCTCTCCCCTATTTACCCTAAGTGCCCTCTATCATTTCTGAAAATTAGTAATAGTTATTCTGCGACACATTGTATACTAGCATGTAGCTTCGCCAGCTGTAACAAAAAGAAACTGCTTGTCAGTCGTCTTGAAAAAGAATACTGCATTAAAAATCGGGGTACTTATACAAAAAAAAAAGAAATTTGTTATTTTATTTTACATTTAAAAATTCGTGAATAAGCGGGATACTTTGCCTTTTAACTTCATTTGCTGTTATTGATATGTTAAAAATTTTTGTAAAGAACTTTCTATTATTTATTTATAGTTTCCATTTCGTGAATATTCCGGCGGGGCCGTTGGTAAATCGATTTCTACTAAGATTAGCAAATAAAATATACATATAATATCACGCTATATACGAATATGTATTGCCTTTCAACTACGGTAATATTAATGCCTCTTTAAACCAAATATGGAGAAACATTGATACATTCCCAAGCCCTTTATGTTCTCTTGTTCAAATTATGAACGTTTCGTTTACTTTTGCCAGATATATAGCTGTTACCTAAGTAGTTTCATTTGCAACTGAAACAAACTCGTGCAGCATAAATTGCAGTTGTAGCGGAAGTAATTTGCCCAACTTAAATTGCCCGTAAGCTCGTGCCTGAGCTATGATTTGATCTTGACGTTAAATATCTCCGAACACGGACCGGTCAGGAGATCGACTTGTATATAGTCAAGTCAACGTTATTCGATTTAATGCGAAAATTTCTCAACGAGTCCAACAAGAAGAGACGAAAGAGAAAACGATGAAGATAGATAATTATCTTGTAAAGTGCCATAGCGTAAAATTGTGTAAATGAGGCTCATTAGGATGGTTAATGTAATTTAAGTAACGCGACTTTAACTTCCCTTTTGAAAAGTGTTACACTTTATCTCGGACGGGAAAGATTACATTTAATATTTTTTAAATGATTTTCACCCTTTTTAGAAGAACATAACCAACGCTCAAATATTTTAATTACTATAGATTCGTATCATTGCCTTATATTAAACTGTTCTAAATAATACTATGGTGTTCATGAAATGATCATCTGCTAGAATTGCAAATAAGATTTGTAGTATATACATCTTTCATTATTTATTGTTAAATTTAATAAAATTTCATTGCACAAATAATAACTTAAAAAACACTAAAATCTCGATATTCTAGATTTTGATTAGTTAAGGTGGTGATAGAGCCTACACCACTACAACCTTTTTAGATCTGGTTTGGTTCTCATCTCTCCTTAAATACATTCTTTTTCATTATTCCTTTAATTATACCTAACAGCTTTTAAACCCCTGTTCCTTTAGCTGGAGTTGGTTAGATCCTTTGTATATGCCTGATGTACTCTGTTTCACCAGCTTTTTCACTTTAGCCTCGGAAATGCCAGACAGCTTAACTGATCGGGTCTCCCTTCAGACATCAAATCCACTCTCTTTCCAATATGTGATCAGAGCTATCTATATTTACTCCAGTAGATAATTCCGGTCCATACTTTCCTTTCTGACTTGATTTACTCGTCAGGGCCCCTCATTATCTAGCCTTATTCCCTCAAAGAGACCTAAATGCTTCGATAAAAATACCTCTTGACGCCTTTTTTCTGGAATTGTCTGGTTCTCATGCATATGAATTATGAATTTGGCATTAACTACGACTCGTTTAACCTTTATGTAATGTTGGTATTCTCTTCGCCAATCCTAGCTCTTTAGTCTTGAAAATTCCAGATAGTTTAACGGATCGAGCCTCCCTATCAGACAATAGATCAACTTCCCTGATTCACACTTCTCTTCCTGACGTGATTTATGCATTCAAGCATTTATATTCTCCAACCTTATTCCTTTAACTCGACTTAATAGCTTCGATAGTCAATCCTTCTTGACGCTTAGGTTCTTTTTCTGGAGTTACCTGGTTCCTTGGTGTATCATTGTTAAAATTGACATCGAATACTTAGCCTATGTGTGTTCTGGTCCATTTCCCGTCCTTGCAATTTAGCCCTGGAAATTTTAGGTAGCTTACCTAGTCGTGAGCCCTGAGGGTATCACTAGAGGGAATCCTAAATATAAAGAAGTGAAGATCTGTTTGCAGAGACTAATGTGTGATAGATTCGCTTTTCGGAGATTCATGATATGACGCTAAGAAATAAGTAATTAAACATCTAGTTTCAAAAATTCTTTTATTGTAAATCACTACAATATTGTTTCGCCGTACAATGGCTTCATCAGGTGGATGAATACTGAATATGTACAATGCAAGTTAGAATATTTATGTGAAAATTATTGGGGAATGGTGGTGGAATTTTTTTTTACAATCTTAAATTTAGTAGAGGGAAGTTGTTTAAATCTAGTTGGTCATTTAAAGCTAATCCTAAACTATTTTATCTATTAATTTCTAAGTTTTCTAACAGGTTAAGTTTTTTACTTTTTCCTTGAATGTGTAAAATTTTGAAATCTATATTAAATCTATGATTAATTTCTAAACAATGATTTGCGAAAGTTGAATCTGCTTTCTTTTTTTTATGGCTTCTCTCGTGTTCTTTCATCCTAATTTTGAATGTCCTCCCCGTTTGTCCTATGTATACCTTATTGAAATCTTCGCATGTTAACTTATATACACCAGAGTTTGATTCTTTGTCTATTTTATCTTTTTTTTTAAAAAAAAAGGTATATAACCCCTCACCACAATTATTAATAGTATCCTAAATACCTATTTCGACATCTAAGTTGTCATCATCAGTAGGTAAAACCACTAATTAGAATCAGTCTATACGTGGACGCCGTGTAAAGTAGTTGCTGCGTAAGCGGTGTTCTAGCTTTACTGTGCCCCATGTGCGACTTTTAATTAGTGGTTTTACCTACTGATGATGACAACTTAGTTGTCGAAATACGTATTTAGGATACGATTAATAATTGTGGTAAGGGGTTATATACCTTTTTTAAGTTTTTACTTAACCGCAGTCTCCAAAGAAAGAATTTTTGTTTTATCTTTGTTATTTTTAATAATATTCTGTATAATATTGTCTGTTTTAAATGATATATGTTCGTTATTAATTTTTTTAATAAAAGTACCAACTTTTTCCGAAATTTTTCCTAAGTAGGTACTTGAATTGTAGGAATTAATTATCTTGTGTTTTAATTTCGGGTAAACTAAGGAAAGGGTTTTAGATTTTTGTTGGCTTTTCAGAATGTTATTGATAATATTTATAGAGTAACCATTGTTTAATGCTATTGCATATATTCTATTTAGTTCAAGGTCGAAATTACTTGTAATTACTTGTAGTTATGTACATGAATTAATGTATATACCATTGATAGGTATGCTGACAATTTGTGTGTTATAGGATAAAATGAATTAGCATGTATTGTGGTGTCTGTATGTGTTGGTTTATGGTATATAGCGAACTCGTGTTTATTAGTTTTGTGTGATATGGTTAAATCTAGAAAATTAATGCTTTTATTTATTTCTGTTTCCATAGTAAAATTTATTTTGGAATGAATAGTGTTGATATAGTTATGTAAAGTTAATCCAATATACACAATTACCAAACAAGGGATGTGTACTAATTTTAGTTTCTAAATTATTCATAAAAATTTCTGCTAATAATGGGCTTAGTGGGTTCCCCATTGCGCTTTTTTTACTGTACGCTCCTTCAACATTATTAAATACACAGAATACACTTTCCTGCTGCTATTATACGTGTACACACGATGACCGTGAACAACATAGTAAGTAATCGTATGCGCGATGGGGCACGCGGGAACCAATTCGCTAGTCACGCCTCTGCTTTCGCTCCGGATTGGTCCACTCTAGTGATGAGGGAGAACGTAACCACGTTTCAAGATCGGCAACTAACGACGGAGTGTAGAGAGCGAGCTTCGTACTTTTTCCTTGAAAAAAGCGAGTACTGAGATACGAGAAAAAAAAGAAAAGAACTTGAAAGAAATCAAATATAATAACGAATGACGATACCTATACAGGTAGGCTTGTTGGAAATGGAGCAAACTATACTAAAGATATCATTAATTTTATTACAAAATAACGCAATGAAGCGTTGAGCGTTACGGACACGTAACAACTTGTGTAATGTAATAAGATACATTAATGAAAATTTTGAATATTGGTACAAATGTGTATATTTTTGTCTCAAAGTTGTTTGCGTATTCATGTACTTTACATTTAGAAATTTGGGATTATATATCCTTCAAACATTTTATTGTGTAATAAATGCTCAAAGTCCTAATAAACTTTCCAAGTGAAAAATCCTCTCTCACTACGCGTGTTTTGGCTTTTGGTGCAAGCCACGAACCAATCCGCTCGAAAACCTTTTCAGGATACGTGTGTTTCTGCAGCTGTTACGTATGAATTTAAATGTTTTAATAACATCGGTATACCGTCGGCGCGTAACAATGCTTTTTTGCCGATAAACCTGATACTATAATCCTTTATATTCCGGATATACAAGTCGTTATTTTGCGGTAACGTGCGAACGCAACATCCTAATATCGTTTCTTGTTTGATATTGAATGTCAGCAAGAAATGTTCATTAGGCTCAAGTTATACGTAGCAACCGTTAAATAAACCATCTGTTGTGAGTAGGTCGTGTATAGGGGTTAGAAGGGAATGACGTGGCAACGGGCTGCGGTAACGACTTCAAGGCCCAATTTTCCTCTTTCGGGTCCCACCTACTTCTTCACTATTCCACAAACGTTGTCCGCTGTCAGAGATCCTCGGTTTGAACTGAATGAACGACTGTCGGGGGTCGGCCTTCCTCAAGATTATATTCCTGAATGCTTTTGTTCAATTGGAGACATCTTAGTAGTTCTGAGCGAATATGTAGCGAATGTCGTAATTTTCGTTTTTACTATTGTTCTGGAAGATCTATTTTAGTTGCTCTTGGTGGTAAAGGAATTCTCCATGTACATTATTCCTTTCATTTTAAGAGTTAAAAGCAAATCTTTGTTTTCACTATGTTTTCCTGGAAATTTTCGCTAATAATTACATCTTACTGCTTTTATTGTAGTTTACACTAACTCTATTTCGAGGCGTTTTATCATTGTATTTTGTGTAATGATAAGATTACACAAGGTGATTTACTGTCTTCAGTATTTTTCGTATGTCAAATACAATTTCTGCAGAATTAACTATTTTCGTCAAGGATTTCTTATAAATTATAATTATTAACTCATCTTTAAAAAGTAAAGTTTTATTGAAACGATTAAGTTCATTAACCTTGTTTACTAATTTATGTTGGACAATTTACAAAGTCCCAGGAAGTTGACCAACTAAGACACAAATATACTGAAATAAGGGGCCTTACTTTTTCAAAATATCAGTTTATTAAAAAACTATATGTACATTTCGTGCGTTCCTTATCATTTGAGCAGTGCACACGAAATGTACATCTGGTTATATTTTGTAAAAAAGTATGGTATTTTATTTCAATATATTAAAGTGTTTTTATAAGTGCTCAACAACATTATAGTAAAATAATGACCATTTTATAGGCAATTATTTCATTTGGAAAAGTAATTTAAGGAAGTCAATACAATTTTAAATATTGTAATTTTAAATATAGGAACTATTTATTTACTTTTAACTTGCAAAAATAAATTGGAAGTAATAAAAGGGAGAAACGCGTACGTATTGCTATGGACTTTTCCCTGCAACATTTTTGAAAAATTTATTAATTTATCGTTGAACATTTATTTTCGACGCCAGTGTATAATTTTTATTTATATATGAATGCAGATGTTATTTTGTTTCATTTCATTTTGACTTATTTGTTGTAATACGCCGATTTGCCATGCCTTATCCGTTTCAGACACTAACTGTTAGCTGAGTTGTGAATACGTCTGTTATAAGATATAAATCTTTATATTTTATCTTTATTAATTAACTTCGTGATTTTATTTAATTGGTTGTTGTACTTTATTTCAATACCGTTCTTTATACGAGTTGTTTATCTCGTTGTGAATTTTTATACGGTTTTACAACTCAGGTGTCTCGTAAAGAAAGAAATATTTTTTTCATCCATGTAAGTTAAATTATATTACTTATTATTATTATTATTATTATTATTATTATTATTATTTGAATGATTTGAACTGTGTATTTTCATTGTATTAATTTTGATATATATTTTATCTTAGATATATAGAGGACAAAGAACGTTTTTAAAATTTCAATATACAAAATTTTTATAACTTTTAATTTTGCACCTTAGGATTCAAGGGCAGGGTGAAATTTAAAAACATCTTTGCAATTTATTAGATTTAATTTAGTTCGGGTGTAATCAGAGGACGTTTGGATTTGTTTTGCTGTTAATTTCGACAAATTCTTTTACCTCTAAGTGTAAGTTTGAATTACACAATTCTTTGTACTTAATAAAGAATTTTTTTCTTTTTTATTTTTTTCAATTAAAAGAATCAATTGAGTTTAGATGTGTATATCTTTTGATTAACCTTCTATATGAGTGCATAACAGTAATTTCAGTAAAACTAACTATATTCACAAATAAATTTTGTATGGCGCCTGATTGTGGTATTAACTCGATTATTTTTCCACGTTTTCCATTGGAAACCCGGAGAGGAAAGCAGTCCCATTTAAGCAAAGGAGCCGACTGAGTATCTTAGCTGGATAGAGTTGGTGTGAATAGTGGTACATCCAACTACGAACCCACTATTCATAGCAGTATCTATATCTAATATTAGCATGACATGAAAGTTCATCATAAATTAAATATAACGAGGCCTTTGCTGTTTCTCAACAAAGTGTTAAGTAATGCTTGGCCTTTATCAAATGTGAACTACCATAAGAATTTGATTAGCAAAAGTCCTGGACCGTTGGATGTCCATTTTAAGAGTGAAATATCGGTTTCGTGCATCAAATCTTTAACTTTTTTTTGCTGTATTACAAGCAGAACAATCTTGTTAAAAAATAACTTCAACGTCATTCAAACATATTTCTTCTATTAGTGATTTAAACTTACTTTAGAGGACATTTGTGCATTTATCAGCGCTCATTATTCCTTAGATGATGTGCAATATCCGCACCCTGACAAACTTAGCCAAATCACAAAAACAAGAAAATCCAAAATGATTGAATGAACCTACCTTTAGGTCTATTGTACGCACTTGACTAAGGGTTGCTTGTTAGCCTGCTCAGTGGGGGCGCTCGTGGCGGTTGGTAAAAGTTAACCGTGTCACCTAATTGCGAATAAATATATTGAGCGTTGAAACGAGAACAAAGATCCCGTTCCAAAAAGCATAGTCAAGCTATTTTATTTCCTCCTGGTTTGAAGGAAGTTTTCGATATGTATCGACCGAAGAATGAGTTGAAATAATGCAATAGTTTTGAATAACACTAATATATTTACAAGATAATTAATGAATTTAATCTTGGAATTCCGTTAAACCTAATACAAATGCATGAATCTGGTTTTAATACTAAAGATCGAGAAACTGGCTGATAAATAATATCTTTTTCTAGTGAGATCGCTGAGATCTTAGTAGGAACTGTAGTGAGATCGCTGAGATCTAAACTGGAACTGTCTTTTACTTTAACTTATTTTTGCCGAGAAAGTTTTGTCTCCGCCAGTTACAAGAGAGGGAGAAAACAACTAAATTGATTATACAGAAATTTCCATACAAATATTTTACCCTTCTGCAAGGAAAAATATATGCTGTAGTTTCCAATGTCATAAATGCATTAAAACAAACAATATGCACCGGAAACCATCATTATGGGAAATAAAATAAGTCTTAAATACTAAATACACAATACAATTGTTGGCATATTGAATGGAAATATACCAAATACGTAAATTACAATACACAGGAAGTTGGGTTAGAGATTATGTCCAGTATTCGAAAAATCCAGAAAACCAGTAATAAACGGAACTCTCTAACCTATCATAATAATATAATACATTAAATACAGGAAATACGCCAATAAAACTGATGCTTTATAAACATTTGGAACTAGTAAATGGACGGTTTTAAAGAAGGTTATACCCCTGACCAGACAGGTAATTAACGAAATTAAATATATGGGAAACTCCAAGACCTTTCTATATACACTTCAATACACTTTTATATTTACAATTAATGTACAATTTAAACCTGTGATTAAATACATAAAATAAATACAACTACATATATTTGATTATATTTAAATGAAATATATTTAAATGAAACTAAAAATACAAATTAAATCTATTTTGACCGAACAAGCTATCAGGATGAATTTACTTTAAAATGTTACACATATAATTAAAAAAGGATACCATTAACACATACAAATCTTTTATTTATATAAATTTAAATACCTTTTAACTATGATTAAAATAAAGGTAGTGGCCACTTATACACTTTGGATTACTGAACTAGTGTAAATTCATTATAATAGATTTATTAATAACGTTCTGTCATTGTGAGTAAGTGCTGTGATAGCTGTAATTTTAGATTTCTTTCTTAAGTAGCCTATTTCACGTGTGCAATCCGATCATGCATAGCTTTCCATTTTGTTTTTGCACAGATTAGTTCGTATAAATAAATTTTGGTTGCCATCACAATGAAAACAGGTAGAACGACTATCTAAAACTGCCAATTTAGATATTCATCTATTTTATTTTTTACCAGATTTAGACATTGGAATTGAATTAGCGGCTCCTCATTAAGTAGTTTTTGGAAGCCAACATTTGTTTGCCATCTTGGGCACGTGTAACTTATTGTTCTAATATGTTCTCTTGTTTATATGTCTCTTTCAGGGCATTCTATTTTTAGTGCTGGTTTTATTTTCACTTCAAATTTTTATTAATTCCTGAAGCGTTTCGCTTTTCGTGTACCTTATCACTTCATACGGTACCATCTGATTACACAGGTCTACAGTGATTTTGATGTTTGAAAGCTGTTTGCTAATTTGTATATATTTGGGGGCCCATATTCCAAAAAACGCCATATTTTTGCTCTATCACGTAAATTTTTTTTTATAGCGCTCAATATCTTAAATATGATATTTTATTAATATACATACCTATGACAAGAATATGTTTGTTCCATGTTAGGCATGATTTTTAAATGAATTGATTTTTATGAAATAAATGTGATTTGGCAACACTGGTTAATATTAGATTTCTCAGCAAAACAACAGAGTCGGCGTAGAAGCGTCAATACAACGTTGAAACCTGCTTATGTGCAGTTTGGTTGTGTTAGTCGTCCTGCTACTGTGTCCGCGCGCTTGTTGTATTCGTTGTTGCGTATTTTAAGTGTTCTAGAAAGTATAAATATGGAAAGAAGACATTGTGTGAACAATCCGAATAATTTTTTTTTATATCTGTGGTAGTTATGTAGTAGTAAAGCAGAAGCAAACTATAACTTCGTTTGTGAAAAATGTATACCACGCTTATTTTGGTGTAAAAATTGGCGACCAAGACAAGTCCTGGGCTCCTCATACTGTTTGTTCCGTTTGCGTTGAAGCATTAAGGAACTGGCAAAAGGTAGGAAGAAATGTTTAAGCTTTGGTGTTCCTATGATATGGCGAGAGCCTAGAAATCACAGTGATGATTGTTATTTTTGTTCGTGTAATGTTCAAGGATTCAACAGAAAAAATAAGAAACAAATTGTGTATCCCAATCTTGACTCTGCTATTCGACTAGTTACTCATGGACCAGATGTACCGATACCTATCGCCCCAAACGCACTAGAAAACGTCATATCGTCAGAATCAGAGGAATCTAATTGCGACCCAGATGACTCAGATTTCACACCAGATTTCAGTGAGCCCGAAGTGTTTAACCAGAGCGAACTAAATGATTTAATTAGAGATTTGCACCTTCCAAAGGATGCATCCGAATTGTTAGCCTCCCGACTTCGTGAGAAACATTTACTGGCACCTGGCGTCACATCAAGCTTTTACCGGAATCGCGAAAAAGAGTTATGTCAATATTTTACTCAAGACGGCCTGTAACAATATTATTGCACAATGGTAACGAGGTGGCATCGGTTCCCGTTGCCCATTCGGTACATTTAATGGAAACGTATGAAAATTTTGAACTTATTTTGAAGAAAATAAACTACCAAGAACATCAGTGGATGCTTTGTGGTGACCTTAAAGTGCTGTGCATGCTACTAGGACAACAAGGAGGTTATACAAAATTTCAATGCTTTATTTGTGAGTGGGATAGTCGAGCAGGGGATAGACATTGGACTCAAATAGAATGGCCATCTACAATAAGCCTTACACCTTGTAGCAGAAATGTATTAAGAGATAGCTTAGTTGACCCCAAAAAAGTTTTACTGCCTCCTCTCTATATCAAACTTGGCTTGATGAAGCAGTTTGTTAAAGCCCTAGACAAAAATGGACAGTGTTTTAAATATTTGTGTGAGACATTTCCAGCCTTATCCGATGCCAAGTTAAAAGAAGGTATTTTTGTTGGGCCGCAGATAAGAACATTATGCAAAGACAAGGATTTTCAAAACACAATGACCAATGTCGAGAAAAACGCCTGGGTTTCACTTAAAGAAGTTATTGATAAGTTTCTTGGGAACTCTAAGGACGAAAACTACGAAAATATTGTTCAAAATATGTTACAACCTAGACGATGACGTCTAGGTTGTAATATGATTTTGAAAGTGCATTTCCTGTTTTCACACTTGAACTATTTTCCTGAAAATCTTGGAGCAGTTAGCGAAGAACAGGGAGAGAGGTTTCACCAAGATATTAAGGAAATGGAACGGCGATACCAAGGCAGATGGAGCGTAACGATCATGGCGGACTACTGCTGGATGTTAAAACGGGATATGCCCTTAAAAACATACAACCGAATGTCCGGACAACGCAGCTTTCTGGCAAAAAGGCAAAGATTTCACTTAAAAAAGTATTTTAATAAAGTATTTTTTTCCACTTTTTTAACTTGTATTCCACCCCACCTTTTTACTCAATAAACAAATAAATTTCTTTAGAAATATCGTTTTTTTTTCATTTAATATCTGCAAAAAAACCTAACGTGATACAAATAAATGCATAGAATTTTTGAAATCAGCCTACCAAAATTATATAAAATCAGTTTTCAAAATAAAAACATCAGTCAAAAAGTTTAATTTTGTAAATTATTAGTGAATAAATCGCTGGGTGGTCGAGCTCGCGAACGCCGAACCACGTATTGAAAATTTTCCACCTAGACAACTGATAGAAAGTGTGTTGTATCCAAGGTCAGACTTTTTTAATTTTAGGAATTATTTTAGTGTGACCAGAAACCTCCTTAAACTTTTTAAAACTTTACTTTCTGTAAGCTATGGATCGACAGCATCAATTACAATTAACTTTCCAATTAACTACGATACTTCATATAATTTTTTTTTGCCAATTATATCTGATTTAACTTACTTCATATCCATAACACCCACCATCCTTTTTTTTGTAATAAAGACTGATTGTTTTCCCTAGCTATAACCTCTTATTTGTGTCCTTGTTGTATAATATAGTTGAGGTGATCGTTCTGCGTGACCCGGGGTGATTTCCTTGTTTTTTCGTCCTTAAGATTTATATACATGATAGCGCACATAATTTTAACAATGTGGTGTGCAAAAACGTTTTGTTTATACCGGATCAACACCTCGTCGTCCTGAATTAGCTAGTAACAACATTTTGACAATTTTGATGGTTAAGACGACCTCACCTACAAGCAAGATCTAGTTTTTCCTACAAAATAAAATAAACTTATATATTACCCACCGTTTCGTATTTTATTCATTAAATTTTCAAGTGTTATAAAGTAAAATAATTTGTTTAATTTGTAAAGATTGCTATTATTACTATAGAGGTTCATTCATATTTCAATCCATATAGAGGTTCATTCGAGGATAGATCGCACCGGCGGCTTCTCTTTGCATGTATACATATTTTGTCAGTCGCCGCCGGACAACGTTGAGCGCACTTCGCTCGTTTAAAGTAATAAATTATTACTGTTAAAACCCGAAGCGCACCGAGATCTATAGAAATAAATAATAAGGAATAAATTTATAAAAAGCCGTAGAACATTTATCGTTTTAGACGACTTCCGTGAAGTCACAGACTGGGTAAAATTGATTAAATATTAGCAATATCATATGTGTTTCCACGTGAATTTCCGAAAATAAAGTACGTTGCGAAGGAAAAATGTGATTATATGCAGAAAACAAGCGTTCTACATCTACTGATGTTATATTTGCTTAATTAAAATAATTTTTAACTTAACGGTTCTGTTGACGCACCTTCACGAGTTTGGCTGAATGTTGTAAAATCTGAATCTTTCTCCAAAACACTTTCAAATCTTGCTAGAACACAAACATTTTTTGCAGAGATTTCATTAACGACACCGAAGGATTTTCTAATTTTTTATAGCCTCCACTAGTCCGATGTAAATGTTCCAAATAGTAATTAAATGTATTTTAACCTATCTTTTGATTGACTTTCCTTGATAACTGCAACTTCTTTAAGTCGAATTTAAAAACTACGTTCTGAATATGTTCAAAATATTTATTATTGTAGAACGCTGCTTGTAATCATGTTCCCAACGTCTACGAATCGCCTGTGACGCTTCAGGAATATTGTGGTACAGTCTGCAAAATTGGCGAACACGTTTTGGAGATTTGAGAAACACAGCCTTTGTACTTTGTACTATGTACTTTGTACTATGTACTTTGTACTATGTACTTTGTACTATGTACTTTGTACTATGTACTTTGTACTATGTACTTTGTACTATGTACTTTGTACTATGTACTTTGTACTATGTACTATGTACTTTGTACTATGTACTTTGTACTATGTACTTTGTACTATGTACTTTGTACTATGTACTTTGTACTATGTACTTTGTACTATGTACTTTGTACTATGTACTTTGTACTATGTACTTTGTACTATGTACTTTGTACTATGTACTTTGTACTATGTACTTTGTACTATGTACTTTGTACTATGTACTTTATACTATGTACTTTGTACTATGTACTTTGTACTATGTACTTTGTACAATTAATGCATCTACATCTGGATAACATCTACGAATAGTTTCAGCCACTAGTTGTAAAGCATAGATTTTGCGCGTAAGATGTAACAAGTTTACACAATCTTTTTTAGAGACAGGCCTACAGAGAGTATGTTTACAGCATCGTCATTCACAAACATTAGCACTCAGTTTGTCAAAATTTTCCAAGTATTTAGCATTAATTCTGAAATTATTTCGGTAGCACATTATTGTACTCTTCTGCAAGCTAGTTAAATTAAAAGTGACGATTGATGTAGATTTTCTTTAAAATCTGTTGTTTCGTACACAGATAACCACAGTTTGTTATTTTTCAATTCGGATTTAATCATATGTTCAATACGTTCACGGAAGGCTTGTAGAAAATTTAGTTATTTTTTCCTGTTAGGTAACGTTGCTTTATCGTAACGCTACTAAAATGAACGAAGTGATTCGTTATCTACAAACTTAAACGGTACATTATACAATATGAAAGATACAAGTAAATGAAAGAAAAAATATATCGCCCCTTTTTTTGCAATTTTATATTACACTCATAAGCCGTATATTACACATTTTACATTTTATTATACAAACACTGTACATTAAATCCGGAAATCCCCTTATAAATTTATCAAATACATCGTGAAACGGTCTCTTTTTGGCTATTTCTGTCATAAAATTATTATTTATCACTGTAAACAGCGAAGTGCACCGAACTCTGCTCAGATGGCGACTGACAAAATATATATACGTGCCAGGACAAGTCGCCTTGCGATGTTACTCGCATAAACCTCTCTAATTACTACCTGTATTTCCACCTTAAAATTATGTTTTAAATTGTATTTCCTCTCTTTTTTGTCTGCACTTTGATGCAATGTGTGTAAAGATCAAGTTTCTTCTTTAGTCACCTTACGCGAAGTAGTTTTTTGGAAGGAATGGCTCTGGTCGTCTGTTTCCTATCTTCTAAAGTTATTGTCTATATTTTACTGTAGAACGCGGTGGATTTTGCATAACATTTTGATAAATTGCGTTGTTACAATAAATTTTAAGCACATCTAGTAACAATTGCTTTAGAGTTAATGTTTTTAGTAGGTTCTTTGTATTCTATTTGGAGACGTAGATTATTTGAGTAATTTACGATTTCTTATCTTAGTATTGCCGTTTGTAACTACATGTTCACCTATAATCTTTCAAATACATCAGGAATTACCCTTTACAAAGTTTGCAAATATTTGGAAATATGCGTTCAGATATTTAGTTCAAAATAGACTACTGAATATTCGTCTTTAATTGTCGACTGCAATAATATTAAAATAATATTAATAATATAAATAATATTATACTGATATAATAATGCCCATAAAAAACTACATCAATAAATAGCACAAAAAATACAACCCCATTAATAATACAACTACACCCTACTATAAATATGCACCTACAAAAATTCATGAAAATCAAAGATGGAAACTCTATTGATATATCACAATACATACAGAAAAACAAATTTCAGCAAATAGACCAGACATCGTACTTGAAGATAAAGTGGAACACATCGCATATTTACTAGAAATAGTTGAACCAATTAACAATAACATTAACAGCAAACAGTAAAACAACATTTAAAAATACACACCACTGAATATTCATAATATAACTTCAGCGTATCTGGCAACAGGAAAGTGTATATACTCGTATAAAATACCCTTCATTATATCAGTTAGCGGAATCACACTACTGAAGATAGAACTTCAGCGTATCTGGAAACAGAACAGAGTATACGTAATACTCTTCATTATATCAGTCAGCGGAATCACACTCCATCAGTTCTCTAAGGTCCTCAAATTATTAGAATTACCATCCAAAGTCTACGAATTAATGCAGCGATCAGTAATACTTAATATATGTAGTATAGCCTGTAAATTTTTACAAATAGAATAAATTCGAATTTCTGTTAAACAAAAAAAGTATACAAAAAACAAATTAGATGATTGAAATTGTCCATCATAACGGTATCGATGATGTATACTAACACCACAACATCAGCCGCGTGCCACCGATGTCATACCCACACATATGTGGGTAGAGTAAAACGTTTCCTGGCTACAGGCTGAGGATGTACAAGATAACTCGACGCCATAATAATAATATTAATATAATAATAATAACAATCCATGCCTTGGCATCTACCAACAATTTAGTACCAATTACAATCTGCGTTCCTAAAGCGACTTGAGATATTTTGTGGTCGGTATTCACTTTAAGTGAGAAGGAAAACTAAGCCCAGGCAACAGATCCCGACTTGATTCCGAAACAACTATAAAACCTGAGAAGAAACTGGTTTTAATCTTTATGTGACTGGAAGGGTACCCGGTGCCTTTTTCAGATTAAAATATTAATATTTTTTGAGTTTGAACTTGCTGAGCTTGGAAATTCTGTGACATCTCTAAACTTGTTTTATATTACATTTTATTATAGATATTTCGTTATTTAGATTTTATTTTTAACGAAAAAATGGCATCCGAAATTATTAAAACCTCTAAGACCGGTATGGGTACCCGGGTACCTCCATTTAAAATTACATATGGATGGATGTGAAAGCACAAAAGTAGTATTTTTACACTTTTTTATTTATATATGTTATAAAAAAGATGTATAAAAAGAACGAAAATAAATAATAATAGGATTAAATTGCCTGTTGGTTACAGGTATCGCATACGGCCTTAGCAACAGAATGCTACAAACTGGTTTTGAACAAGTATTACATGCTTATCGAGTTTTTCTTTGTCTGTGATTCAATTTCCGGCAAATGTAACATTTTCCAACTACCAAAATACGCCCAGAGGTATCTCGAGATGATTGAACTCTGACTGCTGTAACGACTGGTTGTGTAATTTGGCGTCCTAGAACCATTTCTAATGATGTACGTGTAAAATGATTACCCAAAACTCTTGGAATACTGCTTCGAGTTAGTACAGCAGACATGCATAACTCGTTTGCAAGATCTTTCAAAAATCTCCGTCGTCGGTCGGTTGATGTAAGCCTAGGATTGTGCTCCGTGTAAATTTATGTATGCACCCCGTGCAGCAAGGTCTACCATATTGTAAAAAAATGCTAGAGGCCAACGATTTGTTCTACGTTTTACTGTATACTCTGATAACATTTTATCCATCGTGTCGACGCCGCCTTTGGTTTTATTATAATATTTAATAATTTCGGGTTTTGCAGTACCAGTATGTTCTACTTTGCCTGTTGTATGCATTGATGATAATAGGATGACAGATTTGTTCTTTTTGGGAACAAACGAACATATAGTTGCTCTTTTAGTAAATGCAAAATTAGTGGAATTTATAACTCTACTTTTATTGGATTGCATATTGGAAGGAAGAAAAGTTTTATTTTTTCGAACGGTTCCTACTAAAGTTAGGTTCCAAGAATTTAGGTTATGAGCCAACTGTAAACTTGTGAAAAAGTTGTCTGTCGTTATATTTTTTCCAGAACCTTTATATTTAGTAACTAAATCTAGAACTGTACGCTCTCCAATATTCACTTGCCGTTCACCGTCTAGTGGTTTTCCAGTATAAATTTTACCTTGTAAAAGATAAGCATTTGCCGCATCACAAGCCCAAAAAATTTTTATCCCATACTTTGCCGGTTTTGAAGGAATGTATTGTGTAAATTTTGTATGTCCTCCATAAGGAAATAATTGCTCATCGACCATTATGCATTCAGGCGGCTTATAGTTGTTTTCTAAATTACTATTTAGTATTATCCATATATCACGAATTGGAGCGGCTTTGTCACTTTTAGATCGTTCAGCATGTGTATTCTGATTATCAAAACGAATAAATTGTGAAAACATTTTGAAGCGATCACGAGACATAGCCGCACGAATAAGAGGTAAGGATTCAAGTTTCCACATTTCAGATATATGTTCCTTATTAGATTTATGTACACCAGCTACAATTAGGATTCCTAAAAATGCATCGAATTCCTCTTCAGTAAATGCCTTGAAAACCTTTCGTGGTGGTGGTTGCCGCTTAGAATCTTTGTACTTTTGAGCTTGTTTTTCATTATAATCTCCAGTTACTTGTGTGCGTTTTCTGTTAGTTCCCCTTAAAATTATGGTACAAATTTCATTGGACATGATAGATTTAAAAGTTTCTTTAGCAGTATATAATGCACTAAAACTTGGTGCGCCACATTTTTCGCGCAAGATATTTCGCTAATTGTCTGCGCTTGTGGTAATGGAGTATTAGTCCAATGAGTTCCATCTTTAGCAACTAAAACAGTAGGCTGTGCAGGCGTTTCTTCTTCATCACTAATTTCATCTGAATAAGGTTCCTCTTGTTCGATTAGAGGTTCTATTTCTGCATCAGATTCTTCAGATTCGATTTCCGGAATGTATTCGTCTTCATCCGAAGCAGTAAATGGCTCTTCTTCTAATGCTTCTTCCGCTGATGCTAGTAATTCTATTGATGTCAGTCTGAAAACCATATAATATCACATTACGTTCTTATTATCACTATTACTTTTACTCTTACAGGATTTGTAATTATATTAACTTCTATATCATACCTGGTTCTCCTCCATCTTGGTTTTATAAATGAACCCGAACTAGGACCAGGCGTATTATCACACATTCCGATAAAAATAATAAAATTTGCACTTGTTATTACCAAAAACACTAAAAATATTTAGTATGTACTGTAGCGAACAAATTATATACGAGCACTTCGAAAAATGGACGGTTACTGATTTTCAGAAATGTCTAATCTTGCTCATAACAGCGCAGTTTATGTCTCCCCACCACTGTCTCCCGTATATGTATAGCTGCAACGTATATACAACGTGGGGTAAACGAGTACCTACGTCGGCATTAGAAGGTGTTATTTTTCCCAGTCACATAAAGGTTAAGGTTATTATAATATCTGCTACTAGTTTAAAGCGTGACAATCGTTTGTGTTTATAAAAATGCAAAAACTATTAAGGTTTTAAACTACTATGCAATACGCACATATTAAAACACGAGTCGTTGATGTGGTAGTTATTGGTTTTGGTAACGTTCACTATTTTTCAGTTTAATTTCAGAACCACATCTGTATTAGCTTGTACGCTTCATGCCTGCGAGATATCTTAAAATACAAAGTTGAGGATCGTTCGTCTACATCGATAATGTGATATCGACTTCTCCTGTTGATGGTGATAGCAACGAGAAGAGACATTATAAGGAATTTTCTCGTAAAATTTTCTCTCACGGTAATCCTGACATCAAGACTTTCCCAATTCGATATTCGAGATGACCTATTTCCCGGAATATCGCGGACGTAATCCTCCGGCGAGTTGCCGGTCGCGGAAACTGAACAAGAAGAACAGCAAGAAAGACGACAAGAAAGTGGAATTAGTTTCGGTATGAATCTGTCATAACAATTTTCAAGTGCGCCTTTGCCAACCTTTTAAATTGCATCTAAGCTAAGAAATTAGATTTCGCGTCTTTTCACGGGGTACGATAGTTTAAAAATTGATACGCTAAGAAGTGTCAATCCAATTCCCTAATAAATAGTTCTGTTTAGTTTCGTTTGTTCAACTCACTTTATTCAAAATTGTCTGTGATCTGTTCTCTTTAAAATAAAAAATAAATTGTAATTGAAGTATCAATATAATAGTTAATTTACGAAGGAGATACTTGTTCAAACTTCATTATAACGCTAAGAAATAAGTAATTAAACTTCTAGTTTCAAAAATTCTTTTATTATAAATAACACTACGATATTGTTTCGCCATACAATGGCTTCATCAAGTGGATGAAATACTGAATATGTACAATACAAGTTTGAATATTTATGTGAAAATTATTGGGGAAATGGTGGTGGAAAAATTTTTACAATATTAAATTTAATAGAGGGGAGTTGTTTAAATCTATTTGGTCATTTAAAGCTATTCCTAAACTATTGTATCTATTAATTTCTAAGTTTTCTAACAGGTTAAGTTTTTTACTTTTTTCTTGAATGTTTAAAATTTTGAAATCTATATTAAATCTATGATTGATATCTATACAATGAGTTGCGAAAGTTGAATCTGTTTTCTTTTCTTTATGACTTTTCTCGTGTTCTTTCATCTTAATTTTGAATGTCCTCCCCGTTTGTCCTATGTATACCTTATTACAATCTTCGCATGTTAACTTATATACACCAGAGTTTGATTCTTTGTCTATTTTATCTTTGTTGTTTTTAATAATGTTCTGTATATTATTGTTTGTTTTAAATGATATATGTTCGTTATTAAGTTTTTTAATGAAAGTACCAAATTTTTCCGAAATTTTTCCTAAGTAAGTGATTGAATTATAGGAATTAATTTTCTTGTATTTTAATTTTGGATAAACTAAGGAAAGTGTTTTAGATTTTTGTGGGCTATTTAGGATGTTGTTGACAATATTTATAGAGTAACCATTGTTTAATGCTATTGTGTATATTCTATTTAGTTCAAGGTCGAAATTACTTTTACTCGTAGGTACATGAATTAATCAATATACCATTGATTGGTATGCTGATAATTTGTGTGTTATAGGATGAATTTGATGTCTCGAATTTGTTCACTAGTATCCCACCCCAGGAGGTAATAGATTTAATTACTTTAGAACTAGAACGTAGAAACACGAACATTGTTACAGACCGAAATTTTACAGGTCTTAGAAACGTGCCTGGAACAAAATTATTTTCAATTTAAAAAGAAATTTTATAAACAAACAGAGGGTATAGCAATGGGAAACCCACTAAGCCCCTTATTAGCGGAAATTTTCATGAATAATTTAGAAACTATAATTAGTACACATCCCTTGTTTGGTAATTGTGTATATTGGTTTAGGTATGTTGATGACATATTAATTTGCTTTAACGGTTCAGATAGACAATTAAAAACTTTACATAATTATATCAACACTATTCACCCCAAAATAAATTTTACTATAGAAACAGAAATAAATAAAAGCATTAATTTTCTAGATTTAACCATATCACACAAAACTAATAAACACGAGTCCGCTATATACCATAAACCAACGCATACAGATACCACAATATACGCTAATTCTTTTCATCCTATAACACACAAATTATTAGCATACCAATCAATGGTATATAGATTAATTCATGTACTTATGAGTAAAAGTAATTTCGACCTTGAACTAAATAGAATATACACAATAGCATTAAACAATGGTTACTCTATAAATATTGTCAATAACATTCTAAATAGCCAACAAAAACCTAAAACCCTTTCCTTAGTTTATCCAAAATTAAAATACAAGGTAATTAATTCCTATAATTCAATCACTTACTTAGGAAAAATTTCGAAAAAAATTGCTACTTTCATTAAAAAACTTAATAACGAACATATATCATTTAAAACAGACAATACTATACAGAACATTATTAAAAACAACAAAGATAAAATAGACAAAGAATCACACTCTGGTGTATATAAGTTAACATGCGAAGATTGTAATAAGGTATACATAGGACAAACGGGGAGGACATTCAAAATTAGGATGAAAAAACACGAGAGAAGCCATAAAGAAAAGAAAACAGATTCAACTTTCGCAAGTCATTGTATAGATATCAATCATAGATTTAATATAGATTTCAAAATTTTACACATTCAAGAAAGAAGTAAAAAACTTAACCTGTTAGAAAACTTAGAAATTAATAGATACAATAGTTTAGGATTAGCTTTAAATGGCCAACTAGGTTTAAACAACCCCCCTCTATTAAATTTAAGATTATAAAAATTTTTCCACCACCATTTCCCCAATAATTTTCACATAAATATTCAAACTTGTATTGTACATATTCAGTATTTCATCCACCTGATGAAGCCATTGTATGGCGAAACAATATTGTAGTGGTATTTACAATAAAAGAATTTTTGAAATTAGAAGTTTAATTACTTATTTCTTAGCGTATCAATATAATATTATCAAAATTCAAACCTAATTACGTAAAATATTGTTAAATCTTGTCGGCCACCGACACTATATAACTTCCCCTGCTTTAATTCTCTATAAAGCAAGAGCTGATTGACTAGCCTTAGGAAGAGCCTTCGTTACTCATTGAATATATAATTTGATTTATTTTAAAGTAAATTCCGTCAGCGAATGTATTGTAAGTTTCCAGAATTTAACCAGGAAACTTATTCCCCAACGCAATATATTACCTCTACAGCAAGAAAGCAGTAAAAAAGATTCCTCGAACTCGATATAGTGCTGTAAATCATTTTCCACAATCCACGAGTAACATATCAGCTTTTACTACAGGTAAAACAAGACATTTAGTAGAGGGAAAAGAACATCGTAAAATGACTACGTCCATTCTGTTTAGCGTTATTTTTCCCGAAACGGCCTATTTTCCCCCGTTAAAGATAATCAACCACAGGCCATTACTTGCACGAGGGTTCTTTAAAGTTGGGGCCATTCCATCCGAACTGACCAAGTAGTGAATGCGATTTGTGGGCTACCTCGATCCGCACGAATTATTTACTTGCCACTGTTCCGTAAAATAATAGAGAGAAAAAGTTTCATTTTTAAATTTGAGAGATTTTCCGTGATTTATAAATATTGTTGAGATAAGAAAAAATGATACCTAATCATTGACCGATTCTTTTTATGAGAATTGGCCGAAGAACACAGATTTTGAGATTGAGAAGGTTCTATCTATTTAAATATGCTCTCTTTTTAAATATCTTGATTACATGAGAAACAAACAGAGAACGCATCTACTAGATATGAATAAATCAGCTTATGAAAACATATTCCTTTCATTAAATGGTACTAGAAAAATTGATTAAATATCAGAAAAATTCTTAACATACGGGGGTGATATGACGCGAGACTGCCTTTCCAAAAGTTGGTAACACTTTCGCAATGATGACTATATTGCTGACTGCAACCATGTTATCGAAGCTTATTGTCAAAATATTGCCACAATCAGTAAGATATATTTAGAGCTGCTTCAAGTAAAGTATTTGTTGCATTGTGTTAATATGGAGACAAATTTCTTGTGTTAATTCAACATTATTTTTAATGCAACTGAAAAAAGTCGTAAATACAAGGGCGATTCGCAGAGTAAGTTCCGTTTCCACCTAGTGAGCAGAGGAGTGCGATCATAGCACTGCTATGTAGACTGATAGAGTGTAAGTCTGGTAGTGCTAGTGGGAGAATCTTTCGGAAATTGTGTGCAAAAATATAAAGGCTGCTGAGATTAATCTTTAATTCTGTTCTGTTTATGGTGAAAATGTCATGCGTGACAGTATGGTTAGAAGATGGTGCCGTATCTTTCGAGAAGGGCGAACTAATATCCATGATGAAGAATGGAGTGAAAGACCAACTTTTGCGACGAACGAACTTGTGGGTAATGTCCAAGAAAAAATTCATGAAAATCGGCGATTCACAATCACAGAACTGAGTGCCTCTTTTTCACGTACAGTTTTGTACGAAGTACTTACTGAATATTTAGTGTGTCACAAATTTTGTTCACGATAGATGCCAAAACTTCTTACCAAACACCATATACCTGATAGGACAAAATTTGCTATACCTTATAGGCGATTTAAGCTTTAATTACTTCACTAGCTTAACTGATGACGCCTAATAGTAAATGGCAGAAACACGTGTCCTAAGCAGAAGTAAATGCTGGAAAATACGAGGTGTATTGTCCATGTGTACAGTTACAGATGTGTATATTGCATGTCTGTTTCATTTGTATTATTGCTAATAGTGCTGAACTTTATACATTAGCTATGTGATAATATGCTTTGCATAAAATTGTCTCTCTTTGAAGCAAATGCGAGAGGAAAATTTTCACCGATTCTTTTCGTAAAAAGAACCCATGGATTTTTTTTAATTTGCATTATTTTGCCTAATTTTTCTAAAAATTTCAAGATTTAATTGACAGTATTTGTTAATTTAATTTAATCATTTAAACAAGGGAATCCAATCCCTTTGGTTAAATTTACTACATGGTAACGTAGTATTTGCCGATATACCTAAAATCCAGGGATAATCTCTGTGAAAAATGTAAAAGAGGCAAAATATTTCAATAAGAAAATTTTGATAATTGCATCGACGAATTTTGTACATACAAAATTCTATGGAATATTAATTACACCATACACTTGGCGTGTCTAATCACTGGGACTAGAACTAAATTTATTCTATAATGTATCGGTTCCGTATATTAAAATTTGAACCTTTATTACTATTAATACAATTACTGTCATTATTAATGTTAAAATTTTACTAATTTATGTTATTTTTTATTGTTGCAGGTAAGCATCGTAGAATTCCCAGGCAAAATTGGTAAGCCACTTACAATTATTCCTTATTTCAAAAAATAAATAAATAAATAAATAAAAGTTGTTTTGTGCAAAATAGACCCATACATAAGAGAAGTATTTTAAATATATTTATAATTATGCAAAACGTACAATAAAACAAAATATGTAGCTTATATAATAAAAATTTAATAGACAAATCTACTTAAATCTAGGGTTTTTCAATAAGAGATATCCGGTATTTGGGGCTTGTATTTATCATGGGCAGTCATTAGTGATGTCGTAAAAGTCTCGGTACATTAGTATTTGTCACAGGCGCTGATCCGAAGTAACGATTACCTATTTTAAAATGTTAGTATTTGAGTACGATTTGATTTCTTTCGGTACATAACGTTACGTTTGTATAGTTCATAAAGTACAAGTTTTCAGTTCAAGGTCAAATTCGAAGCATACGATTCAAATCAGTACTGCAGAGTCAAATGAAGTCATGTTAGTCATGTATTCAATCACGGAAACAACCGTCTGTCATCATAAAATATAAACGTCATGTTTTGCAAATATTGTACAAATTTTAGTGTTACTTGCAATATAACTAAAGAAAGCATATACATAACCTACATGTCAAAATAATGAGTAAAGTGGGAACATGAATAGTTCAAAAGTATTGTTTCTTTTCTAGTTTTGTATAAATATTTTCCACTCATTAAAACTATGCCGAAATTATTACATTAATATTCGAACAAATTATTTTAAATGATATTTATAATTATAAACTCACGATAATATTCGATCAAAAATTTATTTAAAAAGAAATATTTCAAGCCAGATATCAATAGTTAAATGCATAGGTATTGAAAAATATCATTAGTGTTAAAAAATGTTTGCATTATCAAGAATGACATACCTACCAAAATTATTTTCTTGCACTATATCTGGGCTAAGAAGATTGGGAATGTATTAATTCGATGTATAATTTAGATTTCTACTTAATTTATATATTATTTATATTTTAAATAAATTGAAATATATTGGAAAAGAATATAAAAGTTATGTTTGCAATTTTTTGAAAAAAAATTAAAACCTTTTGAGAGTTGTCAATATATGTTTTCTAATTACCTTTAAAATTATACATAAAAGAAAAAAAACTTCTATGTAGTCTACATTTAATATGTTATTGTTTCTTAAGAAAATAATGGTATAATAATTCGTCTTGCAGATAATACAATCCAAATACATATTATTCTTTATTAGATGAAGGTAATAATTTAACAAACACATGAGGATTTTCTGATAACTACGTTTGATAATTTTGCAAGTTAGTACACCACCAATTAGAAAAAAAAAAATTCATTCAAATAAAGTATTTCCACGAGATCATGTAATGTTTCGTTGAATCAGTGGCTGCTAATTTCCTCGCTGCTTCAGCAAATGATACAAATTAATGGGTTTTATAGCAATATTAAAGTTACCATATTAAATTCTACAAAATATAGATACAAAAATATTTTGTCAAAATAAGATAGTTACCTAGTTTACTAGTCAGTTTCTGATTCTGACTCAGGACATGAGTCGTTTACATTAAATATTATTGGAACAATCTCTGCCCTATCAAGAAATTGCTCTCGCTCACGCCATTTTTTAATTAAATTTTTCGTATGCCTAACACAATTATATCAAGTAATTTCATCATCCACGTTTCTTTAAGTCTTTCCTCTGATAACCATTTTTGCAATACTTGAATTATAATAATTTTTAACCTTAGCCCAAATAATTTCAATTGCGTTGAAGTCACAATGGTAAGGGGGTAACCTTAAAACTTCATGTCCACTTTCTCTTATTATTTCATCTATAATAAATATCTTCTCTCCTTTATGATATTTTACTAATTGAATTAATTCATTCTTAGTCATTGCAGGTGAATAGCTTATACCTTTTTTTCTCAA
Organism: Melolontha melolontha; assembly: GCA_935421215.2. Classification (NCBI taxonomy): domain Eukaryota; kingdom Metazoa; phylum Arthropoda; class Insecta; order Coleoptera; family Scarabaeidae; genus Melolontha; species Melolontha melolontha. The sequence continues at coordinate 23,364,198 of OW285240.1, read as the reverse complement.
ACATTCCATAATATCTGTTTTTTGGAGGAGGTATTTAGTTGTTTATTTTGAATAGCACTATGGTAAGGAGCATTAACCATTATTATAAGTGATGGTACCTAAGCAGATCATATATCCATTGGAGTCCCCATTCATTTCTCCATGGTAATCACCAGCGATTGCTTTTGATGAAAAAATCAGACTAGCTCCTTTAATGAAGCCATTTTCTGTGCCAGCATGTATAATAATAAGCTGTTTACCATCATAGCCTTTGGGTTTCCTAACACTTTTTATATTATTATTTTGCCAGGATTTCGTTCTATTCCCATTCGAAAAGATCCAAGTTTAATGACGGAGCACGACCTGATAAAGTTGAATTTAAGTTAATCCTATATTCCCTTAAAAACACTTTTCTCATGCAGACTATATTATATATATTATATTATTATATATATTAATTTCTCTGTGAGCGCTCTCCTGTTACACTCTTTCTTATATTTAAAACCAATATCTTTAAGCAATATTGCTAAAGTAGTTGTACTTGTATGAACAAATTCTTTTATAGCTAAAACATTGCTTAGAGTTTTTAAGGTAAGATGTTTTTCTGAAAAGTTTGAACATGTAATACATGTTTACAATATATTAAAAACATACTATCTTTATACAAGTCATAAACAGTATTTCGAACTTCCATTTTAGTTGTTTCTGGTAAGTCCTTAGTTTTTGGCTTCTTACAAGACCTTTTTTTGCCAGGAGACGATAAGACTGGATTCTGAATGCTACGATGTTTAATAGTATAGACCGTTCTACCAGAAATATTAAGGGCTTCTGCAACCCTCGAAAATAACTTATTTTGTGTCACTGCCTTATCTAACAGATTATGTGAATTACCTCATGAACACGGTCGATGGACATAAATAGTCCACCATTCTCTTTTCCCGTTTAAAATACATTGTAAGATTTAATACAAGCTGTTGAGCTTGAGAACCCAGAAGTTTACCAGGCATCTAAGAAATATTCTGTAAAATAAATAGGTTAGAAATGTCAAAATGACAATCAAACAACTTCGTACTTATTACCACTAATTGATATTACTATTTATTATCAGCATTGTTCTCAAGAGAACAGATTTTGTAATTTTTGATAAATTAATATTAAAATTAGAAGAATGCTTAACCAAGAAGTCAGAATGCCGGAAACAAAGTCAATAAGCAACAATATTGAAATAATTTGACAACTAGTCGAATATCATAAGACTATCTCCTAGATAACCTATCCATTTTATTTAATATAATATTTCAAAGACGTACGTCTTAACTTAAAATGACAAACGTGTATAGTATTACAGCGCGTATTCATGTATGTTAAAAAGAGATAAAGTACAATTCACACTTGGGCAGTACGAACTGAAAACTTATACTTTATGAACTGTATATATGTATTATATGTATATAGTATAAATCTACGGGTAGAAGATATCATATTCATTGATTACACAGGCCTGCGTTTTTTAACATTCTAAAAATTGTTTTAAATTTGATAGCTGATTCTTATGTGTTTTTGGGCGCTGAACTCTATTTTTCTCCATCACGTAAGGATTTTTCACAAAAAGGCTTCAAATTATATTTTTTTTAAATTAAAAATAATTTTTAGTCACATTTTGAATTTATTTACAAAGGATATAAAAAACAAAATTACTTACAAATATCATTAAATCTAATGAAAAGAAACAGTGAAATACTATTTATGTCTTTACAAGTCCTTATAATATCTTTTTCTTTGTCTTTCCATACTCCTTTTTGTGCTTTTTCTTCTGTAATCTCGTAGTGGACCATCCCTTTTTAACATCCAACAATAATCAGCTATCATGCTTATATTCCATTTTCCTTGGTATCTTCTCTCCATCTCTTTTAGGTCTTGGTGGAACCTTTCCCCCTGCTCCTCACTTACTGCACCAAGATTTTCAGGGAAGTAGTCGAGATGCGAATCTAGAAAATGCACCTTCAAACTCATGTTACAGCCTAAGGTTTTAAATTTTTCTAACATATTTTCCACAATATTTTTATAATCTTCATGTTTTTTGTTGCCAAGAAAATTTATAACCACATTTTTGAAGGCTATCCATGCTTGTTTCTCTGCTTCCTCCATTTTAGATTCAAAATTTTCATCTTTCATATGCTTTCTAATATCCGGCCCAACAAAAACACCCTCCTTTATCTTTGCTTCTGACAAGCGAGGAAACTGGCTGCAAAGATACTTGAAGCACTATCCATCTTTTTTTAATGTCTTCACAAATTGTTTCATTAACCCTAGTTTTATATGTAATGAAGGAAGCAAAACTTTGCTCGGGTCTACTAAACTTTTTCTTTCATGTTTTTCATTCCAGGTTGTAAGGTTTGTCTTGGTGGCCACATCTGTTTACAATAGTGCTGCTTTCTATCACGACTATCCCACTCACACAAAAAACAAGGATATTTAGTATAACCGCTTTGTTGTCCAAGTAACAAACAAAGAACTTTCAAATCACCACAAATTGTCCAGCCTTGATCCTTGTAACGAATTTAATTAAAAGTAGCTCAAGATTTTCATAACACTCTTTTAAATAAACTGAATGTCCGACTGGTACAGAAGCATATTTACTTCCATTGTGTAGAAGAACGGCCTTAAGGCTCCTTTTTGAAGAGTCAATAAAGAGTCTCCATTCAGACATTATATTCTACGTGGAATTGTTCCATGAGCCCGGGTACATCATTACAGAAAACTAGTGCATCTTGTTCGGAATAATATCGAGCAAACTCTTTTTCTCTGTTCCTAAACCAGTAAAATGTTGAGCTAGGTGCTAACAAATTTTTTTCTTTCAACCTTGAACCTAAAAGCTCAGCTGAGTCCTTAGGAAGGTTTAAGTCCTTCACCAAATCATTTAATTCAGATTGGTCAAACAGTTTTGGCTCATCACTTCCAGTATCATAGTAATCACTTCCCTCATCCAGTTCACTTGCGCATGTACGTGAAACCATTTCGTCATCTAATGTATCTGGTAATGAAGGAACAGGTACTTCTGGTCCATGAGGTATAGGACGTGTTGCGGATCGAAGGTTTGGTAAACGATGTCCTTTTTGTTTTTTAAATTGAATCCGTGTACTACACACGAACAAAAATAACAATCATCGCTATGATTGATCGGTTCTCTCCAAACCATAGGCACTCCAAAGCGAAAAGACTGTTTTTTTCCCTGTGACCACTGGCGAAGCACTTCAACACACACTGAACAAACCTTATGAGGAGCCCAAGGTTTGTCTTGGTCTCCTAATTTCACACCAAAATATGCAAAATATACTTTTTTTTTCAAAATCTGTAATGTTTCTATGTTGTTTTTTTACTGTAAACTTTCCACAAATAAAGCAGAAGGAGTTGGGTACATTGACACAGCCTCTTGATACCATTGGAATTTAATTTTAAAAAACTCGTAAAATAAAAATTAAATTAACTCAGCAACTAATCACAAATGTCAACTAATTACACAAATTCACACCACAGTTGTAAAGAAGATATTGAATGAACTAACTGTTTTGTCTAGAATAGCAATATGTTTGTAGTGGAGGTGGGGAGGTAGACATGCAGTAACAGGAAGATGATAATTTATATTTGTAACTTCTTTATCATAAATCTAGTGTATGTTTATTCAGAATATCAACTTCTTGCATCATCATAAGTAAAAAAATTAGTAGTTTATTTAAACAGCGGTTTAACAAAATTTTCCTTTTCAAAAGGACTAATACATGCAGATAGGTCAAAAAACCCCAGATTGTAAAAAAAACCTTACGTGATGGAATTTTTTAAATAATTTTCCCATTTTCAGCACCAAAAAATCTATTGGAATCACTGTATAAAATCCAGACAATTTTACCATCGCAGGCCTGTGTTAATTATCTATACTCTATAGCTGATTAAATTTTGTACAAGTAAATAAAGTTTAAATAAATACGAACTGTAACATAGACAAATACGGTCCACAACTGGGATTTAAAATATAATGTAATCTGATAAGATCAGGAGTCCCTGTTAGAAATTTGGCTGTGAAAGTTGGAAATACGCTTTTAATTGTCTATTTTTAGCAAATATTTCGCCAATCGATTGGTGTGCTTCATAATGCTAGAGTAACGGTAATTATATTGTACCTAATATGATACCTATACATTAAAAATATAGTTACAAGTTGAACTAATGTGAAGGAAGGTTTTAGGACAGCTTGCTTATAATAAGTAAATTTCCAACAATACATGATGTTAAAAGATGAAAAGATAAAACATGTTTTTTTATTCGTCAACAGTCAACATCATTTTATTATTTAACACTTTACCTGTTATAACCCTGTTACGTTTAGGTGTAGTGCAATGTATTAAAGTTTGCTTATATTTTTTTAATATTTCATCACGCATTATCTACGTTGTATTACAATAAATATATTATAATACAATTTGATAAAACATTGTTGCAAATTACTGATGTAATGAGGCTATTAAGATGAATGTTGGTACCGAACGTTAACGTCGTACTTATATGAATCAAAGTATTAAAGTAATCAAAGTAATCAAAATAATCAGAGTAACGAACACATTCAATGTTTACTCAAGGTTTGAGTAACGAATAGTATCGATTACTTAAAACTACCCAAAATTGACATCTCTAACCGCCATTTATTAAGTAGTACAAGGTCATACAGTAATTAATACACAGTCGACTATCGTGTTTATATTGCTAAAACTTTCTATGAAAATTTGTCTTTTTTATTAAACACATTTCGTAGAGTTCGTGAATATTTCCGACCACATGGCGTCCAACAGAGAAACATATTTGCAATTTCGTGCGTTAATTAGATACTGCACGATCTCTTTAAAATGTTAGTGAGTTCTCGTTTCGATTGTCAAAATGTCAATTTCACCTCATTCTTGACAATTGGGGCTTAGCCAAGGCACCACAAACGGCGACAAACCATTTTGATCTGAGTGGGTATCATAATAAATGTAATTTCTATCTAAAAAAAATCAATGAAAAGTGAATGCATTATAAACGTGTCACTTTGAAAATAAAGATCCTTAAATATTTGTATGGCACGCGGTATCGCAACATGACAAATGACTTGTAGCTGGTGGAGTTTCATGAATGCAGATATGAACAATATTTGGTTTCAACAAGATGGTGCGACATGTCTTAACGTTCACTTACTAATTCATTATGTACGTAGTTTCGAGAAGAAATTCTTTTACAAATTGGTGATACCAAGCTATCCGTGGGACCTTGTGAAAACTAAAACATAAGCGCACAATTTGCAAACATTCCATGATGTCAAAGATGCAATTTAATTCAATTCTCATCATTTATGAGATTGGAGCACTAAATTTCTCATGCATAGTTGCAGATCTGACAAAGCAATTATTCTACACAAGAAAACCTCCATCTTCCGGACATTTAGCCGACATTATTTTTTGCACATAATTGTTGCCAATTATTGCAATTCAATTTCATATTTACATTTTCTCATTGACCATGTACTTTATCTACTTTCAATATCAGGTACTTCCTTTGAAAAACCATACGCTTCTTCACAAAAATACGAGAATATTTTTTAATAATATTAGAAATAACAGGTGTTCATTTGAAAAGTCAATCTAGTAGCATGTGATTTACTGAGCACATTTTGAAGTATATCGCAAATTAAAATTTACTACTTAACCTACGAAGTCGTATATTTTGACAGTTTCATACATACAAATAAATAACAAATAATAGGTATTTATTGAAAACTATAACAAATGTTGAAAATGTTGTCCTTCAAGATCAATGCACTTTAAAATCCTCCGTTCAAAATTTCTGATGATATTCTGCAACATTACTGGATTGTTATTAATTTCCACGCATTTCTGTTCGATTCTCTGTAGCATATCATTCAAATTGAATATAGGTGTTCGAAATATGTTATCTTTTTGATAAGGTCACAAAAAGAAGTCGCAAGGTGTTAAATCGCATGAACGTACAGGCCAGGCAATTTCAGTATTTCGACTAATTATACGCTCATCAAAAAATTCTCTTAAATAATCCAAAGATTCTGCAGTACAGTGACAAGGTGCTCCGTCTTGTTGGAAATATGCATTTTGAAGTTCATCATCATACAACTGAATGACAAATAGTTGTAAAATTTCCGTACGGTACCTTTGAGCAGTTAGCATTCCCTGAAAAAATATTGGTCCAATGATTCGCATTTGGCCTATCGCTGCCCAAACACCAATTTTCTCTGGATGTAGCGATTCTTCATTAATTACATGTGGACTTTCACTACTCCAAATTCTTGTATTTTGTGAATTTAGGTATCCTGTTTTATAAAACCATGCTTCATCAGTAAAGATGACTCTTTGCGAAAGTTCTCCATTATTGTTCATATTTACAATTACAAAACTGTAGTCTACGTGGGTAATCAATTTCTAACAATTCTTGTACTGCTGTGACACGGTATGGATAAAGTTGCATATCTTTTTTTAATAACTTGTGAGTTGTACCAACAGAAAGGTTTATTTGTTGACTCCAATGTCGAACAGATGTTTGTGGTTCATTTTCCATTATTTCTTCAACACGATTGACAACTTGAGGTGTACGTTTCTTAACTGCTCCGCTGCCTGATTTTCTTACGAGACTACCAGTTTCAGAAAAAAAGTTTTAAAGTTTTATCTAAAGTATACTTAAATTGTATATAATCTATTACAAAATGTGGAAACTCAACTTGATATTCTACCATGCAATCTTGAACTGAATAAACCCATAAACCATCAATTTTATTACCACTTCGAAAATAAGTCTGGACTAAAAACATTTTATGTTCTAAAGTGAAAGCCATTTTAAAACTGAGAAGCAATTTATTTAAACAAGAATCGACGCACGATTATTTTATGCACTAACTGATATTTGTGATTGACATTATCAAATGTCGTTTGGATTTACGTTTACGGAACAACGAACACATATTAATATATTTACGTCTTATTCTATCAAAATTTCAAAGTAACCTAGATTGACTTTTCAAATGAACACTTCTTATTATACGTGTTTCAGCTATAAAACTGCGAGAACATTTGAACATTTAAACAATTTGAAACATACTAGAGTGATATTATTAAAAAAATATTCTCGTTTACGAATAAGTTCATTTGATAGGCAGTGTATTAAAACGTTACTAACTTTAATATTTTTTTGCTGAATCTAATAAAGGTTATATTCGATTCAGTAAGCAAGTTCTTATTTAAATTGTTCTACGACTTTGGTTTTCATGAGATTATATTAATGATGTCACGATTCGGATGGAGAAATTCAAGGACTTCTGTCTGAAACTTAATTTCCTTAATTTGGAAACCGCGTTATTAAACAGAGAAGACACAAGAAGAGAATAGTAATAGTGAGAATCGCATGAGGATATAGGGGTGAACGGAAGGGCGTAGCCCCGAGTTCGGAAACAATGGAGATAAGGGATGTTAATATTAATTTAATTGAAATCTCGTATTCAATTTAATACGTCTTGAACGATAACTTGGACCGTTTTACAGGACGTCCAGTAGGGAAATACAATAATTTCGTCTCTTATACAAAGAAACATATTGCTTTGTTACATAATTTAATTTAAATTATAATAGGATAACTTCTGCTAAATGGAATGACATTTGTTCATCTAAAAAAATTGGCTTTCCCATGCTGATATGGTTATGTTTATGTATTTCTTTTTCTCAAATATGCATATACTATTTAAAATTAGAGTTGCTTAATTCGTCAAATATTAAAGTTGGAATACTACTAAATTCATCAAATATTTATTCCTAGCTATTTTGATTATGGACCTTTAATACGCCAGGCGTTCAAAAAACTGAGACAAGGTAAACGTATTTATATAAATTGGCAATCGAATTCTTGCTTTAAATAACATTAGTTAGTTATTTACAACGTTTTAAATACTCTTTAATGAGTTGTCAAATGAGACAATGAGTTGTCAAATGCGACAGTATATTTTAAATAATAATTTGAAAAATGGTAATTTATTTATTTATCACAGAACAACACATGTTTTTGGGACTCAATTCTGAGAATTGCACGTGAAAGTAGCCCCAAAAAGAAGAACTTCTGCATCATTCGTTTTGTCAAGTTGGCTGCATTAATAATTAATTTAATGGCCATACGAATTTTTTTGCTCAAGGTGGATTTTGATGACTTTTTCTATATTTTAACACGGTTATATCTCGGTATACCATACGGAATATCTCTTTTGTGTCTGAAGCTAGATTGTAGATGTTGAATTGGGGAAAAAAAAGCGGAACAAACCTACTCGAAAAAAATGCATCCAGTGCATTAAAAATCGCAAAAATGCCCATTCTTTCCACGTTTTTCACCTTTTTTGCTCAATAACTGGATTACAAATCCACAATTATGCTGTTTTTTTTCTTTATAAACTTTATTTTGCATGAAAATAAAAATTCCGGTTCATATTACAGCTATTCTTACACAGAAAATATGAGATTTTTATTTGTTATCTATGCATGGAAACAAAATTTAGAACATTTTCAATTATTGTCAATATATTCGTTGAATGTAAATGGGATTTAAGTAAAACACTTATACTAATTTCCAGTATATATTACACTTTATTATATATTAATAAATGGATGACATGTTTCGCTACGATGTAGCTTCTTCGGATCTTATATTACTACTGAACACGCTCTTCACAAATGTATGGCTTTTTTCTAAACTATTTCAATGGGTTGCACTTGTCTACATTAGAATCGTCTCTTACCGATATATCGTCTAAAATTACTGTTATTTTAATATTTAATGAAACCAGTTTAAAAGTGGGGAATTATTAAGGTCTAATTGGTCATTTAACAATATATCTGCATATTTAAGTTTATTTATTTCTAAGGATTCCAGTAAATTTAACTTTAATCCTTTTTGTTGTGACTGTAAAATTTCGAAATCTTTATTGAAACTATGATTATTTTCCAACAAATGAATTGCATAATTGGAATCTGTCTTTTTGTTAATAAAACTTTTAAAATGTTCCTGTATTCTTTTCTCAAAGCTCCTACCAGTTTGGCCTATGTATGTTTTAGGGCACTCTTTACATATTAGTTTGTATACTCCGGATTTATTACTTTTGCTTGGATTTATTATTTTTTATGAATTTCTGAATAATTCTTTAGGGAAATTCATAAAAAATAATAAATCCAAGACAAGCAAAAGTAATAAATCCGGAGTATACAAACTAATATGTAAAGAGTGCCCTAAAACATACATAGGCCAAACTCGTAGGAGCTTTGAGAAAAGAATACAGGAACATTTTAAAAGTTTTATTAACAAAAAGACAGATTCCAATTATGCAATTCATTTGTTGGAAAATAATCATAGTTTCAATAAAGATTTCGAAATTTTACAGTCACAACAAAAAGGATTAAAGTTAAATTTACTGGAATCCTTAGAAATAAATAAACTTAAATATGCAGATATATTGTTAAATGACCAATTAGACCTTAATAATTCCCCACTTTTAAACTAGTTTCATTAAATATTAAAATAACAGTAATTTTAGACGATATATCGGTAAGAGACGATTCTAATGTAGACAAGTGCAACCCATTGAAATAGTTTAGAAAAAAGCCATACATTTGTGAAGAGCGTGTTCAGTAGTAATATAAGATCCGAAGAAGCTACATCGTAGCGAAACATGTCATCCATTTATTAATATATAATAAAGTGTAATATTTACTGGAAATTAGTATAAGTGTTTTACTTAAATCCCATTTACATATAATGGATTTCCAGCAAGTATCGGCCGATTCAATTAAATTTAAATATTCGTTGAAGTTGACGCTTGTGGTTCTGATACCCTTGTTTTCTTCGTAGGTTGTTCATATTCATGTTCTGAGTCTGCATCATCATCCGAGTTAGACATAATATTCAAGGGCAAGTTTTCTTCAGTGTGTCCACCAATTTCGGTGTCATCTTCATCTACGGTGCTTTCATCTTCACTGCATAACTGCATAATTCTAGAACTCCACCAACAAGCCTCCGCAGGCAATGCATCTAATTTTTTGCCTTTGAATCGCTTTTCCATTGGCATGATCACTTGGTGGAACCTCTCTCCTTGTTCGTCCGATTCCTGAGGAAATTGTGCCAAAAAGGTATCTAGGTGGAAATGCATGAAATGTAATTTTAACGTAATGGATGCATTGATTTTTTCAAAATAATACAGCAACTTATCCACTCGTGTCTGTATGTCATCTCGCTGTACACGGTTCTTTCCTAAAACGCCTTCAATGACTTGTTTCAATGCGTCCCATGCACATAGGTGGTTATAATGGTTCGAAAGCATATTTGTGAAAGATTCGCTTTTCATTAATTTTCGTATATCCGGTCCATTCAGCGTACCTGTTTGAAATAAAAAAAAATCAGTTGCGAAAAAATTATTGGTAATTATAATGCGAATATATCGAAGTGAACAAATTTAGATATGACAATATTTAAATACAGACAACGATACGTATCTTTTCTAATTTTAGCTTCACTGAGTTTTGGAAAGATGGATTTCAAACAGTCATAGGCGTCCTCAATATCTTTGACTACCACTTCAACGAATTTCCCAGCTATTCCTAATTTAATGTGGAGCGATGGCAACAAAATATCATCTACATCCTTTATCAAAGGTTCATTACGTAATTTTAATTGTTTCTCGAGCTCGGGAGTTCTTGCTTTCCAATCTTTACATTGATATTGATCCCCTGTGTATCGCGAATCCCAATTACAAAGAAAGCAGAAGTATTTTGGAAAACCGCCCTTTAATATAATGCCTTGTATTATGTTGACAACCTTTAGATCATAACAAATCTTCCATTTGTGTACATTGTATTTGATTTTCTCTAAAATTTCGCCCAATGTTTCATACGTTTCCTTCATAGTTGTGCTGAATCCCAATGGAATGGACGGTTTTTTTGTTTATTTTATGCAACAGCACAGCCTTCAAACTTGAAACTGAACCGTCGATGAATAAACGCAAGTCGCCAGCGATATAATCCATTCCCATATTTTTCACTAAACCTGGGATATTATGACAGTAAGTGAACGTATTTGCTTCGTCAACGGAATAAAATTTCTGAAAATCAGCTTGGCGTTTTCGGTATGATGTTGCGCTGACATTTTGCTCTGTCAGTTTTTTACGCTTCAAAAAAGATGTTAAAAATTCTGAATTTTTTTGTGATAGTCCCATCTTAGCAACAATGTAATCCATTTCGATTTGTGTTACCGGTTGTGATGCATTATTTTCAATATCGGGTGTCCAATCTGCATCATTCACATTGGTCGGATTGGTGAAAACAGTTTCGGCTTGCAGGGACACAGTATCCAGACTCGGAGGTTTAGGTGGATCGGTAACAGCAGCGCGTTGTACTGGAAGTGTCGCAGTAAAAGCGGGAATGTATACTTTTGCTTTCAATTTTTTTTTGTTCAATCCATAATCGGAATTTATGCATGCGTAGCACCTGGATTCATCATGTCCAGTTAGGTCTTGCACCCAAATTACTGGCTTCATAAAAGAAAACTGCACACTTTTTCCATGTATCCACATTATAAGGGTATTATAACAACTTTTGCACAATGTGGTCGGCGTAAAATTTGCACCACTTAAATCTGTTTCATCAAAATAATGACAATACGCTGTTTTAAATTCCTCAGTAAACAAGTTTTTTCGATCCTGTTTGCCTATTTTTGGGACGATATGACCACAAACGTAACAAAAATAATCCAATTTTGGGCACTTGTTATTTTCCATATTGAAATATTCAATGTTCTTCTGGTTTTAAAATGTAATTCACTCTGAACAAAAAGGTTGTTTATTCCACAGCCATTAAATTATTAATGCAGCCAACTTGACAAAACGAATGATGCAGAAGTTCTTCTTTGTGGGACTACTTTCACGTGCAATTCTCAGAATTGAGTCCCAAATCGTTTTTGGTTTGCTCAAAGGTTTTCCGAAAGAAATCACCCTAAGCGAGCCATTATTGAGAAACTTTTAAGCCAGTTTAAGGAAAGTGGAAGTGTCAGTAATAAAAAACGCATTACAAGAAAATTTGTTACTGAAGATGAAGAAAATGTTTTTTCTGTAGTTGGTTCAGATGTCGAAAATCCCAATATTAGTCAAAATCAGATATCCAAAGTCAAGCCAAATTTCTTGAAAAAAAATAGATTGCATCTTTATAAAATCCAGCTTTGTCAAGAACTTTATGGAAATGATTTTGACAATCGAATTGAATTTTGTATGTAGGTGGCAGAAAATAAAAACTTTTTTGATATGTTATTTAGTGATGAATTTAATTTTCGTCGTGAATAGACATAAACTTCCATTATTATTCTGATTCGAATTCGCATGAGTACTGTATTTAGAGTCATGAGAAATCAGAATAGGTGGTCCATTAATGTGTGGGCGAAATACTGGGCCCATATTTAATTGGACCCCATTTTTAAGAACCTTTGAATGGTAAGTTTCTCGATTTTCTTTGACAACAACTTCCAATATTCTTATAAGAAGTACATTTAAACAAGTTTTACCCACTTAAAGTTCTTATTTGATTAATTTTAATTTTTGTACATTCTGTATAAGATGGCAAGTTTATTATAATTTGCATATAAAATATGATCTGTTGTTACACTTCACTGTAAATTTCGCTTACATAACTTAAATACTTCTTAATTATTTGAAATCTGAAAATTAGTTTAGATTTTTACGTATTATAAACCTCATTAAAACAAACACTTATTTTGATCGAAGAATCCAAAAATGCAATAATATACAGGGGTTCTATTTAAAAAACACAACTTTGATACTTTTAGGGCTTTTGGAACATCCTGTATTAATATGAAAATAATTTTAAAAAGTAACAATAATAGACCCTCCATATATCTCAAAAGTGAAACTTTTTGATAGTCAAGTATTTTGGCCACAAAATTCCGTGCCGTATAGCGTGAAAAACCCTGTATGTATATATTAAGCTGGTACAGCCTTCAGTATACTATTTACGTTAATATAAACAATTTTCGATAATATTACAAGTTCTAATTTAAATTAATATCTTATAATTCTTAGACATTATCAGATCGCGCCATCTATTTAGGAACGACATAAGTAGGGTTATCTATTATGTAGCTATTTACAATTTTAAATGTCAATTTATTTTCTAACTAATTGTTTTATTATTTAGGATATTTAAATACCTTCAATATGTTTAAATTTACTTTATTTAAACCAGAACTTCAAACCAACATTTTAAATTGGCCACGCCTTTTTCTTTTCGGCGACTATTTTTCAGGTAGTCAACGCGTTCAAAAAAATGGAACATCGGTTTCGTTTAGGTAACGGTGAATATCAACAACAACGAAAAAAAGCGAAGCGTCGCTTTTTAAAAATAATTATAACATATCAAGATTTATAATGCGATTTATAAGTTATAATTCGTATTAAAAAGCTGAAATATAAAGAATAATATTATTAAAATATCTATACTACTTTGGAGTTACAAATTACCTTTGTTTGCTAAATGCTTTTTCAAGAAATGTTGAACATTCACTACGGACAAGTATGGAGCCAGCATCTAATTATATTAAACTTCCTAATCCTTAATTTTATTTCATTATATAAAAGTCATCCAGTTAATTGTGCTGTACAACCAATCTCCTGTCATTTTACCGGAAGATTATGTCCTGTATTCAGTCCGAGTACCTTCCCGATGCAACCTGATCCCAAAGCCTGCATATCTTCTGTTTCAAGTTAATTAGTGCTCATAGTCAAGGTAGAATTTACCCTATAAATAAAGGATTATTTGTCTATTATTATTATAAATCGTAGTTAGAGCAGCTTCACTGTGATAAATATCACCTATTTTGATTATTTGAATAATATTTTAACAGAGCTAGCATATTTCATAAACGTATTGGTCGATAATTAAGACGAACCTACCTCATTTTCCCTGAGATTACGTTATCATTGTTATAGAGAACAGATTCCATTTTGACGTAAAACCATATTGTTTTGTATTGATTTTTTAATATAAATCCTTCCAATCCACCTTAAAGACATTAATAAAATTGACATATTGTTTGTAGCTTATGTATATCAATTACTTACCTTGTTCGTGTTTTAATTATATAATCATACTGAAAGAGCTTATCACCCATTTTAAAACTAATTGTTGTTGTCAGTATATTTTAGGTACATATTGCTGTGAATTGTGATGTTTATTGCTTAATTTAATTGAGTTCACAATCCACGATAGCAGTTCCGAACTAGACTCAGCTGGGTCGCCTTCCTTGAGCTCTCTATCTTCAGGGCTTATCCTCACAGATATGTGGTATGGAAGTAAAATAATAGGTATAAGACAAATTATACAAACATTTCCCACTTTACATATTTAATAAAAAAAATTAAAAAAAAAACTCAATTTTACAAAGTGTAAAATTGAACTGATGCAATTTCTCAGTTAAGAGGATAAAAAAAACTTTGACACCAAATGACAGTCTAAAAAAACCTCCAATTAATTTACCGCGAACAAAAGTTTAAAAAAAAATATAAACAAAATTTATCAGGTGTCAACACTTACGTTACCCCCCAAATCAAACGTCAAATAGAACTTTCTCTATTTTTCGCACGCATCCAAAATTGATCATGCGCAAAAATCAAGCATGTAACAAATAAGTTTCCCGCCTTCTAACGTTATACGATAACTTATATGAACAAAAAAAACTATACTCAACAAAAACAGTCTGATAAGTTTTGTTAATATTTTCAATGATTACAAAATGTCACAAATCTAATATTACTAATTCATAGAGCTCTTTTCAATGTTTAACTTATGTTAAGAAAATAATACGTACATTGATTAATTAATCCAGTACACAAAATGAGAGATTTTTTTCTCCTCAGATAGGTCTATTTAATTAAATACATTACAAGTTTAAAGACTCGTAATCAAACGAAAATTAAATTTAACACATCCAAACACTATCAAAAAACACACACCGTAATTATCCAAAGTGTAAATTAAATAAAATTAAGTTTTATCTAATTTCAAATAACATACGACCTATCTGCACAAAAACTATGAAATCTCTGAAAAACAAAACATGAAGGTCCAGGAAACGGCTAGATACCCATACCTAATATAAATATAAATCAAAACAGCGACAATATGTATATATTTATATTATTATAACTTCCACATTGGCGCGAACTCCGATCATCCCAGAGGCCCATACGTCCTACAGTTGTGGACAAAAATACACATTATAATAAATTGTTATATAAAATTTTAAATTTTTATAGTTATGTCCCTGGAATAAAATGTACATATATATAATATTTTTTATATCTTCTTTTGTTTCTTTCTTCAGGGAAAAATCCATGGCAATATGCAAGTATGTAAGCCCCCCCCCCCCCCCCCTTCAAATTGTTATGCTTTAATTTTGTTCATATTACTAAAGATTTAATACATTAAAGAGAGTTTAATCTGTTATAAGTGGTTTTCTTTCATATTACATTATATGCACACGACCGTGTTGGAAATATAATACAGTTCAGTGAGAGCGAGGTTTGCTTTTCACAATATATATATATATATATATATATATATATATATATATATATGTCGAAGTGGTTTCTTGGGTATAGTTCCGAGTGCGGATTTGGTTCTGGAAAAGAACCTCTATCTCGACGCTTCAACGAAATCTCATTCGTCTTCATCTGGAGCAGGTTGACGGTTGAATGTTGAAGCTTCGAGATAGAGGTTCTTCTCAGAACCAAATCAACACGCGGAACTATACCCGAGAAACCGCTTCGACGTTATATAACCGGGAGAACATTAGAAGACATGTGTTGGTGTAATTTCTTTTTGCACATACCGCAGTTCAAAATTCAATATATCAAGCCCAAGACCGTCTTTTTCTTGAAAAGAAATTGTCATCTATTTTAATTATAACGTAAGAGCAACATTTAAGGAGCGTATTCATGAGAATCTAGGGCTCTTGATTCATAATATAGAATTATTTAAATCTACTGATTCATTGAAACTGTATCAGACTTACGTTTGAAGAGCTTTGAAGTATGCGAATTTCGTCTAATCACCATAGTACAGATAAAATTGAAAGGCTCAACACAATTATCCTGGGAGAGGCTACTTATATGCACTGCAATTACACCTATCTCTACTAAATTTCTTGGTTCACCCATTCTTCTATTAACACCATAAGTCAGACATTTTTACAACATAGTCAAGTGCCTGAATATTCTTCTATTTAAATTAATTGTTTTTTACTTCCATTTCTGAAAATAATGAGTGGTAGTTTCAATCTGTTTTAAATAATACATACGCTTCCTTCTTTATGGCTTGATGTTGCATTACTAATATAATATATACTTAGTGTAGATAATCAAATGTAGTATTACCCTGCAATTAGTTTTGTAACTGTTGGACAATCTGTTCCAATTTTTATTGTCATTAAAAGTTTGCATTTTCCTAATTTACATATTTAATGTTCTTTATTTAAATATTTAAAGCGGAAGTATTTAAAATTATATTTACATCTAATAGTTCTGTTCATTTTGATAATGCGTGACATGGATTTTTTTAATTGAGGCTTAAAAAGTAAAGTATAATAAATGTTTTCTAATTTCTTTTCGCATTACCAATCCATTTTAAAGTAAAATATTTTGTCATGTACATGTATATTTTAAAGCCTAAATTTTAAAATACTTCCGTCCTGTTTCTCAGAACTAACAAATCGATAACAGCTGAATTTGGCGATTTTTTTTATAGAAAGGTAACCCAGAAAGTATATTTTTAGAGGCATTCTGACAACGACCCAGCTTCTCTTACTCAGCCGGTGACGTATGGCTTTAATTAAAGAATGACGCAGCGACAACAAGGTTTTTCCGATAACCGTTGCCCTTTTCGTAATAAAAGCTCAGAAAAAAATATCAACACGGCCGTTATTTATCGTTAGTCATTTAGATCGGCCAAAAAGGAAAGAGAGAAAGATGAGAAAAATAAAAAGTTCGGCAAACATGGTTTTGATATTTCGCAGGCAAACCGATGAAATGAATAACGTTAGCGGTGGCTTTCTCTGCTTTTGATGATTTTTTCTAAATTGAAATTACTCTTTCGTTAATTAATTGAACAAACATCGGTGATTTTTATTTCGACTGACGACTTCCTTGCCCGTTTACGTGGTGACGTTTAGACATTTAATTACCGCACTTTGAAATATTTCGTAGAATGACATTTATCTCGTGTAATTGTACATCAAACATATACAAAATTTCTCGTATTTTTTTAAATTGTTTTTAGCGCGGACGTCTAGGAATATTTAATTGTCTGCAATAGGAAACCGGAGTTGACGTATGACTAGGAAAGCAATTGAAAACATGAATCATGGTTTTAGTATTTGTCACATCCGAACTACACAATTTGCTGTGATATCAATAATAGGTATAATAGGTGAGGGTGAGTCGTGAGGAATCGACCAAACTGTAGGAGTGTATTCTACAGGTGAAAGTAATGTAAAAAAACTCAAATTCTGCTATCCGATTTTTATTTGTTTTCGAGTTATAGCGTAATTAAAAATAAACAAAATTGCATACATTGAAGTTTTTGTATTTTATTGGTATTATCGTTCTTTATAATATATTTTCAAAAATACCGCCATTCATTTCAAAACATTTTTTACATCGTCTACCAATGGCGCTGGGTGCGTTCCTGATTGCGTTAGGTTGACGTTTGATATTGTCAGCAGCATTCATAATCCGTTGAATTAGTGCATCACGAGTGTCCACTTTTTCTTGATACACTTCATTTTTTAACCAGCTCCCTAAACAATAATCGAGTGGAGTGAGGTCTGGAGACCTAGGAGGCCAACCAATGTGACTACCACGTCCAATCCAACACCCTGGAAACCTTTCAGCCAAATGTTGCCTGACTGCACGAGCGTAATGTGCAGGCGCTCCATCGTGCTGGTAGAAGATTTGGATTCTGATGTTTATAGGAACATCCTCTAGCAGTCCGTGCAGTTCATTTTCTAAAAAATGTAAATAGGTGTCTCCCGTGAGGCAATTCTCAAAAATGTAAGGACCAATTAAAAAACTTTGGATCATACCACACCACACGTTTACCGAAAATTTATGTTGAAAGTTACTTTCGACTGTTGCGTGTGGATTTTCGTCTGACCATACATGCTGGTTATGACAATTATTAATACCGTCACGGGTGAATATCGCTTCATCCGTAAACAGTATACGCGATACAAAACGAGGATTATCATTTATCCATCGACAAAATTCCATACATCTACGATTATCATCTCGTTGTAGGTGCTGTACTCTTTGTACATCGTACGAACGTAAGCCATGCTCGTTGAGTGTTTTTATCACCCTTGTTTGTGGAATGCCCAATTGAATACTAATTCTCCGTGAGCTGGTAGTTGCGTCTTCTTCTACTACATCCAGAATATCTTCTACTTCTTGTAATTGTTGTCGACTGCCTCGTTCAGATATTATGTTTACACTGGGAAGCTTTCCGGTCGCGCACAATGTGTTGAATACACTAATAAATACAGTTTTATTAGGATGTCTGTGATGTGGAAACCGTTGACGATATTCATTAGCAGCAGCTGTAGCATTCCCATCACAAAATCCATAAACAAACACCATATTAGCATATTCTAAATTAGAATAAGTGTGTGGCATTTTAGTTTGTTACACTATAGTCGTACAAACGTCAAGTCAATGTCACAATACCCGAACACAATGTTATAATTTACTCCAAGGTATAGGGAACATTTTTTATGATGGCAGCGCCCTCACTATATCAACGATGAACTAGAGGTAGTGACATTAGACGCATTAGGCATACAAACCACTCCACACTATTTCTCGACTGCTTTCAATGTTACTACCGCTAGTTCGGAAAACCACGAACAGGTAGCGCTTCAGCTAGAAAGACTTCCCTATAATGAATTGCTACCAGGGCTTCACTGTTTTTACGAATACATACATAAACATGGTATACTAAATCTACATTTTTAATTACGCTATAACTCGAAAACAAATAAAAATCGGATAACAACATTTGAGTTTTTTTACATTACTTTCACCAGTAGAATACACTCCTTGAGTTTGGTCGATTCCTCACGACTCACCCTGTATACGACGAATAGTTTATACGCTTTCGGACTAGATACGGAAACACACACGACTGGAACAGGAACCATAACTTATTTTTTAATATAGTTCGCTTCCTTTTACTTCAACAACATTGATAATTCGTTGTAAAAATATTCTTTTAGTACATATTTGCGCGCATAGAAATTGGCCCACTGTAAACTTTTGACTTTAACCTATATTTTGCTTCGGATCTATTTATCAGATCAAGAAAAAATATATGCTGTTTGAAAGACAATTTAATATTCTTTTATATGAGTTTAAATTTATTTCGGATTCTTAAATTTAAAATTTAAAGTTAAATTAATACAAATTATCTTTTTTTTATTACTTAACGAAGTATGGTTTATTGACAATTACCTAAATTAACACTTAGTTTTTAATAATGGGTATGACCCCTCTTACCCTAATAACATCTCTCCTATGATTAGACATAGATCTAATCAAGTTCGATATTGCTTCTTGTGGAATATCAACCCATACTTTTACTGCAACAGTACGTTCTTGGGTCGATATTGGGGCATGCGGTCTGGCACGAATTCTTCGTGTTAGTTCATCCGATTTATATTCACTCGGCTTAAGGTCGGGACTGCATGCTGGCTAATCCATATCCCGAAAACCGAGTTTTGTAATGTAATCACACGTAGATACTTTTGATTTATTCAATTTACCATCGGTAGTGTCTATGTTCACTGAGACGGCTAAAGAATATTAAACATGGTGGCTCTATAATTGAGGTGGTTTCTTTAGCTCAAGATCTCCGGGACAATCATGATATTGGGGTAAGTTGATTGATCTGAAGTTAGGTATCAAGGTAAGTGAGAAGGCGCAAGACTATTGCTCGTAGGAGCATATAGCAAGCTTCATCAAGTTTTTGTGCTATATATGTTTTTATGAGGTCTATAGCACTCACGTTTTCTTTGTTTTGGTCCGAGATAGTTACAGAGGTATTAGTTATACAAGTATTACACATACAATCCTTTACAAACACTTTTGTTTTCATTCTCACATATTCTTCTAAAGGAATTTCAACACAATATAAAAATTTGTATTACACCCATTTTCACAACATATACCAGGTGTTCTTGAAATCAAAAGACGACGTATGAAAAATTAAAAGGTTAAATTATATAGAATATATACCTAAAATATTTTCCTAAAATTCCCTCTTCGTAAGCGCAAAAATAAATTACAGAGATATATCAAAAAATACTATCGTTGACGAAACTTAAAGGTGACCCACAATAAGAAAATGAAGAGTCTTGTTATTGTATATAGCTTCATGTTCGTTCTGTTGTCGATTTACAATTTTTTGATTAAAAGTAACTTAAATGCACGTAAAGCAGACAGCTTGCATGTTCTTTCAATATATCAGCTTTAAGAATTTACGAGTACAAATTTATATAAATAAACAGTTGACTGAGGTTATCGAACCCTTGCCTTAAAAAAAATTATCGCTTGTGTTTATAAACATTGCCGTCTTTGAATACAATGGGGCATTCTGATTCCGACGTTTACAATTTTAGTATGATTTTTAAAATGGGTTTTTAAATAAATCTAACACGCGTCTTAATTTTTAATTACATATTTACTGGAATGTATTAACAAGCTGATTTTATTCGTGGTATTATCTTCAGTATACAGTAAATTATACTTTTTATAACATCAACAGCTGTTAGTATACAAATATACGGTGTGTGTTTAATTTCAGGAGCGGTACATACACTGATGGAAAAAAGTGACGAGCAAACCCTGTATAATCTGAACGTGTCAAGATAAATGCGTAGATTTAGGGGAGCATTTAGGTTTCCTCTAGACGAGTTTGTGCAGCGAGTTTTCACATTTTCTATAGCTGCATTTTTTACTGAGTGCCTCCGACAGCTGCAATATGTTGTCTCAATGGAGACCGATGCGGGGAGGGAGAACTCTATTATTGTTAGTGTTGGTGGAAGCGGGTAGTTGTAGTCGTACTTTGTGTGTGATGGAAGGCCGTTCGCGTTATCTGAGTGAGTTTGAGCGAGGAATGGTTTTGGGGATGCACATGACAGGAATATCCTTCCGTGATATCGCGCGCCGTCTCGAGAGGTCATTATCGGCAGTGCAGCGGGCATGGCGAGAATGGATGTAGCAAGGACGTACGTGCCTTCAGCCGCGAGCGGGACGGCCCCGCGTGAACACAGCATGCGACATCGCTGCCTTATGCACAGCGCTTTAGCGTCGCGTACGTCTTCCTCAAGGCAACTTGGAGCCGTTTGGCTAGCAGGAAGGGAAGGCGTAGTCACTACGCGAACTGTACGGGGGGGCGTTTACTAGAAAGTGGATTGCGAGCGCACTTTGCGTTGCAGCGGATTCCACTCACTCGTGAGCACCGCCGTACATGGCGCCAGTGGGTGGAGGCTAGACATCAGTGGGTTGTCGAGCGGAGGCACATTTTGTTTTACGACAAATCAAGATTCGAATTGAGCACCGGTGACGCGCGAAGTTTGGTTCATCAGAGACGTGGTGAGCGTCACCTCGAGGAGTGCATCGAACCACGCCCTATCCACCGCCAGCAGGGCATTATGGTATGGGGTGCTATTACACATGGTGGACGTACACGTCTGCTGCGTATACAGCATACGATGACGGCTGGCCGCTACGTAGATGAGGTGCTACGGCCCGTTGTGCTTCCCTACGTTCGACGGCGCCCACGTCTTCTATACATGCACGACAACGCCCGACCGCACACTGCACGTATTGCCCAGACCTTGGTGGAAGAGAACCATATACGGATGCTTCCATGGCCGGTACGTTCTCCGGATCTCAATCCGATCGAACATGTCTGGGGCATGATCGGTGGGAGACTTCAACGTTATCCGGTTCGCCCGGGTAACTTGGAGGAGCTATGGAGTCGAGT
Source organism: Melolontha melolontha (assembly GCA_935421215.2). Taxonomy (NCBI): domain Eukaryota; kingdom Metazoa; phylum Arthropoda; class Insecta; order Coleoptera; family Scarabaeidae; genus Melolontha; species Melolontha melolontha. The sequence goes on along the minus strand of OW285240.1, from coordinate 23,342,035 downwards.
TCAAGCAGCATGTTTGGACATCCCTCCCGCTACCATACAACGACTTATTGACTCCATGCCTCGTCGTGTAGCGATGGTACGCGTCGCTAGCGGTGGTTACTCCCGCTATTAATGCATGCCTTTCTAGCAGGGTTGCGCCGCTCTCCAGGTGAGGGTAATATATGCTACGTTAGTACTACTTCCTTACCAAATTTCATTGCGTTAGAACCACTTCTTCAGATTATACAGGGTGTGCTCGTCACTTTTTTCCAGGAGTGTATTTACATTCTAAATATCTTGAATTCATTGGCGGCACATATTAAAATTTTCACGGAGTTTGTAATTTTAGGGTTCGCGTCGTAATTAACTCACAACATTTTGGATTCATATTCTATATAAATAAATCTTTCCATACGTTTACATTTCATATGTTGTCTTTTCATTTCAAGGACTGCCAAACTATTCATCGTACCTACCTTTCATACAGCACGCGCATGTTAACGCCATATTGACGATCGATCGATGTTCTTTTTGATTGTATTCTATTTTATTTCTCTCTAATTTAACATAACTTTCTTTAATATGGTAACTATAATTCTCTCTGAAGAAAATTCTTTCAATGGAGACTGTGGTTAAATAAAAATTTAAAAAAGGTATATAACCCCTTACCACAATTATTAATCGTATCCTAAATACGTATTTCGACAACTAAGTTGTCATCATCAGTAGGTAAAAACTAGTAATTAAAAGTCGCACATGGGGCACAGTAAAGCAATAGAAACGCTTACGCACAACTACTATACACCGCGTCCCCGTATACACTAAATTTAACATGCTAATCTAAACTACGAGGGAGGTCGAGCCAAACACTTACCTACTTAAGGAAAAGGGTCTAAACATGGTTAAAAACATGCAAATAATCGGAAAGTATGGTCGTATATTGTAAAAACTAAACTCTATTGAAATTCTAAGAAGGGCAAATTTGGGAAGGATCGTTACATGAATAGCGTTGAATGGCGATAAATCACCGATACCGTTCAGCTGTCTATTCTCATTTTTATTACCATAAGTGGGTGGGTGGGTAACAGCAGAAATTTAGACATGTGGGAAGCCATACATATGAAAAAATACAAAAATTACCTCCTTAACAATGACATGTCACCTATTAATAATAAACTTTTAGATTGTATGCAATTGTATATATGGTTATATATATATATATATATATATATATATATATATAAGTAGACAAAGAGTCTTTGCCGTTAAAACAAGTATGTAAAATAAAAATTGTTGGGGAATCCGGCAATAAAAACCTTTAGTTAGTCAATTAGAGTCCTTTATTTTTTACCTTATATTTCGCTCTGTAGATTTAGAGCTTCATCAGAGGTCACTTTAATCAAAAGAAATTACAACATTAGCTAATTTAGTCTACTAATTATAAGATTAATACTTACAAAAGCGAAACTATTTTTTGTGAGAGATATAACATTTTTAAAAAAACAAAACCTATAGAGAAACAAGCAGTCCACGTAATACAAATAAAACTTTATATTAATTAAAAATTGTTACTTTAAAAGCTTATTGTTTTTACATATTAAAACCATTTAAAAAATTATTATTTTTTCAACAAACACATCTAAAAAGAAACACACACATAGTAAAGAACTACTTGTCTTGATGTAAATTACATTTTAACAATTCAAGTGTCGACAAGGTAGTGTATTAAATTTTCGAAACCAATGTCATACTCGTATATGCAAAACCTATGATAAAAGTACAGTAGGTAAAGAACAAGCAATGTCAAGGTTAACGATATATATACAGATGTTCAAAAGTTGCGTGCTTAATTTCAATAATGTGCAGGCTACAAACAGGTTAAACTTAATTAAAAAGAAATTGCAAAATTAAAATTATAATCATATGAAAAAATTGTGGAAGGACAAATGTGTTAAATGACATCAATAGAGTTAATATTCTGTGTATTTAGATGACTTGAGTTTTTGATATGAGAAAAAGTCAGTAAAAAGGCATATATTGCGCTTAAATTATTTGTGTCAGATCTGAAATTCATAGCGTGAGGATTATTATTGATCTCAACCATCTCCAAAAACTCCCTACATTTTAAACTATTAACTCTCTGGAGGATTTTAACATTCTCAAAATTTGGGTTGTGGTTGTATTTGATCATATGTGAGGACAAAGCACATCTGCTCTTCCCAGTTCGAACGTCGCTCTTATGTGTGGTAAGTCTGGTTTTTAACCAAGTTGAGGTATGACCTATATAAACTTTGTTGCATTCATTGCAAGGAATGCTATATACAACGTTCGACTGGAAAGGCAAAGGTGTCAAGTCCTTAGTTTTACTAAAATGAGTACGTAACGGATTGTAGTTATAAAAACCCAACCGAAATATAAGGTAAAAAATAAAGGACTCTAATTGACTACTAAAGGTTTTTATTGCCGGATTCCCCAACAATTTTTATTTTACATATATATATATATATATAATTATATATAATATATATATATATATATATGTATAATATATATATATATATGTAAAATATATATATATATATATGTGTGTGTGTATATATATATATATATAATTGTATATAAGTTTTAAATTATATACCTCCTTAACAATGACGTGTCACCTATTAATAATAAACTTTTAAATTATATACCAACTATATCTAATCATTCATAGATCCTTTTCACGTTACTTTATTGTTATTTAATATAACTCAACACAGTCAGATGTCTTGTTTTTTCATATGTAACGATCCTTCCCAAATTTGCCCTTTTTAGAATTTCAATAGAGTTTAGTTTTTACAATATACGACCATACTTTCCGATTATTTGCATGTTTTTTAACCATGTTTAGACCCTTTTCCTTAAGTAGGTAAGTGTTTGGCTCGACCTCCCTCGTAGTTTAGATTGGCATGTTAAATTTAGTGTATACGGGGACGCTGTCTATAGTAGTTTTGCGTAAGCGTTTCTCTTGCTTTACTGTGCCCCATGTGCGACTTTTAATTAGTAGTTTTTACCTACTGATGATGACAACTTAGTTGTCGAAATACGTATTTAGGATACGATTAATAATTGTGGTAAGGGGTTATATACCTTTTTTAAATTTCTCTCTGAAGAGATTAATAATAATTTATCACTATTATTATTTGTCTAAACCAATACTATCCTGAACTTTCTGCGATGTTTCTATAGTTATGGCCGACGTTCCATAAAATTAAAGTAACAGCGTCCATTATTTTTGCCGAACACGATCGGTTCACGCAAAACAGTCCAAAATTGAAATAAAAGTATAGAAAAAAAATGTAAACGTGGTTATGCCACATTTATTAACATGCAACACGAAATATTTCAGTTAAAACGAAACACGAAAAAATTGTTGTAACGTGTACATAAAAAGAAAATTTATTATCAATAGTTTCCGTATTACTTTGAAATAAAACTCGTAAATCGTCTTTCTGGCGCAGTCGTACATTGTTCGGTGAATAAATCAGCAAATTCTGGAGTATGAATAATTGTCCGAATTTATACCACCATCATGTAATTTTGTCGGATAGATTTTTATTTTTATAAAGAGGCAGGAATCGTGCAATCAGTGAACCCATTACTTGACATAAAATGTTCACACTAATGAGCACTTCATCTGTATAAATAATCAGTAAAACCGTCCGCTCGTTCGAAAAGTTTCTTAGGCGCTATTAGCGCGAACACGTCTTAACTAATAAAGAGACTCCCGCACAACTTTTGTAGAACACTTTGTTTAACTTCTTAATTTACATAATGATAATTAATAATATAACTTATTATTTAAATACTCGCTAGATACATCTGATTCTGACATTCGCTATTAAGATTCCTCAGTATTATGGCAGATAAAATATGTTTTTCTAAATATTAAAAGTTAAAATCAGATTTAATTTAAAGGAACACCAAAAATTGCCCGAAGTGAATTTTGTAATTATAAGAGGAGTATCCAGGCATTAAAGAAACAAGTTGCGTTATTTGTCGTTGACATTCTTAATGAAGCCTCTCATAAACTTTTTATTTACTCGATACTGCGTTTAGATTTTTTGGTTGATTTTAACCTTATTTTGTAATCAACTGTGGTTTCTAATTATTTGAATTGCATTACAGAACCCACTTTCTCTATTATTGCTACCAATAATTTACACTTTTATTCATGTTCGTTTTTGCTTTTAGATTAATAAAAAGAATCTTTCAAACCTTTAGTATTGCCAATTTATTATTAATCAAAAGAGCCAAACCATGAGGCAAGTGTAGATTCGCATAGTTCTACCATTCAAACTATAAATATTTGTAATTAGGAATTGGCTATTACCATACTATAGGTAGAAATAATAGTTGTTAAATTAGATAAGGTCCTTCCACATTCTATTAGCACACTCACTTATTTTAATGCGTTGCCATTTTCTTGAATTATCTGTACCATTTGAATATTTTCGCTGTGAAATATTGTACTTTTACGCATGTGTGTACTAAGCGAAATGACGTTTGGAAGTTAACGATATGTTTACGTTAAGATTTTTGACATATATTAAAATGACAAGAACACCTTAATTATTCATAATAAGTAAAATGTCATTTATAAATACGAAATCAAGGCTGTGAAAGAAAATGTAATGATGAAAAGCGTCTCTTGCAAGATTTTCGCAATAGTGTTGCTTAATTTTAGGCTCCGCTTTATAAATTTAAAAATCATCATTAAAAATATAAATAAATATCAGAAATTGATATCCTCAAGAATATAAAAATGAACTCTTCTAGCACAAACTAAAATTCAACGCGAAAGAAACAATTGGGATTAAAAAAATCTCTATCCCGTTCTCTCCGAGTTTTCCTTTTATCCTAAAAGCACCTATTTCCTGATTACAAGGCACTAAAGTGTCTCGATCTCGTAACAACAGTCCTAGTTACGATTTTACTTAATAACAACTTTTATTAAAGTATAATCAAAATAGATTTTTACCGCTAAAACATAAATTCAATATGGTTTAAATATACGCTGCTCAAGCTGAACTATTCATTAAAGTAAAAGATAAGTTGTCTCACCTGTATTTCACAGGCTACCCATATTATATATATATATATATATATATATATATATATATATATATATATATATATATAATTGAAAAGAAATTATCGACCGTGATATATTATCAAAAATTAATTAAAATTCGGGTAAGCGGTCAATTAAAAAACTCCTTTATTAAATTACCCTATATTTCGCGACAGACTTTGTCGCTTCTTCTGGGGTAAAAAATGTAGAGTTAAAAAAAATAATAAAATTGACGTACAAAATATAAAAATGATTAGATCATTTTTATATTTATATTCGTTCGTCGCTTTTACATATGTGTGTGTTAATCGCTGTGCGCTAGAGATGATTTTATCGGCCATTGAATAGTGAAATGGCAAACGGTGATTTGAAAAGAGCAGTGATTTTTAACGAAACAGTGATTGAAATCACTGTTAACAGTAAGTGAGCGCTTACACCGTTTTGTAAAAATATAATATATTTTTATAGAGTGAACGATGAAAAGAGTAATTGTTTCTTTATCGGTGAAAGGTGATTTTGATTATAAATAATTCATTTATAAGCTATTTGTCCTTAGAACTGTTTGTCGTAGTCTCGGTGAAAATAATCAACTTCATTTGCATGAAAATATTGCCCTTACTTGTAAAACTTAAGTCAAGTTTGACAGGTGAAATAAGACATGTCAAATTTGATAAGCCTGGCTTACATTGAGAATATGTTAGTGTACGGGTTCGCCCTTCCGAACATAACGAAGTATTTCCAGCCGAATACGTAGCAACTTTTTATTGGTTTTAAATACGGGTGATAGTGATAGTGACAATCTAAATATTTCTTTATTTTACTTTATATTTCCTTCTTTATACCGCCTCATTCCGAGCAAACGCAACGATCCGAATGTATGTATATTTCTCCCTTTCTGAATACAATTCCCCTGAATGCTGTAGGCGCGTCAACATCGATGTCATATGTCATACATACTTACATATTATGGAGCCGCGTAAGAAAAATTATCTGATTACCAAATTACTATTAAAGGACTATAAATTGTTTAGTCCTGTGTTATGGTAATGAGTAAATTGCAATACGTTATACTGACGATGGTTACACAAAGCGTAATGATATTATTAATAAGCGATCAAGAAAATTGCAAATAAGGCATCAAGAGATTTAATAAATTAAATTTTAATAATAAAGGTCACAAAAACTATTCATAGTATACTAAATAAATTTCAGTACTAATAAAAACTAAATTAGATTCTAGTAATGTAAAGAAAAATTTACTCTTACAAATAATAATATAAATTGTTCATAATGATAAATTAATTATATAATAACGGAAATTCATCCGTTTAAACTCATCGCCGTAAAATAATTGATGATGTTTGGAATATTTATAATTACGAAAACCATTTAATTTTAGTATGCGGTTAACGGAAGAGCAGCATATGCCTAAATCATTGGAAATATCGCTAAGTGTCTAATTTCAATTTAGTTCTATTGCAGCGCATACTAAAATGGACGTATCATTAGGAACTAAATTTTGTACAGAACCAGTAATGTCTATTTTCTTTTCAAGTCTACAAATTGTAGCTTTGTAGCGGGATGGGCCTGTCGGCATACCTTCCGGCAAATAAGTCACATACTCTTTGATAAGAATTATCAGCGTGATACCATTTCATCATTTCGGCTTTCTCTTCTAGTGTATAACGCGGCATGATCACTATTCAAACGCTTAAGAGACTCCGTATAGGGTGACAGTGGTGACACTAATTTGTGACATTAATTGTCAAATAGTTGCGCGACAGACTGTTTTGTGATTGGCTAAAAGCGTTCAGGGGATTTTTATTCGGAGCGGGAGAAATATTCATACATTCGTTGCGTTTGCTCAGAATGAGGCGGTATAACAATAGATTGCGATGTTACACATCTGCCAGGCGTCCCATGACGGCTAAGTTTTTTTTGTAACTAAAATTCTTCAGGACAACTGTCCTATGATATTCAATATATTATATTGAATATCATGCGAGAGTATGATATATTTAAGGTAGTATAGAATTCACTAAGTATACGTTTTGTTGAATTTAGGAGGTAACATAGGATTAGGATGATATTTCGCCATATACAATATTTTTTGGTATTTGTAGAGGAAAATTTAAAAAAGGACAAAAAGACAATGCCCATGTAAGCCAATATAGTGTAGATAAGGAATTTTGCAGAATATAGAAGAAAATATATATATTTCTTTTGTACTGTTGATGACAAAACTTTTACAATTACGTACGTCTTCATCGAGACATATTTCTTGTTTTCTCTTTCCCGGAACTACATTTTTGCCTATGCACATTTCTAATTTATTTCATCGTGGTACTAATAGAAAACTTTGCTTCAAAATAATATTAATAGAGTACTTAAAAATAAAAAAAAAGCTATGCTTGTTTCCTGTAAAGGAAATTTAATCGTTACTTTAATTACTAAGTCTTTTGAAAATGAAAACAAAACAAACACACTAAGTATACTTGAACGAAATTCTTGTTGTAAAATTTATATTTCTAAATAAACGGAAGACCACTTAAGTTCTTTACGTTTTTTTGAAACGCCTAGATCTAACTATTCAAGGCAGCACAATTTTTAAAGAAAACATCGTTTATTTGCTTACAAGTTCGACAAACAGTCTACGTACTTAGAAAGAGAAGCGAAAAACGAATTTCCGGGGAAGAGGCGAAAGGATGTTGCAAAGTCCCTTCTTGTCGTTTGTTGCACCCGTGAAAAGCGAAGGAAGGAAGGAGTGATATAAGAGTGAAATACGAAGAAAAATACGTGCTGCAATTCTGTTTTCAATTTTGTATGGTATATTTCTCCTGGATGTAATATATAATTCTGTCGTTAACATCGTAGCTCTGTAAATACTTCAAGTGAAGTACGAACGATCAACACGGGAGCTTATCGCTGTTGTGCTACCATAGTAAAGCGCACCGATAAAATATCATCACAAACGCAGCAGCCAAATTAAATCATGTCTAAGCCATAACGTATTACAAATTATTATCGGTCTCTATTTTACTAGAATTGTGTACTTTAGGTAGGTACAAGCAAATATTAATTTTCCAAATTTAGTTCTGAATTTAATTACAGATTTCGGATATACAACATATAAAAATACTTTTAGCAACAAGAAGAATGTGTTCTACTAGTATGTTTTGAGTTATGTGTATTGTTTTCGTCTTTTAAGTGTTTTTCTTGTTTTTCCTTCTTTTTTAGTTTTTTTTTTAATATTCTAGTTCGACATAAAACTATAAATCAATTGTTTATACATTTACATAGTTCGTAGTATCAAAATTCAAAGATATTTGAATTTGTCTGATTATTTTAGCTTAATTAAACTTCTGATAGGGATACAATCTTTGTATAGTTTTAGCCTTTCCAACAACAACTTTTTGCTTTCTTCTATTTAGATAGTGTCTTCCCAGTTTATTTGTTGCTTCATTTCTTCTAGCTTCCTTATAGTGTTATATTTAAGTCCTAAACGTCGTGTTACCTGCAGCCTTCTTCCAGCTGATTGATTTAGAAGCAGATTCTCTATGTCATTTTCGTACTTATTATATAATTAATCTAACCCAAATATCTAACTTTAATTTCACTAGTAATTCACTTTTTGTACTTAGACTTTTAAGAATTTTATTGTCAAAATATTGTCTATGTTTCATTTTTGTACAGAACTAGTGGTCTTATTAGCATACTGCTCTTATCTGCTTCCTGGTAAATGTTTTAATTTATAAGTGCAAAGCTGCCACTGCATTCTCAGCTATTGTCACTTCTTCCGCACCAGTTACCATACTTGTGAAAGTGTTGGCCCATCATCTCGTTTGTTCATATTATTTCTCTCTATTTCTATGGCTTTCCTGATTATTCTCGATAATATATAAACAGTAAAAACAGTATACAGTAAAAACTTTTTAACGGGTGAGCGGTCTGTCAAATAAATAAACTAATTTATTTCACTCTATATTTCATAACGATTTGTGACTTCTTCTGGAGTTCAATTAGGAGTTAAAATTTAACATGTTTAGTGCTTTGCTAGATTTTAACTCTTAATTGAGCTCCAGGAGACGCAACAAATCGTTATGAAATATAGAGTGAAATAAATGAGTTTTTTATATGACAGAGCGCTGACCCGTTAAATTAATTTTTACTAATATGCTACGGTCGATAATACTTTATAGTCTATAATGTGAAAAATGTGTGTGAAAAATGTGTGAAAGCCATATCCATCTGGAATTTGCAGATGTCGACATTTCATAGTTTTTACTAATTATCAGTGCTCCTTATTCAGAAATAGATACTACTTTAATTTCTATACTGCATGGATATATTTAAATGATGAAAAACGCAATGTTAATGAGAATTAATAATTATTAAATTCCCACATTACATGCAATTTCCGCTCTAATTTGTTGTATTAGACGCAGTATAGAAATTGAAGTCGTATCTATTTCTGGCTAAGGTGTACTTATGATTAGTAAAAACTATGAAATGTCGGCATTTGCACATTCCAGATGAATATGGCTTTCACACATTTTTCATTTTCCCGGACAACCTGGACGGTTGGCGCCTTGACGTGTTGTAGCTACATTCTTAGGCAAATGTGATTTTGTCATTTGTAGAAATTAATACAACAAATTAGAGCGGCAATTGTATGTAATGTTGGAATTTAATAATTATTAATTCTCATTAACATTGCGTTTTTCATATATATATTTTTATATACACTTGTAAGTATTATCGACCGTACTATAATAATGAATAATTAATTAATCTGGTAAGCGGTCTGTCAACTAATAAACTCATTTATTTCAACCTCTATATTTCATAGCCATTGGCTACTTCTTCAGGAGACTAAAAACAGATTTAAAAATTAGCAGTGCGCGTAACTAAACTAAAATAGATTTATATTAAATTGACTATCTCTTGGTTTCAGGTCAGCTTTTAGTTCACGTGAAACCAAGAGCTTTTTAATACAAACTTGTCTATATTTCAGAAACATTTCAACTTTAAAGTGTTTGTTCTATGCTTATATGCGGAGTAGACTGAAGGGTGGTGAGACTATGTGACGTCTACCAACAGAATGCGTGGTGAAGGATTTAAAAACGTTTTCTGAAATACCTCAGTTTCAAATGCCACATACTTTATCCGGTACGTCGGACAGATTATAACTCTTTGCTCGACAGACATGGTTCTTGCTATCCACTAGTAAGAGATGACCCGGCTACTACCTTTCTTTTGAAATTTGCCAACCACGCACTAAGTTTACTATCAGAGGTCCATTTTCTTTTGGCGTCTTATTGTACGTATTAATCTACCGCATTTTTTACTACCACCGATCAGCTCTACCCTATTTGGAAAGCATCACTTGTACATACCATGCGAAATTACAACAGGCTATAGCCATTCCATTTATGTGTTAACATTCTCTTTTACTCTTTTTTACCGTTTTAAAGCAACTCATCCAACGATACGTCAGGCATTACACCTCTCGCATCTTCGCGATAGATATAGAAAACTCGAGAGATGTTCAACGGCCGATATATACCAATTCCATACCAAATCATCGTCGAGTGAACTTACATAAATATAAATACATAAATGTACTTTGTTAGTAATTAGTTTTTAAATTGTTATTCGTTTTTATTATTAATATAGTGTGTGTCTAAAATACCGTTTGTTTTATTTAGAACCCGCAGAAGGAAAAGTAAAGGCTGGCCCAAAATGACCGAAGGGGTTTGAGTTCATTATAACTTCTTATTTAAGACATAATTATTAAATTTTTTTAATTTTAAATACAGTATATTAATGGAGAATATTTTTAATTTAATTATGAAAAATTATATCTCGCAAGTGGTGGCCATTTTCTGCTTCGCATATTCGTGCTCTTTCCTAAACATTTTCCATAACCTTTCGCAAAACTTCAGGTGTTCTGTCAATGATTTCGTGGCGTATATTATTTTTTAATTGCTGTATGGTTCGAGGCTTATTAATATAGACTTTTCCTTTCAAATAACCCCAAAGGAAACAGTCTGAAGCGGTTAAATCCGGTGAACGCGGAGGCCAATTAAAATCGCTTGTACGGGAAATAATTCGTTCACCAAAGATGTCGCGTAAAAGATCCATTGTGTCCCTCGCAGTGAGCGCTGTGGCTCCATCCTGTTGGAACCATACTTGCGGATGGTTTTCCACGGCTGGCCTTAAAAAATTTCCAACATTGTCCGATATCTAACACCAGTGATGGAAACGGCGACACCGTGTTCATTTTCAAAAAAATATGGGCCAATAATCCTTTCTGTCGAAACACCGCACCAAACGGTACACTTAAGTGGGTGTAATTTTCGCTGTTGAACTACTCTTAGGTTTTCCGTAGCCCATATCTTGCAGTTTTGCCTATTAACGAACTCATTTAATTGGAAATGGGCTTCGTCGCTCATAATTAAATTATGAATAAAATCATGATTTTCTTCTGCTTTTTGACGAAATTAAATGGCATAATCAAGTCGTTGCTGGTAATCTGTCGGTTTCAATTGTTGGACAAGCTGAATTTTGTATGGAAACATTCTTATTGTATGCAAAATTCTCTGCAGCGACCCTCTTGAGAGGCCAGGTTGTGTCGAACGTCTCCTTGTTGATGTTTCTCCATCTTCCCGAATACTCTCCTGTACCCGTTCAATATTGTCATCCGTGTGCACCATTCTTCGTCTGCCGCCACCAGGAAGGTTCCTTACTGCCCCTTGTTCTCGAAAATTTGCAACCAGACGGTTTATTGTTGACTCTGAGAGTCCAACCCGCACATTAAAATAACGACGATATGCACGCTGAGTCAAAACAATGGATCGTTGATTTGAGAAATAAAGTTCAACGATTTTGGCACGTTGTTCAATTGTGTACTGTTCCATTCTAAATTCCCCAAGTCTTCTTTACAAAATACTGAAACCAAAAAAAAATATAATAAAAAAGTTATAAGGAATTAAAACCCCTTCGGTCATTTTGGGCAATCCTGTATTTTAGAAATTTGAATTTTTGTTGTTGTCATAAAGTTAGTTTTTTATACGGATATGCAGAACACTGATATAAGTTTAATTATATTTCTTATTGTTTTGTATTGGGCAGATTTAAATAAATAAAAAATGTTAAAAGAAATTGTGCCTATTTCGTCTTTTTAAATGAAATCTAGTTGTATTCTCGATTAATGTAAAAGAAAAGGAAAACGATTAGTTCCTTTGGAAATCAATATTTGGAAAGTTAGCAAGAAAGAAAAAAATATGACCATTCTATATCATTATTGTTATTTTTATAAATATTATAACCTAGCCATATTAACGTCGAATGTAATTATACTGCATAATCTACACTGGCCTATAAATTATAATAATACACTATAATTATACCCTGAAATACAGAGTGTATGTTTATGTGACAATATAATTTTTTATTAATAAAATTCCATTATGTTCTTTTTTATTGGCCCCTAAGTACGTGCGTAAGAATTTTTATGTTTTAGCGGTTGAAATGGAAACAACTTTTATTATTATCATTAATTATTTCAACTTGTCAAAAATTCTGGAATGCATAGCCGACATTCTCTGGAGTCCATTATCAACGACCAATTTGCGTACCGCAAAGGATGGACGACAAACGGTCGTTTGTCAACGTAAGCCCCTGTTAGTCGTAGCATTCTACGAACTCGTAGATTATCTGACACGCTTCTCGTGAACATTGTGATTATGCGGTCGTCCTGTTTACGGGTTTACACAGTTGACAGGTTGGAAATGACCAGGAAATAGAGTTTGTTCAACGAAGAGGAGCAGTCGTGGAGAATCTCTAGAAGTAACAAAATCGGAACGTCTTTTAAAATTTCAACTCGCACCGTTGGTCAGGATGGATAACACGCGACTTACCCCCATGAACATAACAGAATTACTGTATTAAAGAAGTTGCGCCGTTGTTTTCCGCCCGTCGTAATATTTAATGAAGATTGATTAGCTAGAGCATGATCAAAAATAAATTTGAAACACACGAAGAATATAGTGTAATCTATCAAAATGTTAACAAAGTAATAATATAATCGGACTGGTTTATGTTCTTGTTATTATACAACCTGCTTATTAGCTTATCATTTTAGACATTAATTAAAATGATTGTTAAAAGCAGAATTACGAAGATATTTTTTATGAAAATTTATTATGCACGCTATTATATACAACAATAAGCATATTTACTGCATGGTGTATTAGACTAGACGTGAGAGGTATGAGGTGCAGTGAACAAATGTTGATATACAGTGTGTCCACAGATTCATTGTCAACATGAGGATCTCGCTTATTATGAGAGGGAGAGATTTGGTTAAATAGGATCAAATACTCCAGAGGTAAAGTTGTACCAAGCCCTATACCCTAGCTTTGAATATTAAATGTACTTCAGACGCTATAGCAAAAAAAAGTGAATTTTTGTTTTTTCGATTTTCTTTAATAACTCATTTATTTTTAAAATAAAACAAATTTAGTTTGCACTTCCTTAAGGCACTTTTTTAATAGAAATCTGGTGCTGTATTGAGATTTTTGAATACTGCTATAGTAGTTGAGCTACAGTAGTCAAGTTTCATTTTTCTTATGGGAGTCATAGTTGGCTATGACACCATCGAAAAGAATGTTTTTTTCCCTTTTCAAAAACGTATAATTTGTTATACCTGATACCAAAACTAATTTCAAAAATAAAAAAAAACAACATATTGTTACATTAACAGGTTAGAACGGTTGTGGCATTTAACAATAGGAAACCTTGGAAACATAAAACTATCTAAGATACAACTGTCATTGTTAGTGTTTGTTTATAGTTGGCATTTCATTTATGTTCTGTGACATTTACAAATTGGATAGCAAAATAAATACCTAGCATAATAAAATATAAAGTACCATTTAAATACTAAATTTAGTGATTATTATTAAATAATTTTTCTGTCATGGAGCCGTTTAGTAATATTGATAAGTTTGATAAGTTTTCCTGTTATATTCTGTGTCACAAAAATTCGACGAGATCTGCCGAAATGTACATAAACCAGTATCAAGAACGCAAACAACACCATCTTTCTACTTACAGAAATTTAAAGGCAAACTTAATACATCATGGATCATTTACTAAGCCATTTACAAAACCGCAGCACATAGGTAATGAAAGTAAAACTAATGTTTTACAAGCAACGTAACACCGGCGTTCCCATATCTACTGCTCATAGATTTTGGCCTCCCACAAATATCATCCATATAAATACAATGTATGTCAATCTTTAAGACCAGGGGATAATAAAAGACGACGAGAATTTTGTGAATGGTACACTAGGCTATGCCATGATAATGATAATTTTTCTTTTCAAATATTATTGTCCGATGAAGCTAGATTCACAAACAATGGTTTATTCAGTAGACAAAGTTTTCGATTTTGGTATAGAGAAAACCCTCATGTAATCAGACCTGCTCGACATCAAGTGCGTTTTGGATTTAATGACTGGTGTCGCATACTAGGGTCACGATTAATTGGTCCAATCATTTTTAATGAAACACTAACGTCCGACGTTTATTTGAATTTGCTGCAAAATAATATTGAGGATTTTCTGGGCGAATTACCTTTACAAGAGGCTCAGAATTGTTGGTTTCATCAGGACGGTGCTTCAGCACATAATTCCAGAATTGTAACCAATTTCCTCAGTCAGCGGTTTGGTAACAGGTGCATCGGACCAGTTGCATGGTCACCAAGATCTCCTGATCTGACGCCGCTCGACTTCTATTCGTGGGATTACATTAAAGACAAAGTATATGCCCGCAGCTACAATAACGTCAATGAACTTCGTAAAAGCGTGGTTCACAAATGTCGAGCTATTCCAAGGCGTATTTTACATAAAGTTGTTAAATCTACTATTCGTAGATCCTATTTATGTTTGGATAATGATGGTTTGAGCATTTTTTATAATTTCTTATTATAGTTTTGTTTTAAATAATATCCAAGTATTTTTTGAGCTGCCTGTTTATAATTTAATAAATAGTTGTTGAAAAATAAAGTTTTCTTCCTTTCTTTGTTTGCAAAACCTTCTATTGTCAAATGTCACAACCGCTCTGACCTGTTAATGTAACAATATGTTGATGTATATTTTTAAGATTTTTGAGATTAGTTTTGATATCAGGTATAACAAATTATGGATTTTTGAAAACGGAAAGAAAAATTATTTTCAATTGTGTCATAGCCCAACTATGACCCCCATAAGGAAAATGAAACTTGGCCATTGTAGCTCAACCACTATAGCAGTATTCAAAAATCTAAATACACCACCAGATTCTTATTCAAAAAGTGCCTTAAGGAAGTGCAAATTAAATTTGTCATACTTTAAAAATAAATGAGTTATTAAAGAAAATCAAAAAAACAAAAATTCACTTTTTTTGCAATAGCGCCCGAAGTACGTTAAATATTAAAATATAGTGTATAGGATTGGATACAACTTTACTTCTGGAGTATTTGATCCCATTTAACCAAATCTCTATCTCTCATAATAAGCGAGATTCCCATGTTGAGAATGAATCTGTAGACACACTGTATAACGATTATTAATGCATTAGGCCAGTGAAAATGTTTTTTCATTTTTGTATATAGTAGACTTTGATATCGATAAAATGCTCACAAAAATTCTAATGTTTTATCCCTTACGCGCCTCAGATTTTAAAATTTAGATTTGAAAATGAAATTCAATGTGTCTCGATAAAATTGGCTCAAATTCATTAGAAAAATATTTTAAAAAACGTTTGGTTCTTTTTCTAGGATTTTTAGCATGTGTACAATTGCGCCGTTTGAGAGCCAACAATATTGGTAAAAAATTCTTTAGAAATAGTATATCGCTCTACAAGTTTAGAAAAGTGATAGTTTTCCAATGCTAGAATTAAAATTCACTTTTCATGCTATTTTCGTGTGATTGACGAAAATAAGGCTAATTAAAAAAAAAATTTATTATCACAGTGTCGAAGAATAATATGTTATCAAAGTATGTCGAGCATTTGTTAATATAGTAACAAAAAATACATTCGAAAACTCAAAAACTGCTTTGCACACGTAACATAAACAACGTTCTTTTTCCAATTGTAGTAATTTAAAACTGTAGTTTAATATAAATAAAAAAAACGTCGCCTACATAATTACGGCGGCTACGGAAATTGCGCTGAGTTGTCTTAGTAACGAGTGTAAATAAGAAAGTGTCAAGGAATTTGTGCAGTTAAAGTTTGATTTCGAAATTTGGGTCAAAATGTAATCCAGTGATGTAAGCGAAAACCTAGAGTTGGATAAAATTGAAAATCAAGCAATTTCTAACATTTTGCCCGTCAAATCGAGACCCCGATGTGAAAAAAATTTTCCCAATGAAAAGAAGGTATTTTTAGCAGTGAAAAAACTTTTTTAACAGTTCAAAAATAGCATACTTTACATACTGAGATTCATGAAAAAAATGTAATTTTTTTTGACAATTGGAGAAAAAACAATTTTTATTTTTATGACAACACAAATACACATTACATTTTTGGCAGCGAATCCTGGATCTACTTTCGCATTTTTCTACTCAACACCGAGAAAGGTGTTTCATATCATAGCTGACTGGCCAATGTTCAAAACCGTCGTACCTCTTACCATTACATGCAATGGGAGCTGCATATTTTCTCTTCTTTGCATTCACTTATTCATCTTCTTTAAGTTCATTTTCAGTCGAAACTTCTTTTTTATTATCACCATTTCGTTTCTTCGTACCTGCTAGTATGTATTCACCTAAATTTAGACGAATTTGGTTTACTGCTGTGACTTTTTACGCTTTCTTTATATTCCATCCAACTATAAACTATAGCCAGGTCAAACAAATGAAGGACTAATTTAAAAGTTAATTTGCCTGTCTTGAAAAATTACCGGTAATATTAACATTTGATCGCACATGTCTATTCCATCCATTTTTTGATTATATTTATAAACAATTTTATGGCAGGGTACTTACACTCTTTCTTTTCTACTTTCTACGTTCCAACGACGGTGGATAACATTAAGACTGATTTGTTGTCTATCCCTTTTGTAACACAAATTTTCTTGTCACTTCTAACAAATGAATCGAATTCTTCGCGGTTCATGTCCATGTCTTTCTTCAAATCCCAACCTTTTACTCTGTTTAGAATTGTTATGCCAGTTCCATAAATATTAAGGCTACTTAATTTATCCTTTAGTGGTACTGTACAGAAATATCTATCAAAGTAAAGATAACATTTTCTGGTAATGTCTCCACTAGACGAAGGATAGTGGATGGTCCTAAACTTAACTAATAAATAAAACACACATAAGATGTTTTAGATTTACACTTTATTAATAAAATAACGACAGCTGTTTCGCTAACACAGTAGCTTCTTCAAATTCAACTTAAGACTAAAGATACATACAAGATACAGCGTTAATCAGGTAGTAGCTGTATCTTGTATGTATCTTTAGTCTTAAGTTGAATTTGAAGAAGCTACTGTGTTAGCGAAACAGCTGTCGTTATTTTATTAATAAAGTGTAAATCTAAAACATCTTATGTGTGTTTTATTTATTAGTGATATGGATTTACATCAAGCAATGGTCGAAACAATTAAAGAATCTAAACTTAACTCTCTGTTTGGCAATGTGGTTATGGACCTCTGATAGATTTCAAAGTCTAATACCAGTCCTATAGAAATTGTAAGAACAAATTTTTTTTAAATCAACCCGTCTAGGTTTGTTTCTAACAAACTGTTCCACCGGACATCTGTCTAGGAAAGTTATTCGTGTGTCAATAGAATACCACGTTTCTGATTCTCTCTAAACCGAAAGATATCTATTCTTTACCAAATCTACCATTGACTGAATTTTCCACAACTTATTTTTTTAATACCATCGTCGACATCTAAATTGTCTACAATAATAATTGACTCGCAATATGTAAAATTTGCTCATTACATCAGACAAAAGAGGAAGCTGAAATTTCGTATTCCAATACATGTGGAGTCTAGGGAACTTCATGCACCATGTAATTGCATGCAATCCGACAAACTTTTTTATTTCCTCTGAGTTGAGATTCAAACATTTCCCATTATTTTGAAAGAAATACCGGGCCGTAAAATCTGCACCAATTCTAAAGAAATCATCTCCAAATACTTCTCAAAATATTGCCAAGGACCTTAGTATTTAAAACTGTTTTTATTTATTTATGTAATAACTTTGTGTATATATCAGCTCCGGAATTCTAACTCAAAATCGGGGGATACCGAGTTAATAATACGCGGAAAGGAGACAAGTGTGAAGAAGGAAAAAAGTAGAAGAAGCGATACAGAAATACAAGAAGAAAGCAGAAGGTAAGACAATTATATTCAGGTTAAATAACATTTGTTTACTGCCTCCGAGAGCGACTCGGGCATTAGATACGTACGGTAAACATTTCAACAATAACAACTAAGAAAAAAGTACGGTGCTGCGAAACAAACCAGAGTGATAGATAAACAGAAATAATAAAGTACGGTACCCTGAAGAGAAGTCGGGCGTTAACAAAAATAAATAGAGGTGATAAGAGGGAAAAGATGAGCAGTGACGAGGTAAACACAGATGAGGGAAAGAAAGGAGCATACAGTAGAGGAAATGCTCAAGATTTTGGTAAGAGTAATAAAACCCATAGAATACCGATTAAACACATACATAAGAGCTACTCAGAAAACGATGAATACTCTACGGACGAGGGAAAAAGAAAACGAGGTGGACAAGAAGATGAAAATGGAGGAACTATGAAAGAAGCTAAGAAAATAGCCAAAAATTCTGAAAGGATGATAGAGGGAAACGTTGAAAAGTTTGACAAGATTATGCAAATGTTAATGAATTTAACCATAGAAGTAAAACAAATCAGGGAAGATCAAGGAGAGTATAAAAAATTACTGCAAGAAGTGAGGACGGAAAACCAACAAATGAAACAGGAAAACAACCAGATAAAGAACGAAAATGAAAGGATAAGAGCAGAAATCCGAATATTAGAAAATAGAGCGGAACACTTGGAAAAGGAGAAGAAAAGAAATAACGTAGTTGTATCAGGCATGGAGGTGAACGAAAACAGTCCAACCAAAGTATAAGAGAGAGTGGAAACCTTTATAAAGGAAAACTTACAAATTGATGTAAAGATAAAGGCGGCGTATAAATTGGGCCGGTCAATATATTTATTAGAAATGGAAAGCGCACAAGAAAAAACAAAACTCATGCAAAACAAGGCCAAACTCAAAAATATAGACAATCACGTATATATGAACAACGATTTAACAAAAAAAGAAAGGGAAATCGAGAAAAAGATAAGACAGAAAGCACACAACGCAAGAGAACAAGGAACCAGAAACATTAAATTTGGTTACCAGAAATTAATAATTGATGGAAGAGAGTGGAAATGGAATAGAGATAAAGACGCCCTGCAGGAGGTTACAAATAAACAGGGGACAAAAAACTAGCTATAGACACCGCAAATATTATAACGATGACGACTATGACAAGTACAAAGGAACAAGACAATGGTAAAGAAAATGATAAGAAGAATAGGAATAAACTAAGGAAAAGTGCAACTTACAAGCCAAAAGAAGACACATGGAGCCAGAAAGTAATACATGGAAAGAAAATAATATACAAAGACACATACGAGGAGGAGAAGAAAAAACGTACAAATACGAGAAAAGGAAGTGACAATACAATGAGAAGTCAAAGTTATTCAACAAATAAGGAACACGAAAGGAAGAGGAGGCATACTATTATGTGGGGTACGTGTAACGTAAGAATCGTAATTGGAAAGGAAGATGAAATAGTCGAAGAAATGAAAATACAAAACATAGACTATCTAGGAATAACAGGAACGAAAAAGAAAGGCAAAGGAATAAAAGAGTTGAGGGAAGGCTACCAAATATATTGGTCTGGGATAGATGTGAGGAGCAGAGGAACGGGAGGAGTAGGTTTCATTGTCAAATCAAGCAAGGTAAAATCAATTATAGAAGAAAGATTTATAAGCGAGAGATTACTGGCGATTAAAGTAAAAATAAATGAAAGGAACATATGGTCTATAATAGTTGCTTATGCACCGAACGATAATGCAAAGAAAGAGCAGAAGGATGAATTTTACGAAGCTTTACAGGCAGAAATAGATAGAGAGAGAAGCAACATAATGATAATGGGAGATATGAACGGAAGAGTAGGAAAGGATAACACAGGAATAGAAAGATATATGGGAAAGAACGGGGAACAAACTAGAAATGATAATGGGAATAGACTGATAGAGTTGTGTGTCGCAAATGATTATGTTATTACAAACACAAAACTCATGCATAAAGATATACATAAGTTCACCAGAGAGGTGTACTCGAGAAAAGAGAAATCTATTATTGATTACTTCATTATAAACAGAGATAATTGGAACGAAGTAAAAGATGTACGAGTGAAAAGACATGCAGAAATAAGCAGTGACCATTACCTAGTGAAATTAGAACTCACGATAATTATACTAGACGCCAAGGAAGAAAAGAGGAAGAAGGTAACAAAAGACAAAATAAAGTGTTACAAGCTAAAAGATAATAACGTACAAGAAAGATATCAAGAATATATAAATAAAGAAATAGCTAATAGGATCAATACCCCAAACAATATAGATGATAAATGGACCCAATTTAAAGTAATTATTCTACAGGCGGCAAAAGCTGGATGCGGAGTAATAAGAACTGCAAATATAAGCACAAAGAAAAGCAAATGGTGGACACCAGCTATTCAGCAAAAAGTAAAGGACAAGAAAAGAAAGTGGAAGACGTACATACAAACAAGATCAGAAGAGGATCATAATATATACAAGCAGTTAAGGACTGAGGTAAATAAAATGGTTAAGCTTGCAAAGAGGCAGTCATGGAAAGAATTTGGTCACAAGATGAGGGAAAATTACGCAGAAAATCAGACACTGTTCTATAGCATGTTGAAGAACCTACGACAAAAGAAACAAATAAAACTGAAACATATAAAGACAAGGATGGAAACATAATAACAGAGGAAAAACTAATAATGAGAAGATGCAGGGAGCACTTCAAAGAACTAACAGAAACAAATAGCGAAGCGAACGAGATAGAAAAAAACAAACAAGTAGAATATAGTACAGAAACAAATATTTAGCCAATTATAAAAGAAGAAGTAATAGAAGCCATTAATAAACTGAAATCGGAAAAGGCACCTGGGGAGGATAAAATAACAGAAGATATGATAAAATATATGGGAGATAAAGCAACAATTGAATTTTGTAATCTGCTGAACGATATATTAACAAAACAGGAAATACTGAAAGATTGGAACATGGCAATAATACTACCACTTTATAAGAAAGGAGACACAAGAGAATGCGCAAACTATCGCGGAAATGCATTAACTAGTATACCTGGAAAAGTACTAACAAGGATCTAGAAAAGAGACTAAGGGATATAATAGAACCAACACTAGAAGAACAACAGCATGGATTTAGAAGAGGTAGAAGTGCACAAGATCTAATATTCATAGTTAGACAATTAGCAGTAAAGCATTAAATTTTGGTGCTTATTAAAGAAATTCATGTGAAATTTATTTGAATATTTACTGTTATCCGAAAAAATATGATTTTCTGAAAAATATTCTTGTCATCCTAATTATAGATTTACTTCTTGTGCATATTATAAAATATTAAATATCAATACGTTAATACAAAAGAAATAAGTGGTATATCTAGGAAGAAATGTCTTGTAATTTGTTGAAATTTCGAGATGAACGTTAGTTCTCACTAATACTGCGAAAATAGTTTGTTGCATTGAAATTGTATCTATTTTATTACATACATTGCATTTAATTGGATGCTGTGAAACCTTTTTTAATATCTTGCTTTTATCTAACTTACGTAGTACAAAGAGAAACAAATTAAATTACAATTGGGAATTGAACATGCAAACTTTAATTATGAGCAACACCCTAAGGGAAACGATGTTGTCACCCTAACTGCAATTAATTGGCGGCCGTGGGCCTAATACTAGGGCAACTTGCCTCCCACTGCAGTCCTTCGTGATGATCTATTCCGGTAGTGTTGAGCAGACGTATCCCCTATAGTTAGTCAGGAAATTGGATTTAAATTCTGCGGTAAAGGAATCGTCCTCGATCAAGTGAACCTCGAAAAACATTCGTTACATAACTTTTCGATGTAAAATTTCAGTGAATAAAACTGTATATACGGAGGTAATATAGTATACATAGGAAAACTAAAGCACATTACACATAAGAAAGCGCCCAGTCAACATTGTCTGATATTCTGACGTCTAACAATAATTCCTACAAAATTTTAGAAAATCGAGAAAACCAATCCGAATTCAGTATTTTCCAGCTTTTTTTCTAAACCTTCAACGCATTGAAGGTAAAAGATCTTTTTAATAACGAGCCATCGAAAAAATTCATAATTGGAGTAGACTGTGAAATTGGGTTGGTACTTTAGCCACTTCCACATAACGACATTTATTATTTGACATTGAAACTATAAGTTTGTGTCAAATTTTTCAAAACTCTTATTAAGTTGGTTGGTTTGTGTTTAGATGTAAATGGACAACATTTTCAACAAATTCTGTAGCTATATGTAAATTTTGATTATGATTTCGATATTAAATAAATTATTTGTTTTCTATTTTGTTGTAGTATCATTTCAATTCCATAACCTTTTTTTACAATGAAACCAAATGAAAGTGTCAAGCATCAAGTAATGTGTCATTATGTGGAAGTGGCTAAAGTACCAACCCAATTTCACAGTCTACTCCAATTATGAATTTTTTCGAAGGCTTGTTATAATCTAGTAATTTCTTTGGCATCTATACTGTCTGCTTAGTGTTCCAAAATTACTCTTACTAAAATTATCTTCAACGGAGGTTTCATAGAACTTTGGAAAATGAGCAGCTATTGTAAAAACAAGGTTTACTCTTATATATTCAAGCATATAAAAAATATTTATCACTAAACATAATTAACATTTGGAATTTACTGCAAGTGAGAATTAATGAATATTAAATCACATTCTTACATGTAAATGTCGACTTATATGATGCGTTCATAACTACAATCCGACAAACTAAGTTTGTACCAGTATGCAGAACACACCCTTTCGCGACAACGAACTTCCTGGTAATTAGGTTAATTAAGAATTAAGAAATACTGAAAAAAACAAGTCAATCAACAGGAGGAAACGTACAGACGGCGTTTCGTTCTGGTTGGAACTTTTCAATGCACGGTATTCCTCGAAGACGGACATTGCTTTTTCATTTCTATACTTTCTGTATATATAGTTAACATTTGGAATTTACCGCAAGTGAGAATTAATGAATATTAAATCACATTCTTACATGTAAATGTCGACTTATATGATGCGTTCATAACTACAATCCGACAAACTAAGTTTGTACCAGTATGCAGAACACACCCTTTCGCGACAACGAACTTCCTGGTAATTAGGTTAATTAAGAATTAAGAAATACTGAAAAAAACAAGTCAATCAACGGGAGGAAACGTACAGACGGCGTTTCGTTCTGGTTGGAACTTTTCAATGCACGGTATTCCTCGAAGACGGACATTGCTTTTTCATTTCTATACTTTCTGTATATATAGTTAACATTTGGAATTTACTGCAAGTGAGAATTAATGAATATTAAATCACATTCTTACATGTAAATGTCTACTTATATGATGCGTTCATAACTACAATCCGACAAACTAAGTTTGTACCAGTATGCAGAACACACCCTTACGCCGTCTGTACGTTTCCTCCCGTTGATTGAGTTGTTTTTTTCAGTTTTTCTTAATTCTTAATTAACCTAATTACCAGAAAGTTCGTTGTCGCGAAAGGGTGTGTTCTGCATACTGGTACAAACTTAGTTTGTCGGATTGTAGTTATGAACGCATCATATAAGTCAACATTTACATGTAAGAATGTGATTTAATATTCATTAATTCTCACTTGCAGTAAATTCCAAATGTTAACTATATATACAGAAAGTATAGAATTGAAAAAGCAATGTCCGTCTTCGAGGAATACCGTGCATTGAAAAGTTCCAACCAGAACGAAACGCCGTCTGTACGTTTCCTCCCGTTGATTGACTTGTTTTTTTCAGTATTTCTTAATTCTTAATTAACCTAATTACCAGGAAGTTCGTTGTCGCGAAAGGGTGTGTTCTGCATACTGGTACAAACTTAGTTTGTCGGATTGTAGTTATGAACGCATCATATAAGTCGACATTTACATGTAAGAATGTGATTTAATATTCATTAATTCTCACTTGCGGTAAATTCCAAATGTTAACTATATATACAGAAAGTATAGAAATGAAAAAGCAATGTCCGTCTTCGAGGAATACCGTGCATTGAAAAGTTCCAACCAGAACGAAACGCCGTCTGTACGTTTCCTCCCGTTGATTGACTTGTTTTTTTCAGTATTTCTTAATTCTTAATTAACCTAATTACCAGGAAGTTCGTTGTCGCGAAAGGGTGTGTTCTGCATACTGGTACAAACTTAGTTTGTCGGATTGTAGTTATGAACGCATCATATAAGTCGACATTTACATGTAAGAATGTGATTTAATATTCATTAATTCTCACTTGCGGTAAATTCCAAATGTTAACTATATATACAGAAAGTATAGAAATGAAAAAGCAATGTCCGTCTTCGAGGAATACCGTGCATTGAAAAGTTCCAACCAGAACGAAACGCCGTCTGTACGTTTCCTCCTGTTGATTGACTTGTTTTTTTCAGTATTTCTTAATTCTTAATTAACCTAATTACCAGGAAGTTCGTTGTCGCGAAAGGGTGTGTTCTGCATACTGGTACAAACTTAGTTTGTCGGATTGTAGTTATGAACGCATCATATAAGTCGACATTTACATGTAAGAATGTGATTTAATATTCATTAATTCTCACTTGCAGTAAATTCCAAATGTTAACTATATATACACAAAGTATAGAAATGAAAAGGCAATGTCCGTCTTCGAGGAATACAGTGCATTGAAAAGTTCCAACCAGCACGAAACGCCGTCTGTACGTTTCCTCCCGTTGATTGACTTGTTTTTTTTCAGTATTTCTTAATTACTAAACATAATGTTTGACCAACGACTGCTAATACCTTGCTGTGTACACATTTTTACGTATATGTTCGTGTGGTAAGTAGTTCTGCTTTTATGCCATTTAAAAGGAGTCTCACCCTTGATTTTACAATTGTTAAAATTTAAAAAACGATTACTTGATTTTGTCTTACATTTTTAGTTATTCCAATGATTCTTAGAACTTCGACAAGATGTATACGATATATCTCACCTAAAGTGGGCTAGTATCGTAAGATGATTTTATCGATTAATTGTTAATTATTGGTTTTAGTTTTTTCGAGTGCTTCAGTCTTAAAAATTATTTGAATAATTTATTTTAAAAAAAATAATCAAAAAATGTATTTTACAACGTTTCGTAGTTTTATTTGGTTGCTTAACACTTTTATTTCCAACAACATGAAAACTCGTAGTTTGCGTACTTGTCCAGGGCACCGACTATAAGAAAACTCGTAGTGCCTTTACATGCCATTTTTATGTAGCTATTTTTGCATTAGTACAAAATAATTATATCGTTAGGTGTGTAATGCGTTAGGAGAACCGGTAACCTAAGCAATGCCATCACCACTTTTTGAATACTCTATAATATGAACAATTTAGAAAACCTATTGATTATGTAAACATTTAAAGGAAGAATAATTCAATTCGACCAGAAATCGTCGTGAACTTAAATCATAGTCATAAATGTGTAAATAAATAAATATAAATACAGCTATTTGAAGTTAGTTACTTATTCTTTTTATTAAAATAATTATTTTTTTCGCAAATCGTTTGGAAATTTTGACATTCCTGACAAAATTTCTTAAAGAAAAAGTCAACATTTCCTAACTGTTAGGAAATATTCATTTCCTTACTGTAAGGAAATGATATTTCGTTACAGTTGTTAGTGTTCTACATAAATGATTGAAAACGCGTTGTTTATAAGGAATTAATTTATATACATATTCGTACTTTTCTTTTGATTTCTTTGGCAATAATTCTAATGAAGCAATATTCACTACCTCAAACAGCTCTGGAGGAGTCCCAGATATGGAAAAAGCATCATCCCTTATCATTTTACACTGATTTGCTATCGAAAACACCAGCAGTTAAATTTATATGCGTCATGTTTGACAATTCAACATTAATACGTTTCCATAGTATCGCAACCAATTATATTACGAATTTCAAAACACCATTTATTTGTGAATAAAATTATTTGCGATTTTTTCAAAATTAATTAATATCTGTCGAATTTTAAACGATTTGCGAAAAATAGTATGTTTACCTCGTAGGAAAAGCCACATCCCTGGACTCTGTGTTGCTAAGTCTCGGCTTGCGCCTCGACTTAGCAATCTTCACAGTCGTCCAGGAATGTTAGGCTTTTCTTACTCAGCAAACAATATACTATTAATTTTCGTGTGTTTTATTAATCAAACCCGAATTAATGAATGATCACAGTATTTAAGGATAGGTGGAATTACGTGAATTGAAATTCTTTAAATGAATTAGGAATGTAAAGTAGTATTTCAAATTGTTGACACAGACGCCGAATACGAGATAATTCGTAAGATATTAAAAAGACACTTTCTGAATGGTTTATTGTCATTATTAGAGACCAGACACGAGAGGCCGAAATTACGATGGACCATATAAATAGTCTATAACATCGCTAAGTACAAAACGCAGATATTGGATATCACTATTTATTCGTTTAACCGCACACTTGTCTTTTATCGTTTAATTGAGACGCACTTACTTCAATTTTAGAGTAAAATTCCTTTCTTCATGGGCGTAGATAGAATCGGGAGTTTTTATAATTTGTTTTATTTATTAGTTTATATTTCGTAAGTTAAATAAAGTACGGTGAGTTAGTTTCTTTTTTTCGTTACGTTTCAATAACTTACGCACACATTTTTAATTTTCATTTATTTATATCAAGAACATTGTTCAAGTTACTTTTTCAAATATGATATGGTACAACGTCGAGAATGGCATTGTGAAACAATGGCGAGTTGGATTAAGAGTCAAACATTGTATTCCCATTGCCAGTTATACCGAAATTTATTGCAAAGTTTGTAAAATATCTTCAAATATTCCAAGAAATCGCAAGTAAAACGTCACTTAGCATCACAAATACATACACAGAATTTAGACCCCTTGGAATCTGATAATTTTAACGAAGAACTCTGAAACTTTAATAAATATTCCATTAAATAATGTTACGCTTAGCATATAGAATATATGCTTCTATTTTTAATGCTACATTTCTTCTTTAAAATATCTCGATTTAAAATATATTTAACGTAAGACATTTTTACATTTGTACAACTGTACATATTCGTACAAAGAGAAAGCATTTCTTTTGTCATATTCCTGACCGACGAGACCCTTAGTTTCTACCTGACTCTGTGGAATATCTTTCTACTTACATTTCTTTTTTAAATTGTTTTAATTCAATTATACATCTTCTTTTATATGTGGTGTTTCATATTATTAGAAAGCTTATGTCACAAGGGTTATTCTAATAATATTTATGACATCGATAGATCACATCTTCAGGTCCCGCTTATTAATTAATTAGAATTCAAGATATCGACCCCTCTCTTCGACAGATCATAAAACAGACCATTTTCTAGACTTTTCCATCGACACAAAAACTATCAGTCGATCTTCTCTTTCGAACCTTCGTGAGTTACACACACATCTTACGCGCGGTACTGTTCAAGTACACGCCACCATGCCGCCCGGTGTCCTTCGCTTCTAAGGTAAACTGTATTGTTCTTTGAAGCGAACCCATATTAATTCACATTAATTTAAACTAATTAATTTCTGTTCCTCCGGCCAAACATCGCTCTACATATCTGTCCAGGTATACGACGCACCACGTGGCCGCCCATCGCCGCAAATCAAAGGTAACTCTGTATTCTTCGATACAGAGGTTATTTTATATACATTAATTAACATTTATTTACTACGCAATTTAACGTTCGTTTTCAGAGTATTTGGTGTTAATTTTCAGTTACTTAATTACCGCTCCTCGTGTACATATTACTTTTGTTTTAATTACTTTTAAATATAACAATTTCATTTATTTCTTATGTAAATATAAATACATACTTTAAGGACAACATGTGTTTTGGACCTTTGAGGGAACTTCACCAACACCACTAATATATTTATTACATAATAATTTTATTATTATTAGCACACCAAAAAGCCACCGTTTGTAATAAGTGTCGCCCCCCTAATTTGTAATAATAAACATAACTATCCCACCTTCAAAACTTTGCTTCAAAAATATACTCGAAATGTCGAAATGTTCCTGATGAATTAACTTTACGCAAATATTATGTTTATAAGTACTACTCGAAAGAAGTAGAACGCATTAGAAGCCATCTTTCAAATCAGCACCTATGAATAAGTGCCGACAAAACTGTCGATATATTAGGACGCTGTGTGGTAAATGATGGTAGCTGGTGTAGTACATCCAACTATTTTATGTAACGCATATGTAATAGCAGCAAAAGTTAAAAATACAGTTGATGCGGTAACAGAAGCTAAAACCATTTACGAGAATATGCACCAAATGCTTCATTAGGGCAATAGGTATAAAGAAAAAATAATTTTATTTGCCAGTGACATTGCTGCATATATGTTAAAAACAGGCAGACTATTAAAGGAAACATATCCTAATATGCTGCACACTACTTGTGTATCACATGCTCTCCACAGAATCTGTGAATATATCCGACACCTTTCCGGAAGTTGATAGACTTGTATTCGCTTTTAAAAAAGTTTTAAGAAAAGCAGAGTAGCTCTTTACAGGTAAAGCTTCCATCTTTGTTACTGCCTCGCTCTCCAATAATAACTAGATGGGGAACATGGTGAGAAGCTACTAGTTTTTATGCAAAAGATTTCGTTAGTTTAGAAAATTACGTTATATGTTTAAATGACGATGCTGTATTTCTGAGTATAAGGAACCAATACAAATTCCAAATTAAAAAAATTGTACTTTTTTCAGGAATACTTTGCAAATTTTTCAAAACTAATAACTTAATTTGAAAATAAAAATCTGAAATTAAATGGTAATTAACCATATTAAATGTGGCTATTAATAATTTGAAAAATATTCCAAGTGACTTCGGATTTGGTCTTCGGCAAAAGTGCATGGAGACAATGCCTCAAAATCTTAACTGCTAAATAGACTGAAATAAACAAATTATTTCCAGTACGCACCTATAACCAATCGCGTTGTAGAATGGATGTTTTCTATCTACAAGGATGTATGTAAGAGAACAAATTTTACAAAAGAGAACCTTTAGAAAGTACTGCTAGTTAATAATAATACTCCTTTACTCAACTTGAACCACAAAATGAACAAATAAAAATGTATTTCCTATTTTATAGATCACCACCCGTTTGTTTTCCAATTAAAGAAATAAAATAAAAATTTCTTTCAAAATACAAATTTTTAATAGTACGCTCCTGGGTTATGGGTTTTAAAATAATGTTCTTTTTTTGTGTGTCTATAATACTATATGCTGTAATGGCATTTTTTAGATTATTCTCAGAAGTAATATCACAAGAGAGTGAGAATAAATTGAAAATAATTCGAAAACTTGTTGCTAGGGATTAGACACGAGAGTCCGCATGGCTCGAGTGGCTATTCCTGAATGGCAACAGGTTTGAGAAAGAAACTGGAGAATTATTTTATAATTAATTCGCACTCTCGAATGGTATTCGGAGAATTATTTTTTAATGTTTAAATAAAAACTACAGCATTAAAAAAATTATTTGTCTTAATTTAACACTTATTAACAATTATAAACTAGTGAAACGAACTTAAAGTGTAATATAATTAAACAGTGTTAAAGTTTTGTAAGTGAAATATGCAATTATTGTAAATGTTTTGTCCATGAGTTGTGGATTTTTCAATATTGTTCTGTTCTGTTGTGTTTAAAGTTATAACTTCCCCTTGTTTCTTAAGTTATTAATGATATTTGAATGATTATACAACTGAAGGTACGGTTTGAATAATTAGATAACCTGTGGCCCGTAATTTTTATTATTTCCTGTTCGCTAACACCAGATTTTGCAAGATGAAACACTGCACTTGGCCTTGAAGAATCGTTCGCAAATTTTATTTTTTAGTATCCAGCCCAATCATCTTCGCTGATTCTTTCATCCACTTCGACATTATCTTCACCTTCATCGGCATATTTTTACACCATCCTGAAGAATACGATTTATGCCAAGCAATTTTCACTGTTAAAAAAAGCCCGTCGCTTTTATTACGTTCTTTCCTCTTACTTAGCAATTTCTTGAGCAAGCGGACAGGACAAGTATCAGATATTTCAACTTTTGTCCCTCACTTTGCGCTGTTTTAGAGAAAACCGGAATCTCTTCTCTTCCAGCGGTCAAACCAGCATTGTCTGTTTCTTGTTGTAAATAATGCACTCAACACTGATAACTAGAGAACGGACACGCTTACCACATGACGCAAAGCCCAGTGCAGTACTGGCCAAAGGCTGTATTTCTAAAATATTTAATTTTATTTATATAATTGGAAAACGAACGGGTGGTGATCTATAAAATTACGAAATACATATTTATTTGTTGAAAAGTTGTATTTATAAAGTTTTTAATTTTATTTATATAATTGGAAAACAAACGGGTGGTGATCTATAAAATTACGAAATACATATGTATTTGTTCAAAAGAAAGTTTTTAATTTTATTTCTATAATTGGAACATTTTTATTTGTTCATTTTGTAGTTCAAGTTGAGTAAAGGAGTATTAATATTGACTAGCAATGGTTTCTCAAGGTTTTCTTCTGTCAATTTTGTTCTCTTTGAATTAAGTACATCCTTATAAATAGAAAACGTCCTTTCTACATCACAACTGGTTATAGATGCATACTGGAAATATTTTTTTATTTCTTCATATTTAGCCGTTAGATTTTGTGGAATTGTCTCCATACATAATTGCTGCAATGTAATTAAATCTGGATTTCTATTAAGAATTGCTTCAAACTTTTGCCGAAGGCCACATCCGAAGTCACTTGGAATACTTTTCAAATTATTAACAGCCACATCTAATGTGATTAATCCGTCATTTAATTTGAGACTTAAATTTTCAAAATAAGTGATTAGTTTTGGCAATTTTCCAAAGTGTTCGTGAAGAAAGTACAACTGATTTTTTAAATTTGGGATTTGTGTGAGCTCCTTGCACTCACCAATACTTCTAGCATCCTCCTTTAGCAGTGTTACGAAATGTTTTAGACTATCGAAATTCTCAGCATAATAACTAGTAGCTTCCAGCCATGTTCCCCATCGAGTTATTACTGGAGTGGGAGGCAGTGACAGAGATGGAAATTTTTCCCTGAAAAGAGCTACTCTCAATGGTGCTTTTCTGAAAACTTTTTTAAAAGCTGATACAAGTCTATCAACTTCCGGAAAAGTGTCTCTGATATATTCACAGATTCTGTGGAGAGCATGTGCTACACAAGTAATATGCAGCATATTAGGACATGTTTTCTTCAATAGTCTGCCTGTTTTTAACATATACACAGCACTATCACTGACAAATAAAATAATTTTTTCTTTGTACGTGGCGTCCGAATGAAGCATTTTTTGCATATCCTCCTTAATGGTTTCAGCAACTGTTTCCGCATCAACTCTATTTATAACACTTGTTGCTATTACATATGAGTTATAGGGAATAGTTGGATGTAGTACACCAGCTACAACAATTACCACACAGCGTCCTAACATATCCACCGTTTCGTCGGCGCTTATCCATATGTATTGATTTAAAAGATAGCTTCTAATGCGTTCTACTGTTCTCGTATAGTACCTAGAAACATAATATTTGCGTAAAGTTGAATATTTGAAGAAATATTTTTAAAGTGGGATTGCTAAGTTTATTTAATGAAATATTAGCCGCCATAAAAGTTTTACAGTGTTCAGATGTGTTTGCGATCCTAAGTGACGAATTTTTGACGATATTTTACGGATTTTGTAATAAATTTCGGAATCACTGACAATGGACATACAATCAGTATGACCGTCAATCCAACTCGCCATTGCTTTACAATGCCGTTCTCGACATTCTTCCATATTATGTTTGAAAAAGTAACTTAAACAATGCTCTAGATCTAAATAAATGAAAACTAAAAATGTGTGCGTAAGTTATTGAAACTGAGCGAAATTCAATGCACACTTACGTCGAAATAATTGGTAGAAATAGATTCAATCAAACAATATTAAACAAGATCTATCACAAGAATTACTCCGAATACAATAGCTGAGTTTTCCATTGTTATCGTGCGAGACCAGGTGGCCGAGTAAGTCAAACAAATACTTCATTGAATTATGCCGGGATGTACTGTGCGACGTTATACACAATTCCAATTGCCGATCGCGTTTTATGGAAATTGCATCCGTTCTCTACTGATAACTTTCTCCCTCGTGACATGCTAGCTCATCGTCGTATCGTTTTATCATGATTTATTCTTTAGTTATAATTACAGAAACGCTACCTTTGTTCTAGCTCGTTCTGTAATATTTTACGTTTCGTATTTCTGGCTTCTCTCGCGATTAAATTCGATATATTTAAAAGGATCTAATTTTCTATTAAATTCGGGAGAAAAAAAAAATTAGATAACTTATTAACAGCATATTTTTAAAATTTTTGGCCACAAATTACCTCCAGTTGAACATCCTCTTTCCACATCAACGCTGGTTGCTGCTACTGCTAATAATGAGTGATATACTTTCTCTAAATATTTGTCTCGAAGTCCTTCATGATCTAACAACTCGGTCACTCGTCCGACGATTTCGGATAATTCTGTTTTTTGTATTATTGTTTCTGGCGACTTTTTTACAAAATTTAGTTTGACTTTGTTAGTGACTTTTCTTCCTTTTCGATTTCTTATTTAAAGTCGTTATAATCATGTAAATAACTTAAAATGATTTCTAGTTCACATATGCGAATTTTCAACGGGCTGTATAATTCCTCAGATTATGGCGTGTCCTAATCGCTAAGCGATTTTAATATAGAATGTATTGTTGCATTCGCTGTTAATAAGCGGAGTTCTTTCGACATAATGCCTCCACAGCCAGCTTGATTGAAAGCAGAGCTAACACAGTTTTAGATATTAA
The DNA here is from genome assembly GCA_935421215.2 of Melolontha melolontha. Lineage (NCBI taxonomy): Eukaryota > Metazoa > Arthropoda > Insecta > Coleoptera > Scarabaeidae > Melolontha > Melolontha melolontha. Next base: position 23,308,606 of record OW285240.1, on the reverse strand, counting down.
ATCTAATTCACTATTGAAGAAATTAATTTGTAAATTTAAGTCAATTAATGCTTTTTGAAGGAGCAGTGCTTCGGGTATAGAAACACAAATGTTCAGTGAAGTAAGAAAGGTGTTTTTAATTAAAGATAAATCTTTATCTTTGTTTTAGTAATTTCGGTTCTTGTTTTTTTGATTTAATTGTGTTTTTGTGCTTGCTTCATATCATTACCGATTTATTTACGAGTTTGTGAATCTCGTAATTGAATGAATATATATTTTTTACGTAAGTAATATATTTTATAAATGATATCTTATTTTTTATATTGAACGAATTGAATATTGTAATTTTTCTATTGTATTATTATTATCGTTTTGAAATTTAGTCTTAGTTATTTGATATAAATGACAAAGAAAGTTTTTTAAAATTTCTAGTATAAAAAAAACATTTCTGTAAATGTAGAAATTTAGTACGCTTGGGATATCAAGGGCATTTTTTATATGTGGTTGCACATGTGTTAGAGTTTGTTTCGGTCTGTCAAATTAGTTTATTTTGATTTTGTTTCTTGTGGGAGAAATTAAAAAGCATCTTTGCAATTTATTAGTTTTAATTTTGATCGGAAGTCACAAAGGAAGTTTTTATCGCATGCAGCTGTCACGTCCATACGTTATTTTTACCTTTATAATATTGTTTAATGAGGCAATATTAATCTTTATACTTTATAAAGATTTTTTTTTAATTTTTTTTAATTTTTTTATTAAAGTTTCCTTTAAATTTTATTGTGTTTATTATTATTAAACCTTATTTCAAGAAGTTTACAGGTAACTTAAAGAAATATAATTATAACATTTGTCAATACTCTTTTACTGGCGCATTATAAATTTGTAGAAGAGACAACCACTTTTCCGATTGGAGCCTTGAGAGGAAAGCAGTCCCATTTTTTGAAATTAAACCGACTGAGTATCCTAGCTGGATAGATTTGTCGTGAATTGTGAATAAGCAAATTTCAAAATCACAATTCATAGCAATATGTATGCTTTTACTCACCTTCTAGGTGCTAGAATATATATATATATGTAGTTATAATTATAATTTATAATATTTAGTTTAATTTAAATAATATTCTCTAGTTTAAAATTCATCAAGTAACTTGAACATTATATTTTATTATAAAGTTAGGTACTCATAAGTTTCCAGAATACCTAATTTAATATTCATACTTAATGAAAACTAATGTAACTTAACTTGAAGTTGGAAATGGAAAATTTGGAAAGAGAAAATAAACATATAATAAAAGTATTTGCGACGAAATAAATTACTTATACATGTAAATTGATTTCTCGGGAAAGTACCGTGTACGACAATGGTCGGTAACAAATTGAAAATGGAATGCAAATTCCCTTCTGGATAGTTAACAAGCTTAATGAACATTAATCAACAGTCCTACTAAGATGTGGTAAGGAAGGGAACCAATTCACTTCGTCACTTCGCCCCGATTTCGCACGTTTTAAATTTCTTTTGTTCTGGTTCATTACCTATTCCCTGTGCGTGGTCAAGCGCATTTCGAAAATTGAAAAACTCAAGTCTATTATGGACGATTATCCGGCAGTCTGGTAACCCTCTGATAAGTACTACGCTCCTTTCGTTAAATTAAGCTTAACGATAATAAGTGAAACTTTAAAATTTAGCGATTGGATTAAAAGTTTTTTTTTAATTTCATTTGGGTTATGCAAATTAGTCTACAAAAGAAGTATTTATTCTTCTTTAAGTCGTATAAACGGCTTTTCGTTTATATAAAATTTATATAAGGTGATCCTTGTGTGTTCGTTGAACTAATTTCAAAATTGTTATTAATAGAAGGTATAAGTTTATTTCAAATTATAAGAATATAACTTTGAACGGCTCTAATGCTTTTATTGCACCACCTTCTGTGCTGATAAATATTTGGTCTCCTTATTGAATGGGTACGGTTTACCTATTTGCAACGTGTGAATCTACGGGCCATATTGACTATAAATTAGAGCCCTATAATATAATAATAAAACGCTGTTAATTTCAAGTATATAATAAAAAATATCAGTACATTGGGTTATATACCAAGCAAAAATTACAAATCGTGTGGCAACATGTGTAGTGGATATATATAGATATATAAAGCTAATATATTTGTAATACACAATAAAGTTTTTATGTGTGTGCATTTCATAAATCATCTGTGATTGAGTTGCCTTGCAAATCGGTGTCTGTGTCTGAATCGTATTGCAAATTTATAATCAAAGATGCTACTATTTTGTACATGCGCATATATTCGTCCTCTTTTGCTATTGCGTGTTTAGCAGCATTTTTCCAATTTACAGCAGTTATATGTTCCATAGCATTTTTTATGTGTGTTACTCTGCTTTCACTAAATTTCGGTGTTGGATTTGTTCGTCTTATGGTACTTTTCAGTTGGTGCCATATCAATTCAATGGGATTGAAAATGCAATGGTATGGTGGTAAACGCAAAATTGTATGTCCTGCTTCTTTGGCTCTGTTATCCACATAATAATCCTTTAAATATTCTTTTGTCTTCATCACCTCTATTAATTGGTTTTTTGTATAATGATCCTCAAAATATAAATCATTTGCTTCTAAAAATGTTTTAATATCTTTCTTATTATTACATTTTGTAGGAACTTTGGTTTGCTGTCGAGAATGATACGGAGCGTTGTCCATCACTATCACACTATATTTTGGTAAATTGGGCAGCAAAGTGTCACAAAGCCATTCTTCAAATAAAGATGAGGTCATATCTTCATGGTAATCTAAACTTGAGGATTTAACATTTTTAGCAGATAATAGCGGCTGTCCGGTCCATCCTTTTTCTGACCCAGCATGAAGAATGATTATTCACTTCCCTTTCGAAACCGGCGCGTCCAACTGACACATACTTGAACTATCCACCCAACCTTTGCAAATTGTGTCATAGGAAATGGTAACAAATAAAAAGTAATAGTAATGTGAAAATTTGGTTTGAAAAACGAGTGAGAAAAGTGTACCTACACGGACATAATTACACTTAAATTAAGTGAATGTATCGTTTCAATGTCTTATAAACAATCTAGTTCTAATAACAGTCTTTAAATGCTTTGATTGAATCTTTGCCAAGATATATAACAATATGACAATTTAATCTTTTAGAATTTCTTAGTCCTTTACTAAGAGCACATTTTTCATGACGTGCTTTGAAGCATAATGTAACTAATTATTAATGAAATTAGATTATAGAAAATGCCTTAATAATATTATTAATAGAAAGGCATTTATTGAAACGCTTATAAAAGTACATGGCCCTTGTTCAAGAATATATTATTTTTTGGGTAATTTAAGGTTATGTTCTAGTTCAATTTTTTAAATTAAGCGGTTCGTTTATAATTTATTTTAAATTAATGATTTCGAATTTTATCTTAAACTTACCCTTTTTAAACTTTTCAATATTTTCGCATACTAGCCTTAATCCGTATTTTAAGTTAAGTACTTTTAATTAATTAATTAACGCAATTATGTACACAAAAGTCTATGTGATAGATGTGAAAGATAGTAATCAAAATTTAGACTTTTTGATGAACGAATTAAAATGATTTAGATGATTTAGGTTTTTTTTTAAATTTCACGATATACTCAGAAATTTATTTAATTCGATTACAATGTTTCATGACTCTACAGGGTGTAAACGAAATATTCCGACATACGTTAATATGTAATAACTGTAATAATATTAAGCATAAAATGTTATGCACGAAAAGTCGTATCTCGATATAATGCGAACGAGATCAAAGAAAAAAAATAAGTGCGAGTGGCTGGACCCGACTCTTGTAATTTCATGTGTCGTTTGGATTTCTCCTGTGGTCGAAGTTACCTCCATTTCCACTACATTGTTTCGTATTTCCCAGGGTTGTGACGTGTTTGTGTCTGATTAATGAATAATCGTGTGTTGTTGTGTGTTTTTATACGGTGCTGTGTTGCGTGTGTGTAGTCTGTGTGTTTGCCGCTTTTTTGCGTTTAAGTCATGTGTGTGTTTACTGTTTGTTGTTGTAAAGTGTGATTATTTTCTGTGTTTGTGTTACGAAGTCTTGTATCTGTTGTGTTGTTGCATTTGTAGAGTGTAAGTTATTAGCATTTTGCCTAAGGCAAGTGCTAGTTCGTCATTTGTGTTTGGCGTTGTGTTGTTTCGTTTTTGTGTCCAGGGGTTGGTTGTTGGGGGTGGTGCTGGATGTATTTGGGTGCGGTTTTGTATTCAGGGTTGTTTTGGTTGTTAGGACAGTTAAGGAATGTTGATAAGTGAGGACCACCGCAGTTTGCACACTATGGTGGCGTTGTTTTAGGTTTTGTGCATAAGTGTGAACAGTGTGAGTCTCCGAATTTCATACATTTGTAGTGTACGTGGCAGTGTCTTTGTTGTTGTCCAAAAGTTTGGCATTTGTGGCATGTATTATGTCTGTCCGTGTGTTAAGTGGTTCGATTTTAATCGTAAGTCCACAGCAGACGTGTATGTTGTAAATTGATTTATATTGTCTCGTCAGTTTAATTAGTACAAGTGGTGCAGGTTTTCCGTGTTTTCCGTTCATTCGTTTGATTTTTAGTGTCGGGTAGCCTTGGTCAGTCAGGTCGTCTGTTATGTCTATGTCAGTGATAAAGGTAGGAATGCCTCGCATAACTACCTTTAGTGTCTTTTCGCTTCGTAATTGAAATGTGTAAAATTGTATGTTTATGTGTATGTGTAAATTGTTTTATACGGTATTAGTGTTGTGTGTCTTAAGTATTTGTCGTATTTGTGCCCATTTGTCTTTCTCTGTGATTATGATTGGTGCGATTTTAGGTGTTTTGCGTGTTTCGGTCTTTGTGTTTTGTGTAGTGTTTAGTTTGTCACTTACCCTGGGTGTGCTGGTTGAAGTTGACGGTTGTGGAGTGGATTCAATTGCGTCGTCTTCCATCTTTTCTTCGCTGTTGCTTTCGAGGCGCTGTAGAAATTTTTTATTTCGATTGGTGTAGCTGTATGATCGGTTTTTGTCTTTTTGTTGTTTTTCGGATATCTGAATGTGTTGTTTTCACTTTTCTGTTCCGGTTGGCTCTTCTTCAATTTTACGGGGGGGTTTTCTAAATAAGAACGTAAATAAGAACGGCGAGTTTTGTAGTAGCTCCTGGATTTTTTCTTCGTCGAGGGTTCTCTCGATTACTTCCTGTAAATCTTGTCGCATACTGGGTGAACATTGATCCACGTATTTGGGGTTTACCATCAGGTTGGTGACTCTTCTAAATTGTCCGGCCGGCCATTGCTTCCGGCTTTGCTTGACGCTGTGTCGTCATCAGTTGTCTCAGATTGGCTACTGCTCGAACAGAAGTCACAGTGAGCGACTCTTGTAAATTTAGTATTCTTTTATAACTGCAGCGCTACCACTACTGAAGAGTAATGGTGGGAGTTGTAGATGTGATGATGGAAGACTAAATATGACACCGAACATTCATAAGTGCGCATGCGTGACTTTGGCGCGAGACAATCGAAATTCAAAGCCATGCAAGATTATACCCGCCAAATTTAGAGCGTGTTGCGCACATAGCCTATACGCAGAAGAAATACTCAGAAAGACTTACTTTATTTAAATATTTATTTATTTTTTTATTTTTAAGGGCATTCTCTATAAATTCGCCATATTGTTTCAGGGTTGCTAATGCTATGTATAATTGGTACTTGCTATAATAAATTCTCCAATTATTATTTTCTAGCTGTTATTATAGAACACAGCGCATTGCAATTTAAATTAGCGGTCTGAGGAGGTTTTAGTGATTTCCCTTCTCGTTTAAGATGAAACCTGACAACCATATGGTTGGAAAATGCCTGCTACAACATGTGAAATACCAAGCTCTCCTTAAAGAAGGCTGAAATCTTGGTAGGAAGTGTTGGAAGCACTTGTGGTAGCTTCATTCGCTCCAAGAATTTTTGAGGCTGTTTTCTTCTTATCTTCAACAGAAATATCAATGTAATCCTCATATACAGCATTAAAGTGCCAACCACCATGGCGCTCTATTGCTAATAAATCTGCTCCGGGATTTGCTAAGAGTGATGTGGACAATCTTTGAAAACAATGACTTCTGTATTCTTAAGTTTGTGGTAAAATAAGAAAGCTGCCAATCTTCTTTGATATTGCACTAAATGAGTTAATATCGACGAGAAGCTTTATGCAATTACCACCTCTGTACTAGACGAAAAACCTCCCATGAACAGCATGATTCATAGGAGGTACTCCGACGCAGCGTAAGGCATTTTTGAATTACTTCAACCATGTTTACTCGGTCGAACGCCCTCGTCATTTGCAATCATTCATACTCGTTGTGTAATAATGCTTCTATCCCACTAATAAGGTAAATAACTATTAAACACTAGTTATTAAGCTTACTAATAGATGTGTTATATAATTTTGCGATACCTCAATTTATAGCTGCCGATATTAAAAATTAATTTCTAAAAAAAAGTGCATTTCAGAATAAAAGCGGTCGTTATTATTATGAATGTCATGTCAGCCAAACTCGAACAAGAATTTGCTGCCTGAAAAATGCATTTTTCCCGGTTTAGACCGTGTTGAAGCGCTATTATAAAAATGCAAATGCAGGCGCACGTCTCACGTTAGATTTCTATTCGAAACGAAGCGGAAAAAAAAACACAAAACCCTCACGAGTTATTTCGGACAGAAACAGTTTTCAGCTTACCATCGCCGAGTTCGTCACGTACCTAACCCATAAAAATGAAACATTGTCTAAAGCAACACAGTAAAACGTATTTACTGACATACTGTACACTGCGTCACATTGACAAGAAATAAAACTGCTACAGATGAGTGAAGTTTTTGAGATATCGAAAATACTTTTTCTTAGTTCACTGGATTTATTTAAATTATTTTTGTTTCTATTCTGAAGGCAAAAATAAATTCATTATGAATATGCTAAATAAATAATAGTTATAATGTAGTGAAAAACTATAATGAACATAATCATGAAAGTTATGCTTTATAATGTTGCATTAAAGTAAACTTTTGTATTCAAAGAAGCTGGTTTTCGAAACTTTTTGATACGTTCCTTGTTACTTAGTGTTCAAGTATTATCCTTTTGGTTTATTATGGTAAATCTTTTGGCGAATTTTGGCTATTGTATGCCATTTGAAATTAATATCGTAATATAATCATCCTGAAACACAACTATCAACATGCTTGCGTCACCTATATTTTAAAATTCTTTGAAAAAGACATTATTTGTCGAAGCATGTAAAAAAACTAACATAGACCTTAAAGCGCCCACTAATTGAATCTACTATATATATATATATATATATATATATATATATATATATATATATATATAGATAATTATTTCGTGACCTTTATATGTTGCAATTTACCATCATAATATATGTTGCTGTTATATAATTATATATCTTAAGTTATTTAAATATCTATACATTTACTTATCATGCTGACAGTTCCGTGTTTTGATTCCTGTCTGGTTGTCCGAGTAGGTTTTCGTGGTTTTTCTTCTCGTTTAAGGCGAATGCCGACAGCTTTACATCTTAAGACGCTCCATGGGCGCATACATAATAATAACTCATGTCTTGCGTTTCCCTGTTTTTGTTGTTTATCTATTTTAGAAAACTAAGGCATGATTTATTATTATTCAATTGGAATGTATCTTTGAATAATTTTATCCATAGCAACGCAAATGTATGACATTAATATACTGTCATTTATATTTTATATTCCTTGATAAAGGCTTCATTTGCCGAAACATGAGGGGTTGTTTTAAATATATATATTTTGAAGTGAAACCAGACCTTAAATCGCCAACAAATTGAATTTACCTATATATATATATATATATATATATATATATATATATATATATAACGAGACATCGAAAAAATTCATAATTTGAGTAGACTGTGAAATTGGGTTGGTACTTTAGCCACTTCCACATAATGACATTTATTATTTGACATTGAAACTATAAGTTTGTGTCAAATTTTTCAAAGCTCTTATTAAGAAAATTAAATTTATTTAAAAAATGGTATTCAACATAGAACAAAAAGCAAAAATTATCAAATGTTACTTCCGTAAAGGTGTGAAAGTAGATGGCGAGTGACAGTATTCAATTACGGAATGCATGGCTGATTTTAGTGAAGAACATCCTGAATTAGTGTTTGACTACAATGATTTTTACAATGTTTTGACAAATTGTGTAAAGTTAAGAGAGACTGCTAGCGTCGGTCGAAAAACTGGAAGTGGACGGCCATTTAAACGTACAGCTGATAATATTGAAGCCCTTCAGCATATTATTGATGAAAATCCAAAAACATCCATTTCAGTAGTGACCAACAAACAAATTTATCTTATGGTACGTGCCAATTCATTCTTAAAAAAGTCTTACATTGTCATTCATACAAGCTGCAATGTTTTCATGAACTTTATCCAGTGAATTATTTAAGACGAGTGGAATTTTGTCAATGGTTTCAAAATAATCTACACAATCAGGATATCCTTAACACAGTTTTTTTCACGGATGAGGCCTGGTTTTATCTTTCTGGATATGTTAGTTCACAGAATGTGAGGTGTTGGTCCTCCGAAAATCCTCATTTTTTGTTGAAAAAACATTACATCCCCAAAAAGTTGGTGTTTGGGTTGGAACATGCGGTGGGTCCCATTTTTTTTAAGGTGCACTTACTGCAGCACGATATCGCAATGAGATACTCGGCTCATTCATAAATCAACCGGATGATGAGGAATTACAAAATGGGTATTTCCAACAAGATGGTGCAACAGCACATACGATCAGGGAAACACTTCAATATCTCGGAGAATTTTTTGATAACAAAATAAACTGAAATCCCATATCCAACTAGGTCTTGCGACTTAAAGATATGTGATTTTTTCGTAAGGCCATACATCAAAAATTCGATTTATTCAACGCCAATTCATAATCTGGAACAACTGAGAATTCGCATAACAGAAAAGTGTGAAGAGATCAACAACTCACCGCAAATGCTGCTTAAAGTTGTTGCTGGATTGGGGAGAAGAGTTGGTTTCTGTTTAGATATAAGTGAACAACATTTTCAACAACTTCTGTAGCTATATGTATATTTTGATTATGATTTCGATATTAAATAAATTATTTGTTTTCTTTTTTGTTGTAGTATTATTTCAATGCCATAACCTTTTTTTACAACGAAACCAAATGAAACTGTCAAGCATCAAGTAATGTGTCATTATGTGGAAGTGGCTAAAGTACCAACCCAATTTCACAGTCTACTCCAATTATGAATTTTTTCGATAGCTAGTTATATATATATATATATATATATATATAGATAATTATTTCGTGACCTTGGTATGTTGTGGTAAATTCAATTTGTTGGCGATTTAAGGTCTGGTTTTACTTCAAAGTATATATATTTAAAACAATCCTACATGTTTCGGCAAATGATACCTTTTTCAGGGAATATAAAATATAAATGACAGTATATTAATGTCATACTTGTACATTTGTAGTTGCCATGGATAAAATTATTCAAAGATACATTCCAGTTTAATAATAAATCATGCCTTAGTATTCTAGAATAGATAGACAACAAAAGCAGGGAAAAGCAAGACATGAGTTATTGTTGTGTATGCGCCGTGGAGCGACTTAAGATGATAATCTGTCGGCATTCACCTTAAACGAGATGGAACACCACGAAAACCTACTCGGACAGCCAGCCAGGGATCAAAGGACGGAACTGTCAGCATGATAAGCAAATGCATAGATATTTAAATAACATAAGATATATAATTATATAGCAGCAACATATATTATGATGATAAATTGCAGATCGTTACATAATTATATAATTAAGTTATAGTATATACTGCTTAAATTTTTTATATCACTTCTGTTGTTAATTGAATTTTTTTCCTGTTTAATACTAATCATTTCTTTAATTTCCCATTTCATTGTGTGTTGTTCTTTATCAATTCTCCGTGTGCTTTCAAACCGAAATGGTGATCGCTTTGAAGTTTGTGTGTAGATAAAGCAGTTTTGTCTGTTTTAGAGTATTTGTGGGCTTGTATTCTGTTGTATAAATATTGTTTAGTTTGGCCTATGTAGTAGCTATCGCAATCGCGACATTTTATAAATGACATGTGGTTCTCGATTTTTGTCTATTTTAGGTTTAAGTTTCGAAAATAGATGTTTATTAGTATTACTAAGTTTTTATGTTGTAGCTATATCATACTTTTTTAAAGTGTATTTAATATTTTCTGGTAATTGAAGTACAACCAGACCTTAAATCGCCAACAAATTGAATTTACCATATATATATATATATATATATATATATATATATATATATATATATATATATATATATTGCTGTGAGTCACTTAGAACATATGATTATTAAACATAAGGAACGGGAAAAACATCATTAGTAATATAAAAATGCTAAAATGTTAAATTTCAAAAACACATATTGACAGTTATGATGAAGTTACGATTCGCAATGCTTTAAAGTAATATATACAAGGAACGTCGAATAAGCATTTCAAATTACACATAATAAATACACACTGGAGAGTAGTTAATTAATTAAATTAATGTGATTGTAAGTAAAAGAATAATACATGTAACGAAAAATACCTTTGTGTTTCGAGCATGTCGCGATCTGACAAGTCTAAAGCAACGCCGGACAACACTTGTATATTTGAATAGTACGTCTTGAGATATGTGTATCTTACGAAAGTCAGGAACCAAAAAGGGTGAGATTTGTCTAAGAGAAAATTCGTAGTTGGAAAAGGACGGTTTTCATAACATAGTTTTTAAGAGAGGCTAACGAAGCTGGCGAGGTTGCGATGTCGATTAAATAAATATTATTAAATATTTCTTGTGAAAATAGCTTTAAAAGGATATCAAACATGAACCTGTTTAGATGAAGTTCAGAATAGTAATTATAATGTTGCTATGAAAATATGTCGATATGAATACGGAGTCTGTATAATTTCAATATGTAGGAAAAATAGCCCGATTATAAATCAACTTACTAATTATGAAGAAATAATTAGAGACAAGTCGTACGTAATTATAACAACTAAATTAAAATGAAATATATCTCATAGGAATTCGAAACGAACTTTCAAAAAATTAAATTTCAAAAACAACTCTTCATCGTCATGTAAAGGCACCACAACGCAATCAATGATGGCAGACAGTGTTAACTTCGGCTCAAGAAAATAGGTTGGTTGAGTTAATCATTATAGCTGGTGAATGGGGATATCCCATGGAGAAATTAGATATCCGCTACATGTTGAAGTCTTACTTAGACCGTCGAGGTTTACGAATACAAAAATTTCCTAATAATATGCCCGGATCAGATTGGGTAAACAAGTTTCTAGAACGACATCGTTCAAAGTTGACGCAGAGGTTTGGAGAAAACATTAAAAGATGTAGGGCTGCGGTTGATCATGCAACTATAAATCAGTACTTCGACAATCTGGATGAAACCCTTAGGGGTGTTAAACCTGCCGCAATAATTAACTATGACGAAACGTGCTTTGTTGACGATGTTGGTAAAAAGAAAGTTGTTGTAAGAAGGGGTTGTAAACATCCCGAGAGGATAACGGATACAACAAAAAATTCTACTTCGGTGATGTTTAGTGTTGCTGGCAATGGAACGATGCTCCCACCATTCATACTGTACAAGAGCGAGCATCTGTACGATATGTGGATAATGAATGGGCCACCAGGCGCAAGATATGGGAGAAATCCGAGTGGATGGTTTGATCAAGCTCACTTCGAAGAGTGGTTTATCAAAATCGCAGTGCCTTATTTGAGAAAGCAAAATGGAACCAAGGTCGTGATAGGTGACAACTTAGCGTCTCATCTATCATTTAACGTTATTGAAATTTGTTGAGAAAACGACATTAAATTCTGTTTCCTACCTCCAAATTCAACACATTTGACCCAACCCCTTGATGTTGCAGTGTTTCGTCCGATAAAAATTAGTTTGCGAAAGACTTTAGAAAAGTGGAAAACTAAACATAAGGGGCCACTTCCCAAACAATATTTTCCGCAGTTATTACAGAAATGTTTGGCTGATATAAAAAATCTAGAAAACAATATTTTATCTGGATTTTCTGCTGCTGGGATAGCACCTACTGTAGACAGACAACAAGTGCTGAAGCGAATACCGTGCAGGAAACCTCCTGCAAATGATGATGACAATGACTGGACAGCACCATTAGCAGAAATCTTTCAGCAACTTCGAAATCCCGAAAAACTACATGTCGGCCGAAAAAGAAAAATTGATGTTCAACCTGGTAAAAGCTTAACTGTGAACGATTTCCCTTCTACTAGCGGACAAAATATAAGAGAAATTGAAGAACCTCATGATGATGCAACAAATTCAGATGAAGAAACACAAGAAGATTTAGAAGAGAATGAGGATTTAGAAGAAGGCTTTAAAGTGTCATCTATAAATGACCTGGAAATAGAAGATTTTACTGAAGTTAATTTTGAAATCATAAATAAATCGAATAAATCCTATGTAGGAATAGTGAAAAAAATCAAGAAAGACAAAGCTGAAGTTTTATTTTTAAGGCCAAATAAAAAACAAGAAAACGCTTTTGTATTTCCTGTGGTTGAAGATTATTGTGAAATTACAATAAACCAAATTATTTGTAAACTGCCCAAACCAACCGTTTTAAGAAGGGGTGGTTTCAAATTTGCTACAAATATAAGGTCATATAATAACCTGTAAAACTAAAATCCTACAATTTGTTAGAATAGATTTCTAAGTTAAAAATACATGCCTTTTCATCTTTATATAATATTGCTAAAATGCACCTAGTTGCCTTTATATTTAACTACCTACCTACTTGTGTTTAATATTTCAGATTTTTATGTTTATTTTGTTAATATTTCACCTTTATATGTGTATTTTATGTTAACAAATTCTAATGTAAACAGACATGTTAAAAAACCTAACCATTAGAATAGATGTTTTATTTCCATGTTAAAATTGTTCTTTTTTTGTCAAATCTCATTAATTACCTATGTGCTAGAATAAGTCTTTGTTAAATTTTATCCCGATTGACCCCTCAAAAGGGGCTACTTGGTTTTTATAGGCCAAATAAGTGGCTGTCCCAATTCACCCCAAACTCGGGGTCAATCGGGACAGGTGTTAAAAAAAAATATTTTTTAGGGGAAGGTCGTAAAAATAATCCGGTATCCATTACTAATACTAGTAAGTGCCATCGCAATACTCACCAAATTTGAAGTTAATATCTTTCAAATTGAAAAAGTTACACGCAAAAATGTTAAAAACTGTCCCGATTCACCCCAGTTGACGGTATTACGCATTTGTTACAAATGAAGCAGACATGCAATATACATATCTGTAACTACACATGGACAATACACCTCGTATTTTCAGCATTTACTTCTGCTTAAGACACGTGTTTCTGCCATTTACTATTAGGCGTCATCAGTTAAGCTAGTGAAGTAATTTTAAAGCTTAAATCGCCTATAAGGTACAGCAAATTTTGTCCTGTCAGGTAGCACCATATAATATAGTGACATCTGACGGACGAAGGAGACTATGTCGAAAATGGCAACCCTTCCCTTGACCGGCTATGCCTGTACAGAAGGGAAGAAAATATGTATATAGGTGTAAGTCCATTAACACGATGCCAGATGGCAGTAAATATACAAAAAAGTTTAAGTATATCAATATGTTAAGCACGTATTACGCATTTGTTACAAATGTAAAAGCCATGCAATATACATATCTGTAACTGTACACATGGACAATACACCTCGCATTTTCAGCATTTACTTCTGCTAAAGACACGTGCTTCTGCCATTTACTATAAGGCGTCATCAGTTAAGCTAGTCAAGTAATTTTAAAGCTTACATCGCCTATAAGGTACAGCAAATTTTGTCCTGTCAGGTAGCAATAAATAATATAGTGACATCCGACGGTCAAGGGATGGGTTGCCATTTTCGGCATAGTCTCTTTCGTCCGTCAGATGTCACTATATTATATGGTGCTACCTGACAGGACAAAATTTGCTATACCTTATAGGCGATTTAAGCTTTAAAATTACTTCACTAGCTTAACTGATGACGCCTAATAGTAAATGGCAGAAACACGTGTCTTTAGCAGAAGTAAATGCTGAAAACACGAAGTGTATTGTCCATGTGTACAGTTACAGATATGTATATTGCATGTCTATTTCATTTGTAACAAATGCGTAATAAGTGCTTAACGTATTGATACATTTAATCCTTTTTGTATATTAACTGCCATCTGGCATCGTGTTAATGGACTTACACCTATATACGTATTTTCTTCCCTTCTGTACCGGCATAGCCGGTCAAGGGAAGGGTTGCCATTTTCGGCATAGTCTCCTTCGTCCGTCAGATGTCACTATATTATATGGTGCTACCTGACAGGACAAAATTTGCTATACCTTATAGGCGATTTAAGCTTTAAAATTATTTCACTAGCTTAACTGATGACGCCTAATAGTAAATGGCAGAAACACGTGTCTTAAGCAGAAGTAAATGCTGAAAATACGAGGTGTAGTGTCCATGTGTACAGTTACAGATATGTATATTGCATGTCTGTTTCATTTGTATGTATGCATTAAAAAATTCTTTTTTTTTTTTTTTTTTTTTTCTTTCAATGGAGACTGGTTAAATAATAATTTAAAAAAGGTATATAACCCCTTACCACAATTATTAGTCGTATCCTAAATACGTATTTCGACAACTAAGTTGTCATCATCAGTAGGCTTCCGCACAATTACTATACACTGCAACCCTGTAAAGACTCAGTCTTTACAGGGTTGCAGTGTATAGTAGTTGTGCGGAAGCGCTTATCTTACTTTACTTTATTGTGCCCCGTGTGACTTTAATTAGTAGTTTTTACCTACTGATGATGACAACTTAGTTATCGAAATACGTATTTAGGATACGACTAATAATTGTGGTAAGGGGTTATATACCTTTTTTAAATTATGTATGCATTGTTTGATTATTTTATGGGGATTTGGGGTCTAACAAGTCTAACTTTACATAACGTAACGTGGTGAAAAATGCAAGCTGTTTACAATTATTATTTAATAACACGCCTGTATTAGAGAGAAAAAATAATTCTACTTATCGATAGCTCTTTGGTTTAGAGCAAATTTGTTGTCAAATGCGTTCGATATTGTCGACTTTGAAAACAAGCTCTGTATACGATCGTACTAAGATTTTAAAAATAATATACTCTAAATTATCATTACTATACCAATTAGCAAAATAATTTAATTTTCTCCTAACTTTTAAAGATTCTTTTCAATTATTGAATAAAATCATTTTATCTTTCTATGTTTGTAATATTCACTTATAAAATGCGACGTTGTAAAAGAACTACAATGGTGGAAATTTCGATAATCTTTAATCTAGAAAATTTGCATACACAGCTACTATTTTTGCAATTGCGTTACTCTTACATTTGAGTACAACTGCATCGATGTAATAACAATACCAAAAGGGTAGTACAGAGTGGTTATTATGAGTGCGCTATCACAGGATAATTCCAAATTACTGCGCACTCTACTACCATTGACTATATCGATCTGAACGCTTTTACTTATTAAAACAAAAAGCAAATACGTGCAGAAACTAATAGTGTTTGTGTCCAAAAGTAAGGATTAAGCGTTTACAAGAGATAATTTTATAAATAAATATTTTTCGTGTGGAGTTATAAAATAAATTCTGATATTGCGGGAATCGTTCACATAATTTAATATATATTAGTCCACACAACCTGAAATGAAGCTTCTTTAAAAGAAGCTTTTGATTACTAGTTATATTTCTAATTTCATTAGTAAATACATCCATAGATTACTTTTCAAGAGACCCTTTTGTCTTACATAAACAAAAACTGGTGATGATTATTTTGATGATCGACTAATAGCTTTGTTTCTGTATCACACTTTAATGCAGGCTTAACCTTTATGTGACTGGGAAAAATAACACCTTCTAATGACGACGTAGGTACTCGGGTACCTCACGTTGTATATACGTTGCAGCTATACATATACGGGAGACAGTGGTGGGGAGACATAAATTGCGCTGTTATGAACAAGATTAGACATGTCTGAAAATCAGTAACCATCCATTTTTCGAAGTGCTCGTATATAATTTGTTCGCTACAGTACATACTAAATATTTTTAGTGTTTTTGGTAATAACAAGTGCAAATTTTATTATTTTTATCGGAATGTGTGATAATACGCCTGGTCCTAGTTCGGGTTCACTTACAAAACCAAGATTGAGGAGAACCAGGTATGATATAGAGGTTAATATAATTACAAATCCTGTAAGAGTAAAAGTAATAGTAATAATGAACGTAATGTGATATTTTATGGTTTTCAGACTGACATCAGTAGAATTACTAGCAGCAGCGGAAGAAGCATTAGAAGAAGAGCCATTTACTGCTTCGGATGAAGACGAATACATTCCGGAAATCGAATCTGAAGAATCTGATGCAGAAATAGAACCTGTAATCGAACAAGAGGAACCTTATTCAGATGAAATTAGTGGTGAAGAAGAAACGCCTGCACAGCCTACTGTTTTAGTTGCTGGAGATGGAACTCATTGGACTAATACTCCATTACCACAAGCGCAGACAATTAGCCGAAATATATTGGGCGAAAAATGTGGCGCATCAAGTTTTAGTGCATTATATACTGCTAAAGAAACTTTTAAATCTATCATGTCCAATTAAATTTGTACCATAATTTTAAGGGAAACTAACACAAAAGGCAGACAAGTAACTGGAGATTATAATGAAAAACAAGCTCAAAAGTACAAAGATTCTAAGCGGCAACCACCACCACGAAAGGTTTTCAAGGCATTTACTGAAGAGGAATTCGATGCATTTTTAGGAATCCTAATTGCAGCTGGTGTACATAAATCTAATAAGGAACATATATCTGAAATGTGGAAACTTAAATCCTTACTTCTTATTCGTGCGGCTATGTCTCGTGATCGCTTCAAAATGTTTTCGCGATTTATTCGTTTTGATAATCAGAATACAGGTGCTGAACGATCTAAAAGTGGCAAAGCTGCTCCAATTCGTGATATATTTATAATGCTAAATAGTAATTTAGAAAACAACTATAAGCCGTCTGAATGCATAACGGTCGATGAGCAATTATTTCCTTATAGAGGACATATAAAATTTACTCAATACATTCCTTCAAAACCGGCAAAGTATGGGATAAAAATTTTGTGGGCTTGTGATGCGGCGAATGCTTATCCTTTACAAGGTAAAATTTATACTGGAAAACCACCAGACGGTGAACGGCAAGTGAATATTGGAGAGCGTACCGTTCTAGATTTAGTTACTAAATATAAAGGTTCTGGAAGAAATATAACGACAGACAACTTTTTCACAAGTTTACAGTTGGCTCATAACCTAAATTCTTGGAACTTAACTTTAGTAGGAACCGTTCGAAAAAATAAAACTTTTCTTCCTTCCAATATGCAATCCAATAAAAGTAGAGTTATAAATTCCACTAATTTTGCATTTACTGAAAGAGCAACTATATGTTTGTATGTTCCCAAAAAGAACAAATCTGTCATCCTATTATCATCAATGCATACAACAGGCAAAGTAGAACATACTGGTACTGCAAAACCCGAAATTATTAAATATTATAATAAAGCCAAAAGGCGGCGTCGACACGATGGATAAAATGTTATCAGAGTAAAGCGTAGAACAAATCGTTGGCCCCTAGCATTTTTTTTACAATATGGTCGACCATGCTGCACCGAGTGCATACATAATTTACACGGAGCACAATCCTATTCTTACATCAACCGACCGACGACGGTGATTTTTGATAGATCTTGCAAACGAGTTTAGCATGTCTGCTGTACTAACTCGAAGCAGTATTCCAAAAGTTTTTGCCAATCATTTTACACGAACATCACTAGAAATGGTACTAGGACGCCAAATTACACAACCAGTCGTTACAGCCGTCTGAGATCAATCATCTCGAGATACTTCTGGGCGTATTTTGGTAGTTGGAAAATGTTACATTTGCCGGGAATTGAATCACAGACAAAGAAAAACGCAAAAAGCATGTAATTCTTGTTCAAAATCAGTTTGTAATGAGCATTCTGTTACTAAGGCCGTATGCGATACCTGTAACCAACAGGCAGTTTAATCCTAGTATTATTTATTTTCGTTCTTTTCATACATCTTTTTTATAACATATATAAATAAAGAAATGTAAAAATGCTACTTTTGTTCTTTCACATCCATCCATATGTAATTTTAAATGGAGGTACCAGGGTACCCATACCGGTCTTAAAGGTTGTAATAATTTCGGATGCCATTTTTTCGTTAAAAATTAAATCTAAATAATGAAGTATATATAATAAAATGTAATATAAAACAAGTTTAGAGATGTCACAGAATTTCCAAGCTCGGCAAGTTCAAACACAAAAAATATTAATATTTAAGTCTGAAAAAGGCACCCGGGTACCCTTCCAGTCACATAAAGGTTAAACATAAATATTTATGGATTACGTTAACTGTTAAATTCTGAAAATATTTCTTGTAGTTGCTTTTGCAATCTATATTCTAGAACGCAAATTTATATGACGTTTTTTGTCTCACTGCTGATATGGTAATACTGAGACGTTACAACCGAATGGAGGTTGTTAGCATGTGTATACATTCTATTACATAATAATCTCAATTGGCTCATCTAGTCCCGTTCAATAGCGCGTTACGACAACATTTTTAATACAGAAAAATGTTAAAGTAACTAATCTTCTATCTAGACTACGCCGACAATTTAATAGAGAATGGATGCTAGCCATGGTAGTACTCAGTCACACTACTCGCGATTCTAAGAAGACGGAGATAAATTTTTGGAATGGTATTGTCGTGAGAAGTTGCTGTGCCGCATCATTACGCGCCTCAGTCTAAACGAGCAAGTATGAGGTTACACCTGTTATCTGCGGAGTAAATTCTTGTAACTATGTTTCGAAATTATAAAGGTGTAGTTTATCATCCGCAAGTTAACTAGCGTTCGACACAACTGTGATCTATCCACGAATGTGAAAGCTACCAAAAATATGCTTCTTTTAAACAACGCTCGACCTTACGTCAACGCCCTAGCCAATTTAGAGCAAAAGCATTTGGCGACATTGAACCACTCTAGGATATTTCCAAAATTCTTTTGGAAGGCAACAGTTTAAAGCAGCAATCGAGTTGAGAAATTTATGTGCAAATAATTCCATGACAACCCTACGTCTCTTTAGAAAAAAGGTATCTCATTCGCTGGAATAAATGTATCAGAAAATGTAAAATAGTTTTAGTATGTGTTGCATTGTTATATCTGATTTCAGTAATTAGAAAAAGGTTTGGTTTAAATTCGATTATGCTCGCAAGCTACAACAGACAAAATAAAGTAACTCTTACCCGTATTTTTCATGTTATAAAAATATTTAGTAATGTTTTAGAACACCTCATAAACAATCTCGTGAACTTTATGGAAACTCTACCTGTGAAGTTACTTGTAATATATTTATTTCATATTCGGATTCAGATCTATTAAGTGAATACATAATTGATCTTACATATTTATAAATGTAAATAAATATATTTTATTATTTCCATAACACGAATCCTTTCCTTATTTTTTAATTTGAAATTTCGCATCCCTGGTTTTCTGGTTAAGAACTTTATTAAACGCTTCCTCCATTTTCTAATTCAAGACGAAACGAAATCATTGGAAATTGTTCCCGTACATCTATTGGGTCTTTACACTTTTGGCCGTCTTGTGATTGTAACTTGTTCAGAGGAAATTCTTTTCGTTTGTTTTAAACTTTATTTCCAGTAATTGTCTTGTTTCCCGTAACAGCTTGATATAAAAAGGATCAATACCTTGAACTGCTTTAAGCTCGAGCGATTTAGAAATCAAATTACTTTTTTGTCTTTGTGGGGAAACTGGTTCTTCTATTAAATTTTGAAAATATATTTGGAGTACGATATACTGTAACAAACGCTTATTGATGACTGGAAATTTCCAAAAATGTGTAGTAATACCTGACGTAAATATTTTTCGCATTCCTATTACATATACAGGTTGAAGTGTTCATCATTGCTATCTTCGTTATTGAATTAGGAAAGTTGTATTGTTTTTTATACTGATTACGATTGTGAAAGCAGAAAAACAAATAGAACGTGTAGGTTCCTAGTTATTTTTAAAAATGAATATTTTTCTAATTGAACACCTAGTATAATATTATACTAATCGATGTAAAATCAATTGCTTAACAAAAGTGTTTACAAAACTTTCACAAAAGTTGAAAATAACTGAAGTAATTCAAAACAACATAATTTATTTATAAAGTAAAATTATAGTAATTAAAAAAAATTCTAAATTGAATTTTTAAAAATAACCCTACTTCGATACATTTTTGCGGGTTCGCCTCCAGTATACCGTTTTGGCGCGCTCGGAAGCAGTTATACATCACACGCATTTGGGAGTATTTAGGTTTAAAAGTAGACAGAAATAATAAAAATTGCGTTTACTAAATAAATATTTATTTTTTTTACAACATAAATAATATTCAAACATAAAATGAATAATTCAAATAACTGAATAAACATGCTTCTAGTGTAAATAATGAATCCTTGTATGTAATCTAAATCGCATTGTGGTATTCTTCAAAGTGTGTTTGAGAACACAGTGAAACATCGCAACTTGAGCAAAAATTAACTGTATATTTATTTTTATTTTTATAAGTATTGTAGCAGACCCAGCATCTCCTTCTGCGCTGCTTGGGTTTTGGCAGACATATCAGGGAATGATCATTTACCTTAGACTTTTTCTTCCTGTAAGTACAGTCTTCTTTTATGCTTTTATAATTAGGGACGTAAGCATCCAACAACTCATCGCATAAAATAAGTGTAAAATCCACGACTGGTACATTTTTCTTTTTATGTGAAATACTATACAAACATTTTGCATTCAACACCATTCTCTGCAAAATGTGAATGCCAAGTTTTTTGAACCAACAAAAATTCTTTCTTGCACAATTATATGGTTCAATATCTTGATCAATGGCATCTACTGCCCCCATGCTAGTGTTATAATGATCTATGTGTGTTGGCTTCTTTTAAGTTATATTAGATTTTTTCTTCACATCATATCTGGATTTTTCTTGAAATCCGGCGGCTAGTTTAGTTGTTAGCACGTAAACATCCCTCCTGTCCTTGAATCTAACTATAAGAGTATCATTTTTTCTGATAAAGCATGATTGGTGCGTTGATAAAGGAACATTTGTGAGATCTTGAGGGACTCCTCTGTTTACTCTTATAGTGCCTGTCACGTAAGTTCTTTTTGACAACAAAAACTCCGCTAATCTAACGGACAGATACCAGTTATCTAAAATCACTTCCCTTCCCTCTTCAAAAACATTTTGTAAAAACTTTGCAACCACTCTTTCGGACATAGAAAAATTTTCCAGTAAATGCCATGAATTTTCAAGGCAAGGTTATTATTTTCTTAAAGATACATCAGTGCTCTTTCATTTGTCCACCGATATAAGAAGCCTACTACTTTATGTGACACAAATGCTTCAAAAAAATCTTTAGCACTTTTAGTTTCATTCATATCGATAGCCGGGTGAATATCATATTCAAACTCTTTTTCGTAAATAGAAGAATCTCTTGTATCTGAAAATGGATCAGTGATAATTCTCCACTCACCAAATTGACGAGCCTCAATCTCTTCGTCTTCAACAGAACAAGAAAATTCTTCTTCGGAATCACAAGAGTCATTGTCCGCTTGCACCTCGAAATCTGAGTCGCTATCAGTATTTGCATTCGAGGAAGACATTATAATCAAACAAGTACACCTTACCGCGTTGCCTATAAAAGCAAACTGAATAATATAACCTTAATTCAACGTAATTTCGTATAGACGCACTTGTAAACCTGACCGCCAGATGATTCGACGTGATATAACTAGTTAGAACAAGAGGGCGTGTCCAATTTTATTGCAAATATGATGACTAACTTACTGTGCGCAGTACTGTTGCTGTATATTTGTATCTAAAATGACACAGGCGGTAGAAACACGGTGTATACAATTGTACATCATGATGCAACCGTATGCATCACTGATATTTTACTCCATACATAGCGTGATGCAAACGGTTGCATCACGGTGCGGAAGGGGTTAAAGTACTTCATGTCTCATTAAGAACAATTCTCCCATCAATATAATTAATAACATTGCAGATAGCATCTTGGAGTTCATTTTCGGCGTTGTACCTCGCTCTGTATATCTCGTTTTTTATATGTCACCAAAAATAAAAGTCCCGATTTGTTATGTAACTGAGATGTTGGAACGGCTACTCGATAATTATGGGCAGGTGCCCCATTCTGTTAGAGATAAGCATTTGAGCCAGTCGCTAAATCCACATTATCTAGAAATTCTTCTAGTAACGCTCTTAGAATTTCTATGTATCGTTCTCCTGTTAAGGCACAGTGATAAAAATATGGAACTACAATAGTGGATCCAATCAAACTATAACAAGTGTTCATTTGAAAAGTCAATCTAGTAGCATGTGATTTACTGAGAACATTTTGAAGTATGTCGTAAATTAAAATTTACTACTTAACCTACGAAGTCGTATATTTTGACAGTTTCATACATACAAATAAATAACAAATAATAGGTATTTATTGAAAACTATAACAAATGTTGAAAATGTTGTCCTTCAAGATCAATGCACTTTAAAATCCTCCATTCAAAATTTCTGATGATATTCTGCAACATTACTGGATTGTTATTAATTTCCATGCATTTCTGTTCGATTCTCTATAGCATATCATTCAAATTCAGTATAGGTGTTCGAAATATGTTATTTTTTAGATAAGGCCACAAAAAGAAGTCGCAGGGTATTAAATCGCATGAACGTGCAGGCCAGGCAATTTCAGTATTTCGACTAATTATACGCTCATCAAAAAATTCTCTTAAATAATTCAAAGATTCTGCAGTACAGTGACAAGGTGCTCCGTCTTGTTGGAAATATGCATTTTGTAGTTCATCATCATGCAACTTATTGACAAATGGTTGTAAAATTTCCGTACGGTACCTTTGAGCAGTTAACGTTCCCTGAAAAAATATTGGTGCAATGATTCGCCTTTGGCTTATCGCTGCTCAAACACCAATTTTCTCTGGATGTAGCGAATCCACATGTGGATTTTCACTACTCCAAATTCTTGTATTTTGTGAATTTAGGTATACCGTTTTATATAACCATGCTTCATCAGTAAAAATGACTCTTTGCGAAAGTTCTCCATTATTGTTAATATTTACAAACCAATTACAAAACTGTAGTCTACGTGGGTAATCAATTTCTAACAATTCTTGTCCTGCTGTGACACGGTATGGATAAAGTTGCATATCTTTTTTTAATAACTTGTGAGTTGTACCAACAGAAAGGTTTATTTGTTGACTCAAATGTCGAACAGATGTTTGTGGTTCATTTTCCATTATTTCTTCAACACGATTGACAACTTGAGGTGTACGTTTCTTAACTGCTCCGCTGCCTGATTTTCTTAAGAGACTACCAGTTTCAGAAAAAAGTTTTAAAGTTCTATCCAAAGTATTCTTAAATTGTATATAATCTATTACAAAATGTGGAAACTCAACTTGAAATTCTACCATGCAATCTTGAACTGAATAAATCCATAAACCATCAATTTTATTACGACTTCGAAAATAAGCCTGGACTAAAGAAATTTTATGTTCTAAAGTGAAAGCCATTTTAAAACTGAGACGCAATTTATTTAAACCAGAATCGATGCACCAGATCGATGCATCGATTATTTTATGCACTAACTAATATTTGTGATTGACATTATCAAATGTCATTTGAATTTACGTTTACGGAACAACAAACACATACTAATATATTTGCGTCATATTCTATCAAAATTTCAAAGGAACCTAGATTGACTTTTCAAATGAACACTTGTTACTAAACATTACTACTAAAACGTCTCTGTGGATTACGCTGTTGAACTAATCATTTTCGCTACCCAATAATGATTAGTCTTTTTGTTATATATTTAAAACAACTTTACAACTTTAATGACAGTATATTCATGTCATACTTATACATTTGTGGTTGTCATGGATAAAATTATTCAAAGATACATGCAGTTTAATAATTATAAATTATGCCTCTATCAGAAAATAGTTAGACAACAAGAACGGGAAATGGCATGGCATGAGTTATTATTATGTATGCGCCCGTGGAGCGGCTTAAGATGCTAAGCTGTCGGCATTCGCCTTAAACGAGAAGGAAAACCACGAAAACCTACTCGGACAGCCAGTTAGGGATCCAAACACGGACCTGTCAGCATGATATGCAAATGTACAGATATTTAAATAAAACATAGGATATATATTTATATAACAGCAACATATATTATGATGGTAAATTGCTGATGATACATAATTAGGTTGTAGTATTTACTCCTTAAATTATTTTTTATATCGCTTCTGTTGTTAATTAAATTTTTTCCTGTTTAATACTAATATGATGCCCTTTTCTTTGAGAAAGGCATCATATACCGAAACCTGTAAGATTGTTTTAAATATATACATTTTGAAGTAAAACCACACCTTAAATCGACAATTAATTGAATCTACCATAACATACTAAGGTCAAGGAATAATTATCTTTATATATATATATATATATATATATATATATAATAACTTCGTGACCTTGGTATGATATGGTAAACCTAATCAGTAAGCGATTAAAGGTCTGTATATTACTTCAAAATATATGTATTTAAAAAACTCTACATGTTTCGGCTGTGTACGCCTTTATCAAGAGAATACAAAATATGAATGACAGGATATAAATGTCATTGACATTTATATCCTGTCATTCATATTTTGTATTCTCTTGATAAAGGCGTACACAGCCGAAACATGTAGAGTTTTTTAAATACATATAATTTGAAGTAATATACAGACCTTTAATCGCCTACTGATTAGGTTTACTATATATATAATACCTTCAAGGAGTAGTTTCTACTGAAAATATTCTCTATGCTTAAACTACTATGTCTTTGAGATGACTTAAATTACCCTGGTATATTGCACTTATCATTTGATTAATATGTTTCACATAGGAGTCCTACATACTAACTAACATACTTTTATGCGAAAATGAGAAAAAGTAAGTTTAAATGCAAAAAATCTGCAAACATCTATCAATATATTTTATAATTAGGCAAACAGATAGAGAACTAATCTTAATGAATCTTTGTCGGTGCATGTAAATTTTACAAACAAAACAAACCATCAAATACAAATTAGCATAGACACCTTTGCAAACACAGTAAAATATCCAGGCATTATCTGGTCGCTTGGCTTCGCTGGAGAGCCCATTTTAAAAAGAACAGAAAGTAATTTGAAATCAAATATACAAAAATCTATTGGCTGATTTAAACAAATTCAAGTTGCGCTTTTACAATAAACTTACATTTTAGACACAAATTCTTATGCCTGTATGGACCTATGGATCCTATTCCCTATAGCTTAATTCGCCAAGAGCCATGAACAGTGACTTCATTAACATGTGAATATTAAAATTATTTAACTCCTTAACAATACTGAGATGATAAGAAGACTCGAGAAAACTAGGCCGTTTTATTTGCTGAAATAAATGCAACAAATTGATCTGCTTGGATTAAATTGTAGTTATGACAAATCCCCGCGTTGGTCCATATTTTTTATGTGACACATTATTCCTTATCTGGTTAATTGACGAAGGAGATACTTGTTGAAACTTCATTATAACGCTAAGAAATAAGTAATTAAACTTCTAGTTTCAAAAATTCTTTTATTGTAAATACCACTACAACATTGTTTCGCCATACAATGGCTTCATCAGGTGGATGAAATACTGTATGTAAAGTATTTCATCCACCTGATGAAGCCATTGTATGGCGAAACAATATTGTAGTGGTATTTACAATAAAAGAATTTTTGAAACTAGAAGTTTAATTACTTATTTCTTAGCGTTATTCCTTATCATTCATTGTCTTCTGGATTCTATCGTCGTCTTAATATAGTGCTTTCAAAAGCTTTCCATGGCCGATATAGGTTATGTAGTTGCCTTCTGCTTCTTACGATATATCAGTGTATTTATAAGGCAATTTTGTAAAGCGAAATCGGTGTATATGTTACCGTGAAAGACCGAAAGTAGTGGTTGTCGACATACACCGGTTAATGTCGACAGACACCAGATGAATAGGTGAAAGACCGAACAATTATTAGTTATATTATAAATTCGGTCCTTCACCAGTGTATGTCGACAAACACATATAGCTTCGGTCAATGTCAGAAACGACAGGACATTTATTATAATATAAGTTTATTATTCATATTATTCACGTCACTGCAAACCATTCATTCTGGAATTTCCAGCTATATTTATTTTACCCTTCACAGGTATTTGTAATTTCTTGCATCTATTCAAATTCACAATAGGCTTATTAAGAAACGAATATTTAGTTCTTAGTTTTGTTCCATTTATTACTGTAGTTCATTACAATAGCACTAGGATTTCCTAAATTCAGAGGGTTGTAAACTGTTTATATATTCTTTTAAATTCAAATTCATAGATCAGTTCCAAATGATCAATCGGTAAAGACAGTTTTGGCAGAGACTTATCTAATAGACAACCCGTGGCAGGTGAAACACCATCAACAGGTATTATAATTTGTGCTCGATGGCTACTGCAGTAAATAGTGATCAATTTCTTGAAAAGTTAAATACCCTAATAAGAAATAAACGAGAAGGCAATTGTTTTTATTTTTCTCAAGAAAGGTACTCTAAAATTGTTTCTGAAGTAATTTCTGCTAAAAGTAAGTGCAGTACCCCTTTGGACTACAGACGTTTAAAACGTTTTGACATTTTAAAAGTTAGTGACGAACAAAAGTTAATTGTGCCATTAAAACCAGGAGAAACGAATATCCAGTATTATGTTACAAACGAAGAGTTGTTTAATATACTTTCCGAAACTCACATACGAACAGGCCATGGGGGAAGAACACGAATGCTAAAAGAATTGCAAGTTAAATACAAAAATATTACTTATGAAGTCATAATGCTCTATTTAAATTTATGTCAACAATGTCAAATGAAACACAGTGCTCCTAAAAAAGGTATTGTTGTAAAACCAATGGTGAGATCCGAAATAAACTCTAGATACCAAATCGATTTGATAGACTTGCAATCACACAGCGATGGCGATTACAAATTAATAATGGTTTACCAAGATCACTTAACCAAGTTTGTCCAGTTACGAGCATTAAAAACCAAGAGATCAGAAGAAGTAGCATATCACCTTCTTCAAATTTTTTTAATATTTGATGCTCCCGCTATATTGCATTCGGATAATGGCAGAGAGTTCAGTAACCAAGTCATATCTGAACTATGCGCTATGTGGAAAGATGTTAAAATAGTGCACGGAAAGCCTCGTCACAGCCAAACACAAGGCTCAGTCGAAGGAGCCAATCAAGACATACAGAATATGTTAATTGCGTGGATGCATGATAATGATTCAAATAAATGGTCAGAAGGGTTGTCGTTTGTCCAATTTGCAAAAAAACACAACTTACCATGAAGGAATACGCCAGAGTCTCTGCCCAACGAGCAAATTACAAACATTGAAACCAAGCGTCAAAAATGTTGCGAACCTCAAAGAAAAAGTTTCCTGCGGCCCAAATTGGTGATACCATAAGAATTAAAGTCCCTGACGTCGATCGTGGTCGTACAGATCCCCGAAATGTGTTAGCCATTGTTGTTGGGATAGAGAATACAGACTTTTATAAATTAACAAACAAAAATGGCACCTTCAAGCAGCTTTTCACTCGTAATCAATTCGCAATTTGCAAAGAAAAGTTAATTTCTATGGATGAGATTTCAGGTCAAGAAATTTCGGTAAGAGAAGCAGCTTCTGCTAATTCAAAAAGTGGAGGGCAAGGCTATACACGATGTAACTGCAAAAAGAAGTGTTCCACGGCTAAATGTAGCTGTAAAAACAATAGGCTTTTGTGTAATTCGAAGTGTCATGGTAGCTTAAGTTGTTGCAATAAATAAGGTTGCCATACATTTACTTTGCTTTTTTTAAATTTCATTTCAAGAAATTAAATGCATTTTATTTGTTATATTAATATTATGTATGTTGTATTTGTTTTAAGTTTAACAATTTCTTTATGTTCATTTGAAAACTTCTTCCATGTTTTAATCAAAATAAATAATAACCTATAGAGTTTTATTTTGTTTTCTTTTTATAAACAAATTCTTTTAAACATACACCATGAGTCCATGATGAATGTTGACATTCGCCGGTGTAAGTTAGAAATAATGATATTTGATGAATATATCGGACATACGCCAAGTAACTTGGTGAATGTTGACATTCACCGGTATATCTCGACTATCACCGGTTTTCGGACTTTCACGGTAACATATACATAACAACAAGCAATAGAAAAGCACACAAATCTTTACGAATTTATGTAGCTGTCAACAACATGGCCAGAGAATCATAATGTATTACAATATGACCACAGTAGAACATGGAAGACAACTAATTGTATGTTTAATCATTTGTGGAATCAACACGAATGTTGCTTCGAACAGTTCAATATAAGTTCATGGGAGAAGCTCAACAATCAAATTTCTAATATTCTACAACCTAGAACTGGAAACTAGGTACCATTGATTTCTTATTGTTAAACATGATTGCCAAATAGTATTTATATGTATTCAATTTATGCGCTTTACTAATTTCATTATTTGACAAGTTTCCGAAATTAGTAGAGTGAAGTTCATTTTAGTTGTGTTTGTATTGAGCGACGCTCAGGAGTTGTCCTTTAGCTATTAATTTTACGGTAATTTCAGGAAGCGTCATTGTCTTTTAAGACTTTCGCATTAAGTTTGTTTCAATGGAAACACATTACCTCCGCACACATACTTCATTAAATACTCTTTAATTAAACACCAATAAAAGTTTAAACTTCCCACGCTTTACAGAGAGTAAATTAATTTAAATTACATATGGCGGTAACTTGTTCATAAAGTTTAGGGACCTATTATAGATTTTCTCCGAGATGAAGTATTGAATAAATTATAAATAAGGCAGGCCAGAAAGTTCGGAAATTGGATATAACAGCCGAAACCATTAAAGTTTTAAAAAAGTACATTAAGGGACCCTGTACAAAAAAAACTCTTTGGGAAATCCGGAACAAACAGAGACAAAATCTATACCGAATAAAAAAAAACACGTTGCTTAGGTGCCTGAAGTTCATTAACAACATTCAGTACACGCGAATAATTTAAACAATCAGAAGAGAAACATTTCATTAATTATTACCATCAATGGAATGGACTATGGAGAAAAGCAAAGAAGGGAAAAGATGATGGAATAGAAGGAGCAAAAGCACTTATAATGTACTTTACAAGTCGACGAAATTTGCAACCGTTGAGCGCGGTGTTTGCAGCTCTTTTTCACTCTTTTTTCTACAACCCCCGTCACTTACCCAACCCTGTCTCGGGTCGACCCCTTATCCTTTAACGCTTAATATTCAGGTTATATTTTTGAAGCTTAAGGATGGCGAATCCTGAAACTTGAAAAATCGTTTGTTCTCGCTTGTTTTATGAAACGTCGTGGCTTTTATTATAAATCTTTCTTTCACATATTCAGGTATATTTTAGTGGTAAACGGTAGACGAACAATATGAATATAAAGTTGTAAGTACTCGGGAATATGATATTTATCGCGAAACGTGCGAATATTATATTTTCAAACCAAATATACTTATGATAATTTTTTGCCTCAATTGCGAAAGTTCGTGTAAATTTGTCATGTTAATTTTTTCTGGCTTTATATATCTTTCTGGGTATAATAATGGATCTTTAACGTTAATATTAGCATTTGTAGGCTGTATCGATGAGACAATAATCGTACATTATATATTATATTAGTACTGTTAACAAATTGGAAGAAATGGTGTTTATAAGTTGAGTGTTTTCAGACGATATGCTGCTGAGTTCTTCATTATTGTGCTATGCTATGGCTGAACTTCTTTAAATTGGGGGATAAATGTGTTTGTGGTGTATAGTCAACAAGTGTATTGTTGTTGTAAAGTTTTAAGTATTGGCACATAATTTTTACATAATTGATACATAATTCTTTATGCTAAATCGAAATCACTGATCCTGATGAAATGTGTAGAGCCTCTGCTATTTCGCGAATTTTTATTAGGAAAATATCATGTACTTTCTTAATTATAATCTAGAGTACACACTTTTGGCCATCCACAGGATTGTTCATCAAATACACTGGTTCGGGAACGTTTAAACTATAACACAGCCCAACACACATTTTGGTGCCTGTCCTTTTTTAACTGTTTGTATGTCATTTTTAGCTGTAGAATCCAAAACAACTATCAGATATAGTCCGTCAAATCTAGTTTTTGAGGTATGTTACATCTACCTCGTTTAGAAAAAAAATCATTATTTTTAATTCATATACATTTCTGGTTATAAGTACCAGTATATTCGACAAAGTCTCATCAAAACACAAATAATTAAAAGTAAGGTAGTTAATTCACAAAGTAGATATAAATATGCATTTATGGCTTATTACTAAAAAGAATCATGTATACGATTTTCTCGCTGCCGATTCCAACAGTAGTCGGCCATCATGTGAGTATCACATCTTCTTTGATGTCGTTCTTTCATCGTCTGAAGGTCCTATTGAAAGCTTTCACCCTGTTTTCACAGTACTCACCTAGGTTTTGTGGGAATTGATCTAAGTGGTTGTGGAGGTAGTGAAGTTTTATTCTCATGTTACAATCAAGTATATTAAATTTAGAAAGCAAGTATTCCACTGATTCTGTGTAATACGCTGCTTTATGATTGCCAAGAAAATTTTGTACTACTTGAACAAATGAATATCAGGTATTATATTTAATCTCGTTTATTGCAGTGGTAAGTGATTTTTTCTAAGCCGTCTTATCCGAGGGCCATCTTTATTCAGTTTTTCCATGCTAGGCTTAGGAAATTTACGTATTAAGTAGCCAAAGCAAAGTCGATATCGATTTAAGGCCTACACGAATTATTTTATAAGTCCCAACTTGATATGCAACGGTGGAAATATGATTTTCTCTCTCACAACGAAAGGTTCATTGATTACGTTTTCTTTTCCTGGACCGTGACGTTTCATAAGGGTCAATTTTTGTTAAGCCAGTTCTGATCTTTAGTTCTGTTGTGCCGAAAACAAAAAAAAAACAAGGATATTTTGTGTAAAGATACCATTATTTAATTATTTTTGCCTCTAACTAAAACGGAATGTCAATGATCCAATGATGTCAATGATTTCTGTCCAAATATTAATTGATTGGAATTGTTCTTGAAATGTTGATGCGAAGCAAGAGTGGCATGAGGATTTTCATCAGCCCATACATGTGTGTTGTGTAAATTGGTGAAACCATTTTTGGTAAACCTTGCTTCATCCGTGAAAAGAATAATGCTCATGAAGTTTACATTATTGTTTATTATTACAGTATTATTTACATTACTTTGCTGATGCAATACCCTGTTTGCAAACTGCATTCTACGAGGATAATCTTCAGGAATCAGTTCATGTATTTTTTGCAAATACTATGGATATAACAGCTGTTCACGAGGAACTTCATGTACTATTGTTTTCGAAGTATTAATCTGTGCTGATAATTTTCAAGTGTTCGTTGATGGATTGTCATCTACAGCATTTAAAATTTGTTCCTCTAATCGCGGTGTAACTACGGTTTTTCTCACACCAGCATCATTAGTATTTTTTCCAAACGTTCCTAAAGTTATAAAGAAAATCAATAATATATATTACATTATTAACTGGAATTACCCACCATTATCCCTTAGACGTCGATCAACTCGTTGAAATGTCTTCTGGTTTGGTAGAGCACGATTAGTAAATCTTTCGTTATATAATCTTCTGGCTTCTAAAGCATTGAAAGATGCAAGACCATACATCAGATGCATATCTGCATACTCAATAAACGTGTATTCCATACTTCACAATTCACAATTAAATTCACCACGAAATCAAAAACTCAGTAAATTAATATTGAATAAAGGGATCAATGTGTTAGCGATGTGAAAGTTGACAAGTTCTAAAATACCGGATATTTTATTTATTTCGTACCATAGTAACGTTTGCAACAACAATAGCTTTTTTGGTGCTGATAAATACTAAAACGCATATTTTTTACGAATATAGGTCGAACATTTTCTCGTAAACGGTTCATTTTATCGACAATAAACAAGAGAATTATATTTTTCAACCCTCGCTACGTCTTTTTAAAAAGCTTTATTTTAATTATTAAAAATTAAACATTTAAGTTAGTTTTAATATCGTTTATTAAAATAATAATCAAATTACATAAACCGTGGAGCGTGCGTTAGAATAAAATGAACAGTATTGGATTCTACGTGAAGCGTTATACTGAATAATAATGTATCTTGGATTTGGTTTTTAATACCTCGTCTGTTTATCGTAATACTAAGAATCAGTGGCGTGACGCTGCGTTGCATTTCCCACGTTAACGTTAATGCATAAGGACGGTTCTACAAGACTACTTTTTTTTAATCTAAGGCCCAACCTATCCAGTTTTATTCTTTTGAAGTCTTTATAATACAGAGTGTTAAAAATTTAAACATTCAGTTGTAAAGATTAGCCCTCCCTTGGTAAACTAAAAACGCTAAATATGTTTCAAGGACACTATTTTAGGAGGTTCTTACTAGTGTCCATCACATTAAATTTTTATTAAATTATATTAATTACTTTAAAAAAAAATTCAAGGAAACCCGATTTTCTGCGGCGTCCTTCAGGGACATATATCTCCGTAGGAAAAAAATATAGGAACTTGTCGTCTTATTTTATCATGTTCTCTCTGCGTCCGAGAGATTTTCCGCATTTTTCCGTACAGCCTGTGTACCCATCTAGCAATTCTTAATTTAATTGGTTCCAGAGAAAAAATGGGCATAGTTTAAGTGCTCTGACGCAGGAAACATGCAAGGACATGTTTAGACATGTCCACTCAATGTGCGACAGAACAATATTTTTAATAGTATCTTTCGTATATAAAAATAATTTGAAATTTTGTAAAATTTAATGCATTTTTTGAAAAAAACTATTTAAGAAAATATCTCAAAATTCAAACCTGATGGAGCAAATTTTAAATCAGATTCAGAATCGGCATTACAAAATACATAAACTGCACGTATTTGTGTATAAGAAAACCAAACTGCGTTGATCAATATTACTTAAGTGGAGTGAGTTCTCACCCCAGGTTGATCTTTTTCGTCTGTATTTTTTCCCGTTTTATCCTGTTTGCATCTCGTTACATTGTTCTTTGTACTTTTAGGTACTTGTTAAATCAGAAAATAGTCGAATTCAGTTAACGGTTTTTCAGATTTATTTGAAACTAGTAGTGATGCGCTGACGGGGTGAGAATTCACCCCACGGGGTTTAGGTGCGATACACATATCGGATACTGTTTCGTCAAGTTTTTCAGATATTCCTTATTGTGGTTTCTTTATAGGATGACTAAGTACCAGATTACCTCATTTGGATTTTTCCGTGTGAGGTAATTAGCATAATTGGTTCATAGAAAGTCCATATTCAGTCTTATCTGCAATTTGCAATTTCCTGAAAATTTGTAAAGAAATAATCCAAGTACTACGCTAATTACCTAGGAATCATTATGAATGCAGTAATTACCCCATTAGGATTATACATATTTGCAGAATTGTGCGGATGTGATTAGAAATTCCATGAAGCCGTTTTGAAAAGCGATATTTTACAAAAGTATTTTGCGTTAGGGTGCGCTATTCATTACGGAATGTGATAATTATCCCATTAGGCTTACGAAAGTTGGGGAAAATATTTTGAGACTTCTTGAAGGGATATAAATACACGAAAGTTCTCTACTGGATTCTGTACTTATTCCTGAATTGTCAGTGTAAAGAGTGTGCAAAATGTGTATCAACTGCGTGTGAATGATGGCTAACAAAGTTTCATCTCAAACCCGAAGGATTGCTGAAATGGCTCGAGCTCTTCATGAGTCCGGTGAGTAAATATACCTCTCATGGGTTCTATGTAATATTGGCGAAAATATTCTAATGTTTCGTATATTCTTCATTATTTATTGATGAGGAATTCGAGAACTGTTTTGGTCCCGATTTGTATTCGGAGGAGCTAGATGAATCTTCAGAAACTGAAGATAACTTAGAAGAGATTATAGAAGACGATGACGAGATTGCGGTTGAGTCCGAAGTTTTCAAGTTATTTATTTCTGCTGATATGGTGAATGAAATAGCAAACTTTACAAATTAACGAGGGGCTTAGGAAACTGAAAATCGTTATGACGGAGTAGATGATATGATTTGGAAGGATGTCGATGAAACTGAAATATATGCCTTTATTGGTTTGTTGCTATGTGCTGGAGCACTAAAGGCTAATCGGGAGCCCATTCGGATGCTGCGGCAAGATGACCCCTGTTTTCATCGTCCAATTTTTTCGGCATCAATGCCCCAACGCAGATTTTCGCAGATTTCCAGTTCGATGAGATTTGACGATAAAGACACAAGGCTAACGAGAAGGGCAACGGACAAATTAGCACCTATACGAGATGTAGCTGAGATTTTCATTAAAAACTGTTCAATGTATTTCAACCCAACATCACACTTGACAGTAGACGAACAACTGACGCCGTTTCGTTTCAGGGTCTACATGAAGAGTAAATCTGCCAAGTACGGCATAAAAATTTGGATTCTCGCTAACGCAGAGACTTCCTACTGCAAAAATTTGCAAATCTATTTGGGAAAGGTGGAAAATGTCCCAGAACGGAACCAGGGCAAGAGGGTAGTACTAGATTTAGTTTCGTGTTTGGGGACAACTTTTTACTTCCTTGGAGTTGGCTGAAGAGTTACTAGACCGAGAACTTACAGTGTGTGGAAAACTAAAGAAAAATAAAGCTTTCATATCTTCAGAATTCTTGCCACAACGACCACGTCCCGTACATTCCTCTATTTCTGCATATCAACCAGAGGTGACAATGGTATCGTATGTTCCAAAGAAAAAAAGAAGCGTAATTTTACTTTCATCTGAACATCACGATGGTATCGTTTCGGTAGAAGAACACAAGAAACCGGATATCATATCACACTATAATACTACCAAGGGTGCGGTTGATACACTAGATAAGATGGTGGAAGAATACAGCTGTAACAGACAATCCAAACGATGGCCAGCCGTCCTCTTTATGAATTTTATCGACATTGCTGCAGTGAACGCTTTTGTTTATGGAAACATCTGCACCCAGATTGGAAATCAGGCTGCCGCTACAAAAGACGATTATTCCTTTTGGAATTGGGGAAAGAACTAGTAGAACCCCGTATGAGGAGGAGGATTGGCAACGCTGCCATACGCTCCAGGCTAACTAGAAAGACAGTTCAAGAGATAAACGCAATATTAGACGACACCAGCCAGCAACCCAACGCAAATCAAGAGAAACCAGTACAACCGGCGTGCGAAACATGAAAACGAGGTCGCTGTCATGTATGTTCTAGGTCAAAAGACAATAAAGTGCAATCAAAATGGACCTTGAGTAAAAATTTTGTATGTCCAGAACACAGTAAAACAACGAAAATATGTAAAAAATGTTAAATTTGATTATACAGAATGTACCCAATTA
The DNA here is from genome assembly GCA_935421215.2 of Melolontha melolontha. NCBI lineage: Eukaryota > Metazoa > Arthropoda > Insecta > Coleoptera > Scarabaeidae > Melolontha > Melolontha melolontha. The sequence goes on along the minus strand of OW285240.1, from coordinate 23,272,695 downwards.
CATTTTAGCAATAGACTTTTTTAAAATTCTTGTTTTATTAAATTGCCCAAATAACCCAAACAGCACTCAAATATGACCAACAAATAATAATTTGTTTATAGGTTCCTTCCTACGAAAATTTAGAGTGTGAAAATTAAGAAAAAAGTTGGGGTGAGCATTCACCCCACGCGGTATCAGGAGTTTTGAAAATCACCCGGGGCCACGAATATACGTTCAATCTAAAATAAGAAATATTTAACCAAAAGTCTTAGTGAGTAGTAAGCATTCATGTACTGTATGTATCTGTCGGAAAAATTCGGCAAAAGTTCTTTGTATATACCAGGAATTTGGAATTACGGAAGAATTCAGAAATGACATTAACATAAATTAGGAATAAAATTTCCTTGATTAGAAAACTCTGTGCTACTCCATAAGTTATTTACAAATAATTTGATTTAACACTGTTTGTAGAACAGTTTTAAATCAAATTATGAAAGATGCAGGAAATATATTTCTTAAAGTGTAGGAAAGAAGTCGTTTAAATAAATCTCCACCTCATATTAATTTGCACAAGCCTTGCTACCAAAATGCACTAGCTTATTCTATAGAAAGCCGTGCCTAAATCAGTGCAAATTCAGATAACTTCTCAAAAATTGTTGAAAATCTTTCAAATCAAAGGTAATAATGCTTAGTAGGGTGTACAGACTTAGGAGATCGTGGGTGCCTGTTCTGTCGACATTCTGAAAGACTGGCAGAATATAGGAATCTCCATTGCGAAGGGAATATTGTGATGAGCGCTCGACTAAATATAATATTGAATGTCAGCGAGAAGGAATTAAGAAACTTTTTAAATATGAAATTATTTTCATTTGATTAATTATCAAATTTTTATTATATATCCCATACAGGATCTTTTGTAGAGAAATAAACTATCGTTATTATAATTGAAGCAATACAATATATCACTCTAACACTATTCTTTTTTAAATGTCTCTTTTAATTTTAGGCTCACTGTGATGCGCATGATGCTGATGTGGTAAGCTTTAAAAATGCTACTACAAATGTTGCTATCTATTAAAAAGTTCATGTAACGGAAATATATGGTGAAATTAAACCTCTAAACAAGGAGGTGCTTGTGTATTAACAGAAAAATTGGATGCGGAATACCTTAAAGTAGTATAATACTCTTAAAAAATCGTTTTGATTCCTTATTAGGACTACCTGGCTATCATTACTAAAATTTGCTGAGGTACCCCTAAAATAAAAAATAAGGAATTCTATCGGTCAATAAGTTTACTAACCCAAATTTCTAAGCTACATCTTATTAGAGTTTATTTGTTTGGTTTTAGAAAATATCACTCGCCCACTTAACAGCGTTATCGTGCTGTAAATAATTAGTACAGCACTTGAATCCAAATCTTACAGTCCAGCAGTATGTACAGATGTTTAACAAGGATTTGACCAAGTTTAGCATACTGTCTCTTTACACGTAGATCAATTCACTCCATTCAAGTGATTACTACCTCCTCTTAGAACCTTATTTATCTAGTCGTTACTTTCGGATTACATGCCGAACAATATTCCGGCATCTATCCAATAAACTCTGGAGTGGTACCAGAACCAGGCAATGTAGGCATACTTACTTGCACTGGTACGTCTGCTGATGACCAAGTCATTCTCTTTAACCGATTCACAGTTGGCTTTTAATAATTTACAGATCCATCTGTTCCGTCTATTAACTTGGCGTAAAATTTAAGGAAGCGAAAAATACGCAAATAAATATCACTTTAAATTGAACGAAATGCTCATCATTTTACCTGAACAATATAGCAATTCTAGCAAAATCTAGATGGGAAGAAATTTACATGAAAACAACGCTCTCTGAAGAAAGGAAACGAACTCGATATTCGACTTAGGTAAATGTTCTGGATGGGACAGTTGGTAAAAAGTTGGCTTCATCTCGCTGGGTGGATTCCCTTCACACCAGTTTTGATATTCAATTAATTAATTATTATTATTATTATTATTATTATGGTATTATTTGGCCTCAATATTAAGGAAGTCAATTATTTCCTGGTTTTACATCATAATTTATCATGAGCGCTGCGTTGTACGCTATTCTCGATATTAGAGGACTTACATTTTCAATTAAAATTTTAGCAGAGACAATCTATAGAATTCTCATAGTATTGGAGATTTAGGCGTACTGTATGATAGATAGTTAGAAGTTGGAACACTAGGGTTCATTCTGAGAAGCTGTATACATTATAATGATACTAATGTAATAAAACGTCTATTCTATGCGTTTATGCGAAGTAGACTTGAGTATGCACTTATAGTTTGAAGCTAGATATACTTAAGCCAGAAACTGCAGATGAAAAGTATTCAGTGGAAAATTTTGAAATTTTCGAGTCTCAAAAAGAATAAAGTTTATTCTGCTAGGCGCAGTGATTTCGATACACTTCTGTTGGAATATATCATTGCAATTATGTATTGGAATAATAGTGTGGCGAGCACTAACTTCTTTCGAAACTTGACGAATAATCAAATTATCAATTGTTGTTTGGATAGATTACAACATTATTCCGAGATTTGTTTTAATTCCAAACAAATGTGATGGTGAGAAGTCCTACCAGATGGGCACAAATGCTGATGAAGATCTCAGAGATGTATTTTCCTCAGCCATGTGCAGTTGTTTAAAGATAACCGTAGTGCTATTATTTATGATTCTGTTGCATATATATATATATATATATATATATATATATATATATATATAAATATATTTTCGTGACCTTGGTATGATATGGTAAATTAAATCAGTTGGCGATTAAAGGTCTGTTTTACTTCAAAGTACATATATTTAAAAAACCCTACATGTTTCGGCAATGATGCCTTTATCAAGGATAAAAAAAATATATAAATGACAGAATACAAATGTCAAAATATTTATATATATATATATATATATATATATATGTTTTAACTAGATTCCGGGGTTTCTTCCGCGTTTCCACTGTTTGGTCTTCGTAGTAAAGACCGGTGCTGGTTTCTGGACGACGTTTCGGGAAAATCATATTTGCCATCTTCAGGTCTGCGATCACTGTCTGCTTCTGCTTCTGGTTACTCGTAAAGACAGTTTTACGAGTAACCAGAAGCAGGAGCAGACAGTTATCGCAGACCTGAAGATGGCAAATGCGATTTTGCCGAAACGTTGTCCAGAAACCAGCACCGGAACAGTGGAAACGCGGAAGAAAACCCGAAATCCAGTTAAAACGTATACTACTACCCGCAGAAACCTAAAAGAAAAAAAAATATATATATATATATATATATATATATATATATATATATTTGTGGTAGGTCAAGCCTACACATAAGAATGCCTTAGTATGTAAGATACAGATCGTTAACGTTTATATGTAAATATTAGAAAATAAGAAAATTCTGGAACTGAATTCTTCATCTATCATATCAATAAAGTTGATTTCGCGTTTTTAATTGTTCAAAATTAATTCTCATATTTATTTATTTTTATCTTTTCATTTGCCTTAGTCATTTTATTTCAAAATCTTGTATTTCCGAAGATATTTCAACTTAATTGATCAATAATAAATGACACGAATTATTTTAGGGAAAACTGTACTTATTTGAAATAACTACAGCGGGAAATATCCCAACCATAAATTAGCATAATATAAAATTATTAACATTCACATGACAATTATTTATTTACTAAAATAAAATATGTAATTTTTATTAAACATATATATAATTTGAGTGATTAAATTATCATTTTCATTAAAATTAAGCAGCGAGATTATATTAATACATACAAATTAGACGCATAAGAAGCTAGCATTCGGAATAAACGAGAGTTAGCGTCACTAGGTAAAAAAACTCCATAAAACACATCGACGTATTTAAGTGCCTCTCTGGAAATAAAAAGAAAAATCAGTAAATAAATTAGAAAACCTATACTACCAACCTAGAAAAACATTACCTGTTAATCCAGCTCCTTCTTGACGCATTTTGCGTGTCCAGACTTCAACCAGTGCGGCATAAACCGAAAATTCCATTTCACCGGGAATATCATGCAGCTAGATAGAAGCTAATCGGTGACGCCGTCCGAGTACCCGCCTAAACCTGAATCCTGCCTTTTCGGATGCACAGAAGACTCCAGACTAACCCATTCCCGTCTATTTCTACATAAGTATTATTTCAATCTCCTACAAATTTTGAAAATGTTGAATTAATTCATTTCACAAAATAAAACCTCTATCAAAAATTTTTTAGAATAGATATACCTTATGGGTACATTTAGTATTAGAATTATTTAATTTAAAGCTAGAAGAATACAGTTCCCTGTTTTACAATTGTTAAATTTTAATGGAAGCATTTATGTATTTTAGTTTAATTAAATTCACTTTCATTTATTCTATGTGCTTAACCTAGAATTTATTTCATGTTGATATTATCACGTAACATGATTCATTTTGATTTATCCTAATTTTATTATATCTATCACTTACCTGTTAATTAACACTTCCATTAAAGCCTTTACATTATTCCTTACTCACTCGTTTCATTTAGCAGAATTTGAATGAAAAAATACCATTATTCATTGTGTTGTTCACCATTTAATTTTGTACGTATTCTTATTGAAGCACCGAACCTACATTTTGAGTGTATTTATCCATGCACAACAAAAAGAGTCTAATTGTTCTTATTAGCCGGACATTTAACACAAATTTAAGTCCACCAGAAAATAAACAATAAGAAGTTATTCACATGTAAAGCTGTTGAGGTTAAGTATACTTCGTTTTTAAACGAATATTTATCATTTGAATTATACGCATGTAACAGATAAAATATTTTAAACCACTCCATCTATATGTAATATTAGAAACCATATTTAAATAGATATTTATAATTCATTTTAAATATTACCTTACCAGCTTCACTATATTTTACAATTTGGCTTTGTATTTACTTAAAGCCCTTAAGATTTGTTACAATATATATATATGTATATATATATATATATATATAATAATTAATAAGTAATATATATAATCGCCTACTGATTAGGTTTACCACATATATATATATATATATATATATATATATATATATATATATATATATATATATATATATATATATAGTAGATTTAGATAGTTGGTGATTTAACGACTATTTTACTTTAATATGTATATATTTAAAATAATCTTTTACATATTTCGGCAATTACTGCCTTTTTCAAAAAAATTTAAATTATAGATTTCTAATGCCAAATTCTGTTTAATGGTCAAACGATATTCTTCTAAATAAAAATGTTTTTCATTATTAATAAATAATTAGTACAGAAAGCTTGGATTGGAAATTATTCCTCGGTAAAAAATACAAAAGCAGAACGTTGATGCGGACACAATTTACGAAATAGTAGCATCTCTCGTTAAAGTAACTAGATTATGAGAATGGCAAAATTCAATTCAATATCCTGTATCCATTCAGATAATTGATGAGCGTCTCCATGATTGCAGAGAATTAACCGTTCCAGAAATACGTAGATTTCACTGCAATAATCCCTTTCGGGCGATTACACCACATGGTTTACCATTTTCGGTGTGACAATCGAAAAAGCTAGTGGATAGACCACCCGCTTTTCACCCGCTCCACACGAGCGACAAATTGATACCGCCGCAGCGGTAGCGACCCTCTCTGTGTTCTCCGTCTTCTCATTGGTGTCGGCCAATCGCTGAAGTAATGACACAGCCGTAAATTACGGTTCGAGTAGTAAGGGAGAGACAAGGGGCCCCCATAGAGAATACGTCCTGTCAAACAACTCGTAATAACGAAATTGCTCGAGTGGCAGGTGCAGTATAGTTAAGAAACGACCTCCGTACCATCCGCCCTGTTTCATTTGTACGTCTTGTTAATTTAATGATGATGCTACAATTGGAATTAGGACAAGGGCATTTTAGTTTTGGGGAAATTCGATAGATAATATACGAAGGAGAAATGGGGAATGTGCGATAATTAAGAAAATTTCATCTAAGATGTCTGCGAAATTGATATTTCTTTATGCAAATCTGGACTGTTATGAAGGCGTGGTATGTAGAAATTCAACTATATGTTAATACCGTATGTTTAATACCATAATAAGGTTATAATATTATTATAGTTGACTTAATAAAATTAAGTGAATTATAATGAATTACGAACAACAACTTTGCATTAATAAATCAAGAATCACCATTATTAAAATTCCTTAAAATATAGCATATCGATTCGTAACACATCAAGCGTATACATATCATACGAGCATGCATAAACATATCTGAATCTGTACACATAGACACACAACACGTATTTAAAAAAGATCACTGCGTACGGTAAGTATATTGAAAAACTTTTAAAAAATATTTGGAAAAGTAGGTTAGCGGTTGATAGAACTTCACTATTTTTGTACATTTTAAAACCTGATTTTCTTTAAATTATTTGAACTTAACGTTCATTTTTCTAATAATTAGTTTGTTTAATAAATTCCAAGAAGTCTGTAATCTGACAGAATGCAATATGCTTCAGCATGAATAAAGTAAGTAATGACATTAACTAATATTGTTTGTTGTTTATTTGATATTGTAAACAACGTTACACTTATTAAGGTGTTTTAAAAATTATCCGGATATGAAGTAAAACTCATGTTTACACAATTTCCAATTGTTTCATCTTACTATGACACATGACATGTTCTGTTACAGTGTAGCTTCATCAGAGGTTAAACTATTACTATCATAACTAAAACTAACATTCCTATAGTTATTTCTACACCTGAATGAGAGACTATAGCTTTCCTATTACATTAGTACAAATTCCTTAAATAAATAGTCTGTTATTATTAATGGAAATTACACATAACATAGTTAATAGCATAGTTAATTATTATAGAAACCAATTCAATAATGGTGAGTGTTAGATATTATCGTGGGCGGTGTATACCCGTAGCGATTTCGCTATCTTATCGAACATGCAAAGGGAATACGAGTTCGCGGGAGGAATTCGGACACTACTGTTGAAAACCTGGGCTAAACTATTTGTATTTTTGTTTGTTTGCCACTGCGTGGTTATTTGTATAGAGTAAATTTACACCGAATTAGGTGGTTTATCTGTCGGTCTACAGTGTTTGTTGAACCTTAATTATATGATTGGATTGGCGTTGTCGTCTATGCCGCAAGTTTATTGTGCCCTCATCCATCTGTAGTGTTCTTGATTCTGATTTTTGCTACCGGGTTTTTCGGCTTTTATATGAAATATTTACAAATATTATCAAATTAGTATGTTATTGCGAAGTAAATGTGAATGTAAACATTGCTGTATACAAATTACAACCAAAGATACTTGAACCCAAGTCCATGGTTTGCCGGACCGTTGCTTTACCAATTAAGCCATGATAGACCTTGGTTCAAGTGGTGTTGTAATTTGTAGACAGCAATGTTTACATTCACATTTACTTCGCAATTACATACTAATTTGATAATATTTGTAAATATTTCATATAAAAGCAGAAAAACTGAAAGAATTTATCAAATGATATATTAAATGAATGGCTAAGAAAGTATCTAAACATAAATATATATATATATATATATATATATATATATATATATATTAAAAATAATAGATTTTTATTGGTTTTAGCGACCTTTTATTGAATTTTGATGTTTGTTTACGACGTTTCGACTTTTATCAATTCAGCCTTTTTCAAGCATCTGGAAACAAGAATTTTAAATTTTAAATTATATTAAGAAATGAATTACGAATTAGGTTAGCATTTTACGTTGAAAATTGAATAACGTTAAATTAAAATAGCCTAGAATGGTAGGGGGACATTAAAGTGATTAATATCTGTATGAATAAATTGGAGACTTAACAATTATTAACAATTTTAAGTTTAAAATAAAATAAAAAAGAAAAACAAAATTCTTTAAACACGAAATATATATATATATATATATATATATAATATTTTCGTGACCTTGGTATGATATGGTAAACTTAATAAGTCGGCGATTAAAGGTCTGGTTTATTACTTCAAAGTATATATAGCAACTCAATTATTTGACATTTATATTCTGTCACTTATATTTTTTATATCCTTGACAAAGGCATCATTGCCGAAACATGTAGGGTTGTTTTAAATATATATACTTTGAAGTAATAAACCAGACCTTTAATCGCCGACTTATTAAGTTTACTATATATATATATATATATATATATATATATATATATATATATATATATAAGTGTTTAGATAATTTCTTAGCCGTTTATTAAATATAACAATTGATAAATTATTGGAGTTTTTCGGCTTTTATATGAAATATTTACAAATATTAAATTAGAATGTATGTAATTGCAGAGTTAGTGGGGATGCAAACATTGCTGTCTACAAATTACAAAGTAAATCATACGAAATTTTTAATTGAAAAATATTGTCTATTTGCTATCAAAACTGACGTGAGCTTTCAAAACTCACTTCTACTTTCAACTTGACATCTACATTTAATAACTGACATCTGATTCATTAACACTGTTACTTTATAATGCACATCTAAATCGCTATTGTGGCTAAGTGGTAAAAGCGGCAGTCCGGCAAACTATAGACTTGGGTTCGAATCCCAACGTAGACAATATTTTTCAATTAAAAATTTCGTATGATTTGCTTTGTAATTTGTAGACAGAAATGTTTACATCCCCACTTACTCTGCAATTACATACATTCTAATTTAATATTTGTAAATATTTCATATAAGAGTCGAAAAACTCCAATAATTTATCAATTGTTATATATATTGGCATATCTAAATAAAACAAAACTTTTTGTATTAGCAGGTAAACTGGTTTCGGACATGTGTGTTTGACATATAGGGTATGGGGACATATTTATAAGTATTTTAGGGGTTTCTGTTCTTGGTTTTTTGTGGTACTTGTTTTATTTATATTGTAGTGTCGATATAATTTTCGTTTTATGATTCTGTTAATGAATAGTAATGAATGGCAGACGTATACATCGACCAAACAACACAATTTCTACAAGAATGTTTAAATGAACACACATTTTCAAACAATAGTATAGCTCTTAAAAAACATCAAACAAATAAAACATATTTTCAATTTCGATAAAACCGCATTAATTACATCTGGAAAAAAACAACAAACCAAGAAATATATTAAAAGGCTTCCACACACAAAAAATAAAAATTCAGTTTATGACCTAACAGATTTAAATAACTTGTCAGCATTTTTTCTTGCTTAATATTAATCTCTTTTCATTGTTGTTCTTTATTGATTATCTGTGTCTTTTGAAAATCGAAATGGTGATTGCCCTGCAGTTTGTGTGTAAATAAAGCAGTTCTGTCTGTCTTGGGGTACTTATAAGCTTGTATTCTTTTGTATAAATATTGTTTAGTCTGACCTATGTCGATAACTGTCGCGGTCGCGACATGATATTTTATAGATGATATGTGTTTTTCGATTTTTTATGCTATTTCAGGTTTTAGTTTTGAGAGTAGATGTTTATTTGTTTTGCTAAGTTTATATGTTGTAGCTATATCATATTTTTTTAAGTATAATTTATTTTTTCTCATAATTGTGGAACCTAAAATAAAAAGATCGAGAAACACATATCATCTATAAAATACTATGTCGCGACTGCGATAGTTGCGAAAACTTATTCGTAAGAATTGTTTGAGAAGCGATAGAAATGGAAAAAAGACCAAACAGTGTTAACAAACGCGACGACAGTCAGCACCTGCGACATACATGGAAACTCGTTCTAGCTCGCCTATATATCAACACAGAACCTAAATACGACACACCGCTATGTCAACCGGATCCTCCACAGAACATATTAAGATCCGGACAAATCACACGAAGCCGTTGGCGCGCGACAATAACAAGGCTACACCCCCTCCAACGTAGCAGTATATAAGCAAAGGCAGCTCACCACAACGGCATTCGACCGCCAACTCTAACCAGCGTAAGACTAACTCCAGAAGATAACGAGCGCAATCTCGTTGAAACGTCGAGACAATGATTTCTTTTTAGGACATACCTCACATGCGTAGAAGAACCCGAGGAACAACGAATTCATGTATATATTTATATATACATAAATATATATATATATATATATATATATATATATATATATACCGCCTGATTCTGAGCAAACGCAGCGGCCTGAATGTACGAATATTTCTCCCGCTCCGAATAAAAATCCCCTGAACGCGTTAAGCCAATCACAAAACAGTCTGTTGCTAAACCCCCTCCTCGCGCCAACTTAATTGGCGCTTGCTATATGTATGACATCGATGTTAAACCAATCACAAAACAGTCTGTTGCTAAACCCCCTCCTCACGCCAACTTAATTGGCGCTTGCTATATGTATGACATGGATGTTGACGCGCCTACAGCATTCAGGGGAATTGTATTCGAAGCGGGAGAAATATTCGTACATTCGGATCATTGCGTTTACTCAGAATTAGGCTGTATATAAATATAATATTTTCGTTACATTGGTATGATATGGTAAACTTAATAAGTGGGCGATTAAAGGTCTGGTTTATTACTTCAAAGTATATATATTTAAAACAACCCTACATGTTTCGGCAATGATGCCTTTGTCAAGGATATAGAAAATATAAATATAAATATAAATTTATATTTTTTATATCCTTGACAAAGGCATCATTGCCGAAACATGTAGGGTTGTTTTAAATATATATACTTTGAAGTAATAAACCAGACCTTTAATCGCCGACTTATTAAGTTTACCATATATATATGTATATATATATATATAATAACTTCGTGACCTTGGTATGATATGGTAAACCTAATCAGTAGGCGATTAAAGGTCTGTATATTACTTCAAAATATATGTATTTAAAAAACTCTACATGTTTCGGCTGTATACGCCTTTTTCAAGAGAATACAAAATATGAATGACAGGATATAAATGTCAAATGACTTGACATTTATATCCTGTCATTCATATTTTGTATTCTCTTGAAAAAGGCGTATACAGCCGAAACATGTAGAGTTTTTTAAATACATATATTTTGAAGTAATATACAGACCTTTAATCGTCTACTGATTAGGTTTACTGTATATATATATATATATATATATATATATATATATATATATATATATATATATATATATATATAATTATCCTACTCCTGGCGAGTTCAGAAGATATTAGTGCAAAAGTTAATATATTTTCTGGTCATTCCTCTCTAAGTACAATATTCAATGCATAATTTAATTTAAATTTATATAAATAAATAATAATAACTTGCTCAAGTAGATTATTAGTAACACTTGGAATTCTACTTAGGGTACAGTATAGAAGTTTCAATTTAATTATTCGATATCTTCATAATTCACAGATACACCCCAATACACATTTAGAAACAGCGAATTTTAACAATGGCAGGTACATGATCAACTGGTGGTTTCATAAGACTAAATCGAATTCCCTTTTTTATTTGCCAATATTTCATTATACATCGTTAAGAGCTGTTTCTGTCGACAAAACGAAACTTCAATGACCGTTTAATATATTTATAATAGAGTAAAGGCCTCTTGTTATGCCACTGTTCCCTTTCAATTGAAAAAATCTTTTATTTGCCGATTAAATGAAAGAAGAAAGTAAGTGATGAATCTCAGCATAATCGGAATATATGTCATAAATAAAAAGAATTTCTGTTGGACTGAAAATGTGAACTTTAGTAGGAACCATTTTTCATTCAGGCAGCAAAAATGTGATCATTCTTCGAACTATGCGAAATTCAATACTATTAAATTCCTTTTTAGTTTAGCCTGCCTTTGTTCTTTTTACAGATGTTTCAATATTTCTAATAAACAAAGGAAAAACTTATATTTATAAGATACAAAAATTCATTTTTTCACGCTGTATTTACTTACGTAGTTTCTCTTGTGAAAAAAAAAACTAGAGCTCTACTGAACAATATTTTCGCTAACCGCCAGGAACAAGGGTTGAAACAGACGGAACAAAAGAAAATACAAAACTGGGTGGTAGATATTTCTAAAATGTGGCGTTAGCCATTGCTAGTTTTGTCTCTCTTTAACCAAGAGGATGGAGTGAAATAACAGTTGCGCTTTGTAAAATAGGTCTCGAAGTTCTTGACGAATGAACAACTAATGTCACAGACATTGGATGCGTGTCGTATTTCGAAGACAAACTTTGGCTATAAAGTAAGCGACCGCTGATAACTTTTTAATGAAAATGAATCGACATTCATGCATTTCCCTGCCTCGTGTACTTTTGTGTGTGCGTTTGTTTTACAAGAACAGATGGCGAGGAAAATAAAATTTGACCAGAAAAATGTCCACAGAGATTGATACTGATATTTTTTTAGTTTTATTGTTTCGAAAGCACGCGTGATTTAAAAGTTAGAAAATAATATAATTTAATAGTTAATGTGAAACGATTGACTGAAATTTATCACAAAAAAAATACAAATATATACAGAATGTCCTTCGAGTAATTAAAAGAAGTGACTTTTGGTAGCGCTAAAAGTGTAGTAATCAACAACTAATTTAAGCATCTTCATATTTTATCCCAGTAAAAATGTTCAAAGGTTCCGAATTTCAAAACTCGGCTGCTTCAAACGTTATAGTTAATACAATTAGATTAGAGAAGTTAAACATGATTCCTTATTTCCTTATACGAGGGACGAGCTGAAATTATTGAGAATAAAAACACGGTTAATATTTTCTAGGATTTTATTTTAAATATGCTCAAAGTATTTCTCTTCAGCAATGATACACTTGACTATTCTTTCTTTCTACTGTTTAGAAGCTCCAAATAAATCTTCTTTTGGATTACCTTCAAAATAAGCGTGAACTGTTGTATAAATCTCTTCTTCAGACGATAACCTTCTACCCCGTAAATTATTTAAGCTAAAAAAATAGCCAAAAGTCACACTGTATAAATTTCCACCAGGCACTAACAAAGCATCATTTGATATTTTAAAGGAAAAAATTAATAACTTAAAGAATTAAAAGATATTGACATACGTTAATGTACGTATAACGCTTTTGTTTCATTATGGAACAGACATGTAAATAATTTACATATCTGTAACTGTATACTTGGACAATACCTCGTATTTTCAGAATTTACTTCTGCTTAAGACATATGTTTCTGCCATCTATGGGCGTCGTCAGTTAAGCTAGTGAAGCAATGTATACAAATGATACAAATCTTTATAAATAGATCTGTATCTGTATATTACACTAAGCCGAAATCACTTACTAGATAAAGCAAATTTCATCCTATAAGGTGGCACTTATTTAATAAGTGACATCTGACGGACGAAAGAGACTTTGCCGAAAAAAGCGATCTTTCGTTTGACAAGCTATGCTGATACGGAAAACAAAACAATACGGGTAGTCCATCAAAAACGAGCCAGATAGCGGTAAATATACAAAAAAGGTTTTAAATATATCTATACGTTAATGCACGTATAACGCTTTTGTTTCATTATGAAACAGACATGTAAATAATTTACATATCTGTAACTGTATACTTGGACAATACCTCGTATTTTCAGCATTTACTTCTGCTTAAGACATGATGCAGTGGATTTTTCCCTGCAGAAGAAACTAAAGAAGATAGGAAAATTATTGTATTTATTTGTAAAATTTTATTCCAGGGAAATGACTTTTAAAATTAAAAATTTTTATAATAATTTATTGTAATATGTATTTTGTCCATGTCTGTATATTGCACGAGCCTATTTAGATGTTCGAAGTCCGCGCCAAGTTGGAAGTCATAATAAGACAGATATATATATTATTATTATGTTGATTTATTTATGTTAGGTAGGGATGTCTTGCTGTTTCCTGTGGGCTTCATCATGTTAGAGATTTGATAGTCCTTTTACAGATAGGAGGTCTTTTTTTGTTTTAATATTGAACAGAACTTAATTTTGTTTAATATGGTTTGGATAACTTTGTTTGGTATTTTTGAAGTGCTTTGATGTGATTAAAATTCAATTACGGGTTATTACAAGTCTTTAAAACTTGTAATTTGAATAAATTGACCTATCTTGAATCTCTGATAATAGTTTTTGTGTAACGTGACGTATACAAAACTAAATGTATGTATTTTTAATATTATATTTATATAGATATATTTGTAGTAATAATTTTATTGAAATTGAAGCTTCGTAAATTTATAAATTTAATTTGTAATATTTTTTGTAATCATTTGAAATATTAACAAAACGTATTAGACTGTTTTTTTTTAATATAGTTTTTGTTCAATTAAGTTATCGTAGTATATTAGGAAAGGGGGAAAATTTATTTGTTACAAGCTTGACTTGCGCTTGTTTAAATTTTGGTTGCGTGCGAAAAATAGTGAAAGTTCTATTTTATGTTAATGAGAATGTACTTAATTTGTATTTAGAATATTTGGTCAATTAAAATAAAAATATTGATATTTAGAAATGTCTAATGGATTTATGTATCGCGCTATTATGTCTGCGCGTGGTAGGGTCGCAGTAGACCTAGGTTGGCTGACAAATTTCATTCATAATACGTTAAGTGTCCCAACTGCTATATCTTTAAACTGTGTCAAAGGTAACTCTATATTGTTCGATACAGATTATTTTATATAAATCGTAATTAATATTTAATTTACTGGTCAATTTAACTTTCGTTTCAGTATATTTTGTGTTAATTTTTAATTACTTATTTACCGCTCCTCGTATATATATATATATATATATATATATATATATTATTTTTATTCAATTACTTTTAAATATATCAAGTTCAATTTATTTCTTATGTATATAATCATCATACATCCTTATAGCCCCGAAAGCAAGCGGACTAATCAGAAATGGCGAACAACCCCGCCCTCGACTTCTGAATTTGAGAATGTTCTGTTGCCCTACGATTTAAAATAATTACTTCAGACAAAAAAATGTTCATAAGTTTTGTACATGTGTGTGTGTGTGTTTTTGAATATTTATATGTTTATGCAACGTATCTTATGGCAACTTTTTTTTATTTTATTTTAACTTGACTCGTGTCTCTCTGCGTTATGCAGGAGCCCATACCTTTCGCGCCGTCAAAAAAGCTTTTCTTGGTATCTACGTATATTTCTCCCATATGACTGACTGTTTTCTGTTTAGATCAGTAGATATAAAAGGGCCCCATTCGACGGGTTTTAATGGGTAAATTGGTGTTACATTTTAATGTCTTTTGGTTAAGCTTGAGATAACCCTTACACAACAATCCTCGTAGCGTTCGTTTCTATGTTACGGCCTACACCCCTTTTGATAGCGCTGGACTTTATGTTATCAAGTCCCGTCTTTCTAAACCCCGTTTACAGTATTCGTCTGCACCTTCATCCACGAAATTGCGTGTATACCGCATCCTAACAAACATGAACTCATCCGCCGTTAATACGAGGTGCATTCAAGTTCTAAGGCCTTCGATTTTTTTTCTAACTAACTACTCACACGAAAACTATGAAACTGATGTTACTTCTCGACGTAATCTCCCTGCAGACGTACACATTTTTCGCAACGTCGACGCCATGATTCCATGGCCGCGGCGAAGGCTTCTTTAGGAGACAGTTTCGACCACTGGAAAATCGCTGAAGCAATAGCAGCACGGCTGGTGAATGTGCGGCCACTGACAGTGTATTTCATTGTTGGAAATAGCCAAAAGTCACTAGGAGCCAGGTCAGGTGAGTAAGGAGCATGAGAAATCACTTCAAAGTTGTTTTCACGAAGAAACTTTTGCGTAACGTTAGCCCGATTTACGGGTGCTTTGTCTTGGTGAAACAGCACACGCGCAGCCTTTCCCGGACGTTTTTGTTGGAGTGCAGGAAGGAACTTGTTCTTCGAAACATTTTCGTAGGATGCACCTGTCACCGTAGTGCCCTTTGGAACACAATGGGTAAGAATTACGCCCTCACTGTCCCGGAACATGGACACCATCATTTTTTCAGCACTGGCGGTTACCCGAAATCTTTTTGGTGGCAGTGAATCTGTGTGCTTCCATTGAGCTGACTGGCGCTTTGTTTCTGAATTGAAAAATGGCATCCACATCTCATCCATTGTCACAATCGACGAAAAGAAAGTCCCATTCATGCCTTGGTTGCGCGTCAACATTGCTTGGCAACATGCCACACGAGCAGCCTTGTGGTCGTCCGTCAGCATTCGTGGCACCCATCTGGAGGACACTTTTCGCATTTTCAGGTCGTCATGCAGGATTGTGTGCACAGAACCAACGGAAATGCTAACACTGGAGGCGATCTGTTCAACTGTCATTCGGCGATCCCCAAAACAAGTCTCTCCACTTTCTCGATCATGTCGTCAGACCGGCGTGTGCGAGCCCGAGGTTGTTTCGGTTTGTTGTCACACGATGTTCTGCCTTCATTAAACTGTAGCACCCACGAACGCACTTTCGACACATCCATAACTCCATCACCACATGTCTCCTTCAACTGTCCATGAATTTCAATTGGTGTCACACCACGCAAATTCAGAAAACGAATGATTGCACACTGTTCAAGTAAGGAAAACGTAGCCATTTTATGTATCTAAAACAGTTCTCATTATCGACGCTGCCGCTACAGTTCCATCTGCCGTACAGTGCTGCCATCTCTGTGACGTATTGACAACAAACGCACGCTCATTTTGAAACAATGCACATGCTTCTATCTCTTTCCAGTCTGGAGAAAAAAAATCGGAGGCCTTAGAACTTGAATGCACCTCGTACATCTTATTCTGCACGCCGTATCTGAATTCTAGCCGAAGATGCCTTTGGAGTTTATTTTGTTGAAATATCACCTAAATTTCTTTTCTTCGGCAAAATAAATCCACAAGATAGAAATTGTTTGTCTCCGAAATCAAAACTCGGTTTGCATAGTTTCTTTTTCTTATATTGTTTTTCTTGGTTTCTACGACGAAAACAAGATACTTTTCCCGCCCGAACGAATCAAGCATTATTATAAAGTTATTTCAGTTTTATATAGGGAAATATGTATTTGCCCGTAACATTTGTCAAAGTCTTTCAATATTATTTTTTTTTAATTAGTAAATTCTGGCGAACAGGAATGTTTAAATTTCATTTGTTAAAGGGAATCTATTATTGAACTAATTAAGATCAATCTCAGAACCAGATATTGTTAGATGCTGATTAAGCGGGCCATATTAGATTCAAGTTTTGCTCGAGACCGACAGCATATGCAGCTATAGATGTATTTGACATTTATTCTATGAATTTTGTTTCGAAAAATGTCGCCAAGAATGTGATAAATATATCATATAAATGTGATTGAATATTATTTGATTTACGTTAATACAGGGTTGCCCAAAATAACTTTTTATTATAATTTTTTGTTTTTTTTTGTTTTCAGTATTTTGTGAAGAAGACTTGGGGAATTTAAAATGGAACAGTACACAATTGAACAACGTGCCAAAATCGTAGACCTTTATTTCTCAAATCAACGATCCATTGCGAGATATAATTTTTTTAAAAATATTCTCCATTAAGCTTCTGTCGGGCGCGCCTGATCCAATTGATACACACCAAACGGTTTCATTTGGTACTTGTAAATTATAATGTGTAGCGACATCTACTTTCTGGTAGCTTCATTTTTCCTAATGCCCTACATTGTCAGTACATTTAGTTTTAAGGCAACTGTTAGGCTGATCAGTTCTGGAGTTTTATATCACTTTGATACACTGCGGCCGTTCTTGTTATAATTTAAAAATATAGAATTTAGTTATTCTTGTGCGTAGGTAAGTACCTTTCTCTTTTTTGGATACATAAATGTCAATCATTTCATTATCGGTTTTATTTTTATTATACCACCGCGCAAATATCAAATTGATACACCGCGCCCGAATAATAATAATAGGAAATATTTTGTAAGAAAAATATTTATCTTTCAGTTTACTTACACCTAAAATGGCTGGCAAGGGTAAAAAATATGATTTAACAAATGCGTAAGATGTAGAAGAATTGGAAAGGATGATGTTTGATGACAATGACGATTTGCAAGAAAATTTCGTGGACGAAAGTGACACTGATGGTGAAGATGTAACTGAAACTCGTGAAGGAGATTCAGGAACCGAAGAAGATGCATCAGACGACGATTTTCCAGAAAGTGAAGAAAACTGCTTCCTTGGGAAAGACAACACTACGAAATGGAATAAAACTCCTCCCTCACAAAGAGTGCGCTGCGGAAGACACAATATAATTCGAAAACTGCCGGGAGTGATAGGTGAGGCAAGAACAGCACAAACTTCTTTGGAATGTTGGAGTTGCCTCATATCTGATGATATTTTGAAAATCATTCTTCAACATACGAATCAGTATATTGAAATAATCAGACCATTGTTTCAACGAGAG
Organism: Melolontha melolontha; assembly: GCA_935421215.2. Classification (NCBI taxonomy): domain Eukaryota; kingdom Metazoa; phylum Arthropoda; class Insecta; order Coleoptera; family Scarabaeidae; genus Melolontha; species Melolontha melolontha. The sequence goes on along the minus strand of OW285240.1, from coordinate 23,254,236 downwards.
AGAGATACCAGACCAATTGACGTTATTGAATTAAAAGCATTCATCGGTCTTCTGTTTTTAGCCGGAGTGTATAAAAGCAATAGGCAGAGCTTAGAGGATCTATGGGGGGGCCGATGGAAATGGTGTTGAAAAATTCCAGCTTGTGATGAGTATAAAACGGTTCAAGTTCATAGTGAGGTGTTTACGATTTGATGATCGCGAAACCCGAAAAGAGCGGCAATGACTAGATAAACTAGCAGCTATTCGTGAAATATTTATGATATTTGTACAAAATTGTCAGAAATTCTACACAATGGGTGAAAATGTTACTATTGACGAGAAGCTTGAGGGCTTTCGTGGTAAAAGCGCATTCAAGCAATACATACCTAGCAAGCCTAATAAATACGGTATTAAAATATATGCTCTTGTCGATTCTCAAACTTACTACTTACACAATTTAGAAATATATGCTGGAGTGGTCCATATTGTTTGAGAAACAAACCCATGGATGTAGTTCTACGACTGGCTGAGCCTCTATATCACTCAGGGCGAAATATTACTGCAGACAATTGGTTTGGTAGTATGGAACGATTAGAAAAACTAACAGAGAAAAGCCTTTCATATGTAGGTACCATGAAAAAAAACAAAAGAGAGTTTCCGTTGGAATTTAGCTCTACAAAATGCAAAGATCTATATAGTAGCCTTTTTGGATTTAGAAAGGGATGTACGTGATTGTCATATATACCAAAAAAAGGAAAATGTGTAATTTTGGCATCTACATTACATAATGATAATTGTATAGATTCTGAGAGTGGCCATAAGCAAAAGCCTTCGATGATTACATTTTACAATCATACGAAAGGGGGTGTTGATACAACAGACAAGTTATGCGCTTCTTACAATGTGGCTAGGAATGTTCGTCGTTGGCCGATGGTAATATTTTTTGCCATGTCGAACATGAGTGGGATCAATGCCCAAGTGATCTATTTTGGCAATGATCAGGACACTATCAGAAGAAGTCAATTCATAAAACAATTATCAAGTGAACTAGTTTTACCTAATATAATTAGAAGAAGCGCAAATACTTCGGGGATGCATATGGACCTAAAACTGAAACTTCAGCGGTACAGACCAGTGGAAGAAATCTAGAATACGGAAGCAGTTAGCGAAAGAGGAAGTAAGAGGAAGAGATGTGAAATATGTACTGAGAAGAGACGTTTAACTAAATATAAGTGTGTCAAATGCAACAAATCAATATGTCTCATGCATTTACAGAGCTTTTGTTCAGAATGCAGTCAAATAGTTTGTAATTTGCAACAGGACGACCATGAGAGCTCAGATTGAAGATTTAAATCTATATCCTCCGTTATATTTTACTTTCTTTTTAGTTCTTGAATTTATGTGTATTTAGATATGTCACTATTTTCATTTTCAAGCACAATCAACAAGTGCTATTATATATTCTTCTGTTCCAACATTATTGTAATAAATTCCTTTACTAAAGTGCGCATGTTCATTATTTTCATTAATTTCAGTATTCTCAGTCAAAATACCTATACGAAAAGAGAAGTATGTAATTATTTTTTGTTTTAACACTTTTTTTCGCGGTTGAAAAGAAAGAATGATCATAGTGATCATTTTGATACAGCGCGCCTGATCTTATTACGATTATGACCGCGCCCGACAGAAGGTTAATATACTGTATTTACAATTAAAAAAATTTAATAATTATGTCTTAAATAAGAAGTTATAATGAACTCAAACCCCTTCGGTCATTTTGGGCCAACCTGTACTTACAACATGTTGTTTTTGTTATTTACTTCTGATATTACATTTTCAATTATATCTTCTATTTTGTATTATAATTACGTATGTGTTTATATTGGTTATGTAATAAATTTGTGAATAATAATACATGTATCGGATTTACCGACTTCTAATTTCACAAGTAACCATGAAGAAGAATTAATTTAAGTGTATTAAGTTTTTGACAGCGCTTTTCGAAGACTCTCTTAAAGTTTAGTAAGCATAAGCACTCCGTAGGTCTTCAATCTAAACACCTATAAATAACTAATAAAAATCCAACCCCGAATCATTCAGACATTCATTCTCTCACTGGTTCTTCTGATCCAGCAGTATTCCAGTTGAGAGAACTTACGACGAAATATCGTCAAGCGAAGCCGGAAGCAATGGCCGGGCGAATTGTTACATTAACAAAATTAATAGTGAGTCCCAATATGGTTAAGCGCTGGCCACCTGGAATGCCTGAACAAACACAGTCAATAATTGATGAAACTCACAGCGAAAGTGGCGTACAACAACTTCTACAGACATCACCGAGTTTCTTCGTAGTAGACCCGGATCAACCGAAAATACAAGTCAGGATAACAGAAAACAATACCGAACCGCTCAAAGAAGAAAAAAAACACCGCCGAACACCGAACAAGAAACAACCTGAAAACAAAACTGATGACTTTATATACCCGAAATTTACAAAGAAGCCGAAAATAGACGAAACAACTATACCGATCGAAACAAAAAATTCATACAACGCCCTCGAAACCAAAACCGAGGAAAAAATGGAAGAAGAAACAACCGAATTCACCCCACAACCATCAACATCAGACAGCACACCCAGGGTAAGTGACAAAACAAACACCACACAAAACACAAACACCGAAACACGCAATACACAACACAAAATCGCACCAATAATAATAACTGAGAAAGACAAATGGGCACATATACGACACATAATTAAAACACACAACATTAACACCGTACAAAGCAAACTTGTGAAACCTGGTATTCACATCAAACCAAAAACTGACGAAGACTACAGTACACTTAAACACATACTCGACACAGAACACATTCAATTTTACACGTTTTAATTAAGAAGCGAAAAAACACTAAAGGTAGTTATGCGAGGCATTCCTACCTTTAACACTGACATAGACATTACAAACGACTTGACTGACCAAGGCTACCCGACATTAAAAATTAAACGTATGAACGGTAAACACGGTATACCTGCACCACTAGTATTAATTGAACTGACGAGACAATACAAATCAATCTACAACATACACCACTGCTGCGGACTAACAATTAAAATCGAACCACTAAACAAACGGGCAGACATAATACAATGCCACAAATGCCAGAGTTTTGGACACCATCAAAAAAACTGTAATGTAAACTACAAATGCATGAAATGCGGAGACGAGCACTCGACACACGTATGAACAAAGACGAAAACAACCCCACCAAAGTGTGCAAACTGCGGTGGTCCTCACCTGTCAACCTACACAAACTGTCCTAACAACCCAAACAATCCTGCAAACAAAACCACACCCAAACCTAAATACATACGAGCACCACCCCCAACAACTAACCCCTGGACACAAAAACAAAAAAACACAATTGACGAATTAGCACTTGCCTTAGGCAATATGCTAATAACATTACACTCTACAAACGCAACAACACAACAGATACAATACTTTGTAACGCAAACACAGAAAATAATTACTCTTTACAACAACAAACTGTAAACACACACATGACTGAACGCAAAAGAACGATGACCAGTGACTTAAACGCAAAAAAGCGACAAACACACAGACGAAACACACGCAACAAAGGACCGCACAAAAACACACGATTATTTATTAATCAGACATAAACACGTCACAATCCTGGGAGATACGAAGCAGTGGAGTGGAAATGGAGGCAACTTCGACCACAAAACAAAATTCAAAGGACTCACATAACAGAACCCGAATTAAGCGTATACAAGACGAGAAATGAACGACTTTTTTTTGCAGTTGTCGTTCATTTCAAATTTATCGTAGTGTTTCCTACTTGTTTCAATACCAATCAGATTCAGAAAACACTACTCTGCAAGCAGTTTCCACCGCCATCTTGACGGACCCGATTGAAACTTCAAGCAGTTCAATTAGCTACATTATCTTCGATTTTGAAGTTTAAGTAATTTAAATATTTTAAATTGATTTTATAATTTATACCTGATTAATTATACCCCAAGTTAAATAGCAAGCATTACAATTGATCTCTTCATAAGGTTTAAAAGTTAGTTGATAAACTGACGTGTGTGTCAATTCTTACATTAATATCACTCTGTCAATTTACTCAATAAAGCATCGCATCTCACCACCTATTACGTTCATTTTAAACAGAAGGGGCTGGTACTAAAGGGCACAAGGGCATGTGCCCCTCAAACCATCAAGATAAACACAGAAAGAAATTCGCATGTAATTCAGTGCATTATTTTATTTTATTATTTTTACGTAGTTTTATAACGATGGTATCAAAGTGTCCTTCCGCACCACAGACACAATGCCAACGCTCAAAACTATGTTCCGAGGCACGATTTCAGATGTACCTATTCCGAGTATGAATCAATCGGCTCCGCTTATCATCGCAATATGCGCTTATGCCGGCGGTTTGGGGCACAAAATAGCTCGACTCCAGTTAACGTCTTGCATGCATTGTGACTGTATTGTTTTCGGCACGTACCGCACTTGTATAATTTCAAAGGCTTGAAGTGCCGTTTATTATTAATGATGGAAGTTAACTGTGTGCAAAATCTTTAAAAAAAAACCGCTATTATTTGAGAAAAAACTTTTAATTAAGGAGGAAGGAAGGCCTGTCCCTTCAATAAAAGTATATATAAAAAATATGAGTGGATTTGCGGATGTTCACTAATAAATAAACTATTTTGTTTTATCTGCTTAGTTTTTAAGAAAGAGGTTAGTGGGTGGAATAAACAAGGGTTGAATGATTTGAAGCATATCACAGAAAGGGCAAAGAAACACGAAAATTCCGTTTTTCACATGAATACATGCGTGGATTTTAGTGTTCTAGGTAAAGTGGACATACGTGAACAGTTAGACAGTGCTTATTTACTACATAAAATTAAGTACAACGAAGAAATGGAAAAAAAATGTCATATTTTGCGCCGGTTAATTATGTGTATAAAACTTTGTGGAGCTTTTGAATTGGCGTTACGAGGCCATGATGAGACATTGGCTTCGAAAAATCCAAGTATTTATGTAGGCTTAATTAACTTTGCAGCTGAATTAGACGCTGTGCTTACAATACATATGAAAGGTTCACAAGTGTTTAAAGGCGATTCAAAAACTATTCAGAACGAATTTCTAGATGCAATGTGGCAAATTTACAAGTAGGAAATATTAAAAGAAACTAAATCTGCAAATTTCATAACTTTGGAGGCCGATGAAACTACAAACACTTCTTATAATAAATAAATGGTTGTCTTTATTAATACGTGTTTAATCGACAAATTTTTGAATTTTAACCCTTTTGGTCTATTTTTAAGCCAGGTGGACATAATGCTGATGTATTAGCAAAAACATTGCTGAGTGAATTGCAAACTATTTTAAATTCTCCTTCTGTGTCTGATGACAATAAACTAATCGCTCAAAGTTACAATGGGGTGTGCGTGATGAGTGTTCAGACAAATGGTGTCAAGCTATTACTAAAAGACCATTTCCACATACACATTATATTCACTGTTACGCGCATCAATTTAATTTATTTATTGAACGAGCGGTACAGTACAATAAAAAATATAAAATTTTTTTTGGCGAATTTGCAGTCATTTTCAAGCTTTTTCTCAATCGCCAAAACGAACGGTAATTCTTGATGAAATAGTCAAACGTAGATTACCACGCTCTGCTTCTGCACGCTGGATTTTCAAAAGTCGAACTGTGTACACATTATTTGAAAACCAGGATTCTTTCAAAGAATGTTTAGACGAAATTATTGACAAAGATGAGATGGATTCAGTTACTATTACTGAAGCAAGTGAGCATTGAAACATTTGAATTGCCCGGAATTTCTAGACTGGTTGAAAATATTTTATTTTTATCATGCCACATGTTGAAATATTATTTAATCAGACTCAAATGCGCGGTATTGACAGTGCTCAATTACAAAAGGCAATTAAACAATTCCAACAGCAAATTATTCACATTAGAAATTTCAGAAATTCTAGTGACAATGACAATCAATAACGCAATAAAGAAGAACCTGCAAGGAGAAGACAAAAAACGAAAGCTGGAGATAACAGAGCTGTTATTGCAAAGGAAGTATGTGACACTAGTTTAAGCCAAATTAGCAACCGATTTGATTTTATGGATCACATAAGTGCAGCAAAATTATTAGATTCTCAAAATTTTAAAACTTAGTCATTCATTTCCACAAAAAAATTTTGATGAAACTGTAAAATCTTATCCTATGTTGGACAGTGTAAAATTGAAAGGTGAACTTTCAGTAATTGATAAGCGCTATGACATGTGTGACGTAGATGGTGTTCTGCCACTTTTAGTGTTCATAAGAGACAACAACCTAAAAAAGGTTTTGACAGAAACATAGAAATTGTTAGATATTATTTGTACAACGCCCATGTCGACAGCAGAATGTGAACGATGTTTTCCATCCTCAAACGCATTAAAACTATTCTGAGAAGCACAATATCAGAAGATCGACTGAACGCATTGGCGGTCCTATCAATAGAAAATAAGAAGCTCATCCAGTCTATCCCGGATTCTAACAACAAAGTCATAGACGTCTTTTCCAACATGAAAAATAGGAGATTGGATTTTATGTACCAAAAATAGGTAATTTTTTTTGTGCCCACCCTCTTTCATAACTCGCGAGCCACCACTGATTTTAAAGGAGTTTTTATCTCTTCGAGATTTAAACTTGTCTAGTTTCATGATGTTTTTGCAATATCTAAATCCGTCAATCAATTTGGAACAAATTTAAAATTTTGTTACCGAAAATCAGGCTTTTATGTTAAAGTGTGATGAATCCTACTAAGCATTATTTGATTTTTACGAAATCGTGCACTTCGCTCGTGAGATTTTACTCCGATGGAATGTTACTCGGCCGAAGCTCTCTAGTTATTACCATCTCACTTCAAGAATTAAAAGTAATCAAAAACTCTCTACATGACGTACACAGGCCTTTCTTTGGAGACTGTGGTTAAGTAAAAACTTAAAAAAGGTATATAACCCCTTACCACAATTATTAATCGTATCCTAAATACGTATTTCGACAACTAAGTTGTCATCATCAGTAGGTAAAACCACTAATCAAGGTGTCGCACATGGGGCACAGTAAAGCTAGAACACCGCTTACGCAACAACTACTTGACACGGCGTCTAGGTATAGACTAATTTAAACATGCAAATATATCTAACGAAAAAGATCGACAAAATTTACCTCTCTTAGGGAAACGGTATTCACGTATGTTTAAACTCCAATTTGAAATATATCGAACGAAAGATCGACAAAAAATTACCTCTCCTAAGGAAATGGCACTCAACATGTGTTAATACTTCAATTTAAAACGTCGACGACCCTTTTATGGTTCTAAGAATGAAAAGAGACAAGTGAAGGGAATCGGTGCTATATTACCGTTCAAGGAGTGTTTGTTTTTAACGATATGAATGCCTTCGTAGGCGTCAAGATCGCGGAGGTTATTTATGCCTTTTAAAAGCTTTAACCCTTTAATCGACACATTGTGTAGTGTACTTAAAGCATGGTTGGCAACGTTAGATTTATCCGGTCTATTGTATTTTATATGTGATATGTGTTCTTTAAACCGGGTTATTATTGGTCGTTTTGTTTGGCCTATATATTTAAAATTACAATCATCGCAACTAATTTCGTATATACCTGATTTCGAATTAAAATTAACTCTATCTTTAGTATTCCCTAGGAGACTTTTGATAGGATTTTCGGACCGAAAGGCAACTTGGAGACCTCTTTCTTTCACAACTTTATTAATGTTTTTCGTGATGGGGTGGTATGGTAAACACATGTACTTTTTCTCCTGGTTACTTTGAGATATCAAACTTGTGGATTCGCGGATTGTATTTTTTATTATTGTTTTTCTAATTAAATTATTGATTATTTCTATGTCAAAGCCATTACATATATGTCGCGATATTTTTAATGAAATCCAGTTCTATTTCATATCTCTCTTTTGTTAACGAAAAATTTAGTAACCGATTGACTAAGAAATTAAAGGAAGCTGTCTTATGTTGATAACTATGATTTGAATCCGCGATGATGAATCTATTAACATTGGTTTCTTTCCGGAAAATGTCGATTTCTATTTTATGTTAATCCTAGGATACGATTAATAATTGTGGTAAGGGGTTATATACCTTTTTTAAGTTTTTATGACGTACATAAATAAGTTGTTTAGAATTCGACCACTGTCATTGTTTTTGTCTGACTGCTTTGTTTTTAATTACTCAGTCTCCGCCTTTTCTTAAAAGTAAAGAAATGTGTTTATTGGTTTTTATAAGTAGGTGATGACATTCCGTAAATACGTAGTATTAGAATTTATTTAATAGATAAGATTATAATCGTTATTATCATCCCGTGTTGATAGAATTTTATACAATCAACATATCATCGACACGAAACTTAGAAACATATTAGACTTTTATGTAAATAAATTTTCGGACATGTAAATAACTCGCACTAAATCCAATTACGGATGCATGTTTATACATGTAATAAAAGTGTTGACGTACGTAGGAATTTCCATTGTATGTTATCTTACATTAGCACCTGCCTTTGTGCAACGCCAAGCGTTAAGAGCTCATGTAATCTTTACTCTGATTAAACGACTCGCCGGAGAGTTCTTAACGTATCAGTAGAACGCCTTCGTCGATGTTAAAGCAGAAAAAAAGTATACCGCTCTCTATTTCTTCTTAGTCTATCGGAGTTTATTTTTTGTTCGTATAGACATAAATACGGAGACACGAAAGTCAAGTTGTGAATCACGCCAAGTATCTGATGGTGTTGTCGTTGATGGCCTCCCTAATATCCTTTATCTTAACAGGAAACAGCTTGGGATCGTACACTTGGACACAGTGGACCCATTGTTCGCCCAAAAAAATCCATAAATCATATTCGCATAAATCATGACTAGCTCGCATTGATCGGTTTATTGCTTTTCATTCCGTCTTTTTTCCGTATGCTTCTGTTTCTTTTTTCATGGCGACACTTATTTCACATAATATCTCTCGAAATTTACAACCAGTACATTCGTTGGAGTTAATTTTAGGAAGCCTCGGATTCAGAATAAGTGGTGATAGATATTTTCCTATTTATAAAGCTGGTTAATAAGATTTTCCGAAACATATATGAATCAGTTATATATGATGGCTTCCTTGTAAACATCCGTTTCTGGAAATGGACAATAAAATAGCTTGTATTTATATATATACATTTATATTTTTTATTCCCTTGACAAAGGCATCATTGCCGAATCATGTAGGGTTGTTTTAAATATATATACTTTGAAGTAATGAACCAGACCTTTAATCGCCGACTTATTAAGTTTACCTTATCATACCAAAGTCACGAAAATATTATATTTATATATATATGGAAAGGATAATTGTATTTTGGGGAATCCAGCAAAATTAAAATCTAAAAACAATTATCTGCATGTTCTAAAATCTAAAATACAATAATCAGATATTAAATTTTTTCAGTCGTATACACGGTTTGTCAAAAAATATGAATTTTATTACTTATCTTTTTATTACCTGCTGAACAAAATATTTTTCTGTTGGTTTTGCAAATAAACTTGCCACAAATGTAGCATTTGATGTCTGATATACGATCTCAATAAATCAATATCTGTCCATCTGTCACTAAATTTGACTCTGCCGTAATTGTTAATATTTTCGATAATATGATTCTTTCTATTGAAGGCGGAAAGAAACACAAAAATTCTGACATCATATCACTGCATCTAGATACTACAAATCTAGTTGGTCGTGGTTGTGCTGAGATAATATTCTCAGCAGCAGTTCTAATGGGTTGAGGTAATGAAGTGGCACTCCATACCATTTTGTTTTTAGCAATATACAAGAGATTCACAGAGCTAATTGCAGCCGACATCTGGTTCACTATCTGTTTCAAACCCACTTGTTTCGTTATTTTCTAAATTACAGTCAATATTCGAATCTGAAATATCTGAGTCACTTTCTGAATTGAGCACTTCACGAATATCATCTTCGTTTAAGTAACGTTTTGCCATTTCGTTATTCAGTATGAAAAAAGCATGTAGATATTTAGAAAGCAAAACGCAAACTGAACAAAGCAGTCTAAATTAGCATGTGTTTTCATAGAAAATGCAAAAAGAGGAATCCCACAACAAAATTTGAACTTATCAGTTGTATTGTGATTATGATGGAGGATGCCACATGGCACGATACGAAATAATATTAATTAAATATATTAGGGGGTATTCAATCAAATTACATAATTATATTGCATTAAATTTTTACTTTTACTGTAACATGTAGTATGGACCAAATGGTCTTTTATTCTAGGATTCATACATTTTTTTAAATCTAACAGCAGGGTTATACAAAAGAATACAAGCCCACAAATACTCCAAAACAGACAAAACCGCTTTATTTACATGGAAACTGCAACGCGATCATCATTTCGATTTTAAAAACACACAATGAAACGAGATATAAAGGAAATGATTAATATTAAACAGGGGAAAAATTCAATTAACAACGGAAGTGGTACAAAAAATCTAAGAAGTATATAATATAACCTAATAATATAAAGTAACGATCTGCAATTTATCATCATGAAATATATGTTGTTGTTATATAAACATCTATCATGTTATTTAAATATCTGTACACCGGCTTATCATCCTGGCAGTTCCGTGTTTAGATCGCTGACTATGTTGTCCGAGTAGCTTTTCGTGGTTTTCCTTCTCGTTCCAGGCGAATGCCGATAGCTTAACATCTTAAGTCGCTCTACGGGCGCATACATAATAATAGCTCATGGCTTGCCATTCCCCCTTAATTGTTGTCTAGTTGTTGGAGAATGCTAAGGTATGAATTATTATTATTGGCCTTGAATGTTTCTTTTGATAATTTTGTTTTATCCATGACAACTACAAGTATATAAATATGACATTACTGTCATTTATATTTTAAATTAAATATATACGTATTAAAGTAAAACAGACATTAAATCACCAACTAATTGAATGTGCTATATATATATATATATATATATATATTGAGGCATTGCAAGAAGGGTTTCTTTTCTCTGAAAGAAACAAAGAATACTTGTAACCATAATATTTATATCTAATATGTACTTTAATACCAAGAAGGGGAAAGATTGATTCAAGGTATAAATACGTTATTTTGACGACAAACTTGCTTTGAAATAATTAACTTATTTTTCTATTTTTTTATAATGTTTACTTTCAATTTTTAATTCAAATTAATATTTAACGCGTGTTTATTCAAACAAATGTAACGTATTTATTTTCAAATGTATTTGAACAATTAAGCCCCGCCCACAATTCTAACGGTGCAATAACCCGAAAATAAACCGATATTGCCAGAGTGTTTGTAAATACATAAACATATGTTATTCAACCAAAGTTATTTTATAAATCAAATTGTAATTTTTTTTACTGTTTTACTCTGTAAAAATGTCTAAAATAATAATATTCGAAAAGATAATGCAAGTAAAGAAGGGGGCGATTTTGCGGAAAGTTATGCAATTAAAAACAAGTGAAAAAGTAAGCGTCGGTAATTAGTCGTCACAGTGAGAGGTCACGTTTTTTGAGCTCCGAATTAATTAAAACAAATTGGTGAAATTATTAAGTTCTGGAGAGTTTTGAGTCTACACAACGTTACTCACACCTACGATCTACCTGTAGACAAAGTTTACCATCCGCCGACCAATTAGTTCAAGAACTACGAATTTTTAAAGTTTCAATACGTTAATTACCCGCCATAAGTTTCACCGTGCAACGACCAGCATCTTGGTACGCTCGAAACCGGTCATCCGAGCAAGCCGCCGTCGGACTTGGAGATTTCAAAAAAACTCAAGTCATCCCGAGGGACCATCGCAGAAAGATTATCCAGTTTCCCGTTGTGAAAACCAGCAGAACACAGGAGCAGGAAGCAACGGAAGCTATATCCGAAGACTCAGGTTTTTGCTAACTTTAACCATATTTTACGCGCCATTTTTACTTGCTCATATACTTTTCTAGAATTTTCTTTGTTTATTCCATAACTAACTATTTACTTTGCTTTCACCGATATTATATCACTGTAATTTTTATTCCACTTATTTAAATATTAGAATCCACTGTTTGTAATTTTAAAAACTTGATTCTATGTTACTTTTATAAACTCTTTTAATAAAACAACACCTAATTGCACTTGTCGTACACCATATTGTTAGACTATAAGAATACCAACCGTTGAGTGTATCTCCCGTATTGTTATTTGTGTGTCACGAAAATTGTTAATATAAGTTCCAAACTTTGCTAGATAATTTTTTATTAATAAAGTTAATTGTCAATATTTTACTTTGGTTTTCTTTGTAATATACTTGAGATATTGTTCCGATCCCAATTAAATAAACTACGTACATAAAGTCAAAGTGGAGAGAGGTGAACCTACCTTAACCCTGAAGAAATTAAAGAAGCTAGCCGACAACGAAAATAACCCAAAACAGATAAGTATTTAACGAGCCCGATTTAAATAAACTTTTTATTATACAACAATTCACAGTTATATAACATTCATTCTTTTATATACATACGTTTTTTATATAAACATTTTTTGACATGTTACATCTGTCAGCCCAACTTTTGGGGCCTTTATAACGATAATAAACATTCTTAAATATTAACCAATTTAGAAACGTTACATTTGGCACCCTAACGTTTTGGGGCGTACTTCTACTCCGGATTTCAATAAAAAGTCACTCTATTGTCAAATATATTAAGAAGGAACACTTTCTCAAGTAACAAAGTTTCGTGGCACAAAGAATTAATAAAAAAGGAACAAGGAGAACCGTTGTATTCGCATTTACCATACTGTACTATTTGTTTATGTATTTGTTATTTTGTCTTTGTGGAACTTCAGAGAGAGAACACAGTTTTGCATTTCAGGGGATTGCCGTATTCGAGACCATCGGTAAGATATTCAAAAGGTTGTTACAGGGAAATATTAAAGTGCAGACTCATATTTCTTTTATATACATATATTTTTGTTATTTGTCATTGCATTTACGTGTGTACCTTAAATCTAATAACACTATAAACAATAATATTTTACAACCAAAATATTAATAATATAATTACAACTACCCGTACAAATACTAATATAATTTACAAACTAACTAAATATTCTCTAAAATGGATACAAGACACAGAGCTAAGACCCCGAAAGACGCAGTAGAAGAAGACCGGAGTGAACAGGGGGACACTACAGTACCGCAACCGTCCGTTTCAGGGGAAGCCAGTGTTTCGCCTGACAGTAAATTCATGGACATGTTCAATATGTTAATGGCACAGATGCAAGAATTAAATAACAAATTAGATACTAATAACCAAGAATTAAAACAAGATATAAATACCAAATTGGACACCAATAACCAAGAATTAAAACAAGATATAAATACCAAATTAGATAACACTAACAACAAAATAGACACCAACAACAAAGAATTAAAACAAGATATAAACAATTCAAATAAAGAATTAAATAACAAATTAGATATTAATAATCAAGACATGAATACTGCAAATAAAGACCTGAATATCAAACTAGATACTAATAATCGCGAACTAAAACAAGATTTAAATAACTTAAATAACGAACTTACGACGAGATTAGAAGTTAACCTAATTAACATAAATGAAAAAATAGAATTAAACAACACAAACATAGAAATGAAACTTAATACATTTAAGGGGGACATCGAAGTACAAATTGCAAAAATAACCGCAACTCAAAAAGCCATGGAAGAGAGGAGGAAACAAAAATTAGATGCGTTTAATGAAAAATTAATAACCAATATAAATCAAAAATACGAGACCAATAAACCAGAATTAGACCAACTTAAACCAGAATTAGACCAACAAGTTAACATAAGAATTAACAATACACATGACAAAAATGCAACTAAAATCATACACAACCAAAAGTTTAACGAACCGCTCAAACACCAACATAAAACGAATTTACACAATCACTGTCTAATAAAAGATAAAGCCTATCACAATTTTCTAACAAACAATACTCAGGAGTATAACACTTTTAAAATACTAACGACGGAAAGAAATAAGCTTAACATATCTATAATAGAAAATTTGCATCTCACATATACAACCAACAACACACATATAAATAATATTTACCCCCGAAACACTAGTCTAACTTTACAATACATAGTTACATATACAGACATTAATAATGTACTGAATATAGAAGGTACTATAACCCATATAATTACTTACAAATATTTTAATACCTACAATATCCTAAATATGATACTCATCATAAAAAACATTCATATAACACGAGGCCGAAGCCACATGATATTTTTATGCCACGGTAATTGCATGGTAATACCAAAGGTACGTCGACGGAAAATTAACAGTTTAATATAGGATAATAGAAGCTCGGTGTTCTATAAATACGAAGACGACCTAAGCTAAGATGGGGATACGATTTATTAAGGACTGATAATTATACATAAACTAAACTAAATGCACAATTATTAAACATAAACACAGATATGCTAAACACAATTTAATAAAGAAAAGAGAACACATTACCAAACAAAGATAACTGATGTATAATAAACAAGACAAATAATAATATTAATAAAAAGAAAACTTAACATGTTCTGGAAGTTACAAAATATAAAATTTTACCAATCACCGGAGGAATTCATAAACATAGAAGACGCAAGGGACGCCGTAAATGAAGTATATTCTCTACCCATTATTATTTTACAATTCAGCAACATAAAATTAAATTGTTTAATCGACACCGGAGCCGAGATTACATTAGTTAGAGAAGATCTGGCAAAACAAATAAAGGGATACGAACAACACGTTGTTAAAACTAAGGGTACCGACATAGTTACCGCAAATGGAAGAAAGATGGGCACTGTCACCAAGCAACTCAATACCGAAATAAGAATAAACGAAATCGGTTATTTAATTCACTGTTACGTAATAGAGAAGTTACAATATGACTGTATATTGGGTATAGACAATATCAACAGGTTGAAAATGATATTGAATTTTGAAAAAGGTATTTTATCAATTGGAAAGAACAATTTAACATTTAATAAACATTTGTCCGTAGAGGAAGTGCACGAATATAATACTTATAAGAAAGAAGTTTTAGCAGTTGTAATAAATAATTTATTAGAATATAATGTACCGTACTATAGGAGAGCAGAAGAAAGGTTTATTGATAGAGTTGGAAATGATAATATTATAAATAATGAATATATAGGAGTGAATAATAGGCCAGATTTGTTAGGAACGTTAGATAGTTACGAGGGCGAAGAAGAGGTCAAGATTAAGGAGGATTTACAGACAACTGACATTATAAATGATAAGAATGATATAACGAATATAATTGATAAACAAGAAATACCTTATACAAACGTCGTACCGCAATTAATTAACATTTTAAACGAAAACATCACTTTAATAAATAACGATATTGTTTTTGCAAAAGGATATGAACATCCAATTAATATTGACAATGACTGCCCATTAATAAGTAAGAATTACCCGATTCCGTACTACTACCAACAGAAAGTTAGTTTAGAATTAGAGAGATTAGAACAATCCGGAATTATTGAGAGATCGAACACATACTTTATTAATCCCATTGTAATAGTTCAAAAGAAGGTCCCTATACGATTAAGAGAATCATTGGTAATAATACCTACGAACTTTTTGAACCCGAAACAAATTACATTAAAGGTAGATATCACATAACTATGTTGCAAGACTACCACACTTAAAAATAAAGTATTTTTTTATATATATGTACATAACAAGCCGAAACAACTTTCAGAACAAAACCAGCCAAGCATGTTATAGTCCGTAAGCCAATAATAAATACTAGATTACTATATTTTATTATCTATACTAATCATAAGTTTACATTTAGACTAGGCTAATTAAATTAATCATATTATTATTAAATAAGAGAAAAAAAAAAGGAAGAAGAAAATAATCACTTAATATTAAAAGGGGTTTTCAAACAAAAGAACCCGAACAACAAAATAAAACAATTAACTTTAATGACAATTATTAAATAGGGAATTATTAGCTAGAATAATACAAATAACTACTTATAGAATTCGAAATATTTTTAACGTGAACACACACATTTCATTAAATTTTCATCAGATCACTATACTGCACTTATATATTTCTGTTTTACTCCTAGATACGGTTGATTAAAAGCTCTCAACAAGTTTCTAACTTTTAATCAAG
This sequence comes from Melolontha melolontha, assembly GCA_935421215.2. Lineage (NCBI taxonomy): Eukaryota > Metazoa > Arthropoda > Insecta > Coleoptera > Scarabaeidae > Melolontha > Melolontha melolontha. The sequence goes on along the minus strand of OW285240.1, from coordinate 23,237,867 downwards.
GGGGAAATTGAGGCATTGCAAGAAGGGTTTCTTTTCTCTGAAAGAAACAAAGAATACTTGTAACCATAATATTTATATCTAATATGTACTTTAATACCAAGAAGGGGAAAGATTGATTCAAGGTATAAATACGTTATTTTGACGACAAACTTGCTTTGAAATAATTAACTTATTTTTCTATTTTTTTATAATGTTTACTTTCAATTTTTAATTCAAATTAATATTTAACGCGTGTTTATTCAAACAAATGTAACGTATTTATTTTCAAATGTATTTGAACAATTAAGCCCCGCCCACAATTCTAACGGTGCAATAACCCGAAAATAAACAGATATTGCCATAGTGTTTGTAAACACATAAACATATGTTATTCAACCAAAGTTATTTTATAAATCAAATTGTAATTTTTTTTACTGTTTTACTCTGTAAAAATGTCTAAAATAATAATATTCGAAAAGATAATGCAAGTAAAGAAGGGGGCGATTTTGCGGAAAGTTATGCAATTAAAAACAAGTGAAAAAGTAAGCGTCGGTAATTAGTCGTCACAGTGAGAGGTCACGTTTTTTGAGCTCCGAATTAATTAAAACAAATTGGTGAAATTATTAAGTTCTGGAGAGTTTTGAGTCTACACAACGTTACTCACACCTACGATCTACCTGTAGACAAAGTTTACCATCCGCCGACCAATTAGTTCAAGAACTACGAATTTTTAAAGTTTCAATACGTTAATTACCCGCCATAAGTTTCACCGTGCAACGACCAGCATCTTGGTACGCTCGAAACCGGTCATCCGAGCAAGCCGCCGTCGGACTTGGAGATTTCAAAAAAACTCAAGTCATCCCGAGGGACCATCGCAGAAAGATTATCCAGTTTCCCGTTGTGAAAACCAGCAGAACACAGGAGCAGGAAGCAACGGAAGCTATATCCGAAGACTCAGGTTTTTGCTAACTTTAACCATATTTTACGCGCCATTTTTACTTGCTCATATACTTTTCTAGAATTTTCTTTGTTTATTCCATAACTAACTATTTACTTTGCTTTCACCGATATTATATCACTGTAATTTTTATTCCACTTATTTAAATATTAGAATCCACTGTTTGTAATTTTAAAAACTTGATTCTATGTTACTTTTATAAACTCTTTTAATAAAACAACACCTAATTGCACTTGTCGTACACCATATTGTTAGACTATAAGAATACCAACCGTTGAGTGTATCTCCCGTATTGTTATTTGTGTGTCACGAAAATTGTTAATATAAATTCCAAACTTTGCTAGATAATTTTTTATTAATAAAGTTAATTGTCAATATTTTACTTTGGTTTTCTTTGTAATATACTTGAGATATTGTTCCGATCCCAATTAAATAAACTACGTACATAAAGTCAAAGTGGAGAGAGGTGAACCTACCTTAACCCTGAAGAAATTAAAGAAGCTAGCCGACGACGAAAATAACCCAAAACAGATAAGTATTTAACGAGCCCGATTTAAATAAACTTTTTATTATACAACAATTCACAGTTATATAACATTCATTCTTTTATATACATACGTTTTTTATATAAACATTTTTTGACATGTTACATCTGTCAGCCCAACTTTTGGGGCCTTTATAACGATAATAAACATTCTTAAATATTAACCAATTTAGAAATGTTACAATATATATATATATATATATATATATATATATATATATAATCAATCTAATCAATTTTATTGTCCTTGTACGACAATTCTATTATTTTTTCTACTCTACATTTTTATCTCCGGAAGAAGCAACAAAGTTGTTGCGAAATATAGGAATACTTAATAAATGAGTTTTTTAATTGACAGACCGCTTGCCCGCTTTTAATTTATTTTATTCTATATATGTATATATATATATATATATATATAGTAATAATGGAGAATAATGTAAATTATATAGAATAGAAAATAACTGAACAGCTAGCCCAAATTCGTGAATATTTTTAAATAAACAATCCTTAGAAAAGTACTTCTTAATCTCAAGGTCTCAAGGTAGGTTCTAGATCCTCAGACAGAATACATCCATACATAAAATAAAATGATATTTTGGACAAATAAATGTATATATTTTGAATGAGTATAAGGTTTTTTTTTAAACCAAGATACAAACATTGTAAATTCAAAATACACCTAATATGTTGAAAACATAAATTAGACAAAATAGGGTTGCATGTAATACCTCTTCTTACGAGTTATATTGGGTTGCCTATACAGAACATATATTGTAAATAAAATAGAAACAACGTATTAAGTAAATTCAAGTGATAATTATTAAAAATTCGCATGGACTGATTTTAGAATATGGTATTATGTCCCTTGAAATAACGTGAATTAATATCTTTAAATTATTTATCAACAAGGGTAGTTATATCTTTTAATAAATTACATGTATATATTTTCACTTGGGTACCTGTTATGTTTGTAGTAAATGGAGATTTCAGGCCCTGAGTATTAACTAGTAGATTAAAGTTCGGTAAATATCCAACAGGAACTGGATGGAAAGGTGTTATGTTGCACTCCTCGTACGATTGGATTATATCCTCTTCGTAGAGCAATTAGCAGACCAAGTTCTCGTGGTTTTCCACTAGGTTATGTAAAATATAACCTATGAAAATGTTCTACTTGATATACCCAAAAGGATCTAGGATCTTCTTTTAAGTCGCTGCTTGTTTAATAACCAATTTAGATACGATGAAAAAGTTAAATAAGATAATTATAATGAAAAATAGTTCTTTTTCCTTCGTAAGCAGCCCTTCAACGAAGTAAATATACTTTTCAATGTTTTTAATGCCACTTTGGAATACTAATTGGTGTTTATTATTAATTTTGTGTAATATTATTAAAGAATAAATACAAAAATTATCGAATCTCTCTCATCACAAGCAAAAAATCTGTATTAATTCCCACTTTTGTTTTTGTCGTCTTGACTACCATAGGTAACTAGTAGAAATATAAATCATATTTTCCTAGAAAGTGTACAGTAAATCCAAATAATATTAAAAAGATAATTTTGACAATTTTGATAAAATAATTTTGAATGTTTCTTCTATGCATCTATCTAGTAATCCAACGTTAGAAATTTCTCTAACAGCCTATTATCATACTAATAGTACCCTCTCACGTGATCTCAATTGTCTATTTTAAACAAGGCGCAACCAATAGACATTAATAATGATGTTTACAAAAATTTGTACAAAGATATTTTAAACATAATTAGTTTTAAAATTCTTGATTTCTCGCGATATTTAGTGAAGATTAATTAATAAATGACCGAATAAAATAAATAAACAAATAAAAATATTCAAATTAGTTCGACATCGTGATTTAAAAAACTAATTTTGATCTTACATCATTATTACATACATTTTAACGAACTAGTAATATTTTTCGAACCATTATATTTCAGATATAACAATCTTGGGACAAACATTTTATTATGTGAAGAATATATTAAGGATGTATGCTGTACCATATCAATATATATATAAGCGTTTAGATAATTTCTTAGCCTTTCATTAAATATATCGATTGATAAATTCTTGGGAGTTTTTCGGCTTTTATATGAAATATTTACAAATTTTATCAAATTAGTATGTACTACATATTAACTTGATAATATTTGTAAATCTATATATATAAAATACAAAAAATGTTTGTTTGTCCTTTATAGACTGTGAAACTATCCAACCGATGTGATCCAAACCGGTTTCATTAGAAAGGTAATTCCAGATCAGGTTTACGGCTATATATCTTTTTGATATTTCAAGTGGGGGTGGCCCCTCCCACATAAATTGGATAACATCATATATCGCGACTATTGCACAACATGCTCAGAAACAACTGTTGACTACTGATCAAAAAATAGTTTTAGAAAAAGTTATGGAACACGTAGCAAACGAAAGAGGTGGAATTTTTTTCATTGACGCACCTGGAGGCACTGGAAAAATATTTTTGCTCAATTTGATACTCGCTGACATTCGATCGAAAAATGAAATTGCACTAGCTGTAGCATCGTCTGGAATCGCATCAACGTTACTCGATGGTGGGCGTACAGCGCATTCAGCTCTGAAGCTTCCATTAAATGTAAACCATACTGAAACACCAACATGTAACATCGGTAAAAATACTGGCATGGCTGCAATATTAAAAACAAGCTCACTTATTGTATGGGATGAATGCACTATGTCGCACAAGAAATCTCTTGAAGCTCTTGACCGTTCTCTCAAAGATTTCAGAGAAAATGACCGACCAATTAGTGGCGCTCTATTGCTTCTTGCTGGTGATTTTCGACAAACTTTGCCAGTGATTCCAAAATCAACACCAGCAGATGAACTAAATGCATGTTTGAAAGCGTCATATCTTTGGAGACATGTAAAAAAACTTACATTATCGACAAATATGCGTGTGCATTTACTTCAAGATGCTGCTGCGCAACATTCGCAATATTCGCCAAACAGCTTTTGGATATTGGCGATGGAAAACTTCCACATGAACCGACTACAAGTGAAATATTTTTTCCGCTAAACTTTTGCAAAATGCAGTCATCAATTCAAGATGTTGTGCAGAAAGTTTTTCCCGATATTGTAAATAATTTCAAAAACCATGATTGGCTTTGCGAACGACCAATTTTGGCTTCGAAGAATGATGATGTCAACAAAATAAACCATCAAATTCAATTGAAGCTGCCCAGTGAAGTTGTGAAGTACAAATCGATTGACACAGTTATAGATAAGGAACAAGCTGTCAACTATCCAATAGAGTTTCTTAACTCTTTGGAACCTTCTGGAATGCCACCACACATCTTAACTTTAAAAGTTGGTTCACCATTGATGCTAATTCGCAACTTAGATCCACCGAAATTGTGCAACGGAACAAGACTTGCTGTTAAAAACTATCTCCAAATTTAATCGAAGCCACAATCATCAGCTGCAAATGAATCGGTCATTTTAGAAACCACATATATCCCATTTTTAGGGAAAATGACTTTTTGAAATTTTCGGGTTCCATATAGGTAGTTCTATCCCTTCCGCAACGAAACCACATAAATCCATGTTTTTGTCTGGCTTGTATAACAAGCACGATTTGTCATTGCATGAGAAAAGAACATATATCCGGGATGTATGTGGTTCTGTAAATGACCAGATTTCATGACAGGCTGTGAGCAAGTTAGTTTAGCTGATCTCTCTTGTTGTTAGTTGAAATCAAGATGGACACTAATGTACACGGTATCAGTGGTAAAAAACGTTGAAAGGGTGCAAAAGAAGTTACATATAAGTGTGAAATTGTGAAAAAGGCACGAATAAAAGGGGAAGAATATGTTAATCATAGAGAAATTAAAGTTGAAAAGATACAACCAGGACGAGAGTGCAGGTAATGTGCTTACATTATTGTTTAGCATTTCTATTGTCTAATTGTTTCTTAGGTGTAAAAAGAAATGTTTAAATAAAGTACTAGACGAGATAAAATTGGAGGTTTTCTCGAAGTTCAGAGATTTTAATACAAAGGATGAGCAGGATACTTATTTGCAAAATTTAATAATACCAGTACCAATCCAACGTAGACGGCCTGTACAGAAACACAACATTAAAAGGAAAACCCATGATTCTGCATTCAAATATTCGCTGGTAACTTCTTCGGGCAAAATCGATCTATGTAAAGACGGTTTTCTTAAAATACATGGTATTACCGACAATAGAGTACGACGCATTACAGGTTTGTTAGTTACGGGTAAATCACCCAAAGATCTCAGAGGAAAACACACGCCAGGCATTGCCAAACCTGCACACGTAATCGCAAAAATTAAAGAACACATCGAGTCATTTCCAGTAAAAAGAGGCCATTACACAACCCGTGAATATGCAAATCTAAGTGAAAGACTCAATGTGAAAATAATGCATGAAATGTTTTGCTCTAAATACCCTAATTTGTCCATATCATACAAATTTTATTTGAAGATTTTTAAAGAATACGACCTTTCATTTGGAAGACCTCAAGTCGATACATGCACTACTTGCGAAGGACTTAATATAAAACTGAAATCAAAGTTATTGAACGACAGTGCAAAGCGTGTAGCAGCAGGCGAGAAGATCGTCCATCTGCGTAGTGCAAAAAAGTTTTATAACCAGATGAAGAGTGTTACTGAACTCTGCCAAAAGGACCCAACCGTTGATGGAATATTCATAGATTACATGCAAAACTTAATGTTGTCTGTATTTCCCATCCAAGATACATTCTATCTTCGCCAGCTCACAGTTAATATTTTTAATATTCATCATTTCAAAACTGGGAAATCTTTGCTTTATATGTACCATGAAGGATTAGGAAAAAAAGGCCCTAATGAAGTATGTTCATTCATTGTTAACGCCGTAATGAAAGAGAAGCTTGTATCTGAAGATGGGAAACACTTTCACATTTTTTCAGATGGATGCCCCGGGCAAAATAAAAATCACACCACTTTTCGAATGTGCTCTGCTTTTGTCGCAATGGGACGTTTTGACACAGTGGAGCAATACTTTCCCATTCGCGGACATTCATACATGCCTTATGACCGTGATTTTGCAGTCATTAAAAGAAAACTGAAAAAAATTGACAGGATTTACACACCAAAACAATACTTGGAACTTATATTGGAATCCAGCAGCAAAAACAACTTCTCAGTTTACTTCATCGAATCTGATAATAGTGTTATTAAGGGCTTCAAAGGATGGTGGCTAAAATATTTCAAAAGAACGGGCCTGTCCTTGGAGACTGCTAGCAGAAACATTCCACGAGATCAGAAGCAACCATTTGCCGTGTCGAGTTTTACCCATTTTTCATACTCCAGTGCAACAAAAGGTTATGTAGTTGAACGTGATTTTATTCTTGGCTTGAACCAACATACCTTTAAACTGTCTATAAACGACGAGGTTCCACTTTTCCCAACTCAAGGAGCTTATCCAGATGTAAAAATCCCTATCAAAGACAAAAAGATGAAGTCCTTAAAAAAGTTTCAAGGTGTTGTAGAAGACGATGAAGTGCCAGGTGTACGAGAATTTTATAACGAAATTTTCCAGTGGCCCACAACCGCAGCAACTGACAATGATGATGACTAATAGCTAATAATGTCTTAACGTAATATACTTTCCTTATTTTGAGTTCGTTGAATATTGTATTAGGTTAAAAGTATTTTGTAATAAAGCATTTTCCAATTTTTTTCTCAGTGATATTCAAAACAACATATATCCGACCTCTTTTTTTTGGCCCAGTAAGAGGACAATAGGCCTTACATGTCCTTTAAAACACACAAATGTATCGTGTCGATGTACACTATCCACAAAAAAAAAACTAGATAGAAATAAGGCATTGTCTGGATTTTTAAACATTTTTCTTTATTTTACTTAAAATTTTGGGAAATGGATTTATGTGGTTTTTAAAGTAATCGATTCAAATGTAAAGGAAAAGATGGGCTGATACCACGAATTCAAATGATTTCAACCGATTTACCCTTCGATTTCAAGCGATTACAGTTTCCAGTGCGTCTTGCTTTCGCCATAACCATCAACAAGGCTCAAGGCCAATCGCTAAGTGTTGCTGGTTTGAACTTAGAAAATTCCTGTTTTTCGCACGGCCAATTATATGTTGCTTGCTCTAGAGTTGGAACGCCAAAAAATCTTTTTGTTTGCACACCTACCGAAAAAACTAAAAATATTGTTTATCCGCTAGCATTAAGATAAAAAAGTTAATATATAAACAAAATTTTTTTTTCAAACACACGTGTTTCATTTTTTTAGCGTAGTAGCACACGCCGGGTATCTGCTAGTATTTCATATAAAACCCGAAAAAACCCAAGAATTTATTAATTGATATATTTAATGAACGGCTAAGAAATTATATATATATATATATATATATATATATATATATATATATATATATATATATAGTAAACCTAATCAGTAGGCGATTAAAGGTCTGTATATTACTTCAAAATATATGTATTTAAAAAACTCTACATGTTTCGGCTGTGTACGCCTTTATCAAGAGAATACAAAATATGAATATTTTGTATATATTATTTTCTCATATTTTGTATTCTCTTGATAAAGGCGTACACAGCCGAAACATGTAGAGTTTCTTAAATACATATATTTTGAAGTAATATACAGACCTTTAATCGCCTACTGATTAGGTTTACCATATCATACCAAGGTCACGAATGAGTGTGTGTGTGTATGTGTGTATGTGTGTGTCGACCGATTAGATTACTCTAAGAATGAAAGAAATCGATACGACTGAGAGCACCTTTAGAAGAAAAAAATCACAGAAATAAAATAAAAGACAAAACACCAGGCGTTATTTGCTATCGGTGGATTTTAGGAAATTCCGAAATCAGATTCTTTACTTTTCGAAGGGTTACGGTTGAAGAAACACAGCTAAATCTGAAACGTAATATCTATAAATCCTGTTCGCATACTTGCTTTTATCTCCGTACATTCTCAGAATCTTTTTGTTACTGTGACACGGATGTGCTCTTTAATTGGATAAGGAAATCATAAAGAAAACTTGGTTGAGAGAATGTTTTCCTATCCATATAAGTTGCTCTAGTTTTACTACGTAATAAACTAAAGGCAAACAAAACTGGTTCTTGATATGTTTTTCAGGGGAAGTTGTATATTAAATGTAAATCCGAAACAAAAATTTATTGTACAGGATTACTACAAAAGAATCATTGGGTTTGAGAAAGCTATACTTCAGTATTATAGTATTATAGATAGAATAATAAATGACATGTCTATAATCAGAGAAAATAATCAAGTTTGTGAGCATATCATTAAAAATGTTCAATTTGGGCTCCTCGAGTCACACGACAAACGTCCTAAAGATAGTCTAGTTCAGTCCATACACGCTGCAAGGTGTCTCGGTCGATACTGTTAACAGCAGCAGTAATACGTCTTCTGAGTTATTCAAGTGTTGTAGGTAATGGTGGTACGTAAACTCTCTCTTTAATATACCCCCCAAGGAAATAATCGCACGGAGTAAGATCCGGAGAATTTGACGCGTACAATGCCACATCTATTTCAGCACAACATTGAGGTAGCACCTCGTTTAGATACCGACGCACTTCATTATGCCAATGAGGCGGAGCACCTTGTTGGAATATAAAGTTGTTTGAATCAAATGTCAGTTGTGGAAATATCAACAATTGCAACATATCGGGGTAGGATATACCAGTCACAGTTTTTTCGCGGAAGAAAACTTTTGTACACTTTTATGTTGGATACAGCACAGAAGACATTCAATTTCGAAGAATCCCTTTTATGTTATACAATGATATGAGGTGGTTCCGTACACAAAATCCGAATGTTATGACGGTTCACCTAGCCATTTAAATGAAATGTCGCTTCGTCGCTAAACACGAGACGGTTAGCAAATTCGTTGTCCTCTATTGCTGTCTGCATGTCACAACAAAACTCGGTTCGCTTGACGTAGTTGTCTGGATGTAAACTTCGCGCCATGTGTATACGGTACGGTTTGAATCGCAAACGCTTCCGCGAAATTTTCCAAACAGTTTGCTGCGGAATACCAAGTGCACGGCCTGCACCACTGGTAGATTGTTGTGGCGAACGCATGAAGCATTGTCTAACCGCACCCACCGTTGCTTCAGGCACTCGTAGGCGTCCGCCGCTTTTATATTTAGTAAGTGAACCTGTTGTCTGAAATTCCATCGTTGAATGCTCTGATGACCTAGAGAATCACTTTCGTATTGCCGTCGGTACGGACATTGCACCGTAACAAGCGAGAAATATTGCGCGTACTCCAGCACGAATAACGCTTTTTGTTGCAATGCCGCCATTTTGCATACTGCGTGCTGGCTTCGGTGTGCGCATGTCAAGCGATGTACGTAGGCGCACGTTCTAAACTTGAAGGTTGTCGCTGACTATAGACATGTCATTTAGTATTCATCTATAATACTTTCTGAAATATAGCTTTCACAAACCCGATGATCCTTTTGTAATAATCCGGTATTTTAAAAGCACATTTCAATACTTACATTAACTACAAATGAAACAGACATGCAATATACATATCTGTGACTGCACACATGGACAATACACCTCGTATTTTCAGCATTTACTTTTGCTTAAGACACGTGTTTCTGCCATTTACTATTAGGCGTCATCAGTTAAGCTATATCAGCTATACCTTATAGGCGATTTAAGCTTTAATTACTTCACTAGCTTAACTGATGACGCCTAATAGTAAATGACAGAAACACGTGTCTTAAGTAGAAGTAAATGCTGAAAATACGAGGTGTATTGTCCATGTGTACAGTTACAGATATGTATATTACTTGTCTGTTTCAATTGTAACAAAAGCGTTATACGTGCATAAACGTATAGATATACTTAAAACCTTTTTGTATATTTACTGCCATCTGGCTCGTTGTTAATGGACTACCCGTATTTTTTTCGTACCAGCATAGCTGGTCGAACGAAAAGGTCGCCTTTTTCGGCAAAGTCTCTTTCGTCCGTCAGATGTCACTTATTAGATAAGTGCCACCTTACAGGATGAAATTTGCTTGATCTTGTAGGCGATTTCAACTTAATGTTATATACAGATACAAATCTATTCATAAAGATTTGTATCATTTGTATTACATTGCTTCACTAGCTTAACTGATGACGCCTAATAGTAAATGGCAGAAACACGTGTGTTAAGCAGAAGTAAATGCTGAAAATACGAGGTGTATTGTCCATGTGAACAGTTACAGATATGTATATTACATGTCTGTTTCAATTGTAACAAAAGCGTTATACGTGCATAAACGTATAGATATACTTAAAACCTTTTTGTATATAGCATGATGAATAATAACTTCTCAAAGTTAGGTTTACCAGAAATTGTGGTAGACGCTGTACGAACTATATTGCTCCAGTGGTGGTAGATGTAGTAACATTACTTACGCTGTGCTCTTTAATTGCTAGTTCTACGACTACTATGCATTAATGTGTGTAGACTGTCCATCATATAAAATAAGGGCTGGCTTTTTATTTCCCAAGGCAGGAATGACAGTCTACTGGAAATAATAGAAAAGGTTTCAAAGTCCATCCACACCTTCTTGCTTGAGGCGTAACAAATTTCAGGAAAAGAATCATTTGCTGCTTGCCATTGGTCCCAGACGTTCAGCCCTTTGAAAATAATTATGGGACTCTTTCTGACCAGAAGCACTTGCCATTAGACATATTGTTGTGTTTTCACGGCCTGGAGTGCTGCTGACTGGTGAGTATGGTGTACCTCGCTTACCAACCACTTTTGTTCTTGCCGGGTCGATGGACGAACTACACTTTTCGAAATTCCATATCTGTGAAGGTTTGTCTGTAAGCATTAATTAAATAACTGAGAGTTTTTTTCAGGAGAGGAAAATGCCCATAAATAATGAAGCTTCTTTTCTCACAAATTCAAGTGCTTGAGGTTTCTTTATACTTAATCCGCTTTCGTCAAGTCATCTTTCATTTTGTTTTTTGCGATAACATCGCACCATTTTTTGACCTGAAAATAATTTGGTAAATGTAATATAATGTTTGACATATTTACCCCTCACCATAATTTTCAGGGGGCAAATATTAATGTGCAGCTGTGATGGTAAATCGAAGGTTAGGTTAGTCACATACTATAGTAGCGGAAAGCAGTTTTAATCAAATTAGGACGGTACATTTTGCTGTTACAAATTGTCCATTTTTACAATTATATCAGTTCACGTTAGTTGTTTTAGGTTTTATATTAAATGTCTTTCTTCATCATATGGAGAATAACATTAAAATGCATTAGTCAGTTAAATAATTTTCATAGGTATCTATTTTGTGCTATGTTTAATATAGTACAGAAATATTCTAAACTGAGCCCAAACGTTCTGCATTCCAGAACGATAGTTTTTAACGTTGAAACAAACTAATCACTTAATGATAGTACTACGTGCACAACGGAAGTTTAAATTTATTTAACATTTTCTGTTTTCTAAGATGATGAAAATTCCGTAAGCGAACATTAACGCTCTAAGAAATAAAAGCTTAATGTAGTTAAACGAGTTTATACGAAAGAGGAGCTCTCAAAGTCAAGATGAATATTCATGACTGTTGCAAATTTGTATTCCTCTAACACTGTCACGAAATAATCAGATTTGTCAGTAAGATAACTACATTTGTTCACGTATATTACTCAACATTACATCAATATTTATGGTGTGTCTAGAGAGTAGCGAGAGGACCATGAAAAACTGTCGGAACACTCTTAATGAACTTGTGCTCTACAGAAAGAAAACATATTGTGGAACAAAATCGAATTATATGAATTTATCAAAGGACTATTTAGAATGTTACGTAAGTACTCGAATAACTTTCAAATGGTACGTAATTTAATAATTTTGCCGATTTTGACTTACGTTAGTTAGAAAAGTGAATTGTTTTTGATGAAGTAATATGTAATACTACTTAAGTAAATTGAAATTGTTTAGTTTAGATGTTAAAATATGATTAATTATGAATATAAGAATAGCATATACACAAATCATAGGTTTTGTTAATAAAATATTCTGACGGTACGAATTAAGAACATAGATTGGTATAATATTAACAAAAATTAGAAAAGGATAACTATTGCACAAAATAGTTCTATAGCAAGAAATAAAACATAATATTTTGCTTAACTATATATATATATATATATATATATATATATATGAAGGTGTAGTGTCTCGGGTTCTTGGCCGCGTGTGAGTTTTGTCCTGAAAAGGACTATTTACTCTACGTTTCAACGAGATCGCACTCGTCATCTTCAGGAGCTAGTCGGTCTGTCGCTGGTTAGAGCTGGAGATCGTCTGATGTGCGCTTAGCCCTACCTCTTGTTATATGCTGCTGTATCGGGAGGGGGCGTCCCACTATTGACGTCATGCGTGCGCGGCTTCGTGTAATTGATCCGAGTGCCTGTAAGTTCCCTGGTAGGTCCGTGTGTCTGTGTAGGGGTTGCGATCTGTCGGAATTTAGTTGTGTTTTTATCTGTCGGTGAGCTAGGAGCGGTTTCCATGTATGCGGCAAGCGCTGGCCGTCGTCACGTTTATTTAAGCACTTAGGACGCTTTTCTATTTCTATCGCTTCTCTTGTAATTCTCGTCGTTAGGTTTTCACTTTTGGCTAGGATCTTCGTGTTTTCAATGTCGGTAGAGTGCTCTGTCAGAAGTTTATGTTGTACTAACGATGACGTCACTTCTTTCTTGATGACCGCGTTTCGGTGTTCTTCTCTTCTCACGCTAACTCGCCTGTTTGTCTGTCCCACATATGATTGATCACACACTGAACATGGTATTTCGTAAGCGCCCTGATCTTCTAGAGGAATTCTGTCTTTCGCATTACCTATTTCATCGGCTATTTTTCTGTGTGTTGTGAAAACGGTTTCGATGTTGTGTCTTCTTAATAATCTACTGATTTTGTCTGTAGTTCCCTTTATATATGGAAGGAAAGCTCTGGACGCGAACTCTTGTTTTTCTGTTGACGTTAATTCTGGCTTTATTTATTGTTTTTGATGAATAGCCGTTCGTGATGAGGGCGTTTCTTATGATCCTTCTTTCTTCGTGTATGTTTTCCTTGTCTGTTAGTCTCTCAGATCGCAAAACTAGTGTTTTTACAACATAATTTAATTGTGCCGGGTGATGGTGTGATTGTGTTTTAAATATCTATTTGTGTGTGTAGGTTTTCGATATACCGTGTGTCCCAGTAGTCCGTTCTCTTTCTTGGTAACCAACACGTCAAGGAAAGGGAGTTTCCCTTGTTCTTCTACCTCCATTGTGAAACGTATGTTTGGATGTTCGGCATTCAAGTGGTGTAGAAAAATATCCAGCTCCTCCATGTTTCCAAATGACTCCGCCATGTTTCCAAATTACGAATGTATCGTCGACATAACGTAGCCACAAATTGGGCTTGTCTGCGCAGTTGCTCAATGCCTTTGTTTCGAAGTTCTCCATTAATATGTTGGCAATAATCGGTGACAGAGGAGATCCCATCGGCGCGCCCTCCACTTGTCGGTATTTTTGGCTATTGTAGGTGAAATAAGTGTTTGCCAGTCAGTGTTCTATTAGATTAATCGTGTCCTTTGGTACTCGGTATTTTAGACGACCCCTCATATATAGCAATCAATACGGACCCGACTACGTATCTAGAAAAGACCACGAAGACTAAAATAAACGCGACAACACTGAGTGAAGAGATAAAGAAACGGATCGTTCCTCGAGAAAAATCGCCCCGGTGTCCGAAACTCTACGAATTACCAGAAATACACAAGACCGAAATACCGCTCAGGCCAATAGTAAGTTCTATCGGATCTCCAACGCAAGCCCTAGCACGATACTTGGCACAGCAACTCCAGGTACACGCCGAGCAAATGGCATCCTATGTGAAGAATGCGGACCACTTCACAGAGTTAATAAAAGACGTACGCATACAACCAACGGATCTGCTAGTGAGTTTCGACGTAACATCGTTATTCACGCAAGTGCCGATCGCAGAAACCATTTCTATATTAGAAAATAAATACCAAGTAGCAAAGGACACGATTAATCTAATAGAACACTGCCTGGCAAACACTTATTTCACCTACAATAGCCAAAAATACCGACAAGTGAAGGGCGCACCGATGGGATCTCCTCTGTCACCGATTATTGCCAATATATTCATGGAGAACTTCGAAACAAGGGCATTAAACAACTGAGCAGACGAGCCCAATTTGTGGCTACGTTATGTCGACGATACATTCGTCATTTGGACACATGGCAGAGAGAAGCTGGATATTTTTCTACACCACTTGAATGCCGAACATCCAAACATACGTTTCACAATGGAGGTAGAAGAACAAGGGAAACTACCTTTCCTTGACGTGTTGGTAATAAAGAAAGAGAACGGACTACTGGGACACACGTTATATAGAAAAACTACACACACAAATAGATATTTAAAACACAATTACACCATCAACCGGCACAATTAAATTCTGTTGTAAAAACAATAGTTTTGCGACCTGAGAGACTAACAGACAAGGAGCACATACACGAAGAAGGAGGAACATAAGAAACGCCCTCATCACGAACGGCTATTCAGCAAAAACAATAAATAAAGCCAGAATTAACGTCAACAGAAAAACAGAAAAACAAGAGTTCGCGTCCAGAGCTTTCCTTCCATATTTAAAGGGAACTACAGACAGAATCAGTAGATTATTAAGAAGACCCAACATCGACACTGTTTTCACAACACACAGAAAAATAGCCGATGAAATAGGTAATGCGAAAGACAGAATTCCTCTAGAAGATCAGGGCGCTTACGAAATACCATGTTCAGTGTGTGATCAATCATATGTGGGACAGACAAACAGGCGAGTTAGCGTGAGAAGAGAAGAACACCGAAACGCGGTCGTCAAGAAAGAAGTAACGTCATCGTTAGCACAACATAAACTTCTGATGGGGCACTCTATCGACTTTGAAAACACGAAGATCCTAGACAAAATTGAAAACCTAACGACGAGAATTACAAGAGAAGCGATAGAAATAGAAAAGAGTCCTAAGTGCTTAAATAAACGTGACGACGGCCAGCGCTTGCCGCATACATGGAAACCGCTACTAGCTCACCGACAGATAAAAACACAACTAAATCCCGACAGATCGCAACCCCTACACAGACACACGGACCGACCAGGAAACTTACAGGCACTCGGACCAATTACACGAAGCCGCGCACGCATGACGTCAATAGTGGGATGCCCCCTCCCGACACAGCAGCATATAACAAGAGGTAGTGCTAGGCGCACATTAGACGATCTCCAGCTCTAACCAGCGACAGACCGACTAGCTCCTGAAGATGACGAGTGCGATCTCGTTGAAACGTAGAGTAAATAGTCCTTTTCAGGACAAAACTCGAAGTTACATCGACATTACTAAAAAATTAGATCCTTAGATTTAATAAAAAAAAATTAAGGTCAACATCTGAAATGATTGCATAAGTCATTTATCAAAGATCTGTAATAAATCTCATATCGAAATGGATACACACTGTATATGCCAATTAATATATATTTAACACACAATTAATTATTTAATTGCGTAAATTTCAAATTACAAAAATTTATACCAAAATAAGTCTATTATAAGATTTGTCCACACTGTATATGCAGAAAATATATTAATTATAATACAAAATGACTCTTCATTAATTTCAATGATAATATTTAAAGAAATTATATTACACAATTAATCCCAAAATTTAGGTTTCCAGACGGTATACGTAGAAACTATTCTTAGGTAATAAAACAAATAATTGAATAATTGAATTGCGAACAGACAACACTATTTCATAAAATTTCCAATCATTGAGACAATTTTAACACCATAAAGTAGTGAAACTAAGCACTCAGACAAACAAGCGTCAAATGAGAGAGAATATTGCGAAATTCGCATATCTATTAGAGGCCGTTACTACGTCATACGAGAAAAAAACAATATTTGAAAGAATATTCCAATATATTTAATTATTTTCAATAAGGAAATCGACAGTGAATATACCCACAATTCTAATTTACGAAAAATTTCCAATTGATATAACGCAAATAAAACACTTTAAATGTCACTGTATGCCTACTTCAATTAGCTTCCAAATCGATATAACAAAATGAGTTACCTTAACCAAATATTATTAAATTATATCTTCAAAAATTTCGATAAAATACTAAGTTCCTATTCTCAATATATTTTACATTAGATAGCGTTGTTTAATTACAATTTAAAAATACTGCTTCGATGGCTGGCATAAATTCTATATTTGAACGCTTGTACACGAGTATCCAAAGCGCATGTACGCCTGACTGGGAAATATTTACATACTTAACAAATAATGACAGCCAAGTAAAAATGTCTATTAGCATTCCCTAGAGGTGCACAAAAAGACTAAAGTATTTACCAAATGACAATTAATTAACCCTCTAATTTACTATGAATTATAGAACACCCACTGACGATAATTTACTAGAGAAAATACGATATAACCTAACATAATGGACGCTGACGTTGAGAAGATACCGTTGTGGACGATGTTATACAAGGCCAATACTAAGATCTTAAATAAATAGGTTCTTTTCAATCAGATGTACAGAGAATTTAACGTTCTAAATTCACGGATGTAAACTGTCAAATATAATAACGCACCAATAATTAAGTTATTACAAGCAATACATATTTCTAGATTTCATATAGCCAGAAAGTCATTATTGAAGGATCTTATAATTGTGTCAAATATAGACACGAACAAAACAAATCGAAATGCGAAAATAAAAGGAAGCGAAACTTAATGAATATACATAGTTGTTCAAATTTAAATGACCACAAAATGAATAATGAATGTAATGTAAGTTTAAGTAGTTCGATAAAACAGTAATAATTATTGAAGATACTAAAAATATGCAAGGGTCAAAATCGATATATATATAATATATATATATATATATATATATATATATATATATATATATATATATATATATACATATATATATATATATATATATATATATATACGAGGGCGATTCACGTTTTCTGTGGTATTTACAATCCTGAAAGCGATGTAATTGAAACAACTTTAGCTATCAGTCGATGTCGTGTCAATTAATTAAATTAATTAATGAAAAATATTTAATATAGTTTTATTTTCAGATGCTCTATGTATTTAAACATTACAGGATATAAAGCTTTTTGGCGGTTTTGTTCCTAACGCTAAACATATTAACTGTAAACATTGACTGCACACTGCGGTTTGACGTACATTAGTCCATTCGATTATTTATTAGCTTGCATATGTTATTCCTTTTAGGTAATGTATATAGTAACGAATTATAAATTATTTCTGTGAATTAAATTAGGTAAATTTCACTAAATTTAAGTTCGAAAATTACTGATTTTTTGAATGATCAAATTTCGCTTTAGCGTTCTTTAATTTATTTAATTAAAGAAAGCATTACAGATACTTAATAGCGACGATTCGCAAAACCATAATTAATAATACATTTCACACGTTCAGTAGATAAATACCAACACATTATATTTCACAAATCTGTAAAACGGCAAAAAAACGAGTCTTTTATCGTTAGGTAATCCGCCAAAGAGCGTTAATGTTCCGACCAATAAAATAACTTTACGATTCTTACGAAGTGGATCTTTAGCAGTATTTGAGAGGCGAAACCATATTTTTCTTGGCATTACTCTTTTAATTGACAGATTATATCACCTTTCACAAGTTATGACTACTGTTAACGTTTTTCACATTACGACACTAATCGAGACAGTTTAATCAATGTATTAGTTCGGTGTATAATAGATATACAGGGTTAGGCAAATGTATGGATCCATTCGAATATTTTTAATACGGCATTTTAGAAATTAATAAAATCTACCACATTTAAGTTAATGTTAATTTTATTTATATCCGAATCAGACTTCCAGTTTAGCCGGAAGCAATGTGAATTTTTTCAGATATTATATATTGCAAATATTATAACTAATTCGTTTGTATTTAACTGATATAATACTTGTGGTAAGTTTTAATAATATCGCAGGGAACATCTAAACTTTTTAATCTCGCTCTCATGACTCTTGTTCTGTCGCATCTATTCGTTGCGGGAAGCGATGCTATCCTCGCGACTAGAATCCTAGATG
Organism: Melolontha melolontha; assembly: GCA_935421215.2. Lineage (NCBI taxonomy): Eukaryota > Metazoa > Arthropoda > Insecta > Coleoptera > Scarabaeidae > Melolontha > Melolontha melolontha. Next base: position 23,219,117 of record OW285240.1, on the reverse strand, counting down.
TATATATATATATATATATATATATATATATATATATATGGTAAACCTAATCAGTAGGCGATTAAAGGTCTGTATATTACTTCAAAATATATGTATTTAAAAAACTCTACATGTTTCGGCTGTATACGCCTTTTTCAAGAGAATACAAAATATGAATGACAGGATATAAATGTCAAGTAATTAAGTTGCTATGGTTTAAATTATTCAAAGATACATTCTAGTAATAATAATAAATCATGCCTTAGTATTCCAAAAAATAGATAACAAGGTGTGAAAATATGTGTTGTTTGCTGCTAGCAATTTGTGTCTCCTTCTGGGTATGAACTTGTGTGTTGGTTACTGCAGGCAGCTTGCGTCTCTCTATGGGTGTGTGGTTTTGTGTGAGAGCGTAAGTGTAGGGTTTTGTATGTCGGTGCGTTTGTGCGTGTGTTTAGTGATCGGTCGCATGAATTTAGAGAGGTCGGATAACCAGCCGTTGCGTAGGGCCGCCAACCCTTTCCCGACAACTTCTTTACAATTCCGTGCAGTACTTATATATATATATATATATATATATATATATATAAATATAATAACTTCGTGACCTTGGTATGATATGGTAAACCTAATCAGTAGGCGATTAAAGGTCTGTATATTACTTCAAAATATATGTATTTAAAAAACTCTACATGTTTCGGCTGTGTACGCCTTTATCAAGAGAATACAAAATATTTTGTATTCTCTTGATAAAGGCGTACACAGCCGAAACATGTAGAGTTTTTTAAATACATATATTATTAGAGAATACAAAATATTTTGTATTCTCTTGATAAAGGCGTACACAGCCGAAACATGTAGAGTTTTTTAAATACATATATTTTGAAGTAATATACAGACCTTTAATCGCCTACTGATTAGGTTTACTATATAAATATATTGATGTGGGTCAGTACTCTTCATTAATGTATTCTTCTTCTAATTAAATATCAGTTCCAAGAATGTTATATCTGGAATAATCAGATTTGTGAAATATTACTTTATAGATAGAATTTTGTATTTTAAAGATGTAAAATCATAATTGGTTTTAAAAATCATGTTACCGATTACTATGTTATGTTATATTTAATTAATCTTTATATTTCGTCCTTTAATTAAATTCATCTTACTTATGTTCGCGAGAATTCTAGATTTCTAAAACTGACTATGATTATTTCATGTATGTTCAAATTACGATAAACTCTGATATTTATTATCATTTTTTATAACATCACTTTTAAATGTGCATTTGGAATTACGTGAGTTGGATATATTATCACATTTTTAGATTGTCAGAGATATTTTCATCTCTGTTATATTTAAGAAATACAATTTTAAAATTATTTCTTTCTATTCTGACTAAATTATCTTTTATAATTCTGAAATTCATTGTATAAGTTTTCTAAGAAAATTTGATTTATGTTTCTACAAAATATGATATGTAGTCAAGACGATGAAAAAAAAAGAAGATTATTATTGATTAAGAGATTTTTGCATGCGGTGGTAAAGAAAAGAATAATATTCAATTGCTTCTTCGAAATTATTTAAATAAAATTATCTACGGCTATATTTTTAATAACAAGAAAGTGAATTCATTATTTTACATGTTATAAATACCTTGCGAGAAACATACTTCCAGTGTGGAGATACTAGGAAACCTTATCATCTACATTTTGTATTTCCAATTTAAGCTAATAGCAATTTTACGTTTAAGCAGCTATATTTAAGAAGCTACTGGAACCTTTTCTTGGTTATCTTTGGATAAATTACGCTTTCTTCCGGACATCAAATTTGGACATAACCTAGCAGAGTTCTACAAGTATCAAGGAACGTATGCAGATTTGCGGCTAGAATATTTATCAGAGGAAACAGACTGATTCATTACATTCGGACTTGCTGAACCTGTTGGAATTCTACAGAGTATTCTTCTTCCAGAGAACACGTATATTTAGATACTACCATAACGGTCATAAGTATCAGGTATTCTTGAGAAAATTTATTCCTGTATTATTAATTAAAGATATAACATTTCTTGCGATCTCATATTTCTAAATCATAATACTCACGTTATTTCAATAATAATATTCTACTGAACATATTTATCAATATATTGTTGTTCTTATCTTGTTTTCACTCAAAATTTTGACACGATCCATTTATCTATATAATAATATTCATAATATTGATGTAGGCAACCTAATGTGTATAGTAATATTGTAGGGTGCATACGTATATATTTGAAACCCAACATATTAAACGTTATTGTATTCTATAGACTGTCGAAATTATATAGTTTAATAAATTTATTTGTTATTTAATTTTACTTAATCGTTTTATTTTATGTATATCTGTGTTGCTGTCTGTATATTCGGATCCCGCTAGTAACCCTGAGATTAAGAATTTTCTGCATATTATTTTATTAAGTTTTAAATTATCATTTCTGAGCTAGTTTTTCTTTCTTTGTTTTTTTTTATTTTCCATTCTTTTTTTTTCACAACTCTACATTATAACATTAATTGACACCACAACGAGAGGCTTCTCTTTATTTTTCATAACTCAACTTTATAACATTAATTGGCTAGCCCAACTTGTGGGGCTGATATCGTTTGCAACTCGACACTCGCATTATATCAATATATATACATACAGGGTGTTACAAAAATGTAGGGCTGGCTATACATAGACGGTTTCTACAACTAAAAATAAGCAAAAAAGTTTAAATAAATTTATGTCCTAAAATGGTTCGTTACTGAGTTACGGACACTTGAGGTTTTTTTCTTTTTATTTTAGAAAAGATTACAGAAAACGGGAGTTTCTTATGTTTCTTATAGTAAATGTTCAAAATGACCTCCACGGGAAGCAACACAAGCTTCAGCTCGTCGTATCATGGACTGCTTCACGCGCTGAAAAATTCCTGGTGTATTTCGAATTTGGTGGCATCCATCTTCCATTCTACGTTTAAGATCTTCAATATTTTGAATTGGAGTAGAATATACCATAGACTTTAAATGTCCCCATACGTAAAAATCTATTGGATTTAAATCTGGAGACCGTGCAGGCCATGCTACAGGTCCACCGCGACCAATCCATCTTCCAGGATATACGTACGGCATTTAAAAATTCGCGTGCTGTGTGACTGAAGTGAGCCGGTGCACCGTCGTGCATGAACCACATGCGTCCTCTAACATTTAGTGGAACATCGTCCAGCAAACCTGGTAAGTCGTTTTCTAAAAAATAACGATAATTCTGCCCAGTAAGTCGTGGTGGAAGTACAAAAGGACCAATCACAAATTCGTTAATAATTCCGGCCCACACACTAAATGAAAACTGCGCTTGATGTCTGGACTGAATAATAGCATGAGGGTTTTCTTGTTGCCACTGGTGTAAATTATGAAAATTGTCGATACCATCTCTTGTAAAGCGAGCTTCATCACTAAAGAGCACACACGACAGAAAGAGATGATCGGCGGCGCATGTCCGTAACAACCATACACAGTAAGCTTCTCGTGATGGGAAATCATTCTCACTAAGTCCCTGTACTCTTTGCAGGTGGTAAGGAAAAAGCTGATTAGTTCTTAAAATACGCCATACACTCACATGATCGACATCTTCCGCCAATGCCATTCTTCGAGTACTAGCACCTGCATTTTCTTCAACACGATCCAACAAACGTTCTTCCAATTCCAAATTTCTTGTTGTTCGTGGTCTGTCGCGATCTCAGACTACTGGTTTGAATGATCTTGTTTCTCTTAATCTAATATGAAGCCTTTCGAAAGCTTTTTCATTTGGTAAACGTCGGTTTGGGAAATATTCTGCGCAAAGTCTTCTTGCTTCTGCTCTGTTGCAATGTGCCAAACCATACATTAAATGCATGTCGGACATCTCTTCGAAAGAATAATCTGCCATTTTATACTATTAATTAGAAAACAGTACTAATCACAAATGACTTAATCAACTTTCACGACTGACAGCAAAAAACACGGACTGCCTACTGAATATGATTAACATAAGTTACTCACTTGTCGGCGACTTGTTCAAACATCCAATACGAACGCTTCGCGTCTATGCGATAATTTGTGACGAGATACACACGTGTCGGACATGCAATACGAAAAACTTCAAGTGGCCGTAACTCAGTAACGAAACATTATAGGACACAAATTTATTTAAACTTTCTTGCTTATTTTTAGTTGTAGAAACCGTCTATGTATAGCCAGCCCTAAATTTTTGTAACACCCTGAATATATATATATATATGAAAAATTTTGTGAAAAACTTATCTGCGCGGAATGTGCATATATCGATATTTCACTGTTTTTTACAGATCATCAGTGCACCTTACCGAAGACAGACATGATATTCACTTCTATACTACGTGTATATATACGAACTGTAGCAACAAATGCAACAAATTATAGCGACAATCGCATGTAAAATGAGATTTAATAATTATTAATTCTCATACACATGAAGTTCATATATATATATATATATATATATATATATATATATAATGGTTTTCATGCCACCATTGGATGTTAGGGGACGGATGCAATCACCGATACAGGCATTGTGCAGCGAATGTACAGTTGCGGGCAGGAAAATCATAGAACTGGACTGGCCACCCCTACATGAACCCCTGCCTTCCTACATGAACTTTCACCGAAACATCGTGTCCGCTCGTAACGACGAACCGCCGAATATCCAACCACTGAAACAGAGAGGAGGAAGCGATGGTAGATAATAGGCCATGCACTCGATTGCAGCACATTCAACCGCCAACCTGCTCCAGATGAAGACCAGTGAGATTTCGTTGAAACGTCGAGATAGAGGTTCATATAAATATATATAAAACAATTGATAAGTTATTGGAGTTATTCGGCTTTTATATGAAATATTTACAAATATCAAGTTTGCATGTATGTAATTGCAAAGTAAGTGGGGATGCAAACATTGCTGTCTACAAATTACGGAGCAAATCATACGAAATTTTTAATTGAAAAATATTGTCTATGTTGGGACCCGAACCCAAGTCTACAGTTTGCCGGACTGTCGCTTTTACCCCTTAGCCACAATAGACCTAGGTTTAAGCTATTTAGAAATGCATTATAAAGCTTCCAAATCTGACATTTGCTTTCATAACTGACACCTGCTTTCAAAACAGACATCTGCTTTCAATAATTGACATTTGCTTTCACTAACTAACATCTGCTATCAAAACTGGCATCAGCTTTCAAAACTGACTTCTGCTTTCAACTTGACATCTACGCTCAATAATTGACATCTGATTCATTAACACTGTTACTTTATAATGCATTTCTAAATAACTTGAAACTAGGTCTATTGTGGCTAAGTGGTAAAAACGACAGTCCGACAAACTGTAGACTTGGGTTCGAGTTCCAACATAGACAATATTTTTCAATTAAAAATTTCTTATGATTTACTTTGTAATTTGTAGACAGCAATGCTTACATCCCCACTAACTCTGCAATTACATACATTCTAATTTGGTATTTGTAAATATTTCATATAAAACCGTAAAACTCCTATAATTTATCAATTGTTTTATTTAATAAACGGCTAAGAAATTATATAAACACACACAGATATATATATATATATATATATATATATATATATATATATTGATGTAGGTCAAGCTTACACCTAAGAATGCCTCAGTGAGCAAAAGACGGAATTTTCATGTATAGATGTAAGTTTTAGATTTATAAAAAAATATTGAAACTGAATTCTTCATATGTAATATCAATAAAGTTGATTTCGCGTATTTAATTATTTTAAATTCATTCTCACATTTATTTATTTTATTTATTTTTTTATTTGTATCTGTAATTTCATTTCGATATCTTGTATTTCAAAAGATATTTCAACTTAATTGATTAATAATAAATGACGCCATTTAGGCAAAACTGTATAAATTCAAAAAAATTACCGCGGGAATTTTCCCCACTATAAAATTAGCATTATAGACAACTATCAACATTCACACGTCAAACATGTATTCACAAATATAAACTAGATAATTTATATTAAGCATAAGTATATTTAAAATGATTAAATTGTCATTTTCATTATAATAAAATGTCGAGACTATATAAATACATACTATAGAACGAATCAGAAATGAGGATTGAAAAAAAAAAGAAAGTTAGCGTCACTAGAAAATTCTTCATTAAAAACACCTAGACGTATTATAAGTGTCTCTCTGCAAATTAAAAGAAAAAGTATTAATAAATCTAAAAAACCATACGTCAATTCTAGTCAAAACCTTACCAGTATATCCAGCTCCTGTTTAACGCATTTTGCGAGTCCAGACGGTTACCGGTGTCCAAGAAAACGTAAATTGCATTTTGCCGGGAAGCCAGCCGCAAGATCGAACAACAAGCGTGGGACGCCAATCGATCGCCGTTGATACCTGTATGCCGCATCCACAGATCCACCAGCCTGATGCAGTACAATCAATTCCTATCCAAGTCCACTTAAGTATTCTTGAAACATCCTACGAATTTTGAAAATGATAAATTAATTTAATGCCATTAAATAAAACCACTATCAATTTTTTCTTTTTAAATAAATATAACCTATGTTTCATATTAAGATTTAGATATTCTAATATAAGTTACGAAGAATACAGTTTCCTGTTAATTTATTAAATTCAATCTTAGAATTCTTTTATGCGTTTAGCTTTATTCATGTCACATTTATTTTGTTGTATCATTTAACCTAGATTTTATGCCATTTTTATTTCATCACGTGACATGTTACATTTTATATATATTCATAAGTTAATTAATTTTTCCACTTATCTGTTCTTTCTTTGCTATTACTTCATTAAAGTCCATAATTATAATCCTTATCTCATTCGTTTTATTTTGTAGTTTTGAATATAGAAACACTATTATTAATTGCATTAGCATCAGCTGATTTTGTAAGTGTCCTATTGCAATCACCGAACCGACCATTTAATAGGCATGTTTTTTATGTCTAACAACAAAAGTCTAAACTGTTCTTCTGTCTAGCCGGACATATCACACAAACTTTCGCCCACCTGAATATACTTATAAGTAGTTATATTTATGAACAGCTGTTTTGGTTATGTATACTTCGATATTAACGAATATGTATCTTTGCATCATGCGCAAATAACAGTTTTTGATGCAATACAACCCCATCTATATGTAACTTGTATTAGCCCACTTAATATAGAGATTGATAACTCACAATTTAAAAATTTTAACCAACCTGTTTATTTAATATTTAAAAAATTGTGCATGTATATTCATTTTGCCCTTTAGTCGTATATCAATTGGCCAGCCCAACTTGGGGCAATTATAAGTGCATTTATTAGGCACAATTATTGAGTCGTATATCAATATATATATATATATATATATATATATATATATATATGTTGTAACTAGATTCCGGGATTTCTTCCGCATTTCCACTGTTTGGTCTTTGTAAAGACCGATGTTGGTTTCTGGACGACGTTTCGGCAAAATCACATTTGCCATTTTCAGGTCTGCGACAACTGTCTGCTTCTGGTTACTCGTAAACTGACGTAGTCGAGTACTGGATGGATTGCGGTATAGCTGTTTTTGTTTGTTGTTTTTTGTTGATAACTTCTTTGCTTAATACTGGTTTTCATGCTGTTGGTAGCTTCTGGGTATCATCTCGCGAATTCAAATTGTCCGGACGTTTCTCAATTTCGATAGCTTCCCTGATACTTCAGGCTTTCATATGTTCTATGTTCGCCAATAATTTGGCATTGCTGAAGTCTATCGTGTGGGACGTTTGCTTTACATGCTGAGCCAAAGATGAAGTTTTCTCGTCTTTTCTTAAGGAGTTTTAGTGTTCGTCTCTCATTACGTTTACTCTTCTGTTTGTTTGGCCGATGTACGTCTTCTCACAATTAAGGCATGGAATTTCATATACTCCCTGGTTTTCTAAAGGTATACTTGTTTTTGGATTCCGAAGGACTGGGCTGATTTTTCCGTCTGCCTTGAATGTGGTTTCAATGTTGTGTCTTCGTAGGACTCTGTTTATTCTGTCGGTGGTACCTTTGACATAGGGTAAGTATTTTGGCTATTGATTCTTCTATTTCCTCTTGTGGTGTGGCTCGTTTAGGTTTAAATGCTTTGTAGATTGCCCGTTTGCTAAAGCCATTCTGCTGGAGTGTATTGTAGAGTTTATTCCTTTCTTGAATGACGTTATCTTCATCTGTTAATATCTGTGATCTTGTTACTAGGCTCTTCACTACTGCTTGCAACTAAGCTGGGTGGTGGTGAGACTGTGCGTTGAGGTACCAATCTGTATGTGTGAATTTCCGGTACACTGTTTGGCTTAATTCTCCATTATCTTTCTTCTTAACCAAAACGTCAAGGAATGGAAGTTGGTTGTTTGATTCTACTTCCATTGTGAATTTTATTTTTGGATGGATACTATTCAGATGTTCCAGGAAGCTCTTAAGGTGAATTCTCCATATGTCCAAATCACGAAAGTGTCGTCAACATGTCATAGCCAAAGTTTGGGTTTATGGGTGGGCATCCTTAGTGCTGTTTTCTCCACGTCTTCCATGAAGAGGTTCGCTATTACTGGTGACAGTGGAGAGCCCATCGGTGCGCCTTCTATTTGTTTATAACGTTGATCGTCGCAGATAAAGTAGGTGTTTGCCAGACAGTGTTTCACCAGGTTCATTATGTATGGTTGAGGTTGGTATTTTCTTTCGATGGTCCCTAGAGCTTCGGCTGCTGGTATATTGGTACAGTGACACTACGTCGAAGCTTACTAATATCCAATCTGTTTCCACTTTTTCTTTCTTCAATATCTCGATGAAGTGGCTTGCGTTCTTGGCGTAAGACTCGGTTTCTTCGGCATGTGGTTGTAGATTTTGGGCTAGGTATCTTGCCAATTGTTGAAGAGGTGACTCAATGGAGCTGACTATTTGTCTTAATGGTGCACATTCCTTGTGGACTTTTGGTAAGCCGTAGAATTTTGGACATCTCGATGACTTCTCCCTTGGAATGAGTTGTGTTTGGAATTCCTTGTCGATGGAACTCTCCTTGATTGGTTGGTATGCCTGATCTTCTAAGAGAGTTTTTATCTTGGTGTCGTAGTCGGTTGTGTTCATTACCATCGTAGAATTTCCTTTGTCCGCGGGTAATATAATATCTTCGTTGTTCCTTAATTGTTTAAGTGCCAGTAATTCTTCGTTGTTGGTTTGGCTGTACGTAGTATTTACGATACATTTTGGTGGATTGCTTCGGCCGTATTCCTATCAATCCCAGATATAATTGCCTCTACCCCACAAATGATCTCTTCTACTGGTATACGGGCAGGAGATATTGCGTAGTTAAAGCCCTTCTCCAATACCTTTTGTGATACTGCATCCAATGTGTGGGTGGATAGGTTGTATACAAGTATGAGTGGTTTCTTCTCCTCTCTGGTGTGTATGAGCTTCTGTTCCGCTTGCAGGCGGTTGAACTTCTTTATTTCTTTCGCTGTTGTCAGGCTGGTGTTTGTATCCGAACGGAATTCACTGAGCTGGTCCAGTACTCTCCAAATTATCGGGTGGATTGTCTTACTTAGGTTCAGGTGTAGTTGGAGTAATTGTTTATTGGTATCATGCAACATTTTTCTGACATCGTGGATAGATTCCCTCAGTAGAGCCAGGCTCCAGGCTGGCTTTCATCAGAATGTTCTTGGTTTGCCTGGTGTTTTTGTTGAACTTCAGTTTCAATGTTTGCGGAATGATATCCGCCTCTCGGCAACGTTGTAGAAATGCCAGGTCACAAAGCAGTTTGCTTCTTCTTGTTCTTAGTTTCTCGAAAGTCTTGGTTTGGTGCAAGGCCTTCTCCCCGTAAAGACGTAATATGTTTTCATCCCACACGATAGACTTCAGCAATGCCAAATTATTGGCGAACATAGAACATATGAAAGCCTGAAGTATCAGGGTAGCTATAGAAATTGAGAAACGTCCGGACAATTTGAATTCGCGAGATGATACCCAGAGGCTACCAACAGCATGGAAACTAGTATTAATCAAAGAAGTTGTCAACAAAAAATAACGAACAAAAATACCTATACCGCAACCCAGCCAGTACACTCCAACTACAGGCCCAACGACACGGAGCCGCGCACACACTCAATCAAGTGTAACCAACCAGAACGCTGAGCGGATATATAACCATCATCCTAAACTCGATTACGTCAGTCTACGAGTACCCAGAAGCAGAAGCAGACAGTTATCGCAGACCTGAAGATGGCAAATGTGATTTTGCTGAAACGTAGCCCAGAAACCAGCATCGTTCATTACAAAGACCAAACAGTGGAAACGCGGAAGAAAACCCGGAATTCAGTTACAACACATACTACTACCGGCGGAAACCTGAAAGAATATATATATATATATATATATAAAATTTAAAAGAAATGATCGACCGTACTACTGAAAGTATTGAAAGTACTTTCAATAACTGACATCTGAATCATTGACACTGTTACTTTATAATGCATTTCTAATAAGCTTGAACTAAGGTTTATCTTGGCTTAATTGAAAGTATTTTCAATAACTGACATCTGAATCATTAACACTGTTACTTTATAATGCATTAGCTTGAATCAAGGTCTATCGTGGCTTAATTGGTAAAGCAACGGTCCGGCAAAGCTTAGACTTGGGTTCAAGTCCCAACGTAGGCAAAATTTTTTAACTAATTAATGCTTTTCAATATTTTTTTCAAAAACATAACATGTTAGAATACATTTGTTGTTATTGGTATTGTTAAAACTATAAAAGAAACGAAAAAATGAAAATTTGTTGACCAGTATCATTTATGGACTATTGTGTACATATTAAATTTAGTGCACAATGAATAAGAATTTTTTATGTAACCCTCGAGAATTTACAGAAATTACTGAAACAATTGTAAATAATTTGCTTCGCATTAAATCTCGTAACAATTATGAAAAGCGGTTCATCCAAGTTAAAGGATGACGAAAAAAAATCAGATTGTTCCAGAAATAGTTTTAATTATATAGTTTCAATTACATCATACTAAATATAAGCCATCTACCACATAGGTTATTTATTTTCGATAATTTATTTGAATTATTTTACATTTGAAAATTCATATTTTTTGACATTTGAATTTGAGCTGAAATTTCATTTACCACACCTAAAAACTAAATTTCACTATACTGGACAATACGTTCATAGATTATGAGATAATCATTAGAACAATTATGTAAATGTGAGAAGTTGATGTAGGAGATAAAGTCAAATTATACAACATATTTATTAGTTTTGTGAAACTAATAGATTTTATACCAAGAACCTGCATGTTGTTAAAGAGAGCATCATTCATTTTAATTGAAAAGTGACATAAATTTAACTATTATTAATTCGTCATTATAATTATGGTTAACTTGCTTCAAAAAATTTTGAAATGTTTAAATATTATTCAAGATTATGCAAAGTGAAAGTGTCGAGGAATAAAATTTATGTAATTTATTAATGTATAGTGCGTAATATTTCTCATGTATGTATTTCGTAAGAAAATTAGAATGTTTCCTCTGATAAACAGAGGGAAGATGTATTTCCTGCTAAAAATTTTATTTCCCAGAGGTAATAAATTTGTCATTTTCAAAAACGTTTCCGCTTTATCTTTCAGCAACAGCACCGAATAAACACATAGGTGAGATAATATTTCTTTACAGAATGAAAAAAAAGTAACGTGTCTGCAATGCAGATCCAGTAATTTTCGTTTAAAATACTTAGTACTGCATTCTTCACATGTATAAGATTTTATTTTACATAGGAAGTTGACACAAAAATTAATCACTTTATTTCTAATAAATTTAGTTTCACAAATACATGATGCCTTCTGGTTACCAAGGACGTTTATTTAAATTTTCATGCTAGCTCCATTTCTGTTTTAATACCAGAACTGTTGACAATATTTATGGAAGCAATGTAAAAAAACATAAAATTTAGTAAACAATTTGATTATCTTTCAGAGTACATATTTGCCTTTGACATAAATACCTTTATCATATGCTCGCACCAATTTGAGAAGTTTTTTTCCACTCACGAAACAGTGTTCGGAATCTTTCAACGGCTTTAACTTTCACTAAATTGGTCCCTGAGAATGGTATCTGCACGCTGAAATTCAACTATAAAACTACTCTTCCATGGTGTTTCATTTCCAAAAGCCAAAGTCAATACATGCATTATTTTGATGATAGATAACGTTCGAAATGATAAAAAATCATTGCTCGAAAATTTACAAAATATTAAAATATTAGCAAAAATAGAAGGGGTGAGATGTTTCAATCTTAAATTAATAAGGGAGGAGGAGGGTGTGATAACCTAGTTAAGTGATGTTTGTAGTACTAGTCAGTCAAGGCGAGGCCCTGGTCTTATTTTACATTGTATTAGAAAACACGACCTCGGTCTACCTATTTAGGTAAACGCAAGCATCATTAATTAAAGGTCACACGCTTGCACATTTGTTTACATATAAGTGAGGACGTAGTCAAACGAGGGCATTCTAATGGTATATAAGATATTCTACTAAAGAAGACAGATCAATCATAGTCAGAGAGCCAGTTAGAACTCTCCTTTGACTACGATACTATTCGTTGATATTATATGTGTAAATAATTGTTAAGTTTGTGATGTATTAACTCATTATACTTAGTTAAACCAACTTCATCTGAGTTTTATTACGATGCCTATGTGCATCAGCCTATCGACGTAACAATGTAGCCACCACAGGACCCGGCTACATTATATGGCGATCCTGCCAGCCACTTAAGGCCCAGCTACATTACATGGCGATCCTGCCAACCACCTAAGGCTCTGCCAGCCACTAAGGCACATTACATGGATTCCCTGCCAGCCACTTAAGGACATTACATGGGGATCCGGCCAGTGGAAAGACCGGAACGAACCGCCGGAAGAATCAAGGGAAGTATGGCAAACCATTAAACAAACAAAATGGAAACTAGGCGAGGGAAGAAGTCACCCCCAGCCAGGAGCAAGCGGAAGCAGCCCGCAGCCGTACACAGGTCAGCCAGCCACTTTCTACTTCAAGAGAAGACGCAAGTATTTCTTTTAAAAAGACAATTACAGTGTTTAAAAATGTGATTAAACAAGGCATAAACATTTTATAGACAAACTGTGTACATACATATTCAATAATTGAAATGTTTCTTCATATTGTAAAAAATAATATTAGTTTGTTTATGTGCAGCAAATTCTGCATACGCCAACAGAATGTAAAGAGAGTAACATTGTTATATTTTTTTTTGCTTAAGGTCAAGCTTATTTAAAATTTAATATGTATAATGTAGTTGTAAAAGCAATACGTTATAACAAGCACTACACATGGCCGAAAAATTAACTTCAAACCTGTCGAAAGTTTGTTATCCACCGTACACAAGAAGTTTATACACATTTGTTTTAAAGAAAGCCGCCTACATGAAAACGGAACGAAAATATGATACACTTTAAATTCAATTGCGTTAATTGCATACATGCATATGCAAAATGCATACGTTTGATTTTTTTAATAGGCGCCACATAACAACATGATATTGAAGAATTGTTTACGCAAACAAATACAAACAAAACATGTATATTTAAAAAAGTTAAATCAATAAACATCGGTACGGAAAGATAAAACATCGGAATAGAATACGCGCAAAATTTATTTAGATATCGACAAGGTCAAGTGCGTATAAAATACACGACGTTGTTTATTTGTAAACAATTGCATACGTGACATTGAAGAAAGTATGTGTAAATGCATTCGTATATTTCGCAGAGAATTCACATTAATATACGAGGAATAGTATATTAATTTTATTTACAAAGAATTCCAAAAATTTTGTCGCAAACGCCCTATCACTAAAAGAAGTTGATTCCAATGATGTAAGGGTTAGTAACGGGACGACCGATAGCATCCTCATCACGTCAAGGTGCCAATAGACGACAGAGACCTATCGATTGTACCATTACGAAACCGACAACAGTTACAGTTTCCACCAGCTCCAGGACTGATCATCTTAGGGTTATGGAATTGTCGAAAGCGAAAACCAGTCGAATCAAAAGAATTCTAAGTGACGAGATAGGCAAAAAACTTCAATTCGCCCTAAGTCGTAAGGAAGCAAGCATGCGCTTCAAGGAAATGGTCCAATACGACGAAAACACTCTCATAATTTTTTTTTAGAGAATACAGTTTAGCAAAAGTGTGTTTTGTTAACTGGTCTCTAGATTTTCTGTATTGAAGATAAGGACATTACAGCATAAGGGAACAGCAGTACGTGCCACCTTACTGTAGTCCAGAATGGCTTCACAGAACAGTTCTGCGCGGAACATGACATACACGAAATATGTGTTGTCCAGGAAAATACACGAATGAGTGATTTCCTAAAATAATAATTTTGCCATAGAGCTAGAGAGAGAGTTGAGTTATTTTTAAATAGATATGAAGAAAGGGAGCGCACAAAATTAAAGAGAAACAAGCAAGCACAAAGAATTAAAGACAAACAGTCAAGCGAACAAAAATAATTGAAGACAAGAATCGAATGCGAAAAACTTAAAGAAAGACAAGAATTGCAAAACTTCGAAATAAGTCTACTATTCCGAATCGCTACCACGTGCTATGGAAGGAAGAATTTTAAGCAAACAAACTTGAGACAGTGTACAACGGCCCATCTACCATTTTTTTTACTATTTTACCTTTATACAATTTCACTATTTATAATTTTAATTATACAATTTTACCATTTAAGGTGTACGATTTAAAAATTTATCTTTTACGATTTAGTATTTGTGTGTATAATATATAAATAAAATATTTCTTTGTGTAATAACGTTAGATATTGTTACCGAACGTTTAAATAGACACTATAAATGTCGAAATATAGGAAATGTTAGAAGATAAGTAAATATAATAATGTAAAATAGATAGTAGATAGTAAATAAAGAATAATAAGTAGATATAGGAACTCCTATACCTAAATGCTAAGGAAAGAAAAAAGGAAATAAATCCTTTGTTTTTTTCTTTTTTCGCAGGATGGCAGGTGTGATAACCTAGTTAAGTGATGTTTGTAGTACTAGTCAGTCAAGGCGAGGCCCTGGTCTTATTTTACATTGTATTAGAAAACGACCTCGGTCTACCTATTTAGGTAAACGCAAGCATCATTAATTAAAGGTCACACGCTTGCACATCTGTTTACACATAAGTGAGCATTCTAATGGTATATAAGATATTCTACTAAAGAAGACAGATCAATAATAGTCAGAGGGCCAGTTAGAACTCTCCTTTGACTACGATACTATTCGTTGTTATTAGAAATGTGTAAATAATTGTTAAGTTTGTGATGTATTAACTCATTATACTTCGTTAAACCAACTTCATCTGAGTTTTATTACGATGCCTATGTGCATCAGCCTATCGACGTAACAATGTAGCCACCACAGGACCCGGCTACATTACAAGGGGTTATTTAAGTATACTTGATCATCTAACACTAACTTGTTATACCTAACTTTTAAATTTGTTTTTATCCTAAATGTGTAATATTTTGAAGTTTTTATTAAATCTATAATTAACCCTTAATTGGTGAGCCAGGGTCTATTACATCCCAGGGTTTAGTTGTTCGACTATTACTACTAAGCGCATGTGTCAATCTTTCTTCAACTTCTTAAGTAGCATTCTAATATTTAGTCTTCGCCAATAAGCCGTAAACAGAACTTGTTGTTATAGTCCTTTCTACGATATAACCACGCGACTAAAGGATTTAAATCGTAAAGTCTATTACGGGCATCTACCTGAGCACAGTGGCAGATAATTTCATACAAGCGAGCAATTAGAAGTATTAGAACATACGATACACAACCAGGACTGTATCGCAAAATTACGCAATGCACATGTATTTATATAACTATATAAAATTATATAAGGTAAAAATATAAAGCTAAATATTTATAAACAAATTAAATAAATATATTGAAAGTCTTCAAAGTTGTCGTCATAGTCAGTGATAGCAGTTTCACGCTACACTACGCTAAAAGTAGATAAAGTACAGTCCATTTGCACATCAGCATTTCGATCTTCCAAAACAAACCTGCCACTGTGTTCGGTAATAGAATTAACAGTTTTAATCCTTTAGTCGGGTCGTTATATCGTAGAAAGAGCTATACGAGAACAGTTACCTATATATTGTTGGTTAACGTTCTGTGTGACCCTGGCTCACCGGAACTGAAATTAATTTTATTTTAAAATGTCTTTGGAAAAAGTGTTGGTGCTATTGATTTTAATTTCGAAGACACTGTACTAAGGTAGTAAAATGAAATAGGCTCAGAAAGTTATGAAAGCTGTGAGATAGATGATAATTTTGTTGTTGAAGGTGATCATCAAACAGACTGAGGAATCTTCTTATCAGAGTACGAAGCTCTTTCGGAAGAGAAATTATATGTACAGGCATAGCGTCAGTCTATTTCTATTTCGAAGACACTGTGCTAAGGTAGTATAATGAAATAGACTCAGAAAGTTATGAAAACTGTGAGATAGATGATAATTTTGTTATTGAAGGTGATCATCAAACAGATTCTGAGGAATCTTCCTTATCAGAGGACGAAGCTCTTTCAATTTGTGTGCTCTGGTGATATACAATATTAATTTTTAACGTAAAATTTTCTATTCATTTACCGTTTTTGTATTATAATTTAAATTTATTTTTAACGTGAGAATTTTATTGTTTGGATCTTTCTTTTTTGTACATACCATATTCACTCGCTTGGGTTAAACGAAAAAAACCTGTTGTGCATGTGCATTTACTACGATTTAAAAATTATTTGAAATTATTATTACGTTACTATGCCTATTCCTTTTTAAAGTTTTATCAATGGTACCGTAGAAAAACTTAAATTAATTAATTATTTCTTTTGTACCCATATTTTTAACTCTAGTGTCAGATTAACTAATTTACTTTTTCCATATTGTGAAAATATCATAATTATATAGATACAGGCTGTATGTTATTACTAGTTTGATTTTGAACAAAATTCTATTCTATTTTTTTCTCTTTTCTTTTTACCTCTGTTTATTTTTTTATCTTTAGCAAGGACTTTGGTGGTTTATTTTCAGATTGCAGATTTGCTGTACAGCATTTTGCCACTGTGTTTTTGTATTTAGCGTAAGATCGCGCAATGCCTTTTCTCCGTTTTCACACTGAGCTTCTGTAGGCAAAACGGAGTTGCGCTATCTACCATATTTTATTTTAGTCATCTACACCCACTGACTAAGGGCATACAAAATAAATGGAAGCTCCCTGACTCTTGTGTGATACGACTACTGGTTTTGTTTTGATTCCGACTCTATGGCGTAATCCAAAATAACAAGCGTAGCATGCTAGTAAAGCTCAGATATCTTTTTTGCTACATGACAATACTGGTTCAGCGCCTTATCTGGTTGGGAACAATTTGATCATCTTCCGAATAGCCCAGGCCTAACACTCAGTGACTAGGATTTATTACTGCACTTAAAGAAATACCTTAACGATTAGTGCCACGACGACGTGCAATATAGGTAAAAATTATGACGAAAAGTAAATTAAGGGCTTCCTTGTAAAAATTAAATTGTTAGAAAAGATGGCCTTGTGTTTTTTACTGTCAATACGGTTGAAATCACGCTCTTCCTTGTTAAAAGATGTGCTTTTATATTCTATTCATATGGATTAGGACAAACGAAAAAATTGATAATAATAAAAATTAACAAAATTTTAATTGCTTTATTTGCACAACGCTTCGTTGCAATTACTAAAAGTAAGACGCAAAGAAAAATAAACACGTTTGTATGACATAATGTTGCGTCCATTTTGCCTTTATGGAATATTCGACGCTAGTGTAAATATTGACATAACCCCCATCTGGTGGTGTCCTTGCGTAAACATATTCCGGTAATTTATAATGCGAATTTGTAGCCTCCAACATATCTCTTTCATTTATCATGTGTGTGTATATATTGCAACGACATGATAAAATGTGATATTATATATATGCCGCGTGCAGCGTCCTCTTCTACGTATTTGTCTGTGCCATCGTAGAGGATATATTGGCGTTGATGCACTTTGTTTTGGCATTTGAGAATATTTGAAATTCGTCGGTAACATGTTCATATATGCTTCTCTCTATGATGTACTGCGCATATAAATCATACTTATTTGGTGATGACTGATTTTACAAACCTTCTATTGTTGATGAAAACATTTTATTAATTCCAAACGTAGTACATATCGCATAAAATAATATTAATTAAATAAAAATGAAAAAGCAATTTTACTTAATTTCCACTTTATTGAGGTAACATTACAATTGTTTCGACACACAGCGTCTTCCTCGGTTGAAGTTGTATTGCAAACTAAACCTAAACGATGTTGACAAATTTAAACTTAAATGAATTAATATAACGAAAAAATAATTATCTCAGGAGTATGGTTCAATAATAAGCACTTTATATTCAAGATGAAAACTTTACTACACAAAGGAACCAAAGTTTGCCGAGTACAAACATAAAAACGGAAAAATCAAAATAAATTAAAGAATCAGTTGTAAAATAGGAAATTTCCATAACTTCAAGTAAATTTAATTTTTGCGATTTATTTTCTGTGGGTAAAATTTATATTATAATTAAAACTATGGGCTTCTTCTCTCAGTTGTATTGCATAATGTGAGTCATTCTTGTTATTAATACATCACCGGCAAAATAATCGATCCACTCCAAAAATTTATGAAGTTTTTTCGTTAATAAGTTTGTTATTTTAAATTCGATTTGATTCTTTTTTTTTGCATATTGTAGGTAAATTTAAATGTAATCTATCACATCTTTGGAATTTTAAGAAAATTTGGCGTACATCATTTTCTACAGGGTGACACAAAGTCTGTTTTTTTAAATCAACTTTAAAACCACATATGGATTGTCAAAGTTGCTCCACCTTGTATTTTCTTATTTCGTTAACAAGACACATCATTTCTTTACAATTTCTTTTTTTATTTATTACAATAGCTTAATTTTTGTAAAAGATACAAGGGTTTAAGAAAAATCTTACATTTTTACATTTTTCCTATGGTACTAACAATAAGTTTACGAATTTATCGTTTTTGCATAGAGGGCAATTGAAATACTGTCAGTTGTGAAATCTAAAACTTGTCAATTACGTTTTTGAACGTGTTTCTTGTCGAATAGTAATTTAAAATATGGATCTTTCTGTAACCGACGCAGCGAGAGCTGTTGCTTTGATTCAGGATGGTAGGTCACAGTATTATGTGGCCAGAGTGTTGGGAGTTTGAAGATGTAAAATTCAAAGAGCTGTTAAACGGTTTAATGAATTTGGTGTATTCACAAGAAGAAATCATTGTGGTCGAAAGAAATCTACTAGTGAGCGAGATAATCGCTTTATAACGTTAAATGTTTTGAGGGACGGAAAAGTTACTTCTGTGCAAATGAAAAACAGATTAGAGGACGTAAGGCAAGTTCAAGTAAGTGATAGAATAATAAGAAGGCGGCTGTATGATATTGGACTGCGTTCTAGGAGACCTGCAACTGGTCTAGAGTTATTGAGACACCATCGAGTTGAACGCCTTAGATTTGCTAGGGAACATGTAAATTGGGGTAACGAAGAATGGAGCAACATCCTATTCACGGATGAGTCCAGATTTTATCTTAGAACACCAGATGGACGTGAAAGAATTTGCCGGAGAACTGGTGAACGTTTCTTTCAAAGCCATTTTTTTCCTAGAGTAAGTTATGGAGGCGGTTCGATAATGGTGTGGGGTGGCATAAATTTTGAAGCTCGGACGGACTTGGTTATAATTAACGGGGGAGTCATGACAGCCGATAGATACGTAAGAGAAGTTTTAGAGCCACATATTATTCCTTTTGCACCGTTCATCGGAGATGATTTCATGCTGATGCATGATAATACCCGACCGCATGTTGCCAGAATTGTACGCGAGTATTTAGCCGAGGTTGAAATCTCAGTAGTAAATTGGCCTGCTCTAAGCCCAGACCTAAACTCAATTGAGCATATTTGGGATGCACTTGGGAGGAAAATACGATCTCGTGTACCAACGCCTGCAAATTTACAGCAGCTTAGTGACGTTCTAACTGAAGATTGGAATCAAATCAACCAGGCTTACATTCAAAACTTAATTGAGAGCATGCCAAGACGAAGTGCAGCTGTTATCTGTGCACGTGGAGGAAACACTTTGTATTAAGTATTTTATGTTTTTCATTTTCTTTTCAATTCCTTTTCATTAAATTCGGTGTTAAGTTAAATTCGTAAACTTATTGTTAGTACCATAGGAAAAATGTAAAAATGTAAGATTTTTCTTAAACCCTTGTATCTTTTACAAAATTAAGCTATTGTAATAAATAAAAAAAGAAATTGTAAAGAAATGATGTGTCTTGCTAACAAAATAAGAAAATACAAGGTGGAGCAACTTTGACAATCCATATGTGGTTTTAAAGTTGATTTAAAAATACAGACTTTGTGTCACCCTGTATAAAATGATGTACGCCAAATTTTCTTAAAATTCCAAAGATGTGATAGATTACATTTAAATTTACCTACAACATGCAAAAAAATGAATCAAATCGAATTTAAAATAACAAACTTATTAACGAACAAACTTCATCAATTTTTTGAGTGGATCGATTATTTTGCCGGTGAGTGTATAACTTCGTTCATGTTCTTTGATTCTTTTAGAAAAGTATCTACATGTATGGCCTACATAAAATTTAGGGGGTGAACTACATTCAACTTTGTAAACCCCCGATTTATAGCTTTTATCTATTTTTTGTTTATTGTTTTTAAACTAAAGTTTTTAAATTAATTGAACCTAAAGAGTTTTTAGTTTTGAAAGCTTATTATTTCTCGTTAAAAATGTAGAAATTTTTTGCATAAGATT
This sequence comes from Melolontha melolontha, assembly GCA_935421215.2. Classification (NCBI taxonomy): domain Eukaryota; kingdom Metazoa; phylum Arthropoda; class Insecta; order Coleoptera; family Scarabaeidae; genus Melolontha; species Melolontha melolontha. Next base: position 23,198,104 of record OW285240.1, on the reverse strand, counting down.
ACCAGTATAAGTAAGAGTTTTATATTTATTATTCATATCACGACTGTACGGTATACTAATTTAGTAGCTTTCTTATAACTTTGCTTATTCAGGATATTGTAAATAATATCTGATCTATATTAATTGCTATAGGCTATTTCTTTAATGTAGTTAGTAGTAGCGAAGTAGTGTAGAAAGAATATTTACAATTACATTACTTCGCGAAAACGCAATTAATTTGTACAACTGCCGTACTGCAGGCAAGATATATTCATCTGTTTCCTTTGATGTAACTCAAAGCATCCCCATAAAAGTTTCTAATTCACGCCTCAACAGCTCAGTGGTCGAGCAATGGTCCGGCAAGCCAGAGGGCGTGGGTTCGATTCCTACTTGAGAGCGAATTTTTTCTATGAAAAATTCGAATAAAATAACGTCGTAAACTGTAGAAAGAATATTTACTATTACATTATTTCGTGAAAACGCTATTAATTAGTATAACAATCCATTTAAAATATCAAAGTTGGCTATGACTTCCGGTATAATCCAATGTGGTTCATGGGTGTAAATATTTTATTTTAATAAAGTATTGAGATTACAAGCCACACATTTTCAAAAGTATCCTATAGCATTCAAATAGAAAACTTCTAAAGAACGGGTTACGTGAAAAACCCTGTACATATAATTAAATGCAGTATGAATAATCCATATTATCCCCTACCTTGCACATGGGCGACAGCGTCATTATTAAAATTATAATCCTGATATTTAAAGAATTATTAGTATACTGTGTGAATACATAATACGCATGATGATTCTTTTGTTTAGAAGAGACATTGAAAAGTAATATGCTTTGATAGAGTTTCATTTCAAATATTGTAACTTGAAATATTCCGGTTCATAATTTTCTGAAATTCTACATAAAAGAGATAAAAACATAGTGTTTCCTTTTATGTTATATAACGGAGTTACATTCGTAATCAGCTCAGTAAATATTTCACTAGCCATTCTTTTTGAACCGAAGTCCATGGTCACGTACTTGTTTTTATATACGCGGGAAAAACAACGGCATTTTAACGTCATTTTTTATATTTAATTCACTACCACTTTTTATCGCCCGACGCTGACGGACGTGTTACGAAACACTAACGATTCGTTTGATGTGCCCTGCACCATAATTTTTCAGGGAGATTGCTCTTTTCAGAATCACTGAAAAGAAGCAATTTACTTATCTCGAAATACATGCAGTATTCATAAGCGAAGCGAACTTTATGTAATATAAAGCGGACTGGTGAAGACTCTGAATACGTGTACAAACAAAACAAAAAAGGAGCGAATTACACAAGTGGAAGCCCTCTTGCGTTGTTGAAGTTGCGTCACCGGTTAACGTTTACTTATTTAGAAACCATTCATCCTTTTCAAATATTCTCGCTTGTCGTGGTTGTCGTTGCTAAACAGAGTACGTTAAGTGCACTTCACATATGTGCCTTATACATGGTAACTGCATTTTTCTATGGAGAAGCGCACAAGTGTGAATGGATTGATAGCAAGCACAAACGTCTACTTTGTTATATAAACGTCCTTTTAGTGGAATATTTTGTTGATAATGAAATTTAAAATGATAGTATTATATACCATATTCGCAGAGGTGGTATAAATGGAAATAAATAGTCTTCGTTTTAATTTATATAATATATATTTTATGTCATTTAAAGAAATGCTCATTAGAATATAGGTGACTCGCAATGATGATATCGTGTCGGCTTCCTTAACCACCAAATGCAGCTAATTATTAATACAAAATAATCACATTCAAGCAAATCAGGCGACTTTGATAAATTGTTTAGCAAAAATAATGTATTTTTTAAAGGTTACCAGCCATAAAAAATTATGGTGGAAAGAATGCCCACTTTCACACTGTCTAAATAATACACAGTGTCCGGAAAGTATGGAATATGGCGAATTAGACTGAAACAAGTGATTTTATGAAAAAATTCCGAAACACGTCGATATTGTTTGAAAAATGCACATTTTAATGCTATAATGACCCCTCTACTCTCTTTTGTCTCCAAGCACTGACGTCATCTTTTGTTTTCAAAATGACATCCCCACGACCGCCAAAATAACAGCATTAGAATGTTTGATATCTTACATAAGAAAATTTTCGAGAAATAATTCATTAAATGTTTAAGAACAACCCCACTAAAAAACATGAAAAAAACTGAAATAAAATAAAATTTTTAGTTTATTAAACAAATTTTATGCGTAATAGATATTTATGTATTAAGGGAATAAACGACAGTTTTAATCCCGAGACAGTAAGTAATGCATTTTCTGTTGAGGGATTATAGACGTTTATTCCCGAATTACATACAAAACTTTTCTCCCGACCTTAAATGTAATAATTTATTTCATTATTAGTTGGACAGTTGATTGATATATTGATCATTCAATTAAGTTGGTTTGTCATGAAAATGTGCATAGTTTCTGGTTACTAAGGCAAAAGGAGTTTGTTTGTGTCTTATTTTTTTCCAAAAAAACGCAGTCCGTTTAAGTTATTGTGCAAAAATGAATATTAATGGCAGTGAAGGAGATAATTTTTGCACAAGCACTACTGTAAGCAACCGCCAAGTTAAGATATCAGATGATTGTCCATATATAAATATTGTAAACTCATCTAATGTTACTATTACGATTACAAAATAAAATTGATTGATATATTTAAATGCTTCGTCAATCTGCCAGTTATATTAATTTTGACTTAAATAAATGAACCAAAAGTCATTCACTACAGTATTCACTTTATTCCCTAGGGAAAATCGAACATTTTATTCCGTAGAGAATAAAGTAGTCTAATATATGTCAATTGTCAAATGTATAAACAAACTTATAGTTTCAATGTCAAATAGTAAATGTCATTATGTGGAAGTGGCTAAAGTACCAATCCAATTTCACAGTCTACTCCAATTATGAATTTTTTCGATGGCTCGTTATAACAGTTAGGGCCGACCGGATGTGCCTCTTTTTCTCACTACCGACAATACCTGTGTAAATTCATAAATTTCTTTAAAAACATTGTAAAATAATATCAACCTTCGTGATTTTATATAAAGGCTGTTTCAATAATAGCGCAAGATTTCAGTGTTCAATAAAACATGGTTTTCTGTAGCAAAGTATTGATATATTTATTGATTTAGAAAATATACATTTGGGAATTATGTATGAAACAAAATATTTTGTAAATGGCCGCCACGGCTTTGCTGGCATATGCGTACCCTTTTGACGAAATTTTCAATAACGTTATTGAATACATGTGGTGGTATTTCATTGATACAGCGTCTAATTTCGGCTTTCAATGCTTCGATGGTTGCAGGCTTATTGGCATAAACCTGTGACTTCAGATAACCCCACAGCCAGAAGTCTAAAGGCGTTAAATCGCAAGAGCGTGGAGGCCAATTCTGGTCACCAAATCGGGAAATGACACGACCAGGAGCAAACTCATGCAAGATCGTCAATGTTTCACGGGCGGTATGACATGTGGCACCGTCCTGCTGAAACCACATGTCGTCAAGATCAATAGCTTCCAAATGAGACACAAGAAACTGTGTTATCATAGCACGATAACGTTCGCCATTCACCGTTACTGCATTACCTTCTTCGTTTTCGAAGAAAAACGGTTCAATTATTCCTCCAGACCGTAATGCACACCATACAGTGACCCGTTGTGGATGCATTGCTTTCTGATGAATCATTCGTGGATTTTCTAAGCCCCAAATGCGACAGTTTTGTCTATTAACGAAGCCATCGAGGTGAAAATGGGCCTCATCACTGAAAATGATTTTGTTTGCAAAATCAGCAGGTTGCTCAAGAATCCAATTGGTGAATTCTCTTCGCTGTTCATGGTCTACTGGCAGAAGTTGTTGAGTCAGTTGGATTTTGTAGGCATGCAGCTGTAAATCTTTAGTGAGCATTCGCTGAAGAGTGCCTGTTGAAATGTCCAATTCTTGTGCCCGATGGCGAATTGACGTCTCTTGCCTTTCTGTCACACTCTCGCGAACTGCCGTGATGTTTTGTTCTGAACCACCTCTACGAGCTCGTATCGTGTGTTTCACATCACTAACCGAACCGATACTTTCGAATTTTTCGATTATTCGTTTAACCGTAGATGAATTAGGCACATTATTTCGACCGAACATTGGACGCACTTTACGAATAGTAGCAATTAAACTTTCACCATTTTCATAATAATTTTTGACAATTAGGACGCGTTATTCTACCGTGTAATGCTCCATGTTTACTAACTCTCATCTGTCAACTTTCGATCTGCTACGTCATAATCATGTGACATTATGACTGTCAAACATGGCGCGCAATTCAAATCTTTCGCTCTTATTTAAACACCCATTATATATTTTTTAATTTAGTTTGTAACGTACTCTTTAGATGTAAGCACCTGAGGAAGCCACTATAATGGCGAAACAATTGTCGTGTTACGATCAAAGATTAAAAGATTAGAACCGTAGTTTTATTTCTATTTTAAATTATGGATCTTCATCAAGTAAATGCCGAATCAATTCAATTATTCAAAGAAACTGAAATTGGAACCAACTTAACATTCAATAAATGAAACAAACAACTAATGGACGGCAAAAACAAAGCTTTTAGTATTCAAAAATCTTCAGGTATCGAGGTAAATGCTCAAAATTCCGTACCTGTGCTCGCTTTAGTTTTTGGTAATATGTATCTTTCCATCAATTGCATTCGCCCAGAAAATATAAGACAAGTGTATGTGACTTGTGTGAGTGTCAACTTAGTCGTTTGAAAATTGAGGAAAAAATTAGGGGTTGTCAATTGGGTAACAAAAGATGACGTAATCGCTTGGAGACAAATGGATGTAGAGTGATTTTGGCTTGAAAATGTGCATTTTCAAACAAAATCGATGTGTTGAAGATTTTTTCATAAAATCACTTCTTTCAGTCCAATTCGCCATATTCCATACTTTCCGGACACGGTGTATAGACAAGAAGCTGTTTGGTTACTTAGAGGAAGCCTTTTTTTCACTCTCAACTTCTTTGTTTCTAATTTACTTGTTCTACTGTACGTCATCATCTCAGCGTTTCGTTTCAGGACATAATTTAAAGACCCACGTTTCGTCATACGTTACGCTAGTGTAAATATAATTCCTATTTTTAATACTTAATAGTAGTTTGTACAAGCAAGCTCCCCAATAATGAACGTAGGGTTGCTTTCTTTTTGTCATGCGGAATGATGCGATAATTTTGTTTTTATTTCTTCTATTACATTTAGAAACGTATTTCTATTTACATAGAAACTTATTTCTATTCTTGAACGTACTTGGCTGCCATAAGTATATATTCAGAAAGTGTCTTTTATTAGAAGAATTCATGTTTACACGTTTCCATGTATTTTAGGCTTCCTAAAAATGGCAATGCTTTTTTCTGAAGAACGAATATCTTTTTCGCATCTGCAGATACACCCTATCAAAATATGTCCTAAGTGGCAGCGTGGAAATTTACAAAATATGTAAGGCGAAATGTGTTTCAATCGCATGATTTAGTTTTTTGCAGTTTCAAATACCTATATACTCCGTTCAATGTAGTTTGCTTTCCATTATCACACCCGGGAATCCAATGCAAATAAGTTCATCATCCGTTTTAGTATTTAACGAGTGTTGATATTTTACTAATCTTCAACGATAAGGTGTTACTAGTGAATTTAGTGAAATATTAGTGAACATTTAATGACTATTTAACTATATATAATAACTATATATTCAACTGTTTTATTATTATTATTAACAACTGTTGGTACTTATATTATTATTAAATATAATTTCATCTAAATTCCAGTGCTTACAGTTTACTTAAATTTTGTCATTACGGACCTCAGCAGTTTGTTTGCGTAAAATATAATCGTATTGAGCGGCCAGGTAGTTATTGCCGCAGGTGGTGAAATAAAAGCATTAGAGCCGTTCAAAGTTATATTCTTATAATTTGAAATAAACTATACTTGTATCATAACTCTCCCAATAACATTCTTACGAGTATATATTATACATTTCCATGATTAATATTTTAAATATTGATTATTTAAAACAGCACCTATTGTCGCTTTACAAATTTTCGGAATACACTCCTGATAAACAAATACTATTTCTTAATGTTTTATGCCCCACGGATAAACTCACAGCAGGTACTCCTTAAAATCGGTTTAGTGTTAATTGCAGCCATTGTAAATTATCTGGACGAGATCTATATAGTGATCCTATTTAACTCTCAATGAAACTGAATAACAGAATATTTTTCTCTGTTTACGAAAAATGCGTTAACCTAAAAAGCACATATAAATACAAGCAGTTTAGGCGAAAGGGGTTATAATAAAATTTTATAGTTCTAGGAAGCCCGTCGGTACAAAGGATTGTTATTTGCTACCATAAAGGGAATTAAACAAACATTAGTGAAAAGATAAAAATATATGTTGTGCTTAGAGCTTTATACCGTATATAAGAATACTGGTGATAATTACATAATTATTATTTGAAACGATCTCGAACTTGTGGCTTAGATTATATATCAGTATCTTTCTTTTACTCTACCCTAGTTTTAACCCATTTACGGCCAAGGTGTATATTAAACGAAAACTTTACAAAAAAGTATTGTTTATTACTAAAAACATATTTAAAAAAAACGATTTGATACATATCAGCTCGAAAAAAAAATTGCGTATATGAAAAAAAAGATGGTGCGTGTACGCGTTGGCCGAACGCATGTTCATATTTTCTTGTGGTAATCTTCAAAACATTTTAAATGTAGATGTGTTTTGCACTTTACACAAATGTAAATTGTGTGACTTTTGCATAGTTTGCAACGACGTCTAGCTTTATCGGCATGCATCGAGATTACATGACCAATGTTATCAAGACGAACTTAATCAGGAATGGAGCTCCCAACTGCTTGATTAATTTTCCTGTTTCGATTGTCATCTTCTGCCTTCATCAAGCGTACTGCAATGTAAGATTTGAATTCCAGTTGCGTCATTTGGGTTTCATTCGCTATGTTGTATATTTTCCAGGCGTTAACAATAGTGCTGTCTAGCAAATTTATAAATAACGGCCACCACCACTTTTTGCCACGCACATTTATTCTATAGTTAGAAACGCCATTGTCGTGCAAATCCACGCCGCCCATATATTTATTATATTGTGCGATCATATTTGGCTGAGAAATCATCACTTCCTTTCGCTCTTTTCGGTCGTATCTTTTAGCAGTGCCTAAAGGTCGTAGTGTAAAAGTATTACTAATAATAGTAACCACTGAATTATCGTTCCACCTGTTCAAAGATATGTTGGTTTCTTCGTCAAATACAGAATCATAACTTCCTCGTTGTTTCTTGGAAATGCTTTTTACGTTTTCTAATGGACAATTAGCCGTTCGGTTGTCTCTTATGGCGCCTGTAGCATAAAAGCCTTTCTGACTCAAAAACTTCAATAACTTCTACGACGAGAAAAAGTTATCAAAGAAAAGGCAATGCTTTTGTGGACTTTTCACAATTGTGAGCAAGTCAACAACAACCTGGCCTCCTAAACCAAGTTCTGATTTACTATTTGATGCATTCGCCCCTCCATATAGAATGAACTGAAATAAATATCCATCGGCAGAAGTTAGGCACCAAATCTTAAAGCCAAATCGCACGGGCTTTCCTTTTATGAACATTTTACAGGAATGTTTCCCAAAATAGGGCACCATTTGTTCGTCGATAGATAGATCGTGAGCAAATACGCCAAACTGCATGTACCTTTTGTTCATTATGTTGAAAATCGGGCGAAGTTTTGAGAATTTGTCATTTTTGTCTAACTGAGCATTATCAGATAAATGCAAATTACGTTTTATACTTTGAAATCTATTGCGAGGCATACATTTTCGAACTATGACCAAACCTTTATCTTCGTCGGTAGACCAGTATATATCAGTCTGAGGCAGTGTATGGTAACCGGAAAGCAGCAATATTCCTAGGAACCGTTTTAGGTCTGTTATACCAAATTGAAAATCATGACGATTATTGTCATAAGAATATTTGACAGAATAGCTCACTATTCTCGATAAAACTTCTTCGTCAAAAAAGAGATAAAATAATTCCAACGGAGATTTGCCACATAAATTATTTTTTATATCTTCTCTCCAGTATTGTCAAAAACAGGTAAGTTTGCGTAAGTTGTCTCGCCTTTTTTCCAAACAGGCGCCGATACTTTTTGTCTTAAAAGTTTTTGTCTTTTTACATCTAACGTCTCATCGTCAGAATCAATAGGACCTTCATTAGTGGTATCATTGTGATTTTGTATCTCAAATAAACCAGAAATTTCTTGCTCATTTGGACGAACCTGTTCAATTACCACATTATCATCAATATCTTCCTCATCGGCCAATTCATCAACTTCCGGCGGAATATACACTACATCAATATTATCTAAAAATATTCACCTTTACTATGTTATGGGGTACACTACCTACAAATTTTACGTACCATTTCTATTTTCTAACTCATTTACTATCTCGTCTAAGGCGGCCTCCAATTCCCGTTGAGTTAGGTAAACCGGCATTTTTTTTGTTTACCGTAAGTCTATTTGCGTCTATATACTGCAAACGAATGTTAAAGACTGAATGCATCTGGTTATGAATCTAAAACATAAACAAGTCTAAACTTGTATTTTCTTGAAAAATGCATGCGCAATACGCATTCAGCCAATGGTGCGTTTACGCACCAAGTAATCTACTGTCATTTTTTCTAAACAAACTAATAACAAACATTTAAACTAATGTTTTAGTATTATAGTATTGACATTTAGAATATAGAATTTTTACTCTAAAAACTTAAAATAAAAACTAACAACAATTTATAGAAATTTACTTCGGGGATTGGTGAAAACTGAAAATTGTCTATTTTTAATAATTGCTATCTCAATAAGTTACAGTCTTAGAAAAAAATAGATTGATGCTAAATTTAACTCAATATATTAGTTTAGTTATCATACAAAATTAAAATCTGCATCTAAACAATTAGCGAAAAAAAAAAATTGTAATCAGTGGTGCGTAAACGCACCACTGACCGTAAATGGGTTAATGCTTTTATTTATATTTCGTAATTAACTGTTTCAGATTATCACGTGTTATATGATGATTAATGTCTGTTACTGTTTCTTCTACTTTAGATTTTTTTCTTTTTGTTCAATTTGCCAATTTCCTTTCGATTTATTTTTTCCATCTCCTCTCTGTTCCGTCCCATTTTCCTTCTATGCATCTCTCTGTTTTCTTTAATGCCCTTAATTTGTTCGACCGTCATGGGGAAGAGACGCCAGAGAGAAAAAACTATTATCTCTTCGTAAGAATAAAGTGATTGCTTTTACTCTACGCAGACTTTTTTTATTGCCCGGAGGAAATTTCAAAACATATGAGAGAGTATCAGTATAACGTAATTTCTTTTCGTTTTTTTTTTTAGAAGAGAAAATATCAATTTTTCCATCGCATCGGTCGGTGCGAATTGAATTGCCTTCTTGATAAACATGTAATACGTTGACGTTACGGTTGAAATATCACACTAAAGGGGGGTATTTTATGTGTACCTTTATAAACATTATATATCGCATTACTGCATTCAATAAATATATTAAGGAATTTCTATTAGAATAAATATATATAATTTATTATGACTTTATTATTTCCTTTTTAATGTTTCTGGAAAGTTGCTCATGTGACATATACGTGAGTGCTTTTATGTTTTACTTAATTTTGTTCACATAGCAGAAATAATTTTAATAACTATCGGTAACATGGTATTCATGTCAAGCACTCAAAAAAAATTTGGCTTTCATTTTCAGGGGAATTTTGTTTCGGGTTTCGTTAGAAGGATATTCTGTCACATATCATGTGCAAAATTTATAATATACTTATAGTTTATTTCAAATTATAAGAATATAACTTTGAACGGCTCTAGTGCTTTTATTGCACCATCTTCTGTGATGATAATTATTATACCTGGTCTCCTTATTGAACGGGTACGGTTTACCTATTTGCAACGTATGAATCTAGGGGCCATATTGACTATAAATTAGGACCCTATAATATAATAATAAAACGCTGTCAATTTCAAGTATATAATACAAAATATCTGTACATTGGGTTTATATACAAATAAAAAATTACAAATCGTATGGCAACATGTGTAGTGGATACATATAGATATATAAAGCTAATTTGTTTGTAATGCACAATAAAATTTTCATGTGTCATCTCATTTCATAAATCATCTGTGATTGAGTCGTCTTGCAAATCGGTGTCTGTGTCTGAATCGTATTGCAAATTTATAATCAAAGGTGCTACCATTTTGTACATGTGCATATACACGTCCTCTTTTGCTATTGCGTGTTTAACAGCATTTTTCCAATTTACAGCAGTTATATGTTCCATAGCATTTTTTATGTGTTACACTGCATTCACAAAATTTCATCACTATCACACTATCTTTTGGTAAATTTTGCAGCAAAGTGTCACAAAATCAGTCTTCAAATAAAGATGAGGTCATATCTTCATGGTAATCTAAACTTGAGGATTTTAACATTTTTAGCGGATAATAGCTGCTGTCCGGTCCATCTTTTTCTGACCCAGCATGAAGAATGATTATTCTCTTCCCTCTTGCAACCGACGGGTCCAACTGACACATACTTGAACTATCCACCCAACCTTTGCAAATTGGGTCATGTGTGTCATACCACGTCTCGTCTAAATAACATATGAATCGTCCTTCCTGTCTATACCTTCTAATTCCCATTAAGTATTCATATCGAAGTTTCTGTAATCTCGGGCTTTCAATAATTGTGCGACGTTTGTCTATAGTGCCAAACTTAAAAGCAGGTTTCTTTAGCGTACGCCACAAGGTTACTTTAGAACACTGAATATTTATAGGCTCATCACTGATTCTTTTATGTAAGGAGTCAAGTGTAGATACAACATTTCCTCTGAAGAAGCAGTATACTTGCTGCCTAATAGTATCAATTTCATACTCTACACTCGTTAAGTCGAATTGTAACAGTTTCAGCAATCTTAGCAACGTTTACCCGACGACTTTCCATAACAATATCCTGAACTTTACCAACAATATCCAAAGTTTATCAAGTACATCAAACAACCCTCATATATTTAGCAATTCTATTTATTAAATAATTTGAAACAACCAATAATTTAATATTAAATTAATTTTGAATAAGCACAGGACTAATCCGTTTCCAATTACAATATCACAATTTCTGGATTTATTCCATTCCCAAGCGAGAATATTTAAAAATAGCAGTATGTATTTATCACTTTGTTAGTGCTTTGCTTTGAAATTCGAAACTCTAATTATTATTTTTGCAATATGTTGCATTTGCATACATCACAGGGAACATACACATATGCGTAGGTACATGTTTGAGGAGAGAATCATTTATAAATGTATACTATAGCGGAACCACAGAAGAACTTAACTTAAACACATAGAGTCGATACAAACGACTTTGAAATGAAATTTAAGCGATCATCAAAGTAGACGTAGAATTATATTTTTCATATAATATATTGGGTTAACGCAAAGTTTGCAGCGCATTTATTAAACTCAAAATTTCTTACTTTTTAACAAGGAAAATACATGAATACTGCAATAAGTAACAGCAAAAATAAATATCACAAAACTGGCTTGAGTAACTTTTCGATATACGGTAGAGGCAAGAACTTATCTATGTATCAGTATCCAGGCTAGGCCAGTGAAGTCGGCGTGGGGTTCCTTTCGAAACGTTGTTACATGACTGACTAAAATAATAGATAAAAAGGGCGTAACCGTGAATTACTGTTGAATTGTAATCAGAGATCATACGTCATGCGGGTTATAACGTTCCCACAAGGCGTAGTCTGAAAAAACAAGGAACTTACAATTACAAATTAATACTAGTACCAATATGCAATATTATAACAATATTTGTTATAAAAATGTTCCCCTCAAAAGTTATTAACAAATACCCAATACATACATATATTCCAAAAATATTAACGAATATACCATACATAGAAATGTGAAAGAATATGTATAGATTCGAAAAGTGTTATATTACGACTTACATGCCTGATGGGTAAAAAAGGATGTCTGAGATCTCCTTGATCGTACATACAAAAATTTGCAAAAGTAACTGTGTAACATACGATCATTATCACAAGATGTATAAAAGATACGGAGCGAATTATTATAAGCATCGATTTTGTGCTCTCCGCTCATCCATTAAAACCAGTATTAGACTTAGTTACTCCAGCTGTATACATAGTACCGAAAAATGTAATCAAATCTGATCCACGAAAACTCTGGTCATTCATTAATTTAAAAAAGGGACAGTCACGTATACCGGGCCACATGATCAGCAATGACCAAGTGATATCGAAGCCTTTGGATATTGTCCAGGAATTTGCCACCTTCTTTAGTTCAGTTTACGATGAAAGTGGTCCTGGGGATTCGAGTTTGCTACAGTTGCAGACTACCATTACCAGCATTGATACATTGCCATTGTCCAGTGTCTCTGATCGTGATGTTCGCAATGCCATTAGGAAACTGAAGGGTACAATGACTACGGTTCAGATGCTATTCCTTCATTTTTCGTGAAAGATTGTGCTGAGTGTTCGTTAAAGCCGTTGACACTAAAAAATTCAATCATTTGTCCAGAGGGTATTCCCGGATGAGTGGAAAAGAGCGAGAGTGACACCTGTGCTTAAGTCTGGATCGCGTGCGGCTATAAGAAATTATCGGCCCTTTTCCTTGATCTCCAACTTTGCTAAGATTTTTGAGATGATACTGTACACTGAAATCTATAATCATGTAAAGCCATATATCTGTAATAATCAGCATGGATTTTTGAAGGGCCGATCAACTGCGACCAATTTAAGCAACTTTGCCCAGCTAGTACCTGAGGCCCTTGATGAGCGAAAACAGGTTGATGTCATTTTTACAGACTTTAGTAAAGCTTTTGATTGTGTACAGCATCATATACTTCTGCGGGAGTTGGAGCAGTTTGGGCTCCATACCGACTACCTGCTTTTACTCAGAGGTTATTTAACTGGGAGGCAGCAATACGTTGAATATGAGGGAATCAGGTCACGAACTTATCTTGCCCGGGGTGGAGTTGCACAGGGTTCGAATGTAGGTCCACTGTTGTTCATACTATTTATAAATGATGTGTGTGATAAATTTGATTCTACGTGTTTACTTTATGCTGACGATTTAAAAATTTATCGGATAATAAATACTTCTGCTGACTGTGATATCCTGCAGAGTGATTTGGATCAATTGTGTGCTTGGTGGCAAAGAAATTGTATAAATCTTAATGTTGGAAAGTGTAAGGTAATGACATTTTCTCGAATAGCTGTCAATGTTGAATACAACTATGAAATTAACAGTATAAATCTTCAGGGATATACGGAGGTTACAGATTTGGGAGTAGTATTTGATAGTAGATTAACCTTGAATAAACATATCTTTCATATTTATTCTCACTGCTGCAAATTGCTAGGTTTTATAATGCGATCTTGCAAAGACTTTGTAAATATTGACACCATTAAATACTGCAGGTATTTGGTTTCTGTGAAAGAATGTATTTGTTTTACTTCTTAGATTTAATTTAGTTTAGGATAATTTTTCCATTGATACCCACGTTATGTTTAATGCTTATATACATGTATTTATATTTATAACCCCATAATTGGATGTATTCTGTTGGGTTAATAAACGGCTTATTATTATTATTATTATTATATTTAACTTGACCAAAACTTTCTATATAAGGTATGAAATGCAAATATTAAGATTAATTCGTAATTGCTAAATACATATTATATGATTCGAATATTAAAAAATGAACCAAAGAATGCAAATATTAAAATATAAGAATAACGATAAAAATACAAATCTAAAATATGAAATTACAACTACAGTCCTAGGTGTTTCAATGATTTGATATATTAATTACTTGCATCATTAATTAATTGAAACTCACGGAAATAATATTGATCCATGTGATATCTCTGTAGCCTCTTCAAGTTCGCGCACTTTTACTCACCGATCGTCCAATATCATACCGTGAATTTTATCGACCATTTCTGGTGTGGTGACCTTAATTGGGCGACCAGAACGTTCGCTATCATCTGTACTGGTACGACGGCACCGAAATTGAGTAAACCAGCGATGGATGGTTCCAATCGGTGGCGAAGAGTCCTCATAATACTCTGGAATCTTTTTTTTGGGGTTTGCGTGATGGTTCCTTCGCACAAAAAATAGTGTTTAATGAGCACATGGAATTAATTTTTTTACATTTTTACAGACGTCTGCTTCAAATGACTGTCACAACAAAGCTATTTGACAGATCAGCCTGAAAATTAGGATGCGTTCTTCTGAAATATGCTTCTTGACAAGCACAGTGTTGGTGGCAGCGCCATCTGTTCTAATTTTCAGGTACTTCTTAACACAATCTCGTACTGTATAACACCCATTTATCTTGCGAAGGTGTAGGTCAACTTCAAACTATGTCGTTCGACTAAATGCCAAGTGAGGATATGTCCACGTGGGCGTCCACCCGGCTTTATAAAGCTGGGTAGTAAATTTAGTGTCCTAAACGTACTATATAACACGAGTTTTGGGAGAAAACATGAACATAACGTAACGAGAAAATGGCGTCGGTTTATCGTCTTAGATGTTTGCGAGCTTATACAGTAGTCGACAAATTTTAATTTCTGTTTGCGTATATAGTGTATGCTTGTTATATCCAACAATGCCAGCTTTAAAAACAGTGGAGGGAGAAGCTGAGTGGTGGACACACATACACATTTAACATGCTCTATTCCATAACAAACACTTACCGGGTGTACAACACTTATTTCGCTACGTGGGTATATTAATAGTCGATTTCAACATGCATGCTTGTACAACTCAACTTCTCTACTTTCGTAGAAGAAATTAAAATTTGTCGATTACGGTATATCGAAGACTGTGTGTTGAATCCACCAAAAGTTGTTTCCAAAAGCGCAGAAGATTCAGGCCAAATATCCACCTCAACAGGTGTTCTAGCAACTAGCACGGCACTTCACAAAACATAAAAAGCGACCTTAAAAGTCTTTTACACACTGTCTTAACGATATCTGAATCGAAAGTATCCCAAACAGATGCTACTCGGCATGCCGTCTCTTTCCGGCAACGCCATTGGTGGAATACAGATGCTCAACAACCTGTGTACAGGCCATGTAGAGAAACTGACGCCAACATTATAATACAGTACAAAGAACGTAACAATACATGACATTATTTACGATGGCCTCCAAACAATTTAACAATTTTTCGAATCCACTGTTGAAAAAATCTGGTAAAGGTGAAGAAGTCGTCGAGTCAATTTTGAAGTGCAACATCGTTAATAAAGGAATTATTTCTTGAATTACGGCCTAAAACCGACAGAATATTTTACAAAAAGTCTCAACAGTGACGGCTACATCATTCGGAAACAATTTATAGTAGACGACTTCTTATCTATCCTACCAGATGCTTACGTGTATGAATATCTGCATTTACTCAGGAAGTTAAACGATGATGAGCTAGCAAAGTGGCACAAATGTTTACAACAACACTAAAAACACACTTCAACCAACCATCCAGTTTTAACTTTTGATATGGTATGCAAATGTCGTATTATGGTTGATTAGTTATAGTCCATTATAATGGCCACTTCCCGAGTATATTGGCGTGGATCGTTATTAATTAAAGCATTTAGAAGGTCTTTGTCAAAAGCCGATGATCTTTCTGAACCTTAAGAATCACTTATGTCAAAATTGCCCTCTTTAAATCGAAAAAATGTTTCAGTACTATATTCTCCTCAATTTTTTTTTCCCGTGAACGGTATAAATGATTCTAATCGCTTCCGGTGTATTAATTTCTCTGCTGAACTCGAAAAAAGTATAAATCGAAAATTCTTGTTTCTTCTATTGAACGTTCCATTTTCTTTGTCAATAATTAATACAATCTTTGCAGAAATTCAAAAACAATAAAATCAAATTAAAATAACTTTGTTGGAAGATTTTTTTTTCAAGGCACTCTCATCCTAGAAACTTCAAACACTACAAACTTATGCATTAACCTGATAGTTATTCTGAAAAATCTTATTATGGTGACCACAGTGTTACTAAATTTTATTAATCTCTATATATTTGCGAATAATTTGCTGAAAACAGTAACTCTATCTATGTATTACTACGAACATAAATCAAGGGTTTGATTTCAGTGATGCAAAGATAATGTAATAGCACGCAAATTACTAAATTGAAAACAAAGCAAATACCTACAAAACTCTAGACGTACTGGAAGGTATACGACAATAATTAAAACAGGAAATTTCCGCATTTACGCCTCTATAAGAGAAACTGATGATAGTACAAGGAATGTTCTCTTGATATAGTAAAATGCATGGAAGATTAAAGAAGATTGCTGAGATATATGAGCAGTATGGAAAAACGTGCACGAAGAAGAAAATAGGGCAATAGAGAAGAACGAGAGGACGAATTAGAAAATAGCAAAGCTAAGATCGTTGACGACGTAGAAGGTAATCGACAGGTAAATAATACTTACCTCCAATGGAAAAGAAAAATATATAAAGACATAAAAATTATTTTGTTTTTAATTCTTGTTGTTTTCAATATTTTCTTAAAAATTTATAATGGATTTAAGTGAGGGACGGAACCATGGTACAAACTGACTATCACATGACTATCACCAACAAATTAAAATTCCTAGAATAAAGAAAATTTTAGTAATTTTTATTTTTATTTCCTTATCTTTGTTATACTAATTTTTTCCAAACATTTCGGCTCGAAATATATAATTTTTTTTTATTATATGTCAAGAGAAGAACACAACACTTTAGAAAATTTTCCCACTTAACTTCTTTCGATGCGTTATCTTTTTTTCAATTGTCCTATACAATCAAAAAATTAATTCTTTCATAATTTTTGCATAAAAAGTTTCTTTGAATGTCTTATCAAATGCACAACATTTTTCTTGACTTAAGTTAATAAATAAACACTTGCATATTGGATTTAAGTTAGTTAAAAAGCGTAGATACTTTAATTTAATGAACTCAGAGTTATCATCTGTTGTTTGGCTTACAGAAGCGATAAATCTGATGTAACCAACTTTTTGTCATCTATCCTTCAGAGCAGTTTTCGTTACTAATCCATATACTACTCCATTTATAGTAGACTCCCTCGGTAAACATTCGATAAGCAAGAGTTCTTCGATTTTTTCAGTAAATCTTGTTTTGTTACTTTTCGTCGTAGAGAGCCCTTATGAACCCACTACATGAATCACTGTTTAGTGGGAGGATCCAAGTGATGTACGCAAGTCTCGCTCCTGTGATAATTCGAGAAAAAAACTTGTCCCTTTTGCTCAGATGCAACCAATCTGAAAATATTTGATACAGTTAATTTTTTCTTGGCTAAATCACAGTTCTTAAGCTTTGAAGATATTGGTTTCAGATATACAGGCTTCATTAGTTATAACAAGAAACTTTTACACCCCGATCGCGCGATACTAAATTTTCGACATTTGGCACTATATGTTCACTTAGGATTTTTCGTCCTGACTTTGAGTTGTGTTCATTTATTCTCTATCTCATGAAAAAGATTTAGCCTCCACATTCAATTCGAAAATTTGATTAATTTTTCCACACATAAGAAGCATTATTTTATTAATCATTTTTGGCCGATTGTTTTTTCTAGTCGTGAACTATTTATTAGACTATTTACTACTACTTACTAGAAACTATTATAAGATTCGCCGCTGTTGAAGTTTTTTTCTATCGGCTGTAGCCGTGGTCGAAGTGTACATTTATAAACATTCTTTGCCTACAACAAAACTCTAAAGAAAATACTTACACAGCAAAATATGTAGTATGGGTTGGTGCATAATTATCAGGCTTTTTTAGACAACATTTTTATTATGAAAAAAGAAACAAATGTTCAATAATAACATTTTTAAATAAATATTCCGGAGCGTAATTACCACCCACTTCAATAACTGCTTCCCATTTGCTTGGAAGACGAACGATTCCACGCACAAAGAAGTCACGGTTCTTGGAGGCAATCCATGCCTTGACATCGGGCACTAAATGATCAAAATCGTCATAAACTGCGTTCGCCTGCCAGTTCTTGAGCGATCGATTGACGTGGTAGTCCGTAGGCACTTCTGGGAGAACATGGCGGATGTGGAAGCAGTTCCTAGCCTTTACTAGCAATACATTTGACAACACGACACTCAACATGTAGATAGTATTATCGTGGTGGAAGACGACATTGTTGCTTTTGCATGGTCTTTTCGTTTCGATTGCAGCGTAAAGGCGGTCGAGTTGAACCAGATAAACATTGCTGTTGATATTGAATTACCACTTACCGTTTTTGTCTGGAATCCGCCACTGTTGACGTTAATCGTCGTCATTGCACCAACAACAAATCCCGCTTGAGACGATTTCCGAATGGATAATTCCGCTTTGTCCCACCAAACACCACATTGCCTTCTTATAGTTAAAGTTTTTCGTTATTCCTTTTGGTGAAAGTCCTGGCGAAACGTAGACCTTCTTGGTAGACGTTCGGCTTTGTTGTTGTCGGTGAGTTCATGGGGGAACCATACAGCTAATTTCCATACCCCATATCACATTGAAGTTTTCGGGCACCATTCGAGTTGTTAAGCTTTCCTCCTCTTCCGCGGCTGTCAAAAGTGCCCGGTCGTCGAAATCCGAAGAGTAGACCTCTTCCTGGCATATTTTCCAAGCTAGTTTCGCCAGATTTGAAACGGGTAAACCATTCCCTGCATAAATTTTCCCTAATTGTACCATCGCCAATAAGTTCGTTGAGATCGCCAAATGAAGGATGGAAAGCAGTGCACATCCTTTCTCGAAGTGGTACAGCATAATATGA
Organism: Melolontha melolontha; assembly: GCA_935421215.2. NCBI lineage: Eukaryota > Metazoa > Arthropoda > Insecta > Coleoptera > Scarabaeidae > Melolontha > Melolontha melolontha. The sequence continues at coordinate 23,179,091 of OW285240.1, read as the reverse complement.
CGAATATGAGTTAGATTATGGACACGCATTTTTATAGCCTGAAAATAGAAGAATAATTTTCCCAATAAATTTAACCTTTATGTGACTGGAAAAAATAACACCTTCTAATGACGACGTAGGTACCCGGGTACCCTACGTCTTTTTTATAACATATATAAATTAAAAAAATGTCAAAATGCTACTTTCGTTCTTTCACATCCATCCATATGTAATTTTAAATGGAAGTACCCGGGTACCCATACCGGTCTTGTTGGTTGTAATAATTTCGGATGCCATTTTTTCGTTTAAAATTAAATCTAAATAACGAAGTATATATAATAAAATGTAATATAAAACAAGTTTAGAGATGACACAGAATCTCCAAGCTCAGCAAGTTCAAACACAAAAATATTAATATTTAAATCTGAAAAAGGCACCCGGGTACCCTTCCAGTCACATAAAGGTTAAAAAAATATGTCAATTATTGAATTGTAAATAAGACGCCAGTAAAATACCTGATAATAATGCACAAACCTATTATAAATAATTAAGTTGTAGGTATTAGAATAGGTACTACCTAAAATAAAATAAAATATGTGCTAATTTAAAATATTTTAAAAAAATGTCGAGCACGTCAGATATTGATTTCATTCATAATAAATACGTTAGACATTTACTGTCTAGCCTAAATATAAAATATTGTAACTAGAAATTGTGTTTCACCAAACTCGATGTATTATTATAACCCCTTTCATTTGTCTTTACCGCAGGATAAATTGGTCGACCGCATCATAACCTTTTCGTAATTTGTACAGTGACGGTTTAAGCCACATACATATTTTCGATGTGAATAATCACTTGGCTTGAAATTATTAATTACGTATTCGTTTTCGTGATTTAATCAGAGGAGAAAATGCGAAATATAATGGCATGTTGAAAAGTTTCAGTTATCAAAAATATAATATAATTAGCAGTGTGCATCGTATTGAAATAGAAATTGTCGGAAATGCTAAACTCGTTATACATACACCCTTAGCTATATACAGGGTGAGTCGCGAGTAATCGACCAAACTCAAGGAGTGTATTCTACTGGTGAAAGTAATGTAAAAAAACTCAAATGTTGTTATCCGATTTTTATTTGTTTTCGAGTTATAGCGTAATTAAAAATGTAGATTTAGTATACCATGTTTATGTATGTATTCGTAAAAACAGTGAAGCCCTGGTAGCAATTGATTATAGGGAAGTCTTCCTAGCTGAAGCGCTACCTGTTCGTGGTTTTCCGAACTAGCGGTAGTAACATTGAAAGCAGTCGAGAAATAGTGTAGAGTGGTTTGTATGCCTAATGCGTCTCACGTCACTACCTCTAGTTCATCGTTGATATAGTGAGGGCGCTGCCATCATAAAAAATGTTCCCTATACCTTGGAGTAAATTATAACATTGTGTTCGGTTTTTGTGACATTGACTTGACGTTTGCACGACTATAGAGTAACAAACTAAAATGCCACACACTTATTCTAATTTAGAATATGCTAATATGGTGTTTGTTTATGGATTTTGTGATGGGAATGCTACAGCTGTTGCTAATGAATATCGTCAACGATTTCAACATCACAGACATCCTAATAAAACTGTATTTATTAGTGTATTCAACACATTGTGCGCGACCGGAAAGCTTCCCAGTGTAAACATAATATCTGAACGAGGCAGTCGACAACAATTACAAGAAGTAGAAGATATTCTGGATGTAGAAGAAGAAGACGCAACTACCAGCTCACGGAGAATTAGTATTCAATTGGGCATTCCACCAACAAGGGGTGATAAAAACACACCAGGAGCATGGCTTACGTTCGTACCATGTACAAAGAGTACAGCACCTACAACGACATGATAATCGTAGACCTATGGAATTTTGTCGATGGATAAATGATAATACTCGTTTTGTATCGCGTATACTGTTTACGGATGAAGCGACATTCACCCGTGACGGTATTAATAATTGTCATAACCAGCATGTATGGTCAGACGAAAATCCACACGCAACAGTCGAAAGTAACTTTCAACATAAATTTTCGGTGAACGTGTGATGTGGTATGATCGATGGTTTTTTAATTGGTCCTTACATTTTTGAGAATCGCCTCACGGGAGACACCTATTTACATTTTTTGGAAAATGAACTGCACGGACTGCTAGAGGATGTTCCCATAAACATCAGAATCCAAATCTTCTACCAGCACGATGGAGCGCCTGCACATTACGCTCGTGCAGTCAGGCAACATTTGGCTAAAAGGTTTCCAGGGAGTTGGATTGGACGTGGTAGTCACATTGGTTGGCCTCCTAGGTCCCCAGACCTCACGCCACTCGATTATTGTTTATGGGGCTGGTTAAAAAATGAAGTGTATCAAGTAAAAGTGGACACTCGTGATGCACTAATTCAACGGATTATGAATGCTGCTGACAATATCAAACATCAACCTGACGCAATCAGGAACGCAACCAGCGCCCTTGGTAGACGATGTAAAAAATGTTTTGAAATGAATGGCGGTATTTTTTAAAATATATTATAAAGAACGATAATACCAATAAAATACAAAAACCTCAATGAATGAAATTTTGTTTATTTTTAATTACGCTATAACTCGAAAACAAATAAAAATCGGATAGCAACATTTGAGTTTTTTTACATTACTTTCACCTGTAGAATACACTCCTACAGTTTGGTCGATTCCTCACGACTCACCCTGAATGTATGTGCTAGATATCTGTTATCACAAATTATGACGATTATTGCTAGGTTTCTGATTTATTCAGTTTTTAATTGTGAGAATCTGTTTCTCTAATATACATGAGAGGAATACTTAAATTTCAAGATTGTGCTTACTATCTTGTAAGATGATAATAAAAAATTATATATTACAGTTTGTACAATATTTAAATTCAGTCGATTGTTATAAAACCTTGGAGGAATGGTAAGGTAGAAAGATCATTCCTTAACCAGCGTTGTAGATTTTAGTCGAATATTAATTCTTGTGCCCAGTGAATATAATTTTATGCTAAAATAAATTCTATGAATGCGAAACGTTTTGCAGTAAAAATGAAGGTGTAAAATATTTAAGAAAGTCCGGGAGGTTCGTAAGATATGCGTTAATAGATATATACCAACAAAGACAATACGTCGAGGCAAATCACGTTTAACGATAACAAGACAAGATTTTATTGTTGCTAACTTGTTTAAAGGAAATCTGGATTAACACACCGAGAAGAACAATTAGAACATGCAAGGAAGAATATATGAATCGTTTTAATATCTGTTGAGGATACATTTACAATCATTTTGTAATATTTTAATTTTAAACATTTTTATTGTTAAATATAAGTAAATCTATGATATAGAATTCAAACATAAACATTTCCAATATATAAAATATATAGAGTTGATCTTCGAGTTTAAACCACTGTATAACATAACCTTTTCGTAATTTTTATTAGCGCATTCAAATGGTAAAGCTTTCTTTAAATTCAAAAAAAAAATAGATATGGAATTTAAATATCAGTATTAAATAGTAATGAAAATAGAATAATAAATTGTTTTTTGTTTTGTTTTTGTTTATTTGTTTACGAGACTAGCCAGCCCTTATACGTGGTTGCTTTAGAAGGACACTAAAGCAGCACAAGAGCATGTATACTGGACGTTGATCAATTAATAACATTAATAATTGATAAAATATAATTGAAAGAAATTTTTCCATTTCAAGCAAGTTAAAAAAAATTATGATAATTTTATTTGGGGAATATATAGTGGATTGAAGGTGGAAGGGATTGATATAGAATGTATTGCTGATGCCAAAATTTGGAGTTCAACGGTTGGATTGGGTGAAAATAAAGTTTTAAATTAGATTTTATTAATTTGTAGCTGTGGTAACCTGGATGTAATTTTTTTTTCAAAATTAATTGACATGTATTGATTTTTATTATTAAAAGACTGTGTGGCCTCAATAATTTTTCATTGAATCGCATATAAAAGACTCGAGATAAAACTGTTATTATAATACAAAGGTATTTTTAATAATATAAAATATTATTAAAAATCTGGTGTGAAGAACACAAATACAGGTTCACTATTAATATTTTTGTTAACGTGTCCGAAAATATCTCTCCCCAGAGACGTAGGTACGTATTTCACCTTTCTACAGACTCACCGGTACGCCCCTGCTGGAGAAAGAATATTTCCAGACACATTCACAAAAAAAGAACCACATCATCACATCACATACCTTTGTATTATACAAAACTGGTGGGGTTTTACCTACTCATGTATGTTTCAATTATTCTGATATTATAATATTAATATAAGTATTTGCTAACGAAATTGTTGGTGAGATCGTAACAATATATATGTATGCATGTATATATAAAGGCCGAGAGGGGCGGCGCGCAAGATGGGTTTAGAGACAAATCAGGAAAAAAGTAAAATAATGAGAATTGGAAAGCAACATAATGATGGAATCTGTAAAGTAAAGACTGAAAAAGGAAATCTGGAATTTGAGAGAGTGGAAGAATTTAATTACTTGGAGGCACTAATAACAGCCAGATGCGAAGAAGAAAAAGAAATCAACATGAGAATAATAAAAGCTAATAAAAGTGGAGGAATGGTAAACCACCTAATCAGGTCAAAGCACCTATCAAAGAAAACTAAATTTAGAATATATAAAACTATTTTAAGACCCACATTACTATATAGTTGTGAGACATGGGTGATAAATAAAAATCAGAAAGAAAGGGTAATGAGATGGGAGAGAATAATTCTGAGAAAAATCCTTGGAAGAAAAAGAACGGAAGAAGGTTATATAAGAAGAACGAACGAAGAAGCATAGCATATATCAAGGACCAAAAATAGACGAAGTAATAATATCTGGGAGACTGAGGTGGCTGGGACATTTGGAAAGATTGACGGAAGACAAGATACCAAAACAAATAGCGTGGAGAGAGCCGCTCGGTAAGAAGAAAAGAAGAAGACCTAGAAAACGATGGAGGGAAGCAGTGTTAGAGAACCTGAAAGAAAAAAATGTGGTAAACTGGAAGACAAAAGCGAAAGATAGAAGGATATGGAAAAATATTATACAGATCTGGGCGTGAATAGCCTGTTAAGCTACACTATATATATATATATATATATATATATATATATATATATAGATATTGTAGTAAACCCGCCTGCGAAAGCGCTAAAGAAATGCAACAGCGACAATATGATTTTCCACTAAAAATTGCTAAGTGAAATAGGCGCGGCAGTTTACAACATTCGGTATACAATGATAAGACTCTTACCGATAATTACAAAATATCTCAGGTTCGTGTAAATTGGTCCGTTATTGCTGTGGAAATAAACTTGCATAAACCACAAAACAAATCTTTATTTATATCACCAATTTCTAATAATGATAAATTATCGATATAAAAATAAAAAAACACATATATAAATCCTTCAAACCTTTTACGTACCAAAATGGCATCTATGTCTGGTTGGCTATAACTCCCTAGGCGAAATAAAGGGGTTACGTACTAACTAGACTTGGTAGACTAAAGAGACCTAACTAGCAACTTAAGTAACTTCACTAATATAACAACAAACAAAACCCAAATGTCAGACAAAAGAAATAATATATTTATTTATTTAATTTCAAGAATTTTAGTAAGAAAACATAACAAATACGATGTTAGGATATAGGAATACCTTTACAGGTAGGTATACATTTTTGTATATGCTTTATTTCTATATTTTAATATTACAAACACCTAAACTTATGTATTTATTCTTTAGGAAATATAATTAATCTAAACTACTGAACGTTGGAAAGGTTCTATCAAAGGAAAACTTGAGTTGAGTAAACTCTAACTGTAAAAATCAAACTTATGGTGCAATATAACCCTGATTGTACTGAAAACCGAAAAGTTCGGAATATATTTACCCTAAATGAGGTTAAACACATCCAATATAAAATCCCAGTAAATGATTCAGACCCCGAATGGTCTATAAACGTTCAAAAGTAAGTGAAATGAATTTATTAGTTAAAGAAAAGTATTCTGAATAGTTTTTTAAATGAATAAGAATAGTTTACCAAATCTATCGATTAATTTAAAGATATAATCAAATTAAAGTCTCTTTATGTATATAATTTTAGGTACCTTCTTTAATGGGATGCTAAGTATGGTCCGGGTGTAAGGAAGGAACAAGGATATTGCCTCGATTGATGTGGGATAAGGGAGGTATCTCTAGGATCTTCTAAATATTCAATATATCTTCTCGGAATTCTAAATTAATTGCTCTTGTTGAAGGACAGGAAGTTCAGGATGTGAATTTATAACATAAGGTTCCCAAAATACGGTAATCTTCTTTATTTTCGAATTTTTCAAATTAATTATAGTGAATCGCCATGTTGGATTTTCAATTACAAAATGATGCTTTCGTTAATTATTAATTTAAACACTGTTATACGGCATTCAAAAGACTTTTCTCTAATTACTTATATGTGACACTATCTATTGAGAATATTTTATATACGTTGTGTCGTCGAAATTAATTTAAAAATCTGATTTTGTAATTAGCGGTATAAGAACGACGCTAATACTTTATGAAAAATGGCGACCGTCTCTCACGGGCTATATCGAAAGACTCCTAAAGACGCCGTTAAAAACGAAAACGTCCCCTTAAAATTTTATTCACATCTATCATTGCATAATCCGACAACGGAAATTATGTAAATTTAAATGTTCAAATTTTGTATTAATTACTATTTCCTTCTGAATTAATTACCTATTGCTTAATATCTAATATAAATTGGGATATTTTAAAACTATTCATAATATGTTAATATTTCGTTTGATATTTCCTTATCCTTAGAGTTTAAAGATGTATAATATAATATGTTTTTAATTATCCAAAATTTTATTGATATATAAAAGACTAAATTAACATCTATAAATGTTGGTGGTAATTTGCCTCACAACAATATATATATTTATTTAGGGTTACCGTGGAATAGCGCCCCAGCTGTGCGAATCTGAAGAATAAGTATACATGTCTAACTGACAATAAAAAATTTCCATTGGGCCAAAATGTAGTTAAAGTGCGTCCATATCTTTATTAATTCTATATTTATCGACATACATACATCGAGTTAATTGATCTTCAAAAAGTGTCGATAGCATTCTCGACAATACCTACTTTCAACAATAAGGTCCTATTCATAGATAGCGAATGATATGTGTTTTCTACCAAAACATTCTCGGCCGGTGATTTTTTTTGTGGATATCAATAATAAGGCTTTACGTCGAATATGTCGACAAACTTATGTCGCATTAATTAAAATATTATTAAAACTATATAGTTTGAACGTTAGACTTATTTTAAAAGTGAAATTATTATTGTTTATAATAAAAAAAAACCATCGTCGTAAAATAAAAAGCTTTATCTAGTATGTCCAGTGGGATAGATACCGGGTTTTTAATTATTTGTATGGAATTGCATGTTTACATATAGTTTTTTGTCTTTAAATTTGTGGTGATACTGACAAATACCGATAAAACGATATAATTAATCGGTAAAACGAATTACCGATGAATTAGAGATGGGAGCTCGTATTGCTCCCCGTATATTTTTACATGTAGTGTATTTAGTTTTATTTTTTGAATACCATTTTCTTTTCTAATATCGATTTCTCATTTACATTGATGTACCCGTTGAAATTTTTACACCAGCTTTCACAAAGAAAAAACTTCGTGTTCATTTTACCATAACGCATTAACTTTACGTTACTTATACTGCACATCGAAATGTGTATATCCGGCAAGCTTTTCAATCATTCTCTTGACTTCGTAATGCCATTTTCATCGCCTATATATTTTTTACCGCACATTCCTGACGGGGATTTTGGGAGTTTTTGGTCGTCGCGACGCTCGACGTCGTCGACTAAAATGGAAACGTGCAAGTGAAAAAGCGCGAGGGGTTCCAAAGCTTCATCTTATTATTTTGGGCGAGGCGTGCGGCTGCCATGTGAAAGACGTGTGATACTCTATATGAATTATTGAAATACGATTTTCTACGTCGAGGTATGACGTGCCAAGGATTTGCGCCCCGATACGTATAATTTTAATGCTTCCGGAGGAAAAGTGTAAGAAAATATAGAGTCAGTAAATGTGTGGATGATACTATTAAATAAGCTGCCGTTAAAGAAAGTGGCTGTTGGTGATCCGAAAATATACTATACTATTAGATTAGGAATGGAATAGAAAAATCAGGAAGAAAATATAATAATTGGATTAACTTAGCTTTATCCTGAAATGGAAAATGTAAATAAAACTTTTAATAGTTTAGTGTTACTTTATTAACCCATTAGCTTCCCTGATCCCCAAATGGGGATTCGCAAATTTTATTTTTTAACATATTTTAAAATGTTATTATCTTTAGTGTAATATATACTAACTGAACATGAATACTCTGTACTTTCTAGAAAAATTTTATATTTTAGTGTTGGTAACCCTGTAAGCATGTTATGCGCGTTATTTTATAACCTATACACAAAAGTTGATGGTCGAATATTTACATTATTTCTAATAATATTTTTTGTGCTTATTTGATTAATTTTGTGCCAGTTTTGTGATTTCAAGTAATAATACATTCCTTTAGTTGATATTAGAATAACAGGTGAGCAAATATAATATTTATTATAAAAAATATAGCACAAAACACCTTGATCCCCATTTGGGGATCATGGAATTTACTATGTAAAAAAATCATATGGAGAGCGTTATGTTAGTTTTATTCACAGTTGCTGTTTTTTTTTTGTTTCCAATTCAGTATGGGTTCTAGAAAATTCCTTACTATCGCAGAACTTGAAGAAATATTGGAAGATGATTGCCACCCGATAATATCGATATTATATCAGATTGCGAAGAATTTGACGATAATATTTTAGAAGACACTGTTCCACAAGACTTTCCTGGACGACTAGAAATCCATTCCAGCGCTCTGAATGATGATCAAGATCAAGCATCTACAGTAAAATCAAATGGTAAATTCTTGCCAAATACTGTTCCACAAGAGGTTCCTGGACAACTATAAATCCATTCCAGTGCTCTGAATGTTGATCAAAATCAAGCATCTATACTAAAATCAAAAGGTAAATTCTTGCAAAAACTGTTCCACAAGACGTTCCTGGACAACTAGAAATCCATTCCAGCGCTCTGAATGTTGATCAAAATCAAGCATCTATAGTAAAATCAAAAGGTAAATTCTTGCCAAGAAGTGAGTGGGAAAAGCAGGACATAAATTTGACTAATACTTCATTTGAAAGCAACAATGTATCTAAATTGAAATCACAGATTATTCAAAACTTGAAAGGTAAATCACCGGTTTAGATATTTGAAGAACTTTTTGACGAAGATTTACTAAACCATATAGGTATCCAAAGTGTAAATTACGCTAAACGAAACAACAGACATAACTTTGAACTTTCCACAAATTGTCTTAAAAAGTTTATTGGAATTTTTTTGCTATCAGGGTACCATTCGTTGCCCCAAGAGCAGGTATATTGGTCGGAGGATGAAGATATAAATCTTACATGCGTTAGAAACTGCATGTCTGAGCACAGGTTTTTGGAAATTAAAAAAAACTGCATTTTAACGACAATAGTCTCATATCCACCAGCGATAAACAAGACAAACTATTTAAAATCCGTCCTTTGATAAACAAATTGAACACAAATTTCAAAAAGTTTGCACAAAAACTTTCAATAGATGAGCAAATGGTGCGATACTATGGCCACCATTACCTGAAATAGTTTATTAGGGAAAAACCAATAAGATTTAGATTCAAACAATGGGCTATGTGCTGCTCTAAACCTGGCTATTGTTTTCATATGGATATTTATGAAAGAAAGAGCCAAGAAGTACAACTTGTAAGTGGTGTTGGAGCTTCTGTGATAATGAAGATGACCTCTTTTTTGCAATATCCGTCAGAATATGAAATATTTTTCGATAACTTTTTCACCAGCTTTGATTTATTGTTGAAGTTGAGAGAACTAAATATAAAGGCGGCTGGAACAGTACGTTCTAATAGAATGAACAAGTGTCCTTTGAAATCTGATAATATCATAAAAAAAGAGGAACGCAGGGCATATGATTATCGTTATGATGAAAAAAATAAAATATTTGCGTTGATTTGGAATGACAATAGCTGTGTTAAAATACTATCGAATTACTTAGGATTGCAACCTATAGAAAAAGTGAAAAGATATTGTAAGAAAGAAAAAAAAGAATGCCATGTCGATAGACCAAACATTGTCGGACAATACAATAAACATATGGGAGGGGTCGACAAGTTAGAGTGGAATGTGCAAAAGTATCGAATAAAATTTAGAGGTAAGAAATGGTATTTCCCTCTTTTCACAAATACGATTGACGTTGCGGTTGTTAACGCCCACGCTCTTTATACTGCAGTAAATGGAAGCATCCCATTATTAGATTTTAGACGCATTATTGCCAGAACTTATCTGAAGAAAAAAACATTATCCGATCCTAAATTTGCCGGAAGACCAAGTTCTAGTAAGGTGAGGGAAAGCCGCGTGCCTGACGATGTTAGATTTGATCCCATTGGATATGTTTTGGAGCGAACGATTGAGGGAACACAAAGAAAATGTGCCATATGTGACATAAACGTTCCGAAACAGTGTGAAAAATGCAATATTGGACTGCATATGGAATGTTTTCCTAATTGGCATAAATTATGAAATATTTTTCTTTAGTTTGAAATGTTGGTTCAGTTTTTTTTTAATTTTTGTAACGGCAAGTGCCATGGGTCCCAAATGGGACTTAAATTTTTTTTTTTTAAATGGCGTAATTTATTTGCCAACGAATAAATTGACCTATTACCTTTTATATAATCCTATTTTTAATTTAAATTTACCAAAAATGTCGATAATAAAAATTTGGAAGTTAATGGGTTAAAATTTAACCGTAATATGACAATTGTTTCACTTACACAGTGAGTTCGGTAGGTACATATTATGTATATTTAAAATGTAGCTAATATTTAAACTTAAAAGATTGTATTGAAAAATAGTTTAAGATACGACTGGAATTTTTTATCTATCTACCTAGCAATGAAAGAAACGAGTTAGAGAACAAACAAAAAATTTTTCAACGTAAGAACCATTAACGTTAACACACTTATTCCAACGTTTTTTTAATAACGTTATTCCTTCGAAAAAAAATTCTTTTGGCAATTCCGCAAAATACGACCCCTCAGCGTTTTCCACGTCGTCATTCGATAAAAATTGATGCTCTCTCAAGTGATTTTTTAGTTTTGGAAAGAGATAATAGTCACAAGGGGCGAGGTCGGGACCGTAGGGTGGATGTTGTAATTCCTCAAAGCCGAATTAAGTGATTACTGCTTGAACAATTCGCGCCTTATACACCCTGCAGTTATCGTGCAGAAGCAGAGTTTTCTGAGCAAAATTGTGAGGTATTTTTTTACGTATAGCTGTGTTCAAGTTCATAATTGTGTCTTTGTAGACATTTCCCATTATTGTAGTCCCTTCTGGCATAAACTCAATTAAGAGAATCCCTCCGCGCCCCAGAAAACTATGGCCATCACTTTCCAGCAGAAAATTGGTGATGGAGAGCCTTTATGAACGCATTACATGGACTCTTCCAAGTTACGATTCTATTCAACAAGTCTTCATCGTGTGATAAAACAGCCAAATTCTCTTCATAAATTTGTTATCTACACTATTTCTGCTCGAGGACGAGCAGCTCGAAACTCCATCATAACACTTTGCTCATTCCCAAATCTTAGCGTAGAATTTTAAAAACACTCGTTTCTGGTGTTCCTATTTCTTTAGCAATAACTGAAACTTTTACTCGGCAGTCAGTCAACCCTAAATCTTCATAGTTGTTGATGATTTGTTCGGTATGTGCTTGCAGAGGCTTTACACACTTTCGATCATTATGAATGGATTCTCTATGCAATTCGAACTGTTTACACCAAAATTTGACTCGGAAATAGGACTGCCACCGTTCTCTCATTTTTAATGGTAGAACATTTCCTGAATTTAAAAATTTAATCACTTAGGCCCGGTTTATTCACCTTCCAGTAAAGTACCTGTTAGTTACTTGACAATTAAATTTACTTGGCACATTTATTATTTTTAGGTTTATTCATATAATTTTAAATGTCGGTTAGTTACTGGAAAAACTAGATGTTTTTACAACAGTAGTATGGTTAGGGGAAAATAGAGGAAAATGTAACATACAACTAACACATGGTATAGAGAAGGATGTACAGCTTTCGGTAATTTTAAATTCTAGTTGCCGGCATGACAAATGAGTGCATCTAATATAACCTTAAATCTCAAGCGTTTGTTGTGTGTTATCACGTGTTGTCCATTTTTAATTTTTTCATAAACATTATTAGTATAAAATACATATTTTAATATAAAAAAGGTATGTTATATTATTACCTAAATTATGACCTAATCCCTACAGTTCGCTACAGGCTACAGTTCGCATTTTATTGTCAAAACTTGTTTAATTTCATAGAAAATGGAAAGTAAGAAACGGGTTAGTTCGGCAACTTTTTCTATCGAGAAATCAAGAATTTTAGTTGACCTGGTTTTAAAGTACAAGAATGTCATCAAATGCAAAAAGACTAACAGTACAACATGGAAACAAAAGGAGGATGCGTGGTCAGAAGTATCAAAAAAATTGTTATTCAACCCCTTTTTGTATTTTCAATACAAGTAAATAAATATATGTATATATATTCTGTATTAATATTGGTTGCTTTATTATTATATTTATTTTGTACAGAGTTTTTTTAAATATATCTTCTATGTCTAGCATCATATTATAATTTACTATGACTACATGTGAAATAAAGATGAAATTTTTGTTTAGAACATTAATACTTTATTTACCACACACACAGTATGTAATAAACAATACAAACGAACAAATTCGTCATCATCAAATTTATTAAAATTGTCTTCTATTCGATATCGATTCACTAAATTATTAATATTGACAAAATCGTTGTCTAAAATATCGTCAATGTCTTCAAATAAATCCATTTAACTTGTCAATAACTTAATTTTCTACATAACAGTTCACAAACAGCATGATATTAGTCTTACTTGACACTTTATAGGGTAGATGAGCAGAAAGTATATTTTCTGCCAAGTAAGTAATTTTACTGGGCGGTTAAATTTTACTTGACGGTGAATAAACACTTAATCTGGCAAGTAAGGCTTTATCTTACAAGTAGCGTTACTCCATACTTTACTGGAAGGTGAATAAACCGGCCCTTACTGTATCTTATAACTGGGCGCGTTTTGCGTAACTTTATTTATTTTAACCCAAGGTAATAAGTCAAACCCCAACAGTATACTAATAATTTGACGTTCATGGGCTTCCCATAAAGTAAGCAGTTATTTAGAGGAAATTTCCTGACTAGCACCGTCACCTTAAAACATATCTACTAGCGAAACTTAGTTTGTGAATATGCCTCGTATGTAATGCATAAAAATAATAGCAAAACCCGGTGTTTTTGAAAGTACAACCCTATTATAAATTTCGAAATGCGATTAATTCTGTTATGTTATTTTCGCAGTGCACTTTCTCTGTATATTTATGTCTGTCTTTCATTAAACAATGGAGCGTTGTAATACATTTCCTATATGCTATCATGCTGTTTTGTGAAAATCATGTAAACGACGAAATACTCCTTTCCCTATTCTTAACCGTAACGACAATATCCTGATATCCCGTAAGGTACCGGCATTACGTCAGTCCAATATTCTACAATATTCTCAGCGCCCTTGTCACGAAGGTAAATCTGGACCGATGACAGTACATATCCAATGCGGGGATAGACGCCGTCTCAGCATTCATCATGTGGCTGGTCCCCTTTTCTCAACCATTCTCTCGGCCAAGGAGCTTGTCTTGCTTGATTAGGGATGCCGCAGTTAAACCGGAAATACGTTGACGTTGCCAATTTATATTATCAATTATTCCGTCGATGGCGTAGCTCTCGGCCTTCTAGTGGATTTATGTGGGCGTTATTCGCATTCCATAATTACGGCTAGTCCAAAGGAACGACCGTTTCTGATTAAACACTTCCTCAATTAAATTCGCTTGCTTTTGATGGTTATGAATAAACCACTGTGTTATGTTGGGATGGATACGTTGTTTTTCTCATAAGTTGCGGTAATGGATGGGAATGTAGCATAGCATTTTGATTAGTAACGCCCTAGTCTAATTAATAAATAGATAAAGCAATATGGTTAATCATGCGCAGTGCAAAATAATCACGTAATGTGTGTATATCTTTAATAATTATAATAGAAGAGCATAATTTGTATATAATTTAGAACATATATTTAGTATTTTGTCCACTTTAATTACTTTTCGTTTTTTTTCTCTTCTTTTCCTACTCTTTTTGCTCTTTTTCTTTACTATAGAAATCAAGTCTTCTCTCTTGTTACACACTATTTTTCGTCTTTTGACAATGTTTCTTTATTTTCTGTTTTGATTTGTTTATATTCGACCATCTTGTTGTCCTTAACACGTTTAACGTAATACGTATGTTATTACTAGAGAACGGACGCAATTTCCATAAAACGCAATCGGCAATTGGAATTGTGTATAACGTCGCTCAGTACATCACGGCGTAATTCAATGAAGTATTTGTTTGACTTACTCGGACACCTGGTCTCGCCGCGATAACAATGGACAAGCCAGCTATTGTATCCCGAGAATATAGTGCTTTTTAAAGTGTTTTCATGAGCGTAGATAGAAGCGGGGCTTTTATAATGTATTTTATTTATTAGTTTATATTTCGTAAGATAAATAAAGTGCTGTGAGTAAGTTTCTTGTTTTCATGGTTTTAACTGTTAATTACATCGTAATTTTTGTGATAGATCCTGTTCAATATCGTTTGATTGAATCTATTTCTAAATTATTTCGACGTAAGAGTGTGCATTGAATTTCGTTCAGTTTCAATAACTTACGCACACATTTTTAGTTTTCATTTATTTAGATTTAGAGTATTGTTTAAGTTACTTTTTCAGACATGATATGGAAGAATGTTGAGAACGGCATTGTAAAACAATGGCGAGTTGGATTGACGGTCATACTGATTGTATGGCCATTGTCAGTGATTCCGAAATTTATTACAAAATCCGTAAAATATCGTCAAAAATTCGTCACTTAGGATCGCAAACACATCTGAACTCTGTAAAACTTTTATGGCGGCTAATATTCCATTAAATAAACTTAGCAATCCCACTTTAAAAAATATTTCTTCAAAAATATACTGGTCGAAATGTTCCTGATGAATCAAATTTACGCAAATATTATGTGTCTAGGTGCTATACGAGAACAGTAGGACGCATTAGAAGTCATCTTTTAAATCAATACATATGGATAAGCGCCGACGAAACGGTGGATATGTTAGGATGCTGTGTGGTAAATGTTGAAGCTGGTGTACTACATCCAACTATTCCCTATAACTCGGACGCCACGTACAAAGAAAAAATACTTTTATTTTGTCAGTGATAGTGTTGCGTATATGTTAAAAACAGGCAGACTATTGAAGAAAACATATCCTAATATGCTGCATATTACTTGTGTAGCACATGCTCTCCACAGAATCTATTAATATATCAGAGACACTTTTCCGGAAGTTGATACACTTGTATTAGCTTTTAAAAAAGTTTTCAGAAAAGCACCATTGAGAGTAGCTCTTTTCAGGGAAAAATTTCCATCTCTGTCACTGCTTGCCACTCCAGTAATAACTAGATGGGGAACATGGCTGGAAGCTACTAGTTATTATGCTGAGAATTTCGATAGTCTAAAACATTTCGTAACACTGGTAAAGGAGGATGCTAGAAGTATTGGTGAGTGCAAGGAGCTCACACAAATCCCAAATTTAAAAAATCGGTTGTACTTTCTTCACGAACACTTTGGAAAATTTCCAAAACTAATCACTTATTTTGAAAATCGAAATCTCAAATTAAATGACGGATTAACCACATTAGATGTGGCTGTTAATAATTTGAAAAGTATTCCAAGTGACTTCGGATGTGGCCTTCGGCAAAAGTTTGAAGCAATTCTTAATAGAAATCCAGATTTAATTACATTGCAGCAATTATGTATGGAGACAATTCCACAAAATCTAACGGCTGAATATGAAGAAATAAAAGAATATTTCCAGTATGCACCTATAACCAGTTGCGATGTAGAAAGGACGTTTTCTATTTATAAGGACATACTTAATTCAAAGAGAACAAAATTGACAGAAGAAAACCTTGAGAAGCTATTACTAGTCAATATTAATACTCCTTTACTCAACTTGAACGACAAAATGAACAAATAAAAATGTTCCAATTATAGAAATAAAATTAAAAACTTTAAAAATACAACTTTTCAACAAATACATATGTATTTCGTAATTTTATAGATCACCACCCGTTTGTTTTCCAATTATATAAATAAAATTAAATATTTTAGAAATACAGCCTTTCGCCAGTACTGCACTGGGTGGTAAGCGTGTCCGTTCTCTAGTTATTACTTCTTTATATACACTCTAATACCCTTGTTATATTTGCATCTCATATTTTTGTTGACTTCTTCGAAATTAATTCGATATAAGATATCACATATCTTTACAGAAGTAGAAACTACATTATATACAAAGTGGCAGTAAAAAGCTTTTACAAAAACCCTTCTACATATACCTTACGTCAAAATAAGCCGACGTAACCCATAACCAGAAGTATCCTCTTTTAGTCTCATATTCTGTTATAGTCTCTTATTCATATTATTAATATTGTTACAACTTATAAAAATATATAAAAATGCACACTGTAATAAAAATTAAGTAATTAACAGTAATAATAAAAAAACTACGCATGAAATTCGAAAAACTTTGGCGTTGTGGTTGTATGCATAAAAACACTTCGCATGTAGAACATTGAAATCGTGTTTTTCCCTTACATTTTTCGTTACGGCACCTCATGAATTTGTTTTTATCCATCAGCATCCATGGTAAGACATTCACCTATGTACATTTTAAAATCTAGCAAATCCATTATGTTAGGGTTACGAACTCCAATTTTTTTCTTGTCTAAGCGGGACTCTATCCATGAATTAACAGTGGCTAAGTCAATGCAATGGAAAATTAATCGACTTTTTTGTTCTTTTGGACATTCTATAATACGATATCATTCTATCGTTAAGATTTATCCCTCCCATTGCCCTATTGTAAGCACTAATACAATTTGGGCGTGTTGATTGATATGTATCGTCCAGTTTTTTTAGCCCAACGTCGAATATCGGTAAGTGGAAAACCTCCCTCTGATGATGACAAAACTAGCACCGACCTATTATCTATCCAGTACCAATCCCTGAGGAGTAGCTAGAACAAAATTTTTCAGGGCTACTGGGTTCGGTTTGTTCTTAACGTACTGCCGCAACACAGATTTTCCCGTGAATGGAATCATCTGCTCATCAATACTGAGCTCCTTGGTATGCGAAAGAGTAATGCACTTTCTTTTTAGAGCATCTATTATTGGCTGAACCTTCCATAATATATTTTGTTTTTTTTTGATTCTTCAGTAATTTCCAAATTGTTTACCAAGTCTATGTAATTTCTAAGTCTAAAAAATCATCGCGCGGTAATATAGTAGCTGCAGGAATTTTTAAGGATTTTTTGTAATACAAACGAACTCTCGGTAGCTTGAAGCATCCCATTATGATACAAGATTCCACTAATTTTTTGTACTCCGAACTTGTAGCTCGAGGCGGAGGTAAATTATCTTACATAGCACGGATGTTGCTTTGATTTGCCGTCAAGTTCCAAAAGTCTTCATCAAGATATTGACAAAAGTAGACTCGGTTAACCGGAACGGGGACCGCCACCGCCACCGCTAATGAGCTCATTAGCTGATTTAATTAATTAAAGGGTTAATTCGCGAGATTCGCGGATTTCGCGTAATTCGCGGTTTTATTCGCTGTATTCGCGGTATTCGCGGTTTTATCCGCGGTATTCGCGGTTTTATCCGCAGATTTCGCGGATTTAGTACAATTAAATGAAAATTCGCGGTTTCATTAGCGGTATTCGCGGTTTTATTGGCGGAATTAGTTCTATTAAATGCAAATTCGCGGTTTTATTCGCGGAAGTCGCGGAATTAGTGCAATTAAATACAAATTCGCGATTTTATTCGCGGAAGTCGCGGTTCAATTCGCGGAATCCGAGGGCAACCCGCGACATAATCGAGTAATTCGCAGGGTTCGCGGTCTAATTAGCGGGTAATCCGCGTATAAATCGCTAAATTCGCGGCTAATTAAACCACGAACCTCGCGGAATTCGCGACCAATAGACCAAATCCGCGTAATCCGCGGGATAATTCGCGATATAATTCGCGGAATGCGCGGGGAAAATCGCGGTATTATTCGTTAAATTCGCGGTTAATTCACTAATTTCGCGGTATTATTCGCTAAAGTCGCGGTTAATTCACGCTCATTTACATATAATTTCTACGAATTACACCGTTTAATACGCAATATTTTTGAACGATAAAATCACATGCGGTTTTGAAAGCAGACTAGCGAACACTGAAGTTATATGGGAATTTAGAATTACTTGCATACAAAATACAGTGGGGGTAAATATATCGTAACAGGTCTGTACATGCCTCAGCAGATATCGACCCGTAGTTTTGTGTGTAACACGACCTACTTTAACATAAAACATCATTCCACATAGAAATATAATTTTATTTAGACAACATATATTTTTTACATGCATAGATATTTTTATTAATCTCTCAATTTCATTACTTCGAAATCAACATGTAAAGTACTACAATGTCAATACAATATTTCTAATATATACAGAGCATTTAAGGATTACAGTGCAGGTAAATATATCAAAACAGGTCTATACATGTCTCAACAGATATCGACCCGTAGTTTTGTGTGTAACATGATCTACTCATTATTCCACATAGAAATATTATTTTAAAAGTGGTTCGTGGTTTAATTAGCCGCGAATTTAGCGATTTATACGCGGATTACCCGCTAATTATACCGCAAACCCCGCGAATTACTCGATTATGTCGCGGGTTGCCCTCGGATTCCGCGAATTGAACCGCGAATTTGTATTGAATTGCACTAATTCCGCGAATAAAACCGAATACCGCTAATGAAACCGCGAATTTGCATTTAATTGTACTAATTCCGCGACTTAAACCGCGAAATCCGCGAATAAAACCGCGAATACCTCGACTTAAACCGCGAAATCCGCGACTTAAACCGCGAATACCGCGAATAAAACCGCGAATTACGCGAAATCCTCGAATAAAACCGCGAATCCCGCGGATTAACCCTTTAATTAATTAAATCCGTTAATGAACTCATTAGCGGTGGCGGTCCCCGTTCCGGTTAGCCGAGTCTACTGGCAAAAGTACTGATAGGAGCACCACTTCTTTCTTTCTCTGACTGACCACTCTTTCTCCATTATTTCTACATGATTTGGTTTGAAAACCTGGCTACTCCACTTCATTTTTTTCCGTTGCGCAGCAGATTTATTTTGACTCATTTCTCTTCTTATTACTGACAACAGGACATTATCGTAATCAGAATCAAAAAGGGCTTCATTTTCTAAAATTTCAGTGGAATCCTGAACTCTTGGGTTATCGGCACTTACGTGGCTAACGTCAAAATCTACCAACTCATCAGAATTGCTTTCGGTTTCATCGACTTCAAGTCCTTTCCCAATGTCCTGATCACGTATCAAAAACTTCTCGTTTTCATCATCGCTACTAAGATCTCCTTCGCTTTCGTCCCATATTGTTTGCGCGATTCTTTGTAACTCATCATCAGTTAGCGCTCTTCTCTTACAATTAAAAATTACGTAACTAAATATCTAGCTAACCGACAAAACACGAGAAACATTTTATAGAGCTAAGACCCAGAGTCCAGCCGGTTGGACGGCCATAAAATATCAAATGGGATAAGAATAATCCTTACTACCCAAATTACAAACACTAATAGTAATTCTATGATATCTATCACTCACTTACTATCATAATTCGCTTTTATTTATTATATTAAATAACAAGAAATTACTTACTTACTTTCGTTATTGCTGGAGACCGCCATAATCTCACTTAACACCTACGAACGTCGAGTGAAGAATGCGCAGAAAAATCGCCACGTGTGTAATAATATTTTTCTATTTCGGTGCTATAAAGTGCACTTTTCGACACCCGTTTGGGTTGCATAAAGTATTACTTTTTCGCACGCAAAATTTTGTTTTTAGAGGTTGGTCAAAAAAAAAGAAATGGAATTAAATCATATATAAATGTCAAATATAAATGTGTATAAGAAGCTTGTGTAGTAAAAGTTGTAGAGGTACAAAGAATAAAAAACACTTGCTAACATTTTATTTATACTAATTAACAATATAAATTGTTAAACAGAGTTGGAAGATCTAATGCTACAATTGACATTTACTTCCCATTTTGAATAGTGCAACTGTTATAAACGTTTACTGTAACACTAGAAGATTCATGTGCATTAATGGAGATTCCAAGCAGATTCTTGGAACACACTATATTTTGTTTGAATTCCTGTTGATTCACATTGATTGACACATCACTGCCTATTGCATCAGAAGTCGATGGATTCTGAATAATTTTAGTGGATATATTAGGTGCACTAGACAGTATTCGAGCAACATCAACTTTTTTCATGGTGGAATTATCAATGTAACCTTCAGCCACTGCTGAAGAATTCCATCCTCCATGGCGCTTAATTGTTATTAAGTCACCTCCACTATTAGCCAAGTGTGTCACACTTGAACGCCTAAAGCAATGTCCAGTGAAGAGCTCAGGATTAGGCAAATTTAAGTAAGTAGCAATAACTTTTGGTACTTTTCCTATAGTATTAATGCCAAATGGATTATTCACGCAAGAACCATTTCTATATTGCAGGAAGAAGTGTTTATGTGTAACATGAGTGGGACGAAGTGAATAATATTTTTTAACCAAATCAATCCATAATTTTTCTGTTATAATATTGTCTTGGAATATAAGTTTTAGTTTTTGGCACTCTAACCATTATAACATCATTTTTAAACTGTATATCATCTAAAATCATGTTCATGATTTGTTCACAACGACAAGCTCCATTATAACCCATTATAAGGATAACCTATCAATATTAACCCCTTACCGCATGATTTTTTGGTTGTTGATAACTTTTTTGTACATAGTAGTTTAAACAAATCTTAACCCCTTACCGCATACTGTGCCAAATATGGCACACGTTAAAATAATTGTTTTTTCTAAGTCTACACATATTTTAAGCTGCTAATGCAATCTGTTCCAAATTCGGCACGCTCGCTTCTTTATGTTCACCAATAAAGAGCGCTATCTGGCGCATGTTTTGAAAGTTGCGTTAGTTGACGTTTGACCACTACAGCTGGCTATTCGTTTCTATTATTTACAAATTTTGCAAGTTCATAATAATTTGAAATAGCAAGATATAGTGAAGATAAAAATATCTGGCTACTGGTAAGTGCCTATATTTACTTTTTACATAAAAGAAATAAGCTTAGTAATCACAGGTAGAAGTCACGTGTGCGTTGTTTACTTGTGCTATATTTGGCACAGTTTGCAGTAAAGAGTTGCTAAGGATGATTTTTTTGTAGATGGATACAAAACGGTTTTATGGTCGACAATCCAATCAAATTCCAGATTTAGTTGACAGCGAAGACGAAAGTTTATCGGATGACGATGATTATCGAAATATGGCAAAGTTTTCCAAAGTTTTAGTCGACGAATTTAGCAATGGGTGTTCCTATGAAAATGTAGATGACATTATTGAGGAAACTGATCATTTCGATAGTGAAGATGACGTTCCACTTTCTACCTTAGTTGTAGCAAGTAGAAAAACAAAAAAAACCAAATATCACTTAGACTGGCAAGATAAACATTTGAATATTGTGGAACAAGACAGCACGTTCAAAGGATCTGAGTCCTTACCAGAGGAAATTTTGAATTTTGATACTATTTATCACTTTTTCAAATTCTTCTTTACCGATGATATACTTACATACATAACTGAACAAACTAATTTATTTGGTGTTCAATGCAGACCAGACAAACCACCAAATATATCAAAAGAGGAGATAAATGTGTTTATTGGTATTTGTATATATATGTCTGTAGTGCATTTACCCTCAACTAGAAGCTACTGGAATAGTTCGCTAAATATTCCAGCAATATCTCAAGCAATGACTTGTAACAGGTTTGAAGAAATAAAGCGCTTTCTTCATTTCAATGACAATGTAAATCAAAAGAAACACGGAGAGGCTGGTTATGACAAGCTATTCAAAATTCGCCCTTTTCTAGATAAAATCCGAGAAAAATATTTACTTGTTCCAAAAGAAGAACACCTTGCTATCGATGAACAAATTATTCCCACCAAAGCAAAATCTACTTTGAAGCAATACAATCCTAAAAAGCCTCACAAATGGGGATATAAAGTTTTCGTACTTAGTGGCGTATCCGGCTTCAGCTATGATTTTGATTTTTTTTCTGGGCCAACCGAGTTGCTACCTCATCAACCAGATTTAGGAGCAAGCAGTAATGTTGTAGTAAAACTAACTGCTTCACTTCCAAGACATCAAAATTATAAAGTATTTTTTGATAATTGGTTTACCAGCATACCATTATTGATCTATCTAAAAAAGAAGGCATTTTGCCTCTTGGTACTGTTCGGAAAAACCGTGTACCAGATTGTGAGTTTCCTAAAGAAGCTGAAATGAGAAAAAAGGGTAGAGGTACAATTATAGAAAAAGTCGCAAAAGTTGACGATGTTGATATATCTGTAGTTTCTTGGTTTGACAATAAAATAGTCACCACGGTCTCAACGTATGTCGGTAGCCAACCAGTTTCAAAAGTACAGCGGTTTTGTCGAAAGGAAAAAAAGTATATTGAAATTCCACGTCCCAAATGTATACAGATATACAATAGCTATATGGGTGGTGTTGATCTCTTGGATTCCATGTTAGGGTACCACAGGATCCTTATAAGATCGAAAAAATTTTATCTCCGGATTTTTTTTCATTTCATAGACATGCTATGTTGCAATAGTTGGATTTTGTGGAGAAGAATTATTGGTTGCAAAAGTCCTGGAGATACTTGTGATATGTACTTGCCTTTGTCTGAATTCAAGTTAGGACTGGCAGAAATTCTCACCAGATCTAGTGTCACATCTAAGAAGCGTGGGAGACCAAGCCATTCTTTACAGCCACAGTTGGAACTAAAGAAGAAAAAATATCCATTTTCGCCGATACCGGCTCAAGAGATCCGTACAGATAACATGGGTCATTTTCCACTTTGGCACAATGATCGCCAACGATGCAAGTACTCCGAATGTAAAGGAAAATCACAAGTGTCTTGTGATAAATGTAACGTGACATTATGCCTGAACAAAGACAGAAACTGTTTTCGACGTTTCCATTTAGAGTAGCTGTAGCATTCCAAATCTTATAAATATATTTTGAATATAAAACTATCAAATCTAGTTTTTTTTTACTACAAATTGTGACAAATTTGGCACGTGTCAGTATTTTGACAGTTTTTGACAAAAAAAATTACTATAGATTTTTTTGATTAATTTTCCTGCATTAATATGACTATTATAACAAAATAATGTAGAACATTAATAAAATACTATTACAAGGATGTTTGTATTACTTACTTTCATTGCTATAGTATATTAAAAAACAAGTTTCATAAGGCACCATTTTGCCGCACGAGATAAGTTTAGAAAACGAGCCGCGATAGCGGCGAGTTTTCTAAAGAGCGAGTGCGGCAAAAGGCATTATGAAACGAGTTTTTTATACAATTTTTTCTATTTTGCGTTTTTTACATTAATAAATTGCTTAAATTGGAATTATTTAATTTGAAATTTCAGAGTTTAATTTTTATATAAAGCATGCAGTTGGTCACATTGATACTTGACATTTTCAAATTTAAATCTTGCTATCCGCGAAGTATATTATATTACATATTATTTATTAATTTTCGTTAACATTACTTAATATTTCATTTAAAAATATAAACATGAGTGACATAGAAACATATATATGTTGTTGTAAATTGTATACAACATACGTTGTTTGTGTAAAATACGAACATATATCATATCTGTCAAATGTACATAAATTCTTAAAATCATATGACAACAATGATATTTATTTCTGTATTCGAACAACGCCAACATTGAAAAATGAAAAAAAGTGTATCGAAATAGAGCTCATTTCGATACTGTTTTTGGTTTCATAATGAGTTCATTTCGAACGCAAAATAGAAAAACATATATATGTTGTTGTCAATTGTATACAACATACGTTGTTTGTGTAAAATACGGACATATATCATATCTGTCAAATGTACATAAATTCTTAAAATCAAATGACAGCAATGATATTTATTTCTGTATTCGAACAACGCCAACATTGAAAAATTAAAAAAAGCGTATCGAAATGAAGCTCATTTCGATACTGTTTTGGGTTTCATAATGAGTTCATTTCGAACGCAAAATAGAAAAAATATGTTTTATCATCGGCTTCTATTATAAAACAGTTAATATGATCTTTTTCTAAAATCTTGGATTTCTTAGGCTCGTAACCTTCAGATAATCTTTTTAAATATGCAAGAAGCCTAGAAAATTTTGAGATATCTATATTTTTATAAATATTTAAACAACATCGTAACATCGAATATGTGGACCACAAGGTCGATGCCTTTTTTATCTTGCTTTCCTATGTCGAGACTTTGTTGGCAAAAGATTTTGTAAATTATCTTCTGCTATTTTGCGAATCTCTGGGGGCGTGCCATTATTTGCTTCGTCCATTTCGTTAATAATTTATTGCATAAATCAATCTAAATTTTAAACTTAAAATGACGTATAACACCGCCGATTTTCAAATATTTAAAATGCTCTAGTTAAACATCAATGCTACCAACTTCAATAAAAGAAAATTTCAACAATTTTCGTACAAAACATGCCTCTTATTTTAAGTCTTTTTGCACTTTTAATGTCCGAAATAGAAAGTGTAGTATAAAATACACGTTTCATAAGACATTTTAGTGCACTTGTTCTTAGAAAACTCGCCTGGCGGCTCGTTTTCTAAACTTGAACGCGTGCACTAAAATCATGTCTTATGCAACTTGTACTTTAATGTACTATTACTACATGCCAGCCGACTGTACACACGGAACCAACCGTCGCGGGCAAGCCAATTTTATATTAGAACGCAAATAAAACGTGTCCAGCAGGCTGCACCGGAGGACCGAAGGGGTTATTAGACTAGTGTATTTACTATTCTATAGATATTCTATCTGTCTTTTCTGGGGAGAATTAACATTTACCTTAAGTGAAACGGAACAGATTAAAGGTTCAGTTTGTAAACTCTAGCTGTTTAATTCAATTCGTGTGTTACAAAAGCTTTGCTTAGTTAAACTCTGTTAATAGAATCCATTCGTTAAAAATCCCTTTTCGGCTTCCATGTTCCGTATTATGAAACTAAAATATGTAAATAATTAAAAATCCCAAAAATATACAAACTTTTGGTTTTATTTTAAAGAATAAATGAAAATTTTTGTGTCACTAAAAAACTCACGTTTCAATTAAATTAAAATTAAATTTAGTTACATGCTTTGTCGAATAAATCGAAGAATTTTTAAATAAAATGAAAATATAGAGAGCTCATGAAGTATTAAAAGTCGCATAACGTTGCGTTTGTTTTATTTCCAAACAAAACTAATTCAATTCAATCAAAAATTTGTAACCTTAAAAGCGTTTCGCACTGCAGGGTTAACAAATTTTTAATTCGTTCCTTAATAACTTTTTATTTGCGAAAGGAATAAATATGCGTAACAGTGTCTAAATAAAATATATTAATAAAATACAGAATGTCCCATTTATGTTTCAAAACAATCCTTGTGCGGTAGTAGTTTCTCCGTAGATATAACGATTTGACTTCAAATAACAAAGAAAATAATTTTCTAATGTCTACATAGTTTAATTAGGCATCCTGCGGTGAGGATATAGAGAAAGGCAAACAGAGACTTGAATATCGGCATCGACACCAGGAAAATATTAATTACTAATTTTTATTCTATTAGAACTAACAATTAGTTTCCTCACATTTATTTCGGTAAAATGGAAATAATAATTTATAGATATATATATAATCTTCTCGGTAATTTTCAACACTCGTTTCACCTCTATCACTTAAATGAATTATAAATTCCTAGTTCGTACATATTGCCATGAATTTTTCCCAGAAGAAAGAAACAAAAGAAGATATAAAAAATATTATGTGTATGTACATTTTATTCCAGGGACATAACTGTAAAAATTTAAAATTTTATATAAAAATTTATTATAATGTGTATTTTGTCCATGACTGTAGGATGTAGGGGCCTGTGTGATGTTCGTTGTTTTATGTTAGGTAGGGGGATTTTGCCGTTTCCTGGTTCTTCATGCGTTAGAGACTGGGTAGTTTTTATGCAGATAGGTTGTGTTATTTGAAATTGGATAAAACTTAATTTTATTCAAATTTAAAAATTTTGGATAATTACGGTGTGTGTTTTTGATAGTGTTTTGATGTGATTGAAATTCATTTACGTGTTATTACGAGTCTTTTAAAACTTGTAATTTAAATTAAATAACCTATCTGGAGTCTCTCTTATAATTTTTTTTGTAACGTGACGTATACAAAAATGAATGTATGTATATTTTAATATTATATTTATGTCTTTAGCGATAATTCTATAGCAATCAGAAGCTTCTTAAATTCATAATTTTAGTTTGTAATATTTTTGTAATCAGAAAATATCTAGAAAACTTATCAGATGTTTTGTTTTTGTTTTGGTTAAATAAAATGTTCTAGAACGATAGAAGGTGGGGTTAGTTTTTTGCTTCATGTTATTTGTATGCATGAATTTAGTTTTTGATGCGTGCGAAAATAGATAAGTTTCTATTTTGACGTTTGATTTGTTGGGTTAATGTTATTGTTAACATCTGATAAATTTTGTTTATATTTATTTAATTAAAATTTTGCTCGCGCTAAACATTATTGAGGTTTTATCTTTTGCATTCATATTGCATCAAAGTTTCCTCTTAACTGTAAGTTGTGGCAGTTCGACTGTACACTCTGTAAAGTCGATTTTTTCTTTTTTTCTTTTTTTAATTAAATCTAAAAGGGGGGAAAACTCTTGTTTCATTTAATTAACACCTATTATTTTCTTCCATACCACATATTCGTGAGAATAAGCTCTGAAGATTAAGAAGCTCAAGGAAGGCGACCCGTCTGAGGATAGCAGGGAATCTAGTTTGCAGTGTGAATTGAAAGTAAATAAGCAATTAAAATTACAATTCACAGCAATATGCATGTCCACAAACTATTAATGCATATGCGTATATCTATATATATATATATATATATATATATATATATATATATATATATATATATATATATATCTATATATAAATTATTATTTCATTATTAACAAAATAAACATGAGGAATTGTTAGTACTAATAGAATACAAATTAATACTTAATACTTTCCTGGTTTCTGTGCCGAAATTATAATCACTGTTTGTATTTGTCTAAACCCTCGCCACAGCGGGCCTAATTGAAGTATTTACTAATTAGAAAATTATTTTCTTGTTATTTGAAGTTAAATCGTTATATATGTGGACAGACTACATTTTGCCTTAAAAAAATATGGGTTTGTTTATAAAATGTTTCTCTTAGACATTGTTGACTGAGAAGGTGTTGTTTTACAAAAAAATATATACTACATCTAACATTTTTTATTTCTTTCTGGTCTACTTTTTAATAGCAACTATAAAAGAAAAAGGAACGGGTTTCCGCACATAATAAATGAAACCAAATGTTTTGTTTGGGGAAAATGTTGCGCCACTGATTTTTTTCAAAATCTCATCACACATACATATTCACGGATCATTAATAAGAAAGGCTTAAGATAAATTACAATAAGAATTGATCATCAAAATGCCGAAATATAAATAATACATTAACAGAAATAGCAACAGTAATACAAAATATGTAAATCTTAATTACGAAAGATGCTCCAATTTGGTGCTAACTTCTGCTAACGCGGCGAGTAAAATAAGAGACTGCCTTGCCAGAAACAGAGCTGATACATCTTGGCGGACAAGAAAAAATACGTTCTCGTGGTTTCTGTTGAGTTTCTAGAGGTATAGCCTAAAGTTTGCTTTTCATAAATCTCCAGAAGTAAAAGTCGAGGATATTAAGAACTCTTAGTGGCTATTTTACTGGTTCACGTCCAATCCAGTGTTTTAGAAACTGATTGTTTAAAAATTACAGCTCCAACAAAGCATAATGTGCACCATCTTGCATAAGCAATACTTCTCTTCGCATAGCTAAATGAATACCTTCCAGTAATTGAGGAAGCGTATTTTGAATAAAATCCAAGCAATTCGAACGCCGAAGTAGTTCGATCGGTCCCAAGAAGCAATTATCAATAACTCACGATGGTTAAAAGTGGATATTCCTTACTTTATTGACGGATATTGTGTAGAATTATTGCATCATTTTTCGTAAGATATGCATAATCAGTAATTAATATTGTATTTATAAAATTATTGTCTCCGCTTTATTTACCACTGGACCAGTTACAGAAATTCAGCCTAGAATTTGGAATTTGTAATAAAAGTTCATGTATCCACCTTAAATGATACGAATGCAACCGCTAACAACAAACATGGAAATTAGCTCACCGAAAACTCCTGGTTATAATAATAGTTTATTAAGCGCCCAACAGCAAAGCCAAATATAGGCACGAAGAAAAGGTATCGTACATGAATAAATTTACAAAAACAAACAAACAAAAATATGTCCAATACACAGTTAACTTAAATTTAAAAAAAAGGAAAATCAAACTTAAACAAATTATTATAAAAACACACTTGGCTATTTCACAATTCTTTATTAGATCTATTTCTAACATATGTTTCGGCTGTTATGCCATTGTCAAAGAGTATAATACAAAAGTATTTTTAATAATATAAAATATTATTAAAAATGGGGTGTGAAGAACACAATACAAGTTATATATTTGTGAATGTATCTCCTCTCCAGAGACGCAGATACGTATTTCACCTTTCTACAGGATCGTCGGTACGCCCCTGCTGGAGAAGAGATACATTCAACCAAATATAACTACCTTGCTATCAACCAGAAATTATTAAGACAGAGCGTGAAAGAATATTCAGCGCTGTCTAGATAACAACTGTCGAACTAAGCAACGTGTTTCTCTAGACGGTAACATACCATATCTATAGAAAACTGTATTATCGTGTCTTCACTACTTGTCGGGCGAACCGAATGCGTATATAACAAAATAATTTGAAACATACATGAGTGGGTAAAAACCACACCAATTTGTATAATACAAAAGTATTTTTAATTATATTATATTATAATAATATTTGTATTATATAATAATGTATGTTTCAAATTATTTTGTTATATACGCATTCGGTTCGCCCGACAAGTAGTGAAGACACGATAATACAGTTTTCTATAGATATGGTATGTTACCGTCTAGAGAAATACGTTGCTTAGTTCGACAGTTGTTATCTAGACAGCGCTGAATATTCTTTCACGTTCTGTCTTAATAATTTCTTGTTGATAGCAAGGTAGTTATATTTGGTTGAATGTATCTCTTCTCCAGCAGGGGCGTACCGACGATCCTGTAGAAAGGTGAAATACGTATCTGCGTCTCTGGAGAGGAGATACATTCACAAATATATAACTTGTATTGTGTTCTTCACACCCCATTTTTAATAATATTTTATATTATTAAAAATACTTTTGTATTATACAAATTGGTGTGGTTTTTACCCACTCATGTATGTTTCAAATTATTTTGTCAAAGAGTATCTTAAAACTAACTTACAATACGTGTTCTTTTAACTTTTAGACCTATTTTTTAGTGTTAGGGTGCTGGTTGGGACATATTTACAATCGCGTCTATTATGGGGGTGTTAACAAATCCTAATTGTGTATTCGTAATTATTATATTTTGTTTTTGTGCTTTTTTAATTTCTAGTATTTCTAATAAGTATAGTCTTCTACTTTTTATTACGTTATGTAACACGGTGGAGCTATTAATGTCGGGCAAATGGCTATGTTCGATACAGTGTGTCGAAAAACCTGTGTTTTTATTACAGTATCGAGCAAAGACATTTGCCCGACATTAACAGCTCCACCGTGTTACATAACGTAATAAAAAGTAGAAGACTAGACTTATTAGAAATACTAGAAATTAAAAAAGCACAAAAACAAAATATAATAATTACGAATACACAGTTAGAATTTGTTAACACCCCCATAATAGACGCGATTGTAAATATGTCCCAACCAGCACCCTAGCACTAAAAAAATAGGTATAAAAGTTAAAAGAACACGTATTGTAAGTTAGTTTTAAGATACTCTTTGACAATGGCATACCAGCCGAAACAAATGTTAGAAATAGATCTAATAAAAAATTGTGAAATAGCCAAGTGTGTTTTTATAATAATTTGTTAATTACAAAATGTTTCACCAAGAAGTGTCTGCTACGTCAATTAATGAAAAACTTTAAACTCTAAACTTCGGTTCAAAAAATATGTTTACTGAAGTATTTATTCCCACATCTACACATTTGATAAATCAGACTCCTCGCCATTACTCCGGCACCCGGGATAGGCAAAAGTTGCAGAATTGCGAGACGCAATTTGAGGCACAGCAAAACACAGTCTTCCAAGTATCGAAGGACAATCGATGTTATTACGTACAACACTGCGTAGAAAGTTAGCACAAGTTACTTCGCGCCGGACATCCAGCAACACCACATCATGTTTCCTGAGAAGTAGGTTATGGTCAGTATTTCTAGGAGGATACTCACCACTCGTTTTAAAAGTAAGATACTCCAAACACGACGCTGAACACTCTCCACAGTCAGTTTATGATGAATATAGATGGGATGCCAGACTATTGAAGCGTATTCCAATTTACCTCGAACTAATGAACAGTAGATATGCTTAATAGTTGCGGGTTGTGAAAAATATTTGGAGCTGCGCAATACAAAACCAAGCACGGCAGAAGCAGATTTGCACATATTAGTGATATGGTTGACGAATGTTAAACAGCTGTCAAATATGACTCCTAGGTCTTTGATTGTACCATCAGAAGTTAAAACTTCATTAATAATATTATAATCAAAATGATAAAGATCTTTTTTATTTTTGAATATCGAACCACGCAACATTTTCCTATGTTGAGCTTCTAATCGTTACGCTGACACCACGTCCACACCAAGTCGATGTTCTTCTGAAGGAGAAGTGCATCACCAGGCCGCTCAATACGCACATAAACCTTCAAATCATCAGCATAGGCTAGTCCAGAACACGTCAAAGACTGAAGTAAGTCGTTAGTAAATAATATAAAAAGAATAGGGCCCAAGTTAGATCCTTGAGGAACTCCAGAACTCGAAACAAACTCGGATGACTTAAACCCATTGTAGAAAACGGTAGTTCGTCCATGGGATGTAAATAGGATTCAAGAAGCAATAGCAGATCGTTACTAACTCCAAAATTGTGTAGTTTCTTCAACAAAATATCATAGTTAAAAGTGTCAAATGCACGACTGAAGTCGGTATACACCACATACATTTGACCTCTTTCATTAAGCGTGTCGGAAATATCTTGAGATATACATATTAGATTCGTCACTGTCGAACGTCCACGCACAAAGCCATGCTGAATAGGAGAAATCCTTGAGATGACATGAGCATAAAGATACCTGTATATAATTTGTTCGAGACCTTCGAAAAGTTTGACAAAATAGATATTGGCCTGTAATTATTCAGATTACTTCTATCTCCCTTCTTAAATACAGGTGTAATACGAGCAATACGGTTATAACTTAATTACCGATAATGTCCTTCAACATCTGCCCCAAAACAGCAATTACTACCATTCCACAGATTTACAGCGCAAACACTTGGCAAATAGCAGATGAGGCTATAATTATACCATAACCTAGAGGACCACTAGAAAAATCTTATAGGACTATAAGCTTGTTGTCCGCTTGTTACTACCTATCTAAATTGGTTGAGAAGTTACTTCTGAGTTGCTTCTACCAGATTAAAGAAATCGAATTGCTCATCATCAATATGGTTTTGGGAACAATCGTGGGACCGTATATCAGATTCATATTGAAAATATAATTACAGTAGCTCTGAAGATAAGGTAGTGTCGCCCTGCCCTTTTTATAAGTATATTCCAAGCCTATGATAAGGTTTTGGCATCTGGATTTATCTAACAAATAGAAGAATTATTTTATGCTATCTTGAAATATCTATCCGCGAGATACACTTCTACGTCAAATATAAAACCCCAATCGCTAGATTGTGATCCACCAGTGTACCAGGTGTCGGCACCCCAATCGCTCGATCGACTTTTTGCCTGTTCCCTGGTCGGTATAAATATGTTCAACTTAACTGTAAACATAATCTCAGGTGTCATACTATCCGCCGGCATTTGAAATATCGGCTCTTCCAGTATAGTTCCTGTGATATCTGCATGGCTCCTTACAATCTTTATTAGGACACCATACGTCATTGGCCTTCAGCCTCAGGGTCGCAGCCATTGCCTCCGCTTTTACAAATAGTTCCAGCGGAGGAAAACCCACCATGGCTTCCATAGAGGTGGTTCCTGTGCTGTTCATAGCTCCCGTTATTCCCAACAGAGCCTGTCGCTGGAGGTTCTTGAGGAGCCCCACCGACTATGTCCGCTCCGTCCTCCTCCACTAGACAACTGCTTCATTGGTAATCGTTGGTCTTACTACTGCGGTGTATAACCAGTGTACCACATTTGGTTTTGTCTCCAGGTCTTGCCAACAGCTCTTCTGCATCTCCAGAAGAGCTGCATCGCCTTGTCTGCCTCTTTGTTTTGGTGCCTATGCCTAGATACTTCACTTCATTTGTTAGTTCTATCTTTTGTTCAAACAGCCTTACGCTGCCTATATCATTTAGTTTTCTCATGTAGGCTACCAATTTGGTTTTTACACAATTCCCGGAGCATTTAGCATGGTGCTCGCCACTGTCCTCGGGAATTTCCACTGGGACACTATGCAATGACATCGGCGAACCCCTACGT
Source organism: Melolontha melolontha (assembly GCA_935421215.2). NCBI lineage: Eukaryota > Metazoa > Arthropoda > Insecta > Coleoptera > Scarabaeidae > Melolontha > Melolontha melolontha. Next base: position 23,145,777 of record OW285240.1, on the reverse strand, counting down.
CCATATTCCCTGGTCATTTAAGGTCCCGAGGAGATTATTTACTACTAGACTCCATAGTAGCGGTTACAGTACGCCTCCTTGAGGACATCCTTTTGTTGTCCTCATGGAGATCGTTTTGTTTTGGATTTGGGTGTTTCATGATTATTATTTCATTAAGGGTTTTGGGAAAGTCTCCTCTTTACATTTTACTACCGATTTGCCAACAAAAAACTGACTATGGCTGCACTCTTCAACTTTGGAGAACAGCCAGTAATTCTAATATTAAAATTATACAACGATACCAAAACAAACTGCTTAGGTCTATACCCAGTGTTCTGTGGTACCTACGTGCCAAATAATCTTTTTTAGAAAAACTTGCCCATACTAAGAATGAAAGATGAGAGATTGATACCAACATAGCTCTTAAACTAATGGAAAGTGCAGAGTACACCAAATTATTAGAATGATTTGAACTCAACAAACTACCTAACAGACTTCTGAACTAGATATACATTTTCAATTGATTATGTGTTAAGTTGGCTAAGGTTATACGTACGTTGTAAGAATTTAATAGAATTTTATCCCGTATATCATGTGGTAGTTGCTAACAAGTGAATAGTTAGTAGTTACTAATAACATTGAAAGTACTTGTAATCTTAATTGATAAATTGTAGAAATAAAAGAAATAAGAATATTTAAATTTTATTCAAATTATTAGTTTTTCGTTTCGAGTTAGCATTCATTTGAAAATAAAACAAAATTCTTACATTTAATTTATTTCGTATACGTAGTTGGAAAGGGGGTTCAGATTTTGGCTAGATAATTTATCGACACTTAATTTGATAAATGCGCCCGGTTTGATGTGGCAGAGCTAATTCGAGCGTTAGTGCTGAAGGAGCTCATAGAGGGCGCCATCATTAGTGAGAGAACTGCGCTTCGAGCTCGCATGTCATCGCGCGCCGAAAAATAATGAAAAGAGCCATTTTCTAAATGACAACGGACTAGAAAAATTGAAATGAATCGAACCGTGTAACTGTAGTGAAATTTTAATAGCTAACGTCACACATAAGCCATCATTAATCTTTACGGTCTCACGACCCAGCAGGCGAGAAAAAATATCCCCTCTTTTTAAAATTTAACGAACGCAAATTATGTCGTAAATTGTTTTTTCCCAATAATCTGTCGGGAATAAAACTGTCTGCTGCGAGTACATATTAATCATTTAATTCAATTTCACACCATCTATCTACAGTAGTCTGTTTATTCTTTCTATGGCATCAGACAGGACCAGTTCTTTGTTCGACAATTAAATTTTTAACGCCTGTTCGTTGGCTCTAATGAACAAAAATTCGTTTCAATTTAAGATACATATTGAGTTAAAAATGACGAATGGTTTTACCGTTTTGCGGATAACTCAGGAATTAATTGAATTACATTAGATCTGACCAGATGCGTTCATCCCACGGACTTTTTGCTATGTCTCCCATGATGCTTCTGAATAACTAAAATACAAAAATTTAAATTCTTCAACATTTAAATTTATTAAATAGCTAAAGCATCCTAAAATATTCCTCGTGATTTGATTTCTAACAAGGAATGGAGTTTTTTAAAGTATAATTATTTTCATTTTATTTAAGCTTGTTGTAACTTCCATTTTCTCCAGTAGAATTTTTTGCAGTTCGCATTGAATATACATACAGATATGTTCATACCGATACGCTATATATCTTTTAACTATGCTCTGATACAATAGCTCTGATACAATATTAAAAATAACATAGGTAATTGTTCGCCAAAAGTACTTTAAGGTACTTTGCATGACTTAACGAATAGGTGTAATATTAAATGATAGTATAAAAATGCACTGATTTTAAGTTTTAAATACTTTAATCTAACTTTCCACTACAATATCGTTTCGTCACACTGTGACTTCATCAGGTGGATGAATACATAGTGAATTTACAAATGTACAAGGTATATATACACAGCCCGGTAATTATAAATTTAATGAAAGTAGGGGGGAATTACAAATTTCTGTTTGGTCGTTTAATACTAACCCTAATTTCTTATATCTAGAAATTTCTAATGATTCTAGCAAATCTAGTTTTTTACTTTTATCTTGAATATGCAGAATTTTGAAGTTAGTATTAAAGTTGTGGTTATTCTCTATACAATGATTAGCAAAAGTTGAATCTGATTTATTATTTCTATAACTATTTTGATGTTCGGATATCCTTTGAGTGAATTTTCGTCCTGTTTGACCAATATATGACATATTACACTCACAAGTTAACTTATAGACGCCTGAACCAAGTTTTTTATCCGTTTTGTCCTTATTAAAAAACTTCCAACTGTATTATTGGTTTTGTACGCTACGATAGTATTAGTGGCTTTCTTGATAAGATTACTCATTATGTCAGAAGTTTTCCCGATATACGTTAAGGAAGAATAATGTACTAAATCTTTTAATTGTTTAGGGTATATTAAAGAGCGGGTAAGTATTTTTTGTTTGTGTTGGAGTTTCAACAAGTGTCTCCCTTATCAATTAATTATTTAGGTGTAATATTAACAATCGTCAATATGTGAGTTGAAATTATTTACATTAAATGGTTCGTTTAAATTTAAATTCCTTAAGAATTTCGCTATTGTATTGAAAAATATTCTAATGTCAAACTCTGATTAAATACCGCTAATTAAATATCTATACGAGGGCAGGGCAGAGTTCTCTTTCCTACTAATAGGCAATTATATGTTCCTATAAATGTTGTTTGGATGTTCAGTGAAAGTAGCAGCTGTAAAATATACGTACAAAGGCTTATAGTAATAATTTGCACATGAAATCATGAAATTTATTTTCAAAAGTTTAACCTCCTTAAACCTCATGGAATATTTTGAGGAAACTAATTTGATATTTTGTGACGAGTCATAATCGTTGGCTATAGGAAAGCAACAATGCTATAAATAACGTGTACGGAGATTTCTTGAGTGACATAACTATATTTCGAGTTTCAAAATAAAAAACCACATGTACCGAAAACAGTATTGGCTTTATTTTGGACATGGCTGAAATAGACCTGCATGCTACAACAAATTATAATGGCGATTAACAACATTTTCACTAACATTTGAAAGTACGCTTGTTGGATTATCCACAATTTGACTCCAGTTCATAAAGAAGACTGTATGACATGCAAATGTGCACTAGATAGCTTTCCCAATGGATAGACCCATGAAGTGTTTAACATCATTACTGTAACAATCTTTCAGACAAGCACTAGAGAAATATGCAGCTCTTAATATTGCATTGAATACTTGGGTTAGTGCGTTAATTGATTTTGCAGGTAATTCTTGTAAAACATACCCAGTAATCAGATTAAATCCGAGAGCTTTCTTGGTTGAATTTCATATCAATAACATCCTTGACACCTTGTTCAATGCTTTTTAACACTGCTTAACGCGTGTAGCTTAAAATATCGTGCTTAGGGGCGTGGGGGACAAGTGTGGCCCACTTTTAAAATGCTGTAATTTTTAAAAATATACTTATCCAAATATGTTAGAACAATAATTGCATAGCTATAGGTCTGCTGAATCATTATTTAATTATAAAGCTTACAAATAAAACATTTTCTAATTAAAAACTTACGTAGAAATGAAAGCATATAGAAAAATCAGTTTTTTAAGCATGGAACACAAATATCTTTTAGATGGTCAACACAAGCCCACTTATGGCACATTACACACCATCTCCGTGTTGTTCGGTCACCTGTTCTTCCACATTCATAACATCTTCCACGGGATGATGCCCTAGGTGTCTCATGGAGTTCAGGTTCTGGAGCATTTATCAGTAGCCTTGCGCGTCTACAAATTTCTCTTGGGGATAGCCTCAATTGTAGAACGGCGTGCAATTTGGGATTTTATAAGCTCCCAGCTAAGTTTCTGTATGAAATAAACTCTTCTGATCCTTTTAGCTGTAGCTGCAGGATGAAAATGATAAATACATAATGAATTTATAGCGGCTATGTTCAAAATGTCGTAAAAAAGCACTATCGGCCATCTTCTAGTGTTTGCGAGCGGTATTGTTTTTTTCACAAAACTGATCCACGAGATCCACTCTCACCTTCGTCATATTATAAAATGTTACCATCTCCGGCTTTTGTTTTTCAGCGGACGAAGTATCTATTGTATCATCAAAATGCATGCTGGATAATAACACCACTTTTGATGGCTTAGTACAATACGACACTATTGTGCAGTTATTTCGGAAACCAAATATGGATGTCTGTGGCTTTCTTTCTTTATTTGGTAACAACTCTATTGGTATTTCTGTTGTATTTTTGCGTATTGTTCCCACATACGTTAATTTTTTCTTCTGCAGCTGATTTACTAAGGATAAACTAGTAAACCAGTTGTCACCTGTGATGTTTCTATTAGTATTTTTTACCGGTTCTATTAAGCGCAAAACAATATCTTCTGCTGAATTGCTTACGTGGTAGTGCCGATCAGGCTGTGTTCCAACATACGGTTCCAGATTCACGGTATAGGCTGTTTTGCTATCAACTAATGCAAAAACCTTCAAGCCATACCTGGCCGGTTTGTTAGGGATGTACTGGCGAAACGAACACCTGCCTCTGAATGCCAGTAACTGTTCATCAACCGTGAGAAAATCGCTAGGAGTAAAATATTTTTGACAATTGTTGGTAAATATTGTTATTACTTCACTAAATGGAGCTAATTTATCAATCATTCTTCTTTCATCTCTATCATTTATATTATCGAATCTGATACAACGCAGCAAAAATTTAAATCGCTTTTCACTCATTGATAAATAGCATGACTCAAGTCCATTTCCCTGTGAGTTGTTCCACTGGTCTCTAAGATTTTTTCTCGAACACCGAATGGAGCCAATTAAAAGGAGTAAACCAATAAAAGCTTTTAGCTCAACAATGTCTGTGTATCTGGCATCTCGTTCCCGAGCAAAATTGTCACGAATTTTGTCTATGAAAGTATTTGTACAAGTTGTTATAATTCCAAGAATAACGTCGTCAAAAAATAAGTCAAAGATATCTATTTCATTTCGTGTTTCCATCGCCTTATTATTAGGCCCATGTAAATTCATAACAATATTACAGGCTCTTGTCCTAACATTCGATGGCTGTCGGGGATGCTTCATCCATTTTTTTCCATTGTTTTGTTTTTAGCTAGAAAATAAAGTTCATCCTCAGGATCTGTAGGTTCTTCCTCAATTTCTGAGTCATTGAATTCTTGTTCGGAATTTGAGTCATACGTGTTTTCTTCGACATTATCTTCCTCGTCATGGTCGCTTCGTCCTCGTTTTCATCGTTACTTTCGTCGCTGTTGAGTGAATTATACCATTCCATACATTTGTTTGGATCTCTGTTATGTTCAATTTTCCGTTTTTTCTCTTGGGATATTTTAAATTATTTTCTGTTTTCCGAAAAAAAAATTAAATAATGTAAAAACACAAAGAAAAATAAAAACTATAATAATATACCTTTAAAATTAATAATGACGTATTTGGGCGCGCGGGTGACGGATGTCAACCAGTAAGATTTATGTCGCAACGAAACGTGCCCCACGATAGATCAAACATAACTTAACTCTTAGAGTTACTTGTCGATTAATAATAGAAAGGTACTCTGAGAGAAATGTGTCAACGGCGCACCAAACAAGTGCAGCCAACATAAATGTAAATGTGAGTGACTCCTGTCGCCCACGCGACTAACTTAGGGTTAAGTTCGTTTTGGATTTCCAAAGACGTTTCACTGTCAAAGACTTTTATTAGATGCTCTGCAAATGTTTGTGCTCTGTGTTGATCGCTTTTGGACCCACACCCGTTCATATATCTAACAGGTGCTTGTTCAGATTCTTTGGAGCTTTCCATAGAGAGTTCTCTATTTTTTCTGTAGTTGTTAGTTATTCTATATACTTTTGAACACTTTCCTTTCTCATTCTTGCCGTTATAAATTTTTTAAGTCTCTAGTTATTTTGTCCATTATTTCTTTTCAAGAGTTCTATTTAATTGTCACCGCTTCCGAATACTCCCTTTTCCTGCAATTTTGTCTTAACTAACTCTTTCCTATAACTCAACGCGACAGCACGGCTTCGTGTTGGGGATATCGATATTTCTTGAAAAAAAGTGCATATATATATATAACAATTGATAAATTATTGGAGTTTTTCGGCTTTTATATGAAATATTTACAAATATCAAATTATAATGTATGTAATTGCAGAGTAAGTGGGGATGTAGACATTGCTGTCTACAAATTACAAAGCAAATCATACGAAATTTTTTTATTTGAAAAATATGGTCTACGTTTTTATTTTTCAAATAAAAAAATTTCGTATGATTTGCTTTGTAATTTGTATACAGCAATGTTTACATCCCCACTTACTCTGCCATTACATACATTATAATTTGATATTTGTAAATATTTCATATAAAAGCCGAAAAACTCCAATAATTTATCAATTATTATATTTAATAAACAGCTAAGAAATTATATAAACACTTATATATATATATATATATATATATATATATATATATATATATATATATTGTAATAGGGCTAACCATATATATGGAAGGTTTGGAACAAAAATATAGTGTTATATTTTAAATTGTTATTATAGAATAAGATTTTCATAGAACTGCATTTTTCACATGCCATATCAATTAAGTTAATACCACGTGTTTAATTTATCATATTTGTAACACTCCTTAATTTAATTTCTTGTAATCATTAACTTCAGTCATTTTCTTTTACTTTTTATTCTCACCGAAGATATTTAACTTGATTGATTGGATTTATATGTCATCTATTATGATCATAATTTATTTGTAATGTTAAACGTTAGGGTGTAGTGATGTATTATAATCTGAGGAGAGGGTTGCCAAGACAAAATGGATAGATAAACAACATTAAATTTAAGGTGCCTAGAGTTTAAAAAAAAAAAGAGGAATTATTGATATTTTTGGCAGGACACGTCGTTCTTTTTGAAAAAATTATAAAAGTGTGTTCCTGAAATCAAGAGATAAATAGAAAACGAACTAGCTTATTCTCACTGAAGCATGTTACATAAGTTTTTAAACCTACATACATTATTTTAGGAAAATTATCTGACCACAGACCTGCCGAAGCCATTGTTAACGAATTACTTTATCTGAAGGAACGCTAAACCCACCTGGAACGATCCCAGTTCACCTATCCTACTTGTGCCGATAACCTGTATACCGAAGACCAACTTCCAAAGAACATCCAGAATTCTCCGCATCAACCCATTTGAGTACTCATTGATTTATTTCTTTTAAAAAAACATTTGAAACTTCAACTACTTCCATTCAAAAAGATAACGTTAATATTTTATATTAATACTTATAATATTAGTTTTTAATTTTATATAATGTTTTAAGTGGAAAAATACAGTTCTTTTCAACTTGAATTTGTCACACATGTTATAAAGATTTTGTTTTTAATAATTTATGTCATTGTAATTATCCTTTCATATAAAATTCATATCGAATTAAACGGGTGATATCTAATATTTATCCACTTGTTTTATTCTCTATCAGATACCGAACTCGCATTTACTTTTCACTCAGCACTTCTAAATTGAGTTAGCCGGTATAACAATTTAAGAACCTATCATAAATTTTGTACTAAGATTAGCTTTTGGTAATAATATCCTTTTATTTTTTTAATAAAAAAATTACAAAGTATCACTTGTGACAACTGTCATCTTTGACATCTGCTTTGATTGATATTAATACTTTAAATTTTCTAGGTCTGGTATTTATTATTAGACTATTATACGTTTTATATTATTTGATTATTATCTCTTTTGGTTTATATTAATATATATATATATATATATATATATATATATATATATATATATATATATAGTAAATTCAATCAGTTGGCGATTAAAGGTCTGACTTTACTTTAAAGTATATATATTTAAAACAACCCTACATGTTTCGGCAATGATGATAAAGGCATCATTGCCGAAACATGTAGGGTTGTTTTAAATATATATACTTGAAAGTAAAGTCAGATCTTTAATCGCCAACTGATTGAATTTACCATATCATACCAAGGTCACGAAAATATTATATATATATATATATATATATAAAATAATTGATAAATTATTGGAGTTTTTCGGCTTTTATATGAAATATTTACAAATATAAAATTAGAATGTATGTAATTGCAGAATAAGTGGGGATGTAAACACTGCTGTCTACAAATTACAAAGCAAAAAATACGAAATTTTTAATTGAAAAATATTGTCTATGTTGGGACTCGAACCCAAGTCTGCAGTTTGGCGGACTGTCGCTTTTACCACTTAGCCACAATAGACCCAGGTTCAAGCTATTTAGAAATGCATTATACAGTAACAATGTATACTGATATCTGCTTTCAATAACTGACATCTACTTTCAAAATAGACATCTGCTTTCTAATCTGACGTTTGCTTTCATAACTGACACCTGCTTTCAAAACAGACATCTGCTTTCAATAACTGACATTTGCTTTCACTAACTGACATCTGCTATCAAAACTGACATCAGCTTTCAAAACTGACTTCTGCTTTCAACTTGACATCTACATTCAATAACTGACATCTGATTCATTTACACTGTCACTTTATAATGCATTTCTAAATAGCTTGAACCTAGGTCTATTGTGGCTAAGCGGTAAAGCCGACAGTCCGTCAAACTTTAGACTTGAGTTCGAGTCCCAACATAGACAATATTTTTCAATTAAAAAGTTCGTATGATTTGCTTTGTAATTTGTAGACAGCAATGTTTACATCCCCACTTACTCTGCAATTACATACATTCTAATTTGATATTTGTAAATATTTCATATAAAAGCCGAAAAACTCCAATAATTTATCAATTGTTATATTTAATAAACGGCTAAGAAATTACCTAAACACTTATATATGTATATTAGGGTGGTCCTTATTTTTCAACTTTGTTGTTTCGACCGTAACTCCGTCAAAAGGTGTCCGGGAAGCAAAATAAAAATATAATATAATTGGTAAAATATTGATTTGTACATCAGAAGACGCAGCAAATCTTAAGTTTTTTATCCCATCTAAAAAGTTTCAATGTGAGCTCCCCCCGTCGTACGCCATATATCTAGCCGATTGTCTACCTCCCGCCTGGTTTTCTGAAGCATTTCAGGAGTCACAGTTGAAATTGCTACGTTGATTCTTTCTCTCAGATGCTGTAGATTAAGATTTTTTCAGAATAAACAAGGTTCTTAACGTAGCCTCAAAAGAAAAAGTCTAATGGCGTCAAATCAGGACTTCTAGGTATCCACAAAACAGGACCATTCCTCCCAATCCAACGGTCAGGATATTGTTGAGAGCTTCTTAGACGATTCGGCTGTAGTGACATGGAGCTCCATCCTGCTGGAAAATGACATTAATGCTCTTTTTCCTTCAAATTTCTTTAACTTGAAGAAACACACATTTTTAACATGTCCAAATAAATAATGCCTGTAATCGTGTTTTCTACAAACATGAAAGGGCCGATAACACGATTCTGCATAAGTCCAAACAAAACGTTACCTTTTGGTGAATTACGGACGTATTGCTAAACTATATTTGCTTGCTATTCTCCCCATATACCGCCGTTATAGCGGTTTACACAACTCTTAATGTGGAATGCTGCCTCATCGCTGAATAAAATGTTGTTAAGATACAAGTTTCCATCGTCGTCAATATTACATAGCATCTGTATAGCAAAATCAATGCGCCTAGGCTTATCTGCTGGTTTTATTTCATGTCTTAATTTTAAAATTTTGTAAGCATGCAATTTAAGATGCTTATGAAGAATATTCTGAATAGTTGTTTAAACCATACCAAGTTCCAGACTGCGTCGGGCAACGGACTTCTTATGACTTCGTTACACGCTAACACGCTGTGTTACACGCTCAACATGTTCTTAGGCATTATAAGGCTCCTGGTCGTGTTTGATCGCGTTTTAATGCAACGAATATCCACGTATTGGAGTTTCCTTAAATTATACATTTAGAGTTCATAAACCAAAAACCGCTGTTATCGAAAAAATATTAGGTTTGTCCGATGCAGAATTAAATGAGACAGACATTGCTACAAGGAGTGTTCAATTGGCCCTAAAGATTGGTGTGGAGGCAACTAACAGCATTTTACATAAAAAAATTGAAGGTACGAAAGCTATGCTCTTGTTGAACTCCTCATAATTCCCATAACTTGACTAGTCTATATTAGATGTATATTAAATATATATAGATTATTTTGAAAATGCATAGTCTCAACTAGTGTAACATCACAACAATAATAATTGGTAGTTTTGATCTTCGAAAATAGGTCGGCCTCGACAAAAGTTGGAGTTCCGTCGTGTTATTTGCAAGAAGGTTTTTCGAAATGTCCGCAAAAATCGTCCTCCGAAAAGAATACTGGTCTTCATCGGGGTAGACTAGAATAGAAGAGGACTGGCATGTTACTGCAAGAAATGTTAAAGCAATCCTAAAGATTGGTACGAGTTGGCAATTAACACCATCTTACGCAAACATTTGAAGTTACGCAGGCTTTGCTCCTGTTGGGACTGTTTGAGATCTTCTCTTCTTCGTCTCATGGTTCTTTGCGTTGTATGTCAGTAAGTTCAGGCACTTGGGCACAGTCCCCATCCCCAATAGATCTCTCAGTTCTACTCTGTTACTCTTGTATCCTCGATAAAAGCCACTCCTCAGAGTAAACTTGAGTACCCTCGTAGAATCCAATATATCTCTTCCGAAATGTTTCTGTTGTTGAGTCCTTTCAGATCCTTACAAGTGCATATTATATTAAGGCTAATTTCCTCGTGTTTTTCACATGTCCTATACCAGAGCTCTCTAACTAAGCCCATGCTATACAGATACTTCCTTAAGGGGCAATGTCCGGTTATTAAGCTGGTAATAATTTAAATGTATTATTTAATACTACAAATTAGGTTGGCTGAGAGCCACTTTTTATGTTCTGTTTCTAGCCATAATTAGATCTCCCTTCTAGCGGAATACTTGGCGATTTCACATAAAGGTTCTGGTCCTATGACTGAAGTCCCTCTTAGAACCTTCCTTGGTCAATTAATTAGTCGGCTATCTCATTGCTTTTAATTCCTGATTCCGCATGACCTGGCGCCCATCTAGGACCAAGTATAAATTTACACTAGATTGCTTTTTCAATGCATGATAATAATGATAATAATATTAATAATAATAATAGCAATAATAATGATCATTATTATTATTATTTGTGTATCTCAAAAACCTATAACAAAGATATAAGAAAAGTCAAATTCCAAACGAAAATATAAGAAGCAGAAAAGCGCATATTAATTTTATAATATAAAATCAATTATAATAATGCAATCAAGCTCTTTGTGATTAAACACATTTTACGATTGACGTAAATAAAGAAATTTGGTTAAACAATCAAAAATAATAATAGAATTTTCAAGAACTATAGTAATATCAATTTGCCAAAGATACAGGTACCATTAATTTCATATTTGTAGCTTAATTTGTAATTATAACGTAATTATTCATCTATTGCATACAAAATATTTTCCACTGTATCGTATTCACCAAAGTTTAAATCACCTCATATAACGTACAACATCATTACATACGAAAAAACTTGGTTATACTGCTATGATATCAAAAATTGCAACAATTGGGAAGTCGATCCAAACAAAAGTTTTTCGTAAGAAAGATGAAACAAAAAGGTTTGTTTGCCTCAAGTCTTTCAAAAGAAAGAATCATCCTACGATCGGGCTCATACTGCTGCTCAAACGATTCAGTATTTAAATTCTCAAATCATTAGAAATAATAGGTCATTCGCAGTATATTCTAGATCTGAATCCGAATCACTTATTTTTGTTAAATGTGTACGGGGCTTTCGTTTTACAAAGAAGCCAAAGAAGCGACTGACGCATTTGAAAATCAAATAAGGAACGTAACGCGGTAAAATTAGAGGAAATAATTTGAACATTGGCTTCACGGGCCCAAAAGTGCATAGACCGTCAAGGGAAATTCCATGCGAACAAGTTCTCGATAGATTGACAAAGGACAATGCTGTGTCACTGATATGGGTGCCAGAACATGAGTAGATTAAAGGCAATGAGATTGGAAGGCTCTAAGAGGAACTTTATAGGACCAGAACCCAGGCGGAATCGCCAAGGATTCCGCCAGGAGGGATGTGTTAATGGCTAGAAAAATAACTGAACAAGAAAATGGAGGTTAGCGGAAGGTCAACTCCATACTAAGACACTTGCTACCAAAAACGCGACCAAAATAAAATAAGACAAGTAATAAGGAGGTTGCGCGTTGTTCTGCTTGCTCTCCCTCTCTGGCCTGAACCTACCTGAAGATGGTCGTCCCCGGGAAAGTACTCTGCGGGCTAACTCATTCAAGTTACGTAGAGTGTCGCGAGTTCCAAAAGGTCGCTTGATGTAGGTAAAGACGGCACCGTGTTCAACCTGCAGAGAAACCTCGAAAACGGAAGCAGGCGGAACCCTGGTAGCTTCAAAATAAACCAGAGAGTCAGCCCCTTATTACTTATTACAAATATAAACGAGACTTTGCTTTACACAACACTTGTAGGTAAGGATACAAACAAACACAAGTTGTCAACAATAACAAAGTTTATTAACAAGAAGTAGGTTCCAAATATTAAAAGATTAAATAACAGTCGACGTAATCATAAAATTTTAATAAGGTATCAAACTAGTTCAAAGTCAGCAAAATTCAAATTTAGGAAGTAATCAAACAAATATTAAAATAATAAGATTTCAAAATATAAGCGCCAAAACTGTAATTGAGCTAGTGATTTATATGAGATCGAAAACAGCAACAAGGCTCTCAGATTATTTTTAAAATAAATATAATTAACAAGAGGCGTAATACAGTGAACTTCTATAGACAAAGTTCACCCGTCGGGTTGACACCTGTATATACAGATATTAAATTATTGAATAAATTGAATTTTACTAGGACACAACCTCAACTTGAGATTAGCAGAACACAAATTAAGTATACGTAATTTTACGGTTCTTTACAATAAGATAATACAGCTTAAATTAAGAAAAATTAATGAGAGACGTTCTCCCAAGTTATTGGCGATAACAAATCGTAGGCTCGTCTGAAGGAACTTGATATAATTAGCTCTACAAAATCTGCAACTGATTATCAGTGAAGCTGACGACCAGCTTGATTATAAAATATTAAACGAATGAAAGAAACCAGGTGTACTAGCCTCTATCTAATAAATATTATATGCAATAGCTTAGACAGCTATTAAAGATTTTAATATTAAAACAAAATAAAGTCTCAGATAAGCAATCAGACGTTGTTAAGCAGGTAAAGTATAGGTTACTGAAATCAAACTAGAACAAGTTCTAGTATAACAATTAAACCCGAGAGAAACTAACCCGTTAACTACTAACAGGGTTCTACGATAACAATTTAAATGCAGTGAATGCGAAACAACGTCTGCTTCTGACTGAGAGATCGGCTTTTCTAAAACCTACTCGGGTGTGATCGTATTGAAATTTAGATTAATTATTAGAAATAGCAAAAGTTTAATTAAATAAAAATAAAATTAGATAATCTAAACCTACTTCTTAATATGTTCTCGATAATGTCCCCTAAATTGTCCAGAATTTCCAATCCTTATATAAGATTGCCTTTTCAGATGTTGCACTTACTGACCTTTCCCAATATTTCGCAAACTATAACATTACTGCGATTACGTCGCCATTAGGCACGCTAAGTAGCGTGGGTCCGCCGCCATCTTGAAGCATCGTGAAAATTTGTTTGAAATTCAAAAAAAAAAAAAGGAAGCCTCGACGTTCCCAATTTCACCTTCGCAAGTGGAAAATGGGTTAATTTTCGGATCTCCTAAAATAGAAGTACGATGGCTAAAGATGCTCCAATGCGTGGAAAAATTGCGTATACGGAAAAACAGCCAACCACAACGTGTGGTCGTTGAAAAGATTTCGAACAAAAATCGGCTTAAAAACTTAAAAGTTAGGAGGTAGCCCCAAAATATATGCTAGGGATGATAAAGAAACGCATAAGCAAAATTTCAAAAGAAAATAATATCTCTTACCGCAAGTCTAAGTACACAAAACTAAAACACGACAATGACTGTCGACGATTACGAACGAAGTGGGTCTCTTCGATATGAATGGATATCGGTTGGGGAACCGTTATACGTCATACCCAAGAGCGTCGAACGGTAGATTTGATAGAAACGAAATTAATTTACCATAAACCCCAACAAGTTGTAAGAGAGAACATCAAAGCTAACAAGCGAAAATACGGTAATTAAAACACCGCAAATAAGGTTAATTGACAAATTATTTAACTAAACAAAAGTCAAGAAAACTGTAAATCGAAGTTACCCCAATAGTGGTAAAGATGGCGCCACAAGCGAAAAGAGAAAATGTACGCAAGAATTACGATATAATTTGCTAAATCAGACAAACTAAGCTCCCAAATGGTTACGCAAAATTCAAAGAATAATTGCCACAATATTAGAATTGAATGAAGAGAAACAAAAATAGAATTAATGGCAAAAATAAAACGACCATGACTAAGCATAATAATTTCCAAGATGTCGGACAGCGTCCAGGTATATACAAAAAAAACGGGAAAATATATAGAGTATATAATGACAACCAAAATATTAGTACATAAACAAATTTTTAAGAATAAACCAAGTTTGAAGATGACCAAAACGATTGATAATATAACTAATAACAAAAATAAATAAAATAACAATAAACGAAAAAGGTGAAATATGAAAGGCCTATGTTGACTTAACGCAAGCAAGTAACGAAATAAATACAATAAAATTTCCCGAATGGTCTCTAGGAAATTTTCGAGCGTAATACACTACTAGAGTAGCTGGACGCTAAGCTTTCAGCCAACCTAATATGTAGTAATAAATAAGAAACTTAAATTATTACCGGCTTAATAACCGGACCCTTTAAAGGAGCATCTCTACAGCGTGGGCTTAGCAAGCGAGCCCTGATGCAGGAGATGTAAAAACAAGGGAAACTAGCCTTCATGTAATTTGCACTTATGAGAAACTCAAGAGACACAGACAGAAATATTTCGGAAGTGATCTATTGGATCCTACGTGGGTTCTCAAATTTACCCTGAGGAAAATAGTAGCTTTTATGGAGGATACAAGAGTGAAACGGAGAAATCTGTTAGGGGTGGTACAAAGAGTAGTGTGCTCAAGAGCCTGAACTTACTGGCGTCCAACCCAAAGAAGGAGAAGAAAGGGAATTCTTTGAAAAATTATTAATAAATACATTTTGACAAAATATTATGTAATACTTTGCTAGGCCTTATAGGAAGAAAACAACCCTCTTACATTAATCAATGTGTTAATATAGTCTTTGTTTTATAAAATATATTTACACATTAATTACATTTTTCACTTTCATAAATTATGCCAGGTATATAACTAAATAATTAATTTTTCGAAATTATTCTGTCCTTCTTGAAACTTGATGAAGGTAGACCTTAAATGAACGAGAAAATAACTTTTAAACTTCAAAATAAATTAGACGTTTACGTCTTATTGGAACCATCACTTTTGGGGATCAAACGGGTATATAAAGTTGAAGCCGGTGTAACTTTCCAATAATGGACCAGATCTAATTTTCATCGTTCGTGAAAAATTTTTAATAACGCGCCTTATACGTGTTGTTTTAAGACAACAGCCGCCTAAATCCCCTGCGTTTCCGTCTATCCTCGATTCCTGCAGTCGCACGCGCTCGAAATTACCGTTACAAGTTTAGCGATAAGCCACAGCCTACCAATTTAAATTTAAATCGTTTAGTGTAAAATTTAAATTCGTTATAAATTCCTCGTCGAGCGCCGTAAAGTGAAAACTTAACGTACCTGAAGCTTGACTAAAAAGTTAAGTTTATTCGTGAACGAAGCTGTTTCTGTGTGAAGGCTACGTCCGCCCTGGAACAATGTTCGTTTAAACTTAAACAGACATGGAACATAACTAGGTATACATTGTTTCCGGTTAGGAAGATCGGATGGTATTCTCTTTAACTTACTCTGTGTGCTGTTTTGCGTAGGGTCAGAATATTTTACAAAGTTTTAATTAAAAGTAAATCACACATAAAAGGGTAACCGCTAATACTTGAGACCGTATATGGAAATTTCACGAAAAGGATAATTAAAGTTAATTGTAATTAGGACAAACGTTAAAGTAGCTAGCTAACATAACTTTTATATATTTTATATTTATGTATGTCAAGCGACAGTCAGGCAATTTATAATTTCATGAAATAGACTGTAATTACATTATTGAACGTCAACTTGAAACACAGCAAAAATCTAATTCCTGGAAAACATTTGATGCTAAAGTATGATATTTATAATGAGATACGTGTCGAATTTGACGTTGTTCTTGTGTTTTGTAACAGAGCTTACTTAATTACTACATAATATAAAATTATAGAACAAAAACATTTTTAGTCATATTGGAAATATTATCAAAAATCGTATATGAAGAACACAATACAAGAGATCGTATATGGAATATGCGATCACGTGTTTGATCCGACTATGGACTCATCAACGAATAGACAAATTTCATAACAAAGACTACCTTATTGTATATAGTGAAGCCATCAATGGCAGCATGGAAGAAAATTCAATGTCACCTATTTATTAATGTCAACATCACGAACTCCCCCAACCTAACTAGCACAATTTCCATAGCAACTGATTTCTACCGGACGAACACAGTCGTAACAGACGGGCTTTTATTAACGTATCCCCACTATAAGTCGAATAGCTCCGACAGCGAATGTAATTGTACTTACTAGAAATGTTTTTATTTAATATAAATTGTGAGATTTTACCAACTTAACATGTTTCAAATTGTTTCTGTTAAAATTTTAAAATCGAAGTGGATAATGCGTACTAACGCTTTGTTTGACTGTAATTGTCTTAACCCTACCAATATTAATTTTACGTATTCATTCCCAGCATTGATGACAACAAACTTTTAAAATAGACTATAGTCTATTTTTCAATGCCGCGGACCGCCTTTAAAATTTAGCGCTAAAAAGCGGCAATTTGATTGGTTCTTTTCGAGCCCAAATGACGCACACCTTATTTAGTAGACAGTCATTTCTAGTCATTTGACAGTTGCATTTTGTATATTTTCCACGCTTTTTCTTCTACTTCGGTTCCTCTGTTCTTGTATTTAGACAACAAAAATAGTGTTTTTTAAAAACTCTTAGACCGTTTATTTAGTGTCTACCATAATATATCATGGACCCAATGCCCAGTACAAGTAGAAACGCACCTATTTCCCCACCAAGGAAACGCGGCCGTTTTGGTCACTTGTCCCTTACTGAAAAGCAAATAATTCTCAATACATATAAAAAGCTGAGTATTGAAAATGCAAAAATAAGTACAAGGCAAATAACATCGCATATAGTGTCCACAATAGGTAATATTTTATTTTCTTAGGTTATGTGTTATGTTTCTGAAGATACCCATATTCTATTATTGCAGGCGTTGCAAGAAGCACAGTTTTTAAAGTTCTAAAGGAATATAAGTCCAAGGGAGCGCTTACTCATCCCAAACCAAGCTCTGGTAGACGCTCATTAGTCGCCAACATTGACGAAAATATAAAAAATGCTGTAAGACAAGTAATACACACCTTTTTTTATAAGAATGAAACTCCTACACTTGATAAAATTTTTAACGAAATTCAAAATCATTCCAACATACCTCAAATGAGCCGTTCATCATTATCTATTTTCTATTTTTCTATTTTTATCTATTTTTAAGATGAGTATATTAAATATATTATTATTATTATGATAGGTACATGAAGCGAAGCAGGAAGAGTTTATTAATAGAGCGTAGTGAAATAAGTACTTGGAGATATAGATATTTAACAGCTATTAGATCGTATAGAGCCCAACAAAAAAAAATATTTTACTTATATGAAACATGGCTAAATGAAGGGCACACACGATCAAAAGTTTAGGTTGAAATCAATATGCATAACCGCAGGCAAGCATTTGTAGATGGTGTCTCGAGAGGTTTGAAATATCCAACAGGAAAAGGCAAACGACTTATTATTGTGCACATAGGATCTGAAGATTGGTTTGTTGAAGGTGGATTGTTAGTTTTCCAAAGTAAAAAAACTGGTGACTATCAAGAAGTTATGAATTCTGCTGTATTTGAAAATTGTTTTAGTGCTGTTTTAGACAAATTACCAGACGATGCAATTATAATTATGGATAATGCACCCTACCATTCTCGCAAAGTTGAAAAGGTTCCAAGTACATCATCCAAAAAAAAAGACATGCATAATTGGCTACAATCAAAACAAATACCATTCCAAGTAGAAATGAGTAGACCAGTTTTACTGGATTTGAGTAAACAACATCGCCATCATTTCAACCATTATGTTGTTGATGAAATGGCAACAGCAAAGAACAAACACGTGTTGAGATTACCACCATACCACTGTGAGCTAAATCCCATAGAATTGGTATGAGCCGAAATAAAAAATTATGTTGCTTTGAATAATAAAAATTTTAAAATGACAGATATCACACAATTACTGTTTATTGCATTAGCTAATTTTAACAGTGCAAAATGGAGAAAGTGTATAGAACATGTAATTAAAGTGTGAGACAAAATGTGTCTATTAGATGGCTTAAATTGATAATATCGTGGAGCCATTTATCATTTCAACTGCAAGTGATAGTGATACAGATAGTAACAGTGATTAATAAATTAATTATTAATAATAATTTGAAGTTTTCTTAGTTAAACTAGTAATTAAACCTGTGTCCATGTATGATATTTTGAAGTTTTGTTAGTATAATGTATATACCTATAATGTATATACATATAATGTATATACCTAACTACCTTCCTATTTTTATAGTTGTTGTACGTTAGAAAATATACTTTAATTTTTGTGTTATTATTTAGAAATATATTCTTCAGTTCTCTCTGTAAACATGAAAAACTATTAAAATATTAGGTAAATCACTTGGATTGTTTTTATGTATACTGTAAATAACTTCCTATTTTTAAAGTTGTACATTAGAAAATATACTTTACTTTTGTGTTATTATTTAGAAATATAATTTACTATTATGTTATTAATTGGAAATATACTTTACTTATTTAGAAATATCTTCTTCAGTTCTCTGTAAACATGAAAAACTATTAAAATATTAAATAAATCTCTTGGATATTTTTTACGTATAATGTATATAACTAACTTCCTTAACCAAAATTCAAATATTGTTGTCATATTTTAATATAAATATTCCAAAGTGACTGCAGATATTTACTGAAAATATTTGAATACATAAATCTTGATGTAAAAATATTGAACAGTGCATGCATATCGCTGCGAATACACAATATAATGTACTATCGTGAGCAATTGAAATTTAACACTTTATTATGTTGGCATGTCGAAATTTCAAAATTTATCTAATGTATACAATACTTTTGAAGTGTCAGTGTCAGCATTTAATCATAACATAAATGACTTTAGCTTGACAATTTGGTAAAATTTACGCAGCTATAATAGTGCGTTTACTTTCAATTGCTCACGATAGTACATAACCTATAGCATAAATTTGTCAAAAATAAATGTCATAATATATTGCTTAGTGTACATATGGCGATACTTGGCGGTCCGCGGCATTAAAAAACAGACTATATATAGGATATAAGAGATTGAGTTAAAAAGGGGAATATCCTTACAATATTCTCAAATTCTAATATAGATATTTTGAATTTATTCTACATTCACGGTGAATCTTCAAATAATTAAAAGAACATGTCGACTTTATAATAAATGATACTCACATTTACCAGCAATGAATAAAATTTAATTTAAGGCGACTTTGGTCGGCTATGTCAACGTTGTGAAGAAGAGACAGTTAATGCAGTGGGGTTGCTCTAACTCGCCTACGAGGAAACCTTTAAAGTGCCAGCGAATTTTTTCTGCGAGAAAAGTCATGGTCACTGTCTTTTAGGACAAGAAAGGCGTTCCTTCTTGTAGACTTTATGGAATGAGTGACCACAATAAACACTGAAGGACAGTGTTACAGCATAGCTTAATTCACAGGCGGCAGAGTTCTATGAAGAGGGCATTAAAAAGCAGGTTCATCCCTATGACGAATGTCTCAATCTTAATGAAAATTTTGCAGAAAAATAGCTAAAAGTAGTAGCTTTAAGCTATAATATAAAAGTTTCTTTATGTATTGTCGTTTTTTTAATAACTAAGCGGAGCTTTAGGAATCACCCTTGTATATATGTTTCTTTGTCAGAACTTTCTTCTAAGTCGAATATTGGTAAAAAAAAATTAGGAATGAAAGATCCCACTGCCCCTGCATTTCTATAGAGTTTTTAATCAGTTGGCGATGAAAAACATTTAATATTTTATAAATTTACTCCCATGAAAATTCCGTTGTTTTAATTGGTTAGGGGGTGTAGTAGTATACTAGTATAACTTTCTTGAAACAATAGATCAATCGTGACAGGTATTCCAGACGATTAGTTTCTACGGGCTAACTAATATACAAAAGTTTCGCTATTCATGAAAGTCTCTTGATGTTTATTAAAAAAAATACAAAAAATTTCGAAAATAAAAGTCATATATTAATCGATTTATACCGAAAGTCTACGACGTAATTTAAATAGAGATCAGAGGAGAAATAAGTGCCTTTGCCAAAACACTTTAATGACTCATAATATATTTTGCGAATAATCAATCAATACATAACTTAGACACAAGAAAACATGATTATTTCGGTCTGAAGACTTTGAAATGCGAAAGGAATATATCTGCATAACTAAGTGTTATATTCGAATATTTGTTTGATAAATGACCATTTGCTAAAATAATTGCTAACTTTATCATGTTGATATAAGCCCAAGGCGTATGAGTTACGCATGAAGAATTGATGGATCGCCACAAAGCGAAGAGAACCGATCGATTGATGTAACATTCGTTCCAACTTTCTAAGCATGTAGCGATAGCTGATCCAAAACCATTGGCAATTCCCTGTTCGTTATTAAGCCTGATATTGGGAATATAATTTTATTAACGCATTGATTGCCGAAGGATATACACGGAACACCAGAATCGTGGATGTGGAAATTCAGCATTTACAGTTTCGCTTTTGTTTCATTTTTTCGTCTAATTGTTGCTAATTAGGACTGTATAATGTTTCAATTACTATATAACGAGATATAATTTAAAACTTTGTGCAAAACTAATAGGGGTTTGAAATTGTCGAATGTAGAGATTACACTTTAAAATTAATGTAACTCTTTTTAAATATATACAAAGAAATACGAATTTATAAAGCAATGATTCTTCTCGTTCAATATTTCATACCTAATTAATTTTAGAAAATTAATTTGTATATGAAAACTAAAATATTAAAAATTTTATTTGTGTTCGAAGATTTAAAAATCAGGAAAACTACTGTCAGGAATTATTTGCAGTTTAACCCAAGCTTTAGAAGTTATTAGATACATGTATTTCCAATGTAGATGTGGGTCTATGTGTAATAAATGACTTATTCTCAAAATTATTGGTAACCTATTTTCATGACATTTCATGGTTCGTATGTGCTAAGGAACCATTTGGTTAAGTGTTAATTTGTGTTAAGGAACATAAATTTAACAACACTGTTGTAATTGCAATTGTAATTATAGATACCGCAATAATTTATGTAATTTGACAGTAATAGTTTTGTTTGCAGTCACTTTGAAATATAAACTCATTATTCTACAACGTTGTCAAATGTGTTTTTCGTGAAAGTACGTTAATGAAGGAATGTTGAAAACACACTTTTAAATCAAAAAGAAAACGTCTGCGAAATAATACTGGTAAAAATTGTTCTTTAAACTAAATTGCAGATATCTCTATTAACAGATATCGAAGAGTAAGGCTTAGTTACGCACTAAAAGTCTGAAATTCAAGAACCCCGTGAAAAGAAACGAATCTTGATACGACATTTTAACATTAAGATTATCTCGTATATTCAGAACCGAACGAAAAATGTCGCTGCGTATAGATTTTTCGATAATTTATACATACGTTATATAGAAAATATTTATTTAAAATTTAGAGTATCCTTTTTCCCCTTGGATTTACTTATTCTACCCACATTTTTAAAAATATAGCTTTCGTCGTAGAAGGCTGATTGAAACACCCTAATTTCTTAAATATATATATTCGTATTAATAGACTATTTCGACAATAGTGGACACACTCAAAGAACCTGGATTGTCTCTATTTCTTTCCTATTGAAAGCCATGGAATTAAAATTTTTTAATTTGCTTTACAGCAGGGATGCACAGACTTATAGGGAACAGGGGCCACTCGGGAAAATTATAAGCCAAGGACGGGCCATTACAAAGAATACTTATTAACACAAATATTTTTATTTTTAAATAGTATGAATTACTACAAATAACAAAAATAAAAGAACATTCAAAAATGTTTCTTGTAATTATGTAATCGTAATGTAATCTAATCATTACAATGTACTATTTCATGTTTATTATTTTGATGCATGACATTGCATTGACATAACATTTTGTTTATGTTTGGCTCCACATTACTTGTCGCCACACGTAAAATTGCTTCCAGATTTTCATTTGCCAGACGGTTTCGATTTTTTGTTTTGTTAAGTTTCATCACTAAAAACGTTTGCTCACAAATATACGTCGATCCAAATAAGCTTGCGCATTTCAATGCATTTATTCGCAACTCTTTATAAGCAGTTTTTACAACGCAACGTTAAAAGTTGAGTAAATTATCATCATTTTGAATGTCTATCAATTCCAGCTGTATTGATGCCGGTGCATTTTCGGGTGAAATGTTGAAAGGATTGCTGAAAATGTCTAATAGAGGTTTAACTTTTTTGAAGTCTGTAAAACGATCATGAAAAGCTTGTATTAAAATATCAATTTTTTCAACAGAAGCAAAATTGACATTAGTTTTATTGAATTACTCCATAATTTTTTTGTAGTTCGGAAAATGGCTGTAATTGGCTGAATTGATTTGTGTCCTGAAAAGACTCAATTTGCATTGAAAGGACGAAACATGAGAGTATAACAGCGAAATCAATTGATCTTTGCCTTGGAGTCGCGTATTTAAGACATTCAAGTGATTTGTGATGTCTACAAGAAACTCTAAGTCACACAGCCAATCAGGGTTGTCGAGTTCGGAGACGGCCTTCTTCTTTTCCGCCAACTTACTTCAGTGTAAAACAGGAGATCACAATATTCGCTTTCAATGTCCTCGAGAAATTGTGTGAATTGTCAGTGATTGAGACCTCGTGATTTTATAAAGTTTACAGTAGGTACTACAACTTTCACACATTTTCAAATCCCAATAATTTTGAACAGAGGGCCTCTTGATGTATAATGCAATGAAACTTCATTAATTCCTTGGTATCTATGTTTTTAGTTTGTAAATACGCTTTTAACATAGTTATTATCGCAGATTTACTTCCAACCATTGAAAGTGCTCCGTCAGTCGTAATTCCAGATAACTTCGTTAAATCCAAATCCATTATAGAACATCTTTCCAGAAGAGCTTTGAGCATGTCACTCCCTTTGGTTTGACTTGTCAAAGAACTCATACCAATCAGTTCTTCACGCACTTCAAAATTTTGCGTTACACCTCGTAAAAATATTAAGAGTTGAGCAGTGGAACTTATATCTGTAGATTCGTCGAGTGCTATAGAAAAATACTCAAAACTTTCCGATTTCGTAGCTAATTGCTCTTCTATATTAGCTGCTAATGTGGTAAGTTTTCTTCGAACAGTCATCCGATTTAGTTGAATTTTCTCAAACCTCTTTGCATCTTTCGGACACATTTTTTTTTGCGGCAATATACACTGCTTAACAAACTCACCATCTTTAAAAGGCCGAAAAGTTTTCGCTATTATTCGAGATATTTCAACGCAAACTTCAGTAGCTGTTTCAGCATCTTGAATTGGTTTTATAAACATAGCTTGCTGGCCTATTAGTTCCCTTTGTAAAGTGGAAATTTTTTGCGTTCGATATTCGCCGGTTAATTTGGTAAAAGTATGACGCTGGGTTTCATAATGCCTTTTCACATTATATTCCTTCGGAATAGAAATACTTTTATTATAGAAATGGTTTTATTTTCTCTCTCAAATCAGCAATGGAAGGAACATAGAAAAAATAATCGAAAAACTTTTCTAAAGCATTTAGGAATGGTTCTAATTGAACCACATTTACGAGAACGTTTGACCGTTGCTAATTTAGAAAGAACATTACGCCAAAGAATTTCTGAAAATCTCGAAATTGAAGTTACCCCGTCGCAAATGAAGTCAATTTGACAAAAAAAGCTAGGTGTTCTTTTTGTGCAAAAGGTAAAGAGAGAAAAACAAGTTTTGCATGTTCTGTTTGTCGCAGACCATATTGCATAGAGCATAGAGCTAAGTTGTGCTGCGAATGTGAACATCAAAATCTAGAAAACTAAGGACCTGGCTAAGAATAACTAAGACTGATAGTGCCAAACGAGGTTATTTTTTGTTACAAGTATTATCATCGAGTTACATTTACAGCAGTTAGTTTGAATTTTATGTTTATTTGTTTTGATAAATTAACTCCTATATAAAAATACCCATTTGATGGTGACATTTTTGTCACTTTGACAGCGATAAAAAGCTACATAGCTTTTTATCTCTGATAAAAATGCTTCTTCCTCAAAATTGTATTACTTATCTAGTAGCCCCGCATCACTTAATTTATTTTGGCAACTGTCAGTTATAATAACTATTAAGTATCGTTGAACGCAAAATGTATTATATGAGTCGGTTTGGGGAAATTTCAACTAGAGAAAATACCACAATCCACAAGAAATACAAGATCGTCAATATGGAGACAATTTAAAGAATTTGATTCATATCGTTAATTTATCTTGCCAAGACACACTCGAGCTTTTCTTTCACGGATAAATTTCTTTTAACTCAACATTTTTCCAATCAGTAATTTTGCTCGAAAAACTTACATTAGAAAAAATCGCTCGATCTTTCGGTCTCGCGATTTTTTCATGTAAGCTTTTCTCGTCAAATTACTGATTGGCAAAATAATTTCGTTACAAAGAGAAATTTATCCGATAAAAAAAAGCTCTTGTGTTTTTACTTATGATAAATTAACTCCTATATAAAAATGTCCATTTGAGGGTGACATTTTAGTCACTTTGACAGCGATAAAAACTTACATAGCTTTTTATCACCTATAAAAATGCTTCTTCCTCCGATAAAAATGTTTCTTCCTCTTACATATCTAGTAGCCCTGCATCACTTAATTTATTTAGGCAGCTGACAGGTAATAACTATTAAGTATCATTGAACGTAAAATGTACGAGTCGGTTTGGGGAAATTTCAACAAATATCAAAAAATCAATACCGCAATACACAAGAAGTACAAAATCGTCAATATGGAGACAATTTAAAGAATTTGATTCATATCGTTAATTTATCTTGCCAAGACACACTTGAGCTTTTCTTTCACGGATAAATTTCTTTTAACTCAAAATTTTTCCAATCAGTAATTTTGCTCGAAAAACTTACATTAGAAAAAATCGCTCGACCTTTCGGTCTCGCGATTTTTTCATGTAAGTTTTTCTCGTCAAATTACTGATTGGCAAAATAATTTCGTTACAAAGAGAAATTTATCCGATAAAAAAAAGCTCTTGTGTCTTTACTTATGATAAAAATGTTTTTGTTTGATGGTAGAAAAATTGTAATTTTTTATTTCAAGAATTATATCTCCTTTTAAAATAATAATATCCCAAAATCATAAAATATTTACATTTTGTATTTTATTTGCTAAAAAAAGGTTTTGGGTTTCTGAGACCCGAGTGTGAAGTTCATGTCTCAGAAAATAACTGTGATGTTCCAGGTTTAAATTACCACAATATTATTGAATAGGTTAATCTAATTTTTCGCATTAACTTTGCTTTTAGATCTTATTCTGTTGCCCTAGAGTCTTTATTATATGTATTACATGTAAATTAGGTTTTTATTATATTATATATAAATAGCATACCACTTTGCTTTATCTACTGCATAGACAAATAATATAAATATGTAAATAATTATTCTCGTGTAAGACAGAAAACGAATTTTTAAAGAAATGCTTTTACATTTAAGTAATGTCCTTCTTTTTTGTCCTAACCACCGCTTTAGAACTCCATAGCCGTCGCCGTTAGTATCTTTGTATTTGGTCGTCATCTTAAAGAAAGGACCATTCAATCGACCTTCGAACCGTAACGGTCTCTTAAACTTTTTTGACGCCTCGATGTTCGATTTCCATTCGTTTAACTTTTTGATGGAAATAACATGGTAAAAAATAGGGCGCTCGTGGTAAATAGACGAAAGTTTTCTCATTCGGAAAAAGAGGTGGCGCAAAAGGAATTTCTTTAGAGAAAGAGTGCCGTACAAAAAGAGGGCTAATGATAATTTAGGTACGTACTTACATCATTGAACAATATTCAATTCTATTCTATTATTTATACTTTTGTCATTTAAAAGAGATATTTTATATATATATTTTAAAAGAGATATTTTGCTGACGTATCTTGAAAGGGTTAAGAAGGAAAATATAAATAATTTTACTGCCTATAATTCTGCATATAATTCTTTCGAATATTGTTAAAATCTTTATGAAAAGCTAACTAATTATGGTCGCAACTCTCATGCAAAATTTTTCTTTTATTTTAATTTAAAGGTTTTTATTAAATTTAACAAGTTAAATATTGTTCAATATATTAAATATTTATGTCTCAATCCTAAAGCTTTTAAGCTATATGAGGTTGTTTCCTACAGCATCGGGTGCAAAATTGAAATCCTAGGAATATAAGCTCAAAATCAGTTTTTTTATTAATAACACTAAACAACAAATCTCCAATTTTTATTTTTTTTTATTGTGTTATCTTTTACTTTTAATAATAATAGAAATAAATTTCTTCTAACACCGCTACGTGCAATGTGCAACAAGAAAAAATTTACGAAAACTGACTTTATTAAATTTTGCGCAATCCAAGTACCCTCCTCGGACTTACCTTGGTAGGGCGGAATGATCTTAAATTTACAAGACAGCCAGCCAGTGCCAACGGCGTAGACCTCAGCGAAGAGGGTCGTACGATTCTTGTTGAAACGTTGATAAACTGACTATACTTTAAAAAGCGCGCCACCTTGAGTTAAGTGCTGCTTGAAGTAAGAGTTATACGTCACGCGGGGAACGTACTTGCGCTAACGCAACCGCGAATAATAAGTCTGAATATAGAGAATGATATGAAGTAAAAAACGTCCCACATTAAAGAAAAGGAACCCAGTTTATTATAAACGTTTCCGTAGAAAAGAAAAATGTATATTGTTCAAAATATGTGGATTGGTGAAGCCCTATATATAATGAAATTATGTCTCTAATAATTTAAATAAATATATAAATGTTAAAAATCTACACTCTCTACTTATAAATTCTAAAATGCAAAAAGAACTAAAACTCTTGTACGAGCCTGTATAACACGAGAATGTATATATTACGTGTACAAAAAAAAATAAGGGGCGTCTACATTTACAAGAGATCTCTGATTACGAAATTAAGCCTTTTGCACGATCGACATATCCCAAGTTGCCAATTATAAAAAAAAATACCAAACGCGTTATTCTTAATTAAAGTGAAACCACTAATTTTCTATATAGCCTAACTGTATCAATGTAAATGTTAAATACACCAAAATAATTACAAATCGGTACTAATAATACTAAACTTTTAAATGAACAATGAATTGCAAAAAATTTCAAGACATATAAAAAGAATGAAAAGTTACTGTGAACTATAGTAATTTATTTCACAACAAAGAAATTATTTAACGATCAAGACAAAAAAACAGGGTTAAATTAATGATTCTTTATTTTTCGGTATGGGACGATAAAGATGCTATTATTTGTAGCAACAATGCTAGTTCTTGAGAAGTATAAAATCAATCGAAACAACGTAATTAGTACAGCACTACCAGGCGAGTTGTAGAGATATAGCTCTAAGATAACCCAGAGCAATGGAGTCGTTTCCGCTTTACACGTGGTGCTCGTTGAAACCTCTGGTCTACATGGTTTTATTCACGCCTTCAACAGATTCTCCAGTTCTGATGACTTTAAACTTGAACGGCCAATCTCAACATCAAATAGTTATAAAACCAATATTAGGAACCGGTAACAAAAACCCTACAGTTGCACGAGGATACAATAAATCTTCGGCCTAGACAACAACGTTAAACCAATCACAAGAATTGAGATTCAACAAATAATGAATGCCGCCATATAAACCACCTAACTTGGTGTAAATTTTTCTCTAACAAATAACCACACGCCGGCACCAAACAAACACAACTGATCTGGTCGAGATCCTCTACGCTAGTGTCGAGGTCACACACACAAAATTCTATTATCTCCGCGAAGCGAGTCGCGCATGCTCATAGTAAGGGCGCCGCGGGTATATACAATACCCCCCAAAAACTTCTAGCCACACGTCAGGTTTAGATAAAAAGATAATAATAAATTTTAATTTTCTGCGCCTAATTAAAAAGTCGTTCTCTTCGCTATTGTCTTATACTATATATGTTCTGTTTTCTTCAAATGATAAGAATAGCTCCTCACTCTTCTATAACTCAGAAGCTAGTGAATATGTTTCTGTACAGTGTTTGTCATTTAAATCCATAGGTCTTGGCCTAGGCAAATCTTCAGAATAATATAGGTGAGGGTAAGTAATTTTCTTCTGCCTTTTCTGTAAAACGCGAAGATTCTCGTGCAGCAAATGCAGTATCCTTTGGGGTAGCGTCTGACGTTTGTTTGCGTCAAATCAAGTGCAAATGCTATAGCACCATTATTACCATTTAACCAGCCTCAGTAAATAGCAGAGCATCGTGCACAACAAATATGAGGAGGATATATGATTTCTAATTTTTAAAATAATATGCTTTAGCCATTAAAGGTATAAAATGTAGGGTATGCCAATGTACAGTGAAGTCTTTATACAGGGTGATAATAAAATTGGAGCTTTATTTTTAACAGAAAATAGTACACACAAAATAATGTCAAATGAAAAAAAATTGTTATAAAAGTTGTAAAGTAACAGAGATATTCACACTTATGCGAGTAATACAGACACACCTTCTAGAGCAATGTGCGTCATCACAGATGGTTTCAGCGTGATGGTGTTCCAACTTATAACAATTGCGAAGTGCCTGATCATTTAAATAATACGTTTGGTGACCGATGGATTGGTAGAGGTAGGCTTATTGCATGGCCACCTACCTCACCCGACTTGAACCCGATAGATTTTTATGTATGGGGATATGAAAATGATAATTTTGGTGTACAATAATGATAATGAAATGGAAAATATTCAATTATTAATAATAGCATAATAAGCAGGCAAGATATCCGAGGGTGTTATAACTCGTCGATACGGCGAGCACAAGCTTTTATTCAAGCAGGCGGCGATAATTTCGAACATTTGCTCTAGGAGGTAGTCCTGAGTTGCTCGCATAAGTGTGAATGTTGCTTCACAAATTTCATGACATATTTTTTTATTTTTCATTATTTTGTGTACTATTTTCAGTTAAAAACAAAGCTCCAATTTCATATTTTTATCGCCCTGTATAGGTACATAAAAAACTGTTGGGACTTACACATGTGCGTTGATATAAGCACATGTTCCATCGCAAATTAATTTAATTGATTTTAATATCGCGCAGGTAGCTTCTCTTCTACCCATAGAGTACAGAACTATTAATTCTTCAATTTAATGGGCTTCAAATCAAAAAGAGCCTGGCTGAATAAATACGACGTAGCAAATATGACGTGTAACAATTATATAACAGAACTGGTCTGAAAAATATGTTCTATCGTAAGCCTAGTAGAAATAAATATTAGTCCTCCTCAACATACTCGTCTTGACTATCTATACACCGTTGGATATATGCTTTCTTATTTTTTTTTTGCTTTTTGGCAAAGTGAGGATCTTCCAATGCATGGATTGACGCTTTGTTACACAATCGTATTAGAATACAATTACTTTTTCAGGCTCTGCTATGAATCACTTCATGACGTCAGAGCAGTATGTCTTTTCTGTTGCTCTTTTGCTCATGTATAACCTTTTTTTAGTATCATTTTTGTGCAAACTTTCGTGATCTGCAAATGCACATGCGAAATTTTCCTAATTATTTTCTGTCAATGTTTATCATGTCTTTCCACAAAATTTCGTTAATCTTTTTAATGTTTCCATCAATTATTGATGTCATAAGCAATTTAGAACGTTCATTATCTTTAACCTCCTCCCGACCTTCCAAAAGTTGTTTGTGGTATTCAAGAACTCGAGTACGTGACATACAATTACCCAGTACTTCTTTCGGCAATTGAAAACATTGAGTTGCAGGTTTGTTTTAGCTTCACCAGGAATTACAAAACAGTGTCCTATGCAGGCAAGCAGTAGCAAACAACTAAACAATACAGAGAGGTTCAATATGGCTCCACCTGTACCGGAAGCATAATAGCCAACTATATTCCATCTTCATTCTCTCTTAGTGCATGCACAGTAGCGTTATTTAATTGTCACACTCCGTATATATTGACACATATTCAAACTTATTGAAACACGTTAGCCAGTAAAATATTTTTTGTAATATTTTACATTTATTATGTTACATATATTAGAATGTAATATATTTTTAGGAAAATTCTTTAAGCAAATACCTCTAGAATCAGGATACAAGAATGCATAAGGTATTAACGTTAACGGATAAGGAAGGAAAGGTGTTTAACAAAGCAGTTTAAGTATTCAAAAATATAGAATATATGTTTTTAGTACTTAATAGAATTTCTAGGCACTTTTGTATACAATTATTAATTCAAATATGACACTTTTATTAGAAATATATTAAAAGTTCAAAATATCCATTGTGTATACAAGCTATTAGTCAGGACAGATTGCATAATATCGGACGTAATACCGGAGACAGTAAATTTGCAATATGTCAGACCAAACAACAAGACAATAATACATTACCTATTAACAGTCCAAAGATAGGTAGTTCGGGGCTATCAGGAGTTTGCGTTTGTTACATTGTAATACAATCGAACTTATGTGGATAAATAGGACACTTCGAACGAACCCAGCTAAATTGAATTAGTAAGCCATAATTGTTGCCTTTAGTTACACAAAGTTTATCCCAGGATAAACAGCTATAAATACAAGACTAATTATATTGCGAAAGGAGTTTAGAAGATTGTATCACATTAAAGTGTTTACTTTTTGCATCAATTTTCCAGTAGCACTTTCTCGTTTCAATATACATAGCACCAATATTAATTTCATACTTTTAATTGATTTTTACTCTTAGCTTAACTTATTAATTTTTTTGTAATGTAGTGATAAAGCAATAGTAAAAAACTTCTAAGAATATTTTGTAATATACAGTGTCAAGATAACATTATAAAATTGGAAAGATGTAATTATATAGAACTTAAATCCATATATTAAGAGTCGATTACGATGCAAACCCCAAAACTAAAAACCCCCTGAAAATAAAATAACGTACCGCCTGTGGATGAAAATGTCTATAATAAAAAACTCGATGGAATTTACACACAAACATAACGCTGAAATGTTTATGTTTATACAAATTTTAAAGAACATTGTTTAAACGGCTGTCGATGTTATAAAACCTCTACAATGGAGCAGCTTTGTCTACCAAGGGTTAAAGAACCGCAACACCATACGTATGAATATATTAGCCGTAAGCTCATGTTCGCTGTAAAAGCTGTTGGTTGTTACTGAAAATGACCGATTTGTAAATAATTGAAGCAGGTGAAAAGCTAAGATGAAATGCTCGAGGTGTCTGTCTTCAGCGTGGAGACACACGTTAATAATAAACAAACCTGATGAAAGGGTGCCTCATGTCTAAAACGCTGTGCATTACGTTAATGTTTTTGTTGTTACGAGATGTAAAAAATATGGCTATAATGTTCATATTTATAAAAACTCTTGAAGAGATAACATTGTTTAGACTTCTTTATATGCTAGGGTTCGAGAAAAGTAAGCTGTAAAAAAATTTAAAGCAGGATCGACAATACCAAAACTGCTTTTTTTCTTATTGTCCGTCAGCTTTAAAATATCGTCTCCGATAATATTTATAATATACTCGCACAGTAGCGTCACAAAAATCTAAAAAATGTTCATCTCGCTTACAAGAAGGAATTTTGGGAAAATATACTGTGTGTATATAATCTAGATGTGAGGTTTATCCAAGATCTTTGATAAATTAGTTATGCAATTTTTAGATTAAGATTCTTATTTAATTTAATTGCTTATCATTATTTGGTCAAATCAATTCATACGTTGACCTTATTTCTTTATTAAATCGTACGATCTACTTTTAGAATTTATCTAAAACGCCTGATTTATGTGCGTATATTTAATATCTCATATTATTTAATTTATTGTCTGCACTTAGTTCGTTAATTTGATTTACTATACTGGGTGAGTCTTTTGCTCATGACCAGACATCATTTTGTTTAATTGAGAAGTAATATCACTATATTAATGTAATTATCTCATTGGTCAATATTATAACTAGTTTTTTCTTTATTCATTAAATTTTAATTTTTTCAATATTATTTTGATTTTGACGATTTTGTTGACGTGGTTGGCAAAGTTGGCGTAACACGTATTTGACATTCTGGTGTACCATTTCTTTTGTTTGTTGTTTTTTTGGGTTATTAATAAATTCTCTATTCTTATTGTTTTATATTTGTTGTTTTACTAGTATAATCATAACGAGATACCTAGATACCTATGATTTAGTCAATTTACCATTGGCAGTGTCTGTGTTCAGTGTAACGGCTAAAGAATATAAACATGGTGGCGCCTACATAAAAAATAAGAACATTCCCTCCGCTCGCTTCTAAAACTGAGTTGGTTTCTTTAGTCTAAGATCTCCGGGGCAATCATGTTACTGAGGTAAGTTGATAAATCCTAACTATGTATTGCGGTAAGTACGTAAGCGTAAGACTATTTCTCGTGGGGACATGTAGCAACATATTGCGTACAGTAAACTACTGGTTACAGAAAAACGAGTATGAAAATGTTCGTAGTTGATAATTTCAAATTTATCCGTTAAAATTTAACTTAATTTCAGAATTACATGTGAATCCATCTGCAAATAAATACTGATACGAGGGTTGATATTTAAGTATCCGAAATAATAGACAAAAACAAATATTTATAATTGAAGATGGTTTTATTGTTTTTAAAATATTCTCCGTGATGATCGAAGCACTTTTAGATACGTTTAAAGCAATTTTCACACTACTTTCTTCATTCCGATTTAGGATTCTCCAAAACATGCATTTTAAACACATCAACCGCTTTTCTGGCATCGGAAATCGTTGGACACGTAGTTCATTCTTCATGTACAGGAACAAAAGGATACAAGGATTGGATACAAAATTAGGGCTGTACAGCAAGCGACCAATCAATTGTATACATTGACCGGCCAAATATTGAGTGAGTTGTTTTTGTTAATATGTGAGAACTCGCATTGTCATGGTGTAGAATCGTCCTGCATCACTGGTCGTTTTTTTAATTCCTCCAGAGACTTCAAGAAAACAAATAGTTGTGTACTATTCAGCATTTACCGTTCTACGATCCTTTAGTGGCGCTGAAGCCGCACTTTTGGGACCATTTGCTTCGAAGTGCTTCTTGGGCCAACAATTTTTATTTGGTTTGGCTCATCCTGGAATATCTATACCGTTTACTGCTGTTTGCTTTTGGGCTCATACGCATAGATCCAAGATTCGTCACTTGTGTTGATGTTACATACGGCTCTTGACGCACTGCAATTGTATTTTTTGAACACACATTTGCACCAATCGGCGTTAGCCTTATTTCTTAAGCGATTGTGAAATTATGCGAAATCCAACGCGAACAAATCGAAAGATTTAAGCAATAAATCTGTTTGACGGCTTAATGTTCGTGCAATATCTTATGGATGCTTGTCATACTAATGCCCAGGGATTCGGTAATCTCACGGTATGACACATGACCATTTAACGCTATCAGTTCGCGCACAGCATCAATGTTTTCTGAAACAACAGAAATGTTGGACGATAACCACGATTGAATTCACTAAACCAGTAGTTTTAGATGGTCCTTCATCGCCAAATGTCGAAATCAATTGATCAATGCACTGTCGTTGAGATATTCTTCGTCGAAAATGGTAATAGATCTATTTTTTGCAGATGATATTTTCAAGTCATTGTAAACAGTGTCCATATGCTAAAACGATCTGTGTAAGTATGCCGTCAAAAATGTTAAACTTGATGATGGATATGTCAGATTAGTAATATTACTAGTGACATAAATAGCTCCCTTCGTATGAAGATGTATTAATAAATACGAAACATAAAATATATGAGAAATTAAGTCAAAGGATGCTAAAGGTACATTTGCTATTGGCCTACTAATGTAAAGTACAGCCTAAAAGAAAACATTGTATTTGATATTGATTAAATACAATATAATATAATAAAGGAAGATTGAACTCTATTACATGTTATGTTCCTAGCTTGACATTATCTATAACAATTAACGGTGTTGTGTAATATATACAATGATATAGCATTGAGTATTGTAGTACATAATTATTAAATATGATTGTTCTGCAACCTATAAAATATTCTGTTTGTATCGTAGATGCTGAGACCTTTATAGTCATGCTTGGCTAATGAAATAAACTTTCATGATCAGAGCTTGATTCTTGATAATAAAATTTTTCATATATCTCGTACGAGAAATGTATATATTAATAAAAATATACGAAAAGGGCAATCTTTTTTCTAGGTGTATTCTCAGACAGCAATTTCCAGTATGCTGTGAAACGAAATACATAATTAAACAGAATTTATCATGTCACCTGATATTCATGGATATTATGTATGGAGTATGGGAATACTGTCAATGCGACTGTTTATCTGTACATGATAGATGTGACAAAGGTTAAAGGTGTTGTCAATATCGGCAAACTAACCGCATACACTAACTGATCAACACATGTATAGATAATGGGTTACATTACTGTAATGGATAGATTACACGCAGTATCAAGTTTTAGTGCACCGTGAATAGAGTGATCCTGGATGTGATAAGCTAGGAGAATGCCCGTTGTACATACTAGGGCTTGATTGTAATGAAACGCTATAAACGGAAATTCTCCATTACGCCGGTGTATCTTTAGAATGTTAATAGGTAATGTGTCACTGCTATCTCCGGTAGTTTCCTGATGCAAAAAGAAAACGCGAATATGGTCGTTGTTATTTGGAACGTGAAAATGATTTTACCTAAGCACGTCCTGTAGTTCTGCTTGTAGAAGTATTTCATATATAGAATATTAATGGCTTATTACCGTTCTTTTGATGTTTTTGAATATTTTCATAAATAAAAGTAAAAACGTATTAGTGTAAAGTGCTTCATTGGGAACAATATGCCTTTTTCAAAGAATTTTAAAATATAAAAAAAATTTTATATTTTAAAATTCTTTATTTGCCGAAACATGTAAGATTATTTATACATAATAATATACAAATGTCAAGAAATAATTATCTTTTTATATATATATATATATATATATATATATATATATATATATAAGGTAAACTTAATTAGTCGGCGATTAAAGGTCTGGTTATTACTTCAAAGTGTATATATTTAAAATTTTCCTACATGTTTCGGCAATGATGCCTTTGTCAAGGATATAAAAAATATAAGTGACTGAATATAAATGTCAAGTAATTGACAATTACTTGACATTTATATTCTGTCATTTATATTTTTTATATCCTTGACAAAGGCATCATTGCCGAAACATGTAGGATTATTTTAAATATATACACTTTGAAGTAATAACCAGACCTTTAATCGCCGACTAATTAAGTTTACCTTATCATACCAAGGTCACGAAAATACTTTATATATATATATATATATATATATATATATATATATACAGGGTTAGTTAAAAGTATGGAGACGGCGATTTATTGTCGTTAATATTCATTTTAGGGAATTATGTTCATTATAAAAGTTTGTTAGGATATTTTGATCTACATTTGAGAATATTTGAGTTTTTTTTTTCTTCAATTGTTTTTTAGTTACGCCTGTCCGCGCAGTTTTTTTTAAATGGGAACTAGTAAATTTTACTATACCAATCGATAGAGAATTTTTTTCCCTTTACAATAATATTTTTGTTTTTTTAAATTTCATTTTAATAACTTTTTTAAAAGAAAAATTAAACAAATTAATAACAAAGTAAATTAAAGTAAGTGTTCAAATTGTCGTCCATTAGTAATTTGACAATGACTCAATCGATTTACAAAACCCCGAACAGAGTTCTGTAAAAAATCTTGTATCGTTCTGGTAATTCGGATTTGTAAATTTTCGAAGTTTTCGGGTTTATTTTTGTAAACTTTGTTTTTTACGTATCCCCAAAGAAAAAAATCTAAAAGACTTAAATCTGGCGAACGGGCTGGCCAATTTTTGTAAACTTTGTTTTTTACGTATCCCCAAAGAAAAAAATCTAAAAGACTTAAATCTGGCGAACGGGCTGGCCATTCAATGGTTCCTCGTCTTCCAATCCATCTGCGGGGAAAAACGTTGTACAGATATTGACGAACATTTACACCATAATGTGGTGGGGCGCCATCTTGCTGGAACCAGATACTGTCATTGGGCAGGTGTTCATTGTTTTCATGAGGATAGAGCGTAGCACAAGCAGGTATTATTTCATTTTGCAATAACTGCAAATACAGAGCCAAGTTAAATTGCCATTGATGAAAAAGGGACCGATAATATGACCGCCTAGAATGCCAACCCAAACATTAACATTTTGGGGGTACTGCGTATGGTGCTCCAAAAACCAAGAGGGATTTTCCGATGACCAGTATCTGCAGTTA
The DNA here is from genome assembly GCA_935421215.2 of Melolontha melolontha. Lineage (NCBI taxonomy): Eukaryota > Metazoa > Arthropoda > Insecta > Coleoptera > Scarabaeidae > Melolontha > Melolontha melolontha. The sequence goes on along the minus strand of OW285240.1, from coordinate 23,108,639 downwards.
TATCTGTTTACTTCACCGGTAAGGCAAAAAGTAGCTTCGTCAGAGAAAAGAATATTGTTGACAAAATTTTCATTATTATTGCAAATATTTAACATTTCTTCAGAAAATTGTAATCTCCTATCAAAATCATCTTCCGTTAACTCGTGTACAAGGTGTGCCTTATAAGGTTTATACTTTTCACTTTTCAAAAATGACACGATCGATGACTGTGAAATATTGAAATTGGCCGCTAATTGATTGATTGATAAATGGGGATATTCAGATACAGCCAATAAAATATCCAGTTTGTTATCATCGATTTTTGCTGTTCTAGGTCTACCACTCCTTGGCAAATCTTTAACGCTACCCGTTTGTTCAAAGCGTCTTAAAGTTTTACCAACAACGGAGAAATTGGATTTCTATTTGGATGCGTATCATTAAATAAATTACTAACGTCTTGTAAACTTCTGCGTCTATCTCCATAACCCAACATCATAAGTATTTCCATTCGTTCATGTTCACTTAAACTCGCCATCGTTAATATTAACAGCAACAAATTGCACAAATGAATTATTTCTGTCAAAGATTTGACGTACACAATAACCACTGAAATTATGTCGCTCAAGTTTGTTTATCGCTACGCTTCTGTCTATCTGCGATGTACCGAACATCTGTTAAACACATTAACCGGCCTTTTCTTATAAAAAAGTTATTAGAATGAATTTTAAAAAAACAAAAATATTATTGTAAAGAGAAAAAAATTCTCTATCGAATGGTAGAGTAAAATTTACTAGTTCCCATTTAAAAAAACCGTGCGGACAGGCGTAACTAAAAAACAATTGAAGAAAAAAAAATTGAAATATTCTCAAATGTAGATCAAAATATCCTAACAAACTTTTATAATGAACATAATTCCCTAAAATGAATATTAACGACAATAAATCGCCATCTCCATACTTTTAACTATTATTAGATATTAGATTTATTTGAATTTGAAATGGTTATAATGGATATTTTATTTATTGGATATCTTATTTTTAATATCTTAGTTTTATAAATATAGATTAGAGTTGAATCTTGGTATATATTTTTAGTTAATTATATTTTTAAAATTGAATAATCGTGAAAATTATATTTAGACAATTTATATAAATTATTGTAAAATTTAACATATGCAAGTGAGTAGCTTTAATATTCGTAATTAACTATATGAATGTCATTTTGAAATTTGAATTTAAAAAAAAAAGAAAAGGTATTTAGATTTACTGAATATAAAACTGGCATTTAAAAAAAACTATCTGACTTGGATAAATATGAAAGTATATTAGATAACCATGGCAATTGAGAAAAAAGAAGGAAGAATTATTTTGACCTGTGAAAAAGATACACAGAAATTTGGAAGGTGAAATTAAAAATAGCAATTTTATAATTTTAAATACCTGGAGAGAGACCCAGAAGGCTGGATCACCATTAATTTAAATATCAGACTATATTTTAATACATATGGTGTATTTTGGTAAATAATTTCCTGGCTACGGAAGAATTATTGCTAACTGGTCTAGTAACGAGGGAATTGGAAACATATTAGCGGTTCGATCAAGTTTATCCATCTATAACGTTAAGTATTGATTGCTTTCAAATTACTACTAGATTCGTCAATAGCTAGGATAGTAATTGGAAATTTTCTTCGTAGTAGAAACAGTATAGCAGTTGATCCGAATATATCCAAATTTCTCCAAGTATTGTTACAATAAATCTAATCATGTAAGTGATAAACTAAAAATATTTAAAACCAAGAAATCATCATTTAAGTGTTCAATAATATCGATTTACCAGTTTTATTTAATATAGTCATTTATTCTTGATTCTTAGATTCAAATCTCTTGCATAAGTTTAATTTTTTTTTCATAAATTTTGTTATATCTGAAATATAAACAATAAAATTTATTTTTATAATATTAGAAATAGCTACAGTTGTAAATAAATATATCAGATCTAATTTCATATAGAAAATAAATAGTTTATGTTATTTAAAAAAATTCTTTTTATCTATCAAAATTGACAAAATTATTGAGAAACACACCTGCAGAACAAAAATAATCTCATCTCTTCGACTAAGTTAGTGCCGGGAGACATTTTTATTGATCTGTTTATTGACCGTATTGTTGCTAGTACCGACTTCGATATCATTATAAATGTAATAACATATTATCATCGACATACGCTTCCAATAATTATTTATTTTCATTTCTTTAATCGACATTGTTTTTACGATTCTACGTGAAGCAAGTAGCTATTACAATACATATATATATATATATATATATATATATATATATATATATATATTGTTATATTTCTAAACCTCCCCACTTTGTTGGGATGCCTAATGTTCTATGTCAAAGGACGTTAATATATAAAAATGTTTATTATAGTTATAAATGCCCCAAAACGTTGGGCTCTAAATGTTATATTACTGAATTTCACGTTGGGCTGGCAAATGTTATATGTCAATGAATATTAATATATACGTGGATGTTAATATACAAATGTTAATATATAAATAAATGTAAAGTGAATGTCATAAAAAGTTATATAAAATTCAAATCGGGCTCGTTCAATACTTATCTGGTTTTTTGTTATTATCGTCGGCTAGCTTCTTTTATTTCTTCAGGGTTAAAGTAGGTTCACCTCTCTCCACTTTGACTTTATTTACGTAGTTTATTTAGTTGGGAACGGAACAATATCTCAAGTGTATTACAAAAAAACTAAAGTAAAATATTGACAATTAGCTTTATTAAGGATAAAATATCTAGCAAAGTTTGAGAATTAATATTGACAATTTCGTGACACACATATAACAATAAGGGAGACACACTCAACGGTTGGTATTCTTATAGTATAACAATATGGTGTAAGACAAGTGCAATTAGGTGTTGTTTTATTAAAATAGTTTATAAAAGTGACATAGAATCAAGTTTTAAAATTACAAACAGTGGATACTAATATTTAAATAAGTTGAATAAAAAATTACAGTGGTATAATATCGGTGAAAGCAATGTAAATAGTTAGTTATGGAATAAACAAAGAAAAGTTCTAGAAAAGTGCATGAGCAAGTAAAAATGGCGCGTAAAATATTGTTAAAGTTAGCAAAAACCTGAATCTTCGGATATAACCTCTGTTGCTTCCTGCGCCTGTGTTCTGCTGGTTTTCACAACGGGAAACTGGAGAATATTTCTGCTACGGTCCCTCGGGATGACTTGAACTTTTTAGAAATCTCCAAGTCCGACGGCGGCTTGATCGGATGACCGGTCTCGAGCGTCCAAAGATGTTGGTCGTTGCACGGTGAAATTTATGGCGGGTAGTTTACGTATTGAAAACTTTAAAAATTCGTAATTCTTGAACTATTGGGTTGGCAGATGTTAAACTTGGTCTACAGGTAGATCGTAGGTATGTGTAACGTTTTGTAGACTTAAAAATCTCCAGCACTTAATAATTTCGCCAATTTATTTTAATTACTTCGGAGCACAAAAAAACGTGACCTCTCACTGTAACGACTAATTACCGACGCTTACTTTTTTCACTTGTTTCTAATTGCATAACTTGCCGCAAATCGCTCCATTCTTTACTTGCATTATCTTTTTGAATATTATTCATTTAGACCTTTTTTACAGAGTAAAACAGTTAAAAAAATTACAATTTGATTTATAAAATAACTTTAGTTGGATATCATATGTTTATGTGTTTACAAACACTCTGTCAACATCGGTTTATTTTCGGGTTATTGCACCGTTAAAATTGAGGGCGGGGCTTAATCGTTCAAATGCATTTGAAAATAAATACGTTACATTTGTTTGAATAAAAACGCGTTAAATATTAATTTGAATTAAAAATGAATATAAACATAGTAATAAAAAAAATAGAAAAATAAGTTAATTATTTCAAAGCAAATTTGTCGTCAAAATAACGTATTCATTCTTTGAATCAATCTTTTCCCTTCTTGGTATTAAAGTACATAGTAGATATAAATATTATGGTTACATGTATTCTTTGTTTCTTTCAGAGAAAAAAACCCTTCTTGCAATGCCTCAATTTTCCCCCTTGATTAAAAGATAGAAACTTGTTGAGAGCTTTTAATCAACCGTATCTAGGAGTAAGACAGAAATATATAAGTGCAGTATAGTGCTCTGATGAAAATTTAATGAAATGTGTGTGTTCACGTTAAAAATATTTCAAATTCTATAAGTAGTTATTTATATTATTCTAGCTAATAATTCCCTATTTAGTAATGGTCATTAAATGGTTAAAGTTAATTGTTTTATTTTGTTGTTCGGGTTCTTTTGTTTGAAAACCCTTTTTAATATTAAGTAGTTATTTTCTTCTTCCCCCTTTTTTTTTTTCTTATTTAATAATAATATGATTAGTTTAATTAGCCTAGTCTAACTGTAAACTTGTGATTAGTATAGATAATATAATATAGTAATATAGTACTTATTATTGGTTTACGGACTATAACATGCTTGGTTGGTTTGTTCTGAAAGTTGTTTCGGCTTGTTATGTATATATATAAAAAAATACTTTATTTTTAAGTGTGGTAGTCTTGCAACATAGTTATGTGATATCTACCTTTAATGTAATTTGTTTCGGGTTCAAAAAGTTCGTAGGTGTTGTTACCAATGATTCTCTTAATCGTATAGGGACCTTGGTAGGCTTTCAGTAGCTTTCCCATTATTTTGTGTTTTAAATCTGTTACTCTTAATCTCTTAACTATAACTTGGTCTCCTACATTGTAAGTTTTGTACTTCTTATTTGCCGTATTTCTCTTTTCCTCCCATTTTCGCTTTCTTAGTGATAATCTTTCTCTGACTTCTTGTAAACGATTATGTAAATTTATATGCTCAGAATCAGTCCATGGTCGTTGTGGTGGTTGTCCAGTAAATAAAGTTATTGGGCAGTGATTATGCACTGTGCTAGGTGTATTGTTTATAGTAAATTCTATCTGTGGTAACAGTCTGGCCCATTTTCTGTGATTTTCGTCCAGCAATATACGTAAATATTTTATCGCTTCGCGTATATATCGCTCGATAGGATTTCCCTGTGGGTAGCGGATTGATGTATAGACGGTGTTGATGTCGTGTGAATGTAAGAACTCCTTGTAGCGATCGTTAGTGAAATAGGTAGCGTTGTCCGATAGTATCGTTTGTGGTTTTCCATAATGTGTGAAGTAGTCCACTAAAGCTTGTAAAACGGTGTTGGTATCGCATTTCTGCGTAGGTATGAGTTTGATGAACTTAGAAAATATATCACATATTACCAAAATGTGGCGATAACCTTTAGTGCTAGGAATAAGGTTTGATAGAAAATCAATTGATATTAACTCTAGCCTATCATATGCAGTTATATTATGGCTTATGTTGGTGTTAGTGAAAGTTTTATCTTTGGTTATTTCGCAGAGTCGACATTGTTTTACCACGCTGTTTATTATTCGTTCGTCATTTATACAGTAGAAAGCTTCTCTGTAGAGCATCCAGCACTTTCTTGCACCTATGTGGGTGTATGTTCGGTGTAAGTATTCTGTTATTTCTCTGGTGTGTTGGTCGTTTGTGACGTATACAGTAGTTCTTCCTATTTGTTTTACTATGAATTGGTCTCTGATTGATATACCTTTATATTCACCTACAGTTCTTAAATGTTGTCTTATTTTATCGAAGTCTGGGCTTGATTGTATCTGTAAGATTTTTGTTTTTGAGAAAATGCCTCTCCTTTGTAGATTTATTAAGTTGATGCAAATATTCTGCCTCTTTACGTCCCCCTCCTGTCTCGTGAGTGCATCGGCAGTTACCATTTCTTTGCCAGGTTTATATTTTATTATGAACTCGTACTGTTGTATTAACAAAGTCCAACGATAAATGCGACTGTTATTAAGTTTGCAGCTCATGATGTTGACTAAAGCTTTGTGGTCCGTTTCTAATACGAATGACTTTCCTATCAGATAATATCTGAGTTTCGTTAATGCAAATACGATAGCAAGCATTTCCTTCTCGGAAATCGTGTATCGAGTCTCGCATGTTTTCAAAGTGCGTGATATAAAATAAATAGGGATTTCTTGATCGTCCTTCATTTGTACTAGCTCTGCTGCAATTGTCTTGTGTGAAGCATCTGTTCGCACAACAAACGGTAGAGTAAAATCTGGGTGATGTAAACGGAGATTTTCTACAAAGTTTTCTTTTAAAGTTGTGAAGCATAATTCGCATTCAGCCGTCCAGTTCCATTTCTTCCCCTTTTTGATTAGTTCCAACAAGGGTAACGTTTTCTCGCTATAGTTTGAGACAAATTTCCTATAATAGTTTAACACTCCTAAAAAACTTCTTAACGTTTTTAAATTCTTCGGTCTCGCATACTCCTGAATGATATCTAACCGTGTCGGGTCTAATAAAATGTTATTCTGATTAATCACATATCCTAGATAGTTAATCTCATGTCTAAAGAATTGACATTTCGCTAAGTTAAGTTTCATACCATGAGTTTTTAAGGTGTTAAGAATAATGTTAATATGTTGTAGGTGTTGTTCCACAGTTTCGGAAAATATAATAATGTCGTCTAGGTAATGCAAAGCGAATTCATCATATCGGTCTAGTATACGATGCAGAAAACGTATCAGAGCGGCTGGTGATGTCTTTAAACCAAATGGACATACTCTAAACTGATATACTATTCCATTCACTAAGAAACCACAGTATTTTCTGGATTCCGGTTCTAAGTTTATTAACCAAAAAGCATTCTTTAAGTCTAATTTACTATAAATTTGTTTACTTCCGCATTTCGTTAATAAGATGTCTATGTTTTGCGGCATTTCGAATTCTGGCTTAATTCGTTTGTTCAGAGCTCTCGCGTCTAAGCATATTCTTAACGATAGGTCCTTCTTTTGAACTATTACAATGGGATTAATAAAGTATGTGTTCGATCTCTCGATAATTCCGGATTGTTCTAATCTCTCTAATTCTAAACTAACTTTCTGTTGGTAGTGGTAAGGAATAGGGTAATTCTTACTTATTAATGGGCAGTCATTGTCAATATTAATTGGGTGTTCATATCCCTTTGCGAAAACAATATCGTTATTAATTAAAGTGATGTTTTCGTTTAAAATGTTAATTAATTGCGGTACGACGTTTGTATAAGGTATTTCCTGTTTATCAATTATATTCGTTATATCATTCTTATCATTTATAATGTCAGTTGTCTGTAAATCCTCCTTAATCTTGACCTCTTCTTCGCCCTCGTAACTATCTTGCGTTCCTAACAAATCTGGCCTATTATTCACTCCTATATATTCATTATTTATAATATTATCATTTCCAACTCTATCAATAAACCTTTCTTCAGCTCTCCTATAGTACGGTACATTATATTCTAATAAATTATTTATTACAACTGCTAAAACTTCTCTCTTATAAGTATTATATTCTTGCACTTCCTCTACGGACAAATGTTTATTAAATGTTAAATTGTTCTTTCCAATTGATAAAATACCTTTTTCAAAATTCAATATCATTTTCAACCTGTTGATATTATCTATACCCAATATACAGTCATATTGTAACTTCTCTATTACGTAACAGTGAATTAAATAACCGATTTCGTTTATTCTTATTTCGGTATTGAGTTGCTTTGTGACAGTGCCCATCTTCCTTCCATTTGCAGTAACTATGTCGGTACCCTTGGTTTGAACAACGTGTTGTTCGTATCCCTTTATTTGTTTTGCGAGATCTTCTCTAACTAATGTAATCTCGGCTCCGGTGTCGATTAAACACTTTAATTTTAGGTTGCTAAATTGTAAAATAATAATGGGTAGAGAATATACTTCATTTACGGCGTCCCCTGCGTCTTCTATGTTTATGAATTCATCCGGTGATTGGTAAAATTTTATATTTTGTAACTTCCAGAACATGTTATAGCCGTTATCATTATTTAATTTTGTTGGTTTGACGGTCCGGGTGTTGGGTTCAGATACGGATCGTCTTGTAATATTGGAGTTTTTTTTTGTAGCCCCTCTATGTCTGTTCTGTCAGGTGATAACGATCTATGTCGCCGGTAAGCATTATTACCTCGACCTCTTCCTCTGCTTGCGTAGTGATTTATTCCGCGTCTCGATTGGTGAGTTTGTGCACGTTGCGTGTTATAAGCCTCGTTATTGTCGGGTCGGTTATTGTTATAGTTGTTGTTTGACGAATTATTATGATAATTGTTCGGATAAGGTCGGTTGTACGTATGTTGTGTATTCGGTCGATTCTGATTATTATAATTATTGTGAGGATGGTTATTGTAGTTGTTATTATTATTGTTATTATTCTGGTTGTATGGTCGAGAGGTTGCTGGTTGATAACGATTGTTTTGAGCATAATTATTTGTATTGTTATTGTTAGAATAGATGTTGAAACGTGGTATGGGGTTGGGAATGTAGTTCGGTGCTTGTGGGTTCCTAGTGTTGTTCGTCCGATTATTAGGCTGTTGTTGTTGATTGGTTTCAGCGAAATCGTCCAGTCTTCGGAGTATCTCGATTAGAGAGTCCATGTCAGTGACCTTCTGACAGATAATCGCCTGAGTATCCGTGAAAATAAAGTGGTTCAACAATAGGCGCGCGATCATTGATTCACTCATGTCGCTGATGTGCTTGCACTGGTTGTATACGCGAGATGCATGCATCTCCCTCGTCACTTGTCCCAATCTAAATTTCCCTGTTAATAAGCGAACTTTGGCCCTGTTCTGCTGGTTTTCGTCCCAGTAGTTCTTCGTAAATAACACAACAAATTGATCTAAAGAATGGCAATGTTCCTCTATCCTTTGAAACCATTCTTGTGCACTATTCCGCAATGTCGCTCGCACTACTTCGATCCGGTGTTTCTCGTCTATAACATCCTCTAAATACCGTAGTATCCCATTTAAATACGCCATGGGGTGTACTCGAGTCATATCTCCGTCAAAATGTTGTAAGTTTTCGATTTTTATTATCGAATTACCTGTATTTATGTTATGTATAGGTGCTGTGTAAGTTCTAAGTTTATTTTCTAATTGGTGTAAGTTGTGCTGCGTTTCATTATAATTTTCGGTTTGTACAGTTTTCATATTATCTAGATTTAAGTTCACCGCCTGTATTTCTTGATTATGTATTTCTTTATTTTCATTAATTTGTGTATTAAGTTCGCGTCTTAATTGTTGGGTCTGTTCCTCATTGATTTGATTATATGTTGTTAATTTTGTATCTAATGTACAATTATTTTCGAGTATTATTTTATTTAAGTCTTTGTGAAGTTCTTTGTTCGCTGTATTAATTTTTGATTCGGTTATTTCGTAAATTTGAGTGGTTGAAGTTTCTAGTTGTTGTGCCCACTGTAAATTTTGTGATTTAACGGTCTCATCTAGTTTTAGGAGATACTTCAACTCATTCTGTTCCATGGCCTTTTGAGTTGCTGTGATTTCTGCAATTTGTACGTCGATATCCCCCTTGAATGTATTAAGTTTCATTTCTATGTTTGTGTTGTTTAATTCTATTTTTTCATTTATATTAATTAGGTTGACTTCTAATCTCGTTGTCAGATCGTTATTTAAGTTATTTAAATCTTGTTTTAATTCTTGGCTGTTGTTGTCTAATTTGGCATTTAAATCTTTATTTGAATTGTTTATGTCTTGTTTTAATTCTTGGTTGTTGGTGTCTAATTTGGTATTTATATCTTGCATTTGTGTTATTAACATGTTAAACATGTCCATGAATTTACTATCAGGCGAAACACTGGCTTCTCCTGAAACGGACGGTTGCGGTACTGCAATATCCCCCTGTTCACTCCGGTCTTCTTCTACTGCGTCTTTCGGGGTCTTAGCTCTGTGTCTTGTATCCATTTTAGAGTATATTTAGTTAGTTTGTAAATTATATTAGTATTTGTACAGGTAGTTGTAATTATATTGTAAATATGTTGGTTGTAAAATGTTGTTGTTTATAGTGTTATTAGATTTAATGTACACACGTAAATGCAATGACAAATAACAAAAATATATGTACATAAAAGAAATATGAGTCTGCACTTTAATATTTCCCTGTAACAACCTTTGAATATCTTACCGATGGTCTCGAATACAGCAATCCCTTGAAATACAAAACCGTGCTCTCTCTCTGAAGTTCCACAAAGACAAAATAACAAATACATAAACAAATAGTACAGTATGGTAAATGCGAATACAACGGTTCTCCTTGTTTTTTTTTTTATATTTATTTATTAATTCTTTGTGCCACGAAACTTTGTTACTTGAGAAAGTGTTCCTTCTTAATATATTTGACAATAGAGTGACTTTTTATTGAAGTGTGGAGTAGAAGTTCGCCCCAAAACGTTAGGATGCCAAAATGTTATATTTCTAAACCTCCCCACTTTGTTGGGATGCCTAATGTTCTATGTCAAAGGACGTTAATATATAAAAATGTTTATTATAGTTATAAATGCCCCAAAACGTTGGGCTCTAAATGTTATATTACTGAATTTCACGTTGGGCTGGCAAATGTTATATGTCAATGAATATTAATATATACGTGGATGTTAATATACAAATGTTAATATATAAATAAATGTAAAGTGAATGTCATAGAAAGTTATATAAAATTCAAATCGGGCTCGTTCAATACTTATCTGGTTTTTTGTTATTATCGTCGGCTAGCTTCTTTTATTTCTTCAGGGTTAAGGTAGGTTCACCTCTCTCCACTTTGACTTTATTTACGTAGTTTATTTAGTTGGGAACGGAACAATATCTCAAGTGTATTACAAAAAAACTAAAGTAAAATATTGACAATTAGCTTTATTAAGGATAAAATATCTAGCAACGTTTGAGAATTAATATTGACAATTTCGTGACACACATATAACAATAAGGGAGACACACTCAACGGTTGGTATTCTTATAGTATAACAATATGGTGTAAGACAAGTGCAATTAGGTGTTGTTTTATTAAAATAGTTTATAAAAGTGACATAGAATCAAGTTTTAAAATTACAAACAGTGGATACTAATATTTAAATAAGTTGAATAAAAAATTACAGTGGTATAATATCGGTGAAAGCAATGTAAATAGTTAGTTATGGAATAAACAAAGAAAAGTTCTAGAAAAGTGCATGAGCAAGTAAAAATGGCGCGTAAAATATTGTTAAAGTTAGCAAAAACCTGAATCTTCGGATATAACCTCTGTTGCTTCCTGCGCCTGTGTTCTGCTGGTTTTCACAACGGGAAACTGGAGAATATTTCTGCTACGGTCCCTCGGGATGACTTGAACTTTTTAGAAATCTCCAAGTCCGACGGCGGCTTGATCGGATGACCGGTCTCGAGCGTCCAAAGATGTTGGTCGTTGCACGGTGAAATTTATGGCGGGTAGTTTACGTATTGAAAACTTTAAAAATTCGTAATTCTTGAACTATTGGGTTGGCAGATGTTAAACTTGGTCTACAGGTAGATCGTAGGTATGTGTAACGTTTTGTAGACTTAAAAATCTCCAGCACTTAATAATTTCGCCAATTTATTTTAATTACTTCGGAGCACAAAAAAACGTGACCTCTCACTGTAACGACTAATTACCGACGCTTACTTTTTTCACTTGTTTCTAATTGCATAACTTGCCGCAAATCGCTCCATTCTTTACTTGCATTATCTTTTTGAATATTATTCATTTAGACCTTTTTTACAGAGTAAAACAGTTAAAAAAATTACAATTTGATTTATAAAATAACTTTAGTTGGATATCATATGTTTATGTGTTTACAAACACTCTGTCAACATCGGTTTATTTTCGGGTTATTGCACCGTTAAAATTGAGGGCGGGGCTTAATCGTTCAAATGCATTTGAAAATAAATACGTTACATTTGTTTGAATAAAAACGCGTTAAATATTAATTTGAATTAAAAATGAATATAAACATAGTAATAAAAAAAATAGAAAAATAAGTTAATTATTTCAAAGCAAATTTGTCGTCAAAATAACGTATTCATTCTTTGAATCAATCTTTCCCCTTCTTGGTATTAAAGTACATAGTAGATATAAATATTATGGTTACATGTATTCTTTGTTTCTTTCAGAGAAAAAAACCCTTCTTGCAATGCCTCAATATATATATATATATATATATATATATATATATATATATATATATATATAATTAGACCAGGAGTCTTCGCCGTTAGAATATGCATGGAAAGGATAATTGTTTTTTGGGCAGTCCAACAAAATTAAACTCTATTACTTAAGTCAGTTCTTTATTTTTTTAACCCAATATTTCGCATCAAATTCGGGGTACCCATAGTTTACTCCGAAAATACATTTTAAAAGCAAAGACAAACACATTTAAAAGAGAGCCACACGTGCAATTTTGACGAACAAAGCATGACTCGCACAAACACATGTTATTGTCACAAAGTTAATACATATAATTATATGTATTATTATATATATTATATATTATATATTATATATTATATATTATATATTATATATTATATATTATATATTATATATTATATATTATATATTATATATTATATATTATATATTATATATTATATATTATATATTATATATTATATATTATTAATATTATCAAAACTAAAATCATTTTATTTTGAATAGAAATTTTGTAATTAAATTTTAGTTAGCAGCTAAGAACTTTGTAAATAACAAATAAGCCGGAATTTACCAAAGAAATTTGAGTACATTACCACGTTAAGCACGCATTTGTTACCAATGAAACAGATATGCATTACATACATCTATATATGTACACATGGACATACACCTTGTATTTTCCAACATTTACTTCTGCCAGAGACAAGCGTTTCTGTCACACAATAGACTTCGTCAGTTTGGCTAGTGAAGTAAAGTTTGATGGAACGGCTTATAGGTATAGCAAATTTTGTCCTGTCACGTGGCATCAGATAAATCTGGTGACATCTGACGGACAAAATATACTATGCCCAAAATAGCGATTTTCTATCGTCCAGCGCGTAATGCATATCTATTTCATTGGCAACAAATGCGTAATGCGTACTTAACGTATTCATATACGCAAATTTCTTTGGTATATTTCCTGCCATCTGGCATTGTGTTAATGGACTTACACCTATATACTATATATATTTTTTCCCTTCTGCACCGGCATTGCTGGACGTGAGAAAATCGCTATTTATAATTTAAAATAGCTATACATGTACTGAAGGCAATAGCAGAAAAATTGTCGAAACGACTAATTTAATTTAACATGTCCGCTGTCTAAGCTGTTACCAGATAATAATAAATAAAATCAAGTAACGTAAATAACAATAATTAATCTAAATTCACTTCTACCATATAATGGTGTCGGGACGAAACTGTATTTTTTATTCTAGGCGCCTACAAATTCTTTCCATCCTTTTCTTTCTTCCGCCATTTTTTTTGCTTCTGTCCATGTACTTTGTCTCCAGTATTTTCGCTATTACTCCATCCCATTGCGTTTTTGGCCTACCCCTCCTTTTGTTTTTCAGTATTTTTGCCTCCCACACTCTTTTAGCTGGTCTTACGCCTTCCATTCTTTGCAAGTGGCCCCACCAACCCAACTGTCTCTTTTCTATGAATTTGAGTGTTGATTCTATTTCCAGGTCTTCTAGTATTTTCATGCTTCTTATTTTATCTAGTTTGGTAACTCCTCGGACTCTTCTCAGGTATTTCATCTCGACAACCTGTAACTTGCTTTTTTGCCTCTCGCTTAAAACCCAGGATTCGCAGCCAAATGTTAGTATGGGTCTAAATATCGCTTTAAATATTTTCATTTTTGTGTCTCGCGATATTTCTTTATTGTTTATGAATTTCTTGTTCATCATATAATAGAGCTTTAATGTTTTCTCTATTCTCTGGTTTATTTCTACTTCTTGTGTGTCCTTCGTCTATTGGGACTCCAAGATATTGGAAAGTCTTCACTTGCTCTATTTTTACCCCGTCTATTTCTATATTTATGCTTTTTGGTGCATCTCCTATCGTCATCACTTTTGTTTTTTTTTCTGTTTATTTTCATTCTGTGGTTTTCCAGCTCTGTGTTCCATATTTATAGATTCTGTTGTAATTCTTTTTCACTTTTAGCGATTATAACGACATCATCTGCGAAAACTCCCTCCGAGATATCTACTCTTTGTAGTTGTAAGTGTCCAACATTGTACTTGCTAGTTTTTGTGGTACATTTCTTTATTATGTCATCCATATATGTTACGAAAAGCGTTGGGCTTAAACTGCCTCCTGGTCTCAGACCGTTTTCAGTTGTAAATGTTTCAGATTCTATATTATTATTTATGATAGTGTTAAAGTTGTTACTGTAAATTTTTCGTATCAATCTTATTATTTTAACACTTACTCCTCTTTCTTTCAAAATATTTAATACTTTTTCCCTCGGTGTTTTGTCGAACGCTTTCTCCAGGTCTATGAACCGTAGAAATACGGTCTTTTCTCACATATGGCTTTCTGGGTTATCTGTTTCAACGTGAAAACGTGATCTTGCGCACTTCTCCCTTTTCTGAATCCACTTTGCGCCTCATTTAATGTACTCTCCACTATATTTCTAATTCTTCCATTTAAAATTTTCTCGAATATCTTCATGGCTGTACTCAGTAGTGCTATGCCCCTGTAGTTGTCGCAGTCTCTCCTGTCTCCTTTTTTATGTATTGGTACTATTAAGGCCCGGTGCCAGTTTTCTGGGAAGTTCCCTTCTTTCCATATTTTGTTAAGAATTTTCAAGAACAACTCCCTTCCTGTTTCTCCCATGCTTTTGATCATCTCTGTTGTTATCTTGTCATATCCTGGTGCCTTTCCGTTCTTTAATTTTCGTATTACCTCTTCTAATTCTTGCATAGTTATCTCATCTTCTAAATTTTCTTCCACTTTTTCTTCATGTTCCCAATTCAGATCCTTCTCCGTTTGCTCAGTCAGAAGTTCTTGAAAATATTCTTTCCATCTGTTGATTATATCTTTAGGTTCTGTCAACATACTTCCGTTTCTGCTTTTGATGTACCTTGTTTCTTGTATTTTTGCGTCTCTTATCGATTTTAGTGCTCCATAAAATAGTTTTTGATTTTCCTTGCTATTTTTCTCTATTTCTTCCCCAAACTTTTTCCATTTGTCCTTCTTTGCCGTTATTACTAATTCTTTTACTTTTTTCGTTCTCGTTTATACGTGTCGTAATTGTCTGTTGTCCTGTGTGATAGATATTTTTTCCATGCCTCCTTCTTTGTTTTTATTTGTATTTGGATATCTTTTGTCCACTATGCTGTTTGTTTTTTATTGTTGTTTTTCGTACTTACTCCACATATTTCCTTTGCTGAGGCTTTCATCGTATTTTCCAATAGGTTCCATAACTCCTCTACATTCTTATCTTCTGTGATCATTCGTGTCTGCTCTAGAGTGTCTGTTATAAGTTTGCTGTACTTTGCTGCTATATCATTACTTCTTAATTTATAGACTCTTATTTTCTCAGAATGGATTGCTTTTTGTTTTGGTGCAGTGTTCCTCCTTTCTTTTTCAGAATTCTCTCTAATTTTCGTTATAACTAAGTAATGGTCACTACCAATTTCCGGTCCTCGTTTTACTCTTGTGTCTATTACCGCGCTTCTATTGTTAGTTTCTACTAGAACGTAGTCAATTATGGACTTTTCCCCTCTGCTTTTCATTTCTCTAGTATACTTGTGTATTTCTTTGTGATCAAAGAACGTATTTGTAATTATTAGATTTTGCATTACAGTGAAATCTAGTATTCTTTTCCCGTTGTTATTTCGAACATATTCTCCATGTGCTCCTAGAGTTTTGTTGTATAATTCATCGCTTCTTCCTACTCTGCTGTTAAAATCTCCAGCTATGTATAATTCTCCTTTCGCTTCTTCCGTTTCTGTCGTTAAATCTTTCCAAAATTGTTCTTTAACTTCGGCTTTTTCGTCTTCGTTTGGACCATATACAGCAATTATTGTTTTCATTTGTCTATCATTTCCTTTTCTTATCTCCACTTTCAGTATCCGCTCCGACCATGCTTTCCAGTTATATATTTGTGCTTCGTATTTCTTATGTATTATACATCCCACACCAGCAGTCGCTCTTTCGTGCTTTTCAACCCCACTGTATATAAGTGTATGTCCCTTCTTCATTTTTAGCAATCCCTGTCCTTTCTTCTTTGTTTCTGTTATAGTCAACATATCTAATTTCATTTCTTCAAACTCATCTTCCAGTTCTCTCTCTTTTCCTGTTAAGCTTTTGATGTTCCATGTCCCTATTTTCCATACCCCCAATACAACCCTTGTCCTCATCTTCGATTCTGTTCTCTACTCTTCCTGAATTTTCCTTGTTATTACTTTTTTTCCGGTTTATCATAACCTTTAACTTAGCCATGTCGTTATCTTTATTATCTAGCTCCTCCTCTTCTCGATCCTCTTCTATCCGTTTTTTGTAACTATTTTCAGTTTTCCCTCCTTGTCATCCCATTTCCATATTCCGTCCTCCATTATCAACTTCTTATAGCCATATTTTATTTTCTTCCCTTTCTTTCGTTCTAGTTCTGCGAATTTCTTAATTTCACTTTGTATTTCCATTTCTTTCTTTGTCAATTCGCTATTTATATAAATTCTTTCTGTATGTGTTCTTAGTTTGTTTTTGTTTTTCATTATCTCTTCCTTCTTCTCCGAACTTGCTATTTCAACTTTACAGGTTTTAGGGCCTATCTTATATGCACCTATTACTTTTGCTTCTACTCCTATTTCTTCCTTTATGAAGTTTTCCATTGCTTTCTGAAGTTCTTTTGGGTTTTCTGTATCCATTGGTAATCCCGTCATTATAATATTATTTTTAATTTTTTCTTTGTCGAGTCTTTCGATTCTCTCTTCCATCTTTTCCATTTTTTTCTTAATTTCTGTATTTTCTTTTTTCAAGTTTTCGTTTTCTTGTTTTATTTTTAGTAGTTTTTCTTGAAAATTGTTTTGATTTCGTTTTATCTCCTTTACTTCTGTTAGTAGTATATTAACCAGATCCGTTAATTTATCTAATTTATTTTCTTCTTTTTGTTTGTCTTTAACCGGTGATCTTTATACTTTTTGTTTTTTCCTAAATTCTTCCAAAACAGTTCTTTCTCAATTCTCTTCCTTTTTCTCTCATCCTCACTAGTTAGCTCATCCGAATTTTCCATTTTCCAACTGCGTTAGCTTATTTAATTGTGTGGTAGAAATATTTCCTGGGTATTATTCGATATGTTTCAACTTAATATTTATTGTTCTCTGTATTTTTATTTATTTCGATTTTATATCAAAATGTTCCTACCAATTTTCAATTTTACGCTACTTTTAATTTGACTTAGGCCACCTATCCTAATCCGGGTGTGTTTATTTGTTCACACCTGTTAGCGATTTACACAACACACTAGGCGAGTTTCCCGTATCAACTACTCGAAGGTCACCCGCCTCTTCACACTTCAGTTTATTGTTATCATTCGTTATTTCATATAAAATATATCTGCACTCACCTAATTCGTTACTAACAATTATCTCCCGCTTAATTCTTCTATGTCCAACTCACTTATATTTAAACGACACTCGAAACTCCCAAATTTTGGGTTTGTTTTCGGAGCGAATAATTCATCAACATTCACGTGATGCATAAAACCGTGAGGAATCAACGTAAATAACAAAGAAGAAAAAATTAAAAAGTTAGACAATCCCAATTATTTTAATATAATATTTATTGTACAAGATGGTAACAAAAAAAATGAATTATACAATATGAATAGCTTCAAACTACGAGTAGATAATATATTCTGCAAACTCCGTCAAAGGTTGGTCTACGCTAATATTATTTCCTGCAAATTATCAATTTATAAATTCTGAATTGCGCGTCCATTAATTTGAATTTACTGCTGACATTGAACTGGATGGCCCTTTTCAGTTGATTGCCTGCGGAAGCAGAATATGAGATGCAACTACTGGAATTTCATAATTTAATTATAAAATGGATTAATCTCTAGTTCGTTGTCACTGCAGTTGTGTTGGTGATTGTCACACAAACTGTCCTCATTAGTGGCACTAATTTAGAAGATGCTCGCCTAATGATGACGGTAACTGATCAAAGCTATTTGTAAGTAGAGTAACAACTTAGAATAAATAATATATATATATATATATATATATATATATATATATATATATATATATATATATATACCAGATAAAAATTTCGGTTCAATATATAGAGCCTTTTTCACAACCGAAATATATATTTAAATTTTAGAAAGGTGAAAGTAGTGTTATATTAAATGTGTTTACATTATATTGTATTGTTTGATTACATTTCAACTATGTCTAACTGTGTTATACTTATTATCTAGTTTTTATTTCAAAATAAAACTAAAGTTCTTTCTTTGTGACCGTGTTTGGAACGTCTGTTTATTATCGTTTTTTGACGGGTGGCATGTAGGTAGTGTCCCACATGTGGGGAGGTTAGTTTAATCTGTTCTCAGAGAGGTGTTTTTTTATATTCATTTTTGTGTGTTTATATTGTGAGTGTTTATATAATGACCAGAATGCGGGGAGGTTAGTTTAATCTGTTCTCGGACATGTGTTTTATCAATTGATATATTTAATAAACGGCTAAGAAATTATCCAAACAAACATATAGCTATGGAGTAGTAACTAGCAATTTCAAACCTTCAAAACTGACATCTGCTTTCAAAAAACTGACATCTGCTTTCAAAACAGACATCTGTTTTTAATAACTGACATTTGCTTTCAATGGCTGACATCTGCTTTCAAAACTGACTTCCGGTTTCAAACCTGACATCTACTACAAACTGACATCTGAATCATTAACACCGTTACTTTATAATGCATTTCTAAATAGCTTGAACCAAGGTCTATCGTGGCTTAAGTCTATGGTTTGCCAGACCGTTGCTTTAGATCCGGCAAACCGTAGACTTGGGTTCAAGGCCCAACATAGACAAAATTTTTCAATTAAAAGTTTCGTATGATTTGCTTTGTAATTTGTAGACAGCAATGTTTACATTTACATTTACTTGGCAATTATATTAATTTGATATTTGTAGATATTTGATCTGTTTTACTTTAATATGTATATATTCAAAATAATTAATATCTTACATGTTTCGGAAAATACTGCCTTTTTCGAAGTATTTTAGAATTTTAAATTCTTTGAAAAAGGCTCTAATTGCCGAGACATGGAGAGTTTGAATTATTTCATATATATATATATATATATATATATATATATATATATATATATAAATATAATATTTTCGTGACCTTGGTATGATAAGGTAAACTTAATAAGTCGGTGATTAAAGGTCTGGTTCATTACTTCAAAGTATATATATTTAAAACAACCCTACATGTTTCGGCAATGATGCCTTTGTCAAGGGAATAAAAAATATAAATGCATTTATATTTTTTATTCCCTTGACAAAGGCATAATTGCCGAAACATGTAGGGTTGTTTTAAATATATATACTTTGATGTAATGAACCAGACCTTTAATCGCCGACTTATTAAGTTTACCTTATATATATATATATACATATATATATATATATATATATATATATATATATATATAGTGTTCAGATAACTTCTTAGCCGTTCATTAAATATATAAATTGATAAATTCTTGGAGTTTTTCGGCTTTATATGAAATATTTATAAACATTTGTCAAATTAGTATGTAATTGCCAAGTAAATAAGGATGTAAACATTGCTGTCTACAAATTACAATGCAAATCAAAGAAAATGTTTAATTGAAAAATATTGTCTATGGTTTACCGGACCGTTGCTTTACCGCTTAAGCCACGATAGACCTTGGTTCAAGCTCTTTAGAAAAGCATTATAAAGCAACAGTGTTAATGATTCATATGTTAGTTATTGAATGTAGGTGTCAGGTTTGAAAGAAGAAGTAAATTTTGAAAGCAGATGTTAGTTTTGAAAGCACATGACGGTTATTGAAAGTAAATGTCAGTTATTGAAAGCTGATGTCTGTTTTGAAAGCAAATGTCAGTTTTGAAAGCAGATGTCTGTTTAGAAGGCAGATCTCAGTTATTGAAAGCAGATGTCAGTATTTGAAAGCAGATGTCAGTTTTGAAAGCAGATGTCAGTTTTGAAGGTTGAGATTGCTAATTATTACTCCATAGCTCTATGAGTGTTTAGATAATTTCTTAGCCGTTCATTAAATATGTCAATTGATAAATTCTTGGAGTTTTTCGGCTTTATATGAAATATTTACAAATATTATTAAATTAGTATGTAACTGCCAAGTAAATAAGCATGTAAACATTGCTGTCTACGAATTACAATGCAAATCATACGAAATTTTTAATTGAAAAATATTGTCTATGTTGGGACTTGAATCCAAGTCTATGGTTTGCCGTACCGTTGCTTTACCACTTAAGACACTATAGACCTTGGTTCCAGCTATTTAGAAATGCATTCAATGAGTCAGATGTCAGGTTTGAAAGCAGATGTCAGCTATTGAAAGCAAATGTCAGTTCTTGAAAGCAGATGTCTGTTTTGAAAGCAGAATTTATCAATTGATATAGGTATATATATATATATATATATATAATATCTTCGTGACCTTGGTATGATAAGGTAAACTTAATAAGTCGGCGATTAAAGGTCTGGTTTACTTCAAAGTATATATATTTAAAGCAACCCTACATGTTTCGGCAGTACGCCTTTGTCAAGGGAATACAAAATATATATTCTGTCATTTATATTTTGTATTCCCTTGACAAAGGCGTACTGCTGAAACATGTAGGGTTGTTTTAAATATATATACTTTGAAGTAAACCAGACCTTTAGTCGCCGACTTATTAAGTTTACCTTATATATATATAGTATTAATAAGTCGGCGATTAAAGGTCTGGTTTATTACTTCAAAGTAATAAACGTAAGTAAGTAACGTAGACATTCGAGATTAGCAGCGTAATTTCCAGTGCACAGTTGCTTGTTTGATTTATATTTTATATTCCTTGAAAAAGGCATAATTTGCCGAATCATGTAGGATTGTTTTAAATATATACATTTTGAAGTAAAACCAGACCTTAAATCGCCAACCAATTAAATTTACCATAACATACAAAGGTCACGAAATAATTATCTTTATATATATAACGGGTGTTCATTTGAAAAGTCAATCTGGGTTACTTTGAAATTTTGATAGAATAAGACGCAAATATATTAGTATGTGTTTGTTGTTCCGTAAACGTAAATCCAAATGACATTTGATAATGTCAATCACAAATATTAGTTAGTGCATAAAATAATCGTGCGTCGATTCTGGTTTAAATAAAGAAATTTTGAACGGAGGATTTTAAAGTGCATTGATCTTGAAGGACAACATTTTCAACATTTGCTATAGTTTTCAATAAATACCTATTATTTGTTATTTATTTGTATGTATGAAACTGTCAAAATATACGACATACTTCAAAATGTTCTCAGTAAATCACATGCTACTAGATTGACTTTTCAAATGAACACTTGTTATATATATATATATATATATATGTGACAAATGTGTGAAAACCAGACCTACCCCGAAACGGATAGATACCGATATTTCACCGTTGTCACAGATCTTCAGTATACGATATCTGGAGACAGATACGATTTTCATTTCTATGCTACGTGTATATAGACGAACTATCATTAACTTAATACGTATGAGAATTAATTACTATTAAATCTCATTTTTCACGCAAGTGTCGCTATAATTTGTTGCATTAAATTCTACAAATTGACAAGATCACCTTTGCCCTAGGAGTTCAGATGCAACGCGTCGCGACGTAAACCGTCCAGGTCGTCGGACAAATGAAAATTGTGTGAAAGCTAAACCTGTATATTATATACGTGTGTTAATGCAACAAATTATAGCGTGAAAAATGAAATTTAATAGTAATTAATTCTCATACGCATGAAGTTCATATATATATATATATATATACTCATAACATTAATATAACAAAATATCCTCATAAATTGTAGATTTCCATTTTCAGGCAAAGGTTTAACTGAAAATACAACGAATATCGTATATTATTGTAACGGCTATAACGTGTATATAGAACATGTTTGTAAACATTTCTCGCTCGTTAAATCCTTTTTAATCCTTTTTGGCGACGTACTCCAGCCGCAACCGTCGAGCTTTTCCAAATATATAACCGTAAATTGCAACGGAATTTCTTTTGTATGCAGCTTCTATAATGTCGTGTTCTTTCCATCATGTTGTCGCGATGTTTTTATCGCACATTCACAACAAACTGGAGCACGCGAATGTTATAAAAACTGACAGTAAATTGTCACGATAGAAGCTGGCGTTTTCAATCAATGTAACGTCAATTATAACTGTAGACATTCGAGATTAGCAGCGTAATTGCCAGTGCACAGTTGCTTGTTTTGTGAAGCGCGTTTATTAAATTTCAAATTGCTCTAATATTTAAATTGTTTTCGTTTTAATCATTTATCAAGTTCTTATTATCGTTGATATTTATCCTAAAATGATAAAATCTATGTAACTCATTTTAAATTAGATTCCACTTAAAATATGCACTATAAAATGTATCTATTCACTTAATATTTTTTAAATTTCACTTAAGTATTATTTGTTCAACCTTGGATACGGTTACCATAAACGTAGCATATCGCCCGTGGGCGTTATAACCGGGTAATATGGACCATAACGCCCGCTAATTTATTCACAGTATTTAATGTTGTCTGAGTATAAATAAAGCAATATTCATTTTACAGAACTAATAATTTGAATTTTTAAGAAAGTCTAAAGAAAGAAGAAAAATTTTATCATTCCTTATTAATGCACTATTAGTTTAAAATATAAGATTTGAAGTGAAATTGGAATTAAGTCTAATCACTCTATAGTAATAATGCGCACTATCGGCACTAATCGCCTCTCTCACAATAGAAATGTTTCGCTCTATCAGTGAATTCGTCCCATAGTATGAAGTATGGACTTTCATTTGCAGTATCTTGTTTTGAAACCTTTGCAATAACCTTATGTTGGAGTAGCTTGCTGCAGCATTCGACAGCAAGACGTCAAAAGGTCTGTGGCATGAATTATTATTATTAAACTTGAATGTATCTTTGAATATGTTAATTTTATCCATGACAATTACAGATATGTAAGTTTGACATAGATTGTTTTAAATATATAGGTACATATCAAAGTAAAACAGACCTTAAGTAGCTGACTAATTGAATTTACTATAACATACAAAGGTCAATAAATAATTATCTATCTATATATATTCTTAATCGTAGTTAATACATTTAATATGAAAGCAGCTTTCTTACCTTATGGCTGTTATCATTAAATTTCGGATTTTAATGCCCAAGAAATGCTTTAAATGTGCGCATAAATATGTCACGTTCTTCACAAAAATTGATCAAATATATGCTTCATTTACCATTTATGCATTTTTATGAACTCTATTTGATGTATTTCCTTTACTGGAAATCGAGAAAAGAGTAGTAAAACAACAAAAAGTAGTCTAAATTACATTCACACATAAAAACTAATTATTATTATATAATATATGGTAAGAACATTTGCATAATAATATGGTAACAGATTACAATTAGTAGCTATATACATATAATTATATGTACAGTTATTATTAATAACTATTCACCGTCGCAATGAGATCTACTTAACTTATTATTGTACCAATACAATAATTAAGTGCTTCTCTAGGTTTTCGACACTAAAATTTTATCTTCTATCGCTTAAAATATTTTTATATGTTGAAAATGTTCTTTCGACTTCTATTACAGCGTGCATATTTTAATGGCACCAGATGTTCGGGATCTAAATGTAAATTATTATCTTTAACAGTCGAACTTAATGATAATGATAAAATCTTTGATATTTCTGTTAACTTTTGAAAACCATCATTCTTTGTTGTAAAACTGTAAAACTTATCTAGTATAACTTTACCAGTTCGACCTGGAACATTTTTCAATAAATTTTCACAATGTTCTACAATAGAAATTGATTTTAATAAAGATATTTGATCAGTCTCTATTTTTTTAATTAATCTACTTAAAGAGGTGCCTTCTTAAATATTTTTAATAATCTAATTAATCTAATAAACGATATATGCGATTTTATATTGAAAATGTAAAACATTTTCACTTTATTTACACAAACTAAAAATATGAGCTAAAGCTTAATTTTATGCAAAATATGTAATTTTTTTATATCGCTACTCGCATTATTTCAGTGTAGAATAGATATATCCACAATATTGGGGATAATAAAATAGTTATTTTTCCAATTTTACTTATTAAAATGATCATTACATATATTGAATTTCATTATTAAAACAACATTTTAATCATAAAGGTGAATAAAATTAATCAAAACAGTGAATAAAATGTTTCTAGCAACACTTTATTCACACTGCTATTGACAACAGTAGCAGAACAGTATATTGACGAATCAATTGCTCAAAAAATGTCCACGTCGAAAAAAAATTTTGACAGATGTAAATTCAAATGAAAGGCCTGGAACTTCCACTGCACTTGACCCTGACGAAAGTAGAGTCAACTTAGCTTGCACTGTACTTGACTCTTACGAAAATAGAGTCAACTTTCCTGGTTTAAGAATTCATCAAATTATTAATAGTACAATCAATATTCATGTAAATAAATTACCTAATCAATAATTTTTTTTGAAACTTTTGAAAAATTGGAAAAAATCTGGTATGATACACGTGAATAAGCAAATTTTATCCACTCAAAAACATTATCGCACTCGGCTTGCACCTCGTGCGCTAAACAATTTTTTCGTGGATAAAATTTGTCTTTATTCACTTATATCATAAATAGCTATTACGATACAAGTGTTAAAAGTGCGATTTTATTTCACGAGTAAAAGTTTGCGATACGAGCGTTAGCGAGTATCGCAATTTACGAGTGAAATAAAATAGCATTTCTAACATGTGTATCGTACAATATTTTTTCTACAAACACAATTTTTATTATAAAATACAATGAAACTCCACTGACCAAATTTGACAGCTCATGAATACGTTTTGACACAACTGGACGCAACCGTTAAATTACGTCAAATTAATTTGTCACAATTTGTACAAAAGATGAGTTCGTGTATTAATAAAGAAAATGAAGTAATACCGAGTGCAATAATTGAAGCCGCTGATAAAGCGACATTAGATTTGTTGCCCTCAAAATCTAGGCAACAATATGAAATTGCGTACAAAAGGTTTATGGAATGGTGCAGATGCAATAATGTGATAGGTAAATTTTGCGAAAATGTTCTAGTAGCATATTTTAAAGAAAGGTCTAAAATTTGGAAATCGTCTACTCTTTGGTCACATTTTTCGATGATAAAACTTTTGCTAAATATAAAAGACAACCATGATATTAGTAAATATTATAAACTTATTGCATTTTTGAAACGGAAAGGAGAAGGTTACCGACCAATAAAATCAAAAATATTGACAAGACAAGAAATTGATAATTTATTTCTGAAGCATCACATGAAAAATATATGCTGTTCAAAGTAGCTGTTGTTATGGGTATATTTGGCGCTTGTCGCCGGGAGGAGTTATGCCGTATGACTGTGGATGACATTGAAGATAGAGGAAATATGTTAGTAGTTACTATACCAGATACTAAAACCAATACTCAAAGAATATTTATCGTTATTGGCTCATATATAAACTTGTATCGCAAATACAAAGCATTACGTCCATCTAATATAAAACATTGACGTTTATTTATTAAATACGCTAATAATAAATGCACAAGTCAAGCGGTTGGAATAAATTCGTTTGGTAAGATGCCTGCAATTATCGCAATGTTTTTGAAATTGCCGAATCCAGAATCTTATACGGGACATTGCTTCCGACGTTCATCTGCTACTTTGCTAGCAGATTCTGGTGCAAGCTTATGCTCAATTAAGCGACATGGAGGCTGGAAAAGTTCCACCGTTGCTGAAGGTTACCTAGAGGATTCTCTAGAAAATAAAAACAAAATTGCTCACTCCATCTTCCCAGATCTATCTAATAATTCTATTGCAAATGATAATTTAAATCACGATATTTTAGTGCCTATGAACTAGTCGTCTGCAAATAATAATTCTGCAAGTACAGCAACACATGGAATAAATATCTCCACTTGCACAAACTGTACATTTAATATTAATTATCCAAAGAATTTGTAATTTTCATTGTAATAAAAATCATTTGATATGTACGGAATTTTATCTTGTCATTTTTGACAAACTGTCATTTACTTTTAACACAAGTGGCCTTTTTAACAAGCTACGCTATAAAATCGCATTTTTAAGTGAAGTTAGCCGTTTCAAAATGTCAACTTTTAACGGTGTTTGTAGAAAAAATATATTTTTTACATAAAATCCGAACTCTAGTTCACCCATAATATCAACTGCTAGGGATTAACTGGCGTCACTTAAAATTTATTCATACGCTGGCAATACTTTTTCAATGTTTAAACATTATAGTAGCAAATTTAAATCTTCTTATAAAATATGGTTTCAAATTTAGCTCAATTGAAAAGTTACTACTTGCATTAATTTGTTTAATTTTTTTAAGCCAACATTTACTTCTATAATCGAACAAAACTTATTCTCAACATTAACTGACCCCCTCGCAATAGAAACAAATTCGTACAATGTTATTTATTTAGTTTCTAAATTTGTTATTGCAGCAGCTATACAAACTAGATTACTTTGGATATATGGCAATTGATTTTTTAAAATATAGATGGCAAAAAGATTTACACATTTTCAATAGCTACTGAACTGTCGGAACTAAAACCGTAAAATTTCCTTTATCATTCTGACGTAATCTGTTAAAATAAAGCTCACAGCTTCCAGTCGGAGTACCTGTAGAGAAGCCAGGTACCGCTGCTACGCTCTACAATTTGAAATACACTTGAGTGGATAAAACCTCACCATTTTTTTTGTTAAATAGTGGAGGGAGGTTATACTTGATAGTGGAGACAAGTTATTACAATTTCCGTTGGTTACAACTGTGATTATTCGATGAAAACCACTTGCTCTGCACTTCACTGGTCGTTCGTACAAATAATAACAATAATAATAATTGTTTGTTTATTTGCCCAACAGGTTCATACCCAGTAATCGGGCAAAAACTGTGTAATACATACATACATACATATGACAAAACAGAAAAAAGGAAAAATATGGTAAAAGTAAATTTACAGATAGACATAAATAAACAAAAAAGGGTACATTAATAAATTCTGTGACAGTCACGAAATACTTAGGAACACTTAGGAATACTTAGTAAACTCATGTAATGATTTCACCAGTAAATATATCGCTGTAGATTGTATCAGCATTCCGCATCATATGGTAAACAGGTGATTTCATCAGTAAGTAGGTCCTTGCGGTGCTCAAGTTGGATGTACTCGTATAGCGAGTATTAACTGAAGGTACATCAAATCGAACAGCGTAGTCAATACTATTGGTGACAAGTTTAAATAAGTAACGAGCACATTGTTCAATCCTCCGATCAGTGAGTGTCTGGAACCCAAAAAGTAGCTTTAGTTCATCATAGGAAACATTTCTGCCTGGGTACACTCCAGTATTTTTGAAAATCAAGAATTTCAAAAAGCATCGCTGTACATGGTCAATAGGAAGTTGCTGCGATATATAATGAGAGAACCAAACGACAGACCCATATTCCAATTTAGGAAGAACAAGAGCGAAATATAAAGACTCCAGAAGCGCAACATCATAGAAATATTTACAAGTTTTGATAGTAAATCCCAACATTCTTGAAGCGTACAAACAAATTTTTTGGACGTGACTGTTAAACGATAAAGATGAATCAAATGACCAAGATCCTTAATTTCACTCATGCTGGTGAGTGGAACATCATAAATTGAATAGAAGGACAACTATGGACGGTTTTTCCTAGTGAAAGTCATAGCATAACATTTGTTAACGTTCAAAACAAGCTTATTCCTTTTGGACCAATTGGCCAGTGCACTCAAGTTATCCTGAAGCATGTCTACATCGCGTTGACTATGTATGCAATGAAAGAGCTTAACGTCATCTGCATATGCTAATACTTGACAAGACATTAATGGCAACAAATAATTGATGTATATATTAAAAAGCAATGGTCGCAAACTCGATCCTTGTGGAACTCCAGATAATGCAAAAAATCCCAATGACTTAAAACCATTATAGAAAACATATCCTATCTGTTGGACAAGTAAGAGTTGATTAACTAAACCAATATTCAGACCAAAACAATTAAGTTTCGGTATAAGAAGTTTATGATTAATTGTATCAAAAGCCTTGGAGAAATCTGTATAAATAACGTCAACCTGTCCCTAACAATCCAACTCTTCACATACGTATTGGGTAAAGCTCACAAGATTAGTAGTAGTCGAACGTCCTGTCATAAAACCATGTTGAACAGGTGATATATGGGAACGAACACAAGGATAAATTGAATTATATACAACTTACACAAAAATTTTGGCAAAATTTGAAAGTATGGTTATAGGTCTGTAATTACATACATCCGTAGTCTTACCCTTATTGAAGACGGGCACTATGCGCGCACGTTTCCACCTATCAGGAAAAATTGACGTTCTGACAGCAAATTATTTTGGTGAGCGGCTGTGAAAGACCGGAGCAAAAATCTCTAACCACGAAGCTTGGAATTTGATCATCACCAGCAGTGAATTTGTTTGGAAATGGAGACATAATACTTTCAATACTTTCCTGTGTTACAGAGTAGATGGCAAGCGATTCAAATAGTGTAAAGTATCAGGTACAGTATCAATATCCGCACCCGAATAGGCTACAGAGAAATGTGATGCAAAACAATCAACGATGTCTTGAGGTGAATCAGTCCAAGTTCCATTGTAAAGTAATTTGCCAGAGATCCGTGAAGTTCCCTGCCTTACAAGCACAAAAGACAAAATTTCTTTAGGATTTTCTTTGATAGAAGTTTCTATGGCATTCAAATATTCTTTATAACTACTGGAAATTTGTATCTTCGTCAAGCTTCTCATTTTTTTGTACTCACTAAGATAAAAGGGGTTCTTATTTAATCTCTATTTACGCCGGTAATATTGCTTCGTTTTTAAATTGCGCTTAAGTTCCAAAGTAAACCAAGATGGGTAAGATGAAGGATGCGCAGACACTTTAGGAACAGAGGACTCAAAGGTGTTATTTAAAATGTTATAGAAACAGTTTAGAGAGTAGTTAACGTCGTCCATATCATCCAAAAATGACCAGTCAAGTTGATGCAAATCCTCATAAAGCTGATGAAAGTTCGCCTTTCTGAAATTATAAGAACTGCTCCCAGACGTAGGAAAGTTTACTGCGTCATGAGATTATGCAATTTCCATATTAATCGATAAAGCTGGGTGACGTGCATCTTCAGGAACCAAATGCAAATCATCGTGGGATATTCGCAGATTATAATTGAAGTTAGAAAAAACAAGATCAAGAAGTCGATTATCTGAATTTAAGATTGTATTATATTGTCTCAGTTGCACAGTGAGAAATTTAGGAAGTTTAGCGGAACTTTATTCAATTTTTGAAATACGTAAAATGCATAAGATTATTTATTATTTTGTTAGGTAAATACCCCGCCTCTAAAACCTCATACACAGTTTGGGGATTTACCCTGCGAAAGAACCGCAAAATGCACCTGAAATTCGCATTACTTATTCAATCATACTTTTCGCCTATAGAAAGCTATCGATTTGTTAAAGTTAATAGAGTGGTACATAGAAATGGCAAATCAGTAGGCCATGATTTTTTCTTCATGTATTTTATTAGAAAATTGTCAATTATTTGCATTTAATTAATTGCAAAATCTTTCCTTGCTCGTGCGTGATTTGTTCGTGGAAAAAGTGATTTTTAAGAAGTAAGTTAAATTTACATTTTTAACTTTAGTGGAGATTTTAAAAAGTGATACCACATAATACCAGCTTGAAACGCACAACATTTTTAAGTTTTTTTCCCTCTGTTGAAAACTCAAAAGATCTGTGATATTTTGCGATCTTCTTTTAAATGAAACATTTTCCAGAATGACTTTGCAAGTTTCATATAAGTGTATATTCCAAAAGTGGAAGGAAGAACCGACATCGAATGCCATCATTGGTTTTGTTTTGGAAAAAATAGGCTCACCAATGTTAAGATCTGATGCTCTTTGCAGTTTAGAGGCAACTTTTCGCGCACTGGTTTGTAAAATGCGAAAAAGGTGGAGGAAATCCAGTCGAAATTTAGCATCATTTCTGAATAAAAATGCTGTCTGGCTTGAAAATAATGTAAACTTTTCAAATGCTGTAAGGGATGCATTGCCCAGTGGATCGAGGACCAATGCAGGCAGACCTAAAAAAGAATTTAGTTATTGTCATCCTAAAGTGCAAAACAGAAAAGTGCATCATCTTTTGAAGTCCGGTAGTCAAGACGAGTTAGCCAAAGCAACCGTAACAAAGCTATACCAATCTGGAAAACTAAACTCTGCAGCGATTGTCAAGGAACTGGCATCTGCTTCTCCAGAAAGGGGAAGCAAAATCAAAATGGCTCGCATGTCTTCTTCAAACAGCCCACGAAAATTAACTCCGGACCAGGCTCTGGCGCTACTTATTGATGCAAACTTATCGTCAAATCAATACAACATTGTTCGGGATCAAGCAAAACATCAGGGTTGCACTTTGTATCCACCTTAGTATGTTATACAGGAGGCAAAGAGGTTATGCTATCCAAAGGACATAATAATAACTGAAGTTTCAGCTGAAGTATCAGTTCAGTCGCTTATAAATCATACCATAGCAAGACTTTGTACAGGGCTAGAAGAGACTCTTAGAACTTTGTCAAACGTTAAAGCACTAAATATTATCGTAAAGTGGGATTGTGATGGGGCGGAACAAGTTAACTATCGACAAAAGTATATAGACAAACATAGCTCTGATGATAGTATGTTTAGTGTATCAATGGTACCAATCCAAATGTGCTCCGTAAATGATAATGGTGATAATCAGTCACTAATTTGAAAAAACCCTGCTTCTTCTTCCACACGGTACTGTCTCCCCATTAAGTTCGTTTTTACCAAAGAAACAGTCAGTGTAATTACCTCAGAAGTAAACAAAGTGAAAGAACAAATATCTAAACTTACGCCAACCACTATACTTGTAGATGGCAAGCAATTTCAGGTTACAGCAAATATGATCTTTTGTATGATTGACAGTAAAGTATGCAATGCTGTATCCTGTGCATCATCACAAACATGCTACTTATGTGGGGCTAAACCTAGTGAAATGAACAACATCTGCGATATACCTCAAAAAAATATAAACGAATCCCTTTTATCCCTTTTATCCCTTGGACTATCGCCCCTCCATGCATGGATAAGGTTTTTGGAATGTATTTTACATATATCGTACAAACTTGATATTAAAGCATGGCAAGCTCGTGGAGCAGAAAATTAAAAAGAAGTTGCAGAGAGGAAAAAATACATTCAACAAAAATTCAAAGAGGAGCTTGGCTTGCTTATAGATATGCCAAAACAGCAGACCAGAAACACAAACGATGGTAATACCGCGAGGAAATTCTTTAAAAATGCCGAAAAGTCTGCCGAAATAACTGGCGTTAACTTAGAATTGATCAAACGTTTTCATGTGCTGTTAGAGTGCCTAAATTGTGGTCTTAAAATTGATTCAGAAAAGTTCGGCGAATATACAAGAGAAACTTTGGAATTGTATTTGAAAGAATATTTCTGGTACTCAATGCCCGTAAGTATGCATAAGGTCCTTTGTCATGGAAAGGATATTATAGCCTCTTGCATTCTTCCGATCGGACAATTTTCCGAAGAAGCTCAGGAGGCAAGAAACAAAGACTGCAGAAAATATCGCGAACTTTTTACTAGAAAAACGTCAAGAATTGACACAAATACGGATTTATTTTATCGACTGCTTATTTCGTCGGATCCGTACATCGCTAGTCTTCGTAAAGCACCAAAAACCAAGCATAGTGAAGTTACGTCAGAAGTTTTAGTGTTGTTAGAAAGATTTGCAGGCCCGTGTAATGATTGCGAGTCTTCAGACGATTGCAATGAGTCTAGTTCTGAATAGGTGTTCAAAATGTTGTTATAAAATGTATGTTTTTTTAATTGTTTTATAATAAAAAACACATATAAACTCAAAAACTTTAAATAAAACATATTAATTTTTAATAAAAATTTTAAAAACCAACAAATAGAACTGTTTTACTGTTTTGAATAATTAAGTTCCAGTAAACTCAAGAAATTTCGCACTGTGAGTTGTATCAATTTACAAAAATCCAAAAAAGATGAAACTTCCGAGTGATGTAAATTAAGATTTGTATGCTCGTGAAAGTATGATAAGTTGAAGTCTCCAATGAATAAAAGTGGTTTATCAATGAAAAAAATTGCAAGAAATTCAAGGAATAATATTGACATTAGTTAATGAGAGTCGCTGAGTGTTCTTTGATTCTGTCTTTTGTGACATGAATGTACATACATTCATGTCACAAAAGAGGGAGTCTTTGTAGTGAAACTTGTCTTTCCTAGTTTCATATACTGAAGAGTCTATAGTAAAATGAAATATGTGTTTGTATGTCCGCAAAACAATTTTCACACAAAAATTAACTTGGATTGTGTTCGCCACACTCGATTTTGAGTAATATTTCGATATTACTAAAAACATCTTTGTTTCATTAAGAAAATGGTGAGGTTTTACTCTCTCAAGTATGTTTCAAATTGTTTTTGCCAGCGAGATATATTGCAATCGTCTAAAGGAAAATTTTCTTATTAGGTCTTCATAAGTATAACATGTATTCGAATCGTTCGTAATACATCTAAAATCTTTCATTAAATAACAGTATTATTACATAAGAACGAAAAGTACTTAAATAAGTAATAAGTAATATACTTCATTCGCTTCCCGTTTAATTCGATTTCTTTGGCAAAAGACAAATAACACATATTATTTCAGAACGAAAGCACTATCTACAAAGTAGTACGAGTATTTTCTCTACAGCGTCGGCTGTAATTAAAGACATAGCTGCATAATGCCTTTTCGGTCCACTTAATCCATTGTATTTAAAAGCTCCACGTTCCTTCCATTGATCTCCGGTCGCAGTATTCCATTTCGTCTCCGCCATCGTTTCGCGCGATCAAACCTACGTTATGCCACCCCTTCGTGTCGGTTCTTCCTTTTAATTTACGTTTAAATTCTTCACATTTCGCGGTTATCACTCGAGAACTAATTCGCGCCGGCTTAATGGCTCACGACAAAAGTACGTAATGAGACCAAGATGCTTTAAATCGAGGGAGAGAGATATATTGGGGGAAAGGAGTCGATTTTACGAATGTCCAAAATTCGTTGATTATATGAATTCGTATTTTGCTGTTCGCGGTATTCTCTCATTAGTTTGGAACGGTCATTAAAACATGTCGATTTAGTGGAGAATATCTGTCTTTTAATTTGAAATACAAATAACGGTTGTCGCTGAATAATAGCAAACAAAGAAAAATGTAGTCCTTTGTTGGATACAAATAATCTCACAAAACAAGAACGGTAAAATCTGAGAAATAAATATTACAATTAGTGTTAGGAATATTACTTTCTTTTATAACTCTTTCTAAAACTTAAATGAAAAATTCTGCATATTGTTGGTTAAATAACGTATGATCAAAAAGTCTTTGGATCGCGATAGCCATGAAACGTAAAGCTATCTATAAAATTATTTACTTCTGTGATTCATTACCTTGAAATACGCATAAGTCACAAATAAAATAGATTTTAGGTTATGGTATTTACTTACATTTTATGTATGTTATATTTAATAACATTTATAGGGATTGCAGAATGCATTTATAAATAAACGAAGTTTTAATAACTAATTAAAGAAAATAAGGCTCATTACAGTTAAGAAAAGAACTCCCACAATGAAACAATAACATTCAGGTAGGTACACTTTTACAATAAAAAATTATAATAGATGTTGAAAATGTCTTCCCTGTTATTGAATACACCGGTTAACACGTCGGTCCATGTTATTAAAAACTTTAATTAAAAGATCAGGTGTTACTGTGAGACAGTTTTCAACAATACGTTCTTGTAATTCATCTAAGGCGTGAACTGGAGTTTTAAAAATGTTATTCTTAAGCAATTGGAATAAGAAGTAGTTTAAAGGACTCAAATCACAAGACCTAGGTGGGTAACGTCCGTCTGATATTAACTTTTCATCATAGAATTGACTTAAATATTCTCGCGTTATCTTGCTGAAAGTATCCATTATGAACTTCATCATAGTGCAATTGATTGATAAAACTATCAAATATTTGATTTATATATCTTTCAGCGTTTATGGTATCTTGAAAAAATATTGGCCCTATTACCCGTCTACGGAACATTGCAACCCAAACACCAATCTTAGGACTATGTACAGGAGCCTCACTATGAAAATTAGGATTATTCTCGCTCCACATACGCATAACTTGTTTATTAACTTATCCAGATAGGTAAAAATAAGATTCGTCTGTAAAAAAATGTTAAATCAAGGATATCGTTATTCATATGGTCATTAAACCAGGTACAGTACGATACTCTCTTCTGATAATCTGGTGGCAGTAACTTCTGACACATCTGCAGTTTATAAGGAAACATGTTCAACTCATGCTTAACAATAGTTTGACACGTCCAATAACTTAAATTGATTTCTTGTTTCAATCTACGCAAGGATAAGGTAGGTTCTTCCTGCATGCGTTGCCTAACCAGATCAATAACATCATCATTTCTAGCCCGTCTTCTTCCAGATCGAACACTATCGCTGATATTACCAGTTCCTTGAAATTTGTCCACAGTTCGTTGAAGTTGCCGAAAAAAAACTCGTTCAATTATTGCGATGTTGGGAAATTTCTCACGGAACTAATTCAAACATAAACGAGGTGAATAAACCCAATTACCATTTTCACCTATATTTCCATTACTATAGTATGATTTGATAATAAAAATTTTATGTTCTAATTGAACATTTTGAATTATAACCAGCTGACTTGAAAGTTGTCAAGTAAATGTGAAAACTAATACGATATAAGAAATTGGAATAAGAAAACATTTAAGAAACTTGCCGCTACAATTGACTACTAAATGGCCATTAGTAATATCATTTCGAAATCAGAAGAGTTATTAAAAGATGTAGGTTACAAAGTTTTCTTCATGGTATTCGAAATCATAAGTGATTGGATGTGGATCAATAGTGTATCTATCTCAAGAAATTTATTAATCGAGACAAACGAGATAACAAAAATACTAATTGAAAGTTTGCGCAACTATTTATACCCATAAAATTTTGTAGATTTTAATGGCTGTATCGCTTATAATATATCTCGTTTTTTAGATTTTTTTGAGTAGTCGTAATAATGTTTCAATGTTCATGTTGCTTTTTCACAATCTAGTATTGAACCGACACTTTAGCTCACTATTTTTAAGTTATTTTGTATGTTTTGCTTGCGAAAGTAATAAAAATTTGTTCAGTTTACCAGGTTTTTATTTCTCATTTTGCAGAAAGGGCGCATGCCACTTTTTTATAAGCCCAAAAATTTTTTTTGAAGGACATTTGGTATAAAATAACGTGATCAAAATAACAGTTACAGATACATCGTAACACTATTAAGAGATTTATTGCAATAAAGCTAGTACGTTCAAAAAAAAAGGTTTTTTCTAGTTTTCTCAAATTTTGTTATTTTGACTTGCGCCCTTTCTGCATAATGCAATTCATATATATATATATATATATATATATATATATATATATATATATATATATATATATATATATATATATATAATTAATTTAAAAGAAATTATCGACCGTAATATATCGAATAAAATAAATTAAAAGCGGGCAAGCGGTATGTCAATTAAAAACTTATTTATTAATTGTCCCTATATTTCGCAATAACTTTGTTGCTTCTTCCGGAGATAAAAATGTAGAGCTCGAGAAAATAATAAAAGTGACGTACAGGGACCTCACTTTTATTATTTTCTGTGACGTCCCGTAAAAGTGACGTCCTTGTACGTCACTTTTATTATTTTTTGAACCCTTGTTGTTGACAGACTGCTTGCCCGCTTCTAATTTATTTTATTATATATATATATATATATATATATATATATATATATATATATATAGTAAACCTAATCAGTAGGCGATTAAAGGTCTGTAAATTACTTCAAAATATATGTATTTAAAAAACTCTACATGTTTCGGCTGTGTACGCCTTTATCAAGAGAATACATATATTTTGAAGTAATTTACAGACCTTTAATCGCCTACTGATTAGGTTTACCATATTATACCAAGGTCACGAAGTTATTATATATATATATATATATATATATATATATATATATATATAATTGAAAAGAAATGATCGACCGTGATATATTATCAAAAATTATTTAAATTCGGGTAAGCGGTCAATTAAAAAACTCCTTTATTAAATTACCCTATATTTCGCAACACTTTGTCGCTTCTTCTGGGGTAACTACAAGATTAATGAGAAAAATAACAAAAAAATAAATAAGAGTATAAAACAGTAATAAAATTGACGTACAAAATATAAAAATGATTAGATATAAAAAATAAAGTAACTATAGAAACAAGCCTTAAGAACTTTTAAAAAACATATATATGAAAAGTTAAAACATGAAAAATAAAAAATATAATGCAATATAAATTAAAACAGCATATGGACCAAATAACAAAACGATTTAAGATCTTCAACTAACAGTCAAACCCAGTATATTAAAATAAATTATACTAAGACCATTAGTATCAGATCTATAATTTATGTTATTTGTCTCCCTGTTGATGTGGACCATTTATAAAAAGGTTCTTTTTTTATGGTTATTTTCAACGTCTAAGATTTTAACGTCAACAAAATTGAAAGTATGGTCACGATCAAGTGCATGGTCCACCAATGCACAAGATCTCTTACCAATACGGACATCACTTTTATGTTGAGTAATGCGCTGTTTTAGTCACTGTGATCTCTGAGCTATATAAACGCCACAACAATCAGAACATGCTATCCTGTAGACAACGTGACTATTTAGAAAAAAAGGTGTTATGTCTTTTATCTTACTTTACCTTTTTAGAAATGGTCCACATCAACAGGGAGACAAATAACATAAATTATAGATCTGATACTAATGGTCTTAGTATAATTTATTTTAATATGCTGGGTTTGACTGTTAGTTGACGATCTTAAATCGTTTTGTTATTTGGTCCATATGCTGTTTTAATTTATATTGCATTATATTTTTTATTTTTCATGTTTTAACTTTTCATATATATGTTTTTTGAAAGTTCTTAAGGCTTGTTTCTATAGTTACTTTATTTTTTATATCTAATCATTTTTATATTTTGTACGTCAATTTTATTATTTTTTAACTCTACATTTTGTAAGTATTTTTATTACTGTTTTATACTCTTATTTATTTTTTTGTTATTTTTCTCATTAATCTTGTAGTTACCCCAGAAGAAGCGCCAAAGTGTTGCGAAATATAGGGTAATTTAATAAAGGAGTTTTTTAATTGACCGCTTACCCGAATTTAAATAATTTTTGATATATATATATATATATATATATATATATATATATATATATATAACAATTGATAAATTATTGGAGTTTTTCGGCTTTTATATGAAATATTTACAAATATCAAATTAGAATGTATGCAATTGCAGAGTAAGTGGAGATGTAAACATTGCTGTCTACAAATTACAAAGCAAATCATACGAAATTTTTTTATTTGAAAAATATGGTCTACGTTGGGACTCGAACCCAAGTCTACAGCTTGCCGGGCTGTCGCTTTTACCACTAAGCCACAATAGACCCAGGTTAAAGCTATTTAGAAACGCATTATAAAGTAACAGTGTTAATGAATCAGACGTCAGTTATTGAATGTAGATGTCAAGTTGAAAGCAGAAGTCAGTTTTGAAAGCTCATGTCAGTTTTGATAGCAGATGTCAGTTAGTGAAAGCAAATGTCAGTTAATGAAAGCAGATGTCTGATTTGAAAGCAGTTGTCAGTTATGAAAGCAAACGTCAGATTAGAAAGCGGATGCCTATTTTGAAAGTAGATGTGAGTTATTGAAAGCAGATGTCAGTATTTTGAGAGCAGATGTCAGATTTGAATGTTGGAAATGCTAATTATTACTCCAAAGCTATATGAGTGTTTAGATAATTTCTTAGTCGTTTATTAAATATAACAATTGATAAATTATTGGAGTTTTTCGGCTTTTATATGAAATATTAACAAATATCAAATTAGAATGTATGTAATTGCAGAGTAAGTGGGGATGTAAACATTGCTGTCTACAAATTACAAAGCAAATCATACGAAATTTTTTTATTTGAAAAATATGGTCTACATTGGGACTCGAGCCCAAGTCTACAGCTTGCCGGGCTGTCGCTTTTACCACTAAGCCACAATAGACCCATGTTCAAGCTATTTAGAAATGCATTATAAAGTAACAGTGTTAATGAATCAGACGTCAGTTATTGAATGTAGATGTCAAGTTGAAAGCAGAAGTCAGTTTTGAAAGCTCATGTCAGTTTTGATAGTAGATGTCAGTTAGTGAAAGCAATTGTCAGACACCTGCATTCAAATCAGACATCTGCTTTCATTAACTGACATTTGCTTTCACTAACTGACATCTGCTATCAAAACTGACATGAGCTTTCAAAACTGACTTCTGCTTTCAACTTGACATCTACATTCAATAACTGACGTCTGATTCATTAACACTGTTACTTTATAATGCATTTCTAAATAGTTTGAACCTGGGTCTATTGTGGCTTAGTGGTAAAAGCGACAGCCCGGCAAGCTGTAGACTTGGGTTCGATTCCCAACGTAGAACATATTTTTCAAATAAAAAAATTTCGTATGATTTGCTTTGTAGTTTGTAGACAGCAATGTTTACACCCCACTTACTCTGCAATTACATACATTCTAATTTGATATTTGTAAATATTTCATATAAAAGCCGAAAAGCTCCAATAATTTATCAATTGTTATATTTAATAAACGGCTAAGAAATTATCTAAACACTTATATATATATATATATATATATATATATATATATATATATATATGTATACATATAGATATTGAAAAAAAATTTGATGGGTATTAATATATAGGTGTTCATTTATAATTAGTGTTATAAATGTTCATAACATTACACGTCCATAAGCATAAGAAAGGAAACAAAAGATTTCGAAACAAATTAGGAAATAAACCAGTAATTCAAAACAACGAATAATAATACGTAGCAGTGTTGTAGTTAATTTAACCGGATTATAACGAATATTTTTTGTAGCTATCATAAATAAAACATTTTTGAGTTAACAAAATGCTGAGGTGTATATCAATATTTGAAGAATCTTATTATAGTTGCTGCTCATAATGCAGATAACACATTAGTTTAAGTAAACGGAAGATAAAAGGTACATAAATGAAGAGTGAAGGATTGTGGAACAAGTAAATTAAAGGCAGGTAATAGTATTGACCGGTCCATTTTATTATGAAGAAACTTATGATGACTGGTGACAATTTCTCTAAGGGAGGAGAATTGACCACTTTAAATCATAGGTAATTCACGAATTCTTGCTAAAGTTGCTCTTTTTGTGCTTGATAATATTAATTCCAAATCAAGCTGGTACGCTCCAATCGAGATCTCACCAATATATGGCAAAAGAAGTTAATACGCCCACATTAGGAAATTGCCCGGCGTTCCCGATAGTGAAATGGAACGCTACACACCCCAACAACGCACACCAATAGCGAAAATTCACGACAAGTGTAGTGAATATTACGCAGAGCCAGCATGGGGTGTCTTCGGTTGCAGTCAGGGTACAGCAATTCTGAAGCTAATCACCAAATTCGAACAACGCTGTAAAGTTACTGATGTTAATCGGCCAGTCCCCGTCGTAATGCCAGATAAGCCCTAAACATTGATGCTATGACTGAAACTGCTGCGGAAAATCCAGATTTGTCAATTCCAAAACATTTACAGCAACTCATTCTAACCTTCGCGCGTTCGTTAATAAGCAGATCTGTCACATCTAGGCCTTGAAAACCTTGAAGAATTGCCGAAGGCATAATTCATAATCTAATCCATAATGTGTGATAACGGGTGTTCATTAGAATAGTCAATCTAGTAGCATGTGATTTACTGAGAACATTTTAAAGTATATCGTAATTTAAAATTTACTACTTAACCTACGAAGTCGTATATTTTGACAGATTCATATATACAAATAAATAACAAATGTGATTGACATTATCAAATGTCATTTGGATTTACGTTTACGGAACAACAAACACATACTAATATATATGCGTCTTATTCTATCAAAATTTCAAAGTAACCTAGATTGACTTTTCAAATGAACACACGTTAGTGTGCTGTGGTTAGTGGACTGGCCATGTGATCCGTCCATGTTTTTCGAAATGAAAGTGATACGATTTCAGTCAATACAG
The DNA here is from genome assembly GCA_935421215.2 of Melolontha melolontha. Lineage (NCBI taxonomy): Eukaryota > Metazoa > Arthropoda > Insecta > Coleoptera > Scarabaeidae > Melolontha > Melolontha melolontha. The sequence continues at coordinate 23,067,997 of OW285240.1, read as the reverse complement.
AACCGTACTGTACGACGCCAAGTGATATTTTGTGACCTGTATTCAACGAAAGTTATGTGAATAATATATATATTCTTAAGGATGATGCTATAAGCTACACAAACCGTTAAAGCTTATTATGTGAGAAACTTCTCGGATGTGTTATTTCGCGAAACAAAGACATCAATTGACCCACCAGATCGTGCGATCTAACATCGCTAAACGTTTCTCTTTAGGGCTATGTGAAGGACAAAGTCTACGCTAATGACCCACAAATAATTCCAGTCCTGAAAGGCAATATTCGTACTGTTATTTGCGATATAGCACGCCAATTATGCGAAAAAGTAATGCATTCTTTCCTCAATAGAATCATTATGTGCAACTGATGCCGAGTCGTTCATTTACATTATAACGTGTTACATACGTGGCCGGAGAGTTTGTATTTTAAACTGAAATAAAATCACCGAACATTCTTTAATAATAAAGAAGTTTTATTTGTAATTCCAAATGACACCTCTTAATGTAAAACCCTTTATTATCCATCTATGTATATAAATATAACGTATATGCACGGTTCGTTTTCCGTTGACATTTTTCATTTCGTTTTTTTTCAATTCCCCCGCTTTTTAAATTATTCCGAGTCAAGTTTAATATTTTCATTCCGTAAAGTCACTTTTATTCCCACGCATCTCATATTTCACGTTTTCGGCGACGCACATTTTTCAGAATCTGACGACTTACAGCATATCAATTTCGAGTATATTTCCTCTATTATAAATTTCTTTATTCCCGTTAGATATATTCACCGTATTTAATAGAGAATAGTCAAGGTCTTAGTTGCTTAGTTAATTTCTTTCGTTTATTATAGCTAAAACATTAATACTTTTTCCAGTATCTATCATTTCATTAATAATATTTTTCCTTTAGAGTAACTAAATTTAAAGATTTGACGTATTGCAAATTTATGTACCTACAACCATAACCCGTCCCTTTGTAAAAATTGCTTTACTTCCTCTGTTATTGCTGATTATTTGTGAAAAGGCAGATACCACTTATAATTAGATCAGAGTTTTTTATCTTGTACAGCAAATGCGTAGCATTAATCTATTAAAAATCTTTTTAGGGTAGAGATAGACCTAGGTTTGATAACGGTAAAGTTGTAAAAAAATACTTTCAAAAACAATTTTTTAAAGCGTTAATTATTTATTTATAAAAACAATGTTACAATATTCTTAACTTAAAGTCTAGCTGAAAACTTAATCGGAAGGATCATACGGATGGTCTTACATGCTCGACACAAGCGAGGAGATTTCAAATTTAGATATTTTTCCAATGAATCTAAGTAGTTAAAAATGTACCGCGATTTAGACTAAAAGACGCTTTAGAACTAAATTGCAAAATAATTAATACAGAGAATAAACTTGATCTATCAGAAGGAAGAAAGTTAAATTATTCTCTTAATCGGGCCACAATGCTTTAGAAGTAGATAGAACATGGAGAAATAAAAAGCGAATTATCTAAAAAAAAAGAAAAGTGTTAGAGAGCTACAGTGAATAAACATGAAGATGTCCTAAGAAGAAGATGTAAGAATACTAAAAACATATACATACTATCAGTATTGCTCTTGTCTCTAAATATATATTGCTACAACCAGTACGTCGCGCTTAAAAAAAAGAAAGAAAAATTATATGTACCCCGGAGCAGACCCGGTCTCGGGCGACTGAAAGCGCCCCCTGCCCGTTCCTGCCAACGTCCAACGGCCCACCCGGTTTCTGTGGCAGCCTCAGCTCAGGGGTGGGGAGACGCAGAGGTAAGTAAAACAACCTAAAACGATGGTCAAGGGCGCCACCGCATTTATGCCGCTGGACGTCGCAAACTCGGAAACAATGATAATAAAATAAAAAAAAGGCAAGTAGCGTTGGGTAGAAGGCCGGTTCCGCTACCGAGATTCGCTCCACTCTCGAGGATCGAGAAACGAGAAAGAAAACTGCGCTGATGCCAACCAAACAAACCCTATTTATTATCACACTCGATATATGAAATGAAAAATTTTACAAATCTTGAAATGGTGAACTTATATGATTAAGTAAAAAAAAATTAATTAGGAACAATGTGTAATGTAATTAAAATAAATAGATATATTGAATTTACTACAATGCGGCTGATGGCCTTAGTTCGCCCTAAAAAAAACCAATACATATTCCTTTCTTTTTTTGTTGGTTCATAATGTATTTTACAATTTCACCAATTCATTGACTTAAATAAATCTTAATCAAGGAAGTTTTAATTTAAGTAAGTTGGAAGAAACATGTAATGCATAAAACTAAAGTAATCAAATAATATACATGAATAAAAGCAAGTTAATATTGAAAATTTACATTTGTTCGTGAAGCGAATGAAAGAAAGTATTAAGAAAAGACCAAAGAAAAAACCGGTCAGGCGACACAGGCTATTTTGTTTGAAAACACCTGGGAATTATTAAAACTGTCTACAAGTTAATTGCCATAATTATAAAAATAAGAAATTGAGAATGACGAAAAAAAAACGAGAGCTTATCTGTCGGGTTGGACGGCTACGGTGTCCCTTCTCCCTTCAAGGAAAGCGTCACGTGCGGGAAAAATCAGGTGTTTTTTTTTCCTCGCCCGTCGGTTACACCATCTAAATAAAGGAATAAAACAGCGAAATATGCGAAAGAAAAAAAGGAAACCCAGATACATACCGAAGAAAGCGTTGATGGCGATGTAAATTGATTAGGTGCTGTTTAACGTGCTATTATGTTTTTTTCTTATCTCATCACAAAAAAAAACTCAAATGGAGATATCGCATTAGCGATTAATTTGGATATTAATATCAACCAAATCCCTCACGGGGCCGTAATTATACCAAATTACATTAAGGCTACATTGATAAATATCGGTGATGAGGGAGAACGTAACCACGTTTTAAGATCGGCAAATAACGACGGAGTGTAGAGAACGAGTTTCGTACTTTGCCTTTGAAAAAAGCAAGTACTGAGGTACGAGAAAAAAAGAAAAAAAACTTGAAAGAAATGAAATATATTGACAAATAACGAATAACGATACCTATACAGGTAGGTTCGTTGGAAATGGAGCAAAATATAGTAAAGATATCATTAATTTTATTACAAAATAACCTGATGAAGCGTTGCGCGTTACGGAGACGTAACAATATATATATTAAATCAACTATTTTGATTAACTCGTTTTAATTAACGAAGGGATATTACGATAATTTTATGAAAGACATACATACCTGTCCAAGCAATATAAATATGGAATAAATATGGACATTGTTGCTGCATTGTGCCTTAATTATTTGTGATACTGATTTATGCGACTGACATGGTAAGATTTCAATATTTAATTACAAACAAAGTCGGATTGAATTTGTAAGCGAAAAATGAATTGTAATACTGGACTCGCGCCATCAATAGTTTAAAAGATAAAAAAATAAAAATAATATTTTTAAGCATGTTACTTTACTAACTGTGTGTGTTAATCAAAATGCTACTTATTTTAACAGTGATCTTGCTTTTGTTTATCTGTGCATAAATAACTTCTTAAATTAAGATCCTTTAAGTGTGCAATAAATATTAAAAACACCAATTTTTAATACGACAAAGGCAGCTTGTTTGTGTAAGTGTTTGAACGAATTCAAATGCAATCTGAAACGTTCTCTTTACTAATGTATGAAGGTATATGCGATAAGTAAACAAAATGGTAAAATTAACAATGAACCATTTAAATGAAATTCAACACCCGTTAACTTTAACAGGCACAAATTAAAGTAACACCTTTAATTTCAATATGAATAATTGCATAAAGTATTTCTATTTATTAATATTATAGGAAAACATTTCTATTGTTAGAAAGCTCATTCTAGATTACTGAAACGACAAAAGCTGAATTCAATTAAATATGTTGATGTATTATGTACAATTTGTGTAATTATATATCTTCACTATCCCTCCAAAATAGGCTATTAATTCCTATTGTATATTATTGTTAAGTCTACATAGATTTAGATTATTTTTAACTCAAATATCATATTGATTATCTCCGTTTCAATAAATTCTGGTTTATTTTGCATTCTAGCTATATTATGCAGAATAGCTGTAGGTAATATTGTTTCTTGTGCTAGTGGTATTTTACACCGCAATCCCGCTTTTAAAATTGGAAACCTTTGCTTCCCAAAATTTTTTCAATAATTGTCCATGTTCGAATTTGACTTTCATTATATTGATGTTAGCTATATATATTAGCTATATAGTTTTAATTTACAAATATTAAACAAATGTGATAATATAATATTAGAAAAACAAGCCATGTAATAGTTATACCGCATGTGTCAAATATCATTAGGCATAGGGAATACGTATGAGTACATACGATGTATATGTACATGGAAAAGCCGATCCAATGCTGGCGAAGACCGCGACGGCCGGCAACGATTGTCTCCGATTGTTTCAAAGACAAGTTAGCAGTAATCATTTTACCATCGACATAGGTACTTGTAATGCGTTCTAAAATAACATTTACGAATTGCAAGGGATTTGCTTTTCTTATTTCTTTCGGTAGATGCAGGAAATTTTTAAGCTGCTGTGCGTCGCATAAACAAAAGCGTAATTCTAATAAGATTAAAGAATAATCCTAATAAAATAAATAAAAAAGGATTCTAAAAATTATAATAAATTATACAAGAGGTTCAAAAATTCCTCCTTGCACAGCAAGACATTGTCCTAGGCGGTCGTAGAAATTAGCTCTTACATTTGCAACATGTCGGCAGTTAATGAATTCGCAGCCTCAGTTATTTTTTCTCTCAAGGCAACTAGATTTTCTGCGCTACCAGCTTCATGAGTATAAACAATATTTTTTAGATATCCAAACAAAAGGAAATCATTTGGAGATAGATCAGGAGATCGCGGGAGCCATTTAATGTTCCCTGTTCCAGTAATAAGACGGTCAGGAAAAGTATTTCCTAGAAATTCCTTCACCCTCACTGCATTATGTGCTGGGCAGCCATCATGTTGAAACCAAACGATTTCCTGATTTATTTCAATGTTTTGAATGGCGGGAAGTATTTGATTTTTCAGTAATTCGGGATACTTGTCGGCATTTAATATACCATCAATAAAATGGGGGCCTATAGAATGGTCACCTAAGATACCTGCCCAAACGTTTAGTTTTTGAGGATACTGAGTGCGATTTGCAAAATGCCGGTGTTGCTTTTCCGAAGCCCAATATCGAAGAACAGAGGGATTGTGCTTTCCGTGTAATGGAAAAGTTGATTCATCGGTGAAGAGAATATTTTTAACGAAATTTTCATCTCGATGTATCTTTTCCATAACGTCTTGACAAAACTACATTCTCCGGAAATTGTCCTCGGGAAATATTTCTTGAGTTTTCGAATATTTGAAACATTTTAAACCATTACGTTTCCAAATACGCGAAATAGTTGTGTTACTGGTACCCAATTCCTCGGCAGCACTTCTAGTAGATCTGGTGTTATCAATTTCCACAATACTACAAATTAATACATCCCGCCGTTCTCTTTCCTCAATTTTTTGTGGTGATACCTCTCTTGGTTTGCATTTCGTACAGTTATTGAGACAGAAACAAGTTTCAAATTTATTTATAATATTATAAATTGTTTGTCTGCAAGGTACAGAACGGTCTGCAAAAGTCAGCGCAAACAAATTCATGCACTCCATTGCAGACTTGCCAGCATAAAACCATTTTACTAACTGAAGCTTTTGAGTGGGTGTATAAAGAGCCATTATACATTAATTTTATTGAACGCTTTCAAATTGTAACGGCCGCAGCTAGACTGAATGCAAAATTCCCAGTCAATCGGTATCGGAGACAATCGTCAGTCGTCGCGGTCTTCGCTGGCATTGGACTGGCTTTCTCATGTAAATATACATTGTATGTACTCATACGTTGATTCTCTATGCCTAATGATATTTAACACATACGGTATATTTTTATTATTAAAGTTAATTAACATTAAGTTTTCGTTTTAATTAAAGTTTTGAAATTTTTATACGAATTTTGCGCTCTTCTTCCTTGCGATCAGAATCTCTTTAAGCTTCTTGAAATAGGAACTCTGCTTTTTTAACCTCGTGTTCTTTAATTCGGCTTTCAGTTTTAGCCAAGTTAATTTGTAACTCTACCAATTCTGTTTTTTTTCCGCCAATGTAGTAATTTTTTCAGTCGTTCCAATTTTTTTAACAGAAAGCGCATTAGACATTTTTTCCTTTAAATTCCATGATTTGGGATGGCCTGTGATATGACTGTTTGAGGGAGTCGAAGTAAGAGAATCTTTATTTGCCAAATGCCCTGTAAAATGAGTAGTTATTTGGCTGGGGCATCAATAGCTTCCATTATAGTTGCATCATTTAATTAATCTACTATTATGGAAAACAGTTGTTCTTCAGGATCGCTGAAGTTCCTCCACCAATTATATATAATTCATTTCTTTTGATCGCGTCTCTTTTTTTTTTTGGTTAAAATTCTTTTAATATTCTCAAATTTTAATCGAAGTACTTTGGAACATCTACGAGTTATGCCTAAAAATTATATCAAACATAATACCAAAGCTTTCATACTCTATATTATTCCATACCAACTTGAATTTGCATTAAATTTGTTCGTAATAACTTCCCATGCTTCTTCTTTTTCCTTCCAACTTATTGCATTACATTTTTCGTTTTCAATAATATCTTTTATTTCTATCGCAAGCGAAACTCTAACTGCACTATTTCCGCTTTACTAAAATTAAAATTCCTTTGTAAAATTCCTAATTTGTTTATTATAACCACTATTGAAACGAAGGGATAAGATACTAGTAGATAGTAGCTGGTTTAAAACTGTAGCGGTTATACACAACCTCATGACTGCCGGATGCTATTATATCGTCGTCCATTTTCAAAACATGCAACGTGTTTCTCTATGTTTTTCTAAGAACATTGCCAACACAAATATATTTGACGTTTCTCCTGGTTTACAAACCGGCGATTAAAATTCATTGGAAAGACCCATTTTCTTTAATTGTTAGATTTTTAATTTAATTTAACCAACGGTTAGTTAATTACAACGTTGACGAGAGGTGGAAAGACCAGGTCTAAGTTTATTAATATACAGAGTGTTTCACATTTCATGGGGACACCTAAATAACTTTTTTATTTTGAAAGCAATCAATATAAAATTTTTATCAGTTGTGTAGGCCCCGACAACGCACCTTTTTGTATGAATAGAGTTTTTATAAAGTCAATATCTAGCCAACTATAATTAAAATAAAAAGTAGTGTTTCAAGTAAAGTCATGCTAGCGATTAAGATAGAGTAAAAAAGTATTAGGAAAAGTTTTTACAAATCACTCAAGAACCCTTAATACCAAATTTCGCGGAAAAATTTTCATTTTTAAATTCTTCTACATTTTTATGCTATCAGTAGATAATAGTTTGTTATTGCAATAATAAGAGTGCCATTAAGCCAGAAAATAATTTGTCAGTTCAAATGTCAAACGTCAGTTCACTAAACAGTTTATTTCAGTTGAAACTATTGAACTTTGCTGAGCAATGACCGATAGACATTCAAGTATTGCTCAAATAGTAGAAATTATTCGAATTGTTGGTGATAATGTACGTTCTACCCGAGAGGCTGCAAGAGAGTTTAAAGCGAGACATCATGAACGTCCACCCATCCGTCATCGAACTGTTGCATACTTGAATAACATTTTCAACACTACTGGAGATGTTGCTAAACCACGTCAACATGAATTGAACAATCGAGAACACCATTTCGATGCAATAATATTAGCAGCGTATCGTAATAATTCTCACGCAAATTTACGAGATATGGCTAGACATTTAAATATCTCTTACTCCAAAATTTGGAGATGTCTCCGTCGTCACAAATTGAAACCGCATAAGCCAAAATATTTACACGCCCTTGAAGAAGGAGATCTAAATAGAAGAATGGAGTATTATCTACGGGCTCAAGGCAATTTTCTAAATGACAGAGAATTTAAAAAAAAAATAATGTTTAGTGATGAAGCTACCTTCACTACAAATGTTATTGTTTCATCCCAGAATAGTAGATACTATAGGCAACAGAAAACCCAAAATGGGTTATCAATTGTAAAAGGCAATATTCGCAGAAAGTTAATGTGTGGTGCGGAATTTTAAATACACAAATCATTGGCCCATTTTTCTTTTTTGATACGCTAAATGCAGAAAGGTTTTTTAAATTTTTTAAATACTGAATTAATTGATGTGCTTGATGATTTACCATTGGATATGAGGCGAGATTTACACTTCCAGCTAGATGGATCCCCAGTTCATAACGCAAGAATAGTGCAAGCATGGTTAGACGAAAACTTTCCATTAAGATGGATAGGCCGTAATAGCCCTTTAATAGAGTGGCCTCCGAGATCACCTGACATTACACCACTCGACTTTTTTCTTTGGGGGACTATTAAAAATGCTGTGTATGCATCTAGACCTCAAAACATACAGGAACTGTGTCAGAAAATCCGGCAAGCCTGTCGAGAAATTTCTCCAGAAGTATTACGACGGGTTGTACTGAACCACAAAAGGCGATTGGAAAAATGTATCCGTCTTCAAGGTGATTTAGAGGAAAAAGATCCTATTTAAAATATTGTTAGTTAAATTGTTGCTTTTGTTTTGTTTGTTCTTTAATGTTGAATAAAATTTTGGAATTGTTTTCTTGTTTCATGGCACTCTTATTATTGCAATAACAAACTATTATCTACTGATAGCATAAAAATGTAGAAGAATTTAAAAATGAAAATTTTTCTGCGAAATTAGGTATTAAGGGTTCTTGAGTGATTTTTAAAAAAATTTCCTAATAATTTTTTGCTCTAACTTAATCGCTAGCATGACTTTACTTGAAACATTACTTTTTATTTTAATTATAGTTGGCTAGATATTTACTTTATAAAAACTCTATTCATACAAAAAGGTGCGTTGTCGGGGTCTACACAACTGATAAAAATTTTATATTGATAGCTTTCAAAATAAAAAAGTTATTTAGGTGTCCCCATGAAAAGTGAAACACACTGTATATTTAATGTCTTATAAATATGAATGACTAGGTCTTTTACTGTTCATTTATGTACTCATATGAACGCATATTGAGCCAAAAAGATATATTACCAGTTATCTTAAAAATTTGAATATTTATGTGAAAAAGTCATGGAAAAATTCATACATTCCTGGCAGCGCTTCCATGAAGGACATTTGAATAGTAATGTATTCCATCAATAATGGTATTAACGTTCTCTTACATTAAACTAAACATTATCTTAAATTTCTCACGATATCTTGCGTCGCTTTTAATGAAAAATCCATTATTTTGCAATTATTATTTTTTATACGTATAATAGCCATTACGAAATTTCTTGTCTAAACGCAAATAAAAGCAAATAATAATATTATACACTCTTCAAATATAGATATCTTAATAAATTAGCTTGTTTATTGTTATTCAATTTTTATTTCACTTTGCCTTTAAGATTTGATAAATATTTATTTGTAACTAACATTAAGTTTTACAGTTACGGATATGTATTTTGCATATCTGTTTCATTATATAACAACTGCGTAATACGTGCAACGTATTGATAAATATCCCTATTCAGTTTTATGTTGATAATTTATGAAAATTCATAATAAAAATATGAATCTAATAACGAAAAAATTGGTTGCATGTATTTAATATCTTTGATAAAATCTTCTCTATTTTGACAAACCAAAATAAAAAATGGGTTGCTGCAGTTAGAAGGATTATCATACGTACGGCTAAATCCAATTTATAAACCCTTTTCTTGTAGCATGCAAATACGAATTAGTTTCTTCGATATAATCTCAGTAATAGGATAATAGTATTCAATATAATATAATAGTGCAATCTTCCATTGTCACAATTTGTAATTAACATTAATTGTAATTGTAATTAATTGTAATTAACATAAAAATATAGAAATTAACATAAATTTAATTGTATAATTAAGAAACTTTAGCTTTAGTCTCTTGCCAAAATAAATCCTCTTACGTAAAATTACAGTTAGTTCAAACTGGTAAGTGGAACATTCCTTGCTTGTAATGCGTTGTTTTAATAACATTTGTCAACAAAAGTTTTGCAATGTCTCGTTAATTGAAACGTAAATTATAAATAAATCCAACTGCATTTTAAGTGCGGAGATGGTCTTTGAACACATTTTACTGTCTGTGGAGAACGAATTGCTTAAAAGCAAGATAAGAAGAGAATCAACTGTTTATTCTGTTAATTGTACGCTGAAAACTACTTAGAAATTTCATTTAGAGATATATCTCTTGGATTATTATAAAACATGAAACGTTAAATGAAAAGGAACCGCTGGGAAATAAATAACATTTTAATTAATAATTAAATAATAAAATTAAATGAGAAATATCAGTTTATACAAGAATATTTGCAAAGTGTATACCGGGTGTTCTTGAAATAAAAGGACAACTTATGAAAAATGGGAAGATGTAGTTATATAGAATATAAGTCCAAAATATCTTCCCAAAATTTCCTCTCATAAGCGAGAAAAAAATTACAAAGATATTTAAAAAAATTTTGTCACGCCATTGTGCGATCGACTATATTATAGAAGGCGATATCTTAAAGTTTGCCGACAATAACAAAAAGAATATCTGCAGTGGTGCATCTCGTTCAGCTGTTTGTTACGTATTGTTGCAGGGAAAAATCAATATTGCCATGGATTTTTCCCCGCAACATTTAGTGATCATTTTTGAAAAATAATATTTTTGTAGTGTACTATTTTCTATAACAGTGTATGATTTTATTGTATGAACTCTAATTGTATTTTGATTTATTTTTGAATTCTTAGGTTTTGATTAGCGCAGTTCCTGGAAGCCGTTCGGACTTGCTGGGTAAAAATATATTTGATAAATGTATTTTTTTTTTTGTTTGGATGCGTGCTGCATGTATCAGTTTTGTCAGACACGTCTTGGTATTCAAATAAGAGAGTTGTATATTTTTGGAGATAAAACTTTTTTATCTCTTAATTCATTTAATTACGGTTTTTGTTTTTAATTTATTGTGGTTGTGTTTACTGAGTTTAATTACCGTATTTTTACGAGTTTGTATACTTGTAATTTTTGATTTATTTAATCTCTTATTTGCACGTGCTCTCAAGGTTATATAAAATAGAAACCTACGTAAGTTTTATTTTACCTTCATAATATTATTTCTTTACTGTATGCATTGATTGTAATATTAATTGTATGAATTTCTATATATTAGTTAATAATAGATGACAAAGATAAATTTTCGTGTCAAGTAAATTTTTTTTGTTGCGATAAATTTCTAGAACGATTTGTATTTTCAAGGTTGGTTTTTATATACTTGTGGTATCTGCGCAGGTTTAATATATCAGTTTGACAGTCTAATCTGTTTACATTTTTGAGTTTATTTAGGGGTGATTGAAAAAGATATCTTTGGAATTTATTTAGTTTTAATTTTGTTTCGCGAGTCATAAGAGGATGTTTAAATTTGCTTAGCTGTCACCCCCAGCAAATTAAGGTTACCTCTATGTGTTATTGTAAAACACAGTTCTTTAAATTTCTTAAAGAATAAAATTTTTTTAATTTTTTTTAAAATAAAATAGTTGGATATTGCGATTTTTCTTATTATTAACACTATGTGTGAACTATTCATTCTGGCGCCGATATTAACTTTTGTAGAAGAGAAGTACCATGTTTTTCCATTGGAAACCCTGAGAGGAAAGCTGTTTCATAAAAGAAAAGTAACCGATAGAGCATTAAAGTTGGACAGTATTGTGGTGAATAGTGGTTCTGTCAACTGCGAACTCACTATTCATAGCAGTATGTAAACATTCGCTGTAGCGTATGTGTGTGTGAGATATTTATTATTTATATACATTCTGACTATTTTTAATTCATAGGCGTCACGTAATTTTCAAGGTGTTTTTAATTTGGAGTTTACCTCGTAATTGACACAGTATTTTAGATTTCTGTTTTGTATAATTACATCTTTCCTTTTTCATACGTTGTCTCTTTGTTTCGGAGATATATATCATTTACACGCTAGAGTAAAAATACTGAATATATCTTAGATAATACTTACACGGAAAGCTGAATTAACCTTGATAATACAGAGTGCGATGGAACAGATTAGATTACTTAAAATTGTAAAATAAATATTTTATTGTTAGATTTAAATAACAATAAGGACATAATTAGGAAGTCCATGGAAAAGCATTTTATGTGCGTACAGGGTTTCAAAATAACATCTTTAAGTTAATTATTCTACAATTTAATATCGTGAAATTAATTCTGCCTTGCCCTGGCTTGTACAATCTCGAAATAATGTATAGAAATTTTTGAATTTCGAGTTTGGCGAAAACAAGGCAGAAAGCGGTATTTTTCGTATCAATCTTGAACATTTCTGTAAAAATTTATTTTTAATCACACTCATTAATTTAATGAAAATAAATCTTATCATGATACGCAAGAATATATAGTCAAGACTTATAATTAGAGTGGACCAATTCGGAGCGAAAGCAGAGGCGTGACTAACGAATTGGTTCCCGCATGCGAAACATTATTAATATCTAGAGATATACCATCACGAACGGTGCTGTTATTACATTATTAAGTAATATAATAAGTTATTATATTACTTAATACTACATATTTGTATTATATTTTGTTTATTTTAGTTCCAATTTACAGTCGTGTATTGTGTATTGTGCATTCTATAGAACAGGAAAGTGTTTTATATTTATATGAATATGAATATCACCTATATTTCTCTCAACACTGCTTTATAGAAATTATGTGTCAACAAATTTTTGCTGTTCCCTAGTTTTGATTTATTATAATTCCTACCTATATCCGTCGTTTAAAGTTTAATATAAGCACCTATATTATATAAGTGCTTATATTAACATTTAATGTTAATCTTTTTTTTTTTTAATATAAAAATCGAGTGCGAACCACATGTTACACTGAAATTGTACATTATTTTGTCAATTTAGGTAAACTTTCGTAAATCTATTAAAGAGAATTCTTTCGAAAAACTATACTTTTTTTCTAAGTACTGTTAAGATTGGATATTTCCTATAAATTGTATAAATTCCTAATTTATCTTTCGAACTTAGTGGCTTTTTGCGTTTTGTTAAAGTAATTTAAATTATAACTTCTATCCCTTACATTATTGTAACGTAGCTTGTTTAAAGTTCGTTTGTTATATTCATACTTATCCCTTCACAGGATAATTATATTTCTTAAGCTATATTAATTTACTAGATTCAACCCTCAGATTTTTGTGAATATACATTCTGGTACTAGTCTCTATACCGGGCTGAGTTCTGATTATTTTGTTTATCTTATGTCCTAGGGTAAGATTTAGATATTTATCGACATAGATTTATTTAACATCGAAGTAATTATAAATCACTTTCAACTGCTTAATTTGTGACATTCCAGTTAATGTAATAATTATTTTATATAATCTAGTATGTTATTTAGAGTAAATTACTGAGAGTACAGCGTGGTCTCTGTTAAGTTCGTCAAAGCTTTGAAGTACTACTGACGCCTGTAAATTAATTAAGTACTTGTTAACATCATTCACTTTCCGAGACATATTTGAGTATTTCTTATTGGATCAAGCAATACTGTAGAGTTTTAATTTTAGTTCGCCTAAGACTTTAACTTACTTTATTTGTATATTCTTTCATAATACATTGTTTCGAACAATAAATTCATGTTTCCTGTTATTTAGTGTTTGAGTTTGTAAGCCCAGAACCCGAACGAGCAAAAGAGTTTTAGAATTTTTAATCAGGTAGCCGAACACCCCAATATAGTGTTCTAGTGCCCATCAGGCTCGAGGGTGTTCTGCGTTAACCATAGAACTTGCCAGTCCGAACGCAGTGGTGCCCAATTTAGATCTTGCGTTGTGATGGCCCACGACGCTCCCGCTTTCTTAAACTGAGCTGGTCGGCAAGTTTTTCTAGGGGCCTTTGTAGATCTGAGGTATATTTACCCGACCTGTTTGGAGGGGTAATAATTTATCATTTGAAACTGTACTGCATGCAGTATTTGTTACATTGATTTCATCAAATATTTTTGATTTAATACTTAAGCTCTCTACACTTCCATTTGCGAGTAAAATGCGATGTACCATATCATAATAAAGCATTTACTTTAAAACTGAGGAGATTTGTCCTGAGGTTTTGATCATTTAATCAAGAAACTAGAAATGGAATCTCATAATGTTAAATTTATTTATAATTTGGTTTATTTTAAGATTGATAGTTCACAATTGTTGCTTCAATTGTATTTTCTATTTCGGCACATTGGTTCTAGACAAAATGACATATTTTATAATATGCTACTAAGCTACGACTAATATAACTTTTAGCTTCCCCATTTCAGGGATGATTATTTAATGTTATAACAGAAATTTTGAATGTAGTAAAAATTTATTTATAATAAATTAATGGATTCATTTTTGTTATTTTAATTATATTGTAAAGTTTGTCTTTTCGGGTTCTTAAATAAAACTAACAATAACTTTAGACACACACTATATTAATAATAAAATGAATAACAATATAAAACTAACTATTAACAACGATAAGCACATTTATGTATTCATATTTATGTAATTATATTTATGTTTACTCCGCGCGACTCAAGTATTGAATGTCGCCATCCCTTCTTCGACGGCTTTTATATCGTGGGAATACTCTTCTAGAGCGTTCTCGTATGCCTCGAGAAAACACCAGAGGTATGACGCGTGACACGTTATTGGATGAGTCATCACATTGCCCCCTTCTTAAGAATGAAGTTTCGTCCCGAAACATGTCATGCTTTGGTTCCCTCAACCGATGGCGAAATCGACAGGTAGGGCCTTTGTTACATTGCGACGTCATACGAAATAACAGTCCACGGTCTTATCTTGCCTGGATGGACAGGAATATTCAAGCCGGTAACTGCATACCAGAATTTCCATACCAGTAAGTCGGAAGATTACTTCCAACATGCACCTTACAATTTTCCAGCCCAGGCGGTCCAATCCGCAACCCAATTTTGGAACTGCTAATTTCAAAATGTCTTGTTGTAACATTTGTTTACGTAAGTGGACCAGGGCCTCCCATATGGCACGATAGGTTGGCTTTTGGTTTGACAGTTCTTTCGTGACCAAATAAAATATTGGCTGTCCTTCATTTATTATTTAGAGACTTTTCCCAATTGCTGGTCCCTGCTACCTTAATTTTTCGATTCTGCCAAATCTCTCTTTAAATTCCCTGGAAATTCCTTTGGCCATTCGCAGATCTCGGGCTACGCAATGAGCAAGCGCGTAGTCTGGCGGAACCGTAAACAAATCTTGCTGTTTCTCGATGTTTCCCAAATCGAGCTTTTCTCGAACCAAAATACTCTCCCATAAAGTCTTCTTTTATTTCGATGGGCCGTGGTATAACTTCTTCGTTGACATGCTTGGGATCAGAATGACTCATGGTAACGGGTAATTTCATCTGAGTCATTATTGCATCTAAAAGTCTAGAATGTTCCCCAATTTTCTTCTCGACAGCTATGAAAACCTCTTCCTTTAACGCTTCTGAGTTTTCCACTAGTCGCTGTTCTAGAACTTTCTCCAAAGCTCTCGAATTTTCAGAATTCTTCTTTTCCATCATTTCCAAAGTTTGCTCCATTTGTTCCACACTTTTCTCGAAAGTTCTAGAATTTTCCAGTAATTTCTTTTCTAGATTTTTCTCAAGAATTCTAGAAGTGTCTAGGTTTCTTTCTTCCATCTGTGCTTGTGAATCTATTAGACGCTGTTCCAAAGTTTGCAAATTGTCTATTAGTCGTTGTTTCAAACTTTTCACACTGTCCAGATCCTTCTGCTCCATTTGTTCTAGAGTTTTTACTAAATTTCCAGAAGTTTCCAGGCTTTTCTGCTCCATTTTGGTTTGTGAATCTATTAGACGCTGTTCCAAGGTTTGCGAATTGTCTATTAAGAAAGACATAATTCTCTGGATCCTCGCCTTCTTGGATCAACACATTGCGAAGCCGTTGCTGGAGAATTGACTTTTTTCCAGTTGTATCCTCATTCCTCTCTTCTAATTCTCGTTTTAAATCGGAAACTTTTAATTCCGTCAGTTTCATTCTGTTGGCCATGACGATATTTAAAATAACGTCTTTCCGCACTGTATATTTATTTAATCGAATACTTAATTAACACTTAATTGTTTACTTAGTTTATTATTTATAAAATCACACACCGGACACCATTGTAAAGTTTGTCTTTTCGGGTTCTTAAATAAAACTAACAATAACTTTAGACACACACTATATTAATAATAAAACGAATAACAATATAAAACTAACTATTAACAACAATAAGCACGCTTATGTATTTATATTTATGTAACTATATTTATGGTTACTCCGCGCGACTCAGGTATTGAATGTCGCCATCCCTTCTTCGACGGCTTTTATATCGTGGGGAATACTCTTCTAGAGCGTTCTCGTATGCCTCGAGAAAACACCAGAGGTATGACGCGTGACGCGTTATTGGATGAGTCATCACAATATCTTATTTTTTTTTAATTTGTACCGGTTTTCTCATTTTCCTTAATCTGCAGTTGATAGGAATACTGTTCTGTAGATTTGTATTTTGAATTTATTCGTAATTTTTGTTCTTAATTTGTTTTTAATCTAATGAATAACAAAGATAATTATTATTACGGCGCCAAGTTCTCTCAAGCTTTCTTAGCAGGTAGCTGGGAAATATTTTACCCAAACCACATATCTGTGGGTATGAGCTCGGTGGTACGCGACTGCTGTTGCTTGTATTTTACAAATATATATATAAGATGTGAAAATCTTCTACGAAGACGTCGCAACGTTGAAATCTCAATAACTTTACTAAGGTGCATAAAATTAATATCGAATGTGTCTGAGATCTCTTGAAATTGCCACACATGGCGAAAATGGGAGATGGGTAAACTATGTTCATTTTATCCGCGGGAACGACAAAATGAAAAAGCGCAAGACACAAGAAAAGACAACTGCCAAACCAAATCATTGTTGCGCACTAGATTATATAAAAATTTAACACTGTTCAGTTTATATCTTGTCTCCATGGATGTCATTCCATACATACGCAAAAATGTATCGTTGTTGTAGCCTCTTGTAGGATATGAGTGCCCTCAGTTTTAAAATAAAAATACTTCAGAAATCGACGTTGAATTTTCTCCAGACTTATTTTGTAGATTTCATAGAATGAATACCAAATTAAAATTGCATAACCAAATCTCGATTTGATATATGAGTAATATAAAGTTTTTAGTGTAGTAATGTTGGTGAAGGATTTTTAATTACGGATAATGAAACCGAACACCTTAGTAGCCGACGTCGCAACTTCGCTCGACAAAAGTGAATTTGCTATCAAAGTGTACAAAGTGAAGGATTTTTAATTACGGATAATGAAACCGAACACCTTAGTAGCCGATGTCGCAACTTGGCTCGACAAAAGTGAATTTGCTATCAAAGTGTACACCTAGATCTTTAACTAAATGACAACGTTATACCATAAGTTTAGATGTATGTGATCAGGTGGCCAGTAGAGCACGATTACTCATGCTTATGCTGCCGCGACACTGTATGGCGATTGCCATTGATAGTGTCGTTTCATAAAGTAATACACCTAGTTTGTGCGGGCTGTTGTAAATAGTTTCTGCTTAAAAATGTCTGGGTGTTCTCGTCCCCTCACAGACGAAGAATTGTTTAATATACTAGCTAATAGTGATGAAGAAGAGGATGACTTCCCAATGCCCCAGGAACGCGACGATGGTGGGCTAGATACGGACGACGAAATGACAAACGAGCCGGTTAGGGAAACAAGTCAGGTACCAACTCCAGATTTTGATGATGTGATCGCTTCTTCCCCCGATTCAGAAGCGGATACTAAACTAGGACCCGTTTATTCTTCCGCTGAAATTTTGAATATTTTGTGCATTTAATTCTGATTGAATTAAAGAAGTGCAAACATTCCTAATATTCGTAAATTTGCGGACGAAGACGAACTTCATTACAGTTTCTTGAGATATATCCAAAATATCTTCTCGCCTAATTTCGCTCTAAGTTGTTCTAAACCTTTTCTTTCAGATAACTCAAAAGAAAATAATCTGGAGCACTGAAGTTTGGAGACCTTGGGGACCATGTCAAGTCTCCATTTCTCGAAATTAATCGATGCATATAATGTGTCCTCAGAGCAATTGTGGGTCTGGTAGTATGGGCAGTGGCACCATCTTGTCGAAACCAGTAATGTTACTCCTCTTCTTGTCTTGGTAAAAAAGTTTTCCAGCATTTCCCTGTATCTATCTCCATTTACCAATAGTGTATGACCAACTTCATCTTGGAAAAACTAGGACCCGGTTATTCTTCCGCTGAAATTGCGCGCCGTACGTACAACGTATAATTTTTCGCTATGGAGAGGTCTTTGGTGAATTAATTGTAGATTATATATAACCCAATACCGCGAATTTTGCTTGCTTACAAATTTACATAGGTGAAAATGTGCCTCGTCTGTCATCAACAATTTGTTGACAAAACCTTCCTGTGTGCATTATTTAATATGACTCGGTTGTATTCCAGACGCGCGTTAACGTCTTGTGGAATCAGTTGTTGCACTAGCTGAATTTCTAACTGATCGTCGTTCAATCCCTAGCTGCAAGGAACGTCTTCATGTTGAAGTTATTAGTGCTTCATGAACACTTTCCTGCACGCATTGAATATTCAACGGATCTTCCTTCTTGCGATCTTTCTATCGCCTTGTGTCTCCTACTGTTCCGGTCTGTTCAAATTTGACTACAGATTTTCAATATCGTATGGTTCGAAGGAGCATATCTAACATTAAAATATCGTCGATGGTTTCTCTGAAATAAATAAAAAGTTTCGATCTTTGTCTTTTCTGCAGGCGTGTATCGCTCCATATCGAAACTTCCAAGTATTTGTTTTAATCTAAAAAAAGAGATATTAATTCCAGAAGGAATTTTTCAAATTAAAAATCGTGAAGGTACTTTTGCGCCTTCGAATTCTAATTGATGGTGAGGGACAAGTTTTCATTCTTCTATAATTTCAAGACTGTCAAGAATGTCAAGAGTTAGTAATGAAAAATAATTTATATGAATCGCGATGAGTAAAAATTTTTATGCGAATGATATAAATGATATAAATAGGTTAAACCTATTATAAGTTTTACTACTATTGTCGGTGCATCAAACTGACAAATCATACAATAAAAATTTTGATTTATATAAAAGAGATGTAAAAAATGTTAAGTATCCGCAGCCCTGATTCCACTAATAATCCCGGTATTCATTCCGACCTCAAATACGTCGGTAATCTGAGGTGTAATATTATCGGGTCAAATGCGATACGGTCGCTACAATAACCAACACTGATACTATTGACTGCGTTGACCAACAATCTGTAAATATATACCGCATGATTTAACTGGTAGACACTATATATGGCGGTGCGTCGATATTGAAATAAATATTCAAAATTCCAGCGGCAATATTGTCGTACCGCACCGGTATGGTTCGGATTAGTGATACGTGTTGGATGTCGATGCCATTGGAATTCAAGTACGAGCGTGACAGTAGACAAAAAAAAAGGAATCGTCGAAGTATCTCGCGACGTTTATTGGAATTCTTCGATATCTGCGTACAATCATTTCGATTAAATAAAAAAAGAAAGATGTAGAAATGAGAAACAGGGAAATATTTGAATTCTCAATTTGAATTTCTTCCTTTGGCATCTAGAATTAATATTATAGTATTAAATTTATAAAATACTAAAACTTATCAAGTCGTTGCATGCTATTAATTCGTAGATAAAAATGAAACAATTACCTAAACATTATTTGTTCTCTTCTGGTGTTGATTATTAAAAAGTCTTTCTTTGGAGACTGTGGTTAATTAAAAACTTAAAAAAGGTATATAACCCCTTACCAAAATTATTAATCGTATCCTAAATACGTATTTCGACAACTAAGTTGTCATCATCAGTAGGTAAAAACCACTAATCAAGGTGTCGCACATGGGGCACAGTAAAGCTAGAACACCGCTTACGCAACAACTACTTTACACGGCGTCCACGCATAGACTAATTTAAACATGCAAATATATCTAACGAAAAGATCGACAAGATCGTTTCAGGTATCAACTCACCTACTTACTTGGTTTCCAAATGGTTAGTGAATGAATTTAAAAATTTACCCGCAAAACCAGAAAATTTGTCAGTTAGTAATTCCTTGGAATTTGTTAAATTAATTGCCCTAATACAGTTACGTATTGCTAAAATTAAATTGTCAATCTCTACCTATGGTATTGCTCTCAATTTTCTTTGAAGAACTCTAAAAAGTTCTCGGAGATCATTAGTGTGATCATTTGAATTTGTAACCCTTCTTTGTAACTTATCCCACAGATGCTCTAACGGATTCATATCCGGAGGCTGAGCTGGCCACGCTAACAACGAAATGTGTTTCTGTTTCAGCACATTCATTAGAATTCGAGTTACATGCGGACGTGCATTATCTTGCATGAAATTGAAATTTTCTCCTACTGCTCCTGCATATGGCACAACGACAGGTAAAATAACCTGTTCCACATAAACTTAGCTGTCATATTACGTTCAATCAAAACGAGATCTGTTCTTCCACCAATACTTATGCCGGTCCATGCTATGATTGTACCATTTCTGAAAGAATGGACTGCTTGGACTGAATTCAAACGATTTACGCGTCCTGGCTGCCTCCAAATTCGATTTCTTCTTGAATCATTGTACATGCCAAATCTAGACTCATCAGAGAACATTACATATGACCATTGTTCGTTTGTTCAATTTCGGTGATCCTGAGCCCATGAAAGACGTTCTCCGCGATTACCCGTTGTTAGAGGTGGAACTCTTAAGAGTCGTCTAGAGGAATAATTTGGTCGTTAACCAGTACGCCATATGTTTGGTTAAACTTATTTTGTACCTGCCGAACAGTGCCGAAAAATTTGATTACATCAGGCAATAATTTGGACGTAACGGTCTTGGCTGCCGTTGTAATCCAACTGTTGCCACGATGGCGATTACGCACTTCAGTAGTATCCCTATAGCGGTGTCATAAGCGACTTATGATGCTTTGTGTAAATTTTGATATTCAGCTCCAACTTCAGCTTGACGCCGCCCAGCTTGCAACTTGCCAATAGCACATAACATTTTTACGCGCGGTAAATAACGCCTTTCCATTGATAAAACTACTCAAATTATGCACCAAACTTGATGTTTTTAAACTCTGCAGCAAGAAATGACGCTACAATGTAGTTAAACGGAAAATGACAAATAAGGCCGTTATGGCAACTAATAAGTAGATGTTGCAAATAAAACACAATCGCTCCATTGTTAGCAAGATAATATGATAAAACTTTTGCGCATATTATTTTTGCTCAAGATATTTATATACAATATGATATTCTGTTTTTACACATTAATTTTAAAAATATCCCTGTACGATTTTGAGCAGTGTATATCATAACGGGTTGCAAAATTTTGGTTTTATGAGTTTAACATGCAAATCAACCAAAAAGTTAAGCCCAAAAGTCGCTAGAAAATAAAAGTGATATAACTGTCTTCTTTGACGGAAATTCCTTGTGAAAGATAATATACAGATAAGTTTTATTTTATACTAATTTGTATACGCTTGATGTGTTGCATCGCTATGCTATTTTTTGGTATTATTATCATCTCTTCCACTCACAAGAACCATTCGTTCTTGGTTGCCATTATCTTACCCCATCGGTTGATTCGAACAAGATGGATGGCATAGTTATCTATCATTCATTTATTTTATATGAATATTGATTATAGTAGATACTTACCAGTACTTTCAAGGTGTGAACATATGTGTTGTCCGCTGCTAGCAGCTTGTGTCTCTTTCTGGGTATGAACTTGTGTGTTGGTTGCTGCTGGCAGCTTGCGTCTCTCTCTGGGTGTGTGTTTGTGCGAGCGCGCAAGTGTAGGGTGTTGTATGTTGGCGCACTCGTGCGTGTGTTTAGTGACCGGTCGCGTTAATTTTGAGAGATCGGAGAACCAGCCGTTGCGCAGGGCCGCCAACCCTCTCCCGGCAACTTCTTTACTTTTCCGAGCAGTAGTTCGACGGTCCGACCCCCGCCCCATCGAGGCAAGGCGCAGACCAGCGAAGCGCACCCTGCATGGGGTTGCTCATCGCCAACCGAGGGAACACTCTTAGCGGCTACTTCGGTCGACGACGGTCACACTTTGTGCCATCTTAACGTTTTCCGCCATTGCGGGGGCACTGCACACACGTCGAACGTGTGTGTGCTGTTAACGGCAGCCTAGCCTGGTTGCCGCCCCGGACCGTTCCTAGTGGTGTGTGCATTGCGCGGCGCCGTGTTTTGAGCCGCGTAGCTTAGTTCCTCTCTCCCCTGCTGGAAAGGCGGAATGGCACCTGTCCGCCCATCGGGCAGACCCCCCCTAGAGTTTGGTAGCGCATATTCTAGGCTACAACCCAGTAGAGAACCACATCAGCACCCCACCCGTTCCGTCATTTCGCCTCCCGGCCACGTTGCCCGCGTTCGCGCGCTGCAACATCAGTTTAGCACGCGACGTATTATTGCAGCCGTGTCTAACAAGACACTTTTTTGCATTTTTAAATAAAGTTTTTGGTAGAGATCCAAAGTATTTATGGACTTGTGTAATTTCTGTGGAATTTCTCCAGTGGCGCCAATCACAATTGGGACTATTAGGACCTTGTCCATCTTCCACATACTCTTGATTTCGTCGCTGAGAGGTAAATATTTATTTACCTTCTCACTATAGTTCCTTGCAGTGTTTTTTTGCCAACGGAACAGCAATGTCAATGATGTACGTTACCTGGTCCTTCTTGAGTGTCAGTATTATATCTGGAATATTGCTGGGAATTGTTTTATCTGTGATTATTTGGCGATTCCAATAATATAATCGAGAATTTTCGTCCTCGCAAACTGAAGGTGCTTCATATTCATAATACGGGACATTTTCAGAATACGACAAGTGCTTCTGTCTGAGCAGCTGGTGTAATATTTTTGCAACCCTGTTGTGCCTCTCGAGATATTGTTTAGGGGCAAGTACAGAGCATCCTGCCATCAAATGATCAATTGTTTCTTCCTTATCTGCGCATACACGGCATTTAATGTCAGATAAATTCTCCTTAAGAATTTTTTTCCTATAGGAACGCGTTGGAATTACTTGATCTTGGATGGCGGCTATGAATCCCTCTGTTTCTGCAAACAGGTTACCTGTATACAGCCATGCTTGCGACGCTGAGGTGTCAAAATTTTCAGATCCAATTGTTAACGGATACTTGCTATGCAAAGATTTATTTTTCAATCTCTCTTTCTGTTAGGGTATACTTAAGATTCTCGTGGATGGATTGAATTCATCGTTAGCCAGTTTGAGTGGCGTAAAATTGTCCATTTGTTATTATCATTATCATTATTATTACCATTATCATTATTATTATGATTATTTAGTTATTAGAATTGCAGATATTTTCGACTTTCTTGTATTGTTTTTGGAAGTAAATTTATAAATTACTATTATAAACTTATTTATAGAATAAATGTTATTTCTACTGCTAAACTTTTAAAATGTAGACCTTCTTGTTTTAACTGATGATTTTGTTATAAAATACATAGACACACACGAAAAAATGCAGCTAACTGTAATATAATTAAACCAGTCTAGTACTATTCTAAATCGCTATATTATTTATTTTAAATATTTTAACATTTGTTTAGTGTGGTAAATTCAAAAACCGAATTTTTGAATGGCTTTTAAAAAACTCCACTGGGATGTGTTTGATTCAATACACATTTGGAAGCAGAAAGGTACTAGCCTACTTCTGTTCGCAGATGAAATTTAGAAGGGACGTCCTCTTATTTTCCTTAAATTCCCTCGATTTCATTTGAAACGTGATCTGCTTTAGATAGTTAATTGAAGCAACACCTACTTTCTTGCTATGAATTTTAAAACTAATCCCACCGTAGCGGTTGCATATATTCCAAACTCTCCGCACGTTACGTATTTGAAAGGCACTTCCACTGTATTGTGTACATTGCTCACATAATTATTATTTAGTATTTATACTTTAACAGCATTTCCTTTGTGTAACGAACGCTCAATTCAAAATCGCGTTTTAATTATCCTTTCGTTATCGCTTAAATCTAAATTTAGAAACCTTATTATTTACCTTAATTTACTTTTTAAGGCATACGCCTCGAGATAAAGACTTTCGGGAATTAAATTAATTGTTTGTCCTGAATATTTTCCTGACACAAAGTTAAGTGGCATGTAATGGAAAATTAAGTATAGTATAGACTCTTTCTTTATCAAATATAGCGACTTTTAATAATGCAATTACTTAGATATTTGGGACATTTATAATTAAATATTTGATTTTCTCTTATAATATATTTAATACTTTAATATTTTAATTTATATTTTATTCCTGTGTCATAAATAGAAAACGGACGCAATTTCCATAAAACGCAATCGGCAATTGGAATTGTGTATAACGTCGCTCAGTACATTCCGGCGTAATTCAATGAAGTATCTGTTTGACTTACTCGGACACCTGGTCTCGCCGCAACAATGGACAAGCCAGCTATTGTATTCGGAGAATATAGTGTTTTTTAAATTGTTTTCATGAGCGTAGATAGAAGCGGGTTTTTTATAATGTATTTTATTTATTAGTTTATATTTCGTAAGATAAATAAAGTGCTGTGAGTAAGTTTCTTGTTTTCATAGTTTTAACGGTTAATTACATCGTAATTTTTGTGATAGATCCTGTTTAATATCGTTTGATTGAATCTATTTCTACCAATTATTTCGACGTAAGAGTGTGCATTGAATTTCGTTCAGTTTCAATAACTTACGCACACATTTTTAGTTTTCATTTATTTAGATCTAGAGCATTGTTTAAGTTACTTTTTCAGACATGATATGGAAGAATGTCGAGAACGGCATTGTAAAACAAAGGCGAGTTGGATTGACGGTCATACTGATTGTATGTCCATTGTCAGTGATTCCGAAATTTATTACAAAATCCGTAAAATATCGTCAAAAATTCGTAACTTAGGATCGCAAACACATCTGAACTCTGTAAAACTTTTATGGCGGCTAATATTCAATTAAATAAACTTAGCAATCCCACTTTAAAAATATTTCTTCAAAAATATACTGGTCGAAATGTTTCTGATGAATCAACTTTACGCAAATATTATGTTTCTAGGTGCTATACGAGAACAGTAGAACGCATTAGAAGCCATCTTTTAAATCAATACGTATGGATAAGCGCCGACGAAACGGTGGATATGTTAGGACGCTGTGTGGTAAATGTTGTAGCTGGTGTACTACATCCAACTATTCCCTATAACTCATATGTAATAGCAACAAGTGTTATAAATAGAGTTGATGCGGAAACAGTTGCTGAAACCATTAAGGAGAATATGCAAAAAATGCTTCATTCGGACGCCACGTACAAAGAAAAAATACTAATATGCTGCATATTACTTGTGTAACACATGCTCTCCACAGAATCTGTGAATATATCAGAGACACTTTTCCGGAAGTTGATAGAATTGTATCAGCTTTTAAAAAAGTTTTCAGAAAAGCACCATTGAAAATAGCTCTTTTCAGGGAAAAATTTCCATCTCTGTCACTGCCTCCCACTCCAGTAATAACTAGATGGGGAACATGGCTGGAAGCTACTAGTTATTATGCTGAGAATTTCGATAGTCTAAAACATTTAGTAACACTGCTAAAGGAGGATGCTAGAAGTATTGGTGAGTGCAAGGAGCTCACACAAATCCCAAATTTAAAAAATCAGTTCTACTTTCTTCACGACCACTTTAGAAAATTGCCAAAACTAATCACTTATTTTGAAAATCGAAATCTCAAATTAAATGACGGATTAACCACATTAGATGTGGCTGTTAATAATTTGAAAAGTATTCCAAGTGACTTCGGATGTGGCCTTCGGCAAAAGTTTGAAGCAATTCTTAATAGAAATCCAGACTTAATTGCATTGCAGCAATTATGTATGGAGACAATTCCACAAAATCTAACGGCTAAATATGAAGAAATAAAAGAATATTTCCAGTATGCAGCTATAACCAGTTGCGATGTAGAAAGGACGTTTTCTATTTATAAGGATCTACTTAATTCAAAGAGAATAAAATTGACAGAAGAAAACCTTGAGAAACTATTGCTAGTCAATATTAATACTCCTTTACTCAACTTGAACGACAAAATGAACAAATAAAAATGTTCCAATTATAGAAATAAAATTAAAAACTTTAAAAATACAACTTTTCAACAAATACATATGTATTTCGTAATTTTATAGATCACCACCCGTTCGTTTTCCAATTATATAAATAAAATTAAAAACTTTATAAATACAACTTTTCAACAAATAGATATATATTTCGTAATTTTATAGATCACCACCCGTTCGTTTTCCAATTATATAAATAAAATTAAATATTTTAGAAATACAGCCTTTCGCCAGTACTGCACTGAGTGGTAAGCGTGTCCGTTCTCTAATTATAATTAATAAAAAGAATTTTGGATACGAAGTTCAGAGAACTCCTCGGATTGGTGACCACTGCATTTTGAGAATTGCCGCAGAAGAGGAAAAAGAAGCCCACTTAGAGAAGCCTGTAATTAAGAAATGGGAAATGAGAAATTATTGGAAGGAAAGTTTACAAGATAACTTACCTGGAGCTATTCGGTGGTAAATGTTGATGTCATAGCGGATGCTTTCATTGGCAGCATAGGTGACATAATGGAGAAAATGTGTCCTATAGCGGCACTTATATTGAGGAAAATTTATTTGAAGAAGAAATGGATGAATAGTGGTATAAAAGAAATGATGAAGTTAAGAGAGTTGAACTATAGGCGGGCTGTGTTTACTGACCAAGACTGCGACTGGGAAAATTACAAAATAGCGCGTAACAAAGTGACGCAGCTTATAAAAAAGGAACAAGATGAATATTACATTAAGATTATAGATGAAAATAGATATAATAGTTGTAAATTGTGGAAAAATTTAAAAGCATTACTACCGAATAAAAGTAAAAATGTTAACAGTGAAATAAAATTCAGTGACGGAGCTACGGCTAACGCGAAGGAGATTGCTCATAAAAATTTAATAACTTTTTCATTAATAGTATTGAAAATATTGTGAGAGATATACCTAGGTCGATGGATTATCCAAAGATACTCGATAATATTAATGCCCCCGTATAAATGGATTGCTTTACTGCTGTATCGATGGGATCTTTAAAATATATAATAAAAACTATGAAGTGTGCTAGAGAGATAGGTGGCGGAATATCAACAAACATTTAAAGAGATTCCTGTGAAGTAGTTGCTGACAGGTTTCTCGATGTTATAAATACGTCACTTCGTACTGGTAAATTTGCTGAAAATTGGAAAACGGCATATCTGACGCCAGTACCTAAAGTTAACGGAACGTGGCGGCATGAGGAATTTAGACCTATTAACTTAGAAGCTCCATATGAAAAAGTTTTGGAAACATGTATAAAATCCAATAAATGGAATATTGTGAAAAAAATTAATTCTCTAATTGAGACGAATCAGTCGGCGTTCAGAAAATATCATTTTTGTGAAACGGTTGTGCTGAGTTTTTGCGATGCGTGGGCGAAAGTAATTGATAAAGGCAAGTTTGTTTTGACTGTATTCTTAGACTTTAAGAGGGCTTTTGATAGAGCTTTGTTGTTGTGTAAATTAAATAAAATGGGAATATCTGGGTTAACATTAGGATGGTTTGAATCGTACCTAAGTAATAGATACCAAGTAGTCAAATATAAAAATTAGATGTCTGATAAGATTATTACAAAATACGGAGTGCCTCAGTATTAGGTCCACTATTGTTTATTCTGTACATTAATGATATAGTCAAAGCGGTTGACAATTGCGAAATATGTATGTTTGCTGGCGACACCATGATCTATATAGTTTGGTGATGATATTTGGGAGATGGTGGATTGCATGACTCTTATAAATAAATTGTATAAATGGATATGTGAGAATAATATGGCACTGAATTTCAGTAAAACTAAGTTCATGATAATTGGTACTAAATTTAAGGTCTCTAAATTGAATTTTAATTTTATAGATTTGTATATGGACTCTAAGAAAATAGACAGAGTTGTGAATATGAAATATTTGGGGGTAATATAGAATACTAATTTAGATTTCAAAACTCACGTTCAATACCTATCAAATAAAATTTCCAAAAAGATATCTTCTCAAATAGATTTAGTGATAATTTGTCACTGTATGCCCGAGTGTTGTTTAAATCTTAATAGCACCACATTTTGATTTTTGCTCTGCCATTTTATTTAGTATAAATGGGAATGAGATGCAGCAACTCCAAAAACTACAGAGTAAGACTTTGCA
This sequence comes from Melolontha melolontha, assembly GCA_935421215.2. Taxonomy (NCBI): domain Eukaryota; kingdom Metazoa; phylum Arthropoda; class Insecta; order Coleoptera; family Scarabaeidae; genus Melolontha; species Melolontha melolontha. The sequence goes on along the minus strand of OW285240.1, from coordinate 23,039,417 downwards.
AGTAGTATTAAAATGTAACAGATATACTCCAATTAATCGAATGCTAGAAACTTTAAATTTATTAAGTGTAAAACAATAGATAGTATATAAGACAATGGTTTTCATCTACAAAATTAAAATTGGAATAATGCTTCTTTACTTAAGTGGCAAATTAACAACGGTCGCTCAAATTCACAACTACGGAACCAGAAATACCAAAGATTATTATATTGAAAACTATAATAGGGTGCAAACAACCAAGAATGTGTTTGTGAACGGACTGACACTGTTTAATAGTTTACCTACGCACATGAAATCCCGTGGTAGTTTGAATAGATTTAAGATCCTTGTGATAGAATTTGTTAGGGAAAACTTTTAGTTTAAGTCTCTAACTTTCATGATTTATATTTTTCAAAATTTATTGTGCATGTACATAGCAGTCGCTAAATAAAGTTATATTATTATTATATTATTATTTTCTGGTCAGTCCTGGAAACGCTTAAACCACTAAAATACCAGCGCACGCGATAAACATTAATTGCTATATAGTTCTTTTAATAAAATTAGTATCAGTAGTGCTTTTACCAGGTTTCATATGCAATTTCACGGGAATTCGTACTGTACTAAAACGCTCATCAAAGAATGATCCTTGCTATCTTCCAAATAGAGGAGAAGATGCAAGTAGATATAACTAAATTGAAAATAATCTGCATGGGCTTTAATAAGAAAACCGGGAATCAAATAATTTCCAACCGTTATAGTGTTAGCTAATAAAGACATAATTTTTTCAATCAAGATGTCAAAAACAAGGTCAACATGATATAAAGATATCGAATTGAAATTAGTAAATTTAGGAGGAGAAGTTCTAGTAAATTCAATGGCAAAAATTTCTGCAAATTTATTGACAATTGTTTGAGGGTTTCTCTTTTTCCAAGAAACAAGTTTATTGGAATACGTAATTTAACTGATTTATCTTCCTTCTATTGAACTTGTCCACAACTCCCTGATATTAGATTTTATGTCTTATGTTATCTTCATTATAGTTTTTAACAAATTAAGAACAAAGTGTAGAATGATCTAGATTGAAACTTATTGAAGACCAAATAATTTAAGTATTTGATGAACATTAATTTTCTTATGAAAATTATTGAAAGCTTTCGAACAATGTTAATTATTTTGATCATGCCTCGCGTTTCTTGTTTCTTAATAAAGCCTACAAAGCTTTCAATCAATACTTTAAAATGGGTAGTCAACATATTACAAAACGTTTTATATAAACTTCCACACTAATATTAAACCACGTATAGAGAATAATTTAATTCACTTTAAGTAACGAAAGTTACTTGTGAAGAGAGTTTATTTAAAAGCGTCATCATAATTATAGGGGCACACCCTCAGCAGTACAAAGACATTTATCTTGTATTGAAATATTAATTCAAAAACGTGCTGTGGACTTATCTTTTATTTATGCAGGTTCAATTCGAGACATCTGTAACGTTCGCATGTAATTTATAACTTGATAACTATCAAAGCACGTCATGTGAAAGAAATCTAAATACTGATAAAATCAATATGATTATGGAACGGACGAATACATATTACATAGTACGATAACCTACACCAGCGAATCTCCACGTTCTTAGCTCCGCGACCCCTCAAATAGTAAATGTAAATAAAATTAATATTTCGTGGCCACCGCCCCCACCCAAAGGAATAATATCAGTAAGCCTTACTATTACTAAATAATTAATGAAAATACCGATAGTATACAAAATATAATACGACTATTCCTATTATTTTATGTCGCTGCGTTTAGAGCGACGGGTGTGAACATGCATATAAGACGTGTACATACATGAGCAATTTACAAGTTCCAACTTGATATGTACGTACTCTTTGTAATTTGGTCTCCTTAATATTCGATGTGAGAACATGTGGCAACATGCATGTGGATGAGTTTGAACAAGTGCTGACACCAATGTGCAATCACAAGCGCCTCTGTTATGCGCTTGTGATTGCACACAGTTAAACTTCGAATGTGAAGCGTGCGTCTGGTGTTTTTATTTTAGTGTGCAGTGAACTGCGAACCTGAATTTTTTTTTTAATTTCATATTCGAAATGGATTAATTTGTGAAAAAACAAAGTGAGCCATCTACATTCAGTGAATCGGTTGGTAAAGAGACGAGGCTTTACAAAGACAGTTATGTATTTAAATTATGGTTTTACCTCTTTGTATAATACAACAGTATTTTTAATAATATAAAATATTATTAGAAATGGGGTGTGAAGAACACAATACAAGTTATATATTTGTGAATGTATCTCCTCTCCAGAAACGCAGATACGTATTTCACCTTTCTACAGGATCGTCAGTACGCCCCTGCTGGAGAAGAGATACATTCAACCAAACATAACTACCTTGCTATCAACCAGAAATTATAAAGACAGAGCGTGAAAGAATATTCAGCGCTCTCTACATAATAACTGCCGAACTAAGCAACGTGTTTCTATAGACGGTAACAACCATATCTATAAAAAACTCTATTATCGTGTCTTCACTACTTGTCGGGCGAACCGAATGCGTATATAACAAAATAATTTGAAACATAAATGAGTGGGTAAAAACATACTTGTATTGTGTTCTTCACACCCCATTTTTAATAATATTTTATATTATTAAAAATACTTTTGTATTATACAAATTGGTGTGGTTTTTACCCACTCATGTATATTTCAAATTATTTTGTTTTACCTCTTTGAATTGCGTTGTTTACTTTCAAGTTCTCTCCGATGACAGCATCAAGCCACCAAAATTATTTCGACACTTGGAAACTAAACATCTGGCTCATAAAAACAAATCCTTGGAATTTCTCGAAAAAAAATACATACCTCGAGAAATCAACAAACTTCTATTTGTAAGCCAAGCCGTACTGATAAATGTGTACTTGAAGCGTCTTATCTCGTAGCATTAAGAGTATCTAAGATGTTCAAACTCCATACAGCCGTCGAAAACCTCATATTACATACTGCAATTGATATGGTCGGTGTTTTTATAGGCGTAGAAGACGTGAAAATCCAACTATCTAACGACACAATATCGAGCCGAACCGATGCATGGCCGCCGATGTTCGCGATCAAATAATTCAGCAAGTGAGTTCAAGAGAATTTTTTAGTAATCAATTTGATGAATCAACAGATGTAGCAATATGTCTCAGGTCTTATGTTTTGTGAGATAGAAATGTGACACATCGATCAAAGAAAATATATGTCGTTTTTCAAAACAGTACCGGCCATTTAACAGAACAATGTCTTTTTACTGGTTTTTATAAAGCTACTAGAAACTATACTAACAAAGATTGGAAAAATGTATTAAAGTTTGTACTGATGGTGCAAAAGCGATAACTGGAAAAACAGTGGATTAATGAAAATACTAAAAGATCTTCTTACAAGGGTGGAACTGCTTCCTTCATAGAAGCACTCGCAAAAAATATACAGAAAAATCTCAATCAAAGTGTTTCGTAAAGCTATAAAAATAGTTAATTTTATTAAAAGCCGACCAATACAAAATAGATTTTAGCTAAACTATGCAATCAAATGTGCCAAATAAAAAATCTCTTCTTTTCCATCCAGAAGTTAGATGATTATCACGAAGGAAAGTGTTAACCTGGGTATTGGAATTACGAGATGAATTAATAATATTTTTCCAGGATAAACAAACACCATTCTCATTATTTTTTGAGTGCATGTTCTTGTTTGCTTACTTTGCTGATACATTTTCGCATTTAAACGACTTGAGCGTTAAGTTACAAGGACGTGACAAAAACATTATTTAATGACAGACGATGTTCATGCTTTCATTAAGAAACTTGTTATCTGGATTATTCGCCTTCAAAGCAAAAACTTGTATATATTTCCACTCAATTCTCGGATTATATTGAGAAAAATTTGAATAAAAAAACACTATTATTTACCGCAGTTTGAATTGCATGAAGATGCATTTGCGTGAGCTAAAAACTCAGTCGACGGAGTATTTCTCGGAAGATGAAAATGATTTCTCAAAGAGATAGGTACTGAATCCGTTTAGTGAAAATGTTCTTGTCGATGCTAAGATACCAGTTGACAATTCACGACCAGCTCTGCCCACAAAACGCTACAACTGCAATTTACATCTGAAGATTTAATAGTATATTAAAAAACGAGTTTCATAAGGCACCATTTTGCCGCACGAGATCAGTTTAGAAAACGAGCCGCTTGCGGCGAGTTTTCTAAAGAGCGAGTGCGGCAAAAGGCCTTATGAAACGAGTTTTTTATACCATTTTTTCTATTTTGCGCTTTTTACATTAATAAATTGCTTAAATTGGAATTATTTAATTTGAAAGTTCAGAGTTTAATTTTTATATAAAGCATGCAGTTGGTCACATTGATACTTGACATTTTCAAATTTAAATCTTGCTATCCGCGAAGTATATTATATTACATATTATTTATTAATTTTCGTTAACATTACTTGATATTTCATTTAAAAATATAAACATGAGTGACATAGAAACATATATATGTTGTTGTCAATTGTATACAACATACGTTGTTTGTGTAAAATACGAACATATATCATATCTGTCAAATGTACATAAATTCTTAAAATCAAATGACAGCAATGATATTTATTTCTGTATTCGAACAACGCCAACATTGAAAAATGAAAAAAAAGGGTATCGAAATAGAGCTCATTTCGATACTGTTTTGGGTTTCATAATGAGTTCATTTCGTACGCAAAATAGAAAAATACATTTTAGCTTGCTTGTCTAAATCAATATGGAAATTTAGTTACAGAAGCATTGCAAATATTAATTTCTTTCGCTACGTCTTATCTCTGCGAAAAGGATTTTTCGTCTACGGTTGCGCTAAATGACCTAAAAACTAAATACAGGAATCGTCTCTTATTATTTGATAACAATTTGATTTTGTGTGTTTCTAACGTAGATTCACGTATGGACAAACTTTTAAATAAAAAACAAATGCAATCATTACATTAATTCCTTTTCTTTACATGTATACTGTGAGTATACTGTATATTGTAAGTAAAATGTTTATAATAAATGATTTTTAACGCTAAGAAATAAGTAATTAAACTTCTAGTTTCAAAAATTCTTTTATTGTAAATACCACTACAATATTGTTTCGCCATACAATGGCTTCATCAGGTGGATGAAATACTGAACACTGAAACACCGAAATACGAAACAATATTGTAGTGGTATTTCCAATAAAAGCATTTTTAAAACTAGAAGTTTAATTACTTATTTCTTAGCACTAAACTTTTAATTAGAAAATTGATTAAGCGATTAATATATGAAATAAAATTAGTTAAATTTTATATTGAGGCAAGATGGAAAGAAAAATAAAATAAAATTGTGAGTAGAACACCAGGCTTTAGAACACCATGCGTTCTTCCAAAATCACTATTATATTGTTTTTCGAGAACTCTATTATAAAAATGTTATTCTCTACACACTACCTTGCGTGAAAGATGACCCTTAGATCCATTTGCGTGGTTTTCCTGTGTCCGGGTAATTAGATGTCTGCGGATGAAATCAATCTCTCCTCTAATTAGGTAGATTTCACTTTAGCCGTTACTAACATAGCAGCTTCTCTTAGTAGATACTAACACAGCAGCTTTTCTTAGCCGATACTAACATTAGCCGGTATTAACATTAGCCGATACTAACACATCAGCTTTTCATTAGCCGATACTAACAGCCCTGAAGCAAACACGTGGTCGTAAAACTTTCAAATCTGGGGAAAAAAATATCCTCGACTAAATAACACTATACTAGTGAATTTATATGAAAATAAAGTCAATTTGTCATTTCCTGCAAGCCGCAGAACAGTAACACTGTTTCAATACAAAAAGACTTTTAGTTTTTGACAATTGTCGACTTACTTCGAAGCGGAATTATTAAGCAGAGGCCGTCAAAAATGATTGTCAGTGAATTTAAGCAGAAAGATGGATACATCATTACTCACTAGTAACAAAAAAAAAAACACTACCGCCAGACGGAATGTTGAAATTAAAGATAGATAATTACTCAGATATCCTGACATGGTTAAAAAGCAATTGAGGCAGCCAACATCAAAAATTCATTAAATAATTCGCAGTAATTAAGGGTTTATAACCGATTAAAAATTATGCCAACTATTACAGCGATCTATAGCAAATAGTTTAAAAGAGTCTCGCCTAGATGGCTCTCCAAGCAAACCAGCAATGCAAAGACCAGAATTTAGTGAAAAATGGTTATTCGATGAATTAACCCATCTTAATAGATTTACAAAATTCTAATAAAAAAATATAGCAATATCCTGTATAACTGAAATTGCCTAAGAGGAACAATAATTGAAATATAAATTCAAATATACGAACCATGACTCGAGAAGTTAAATCTGCTCATGCGTAGATTCAAAGATTCAAAGCTTCGGATTAAAAAAAAACGCATTAAATAACCGACTCCGGGAAAACAGTTATAGTGACATCCAAGATATTTTAACGTACAAACTTACATGAAGAAATTAGAGTTTTAAATAGCCTACGATGTTCGATAATAATTAGTAATTAAAGTAAATAAATTATATTAAATGAGAACCTTGAATTTTGCGATAGCCTATGATGACTTAGAGTTAGCAATTAATTTAAATAAATTATTAAAAATGCCCAAACGGTATAAGGATCATTTTTAAAGTGTAACAAGATACCACGAAGTGTTATTTTTTTTTCATCGTGTTACTGAAATTCGCCAAATACGTGGATTGCGTTCAGTAAATCGTTAGAAGTATGATGCACCTAATGTGCGACCGTTCTACAATCTCATAAAATGGTAAAATCTATTTGTATAATACAAAGGTATTTTTAATAATATAAAATGTTATTAAAAATCTGGTGTGAAGAACAGAAATCTATTTGTATTTTATTGTTATCAACGTTTTCATAGTTCCTGCCTTTTTTGATACACTAATTTTACTACCCTAGGTATATTTGATCCTTAATGAAATACTATCCATCTTCTTTGAATTTGTTAAAAATATTTCAAATGTCTTCGCACAAGGTATACACCTGTTAGGATAATTAACTGTGTTAAATAGATTATCTATTTTTCAATCAAATGTATTTAGTTTAAGATTAATGTAATAAAACTTAAGAAATATTTTACATTTAGAAAAATATTTCACTGGTTCACTGCTTGCCTACCATACATTCACTTTTATTTTTTTATCATTATGCATAGATGTGTAATGATAAAAAAAGTACCCGGTATATTGGGCTTCTTAACTTTGTTAAGAAGTTGCTAATTCCCTTCAATATTACTAATTTCGTTTGCTTGTATTCATCTTTCTGAATTTCTTGTCTAGGATATATTGAGTGGCACATTAATAACACGGTAATACAATTGATGTCGCTCCCACTGCACACATCTGGATTTTATTGTTATTAATGGTCGGTTTTTAATCGCTTTCTGTGACAACGCTCGCATGTCTTCAGTAATTGAGGCGTTTCAGCAACCGACGGTCTATATTTTAATAACAAAGGCTTGCAGAGACAAAAGGGATAACGTTGCAGTGTTTCCTTTGTGGCGCGGTTGCTACTGCAGCAGCGGCAAGGGACGTAGAATGCAAGAGTGGCAGGGACAATGATCGCGCCAGACGCAGCAGATTTTTTTTATCACCGCTGTTCGCCGATAATGAGGCCACACTCAATTTGAGACCTTTATTAGACCGTGATGCGGATACTGATGCAATTAAAGGATGTGAAGTGGATTTTCGACGGATTTTTTTTATTGAATTCCATATATTTTCAAGTTAAAATTACAGTTTCGTTTTTATATTGTTTTGTATCGTGTATTAAATACTCAATACGCTATTTTTTTGCAATACACTTTTGGTACCTATTGTATTAATCGAGCTCTTTCCAGACTACTAGTTTATGAACATTGAATATTCTGCAATAAGGACTTCTATTATTTTTTTAAGTTGTGTTTGAAAAATTAATTGTAATTTCTCTGGATTGTGATTATAATAAATATTGTATTTGTTTTATTTCAGCTTCTGAATTGTTCTACTGAATATAATGGAAATTGTCTTTGGTTACAATTGTGGAGCAATCAGGCAAAACCGGTTAAATCCATTATAAACAGTTTAGAGATATGAATGAAAAACATTTACATATAAAACTCATACATTTAAACAAAAATTAACTCATGTATTAGAATATACGGATTACTTTTTGCCTAATGTATCACGTTAATTAGAGGCGAAATTTGAATGTAGAAATTATATTCAATAGTCATTAATTCTTATTTATAGTACGTTCAAAATAGTTACTATACCGGGTGGGGCACATAAAGTGTTACAGAGCCATAGCACTCAAACGATTAATCATATCGAAAAATGTTTCAGACAAAAGTTTCAGTGTTCGGGAAGGCGGTCATACTGGGCCACCCAGTTTTTTGATTGGTGTAGGCGTAGAAGCTACGTCAATGCCAACTCCAATTTTTTAAATGGAACCATGTATTTTCTTTTCTATAACATTATTACAAATTTTAAGACGAATTCAGCGACCTACAACACAAGGTCATTCTAGTCACGCAAAGTATGAAAATAGTCGAAAAATCGAAAAATATCGGAATAATCAGCATCAAAGGATCCACTAACTTTGGTTTGGGTCTACCTGCAGAAGATGCTCGAAGTAACCACCCTCCGCTTGTAAGCAGTGGTTAATTCTCCGAGGAAACGACCGTCTAACGTTAGCCAACATTTGTGGTGTAATTTCGGTACATGCTCGGCGTATTCTTTCTCTCATGTCGTCAGGCGTGGTAGGTGCTTCCGCCATTACGTGTCCTTTGACAAAACCCCAGAAAAAGTAATCCATTAGTGTTAGATCTGGCGAACGAGGTGGCCAAGCAACAGTAGCGCCTCGTCCTATCCATTTTTCACCATAAATTTCATTCATCACTTGTCTTTCACATAGAGCATAATGGGATGGTGCACCGGCGTGTTGCATCCACATGTTTATGCGAACTAGCAAGGGCACGTCTTCCAGTAATTCGGGCAGTACGTTTTGCAGAAAGTTTGCGTAAACTTGCCCACTTAAGTGACCTTAAAAAAAATGTGGACCAATGACGTGATCGCCGACAATGCCGGCCCAACAATTAACTGACCACGGATGTTGATATCGTACAGTTTTTGTCCATCGAGGATTCGCATTTTCCCAGTAATGCATGTTATATCTATTAACATTTCTCGTATTTGTGAAGTTAGCTTCGTCAGAAAAAAGCACATGACTCAAAAATGAAACATCCGTGTCCATTTTTCGACGAATCCAGTTACAGAAATTGACGCGATTTTGGAAATTATTGCCGTACAAATCCTGATGCAGTGACATACAATACGGATGTAATTTGTGTTGATGTAATATTCTTAATACAGATCGCCGACTAATTCCACTCTCTCTTTCCATTTGCCTGGTGCCCGCATGGGGATTTTGTGCAGTAAAAGCTAAGATAGCAGCCGCATTTTCATCAACAATCGGCCGACGTCTGGCTCGTGTTTGTTTTATTATACCGAAGCGACAGAAATGGTCAGCTAATCGCTTAAATGCCATGTGCGATTTTTGTTGTCTGTCCGGATAACGAGCCGCGTACAACTGCTCAGCGTCTCTGTAATGTTTGCGGCATTCCCCCAGCACCATTAACAAATCAAAATATTCTTGATAATCGTTCATTTTCGCGATCCGATGTACTCACAATAGAAGGTAATGCGTGACTAACTGACAGCCGTATGCGTTGACAGTTGATGCTGATTATTCCGATATTTTTCGATTTTTCGACTATTTTCATACTTTGCGTGACTAGAATGACCTTATGTTGTAGGTCGCTGAATTCGTCTTAAAATCTGTAATAATGTTATTGAAAAGAAAATACGTGGTTCCATTTAAAAAATTGGAGTTGACATTGACGTAGCTTCCTCGCCTACACCGATCAAAAAACTGGGTGGCCCAGTATGACCGCCTTCCCGAACACTGAAACTTTTGTCTGAAACATTTTTCGATATTGTAACGTTTGTCTTTTCGGGTTCTTAAATAAAACTAACAATAACTTTAGACACACACACTATATTAATATTAAAACGTATAACAATATAAAACTAACTATTAACAACAATAAGTACATTTATGTATTCTATATTTATGTAACTATATTTATGTTTACTTCGCGAGACTGTAGGATTCACTGAATGTCCATCCCTTCTTCGACGCGGCTTTTATATTGTCGTGAATATGTTCAAGACGCAGGCAGAACGATTGAGAAAACGCTAGATAGTATGACGCGCTACGCGTTGTTGGATGAGTCATCACAATATGATTAATCGTTTGAGTGCTATTGCTCTGTAACACTTTATGTGCCCCACCCGGTATATACATAAGGTATAGAAGTGAAAAGTCATGTCTGTCCAGGATACCGTACATTGGCAAGCACTTATAAGAGCGAAATGCATATGTGCGTTCCAGGATAGGTGTGACTTTTCATGAATTTTCAATTATCCTAAAAACCGGGAATAGGTGACGTCGCGGCGTGTGTATTCTGCATATTGGTACAAACTTACTTTGTCAAATTGTAGAAATCAACGCGACACATTAGGCGGCATGTGCATATAGAAATGAGATTCAATAGTCATTAAATCTCATTTGCTATAAATTAGAAAATATTATATTTGAATTTTTATCCTAAATTTAATTACATTTAACATATACACAAATTTAGTCTTAAAATAAAATAGTGATATAGCTACATTTATTTCAATTGTTCAAAATTGTAAAAAATAGTAAGTTGATTTCATTTATCCGTAGCTGTCGACAAATCACATACCATTTATTGTTTTCTATAAATTTACGCCACTTCTTTCTGTTGTTTGCTATGATTTCTTGCTGACCCTTTAAAATTTCTGCCACACTATTACTGTAAGTCTTACTAGGATGAATTTTCTCTTCATTTTTTCCCAATCTTTCTCGCTTCCCAAACCATTTTCATCTGTCTTGTGTTGTCCATCTTTATCAAATGTTTTATCAATTTTAATTTCTTTTCTTCGATTGTATGTTTTGCTGATATTTTGTTAAGTTCTTTTCTGATCTCTTATTTTCTTCTTCTAAGTCTAAGTATTTCAAACAATAAAATGAAATGAAATATATTAGCAGCTACTCTAAAAACATTTTTTTAATGAAATGCACCCTTACCATATACATCTACCTACTTGTTAGGATGACAATATCAGGAAAATTAAAACGAAAATAATTTCTTGGAAAATTAGTATGCTTTAGGTTCGCTATTCAACAAATCTACTATAAATAATTATATGTAATAATTTATTTATATATAGATAGACAATTAAAAACTTTACATAATTATATCAACACTATTCACCCCAAAATAAATTTTACTATAGAAACAGAAATAAATAAAAGCATTAATTTTCTAGATTTAACCATATCACACAAAACTAATAAACACGAGTTCGCTATATACCATAAACCAACACATACAGATGCCACAATACACGCTAATCCTTTTCATACTATAACACACAAACTATCAGCATACCAATCAATGGTATATAGATTAATACATGTACCTATGAGTAAAAGTAATTTCGACCTTGAACTAAATAGAATATACACAATAGCATTAAACAATGGTTACTCTATAAATATTGTCAATAACATCCTAAATAGCCAACAAAAATCTAAAACCCTTTCCTTAGTTTATTCAAAATTAAAATACAAGGTAATTAATTCCTATAATTCAATCACTTAGGAAAAATTTCGGAAAAAATAGGTACTTTCATTAAAAAACTTAATAACGAACATATATCATTTATAACAGACAATACTATACAGAACATTATTAAAAACAACAAAGATAAAATAGACAAAGAATCAAACTCTGGTGTATATAAGTTAACATGCGAAGATTGTAATAAGGTATACATAGGACAAACGGGGAGGACATTCAAAATTAGGATGAAAGAACACGAGAGAAGCCATAAAGAAAAGAAAACAGATTAAACTTTCGCAAGTCATTGTATAGATATCAATCATAGATTTAATATAGATTTCAAAATTTTACTCATTCAAGAAAAAAGTAAAAAACTTAACCTATTAGAAAACTTAGAAATTAATAGATACAATAGTTTAGGATTAGCTTTAAATTACCAACTAGATTTAAACAACTCCCCTCTATTAAATTTAAGATTGTAAAAATTTTTCCACCACCATTTCCCCAATAATTTTCACATAAATATTCAAACTTGTATTGTACATAATCAGTATTTCATCCACCTGATGAAGCCATTGTATGGCGAAACAATATTGTAGTGGTATTTACAATAAAAGGATTTTTGAAACTAGAAGTTTAATTACTTATTTCTAAGCGTTATTTTAATATCATAATGGAACGGAATAATACAGTGTATAGCATGCCCCTATAAGCTTCCAAGCGCACCGTAGTATCCTTACCAATAGCGCTCCTGTCACCCTTTAAGATAACACCATTCCACTCTCACTCCACTTTGCCGCCTGCTACCATCACAGTAGAAAGAAAAGAGATATACCTGGCTGCTACAGATGGTTTAACTCAAAAAATCTGGAAAACGACCTAAATGTATAATTCAGACATCTGAAACTCTGCCAAAGTTGGGTCTTAGGACTGCCCACAGAATTGTAAATAAAGTGTTACTTAAACACTTAAGTTTACTTTGCCGCCAACCCTAGAACTTGCCTGGCGTGTACCATAATTATTTTATGAGAAATGTTCAAATTAAAGACTGTTAAAATTAAAATTTCATTTGGCAACGATTCCAAAATTGGAATAGGTACAGATTGGATGTTAAACTTGTTACCATATGCATGCAACAGTTTCATCATTTCATTATTTGGACATGATGACGTTAATTTGGACAAAATTTTTAGTTGTCTTCAATATAGAGAGCGATATTTTTCTAGAAGTCAGATCTTTGTGTGGTTGAAATCTTATCTTAGAAACGGGAAAATCTTAGTAGAAAATGAACAACGCGTTCAACAGGTTGTAACTTCAGTTAATTGCGAAAATGAAGAGAAAGATGAATTACTCTTATTGTAAGTCAAACAGATAATAGTGCGTCAGACATCTAAGACTCTCTGAAATTAGTACGGTAAGTATATAAGATATCATAAAATGAGGCTCTAATATTTCGAGGCTATTACCGTTTTCGATGATCGAGGAGCACATGTTGAATGATCTGAAAATTATTTCTTCGTCACTGTAGTAATTCTAACCACTGAGTGAACATAGAGACATCATTTTCTTCACACGTCAAAATTTGTTAGCGTGTAATGATGTAAACCCCAAAAACAAAAACAAAACAAACTATGTAAACTGCATCTTTCTTATTTACCCATAATTTCAATTTCTCATAATTTACTTTATTACAGTTTATCATATAGTTATAGCCAAATATTATTTAACACTTTTGCATGATAAAGGTAATCTGTCGGTTAAGGGCAACACAAAGTTTTGTTCGTTTCCTCTGAGATAACACTCGTTTTTATATCATCACAAAAATACTTGAAATAATAAACATACCTAAGTTGGGCCGGGCCATCTTCTTCGTCTTCTTCTTTTTCTTTTGGTCGGATGCTAGTAAGTCTAGGCAATTGAACACAGTGCTCTTGGTACTCTCGGTAATAATTTAAATTAATTTTTTTATTAGGTTGGCTGAAAGCCTAGCGTCCAGCTCCCCTAGCAGTGTCTTAGTATGGAGTTGACCTTGGGGAAATAAGAAATATAAATGACAGAATATTCTGTCATTTATATTTTTTATATCCTTGACAAAGGCATCATTGCCGAAACATGTAGGGTTGTTTTAAATATATATACTTTGAAGTAATAAACCAGACCTTTAATCGCCGACTTATTAAGTTTACCATATCATACCAAGGTCACGAAAATATTATATATATATATATATATATATATATATATATATATATATATATATATATATATATATATAGGTCCAATGCACATTACCGTGTTATATTTACAGTTAGTAAAAAGAAGCACTTTCATTGCGATCTTTTTACATATACACAGATTTTCGCACTATTTGGCTACTTTTTCACTTAGTAAATAAACACCGACTGAAATAATAAATAAATTTTAAGTTGAATGTTATGTTCTCATTTACATACATATTTAATTGATCTAAAAGACTTAACTTTCATTATTTTATTTTTCAACTCATTACCTACAAAAAACCTGTACCCGATAGCCTATCTTTCCTCTTCTATTAAAAAATTTTGACACATTATACATTACAATATGAAACAAACATGTAAATAATTTACATATCTGTAACTATGCACATGGACATTATACATTCAAGTAACATTCATATTATTTTCTTTTAGTTTGGTTCTCAGGAGAGAACGAATTTTAATCTATAATCCCTTGTTTGTAACCTTTTTTAAATGCCCCGGTCCTCATTCAGACGTCTTTATAAAACTTTTATTAAATAATCCAAATTCTATTGTAAACAGCAGTTTTCTCTCCACAGCATACAGGAGCAATCAGTGTCACGAATTGAATTAGTCCATGTTATAATTTATTGTTATTGTTATCAAGATCTTATCTGCTGAATATATGTGTAAATATAGAAACAATCAACGTAATATAGTAGAGCGCACATACTTTTTGACATTGTGTACTGAAACCCTTGTTATCGTAAAATAAGCTCCACGACCTTTATCGCAGCAAGCATGTGTTTTGCGGTTCAGAAGGGCCATTGCACGTATGCGAGTAAATTCCGAAAAGAACTCAATTATTGGACCAGGGCTAGGTCGGGTAAGCAGCATAGCACTGGTTTTTATATTCTTGCTGAGCAACGACCACTGACGACGGTAGCTAGTACCTACGATTTTGGGCCAAATGGCAAGGAGCGAGCGACCCCAACCGGTCGAATATAGGACTGCGTGATCTAATTTTTGTTCCGAGACTCCGTCGTGACGCTAGTAACTTAAAAGTCGCCCTGGGAACCAATTCCATTGGATGCGTTCGGCTAAAAACATGAGCCGAGTCCGTTTGTATTTGAGACGTAAACGTTTTTTGTTACTTAGTTGGACATTGAATGCATAATAGAGAGGTATCTAAACCCGGGAAAGTTAAAAATAATAGTTTTTATAGTCTATTGAGTTTCCGTATGTATAGACTTGGGTAAACAACATCGAAAGTATGTATAGCAGTACACAGTATACATAATAAATTCTAAAACTGATACTATTATACTCATACTATTTGTTTGAAATGTTTTAAACAGTAAATTTTTCCATGTAATAAGTGTAATGAGTTAATAGCTACTTAATTTATTTTAAAATTTCTCTAAATACTTCAAAAGAACAGCACATATAACAGATTCAAAATACTGAAATTAAGGTGCATTTATATTTGAAACCAAAATTTGAGCATAAACAAATTATCTGATATATGTCAGATTTATAAATATTAAATAGTGAAAGCTATCCATTGGAAGGCTATTATCTACTGTTTTTATGGTTTTAAATACTAACAAGATATAATGAATTTATTGGTGACACCGAAAAAAGTATTGAAAGTAATATTCATTAGTAATAAGTAGAGAACGGACACGCTTACCACATGACGCAAAGCCCAGTGCAGTACTGGCGAAAGGCTGTATTTCTAAAATATTTAATTTCATTTATATTATTGGAAAACGAACGGGTGGTGATCTATAAAATTACGAAATACATATTTATTTGTTGAAAAGTTGTATTTAGAAAGTTTTTAATTTTATTTATATAATTGGAAAACATACGGGTGGCGATCTATCTATCTAAAATTACGAAATACATATTTATTAATTAATTTTATTTATATAATTGGAAAACAAATGGGTGGTGATCTATAAAATTACGAAATACATATGTATTTGTTGAAAAGTTGTATTTTTATAGTTTTTAATTTTATTTCAATAATTGGAACATTTTTATTTGTTCATTTTGTCGTTCAAGTTGAGTAAAGGAGTATTAATATTGACTAGCAATAGTTTCTCAAGGTTTTCTTCTGTCAATTTTGTTCTCTTTGAATTAAGTACATCCTTATAAATAGAAAACGTCCTTTCTACATCGCAACTGGTTATAGGTGCATACTGGAAATATTCTTTTATCTCTTCATATTTAGCCGTTAGATTTTATGAAATTGTCTCCATACATAATTGCTGCAATGTAATTAAATCTGGATTTCTATTAAGAATTGCTTCAAACTTTTGCCGAAGGCCACATCCGAAGTCACTTGGAATACTTTTCAAATTATTAACAGCCACATCTAATGTGGTTAATCCGTCATTTAATTTGAGATTTCGATTTTAAAAATAAGTGATTAGTTTTAGCAATTTTCCAAACTGTTCGTGAAGAAAGTACAACTGATTTTTTAAATTTGGGATTTGTTTGAGCTCCTTGCACTCACCAATACTTCTAGTATCCTCCTTTAGCAGTGTTACGAAATGTTTTAGACTATCGAAATTCTCAGCATAATAACTAGTAGCTTCCAGCCATGTTCCCCATCTAGTTATTACTGGAGTGGGAGGCAGTGACAGAGATGGAAATTTTTCCCTGAAAAGAGCTACTCTCAATGGTGCTTTTCTGAAAACTCTCTTTAAAGCTGATACAAGTTTATTAACTTCCGGAAAAGTGTCTCTGATATATTCACAGATTCTGTTGAGAGCATGCGCTACACAAGTAATATGCAGCATATTAGGATATGTTTTCTTCAATAGTCTGCCTGTTTTTAACATATACGCAGCACTATCACTGACAAACAAAAGTATTTTTTCTTTGTACGTGGCGTCCGAATGAAGCATTTTTGCATATTCTACTTAATGGTTTCAGCAACTGTTTCCGCATCAACTCTATTTATAACACTTGTTGCTATTACATACGAGTTATAGGGAATAGTTGGATGTAGTACACCAGCTACAACATTTACCACACAGCGTCCTAACATATCCACCGTTTCGTCGGCGCTTATCCATATGTATTGATTTAAAAGATGGCTTCTAATGCGTTCTACTGTTCTCGTATAGCACCTAGAAACATAATATTTGCGTAAAGTTGATTCATCAGGAACATTTCGACCAGTATATTTTTTCAGAAATGTCTTCAAAATTGGATTGTTCAATTTAAATAATGGAATATTAGCTGCCATAAAAGTTTCACAGAGTTCTTCGTTAAAATTGTCAGATTCCAACGGGTTCAATTTTTTTTCGTGCTTTAACGATCCTACGCGACATTTTACGGTTGATTTATTGCAATTTTTCAATAACGTTTCACACACTTCACAATAAATTTCGGAATCACTGGCAATGTACATACAATCAGTATGGCCCTCAATCCAACTCGCCATTGTTTCACGATGCCATTCTCGACGCTCTTCCATTGTCTGAAAAAGTAAGAATATTCTAGATCCAAATAAACGAAATTAAATAACGAAATTTTATGCACACTTACGTGAAAATAATTGAAAGATGTTGCTTAAATGAAAAGAAAAGGAATGTACGGGCTATTTCTCTTACGAAATACGATAAACTTATTTATTTTATCTACGTACACGACACCACTGAAAACACTATATTCTCCGAATGCAATAGCTGTGTTGTCCATTGTTATCGCTGCGAGACCAGGTGGCCGAGTAAGTCAAACAAATACTTCATTGAATTACGCCGGGATGTACTGAGCGACGTTAAACACAATTCCAATTGCCGATTGCGTTTTATGGAAATTCATCCGTTCTCTAGTAATAAGACACACCGAAATGTTAGAAATTTTTATTAATATTTTATTTCTTAATTATTGCGTATTACATTACAATTTTTTCACCACACAGTGGTTTCTTCAGGTGTTTGAAATAAACTAAGCCAATTAACATAGCTAAATTTTCAGGGGATCATTTTTCTACAACGTGTAATAGACCAAATATTAAAATTAACCCTGCACATAGCACGATGCTTGATCAGCCTGTGCATCTTACTATTACATGCTGCTACGAGGGCGTATTTTTATGTTATCTACCTAGCCATGAAACAAAAGAGTGATGATGTCAAACAAATTATTGAAAAATTGCTGTCACTGTTAGAAGTACATGTGCTAATTTGTGTTTAGTTTTGTGCTGTTTATAGAGATTTGAGACGGTCTATTTCTCGATAAAATGAGTGAAACTAAGGTTGAACATCGCAGCGTAATAGAGTTCCTGGCAAAAGAAAGCAATGGTCCAAAAGCAATTCATGAAAGAATGGTTGCTGTGTATGGGGAAGATGCACCATCTTATTTCCAAGTAAAATATTGGTCTAAACTCTTTCGATGGGGCCGAGAGTCAATCAATGATGACTCAAAGTCCAGACGACCCGTTGAAGCTCGAACTGAAGACATTGTGCGAAAAGTCGAAAATTTGGTACTGAAAGATCGGCGTGTAAAGATCTCTGTAATTGCCAATGAAGTCTGTATATCCGAAACATGTGTCCGCAAAATTTTGCATGACGATTTGGGTATGAAGAAGGTGTCTGCAAGGTGGATACCCAGATTGCTTACACCTGAACAAAAACTGTACAGAAAAGAAGTTTCTCAAGAAAATTTGGTCAAGTTGGAGAGGGACAAAACATTTTTGTCTCGAATTATCACCGGGGATGATACTTTAGTATATTACTGGGACCCTCCTACTAAACAAGAATCCATGCAGTTGGTTCATAAGGGCTCTCCACCACCAAAAAAGGCCAAGACACAATTTTCTGGAAGAAAAACTGATGGCATCTGTTTTCTTGGATGCTGAAGGAGTCTTGCTTATTGAATATATGCCCAGAGGGCCTACCATAAATGGAGAGGCCTACGGAAACACAATTAAAAATTTAAAAACTGCTCTGGAGGAAAAACGCCCGCATTCTTATCCACAAAAAAATTTGTTGCTGCACGATAATTGTCGGGTTCATAAGGCAAACAAAGTTCAGTAGATAATCAATGACTGTGGGTTTATAGAGTTAAGGCATCCACCTTTAGCCCCGACCTAGCTCCGTCAGACTTCTTCTTATTAAAAAATTTAAAAAAGAATATCAGGGGAAAGCGTTTTGCTTCTGATGAACTCAAAGAAACTGTTGAAGGATATTTTGCGGGGTTACCGACGCAGTTTTTTTCTGAGGGTATGGGGCAACTGGAAAAAAGATGGAATAAGTGTATTAGTGTTGAAGGGAGTTATGTAGAAAAATAATTTCTTTTTGTTCTCTTATGTGCTTTTTTTCATGGCTAAGTAGATAACATAAAAATACACCCTCGTAATTTATATTGTATCGGTATTATGAATAGTTATATCAGCGTGTGATTTATACTGTAGATTGGGAATTTTAGTTTTTATTTATTCTTTTAATTGTTAGATCTAGGAAATTTAAATTATTTTCTGTTTCCACCTCTAGTGTAAATATCTAGTACAAGTTTATTTTAATAATGCAAATCATCAATAAATTCTTTTTCTTAACTCAATTCTATTTCGTTTAACCCTGCAGGCGACGCGCCGGATTTTTTAACACCATTAGACGCATGGAGCACAATTGTAATATTAATGTTTTAATACTAAAATTGATATTACCACAAAATTTGCACAAAATATTGCACAAAATTTATTAAAACAGTAATTATCTATATAAAAAAACAATATTTACATTAAAAAACATGTTTGTGTTTATAATTAAACGACCTTTTAGTAATTGTCAAAACAAAATGATTATGCTGGACATTTAAACTAAACATTAAACAAGGAACAAAATCAATGAACTAAAATAACTAAAGCTTAGCTATGTTCTTCTAACAATCTTCATTTGACACAATGGAATGTTATTCTTCATCTACGCAGTTCATGCAAATTAGTTCAGATGTGCCGGACAGATCCACCGAATACAGTTACTGCAAGATTTTCTCGTGGTTTTGTTTCTCGCTCTTCCACACAAATAGCAACGTCCAGTGGTTGAGTTACGATTTTCTATTTCTTTTGGAATTTCGTTACTGATTTTTAGTAAAAATCCTATGCGTTGCTTTATTCGGGGTGATATGTGGGGATTTTGGAACCGTTTGAACATGACAGGTCTTATTAGATGGAACGCTACGTCCTGCAAAAATTTTCTTCTTGTGATTTTTGTTGATACATTATTAAGTTTATAAATACCATAAGCATTTACAGCAGAAATATTTAAAAGATCAAAAAATACTGTAAGAGGCCAACGACGAGAATTCCTGGACACGTCATATTGAGTGCAGAGCTGATCTACTAAATCAACACCAAATTTAGTTCCATTATAATCAGTAATTAATTTCTGCTTCCGCTGCTCTCCAGTATTCTCATCAATAGCCATGTCGTGATGCATTGTTGATAAAGCCAGTACAACTTTATTATTTTTTGGGCAATGCGAGACCAAAGTGCATATTCCCTGGTAAAAACCAAATAAAGAAGTATTTAATTCTCTGCTTTTTCCGTCTACAAATTCTGGCGGCAGTTGGGTCTTATTTTTACGAATCGTCCCTATAATAGTCAGCTTTCTTTCTAGTAATTCCATAGCTAATGGAACGCTTGTAAAATAATTGTCAGTTGTAATATTTCTACCCGTGCCTTCAATATGTTTCACCATTCTTTTGACCACATGCGCACCAGTCTACTCAACTTTGTATTGTCCCTCGGGCTGCCTACCACAATATATTTCCATATTATGTGTGTAGGCATTCTTTGTGTCAACTAGTGCGAAAATCTTTATCCCATACTTTGCAGGTTTACTGGGTATGTATTGTCTAAAAGGGCATTTGCCCTAAATGCAACTAGTTGCTCATCTACTCTCAAATACTGAGATGGTGTATAGTTTTTCTGAAAATTCTGGATAAACATTTCGAAAAGGTCTCTTATGGGAGCTAATTTGTCCAATTCTTTTCTTTGATTTCTAGTTGTAATATTATCAAATCTAATACATTTCATTAGAAAACGAAAGCGAGATACAGACATTGTCAGATATATTGCTTCAACACCTGTGCCCTTACTGTTGTCCCACATCTGCAAAATATTTAGGCGTCCAGATTTTAAAACTCCTGCAAGATATAGAATACCTACTAGTGCTTTAACTTCCTCATTATCTGTTACTTTACAATCTCTAAGACGCGCGTATTTGATTCTAATATTATTGATATACACGTGGTAGACTGTGTTATTGTATCTATTATTTTATCATATAAAAACAGTTGTAGGCATTCAAATTCTCGTTTGGCATTTTTTGATTAGTTTTTTGGTCCAGGTAATCGTAGGACAATATTAGCGGCCCGTGTTCTTGAGTTATGAGGAGGACACACCGTTTTCCACTTGGTAATAGTATCCTTGCCTACATAGTATGCAACTGGAGTCTCATTTTCCGCTACTTCGGAATCGTCGTCTGAATCTAGTTCTTGCTGTGAAGAAGAATCATACTCTGAGCACAAGTCCTCAGCATCTGTAGCTTCGTCAGATGCTTCACTTTCCTCTGGCCATTCATCATCAGCATCTTCAACAGAAAGATCTTCCTGATCTTCAAATTCCATCATCCATTGTAGTGCCACCGACTCAAACTTTGGATCGTCAACTCATATTCTATTTCTTTCAGACATTATCAATACTAATAAATACATAAAAATAACTCTACAGCCAGATTTCAATAAAATAAACTTACCAAAACTATAACGTAGTATCAAAAATAATAGTCACGCTATTCGACGCGTGGTGCACAATAGTGACAAAATCAACTTCAAGAACACAACTGTACACAGAGAGAAGCGGTAACGTGCTGAAATAAAAAAGCAGATGTTGCTAGGAAGGTACTGAAGCGTAGGCAACCCGACAATCACTGTTGTAACAGTAGTGGTAGAAATCGTTTTCGTGGAGCACATATGTGATCCGCGCGTCGACTGCAGCGTTAACAAAATCTTAATCTTAACGATTATTTATTTCTTTCCAAATATTTTGTAATTATTACTTAGCTTTTATTTACTCAAACTAATATATATATATTCATATATATTATCTAGCAAGCTTTCTTTTGATATAACATTTGACTTTAGACACATTTTATTAACAATCTTCTCTGAAATTTCTATATATGCCATTATAAGCTTTCTTTCTTGAAATTTTTGCTTATTAGCCTTTATATCCATGTATTTTTTCTAATTCTTATTTTACACCTTTCTTATAGTATCCAATATTATTATCTTTTTGTGTTCCTAAGTTTCATATATCTTTTTCTTTACATATTATCTTACATATTCCTGTGAGCTTTAAATTGGTTTTGTGTAAGCATAGAAATGTGCGGGCTGCCATTCACGGATATATCTTTCTAGACTTCTTAGTATTTTATCTTTATCTCAGTATTATTGCTTTAGTTTCTGTTTAACTTGACCTAGAATCCAATATGTAAATTCAAAGAAATGATACAACGATTCGGTAATTATTAAAATTCTTATATTGTTTAATATATATGAATATATGAGAGCTGATCACTTTGCTCCGCCCCTGGCCCACTTATAAACCAAAACAATTATTTATCTTCACGTTGCATTGTAACCTGCTATGTTAGACTAACCCTAGAAACTTACAAATCTGAAGCTGTTAAAGCGTGCCTACAGTAGGCGGCTGATGTCGACAAAGTCGCAAATCAATATCAAAATGGATCGTGTCAAGCAACGAGCAGTGATTAAATACTTACGTTTAGAAGAGATGGCCTCAACTCAAATTCGTCAAGATTTGGTGGATACATTAGGGGAATCTGCAGTGTCATATGATATACTTAAAAGGTAGTGTCGTGGGTTTAAATGTGGTAGACAGTCGTGTACAAACGAACATACAGGTGGGGCGCCCACAACCGTCACTATCCAAGAAACTGTTTAAAGGGTTCATAATCCCGTGCTGCAAGATCGATGTGGCTACTAGACAAATAGTTGAAGATACTGGTCTTTCATATCATGTGGTATATAATATAATTACAGCCCAATTGGACATGAAAGAATTGTCTGCAAGATGGGTACCACGAATGTTAACAGGTGCATACAAGCAAACTCGAAAAGACAATTCCACTCAATTTCTTATTGACGAACTGCCAGGTTTTTTAGAGGATGTCTCACTGAATGTTCGGCGAGACATGTGGTTTCACATGGATGGGGTATCACCACATTTCGGAATTGCTGTCCGAAATTGAGTTAACGTCAATTATCCAAGATGGATTGGTCGAGGTGGTCCTGTTGCATGGCCACCCAGATCACTCGATCTTAATCCCCTTGACTTTTATTTATGGGGGTACATGAAAAATTTAGTCTACGTGCAAGTTTCGAACATAAGAGAAGAGTTGTTGGATCGTATTCACCTGGCTGCCGAGCAAATCCGACAAAAGAAGTATGAAATTTGGATAAGTACTTCTTCTGTTAGCTTACGGGCACAAGCCTGCATTCAACAAAGAGGTGGACATTTCGAAAATACGAGATTATTAATTGAACTTTTTTAAATAAAAACAGCTTTTATTGACTTTAGGATTACATTTTCTTTCATGATCTGACAATCACATTCATAGATCTGTAACTTAGAAACAAATAAAAATGGATATGCAAGGTTTTCGTTTTTGTTACTTGAGATGAAGTTTACTTTACACTCCTTAAATTTGAACAGAACGATACGGGACATCTTGTATATATTATAATGGGATAAACCTCCATTATATTGATGGGCTATTTTTAATATTATGACTATAAGTTTTTTTTTCTTTGTTCATTTTAACATATGCAAGAGATATTTCGATTTGTTTGAATTTGTAATAGTTATCATGTTTATTAAAGGGTTGGATATTTATTATTAATATATTAGTTTCATAAATATCGATTAGAGTTGAATCTTGGTATATATATTTTTAGTTAATTATATCTTTTAAAATTGTACAATCGTGTAAATTATATTTAGTCAATTTGTATAAATTATTGTTAAATTTAACTTATGCAAGTGAGTAGTTTTAATATTCGTAATTAAATGTCATTTTCAAATTTGAATTTAAAAAGAGACTAACTGACTTGGATGAATATGAAAGTATAGAAGATAACCATGGCAATTAAAAAAAAAGAATTATTATTATTATTTTTTTTTACGTTAAAAAGAAAAGAGACATAAAAATTTAGAAGCTGAATTTGTATTTTAATAAATAGCAATTATCTAATTTTAAATACCTGAAGAAGGACCCAGAAGGCTGGATTACTGTTAATTTAAATAACAAGCTATATTTAGATATACATAGTGTATTTGGGTAGATAATTTCCTGACTGCATAAGAGTTATATATGCTGTATTTTGTATTCTGGTTATGGAAGAATTACATATGGTGTATCTTGAGATTGGAATATATCAGCAGTTGGTCCGAGTGTGTCAAACTTCTCCAAGCATAATTATAATAAATCTATTCGTGTAAGTAATAAGCTAAAAAAATATTTATAATTAAGAAATTTTTCTATTACGTGTTCAAAGATATCGATTTACATATTTTGTGTGACATAGTTATTTTGTCGATTCGCGAATTCAAAGCTCTTGCATAAGTTACTTCCTTTCGTCATAAATTATATATATATCTGAAATATAGACATTAAAATTTGTTTGTCTTATAATATTAGAAATAGCTACAATTGTAAATATATCAGACCTAATCATACTTAGTAAATAAATAGTTTATTTGTTCTAAAAGATTCTTTTACCTATTAAATTGGCAAGTTGTTGTGAAACTCACCCTGAGTACGAAAACAAATATTTCTTCGACCAAGTTATTGCCGGAAGACATTTTATTGACCCATTTATTTATCGCATTTTTGGCAGTACCGATTTCGATATCTATATAAACATAATATCATATTATCGCAGACATACGTTTGCTATTGTTATTCTTCTTCATTCTTTAATCGATATTGTTTTCTCTACGATTCTACGTGAAACAAATGGATATCGTTACTTTTAGGCATACAATGTGGGATAAATATTTATTATATTAATGTAACATCTTTAACATTTTTGATAGTAAAACTTGGGTTAAATATTCATTACAATATATATATATATATATATATATATATATATATATATATATATATATTAAAAATAATAGATTTTTATTGGTTTTAGCGACCTTTTATTGAATTTTGATGTTGTTTACGACGTTTCGACTTTTATCAATTCAGTCTTTTTCAAATGTCGCTAAAACCAATAAAAATCTATTATTTTTAATATTAAGACACGGCCTATAAAATAAAAAAGAAAAACAAATTTCTTTAAACACTAAATATATATATATATATACTCTATGAGATTAAGCAATCGATGCACGTCATTAATTATGATGATATGACGATATGACGTGTCATAGCCAATAGAGCAAAGCGAATTTGATGCAAAATAGAAATATTGATATACACAACTTTTAACAGAAATTTAACAGAAATAGTATGCATCCTTTTATATTTAGATAAATTTAAGCATTTGACATAAGTGTTCTTAAAAAGGAATAAGAAATAACATACTTTAGAAAAACGAAGAAGTAAATTTGGTTTTCGTATGTTGCGTTGAAAGGTTACCAAAGTGCAATGTTGTCCTATCATTCCTGTCAGTTAGTTTACTTTTGATACCTGTCAAATTTGTCCTCCTATTTCTTATTAATTTATTTCATACTTCTACAGTTTCGGTTACATTTTCTAATCATTATTTATTTTAAGAACTTTTGTTATTGTTTTTATATTAGTGATATTTATATAATATGCCAAAAGTTTTTTGCAAACAATACAAAATACTAATTGCATCTCTAATTATTTTATACAAAAAGAAGATAATAAAGGTCTATTGTTATCCATATATGCTATAAATTATGTAATTAAATCTATTTTGTGCTGTTTTCAAATTACTAATTTCATTTTAAATATTCTAATGTGTTGCTGAAGCTTCTTTCTGTTAGTGTAGCAATTGTAAGCAAAATCAATACAACTTTTAGATCTGAGCGACAGGCTTCTAGTCTCAAGTAAGTTAAATCAAAGAAGAAACTTGTAACTGAAATCTCGAGTACAACAGAATTTGACATTCGTGATAATATTTATGCAATATATCAGAATAAAGAGCAGGTTACTCTTCGCATGATTTTACAAAGAATTGGTTTTTGCTGGAGGAAAGACAATCCAAGAATAGGACTTACGGAATTACCTAATGTTGTTTTTAGGAAATTTACATTGGGAACCTATGTAAAATATATGAGGTCAGATACTTGGCAGTTTGTATATTTAGATGTAACATGAATATTCCAGAATAGAACAGCATCTAGATCATGGCAAAATGGCACTAAACATAGTGTTGGTAATATAAAATCAGAGGTCACACGTTATATTATACAGCGTGCAGGCTGCAGAAATGGTTTCATTTCAGAAGCTTCGAAAATATTTAATTCTAAAACAAAAGATAAAGATTATCATGGGGAAATGAATAAAAATAGTTATTTACTATTGTTTCAAAAAAAAAATTACACCAAGTTTAAAAGAACCTTCTATAATCCTAATGGACAATGCAAGTTGTCACTTGTGTTTGGAATATAAATTACCAAATAGTTCTTGGAATAATGGGCAAATCAAAGAGTAATTATAGTGAAAATTCTTTCAATGGAGACTGTGGTTAAATAATAATTTAAAAAAGGTATATAACCCCTTACCACAATTATTAGTCGTATCCTAAATACGTATTTCGACAACTAAGTTGTCATCATCAGTAGGTAAAAACAACTAATTAAAAGTCACACATGGGGCACAGTAAAGTAACATAAACGCTTCCGCACAACTACTATACACTGCAACCCTGTAAAGACTGCAAAGTTGGTAAGACTGTAAAGACTGCAAGACTGTAAAGACTGCAGTCTTTACAGGGTTGCAGTGTATAGTAGTTGTGCGGAAGCGTTTATGTTACTTTACTGTGCCCCATGTGTGACTTTCAATTAGTAGTTTTTACCTACTGATGATGACAACTTAGTTGTCGAAATACGTATTTAGGATACGACTAATAATTGTGGTAAGGGGTTATATACCTTTTTTAAATTAGTAATTATAGTAACAAAATATTCCTTTTCAAGAAAATAGTTCTAAGAAGTAGTTAAAATTGGTGGCTTTAAATAAGCCACCTAAGACACAGCTGATACTATTGCAGAAGAATCTGGTAATATGATATTGCGACTATCACCTTACCATTGTATTTACAACCAGATAGAACATATTTGAAGTATAACAAAAACAAAACTCGACGTATAGAACATTGGAATGTTCGATTTTTTTAGCATATAACCAGCGCCGCTTGAGACAACTGGACAAGAGGCCTTTCCGAACCTCCCTTTTACCCAGAAATCATCGAAATGACCTATCGATAGGGTGAAGAGTTGTCTTTAGTAATAATTTACAATATCTATCGACACGAATACTACGGTGATTAGGAGTTTGATATCACTGAAGATTTCCTGATTACGTATTTTGATTGGATGCCTGTTGGTCTCCGCCCACTTCCACCCGTTCTTCTCTTTCCGTCTCCCTCATTATTTGTACCATGAATTGTTTGATTCTATCGCAATTCTTTTTCTGAACCGGCATTGTTTGGACCAGGTTCCCTATCGTCCTTTCCCTAGGGCTATATATGTTTGCTGCCTAACATACTCTCACCTTGCACACCTGAAGATCGTATATTCCGTTGTATCTGCCTCTCCGCAATATCGGCACTTGTCGCTCTCTCGTTTTCCCATCTTCGTAGCGTACACCCCGAATCTTCCATGCCCTGTCAGGATCTGAGTCAAATGATGGTCTACATGTTCGATATCAGTCTATTGCGCATAACACTGACGATTGTTATCCCACTGGTAATTTGGTGAAGAATATAACTTCAAAGATTTTTACCTTGGCTACAAATGCTACGCTTAACACTATCTTTCATTTTCAGATTGCTCTTCTACTGAAGATAGGAACATAATTGCCGAAATACGTATTTAGAGTTTATTGATTTATATGTGATTAGGGATTTTTCTTGTTTTCTATCTGTTTCATATTTAAGACGCAGTTTCCACCAATTCGGATCGTTTTATCTTTGTCGAAATACAAAATATATCTGAAAAAGGTCTTTTGGAATTTATTTAGAGAAACATATTTATTACATTAATCGAATTTATAAAGCCATTTAACTTTTGTAATAATTCTGTGTTTTCAATTAATATCTACTGCTCGAATTCTCATTAGTTACTACACTTAGTCTTCATATTCTAGTAGAACTGCAATGTCATAAAATTATAGCAAGCCACGCGTATACACAACCCGATGCACTGCTATCTGGATTTATTACTCGATGTTCAAACAATTGCTTGGGTAGTCGTGCGTGGTGAGTGATGATCCTCTTTCTCAAGTCGTTTGATTCCGGCCTGATAAATAGTGCCACCGGTGCTTTGTTTTACGGTTTTGTATTGAAAAGTTCCAAGTAAACCGGTAACTATTTGTTATCTCATTGGAGAAGCTTTTAAGTATATTAGGGAATTTCACCCCTAAACGTCGTTACATCAAACGTTCCCTTATAGGTACTTTTCTGTTCAGGAAATTGGAAGGAGATTATGTTTCATATTTCCTTGATGTTCTTATTTTTTTCTCCTATCTTGTTTGAAAAGAAACCGGATCTTAAATTATGGGTATATTGGCAATTATATTCTCTTCTCCAGCATTCGTTTTCTCCGGTCTTTATTATATAAATTACAGTCAAATATGAAATTTCAGTTATTTGTAACATTAAACGTGATGATATTAAGTATTTAAGAAATAAAAGGGATGCCATAAAGAGAGTTTTCGCTTATATTTAATTTCTTTCATATATTTATAAACGCATTCAAACAGAAAACCTTTGAATCGATGTAATATATATTAGGAGTATTGATAGTGTCAAAAAGATAATAATAATAATATTTACTGCTTAACGGATTTCTCCAATAACAGGATAATACAATAATACGTAGTGTAAGTATAATTAACATAGTTAATTCATAGGCAATGTTAAAAAAGTAATTAATAAATAATAAAGCTGTGAAATAAAAAATGTTAGGTATTTAGTGGGATAATTATTAAGATTTTGAAGGTAAATGAAAAGGACATGTGCATAATTTATAGCGTTTTTTGCCATATAATTGAGGGGTGCCCTGGTAAACACGTGTGTTTCAGCTCTGGTAACAAAGCCAAGATCATTGAATTGAGTACCGTATTTATGTATAGGAATAGATGCGTTGCCTAAATTTTGTTGTTCACTAGCTTGACTATAAAATTAGCAATAGCAGCCTCTTTGCGTGCAGATCGGGAGAGAAAATTCAAATCTTATTGTAATTCACAGTAATCTACTCTTCGAGGGTAAATTACAATTTGAGATGTTCTAAATGTTAGATATTTTAAATATTTTCTTGAACTTCCTCTATTAGCAATGTCTGATAAGATTACTGAAGATATTCAAGTTTGGGATGTACCAATGTGTGAAAGAGTGTCTTCAGTGTTTCCACATTCGAAAAGTTATGACATGATTTTATAAGGTAGCTAAGCGTACGTGAAGCGGAATTGCAGATGTGATGGATGTTGTTAGAAATCTGCAAACGTTGACCGAACAAAACGTTAAAGTCTTTAAATTGTATTTTTCTGTAAATAAAGGTACGATCCAGAGTATATTAAAATACTAGCGTATTATTGCAAGCAGAATTAGTGACAACATCACATTTATTAACATTAAGCTTTATTGTGTTTTTGTCACACTAATCGTTGACTGAACTTAAATCCCTCTGCAATGCTTCGCAGTCAGATATAGACGCAATTTTTGCAAGTATTCTTAAATGGTCTATACGGTAACCGAGAATAGGGAAGAGATTGCTAATGTACGTATGAAACGCCTGATGAATGTGTTGGAATAAAAGCCATTATAACAAACATAATTGTAACTATTGGAACGATATAGTTAATACGCAATTAAGTTAGTGGTAGAGGAGTGGAAGCCGGATAAACTAAACTTAGATAGTAGTAAACAATGGTCTATAGTGCCAAAAGCTTTCTCAAAGTCGGTGTAGAAATACATCAAGTTGGTCAAGTGAATCAATACAGAAACTACCAAATTGGGTAATCTCGGTCAGATTTGTTACAGTCGATCTTCTCGACATGAACGCGTGCTGTTGCGTTGATATGTCGCGCTGTATACAGAAATACCTTGGCCATTTTTCACATAATAATGTGCTATATAAGTAGAAAATACTTGTATATTTGTATGTAATATATAGTATAATTTTAGTGACAGGTTAAAATAATAGAAAATATTAACTAGATTTAATATACTATGTAGGAAGAATTAAAAAAAGAAATAAAAATTGTGCGGGCCGCCACTCACGCATATGCCTTTCTAGACTCTTTAATATTTTAATTTTATCTCAGATTTATTGCATTAGGTTCTGATTAACAAGTAGCATGCAATATGTAAATTTAAGGAAATGATACAAGTTGGTAATTGTTAAAATTCTTTTATTGATTAGTGTATATATATTTACATGTCATGCATACTAGATCTTAAAATATGAACCATTTCGCTTGATCATAATTAGCACTGTAAGCTTATCATGGGAATTATGAAAGAAGGCATATGGCATTGAAGCCCTTCCTTGATTATGAACAGAATCTTTTAAAATAATAGACTAGAGTGTCTCGCTTAGCCTAGGGGAACTTAACCCTCCAAACGATAAGCAATGGTATTTCTGCTTGACCGTCGTATATAAAAACTTTTATATGAATTTTCTTGACTCTACTGATATGTTTCAATCTAAGCAAAGTGTGTTATTGACCCTATAGTATAAGATAAGAATCATACAGTATATTGTTTAATTAACTTTGCTATATGCCCCTACGAGCACTAGACTTGCTCCGACAAATATCTTTCTAAACTTACCCAACTTACCTACAACTCATGGTTGCCCCGGAGATCTTTTGGCTAAAGAGCTAACTCAGTTAAGAGGCGAGTTGCGGGGAGGTTCTTACATAAAAAAGGGCGCCACCATGTTTACCTTTAGCCAACAGAGAACACAGACTGCCGTAGTAAGTGGATAACTTAGTAATTTCGAATAAGTTGACACTCAATTTAAAAAAAAATTAAGAAAAGAAAAACAGAGTTCATGACAATAACAACTATATTTATTATATAAGCAAACAAAAAAAATAAAAGTATATATAATATACCAGAGAGGTATAAGTATGGAGCCAACAAAATAATTTTAAATTGTTGGAATATCATAGATCATATAAACATCGTATTCTATACTATAAATTATTGCATAGGTAGTCCATCAAAGCTTTAATGTACCTTACACAGGTTCGATACACTCAGTATATGCAATAAATTTTTAGGTGGTACACACAGACAGAAATTAATAGTGCAAAAAATAATAAAACACAATGTATTCACAAAATCGGATACTCCAATCAGATAATAGTATAAAAATAAAGGCTCAGCCTGTATATGCAAAATATATGTTTAAGAATAAAAAAAAATTTAACTAGAATATTTTTTTTATGACTGTGATCATTTACCAATTAAATGGAAAATATATTATTTAAACAAAATTATATATATATATATAAATCACTAAGGATTCCGTTTACGGATAAAAAAATATTAAATTTAATTTACTCAAATTTCTTACTTTAAAACAAATCTGACATGTGAGATTGATACTATATAAAAAATAAAACTACTGCAATTTGAATTAGAAAACTGATTAAGCGATTTATATATGATATGAACTTAGTTAACTTTTATATTGATGCAAGGAAAAAAAATAAAATAAAATGGTGAGTCACACATCATTTAGGACACCATTTAGGACACCATGCGTTCCTCCAAAATAACTATTATAGTAATTTTCTGGGACTTTGTCACAAAAAATGTTATTCTAAACACACACCCTTGCGTGATAGATGACCCTTAGATCCATTTGCGTTGTTTTCTTGTATCCAGGTAATGAGATGTCTGCGGATGAAATCAATCTCTTCTCTAATTAGGTGGATTCCACATTAGTCGATAATAACTTAGCAGTTTTTCTCAGTGGATATTAACAAGCAATTTTTCTAACCGGATACTAACAATAGCCACTCTTCCTAGCAGATAATACTCGTAACAGCAGCTTTTCTTAGCAGGTAATAACAGCAGCTTTTCTTAGTAGATAATAACACAGCAGCTTTTCATTAGCCGATACTAACAGCCCTAAATAAATGAGAAAAAAGAGAATAAGTGGAAGATTCCAGAGTAACATAATAAACGAAGAACAATGCCGTGATAAAATTACAATCGCAGAATAGTAACACTGTTTCAAATCAAAATGACTTTTAGTTTTAACACTCGTTGTCGTACTCCAAAGCGGAATCGTGAAGAAATAGGACATCCAGGATGATTGTGCGTGAATTTAAACAGAAAGATGAATACGTCATTAGTAACAAAAAAAAACTACCCCCAGACTGAATATTGAAAGAAAAGCTAGATAATTACTCAGATATCCTGACATGATAAAAAGCAATTGAGGAAGTCAACATCAAAAATTAATTCGCAGTAATTAAGGGTCTATAACCGATTAAAAACCATACTAACCGTTAAAGCGATCTATAACCAGAAGTTTAACCAACTCGCGTAGCTGTCTCTGCAAACAAATCAAAATGTAAAAACCAGAATTAAGTTAAAAATGGTTATTCAATAAATTAAATCATCCCAATAGAGTTACAAAATTCTAATAAAAAATATAACAATGTCCTGTATACTTGAAATTGCATAAGAGGAAATATAATTGAAATATAAATTCTAATATACGAACCATGACTAGCATAAAATTTCAAGAAGTTTAATCTGCACATGCGTCGATTCAAAGCGTCGGATTAAAAATAAACAAATTAAATAACCGACTCCGGGAAAACGGTTATAGTGGCATCCAAGATATTTAAACATACAAACTTATATGAAGATATTAAAGTTTGAAATAGCCTCTGATGTTCGATAATTAGCAATTAAAGTAAATAAATTATATTAAACGACAATATTGACTTTTGAACAGCCTATGACGACTTAGAGTTAGCAATTAATTTAGACAAATTATTAAAAATTCCCAAACGGTATAAGGATCATTTTTAAAGTGTATCAACTTCCTACCTATGATCTTGAATGGTAATTTGAATTATATTTAGTCTCTATTTTACTTTGTGGGAAAAGGACCCTAATCTATAATCTGGATATTTTACATAAATTCTTATTTCAAAATTGTTTGAAGTGTGATACAATTGTATGAGTAAGACCACCAATGTATGGGATTTTTTTGTAAATCACACTGTCTGCAGGAAGGTCCTCAGTAGGGCCATCAAAAAGTTTGAGCTATATATCAATTTATTAAGTATGTGCTTAGGATAGGTCAGACATCACAGTGGCTAAAACAGCGCATCACACAGCATAAAAGTGATGTCCGTATTGGAAGGACATCTTGTGCATTAGTGGACCATGCACATACATTCAATTTTGTTGACGTTAAGATCTTAGACGTTAAAAATAACCTTAAAAAAGAACCTTTTTAGAAATGGTCCACATTAACAGAGACACAAATAGCGTAAATTATAGATCTGATACTAACGGACTAAGTATAACTTATTTTAATATACTCGGTTTGACGGTTAGTTGACCATCTAAAAATTGTTTTGTTATTTGGTCCATATATTGTTAAATTTATATTGCATTATTTTTTTATATACTTGTGACTTTAGTTTTTTGCTATA
This sequence comes from Melolontha melolontha, assembly GCA_935421215.2. Lineage (NCBI taxonomy): Eukaryota > Metazoa > Arthropoda > Insecta > Coleoptera > Scarabaeidae > Melolontha > Melolontha melolontha. Next base: position 23,005,460 of record OW285240.1, on the reverse strand, counting down.
TGTTTCGTTTCATATTTTTCATGTTTTAACTTTTACATATACATGTTTTTTAAAGGTTTTAAAGGGTTGTATCTATAGTTACTTTAAGTTTTAAATCTAATCAATTTTATTGTCCTTGTACGTCAATATTATTATTTTTTCAATACTACATTTTGTAAGTAATTTACTATTGCTTTATACTCTTATTTATTTAATGTTATTTCACATTAATCTTGTAGTATCTCCGGAAGAAGCAACAAAGTTGTTGCGAAATATAGGGATACTTAATAAATGAGTTTTTTAATTGACAGACAGAATATATTACGGTCGATAATTTCGTTTAAATTATATATATATATATATATATATATATATATATATATATATATATATATATATATATATATATAGTAAATTCAAACAGTTGGCGATTTAAGGTCTGGCTTTACTTTTAGAGTATACATACTTAAAACAACCCTACATGTTTCGGCAATGATGCCTTTATAAAGGATATAAAATATAAATGATAGTATACAAATGTCATATAATTGAGTTGCTATGGATAAAATTATTCAAAGATACATTCCAAGTGAATAATAATAAATCATGCCTTAGTACTCGAATTTATTCCCTATTTTTGTTGTCTATCTGTTTTTGGAATACTAAGGCATGATTTATTATTATTCAATTGGAATGTATCTTTGAATTATTTTATCCATAGCAACTCAATTATATGACATTTGTTTACTGTCATTTATATTTTATATCCTTGATAAAGGCATCATTGCCGAAACATGTATGGTTGTTTTAAATATAAATACTTTAAAGTAAAGCCAGACCTTAAATCGCCAACTGATTGAATTTACCATATCATACTAAGGTCACGAAATAATTATATTTATATATATATATATATATATATATATATATATATAACATTTGATAAATTATTGGAAGTTTTCGGCTTTTATATGAAATATTTACAAATATCAAGTTAGTATGTATGTAATTGCAAAGTAAGGGGGGATGTAAACATTGCTGACTACAAATTACAAAGCAAATCATACGAAATTTTTAATTGAAAAAATGTCTATGTTGGGACTCGAACCCAAGTCCACAGCTTGCCGGGCTGTCGTCATTACCACCAGACCACAACAGACCCAGCTTCAAGTTATTCAGAAATGCATTATAAAGTAACAGTGTTGATGAATCAGATGTCAGTTATTGAATGTAGATGTCAAGTTGTAGGCAGAAGTCAGTTTTGAAAGCTCATATCAGTCTTGATAGCAGATGTCAGTTAGTGAAAGCAAATGTCAGTTACTGAAAGCAGATGTCTGTTTTGAAAGCAGGTGTCAGTTATGAAAGCAAACGTTAGATTAGAAAGCAGATGCCTATTTTGAAATTAGATGTGTTATTGAAAGTAGATGTCAGTGTTTTGAGAGCAGATGTCAGATTTGAATGTTTCAAAATGCTAATCATTACTCCAAAGCTATATGAGTGATTAGATAATTTCTTAGCCGTTCATTAAATATAACATTTGATAAATTATTGGAGGTTTTCGGCTTTTATATGAAATATTTACAAATATCAAGTTAGTATGTATGTAATTGCAAAGTAAGAGGGGATGTAAACATTGCTGTCTACAAATTACAAAGCAAATCATACGAAATTTTTAATTGAAAAAATGTCTATGTTGGGACTCGAACCCAAGTCCACAGCTTGCCCGGCTGTCGTCATTACCACCAGACCACAACAGACCCAGGTTCAAGTTATTCAGAAATGCATTATAAAGTATCAGTTTTGATGAATCAGATGTCAGTTATTGAGAATGTAGATGTCAAGTTGAAGGCAGAAGTCAGTTTTGAAAGCTCATGTCAGTCTTGATAGCAGATGTCAGTTAGTGAAAGCAAAACACTGACATCTACTTTCAATAACTCACATCTAGTTTCAAAATAGGCATCTGCTTTCTAATCTGACGTTTGCTTTCATAACTGACACCTGCTTTCAAAACAACAATCTGCTTTCAGTATCTGACATTTGCTTTCACTAACTGACATCTGCTATCAAGACTGACATGAGCTTTCAAAACTGACTTCTGCCTTCAACTTGACATCTATATTCAATAACTGACATCCGATTCATCAACACTGTTACTTTATAATGCATTTCTGAATAACTTGAACCTGGGTCTGTTGTGGTCGGGTGGTAATGACGACAGCCCGGCAAGCTGTGGACTTGGGTTCGAGTTCCAACATAGACATTTTTTCAATTAAAAATTTCGTATGATTTGCTTTGTAATTTGTAGACAGCAATCTTTACATCCCCCCTTACTTTGCAATTACGTACATACTAACTTGATATTTGAAAATATTTCATATAAAAGCCGAAAACCTCCAATAATTTATCAAATGTTATATTTAATGAACGGCTAAGAAATTATCTAATCACTTATATATATATATATATATAATTTTTACGTACTTGCTAAGTATAAATTTTCTGCTGAAAAATTTAAGCGAATTTAAAAACTTTTAAAATTCATTTTATGAAAGACATTTCTCAAGTTAGAAATTACATTGTTGAAACCAACACTATTGCGCAGATGTTCCTCAAATTAATTTACTTAGCGGAAGCATTTCCTGTACATGTCATCGGTTAGGTAGCAGTTTTAGGTTAATAGACGTAGAATTTAATTTGCGCAGGAGACGTTTGTATAGTTGCCGATTTGTTTGCCTTGTACAGAAATCGTTGAAAGTTCACCGCACAATGAAACTATAGTAGCAAACTTCTATATCCTTCCATAATATCGGAATATACACTTAAATATTCAAAGTTTATTTCACTAGTTTATTTTAGCTAGAAAACGTCCACAAATTATATAATTTCTGTGTTATGTATTAAGAATATATCTGTATTTAGTAATGCCTTGAATAGGAAACAAAATGGCTTAATTATTGTAAAACTTCGAACTCGGCAATACTGACATTAATTATTATGCTTTCTTCTGGAACTTGACTCTATTATTAGTTCTGCTTTTACAGTAGTAAATATTGATATATGGAATAGTATTTTTTCCGAAAATGCTTATTGAAAGATACATCATATACCATTGATAAACATTATCGGATATTGACTTGAAAATACATATTAGTGTGAAATATTATCCTTAGAACATTCAATAGCAGTAGGAGCAACAAAATTAAAATTAGATATTAAACTAAAGTAGTAAAATAAGACTGCGAGCATTATTCAATTCAATTCAAGTTCTATTATGAGAATGTGGTTCGGGAGCATATTATGTTAATAAATGGTGTATATAAGATTACAATAATAACACTGGTCAACACAGTTTGGTTTTCTTATACACTAATACGTGTAGTTTATGTCTTTTGTCATGCTGATTCCGAATCTGATTTAAAATTTGTTCCATCAGGTCAGGATCTTGGTTTTATATACTTTTTTCAAAAACCCATTAAATTTTATAAAATTTCGAAGTTATTTTTATACAAGAAGGATACTACCAAAAATATTGTTCTGATAAACATTGACTCGACATGTCTGAACATGTCCTTGTATGTTTCCTGCGTCAGAGCACTTAAACCAAGCAAATTTTTGCTCTGGAACCAACCAAAGTAATAATTAGTAAATGTCTGTCTATGTTGGCATATAAAGAACTAACCACAGCTCTTTCGATTCAATGTAAGTTGGTTTGTGATAGCCGAACGCCTTTTTATTTCATAATGTCGAGTATAAATAATCCAAACAATTTCTGTTAGGTATGTGGAAAATTCACTACCCACCAACATAAGAGGGATATTACACCTTTAATAGAAAAGATATATTTTCACTACTTTGGTTTAACCATAGAACATCAAGACAAGTCATGGGTTCCAAGCATTTGCTGCGCATACTGTACTGTTACTTCGAGAGGCTGGTCTAATGGTAAGAAAAACGCTATACCATTTGCAAGACCTATGATTTGGCGTAAATAAACGGACCATTCGACATATTGTTACTTTTGTTACTCTGTTACTTGTCCAGCACCTCATTCAGAAGCCTTGCCAATAGGTATTTCGAGAGAAGAATATGATGTTACAGAACCAGAAGAAGCATGTGTTAAATTATCGACCAGCGATGATGAATATTTGCTATCGGAAGAGCCTTAGCTTCAGGCACACATTTCTGTGTATCGTATTTGTCAGAAAGGATAATCACATTATTTTGTAACCGACTCTTTCATACTGCAATAATGTCAATGATTTAATGTTGGCATTAGATCACCAAACCTATCCCAAAGGGTTCACCTTTTTATCGATACTTCTAAATTGAGTTTGAAGGTAGTCCTTCACATAGGAAATGTTTACCCATCCATCCCCATCGTTCACATAATGGAAACGTATGAAAATATGACTTTTCTTCTAGACAGAATTAATTACAAAATATACAAATGCGACCTCGAAATTGTAGCAGTTCTACTCGATTTACAACTAGAGTATATAAAGAAATGCTGTTTTCTTTGTGAGTGGGACAGTCGATCAAGAAATCCAACTATATTTGTTAAAAACTGGTCAGTCAGTACTCGGTATACTCCTGCACAAAAGAATATACTTCATAAGTTACTAGTTGAACTTGATAAAATACTTCTACCACCATTACACATAAAATTATATTTCATGAAGAATTTCTTGAAAACCATGGGGAAAGATGGTCATGGATCCATAATCAATTATTTTAGTTTACAATTTAAAGTTTCTAAATTCATTACGTTACTATAATACATTTCTTATTCGTAGTTTTCATTTGGTGAAGTATTTTGCGATGTTAATTTTCTGTGTAATTACAAGTTCATTATTTTATATCACGGAAAGTAATACCGCTTGAACTTGAATTGGAAAATCACGCAATGTATTATTAAAGTTTTGCCTGTTTGCGCCTGTTAACGTCAACAATGCCGAAACCAATTTACTTTATATAGTGGACGTGTTCGTAACGTACATATGTAATACTGCGAATGTAATTAAAATTTACATTTCGTTTTAAAGGAATATTCATGTTATTGTATTTTTGACGATAGCTAAAACAAAAGAAAAGTTTATAAAATTCTTTTTCTATTTTGCATTCGAAATGAACTCATTATGAAACCCAAAACAGTATCGAAATGAGCTTCATTTCGATACGCTTTTCTTCATTTTTCAATTTTGGCGTTGTTCGAATACAGAAATAAATATCATTGCTGTCATTTGATTTTAAGAATTTATGTACATTTGACAGATATGATATATGTATGGTGTATACAATTGACAACAACATATATATGTTTCTATGTCACTCATGTTTATATTTTTAAATGAATATCAAGTAATGTTAACGAAAATTAATAAATAATATGTAATATAATATACTTCGCGGATAGCAAGATTTAAATTTGAAAATGCCAAGTATCAATGTGACCAACTGCATGCTCTATATAAAAATTAAACTCTGAACTTTCAAATTAAATAATTCCAATTTAAGCAATTTATTAATGTAAAAAACGCAAAATAGAAAAAATAGTATAAAAAACTCGTTTCATAAGGCCTTTTGCCGCACTCGCTCTTTAGAAAACTCGCCGCTATCGCGGCTCGTGCGGCAAAATGGTGCCTTATGAAACTTGTTTTTTAATATACTATTTCGCCATAAATTACGTACATGTTTTCCTCCCTTTCTCTCTGCTTATGTGTGTGTGTGCATGTATACGTGTGCACGCGTATTGCTATCTAATAATTAATAATCTATCCCAGCATCCGATTTTGCATTTTGTTGCCATAATGGTAGAACAATTTTTACAGTGCGTTATAATACCTAATATTTTTTCTTAAACATAGGGAACTAAAACTTTCAGAGCTGCTTCTAAGAACCTTGTGTACACGAAATATCCTTCGAGGAAAGCAAACACTCTATATGCACACCCTGATTGCAATTTCTCCGCAAGATCTCTGTTCGAAGCCGTTTTGGTTACTAATATTTAATACAAACTGGCTTTCACTAAGAGGAACAAATTTCAAATTCCTTGAGAACCTATGCGATGTAGAACACAAGAAAATTACGTTCTTGTTATTTAGAAACGGACGTTAATATCAGAGGTAAATATAATACATCTAAATTCTCTAATCATCTGTTACGAGTAACTGATTTCTACAAAATCGAACAACACCAGTTTACACGAACATTTGAGTGCATAGAAGCTTTGTTTTTGCTGAATATCATAACTGAACGTCAGCTCGAAAGAAAATTTAAGCACAGCTACCTATTAAAGCGATTATGAATATATCTATCAGGTCTAAACTGGTGAAACATTGTAAACAGTTTCTCAATAGACTAGTACAAGACAACACTGTGTCACTAATATAGGTGCCAGGACCTGAGGAGATTAAAGGCAATAAAATGAGCCGACGAACTGGCCAAGGAAGGCTCTAAAAGGAACTTCATAGGAGCAGAACTTGAATGTGTAATCGCCAGGGATTCCGCTAGAAGGGATATCTGATTATGGCTAGAAAGCGAACAAAAAAAGAAATCGACGTTAACGGACGGTCAACTTCATACGAACACGTTACTAGGGGAGCTGAAAGCTAGGTTTTCAGCCAACCTAATTAGTAGTAATAAAAAAGAAATTAAAATAATTACCAACTTAATAACCGGACATTGTCCTTCAAGGAAGAATTTGTACAGCATGGGCTTGGTTAGCGAGCCCTAGTGTAGGAGAGTGGAAAACAGCAGGAAACTAGCCTTCATGTAATATGCACTTGTTAGGAAATGAAAGGACTCTGACAGAATCTATTGGAGGCTCCTAGGAGGGTACTCAAATTTACCCTAAGGATAGTGGCTTTTATCTTATATCTCGACTTACTGACGTCCAACCCAAGAAAAAACAGAATACTATCTAGACAGATCTTTATTGTCCAACAGATAATTCCATTTCTAGGACAAATACATAAAAAATAAAGAAACAGATGTGTTTTAAATTAGATAAAAATACAAAATATAAATGTCTGAAGTAAGTACACTAATAAACTAAAACAAAATCCTAATTTAAACACCTCCCTTGAAAATGTCACTATAAATAGTATTCACACATCGGTAGATAAAATGAGTTGAAGATCTTAGTAGCGCGTTAGTTCTAGCTCTAGTAGGATTAGATCTTGACGTAATTCGAAGCATGTGAAAAGCAATACAGTTTAATATTTCGGGCGAGTCAATTCGACCAACAACTAGCCTATACATAAATCGCGCAGCATTAACCTCTCGACCATGATTTGATTTAAGTTGTCTATTTAGAAAGCGGTTGTAATCACTATTTCTTTTTGGGTATTTCTGTCTTCAGAAGAAGAAGATGAAGAAGAAGCACAGCTACCCTTATAAGGAAACTGCTTTAAAACTTTGTAACATGTGACGAAAGTAGAATGTATATGTACCCAAAAATTACCAAGAATTTTTTGTCCGGGTCCTTAAAAAGGAGCCTGCTTTCAACAGGGAGATAATAGCGTAATTAATGCCGATTTCTTGAATGTGGAATATTTTGAGATAACATAATCAAAGGTTCTGTTCTATTGCATTAGGCTCAATATCCTTATTCAAAATTATCACTGTTTTCCTAGATGAACTACTGTGATCAAGAAGTAACGAGACTGCTTAAATAAAATCGGAAGTATTTATTATTCTTCTTCCAAATTATTTCCTTCAAAACAGGCCTCCTCCCAAATAATTTTTTTTTAACGTTTTCCCAATTTCTGTAGCAGTTCTGAAAGTCGATTGCCGCAAGTCTTCAGAGCGTATTTCGAATTTTCTTCTATATCTTCAATCGATTCAAATTGGTATCTACAAAGTCGTTCTTTAGACGTGGAAATAGAGATAAATTACATTTCGGTAAATCAGTCAAATACAGAGGCTGTGGAATAATGTGTACTGAATGTTAGCCAAATAATCAAACAAGCGATGAACATAATGTCGTAGGTGCATTTTCGTAACGCAAAACACACGAATTACGTTTTCATTATTCCGGGAGTTTTAGACATATGGCTTCGCACAAATGATGCATGACATTTCAATCATATTCCTAAGAACTTGTTAAGAACTTGTCCAGTTAGTAAAAGAAATCCATAGGGCACTACACCACAGTAGTCAGGAAAACTGTTAACATGACTTTGGTATTTGAACCTCTTTTTCGGTCGTGCTTCATCTTTAGCACAATATTCATTGAATCTGTTGGCTGTTCCGACCATAATTCTAGATCCATGACACTCTTACTGATGCGCTTTATAAAACGTTGGTAATCAGAAATCATGTGTACAGACGTTAACGCCTAGTTCCTTTTTGAAAAAAGTTACGATTTTGAAACAAATTGAGATGAGATACGTTGACTGAGATTAGTTCCAAATAGTCTATCAAAATTGCTTGAATTGATTCAAAGAATATTCCAGTAATATCTACAATGTATCTGCTTGCTAACCGACGATTTTTATGCACGGGATCTTTTATTTCATTAATGTGTTGTATATTAGTTGATTTTGAATAGAAGGTTCATAGAATATTTTGTACCACTTAAACACTATTATTCTTGACATTCATTCGTTACCAGTATGTTTTTCTAATACCTCAACGTATTAGCGTTAGAAATTTTTTTCTGGAAATAAAAGTTTGCGCAAATTCGTTACTCCCGAAATCAGACATCTTGAAAATAATAAAAAACACCTTTTCATGACAGACAAAATTGCTTGTTTACACTACTAAGAAGAATAATGATATGAAATTTTGGACAGATATTAACAACAGTACTACCAACATAGGAAAAAGTATGTCTAATTAAATTAATCTGCGTGTTTTCCAGACATGATCACAGAATATAAGTACTGCGAATATGTATGTGTATCTACAAAAACAATAAATGTAGGTGTAGGTTTCCGCGGTCGTTCTCTAGATTTAGATCTCGGTTTCCGGATTGGAACCGCGTCGAGTTAGGTGTAATTGCCAACGTTTCGTCCACTGTTTCAAGGGACATCTTCAGGGATGTACGTAGATGTTCGTCGTTTCGCAGTAGCTTGAAGAATGCTATGACAGAAACCGGCACAACTTATATAGAGGGGACCGGGTCAGATGGTGGCCTGCTATTGGCTGGAGACAATGAGCCAATTGCATGCGTCGTATGGGCGTGGTAATTCTTAGTAGAGTTCAGTAGAGTCAGCCACGTCGGATGTAACGTATAGCCATCGTCTCTGTTGAGATTTCGGGGATGTTTGTAAATTTCAATAGATTCACGGATTTTCCTAGGGAAATAATGCGATTCACGGGGCAGAAGCCTGACATCTTTCAATAGAATTTGGTGACCGGAGTTGAGTTTGTGTTCTGCCAGCGCTGAACCGGCTATATGTAACAGTCTAGTACAACGTTCATGTTCGGACACACGCACACCGACTGGCCGCTTAGTTTCGCCAATGTACACACTGCCACACGAACACGGAATGCGATACACTCCTTGTGCTTGGAGCGGAGATATTTTGTCTTTAACCGATGGTAAGAGGTCCGAAACTTTAGAATGGGGTCTGAAGACAGTTTTGATTTTATTTCTATGTAGAACCGTTCCTATATTATCGGTGATAGCTTGAATATACGGTAAGAAGGCGGTGCTGATGTTAGGATCGGGTTCACTTCGAGGTTTGGGGTTACATTGTCTCACTATAGTACGGTGTATGTCGTGGGCGTTATAATTATTCTGGAGTAGGGTGTTAGAAACATGCTTAAGTTCGGAGGGTAGTGCCCTAGGTTCTGAGATAGAAAACGCACGATGTACAAGAGTATTGATTACCGCTTGTTTGTGTGCCGGGTGATGATGGGAAAACCCGTTCAGATATCTGTCCGTATGAGTCGGTTTCCTGTAAACCGTGTGGCCCAGTTTGCCATTGATATTGCGGGTCACTAAGACATCTAAAAGCGGGAGACTTCCATCTGATTCCACCTCCATGGTAAAGCGAATGTCACGGTGCTGGTAGTTTAGAAAAAGTAAGAATTCATCTCCCATGCGGCCAGATGACGAACGTATCGTCTACATATCTAAACCAACATTTAGGTTTTAAATGAAAGAAGCTTAAGACTTGTTGTTCGAACGCTTCCATAAAAATGTTAACGACAACCGGGGATAAAAGGGAACCCACAGCGACTCCCCAAAAACAATAGTTTTTGGGTAAACTTCTAACATGCCTTTTAGAATCATGTTGCCAATTCGATGCTTGCTTTCTACTAATGAATTCAATGACGTATTATCGAATAGTTTTTCTTTAAAACGTAATTATTTCGAAGGTTATTGTTAGGGGATATATAACTATTAAAACACACTTCTCATAACATGGTTTCAAATTTGAAGTTTCTATCTTCGGTAGACAATATATTGATATTATTAGACTACAGCATATGCTCTATTACAAAATGAGTGCCGATTACAATTTCTGCATATTACCTACAGAAAATGTCAACTTTGTTAGCGAAATTTAAATTGAGTTTAAACTGTATCAGAATAAAAACATTTGTCATACTGTATTCTTTTTCTAATACGCTTATTGAATAGCAGTAATAATAAGTTGGACTAAAAATGCATGGTAATAAAATTATTAGCATATATTTCACAGTAATGATTGTCCAAAATGTATTCTTAACACACTGTTCTTTAACCTCCATTTCAAAGGAAAACTAAATGAAATCTTCCTTCTAGTATATTGTCTTGTGAACCGTCTAGATCCTCTTAAAGCTTAGAAGTCTTAAGAGCTCTTTTTACCGAATAGATAATCCTACTCTTTTAATAAACTTCTGCTTCTTTGCTTCAACAACTTTATACATCATTCCTATACATTTATTAATTTATTAACGCATATAAATCATCTTTTATTCCTTTTTCTAAGTCATCATAACTCAAGCTGCGTATAATCTGTTATATATATATATATATATATATTATATATATAGAACAAATGGCCGTGGTCCACCTCCTTCACTTTATCAAAATATAAAATATAATAATGCTTTCTGGCCGCCATTCAAGACACGAAATACATCTCACCTTAAATTAATGACACAAGATGGGGCTTTATAACGGTTATGTACGTCACACAAGAAACGCGATATTGCATTGTTCCTTGGGCGCTAATAAAATTGTTAGGAACTGGATGGGAAGGCTTTTCAAAAAAAGAAAAACGTAAAACATCCTCCCGGTGTACGCGATTTCCTTTTCACCGCCTCCTTTATGTTAACACCTTTTGTGGTCGGAAATGGATGGATATTCTGTTTTTATTGTTTTAAAGGTTATTTATCGTACTATTCTCTTTCTTTTTCCTTTTACAGTATTCTTTCTTACTTAAAAAGGGACGAAGGAAAATAGCCATCGGGTTTTTCCTCCTACACGGAAGACGAATTAAAAGCTAGTGAGGCAAGCGGAAAAGCGCAATGTGATCTCTTGGAAAACGCTCACGTAGTGGAAAAAGTATGCCGTAATCCCGTTGAAATTGCAGGATGGGTCGCTAGCAACTACTGCGATATTACGAATCGCTTTATTATAAACTTAGAACGAGTTCTTGTTAACTGTTAAATAAATTGCATTATTATAAGGTTTGTAAAGAAGAATGTGGAAATATTCGCTTATCTATGGCAACTGATACTTCTATGTTTTCTTGTCTTCAGAAACTTTTTATTGTGTTGGAGTTTAATAGTTTACAAACATATTTTTGTCTTCATGTCAGCGTCAAAAATAATATACTCGGAGTTTCTTTTCCAACTCTATAGGTGATATTCCGATTTTGCTTAATTAGCTTTTCTGTGGCAACAATGAATTTGGCACAATCAGCTACCGCAGGTCGTTCGGGTCTTACTCACCTTTTAAATTACACCATCCGCGTATAAATTTACAACGCCAGTGCTTAAGTGTAGTTAATGTAGAAATGTCGCGAGTACCTGATACAAAATTTTGACAACTTTGATTGTACAATAAACTTCGTTTAAAATCGTAAAAAATCAGTCCGAAAAACATTTCGCGGAATATCATTGACTTTTTGTTTCTCTATACAGGTTGATTCATTTTCGGCCCTCACCATGGGGATCTCTCTTATTATTGGAGATAGAGTATAGGTTTAAATTTGGCAAAGTTCTTAAATTTTGTGTTTGTTATAAATCCGTAAAGAAAATAGACCTGTGACAGATGACCTTCGTTATTTAAAAAAAAAACGCGAAAACCACATTTTCTTCTTTTACCTGTAGCACCGACATTTGGCCTTGTAGAGTAAAAATAAAAACATATCCTTGTGGCCATTTCTAAACCTCTCTCCAGTGGTGTACTCTAAATTTTTATACGACGTTTCGTTTCTTTCTGGCCATCACCAACTATCTAATTTCTTATAGGCACCATATTGGATTTAGACATCTTCAGAAAGAGTTTTTTTTCTGATTTCAACCATGTACCACATGCTGACTATAGGTTTTGACATTAGGTTTTATTTGAAAGAATAAATTATAACATTAAATAAGGTAGCCTTTGGAATTTCAATCTGTCAAACATTTCATTTATTGTTCATTAATAATACAAAAATGTCATACACTAACGAATAGAAACGAGATATGATAAGTATTTTTTATTCTTCGAAACGAAATTCAACAGTCGCGAGTACAAGATAACAAAAACATTAATAAAAATACATAGAAAAGTAAACAATAAACAATTACAGTAAATGTTCAATTACCTGGCCATCTTCGGTAATGCACAATTTGGCACGCCTTCTAGCATTTTGTACTGCCCTTTGTATAGTTCTTCTAGGAACTGCATCGAAGGCATTCTGAAATCTGTCTCGTAATTCTTCAATGTTTTGTGGCGCATCTACTTTATAAATATTATCCCCATAAAAAAAAAATGTAGCGGACTTAAATCAGGTGATCTCGCAGGCTATTCAACAACTCCCCTATTTCCAATCCAACGGTTTGCAAACTCTTGATTTAAGAAATTTCTAACAACAGCTGCATTGTGTGCTGGTGCGCCATCTTGTTGCCACCATAAATATTGTAATTGATTTAATGGGATATTGTCGTCAAGATAGTCAGATACGTATGTATGTAAAATGTTTAAATATCTTTCTCCATTAAAAGTTCTTCATACATAACTGGTCCTAAGAGACGATTTGCCAAAATACCCATCCAAACGTTTATTCCAAAACGATGTTGTGGTCTTCTAGCCCTGTTTTGCTGGGACTTTGTACTGCCCAATAGTGCTCCGTATTTCTGTTGAACATTCCAGAATTTGTAAATTTTGTTTCATCTGACCAGATGATTTTGCTTAAAAAATTTTCGTCATCTTCTATCCTTCCCATTAACCATTTACAATATTCTAGCCTTCTCAAATTATCTCCAGGCAGTAGTAAAGAGTGACTAACATGGATCCTATATGGTTTAAACCTACTTTTATGTAAAGTTCTCCAAACTCTGGACTGGCACAAATTTAATTCTGACGCTACTTCGCGTGTAGAAATTGATGGATTATTATTTATCTATAAAAATACAAGATTAACATGAAATTTGAAAACACGCTTTTAATTTACCATTTGTAAAATATCTTCTCAATATTCATTTAAATTCCTGTTGACTTGACCATTACGCGGCTTAGTAAACGATCCATTCACGACCAAATTTCTGTCGAGATCTAGAAAAATGGTACGATGAGGCTGTTGTAGTTCTGGATATAATTGTAGATATCTTGTACTCGCTACTGTTGAATTTCGGTTCGAAGAATAAAAAATACTTATCATATCTCGTTTCTCTTCGTTAGTGTATGACATTTTTGTATTATTAATGAACAATAAATGAAATGTTTGACACATTGAAATTCCATGGCTACCATATTTAATCTTATAATTTATTCTTTCAAATAAAACCTAATGTCAAAAACTTTAATCAGCATGTGGTACTCTTTCTGAAGATGTCTAAATCCAATATGGCGCCTATAAGAAATTAGATACCTGATGATGTCCAGAAAGAAACGAAACGTCGTATAAAATTTAGAGTACACCACTGGATAGAGGCTTAGAAATGGCCACGAGGACGTGTTTTTATATTTTCTCTACGAGGCCAAATGTCGGTGTCGGTAAAAGATGAAAATGGGGTTTTCGCGTTTTTTTTTAAATAACGAAGGTCATTTGTCACAGGTCTATTTTCTTTACGGATTTACAACAAACACAAAATTTAACAACAAACCTATACTCTATCTCCAATAATAAACGAGATTCCCATGGTGAGGACCGAACATGAATCAGCCTGTATAATACAATGTGTTTCAAAAGGAATTACCTCTAGTTGCCTATGAATTTCTTCTATAAATTATGATGTTGTGCATTCTTGAAATGCGGATATAAATTAAATGGTATGAAGGTTATCTACCTTTCACTGTCAAAATTTATCATCGAGAGATATGGTGATGAAATTAATAACATGTACAATTAGATTATTAATTTATGGAATAAGAAATCTTTAAAGATGGGATATTAATTAAAGAATTAAGGTAAATAACTAATTTGTAGAAATTTTAATTATTATAATTTGTAACAAGTGTTCAAAATGATCACCATTCTATGCAATACGGCGTTTCTTGTTGGCAAATATATTCTGCAATACATTTGGTGTTATTTGATTACATTTAATTGTAATTGTATTCATCAAGTCTTTTAAGTTGTTCATTATTGTCTTATATACTTTATTTTTTAGTAATCAGAAAATAGAAAAATCTAACGGAATAAGATCCTGTGACTGCGCTGGCCAAACACTTCTAGGGAGGTAAACTTCTAAAACCACAAAATTTTCACGAGTTGTATGTGCACCATCCCCATCTTGCTGGAAATAACCCCCATTGAATTCGTCTAGTTGCATTTGAGTTAAAAATGGCATTAATAACTGTTTTCGGTATCGTTGGCTATTAATCTTATTGTGAAAAAATTTTGACCCTATTTTTCTACGACGAAATACAACTAATCATGCTCCAACTTTAACAGGATGTAAAGGAACTTCGATGTAATTGTTTGGATTGTTTATAGACCATGTTCTGTAATTTTGTTTATTTACAAACCCGCTTAAATAAAAACATGCTTTATCAGTAAAAAAAACCTTAGATCAAGAATTTCGTCATTATTTAAATCCCCATACATGTCTATACACTTAGCCCAACGAGTTTCCGATTTTTTCAAACTATCCAAAAGGTAATATTTCGGCTATTCTGCGATAGACATTTTTTTAAATGTGGAAATAAAGAGAAATTTTTGGGAGCTTGACCTCACGAATATGGTAGATTAGGCAGCAATTCATAACGTAATTCGATTAGTTTCGTTGTAGCAACAACGGATGAATGAGTAGGTACATTATCATAATGTAATCTAATCTTTGATATCACTACTTAGATTTTAATAAGACCTTCCGTAATTAATTAAACGCAAATCGGAAATTCGATGAGCATACTTATATTCGAATCACAATTGCGGTTTAGACGCATACGATGTCAACTTCTTTATTTTAAATGAAAATCCCCGTATATTTTAACGAATTTCAATTTAGATCTTCTCTGAGAGATCAGCAACAATAAGGTTTCGCACTCTTTTGTTCAACAACGACAAAGATATTTAATTAAAACTGATATTTTAAAATCATATTTATGTTTAGTAAGCCATAGAATTAAAATTCAGTACTTGACGGTCAGAATTAACTTTGTAGACATCAAAATATCAATAATGGTTCGATTTGCATTTGCGTCTGGCTGTGAAGAGGATTTTTGAAGTATCTGTCTTTCAAGGGTGACGGTTTGTATCCGGCACTGAACATACGTCTCTCCTGGAACGCCATTCTTTGAATTCCATGAGTGATAGACGAGAACATCTTAGTGCCAAATTTTTTATTTATTTACTAAATGGAAGGACTGATTGTCCGTCTCTTCTGTCACAATTGAATTTTTTGGTTCCAGGACATTTAACTAGATCGTCGGACACTTTCACCGTTCCCATTCCAAATCCCAATGTGTAGCTCAAAGCACCTTTGCTGCATATGGTACACAACCTTCACAAATTCTACCCTGATCCCTTCTCTCGGTGATTTGAGATAATTTTGACTACATACTTTACATGTGTCTACGAATTGTCATTTGGTATTTGTTTTGTACTTTGTTTTTATTATTTACTATTACTTTTTAACAGTACCTTATACATATAACTATTTTATGGTACACTGTATATATTTACTTAGGGTATGTTTTGTGCTGTAATTGGAATATTTCTGTTGGACAATAAAGAATATTATTATTATGATTATTAACTGAGAAAGAGCGTATCGGAATTCTAATGATGATTGGTTTTAGTGACCGCGTCAGAACTCATGAAGAAGCTTTCGATTTATTTAATAATTTCCATCAAGATTGGCATCCAATATCACGAACCGTCATTGGTAAAACTTTGCGAAGGATAACTCGACTGAAACTATTAGAAATTTACCGAAAAACGGACGACCAAAAGGCGCAACTAATGAAGTTATTGCGCAAGATATTGCTATAGCATTAGAGGAACTACCACAAACTTCTACATCCCTCGCACTAAACTATGACATAAGTTGCCGATCAGTAGCCAGAATATTGAAGCACGAAATATATCATCCGTATAAACCACATTTAGTGCAAGAATTATTGGACGGGGATTATGATCGTTGAAATGAATTTTTCGAAAAAGTGATGGAGATTTGCAACAATATTTTACATACAATTTACTGTTTTCTAGCTAGGCTAGGTTTTGTTTGAATGGTAACCTTAATCGCCATAATTGCTGATATTGGCCAATAGATAACCCTCATTGGATGCTAGAAAAGCTTACAAAACATCCGCAGAAATGAAAAGTTTGGGCTGATATTTTCAGGAACCGTAGTATTGGTCCTTTTTGCATTCGTGGTACACTAATTGGATATTTAGATCTTTTACCTGATCAGGTTGTTCCTATTATTGAGGAAGATGGAGAATTGCCTACAAGTATTTGGTTCCAACAAGATGAAGGACTCTTTCACTATGCCCTTAATGCTAAAAGTTTTCTTAAACGAAACATTCGCAAATCAGTGGATTGGTTGAAGAGGATTCATTTAATGGCCCGCACGGTCTCTAGAAGTAAAGTCCCTAGATTTTTTCCTTAAGAGTCATTAAAAATCTGTGGTTTATACTAAACAACCGCATAATCTGGACGAGTTACGATAGGGAATAATTGAGGAAAGGCAATTAATTTGTGAGGAGGCTTTGGAAAATATCGTTGAAGAATTTGTTCACAGACTTGCATATTGCCAGGAGGTGAACAGTCATCATTTCGAAAACTTTCTTAACTGTTGTTGATTTTGTTTATAATTTTTGTGTTTATTTTTATTGTTCTCAATAAAATTTGCATTATTAGACTAAATTAAATGTCTCTGCCGTTGTTGAACATTATTGCTGAATTCCCAGAGCAGAGCTCTATTCAAATTCATAAAAATATACAGCGTATTTAATTTAAAATATAAAAGTTAACATCGTTTTCGGCTAAACAGGCCTGATTCGAATATAAATATACGAAACCTCGGTTTGTATTTAATTAATTGTGGAAGGTCTTATTAAAATCTAAATAGCCATATCGAAGATATTCGAAGTGATCCATACATTTGTCTAACCCTGTACAATACTAGAATTGTTCGGAAACTACGTGGCCTAACACAGAGATGGCGCGAATTCGCCGGAATCTTCTTTACCATTCTGTGGAATCATCCTGATTAAATATAACAGTACAGAGCGATCTGTCAATTAGTCTGTTTCTAATAGTATGCCAAAATGAAGATCTCGTGTGATTTTCTAATAATGGAAAAAATGCTTAACACCAACCGAAATCAAAGCGGAGCTGGATTAAACACAATTAGATCCGCTTCTTCGCTTTCAATGGTTAAGAACTGGGTTGCCGAATTTAAGCGAGGTCTTATGAGCACAAATGATGAACCCGGTAGTGGACGTCCAAAAACTGTAACTCTTCCAGATATTATTGAAAAAGTCTACCATATTGTCTTGGATGACGTAGTGAAAGTACGCGAGATAGCAGACATTGTTGGTATCATAAATGACAGTGTGCACAGAAGTTTAACTGAAGAATTGAAAATGAAAAAATATTCACCGCATTGGTTGCCGCGGTTACTTACTCTGGAGCAAAAACTTAATCGTTTGAGTGTCTCTCACCACCTTTTGACACGTTTTCGTCGCAATCAGAATGACTTTGTTCGCCATTTCATTACCGTAAATGAAACCTGGATCCATTATTACACTTCTGAGACTAAAGAATAATCCAAACAATGGTCGAAAAAAGATTCTACGCCACCAAAACTGTTTTCTTGGGATTGTCATGGAATTAGCTTGGTCGACTAGTTAGAAAAGGGAAAAACAATAAATGGGGAATATTATGCCAATTTGCTGCAATAATTAAGCGACAAAATCATAGACAAGCGCCTCATTAGACAAAGAAGAATGTGCTTTTCCATTAAGATAACAAACCTGCCCACAAGCCTGCGATTGCAACGGCAAAAAATTTATAAATTGGGATTTGATTTAGTGCACCCTATTCCCCAGATATGGCTTCCAGCGATTATCATTCCTTTCCAAACCTGAAGAAATACCTCGGCTGTAAGAAATTTTTGTATAATTCTGACGTAAACGCTGCTATAAATAGCTGTTTCGAAGACTTGGATTCAACAACCTACAATAAAGGCATCACTAATTTGGACTATCGTTGGAATAAGTGTGTTGAGCGAACAGGAGACTATATTGAAAAGCAAACTGTTTTTTGTCAAAAAAACTTGCGTTTTCTTTGTTAAACCACGTTGTTTCCGAACCACCCTCGTATAATAATTAGGATTTAATATTAATATGCTTTTCTTTATGAAAAAGAAATAATTAATTTTTTCTAGGAAAACAAACGAAACAAAAATTTCACATTAGTATTGTATCTTACCAGCTCAGAGAAAACTTTGTAATTAATCACGCAAACGATTAATTATTTATTTTCATCAATAGCAATAACAATCGATTGTGTTAATATAGCTTATGTTTAGACATTCGAGTGCTGGGAAACATATGGGAGTATAACAAAGCACTGGAAGGTTTGTGTTCAAACAAGCTGTGGTTGCTTTGAACCTTTCTTCTTGAATGCATAGATACACATTTGTGTTCTCTGAAGAACAAAGACATCTATAACTTTCTAACGAAAGTAGTTTTAATTTGTTCTAACAAATTTTAGTTCTTTTTCTTTTAATTTTAACTAAAATTATTTATTAAAATAAATTGCTGAACAGTATTATGGATGCAGTATATAATTTCGTATACATGAAACATTCATGATGTTAAGCAACAAAATAAAATATCAATAGATTTGGGTAGATTTCTAAAGAATGTAATTAATCTGGCACGCTGATTTTAAGTATTAGACTAATTAATTTATGTAAAAGATTGAAAATATTTGGTAGAATATCTATAATTTAGATCCCGTGGAATATATGACACCATCTACATTACGCATTTAGAGCAATTTTCTAACTTTGAGATAATAAAATATGTAAAAAAGCTGGAAGGACATATTCTGTATTTATGCGATGATAGTACAGTTTATTTCAAATTATAAGAATATAACTTTGAACGGCTCTAATGCTTTTATTGCACCACCTTCTGTGATGATAAATATTATATCTGGTCTCCTTATTGAACGGGTACGGTTTACCTATTTGTAACGTATGAATCTATGGGCCGTATTGACAATAAATTAGGGCCCTATAATATAATAATAAAACGCTGTTAATTTCAAGTATATAATAAAAAATATCTGTATATTGGGTTTATATACAAAGAAAAAATTACAAATCGTGTGGCAACATGTGTAGTGGCTACATATAGATATATAAAGCTAATTTATTTGTAATACACAATAAAATTTTTATGTGTCATCGCATTTCATAAATCATCTGTGATTGAGTCGTCCTGCAAATTTGTGTTTGTGTCTGAATCGCATTGCAAATTTATAATCAAAGGTGCTACTATTTTGTACATGCGCATATATTCGTCCTTTTTTGCTATTGCGCGTTTAACAGCATTTCTTCAATTTACAGCAGTTATATGTTCCATAGCATTTTTTATGTGTGTTACACTGCTTTCACTAAATTTCGGTGTTTGATTTGTTCGTCTTATGGTATTTTTCAGTTGGGCCCATATCAATTCAATGGGATTGAAAATGCAATGGTATGGTGGTAAACGCAAAATTGTATGTCTTCCTTCTTTGGCTCTTTTATGCACGTAATAATCCTTTAAATAATCTTTTGTCTTCATCACCTCTATTAATTGGTTTTTTGTATAATGATCCTCACAATATAAACCGTTTGCTTCTAAAAATGTATTAATATCTTTCTTATTACATATTACATTTTGTAGGAACTTTGGTTTGCTGTCGAGAATGATACGGAGCGTTGTCCATCACTATCACACTATCTTTTGGTAAATTTATCAGCAAAGTGTCACAAAATTATTCTTGAAATAAAGATGAGGTCATATCTTCATGGTAATCTAAACTTGAGGATTTAACATTTTTAGCAGATAATAGCGGCTGTCCGATCCATCCATTTTCTGACCCAGCATGAAGAATGATTATTCTCTTCCCTCTCGAAACCGGCGCGTCCAACTGACACATACTTGAACTATCCACCCAACCTTTGCAAATTGTGTCATGGGTGTCATACCACGTCTCGTCTAAATAACATATGAATCGTCCTTCCTGTCTATACCTTCTAATTGCCGTTAAGTATTCATATCGAAGTTTCTGCAACCTCGGGCTTTCCATAATTGTGCGACGTTTGTCTATAGTGCCAAACTTAAAAACAGCTTTCTTTAGCGTCCGCCACAAGGTTGCTCTAGAACGCTGACTATTTATAGGCTCATCACTGATTCTTTTATGTAAGCAGTCAAGTGTAGATACAGCATTTCCTCTGTAGAAGGAGTATACTTGCTGCCTTATAGTATCAATTGCATACTCTTCAATTTTTATCGGTGCTCCTTTGTCACTTCTTTGCTTTCGAGGCCCTGCGTTATTCTTAATTATTTTATATATTGTTCCAAAAGGCACCTTGGTTAATTGCGACGTTAGTTGAATGTTCTGAGTTTGTAGTTCGTTATTTTCTTCCATCAGCGTATGATAGACTTTGAAGATTATCTGTTTTGCATCTTCTGATATATGCTTTCTCTGTCGTGCTGCAACAGTATTATCACTATCCACATCATAATAACTAACACTTTCAGCAAAAGGTCGCCACATGTTCGTTAAGTAAAGAGAGAAAAATTAAATATGTATATAGCGGTAATGATTAACAATAAATGGTAAATAGACTCAATATTAGATGTCATATATACCAACTCTCCTAACTATATTTACTTAAATTTTGTTTAATAAATATAAGCACTTATTTCTTCTAAATTGTAATTTACTGACTATGTAACTATATATCTATTATCAGGATAAAATAAAACCAATTTTAATGAATTTCACTTTTTAATTAACACTGTAACGGTCGTTTCGCTCCAACCTGAGCTTCATCAGACATATAACTAACTTATTTACAATTTTTTATAACACAAGTATGAGGTAACAAACACATGTTTTATTTTAAATAGTTGAAGGAATGGGTACTTTTTATTACTAAAATGTCTATGCACAAAACTTTCACTACGGTTTATACAATACTGTTCTTAAGTAATAAAACTAGGGGTTTACATTATATTACAGGGAGGTAAAGAAATTTGTTTGGTTCAACGGAGTATTGATTAATCTATGTATAAGATTGTGATAAGCCGCTAATTTGTGTTGTATTGGATGGCAAGAAGTGTTATGAATAGTTATATGTGTAGTTGACGGTTTGTGGTAAATTGCAAAGTTACATTTATTGTTAATTCTAGTCATCGTTAAATCGAGAAAATTAATACTATTATTTGTTTCCTGTTCCATTGTAAACTTAATATTGTGATGCAATGTATTAATATAATCAAATAATAAACTTAATTGTCTCTTTGTTCCTATGAAACCTAGTAATATATCATCTACGTGTCTGTACCAAAATAATACATTTTGAAGAAGAGGATTTTTTGAAATAGAATTTTCAAAATGATCCATAAAAATCTCAGCTAATAACGGACTTAGGGGATTACCCATGATTAAACCTTCTTTGCAAGTGTATATATTTTCATTAAATTGAAAGTAATTTTGTTCTATGCATATGTTTAGTAAATCAAGAATTTCATTAATAATTATTGGCTTACATATCTGTAACTATGCACATGGACAATACACCTCGTATTTTCAGCATTTACTTCTTCTTAATACATATATTTCTCGTCCTCAGTTAAGCTAGTGAAGCAATGTATACAAATTAATGCAAACCTGTTATAAACAATTGGTTTGTATCTGTATTTAAATTTACTGAAATAGCCCGCATAGATCAAGCAAGTTCCGTCCTATAAGAAGACAACTATTTAATAATTGACATCTTACGGGCGAAAGGGACTTTGTCTGGAGGGCTACCTATCGTTCGAACAGCTAAGCTGCTACGGGAAACGATAAAATACGTATGTAGATGTAGTCCATTAACAACCAGCCAGATGGCGGTAAATATACAAAAAGGTTTTGTTTAAGTATGACAATACGTTAAGCACGTGAAAAGCGATTGTACAATATGAAACAAACATGTAAATAATTTACATATCTGTAACTATGCACATGGACAATACACCTCGTATTTTCAGCATTTACTTCTGCTTAATACATATGTTTCTGTCATCTAGGCATCCTCAGTTAAGCTAGTGAAGCAATGTATACAAATTAACACAAACCTGTTATAAACAACTGGTTTGTATCTGTATTTAAATTTACTGAAATAGCCCGCATAGATCAAGCAAGTTCCGTCCTATAAGAAGACAACTATTTAATAATTGACATCTTACGGGCGAAATAGACTTTGGTAGCCCTCCAGCCAAAGTCTCTTTCGCCGGTAAGATGTCAATTATTAAATAGTTGTCTTCTTATAGGACGGAACTTGCTTGATCTATGCGGGCTGTTTCAGTAAATCTAAATACAGATACAAACCAGTTGTTTATAACAGGTTTGTATTAATTTGTATACAATGCTTCACTAGCTTAACTGAGGACGCCTAGATGGTAGAAACATATGTATTAAGCAGAAGTAAATGCTGAAAATACGAGGTGTATTGTCCATGTGCATAGTTACAGATATGTAAATTATTTACATGTTTGTTTCATATTGTACAAACGCTTTATACGTGCTTAACGTACTGTCATACTTAAACAAAACCTTTTTGTAAATAATTATTGGATTTACATTATTTTTATGGAGAAGATCTTTTACTAAAATAACCGTTTTTTCTGAAGGGATACTAGGGAATAAATTTTGAACGTCAAAGGAAATGAGTTCTGTGTTAGACGTTAAAGTAAAGTCTTTGATTTTGTTTATTAGTACATATGAGTTTTTTACGCTTAATTCAGGTTTAAATCCTGTATATTTAATAATGATATCTATAAGCCTTTTCGAGAGTTTGTAGGACAGATCTGTCACATATGAAACAACCGGACGAATCGGGTAATTTTCTTTAAGTAATTTAATAAGGGAATATAATTTTGGGGGTTGAGGGTTCATAATGATTAAACTATTTTGTTCCTTTTCACTAAAAAGATTAGCAGAATTTCTTATAAATTAGCGGCTTATCACAGTCTTATACATAGATTAATCAATACACCGTTGAACCAAACAAATTTCGAGAAAGAGTTAAATTTAATTAAACAAATAGCTATGAACAATGGATATAAAAGGAATATAATAGATAACATTTTAAATAAAAAAACTCCTTACAATAATAATAACACCCAAAAATTAAAAATGATCACGTTTATAGGCTTTTCAAGCACAAAAATTTGTAAATATTTAAGAAAGTTTGACATCAATACAGCGTTTAGAACTAGCAACAATTTATCCAAACTTATAAAAAACAATAAAGATTTAACAAACAACAATAAAAAGTCAGGAGTCATATATCGGACAGACAGGCAGATCGTTTGAAATACGCATCAAAGAACATTTTTCTTCATTTAGAAATAATAAAAGTGACTCTTCATGTGCGTCTCATATTAATTCAAAGAACCACAATTTTAACAAAGAATTTAAAATATTACACGTAGAAAAACTTAATTTAATAGTCACTTGAAATTAATAAATTAAAGAAAACCGACAAGATCCTAAATGATCAATTAGAAACAAATAATTCACCCTTACTCAATTTATTTATTTGATATTCAGACAGTCACATATTGTATTTTTCCATAGAATTTCTTTACCTCCCTGTAATATAATGTAAACCCCTAGTTTTATTACTTAAGAACAGTATTGTATAAACCGTAGTGAAAGTTTTGTGCATAGACATCTTAGTAATAAAAAGTACCCATTCCTTCAACTATTTAAAATAAAACATGTGTTTGTTACCGTATACGTGTGTTAAAAAAAATTGTAAATAAGTTAGTTATATGTCTGATGAAGCTCAGGTTGGAGCGAAACGACCGTTATAGTGTTAATTAAAAAGTGAAATTCATTAAAATTTGTTTTATTTTATCCTGATAATAGTTATAAGGGAATTTCATCAAGTAAAGGCTGAAACAATTATATATTGTAACTATATATAATAACTATATTTTCAAATTAACAACTGTTGGTACTTATATTATTATTAAATTTTATTTAATCTAAATTGCAGTAATTACAATTTACTTAAATTTTGTCATTACGGACCTCAGCAGTTTGCTTGCTTAAAAGATAATCGTATTGAGCGGCCAGGTAGTTATTGCCGCAGGTGGTGAAGTAAAAGCATTAGAGCCGTTCAAAGTTATATTCTTATAATTTGAAATAAACTATACAGAGATTATAATGCCCTCATGGTTTTAATAAGGAATAATTTTCTTATTTATGGTCAGATTTTGAACTAGTTTGCGAATTCTAATCAAGACACCATGGGAGTTTGTTTGACATCAACTGTAATTAGTTGTCATAAACAATTACACGGTTCAGTAGCGTGGTGCTAGTGTTACGCATTATTTAATTACAAAATCGGTTGTTGTGACCTAACGTTCGTTCCGTCGTCAATTTAATCATCGTTATGCATCATACTGTAATACAATTTTGGCATGGTATCAGAAGTAGCTTAGTGCAGGTAATATTGCGAACAAAGAATCCGACTGAGAGACACGTAAGTGTTACGACTGCTGAAAATATTCAGTGTGTGATTCCTTTGCGAGGAGTACACAAAGCTCAACAGAACAACATGCACATGCCTTAAATTTATAGAAAACCAGCGTTTATAGAATACTTAGGCGTATTAAATTCCACCCCTATAAATTGGCACTTATTCAAGAACTAAGTCCATAAGATAGACAAAATTGACTCGAATTTTGCAGACGATTTTTAGATTTGTTTGCTGAGGAACCGAATATTGCACGTTGTCCCGTTTATGAGCGACGAGGCTCATTTTTATCTAAATGGCTTCGTTAATAAACAAAATTTCAGATATTGTGCAGCAGCTAACTCACGTTGACTTCACAAACGACCACTTTACGCAACGAAAGTATCGGTTTGGTGTGTGCTATCAGCCACAGGAATTATTGGCCCATATTTATTTAAAGAGAACTGTCACAACGCAACAGTAACATCTGGAAGATATTGTCGCATGATTGATACTTTTTTCCGGTCAAGGTATGGACAACCCAAAAATGAGGCAACGAGCAACACAGCGAGAATCAGTATTAATATGCTGCGTTATATGTTTCCCGGCCGTTTAATTTCTCGCAACGGGGGCATAATCTGACCAACTCGGTTGTCTGACTTAATAGCTCCAGACTTATTCTGTGGAGATATCTAAAAAGTTGTGTGTACAACAATAGACCCGTAATCTTGAAAATCTTAAACTAAACATTGTAAACGAAATTGAAGCGATTCCACTGGAGATGCTAGGCAGGGTGGAATCGATGATTTCGTACGACGGCTAGAAAAATATATAGCAGAAGAAGGAGGCCACTTCAGCCATTCAATTTTTAATTTTAGTATTTCTAATATGTTTAGATATTACAATATGGTAGTATTAAAATAAAATGCTAATTAGGAGATGGTTGCACTTTACCACGTAGGAGCGCCAAATTGCTAAAAGAAAGATGGATGTGGCTTGTGTTGATACGTTCCGGGCTAACTGAAGCATCCTAGCAATACTGTAAATGCTTTAAATAACACAGGCCTGCATAAAATTTGTGATGACGTGATTTTTGTTTGTTAAGCTCAGTTTTTATATAGCAATAACTAATTAAAATACAGTTGGTCTCTACCACCCACAGATTTTTTTTTGCACAACAGAAAAAAAAAATTAAAAAAAATCTTATAATAGGCGTTTTAATACATTTTAAAATGAATGTGCTACTTCAAATTCTAGGTATTAACCCAAAAATGATTTTCTGTTGTGGTTTTAAAGAAATTTGTTAAAAGGCGCCTCATTACCTGATGTAAATTTTTATTACATGTATTAATTTTGGACAAGATTTCCGGGAATTTTTACCTGCTAAATCCTATTTATTATGCTGTCACTTTATTAGTACTACGAAGAAGGATTTCAAATTTATCACTCCAAACAAAATGTATATTTTAATGTCATTTACTTCATTATAGCTCTGAGTGTCGATCAGTAAACAAGTAAAATTAATTTGTCTTTAGTGTTGTGCGTGGTATTTGATAAATAAACATTGCTTAAAAATATGTCTAGCCGGTATTGCTAAAACAAACCAGATTATTTCTGTTATATTTGTGGATATTTCGTCTTGAAAAAGTTTAAGAGACCAATTGGTGAATTTGTGAAAAATGCATATTATGCTTATTTCAAAATCAAATTAGGAGATCAAGATAAAGATTGGGCACCGCACGTTGTTTGTAAGGTATGTGAAGAAGGTTTAAGACATTGGACCAACGGGAATAGAAAAAGCCTTCCTTTTGGAATGCCGATGGTTTGGAGAGAACCGCAAAATCATCATGAAGATTGCTACTTTTGTCTTTGTGATATTAAGGGGCATAATAGAAAAATTTTGAAACATATTTTGTACCCAAACAATATTAAATCAGGTATCAGACCAGTTCCTCACAGTGATCATGTACCTATACCTATACCCCCCAAAGTACTACAAGAAGATATTGAAATCTCTTCAACTTCCGGCTCCGTACAGATGGATAGTGATTTTGAACTATCAACCTCAGGTCAAAACCAACCTCAGCTATTTTCACAAGCCGAACTCGATGATTTAGTAAGAGATTTGGGACTTTAAAAAGATCTTTCTGAAGTACTGGGGTCTAGGTTGAAACAAAAAAATTTGCTTGCCCCAGAAACTACCTTCAGATCTTCCTTTAGCTGAATATGACAGAAAAACAACCAAACGAAGCTTTTCTGAAAAACGAAAACGTTTTTTTAAGAAGCATAAAGAATAGATAACTATTTCTAATAGTTTCTATGTGTATATTTTTGTATTTTTTTAAATATAATATAAAACGAGCTTATAAATGAAATAAATCGTGTTTTTCTATATTTTTTGATTTTACTGGTTTGAAAAATAACCTTACGTGATACAAGAAAATAAAAGCAGATTTGAAATCAGCGCTACCCAATTACTAGAAAACAGTTAAAATTTTTAAATCAACATTCAAAGAGTTGAAAAATGCAGGCCTGTGTAATTAATGGTGTGATGGTGATGCCTCGAGGATCCAGGACATGTGTCATATGCTGAAATAAATATATTACAACTGCAATTTATTAAATAAACTCAAACAAAACAACGTTGTCGGTATAGTTTATTCAATATTCATATAAGAAATTAAATATGATTTGAAATGAATTAAAAGTGATCAAATAAAAGTAATATACACAAGGAGCGTCGAATAAGTATCTAAAAATTAACACACAAAAATACACACTGAAAAGAAGTTAATTAATTAAATTAATGTGAATGTAGGTGAAAGAATAATACATATATCGAACAATATAGAGCTAATACCTTTGTGTTACGAACATATCGTGATTGGACAGGTCCAAAGAAAGGGCGGGCGATACTTGTATGCTAGAACAGTACGTCTTGAGAGATGTGTATCACACGAAAGACGGAAACCAAGAAGGACGTTTTTGTGTCATAGGGAACACTCGTGTTCTGGAAAAGGTTTGCTTTACAACCTAGTTTGGAGAGGGTAACGAAGCTGGCGATGTCTAGGAATTAAGATCTAATTGAAGATGCGAGCAAAAGAGTTGCGATGTCGATGAAATAAATATTATTAAAATATAGATCATAAAAAACTTTCAAAGGATATCAAACTTGATTCAGGGTAGATACAATTCTCAATAGTAATTTAAATGAGGCTAATAAAAGATGTCGATATTAATACGGGGTTAGTATAATTTCGAAAAAAACTCAATAATAAATCAGCTTACTAATTAAGAAATAATTAGCAGAAAAGTTGTATGTAATTTATAACTAAATTAAAATGAAATGTACGTAATAGGAATTCAAGGGAGCGTTGGATACTTGAGTTGACCATTCAGTCCAGATAGATTTCGAAAGGCTTTTTCTTTGCAAAAACGAATATACAGAATATGGCTAGATATTTTAATATTTTAAATTCGAAGTACATTTGTACGGAAATATCATTTAAAAAGGCTTTTGATCCGCAGCTTTGATCCGTGACGTCATTGAATATTTTGCTATAATAAATGGTGTTTAGACGGCGTAGTTTTCGGCGACGGTTTGTTCCGATTGTTCGTAGATATGCACGTAATCGTAAAGCGATAAAACATTATCACAAGAGGCTCCTTATAGGTAGATGGCTAAAGCGTAATGATTTTATGACCAAGGTTAGTCTGATCCACATCAATCAAGCAAACAGCTCCATTACGCCATCCATGAAAAACGTTCTAATATATAGGAAGTGTAACAGTAGCATATATTCCTCAAAGAACGCCGATGATCAGTGGAAAGTCCAATATCATATCACCTGCAGGACAAGGCGTCTTTATAACAAATTCCTTCGCATACTAGAGTATCTATATATTTACGAAATGTATATTAACAGAAATTGGGTAAATTAAGTATCTATCTATTTCTGTTAATATACATTTCACTCAACCCACGTATCTATGCGTATGAGCTCGGTTGACAAGGATAGGTTTTTAGGCTGGTTTACATTACAGAACGGCATATGCTATTATATGTAAGTTCTATGGTTATTTTATACTGTTTCCACACAGAGCGTACACCACCGATTCAACATTGAATGAACAGGTTATTGCAAGTTTGCAGCAACTTGTCTATTGTCAAAATTGTTATACTATGGTTGTTATACTTAGTATAACAGCTTTTGGTACTTGTGAGTGGGTACGGGAACGTTTTTAATGGAATTATATTTTGCTTTATTTTCCTTCCATTTCTTGAGTTTGTGGCAATTTCTTTTCAAATCTTGTCAAAATATTTAGTTTTCACATTGTGGTCACTGAATACTGTTGTACATAGAGATTTGTAACTTTATTTAGTTCGCCTATGAGATAAGACTTGGCGAAATGGATTAATATTTTCTATGCGTCTGTGACTAAATTTCCACATTCATTTCGACGAGCAAGCCAAAACGTATTTAAATATTCAAATTTAAATTTCAGCTGTAGCGTTTTATCGGCAGATATTTCATTGAGCTGGTCGTGAATCTCTACTGGTAACTTAGCAGCGGCAACAACGTTTTCACTAAACGAATTCATCACCCATCTCTTCGAGAAAGCCTTCTTATCTTCCGGGAAATACTCCATCAACTGAGTTTCTAGCTCACGCAAATTCATATTCATGCAATCAAAGATGTGGTGAATAGTAGTATCTTGTTTATTCAAATTTTTCTCAATATAATCCGAAGCAAGTGGGAACATATCCAAATTTTTAC
Source organism: Melolontha melolontha (assembly GCA_935421215.2). NCBI lineage: Eukaryota > Metazoa > Arthropoda > Insecta > Coleoptera > Scarabaeidae > Melolontha > Melolontha melolontha. The sequence continues at coordinate 22,975,368 of OW285240.1, read as the reverse complement.
TTTAAAGGCGAATAATCCAACTATAAAGCTTCTTAATGAAAGCATTAACTTTGTCTGTCATTAATAAAATGTTTTTATCACGTTCTTGCAAATTCACAATCAAATCGTTTAAATGCGAAAATACATCAGTTAAGTAAGCCAACAACAACATACACTCATTATTCTGTAAAAACAATGATAACGGCGTTTGCTTATCCTAGAAAAATATTATTAATTCCTCTCGCGAGGGTAAGTATTAACCCAGGTATTAATACTTTTCCTCGCGATATTCATGTGACTTCTGCATGAAAAAGAAGAGATTTTCTATTTTTACCCATTTCATCGTATAGTTTAGCAAACAACCTATTCTTTAACGGTCGGTTTTTAATCAAATTAAACATTCTGACAGCTTCACAAAGAATTATTGAGATTTTCCGGCATGTTTTTGCGACAAGGGCATGTCTGTGAAAGAAGCAGTGGGCTTTAATATTTTTATTAATCCACTGTTCATTCTTGTTATCGCCTTTGCACCATCACTATATACTGCAAAACATTTTGTCCAATCTATGTTAGTATAGTTTCTAGTAGCTTTATAAAAAAATAACATGAAAAACACATTATTATGTTGCAGTATCCGGTACTGTTTTGCAAAACAACATACTTTCTTTGGTTGATGTGTCCCTATCATATTCATACCTCACAAAACATAAGAACTGAGACATTGTTTGCTACATCTCTTGATTCATCAAATCTAATACTAAAAAGTTCATTTGAACTCACTTGCTGAATTATCTGATCCTGAACATCGGCAGCTATGTCATCAATTCGCTTTGATATTGTGTTGTTAGAAAGCGGAACTTTTTCAATTTTTTTCTTCTTCCACGCCTACTAAAACACGGACCTTATCAATTGCAGCAGGCAATATGAGGTTTCCGGCGATTGTATTGGGCTTAAACATATTAGCTTTCGGAGATTGTATGGGGTTTGGACCTTAGCTACTCTTAATGCTTCGAGATAAGATGCTTCAAGTATACTTTTATCAGTATGGCTTGGCTTACACATAGAAGTTTGTTGATTTCTCAAGGTATATAATTTTCTTTAGAAAAATTCCAAGGGTTTGTTTTTATGAGTCCGATGTTTAGTTTTCAAGTATTGAACTAATTTCGATGGCTTCCTGCTTTCATTCGAGAGAACTTCAAGCAAACAACGCACTGCGGCTTTCAATCCAATGAGATAAAACCATAATTATTTAAATAACTGCCATTGTACAAGCTTGTCTTCTTGACCAATTGTTTCACTGAATGTAGATGGCTCGCTTCGCTTTTTCACAAATTTACCCATTTAGCATAAGAAATTTAAAAAAAAATCAATTCAGTTTCACGGTTGATCGCACACTAAAATAAAAGCACCAGGTGCACGCTTCGCATTCGAAACTTAACTGAAGTTGTGCAATCGAACGCGCCTCTTTTGTACTGTTGGCATTAGGATTTGTTCAAACGCGTCCATATGCATGTTCAAACATGCTCTCATAGCGAAATATTAATTTTATTTAACATACTCGTTGGGGTTCGCGGGGCTAAGTATGTTGAGAGTCGTAGTTTTAGATCATGAATGTAAACTAGATAAGCGATTATGTTTCCGTTGATTTAGGCATCCGGTCATATGTCCTGTGCATTAACGTAATGCTACAGATTATTGTTATTAGTATTAAGTCTCAAGTCGTAACAAGTTTACCATGTTAATACCTCAGTGCGTGCAAGAGCAGTTATAAGGACTATTGTTATTATATTATTATTATTACTATTAATATTGTTATTATTATTATTACTATTTTAATTATTATTATTACTGTTCAAAGAAAGTCATAATATTGCAAAATATTTACAAAATGGTGTATTATAGTATTTTTATTATAAGAAAGCTGTCTTGAGATTCATTTACACAATTTTCCGACTCGTATTCTCCACATAATACACATGAAAACATAGAATCTCGCGGCCAATCCACCACTTTCTGTAGTTATTAAGGATCCGTCCGTCTGAGGAAGGAAATAAAAATAATAGATAGCGCTGGGAGTGCGGCCATTGTCCGCTTGTTATTAGAACTTGGAAGTTCTCAATTTAAGAGATATACGGTTCCGCGTAAACCAATTATGTTCGAGACAAATTTAATACAAGAACCAGTAATGGTATCTATATTTTCTAACTCGATGGATCTAGTCGTGGGGTTGCTTGTTCTGGGGTGCTGAGGGAGTAGAGCACTGCAAATCGGTATCGCTCGGATATTTGGTGGCGGTTGTCTTAATAAGTTAGAACGTGACTAGCACGCTATAATAGCAAGACGAAACATTGATATTATTGATTTTTGTTGCAGGAAAACCGGATCGTGGCAAGGATAATTCATCTTAGTTGAATAAGAAGACAAGGAAGATAAAGCTAAGACCTGCTTGTCAAACAATGGACTTTATAAGAAGATTTCTAGTATAAAACTTTATCGTTCTCTGATTTAATTTATAAATAATTACTTAAATGTATTTGAATTAATTAATTAATCGAGAGAAGTGAATGTTCGGTATAATGTTAGTTTTAAAGGATGAAAATATTATCGTCGTGTATTTTATCGTGTAATTTTTCTGTTTTTACTTTGCGGTGCATTCGGGAAGTGGTTTTAAAATGAAACGTCGTAGTGCCGTAAACTCGACTAGTGCTAATATGATGGAAACTAAAAAATCCCCATCCTCGTGGCCCATGTACAGTCTAGTGAGTACAGTTGCCGTTGCGTGTTATCTCAACGGTCTGAATGGAGACTTTGTTCACGACGACATACCTGCTGTTACGCTGAATAAGGACGTTTTAGCCCACAATCCAGTTAGTCATGTATTCAGGAACGACTTCTGGGGAACGCCCATGGCTGATATCTCGAGCCATAAGTCTTACAGACCCTTAACTATACTTTCCTTTCGGTAAGTTTTTTACGTTATATTTTGTGTTAGTAGAATTAGCGTATCCATGTTTAGAAAGTTAACCGTATATAGTTTTATGAAGATTTATTAACGTAAAATTACATTAACCTGAATAAATATAACCATAGTGTATGTGCCGAAATAAAAGACACATAAAATTAATGCTTTATTAATTGTTCAAGATTACAATGATTTCCGCAACCTTAATTAAAAGTAAGACAATTTTCAGCACATCTGAGATAAAAATATAGTGTTTCCACTTGCCGTTGCGGCATTTTTTAACCAAATTAATAAAAATAGGCTTCTGCAATCTTTTTGCACACGTTATAATCCTTTCCCGAAGTTCGTCAACGCTTATCGGCGGGCTTCCTCGAAAATAAATTCCTTTAACATATCCTACATGTAGGTATCAAGAGGAGTAAAATCAGGTTAATAAGCAGAAACTCGCTACCACAGTAAATTAACCTGTTGCATGTAGCTGCATCTTACTAAATCATTGAATATCAAGTAGAAGAATTTTGGCTATACAGAATCTTCTAGTATCTCTCATAAATGGTGTTGAAATCTGTTCTCTATATCGCAGCTGATTCACAGTAACAGCATCGCTGTTACTGCGTTCAACAAGCTAATGATCCACGATGCCATTAACAGATATAGGAAACCAAAGACGGCTAATAAGTAGTGGTTTATCTACGATTACGGCCAACCGTTTAAATACTAGAGAACTTATTTCGTCGGTTGATATCCTTTCAAATATAGTCACTAGTCATAACTCATACATTGGAACGATACATTGGAAAAGAATTGAATCATTACAAATCAATGTTAATATTGAAGCAAAATACACAACTCTCGCAAATTGGTTCCCTTTATTCAATATTCATTCGATTTGTTTTCTGTAGGAGTCTTGAATTTTAACTTTAGGTCCAGTGTTAAGCCGAATTTGTAGAAGAATTACCATTCGACGTGTGATGAATAATATGATTTCTTAGATGAAGCCTGCTCAAAAGGTCAACGAAAATTCCTCTTCGTTTAAAGAAAACTGAATTTGTGCTTTCAAGTTGTGATTCTCGAAAAGTACAACCGTGAATTGTTTCACTCCTTGTGCAAGAATATAACATCGGATATACTTTTCCTTTCGTAATGTTAATAGTTATTTTTTTTTTTGTAGTTTACACTGCACTTAAATATACTTATTAAAAATATTTAATACTAAGAAATTTTAAATAAAATAAATTAAACCTGTGGGCAAATCTATTGTTTTAATTTCCGGTAACCACAACTTGAAAGAAAAATTCAATTTCCTTCTTAGATTATCAAGAAGAAAGCGCATATTTTATTAAAAACTCATCAGTTAAACGTTTGAGAAAAATACATTTTTAGACGTTAGCGGCAAATTTATGCTTGGAAATTGTTAAACCTGTTCGATTTCCTTAATACGCACTACTTGTTACTGTGATTGCACCCGTAATATAGGTGTGGGTATTCTAGTACGTCTAAATATCTTAACAATTCAATAAATTCTTATTACTTAGTAACGGGTGTTCATTTGAAAAGTCAATCTAGTAGCATGTGATTTACCGAGAACATTTTGAAGTATGTCGTAAATTAAAATTTACTACTTAACCTACGAAGTCGTATATTTTGACAGTTTCATACATACAAATAAATAACAAATGTGATTGACATTATCAAATGTCATTTGAATTTACGTTTACGGAACAACAAACACATACCAATATATATGCGACTTATTCTATCAAAATTTCAAAGAAACATAGATTGACTTTTCAAATGAACACACGTTACTGACCTACAAATCTTTTCTCTATATTTATGAATAACCACTTACAAACTAAGTCCTTTCGATTGCTCAGTTTCATATGAGTGCAAATAATATATTTGTAAACATTTTTCTTACATTTCTCTAATTAACGAACGAATCCTTTTAACATTACATTCAAATAAATATATCATCGTGTTTCTATAGCAACTGTTGATACATATACATAACGAGTGATCATTAAAATTTTCACTCAAGTAAGCTATATACAGTGCGCCCATAAAGTATGGACACAAGCCGGTAATAACGTTATTGTGCATTATTTCACAAAATGCAATGATATGTCGATTAATGTTTTTTATTAGCTATATTTAGATGATACCATTTTGCTTTTTCCGTCGACCTTGAATAAGTTATGACGTCATTGATAATTCTTTTAAATATCAACCCCATTTTTTTTGTGGATTTTGAAAGCTTTTACAATTCTTTATTCGATGATGTAAATATTTTGGTATGTTATATTAGAAAATTTTTGAGTAATAATTTTTCATGTTTCTGTCATTCTCAAAGTGACAAGGTAATTTTTTGACAGATTGCAAATAATCCGAATCACAACATTTTTATTTAATCCTAATTGTTGGTGTAAAGTGTTTTAATTATTCATTCTCTGAGATTCATTTATCTGAACGGGAACGCATTGAGGTGTTCATGATGATTGGGTTTGGAGATAGACGTCGAAATGTTAGGGAAGTCGTGGAATTGTTTAATGAAACGCATCCTGAACTGGACCCTATCGGTTTTTCAACTGTAACTAAAATCCACAGAAAATTTTTGGAAGAAGGGTTCGTTCGAGATAAACCAAAAAGTGGACGTCCATCAACGGCCCTAGACACTCAAGTTGACATTTTGTTAACAGTTCAAGAACGTCCTCACACAAGCACACGGCAACTTAGTCGAGAATTTGACGTAGCAAGGGGTAGAGTCGGGAAACTTTTGAACAAATCAAAGTATCATCCCTATAAAATGAATTGTAGTTCAAGAGTTGTCTGAGGATGATATTGAGTGGCGTTTGGAATATTGTGAACGGTTGATGTAAATTTGTGATAATGATCCTCTATTTCTCTTCAACATTTTGTTTTCTGACGAAGCTACTTTCACATTGAATGGCACTGTGAATAGACAAAATTGCCGATTTTGGTCGACTGATAATCCTCATTGGATGCAAGAGACACATACCCAATACCCGCAAAAACTAAATGTATTGGCAGGGATTATCGGCGATCCCATTGTGGCTTCGTTTTTCTTTGATGGAAACTTGACTGGGGAAATATACTTGAATTTTTTGAGGAATTAATTGATACCCATTTCAGCGGTTCTTTTTCCTAATAATGAGGATCCACATTTGCCAGATCGTAGAATTTGGTATCAACAGGATGATACTTCTCCGCACTATACGCTACCAGTAAGGCAATACCTCAATAATACATTTCCTAACACATGGATTGGAAGAAGAGGGGCAATTAAATGGCTAGCTAGATCGCCAGATTTAACCCCATTGGACTTCTTCTTGTGGGGTTACTTAAAATCTAAATCTATGCGACACAACCGGAAAATTTGGACGTTTTACGACAACGCATCATCTACGAAACCAGACTAATCACTCCCGAAATATTACAGAATGCGCGAAATGGAATTTATCATCGCTTAGGATTTTGTCAACAAAATGAAGGAAAATATTTTGAGCATTTGTTATAAATTTGATACTGAAAATGTCAAAAATAAAACTTAGAATTAGAACACAATTTACTCAAAAATTTTCTAATGTAACATACCAAAATTTTTACATCATCGAATAAGAATTGTGAAAGCTTTAAAAATCCATAAAAAAAATGGGGTTTACATTTAAAAAAAATATCAACGACGTCATAACTTATTCAAGGTCGATAGAAAAAACAAAATGGTAGCATCTAAATATAGCTAATAAAAAACATTAATCGACGTATCTTTGAATTTTGTCAAATAATGCACAATAATGTTATTACGGGCTAGTGCCCATACTTTATGGACGCAAATGATTACTCAAAAATTTTCTAATGTAACATACCAAAATTTTTACAGCATCGAATAAAGAATTGTAAAAGCTTTTGTCAAATAATGCACACTAACGTTACTACAGACTTGTGTCCATAATTTATGGACGCACTGTATACAAAAAGCACGTCGTAACTTAAGTTATTATTACTAGAAGACATCAGCGAATATGTTTTCAAACGACATAATTGTCACAAAATAAATTAAATTGCTGGATTTTAAATTATATAATTTTTTGAGATGCGAGGAAGTAACATTCTACCATAAAAGCTTTATGCATATCGTTAAGCCATTATTTTTTTCTTTTGATCAAACTATATGATATATAATGTTAGTTTTAGTGCGTTTTATTCATTAACAAAATTCAGCTTTAAATACCCAGGTCTCTGATACTATAAACCATGAAATATTACTACGGGACATCCTAGGCTTTAATAATAGTTTGCTATTGATATCAGTTTAGTCATTTAGGATTTAATAGTTGCATGTTAATGATGTCTTTTTATCCGAATAACAGAACAAAGTGTGTTTTCAAGTCTTGAAATTCGTCGTTTCATTAGGTGCCTACAATAAATTAAAACTTAGACCAGTCATTGTTTTTTGGGATTCGTTAGCGTATTCAGCACTTGTATGAGGGCGGATTTTTAATTTCTGTTTGCGTATATAGTGTATGCTTGTTATATCCAACGATGCCAGCTTACAAACAGTGGAGGGAGAAGCAGAGTGGTGGACACACATACACATTTAACATGCCATATTCCCTAACCAAATACTTACCGGGTGTACAACACTTATTTTTCTACGTGCATATATTAATAGTCGATTTCAACATGCGTGTTTTTACAACTCAAGAAAAGACACAAATCATAAAATATTATTATGCCGGTAGACAACTTAATGTACATGTGCATACCCGATATCCACAAAAATTAAATGTATGGGCTGGTATTTTAAATAATTCAATTGTAGGTTCTATCAATAGGGACATATCCGTAATGTCCACCAAGAATTTTATTATAGGTTGGCATACTGCTAAGAACAATGTGGTGGATTACTTGAACCTTTAATTCAGAATTTTTATTTTTTATTAGTATCGGAGAAGAGTTAATTTATTTTCTTTTCATAAGAGTTACATTTATTTTTTTTTTACATAATTTAGTATTAATATTTCATTTCATTTTGTTTATGCGCGGAAAATATAAGCTTTGTTGTACATCCTCATAGAAGTAATACACCATGAAATAAATATTTTTCTGTAAATATTCGTGGCGAATTTTACCTATTTCTAAGATGCGTTCTACAACCCTCTGAAGCAATAGACTTACTGACTAGCTATAATTTGACTGAATCTTATCGTACCTCACTTAATCTACTTGCATACATTCATTGGCAAACTCGCTATATGTCTTTCTTTAGTTTTCTCTGTCGCGCTCTTTTCCTCTTCTACTTTCGTAAGAGAAGTTAAAATTTGTCGATTACGGTATAAGGTCTCCTACTCTATAAAATAAGAAAAGACAAAATAATGGAACTAGTCTCAAACTGAAGTAAATTTATTGTACTACCAATGCACATAAAATATGTTTCCATCTAGTCACCAGTTAGTCCAGTACAATTTTCCAATCACTGAATCCATTTCTTCGTTCCGTCCATGAAAAAACTTTCTTGTTTACTGTTATTCAAATGCAAATAGCTGTCAGAACTTCAGTGTCTGATGAAAAATGATGACATTTCAATATCTCCTTCAACTTTGGGAACAAAACAGAAATTTGAAGGTGCCAAATCAGGCCTATACTGAGAGTGCAAAACAACCATGAATTTCAGGCTCGTTACTGTCTTTATCGTTTCGTTGCTACGATGCGGTCAGGCATTGTCAGGGTGCAAGAAAATATTGAATTAATAGTTAATTCTTTCGTTAGATATTCGGTATGAATGACAAGCATTTGAATCTCAGAAAATGGTGAGCATTTTTTTCTGCGGTGAGCTCTTTTAAATTTTCCTACACATGAGGAATCATTACAACGATATACTATTCACTATCACTTGTTTTCGCGGTCATAATGATGAATCCAAGATTCGTTGTCGGTGGTCATGTTCATGAAAAAATCATCACCTTCGCGTCTATACTGGTTAAGATGTTCTTGATAAATGTTGCCTTTGTTCTTTCATAACATCCTTTAATTGTTGTGGGACCTAATTTGGCATAAATTGTTCTGCAATTCGACGTCTGAACAATGTACTTAACTCTTTCTTGATTAATACCTCACTGCCAAGCGATTTGTTTTTACCTAATTCGGCGATTTCCTTAAATAAGTGCAACCATTTCTCACGCGTGCCTGATACTGGTCGACCTAATCGCTTTCACACCTTTATTTCGCCTATATGACAGAAGTTTGCACGTCGAACCCAATGACGAACATTATTCGTATCCACAAAGTTGTTGCCATAAACAGCTTTCAAACGCCTGTAAATTTCAATGGGCGCGCAACCTTCCGAGGTTAAAAATTCTATCAAAAATTGTTACTTGGTACGTACCTGAGAAATTTAACTAATGATAAATGACGCTGTTACTCAACAACAGTATATACAGGAAAATTAAATTTTACATACTAAGATGGAATACTAGAAATTACCGTTTGCAGGGTAGAACTTGTTTCCATCCCCACTACTCCCACAATGGCGTTGTTGAGAACCTCCTATACATTGCTAATTTAAGAAACACAAATGTATAGGCTAAAAAATAGTCAATATTCATGGATTTTGGTGTTTTTAATTTAGTTTTACGGAACGCACTGGAAATAACGTACCCTCAAAAACTTTCCTCATTATAGTAGGCTGTTTCTTTAAGTAATTAAATAATCAAGGATTGGTGCACATGCGAAGATTTAGAAAACTTTAAATTCTGACAGTTATCATTAGAGAACGGATGCAATTTCCATAAAACGCAATCGGCAATTGGAATTGTGTATAACGTCGCACAGTACATCCCGGCGTAATTCAATGAAGTATTTGTTTGACTTACTCGGCCACCTGGTCTCGCAGCGATAACAATGGACAACTGAGCTATTGTATTCGGAGAATATAGTGTTTTTTAAAGTGTTTTCATGAGCGTAGATAGAAGCGGGGTTTTTAGAATGTATTTTATTTATTAGTTTATATTTCGTAAGATAAATAAAGTGCTGTGAGTAAGTTTCTTGTTTTCATAGTTTTAACTGTTAATTACATCGTAATTTTTTGTGATAGATCCTGTTTAATATCGTTTGATTGAATCTATTTCTACCAATTATTTCGACGTAAGCGTGCATTGAATTTCGTTCAGTTTCAATAACTTACGCACACATTTTTAGTTTTCATTTATTTAGATCTAGAGCATTGTTTAAGTTACTTTTCCAGACATGATATGGAAGAATGTCGAGATCGGCATTGTAAAACAATGGCGAGTTGGATTGACGGTCATACTGATTGTATGTCCATTGTCAGTGATTCCGAAATATATTACAAAATCCGTAAAATATCGTCAAAAATTCGTCATTTAGGATCGCAAACACATCTGAACTCTGTAAAACTTTTATGGCGGCTAATATTCCATTAAATAAACTTAGCAATCCCAGTTTAAAAATATACTGGTCGAAATGTTCCTGATGAATCAACTTTACGCAAATATTATGTTTCTAGGTGCTACACGAGAACAGTAGAACGCATTAGAAGCCATTTTTTAAATCAATACATATGGATAAGCGCCGACGAAACGGTGGATATGTTAGGACGCTGTGTGCTAAATGTTGTAACTGGTGTACTACATCCAACTATTCCCTATAACTCATATGTAATAGCAACAAGTGTTATAAATAGAGTTGATGCGGAAACAGTTGCTGAAACCATTAAGTAGAATATGCAAAAAATGCTTCATTCGGACGCCACGTACAAAGAAAAAATACTTTTATTTGTCAGTTCTAGTGCTGCGTATATGTTAAAAACAGGCAGACTATTGAAGAAAACATATCCTAACATGCTGCATATTACTTGTGTAGCACATGCTCTCCACAGAATCTGTGAATATATCACAGACACTTTTTCGGAAGTTGATAGACTTGTATCAGCTTTGAAAAAAGTTTTCAGAAAAGCACCATTGAGAGTAGCTCTTTTCAAGGTAAAATTTCCATCTCTGTCACTGCCTCCCACTCCAGTAATAACTAGATGGGGAACATGGCTGGAAGCTACTAGTTCTTATGCTGAGAATTTCGCAAATTTCCCAAATTTAAAAAATCAGTTGTACTTTCTTCACGAAAACTTTGGAAAATTGCCAAAAAGTAATCACTTATTTTGAAAATCGAAATCTCTAATTAAATGACGGATTAACCACATTAGATGTGGCTGTTAATAATTTGAAAAGTATTCCAAGTGACTTCGGATGTGGCCTTCGGCAAAAGTTTGAAGCAATTCTTAATAGAAATCCAGATTTAATTACATTGCAGCAATTATGTATGGAAACAATTCCACAAAATCTAACGGCTAAATATGAAGAAATAAAAGAATATTTCCAGTATGCACCTATAACCAGTTGCGATGTAGAAAGGACGTTTTCTATTTATAAGGATGTACTTAATTCAAAGAGAACAAAATTAACAGAAGAAATCCTTGAGAAACTATTGCTAGTCAATATTAATACTCCTTTACTCAACTTGAACGACAAAATGAACAAATAAAAATGTTCCAATTATAGAAATAAAATTAAAAACTTTAAAAATACAACTTTTCAACAAATAAATATGTATTTCGTAATTTTATAGATCACCACCCGTTCGTTTTCCAATTATATAAATAAAATTAAATATTTTAGAAATACAGCCTTTCGCCAGTACTGCACTGGACTTTGCGTCATGTGGTAAGCGTGTCCGTTCTCTAGTTATCATACATAAATTCAAATTATAAACGCTTATATTTTTAAATTATTTTATTATAATGTTAGAGCTACAACATAAAATATTTATTATTCAAAATTGCAATAGAACTGGCCAAAAATTATAGAATGGAAATTAAATTTATTCCACTAATCAGTGCTAACAGGATTTCCGGCAACAGTATCCTAATCTGCAAGTTGCTTACGCAAAACTGCGGGCACATATTCAAGATTGTGTATTAAATTTGGTGAAACAGTGGTAATATCTCGTAGACTTCGCGGTAGAACACCCAGAAAACGAACAACAATTTGCATAGAGAATATTCGACGAGGAATGGACAACTCATAAAAAAAATTAATAGCAAAACTATCATAAGTTCATTTGTCAGTGGAAACATGTCATAGTACTTTAAAAAGGTCTTTTGTCAGTGGAAACATGTCATAGTATTTTAAAAACGTCTTAAAGTTGTTTCCATATAAAATTCAGGCAGTTTTGGAACTCAAACAGGTAGATTTTGTTACGAGAACACAGTATTGTCTGTGATTTTTTAATAACATAAATAATATTGACATTCTCGATAAATGCTTCTTTTCGGATAAGGCTTGGGCCCATCTTTCAGGATATTTAAATAAGCCGAATATTTGAATTTGGTCTGCAGAAAACTCTCACGAACTAGTGGAAACTACGCTGCATCCCCAACAAATTAGCGTATGGCTAAAAATTTCAAGAAGAAGAATTATTGTGCCTATATTTTTTAATCAAACAAAACTGTTGAAAGATATTGAAATGCGTTTATTAATGAAAAGACGAAATAATAGCTTTCTTGAAAGAATTTTTCGATACAAGAATTATTCATTTTCCTTTAAGGTCTCCAGATTTGAAAATTTTAGACTATTTTATTTTTCCATATTTAAAGAATACTATTTTCAAGACCAGACAGCACACAATCCAAGAGCTTCGTAATGCCATTGTGAATTCTTGTGCTGACATAGCCCAAGAAATCCAAATAAATGGATTTGAAAGTATGTAGAAGAACGATTAATACGGATTGGTACACAACCGTTTGTCTACAAAAAATAATCGCCGTGCTCTGAGATACCAACACCCAACGTCGAATCATCCTGCATTATGGCAGTGCGAGTTCGCACACAGCTCAAAAGACAATTGAGCTTTTGGAGCAGCAAAATATCGAATTATTAAATCATCCCCCGTATAGTCCCCACCTAAGACCAAACGATTTTTTACGTTCCCAGAGATCAAGAATAGAATTCGTGATCGACAGTTTCAATCGCCGGAAAAAGCGGTAGATGCTTTCAAAACGCCAATTTTGACTGTACCCAACCGAAGACTAGAATAACTGCTCTAACAATTGGTTTAACCGAATGCAGAAGTGTATCAATTTTTGTGAAAAATATTTTGGAAAGCAATAAAACACATTGAGTCGATCAACTGTTTGATTTTCTGGCTATATGCAACACTAAAAGGACACCCCTCGTAGTATATTTTAAAGTACCTAGATGTATTCACAATTGAAGTAATTATACTTGTCGAAAAAAGGTTCACTTTTTCACAGGAGCAGTTACAGTTCATATCTAAATTATTCTTCACATATGCACACCTCCGTTAAACGTTATCTATTTCGTAAACCATGCACGGCCGGTAATTATATTTAGAGCTTAATGGCGTGACCTATCGTTTCACCCAAATCCCCTCTTTAAACTGAGTCGCTCATTTTATCATTTTGCTGTTTTGAAAATACTGCAAACAGGTAGATATATCTATTAACCGTATCTTATTGATATAACACTTGAATTAATTCGAAATCAATGTTTTAGAGACCTCGGTGTTAATGTGTGGATAATGGCGTACGAACATGTAGATAAATATATACATTTGGGTATGTTTAAGTGTAAAATGTGTGTATAATGGACCCTTTAGGTCGTTGATGATCATCATTAAAATAAACGATCGACAATATCCAACCTAACAAAAGAGATATTTCAAAACATTAATATTTATTAAATATCTTACAATAAATACCAGAAATTTAATAGTTGCATATAACGTGCCTTCAAAAATTTTCCTTATTAGAGACGGCAATGCTTTTTTTTTAATGGTTGGTGACAGTGCACGTACTCTGTCGCAAACGTATAATTTTGTTAGTTTGGTTATGTCATGTATTTACATGACATAACCAAACTATTTAGTAATTAGTAATTTAGTTCTTCAAAAAAATTTTATTACAATAGAAAAAAATTATTATTTTGAAGACATAGTTATCTTGCAAATGAATTGCAGCTAGATGACCGGATTTTGAGACAAACGTTGCGATCATCTGTTTCGACAAACTTTTCAAACGGGTAACTATTATTAAAAATTGGATATAGAGTACACAGTACGAGTTAATATTTGTGTAAAAATTGCTCTCCATACATATTTATTGTTTTGTATACATCGGACAAACAATATAATACAAAAAACGGTTAGACTGACACACATTTTCAAACAATACTACAGCTTTAAAAAATACACCAAACAAACCAAACACATATTTAATTTCCGATAGACTACTATCCGAGAAAAATAACGAAGTCAAAAATATATTAGAAAGTATGTATACACATACAAAAAAATTTAAATTCCCTAAACTATAGAAACTGTATAAATGATCTTTCAACAATGTATTTGCCCATCATATAAATTCTCTATCGAGGACACTACAAATATGTCCTCCCTTGCGAAAATAAACACTAGAATTTTTGAGAGATGTTAAGAACATGAACATAAAAATTCAGGGAAAAGCAAATTGTCGTGGCAAAGACATACACACGATAAACCACATTAGAGTTTTAGAACGCAGACTGATAACATGCACAAATGCCTCCAGCTAATTATTTTAATACGTTAACTCAAATGTATTATAAAAAAAGGTGCTATATATAGTACCTTTTTTATAATATATTAGACAGCATCCACATACAAAAAAACACAAATTCAATAAATGATAGAACACATTTAAATAACCCTTAATAATAATAATATACCATTTCTATAGTATTGAAAAAGGTACTGTATATAGTGAAATTAAATATTGTTTTAATTACCCGGCCGCTACAGCCAAAAAATATTACTTCTATTTCGTATATATATATATATATATATATATATATATATATATATATATATATATATATAACTGTTTAGATAATTTCTTAGGCGTTTATTAAATATGTGAATTGATAAATTATTGGAATTTTTCGGCTTCTATATGAAATATTTACAAATATCAAATTAGTATGTATGTAATTATAAAGTAAGTGGGGATGTAAACATTGCTGTCGACCTTTGGTTCAAGCTATTTAGAAATGCATTATAAAGTAACAGTGTTAATGAATCAGATGTCAGTTATTGAATGTAGATGACATCTACATTCAATAACCAAGGTCTATCGTAGCTTAAGTGGTAAAAGCGACAGTCCGGCAAACTGTAGACTTGGGTTCAAGTCCAAACGTAGACAATATTTTTCAATTAAAAAAAAATTCAGTATGATTTGCTTTGTAATTTGTAGACAGCAATGTTTACATCCCCACTTACTTTGCAATTACATACATACTAATTTGATATTTGTAAATATTTCATATAGAAAAACTCCAATAATTTATCAATTGATATAACGGGTTGGCCATTTAATGTTGCGGTTTTAAAAATCGCGCTATTCCCTTGTATATATAGAAATTAATATAATATATATTTTTTACACTTGAGGGCCAAGCGCGGTTTACAATAAATATATGAAAATTTGCCTTGTCAGTTCAAGATGGCGTCGTATCCAACGGAAGTGCGTGTGTAATTAATAAAATATTATTATAGAAATGGGGAATCTTTTGCAAGACACTTGCGTACTCTATTCGGGAGAAATAACGCACCAACGGAAAACACTATAATATAAATATAAATCATTTATATTTTATATCCTTGATAAAGGCATCATTGCCGAAAGATGTAGGGTTGTTTTAAATATATATACTTTAAAGTAAAGCCAGACCTTTAATCGCCAACTGATTGAATTTACCATATCATACCAAGGTCACGAAAATATTATATTTATATATATATATATATATATATATATATATATATATATAATAATAATAATAATATAAATATATATACAGATATAAAAGAACTTTTCCAAGACCTATATCATTTGCATAACTTAATAGTAATATAATTACAATCAATCACGAAGAAAATCTTTTAGTCGCTTCATAAATTTCTATCATCCTGGGCAACCGTGCAATTTTTGTAATTTGTGAGATAGTTCCTGTTTGTATTGGAACGTATTTTAGTTGGAAAATAATCTCACGTGCAGGTTGGGAAAGTTCCATTTACTAAATAGGAAATCTAATCTTGCTGATGCACATCTGCTTGCCGATGCCTTCATTCCATGAAAAAATCTACTAGAAAGTATCTCAGTATGTGTATTGCATGTGAAGATTCAATTGCACTAAATAAGAGTTCCACTTAATATTGATTTTAAAATTAGAAGGATTATCACTTAGTTATAAAATAACATTATTTGTTTATAATTACCAATAGCCACCCTAATTTTTACACATAATTACGTTTCTAAATGGTTATTTTTCAAAATTGATTAAGAGTTTGATATCTACAACATAGAAATGCAAATATCATCTGTATGTAGAACCAATATCGTAATTTGCCTCCTTTCAGATTCTACGTAAAAGTTTGTGCAGAAATGATTATGTTGAACCGTAAGGAGAATGGATATCAGAAGCTTATTTATTATGCATTCGGTGTTTCATTAAATTTCACGACTATATATGGCTGATATAAGTAGAAGATACAATAATATTCGTTTATTACATATATACTCTAGAAATGTATATCCTTTCAACGAGTAGAGAACTATGGGATAAATTGATTAATATTTACTACAGTTTTATAACTAAAATCATAGCTATTGAACAGTTTATAGCGTTAATAAGCGTGTATTAATTATGGACATGTATGTCCAAAAACAAAAGAAATAGAAATAAGAAAGCTGTAAAGATAAGATACTAAATTTCTTCAATTAAATACATGAAAACCAAGTAATGCTAATAGTTGATTTTGATAATTATCATAAAGTTACAATATATTTCCAATTGATCAGCTTGGATATAAATTATTGGAAAGAGAGAGAACTTTAATAGGAAGAATGTTCTACAGAAGAGGAATAAAAAACTCTTAAATGTGGTTATTTAAAAATAGTACATTTAAGATTCTCTTAAATTTTTCACTGATATTTTCTTTCTATGAAAGTAATGTCTTTAACTGAATTTGAATTCGCTACCGAAGATTATGACAGAGAGTTCATCGAAACGTCAAGCATTCAAAGGTTCTTCTAAGAATTAGTTTCGAGCGCGGAATGCCACGCGAAAGAAGCATACTTAGTCTCGAAAAAGAAAACACCAACTTGACTTTATGTATATAACGTGTGTTCATTTGAAAAGTCAATCTAGGTTTCTTTGAAATTTTGATAGAATAAGACGCATATATATTAGTATGTGTTTGTTGTTCCCTAAACGTAAATCCAAATGACATTTAATAATGTCAATCACAAGTATCAGTTAGTACATAAAATAATCGTGCGTCGATTCTGATTTAAATAAATTACTTCTCAGTTTTAAAATGGCTCTCACTTTAGAAGATAAATTTTTTTTAGTCCAGGCTTATTTTCGAAGTGGTAATAAAATTGATGGTTTATGGGTTTATTCAGTTCAAGATTGCATGGTAGAATTTCAAGTTGAGTTTTCACATTTTGTAATAGATTATATACAATTTAAGAATACTTTGGATATAATTTTAAAACCTTTTTCTGAAACTGGTAGTCTCTTAAGAAAATCAGGCAGCGGAGCAGTTAAGAAACGTACACCTTAACTTGTCAATCGTGTTGAAGAAATAATGGAAAATGAACCACAAACATCTGTTCGATATTTGAGTTAACAAATAAATCTTTCTGTCGGTACAACTCACAAGTTATTAAAAAAAGATATGCAACTTTATCCATACCGTGTCACGGCAGTACAAGAATTCTTAGAAATTGATTACCCACGTAGACTACAGTACCAATATTTTTTCAGGGAACGTTAACTGCTGAATGGTACCGTGCGGCAATTTTACAACCATTTGCCAATCAGTTGCATGATGATGAACTTCAAAATGCATATTTCCAACAAGACGGAGCACCTTGTCACTGTACTGCAGAATCTTTGGATTAATTAAGAGAATTTTTTGATGAGCGTATAATTAGTCAAAATACTGAAATTGCCTGGCCTGCACGTTCATGCGACTTCTTTTTGTGGCCTTATCAAAAAAATAATATATTTCGAACAACTATATTGAATTTGAATGATATTCTACAGAGAATCGAACAGAAATGCATGGAAATTAATAACAATCCAGTAATGTTGCAGAATATCATCAGAAATTTTGAACGGAGGGTTTTAAAGTGCGTTAATCTTGAAGGACAACATTTCCAACATTTGTTTCTCAATAAATACCTATTATTTGTTATTTGTGTATTTGTATGAATGAAACTGTCAAAATATACGACTTCGTTGGTTAAGTAGTAAATTTGAATTTACGACATACTTCAAAATGTTCTCAGTAAATCACATGCTACTAGATTGACTTCTCAAATGAACACTTGTTACATATATTGTAACAATTACGTCAAGTAAAGAGTTATTTGCACAACCTTGCGACGTCAAAAATATTAAAAATACGAAAGTTGCACCACAAAATTACAAACTACAAGCTAATGCTAATGCCAAAATATTATGATTTAAATGTCTCAGGATCCATTGTTCTATTCACAGAAATTGAAGTTATTAACTTATGCAATAAAAAATCTTAATTTATTTTAAATATATTAAATTTATTATTTAAAACATGAATAAATTCGAATTGATTTATATTTATTAATAGACTATATCAAGCATAAGTTAAAACTAAATAAACTGCATTTGAATACGACCTGTTATATAGATGTAACACCCGTGACAGGTAAAAACATGCATACATCACACCTGTGACAGATAGAAATATGATTTTACTGAAAAACAACGCCATCTGTTGGACGTACAACGTACCTCTTGACAGCTACTGTCAGTTAACATTTTTAATGTTTCCGATACCATTATTAAATTAAAATTTTAATAGATTTCGATTTATTTTCATTTTGATTTAATTATTTTATATAACATTGAGTTGGAATTAATCTATAGTCAATTATATGCTGCATGTTCTAGAGTCGGCAAACAGCATACTGCTATGAACTGTTGTTTGGAAATTAGCTATTCCACCATTCACGACAAATCTATCCAGCTAGGATATTCAGTCAGCTTATTTCCAAAATGGGACTGCTTTCCTCTCAGGGTTCCAATCGGAGAAGTGGAAAATTATTGAATTAGTAAAATTTACTTAGTTGAGCGCCACTCAAAATTTGTTTGAGAAAAGTTATGATAATGTCTTTAAGTTACTTATCAAAATGTGTAGAAAGGATTATTAAATTAAAGAACACAATATAAAATTCAAATGAAAATTTAATACAAAAATTAAAAAAAATTAAAAAAAAAATCTTTATAAAGTATAAAGATTAATATTGCCCCATTTAACAATACTATAAAGGTAAAAATAACGCATGGAAATGACCGCAGCATACGTCTAAAAAGCCTTAATAGCCGATCAAAATTAAAAATAATAAATTATAAAGAAACTTCTTAATTTCTCCCAAGAGAACAAAATCAAAATAAACAAACTAACTTGACAGCCCGAAGCAAACTCTAACGCATGTGCACCCACATGTAACAAAAAAATGCCCTTGAGATACCAAACGTATAAAATTTTACAGTTATAGGGTTTTTTACTAGAAATTTAAAAAATCCTTCTTTGTTATTTATATCAAATATCTAAGACTAAATCTCAATACGATAATATTCATACAATTAGAAAATACAGTATTTAACTATTTTAAATATAATAAATATCGTTTAATAATATATTTTACTTACGTATAATATATATATATATATATATATATATATATATATATATATATATATATATATATATTCGAGACACATGAGTAAGAAAGTGCAAAATATAACACGGCACCAACAACTAATTAAATCAAAAACTAACCCGAAGTTACAATAAAAAGATAAAGATAAATCTTTTTATAAACACGACTTTCTTATCTCAGAGTACACTTGTGTCTGAAGTATACAGCTAGCACGCAGGCTTCGCATAAAAAAATACAGTTTTCAAAATACAAACGGCTTGCTCCAAAAGCGCAAGTCAAATATACATTTGCGTTCAAAATAAAAGTACAACTATAAATACATAAATTTTTATAATATTTATGGGGAAAAGTCCACAGCAATATGTACAGACAATGGAAGAACAAAGGATGTTATATACCCACAAGAATTGTGAAATTAAATATATTAGAAGCGTGTGCTTTCAATTTAAGCAGACTAAGCCACAGCAACGTGTGGCTGAGTACAGCTAATTATAAATAAAAATATTAGATTAAAGAATCAAATCAAACTAAATTTATTAAATAAGAAGAATTCTTTTTAAACTTAATTGAGCATATTTTGAATCCAAGGTACACTATTATTTTCTTAAATGTTGTTGGTGATTCCTTGTTCTAGATCACTTAGACCAGCACATGGTGTAATAAAAATGGAGATCCTCAAATATGGTCATAAAAATAGCACGTAGTATTAAATCACAGGACCAAGGTGGCCATATTGGTTTTGTATTTAAACTATCACACGATCTCCAAAAATTCTCTTAAAATATCTGTATTATTCTACGTTGGTGGTATGCGTTCTAGCTCTATTTTTCTGAAAGTGACTTTTCTGAAGTTCATCATCGTGTAACATGTTAACAAATGGTATTAGAATTTACAATCGGTATCAACGTTCCTTCAAACAATATCGCTCCAATCAGTTTTCTTTGTAAAAAACTCCAAACTTTTTTGGATCGAATGAGGTCTCTACAAAAGAGTTCAAGATTATCTGTGCTCTAAATTCGTATGTTTTTAAAGTTGACGATGATAGAGAGACGGAAACAGCTTTGGTCGATAAAGATTTTTTTTTCATGGGCTCTCGTCAATATCACTGAAATTATCAATAAATTGTTCACAAAATTTTTATCTTTTAGGATAGATATACAGGAGGTAAGTATTTCATGGATCGCTTGTAAACGATAAAGATATAAGTGTAGATCATTTTTAAGGATACGACTAGTAGTACCGTAATAAACATCTAGTTCTTGCCGCGTTGCACAGAAATCTACAGACGTTCCTTAATTATGGGTATCGTTACTTAATGTTACTACATTTTAAACCTTTATCTACATTGCCTTTTCTGTATTTCTCACCTCCTGTTTTTTTTTTATAATTGCACAAATATATTGAAGTGATCATAAGGGACAAATTGCACAAGAAAATTTTCTTGAGCGTCTCTTATAGAATAAACCCATTCGTCCAACTAATTTTCAGATATTTTTTTAAAATAAATATCAAATGTATATCGTTTTTAGTGTTCGTCTAATACAAAAGCAATTATTTACTGGTAAACTTCCACAAATGCTTAACAAATAACGAGCCATCGAAAAAATTCATAATTGGAGTAGACTGTGAAATTGGGTTGGTACTTTAGCCACTTCCACATAATGACATTTATTATTTGACATTGAAACTATAAGTTTGTGTCAAATTTTTCAAAACTCTTATTAAGAAAATTAAATTTATTTAAAAAAAGGTATTCAACAAAAAGCAAAAATTATCGAATGTTACTTCCGTATAGGTGTGAAAGTATATGGCGAGTGGCAGTATTCAATTTTATTACAGAATGCATGGCTGATTTTAGTGAAGAACATCCTGAATTAGTGTTTGACTACAATGATTTTTACAATGTTTTGACAAATTGTGTAAAGTTATTCAGAGATAGATACTGGTAGCGTCGGTCGAAAAACTGGAAGTGGACGACCGTCTAAACGTACAGCTGATAATATTGAAGCCCTTCAGCATATTATTGATGAAACTTCAAAAACATCCAGTTCAGTAGTGACCCAACAAACAAATTTATCTTATGGTATGTGCCAATTCATTCTTAAAAAAGTCTTAAAAAAGTACAAGCTGCAATGTTTTCATGAACTTTATCCAGTGGATTATTTAAGACGAGTGGAATTTTGTCAATAGTTTCAAAATAATCTACACAATCAGAATATCCTTAACACAGTTTTTTTCACGGATGAGGCCTGGTTTTATCTTTCTGGATATGTTAATTCACAGAATATGAGGTGTTGATCCTCCGAAAATCCTCACTTTTTTGTTGAAAAACCATTGCATCCCCAAAAAGTTGGTGATGGGGTTGGAATATGTCGAAGAAGATTGGTGGGTCCCATTTTTTTTTGAAGGTACACTTACTGCTGCACGATATCGCAATGAGATACTCGGCTCATTCATAAATCAACTGGATGATGAGGAATTACAAAATGGGTATTTCCAACAAGATGGTGCAACAGCACATACGATTAGAGAAACACTTCAATATCTCAGAGAATTTTTTGATAACAGAATAATAAGCAGGAACACTGAAATCCCATATCCAAGTAGGTCTTGCGATTTAAACATATGTGATTTTTTGGTATAGCCATACATAAAAAATTCTATTTATTCAACGCCAATTCATAATCTGGAACAACTAAGAATTCGCATAACAGAAAAGTGTGAAGAGCTCAACAACTCACCGCAAATGCTGCTTAAAGTTTTTGCTGGATTGCGGAGAGGAGTTGGTTTGTGTTTAGATGTAAATCGACAACATTTTCAACAACTTCTGTAGCTATATGTAAATTTTTATTATGATTTCGATATTAAATAAATTGTTTTCTTTTTTTGTTGTAGTATCATTTCAATGCCATAACCTTTTTTTACAATGAAACCAAATGAAACTGTCAAGCATCAAGTAATGTGTCATTATGTGGAAGTGGCTAAAGCGCCAACCCAATTTCACAGTCTACTCCAATTATGAATTTTTTCGATGGCTCGTTATAATCAACTTATCAATTTCATTTTTAAATGACAGTTAAAGGTTTCGGAAATTTTTTCACATGTAGTTAGCTCATATATGACCCCTATGTATTCGTTCGTAGTTGACTATGAAAAAAATTTTGTAACTCAGTCCTTTCAAATTACATTTGCAAACTTGAATAGAAAGTGACCATTTTGTTACAAAATATTGACGGTGAAAAGAAGTAAATTTGTAAGTAACATTAATATACAATCAATTATCTTAACTCCAAATAAATTCATTTACTCAATTATTAAATTTATTAAAATGTTTAGAAATTACTATGAAGGCCTTCTATGTAATTTTAGAAAAGCGACATATAAAGACTTAAACAAGCAACATCGTTTTGCTTCTTTATTTGCAGTAAATTAATGTTTTCACATTAGAAACTCAACAACAGACATTTGGTAGTCGTCGGTATTAGCAATTAATATAGCTATATATTAGTTCTTGTCAAATATCCTTGATACTGACCTATAACATGTCGAGTAAACTAAAGAAGGCAGTAACAAAGGAAACAGCTTCAGGCATTGTTCCGCGTACAGGATGTGAAAACGGTTCCAGTAAACAATGATCTCCCCGTATTTGTTTTGTGAATTCTGCTATGATTTTTTGTTTTCGTGTAAACGTATAAATTCGACGAATACCTATTTATTAGAAACATATTTTGTACCCCTCATAATATTTATCTCAACAATACGCTTATCATATTACCAACAGCTTGAATTTGTAGAGTTTACTTTTTGCTTCTGGGATACCGGATGGAGTCCCTTGGCATTGTTTCATTTAAACTATGAGTAACTATTAGTAATGAACAAGCTTAACTAATGGGCTCGCGCTAAAAAACGTCTTAATTCATTTCGATCTTAAGGACACTTGTTATTTGAGTAGAAAGTGACCTACCTGTTTTTCGCTTGTTTTAAAACATTAAAAAAGAGAATTAAAAAAAAATAAACAAGAAGACTGGCGTCCCGCTTAAAGAAAAAAGTGCTTTTAATATCTCGAATTTGTTCACTAGTATCCCACCCCAGTAGGTAATAGATTTAATCACTTTACAACTAGAACGTAAAAACACGAACATTGTCACAAAGACCGAAATTTTACAGCTCTTATAAACGTGCCTGGAACAAAATTATTTTCAATTTAAAAAGAAATTTTATAGCAATGGGAAACCCACTAAGCCCCTTATTAGCAGAAATTTTTATGAATAATTTAGAAACTAAAATTAGTACACATCTCTTGTTTGGTAATTGTGTATATTGGATTACGTATGTTGATGACATATTAATTTGCTTTAACGGTTCAGATAGACAATTAAAAACTTTACATAATTATATGAACACTATTCACCCCAAAATAAATTTTACTATAGAAACAGAAATAATTAAAAGCATTAATTTTCTAGATTTAACCATATCACACAAAACTAATAAATATGAGTTCGCTATATACCATAAACCAACACATACAGATACCACAATACACGCTAATTCTTTTCATCCTATAACACACAAACTGTCAGCATACCAATCAATGGTATATAGATTAATCCATGTATTGAATCGATTCTGCCTTTACTTTATGTAAATCCATATCAAATGATAAAAACACACAATGTTGTTTTAGATTTACACTTTATTTAATAATAATAATGACTATATAACAGCTGTTTCACCGTACAACGGTTTCTTCGGATATAACAAGTGGTACTATAAAACATTTTACTTAAAACGTAAATATTTTTTATTTTATTACTTAATAGTATTCTCAGAAATTGGAAACCGAAATATTTTTACCCGCCTCTTTTAGTAGGGATACATATAGATAACATAAATTATATTATAAGTGACATATCTAACAAAATATTTCAATCACAAATAGGAAATAAATTCAACAGAGGGGAGGAATTAAGCTCTGTTTTGTCATTTAATAATTTATTTGAAAATTTTTGTTTATTAATTTGCATTGCTTCTAATAAATCAAGTTTCTTACTTTTCTTTTCTTCGTGTAGGATCTTGAAATTATTATTAAAACTATGGCTTTCTTCAATTAAATGGTTGGAGTATGCTGAATCTGCTTTCCCATTTCTAAACGAATAATAATGTTCGTATATGCGCTTTTTGAACGTTCTACCTGTTTGCCCGATATATGTTTTAGTACATGTGCCACAAGTTAGTTTATACACACCTGACTTATTATGATGTGCTGTTTTACTTTTATTGTTTTTGATGTAGTTACTAATATGGTTGTTGGTTTTAGATGCAATGTTTATATTTTGTTTTCTTAAAAATTTTTCCAATGGTTTATTTTGTCTGCCTAGGTAAGTAATAATTTTAAATTTCTTGTCATGATCTTTAGTAATCGGATATATATCTTGTATTGCTTTAGTTTCTCGTTTTTTGGATATTATTTTATCTATTATATTCGGGTCATAACCATTATTGATTGCAATCTGTTTTATAATGTTGTATTCTGAATTAAAGTCTTCTATTGACATGGGTATATTTAATAGTCTATGAATCATACTATAGAATGCTGCTAATTTATGTTGAATTGGGTGCATTGATTTATTATATATTGTTGTGTCTGTGTGCGATTCTTTATGGTATATCGAGAATTTTAATAAGTTATTGTTTCTCTTAATCGTTAAATCTAAAAAGTTAATGCTATTATTCTGTTCTTTCTCTATTGTGAACTTAATGTTTTATATAGATAGAATATAATAGATAAAATAATATCCAAAAAACGAGAAACTAAAGCAATACAAGATATATATCCGATTACTAAAGATCATGACAAGAAATTTAAAATTATTACTTACCTAGGCAGACAAAATAAACCATTGGAAAAATTTTTAAGAAAACAAAATATAAACATTGCATATAAAACCAACAACCATATTAGTAACTACATCAAAAACAATAAAAGTAAAACAGCACATCATAATAAGTCAGGTGTGTATAAACTAACTTGTGGCACATGTACTAAAACATATATCGGGCAAACAGGTAGAACGTTCAAAAAGTGCATATACGAACATTATTATTCGTTTAGAAATGGGAAAACAGATTCAGCATACTCCAACCATTTAATTGAAGAAAGCCATAGTTTTAATAATAATTTCAAGATCCTACACGAAGAAAAGAAAAGTAAGAAACTTGATTTATTAGAAGCAATGCAAATTAATAAACAAAAATTTTCAAATAAATTATTAAATGACAAAACAGAGCTTAATTCCTCCCCTCTGTTGAATTTATTTCCTATTTGTGATTGAAATATTTTGTTAGATATGTCACTTATAATATAATTTATGTTATCTATATGTATCCCTACTAAAAGAGGCGGGTAAAAATATTTCGGTTTCCAATTTCTGAGAATACTATTAAGTAATAAAATAAAAAATATTTACGTTTTAAGTAAAATGTTTTATAGTACCACTTGTTATATCCGAAGAAACCGTTGTACGGTGAAACAGCTGTTATATAGTCATTATTATTATTAAATAAAGTGTAAATCTAATACAACATTGTGTGTTTTTATCATTTAATCCATGTACCTATGAGTAGAAGTAATTTCGACCTTGAACTAAATAGAATATATACAATAGCATTAAACAATGGTTACTCTATAAATATTATCAATAACATCTTGAATAGCTAACAAAAATCTAAAACCCTTTCCTTAGCTTACCTAAAATTAAAACACAAGATAATTAATTCCTACAATTCAATCACTTACTTAGGAAAAATTTCGGAAAAAAATTGGTACTTTCATTAAAAAAGTTAATAACGAACGTATATCATATAAAACAGACAATACTATACAGAACATCAAAAATAACAAAGATAAAATAGACAAATAATCAAACTCTGGTGTGTATAAGTTAACATGCGAAGATTGCAATAAGGTATACATAGGACAAACGGGGAGGAAATTCAAAATTAGGATGAAAGAAGACGAGAGAAGCCATAAAGAAAAGAAAACAGATTCAACTTTCGCAAATCATTGTTTAGAAATTAATCATAGATTTAATATAGATTTCAAAATTTTACACATTCAAGGAAAAAGTAAAAAACTTAACCTGTTAGAAAAGTTAGAAATTAATAGATACAATTGTTTAGGATTAGCTTTAAATGACCAACTAGATTTAAACAACTCCCCTCTACTAAATTTAAGATTGTAAAAATTTTTCCACCACCATTCCCCAATAATTGTCACATAAATATTATAACTTGCATTGTACATATTCAGTATTCATCCACCTGATGAAGCCACTGTATGGCGAAACAATATTGTAGTGATTTACAATAAAAGAATTTTTGAAACCAGAAGTTTAATTACTTATTTCTTAGCGTTAAAAAGGTGCTTTTGAAGAAAAAGTGCTTTTCTTAAAAATAATATGCGTGTCTAAACTTCGACTGTTTCAATAACAAAAATTTTGAACCACATTTCGAACTGCTTCTTCATCTAGCTTATGACCAGATTTAGACCCTTCAGACTTTTCAAAACCTGAAAACTTATCACGTGACAGGAGAAATTTGGGCTGAATGAATAGCATGCATCGGCTAACTGGAACAATAAAATAATTTTTTAACAAAAAGTGCGTTTTCTTGTTTATACTGATTAATTACTAAACGTTCCCTCATATCTCCGAAAATCAACTATCTTTTGCACTGTAATACTATAGCAATCAACTGTAATTAACTGAATAACACTAGTCAATACAGTTTGCTTCTCATATACAAAGTGTCCCGTATCGTTATGTTCAAATTTTAGGAGTGTAAAGTAGACTTCATTTCAAATAACAAAAACGCAAAATTTGTACATCAATTTTTATTTGTTTCAAAGTTACAGATCTATGAATGTGATTGTCAGATCATTAAAAAAATGTAATCCTAAAGTCAATAAAAACTGATTTTATTTAAAAAAGTTCAATTAATAATATTTTCGAAATGTCCACCTCCTTGTTGAAGGCAGGCTTGTGCCCGTAAGCCAACAGAAGAAGTACTTACCCGAATTTCATACTTGTTTTGTCGGATTTGCTCGGCAGCCAGGTGAATACGATCTAATAACTCTTCTCTTGTGTTAGAAACTTGAACTTAAAATAAAAGTTAAGGGGATTAAGATCGGGTGATCTTAATGGGTGGTCATGCAACAGCCTCGTCCAATCCATCTTGGATAATTGACGTTAACCCAATTTCGGACAACAATTCCGAAATGTGGTGGTGCCCCATCCATGTGAAACCACATGTCTCGTCGAACATTCAGTTGGACATCCTCTAAAGGACTTGGTAGTTCGTCAATAAAAAAATTAGAACATCGATTAACAACAAGATCGAACAAGACATCGATTAAGGCCGTCCAACCGTTAATATAAAATTCATGTTGAAATTTAGATTGGCGTATAGCTTTGGGATTTTAGGATGACAACCTGTGCAGGTTTCTCATATTTGTAACACCACTTCTCGTGACGTAGATTCATCTGTCCAGAGAACTATTCTGCAGAAATTAAAATAAAGCCGTGACTGTCTCAATATTCAGGTAGAATATACTAGACGAGCATAGTGGTCTGCCTCAAGAAAACCGTGTCCCCTGCGATAGTGACATGGATATAAGCGCTCACGTTTTAAAATTCGCCAAACTGTCGTTCGTGACACTCCTAGTTGTCTAGCGATTCGACGTACACTGAGAGTAGGACCCTTGTAACAATAGCTACTGCTTCTTCCTCTAAGTCTGCTGGCAAATTTACTCCTCGGTCGAAAAGATAATCACGCAGTCCGCATTCCCGAAATTGTCTGTGTTGTTCCAGAAACGTTCTGTAATGAGTAGAGCTGAGGATGTTTGCGGTATAACCATGGTTATATCATGTAACCATAGTAATTTACTATGGTTACATGATATAACCATGGTTATACCGCAAACATCCTCAGCTCTAGTAATGAGGAATGCGCCTATCGGGAAACCGATGTCGGTATTCAATAACTGCTTGACGTGCAGTGCCGTTACATTAGCCTTACACAAAATGCATGTCCGCATACTCTTGAGAAGAAAATAGGTAAGGCATTTTGAATAAAGAAAACGTGTCCACTCACTAATAAGCTGTTGTATGAACTGAGACGTAATGTAATCCTTTATTAAAAAATGCAACGTTAACAGTCATCTGAACATTTGTTTATTGTATGATATTCATGGTTCAGTACTTACGAAATAAGTAAGAACCTTCTTTATTATAAATCAATTTCCGTTACTCTTTTTTGTGGATCTCCAAGAAATTGCTGTATGCACTACGACACGTGTTTATTTATTTTAGGATAACATTTTATTATGCGACGTTAACAATCACAGGCCTGATATTGAATCTGACAATCACATTCATAGATCTGTAACTTTGAAACAAATAAAAATGGATATACAAGTTTTGCGTTTTTGTTACTTGAAATGAAGTCTACTTTACACTCCTAAAATTTGAACATAACGATACGGGACACCTTGTATGCCAATATCTGTACTTTGCCATTTGTCATACTGATTCTGAATCAGAGTTAAAATTTTCTCCATCATGTCAGAATTTTGAGATAATTTCTTAAATAATTTTTCCAAAAACGCATTCAACTTTACAAAATTTCTAAGTTACTTTTATATAAGGAAGATACTATTAAAAATATTGTTCTGTCGAATATTGAGTGGACATTTCTGAACATGTCCTTGCATGTTTCCTGCGTCTGGGCACTTAAACCACGCCCATTTTTTCTCTGGAAGCAATCAAATTAAGAATTAATAGATATCTGGCTATGTGGGTATATACCAAGTTATATCGAAATATAACGAGACTGGTGCTATAACTTATTTCGCAGCTGGAATTTCATAATACAAGAAATAGAACATGAAACATCCATCGTTAATTTATTTATCGCCAAGTAGGCTACGATTTAACTTTTGACGTTTATTACAAATTAATTACTGAACTGTCAGTGTTTGATGTACCCATCGAAAAAATGAGAGTGGAGCAAAGATAGCCGATAAAATTTTGTGTTAGGTTGGGTAAAACTTCAACTGAAACTTTTGACATGGTATGTGCATATCCAGATCATAATTTATCACGACGTAGAGTGTTTGAGTGGCATAAGAAATACAAATAGGGTTGTGAATCAATTGAAAATGAACCTCAACGCGGGCAACCACCAACAGCACGGATTGATTCAAAAATTGCAGAAATTAACGACTTGATCAAAAATGTTCGTTGGATTGGCATATATCGAATTTCTGACATTGTTAATTTGTCTTATGATTCCACTCAAAAATTATTCAAGAAGATTTAGGGTACCGAAAGGTCGCAGCAAAATGGATTCAAAAAGTGACGACCGATAAATAAATGCCAATAGAGTAACAATTTGTTAGTAGTGGAAAAGGCAAATACAACATAATATACGGTTTTTAAACAATTTCGTTACATGCGACGAGAGTTGGTTTTATCATTACGACCCTGAATTAAAGTCTAAAAGTATGCAATTGAAACACGAAGGTAGTGCGCTGAAGGCGACGACTGTGGAATGCGCCGGTAAAGTGATGCACTTAATTTTTTTTTATAAATGGGGCGTTATTTATGATCACATTGTACCTAGAGAACATACAGTAACTGGAGAGTACTATTGTAAATTACTTCGAGAAACCCTAAAGGCAAAATTAAAGAAAAAACAGCCACTATATCAAGACATTGGTTGGATTCCTCATCAGGACAATACTCCGGCCCACAGATCCGCGATATGTCAACGAACAGTTGAAGAATTGGGTGCGGAAATTATGGTTGATCCTCCCTACTCACCTAGCCTTGCTTCACCTGATTTATATTTGCTTCCTGAAGTCACAGTGGTGGGTATACTTAATAGACTCTCAAAAAAATGGTTTCTCAGATGTTCATGACAAGTGTACAAAACAACGGGAAAAATCTATTCCACAGAATGGAGAGTAATTCGGAGGATAGTTGAGGTTTTCTAAATAAATATTACATTTTTGTGCTACAGCACTAGTCTGTTATTTTCTTATATTTCCTCGTAAAGAGCTACACACGGTTCTTTCGATTCAATGTAAGTCGGTTTGTGATATCTGAATGTCGTTTTATTCCATAATGTCGCGTACGTGTATAAATAAAACAAACAGTTTCTGTTATGTATGTGGAGAATTCACTACCGATCAGCATAAGCGGAATATTACACCATTAATATAAAAGCTATATTTAGCTATTTTGGCTTAAGCATCAAGATAAGCCATCACCTATTATTTAGCGTGAGCAAACGGATTGCTACTTTTGCTGCACGACAACTTTCGGATTTTCCAACAAAAATAAGAAAAATATTTGTTACGCTAATCTGTGCTCTACTGCTCGCCTAGTACCTTATTCGGAAGCCTTGCCAGTAGCAAGACCCATAGGTGTGTCGAGTGAAAAATATGATGTTACAGAAGCAGAAAAGGCAAGTGTCAAGTTATCGACCAGCCATGATGAATATTTGCAATATGAAGGCGACAGACCACACCTAGCAAATCAGCTAGAATTAAATCATCTTATACTTAAGTCATATTATTTCATTTACTTTTCAATATTTTTTCCGAAACCTTACGTCTCAGAATAAATTTGTTTTTATTATAATTATTATAATAATTAAACAAACGAAAATTCTACATAGTTTCTAAAGAAAAATTAAAAAAATTAAAATTTGTTGACCAGTGTAATTATATGTATATTCTATTATACTAATAATAGGATTTTTGTAATTACTCTACTTAATATTGGTCAAAATTAAATGAATTATTCAGTGGATGTTCTATTCATAAATAGTATTATACAAATTACCTTGTATATTAGAATTACCAGTGTTCTTTTACGTAACACATTAACAATGGCCACTTAAAGGTGTGCATGATGGGTTGCTATGTTGGAAACTATAGGTTGTTGGTAATTTCCTGTACCGGCTTGTGTAGATGTCCCGTCACATGTAACTTCAAGAAAGCTACTTACTTGTGCATAGTTTACACACATATTAATGTTCGACAAGTTGCTTGTTCTAGAGAACTTAACTCGTAAGTCCGTACATGTTATTATACTTCATGAGAACTTTTTATAGGAAACGACTCCTTCATATATTATATTACCTGAAGGGATATTATAAATTCCATTCGAATGAATATGAAAATAGAAAAAATATTCTATTTCTGGTTAGAATTAATTCATTAGGAAGAAACTTTAGGAATTAAATTTTATTATTCCTTCTTTAAGTAGATTCGGTTTTCAACGTATCTGTTTGTATTACGACTAGAACTTTTATTATTTTTTATCAGAAAAAAACTTTATTCGAAGTAAATTTTAAATATGAAGCTCATTCTACACGAATAAACATTCGTTTCTTACAAATTCAGAATTCGTTCTGTTAAAATGTAATATAGCCGCGTCGATACCTAACATACTGCAAAACTGGTTGTTTGGTATTTGTGAATCGTCTTCTTATTCTTCTGGATATTTGGGTTGGAAGCCAGTAATTCCAGACACTTGAGCACACTGCTCTATGTATTACCCCAATAGATCTCTCAGTTCCACTGTGTTAGTTTCGTATCCTCGATAAAGGCCACTATCCTCC
Source organism: Melolontha melolontha (assembly GCA_935421215.2). Lineage (NCBI taxonomy): Eukaryota > Metazoa > Arthropoda > Insecta > Coleoptera > Scarabaeidae > Melolontha > Melolontha melolontha. The sequence goes on along the minus strand of OW285240.1, from coordinate 22,942,876 downwards.
TAAGGGGAATTTTAGTACCCTCATAGGATCAAACAGATCTCTTCCAAAATGTTTCCCTCTGAGTCCTATAGTTTCTCACGAATGCATATTAGGTAAAGGCTATTTTCTTCTGTTTTTCATATCTCCTACACCAGGGCTCGCTAACCAAGCCAATGCTGTACAGATGCTTCCTTAAAGGACAATGTTCGGTTATTAAGCAGGTAATAATTTTATTTTCTTTCTTATTACTACGACTTAGGTTTGTTGAAAGTCTATCGCCCAGCTCCCCTAGTAGTGTTTTATTATGGAATTGACCGTTAGCCTCCATTTCATTTGTACGTTCTCTTTCTAGCCATAACTAGACCTCCATTCTAGCGGAATCCGTCTTTGTATTTCGTGCGCAAAACTAAAAATTGGTGCTTGGTATTTGTGACTTGTAAGCTCGTCAGCAACTTCGACCGTTTCTTCTTTCACATGGTTACTGGCGACGGGAAATGGTTCGTTTATGTAAACATAAAAAACATAAAGGAATTGCTTAGCCCTAACAAACAGACAACTCTGTTAGCAAAAGCTGATTGATACCTATCCCCGTAGATTAATGATGCATGTGGTGGGGCAAAGAAGGCCTCAGATACTATGAATTTCTTCCGAGGAATTTAACCATCACCGCTGAGATTTGCTGTAGACAACTTTGTCAGCTTAAGGCCGCAATTTAGGAAAAAGGATATCTTACATTAAAATAACAGCCGTCTTCATACTGCTAACATTACAAAAGCGTCTATTCAAGAACTTGGTTAGTAGGTCATTCTACAACCGCCCTATTTTCCTGATCTTGCCTCGAACAACTTTTGAGGAATCTCCTTTAACAACGATGTTGTGCTTCAAAATTGGCTTTACAATATCTCCTGTTCTAAACCACTGGATTTCTTCATGCATGATATCAAAAAATTACCAGATCGTTGGGAGATAATCGTAAATAATGAAGGAGAATACCATGTCTTCAATTAAATTTTCATTTAGACTAGCCTGTGATTTAAATATAAATTTTGAAACACTGTAGAACACTAATGTCAAATTTCGACCAATGTCATGTGACAGATTACAATCTAGTTATGTTACAACTTAATCTTAAAATGAATGTTTGAAATATGACAATTATTTACACAACTGCGTTTACTGTAAAAATACTAGCTAAAGAAATGTTAAAAAAATGTTTCCCTCTTGTCTCGATGCACACATAAACTCCTTGTTTCCTGTTTTCAAATGTGTTTGACAAATGAGGGATTATATTATCACAAACTTCTCTAATACCATTGCAAAATTCTTCAATTGTATATTGTGGCGTTCTAAAAAATAGTGTTCTTCATGTGCGGAAAAGTGAAGTAATCCATTATTATGATATCTGGAGACATTGCAAGAAAATTCAAGATTCGATTATTAAAGAACGCTTCGGAACGAGCGCGGGTTTGTTGATCCGTATGCGATGGAACATTGTCTTGTTGGAAAAATACCTTTGTAATTCAATAGCCATGTAACTGATTAATAAAGGGCTCTATTAAATCATTTCGGTTTCTTTCAGCATTTATTGTTCCATTAAAAAATATTGGTCCAATGATTCGCCACCTTGACAACCAAACACCAATTTTATGTATATATAATGGTGTTTCCATAAATTTATGAGGATTGTCTGCCGACCATATTCTCATATTTTGTGTGTTTAAATATTCCGAAATATTAAACCCGGCCTCATCAGTAAAGAAACATTTAATAAGAACATCATCATTATACAAGTTATTCAAGAACCATTGGCAGTACTCGGTTCTGCTATCATAATCACCGGGAGCGAGTTCATGAACAGGTTGAATTTTATATGGATATAATTTTAAGTCTTTTTTAAGAATAGTGTGGCATGTTCCAACTGATAACTGAACTTTTTGCGACAGTTTTGCCATGGATTTCTTTGCTGAGTTTTCTATACGATGACGAACATCTTTAATGGAATCAGCAATGTGCTTCGCTATCGGATTTACGAAACACTGTCCCCGTTTCACGAAATCTGTCAACACAACCATGAATTTGACTAGCCAGTTGTTCATACGTGATTTCAAGATTAGGGAACTGTTGTCCAAAATTCTGTATACATTGATTAATTGCGTAAATTCACAATCCATTTACTAATCTACCAGTTCTAAAATAAGTTTCAACAATATAAACTTTGTGTAGTATTTCTAACATGACAATAAATAATCTAATTGATAAGATAACTTTTCAATAAATTAACTTAACTATGACAGTTGTCAAAACTTGACTTTCGAAAAACCTTACCGTTCTACAGTGTTCCCAAATTTATATTGAAATCATAGGCTGAATGATGACTAAATGAAAATTTAATTGCTGGCATTCGTGATCGATTAAGGTATTTTGTTTTCTAAAAGAATAATAAATTTTAACTTCAACAAGAACGCTACGAAGTTATCCATCAATCCAAAATATGTAAGAAATATACAAAATACCGATACTGACAGAATATTCACCAAACATTTGAATTGATAATAATAAAAACGAATAAATTACATTATATACGTGACGTATATTGTTCCATCTACGTTCAACAATTATCTATGGTGTTGTGATCAAAAGTATTTAAGTCCAGCTGCAAAAGAGATGTTAGTGACACACATATAAACCGCTTACGTAATCTGAAAACTTGGAACAGTACCAACTGCACATGAAAGGGACGTTTAAAAACGTATAAGAAATGGAGAGCAATTAACTTCTCTCTCGGGATATCTCTCTTTTTTCCATCCATCCTAAGTTATTCTTTCTCTTTCTTCTTTAGCGTATGGCTCTTGGAAAACGTGGACAAATTAAAATGCAAATTAAAGGACCCTCATAACCGGGTGCATACGTCAACCGTGAAAACTTTTAATTGCAACAAAATAATGAAAAGAAACTCTGAACACTCCATTTTATATGACAGAAATAAATTGTAGGGCTGCAGTACTGGTGGCAATTAAATGAAAGGAATGGTTTTAGTTCGGTTTTTTAGTGCGCTGATATCCGAGAGACTGCATCGAAAGAGTTATTGTACTGCAAAAATTGTGTTTCATTAACAAAGTATGCATAATTTGAAATCCATTCAAATAAGTCGGTCAGCTTTTTACTAAAATAATTACATTCACATTGATAAATATTTTATTGTTATTACAATAGCTGATAGTTGCTTTATCAACTTCTCTTTATTTACAGTTCTAGAACGAACAAATTATAATAATATTTATTGTTTTTCATAACGCGGTAACAATTTTTAGAGATATTAACTAACGCAATTATGGTATTATTATTTTTAAAAGCTTATTTTTTTTAAATAATAAGTAATTGTTTCCAATTTATAAGGGTACTTCGTGTGAGGGATATTCACTTTACAGTTTTCGGGACACTGACATGTACTACAACTTATTTTTAATAAAAATTAATTCTTGTTTGTTGTTACAAGGGAAATCGTTTTGGAAACAATCTAAAAATAACATAAATTTAATATACGACTTTATTTATTCTAAAAGTATTGGCTTTGAACATCTTCTTCTCTTCTTCTTCTGTTTTGGTTTGGGCGCCAGCACGTCCAGGCACTTGAACAGCACACTGCTCTTGGTACTATTCCTGAGATGTCTCAGTTCCACTCTGTTAGTCTTGTGTCCTCGATAAAAGCCACTATCCTCCTCAAGGGAAGTTTGAGTACACTCGAAGGATCCAATAGATCTCCCCGAAATATTTCTGTCTGACTTCCTTCAGTTCCTCACACGTACATATTACACAAAGGCTAGTTTCCTCCTGTTTTTTTCACATCTCCTACACCAGGGCTCGCTAACTATGCTAACATGCTATACAAATGCTTCCTTAAAGGACAATGTCCGGTTATTAACCCGGTAATTATTTTAAATTCTTTTTGTTACTACGAATTAGGTTGGCTGAAAACTTTCCGTCCAGCTCCATTAGTAGTGCTTTGGAGTTGGAGTTTTGGAGTTGACCTTCCGTTAACCTCCATTTATTTTTATGTTCTTTTTCTAGCCATAACCTGATCTACCTTTTAGCGGAATCCCTAGTGATTCCACATACAGGTTCTGGTCCTATGAAGTTCCTATTAGTACCTTCTTTGGCCAGTTTGTCTCATTGCCTTTAATTCCCTCATGTCCTGTCACCCATATCAGCGACACTGTATTGTCTTGTGCCAGTTTATTGAGGACCTGTTTACAATATTTCACCAGTTTAGACTTGGTAGATGGGTTAATGATAGCTTTAATAGTCGCCTGACTATCAGTCATTAAGTTAATTTTTTTGTTTGCGCAGCCGGCTTCCCGAATTTCCTCGGCGCAGGCTGCCACTGCAAACAATTCGACCTGGAAAGCCGTAGTATGTTTCCCCAGACATATCTATATCTTCCTTCTAGGGCACATTCTGCATATGCCTGCACCTGCCCCTGACTAGATTGTGATCCATCAGTGTACCAGATGCCGGCACCATAATGAATAGAGCGACTTTTTGCCTATTCCCTAGTCGGTATAAATATGTTAAGCTTAGCTGTAAATATAATTTCAGGTGCCATACTGTCCGCCAGTATAGTTCCTGTGATATCTGTATGGCACATTCGGTTTTAGTCCCAAGGTCTTGCCAACAGCTCTTCTGCATCTCCAAAAGAGCTGCGCCGCCCTGTCTACCACTTTGACTAGGTGTCTGCTCGAATTCAGTTTCGCATTAAGTGTTATGCCTAGATACTTCACTTCATTGGTTAGTTATAACTCTTGTCTAAACAGCCTTACGCTACCCAGATCATTTAGTTTTCTCATATTGGTAAAGGCTACCAACTTTTTTTTTTGAGGATTGAGAGTTAAGCTCGCCACTGTCCCCGGGAATTTCCCCTGGGACACTATGACAAAGTCATCGGCGAACCCCTGCGTCCATATCCCTGGTCATTTAATGTCCTGAGGAGATTATCAACTACTAGACTCCATAGTAGCGGTGACAATACGTTTCCACGAGGACATCCTTTTGTTGTCCTCATGGAGATCGTTTTGTTTTGCATTTGGGCATGAACTACTCTGCTGCGCAGCATGTTATGAACCCAGTTGCATGTGGTGCTTTTTATTTTTCGATCTCTTAAAGATCGAATATTAGAAGACGGCTATGTCTAAGAAGACTCCAGGTGCAATTTCTTTGTAGTGTAGGCTTCTTTCGAGCCCTCTCACCAGGCTATACAGGGTAGCCTCACCTGATTTTCCCATATATCCAGAGCCCCTTCTTAAATATTTAAATATATCATTTTTCCATAGTCTTCAACATAAAAGAGGTAAGACTTATTGGTCTAAATGATTTAGGGTTGGTATATGTTCCTTTTCCGGGCTTTGGAATAAACACTAACCTAGTTTCTCTCCATGCCCTAAAGATATAACCCATAGCATGGTTAGACCCAATTCCCTCTTGAAGGAGCTTGGAAAACACTCCGTCTGGTCCTGCAGATTTATATGGTTGAAACGATCCTATCGCCCATCTAATTAAATGGAGTTCGAAGATCTCGTTTGATATGTCCCAATCCTTCCTAGTCGTCCTCCAAGAGATGACAACTTGATTGGTATCACAATCATCCATGCGCTCCGAACCTGGAAAGTGTACCCCCAGAAGATACTCTAAAGTCTCTTCCACGGTACTGGTACACCTCCCGTCCGATTATTGTATAGATTTAATTGCGTTGAAACGATCTTTTTTTAGAATTCTGTTAATTCTGACCATATCAGGAACACCTTCGATGTCCTCACAGAAATTTCTCCAGGCCTTCCTTTTGCTCTCTATGATTTTATCATTGTATTTATTGAGGAGAGCCTTGTAAGCTTCCCAGTTACCTGTTTTCTTCGCCCTATTAAATGACCGGCGAGTTTCTTTCCTAAAATTGATTAATTCTGCCCGCCTTGAACATATACTTTTGGTTACGCTATAGGTAATTGCCAAGCAGTTTTTTGACACCAAAACTGATATTTTGGAAACCACTGGTCGGAATCTTTGAATAGCTTCTTCACGCGACGAAAATCCTTCCAAAGAATTTTATTTTTGATGGTTGCAAATTTTAATGGAACAAATGGAAATCACAAGGTACTCGTAATAAAGTATGAGTACACACAACAAGTCATTGGTTAGACTTTTTTGCTGGCTATTAACCGATTTTCATTTCTTCCTTCGCGTATAGATTGATGATTTCTGACAAACAGTCAGCGTTCACTTCTTCGAATCTCTAAAGTTGCAGTTGCCACATGTTCAATAAAACCGAAGAAGTAAACAATAATTTACATCCCGGCACGGCATAATCAACCAACTCTCATAGGTTTTGAGTCGCTTCGAAAAACCATTTTAATTTCAGTATCGTACAAATAAATCCATGTTTCGTCACCAGTAGCGATGCTGTATGCTTGAAAGTATTTCTTTGCAGCATTTGCTTTCGAATTTCTGTCAAATTCTGTGGAACAGAATGACTGCAAAGCTACTGTACGCTCAAATGTTCATCCAAAACAGTGTGTATTGCGTCCAGGCCCATGCCCGAATATGCTTAAATCTCACGGTGTGTGAAATGCCGATCTCGCGCAATCATTTTACGGGCACTATGAACTTTAATAGCAGCAACAGACATCAATGGACAATCTTTACGAAGTTCTTCTTTTTGAGACTGCTGCATTCTTGCTAAAATTCGGCAAAGCAACTGTAGCATCACTCTTAGATAGTGCTCCATTCTAGAAAGCCAAATAGACTCAATCAAGGCATTATTTAGAAGTTAAGCAAATTTGAAGTCATAAAAAGTAGTGGTTTTTTAAACGTCGTGTAAACAAAACTAGTTCACCTAAGCACGAACTGTGAACAGAATTATTGGTGAGAAATCTTAAATTTTACGAATATGACAGTTAAAAAACCCTGGAACCATTTAAACTATTAGATAATATGTATCTTCTGTTTCTTCTGTACAGAAAACCAAATATAACGCAATTAATTCGATCGCGAAGAGCTAGTTGGTTGGGACATATCTCTCGGATGCCGGAACAAAGAATTGTGAAGAAAGTGTTGCACGGAAGAGAGGGTGGTAAACGAAGAAGAGGTCGGCCAAGGAAAAAGTGGTTACAGGAAGTGCTAAAGGATATAGAGGAAGAAGGAATTGATGACTGGAGAAAAAGAGTGAGGGACCGAAAGAAATGGAAGAAAGTAGTAGAAGAAATAAAAGACAAGGGCCTCGAGGGCCTGTAGAGCTGTTACATATATATACTAAGCCTAGATTGTATTTACATCATCATACACCAAGAACTTTATTTATTATATTGTTCTTCCTTTGGTTGGATTTGAATTGCGTATTTTCCGCAGCTTGAAACATGTGTTTGTGTAACGCATATTTTCTTTCTCTAGTTATTTACATCGCCTATTGTTACCTAAAAGATACTATCTCAATCTCCTTTTCGACATCGTACAGGCTGTTTTTATAAGATGGTGAATTCGATATTGTAGACAATTAAATAAAATGAATTGGAGCAGTTTCCTAGTTGAATCTTGTAATTTTTCGGCTATTTAGATTTATCATAAGGTATTTCTTTTCTTTTTCTTATTTCTCGTCCATCTGTTAAATGGAATAGTAACATCTAGTGTCTATTTTCTGGACAGTTGTCTTGTGTTAAAAATTGTTTGTAATAAAATGTACTTAATTTAAGTTCTTTTCCAGTTGGGTTCGTGTTTTATTGCCTTAATTTTGGATATAGCAAAATGTTTTTCTAAGTACGTAATTCTTATTTAAGTTCTTCTCTACAGTGGCTATAGTGGCAGTACGTTGTATAGGAAGGCACATGTACTAGTGCTTGAGAAAGCACGTAGCAAAACAACCAATCCATTCTTCATTCAGTCTACGAAAATTTTTTTTTCTTTCGCTGGCGGTCCAACCAACAGCACCCTGAACTCCAGTGTCCGATGAAACATGTTGACCATTCAATTCCTCCTTCAACTTTGTAAACGTCGAGGATTCTGAAGGTGCCAAATCAGGACTGTGAAGAGGGTGCGAAACAACCATGTATTTCAGGCCGGTCACTCTCTTCATCGTTTCGTTGTTGTAATGCGGTGCTACGTTGTCGTGGTGCGAAAGAAGAGTTAAAGTCTGTTGTGAATTCTTTCCCACTTTGTACAATGCAATGAAGCGATGTGGTTATCAGACCACTCCCAAATATGGTATACACTGAGGGGCTAGCAAACAATACTAGCATTTACATACCACCAACGCTTTTATGAAATTTTCTGACTTTATAGTTTCATATAACTGTGTAGCATTGACAGTATTTATGGCTACACTGTGTATATAATTGACAATGAACATATTAGTTGACAATATTTACAATTCCTGCTACTCCCTCCTTCTTGCGCAAATAGCCTATAGTAATATTTGTTTAAAAATAAATAATATTTTTTCGAATGTGAAATAAAATAATATCAAAACTACTTCAAGTTTTACTTCAACCGAATCTCTTCATATTTGTTCACTGACTGCTTTCTGTTTAAAATTTTAATCAAAATAGAGCGCATTAGCTCTAAGACTTCAATGTAAAAATATTATATTACACGAAAAAAGTTTTGAAATGAAATCGTTTCTTTTGTTTAAATAACACTAACTAGATATTAAAAGTATTTTTGATAAAAATGTATTTGCTGAATTTAATTTTACTGGAAAACCATTTCGAAATCATTTTTAAACACGAACCGCAAAGTAAACTTACTGAACAAACAGTTACTGTACTTTGTGTTTAGACCGACCAATTCCTGTATGTAAAATAACGCGTGGTACCACCGACCGGAGCCGATAAGTGCTTTCAATCGAAATTATTTACTTAATCAAAGCACTCCTAACCGAGAAAAGGGAACATAGATCTGCACGGCTCTATTTCCATCACGTATACATATCGATCCCTGATTCAAGTTGAAACGCCAACTCATGCTACATTCGCTAGATATAAAACATATACACACATATATACTGGTTACCGCCTATGTCTGAACGCATGACAACACAACAAAATGCAGCCTTACCGCCTCTTGGTGAAATCCCCAAACTCGAACTTGAAAACACAATTGTTGTGAAGTGTTAACGTGCCGAAGCATCGTTCTGGAATTATTCATATTTCACCTTCCAAACTTTAGCAATTTGTAGCAACTTTCCCGATATGATTTAGTGAAATTATGTTGCAAGTGAATTTCGCAGTTTTGAGATTTACCCGCAGCATCGCGTTCCACCACCTCTTGTATCTCCGCATCGTAAATATTTGAACGTGACATCCTCGTTTTCGGAGTTAGCAAGAGGGTTGTGGCTTATTCCCCAATTATTTTACAATTATGCCTAAACGCGGATAGTATTTACAATGAATTTTTTTGGTGATATTTTTTTAGTTCATTGAATTAACGATATAACCTTATGTTTAATAATTTGAATATATAATCATATCATAATTTCGAAATACCCTAGGTAAATATGTTATTGGTTGCTGTCCTAATTTTGAATGGTTCTGGGGACTAAAATATATAATTAATACTAAATAACTACGCACTAAATATTATAACAATAAGAACGATACGAGATTAATATGCCTGTATATATATATATATATATATATATATATATATATATATATATATATATATATAAATATAATTATTTTGTGATCTTGGTATGATATGGTAAATTCAATCAGTTGGCGATTTAAGGTCTGGCTTTACTTTAAAGTATATATATTTAAAACAACCCTACATGTTTCGGCAATGATGCCTTTATCCTATGATGAAAAAAATGTAATCCTAAAGTCGGTAAAGACTGATTTTATTTAAAAAAGTTCTATTAATAATATTTTCAAAATGTCCATCTCCTTGTTGAATGCCGGCTTGTGCCCGTAAGCCAACAGAAGAAGTACTTATCCGAATTTTATAATTGTTTTGTCGGATTTGCTCGGCAGCCAGGTGAATACGATCCAACAACTCTCTGTTTGTCTTCGAAACTTGCGCGTAGACTAAATTTTTCATGTACCCTCATAAATAAAAGTCAAGGGGATTAAGATCGAGTGATCTGGGTGGCCATGCACCTCGACCAATTCATCTTGGATAATTGACGTTAACTCAATTTCGGACAGCAATTCCGAAATATGGTGGTGCCCCATCTATGTGAAACCACGTGTCTCGTCGAACATTCAGTAGGACATCCTCTAAAAGACCTGGCAGTTCGTCAATAAGAAATTGAAGGTAATTGTTCGCATTTAACCTCCCAGGAAGAACGACAGGAACAATCAACAAGTCATCGATTAGGGCCGCCCAAACGTTAATAGAAAATTCATGTTGAAATTTAGATGGGCGTATAGCTTTGGGATTTTCTGATGACCACCTATGCAGGTTTCTCAGATTTGTAACACCACTTCTCGTGAACGTAGATTCGTCTGTCCAGAGGACTGTTCTGCAGAAATTAAAATGAAGCCGTGACTGTCTTAATATCCAGGTAGAATAAACTAGACGAGCATAGTGGTCTGCCTCAAGAAAATCGTGTCCCTGCGATAGTGATATGGATATAAGTCCTCACGTTTGAAAATTCGTCAAACCTTCGTTCGTGGCACTCCTATTTGTCTAGCGATTCGATGTACACTGAGAATTGGATCCCTTGTAACAAAAGCTACTGCTTCTTGCTCTAAGCCTGCTGGCAAATTTACTCCTCGGTCGAAAAGATAATCACGCAGGAAGGCGCCTATCGGGAAACCGATGTCGGTATTCAATATCTGCTTGACATACACAAAATCCATGTCCGCATACTCTTGAGAAGAAAATCGATAAGGCATTTTGAATAAAGAAAAGAATAAAATCAGTTTGTATTTACTTTAGGATTACGTTGTTTTTCATGATCTGACAATCACGTTCATAGATCTGTAACTTTGAACGGGACACTTGTATATTAGTTGAAATGACTAACTTTTATATAATTTTCTTAGACCATGTTGAAAGTGTCCTGAAGGGGTTACCCTGTCCACTTTTATATGGAAATCTCTTAACAATTCTGCTTTATTCTGCACATTTATTGTCATTTTCACTAGTATGATTAACTCGAGAGAAATTTTGAATTATTCAAGTACCTATTACTTCTTTTCTTTTAATCGACTTGTACCCCTTTCTAAAATAAATACACAATACCGAGTATTTTATATTCATAACATTTATATTTATAAACAGTTGTTATTGTGTGAAATTAACAAGTTTCTAATATTAAATTTTAAGAATTGTAGTCTAGGGTTAGCAATTGTATTTAACTGCTAATCTATTACGCAAACTGATACTAAGTACTGGGTACTAAAAGTACTTTCCAGTAAAGATTAATAATAATTAATGTTGGGTATTTCTATTATAGCACCTGGCGATTTTCATTTCATTTAAAGAAAAATATTAAAATTTTGTTTCGAATTAACTAACATCTTATAACTGTAAATAAATGGCACAATATTTACGTCTTTCATTATTGTAGTAACCTACAACAAAAATTTTATTACTTGTATTGAAGCCATCCAAACATGGATCTCATACGTGGTTAGAAAATGAAGAGCAGTCACACATGTCTTCATTGTGTCAAAAAATGACCTATTTTTACCATGTCTTTACTATGCACAGTTCAATTTTGTTGGGCTTGCCTGAACAACAGCACCATAATTTAGAGAGAAATCTCTTTCAAATTTAATTGTGTTTAATTTAATTAATTTGTTTAAATATTATTTAAAGACAAAGTCTTGGTAAGGAAGTCAATATAATGGTTAGATGTAATAAATGTAAAGCTAAATTGAATATTTAAACAACATTCTTGTAAAGTTGTTTTGTAGTAGATAAGGTTTTGTTGAAACATGTGAAACAGTCATAACTGAACAAAGAAATAACAAGGATTTTTAGGTAGCCAACAATTTAAATCGCGAAAAAATGTTTTAACGGAGAAGAGAAAAAGTTTACATATACTTTATACATCATTCTTTCTTAAATTATGAAAGAATACTAAAATTAATGTAGCATACTTCGAGAAAACGTTTGAAAGTTTATGTAGAGTATACATAACTACAAAACAATAAACAAACTAGTCAATGAATTCCACGCCGCATTAATTACGTAGTTTGCAGAGACTTTCAACTAACCGACCACATTAACCATTGCATCGTATACGTATTTGTAATATTAACTCCTATAATAGTAACTTCTGGACCGCAAATACTGTAACTTAAGTGGTGCAGTGCAGTTTATACGAAGTGGATAACTTGAACTGTTAACACTAACCTGAGAAGCATATCGTTCCAGGACGAGATGAAAATTAATAACACCAATTACCCTTTGGAAAGCTTAGAGAGCAATTTAGATTTTTTAGTTATGTTGTGTAATATATTTATTAAGTGTTGTGCTAAATAAGTTTTAACTTCTAGAGCTTCGTACACTCTATTAAAATATAATAAATGTTTCGTGGTTAATTCACAAGAATTTAACTGATAGAATTTTGATATCAAAATATAGGAGTTGAGTGTTTTTAACACTATTTGCCTCCAAAATTAAAATATTAATATTAGACAAGTTTGTCAATAGAAATAATAAAGGCGATTGTTGGGAAGTTTACATATACATATTGCTATGAATAGTGGGTTGAAGATTTATTACACCACCATCCACAACTAGTTTTCCCAACTAGGTTTTCTCAGCCGGTGAATTTTCAAATCTGAGACCTCCAACTTCTCGGGTTCCACATAGGAAAGACGTGTCTAAAATATGAGTTGAGCACCAGTACACTTGTACACAAAAATTTTATTTATCTATTTTATATAAGTTAAATTTGAACTAATCTCTCTTTGGGTTTCTTTTAAATATATTCTTTTATATAGGTATTAATTAATTAGCAGTATTGGAATGAGTAAATAAAGCAAACACAGGTTAAAAATTAAAATAAATATTTTATATATAAATACAAAAATAAAAAAAAATAAAAAAATATATCTTTCCAAAGTATAAAGATGCTGTATCATATAACAAAGATACTGAACGTAAAAACATTCATTGACAATTGACCGCTAAATGAATGGAAAACATCCTTCTTAATGACTCCAATCAAACTTATCTAAAATAATCAAGTTTAACATTAAATTCTCCCCAGAAAACCACACTGTATATTCAGATTCTGAACCGCGAACAAAAACTACGCATGTGCCTTGCCATGCACAAAAAACCCGGACTCCAATCGAACAAACTTTTCATTTATTATTTTTAACAATGAATTTTTAATACTAAACTGTATTATCTGTATGCTTAAAATTTAAATCTCTTATCTACTTGTTTTAATACAATAGAACTATACTTCTAATAATTATGACGTCATAACAATTATATTCTACTTACAAGATACTTACAAGATTAATGGAGACTTTCACGAAAAAGGTGTTTAATCAATTCAAACATAAAAAATACGAGAATTTAGCTCAATAAATATCGGGAATTTATTATCTAAATAACATCAACTATAAATCACATGCATAAAATTCACCCGAACTAATTAAATATTTTTAAAATATATTTCACGAAGCAAGCACCTCTTCGTTCAATGGCTTAAAGTCGTCTCCCCGATTCTTCGACCGCTACATGAAAACCTCGGATAACAAGTTTTTCTACTTTTAGTATACAGTCATGCCGCAATATATTTTATTTTAAATATTTTATTAAAAAAAAAAATCCATAGCAATATGTTGTATTATTATGCATTTTATGTTTATTATTGTTTGTGTGATATGTACGTTTCGATGAGCACTTTAATTCAATAAAATGACGGTGCCCTACCCCCACTTTTGAAAAAAGATGGCGACATTTGATACATGTGTGTGAATTGGCGGCAGAGAAATAACAAAAATATAAGTGGTTTATTGAGTAAAAGCGAGTTACATATACAAAACACAGAACAGAAGTCAAATCACATCCAACGGTATTTCGGCAAATTGTGACGAGGTTTCTTACTTGGCTCGATTGGGCACGTCAAAAGTTTACCAGTTTCTATTTGTTCCAGCTTAAGAACATCAAATTGAAACGGTGTCGGTTTATATCTCTCACCGTCGTCGGTTAATTATAACCAAAATATCCTACTAACTACTTAATAAATCAACATGATTTATTTATCGGTTGCTTTGCACTTTAATCGGGGTCGGCATAATTAAATACATTAATTATAATATTAACTTTCACTTCTTAGTAAGTGAATTAAAATACCAAAGACAAAACTTATGTCAGTGAGTATACATGAATCGGTAATTCAAAATAATATCGTGGCGGCGCTGTTGGTCTTTTGCATCAACAGTGAAATTTTGAATTTATCAGTTTGATAGAGAAACCAAAAGTCACAAATTTATTTGAAGCTAGCGACTATCGATGTTAAACTAAAAGCATCGTGAGTTTCTTGCACAATTACGGGTAGTTACAATCGTAGTTGAAAGAGTTCGGTAAATCTTTATTAACTTATTTTGGACGATATATTACAAGGTGCATTCAAGTTCTAAGGCCTCCGATTTTTTTTTCTCCAGACTGGAAAGAGATAGAAGCATGTGCATTGTCTTAAAATGAGCGTACGTTCGTTGTCAATACGTCACAGAGATGGCAGCACTGTATTGCAGATGTAATTGTAGCGGCAGCGTCGAGAATGAGAACTCTTTTAGATACCTTACTTGAACAGCGTGCAATCATTCGTTTTCTGAATTTGCGTGGTGTGACACCAATTTAAATTCATCGGCAGTTGAAGGAGACATGTGGTGATGGAGTTATGGATGTGTCGAAAGTGCGTTCGTGGGTGCGACAGTTTAATGAAGGCAGAACATCGTGTGACAACAAGCCGAAACAACCTCGGGCTCGCACAAGCCGGTCTGACGACATGATCGAGAAACTGGAGAGACTTGTTTTGGAGGATCGCCGAATGACAGTTGAACAGATCGCTTCCAGTGTTAGCATTTCCGTGGGTTCTGTGCACACAATCCTGCATGACGACCTGAAAATGCGAAAAGTGTCCTCCAGGTGGGTGCCACGAATGCTGACGGACGACCACAAGGCTGCTCGTGTGGCATGTTGCCAAGCAATGTTGACGCGCAACCAAGGCTTGAATGGGACTTTCTTTTCGTCGATTGTGACAATGGATGAGACGTGGATCCCATTTTTCAATCCAGAAACAAAGCGCCAGTCAGCTCAATGGAAGCACACAGATTCACCGCCACCAAAAAATTTCAGGTAACCGCCAGTGCTGAAAAAATGATGGTGTCCATATTCTGGGACAGTGAGGGCGTAATCCTTACCCATTGTGTTCCAAAGGGCACTACGGTGACAGGTGCATCCAACGAAAATATTTTGAAGAACAAGTTCCTTCCTGCACTGCAACAAAAACGTCCGGGAAAGGCTGCGCGTGTGCTGTTTCACCAAGACAACGCACCCGCACATCGGGCTAACGTTACGCAACAGTTTCTTCGTGAAAACAACTTTGAAGTGATTTCTCATGCTCCCTACTCACCTGACCTGGCTCCTAGTGACTTTTGGCTGTTTCAAACAATGAAAGACACTGTCCGTGGCCGCACATTCACCAGCCGTGCTGCTATTGCTTCAGCGATTTTCCAGTGGTCGAAACAGACTCCTAAAGAAGCCTTCGCCGCGGCCATGGAATCATGGCGTCGACGTTGTGAAGAATGTGTACGTCTGCAGGGAGATTGCGTCGAGAAGTAACACCAGTTTCATAGTTTTCGGGTGAGTAGTTAGTTAGAAAAAAAATCGGAGGCCTTGGAACTTGAACGCACCTCGTATAATATATCTATTTTTCTTTTCTAACACGTGTGTGTTATTCAACTGTTCAACTGGCAAAAATTAGAATGATAAATTCCAATAAATTGGCTGCCTGTCTTATTGAATATATGAATATATTATAATGGCTCTATAACAAATGTAAAGACTTATAAAAGTACAATTCATGATTTAAAAACTATTCAAGATAGTTTCGCCGGATGGGAAAAGCCCAGAAACTTTTCTCGAACCATCATGTGGGCTGAGGTTTGAGACATAAATGGAACTTATCCTCCTACTAAACAGGAATGCAAGCCATAAGAACTTTTCGCCACGAGCAAAATTCTAAAACATAATTTTCTGTAAAAGCGCAAGGTAGTAACTATAATGCTGAAGTAGTCTTGCCTACTGAAAATATGCTGAGATGACCTACGACAAGAGAGGCTCATAGAACCATTATTCAAAATTGAAAAATTAGTTTAGGAAATATGTGGGTTTATAAGAGCTCTTCTCTGAGAGAAAATTCACAAAACGCAATTTATGGAAAAAAATTGTGGTTCTAACTGGTGTGATGTCAGCCGTGAAGTCTACCGTGGTCAGTATCGCCATGTGATGTCAGACGTAAAGTCTAACGTGGTCAGGATCCGCCATGTTATGTGATCCGGTCCTGCGGGGCCACACCGCTGCGTCAGTACGCAGATGCGTTAAATAATAGGCAGGTAACGTTGGTATAACATCATATAATTTAGGTAACACTTATAACAATATAACAATGACTATATACATAATTAATAATATAGACAGTAGTCGAAATGAGGCTTCTATCTCACGCTCGCTAAGTCATACTGTATATCTAACTATGCCTGACTGTCTCTGACTGTCGGACTATTTGTGACTCCCCCTTCTGATGTGATGGATCATCTTATATACATTAGAGTGTCCTCCTTTTGACTATTGTCCTTAGTTTAATATCAACAAGTAGTGAAAGTGTATAACGTTTATTGAGAACGCTTGTGTATCTAAACTTGATGGACTGAGGTCATGTTTATGAATACAATACAAACGAGACCGGGGCCGCACCTTGACTAAGAAAGTAGTACAATACGTTACTCAACTAGGTTATTACACTGGGATGTTTAAAGTGTCATGCTTATTGAGTATATACTGAGTAAATTTATAACAAATGCAGAGGCTTATAAAAGCACAGTTAGATATTTAAATACTTCTATGGAGGAAACTGGACGTACTCCTATTCGCGAAAAACTAATTGCTGCACTACAACTGTCTGATTCACAAGGTAAAAAAATCCAACAAATAATAAATGACTTCAGAGAGTTAAGGTATCCACATTATAACCTAGATCAGGGTTATAATGTGAGTTATTTAACTCTCTCAAATCATAGATAATCTGTTGAACTTTTTCTAATTGCATTTAGATTTCTGATAATTCAAAAATTTGAAAAAGCATTTCGGAATAAATGGTTTTGCATATGATAGAGCACTCGACAAATCCCTTGAACAATATTTTCCAGAACTGCAGAAGGGATTTTTTTATTTAGATATTAGACGATTGCAAAAGAAATAAGACTTCAATGGAATAAAACTTCAAAAAAGAAAAATAAAGAGTTGGCAATACGATACGTATCTTTTTTTTCTGCATAGCGGGATAACATAAACATAGGTTCTTGTAGTTAAAACATTTTGTTTGCTAAACAACCTGCTAATTACAAAATGTTTATGTTAAGACTTTTATTGTTTTCAGTAGCTCCTTTGGATTTATTTTCGTGCAAAATGTTAATACATTAAGGATAATTCAAGCTGTTTTTCCACATCTATTTAATAGTCATTTAATAAAGTCAATTTTAAATTTATAACTGAGCTCTGAATCCAGATTTTATAATGCAAAATGGTTATCGTAGATTACCTAACCATGTAAATAGGAAATTAGTTTGTGCGTACACGAATTTATTCCATAACTAATTATGCGATTAATATTAGAGCTCACGAATGTAGGATTCACTCTTTTAAATCATATCAATGTTGAAGCAGTAACTATAATATTCCATTAACATTCGCTATAATCGAATAGTTAACATGGGCAGTGGGTATTTATCCCTAGCAAATTATGTTTGGATTTATTTCGATATCGAACATTTCTAAATGAGATCATTTATAACCACTGACTGGCCGTCATTAAGGCTATGCATTGATATTTCCCTAAACTAGTATCAATTATTAATTACACCAACTCAGTGTACGTGAAATTTTGGAGAGTTCGACCCGAATGTCTCTGTGGAAATGTAAAGTAAAATTTGTCTCGAAAATAGTTTACCGTGAATATCTCTCTGATCTTCGGAGAGTAATAATTTTTTAACATTATTGCTCGCTGTTGCAGAATTTATGCGTTCGAACTGGAAGCTAAAATGGTTTCCAGTAACGCTTAACAGCGATAAAGGTACTGTGGAGTATATAATTCAAAGCAATATAGGTAGCATTGTATATCTTTTTAAAATTATTTATTTATACAAAGTTACGACACGCTGTAAATATGGCCCTCTTAATTTATTTAACCAGACACATTTCGTATCACAGGGGATACCTAAAACATATTCCATACAAATGTATGTAGAAATTGTTCAAATAAGTTACCAAAGCTTATTTAACATACTTCATGAGAATATTATAGTGTACAAATTATACAAGATGTCTGTAAAGGGCCTTTATAAAAAACTACTACATATTCCTTACGCCAGTGTTTCTCAACCTGTGGGGCGCGCCCCCGCAGGGGGTC
Organism: Melolontha melolontha; assembly: GCA_935421215.2. Lineage (NCBI taxonomy): Eukaryota > Metazoa > Arthropoda > Insecta > Coleoptera > Scarabaeidae > Melolontha > Melolontha melolontha. The sequence goes on along the minus strand of OW285240.1, from coordinate 22,924,254 downwards.
GTGATAAAACTAAAGGGGAGGCGCGAGCAAGGCGAGAGAAAATAAGAAAAAACATTAGTAAAAAGATCACTCAATTTACTCAAAGAAAAGGAAAATACATTCTGATATAATAAAAAACAAATTGCACGTTTACACTGATATATAATGCACTTATAAATAGAATACAACGTATTTATTAATTAACTTAAAAATATTAAATTTAAAACAGGATTAATAATTATTAGTGACTTCCTTGGGCCTGTCTCGCAGAGCAAAGTTTTTCGAAAGAAGGTTTAATATTAGAAATTGACACTCTAAGCTCTTTTTCGATATTTATCTGTGATCTATATTTTGTCTTCAAAGCAGCCACAGTAGAAAATCCGGTTTCGCAAAGGTAGGATGTGGAAAATGGTAATAGTATACGCAGTGCTCTTGATTTTAGTGCAGAAAACTCATTATCCAACCCTGCCCAAAATTCAAAGAGTGATTTATTATGAAACTGTCTTTTTATTTCGCCACTTGCCGTGAAGTCTATAAAGATTTATTCTTCGGCAGTTGAGAGACCTCCGGGAGTATTTTCAAATGGGTCCCTAACCCACTAGTAACTTGCTATCAAGTTGAGGTCCGCAAGAAAATACTTTTTAAAATTCTTTGCCAGCATGGTTACATGATTTTCGATGCTATATGTTACTATATAATAACTGCTATATGTTACTCTCCAGCCTTGTAAGATTTGACACATTCATCCAAATTTGCAAACATTTCTAGGTTTTTTTGCTTTACATTTCTACTCCACAATTCTAGTTTTCTACAAAAAGTATTAACTTTGTCACTCGTGTCCAACACATGTGTGTTTGCTCCTTGGAGTTGAAGATTCAAGGTATTTAATTTCTCGAATATGTCGACCAAATAGCTCAATTTCATCACAAATAAATCATCGCGGAAGTTCTCGGCTTCCGGTCGGTTTTCCTCTTCTAGAAAAATGGCGATTTCATCTCTTAATTCATAAACTCGTTGCAAAAATGCTCCACGTGATAACCATCTTGCTTCACAATAAAACAGTAACGCTGAATGTACTGCACCCCTGTCTTTACAAAGTGCAGAAAAGATTCTTGATTTTAGTGGTCTCATTTTTATATAATTTACTACGATTACCACTGTCGTTAGCACAAAATTCAGACCAGGACTCATTTCTTTGGAAGCCAGAGCTTCTCTGTGGAGCATCCAATGTGTCCAGATACACTTCGGAGATTTTTGTTTCACAAGTGCTTGTACACTTTGGAATCTTCCAGACATTGTGCGAGCACCATCAGTGCATATTCCGACGCAATTTTTCCACTCTATGTTTGCCTCATTTAGGAAATCATTTAAGATAGAAAATAATGCAAGTGCTGTTGCTTTGAGTTCTATTGGTTTGCAGAATAATAGTTCTTCCACTACTGACAGACCATCACAAAATCGAACATAGGCAATTAAATGAGCGTCTTTATTGCTATCTGTGGCCTCATCAAGCTGAATTGAAAAAAGTTTGTCACGCAATTTCCCAAGAAGCTGGTGTGGCACATCTTCAGCTATATTATCAATTCGACGGGCAACAGTATCATTTGATAGAGGTATGGACTGCAACTGTTTGGCAAAACTATCTCCAAACATAGTTTCTACAATCTCAATTGCAGCTGGTAGGATAACCTCTTCACCAATAGTGTGAGGTTTTTTGCTTCTGGCTATCTGATAAGAAACTTTGTAAGAGGCAAGTAAAGCTTTTTCATTTACAGACAATGTGTATTTTAAAAATGATTTTTGCTTTTCATACGATTTTAATTTTAATTCGAAGAATTCTCGGGGTTTGACAACGTACTCACTATGAAGCGTTTCCAAATGTCGTTTAAGTTTGTTCGCTTTCATGCTATCTGCTGCCAAAATTTTTGAGCAAATGACACCCAGGAGCCTTTCTTCTTCATTTACTTCAGTGCTGATAAATCCAAAATTTAAAAATTCTTGAGAATATTTTCTTGATTTTATCTTCGGAACCATTTTCGTCTGTGCACTTGTTGATGCTTCACTATCATCTAATGCTTGCTTACGCCCACTTAAAAATTTATCCATGATTCTGCATATACATACTCTATATAATTCTACTGCCACTTGAACTTGAATATCCTAAATTGCAGATAACACACAAATCACAACATGCGCATTCACGGTAGAGGTACAGATAGAAGAATCGACTCGACTGAGACTGGGTGGAACGAGATATAGCATTTATGCACGCCGCGCAGGCAGTCTAGAATGTTCGAGACAAATCGGAACTTCTCGCGAAGCAGCGAGGATGTCCGATATGGTGTACGTGAGACAGAGAGCAATCGATTCTGATTTTATCAATGCAGCGGATCGGTGTTGCCAAATATCAATAAATTTACCCATTTGTGGTAATTTTTAAGATTTAGCAAGATCGTAGGATGGCTTTAGCGTCAAAATATAATTAAATTAAATAGAAACTAAGATTACAATTACGATTTCAGTGAAATTAGAGGAGGGGGGGCGCGATGAAAATTGTGATTGAAAATTGGGTCGCAAATGCAAAAAGGTTGAGAAACGCTGCCTTACGCCAAGAAGAAAACGCCAAAAGAAAACGCCAAGAAGAAAACGCCAAAAGAAAACTTATTTTAGACAACTTACCTTATTAAAAAGTTGCTTAACTTGGGTGCTAGACGGTGCTGAAGTTACACTTCTGATATTGTTATCATATTATAAATATACGCAATTTTTCTGAAATTTGACACATTGACATAGTTCTATGACACAAAAAAATTAATATTAAAATTTTGAGTAACATCAGCGCCGTGTAGCGCCTAATCTAAGCAAATTTGTACTAAGGTAACTTGTCTTAAACCAGCTCATTTTGGTGTAAGGAATATGTGGTGCACTGATGGATCACAATCTAGTCAAGGGGCAGGTGCAGGCATAAGCGAAATGTGCCCTAGAAGGAAGATATCGATATGTCTGGGGAAACATACTACGGTTTTCCAGGCCGAATTGATTGAAGTCGCAGCCTGCGCAGAGGAAATTCGGGAAGCCGGCTGCGCAAACAAAAAAATTATCATAATGACTGATAGTCAGGTGGCTATTAAAGCCATTATGAACCCATCTACCAGGTCTAATCTGGCGAAATATTGTAAACAGGTCCTAAATAAACTGGTACAAGTCAATACAGTGTCGCTGATATGGGTGCCAGGATATGAATGAATTAAAGGCAATGAGATAGTCGACAAACTGGCCGAAGAAGGTACTAATAGGAACTTCATAGAACCAGAACCCGTAACTTGACTCGTAAACTCGTAAACACTTTACGAGTAACCAGAGGCAGAAGCAGAAAGTTACAGCGGACCTAATGGTGGCAAATGTGATTTTACCGAAACGTCGTCCAGAAACCAGCACCGGTCTTTATGAAGACCAAAGAGTGGAAACGCGGAAGAAAACCCGGAATCCAGTTACAACACATACTACTACCCGCGGAAACCTAAAAGAAAACATATATATATATATATATATATATATATATATATATATATATAGTTATTTCGTGACCTTTGTATGTTATGGTAAATATAATTTGTTGGCGATTTAAGGTCTGGTTTTACTTCAAAATATGTATGTAGTTAAACCAATCCTACATGTTTCGGCAAATGATGCCTTTTTCAAGGAATATAAAATATAAATGACAGTATATTAATGTCATACATTTGTAGTTGCTATGGATAAAATTATTCAAAGATACATTCCAATTGAATAATAAAAGATCATGCCTTAGTATTCTAAAATAGATAGACAACAAAAAGAGGGAAACGCAAGACATGAGTTATTATTATGTATGCGCCCGTGGAGCGTCTTAAGATGTAAAGCTGTCTGCGTTCGACTTAAACGAGAAGGAAAACCACGAAAACCTTCTCGGACAGCCAGATAGGAATCAAAATACGGACTGTCAGCATGATAAGCAAATGTATAGATATTTAAATAACTTAAGATATATAATTATATAACAGCGACATATATTATGATGGTAAATTGCAGATCGTTACATAATTAAGTTATAGTATATACTACTTATATTTTTTATATCACTTCTGTTGTTAATTGAATTTTTTCCAGTTTAATACTAATCATTTCTTTAATTTCCCTTTCCATTGTGTGTTGTTATTTATCAATTATCTGTGTGTTTTCAAAATTGAAATGGTGATCGCGTTGTAGTTTGTATGTAGATAAAGCATTTTTGTCTGTTTTAGAGTATTTGTGGGCTTGTATTCTTTTGTATAAATATTGTTTAGTTTGGCCTATGTAGTAACTATCGCAATCGCGACATGGTATTTTATAGATGACATGTGTTCCTCGATTTTCTTCTATTTTAGGTTTAAGTTTTTTTTTTCAGTTTTTTTTTAGGTTTTTTTTAGTAATACTAATAAACATTTATTTCCAAAACTTATGAAACTTATAACATATTGCTATGAATAGTGGGTTCGTAGTTGGATGTACCACTATTCACACCAACTCTGTCCAGCTTAGATACTCAGTCGGTTACTTTCTTTAAATGGGACTGCTTTCCTCTCCGGGTTTCCAATGGAAAACATGGAAAAATAAGTGTATTAATACTTCTATCAGGCGCCACACAAAGTTTATTTGTGAAAATTGTTAGTTTTACTGAAGTTACTGTTATTCACTCAAGTCGAACGGTAATAAAAATAATATGCACAGCTTTACTCAAACGAATCTTTAATTTAAAAAAAAAAAGAAAAAGAAAAAATTTCTTTATAAAGTATAAAGAGCTGTGTAAAACAATTATACACAAAGAGGTAAAATAATTTGCTGGAATTGACCGCAAAGCAAATTCAAACGTCCTCTAATGAATCGCGAACTAAATTATATCTAATAAATTGCAAAGATGTTTTTAAATTTCACCTCTGATAAACAACTTCAAAAAGTAAACAGATAAACCTGTCTGACCGAAATCTCTAACACATGCGCGATACCACATGTACAAAAACTCCAACCTTGAAATCTAAAACGTTCTAGAATTTAACGTTACAAAAAATTACTTGAAACGAAAAACTATCTTTATCATTTATATTTTAATTAATATTAAAATATATAGAAATTCATACAATCAATAATACAATAATAAATGCATTCAGTAAAGAAATAATATGACATAATATAAAATAAACTTACGTAGTTTTATTTTTCTTAATACAAGAGACACCTTGAGTAAGAGTTTAATAATCGCAACTACGAGATATACAAACTCGTATAAATTCGGTAATGACTTCAGCAATCACAAACATAATTAATTCAAAAACAAAAAACCGAAATTACTTGAAATAAAGATTAAGAGTTTCATCTCCTAATATGCGACTCTCTTATTCGGGTAACAAAACGTGTCTCCAGCGGATATCAAATCCGGCATGCCACCACACAAATCAAAATAGTTCAGTTCAAAATAAACTCTGCATTCATAAATATAAGTTCAATATAAAATAATGTTTTTCAAAAAGTTGCGGGGAAAAGTTCATAACAATATGAAGTTACGAAAAATTGGCTAGGGTTCGTATGAGACATCTATAGAAGTATTTGAGGAAAGGAAAATTAAATGGTTTGGCCATTACGGTGATTAGCAACAAACAAGTACAGAAAGTTAAAACGATAGGAAGAATATAAAGAGGAGACTATGCAGTTCATAAGATAATGAAGTTATGTAAATATTACCAATAAAATGTAACATGGTGGGAAGTAAGTCTGCTTAATATAAATAGAAAAAAGTTTAGAAAATTGACAAGGATGAAACAGTTAACCTAATCTGATGCTTCAAAATTTCTAATGGTTATATACATATGCATTGTCTGGAATAATTTAAGTGAAAAATATACATCGAAAAGAGCACGCAAACGTATCAGCAAAATATGTATATTGTTCTTGTACGGTGCGGGGTATAATATTATGATCCGACGAGCTGGAGTCTGTCATTTGTATGGATCAGCTTTAATTTTGTGCTAAATTGCAGATTACCGGGCCTAAAATTAAGCAATTAATCAACCGGGCCTAATGTAAAGTCAATCTAATGGTGTATGCGGATATTCCTTATTTCTCCGGGGACCAACTAGTTCAACAACTAAGTAAGATATATAGTCGAAAGAAGGGACGTTCTCTTATGAACATCTGCAAAGTTGCACTTGTGTTTGCCTTTTATGGAATCGGGCCAGGAAAATGCATATCTCATATTGATAGATCCATCTACGTTTGTGTAATGGCTCGTGCAGATATATAGCAGTCATTTATACGATATTATAGTTGTTCGAAGTTACAGTGACCACCGGAACAATTCGTAAATTATTCATATCTATTTGCGAAACTTTAGCACATGGATATTCAAATGATCTAGTAAGACTATGAGGGCTAGAACTGTGTTTATTTAAAGTTCCTGTGCTTTTAAAGTTTTATATATTAAATTATTCAATATTCTTCAGTAACTGGTCGAATAATTTTCATTTTTTAAAATTTTTATTTGAAACTATGTACAATTTTCGTTTCTTTTATAGTTATAATAAGAGTAATAGCAACAAATTTATTCAAACACGTTGGGTTTCGGAAAAAAGATATTGAAAAGTAAATGAAATAATATTAATTAGGTATGTATATTGCATAGAGCTGAATGGTATCCTGTTTAAAATGTTTTTCTTTTTAATTGATGATTTACTGATTTATTAGATGTGGTCCGTCCTGTTCAGATAGCAAATTTTCATCATCGCTAGTAAATAACTTGACACTTGCTTCTTCTAGTTCTGTAACATCATATTCATCACTCAAAACACCTATGTGTCTTGGTACTGGTAAGGCTTTCGAATGATGTACTGAACGTGTAACAGAAGGCAGACTAGCGTAACTAATATTTTTCTTCTTTTTCTTGGAAACACCGAAAGGTTTCGTGTAGTAAAAGTAGCAATCAGTCGAATAAGCCCTTTATTCTCTCCAAATCATAGGTCTTTCAAAGTGCGTTTCTTACCGTTTAACCAGCCACTCAGAGTAACAGCACGGCATGCGCAGCAAATGTTGGGAGGCCATGGCTTGTATTGATAACACAGGGCTACAAAAAAATTTTTTTTTTTGGTGCATCTCTGTTTGTTTGAATAGTCGATAAAGTAGGTAATGTACAGTATATTGACATACGTCATTTTAACTCATCAGCTCTAGTTTACCTACTACCCTCATTGTGAATTGTTGTCGGTCTTGTTATGGTCTTGTTCGTAACTAGTCATTATTACAATATCATCGATAAAGTTTGTGTTACTATTTCATTATGGCTAGTACGTCCAGACGTTGTGTTAACGATCCTGATATATTTTGTTATGTTTGTGGTGAATACATACTGAAAAATCAGCGTAAATCGATTTCAAACACAGTGCGTCGTTTGTATTTTGCTTACTTCGGTATTGAAATTCTACACCAAGATAAAGTGTGGGTGCCTCATAGTGTTTGTAAAATATGCGTTGAACATTTGCGACAATGGGAGAGAGGGAAACGTAAGTCTTTGAAGTATGGAGTGCCTATGATATGGCGAGAACAAAAAAATCGTTATGACGACTGTTACTTTTGTATGATTAATATAGTGGGCACCAACAAAAACAATCGCCATAAATGGAAATACCCCAATATTTCTTCATTACAAAGACCTGTTCCTCATTCAGAAAATGTTCCAATACCAACTTTTCACCAGGTAGTGCAGCAATCTCAGGAGGATGAAGCTGAAATACCTATTTCTTCCCAAGTAGATGATGACTTTCAATACTGCGGAAAAACATCAGATCCTAAGCCATTTTCGCAGAATGAGCTTAGTTACCTCATCAGAGACTTAGATCTTTCGAAGGAACGTGCTGAGTTACTAGCGTCAAGATTAAAAGAAAAAAATTGTCTTTCCTCAGATGTTCGAGTGTCTACATATCGCACGAGAGAGGGAAAGTTATTGAAGTTTTTTTCATCTGATGAAAATTTTGTGTATTGCTGTAATGTGAGTGATTTGCTGGCTTTCATGGGTTTAACGATCTATCAGCCCAATGAATGGCGTCTCTTTATTGACAGTAGTAAACGAAGTCCAACAGCAGTTCTTCTACATAATGGAAATAAATATGCTCCCGTTCCAATTGCTCACCCAACATGTGTAAAAGAAGAATATGAGGTAATTTCAAATCTTTTACAAAAAATAAAATATATTGAACATGGTTGAAATGGGTGATCTGCGTCGACTTGAAGATGGTTAATTTTTTATTGGGTCAACAGAGTGGTTATACTAAATACCCATGTTTTATTTGTCTATGTAGAACTAGTAGAGGAAATGCTGGTGCGATTCAAAGATTTAGGCTGTAATATGAGTATAAAATTACACTATCTCAATAGTCATCTACATCATTTCCAACACAATTTAGGAGATCTAAGCGAAGAACAAGGGGAGCGTTTCCACCAAGACCTAAAAACAATGGAGAATAGATACCAAGGAAGGTGGGACAGTCATATGATGGCTGACTATTGCTGGGGAATCATGAAAGATTGCCCGAGTCAGTTTCATTCTAGAAAATCACTCAAAAGACAATTTCTTGATGTTTAATGTCAATAAAATATATATTTTTTCGTGAATTGTGTTTTTTTTTCTAGGGAACTAGAGCTGACAGAAGAAAACGGGTAACATTTTTGATATCGCCATGTAAGACATACTTAAAATCGGGTCTAAAATCTCCAGCACCAAAATGGTTCTAGGCCAGTGTAATGGTTAAACCAAAATAGTGAAAATATAACTTTTCTATTAAAGGTGTAATATTCAGCTTGCTGGTGGGTAGTGAATTCTCCACATACATAACAGAACCTATTTGTATTATCTATACACGTACGCGACATTATGAAATGAAAAGACGTTTAGCTATCACAAACCGACTTACATTGAATCGAAAGAGTCAGGTGTAGTTATATATCAACAAAGCCAGATATCTATCAATTTTTAATTTGATTGGTTCCAGACCAAAAATGGGCGTAGGTTAAGTGCTCTGATGTAGGAAACATGCAAGAACATGCTCAAATATATCCATTCAATGTTCAATGTTGGACAGAAGAATATTTTTAGTAGTATGTTTCACAGTAGTATGTTCCTCAAATTTCACACCCACCGAAACGCCCGTGTATTAGAAAGAAATGTGTGAAGCGTGGCTCATAGGTAATTTAGATTTAAATTTAAGATTAAACTCCGAAAAAAATAATCTCAAATACCCACGAAGGATGCACCATAGAATTTTTAAATAATTTTTTTTAAATAAAAATATTTTTATAATATAAAATATTATTAAAAATCGGCTGCGAAGAACACAATGCAAGTTCATATATTTAAATACGTAGACACGTGTTGCATCTTTCTACAGTGCTATGTATCGATTTGGAGTCATGTATATTTTCAGTATAGCATATAATTATTGTAAACCGATTGTGCTATTTAAATCTTTAAAATTACCCTACCTTAATTATCATTGTGTTTGCCACTTACTTTTGAATGACTATGTATCTACCTGAAAGGTTCGCTATAATGTTTTTTCTACGTCCAGAGTTACTGTTATGTATTAATATTCTACAAAATTATTAAGGACAACTCTATAACTCTATAACGTTTGCTTTGTTTTTTTTTTCTGGCTCCTGTAATAATTGAAATGTCATTCACAGTTATATTGTTTCTGTTATAATTAATTATGGATAAATACCTGGTACAGACCTTTAATAATACATGGTATCTCTGGCATGTGATTTAAATATCTTATTTGACCTTTAATATCTTTAGTCCCTTTTTTAAACATCATCGATTACGAATGGATTTCACAACATAAATCTGGAGGTTATGGTTTATCTTTCCTTCACGTCGTTTCATATCTTGCGCTAAATTATCTGAAACTATTGTAATGTTCGTAATTTTGTACAGTTCATAGTTAATTAAGCCAGTTTTCTGGTTATGTTTTGGAGATTGTTTACAATACAGCTTAAGCGAGATGTACTTGATAGTTAAGTTGGCGCATGGTCTTAGAGATGTCACTGTCACACACTGTGACTGTCACACGTACATTTGAATCAAACGTACATATATGTTTATTATGCGTTTACATATGAACGATTTCTACTTAGTCATTATAAATATATTTTTAATTCATTGATAGGCTGCTTAAATGTAATATTATCATTGTAACTTGTATTTTATCAATTCTGGAGTTTTTTGGCAGGTCGTAATTTATTTCTAATAAATACAACACACATAAGATGTTTTAGATTTACACTTTATTAATAAAATAACGACAGCTGTTTCGCTAACACAGTAGCTTCTTCAAATTCAACTTAAGACTAAAGATACATACAAGATACAGCGTTAATCAGGTAGTTGAACCAAGTTAAAATTCTAGGAACTATTACATTTATATTTTGCTTTTTGAAAACTATACCATGTGCTACTTGTGTGAGGTATAAGTATAAAAATATAGTATAAGCAACTAAGAAACAATATTTCAATGGGTGAACAGATTTAACAGTGGGGATGAATTCAAGTCTAATTTATCGTTTAGTAACATTTCTGAGTTTTTAAGTTTATTAATTTCTAAAGACTCTAAACAATTTAGTTTTCTACCTTTGTTTTCTACATGTATGATATCGAATTGTAAATTAAATTCGTGCTCATTCTCTATTAAATGATTAGAGTAGGTTGAGTCAGTTTTCTTATTGATTGACCCATTGAAATATTGTTTCTTAGTTGCTTATACTATATTTTTATACTTAAACCTCACACAAGTAGCACATGGTATAGTTTTCAAAAAGCAAAATATAAATGTAATAGTTCCTAGAATTTTAACTTGGGTCAACTACCTGATTAACGCTGTATCTTGTATGTATCTTTAGTCTTAAGTTGAATTTGAAGAAGCTACTGTGTTAGCGAAACAGCTGTCGTTATTTTATTAATAAAGTGTAAATCTAAAACATCTTATGTGTGTTTTATTTATTAGTGATATGGATTTACATCAAGCAAAGGTCGAAACAATTAAAGAATCGTAATTTATTTAATTGGATTTTCTTTATTGTGTTCGAATAAGTGCGACATCTTTGGATAATTAGTCTGATTCAATTGTTGTTCATTAGTAATTTTCTTTTATTAACGATATTTAATGTAGATTTTCAGTAGGTCAGAAAGAGTTTTCTTATTTATTCTAATTACCTAAGGCAGTAGCTTGAGGTTCGCTAATCAAAATAGTAATTTTCGTCTTATTCTTGATGAAGGGCTCTCTCTAATCCATATATAAGTTCGAACATGTGGGGAGTCTTTTTCTCTCTGTGCTAGTGGTCTGAGGAATAACATCTTAACCAATCATATGTCACTAATTAATTTTTACTGACGTAACTTTTAAGGTATGGATTTACTCGCAAATTGCGTACCAGAGTTATATTAGTTAATGTAAAACAAATTTAAACAGTGGTCTACGTAATTGTTTTAACGTTCGACGGAACGGATGATGGCAGATTAATTAGTAAAACCACATGTGATGAGACTTCAGTTTATACATTCATTTTCGCTGGCATAAGGTGAGTAATTAGACACGATGTTCTTGTGCAAATGCATTGTTTCCATCATTATTTTTGTTTCTGTTCCTTATATTGGGTTTCTTTCTTGAATTTAGTGGAGAACTTGTCAGTGGTTAATCCAGAAATTAGCTAATTAAAAATTTCAGAGGGGCTAAGTCACGAAAATTAGAAAAGGGAATAATTAAAGACTTAGGATATTTTATCAAGGGCGTGGTCAGAGATGGTCAATTTTGAGCAATCAGGTTAGAATTTATTCCGCACGAGGTTAGATTTCTTATTATATTCATTAGTCCCATAAGGTAGAAACTATTTGGTTTTACACAACTGAAGACTGTAATTAGTTTCATTCGACGTCTCTCAAGGAAAAAGGAAAATTGTAAATATTGTAGATAAATTATAATTAGAATTGTTCATTATTTTTTTTTCCGTATTAACATACTTTATTATTACGTACATTTTTTATAAGTTCAGAAATTTTAAGTCATAGATTAGGGCGTTCGAACACTTCATGTTACCCTAGAGGCATGCTAAATTTTGGCAATTGTCATGTAATTATCATTTTTATGAATTCATTTATTACATTTTTTTTGTATAAATTTAGCATCATTTAGTATAATCATATAAATCACAGGATGTGATACAAATAATTATAGATTTGCTTTGTGCCATTTTCTTTGTTTAAACTATTAATTATTTAATTTTTTTGTTATAGTTAATAATTTCTGCATATACTGTGTGGAAAAATAATTATCGATTTACTTTGTGTAATTTATTTTTATTATAAAATTAAAACTATTGAGCATTTATTTGTGTTATATTTTAATAATTTTTGCATATACAGTGTGTACCAAAATCTCGATGTAAGGTTTATCCAAGCTCTGAGATAAATTATTTATGCAATTTTTAAGTGAAGCTACCTATTTAATTAGTTTGCTTATAATTATTATTCAATCATTTCTATACGTCGATCTTATTTTTAATTAAGTCTTATGAACTCTAGAATTGATCTAGAACACAGTAACATTCAGTCCATATATTTCAATTTAACACAGTATTCAAATTATTGAATACGATTTAGTTTTTTTAATTTGCTATACGGGATGCTATACTTTCACTCATGTCCAGGCATTACTTTGCTTTCATTGAGAATTAATATAACTATACTAATGAAATTATCGAATTGGTCAATATATATTTAGTTTTTTTTATCCTATTCATTAATTTTCTGGCTTTGAAGCCTATGTAGATTCTTATCTGTATTATTTTTGTGTTGCAGCTGTTGATTTTGATATTCAACGGGTTTTATTGTAAAAAACATTAGCTTTTCCTATGGTATAGTAAAATTGGCTTGAGATTTTGACGTTATGGTTTAACATTCCTTCGTTTTGTTGTTGATATTTGAATATTTCTTGTTAATAAATTCTCTATTATTATTGTTTGATATTTGTTGTTTTATTTCTTTGGTAATACTGATAGACGTAGATACCTATGATTTAGTCAATTTACCATCGGCAGTGTCTATGGTCACTGAAACGGCTAAAGAATATAAACACTGTGGCGCCTAAAATATAGGAACTCTCCCTGCAGCTCGCCTCTAAACTGAGTTGGGTCTTTAGTCTAAGATCTCAGGGGCAATCATGCTATTACGGCAAGTTGGTAAATCGTTTGTAGGTATTACGGTGAGTACGCAGGCGCGGGACTATTGCTCGTGGGGCATACAGCAAAAGAATCATCGGTACGCTCCACTGTTATTTCTTCCCATTCATTCATGTAATGAGTTAATCAAGATGTTTCATCAAGTTTGAATGGTTTGCATTTTTCTTGTTTCATTGCGATAGTTACGTAAATTAATTTTTACCTCCAAATAAAAAAATTTCCTCGCGAACATATTTCGTAATGTTTCGCAATATGTGATCGTATTGTAAAAATGCAGCTTCTATGCGATTAATTAATTCCATGTTTTTGAAGCAACGCACCATTAATACCTTATAATAGTGATGTTGGATGAAGTATATGAAGAAATTTAATTAACCCTAGAACATCACAGTTATTTTCTCAGACATGTACTTCACACTCAGGTCTCAGAAACCCAAAGGCCTTTTTTAGCAAAAAAAAATCAAAATGTAAATATTTTATGATTTTGGGATATCATCTAATCTTAATAGAAATCGTACAAAAAATTTCAGTCATTGTGTTTTATTTTAAAAGGAGATATAATTCTTGAAAGTAAAAAATTACAATTTTTCTACCGTCAAACAAAAACATTTTTATCAAAGCAAATAAACATAAAATTCAAACTAACTGCTGTAAATGTAACTCGATGATAATACTTGTAACAAAAAATAACCTCGTTTGGCACTATCAGTCTTAGTTATTCTTAGCCAGGTCCTCAGTTTTCTAGATTTTGATGTTCGCATTCGCAGCACAACTTAGCTCTATGCTCCATGCAATATGGTCTGCGACAAACAGAACATGCAAAACTTGTTTTTCTATTTTTCCCTTTTGCACAAAAACAACACCTAGCCTCTTTGTCAAATTGACTTTATTTTGCGACGAGGTAACTTCAATTTCGAGAATTTCAGAAATTCTTTGGCGCAATGATCTTTGTAAATTAGCAACGGTCAAACGTTCTCGTAAATGTGGTTCAATTAGAACCATTCCTAACTGCTTTAGAAAAGTTTTTCGATTATTTTTTCTATGTTTCTTCCATTGCGGATTTGAGAGAGAAAAGAAAACCATTGCGTTTATACCAGTAGCGTCAAGAATATTGAAGAAAATTCGTAGGGGCCAACGTCTGGTTTTCCGCGAAATAGTGTACGAATTGCAAAGCTGGTCAAACGTATCTGTTCCTCCCTTGGTCTCTTTACATGAATGTATAATATTGAGCTTCCCAGTAACGGCATTTAGGTCAGCATCCGAATGCAATGTTAACAGCAAAAGTACAATTTTGTTTTGTTTAGGAGTAAGAAACAAGTGTCTTATTTCTGTCAAAAGCAAACAGCGACGAACCCACTTCTTTTTTCTTGAGAAAAGCAGGAGGTATTTCTGTCTTGTTTTTTCTTTGGGTCCCAAGAAGAGTTAATTGATACTGATGTTCAGCCAGCCGAATTGATGTAAACAAATTGTTTACTGTAAGGTTTCGATTAGTTCCGTGTATTGGTTCGGACAATTTTCGAACATAATAAGCCGGTACTGACTCACCGTTTTGCGTTGCTACTCTTCCAACGTATGGTATTGCATTGAGCATGCAAAATGTTTTTGAATCGTTCGGCATCATTATTTTAATGCCATACTTATCAGGCTTACTAGCCATGTAGATTCGAAATGGACATTTTCCTCTGTAACCGACGAGCTGCTCGTCAATAGTGCAGTATTCACATGGTGTATAGTAGGATTTACAGTTGTTAACAAAAATGTACCATAATTCACGAATAGGTGCGAATTTATCAACTAACCTTCTTTTAGCTCTAGTTTCTTTAGTATCAAACCTCAGACATGAAGCTATGAATTTAAAACTCTGCTGCGATATTGTTGCACGAAATATTCCATTTCCAAATTGATACCCGTAATGCACCTGCTAAAAACAACAACCCAATAAAAGTCTTCACTTCTGTTAGGATAATTAAAAATTACTGAAAAGCCACTTCCATCAACGAGAAAGTACAGACGCGTTTTGCTCTAATTGAAGTTTATTAATGTACGGTATCTCGAAGACAGACATGGCTTCTCAATTCTTTACTTTGTGTATATATAGTTAACATTCTGAACTTACTGCAAATGAGAATTAATGAATATTAAATCCCATTTTTACATGTCAATGTGGCCTTATGTGATGCATTAATAACTACAATCCGACAAACCAAGTTTGTACTAGCATGTATAACACACCTCGTCGCGACTACGATCTTACTGGTTGTTAGGATAACTAAAAATTAATGAAAAGCCACTTCCATCAACGGGAACGTACGGACGCGTTTCGCTCTAATTGAAGCCTATCAATGTACGGCATCTCAAAGACAGACATGGCTTTTCAATTCTCTACTTTGTGTATATAAAGTTAACATTCTGAACTTACTGCAAATGAGAATTAATGAATATTAATAACTTCTGTGTTATTTATTGGCCGTGTGTAACTCTGTTGTCTAATATTATTGCATTTACGATCAATTTCTTCATTTGTATGTAAGACAATAATATCTAACATTTGTTCGTTGAATAATAAATTCCAAGCTTGTTCAGGAGATTGAACTGTTCTGGTTTCTCCTTTGGGACCAGGTAAATGTAAAATAATGTTTTCTCGTCTTGTACGACCTTGTCTTGGTGGTGCTTGAGTACTCCAACAATGACCATTTTTACCCTGTAATCTTTGAATATTTCTCACTGATTCGTTTACTACTTCGTCTTCATTTTCGCTTTGTTCACTGTCGGTATCTGAGAGTCGTTCTTCTATATAATCCTCATCAGAATCTTCTCATCCAAAAATATCTTCAACGATGTCGTTTTTAGTCTCATTTGCCCACAGATTGTCTCCCTCTATTTGTAATTCCACCTCAGTTAACGGACGACGATTTTCTCTACTCGTTGAAGCAATTATTCTAAAACAATCAACCATAAGTTGACACAAAATAATTAACATGAACTTGGGTCTGACGTACCAATGCTACTATTCTATCGAATATCTTACCTCTCTATTTCACTAAAATGCAACAATTGATGCCACACCTCAACTCGGCAAACTGCAAACTGAATTTACATAAATTGGCGACACAAACAAATCACTCGTGCGCATGTTACATTATATTAATGACGCTCTGGGTGTCTGAGACCCAACTGTGCAGTTCCAGGGTTAATAAAAAAATCTCCATGCGATCTATATATCGAAGAATTCGATCTTTCGGGCTTAAATCGTACCGGCTTTTTCTTTGTTTTGCTCTAATTCTATAAAATTGCACTTGCAGAGTGGTGTAACGAAATGTTGCGATGGAATGGGAATAGAATCAAGTCATCTGCAGTGCCGAATATCGATGTGTTTATGGCCAGAAGACATTCTGGACAAAAAAGAAGCCTGCAGTGTAAAGCTATTGAGCAAAATTTTCTGTCGATTATATTGATTTTGCGAAATAAATGAATTATAATTTAAAAAAATTGAATATATTAAACAAGTTGGATACTTTTTATTCATACTGTCAACTTTATACGAATAATCGACAGTAGTATCGACCTTTAGAAATAAACAGATCCATTTCCGAAACGGAATTACTATTCTGTGTGCTGAAGAAATAAGAAAGATACAACGTAGCTTAAAAGGATTCATATTTCTTAAAATATTCGTTTCGGATACAAGATCCAATTCACGTTCAGATGTTTTCATTTGGTTATTCGTTCGCGTTTCTGCCCATCATAAAAGATGAAATATTGTATCTCCCGTAAAAGATAGGCGATCTTTACTCGTTAATTAAATTAGACGTTCGCGAAGTCAGACTAGCTGGCGGGGATACATTGAAAATGTTCCGGTAACCGCATCTACCGTCGCTCATGGACGTAAACATTTCCAGAGTTTGTGTTTAAATAGTTTTCTTGATTTATATTCCCCTAATGGCAGGGCAAATTCTGAAATATTACGACGTCTCATCACGAATGTAGGTAGCTACCAAGCTTTTAATAGATAAGTAAATCGGAAACTCGCTCGACTTTCGACTAACGAGAACTAGAAAGCACAAGGGAACTGATTCCGGACAGCCGGGCATGACTTTAATATAAGGTGCACGATATTCAGTGCATGGTAAGTGATGATCCAGCTATCTGCGCCTGGTACTACCGCCTATTTTGTTACAAAACATCCGCATAAGCGCTAGATTAAAGGGGACAATGTCTTGGAACGTGACATCGTGTCTTGTACAACATAAATAAAAGACTTTCTAATTCAGGATATAAGCAATATATCATGAATATGACATGAGTTTAATATTTTTTTTTAGTTTCATTAACAAGGAAAACTCTTTTGAATTGTAAGTAGCCTAGTTGACTTGTTACGAATATACAGTAGGAAAGAATTAATAAAACCATTTGTGTAGCGTGCTTTAGTTTAATATATCATTCTCATAAATGTAGTAAATAAGTCGATAAGTTTATTAAATGTTTATCAATATATTTATATAACAATTGGGAAATAAATTTTTGAAATTTATTTTTGTGATAGGTATTTGGATGTAGATCGTAAGCTTAGGTAAGTATAACTATCGTAAGATGCTCTAATACAGTAAAACAAATGAAACTGATAACACAGGCCTATAAAATAAATTTTTTTTTTTGGTGCATCTGTGTTTGTTTGAATTGTCGATAAAGTAGGTAATGTACAGTATATTGACATACGTCATTTTAACTCATCAGCTCTAGTTTACCTACTACCCTCATTGTGAATTGTTGTCGGTCTTGTTATGGTCTTGTTTGTAACTAGTCATTATTATAATATCATCGATAAAGTGTGTGTTACTATTTCATTATGGCTAGTACGTCCAGACGTTGTGTTAACGATCCTGATATATTTTGTTATGTTTGTGGTGAATACATACTGAAAAATCAGCGTAAATCGATTACAAACACAGTGCGTCGTTTGTATTTAGCTTACTTCGGTATTGAAATTCTACACCAAGATAAAGTGTGGGTGCCTCATAGTGTTTGTAAAATATGCGTTGAACATTTGCGACAATGGGAGAGAGGGAAACGTAAGTCTTTGAAGTTTGGAATGCCTATGATATGGCGAGAACAAAAAAATCATTATAACGACTGTTACTTTTGTATGATTAATATAGTGGGCATCAACAAAAACAATCGCCATAAATGGAAATACCCCAATATTTCTTCAGTACAAAGACCTGTTCCTCATTCAGAAAATGTTCCAATACCAACTTTTCACCAGGTAGTGCAGCAATCTCAGGAGGATGAAGCTGAAATACCTATTTCTTCCCAAGTAGATGATGACTTTCAATACTGCGGAATAACATCAGATCCTAAGCCATTTTCGCAGAATGAGCTTAGTGACCTCATCAGAGACTTAGATCTTTCGAAGGAACGTGCTGAGTTATTAACGTGAAGAGTAAAAGAAAAAAATTGTCTTTCCTCAGATGTTCGAGTTTCTACATATCGCACGAGAGAGGGAAAGTTATTGAAGTTTTTTTCATCTGATGAAAATTTTGTGTATTGCTGTAATGTGAGTGGTTTGCTGGCTTTCATGGGTTTAACGATCTATCAGCCCAATGAATGGCGTCTCTCAATTTGTTAAGGCTCTCGATAGAAATGGTCAATGTTTCCAGTTTATTTCTCACAAATTTCCTGGTTTAAGTACTGAAAAACTAAAAGCAGGTATCTTTGATGGGGCCTCAAATACGTAAATTGATGAAAGACACAATTAATTTTGAGACTTGTATGAATGATGTGGTGAGGCTTCCCTGGCAATATTTTGTAGCAGTTGCACAAAATTTCCTCGGAAATCATAAGGCTGACAACTATGTAGAACTAGTAGAGGAAATGCTGGTGCGATTCAAAGATTTAGGCTGTAATATGAGTATAAAATTACACTATCTCAATAGTCATCTACATCATTTCCAACACAATTTAGGAGATCTAAGCGAAGAACAAGGGGAACGTTTCCACCAAGACCTAAAACCAATGGAGAATAGATACCAAGGAAGGTGGGACAGTCATATGATGGCTGACTATTGCTGGGGAATCATGCGAGATTGCCCGAGTCAGTTTCATTCTAGAAAATCACTCAAAAGACAATTTCTTGATGTTTAATTTCAATAAAATATATATTTTTTCGTGAATTGTGTTTTTTTTTTCTCAGGAACTAGAGCTGACAGAAGAAAACGGGTAACATTTTTGATATCGCCATGTAAGACATACTTAAAATCGGGTCTAAAATCTCTAGCACCAAAATGGTTGTAGGCCAGTGTAATGTTTCATTTTTCTTAACTTGAACTCCAAGCTTGAATCACGTTCTTACCACTGCTCCTTATTTTGCCAACGTTTCATCTACTCTTGCACGGAACATCTTAAGGCTGGTGATTTAGGACTTCGGATCATTGCAGCATTATCGTAATGGTTGAGCTGCTTGTATGGAAGTATTTTTCAGGTATTGTGTAGAAAGTATCCATCAACACGGTTGAGATTATTAGGATTCTTTAGGGTTTTTAGGAATTCTTGGTTTTTGCGGTTAAAGTAATAGGGGAGGTGTGATAGAATCTGGACAGAATAAAATATCCTCACTAATCCCCTCTATACTCAAAGACCTCTTCTCCCCAGTAAGCTGTACGTTCTACCAAATATTCACAAACCTAAGTTTCTCTTATGTCAGTATCTTAAATAGCTCCACCTACAAACTATCTAAATACATTGCTAATTTGCTCCATCGTTACATTATCCAAACGACTCAACTGTAACCGTGACGCTTTAGTGACCAGAACAGCTCCCATATATTCCTGCCCAAAACCGAAAAGTTTTAGTTTCAGTGCAGTAACTTCAAACTAAGAGGATATTTCTCGTATTTTGTTAGAAAAGAAGTAGGTTATGAAAAACTAAAAACAAATACTTATTAGAGGTGCGGTTATATTCGAATAAGAAAGAATCGTAGCATTTCAAGCATGGCTAAGCAGCAGAAAATTTCATTTTGACAATTAGAAGGGCGTAGAATTAAACTTCCTAAATTCTAGTAATTTTTTTAAGAAATTAATCAAAAATATTACCAAACGTGTTATAATCATTTATAAAAAATTAATTTAATTAAAAAATTATTCATTATTGAAAATGGTTTTACTATTCTTTAAAATATATTTCGTGATGATAGATGTACTTTTGCATACGTTCGAACCAGTTTTGATAACACTCTTCCATTCCAATTAAGGTATCTCCAAAACATGCATTTTGAACACATCAACTGATTCTTCTAGTATCGAAAATCGTTCACCACCCTCGGTTACTCTTCACGTATGGAACAAAAAAGGTGTCATTGGGTGCCAAATCAGAGCTGAACGGCGGATGACTCATCCACAATTCGATGTTTTAACCGGTCAAATATTGAGTTGTTTGTGCTGATGTGCGACAACTTGCATTGTTATAAAAAGGAATGATCTTGCGTCGCTGGATATTTTTTCTTATTCCTCCAAAAATTCTGGCAAACAAAAGATTGTGTACCATTTAGAATTAATCGTTCTGCAATTTCCTAGTCGCACTGTAGACACAGATCTATTTTTCCTTGAAAAACAGGCGACCATTTGCTTCGAAGTGCTTCTTGCGCGAACAACTTTTGTTGGGTTTGGCTTATTTCGAGACACTGACACTGTGTGCTTTCGGATTCATACGTATATATCTAGATTTTTAACCTATTTAGATGCTATACACGGCTTTTGACGCACCCAGATTGTATTTCTTGAGCATTTTCTGAGTCCATTTTCTAGAAATTGTCAATTTATGCGGAATCCAACTCGAACAAATCTTTTTCACGGTTAAATGCTGATAAAATACCTTATTTATACTTATCATACTATTGAGAAATCTTACGGGGTGTCTCATTATCTTGTATCATGAGTTCCCTCACGGCAGTGGCGGCTCTTTAATGAGAGCAAGTGAGCAATTGCACCCCCTGGAATTATGAAACTAAACAAACCAAGCGGCGACTAACTGAAAGTATTTATTATGTATTCATAGTTATTGACGAGGAACGTGGCACGCTAACAACGTACATACAAAATTTTATCCATGCCTCAATGAAATCAGACTACGAACTGAATTAAGCGTTCTATATTCTAGAGAAGAATTTAGGTAAAATATAGAAGTCGGTGCTGTAGGTCTGCTAGGTCTTCTGCTGGATGGATTAAGCGACACATTTAATGAAGTTGTTACGCTTTTAAAAATTGTTATTACAATCCCAATGACAACGTCCGAAGCGGAACGCCAGTTTTCAGGGTTGAAGGGAATATAAACTTTCCTGAGAAATACAATGAAAGAAGAGAGATTAAATGCCCTTACTATGTTATCTTGTGAAAAAGAATGTATAAATGATTTCCCAAACCTTAATGAAAAAGTGATAGAACTGTTCTGCAAGTCAAAGACACGTAAAATGGACTTCGTTTATCGTCAGATGTAATTAAACTGTGTAGTGTAATATTTACTATTCCCTCAAAACAAATTCTACAATGAACAGTACCTGTCTGGAACAGTGCGTCGGTGAAATTTATAAGGATTGGGTAAGCGTTTATGTATTACACTTTTTAATTTTGAAATTATGCACTCCCTATGTGAACCACCCCGAGCCGCCACTGCCTCACGGCATTGATTTTTACAAGCAACAAACAAAACAACCTATTTAGAATGATCTTTTTTGAACTTGTCCACGACTGAGTTCTCTAACCCAGTGACACACAGTGGCTTCAGATAGTCCGTGATCGTCAAAACTTGAAGTGAGTTAAGCGATGCATTGTTTCTAAGATAATTTACGTCGAAAGTCGTAGTAAGTCAAACTTTACGAAGGGTATGTTAAATGTAGTGTTGCTAAGCACCATTTAACATACCCTTCGTAAAGTTTGACTGTTTCAGTTTGTACACAAATTGCTACCTTCGTATCTGTTATCAATAAAATCATATTGCATAAATTAATGAGAAAGCAATATTACTTATTTTCCACTTTATTGAGATAAAATCCTATTATAATTGTTAGAAGTATGGTTCAATAATGGGCACCTTAAATTCCTTTTTCTATCCTTGCTTCCTCTTCTTTCTTTATACTCCATCCTTCTAAGTATATTTTTTTAATACTTTTTTTATTATAATAATTCATTTAAGTTTAAATTTGTTAACATCCTCTAGGTTTAGTTTGCAATACAACACCATCCGAAGAAGAATTGTTTGTCGAAGCAAAATAAATGGAATCTTACCTCAATAAAGTGGAAATCAAGTAATATTGCTTTTTCATTTTTATTTCATTAATTATGAATTTCCATCAAGTAAAGACTACTTCGATTCAAAACAAAAATTAACATTCATTAATTGTCCTTGTAAATCATGTTTTACCTATAACCATCGCCTTAGTGCTGTATGCCCCGATAAGCAATAGTCTTGCGCCCTCTCACTTACCTTAATACATAATCCAGATCTATCAACTTACCCCAATGATATGATGCCCCGGAGATCTTATACTAAAGAAACCAACTCAGTTTATAGGCGAGCTGTGGGATAGTTTCTTAATTTTTTATAAGGGCGCTCTCATGTCTATATTCTTCAGCCCTTACAGTGAACATAGACACTGCCGATGGTAAACTGAATAAATCAAAGGTATCTACATGTTTCATTATTATATACCAATAAAAGAACAAAGGTAAAACAACAACAATGGAGGATTTACTTATAACTAGAGAACGGACACGCTTACCACCCAGTGCAGTACTGGCGAAAGGCTGTATTTCTAAAATATTTAATTTTATTTATATAATTGGAAAACGAACGGGTGGTGATCTATAAAATTACGAAATACATATTTATTTGTTGAAAAGTTGTATTTATAAAGTTTTTAATTTTATTTATATAATTGGAAAACAAACGGGTGGTGATCTATAAAATTACGAAATACATATGTATTTGTTGAAAAGTTGTATTTTTAAAGTTTTTAATTTTATTTCTATAATTGGAACATTTTTATTTGTTCATTTTGTCGTTCAAGTTGAGTAAAGGAGTATTAATGTTGACTAGCAATAGTTTCTCAAGGTTTTCTTCTGTCAATTTTGTTCTCTTTGAATTAAGTACATCCTTATAAATAGAAAACGTCCTTTCTACATCGCAACTGGTTATAGGTGCATACTGGAAATATTCTTTTATTTCTTCATATTTAGTCGTTAGATTTTGTGGAATTGTCTCCATACATAATTGCTGCAATGTAATTAAATCTGGATTTCTATTAAGAATTGCTTCAAACTTTTGCCGAAGGCCACATCCGAAGTAACTTGGAATACTTTTCAAATTATTAACAGCCATATCTAATGTGGTTAATACGTCATTTAATTTGAGATTTCGATTTTCAAAATAAGTGAGTAGTTTTGGCAATTTTCCAAAGTGTTCGTGAAGAAAGTACAACTGATTTTTTAAATTTTGGATTTGTGTGAGCTCCTTGCACTCACCAATACTTCTAGCATCCTCCTTTAGCAGTGTTACGAAATGTTTTAGACTATCGAAATTCTCAGCAAAATAACTAGAAGCTTCCAGCCATGTTCCCCATCTAGTTATTACTGGAGTGGGAGGCAGTGACAGAGATGGAAATTTTTCCCTGAAAAGAGCTACTCTCAATGGAGCTTTTCTGAAAACTTTTTTAAAAGCTGATACAAGTCTATCGACTTCCGGAAAGTGTCTCTGATATATTCACAGATTCTGTGGAGAGCATGTTCTACACAAGTAATATGCAGCATATTAGGATATGTTTTCTTCAATAGTCTGCCTGTTTTTAACATATACGCAGCACTATCACTGACAAATAAAAGTATTTTTTCTTTGTACGTGGCGTCCGAATGAAGCATTTTTTGCATATTCTCCTTAATGGTTTCAGCAACTGTTTCCGCATCAGCTCTATTTATAACACTTGTTGCTATTAAATATTAGTTATAGGGAATAGTTGGATGTAGTACACCAGATACAACATTGACCACACAGCCTCCTAACATATCCACCGTTTCGTCGGCGCTTATCCATATGTATTGATTTAAAAGATGGCTTCTAATACGTTTTACTGTTCTCCTATAGCACCTAGAAACATAATATTTGCGTATAGTTGATTCATCAGGAACATTTCGACCAGTATATTTTTTCAGAAATATTTTTAAAGTGGGATTGCTAAGTTTATTTAATGGAATATTAGCCGCCATAAAAGTTTTACAGAGTTCAGATGTGTTTGCGATCCTAAGTGACGAATCGAATTTTTGACGATATTTTACGGATTTTGTAATAAATTTCGGAATCACTGACAATGGACATACAATCAGTATGACCGTCAATCCAAGTCGCCATTGTTTTACAATGCCGTTCTCGACATTCTTCCATATCATGTCTGAAAAAGTAACTTAAGCAATGCTCTAGATCTAAATAAATGAAAACTAAAAATGTGTGCGTAAGTTATTTAAACTGAACGAAATTCAATGCACACTCTTACGTCGAAATAATTGGTAGAAATAGATTCAATCAAACGATATTAAACAGGATCTATCACAAAAATTACGATGTAATTAACAGTTAAAACTATGAAAACAAGAAACTTACTCACAGCACTTTATTTATCTTACGAAATATAAACTAATAAATAAAATACATTATAAAAACCACGCTTCTATCTACGCTCATGAAAACACTTTAAAAAGCACTATATTCTCGGAATACAATAGCTGGCTTGTCCATTGTTATCGCGGCGAGACCAGGTGTCCGAGTAAGTCAAACAAATACTTCATTGAATTACGCCGGGATGTACTGAGCGACGTTATACACAATTCCAATTGCCGATTGCGTTTTATGGAAATTGCGTCCGTTCTCTACTTATAACACAATACACAACAAACAATAAGATATGGCGCACCAGAATGTCAAATATGTGTTACGCCTACTTGGCTAACCACGTCAACAATAAAAAACTAAAAATGATATAGAAACGATTAAACTTTAATGAATGTAATAAAAAAACTATATACAGGGTGTCCAGAAACTCTCCTGACAAACGAAGACCGGAGTTTCCCAGATAATTTTAAGACAATTAAACCCAAATTCACCTAGTCCGAAAATGCTTCCTAAGGGAGCTAGAGTTCTTTGAAGATGGCGCCTTGTATTTATTTTTTTTTAAATTCCTCCAGAGCGCTTCTATTTAGAAAAACAAAAACTGGTATGCTTATTTATCCTCCAGAGATGAATCGATTCCTTCAATTGCGAATTTCTAGTACCGGTCATAGGCGTCCGTTTTGGGTAGGTCAAGGGTTATTTTAAGGCATAACTTTTTTGTCTTTAACTTTTAAGCATTTGTGACACTAGATAATAAAATTTTCAGGTATTCCAGTACTAAAAGGTACTCTTACTTTAAGTCGGTAGGATACACCGTTTTCTAGAAAAATCGATTTGTAAATTTTTCGTTTTTTCTTGATTAAAGTTCAATTTTTTATTTTTTTCAATAGTTAGCTCTGAACTGCCAACAGAAGTAAAACCTACGTTTTTCATTGTCAAATTGTTGTCAGTTCGCGAAGTTTATCTTTTCATTATTTACTTTGTGTTATTCTAACACAACAATTTCAATTTAAAAAAAAATGGTTTTTACTAATGAGGAATACGCCGATATGCATTTAGTTTATGGCGAAATGAGGTGTAACGCTCGAGCGGCGCAACGTAGATACGCTGAAAAATTTCCCAATCGTCAGCATCACACTCACTCAACATTTACAGCTCTTCATCAACGATTAAGAGAAATAGGTTCAGTGGTCCCAAAAAATAATGAAACAGGGAGACATAATGATGTAACAGCAGAACATGAAGATGTTATTTTAATGGAAGTTGAGGAAAATCCAGAAATTAGCGTTCGAAGACTATCTGCCATGTACCCCACAATTTCAAAATCTTCCGTAGGAAATATCTTGCACAAAGAAAATTTATATCCTTTTCATTTTACAAAGGTGCAAGCACTGCTAGAAGGAGATTTTCCTGCTCGCGTAGAATTCGCTAGATAGTTACAAAATCAGAAAAATCAAGATGAAGATTTCTTCAGGAACATTTTGTTTGGTGACGAAGCTACATTCTCAAAAAATGGAATTTTTAATGTACATAATGCACATTATTATTCGTACGTTGGTGACAAACCCCACGTTGTTCAAGAATTTAAGCATCAGCATAGGTTTAGCATAAACGTCTGGATAGGAGTAGTTGACGATTATCTACTTAGACCTGTGGAATTACCTGCTCGTTTAAATGGTGCTGATTACTTACATTTTCTGCAAAATATTTTACCTGATTTGTTAGATGAGGTGCGTTTAAATATTCGGCAAAACTTATGGTTTCTACAGGACGGCTGTCCGGCCCACTTTAACAGGAATGTACGAGACTTTCTAGATAATAACTACGAAGACCATTGGATTGGAAGAGGCGGTCCAGTTGCTTGGCCATCAAGGTCGCCGGATTTGAATCCTTGCGATTATTGTGTTTGGGGATACATAAAAGCATTTGTTTATTCCGCTCCGATACAAAATCGCGCACAACTCTGGCTAAGGATACAAGATGCTTGCAACGAATTTAGAAATAACTTTGGAATTTTTGCAAGAATTCGGCGTTCTCTAAGCAAAAGGGTAAACTTATGCATAGAGACTAATGGTCATCACATCGAGCAACTTTTGTAACAATCTACCTTTGATACTTGTTCTTTTTTTGTTAGTTTCGTTCCATTGTAATAAATAATTTGTTTTTAATTTATTAAATTAATTTTCATCCATGCCTTGATAGTCCAAGCCAACTTCGTCGCTAAAAATAAGTAGGTACATAATAAATTGAACTTTAATGAAGAAAAATTTACAAATCGATTTTTCTAGAAAACGGTGTATCCTACCGACTTAAAGTAAGAGTACATTTTAGTACTGGAATACCTGAAGATTTAATAATCTAGTGTCACAAATGCTTAAAAGTTAAAGACAAAAAAGTTATGCCTTAAAATAACCCTTGACCTACCAAAACAGACGCCTATGACCGGTACTAGAAATTCGCAATTGATGGAATCGATTCACCTCTGGAGGATAAATAAGCATACCAGTTTTTGTTTTTCTAAATAGAAGCGTTCTGGAGGAATTTAAAAAAAAATAAATACAAGGCGCCATCTTCAAAGAACTCTAGCTCCCTTAGGAAGCATTTTCGGACTAGGTGAATTTGGGTTTAATTGTCTTAAAATTATCTGAGGAAACTCCGGTCTTCGTTTGTCAGGAGAGTTTCTGGACAACCTGTATAATATTGACCAAAGTGATAATTACGTTCAAACTAGCTATATAATTTCTCAATAAACAAAGTAATGTCTTGTCATTAGGAAAAGACTCACCCAGTACAATAAATTAATGAAATAGCGTTAAGTGTAGACAATAAATTGACTAATATGTGAATTTAAATTATATGCACATAAAAGTAGTTTCTTGAGAAAAGCAGGAGCTATTTCTGTCTTGTTTTTTCTTAGGGTTCCAAGAAGAGTTAGTTGATACTGTTCTAGCATTTGTTCAGCCAGCGGAATTGATGTAAACCAATTGTCTACTGTAAGGTTTCGATTAGTTCCGTGTATTTGTTCGGACAATTTTCGAATATAATAAGCCGGTACTGACTCACTGTTTTGCGTTTTTACTCTTCCAACGTATGGTATTGCATTGAGCATGTAAACTGTTTTTGAATCGTTCAGCATCATTATTTTAATGCCATACTTATCAGGCTTACTAGCCATGTAGATTCGAAATGGACATTTTCCCCTGTAACCGACGAGCTGCTCGTCAATAGTGCAGTATTCAAATGGTGTATAGTAGGATTTACATTTGTTAACAAAAATGTCCCATAATTCACGAATAGGTGCGAATTTATCAACTAACCTTCTTTCAGCTCTAGTTTCTTTAGTATCAAACCTCAGACATGAAGCTGTGAATTGAAAACGCTGCTGTGACATTGTTGCACGAAATATTACATTTCCAAATGTTACTAACCAAAGTTCATCTAAGTTACAGTTTGAGACCCGTAATGCAACTGCTAAAAACAACAACCCAATAAAAGCCTTTACTTATGTGATATTTATTGGCCGTGTGCAACTCTGTTGTCTAATATTATTGCATTTACGAGCAATTTCTTCATTTGTATGTAAGACAATAATATCCAACATTTGTTCGTTGAACAATAAATTCCAAACTTGTTCAGGAGATTGAACTGTTCTGGCTTCTTGCTTGAGTACTCCAACAATGACCATTTTTACCCTGTAATCTGTAAATATTTCTCACTGGTTCGTTTACTACTTCGTCTTCATTTTCGCTTTGCTCACTGTCGGTATTTGAGAGTCGTTCTTCTATATAATCCTCATCAGAATCTTCTCCTCCAAAAATATCTTCAACGATGTCGTTTTCAGTCTCATTTTCCCACAGATTATCTGCCTCTATCTATAATTCCACCTCAGTTAACGGACGACGATTTTCTCTACTCGTTGAAGCCATTATACTAAAACAATCAACAATAAATTGACACAAAATAATTAACATGAACATCACACTTGGGTCTGACGTACCCATGCTATTATTCTATCGAATATCTTACCTCTCTATTTCACTAAAATGCAAAAATTGACCCCTCACCTCAACTCGGCAAACTGAAAACTGAATTTACATAAATTGGCGACACAAACAAATCACTCGTGCGCATGTTACATTATATTAATGACTAGAGTGGACCAATCCGGAGCGAAAGCAGAGGCGTGACTAACGAATTGGTTCGCGATTACTTAGTATGTTGTTCAGGGTCATCGTGTGTATACGTATAATAGCAGCAGGAAAATGTATTCTGTGTATTTAATAATGTTGAACAGCTATGTTCGATAAAAGACGCAAGAAATGAGTGTATTTTAAGTAAGTTTGAAAGTCACGCCTCTGCTATCGCTCCGAATTGGTCCACTCTATTAATGACGCTCTCGGTGTCTGAGACCCAACTGTGCAGTTCCAGGGTTAAGGTCTATTATAGTTACACATGAGATCAGATTCGGCACATCAATTTTGCTATTCACTAACTCCACCATAAAATTGGGAATGAAATGAAAACTCGCATACATTATTTTTCAGATAATACAATATTCTGTCCCATTCTTTTATAACTAACTGTAGATTTATTTTGTTTAATTATACAATTTATGCTTGTATAATAATTTATTTAAAGTCACATACAAACTAATACTCTAAAATGAATATTATATATTTTATTAAGATAAAATAAATATAAATGCAAATTATACGTAGTACACATTACAAATTACAAATTACATACATACACCTTATACCATGTATAAATAAACATATATATATAATTTGTGTAATATATAGAACGAAATTTATATGGGAAATAACTTAACGAAAGTGGTAGTCTTAACTCCCAATTAATTTCTAATCTAATTATAGAAATCTATCAGTGTAACAGATTAATAATTAATATCTTGGAGCAACTTCAAGATAAATTATATTGTGGCAATGCTTTCAAGCAATAATATTCCCCTATAATCACTGCCTACTGCTTCATATCTATATCTGGGAACGTTAACATGAACATCACTTACTTAAACTTCACCTGCACGCATACTAATATCAAACAGCAATTAATTAGACAATATTTGATTAAATATTACATTATTTTCAAAAGAATATATTAGGTTGTTAAGAAAAATGTCTATCCCTAGTACAAAAGGAATAATAAACGACTTTATTCAGACGTGAGAGTTTATGAGGTCTGCTAAATACCGACTAGACGCATTGAATTATTTACGAACATAGTGTGTCTAAATTGTAACAATTGACTTCAATAAATTTATATTATATATACAATGAGTGGACATAAAAATTTGAACTTCAATACGATAAAAAACTTTGTCATGTAAAAGTAAATTAATAAAATATATCATCCAAGATCAGCTGTGACCTGCATCACGTGCAAGCTACAATACTCGCGAAAACTGGTTTTACTAAAATTTCCTAAATTCAATAATCCTCCTCGGACATACCTTTCGTGGGAGGCTGCTATTACACTTACAACTCAGCCAACCAGTACCATGGATCTAGCTCAAGTAAAGACGGGTGAGTTCCTCAACGAAGCGTTGTTAACCTGACTAATCTATATTTAAAAAACGGCGCCATCGCGAATTGTAAGCTGCTTTTATAAGTGAATATACGTTACGCTAGGGACGTACATGCGATAACGTATCCATGCAAAACATAGGAAGCTAAAGGAATAAAGAGAAAATAAACAACCAAAATAACTTATAATAATGTTTACAGTAAACGTTAGCAACTTAGATCTTATAAATGGAAAATAAAGTCTGGAACGTCTCTGTATAAAAATATTAAATGTTGACAATATATATCAACTAGACAGAATACCACAGCGGGAGAAGCCCTGAATTTAAGTATCAATGAACAAAAATTTATCAACTTGACGGAATACCACAGACCTGAATATTTACATATAATAATAAATGTACCAAAAATTGCGACGCGCCTGTATATAACCAAGACTATATATTGTATATGTACAAAGAAATATACGTTTACTAGAGATTTCGGGTATGCGCTCACGAACAAAATACAATCTTACGTATGAAACTTACTACTAAATAAAATGCGATGTTGAATATTTATATACTAAAGACATCAATGCCAAGATTCAATACAAAATAATGTATGTTATCTGGTGTAAACAATAATAAATTATTAAATCCTTAATTTATTTAATAAATAGTCAAGACAAAATTGGTTAATTAATAATTACGACTAGACAGTTCAGGCTGTTCCACTGAACTTCCACTGTCCCTGTATTTTCTCAAAATTCTCACAAATACATAATACGATAATGCAAACGTTATCACACTATTTGCCTGTACGACAAAATAGCGATATGTGCCTAAATAAAGACTCCGCTTTCTATAAACGAGCATAGATACGATTGAAAGAGAGGTAGCAATGACGTAATACGGACGCCTGCGACTATATACAGTCTAGTTCAATATGCACGTACAATACGACGCAAGAACACCATAATGAAACGTAGCACAGCACGAGATATTTATAACACATTTACACGTTTTAATTTTTTATTGTATTATTAGTAATACTTTTGGCAAATTTTTCTTAGTTTTCTGTAATTTTTCGTTCTTTTAATGATGTTGTATTTCTATATAATACAAGCTGTGCTCTTTTAGGTTTTTAGTTAGATATTTAATTGATAATTTAAAATATTTTTTTACAAAACAGGAGATAATATCAATTGTAGGTACTATAGATTTATAACATTAATAATACAGTGTGAAATGTATGAGCAAGAATTTTATAAAATAGGCTTAGAACTTTAATAGAACAATATGAAAAATAAACAGTTTTAGTCCCAAAAACCAAAGCGAATTATATATCAATCATCAGGCAAATAATTAAAAAAGCAATAACTAAATGAACTACTAAATAAAGTACACATTTATGCTATATACTGATGGAAAAAGCTTTCAACAAGATAAGAAGAAAAGACGCCGAAAGATTCTACGAATCAGGCAAGTTAGCTAGCGAGTGATGAAAAATATCAGGAGTTTGTATTATATAAATAAGAAAAGCTTTGTACGTTAGAAGAAAATTTAAGTCAGAAAAAGAATTTCCAAAAGGATTAAAGCCGACTAGCCTTCAATGTGGTATTGGATAAGGTAATGAAAAATTATAGGCAAAAATTGAAGACAGGTGATTTAGGATTCTGGAAAGTGAAAATGGGAATAAAGATATTGGAACTGAGTTATGTAGATGATATGGTGAATTAAAAAAATAAAACACTAAAGTGGAAGGAGAAAGTCTGGAACAAACGAAAACATATAAATACATAAGAACTGCTATCCCTAGTGATGAAAGAAATATTATCAGAATAATTGAAACATACATGAGTAGGTAAACCCCACCAGTTTTGTATAATACAAAGGTATTTTTAATAATATAAAATATTATTAAAAATCTGGTGTGAAGAACACAAATGCAGGTTCACTATTAATATTTTCTGTGAACGTGTCCGAATATATCCTATCCCCAGAGACGTAGATACGTATTTCGCTTTTCTACAAGCTCATCGGTACGCCCCTGCTGGAGAAAGGATATTTCCAGACACATTCACAGAAAAAAACCACCTCGCCCTATCACCGTAATTATCCAGACTGAGCGCAGAAGTAAATTCGGCGCTACCTGTTGTCAGACAGCCGAAGTACCTCGCATACCGTCCACATAATTAATGTGAAGTAACGACGCCCTTCCAAAGAGGTTAGCACAGCCAACTCTCTAGAAAACTCTAGAGAGTTGGCTGTGCTAACCTCTTTGGAAGGGCGTCGTTACTTCACATTAATTATGTGGACGGTATGCGAGGTACTTCGGCTGTCTGACAACAGGTAGCGCCGAATTTACTTCTGCGCTCAGTCTGGATAATTACGGTGATAGGGCGAGGTGGTTTTTTTTTCTGTGAATGTGTCTGGAAATATCCTTTCTCCAGCAGGGGCGTACCGATGAGCTTGTAGAAAAGCGAAATACGTATCTACGTCTCTGGGGATAGGATATATTCGGACACGTTCACAGAAAATATTAATAGTGAACCTGCATTTGTGTTCTTCACACCAGATTTTTAATAATATTTTATATTATTAAAAATACCTTTGTATTAAAGAAATATTACTTATGCAAAGACTAAAGTAATACGAAAAGTAACCAAACTAATATTAACTTACGGGAGTGAATCGTGGAGGACAATGGATAGCCAAAGTAAGAAATTGACACGCGTGGAAACGAGTTTTTTAAGAAAGACAAAATGAAGAAATGTAAAAGATAGAATAAAGAACGAGATATATAGAAAATAATTAAATATAGAATCCATAGAGCCAACGGTAGAACAATACCATATCTCAATTAGTGTTGTTCTACCGTTAACGCACAGAATTATGGAAAATGGAAGGCTAGCGAAGATATTTTCTTCAGTATACTTATGAACCTAAAGAATTTAGTCGAAAGCGAACGGAAAACCCAAGGAAAAAGTACCAAGGTGGGCGAAAAATAGAGAAATAGTATAGAAAGTAGTGCCCTGGTTAGCAACCGTCACAAAGCAGTGAAAGAACGTATCGAAAGAACCAAACTAACTCAATCTTATAGCTTTACACTCAGGGGTAGAGGGGTACTAGGATGAAGTAAGTAAGCAAAATATTTTACGGATGAAGAAACAGTAAACGCTTTTCCAAAAATTGGTTGCCTTGATTTTTGAACCAAACTGTTCAAATTAGGATTTTTCTTTGAAATGCACAGCGCCAGAACTCAAAGGCGTGACCTACCATTTGTGCCCAGTTCAAAGAATGTGATTTACATTTCTTTTTGTAGAGTAGTTATTTCTTAACTGCTAGCTTAACTTCAATGGTCGTATAATCCTTTATATCGTAGACTTCACATAGCTTTCCGACTAATACTTGCCATTTTAATGAGTGATATCACATCCAATCGTAATGTTTTTCTATTTCTCTAACTTGGGTTCCATTTTAACGTTTTTTGCAGATTCCTAACCTTCGTTTTGGAGAAGGCATAGTAAGAAGAAGACGAAGGTACATAACTCTTCTTCTTCTTCTGTTTTGAGTTGGACGCCAGCACGTCCAGGCACTTGAGCACACTTCTCTTTCTACAATCCCCTACAGATCTCTCAATTCCACTCTGTTAGTCTTGTGTCCTCGATAAAAGCTACTATCCCCCTCAGTGGAAGTTTGAGTACACTCGAAGGATCGGTGCATAACTCCGTTTTTATGGTTCCACAGAGTCAATTGTTATGGTTATCGGCAGCCGTCTTAACAGAAGGCATTTTCATGTATTTGATTTTCATGAAATTTTTAATTGTGTCTGTTAATGTGAAGTACAATTATGTTAAATATAATATTAGCTTATTGTAGTATTTTGTTAATTGTTTTTCTAGAATAAATACGATAGACAATAGGGATTGTCATGCATGAATCAATATTATGTTGACAGAAAGCAGAATAGATAGTGCGACATTGCTGTAACATCACTTTCTATTTTCTCACGAAACAGTTGAAATTCCGTAATTGAGAAGGTTCCGTCGGGAACGTTTGTTCCATTACTTTTTCGACTCGACGAGGAAGGAATGTAAAACAAATATAAAAAAATCTCCAGAGGTTCTCTCGCGCTACATTAATAAGACGGTCGCTCACTCGCTTAACAATAAAATTTCGTTTCTCTGAAATCTCCCCGAGACACTGTATACGCATTAAAACCTAACCGGATGAGAAACGAAGACCGGCACGGAAGTAGATAAAGGCGACGTAAAAAAAAGCAGAGAGAAACGGCGAAGAGAGAAAATTGTTAAAAAAAAAAGAAAAAGAGGAAAAGTAAACAGAATGTCCTACGTTGTTCTTTGCCAAAGAGGCGGAAATATTGAAAAAATAAATAATGATTAGAAGTGGAAAGTTTTCTTTATGAATTTCGGAAAGGCACTGAATCCCGGCGGACAAATGAGCTTCTGATAAACTTGTTTCTTTTAAAATTCTTGGAAGCCGTGTGATTGTTTGTGAAAAGAAAAAAAGGGTTTTTAACCTTCATAAGACATACAATGTAATAAGACAAGGATCTGTTATAATAATAATAATAAAAATAATAATCGTCTTTAATGGCCAACAGGTAACCCCAATTACAGGACATAAATGTGATAATTACAATATTAAAACAAAAGAACGTTATATATATATATATATATATATATACGGGGTTGGGCAAAAGTAACGCATCAGTCGAATAATTCCGTAAATATAAACTTTAGAACAAAATGTTGTTAACAAAAGTTTTTTGACAAGTTATTTTGTATTGGCTTCAATCATTTGTTTTTTTTTTTCATGATGAATACATATGACAGCCAAAAATTTTTTTATTTTTTTAGATAGGTAGAAATAATATTATTTTTTAGACAATTCGGAATCTTTATTAAGTTCTGAATATGAATGCGTACTATTTTCTTGTGTGCAGTGCAGTGTTTTGTAGATTGCTTTAGAAATTGTAGATTTTTTGGCTGTCATTGAATTATTGACGTTTCACAATAAAATAGTTTCCATCGTAAAACTTGCTTTTTTTAATACGTGTTTTGTGTTAAAATGGCCAAATTAACTACTAAAGAAAGAATAGAAATTCTTATGATGGTCGGATATGGTGACAGGCAACGTTCACATCACGAAGTTTGCACTTTATTCAATAATGTTTATTTGGATCGAGATCCTATAGCTCAATCAACAGTTTCGAGATTGGTTACTAAATTTAGAGAAACGAGCGATATTAGAGATATATCTAAAGCTGGCCGACCAAAAGAAATCACTAATGAAGGCCGATCTCTTCATGTTTTACGTGCTGTAACGGAAAATCCCACTACGTCAACCACTCAACTGTCAACGACCACTCAACTAGGATGAGAAAATGATATGAGTAGCAGATCTATTAAACAAATATTAAAAGCGAAAAAATACAAGCCCTATAAGATACACTTATTGCACGAACTTAACAAGATGACCTGGACAGAAGATTACAGTTTTGTGAAACAATAATGGAATTGTCCAATAACGATCCAAATTTTTTAAACAACATCGTATTTTCTGACGAAGCTACATTTTGTCTAAATGGATTTGTAAATAGGCATAACTGCCGTTATTGGGTGACTGAGAATCCACATTGGATGCGAGAAAATCATACACAGCATCGCCACAAACTTAATGTGTGGGTTGGCATTGTTGGGCAACGAATCATAGGTCCGTTCTTCTTGGAACACAACCTAAATGGTGATGGTTACTTACATTTATTGCGTAACCATATTGTACCAGATCTGTTAATTTTATTTCCTAACGACAATCAACCAATCATGCCAAACCGTAATCTATGGTCTCAACAAGATGGAGCACCACTACATTATGCTATTAATGTTCGACAGTATTTAGACACAATTTTTCCCGGTCGTTGGATTGGACGTCGGGGTTTTATTGATTGGCCCGCTAGGTCTCCCGATTTAAATCCATTGGATTTCTTTCTTTGGGGACACTTGAAGTCGTAAGTATACAAGGAGAAACCTAGAGGATTTGAGAGCAAAAATTACTCATGAGACCATACCACCTAATAGTTTACAAAATACAATTCGTCATTTTTGGGAACGTTTAGGACACTGTCAGGTCGTAGAAGGACGTCACTTTGAGCATTTAATTTAATTTTGTAGTTTGTTTACTTTTATTAAATTTTATTTTTTTCTCAATATTTTTATTATCTAACCCCATGAAAATAGTACGCATTCATATTCAGAACTTAATAAAGATGCCGAATTGTCTAAAAAATAATATTATTTCCATTAAAAAAAAAAATTTGGCTGTCATATGTAATCATCATGAAAAAAAAACAAATGATTGAAGCCAATACAAAATTACTTGTCAAAAAACTTTTGTTAACAACATTTTGTTCTAAAGTTTATATTTACGGAATTATTAGACTGATGCGTTACATTTGCCCAACCCTGTATATATAAAATTAATTTAAATTCGGGTAAGCGGTCTGATTATATATATATATATATATATATATATATATATATATATAAGGTAAACTTAATAAGTCGGCGATTAAAGGTCTAGTTCATTACTTGAAAGTATATATATTTAAAACAACCCTACATGTTTCGGCAATGATGCCTTTGTCAAGGGAATAAAAAATATAAATGACGTTTTTTATTCCCTTGACAAAGGCATCATTGCCGAAACATGTAGGGTTGTTTTAAATATATATACTTTGAAGTAATTAACTAGACCTTTAATCGCCGACTTATTAAGTTTACCTTATCATACCAAGGTCACGAAAATATTATATATATATATATATATATATATATATATATATATATATATATATATATATAATCGAAAAACCTCTTTAGCCTAGGGTGTGAGGTGATTAAAATAAAATTTCATTTGACAATTATGAACTACGAATCATCATCATATACAAATTTTGCCCACTCTTTTCTATCTCTTGCCATTCTTTTAGCGTCCATCCAATTCTTGCATTTCTTCTTTAGAATCGCGGCAACTTCATCATTCCATGATTTTCTTGGTCTTCCACGTCTTCTCTTCCTTTGTACTTTCGTTTCTCATATTGTTTTGATTTGTCGTTTGTCACTCATACGGCACACGTGTCCAAACTATTTGAGTTGGTTTCTCTCTAATACCTTTAGGACTGGCTCGATACCAAGTTCTTCTCTTCCTGCTTCGTTTCTTATTTTGTGTTTGCGTGTAATTCCTTTAACTGCTCTTAAATATTTCATATCCATCGCCTGTATTCTGCTTTTCATTGCATTATTTAGTATCCAGCTTTCGCTTCCATACGTCAGAATGGGTCTATAGATGGTTTTGTACAATGTAAGTTTCGTTTTCCGACTGATTTCTTTTTTCTGCATCAACGTCTTTCTCACTTCGTATTCCATGCTTCCTTCTCTGTCCAGTATTATTCCTAGGTATTTATATGTGTTGACTTGTTCTATCTTTTGATTATTTAGCTCGATATTAATTGTCGTGTTTTCTTTGCCCACTACCATTACCTTTGTCTTACTTAGATTTATTTTAAGCTTTCTTCTTGTTAGCTCTTCTTCCCATATTTCCAAATTTTTTTGTAGATCTTTTTGTTCTTCCGTGCACACCATTAGATCATCGGCGAAAGCACAGTTTGACAAGTACAACGGCTGTAATTTATAGTGTCCAACATGTACTGGACGTACTCTATTGCTAGTAGATTTTATAACGTCATCCATAATTAATGTAAATAGTGTTGGGCTCATTATACCACCTTGTCTTAGTCCATCATTAATATTAAACATTTGAGATTGCAAGTTATCTTTTCTTATGTAGTTCTTATTATTTTGGTATAGGCTTTGTATACTCTTTCTCAATTTTTGCTTAACATTTCTATCTTGTAGCACCTTCGATACCTGTTTCTGTGATACTCGATCAAATGCCTTTTCCAAATCTAGGAATGCTAGATACAGTTCTGCATTTTTTGATCTGGTTTTTTCAATCATTTGTTTGATCGTAAACATGTAATCTTGCCTACTTCTGCCTTTCCTAAACCCACTCTGCGTCTCTGCCAGTTGTGCATCTATTACATTTCGTAGTCTTTTCTCCAAAATATGCTCGTACGCTTTGGATATAACACTGAGCAATGTGATACCTCTGTAGTTAGCGCAGTCCCTGTTATCTCCATTTTTAAATATTGTATAATTATTCCAATTCTCCAATCTTCTGGTATTTGCCCTTCGTTCCATGCCTTATTAAATATGTAAGTGATCATTTGTATTCCGCTTTGTCCCAATGCTTTGATCAACTCCGGTTTTATGTTGTCATGCCCTGCTGCTCTGTGTCTTTTTATGTGCTTGATCGCTTCTATTACTTCGTTCTCGTGTATATTATCTTCTGCGTCATCATCCTCAGTTTGTGTAGAGGTCGCAGTTTCTATTCCCGAGGTATTTTCGCTATCCACTTTCAGGAGATCGTGAAAATACTCTCTCCATCTATCCATTATAGCTTCTTCTTTTATTATTATACTGTAGTCATTTGCTTTCATGTGCCTTGTTGTATATTCTTTCGTTTTCATCGAGTTCTTCAGTATCTTGTAAAATAATTTTTGGTTGATTCGGCTATCTACTTCCATTTTCCTACCGAATTCTTTCCATGATTTTGCTTTTGCTTTGAGTATCATTTCCTTCACTAGTATTCTTTGTTGTTTATATTTCGAGTAACTATCTTCTGATCCATTTTGGAGGTGTTGATGCCACAATTTCTTTTTGTTTTTGACTTCTTCCTTAATACTTTCATTCCACCAACTTGTTTGCTTTTTGATTTCATTTGTGGTTGATATGCCGCATGTTTCCTTGGCTGTAGCTAAGATTATATTTTTAAAACTGCTCCATATTTGTTCTAAATCCATTGTTTTCCATGTATTTATTATTTCTTCTATTCTTCTATCGGTTAATTCCCTATATGTCGTTGCTATTTCTTCTTCTGGTAAATAATATGTTTTAATTACCTCTTTACTCTTTGTTTGTACTTTCCGCGCTTTCAACGTTGTTCTTTCTGCATGTATTCTAATTTTTGCCTCTACCAGGTAATGGTCGCTGTAAATTTCTGGTCTTCTCTTAACTCTGACATCCAGTACTTCTGTTCTAAATGGTTTGTTTATAAGTACATAATCAATAATGGATTTTTCATTTCTTGTTTTGATTTCTCTTGCATGCTTGTGTCTATCTTTGTGTGTGAAGAATGTATTTGTTATAATTAAATTATTTTCCATACAGAAATATATCATTCTTCTTCCGTTATTATTCTTATTTTCCTCTCCTTGTAGGCCTATAACGTATTCTGTATCATGAGTTCTCTTTCCAACTCGACTAATGAAATCTCCCATTATTATTATGTTGACATTATCGTTTTCTATTATTTCTGTCAGTTCTTCCCAGAATTCATCCTTCCTTTCTCGTGTTTCAACTTCATAAACTATTACTATTGTTGTGATGGTCTGCTCTTCCAGTGGCATTTCGATTTTTAGGAATCTCTATGACACAAATATCCATCTCTTTATATTTCCTGTATGCTTTAGGTTTATTATACAGCCTACTCCTACTCCTGGTCTGGCTTATATGCCTACTCCGCTATACATCATCATGTGTTTATCCATTTGCAATACACATTGTCCTTTCTTTTTAGTTTCTGTGATAGCCAGTATGTCCAGTCCCGCATTTTCAAATTCTTTTATTAATTCTTGTACCTTTCCATTCAGACTTCTTATATTCCAAGTTCCGATCTTTATTATATCCTCTTTTTGCCGTTTATTTTCTTCTTTCCTAGATACCCATTTCTTACCTTTTTCTTTCTTCGTCGTTTTACCGTGTCATGTATTATTTATGCATACTGTCAGTGACTTTTCTTCTCTGCTATTGTTCATTTCATGCCTATTTACCATTTTGTTATCTTCCATTTCTCTAACTGTTCTCTTTACCATGTCCGTCGCCATGTCCGTTGTCTGCATTGCTCCATCGTCATTCATTGTTAGTTTTTTGGTGTCACTATTTCAAGCTTTTCTAAATTATTATTCCATCTCCATTCGTTTCCTTCTATGACCAATTTGTTGTATCCAATTTTAACTGTTCTGCCTTCATTTCTCTCCTTTTTCGCCATATTTCTTATTTGTTTTCCTTTTTCTCTTTCTCTTTTTGTTAAGTAATCGTTAATATAAATCGTATCTTTCTTGTTTTTTAATTTGTATTTATTTCTCATTATTTTTGCTTTATCCTCTTCTTTCTCCAGTTCTACTAAGCAAGTTATAATTGATATAAAAAATAAAAGGTTAGACAAATGTGAAAAATAAAATTAAAAACAAATTAGCACAATAATAGAACAAAAGAAAGAAAACATATACACATATGCATACACACATTTATACATATATATATATATATATATATATATATATATATATATATATATTGTGGTAGGTCAAGCCTACACATAAGAATACTATAGTTTTGTAAGATACAGATTAATTTAGTTAAAATGTAAATATTAGGAAATAAGAAGTTTTGGAACTGAATTCTTCATCTGTCATATCAATAAAGTGATTTCGCGTTCTAATTGTTATAAATTAATTTGTATTTTCATTTATGTTTATCTTTTCTTTTGCCTTAGTCATTTTATTTATATATCATGAATTACCGAAAACATTTCAACTTAATTGATCGATTATCAATGACATTTACTTTAGAGAAAGCTGTACATTTACAAATTAATAACCGCGGGAAATATCTAGACTATAAATCAGCATAGAAATAAGACTTGTATGTACAAATAACTATTATTTATTCACTAGAACAATGTATATAATTTTTGTAAAGTAGCCATTTGGTTAAAATAATTAAATTGTCATTTTCATTAAAAAAAGAAGCGAGATTACATTAATAAATACTACTTGAACGAATAAGAAACGAGGATTAAAAACAAAAGATAGTTGGCGTCATTAAGCTGAAATTCTCCGAAAACCACGCCGACGTATAATTAAGTGCTCCGTCTGAAAATAGAAAAAAAAAGTATTAAATTAAATAGAAAACTATACAACACACATATTAAAATATTACCTGAATATCCAGCAACATTTTAACGCTTTTTGTGAATCGATACTTCAACCAGTTCCTGACTAGATTTTTTTGAAGGATATAAAAAATATATATTTTTTATATCCTTGACAAAGGCATCATTGCCGAAACATGTAGGGTTGTTTTAAATATATATACTTTGAAGTAATAAACCAGACCTTTAATCGCCGACTTATTAAGTTTACCATGTATATATATATATATATATATATATATATATATATATATATATATATATACATAATATACACACTCACGCATTTACCAGCCTAATTAAAAGAGAAAAAATCTTCAAAATATTTATTGGTAGCAGTGCTCATTAAGTAGACTGGCGAACGCTGCAACACATTGGTCCTCGCCGCAGGCACATGAAAGACGGAGTTAAAAAGTGAGTGAAGCCTCGGCACGTGCAGAGAAATCCTGGACAGAAGGAACGGGCAATCAATCTTACTATTTAAAAGTTTCAGCAAGAAAGTAGGACACTGGCGATCCCTTCTGTCCGAGAGCGAAGGCATATTGTGTCGCTGCAGCAAATCCTCCTGACT
Organism: Melolontha melolontha; assembly: GCA_935421215.2. Taxonomy (NCBI): domain Eukaryota; kingdom Metazoa; phylum Arthropoda; class Insecta; order Coleoptera; family Scarabaeidae; genus Melolontha; species Melolontha melolontha. Next base: position 22,882,099 of record OW285240.1, on the reverse strand, counting down.
CCATCAATCCTAAAGGAGATGAATTTAAAAAATCGCCGGTGTATCCTATCCAAAATTAATCTATGGGAGGCATAGAAGTGATACCAAACAATAGCTGCATAATCCATTTTGTTGACAAAAAAAGCGAAATACAACACCTTAGGCAAGTCTATGTTACTAAAATTAGTAGAAACTCGCATAATTAAGCCCAGAGTTTTGCAGGAGGAAGAACACACAGCTTGCAATTGTTGCTTAAAAGACAATTCAGAATCAAATAGCACACCCAGGTCCTTAATGACAGTTTTCCTTCCAAGTAAGTATTATTAATTATATACTGCGACAATATAGGAAATTTGGAGCGGGTGTAACTCACAGAACAACACTTCTTAATATTTAGTTCCAATTTGAAGCTATTACACAAACTTGAGATTAGATCCAAATTGTCTTGCATAAGAGAATTATCGTTGACGTTAGTTATTTCCGAGTATATCTTTAAATCACCCGTATATGCTAAAACTAGACAGGTGATTGTAGCCAGCAGATCGTTAATAAACAACACCAATAGAAGTGGTCCCAAGTTGGAACCCTGAAGCACACCAGATTTTGCAATGTATTCAAATGAGCGAAAGCCGTTGTAAGATACATAACAATTTCGATTTTTTAAGTACGAATTCATAAAATTTAAAGAAGATGGCGCAAAGTCAAAGGAGCATTTAACCCAAAGAAGAATATTTTTTTTAGTATTGTTTAGTATGAGCAAATGAAGAATATGGGATTTGGAAGATAATTCTTAGCAATATTAACATTTGGTTTCAAATGTTTGTGCTCCAAGTATAACTAAATAAAATTGTTAACCACGTGTTTTATTTTTTTTTATTCTTCTTCTTTAAACATAGGACTTTGAAAATATGTTCGGTGCATTTGGGCTACTTTAGTTTAGGTAGGTTCTTTAATAGCTTCGTACGCTTGTGGTATTGAAAGAACGAATGAACGTAAACAATTTATCGTTAACAACGGATCGAAATGATTTCACCTATCCAAGTGTTGAAATGTACAAATCGATCCTGAAATTACTTTGATGTAATAATAAAAGTAATCTTAATCTAGTGACTTGCTTGGAAATTTTATATTGCAGTTTTAATTTTAATGTCACTACTGAAGTTGACAGCATAGTTGTAGAAATACGTGTACTGCTCAATTTCTTTGTGTGGTGTGGAATTTTTAAAGTGTTTAGTGGGAAGCCCCAGTTTCCATAATGAGTCTGCTAAATTTTGAAAATATTTAGATATGTAGAAATAATTCTCTGTATTTTAATATCTCATATAATATCGAAGATAAAGGTATTTACGTATATTTTGGTCGACATACAACTCTTCATGAAGAAAAGTTTTCTATGATATGATACAATACTTTTTACAGAATGAAGGTCAACACCGTCTTAAGAGGCAGTATTTTCTAACATAATTATAGTACCTCCTCATCAAAGAAATACTATTTCACCTATCCATGATAGGGAATGTAAAAGTTCTGGTGACATAACTAAATTAAACGTACTCATACAATTCAAAATTCATACCCGGCCAAGATCAAAGCACAGCCGGCATTTATTTACGAGACAGAAGACAGACGCAAGGAAGGGACGTATTGAACGATTCTCTTTTATCAACGGCAAAGTATTACGCCCGCTATGAACTAAATTATTCCGCACGCCATACGAACCCCAATTCTACAAGATACACCGTCCAAGTTATTCGTGTTACTAAAAAGGAAGAGTCGGTACTGAATTATTGAATTCGTTTTCCTGCAGTCTAGGTGGATAAAACTAAATCCTTTAGTGATTGATACTCTTATGATGTTTATTCAATACCTTCTATGTTCCAACTGGAGATATTCACTGACAGTGCAAAATAAAGACATCAATTCCACAGTAATAGAAAATATAGATCTTACTATTACTATAACATGGTACTCTACCATCTAGAACTTGTAACTGAAGTATTTTAAATTTATCGAGCGATAAACTGTCTTCTACAAACACGACTTAATGTAAAACCTCAGATTCTTTTTCGTGACTCATACACGTTACGCTCAATAACAATTTCCTATTATAATTAAAATTAGCGGGATTGATATATGAAAATATTGAGATTTTTTTTCACAAAAAAATTAAATATATTAATGTTAAAAATGCTGAAATTATTTCCAAAAAAATATATGCAATTTTGCAGCTTGAATCTTGTGTTATAAAAATATTAAAATAAACATTGGTTATGTAATTATGAATGTGAAAAATTAAGGTATATATTACGAGTATATATAAGACTATACATTCCAGTGGTCTATAGGTATGTTCTTGCCCTCTTCACAACTTTTCGCCATTCTTCCCTATTTAACATTAATGCTCTCGCTGCTACGGTCCCCAGGTCTTTGATATCATCCACTACTTGTTCCGCCCACCTAATTTTTGGTCTACCTCTTGTTTGTGCTCCAGATGGCTTCTATCTTGTAATTCGTCGTTACGTTGACCCTTCTTCTCTTCTGTTGACATGCCCATACCACCTTATTCTCATCGATTTAATAACTCTTACTATGTTTTCTCTCTCCAATAACTCCTCCATCTCATGATTCATAAGGATTCTATAACCACCATCTTCTTTTTTTAGTCCATAAATTCTTCTGATTATTTTTCTTTCAAATGTTCTTAGAGCTTTTTCATCTTTCTGTGTTAATCTCGCTGTTTCTCCAGCATATGTCACTACCGGTCTAATGGCAGTTTTATATATTATTATTTTTCTGTAAATGCTGATTTTCTTATTTTTAATATATTTCTTGTATCTATAGTATGCTCTGTTCCCTGCATGAATTCGATGTTTCACCTCGTCTGTTTTCTGATTCTTACTACTTATCATGGATCCTAGGTACTTAAATATATCCACTTTTTCAAAATTGTAATTTCCCATCTAAACTTCTTTCCTTTCCCCAATGTTTTCTTGTCATGCGATTCTCATTTATTTTGTTTTAACTTGATTTATCTCAAGTCCTCTCTTCTTTGCTTCCGAGTCGAGTCTCAGCAAGGTTTCTCTAAGACTATTTGGATCTCTTGCTATTAATGCTATATCATCTGCATACGCTATTATTTGCATTGATTTCTCAATAATCGTCCCTTTAAAACCACAATCTCCTATAATTCCTTCTACAGCTATATTGAATATTGACGCAGATAATCCATCTCCCTGCCGTACCCCAAAATTAAATTCAAATTCTTTTGATACATCATCCTGCAGCAAAACTGCTGCTCTAGATCGTTTCATCGTCATTTTCATTAGTCTTATCAACTTTCTAGGTATTCCTAAATTTTCGGCATCTTTGAAGATCGCATCACCTCTCAGGCTGTCAAATGCTTGCTTGAAATCAATGAATAATATTAGAACTTCGAAGTTTTGTTCATAACATTTCTCTATTATTTGGTTTAATATATATATATATATATATGGCATCGATAGTTGATCTTCTCGGTCTAAATCCCAGCTGATATTCTCCAATGATGTCCTCTGTCTGATTTTTCATATATTAAGGAAGTCACTAACTTGTAACATACACCCAAAAGTGATATTCCTCTATAGTTTTCACATGCCATTGGATTTCCTTTTTTGTACAGTGGAATTATTAATGCACAACTCCATTCATTAGGCATCGCTTCCTCTTTCCATATCTGTAGGATTAATTTATATATTTGTTGTTTAAGCTCATCTCCTCCGTGTTTTATCAACTCACTGCATATTTCGTCTAGGCCAGGGGATTTTCCTTCCTTCATTTTTCCAATCATCTCATAACATTCTTCCTCAGAGGGTATCATTTTTTCATTGCCAAGTTGCCAGCGTTTTCTCTAGTCTCATGCATTCCTTTTACCTTATCTTTCTCATGTTCCTTTAACCCTTGCAGTTTTGTATCGTCCTCGCCCTTCATGTCGTTACTATTTATATTTATGTTTTTTGGAATGGTCGTAATGTATCTTGGGACTTTGTGGGTTCTTTTTGTATTTTCTGTTTCCTCAGTTTCCCCTTCAGGAGACCTTTCGCTATACTTCCTCCCTCCTATTTTAATTATATACATATTAAAGTAAAACAGACCTTAAATCGCCCAATATCTAAAACAACTATATATATAATATATAATCGAACATCAATGTTTTTGTAATAGACTTTTGGTATAATAGCCTTTATGAATACGTCCCTGTGAACCACCTATGCTCGAAAGGGATTATAAGGATTGAGTAACATTTATTTTCTGACCATTGAGTGCTATTTAATAAGTCAAATTGTTATATCTATGAACAGACTATGTTACACCGAAGTTGCTAGAAGAAGAAGCAACATTAAATACGCTTCTAGATAGCCATAAAGGATTATAGGTGGCTAGGAGTAACATTTTTTTATGATATTTAGCGTCTAATTTTAACGTATTTGAATAGTGTAGGCTACGTTTCACTTGTTTAATCAAAACACATTTCATCTAAGAATGTTTCGTATCTTTAAAATGTAAGTATTTCAGTGAAAATTAATATATGATTCTTTTTAAATGTTACATTGAGAAAAGAGTAAATTAAACTTGGGAACGTCTTTATGTTATACTCAGTCTCTCTTTTATATTTACTATCACATCTTTTATTTTTTAAGAATATTAATACTTCCACACGCATTAATCTCATTATTGTATTATATTATCATTATTTATATTATTTATATTATATTCTGTGCTGATTCTCCAAAACGTATTTAATTCAAATACTGTATTTTAATTGCTTTTCGTATTTTCAAGTGTAACATAAGCTTATAAAAAATAATTTTTTTAATTAATTTATGTCATCATATCGGTTCTAATTTGGTTTATTAATAAATTAGAGGTGCCACAATTAAAGCTGTAGTAATTTAAAAAAGAATGCCTGCTGAATTTGCACGCAACACTCAACTTGTTTAATATAAAGGAGTATTAAATCAAATGACGTAATCGGTAAAGTAATCAACATGAAACTTGTTAGTAATTTATATTGGGGTATCCATTTAGAATTACGTTATGAGTGGAAACATATTTTTAAATTTCTTGATTCAATCTAAACCCGAAACGAATTTAGTACGTAAATTTAAGTTTTAATTTCTTCTAGTTAGTATTAAAAAAAGTTCCTCTGTTAGTTAGTACTTTTGAAGCTATTGAGCTTTAAAACCATGTGTATTATATAATATACAAAATGAAAAGTAGTTGAACTATCAAACAAATGAATAATAATTACAGAAAAGGGAATTAGGGTTTCGTATTATATATTTGTATGTAGTATATTGGTTCAATTTAAAATTAATTCAAATGAATGTTTGTTTGAACAAAACTACCTTATTTAAAATTAAATCAAATAGCCACACCAGCGTAATCAAAGGGTTTAGTTTTAATTAAAACTATGGACAAACTGAATAGTTTGCAAATATAATAATAATATTTAGGTATTTCACCCCACAGATCAATTCAATTACAGGGTAAAAAATTAAATAATAAATAAAACTAAAAATTAATGTTTAATGCAGTACAGTTTCAAATAAAGTATGCGAATAAAAAAAGAATAATAACTAAATTACGAAGATATAAAAACTAAGCCCGAAACACAAAGCCAAAAATAGAAATAAAAGTTAAAAAATAATTATTTCCTCCAGAATGGATCGTGATACAACCTATTGGCATTGTGTCATATATGCAACAGGAGTGCCTTGTAAAGGATATTCACAAAGACATTCGTACGCGCTGTAGACAAACGTATCTGATAACCTAATGTTATATTTCGGCATCAGAAATTTTATTTGTCCAAGCAGTGAGGAGAATCAACATGGCTTTTAACGAATTTAAGCAGGAACTTGCAGCTTGCTTCGTCTTCTCTTTGGTTTAGGGAAATGAAATCGTGCTTATTTAATAAGATAAGTGCCACAAGGCTAGCCAATTTATAAGACAAATAGTTCAAAAATCATTTTTGGACAAGTTCGAGTGACAGCTGGATATATATATATATATATATATATATATATATATATATAAGGTAAACTTAATAAGTCGGCGATTAAAGGTCTGGTTCATTACTTCAAAGTATATATATTTAAAACAACCCAACATGTTTCGGCAATGATGCCTTTGTCAAGGGAATACAAAATATAAAATTTTATATTTTGTATTCCCTTGACAAAGGCATCATTGCCGAAACATGTAGGGTTGTTTTAAATATATATACTTTGAAGTAATGAACCAGACCTTTAATCGCCGACTTATTAAATTTACCTTATCATACCAAGGTCTCGAAGATATTTTATATATATATATATATATATATATATTGATGTGGTTCATCTGATGCTCTCTTAATTTCTTTCATTTATATGTTTTCTTGTATAGAAATGTTATATCTGCTATTTAATGATTTTTAAATATATTATTTAATAGCCAAATTTTTGTATTATTGATGTAAAATTATAATTGGATTTAGAAATATTGATATCGATTAATATTGTAATTTGTATTCATTTTATTTTTGTTTCTTGCTCTTAAATTAAATTTTTAATTTAATTTTTCTTTTTCCTCGTGAGGATCTTGGTTTTCTAAATCTAATTCTGATTATTTTATATGTAATCATATTTCTATTAACGTTATTATTTATTATGTCTCTGATTAACTTCAATTTCAAAATCTGTAATTGCGATTACGTGAGTGATGTTAATGAATATTCTGATTAATCTGTCAGAGTTATTTTTATCTCTGGTTTATGAAAGATTTTCTTTGAAGTAACATTTAAAAATATTGCTTTTCAATTTGTCTAATTTGTCTTAATTTTACTTTTCAATGTCGCTGTATTAATTTCATAGAAAATCTGATTCCTGAATATAAAAATTTCTAATGGGAGTCATGACAATGAAAAACAGAATAATCAATAAGAAGTTTTTTTTTCCTTTTTGCACAAAGTTGGTGAATAAAGAGATATTTTAAAGATTTCTCTTCAAGTTTATATTAAAAAGTATTATCATAAACGAAATCTTCACAAGGAAGTGTATTATTTATAAATAATTGGTATAAATACCTAGCCGGAAGGATTTCTTCGAGAGGAAAATATCCAGGAATCCTTATATTCTATTTAACTGTAATATCTTCGTCACTAATACTAGTTAACGTTTATGCAGCGATTTTAAAGGAGTTACCAGTAACAACATTGGATACTTTGGGATAATTTACACCTTTTCCTGTTAATTTTAAATACACATAACCTTGCTGATTCCTACGTACATCAGGACCATAAGCCGATTTACATTTGGTATATTCTACTAGTCGTGTTGGACCAGATTATTTTGATCTTCCACATCTGTACCAGACGGATTGCCTCTTGGAATTCAAAATCCGGAAGATACTCGTACATCAGAATTATAGTTACTATTTATGCTTACTGAACAGGTATTTTACATAGTTTCTGTTACCTGAAATTATTCTCGAGATATATCATTTCTTACAAGTTTAAGACATTTTCAATATTACTCACGTAATTCCAAATAAATTACCACTTTACATTAATATTTATATTTGCAATAGATAAACCATTTATATGCTTTGTTTAGAACCTGCATTTATAATTTGGGTTAGGCAACCTATTACACATAATAATATAATAGGTAACATACTCAATTCTCTATCTCTTCCGAATTGTATCTTGTCTATATTTTCTTTAAAAAAAAATACCGTTTAATTCTCAAATATATTTATTATAAACATTGACATAATTGTTTTGTTTTATGTACTTAAATTTCTGATATCTATACGTCCGGAACTCGCCTTTGAGACCATAAGATTAAGCAGTCTTTGGCTTATTTTCATTAATTTTTCTATTTATTTTTGAGCTAGCAATACAGAGTATTTTTCTATAATTAATATTCTATATACTAATTTATTTTCTAATCTGTATTATTATTAATTGACACCGAACGTGAGGCTTTCCTTACAGCACCTTGCGTTATTACAATATATATATATATATATATATATATATATATATATATATATATAAGTGTTTTAGATAATTTCTTAGCCGTTTATTAAATATAACATTTGATAAATTATAATTTGATAATTTATCAAATGTTATATATATATATATATTATATAAGTAATATATATATAAGTAAAAATTAATTAACGGGGTCAAGTAAAAAAAAACTCCTTTATTTCATTCTATATTTCATAACGGATTTGTTACTTCATCAGGAGTGTAATTGAGAGTTAAAATTCAGCACACAACGACACTAAACATGTTAAAATTAATCAAATTTAGAACATTAAATTAAGATGATGTTTTAAATTTGATTAATTTTAACATGTTTAGTGTCGTTGTGTCCTGAATTTTAACTCTCAATTTCACTCCTGATGAAGTAACAAATCCGTTATGAAATATAGAGTGAAATAAAGGAGTTTTTTTTACTTGACAGACCGCTCACCCGTTAATTAATTTTTACTTATACAGTACGGTAGATAATACTTAATAGTATATATATATATATATATATATATATATATATATATATATTGTGGTGGTTCTCAAGGTCAGGAACTGGAAGAAATAAAAATAAATTACTTAATAATAACCTGTTTAAACAAGTAAAAGGAACCGGACCATGCACAGGCACTGCAAATTATTAGATAAATTAATACCGCGTTTTTAATTAGAAAATTTATTTGTAATAATTTTATTATTTTTATGTAAGTTCATTTAATTTTCAAAGTTCATTAATTTATTTGTAAAACCGAAGATAATTACCTTGTTTGATAAGAATTAATGACATATGGAAACCTATTTTACCGACACGAATTTAGTTGAATTTGAATTAGTTTTACCGCGAAAGTCATTCATTATGTACTACAACCATATGACATTAATAAACATATAAAGACATAACTTAGGATATGCATAATTAATAATGTATTTTTTTTATACTATATAACGTAATTTCGGATATAAAACAACCTATTTATATAAATAATTCGTACAAAAGACGAGGTTAATAGAAACATCCGAACAGAGAAAAGAGTATCCTTGGAAGAAATAAATCAACGACGATATAAAAAGCACGCTTAAAGATTCTTCAAAAAATAATATTTAAATTTAAATGGTATATTCGATACTGAAAATACGATAGTTATTTGCAGAAAATGTTTATTTCAGCGAACAACATTTAAAAGTCCGCAATCTAGAAGATTTATTAGAAGAAAAACCGAGAGATTCCTGATCTATTCCTATCCTATACGAATCCCAGAGCACCGTTGAACATCTCGTACCATACCACAGGAAGACAAGTAAATACCTAATGAAAAAATTTATATTTTATATCCAAAAATACGAACATAACCCAACTTTACCTTTTATACAATTTAATTTATATTTAACTTAGAAAGACCAATTTTATAACTTTACCTTGTTATTGAATGGTCGTTCCTATAATTTAACATCAAAACCAAGCGCAAAATTATCACAATTTACTCGATTTATTTTAAAACTCATTTACATGTAGATTGTACGTATGTTTAATATAACATAACGTTTATGTATGTGTTCTGCGAATAGTAAGAACAGCTGTTTTAGTTTGCTGCAAGATAATAATAATACTGTTTATGTTTAATTTTAAGCCTATTAGACACTCATTTTTAATCCAAACTTTTATTTATGCTTTACTTCAGATAAATATCTTGTTTGTTATTGTTACTTTTGAATATTTTAATTAAACAGTCATACTTTTGAACTAACATCGTTTTTGCTATAAAATAAGCATACACATTTAAAACACAAATTATTATACAGAAGAACCGACTCTCTGAAATAAGATCTCTAGCTCGCACATAACCGCAGGTAACTAACTAAATTTATTATAGCACCTTTGGTCTATAATCTGGCGCCAAATTAACTACGATTAAGTAAAATCAATTTATTGTAAATCGATTAGCTCGAGCACTATTTCGAGTGACATCTAACTTTTATGGAAATAAATAAGCATAACCGAAGGTAGGTAGAATTCTATCTTATATCGATTATCATCATATCGTATATTTTATTACAATATTATTTTTAACATCGTTACGTGAGGCTAATTCATCATATCATTTGTCAAACGCTTCGTGAGGCTAATTCAGCATAACATTTTGTCGTACCAACGTGAGGCTATAAAACCCCGCATATGTATCATATCAATATATATATATATATATATATATATATATATATATATATATATATATATCGAGGGCACCAAATTACAGACGTATACTCTAGCTTAGTTCTAAGAAAGGAGGAAAACAAAATGATAAGTGTGTAGTTGCCAAATATACGACAAGATCGAATAAGAAAACTTAGAGCTTAGAATGCTGATGAACAAGCGCTAGGCAGTCAGTAGGCAGTCTAGTGGAGATGTGATGTTATTAAAGATTTTTAAGGTATCTGCATACGCGGGAACTTTACAATCTAGAAGCATCAAGAGATCGTTAATATATACATTGAGGACTAGCGGGAGCGCGACCAAATTGGAGCCTTACGGAACGCCACTGATAGCGGTAAAAAAATTGAAACTATATCCGTGATAAAGTTGACCGATTTATTAAATAGGTTGAAAAATTATACAGTTTTCGGTGAAGCGACTATAGGTTATAATCTCGACAGCAAAAGTCGAAAATACGATTGTAGTGGTCAATTGTATCGAATGATTTACTAAAATCGGTATAAATAACATCTACTTCGTCGAGTATCCAAAGCTTCACCTATATACGATACTATATATGTTTCATCAAGTTAGTGACATTAATAGGTCTGTGGTTACAGATACTATGACAGTTACCTTTCTTAAACACAGAAGTAATTCTACTGATGCTCCAGGAGTCCGGGAAAGTAAATATTGCGATAAGAGCGTCAAAAGCACAATCCCGTAAAATCACCGAAAATCATATTAGATGTAAGCTTCTTGATTCCACACAGTACTTCCATCACTGTAAAATTTCCAATATAAAAAAAAACGAGATTCAGATCCACATGAAGCTGATCAGGTTGTGGAGGGATAGAAAAGTTATAGATATTAGCAAAACTATCAGCAAAAGCCCGAACGATATCCATTGATTGTTCATGAGTGACAATGTTAGAGATCCTGGAAATTTAGAGGAGTGGGGTCTATTTATAAGTCTAAATAAATATGTATATTTATTATATATTAATTTAAATATATAATATTAACAATATTATGTTATAATAATTTATATTTAAATTATTTTTCGTTAAATATTCCTAAAATTGAAAATTATGGTTTTACTAATGCTACTATCATTCAGTTTCTCTAAGGTTATACTGAATTATTTACAGCTGCCATTTTTCCAGAGACAAGAAAAATTCTTCAACAGAGTTGCTGCTTTGCCTTCTGTGAGTCAAAAGTTCTTCTCAAATAGTGGAAAGTTGCCAGATCTAGCCAAAATAATACATACTTGTTTTTGGTGATTTCTTATGAAAGGCAAAAGCCTTCTTTGTGATGTAAATTTCAGTGTTAATGTTGTTTTCACAGAAAAATGGCTAACTTTAAAATTCACGATAGCAAATTGCTTGCCAAACCAAAACTGTTCCATAGATATTTGTTTTCGTAAATGAGAAATATGACTAGCACAACCCGTTATTAAGTATAAGGCAGCCATTGCTTTTTTCTTTTTTTTTAACCAATACCTTATACAGAAATTTCGACTTTGTTATTCCTGTATTTGTTCATTTTAATGTAATTCACTGAATGAACTTATTCCAACTTTTCTGGCAATATCACATCCTAAGAGATAGGAATTTTTTTTAATTGTATTCAAAGTCTTGTTTATTATTTGATTACATGTAGCTTCAGATATTCAGCTTGTCTTTTATTCGTTGTTTCTCAAGGAAATTATTTGTAGTTTCTTTCACCATCCATCTTCTTGTTTCACACTCGATCAAAGACTAAGTTCTACTACTACTTTCGTTAAAAATTGATGAGTCAAGGGTTTTATATTATATATTATATTTTGAAGAGCAAACAAATTTCCTACCTGCTGTCTGGCACAATCATTAATTTCTCTTCATTAAGTGACCATTGGTTTATATGCAAGTTCTTATTATAGCTTCGCTGTTAGATGGTTAAGCTTTTTTATTTGAATAACACCATATATTCTTTGATTTATGTTTGACTTATTACTTAAGCTTTCCATTTTATATTTAAGATAAGTTAACAAAACACTTCTTTTCAAAACTGCTAAAGTGTCCATTATAAATTTATTCATATTCCTAAAGTCATCTTTATACTAGTTCTAAATTTGGGCAAATCAAAAGCAAATAAAGTTGAGCCAGGAAAAGGGCTACTCCTACGCAACATGTGCAACGGCCCCGTTTCTGTAAAATTACAGAACTAAAGGCGTAATCGATAGCGGAATAATTCGAGCGTCTCTAATACAGTTTGAGAATAATTCATGCATAAATTTGTTGATATGGCCGGTCCTCAAAACTGTATAAATATCTCTCTCACTACGGGTTTTCCGTTTCCTATGGGCATTTAAATATCGGTTGGCCTACGTTTTCAAAGTTTATGTATTCAAACAAGCGTTCCGTGTTTAAAGAGAAATATCAAGAGTGTTTTTTCCATATTGGTAAGCACTCACTGCAGTTAGTGCTGCGTATTTTTAGAACAGAGCTTCTGGTAATAAGAAAATAATATAGCGAATAAAATCAACAAGTTTAAACAAAGCGAAAACTTAAAGCAACGAAAATGCGCATATATTTAAAATATATTAATTTTAAATTGCCTTGGTTATAGTAAAATAAGTTTAAATAATTTCAATTGTAAAATTATTTAAAGTTGGCTATTTGTTTTCTAACACATTAATAGAATCCAATTACAGGCTAAAAGAGGAATAGAAAAAACTAAAATTTAATAATTCATACAACTGTGTTTCAAAATAGTATTTAAAAAAAACCTTAATTGTTTATACAAAATTGTAGGAAATAATTGAATGTATACGTCAATGTAAGCAATTAGAAAAAGCACAAATTGACAGAGATAATAATCAACACAAAAACATAAAAAAATTAAATTAAAAGAAAAATGGACGTAAATAAAAAGGGAAAGAAAAACGATCTTCTTCGGAGGCTAACAGCATATTAAATAATTGGCATTATGTAGATACACAATAATGGAACCTTAACCCAGACATTCCCAATTTGCAAATATGCTCAAAGTTTTTCTATGGGGTGTTCTTTCATGACGACGATGGGCAGATGAGTAATATTATTAGGTATAGTGAAAACAATATTTTATTCAAAACACAAATAAAAAGTAAACATATCAAAATATTACATTATATGTTACGAAATTAAACGAGAGCAACGCCTTTAGAGCACTTTGTAGAAAATTTCTTGTGACAATGCCAACATCTGGTGTGATTCCCTTGAGAGGTCACATAATGGTCGATACGATCACAGCGACATCTGAGGTTCTCTAATTGCGATGGACGTGTTCTTTGCTTAGGTGTCCATTTGGCATCTTTTTGTAAGCTAGTAATAGCAATATTTCACCTGAATGTGAGTTGATCTAGTTTTCCTCCTTCTTCGCGGTGCAGTTACCAGCTGTTCTGAATACACATATCAATAATTTGACATACAAGACAACAATACCACTTCTTTCCTCATATTCTTATACGATAGAGGCTAATATTTTGATAACCTCTATAATTTGAAGCAATGCTGACGATGTTATTGTCGTTTCAGTTTGAAACAACAATTTGGTTGTCAGGTGTACATCGGTATTCATTCATAATAGCCCCGGTCCTTCTTTTTATTAATAATTATTAATAATTTCAGAAGCTCCAACTCTATTTTCAGGAATTGTCCCTGTACCTCTAACATCAACTATAACCAGTTCATCCAACAATGATACAGTGGTGAAAAAATTGTCGAAAACCAAGCGGTAGCAAAATTTTCCACGCGGTAGAAGAACGTTCGTATATTCTGGAACTACCGACGGACCTAATCCAAATTCCTTATCTTCGTCTCTTATTTTATTTTACTACTATATCCCTGATAGGGTTCAAAGCACACTGAGTATCCTTTGTCAGTAGCATTAACCTAAATTTGAAACCGTACCTAATCGGTTTGCCCCTTATAAAATTGTTTAGAAGGGTGCCTACCGAAATAGGGCACCATAGCTTCATCGATGCTGTGATATTATGAATGATGTTCATTTTCTAAAAACTTTTCATTTATCATAGTGAACAGCAGCATCATTTTACCAAATTTGTCTGACTGCGAGTACTTCATTAGTACAACAATAAAAGTGTGCCATTATGTACTCGAAACCGTTTCGAGAAACAGAATTATATACTATTGCGTTGTAGGTATCCGGATTGTTTTTCCAGTACATGCGAGGTAGATCATGCAACAAGATACCAAGGAAAATCTCAATTTCCTCAAAAGCGATGTCACCCTGTTTGTTATGCTGTGTTGCATACAAGTTATACAATGTAAGCATTTTTATTATATCTTCATTCACGAACAAAATAATCGAAAGGTGAATGCTGCTGCAAAACACCTTGCATACTAGGCCATTCGGTTTTATCCATCTTCTTATCTCCTTTCTTCCAATTATATTTCTTTTTATAAAGTTTCATAATATGTGTCATACTTGTCTAATTGTTTCACTTTAAAATTGGATACTACTATTTTCTTACAACGTGTGCGACCCTAACGAAATCAGCTGTTCAAATAACACCATTAGCACAATAACTTACTCAAGTGACATCTTTTGCACGGTTGTGTAACTAACGAGCAATCGAAAAAAATCATAATTGGAGTAGACTGTGAAATTGGGTTGGTACTTTAGCCACTTCCACATAATGATACATTACTTGATGCTTGACAGTTTCATTTGGTTTCATTGTAAAAAAAAAGGTTATGGCATTGAAATGATACTACAACAAAAGAGAAAAGAAATAATCTATTTAATATCGAAATCATAATCAAAATTTACATATAGCTACAGAAGTTGTTGAAAATGTTGTCCATTTACATCTAAACACAAACCAACTCTTCTCCGCAATCCAGCAAAAACTTTATGCAGCATTTGCGGTGAGTTGTTGATCTCTTCACACTTTTCTGTTATTCGAATTCTCAGTTTTTCCATATTATGAATTGGCGTCGAATAAATCGAGTTTTTGATGTATGACCATACGAAAAAATCACATATGTTTAAATCGCAAGACCTAGTTGGATATGGGATTTCAGTGTTCCTGCTTATTATTCTGTTATCAAAAAATTCTCTGAGATATTGAAGTGTTTCTCTAGTCGTATGTGCTGTTGCACCATCTTGTTGGAAATACCCATTTTGTAATTCCTCATCATCCAGTTGATTTATGAATGAGTCGACTATCTCATTGCGATATCGTGCAGCAGTAAGTGTACCTTAAAAAAAAAATGGGACCCACCAATTTTCTTCGACATATTCCAACGCAAACACCAACTTTTTGGGGATGCAATGTTTTTAAAAAAAAAAAATGAGGATTTTCGGAGGACCATATTCTGTGAATTAACATATCCAGAAAGATAGAACCAGGCCTCATCCCTGAAAAAAAAACTGTTTTAAGGATATCCTGATTGTGTAGATTATTTTGAAACCATTGAAAAAATTCCACTCGTCTTAAATAATCCACTGGATAAAGTTCATGAAAACATTGCAGCTTGTATGGATGATAATGTAAGACTTTTTTAAGAATGAATTGGCACGTACCATAAGATAAATTTGTTTGTTGGGTCACTACTGAAATGGATGTTTTTGAAGTTTCATCAATAATATGCTGAAGGGCTTCAATATTATCAGCTGCATGTTTAGACGGCCGTCCACTTCCAGTTTTTCAACCGACGCTACCAGTCTCTGAATAATTTTACACAATTTGTCAAAACATTGTAGAAATCATTGTAGTCAAACACTAATTCAGGATGTTCTTCACTAAAATCAGCCATGCATTCCGTAATTGAATACTGCCACTCGCCATTTACTTTCACACCTGTACGGAAGTAACATTCGATAATTTTTGCTTTTTGTTCTATGTTGAATACCATTTTTTAAATAAATTAAATTTTCTTAATAAGAGTTTTGAAAAATTTGACAAACTTATAGTTTCAATGTCAAATAATAAATGTCATTATTTGGAAGTGGCTAAAGTACCAACCCAATTTCACAGTCTACTCCAATTATGAATTTCTTCGATGGCTCGTTAGTAGTACAGCTCCAAAAAAATAAATTGAAAACGTCTTTTAAAAGGACGATGGGCAAATCTGGGTTAAACTGGACACCTGTATGCGCTCTAGGTATGCATAATATATCGAATGGCTGCAAACTAATTTACTGAAGCAAAATAGATCATTATTCTTAAAAAGTTTTGTTAGTAATTTGCCACTCGCTTCATGTCTCCTTTAGTTTAGGAAAGGAAGTAGTGCTGATTGGCATTATCTACTAAAGTTTACTGTTTCGTAGACAATCCCACGATGTGGGTATATATCACCGAATATATAAGACAGAAACCCAAAGAATCGTTTCTGTATAAGTTCTAGTACTAGTAATTGATAAATATATCTAAAATACCAAAATAGCAGACGCATTCACTACTAATGAATAATTTTTGCGCAATGTGAAATTTCTTTACTTGTGAAATTAATCATATGAAACTAAAATCACGTAAAACGATAAATAACTTCATATTTGCAAAAGATGCAAATCTAAAAACTAAATGCAAATTACTCACGCAAATGTATTAAAAAGTAATTGTGGAGATTTTTCTTGACAATTCTCTTTGGCAATGGTATTTTGTCAACGCATAAAGGAAATCAGTAACCATGATCCGTATTTTATAGCAAATATATTATTTACTGATTGGTCAAAGAATGTCTTGGTATCTAATTTATTTTTTTTACAGTACTTACATTCCTCGGTGAATTCAGTAGCTTATTATTCAGTAGCTTACCCTAATGCGTATACGAGGAAATATCAGAAAATAACGAGACTGGCGCTGTAGTAAAAAACGAAATATTTATTTAGAAAACTTCAAGAACTATCTTTCAAGGTACTCTCCATTCTGTACAATACACTTCTCCCATTGTTTCGTTCACTTGTCATAAACATCTGAGAAACCATTTTTTGAGAGTCTATTTAGTGTATCTTTGAGCTCTAAATTCGACTCAAATTTTCGAACTCTAAGGAAACAAATGGAAATCATATGGAACAATGTCAGGCGACTAGAGAACCATAATTCCCACCCCCAATTCTTCAATCGTTCGTAGACAATTCACTGATTTGTGGGCCGGAGCATTGTCGTGATGCAGGATCCAACTGATGTCTTGATAATTTTGAATTTAAAATTTCAAAATGTACATTAAAATAGTACTCTCCAGTAACTGTATGTTCTTTAGGTGCAATATGATCATAAATAACACCTCATTTATCAAAAAATTAAGTGCATCACTTTACCGGCGCTTTTCACAGTCCTCGCCTTCTGCGGTCTTGGACTGCCTTCCTGCTTCCATTGCATACTTCGAGACTTTAATTTAGGGTCGAAATGATAAAACCAACTTTCTTCACATGTAACCACATTGTTTAATAACTGTGGATTATGTTGCAGTTGCCTTTTCCACTACCAACAAATTGTCACTCAATTGACTTTTTGTTCATCGGTCATCACTTTTTGAATACATTTTGCTGCGACCTTTCGGTATTCTAAACCTTCTTGAATAATTTTTTGAGTGGAACCATAAGACAAATTAGCAATGTCAGAAATTCGATATATGCCAATCTGACGATCATGTTGAATCAAGTCGTAAATTTCTGCAATTTTTGAATCAATCCATGTGGTTGCTGATCGCCCGCATCGAAGTTCATTTTCCATTGATTCACAACTGTCTTTGAATTTCTTATGGCATTCAAATTCTCTACATCGTAATAAACTATCATTTGGGTATGCAGTTTTAATGATTTCAAAAGTTTCAGTTGTAGTTTTACCCAACCGAACACAAAATTTTATCGGCTATCTTTGCTCCACTCTCATTTTTTCGATGGGTACATCAAACACTGACAGTTCAGTAATTAATTCGTAAATCGAAGCCTACTTGAGGATAAATATATTAAAGATGGAGGTTTCATATTTTTTGTGTTATGAAATTTTAGTTGTTAAAGAAGTTAGTCTCGTTATAATTTGATATACCCTCGTATATGACGAAGATCTCTCGTATAAGGCAGTCATATGCAATGGTACTAACAAACAATCCCTATACCTAATGATATACAAACAATTGATATTAGAATTTCTAACGAACTTAGAATGATAAATTTTAGCATCCAACACATATTGGTATAGAAATAAAGAGGGCACAGACACAACACCATTGTCAATAAAGTATGATTTAAGAAGAACATGTTGCGGATTATACGTTTTTGCAATATAAAAACGCGATTAACACTAATCGATAAACTGTAAAACCCCATATCTTAATCTTGAAGCAATATACTCGTGAACGTCATAATAAATAAAAGTGCTTTTTACAGCATATGCCAAATAGTTAAGTTTAGCTGATTCACTGTTTGAGAGGTTCGTTGATCAAAAATAATCATTTTTGTATCCTTACAATTCAACAGCAACCCATCCCTATATACCAGTTAAATGCATTTTTACTACCAAAAACGGACCGAGCCTTAAAACTACGAGTTTACTCGATCAGTGATGTGTAGAGTGGACCAATCCGGAGCGATATTGGTAAATATTTCATATAAAATCCGAAAAACTCCAATAATTTATCAATTAATATATATATATATATATATATATATATTGTAAACGCTCGTTGATTGTAGTATCAAAAGGGCCCCACGTTCGAGTGCCAAATGTAAACGTTCAGTGAAGCTGGTAATATAAAATAGGCCTCACGTTGGTTCGTCAAATATAAACGCTCATTGATGGTGTATATAAAATATAAGCCTCACGTTGATGCGTCAAATGTTACGCTTCGGTGGATAACGTTGTATTTTAAAATTATAAACGTAATGCAAATAGTAATGGTAATATGAATGATAGGATTAAGTTTGAATCTATTAATTGGGCGCCATAAGTATGAAATAAATATACTTAGAACAGCGCTATCTTCACCGTATCGAGCCACCTAGTCATCGGTTGCATGAAATCTATAAAAAATTCAATTGTATCCCAGGATCTTCGCCAGTAAAGCTGTTTAAATCTTTATGTGGTGCTTGATTAAATAATATTAATAGAAATTACTCTCACAACTTAACTCTAACAAATAAAATATTGAATAAAATTAAATATAATATGTTTATTGGAAAAATTAAAAAGGAAACTGTAATGTAAACAACAAAAATGGATTTAACGTTAAAAGAAATAAGTTTTATAACACTAGCACGTGTGTGAGTAAAGTTCTCTAGGTTATGTGTATCTATAAATATAAACATGTACAATTTACTATGCTTAACAATAAGAAAACGAGTAAGTACTTCTTAAATTATTATTACAAGGATGGTTTAATGTTGTAAGGAATAATATGATCTGTCTGAAGGGTAAATCAATATAAATAGATTTCGAGTTATTTTATTTAAAATATCCAATTTTAATATTAATTAAAATGTTAAAACTGACGACTTTGTGATAATATTGTTATAGTGAACCTGTATTATTGTTCCGTAAATGTGAAATTCCAATTTTGAAGCAATCTCGTTGATGGATGTAAGTTCGGACGCTTGATAAATCCTTGACGGTGTTCGCGGCTTGCTGGAAAGGACGCGTTCGCCAATCTCTTCGGACTTGAAATGCTTATGATGTTCGAATTTTCGTATGGTCTCGGACAAGTGTTGGATTCGAGGTTTGTTCTTTATACTCGTTGAATGTAGCCAATTTACGGTTACTATACTTCTTTTATGGTTTTCACTGGTATTTAATATTTTATCGATGATAATATTTTGTTGATACTTTGAAATACGACTATGCGTAGAAATACGACGATGCGTTGAAATACGACTATGCGTTTATGTAATTTTTTAAAAGAAACGTTTTGAATTTAGGATTGTACTGAATAAATTGTATTAATTACGTTTATATAAAATTTCTAAAATGCGGATCGAAAAATACGTCTGTATGCTAATTAGATTTTAAGATAAAGACGCCGATATCACTTGTTTATCCTCAAAGCCTAGTATAATTATTACAAATAGCCTCGAAGTTTCAATATTATTGACTGCTCTTACAGGCATTATGTACATATTTTAATTATTTTCTAAGATTGATAATATTTATTTATGAATTCTAAAGTTAGGTTATCAAATATTCTAACGCTAAATTAGTTGTTATGCGCATGCTAAATACAAGCTTGGCGGGTTAGTTTACTTTTAAATAAGTGGGCGTGTTTAACTAATATCGATACAATATATTTTTATGTAGATAAATTAGATATAGGTGATTTCGCGCTAATATTTGAATTATGAAATTGAAGTTATGAATATAAAAATAATTAAAGAAATTGAAATTAGTTAATTTAAAGAACACAATATTATCGTCATATTAATTTATATACATTTCGATATTAATTTAACATATTAACTTCGCCTGTTTAAACCTTTTTTATGCTGAATTTAGTAATTGAATATTTTGTATTCCCCATCATAGGTGCTGGAATATGGGTATGCTTGTCCCACAACAATATATATATATATATATATATATATATATATATATATATATATGTATGAAAAAAACCACATCCGCCAGAAACGTGCAGATATCGATATTTCACTGTCGTTACAGATCATCAGTACACGATATTCGAACATAGAGATGATTTTATTTGTATACTTTCGTGTATATATACGAATTATATTGAATTTAATTAGTGTGAGAAATAGCAATTATTCAAAAGAATACAAATAAAATCATGTCTATGTCCGAATATGATGATCTGTATATGATGATCTGTAACGACAGTGAAATATCGATATCTGCGCGTTTCTGGACGGATGTGGTTTTTTTCATACAAATGTTAATTATCCGCACAGCTGGATGGCTGACGTCGCGACGTGTTTGCGTCTACGTTCTTCGCCAGGAGTAATCTTGTCAGATTGTAGAATCAACGCAACAAATTTAGCGACAATTGCATGTGAGAGGAGATTTGAATAATTGCTATTTCTCACTCCAATTAAATTCAATATATTTATATATATATATATATATATATATATATATATATATATATATAGGTATATATATTTATATATATATATATATATATATATATATATATATATAAATTGATAAATTATTGGAGTTTTTCGGCTTTTATATATATTTACCAATATCGTTCTGGATTGGTTCACTCTAGTGATGTGTTATCAGCGTACTGACAAATATCATTTCTAACTTAATATTTTATAAACATCAAAATCAACAAGGGTTCAACTACAGACCACCTGTAGTATTCCTTTCATAAATGTAGCAGGATTACCCTTTTTGTTGTTTTGCTCTTATATTGTTATGCACTTCAATTAATGTTACAATTTATAGTCTACTTCGTATGCTGTATATATTATCCAATCATACGCTAAACCAATAGGAACACTCTTTTTCACCAGGAATCGATGGTCCACATGATCCGAGACGTTAGACATATTAAATAATAAATAACCTACCTTCCCTTTGCCTTCCAATTCACCAGGTATACTGAAAAAAACAAAAAAAGATGCATTATTTGTCTACTGAGAGCTCAAGTGACCATACTGGCAACTATGTAGGAGATTATTGTCGATGATAAAACTATGAAATCTATTAAACATAATAACGTGTGTTCATTTGAAAAGTCAATCTAGGTTACTTTGAAATTTTGATAGAATAAGATGCAAATATATTAGTATGTGATTGTTGTTCCGTAAACGTAAATTCAAATGACATTTGATAATGTCAATCACAAATATCAGTTAGTGCATAAAATAATCGTGCATCGATTCTGGTTTAAATAAATTGCTTCTCAGTTTTAAAATGGCTTTCACTTTAGAACATAAAATTTTTTTAGTCCAGGCTTATTTTCGAAGTGGTAATAAAATTGATGGTTTATGGGTTTTTTCAGTTCAAGATTGCATAGTAGAATTTCAAGTTGAGTTTCCACATTTTGTAATAGATTATATACAATTTAAGAATACTTTGGATAGAACTTTAAAACTTTTTTCTGAAACTGGTAGTCTCTTAAGAAAATCAGGCAGCGGAGCAGTTCAGAAACGTACACCTCCAGTTGTCAAACATGTTGAAGAAATAATGGAAAATGAACCACAAACATCTGTTCGACATTTGAGTCAACAAATTAACCTTTCTGTTGGTACAAAAAAAAAGACATGCAACTTTATCCATACCGTGTGATAGCAGTACAAGAATTGTTAGAAATTGATTACCCACGTAGACTATAGTTTTGTAATTGGTTTGTAAATATGAACAATAATGGAGAACTTTCGCAAAGAGTCATCTTTACTGATGAAGCATGGTTTTAAGAATTGCTGTAAAAACAAGTCAATCAACGGGAAACGTACAGACGCGCGTTTCGTTCTGGTTGGAACTTTTAAATGCACGGCATTCCTCGAAGACGGACATTGCTTTTCATTTCTATACTTTCTGTATATATAGTTAACATTTGGAACTTACTGCAAGTGAGAATTAATGAATATTAAATCTCATTCTTACATGTAAATGTCGACTTATGTGACGCGTTCATGGTTTTTTTCAGCAATTCTTAATTAACCTAATTACCAGGAAGTTCGTTGTCGCGAAAGGGTGTGTTCTGCATACTGGTACAAACTTAGTTTGTCGGATTGTAGTTATGAACGCATCACATAAGTCGACATTTACATGTAAGAATGAGATTTAGTATTCATTAATTCTCACTTGCAGTAAGTTCCAAATGTTAACTATATATACAGAAAGTATAGAAATGAAAAGCAATGTCCGTCTTCGAGGAATGCCGTGCATTGAAAAGTTCCAACCAGAACGAAACGCGCGTCTGTACGTTTCCCGTTGATTGACTTGTTTTTTTCAGCAATTCTTAATTAACCTAATTACCAGGAAGTTCGTTGTCGCGAAAGGGTGTATTCTGCATACTGGTACAAACTTAGTTTGTCGGATTGTAGTTTTGAACGCATCACATAAGTCGACATTTACATGTAAGAATGAGATTTAATATTCATTAATTCTCACTTGCAGTAAGTTCCAAATGTTAACTATATATACAGAATGTATAGAAATGAAAAGCAATGTCCGTCTTCGAGGAATGCCGTGCATTGAAAAGTTCCAACCTGAACGAAACGCGCGTCTGTACGTTTCCCGTTGATTGACTTGTTTTTTTCAGCAATTCTTAATTAACCTAATTACCAGGAAGTTCGTTGTCGCGAAAGGGTGTGTTCTGCATACTGGTACAAACTTAGTTTGTCGGATTGTAGTTATGAACGCATCACATAAGTCGACATTTACATGTAAGAATGAGATTTAATATTCATTAATTCTCACTTGCAGTAAGTTCCAAATGTTAAGCATGGTTTTATAAAACGGGATACCTAAATTCACAAAATACTAGAATTTGGAGTAGTGAAAATCCACATGTAATTACATCCAGAGAAAATTGGTGTTTGGGCAGCGATAAGCCAAAGGCGAATCATTGGACCAATATTTTTTCAGGGAACGTTAACTGCTCAAAGGTACCGTACGGAAATTTTGCAACCATTTGTCAATCAGTTGCATGATGATGAACTTCAAAATGCATATTTCCAATAAGACGGAGCACTTTGTCACTGTACTGCAGAATCTTTGGATTACTTAAGAGAATTTTTTGATGAGCGTATAATTAGTCGAAATACTGAAAATGCCTGGCCTGCATATTCATGCGATTTAACACCTTGCGACTTCTTTTTGTGGCCTTATCTAAAAAATAACATATTTCGAACACCTATAAAACTTTAAAACTTTTTTCTGAAACTGGTGGTCTCTTAAGAAAATCAGGCAGCGGAGCAGTTAAGAAACGTACACCTCAAGTTGTCAATCGTGTTGAAGAAATAATGGCTACTAGATTGACTTTTCAACTGAACACTTGTTATGTTTAAACATATTTGATAAATTTGACAAGGCTGATATAGGTTCATTAGCAAGCCTTGAATTTGAATGATATGCTACAGAGAATCGAACAGAAATGCATGGAAATTAATAACAATCCAGTAATGTTGCAGCATATCATCAGAAATTTTGAACGGAGGATTTTAAAGTGCATTGATCTTGAAGGACAACATTTGTTATAGTTTTCAATAAATACCTATTATTTGTTATTTATTTGTATGTGTGAAACTGTCAAAATATACGACTTCGTAGGTTCAGTAGTAAATAGTTAATTGACGAAGGAGATACTTGTTGAAACTTCGTTATAACGCTAAGAAATAAGTAATTAAACTTCTAGTTTCAAAAATTCTTTTATTGTAAATACCACTACAATATTGTTTCGCCATACAATGGCTTCATCAGGTGGATGAAATACTGAATGATACAATATTGTAGTGGTATTTACAATAAAAGAATTTTTGAAACTAGAAGTTTAATTACTTATTTCTTAGCGTTAAGTAGTAAATTTTAATTTACGACATATGTCAAAATGTTCTCAGTAAATCACACGCTACTATATTGACTTTTCAAATGAACACTTGTTATGTTCAAACATATTTGATAAATTTGACAAGGCTGATATAGGTTCATTAGCAAGCCTTGTAGAATTGGTAATGCAAATCAATAACCGCGATACATATTTTATAGCAAATATACTGTTTACTGATAAGTCAACATTTTCAACAAATCCAGCACAAAAACTATTCAAAATCGTTTAAGTGTCTCAGGACGTCAGTATAGGAAGAAAATTAACGTATGTGTTGGTTTAATAGGGAATAATATCATTGGAGCGTCTATTATCTGCATCTTTTGCAGAATGACATTCAGCTTCAAATATAAGTGCCTTTTATTTAACTTGAATAACTTTATTATAACTCTGTGAACTTTCGCTATCAATGATGGATTAGGATTTTTCGAAAACATAAATATGTATTTGTAACACATTCCCTTCATGAGGTGTTCTCTTTAGTGTTGCATATAGCCTCATAGAGTGCCTCAGTAATAAAACGACAGGTGTCAAAATTAATCTCAATCTTTCGTTAACCTAAATCTAAAATTTCATCCTGATACGGCAAGTGATTTAGGCATAGTGAATTTTTAAAGTTTGTAAGTTGGCCGGAAAATGGAATTGAGTCCAGAAAATTTTTACTCAATCATTTCCAATAACTTTCGAAGAGGATTGACTCAAAAACAATGTCTCGTGAGTTGGTTTCTGTTTTTGAAGATGAAGTACTACATAAATCGATAATTTCACGTTGGTTCTCTGAATTCCAACGCGAACGCATCAGTATCAGCGACGGTTCCAATACAGATCCGCCAAGAACAGCAGTCATCCAGAAAGACATCGATACTGTGCGTCGCCTAATTAAGGAAAATAGTCATATAATATATCGTGAAATTGAGACATCCACGGGTATTTCAAAGACATCAATCCAAGCGATCCGACGTGATGAACTGGGTGTGAGAAAATTAGCTTCCCATTGGATTCCGCATCTTTTAAGCGAAGAGCAAATGTCGGCTAGCGTTAATTTGTGCTGAAAAACTTTGAGTCGGTTCGCTAACGGAATCCCAAAAAACGTCTGTAGCATCGCAAGCGGCGGTGAATCATGGATTTATTCTTATGAACCCGAAAATAAATGTAAATCCACTATTTGGGTGTTTCGAAATGAAGAGAATCCGACAAGATACCCGTTTACGAAGTGTGTCGAAAGACATGGTCGCAGCGGTTGTCTCAAAATCAGGTCATGTAGCTACAATTCCCATGCAAGATCGAAGAACTGTTAATGCGGATTGGTACACAACCGTTTGTTTACCAGAAATGGTCGACATCCTTCAAGAAATCGACCCAGAACGGCGAATCACCTTACATCATAATAATGCGGGTTCGTTCGCAGCTCGAAAAATAATTGAATTTTTGGAGCAGTAAAATATCGAATTATTAGATCATGCTTCATATAGGCGCGACCTAAGGCTCAATGATTTTTTACACTCCCAGATCAAGAATGGAATGCGAGGTCGACGCTTTCAATCGCCGAAATAAGCAGTAAATGCCTTCAAAACTGCAATTTTGACCGTATTAACTAAAGATTGGAATAACTGCTATAACAATAAGTGTAAACGAATACAGGGGTGTATCCATTTTTTGTGGAAAATATTTTGAAAAGCAAACAAGCACTTTGGCTCGATCTGATTTTATGGCTATATGCAACACTAAAAGACAGCCCCCTCCCCCTACACAGCTCAATATGCATAGATAAAGTCATCAAAACGAGATGTAGCTAGTAGGCTGTGGTTTATTTACAATGACACGTTTTGTTTATATTTTGTAACATAACTGTTTAAATTTTCGTCTTTTTTAAAAATATTTTAAATCGCTCGGTATATTTATTTCATGTTGTGCTGTAATCAATATATGAAATTATCAAAATTAGGAAATTAATAAATAGACAACAAGTAAAAATACTTTCGTCATTTCAGAATACGAAATATGAAAGGTGTAAATATTCATCAACAATGGCGGAACGATGATACAAAAAAGAAGAATATTACGTAGGTACTTGAAAAAAAATCGAAAATATAGTAGTTGCACATGTGTGCGAATAAAATATTACGTAGGAATTTTTCAGTAAAGCTAAACTTTAATAAGTAACGTAAATACTGGTGCAAGAGCGGCATCTTCTGCAGTTCTCAGAAGATTCATCGAGGTGGAAATTTCAAGTCGGATAGTTCATACACTAGTATATCACAGATTTTCTTTGAGTAAATAAATCGCTTTACTTTACTTTAGATCTTTGAGCGGTGTCTACTACCGAGGAAAGTTTTAGTCAGAATTAAGGCAAAGAGATTCTTAGTATATTTTAGGCGCATCCTAGTACAAATAAACAAATCGTTCAAGACATTATTAATCATCTAAAATTTCAAAGACGTATAATCAATTTAATAATTCATAATGCAGCTTGTTTTTACTACTTTAGGTTTGCCTTTTAAGTGATATAAATTATCAATGTATATAATGTTCCTAAGAATTCGTGAGGGACTTTAAACTATCTGGCTCTTTTCATGGAGTTTACATAAAATGCCCATTACATCCATCAGTGCGTCTGGCCTTGCAAACCAGATTTTACTTTGCAAACCAGAAACACGCCTTAATTTCGAC
This sequence comes from Melolontha melolontha, assembly GCA_935421215.2. Taxonomy (NCBI): domain Eukaryota; kingdom Metazoa; phylum Arthropoda; class Insecta; order Coleoptera; family Scarabaeidae; genus Melolontha; species Melolontha melolontha. The sequence continues at coordinate 22,854,687 of OW285240.1, read as the reverse complement.
GGAAAAATTTGTATAGTGTATTGGGAGTGGAGGTTATGTACGTATCAGACAAGTAAAAACATCTTTCGAAGTTTAATAAAGCTAAACCAGTTTAAGTTTGTTCAAATAAACCTTCGAAAACTAAGATGAAAATTATAACAAAATCTGTATTAATTATCAGTGGTGGTTGAAGAAATGTTTAATATACAGGGATTGTTCTGCTTCTGTTGAATCAAGTAAAATTTTTCACATTTATAATTTTTCAAAGTACTTCTTCGAATGTGCGAGATTTGATTGGCTGTCGCCACCAAGGCATCGTAAAACAAAACCTTACTGTTATTTAGATTCCCGCTCACAAATTTCTGCTGAGTTATGCATTTAAAGTTGATAAAAATCTGTATTAAGTATTAGTGGTGGTTGAAGAAATGCTCAATATACGAGGATTGTTCTGCTTCTGTTGATGCCCATAATCCCTTATTAACCGATCCTTCCGGTTGTACTCCTTTTACTCCGGTTCATTTTTCTTGATATTCCGGCCTCTAAAATGACTATTTTGGTTTTAGAATGTACTTTATTTTAAATATACATCAAATACAACCGTTACACTTATTACTCCATTGCTTCAATTACATCTACTATTATCTACACTTCCTGTCCTTGTTACCAACCTAACATATTGCAGAACTGCCAACTATTTACTTTAACAATTTTCTCGCTGGACGACTTCTCACTGCAACTTATGAACTAGCCATCCAAATTGTGCCAGAAATGCAACTTTCGCGATTTCAACGATTAGAAAATCTACGCAAACATTTTTGACAAAATGGAGAAAGTGAAGTTGAGCAACGTACAAAATGGAAGTCCAACATCAGCTCCTTAGAAGAAGGATCCCTTATAATATACCACCTATGCAATGGAAATTAGGGCGCATCACAAAAGTGTTCCCAGGAAGGGCTAATATCAGATTGGTAAATGCTAAAAGCATCCGACATTATTAAACGTGCCTTTACAAAATTGTGACCTCTACTAATAGAAAGCAAAATATAGTTACAGCTCTCATATTATAAGTTGGTGAAGGGTGGGAGTGAGTTAGCGCACATAGAGGAAGGGTAGATTGCATATCGTTTCAAATCTTCAAATATCAATTACTGGATCATTGATACTGAAAATATCGCTCGTCTCTAACATTGGTTAATTTCGCAATTTTTAACCGTAGTACAAGTGTCGTTTCATTTGCAAGTGGTTTCTTCATTGCTGTATACTATATGGAAGAGCAGAAGATAAACATTTGTAATCGACTAATTGTGGAAAATGGTGTCATGTCTCAACTCAAAAATGCAAAACAGCTACCGCGTGGTAAAGTTAGAGCAATATTTTACAGAATCCTTATAAAGAGTTTTTCTCGACGATTTTATTGTAGAACATCATATAACTAACATCGAATATTTCTAGACACTTTTGCATGATAATTTTAATAATAAGCGATTGGAAACAAGTGGATGACGCTCCAAATTCAATTTACTCTCTCCAAGATAACTATGCTTCAAAAACACTTGAAATTAATACAGTCTTTAAGCAGAGACCTTCGAAGTCGGTGACAAAAAGCACACGGTTGCTTTGCTATGATAATGTGATAACAATATTATGAACAAGATTGTGGTAAAACTTGAACAACTCAAGTAGTTAACATTTGGAACTTACTGCAAGTGAGAATTAATGAATATTAAATCTCATTCTTACATGTAAATGTCGACTTATGTGATGCGTTCATAAGTACAATCCGACAAACTAAGTTTGTACCAGTATGCAGAACACACCCTTTCGCGATAACGAACTTCCTGGTAATTAGGTTAATTAAGAATTAAGAAATACTGAAAAAAACAAGTCAATCAACGGGAAACGTACAGACGGCGTTTCGTTCTGGTTGGAACTTTTCAATGCACGGCATTCCTCGAAGTATTTCTTAATTCTTAATTAACCTAATTACCAGGAAGTTCGTTGTCGCGAAAGGGTGTGTTCTGCATACTGGTACAAACTTAGTTTGTCGGATTGTAGTTATGAACGCATCGCATAAGTCGACATTTACATGTAAGAATGAGATTTAATATTCATTAATTCTCACTTGCAGTAAGTTCCAAATGTTAACTATATATACAGAAAGTATAGAAATGAAAAAGCAATGTCCGTCTTCGAGGAATGCCGTGCATTGAAAAGTTCCAACCAGAACGAAACGCCGTCTGTACGTTTCCCGTTGATTGACTTGTTTTTTTCAGTATTTCTTAATTCTTAATTAACCTAATTACCAGGAAGTTCGTTGTCGCGAAAGGGTGTGTTCTGCATACTGGTACAAACTTAGTTTGTCGGATTGTAGTTATGAACGCATCACATAAGTCGACATTTACATGTAAGAATGAGATTTAATATTCATTAATTCTCACTTGCAGTAAGTTCCAAATGTTAACTATATATACAGAAAGTACAGAAATGAAAAAGCAATGTCCGTCTTCGAGGAATGCCGTGCATTGAAAAGTTCCAACCAGAACGAAACGCCGTCTGTACGTTTCCCGTTGATTGACTTGTTTTTTTCAGTATTTCTTAATTCTTAACTCAAGTAGTATTTACATACTGTAAAATACATGTCTTTCGGGTTTGTTTAAATAAAACTAACGGTAATTTAAAACAGACTAAATTAATATTAAAGCATACTAAATAGCATTTAATTACTAATAACTAATAATAACAGTATTTATTTAAATATTTAATTCACATTTACATAACAATATTAACACGACGCCAATCACTCGTTGAATGAATCTCTCCCTCCAAGAACTCGTTCTTTTATAAGCATAGTTATATTATTTTAGCTTTTATTACAAACATGGATTATTTAAAAATTAACACACATGTGATTGTGTAACACTCAGTATGTATTCGCGGTAATCTGTGTAAGCTTAAAATGTATTAAAGTTTAATGGTAGTGATGCTGACCGTAAATGTAATCACCGGAAATGTAAACTAATTACTCAAATGGAAAGCACACATTGGTACGACAGGCATCTATAAAACAAAGTTTCAATTATTATTTGCGAATGGCATAGATTCACATTAATTAATGCGCCTATATTTTAAAATGGTTTATGCAGTGTATTATACGAGGACTACTTGGAAAGAAATGAAAAGCGAATGTTTCAGTATTTAATTTATAACATTCCAAAGCGTTTTTCATTAATCTTTAATCGTAAATATCTTTATTTAATACAATATTTTAAACTATCGCTGAAGGAATAAAATTAATTTTCTCTTTTGGATTTTCGATTCCAAACCTGTCAAACAGAATAATATTAAGATGTGTTTCTCAAATACATAAACTATGTTGATTGAATTACGAATGTGTATAAGTACTAATAACACAGGCCTGCATTTTTCAACTCTTTGAATGTTGATTTAAAAATTTTAACTGTTTTCTATTAATTGGGTAGCGCTGATTTCAAATCTGCTTTTATTTTTTTTGTATCAGGTAAGGTTATTTTTCAAACCAGTAAAATCAAAAAAAAAAAGAGAAAACACGATTTATTTCATTTATAAGCTAGTTTTATATTATATTTAAAAAAATACAAAAATATACACATAGAAACTATTAGAAATAGTTATTTATTCTTTATGCTTCTTAAAAAAACGTTTTCGTTTTTCAGAAAAGCTTCGTTTGGTTGTTTCTCTGTCATATTCAGCTAAAGGAAGATCTGAAGGTAGTTTCTGGGGCAAGCAATTTTTTTTGTTTCAACCTAGACCCAGTACTTCAGAAAGATCTTTTGAAAGTCCCAAATCTCTTACTAAATCATTCAGTTCGGCTTGTGAAAATAGCTGAGGTTGGTATTGACCTGAGGTTGATGATTCAAAATCACTATCCATCTGTACGGAGTCGGAAGTTGAAGAGGTTTCAATATCTTCTTGTACTACTTTGGGGGGTACAGGTATAGCTACATGATCACTGTGAGGAACTGGTCTGATAGCTGATTTAATATTGTTTGGGTACAAAATATGTTTCAAAGTTTTTCTATTATGCCCCTTAATATCACAAAGACAAAAGTAGCAATCTTCATGACGATTTTGCGGTTCTCTCCAAACCATCGGTATTCCAAAAGGAAGGCTTTTTCTATTCCCTTTGGTCCAATGTCTTAAACCTTCTTCAAATACCTTACAAACAACGTGCGGTGCCCAATCTTTATCTTGATCTCCTAATTTGATTTTGAAATAAGCATAATATGCATTTTTCACAAATTCACCAATTGCTCTCTTAAACTTTTTCAAGACGAAATATCCACAAATACAACAGAATTCATCTGGTTTGTTTTTGCAACACCGGCTAGACATATTTTTAAGCAATGTTTATTTATCAAATACCGCGCACAACACTAAAGGCAAATTAATTTTACTTGTTTACTGATCGACACTCAGAGCTATAATGAAATAAATGACATTAAAATATACATTTTGTTTGGAGTGATAAACTTGAAATCCTTCTTCGCAGTACTAATAAAGTTCACAAATTCACCAATTGCTCTCTTAAACTTTTTCAAGACGAAATATCCACAAATACAACAGAATTCATCTGGTTTGTTTTTGCAACACCGGCTAGACATATTTTTAAGCAATGTTTATTTATCAAATACCGCGCACAACACTAAAGGCAAATTAATTTTACTTGTTTACTGATCGACACTCAGAGCTATAATGAAATAAATGACATTAAAATATACATTTTGTTTGGAGTGATAAACTTGAAATCCTTCTTCGCAGTACTAATAAAGTGAAAGCATAATAAATAGGATTTAGCAGGTAAAAATTCCCGGAGATCTTGTCCAAAATTATACATGTAATAAAAGATTTACATCAGGTAATGAGAGCCTATTTAACAAATTTCTTTAAAACCACAACAGAAAATCATTTTTGGGTTAATACCTAGAATTTGAAGTAGTACATTCATTTTAAAATGTATTAAAACGCCTATTATAAGATTTTTTTATATTTTTTTTCTTTTTCTTTTGTGCAAAAAAAATGTGTGGGTGGTAGAGACCAACTGTATTTTAATTAGTTATTGCTGTATAAAAACTGAGTTTAACAAACAAAAATCACGTCATCACAAATTTTATGCAGGCCTGTGTAATCAAGATTTGGATGAGTTATTTTGTATTATACTTTAAGTTGGAAAATAAAAACACAGTAACGATTTTTAGAGACGGAGTTTTATTAGGCCTTCTTAGTTGAACTCTAGCAATACAATAATGATTAAGTAATGATTAAATATACAAAATATTAGTATGCAGTCGAAACAATATAGACTAAACAAAATACTGACAATTTACGACTTATTAACTTATAAGAAAGCGATAAGAAGGAACGTTGACAACGGCTTGAGTCTGTGAGAACTAATAATTTATAATCAATATAAAAATTCAGCATTTCAACGAATACTATGGTTAGCAAATACAGTTCTGTATCTTACACAAGGAAACAGAATGCCTTAATAGCTTCTCATTTTATCTATGGCGTACCTGTTACGGGTACCAATACTGTTTTGAACTTGGGTATTACGTTTGTTATCAATTGCTCTTTACACAACATCTGATCAACTTCTTCTCATCAGCTGTCAGGCCCCTTGACTTTATTATACGTGTTACCAGGGATTTTAAAGACCCAGAACATTAACAAATTTTATATTACATATACGTGCGTTCTAAGCTCGAATATGGCTGAGTTGTGTGATATCCCTATTATTCAAGCCGACCATAGATGGTTGAGAAAGTGCAGAAGAGACTTTTAAAGTTTTTAACTTTTAAATTGGACGTAGGATTTCCCGAACGTAATATCGACTACAATCTTCTCTTACACCGATATAGCATGGAATCCTAAGGTGCACGCAGAGTGCAAGTGAATGCCTTATTTTAAAGAAAATTGTCACGTCCATATTGGACTCAAGGAGGACGAAAAAGACTTCGCTTTTGAATATTGATGACATGGACTAACCCAAGAAACCACAATGATGATTGCTATCTCTCTGTTACAGTTGTAAAAGGTATGAACCGATACAAAAAGCGCTCTTGGGCTTATCCAATCATACAATCCGCTAAGCCACCAACACTTCATAGTGAAGATTTGCCAATACTGCTACTTACTACATTATCAGAGATTCACTGAGATGATGTTGAAATGTTGAACGCTCAGAGTGAAAGTAAATTTGAAGAGTGCAGTCAGTACACACATCAGCGTTTTTCTCAGGGTGAGTTAAACGATTTGATTCGAGATTTCAATTTATCGAACAAACCAGCTGATTTTCTGGCGTCAAGACTTAAAGAAAAAGATTGCCTTCATTCTGGCGTATCAATAACATCTTATCAAACCAGGGAGCGCGATATTCTTCCATATTTTTCTGAAACACGTGATATGTTATTATAACAATATTTCTGGACTTTTAAATTTAGTGGGCCTCGCAGTATATGAGCCAAAATATTGGCGACTCTTCGTAGATTCATAGCCAAAAAAAAGTTTGAAATGTGTGCTACTGCATAATGGAAATAAATTACCTTCGATCCCGATAGATCATTCAACTAAACTTGAGGAAGAATATCAAAATATTAAACTTGTTTTAGAGAAAATTTCAATTGTTCAACATCAGTGGCCAGTGTGTGTAGATTTAAAAATGGTAATTTTTTTATTGGGCCGGCAAAGTGGATACCCTAAATATTCCTGTTTTCTTTGTCTATGGGACATTCGTGCGAAAAAAATTAACACTGGGGTAGGAAAGACTGGCCGTTGAGACTAAATAAGACCATAGCAAAAGCTAAGATCGTTCATGAACCATTGATGAGTCGAGGAAAAACCACTATTCTTCCGCCACTACATATTAAACTTGGTCTTATGAAACAGTTTGTGAAAACTTTAGATAAGAATGGTGATTGCTTCAAATATATTTGTCAATCATTTCCTGGCCTTTGCATATCCATCTAGACAAATTTCCTGACAATCTGTGTGATTACCAGAGAACAGACGCATCAGGCCGGAACTACGATGGACCATATAAATAGTGTATAACATCGCTAAGAACAACACTCAGTTATTGAATAGCAACTATTCATTCGGTTAACCGCACATCTGCTTTTTTTTGTCCTAGAATTGTGCCGCAATTACTTCAATATTACGGTTAAATTCCGTTCTTCATGAGCGTAAATAGAAGCGTGAGGAGTTTTTAAAAAATATTTTATTTCTTAGTTTATATTTCGTAAGATAAATAAAGTACGGTGAGTTAGTTTTTTCTTCATTGATTTAACTGTTAATTACATACTTCGTAATTTTTGTAATAGATCATGCTTAATATCGTTTCATCGAATCTACTTTTCCCAATTATTTTGACATAAAGGTCCAGTGAATTTCGGTATATTTAAGGACCTACTAAAACATGTTAAAAAATTTCGGATATAATTACCTACCCGAGCAAAATAGAAAATGATAAACTGTTAACTAAATCAACGCACTTTAATACACATTTGGTAAAACTAATTCATCTTTCTAGTTAAAGATTTACAGTGGTTGACTAAAGTAAATAATTATTTGCAATTTTGTTAAATAATTGAAAAAATGAAAAAGTTTTACTGTTTTTTATTCACGATATTCCTTTACATAACATCCAGTTAGTTTCTTCACATAAGTATGGGTTATAACACGATCAGAGTCAATGTACATGCAGTCCTAGAGAGGGGAAAGCTAATAAGTAGTGAAAAATGTATTAAGATATTACGAAATAGTGAAAATACTGTCAAATACACAAATACTAAACCCAGCATCCTGAGAAAAAGTATATGAATAATACTAAAAATTCAAGCGAAGAGATCGCCAAAAGAAGTTGAAATCAAAAATTCTGAGATTGGTTAAAGAAAAATAAAAAATATATATTTTTAATTCTATAAAATTTCCTTTAATATAGTTACAAATCTTTTGGAAGTCACTGTATGATGCGCTACGAAAAACAACTACTCATATTGTATGCACGAGAAACAGTAAGATTACTTCGAGTTTATCCCAATTTTAATCAACGATTGTTACGAGAATGGCAATAAGCGCAAATAATTTGATCATTACAGAAGTATTGACTTGGAATAAGATCCCAATTCGGAACATTAATCCTAGCTGGATTATTTTACTTTCAACACAGTTGGAATTCTCTCCCACATTTTGGACGTTTACACTGCTTTGTCCTAAGTAAAATGGGGTTACATATACTTACTCATTGTTTAATTTTAGACGACTTAATGAGTGATAAACTTGAAAAAAATACGAAATTAGTGGCAATGATTACAATATGCTTGTGTGAAACCAAATTATTAATAATATTTTGTTTATTCACGATATCATTTCATAAACGATTTTTCACTTTTTATAGTCCTGTTTATTGTTAGTACAGGGTGGCCCAAAATGACCGAAGGGGTTTTAATTCCTTATAACTTTTTTATTATAATTTTTTTTTGTTTTCAGTATTTTGTAAAGAAGACTTGGGGAATTTAAAATGGAACAGTAGACAATTGAACAACGTGCCAAAATCGTTGAACTTTATTTTCAAATCAACGATCCATTGTTTTGACTCAGCGTGCATATCGTCGTTGTTTTAATGTGCGGGTTGGACCCTCAGAGTCAACAATAAACCGTCTGGTTGCAAATTTTCGAGAACAAGGGGCAGTAAGGAACCTTCCTGGTGCCGGCAGACGACGAACGGTGCACACGGATGACAATATTGAACGGGTACAGGAGAGTATTCAGGAAGATGGAGAAACATCAACCAGGAGACGTTCGACACAACTTGGCCTCAAGAGGGTCGCTGCAGAGAATTTTGCATAAAATAAGAATGTTTCCATACAAAATTCAGCTTGTCCAACAATTGAAACCGACAGATTACCAGCAACGACTTGATTATGCAATTTATTTTCGTCAAAAAGCAGAAGAAAATCATTATTTTATTCATAATTTAATTATGAGCGACGAAGCCCATTTCCAATTAAAGGGGTTCGTTAATAGGCAAAACTGCAGGATATGGGGTACGGAAAATCCAAGAGTAGTTCAACAGCGAGAATTACACCCACTTAAGTGTACCATTTGGTGCGGTGTTCCGTCGGAAAGGATAATTGGCCCATATTTTTTGGAAAATGAACACGGTGTCGCCGTTTCCATCACTGGTGTTAGATATCGGACAATGTTGGAAAATTTTTTATGGCCAGCCGTGGAAAACCATCCGCAAGTATGGTTCCAACAGGATGGAGCCACAGCGCACACTGCGAGGGACACAATGGCTCAGTTACGCGACATCTTTGGTGAATGAATTATTTCCCGTACAAGCGATTTTAATTGGCCTTCGCTTTCACCGGATTTAACCGCTTCAGACTGTTTCCTTTGGGGTTATTTGAAAGGAAAAGTCTATATTAATAAGCCTCGAACCATACAACAATTAAAAAATAATATACGCGACGACATCAACAACATAACACCTGAAGTTTTGCGAAAGGTTATGGAAAATGTTTTGGAAAGAGAACGAATATGGAAGCAGAAAATTGCCACCACTTGCGAGATATAATTTTTCATAATTAAATTAAAAATATTCTCCATTAATATACTGTATTTAAAATAAAAAAGAATTAATAATTATGTCTTAAATAAGAAGTTATAATGAACCCAAATCCCTTCAGTCATTTTGGGCCACCCTGTATTAACAAAAACGTAAATATATGGTTTAAACTAGAGGATATTAAGTTTTGATCACATGAATCTGAAACTGACGAAACTGCTGCCATTAAATCTGCGATTATATATATGTTGTGGAAATGAATTCAGCTGTTGTTACAAGATAAATTATTCGACTGAGAACAGCAAGAAGAAGACTAATGAAGTTCTGGATGCGTGTGAAGGCCCCGATTATGCAATGTTGGTTTCAGACGACTCGAAAACGGTTTTCTTGTTACACGATCGGTCTGACACGAACGATAACGCCTTAAGGCTCCGTTCATTAGTTAATGTAGTTGTAATTTTGCGGATTGATGAATAGACGCCTAACATCTAGGATTTTGTTGCAAATTGAAATGTCTGTTTGTGCGTGTTTTTCACACTAGAGATTGACGCAAGACATACATGAAAATTGTGTCACATCATGACAAGATAACAGAATATGTAAGGGGTAATTATGTTTTTGATAGAATGATTGAATGTTCATTCCTCGTAAATTAGTGGAGTAATTAAAATAGGCGTGGACCTCTTTAATATTAAGTTCAACTTGTATTCATATGAATATAAAAATTTTAAATTAATTGTTTTGATTTACAAAAACTAAAAACTTTGAAGAAGTTCTACATGAAAATATAAAAATTAATATTTTTAACTCATTGAAAATGAACAAACAGCAATAAATCTGTATTAGGTTTTGTATTACCATTCTCGATCGTTAATCAGTAGTATGACCTCAGTGTCAAGAACGGAACGAGGACATTATGAATCTCGATTTAACATTTTTCACATGCATATCAAAATACGTATAAAACAAGTACTTACCAAGTAAGAGGAAATACATCTTCTCCAGAAAAAATACTGCAGAATTTAGAAAAAGACAGAAATGCAGATTTTGACACCTTAACACGTATTTGTGAGGGCACGTCTGCAGATGCGTTAAGATGCTTAAAAAAGTATTTTGATTATGCGAATATAACATCACTAGATGTAGAACGCTCGTTTTCCGAATATTAACATACTTTTTTTCCTCACGGCGGACATTAATAACCTTAGAAACGCACCTGATGTTGAAAATATACAATCGAGTTTCTCCAGTTTGTCAATCCTTGGAAGACGCTTAAAACGGAAAGTGTTTTTTTAAATCCTCTGTCGTGCACACAATCACTGATTTCATACATTTTCCATTTTATTTATAGGTACATACAACGCTGCTATAATATGTACTATTCTTATTTTTCGTGTGTTTATGCATATTACTTTAATAGCAGAGAACCAAATGTATACTTAATTATTTCTGATAGAATAAATGTCTCTACTTCTATACTATATCGGTAACAAGCTCATGTTGCGTCCCTATTCTATCGCATATTCTAATATATTACGAATTACACTCCCATACCGACGCTTATGGCGCGCACGGAAATTGGTCGGCTCTATTAATAAGTGCATTTTTAAATAGGAGTAGAAAAAATACATTCTATAGTTTTTAAACATATTGATATTAAGTTCGTTAAGCATTTTATTTCACAAAGGTATTTTTAATAATATAAAATATTATTAAAAATCTGGTGTGAAGAACACAAATGCAGGTTCACTATTAATATTTTCTGTGAACGTGTCCGAATATATCCTATCCCCAGAGACGTAGATACGTATTTCGCTTTTCTACAAGCTCATCGGTACGCCCCTGCTGGAGAAAGGATATTTCCAGACACAATCACAGAAAAGAACCACCTCGCCCTATCACCGTAATTATCCAGACCGAGCGCAGAAGTAAATTCGGCGCTACCTGTTGTCAGACAGCCGAAGTACCTCGCATACCGTCCACATAATTAATGTGAAGTAACGACGTCCTTCCAAAGGTTGGCACAGCCAATCTCTCCAGAAAACTGCATTTTTGTTTGTGTCTTCACTCATACTACGGCTTAACCGCATGTGTAATGTATCAGAATAATTGAAACATACATGAGTAGGTAAACCCCACCAGTTTTGTATAATACAAATGTATTTTTAATAATATAAAATATTATTAAAATTCTGGTGTGAAGAACACAAATGCAGGTTAACTATTAATATTTTCTGCGAACGTGTCCGAATATATCCTATACCCAGAGACGTAGATACGTATTTCACCTTTCTACAGGCTCATCGGTACGCCCCTGCTGGAGAAAGGATATTCCCAGACACATTCACAGAAATGAACCACATCGCCCTATCACCGTAATTATTCAGAACGAGCGCAGAAGTAAATTCGGCGCTGCCTGTTGTCAGACAGCCGAAGTACCTCGCATACCGTCCACATAATTAATGTGAAGTAACGACGTCCTTCCAAAGGTTGGCACAGCCAATCTCTCTAGAAAACTGCATTTTTGTTTGTGTCTTCACTCATACTACGGCTTAACCGCATGTGTAATGTATCAGAATAATTGAAACATACATGAGTAGGTAAACCCCACCAGTTTTGTATAATACAAAGGTATTTTTAATAACATAAAATATTATTAAAAATCTGGTGTGAAGAACACAAATGCAGGTTTACTATTAATATTTTCTGTGAACGTGTCCAAATATATCCTATACCCAGAGACGTAGATACGTATTTCACTTTTCTACAGGCTCATCGTTACGCCCCTGCTGGAGAAAGGATATTCCCAGACACATTCACAGAAAAGAACTACATCGCCCTATCACCGTAATTATTCAGACCGAGTGCAGAAGTAAATTCGGCGCTGCCTGTTGTCAGACAGCCGAAGTACCTCGCATACCGTCCACATAATTAATGTGAAGTAACGACTTCCTTCCAAAGGTTGGCACAGCCAATCTCTCTAGAAACTGCATTTTTGTTTGTGTCTTCACTCATACTACGGCTTAACCGCATGTGTAATGTATCAGAATAATTGAAACATACATGAGTAGGTAAACCCCACCAGTTTTGTATAATACAAGGGTATTTTTAATAATATAAAATATTATTAAAAATCTGGTGTGAAGAACACAAATGCAGGTTCACTATTAATATTTTTTGTGAACGTGTCCGAATATATCCTATCCCCAGAGACGTAGATACGTATTTCACCTTTCTACAGGCTCATCGGTACGCCCCTGCTGGAAAAAGGATATTCCCAGACACATTCACAGAAAAGAACCACATCGCCCTATCACCGTAATTATTCAGACCGAGCGCAAAAGTAAATTCGGCGCTGCCTGTTGTCAGACAGCCGAAGTACCTCGCATACCGTCCACATAATTAATGTGAAGTAACGACGTCCTTCCAAAGGTTGGCACAGCCAATCTCTCTAGAAAACTGCATTTTTGTTTGTATCTTCACTCATACTACGGCTTAACCGCATGTGTAATGTATCAGAATAATTGAAACATGCATGAGTAGGTAAACCCCACCAGTTTTGTATAATACAAAGGTATTTTTAATAATATAAAATATTATTAAAAATCTGGTGTGAAGAACACAAATGCAGGTTCACTATTAATATTTTCTGTGAACGTGTCCGAATATATCCTATCCCCAGAGACGTAGATACGTATTTCACCTTTCTACAGGCTCATCGGTACGCCCCTGCTGGAGAAAGGATATTCCCAGACACATTCACAGAAAAGAACCACATCGCCCTATCACCGTAATTATTCAGACCGAGCGCAGAAGTAAATTCGGCGCTGCCTGTTGTCAGACAGCCGAAGTACCTCGCATACCGTCCACATAATTAATGTGAAGTAACGACGTCCTTCCAAAGGTTGGCACAGCCAATCTCTCTAGAAAACTGCATTTTTGTTTGTGTCTTCACTCATACTACGGCTTAACCGCATGTGTAATGTATCAGAATAATTGAAACATACATGAGTAGGTAAACCTCACCAGTTTTGTATAATACAAAGGTATTTTTAATAATATAAAATATTATTAAAAATCTGGTGTGAAGAACACAAATGCAGGTTCACTATTAATATTTTCTGTGAACGTGTCCGAATATATCCTATCTCCAGAGACGTAGATACGTATTTCACCTTTCTACAGGGTCATCGGTACGCCCTGCTCGGTCTGAATAATTACGGTGATAGGGCGATGTGGTTCTTTTCTGTGAATGTGTCTGGGAATATCCTTACTCCAGCAGGGGCATACCGATGAGCCTGTAGAAAGGTAAAATACGTATCTACGTCTCTGGGGATAGGATATATTCGGACACGTTCACAGAAAATATTAATAGTGAACCTGCATTTGTGTTCTTCACACCAGATTTTTAATAATATTTTATATTATTAAAAATACCTTTGTATTATACAAAACTGGTGGGGTTTACCTACTCATGTATGTTTCAATTATTCTGATACATTTTATTTCAATTATTTTAAACTTAATCTATCAATCTTAGCTTTTATATTTTAAAACGTGATATTCCAGAAATATAACATCGGTGAAAATGTATGAATAAAACAGGCGCATAATTTAAAAACTTTTTCTTGCTCACCGTCAAACATAAATCATGCGAAACGCGCGCGTCGGGACCAAAAAACAAACAGCATTACATGTAATAACGGCAGAAATTAACGAAATAAGGTTGTGTTTGCGAGTAGTTTTATATATGTATATACGTATACATGTGATAATTCTCAACGTTTATTTAGGATTGAATAAATTTGCAATGCGTACGAGATTTTACGTGTTTTACGTGTATGTAATATGCGTGCCAGTAGTATGTTCTCTTGTGTTTGTAATAGGGAAAGAGAGAATAAGGAATGTTTGGAAAGCACTTCGTCGATGGAAAAATTTCGGTTGGATTTCGTTGTCACATATTCGTAAGTTGCAAATTCTCCCGGCGTAAATTTATGCTTTTGTACTGTTTTCGAAATTCGATAAATATGCGTAAGAGAATTCACTGAAGAATTTTCAAAGCAATACATAAGCACGCTAATATATTATCTTTAGCGTAGGATGGTTTAAATTTAACACACTTCACGAAACTAACAAGTAAGACACTGTTCAATGATAATATCCTTGTGGGCGCTAACTGAATATACCGAAAACACAATTCACGCTTGGCTTGCTATTTATTTATTTCGAGGAGCAAAATAGAAAATTAAATGTTAATATACAATTTGCTTTTACGACCAAGAAGGGTCATAAAACTAATTTATACACTAATATCTAAATTCTTCAACCAGTCCAGTGCTGCAGGAGTTACCTTTCTCACCTCGTGGATGGCACCAGGGAAACATGTTCTGGTCAGTTTCAGAACGGGAAGGAATTGCTGTTACCAAGTCTTAATGTTAATGACGCATATTGAAGCAGGTTTTCAGAAGGGCCTGAGAACATCCTCCGCTTTTATCGATTTCTCCAGTGTCTATGACATAGTCTGGAAGAATAAAATGGTCTTTAAATTACAAAAAATCGTCCCATGTGCTAAATTAAGCAAATTAATTCAGGAAATGCTGAGAAATCGCCGAATCGTTGCCTGGCTAAACAATCGAACTAAAATCTTGAAAAATGGCCTTCCTCAAGGATCGGTTCTGACTCGTCTAATGTTTAGCATTTACACCCATAATCTCCCACCCACGAAATCACGAAAATTTCGATATTCTGATGATTTGGCTTTATACACCAATACCAAGAATTTAGAGGATGGATAGTTACAACTTGTTGAAGTTCTGCAAGCTTTAGGCGAATATTATAAGAAATGGCACTTGCGACCAAACCTGTCAAAATCCAAATCATGTGCCTTTCATTTGTGTAACAAGGAAACCAACAAAGAGCTGAATGTTGAATTTGGTGGTAGCTGGATAAACCACAATACCAACCCTAAATATCTGGGCGTAACGTTAGACCGGTCGACATTCAAGCACCGCCTCCATAAAGCTAGTCAAAAGGTGAAGACCCGCAATAATATATTATATAAACTTGTCAGAAATTCATGGGGAGCAAATGGGGAGACCTTACAAAAAACAGCCATTGCACTGGCTTATTCTCGTTCTGAATACTGTGCTGCTCTATGGCATCGAAGCTTTCATACCAAGTTAATAGATATTCAACTTAACGATGCAATGAGAATCGCCACTGGTACTGTTAGATCCACTCGTAGTCTCTGATTACCTTCTTTCTAACATTAGCCCACTGGAAATCAGAAGTCTCGCAACAGCACAGAATAAATGGGCTAAGATTATCAACAACATTGATCTTCTCATACACGATAATTTGGGGAGCGTCTTCAGAATCCGACAGAAACCTATGAGGCCCTTTTCGTTAGATACGGGATTTCAGCACTACGTAAATGTGAATTTTTGCTGGATAGCCCTCCTCCAATAACACTCTGAATTGAGGAATAGATATTTAATTTCTAATGCTTTAGAACATCTACCGGGCGCAACCCTCCCACCCAATGGCCTAGGCAATGGTCTCAATTAAATAGGTTCCGTACAGACCATGGAAGGTGCAACTCACTGCTGTACAAATGGAAACTAGCAGATACTAGCCTTTGCGACTGCAGAAATGTGAAACAAACTAGAACCCATATAGTAAACGACTGTTTGGCTTGTTGGCCTACACGCAGGCGCGGCTCGTGATGACGTATTTGGGAGTGCAAGTACAATGTGCGAGTGCTTCGTGCCCGTGATAACGTATTTGGGAGTGCAAGTACAATGATGCGAGTGCTTCGCGTATTCTCGTATACTAACTGTAACGTTCTCTTAATAAACACCGAAAACACACGAGGCACTCGCATCATTGTACTTGCACTCCCAAATACGTCATCGCGCCTGCCTACACGTACTAGAATTTGTTAAAAATCTTGAGCTAAGTAACAACATATCTATTAGGAAATCTAACTCAAAACTGTGAACGAAGAGAATTGTCTGTGCTGTATATGTTGTTCCGTAAAGATAATACAAAAAATGTTGTAATTCGAAAACAGTGATGGCCATCATTACGCATTACCTACTGATGATGATAATCTAGCTACTGCAATGGATACTGAGTGTAATTTCAGGAACACACTACTGTAACCAAAAAGAATTAAAGTAGGTTAAATAAAACTTATAAAGTATATATTCTTCTTCCAAATTTACTTCATCTCATTAAGTAGTTCTCTTTGGAAATAATATCCTTATTTTAAAGTTTTTTCCAATCGTTATAGCAGTATTGTAAGTCGATTTTCGGAGTCTTCGGAGCATGTTTCAGATTTTGTTTTATCTATAAAAAAAAATATGACGTGATGCTAAATCAAGTGAATGGGCGCTGGGGGAGCAATATATGCTGAATATTTTTCCAAATAGTCTCGAAAAAGTAATGAAATGTGACATAATGCATTGTCCTGTAATAAAGAACGAAAGTTATATTTCCATAATTTGGGCTAGGACTCATGGCATCGTGCAAACGCCACATAGGTCTCAAATAATTATCCAAAAATTCATAGTGCACTATACCAAAGTAATCCAAAAAAAATGTCAACACAACTTTGATTTTTAAACGATTTTGATTTGGGGTTTTCGGCATCGTTTCATCATATTAATTGAATTGATCAGCTATTTCAGGGTCAGATGTATGTCATATCGCCGCCGGTACTGATCCGGTTCATGATTCGTGGTCAAAAATGATGATTTAAATTTAATTAAAATTGCGATATATTTCACGTTGATGTAGGCAACCTTATTTGCATAAAGTTTGTATTTAGTATCATAGTATCATAGTTCATATTCCACGCGTGTAGATGGCGTATATTTTATTTTCAATGAAATGGTAGTGTTTGTATATTGTAAACAGTTAGTTTGAGTATATGGTAAGGGGTTTAGTGCGAATCTTTATTTTAAAATTAATTAGATTAGCTTCGCGTATCTTTTATGAATGTAATTAGATTCATATATGTATTTTATTTCTCTTTTAATATTTCCTTTTGTCGTATTCGATTGTCAGCGACATCTTATATCTATTTTCTAGACAGTGACCTTTCATTAAAAATTCTTTATTAAGAACGTAATTAATTGAAATTATTTCTCAGATGAGTTTTAAATTTTATTGTCTTAATTTTGATGTAGCGAAATGTTTCTTCAGTTATGTAATTCTTCATTAAATTCTTCTTACAGTGGCTTCGTCTATCGGTTCATTATATCCAGGAAAACACTTCTTTCGGATAGAAAAACAATTATTTGTTTACTCACTAACAAGAATAATGATAATAAATTTTATGCAGATGTCAAAGGCAGTGTTACGAACCTCTAAAGAAATATTGAGCCACTATGATATTAACCCGTGCAATTGAAAGCAACCAGTTCCGATAATTTCTGATCACAGTGCTATTAACAGTATTTATTCCATAAATAAATAACTGCAGTTGTCTTTATTTATACACTTACCCAGGGGTCATTTATCTTTACTATTTCCTTATATTTGTTATTCTGGGCACTTCATGTTAGTTTCCTTCATTCTGATTCAACACATATTGTTCTAGTTTCTACGAATAACATAGGTATGTACATAGAGGGTAATATTGAGCGTGGGCTGTTTCTTTGGGAAGGAGGGATACTCACGAGTATATGAAATGTATGCCAACAATAAATTATAAGAATGTTTTTCAAAATTTTGTAGTATTTTAATTCAATAAAAAAGTTCAAAAAATGCTTCAAACGTTGTAAATATATTGCTGTGAAATCTGACTTTGAAAGTAATTAAATAAATTAAATAAAGTATAAATTCATTAAATATAGCAGGAATAGATCAAAACAAATTAAAATGAAATCGATTGGTACAGGTTGTGTTTTTGAATACCTGATATATACCATGGCAATTTTGCATAAAACACTTGATGTGGATAGATCATAGGTTATAATGAATTTAGACAATAATTATAATCTCAATTATATATAAAATGCATGCTTACGTACCAAAACTGTATGAAAAAGATACTAAATAAATCATTGGGAGGGATATGGCGGTGGAGCATGACCGACACCCGTTGGTGGATGAGGATATTTATCATCCATCTCTCTCTATGTCGGTTGCTTTCCCTGCAACTACGTCTTCACCGGTATTTCCTGTCAATGACAATATTAGATATAATTTCCGTAGGGCAGACTACATAACTCTGTACAGAGATTTGCAGCTGGTCGATTGGTCTGAGTTGGACGACTGTCTTGATGTGGATGAGTGTGTCGATATGTTCTACAATAAACTTTTTCAGGTTGTGAGTGTATCGGTTCCGTGCTATCGCGCTTCCGGGCAGAATAAGTATCCGCCCTGGTTTACGATAGAAATAAGGAATGGGTTGAATATGAAGGCGTACTACCATCGTAAATGGCGATCTACTGGTCGATTCTGCTTTTACAGTGAATTTAGTAGGCTTCGTAGATCTATGAAAGGTCTTATTGAATCGGCGTATAGTGTGTTCCTTCGGAATGCTGAAGCTAACCTTAAAAGGGATCCTCGTGCGCTGTGGGAGTACGTTCGCCTGCGCCAGGGAACGTCTCGTTTGCCTTCATTAATGTGTGACGGGGCGACAGAATTAAGTGATCCCTCGGATATTGTCGATGGTTTTGCTCGTGGTTTTTCTGAGGTTTACCGTCCTACTAATGTTGGTCGCCATGAATCGGATGCGGCACATTCTAATGATTTCTTCGGCATGACTTGTGTCTCTGACGATGACATATCTTGCGCTATCAGTCGGCTGAAGTCGGGGTTCACTGCTGGTGAGGATCAGATTCCCGCGTTTTTTTGTGAAGGACTGCCGCGTGATTCTCTCTACTCCATTAAAATCGATATTTAATTTATCCATAAGGAAAACTTATTTTCCCAAAAGGTGGAGGAGAGCTAGAGTTTGTCCTGTTTATAAGAAAGGTGACAGAAACAATATTAAGAATTATAGACCTATTTCCATTCTGTGTAATTTTTCGAAGGTTTTTGAGCAGATCATATACGACACCATTTTCAGAAATGTAAATGTTAAAATATCGGATGCACAGCATGGTTTTGTACGACGTCGGTCTACTGTTACGAATTTGTTGAATATTACGCAGGATTTAAGTAACTGCTTGGATGGCGGGGGTCAGACTGATGTTATATATACAGATTTTTCTAAAGCTTTCGACACCATTGATCATGGCCTGTTGTTGAAGAAACTAGATGTGGTGGGATTTGATGTGCCTTTTCTTACATTCATGCTGTCTTACTTGGACGGCAGGGTCAGCTATGTCTACTACAATGGATATAAATCCTTTGAATTCGTATCGACGTCTGGTGTATCGCAGGGTTCAATGCTTGGACCGCTTCTATTCGTTATTTTTATCAATGATCTCTTCGATGGACTTACGTGCTCGCATCTTTCTTATGCTGTTGATGTAAAAGTCTATGCGGTAGTTGATACTCATCAGGATGCCTTGCGGCTGCAGGGGGACGTTGATGCGATCGTTCGTTGGTGTGGAGATAATCTGTTGAACCTGAATATTGCCAAGTGTTCTGTGGTGCGTTATACAAGGAGAAGGAATCCAGTGATGTTCAATTATAGCGTACGGGGTGAGGTGCTTGGGGCTGCTACTACGATCAAGGACCTTGGTGTGTTGTTTGATGACCAACTTTCCTTTTCTGAGCATATTACTGCTACTTGTCGGTAAGCACTTGGCTTGCTGGGTTTTGTAATGCGGAGCTCTAAGTACTTCACTGATCCTGACGTAATAAAGACTCTGTACGTCTCACTTGTGAGGTCTAGACTGGAATACGCTTCAACTGTGTGGTCTCCCTTGTATACTTGTCACATGTTGCAGCTGGAACGAGTAGAAAGACGATTCCTAAAGTATATGAACTTTAAGAGGGATGGTTTCTACCCACCTAGAAATACTGACCACATGCAACTCCTGGCTGAACATAATCTGTCGCCCCTGACTACCCGTAGGGAGATTTGTGGGGCCAATTTCTTGCACGGCTTGGTGTCTGGGGGGATCGATTGCCCCGCTCTGTTGGCGCGGGTTGGGTTTCGTGTACCGAGGTTGTCGTCTAGGAGTAGTACTACTTTTTCACTTCCTCGCTGCAGGACCAATGTTGGAATGCGCAGTCCCATTTATCGGATGTGTCGATATGCTGATAGGATCTTCGCTGATGTCTTCCTGGAGCGAACCGTTAGGCGATATCGTGGACGAGTGCAGTGTGGTGTTGTGGTTGGTGTGTATGAGTGTTTTTTTTTAATTTTTTAATTTTTAATTTTTATATATGAATACTTACTTTGCCTTATATATGTATACTATTGTTTTATGTGCGTTATTGTATATTGTTGAAGCGCCCATTTTGGCTTTGCTGTTGGGCTCTAATAAATATTATTATTATTATTATTATTATTATTCATATATTAGCCCCATGATTTATCTTGGATTTGTTCATAATTTCTGAAGTATATCCATTATTACAATTGGAACTTTTTATTGACTGATTAATTTTAGAATAAGAGCAAAAGCCATTTAAAACATCTGGTATCGACAGCAAAAACAGTGTAACCTGGAAAACAATAAACGACTATAACAAATATGGACTAGATTTAGAAAATCTTAGGGAAGCAATGAAAATTTCTTATTTTAAAATGTAAAAAAAAATAGTTGTCATTTCAGTAAAAGGCAAAAAGGCATTAGAATGCTTATTTCTACAATAAAATATGAAAAGTTCTAATAAGATTAGAGATACATACGTCTCAAATAAGTAAGAAGTGTGGGATGGATAAGGAAAGCAAAATATGAATGACATTTAATAAAAGGCGAGTACGAATCTATGCATATCCAAACACGCAAACTAGGTCAAAGTAGAAAAATTTGTAAAAATCAAGCAGGGAAAATAAATTTAATCTTGAAATAAAAATATAAAACACATATATTACTTTAGAATTGATGTAAACAAAATAATTTCAGATAACGAAAGAAAAACCAAATCTGCATATAGTGGTTGGGTTAATACAAGGGTTAAAATAGAAAAATACTTGAAATAAAATAAAAATCCAAATTAGATATAAGAAATGCGAGAGAAAAAATGAGAATCTTCCAAGAAACAAAAAAGATCCAGTATAAAAGGGGGAATAGCGCTAAGAAAAGGGAATTCATGGATCGTTCATCTCTCATTCAACATTTAACATTCACTTAGATTTTAACGGTTTGAATAAACTTAGATTTGTATTTAGAAAGTTTACCAATACTTTATTATATATCTACGTTTACAAGTTGAAGCATTTTTTATTTATGATTATTAATATAATGTTAAATATTTTCTTTATACAATTAGTTTAATTTAAATTTGCAAACTCTATTCACGAAGAATAGGAGAAGAACGTGAGAAGAATAGGCACTATTTTGTTTGAAGTCTGTATACTTGAATAAAAATATTTTAAAACATATATGGCTTATTAATTTGAAATTAGCGATAAATACACTACTGTCAGTGTAGATTTATGCAAAATATCTGTGTAAGCTAGTAGGAAATTAGATATCCACGAGTGATCACATGATAACTGTGTAATTGATTTTTTTGCAATGAAATATTCATTAATAGTCATCTAATAAAACTTATATACATTGTATATAAGTTCTATTATGTTGTATGTTGTATGTATTAATGAATATTTCATTGCAAAAAATCAATTACATAGATATCATGGAGATAGACTTGTTATTCCGTAGGAACTAGACTTCCACTTGAAAATACAAGGATACAATAAAAGAATTTTAACAATTTACATCTTGTAGTGTTATTTTTTTACGCTTACATTGGGCCTAGTTAAGTAGAACTGGAAAGATATAACCCTGAGATAGACAAACAATATACAGAGTCGAACAGAGTCTAAGGAAATATATGCTTGAGTAACTGCCCACACAACAATCATTTACTTCATTTATACACCAAGCAAAACTCACAGTAATATGCGAGTACCGTTTTAATTTTAGCTCAAACTATATCCGGCCATGATTCTAAAAAAATAATTCGCAAAAGTATCAATGTGATTACTAAAGCAAAAATGCCAACTTTAATAAATAAGGCTTTGCTGGAAAACTGTACTCAAATTTTCTATTAGAAGCGCTTTAAATTTTATTTTGTGTGTGTTTGTTTTCATATCAGTCATGCATGCTTATAATAACAGTGCCAGTTTATATAAATTAGATGCACACACACATATAATTAAACACGAGGAGACATAGCAACGAGTAGGACGAACCATTCTAATTGAGATTAGATTAAATACTCAAATTCAGCTTTTCACTAAGACGAATTAACTCCGCCACAACATAATTGTAATCAAGCTACAGTGACGGGGATCAAGAAGTAGGAGAGATAAAGCGAATCGATTCGCCTTCGCGAACGGATATGTTAAATACGTACTTCGGCTGCATGAAATTACGAATTCCAACAGGAAATTGCTATCGGCTCTGTGATTTAGATGTACTCAACTATATTAATTAAATTCGTTTGACAATTGACTTTCTATCACTGTGCAACGACGACGAATTGGTTAAGACGTCCTAACAAGTGAATTGGAATTACAAGAACATCAATAAAAATAAATTATCCCTCGTTATGTTTACTAATTATCTAATATCTAGTCAGAACAGGATAAAATAATTAAATTCCAATAATATTAAAACAAAACAAAATTGATTGAATTTTGAAAACATTTGTTTTTCCATTGGTTTTAAAACTTGCCCGAATACGCCGTTTTTTAAAATAATACAGTATCTGATATTGCCAAGTATCGGCCGATTTCCATATTGTTAAACACTGTTAGAATTTTTGAGATTACCATTTATAAACTTGTTTCTTTGCTATTGTGAGCTACATATTTTTAAATCAGCAAGGTTTCATCGATAGAAGATCAATTATTACTAGTTTAGGTTACTCCATGCAAAATGTTTCTAGAATTTCGGATGGCCAAGGTCAGGTTGATGTCATTTACACTAACCTATAAAAATAAAATCACCGGAAAACGTAATAAATGCACTTTATTTCTGCATCAATAAGTGTTTAAATATTTATTCTCAATTTACAAATAAAAATCTTGAACGAGCAACACTTTTTGGAGGACATAAACCAATTTAACTATTTCCATGTATCCTGGAGAAAAAACTTATCCAGATCCTTTCTACACCATGCCAGGTTACAAGCCTTTCCATTTTTACCAGTTAATTAAAAACATCAAAATAGTAATTAAAATAACTGAAAATTTGAACATAACAAATTATTTAGATACTTTTTGAACTAGAAAATAGAGTAGATCAACTTTATTAGAGTTACTTACCGGATTATTGATCAATTTCACTATTCAGATTTGCAAAAAGTTAATTATATCAAGAATTACTCAACCCATCAATCCATCACTGATAGTGTTTACTTACATATCGATATTCGCTTGCAGTTTCCTATATTTTTTTTACATTAAACAACTAAACTATTTTATTTTAAATCTATAAAAACCTTAGTTTTTTTCCTCGTGCTATTTAAGTCAATAATTTTATTAATCTCATTTAAATAGGCTGTATTAGTACGCCGACGCACTATCATTACCCTGAGCCTTAAAGATACTATTAAAAAATCCTACGAGCGAGGAGTAAGTACAATTATATAGATATTAAAATCATATTAAATTATATATCAAGACAAATAAAAGTAGAACGATAATTGTTCATAATCATTGGTCATTTTGCATTGTATAAAACGTCACCCTAAAGTGGTGCTCGAATAAGACATAATTAATTGTCTTATATACCAAATATAAGAGAACGTACGCAAATTAAAACCACTAGTAGCTCTTCAAATTGGCACCTCAACATTTAGGGTAAATTAAAGTAGGAACGTTACTTGTCACGCACTCATTTTTCATATGAGTAACATTTAAATTTGTATCAATGGAGATCATTTTCATTCATTCCGCATACCACTCGAGGTCCGTTTTGCAAGACGAGATCCAGTTTTGGATCTCGTTTTGTTTTGCGTGTATTTCGTCGCTGTATGAGTTAGTTTACTCAGTAATGATGTATTTTAAAATTTATGTTGGATCTCATTTTTACCAATTTTTACACCTCTTATACATTTATAGTTCATCTATATCTGAGGGGCAACTGAGGCAGAGGGCGTCTCGCTTCGATATACATAATAGATATTTAAAAGTCAAGAAGAGATCTTTGCAATCCGTTGACACCGCACTGTAATACAATACGTCAACACGTTATTTCTGTAAGATAAGCTGATGAATTAATAATAACAGAAAAGATGTGTACGTTTTTAATAGTATATTATCGGCTGCGATTAAACTTGTTCGTATACATAAATTATTTGTTGAAGGATTAATCGTCCTAACGGCTCACTATTTTCGCCTTTTCTTTTTATATAGAGAGGATATTTTCATTACATTATTTTGTAGTTGACGGTTTGTTATTGCAAAGTTACATTTGTTGTTAATTCTAGTAATCGTTAAATCGAGAAAGTTAATACTATTATTTGTTTCCTGTTCCATGGTAAACTTAATATTGTGATGCAATGTATTAATATAATCAAATAATAAATTTAATTGTCTCATTGTTCCTACAGATACGTAGATGATATATTACTAGGTTTCATAGGAACAAAGAGACAATTAAATTTATTATTTGATTATATTAATACATTGCATCACAATAGTAAGTTTACAATGGAACAGGAGATAAATAATAGTATTAACTTTCTCGATTACTAGAATTAACAACAAATGTAACTTTGCAATTTATCACAAACCGTCAACTACAGATATAACTATTCATAACACTTCTTGCCATCCGATACAACACAATTAGCAGCTTATCACAGTCTTATACATAGATTAATCAATACTCCATTGAACCAAACAAATTTCGAGAAAGAGTTAAATTTAATTAAACAAATAGCTATCAACAATGGATATAAAAGTAATATAATAGATAACATTTTAAATAAAAAACTCCTTACAAAAGCCATATCACAAGTTTACCCAATATTAAATAATAACACCCAAAAATTTAAAATGATCACGTTTATAGGCTCTTCAAGCACAAGAATTTGTAAATATTTAAGAAAGTTTGACATTAATACAGCGTATAAATCTAACAACAGTTTATCCAAATTTATAAAAAACAATAAAGATTTAACAAACAACAATAAAAAGTCAGGAGTCTATGAGTTAACCTGGGGTAGTTGCCCTATGACGTATATCGGACAGACAGGCAGATCGTCTGAAATACGCATCAATGAACATTTTTCTTCATTTAGAAATAATAAAAGTGACTCTTCATATGCGTCTCATATTAATTCAACGAACCACAATTTTAACAAAGAATTTAAAATATTACACGTAGAAAATAAGGGCAAAAAACTTAATTTATTAGAGTCACTTGAAATTAATAAATTAAAGAAAACCGACAAGATCCTAAATGATCAATTAGAAACAAGTAATTCACCCTTACTCAATTTATTTATTTGATATGCAGACAGTCACATATTGTATTTTTCCATAGAATTTCTTTACCGCCCTGTAATATAATGTAAACCCCTAGCTTTATTACTTAAGAACAGTATTGTATAAACCGTAGTTGAAAGTTTTGTTAATAGACATTTTAGTAATAAAAAGTACCCATTCCTTCAACTATTTAAAATAAAACATGTTTGTTACCGTATACTTGTGTTAAAAAAATTTGTAAATAAGTTAGTTATATGTCTGATGAAGCTCAGGTTGGAGCGAAACGATCGTTGCAGTGTCAATTAAAAAGTGAAATTCATTAAAATTTGTTTTATTTTATCCTGATAATAGTTATAAAATATATATTCTTTGAGAAAGGCATCACTTGCCGAAACATGTAAGATTGTTTTAAATATGCATTTTTGAGTAAAACCAGACCTTAAATCGCCAACTAATTAAATCTTCTTCTTCTTCTTCTTCTTTCAATAGGCGTATCGCCTGTTTAGTTCCGGTTTCTTTGTGGCGGCAGTTCTTGTGAATTTGATTGCCAGCTGTCTCGCCAGCGTTTTGGTGGTCGTCCTATGGGTCTTCTTCCGTGAGGTATGTTGTTTCGTACTATTCTGGCCATTCTGTCGGGAGTCATTCGGCTGACATGGTGGTTCCATTCTCTTCTTCTTTTCCGTATCCATCTGACTACGTCATCCGTTTGACACTTCTCCCTTATATCTGTATTTCTTTGCCTATCATGTAATGTGTATCCTGTTATCGTTCTTAGAGTCTTCATTTCGGTTGTTCTTAGTATCCTCTTTGTTATCGTTGTTTCCGCTCTCGTCTCCGCACCATATGTCATCACCGGTCGTATAATTAAATCTACTATATATATATATATATATATATATATATATATATATTGTTGTGATGCAAGACACACCCTTTGAGCTGCATCTAAAATGGGAAAAATAAGATATTCAAATTAAAAAGTAATAAAAGGTTATATAAGCGGTGTTATTAAATTTTAGTAGTGTCGAAGTGTATACGAATTTATATAACGATAATATAACATTCTTAAAATTTCTATATTTATATTTCTTTCATCAATTTCATTTTTATTATTTCTAATTCAAATTTCAAATATTAGCGCGAAATCACCAATATATAAATTCATATGCATCTTTATTTTATATCGACGCTAGTAAGACACGCCCACTAATTGACATCTTTCAAAATTGTAAATATTTATCGTGCGCAGTACACAATTTGTAGCATTAAGATTCACCTTAACCTTACTTGATAATTTGTTAAATAATTTTTTAAATCTGTGAGAATATTAAAATTAGTTAAATTTAATCTATTAAAATATTTTAATAAGGTAAAACATCGAGACTTTTTTTTGGCATTATTAGATACCTAAGTTTTGTAAAACAAACAGACGCTATCGGCATCATCATTTGAAATTCATAAAATAATAGACGCATTTTTTCGACCGAATCTTAGAAATCTCAAAATATTAATAATTCAAACGCTAATTCAGTGAAAAAGTTATCAAAAGTATCCTGCATTAATATTAATACAATCAACAAGTGATATTCTACAAGATATTTAGACTTTTACGTATAAACGTAAAACAAAGCGTCATTGACATAGTATCATCCATAATCACAAGGAATTCTGGAGATATATTATCAAGAAAGAACCACAGACCATCTACTGAACTGTTTATCGTCAATCTACGTCAATACCTTATATTCAGCAGCCAAACAAGAACGCAGGGAGATATTAGGCATTAGGAACCAAGTCCGAAGAAAAACTTCGATAGCGTCATCAAGAACGGCTACCCACACCGCCAACAATTTGATCAGCGATCGGACTATTTTCGAACGCCAAGACTTATCCATTTTGAAGCGTGCAATCTACAAATCAAACAACAGGTTTACTATAAACACTGGCTAAAGACATAGCGTATTTATTATTCAATTTTTCAATTCTTTTAATTATACACAAATAAAATTCTCGATTTTGTTTACCTTAACCTATAACGTCCTATACTAATATTAATATTAAATAAAAACCAATTTTAACGTAACAACATTAATTTAAAAGGTACTCACCTATTTATTTAAAAGATCATTTGTATTGTAATCCATATTTTTATAATTTCGTAACACACATAACCTTTTTTTTCTTGTTAACACCTTGTCGTCACTTATATATAGTTCATAAATTTAACCCTTTCCTATACATGTTATTTTATTACAGTTTTCTTTTATAGCAATAAACTTAATATGTTTATTATCATATCAATCTTTTATTTGTCTATATTTAATTGTAGGAGTTATTTCTTTAAGCCTTAACATTAATAGTTTACTTTTATGGAAGCAACAACATATAGCTAACGAAGAGCCTGAGATTTCACATTTAATTAAGCTTTTTAATTTAGTTTCATGCGATCCGACTAGTTGGCAATTTAAAACACAGATCGAGCAGTTTGAGGAGTTATATAAAGGCGCCCATCTTTTACTTACAAAATTAATATTTTTTGAACTCTTTCATTATATTTATTATCACCTCCTCAGCAATTCATCATTTGCCAGCCCAACGTGAGGCTATGTAATACATCATTTGGCACCAAACGTGGCGGCCATTTATTATACCTCATCTAATTATTCATCATTTGACGCAACAACGTGGAGGCCAGATTGCTTCTTTTAAATAACTCGACTACAACATAAATTAGGACAAATAATTGCTACATTCAAAATTATTTTACATATATAATTTAGACGAAAGGTGTATGTTATTACTGTATTTGTGTGTAGAATTGTGTACCTATTTTTCCTATTGTTCAGCTGATTTTTACCTACAATTCTTCACATCCCAGACTTTGAAGGAGTTACGGATATAGTAAAGGTTAGTGAAGGGGAAATATCACCTTGTATGTACGTTGTTTTATTTAACTTTTGTCTACTTATATTATTACTGTGTCTCGAATATTGTTTATACACATTTATATCATAAATTTCTACTTATCAAATATTCATTATAATAATTCTATTAACAATTAAAGAAAAATATCAATATAAACTCTTTGCATAATATTAATTCAATCAATATTAATATGGACACCAGACACAGGACAAAAGCAGTAAAGGACACTACAGAAGAAGACAGGGCTGAACAGGGAGACATTCCGGTTGCACAAACTTCCACAGCTGAAGAGGTAAGTTCACCAGATAATAGTCAGGTGATGATGAACATGCTACAGACACTAATGACACAAATGAATGATTTAAAACAAAATAATCTTGATATGAACAATAAATTAGATAATACTAATAACAAATTAGACAATACTAATAACAAATTAGACACTAACAACGATAACTTAAAACAAGACATAACTAATCTGAGTACTGACTTATCGGCAAAATTAGAGGCTAACACGAAAAAAATTAATGAAAGATTTGAACTCAATAATGCGCATATAGACAACAAATTAAGTGCTTTCAAGGTAGATTTAGAGGGTAAAATAGCTGAGATTTCTACAGCTCAGAAAAAGATGGAGAAGAACAAGCTGAAATACTTAATAAAACTAGATGAAACCGTTAATTTACTAAATTTACAATGGACAAAACGATTAGGCACAACCAACAAATTGGAATATAATTGCAATAAACAGACAAATAAAATAGATTCCAGAAATGCCGATCAAAAACAAACCATTACTAATACATTTAACATACAAAAAGAGGTACAGGGTATGACAACAATTAACTCAAGTAACATAAATAAAGAACAAAAAGAAATAATAAACAATCAAGTACGGGGAGATCAACAGATAAACGCCAATATTCACAATAATAACAACACTGATGCAACCAAAGTCATACATGACGTGAATATTAACAAACTGCGGAGATACCAAGTTAAAAATAATTTATACAATCAATTTCAAATAAATGACAAAGCATACCAGAGTTTCTTAATAAACAATGAAAGGGAATATAATAATTTTAACATAGAGAAGACGGGGATTAATAACATTAATTTTAACTTATCCAATATCAAGATCAAGAATATTAATCATAATTATGCAATCAACTTAATACAAACTAACAAAATTAACATACAAAACACCACTTTAATTTCACCAAATTTAACTATACACGATAATATGATAACTAACTTAATAAATAAAGAAGGCATGATAAACAATTCAATGATATACGAATACTTAAATCATAACAATTTTCTTCATAATTTATACAATATAAAAATCAATACCAATATACACTTTTACACCAAAATTATAACTACATACACACTAATTAACAAAAACTTACATATATCACAAGGTAGAGGCAACATGACATTTTTACACAGGGATAACAGCATCAATATCTTTAAAACAGTTCGTCGAAAATTAACTATTTAAATAAATACGATGACAGAATATCGATATTCTAATACACGATGATGAACAAAGCAGAATACGGGGATACGAGTTATATTTACAGATAAATTAAAATAATTACACTTATATTAAACATAAACAAACAGATGATGAACACGATTTAATAAGAAAAAGAAAGAACACATAATAAAACTATAATACAATAAATGAACATATAACTAGCTAGATAATTAATGAATAAAATTAAAGAGAAAACAAACATAGCTGGAGCTAAAATACAAATACTAATTAACAATAATTAAGAGATACAATACTCTGTGAAAAAAAAAAGGTAACACCACATATTCAGATGGTTAAAACAAGCTTACAAAAGAACAATTATTTAAAATAATATTGGTACTATCAATCGAATTAATCAAAGGGGAACGTATTCACTTATAAACATGCTAATTTTAAAATAAAATGAAAGTTTGAACGTATTATTATTGAAAAAGAGAGAGCATAATTGAAAATAAATAATAAAGGAGTGTAGATATGACATAAGAGGGACTAGGTAAAGATTTTAAAGGTTGAAGGTATTAATACATATGATAGGGGTGTATAGAATTATATAAAAAAAATAAATGAATTATTATTATTATGAAAATATTAAAATATAGACAAAAGTGTCTTCTTATAAGGTAGAATATATATGTTAAAAGGAGTGGTATTTTTAATGATAAGAGAATAGTATGTGAATGTAACGTCTTGTATGTTTGAGGAGAGAATTATTTATTATGAAAGCTAAAGCTTATATCAGTATATCAATTATAATAAAAGATTAAGAATAACAAGTTATCAATAGAATTATTGAGCATGTACCATCAATGAAAGATATAAATAAAATAACCCCAATGATAATACTACGAACAAATACCTGAATATATAATGTAATTAGTACAAGAAGTAAATAATACAAATTTAAAACCACAGAAAACAGCCCATTATTACAATCGAATATGAATACAGTTATCAAAATCAATATAATTATTAAAAAGTATGTTATAGCTCGTAAATTAAAAGATTATAATAACAATAACTAATAAATTATACAAAAACTATAAATATAAACAAAGACAACATTACTATTAAGATAAATAACAATTAAGTAAACTAAAACTTATACTAAAAAAGGAACAAGAAACTAAAGATTTAAAAGATCATATGTACAATTAAAAAAAAAAGAGGAATTTAATAGTGCAATTAAACATTTCTTGAATATTAGTTATATAAAATAGAAGAAGTTATTCCTGTTAAGAGATAAATACATTTTTATAATCATTACTCATTATTCTTAAATTCGTTGACACATATAATAAGATTAGTATAGCAAGGTTGTTATTTTCCATTTCATGTATCTAGTTAGGGAAAAGAATATCCTCATTTGTACATTCAGACATCTTTTCCACGGGGATAATGTTGTGATGCAAGACACACCCTTTGAGCTGCATCTAAAATGGGAAAAATAAGATATTCAAATTAAAAAGTAATAAAAGGTTATATAAGCGGTGTTATTAAATTTTAGTAGTGTCGAAGTGTATACGAATTTATATAACGATAATATAACATTCTTAAAATTTCTATATTTATATTTCTTTCATCAATTTCATTTTTATTATTTCTAATTCAAATTTCAAATATTAGCGCGAAATCACCAATATATAAATTCATATGCATCTTTATTTTATATCGACGCTAGTAAGACACGCCCACTAATTGACATCTTTCAAAAATGTAAATATTTATCGTGCGCAGTACACAATTTGTAGCATTAAGATTCACCTTAACCTTACTTGATAATTTGTTAAATAATTTTTTAAATCTGTGAGAATATTAAAATTAGTTAAATTTAATCTATTAAAATATTTTAATAAGGTAAAACATCGAGACTTTTTTTTGGCATTATTAGATACCTAAGTTTTGTAAAACAAACAGACGCTATCGGCATCATCATTTGAAATTCATAAAATAATAGACGCATTTTTTCGACCGAATCTTAGAAATCTCAAAATATTAATAATTCAAACGCTAATTCAGTGAAAAAGTTATCAAAAGTATCCTGCATTAATATTAATACAATCAACAAGTGATATTCTACAAGATATTTAGACTTTTACGTATAAACGTAAAACAAAGCGTCATTGACATAGTATCATCCATAATCACAAGGAATTCTGGAGATATATTATCAAGAAAGAACCACAGACCATCTACTGAACTGTTTATCGTCAATCTACGTCAATACCTTATATTCAGCAGCCAAACAAGAACGCAGGGAGATATTAGGCATTAGGAACCAAGTCCGAAGAAAAACTTCGATAGCGTCATCAAGAACGGCTACCCACACCGCCAACAATTTGATCAGCGATCGGACTATTTTCGAACGCCAAGACTTATCCATTTTGAAGCGTGCAATCTACAAATCAAACAACAGGTTTACTATAAACACTGGCTAAAGACATAGCGTATTTATTATTCAATTTTTCAATTCTTTTAATTATACACAAATACAATTCTCGATTTTGTTTACCTTAACCTATAACGTCCTATACTAATATTAATATTAAATAAAAACCAATTTTAACGTAACAACATTAATTTAAAAGGTACTCACCTATTTATTTAAAAGATCATTTGTATTGTAATCCATATTTTTATAATTTCGTAACACACATAACCTTTTTTTTCTTGTTAACACCTTGTCGTCACTTATATATAGTTCATAAATTTAACCCTTTCCTATACATGTTATTTTATTACAGTTTTCTTTTATAGCAATAAACTTAATATTTTTATTATCATATCAATCTTTTATTTGTCTATATTTAATTGTAGGAGTTATTTCTTTAAGCCTTAACATTAATAGTTTACTTTTATGGAAGCAACAACATATAGCTAACGAAGAGCCTGAGATTTCACATTTAATTAAGCTTTTTAATTTAGTTTCATGCGATCCGACTAGTTGGCAATTTAAAACACAGATCGAGCAGTTTGAGGAGTTATATAAAGGCGCCCATCTTTTACTTACAAAATTAATATTTTTTGAACTCTTTCATTATATTTATTATCACCTCCTCAGCAATTCATCATTTGCCAGCCCAACGTGAGGCTATGTAATACATCAATATATATATATATATATATATACATATTATATATCCATGCCTTAATCGGTTTGTATATTCGCAAATATATTGAAGATATTTCATTGATCATAGTGAATATTTAACAAATTTATTTATTTATAACAAGAGTGTTACATCCCGTCCATCTGTTTTGTTTATATTTATTTTACGTATTAGTTGTACAAACTTTAACGTGTACTTGTGAGTCACGATCAGCACCAACTAGAAATCCATTGCCGAATTAACTCTACTGAAATTAAATTTTGAAAGAGATCTAAGGAAAGACAAGAAGGGATAAATTAAGAAACGGATATTACAGGGAACAACTGACGATTAATTCAATCAAAAACATAATTTGGGCAATACATGCCGAATAAAAGAGGAAAGATTAAGAAAGATAGTGAATAAGGCAAGAGTAGGACCGAGCAAGGCCAAAGAGGGCGCGAAGAGAGGAAGCGGAAACGCCATCTCCATAATCATACTCCTAACGAGCGCTAGATGGATTTGGGACTGAGTAAAGTAAATAACCAATGCATATTTTTTTATTACAGCTTGGTTTTTGAAAATCTAATAAGATTAGAAGATCGAGTTTCCTTATTTACGTTTCGAAAAAATTTTAATACAGCAGCTAAGTTATACGAGTATATAGGTTTATAATTTATTATTACTACAGTTTCTCGTTTATAGCAATTCATTCAAGCAACAATAAGAAATTGGATGGAAAGTTATATTCTTCCATTTATTGCCTAAAGAATAAATGAAGATAAAATATTTTGAAAATCCTCGCAGTACATAAAACAATATTTCAGATGGCAGCCAAGGTGATGATATCAAATAAAAATAGAAAATACGAGGATTGTTCAGAAACAATGTGGCTTAACACAGAAATGGCTCAAATTCACAGGAATCTTCTTTAATTTTCTGTAGAATCATCCCTTAAGAGGTTAAATATGACATTACAGAGAGAACTATCTATTGCCCTGTTGTTGACAGTACGCCAAAATGAACGTATCGTATGGTTTTGTAATAATGGAAAAAAACTGAGTTGAAAGCAGTAATAAAGTACTTTCATATGAAAGGCTTAATACAAACTGAAATCAAAGCAGAACTGGATTCAGCACTATTAGAATCCGTCTTTTGTTTTCAATGGTTAAAGATTGGGTTGCCGAACTTAAGCGTGGTCGTATGAACACAAATGATGAACCTCGTATTGGACGTTCAAAAACTGTTACTGCTCCGGATATGATGGAAAAAATCCAACGTATCGTCTTCGACGACCGTCAAGTAAAAGTGCGCGAGATAGCAGACATGGTAGGTATCTCAGATGACACAGTGCATAGAATTTTAACTAAAGAATTAGAAATGAAAAATATTGGGCGCGTTGGGTACCGCGGTTAGTCACACCGTTGCAAAAACTGAATCATTTGAGTGTTTATCGCGACCTTTTGGAACATTTTCGCCACAATCAGAAGGATTTTGGATGCACTTTCATTACCATCGATGAAACCTGGTTATACTATGAAACTCCTGAAACCAAGGAATAATCCGAACAATTAACAAAAAACGGTTCTCCACCATCAAAGAAGGTAAACACGGTTTTGTCAGCAGGAGGGGTTATAGCAACTGTTTTGGGATTCTCCTGGAATTATCTTAGTCGACTACTTAGAAAATGAGAAAACAATAAATGAGTAGTATAATGCCAATTCGTTCTAACAATTAAGCGATTTTGTTAAGAGAAACGGTCTCATTTGGCAATTAAGATAGCGTTTTTTCATCATGATGACGCACCTGCCTACAAGTCTGCGATTGCAATGACAAACATTTTATAATCTCTTTGCAAACCTGAAAAAATGGCTCGGCGGTAAGAGATTTTCGTCTAATTCTGAGGTAATCGCTACTGTAAATAGCTATTTCAAGGACTTGAATCGACCCACAATGAAGGCATTACTAATTTGTAATTTCGTAGGAATAAGTGTGTTGAGCGAGCAGGAGACTATATTGAAAAATAAAACGAAAAGTTAAAAAAAATGTTTCAAATAGGTTATTTAGGTAAGTATTTTGTATTGTGTAACATTCATGATTACATAAATAAATTTGTCAAATAAAATTTGAAGACGCATCGTAGGGAACGCCTTCACTTTTTGCTTCATATTTTACGTTGAATTTTAGTACTGAAGTATTCATTATTCGAAATGATATCATCATTAGGAATGGACATGAGAGGCCCATGACTCATCGCTCACGGGCGTACTATTGAAAATTTGTATTTTTAAAGAGATTTAATTACGAAATACATTTTCATTTGTTCATTTTGTAGTTCAAGTTGAGTAAAGGAGTATTAATATTAACTATCAATACTTCCTCTAGATTCTCTACTGTAAAATTTGTTGTATTTAAATGAAATACATCCTCGTAGATAAAAAAAACGTCCTTTGTATCGCAACATCGCAACTGGTTATAGGTGCATACTGGAAATATTCTTTTATTGCAGCGTACCTAGCAGTTAGATTTTGAAGCATTGCCCCATACACAATTGCCGCAATGTTATTAAATCTGGATTTCTATTAAAAACTGCTTCTACCTTTTACCGAATGCCACATCCAAAGTCACTTGAATATATTTTAAATTATTAATAGCTACATCTAATGTGGCTAATCCGTCATTTAATTTGAGATTTTGATTTTCAAAGTAAGTAATTAGTTTTGGCAAATTTGTAAAGTGTTCCTGAAGAAAGTACAACTGATTTTTTAAATTTGGAGGATGTATTAGTTCCTTGCACTCAGAAATACTTCGAGCATCGTCATTTAAGCATGTAATGAAATTTTGTAAACTATCGAAATCCTCTGCATAACTAGTAGCTTCCAACCATGTCCCCCATCTAGTTATTACTGGAGAGGGAGGCAGCGACAAAAATGGAAGTTGATCCCTGTAAAGAGCTACCCTCAATGGTGCTTTTATGAAAGCTTTTTTAAAAGCGGGCACAAATCTATCAACTTCCGGAAAGGTGTCTGATATATTCGCAGATTCTGTGGAGAGCATGTGCTACATAAGTAATATGTAGCATATTAGGATATGTTTCCTTTAATAGTCCGTATTTTTTCTTTGCACCTGTCATCCGAATGAAGCATCTGGTGCATATTCTCGTAAGTGGTTTTAGCTACTGTTTCGGCATCAACTGTATTTATAATTTTTGTTACTATTACATATGCGTTATATGGAATAGTTGGATGTAGTACACCAGTTACAACATTTACCAAACAGCGTCCTAACATATCGACAGTTTAGTCGGCTTTAACCATAGGTACTGATTTGAAAGATGACTTCTAATGCGTTCTACTGCTTTCGTGTAGCATTTAGGAACACAATATTTGCGCAAGTTGGTATCATCAGGAACATCTCGACAAGTATATTTTTGGACAAGCGTTTTGAAGGTGGGATTGTTAAGTTTATTTAATGGAATATCTGCAGCCATTAAAGTTTCGCATTGTTCTTCGATAAATTGTCAGATTCCAACGTATCCAATTTCTGTGTATGTGTTTGCGATGCTAAGTAATACATGCGATTTCTTGGAATTTTTTAAAGATATTTTACAGACTTTGCAATAAATTTCGGAATCGTTGGCAATGGACATACAATCAGTATGACCCATAATCGAACTCGCCATTGTTTCACGATACCATTATTCACGTTGTTCCATATCATATCTGAAAAAGTAACTTAAAATTAAACTACGAGTATAAATTAAAAATGTACGCGTAAGTTATTGAAAATTATCGAAATTCACTGGACACTTAAGTTAAAATAATTGGGGAAAGTAGATTCGATGAAATGATATTAACCCTTTGAGACCTGGTGCACATGAGCATGTACATTGACTTTGATCTTTTTGATTACGCATGTCTATGCGATGCATTCGTTCGGAGTTGGTATGGATCTCAGTATACACTTATTTGATAGAATTAAAATGCTTGTGCTGCCCTCTGCTAATCGAGAGTGACACTATTTGTTTTACACTTCTACCTAACCTCTGTGTTTGCCGTTGTTCACGTGGTAAGTACAATTTGTCTATATAATTAGTACATGCATGATAATGTCTTTGTAAAAAAATATTGTGATAAAATGTATATATCAAAATACCTATTTGTGTAATAAAAGCAGTGATTGCTTCAATTTTTCACTTGCGAAGTTGAAAAAACTTTTTGTACATGACCATGTACAAATGGTCTCCTTTGGTGTTGTTGTTTGTACATGAGCATGTACAAATGGTATCAATACCATTAAATGATTATAGATAAAATTTCAGACAAAGCACTCAGAAAGAAGAAGAAATGGATAAACTGAAGCCAAAATATAATTTATCTAATCCAAATGATGTTCAAGAACTTATAGATTTATTAAAAGCAGACGATTTATCAGATATCGAAGTGGGAGCTGGTGACAGTGAAGAGGAAGATGAAATTGTGATGAATCAAAAATATCGAAGAGTTGGGCGAGGGCCTGATACTGTATCAGGGATGGAATTTGGTCCAGACGACAATCAGGAGCCTGAAGAGTCGAATGATGATAATAATGACGAGTTGAATACTGAAGAGGGAAACGAACATCTTACGGAACAACATAAAAGAGATAATCGCGTAGCATGGATGAAAGGCACTTTTCAGACAGTAGAACGAGTGTGGGAGCCAGAGACGGGAGATTATGTTACAGAACCACATTATCCGGTACATTATTTTTTAAGATATGTGGCTGAAAAACTGTTTGAAGATATGACGATGTACAGTATTATGTATGCAATTCAGAATGAGATGCATCTTAGACCCACATCAAAATCTGAAATACAGACACTGATTGCGTTACATATAATGATTGGATCTCTTAATAAATTTCCCAAAATTCGAATGTTTTAGGGATCGAGCTATTGGATTGCGACTATTTCTAGATAAAATGTCAAGGGATCGTTTCTTTCAGCTACGCTCCTGTCTTCACTTTGTGAATAACTTGGAAATATCACCACAAACCAATGATCGTTTAGCTAAAGTTCGGCCTTTGAGAAATGCCATAAAAAACCGGTGCCGTCAGTTGGTTTTAGAACGTCACCTTTGCGTTGACGAACAGATAATTCCTTTCACCGGAGCTATAAATATCAAACAGTATATAAAGGGCAAATCTTGTCCATGGGGGATTGGCGTATGATTTTTTATTTTATCAGGGTAAATCAACTCCGTTAGATGAGAAAAATCTAACAAGATTTGGACAAGCTGCCAGTGTTGTACTACATTTAGCTCAAAGTATTACTAAGTCTGGTCACAAGTTATTTTATGATAATTACTTTTCTTCCTATAAGTTACTCAATGAGTTAACAGAAAAAGGGATTTTGGCTGCAGGAACTATACGACTGAATAGATTTTTTAAACCACCTCTTACTAGTGACAAAGCGATAAAAAAGGAAGGAAGAGGCTTCTCTGAGGAGGTAATTAGCACAGATGGTGTAGTTATAGTTAAATGGTTTGATAATAGAACGGTTTGCTTAGCATCAAATTATGTAGGAAAAGGTGTAGAAGATAAGGCTAAAAGGTGGGATAAGAAAGAAGCTAAATATACAACGATCGAGAGACCTGAGATAATAAAAGATAATAATCAAAGTATGGGAGGTGTAGATCTGTTAGATCTGTTAATAAGTTTATATAGAATTTTCATTAGATCACGTAAATGGACTCTTCGTGTAGCCATGCATATGATAGATTTTGCTTTGGTCAATAGTTGGCTAGAATATAAAAAAGATTGTGCAAAGTGTAACGTACCAACTAAAAGTGTACTACATTTATTAGATTTTCGTATTCACGTTGCGGAAAGTTTGATCAATTTGGGCAGGAATGTTGAACCTAACAAAAGAGGACGGCCATCGACATCGTCTTCTCCTGCTGTTGTACCACCGCCAAGAAGAAATCATGTGGAAATGCGGCCTTTCTATGAAATTCAAACGGATAGGGTGGAACACATGCCTCAATTTGATGATAAAAAAGAAGCTACAAGATGTAAAATGCAAGGATGCAAGGGTAGATCCCATATATTCTGTGACAAGTGCGGAGTACATTTATGCCTTGTAAGAAATAGAAACTGCTTCGTAGCTTTCCACCGAAATTAGCACACTTCTAATTGTTATTTCTTTTATTTTAAATTTTTATATAAATGTATAGAATTTTAGTTAGTTGTTTTATTTCAGACCATATGTACATTGCTATGTACATTTTCAAAAACAAACTCAAAAAAATAAAAAAATACAAAAAATCATATAAATGGCTTACAGAGTTACATAAGACCTCAAATCAGTCAAACAAATATTTTTCTATAGTAGAAAAAAAAATCAGGTCTCAAGGGGTTAAACAGGATCTATTACAAAAATTACGAAGTATGCAATTAAGAAAAAACGAACTCACCTTCTTTATTTATTTTACGAAATAAAACAATAAATAAAATAAATTATAAAAACTTCTCACGCTTCTATCTACGCCCATGAAGAAAGGAATTTCACTGTAATATTGAAGTAATTGCGTTACAATTCAACGACAAGAAACAGATGTGCGATTAACCGAATGAATAGTGCTATTCAATAGCTGCGTATTGTACTTAGGAATGTTATAGGCTATGTATATGGTCCATCGTAATTTCGGCCTGATGCGTCCGATCTCTAATGATTATACATTTTTAATAAGAAACTCATTTACACTAAAATTCAAGGTTAAATATGAAGCCGAAGGTATTCAAAAGGCACGTATTTATCACATACAATCAAATTTTATTAGGGATAATTTCGAAATATTAATTTTTGAGATGTCAGATTACCTTAAAAAATAAAGTAACCAAAAACATGATTCAGATACTTATTGTAACCACTATACTATTTCACCGTGCTCTGATTTCATGATAAAAGCAATAGGAAACTAGATTTTTAGTTATTTTATTTCTTGAGGATCTTTTTCTTAAATAAGTGCTTATTTAATTTGAGTGAATTCGTTCGTTTCAAGGGAAGAAAGAATATTATTGGAGAAATTCCGTTTTTCGTTGACTAGTTCACAGAGAATAGAACGAATAAATATACTGTCTTATAATACAATTTTTCAATCGCGCAAACCTTGTTTACAATCAATACAACGTTGTATCACTTCAATTGACCCAATTTGATTGTTTCTAATGCAACAGTGTCGAAAATAACTTCGTTAAGTCTTCCAAACACACTCCCTCGTCTCATTCGTGTAACATAATTCTTCATTAGGTCCGATAGAACTTCCGTTAATTAAACGACTCGCACGTAAACGTAAATCACAGTCGAATAAAAGCGAGCGCATAAAGTATTCATATTACCCTCGTAAAATCTCTGTCTGGAATAGGGAGACAAAAAGTACCCTAACGCCTACAGTTTTCATTTAATTGTAAATGTGTAATGAGAACATGTGTTCCGGCTAGGATAACGTTGAATAAACTTAACTGCGAACAGATTGTATGTAGAGATTTAATAGCGTTTATCGCATTCTTAAGCTTATCCTGAAACAATTTGAGGTTATATTACCGCTTACATTGTATGCCGCTTACTATTCTACTAAAACACTGTACATTTCTTGTAGGAGTATATAGTGATATTGTTATGCGCGGCATGTTCCCTTTTCGCTGAGCAGTTTCAACAGACTTATTTACAAGCGTAATGAGAGTGACAGTTGATACTTGAATACTTTCTTGTATTTTTTGTATTGTAGTTTTAAATGGCAAATGTTTAAAGCAATCATTTGCTCTAAAAATTATGGTATTGAACAAAGCCAAGGAGTTATTCTTTACGATTTCAAATTCGGCTTAATACGTAAGAAATGTGCTACTGGTAAATTGCAAAAATAAACTGGCTTCCAATACTCTACGATATACCGTAAAATGGGGTTACTTTGATCAATTTTTATTTTAAAAACTCTGTATCTTTTGTATAAATTGGCAGAAAACTACGTAAAAATGTCGGCTTTTTGTCTTCTACCAGAAACTTAACTTAAAAAATTATCAATTTATTAAGTTTTTGAGAAAAAAAATTAAACCACTTGATCAAATTTATACACTGATCGGGGTTACTTTGATCACCATGCTTATTTCCATGTCATTTGAAAGTAAACCCAAAATGAATATAAAATTTAAAAACAAATTGAAATCTGTCCGCAGGTTTTTTTAATAAAGCTGTTTAAAACACTTGGGGTGACTTTGATATAGACAAAAATAATGTTTTAGTTATAATTTTATTTGAAATTAACATTTTAAACAACAGAAAATCAAATTCTTAAGCTCTAAACCTCATTAACATTGATCTCGTGTGGAAGCACGACCAATTCAGTCCCTTCTTGAAAGGTAGGCATAGGCAGGTATGCAACAATAGCAGACTGTTCAATTTCAGAAATGTCGTCTTTAATTAATATGATTTTTTTTTTGTTTTGGCGCGATTTTAAGCCGATAACTACCAGCGGATTGGTTTCGTTAATGTAACATACGTAACGATATGTTTTTTTTCCTCGCTGAGAAGTAAATGTTGCCAATACATAACGACCCTCGGTCAATATATTATCTTCTTCCTCTTCATGCTCTCTCTCGTTTTTCTCTTCTTCGAATGTTTCCTCTACAGTCTCATTGTCATCAGATATGTTTTCTTCAAGTGGTGTGTCAATCGTCTGATTAGTTTTCTTTGTCTTCCGCTTTTTTTCTACACTTGGCGAGGGGTCATCTATTAAATCCGCTGTCGAAATACTCTCTTTCCAGCAGCAACATTTAGTCTCTTCTTTCTTTTTACAGTATGGGATGATTCTCCAAATCTTTGAGTTCTTAATAGTTCAGTCAGAACGCTCTCAGTTTCAGCCTCAACGTTACTATCATCAGATGGTAAGCGCTTGTACACCTGATCAGGGTTAAACGGCAATATTCCTGTTGCATTAAATGCACTTATAAGATTTCGTTTGATGGCACCGTTTTCATTATCCAACGGGGGTACCACAATTTTTTTCGGTTTAATTTCGTCCATTCTTAGAAGTGTCTTGTTGAGGAAATTCGGAAATGCGTCTTTTGGAACAGTGGTCAGCCTTAAGTTCTCAAGTTTCCATTTCGTTAATGTACTTCGCCATGCCTCTTTCAACGGACGAAAGAATGCTACGTCCAAAGGCTGAAGCAGATGGGTGGGGTGTGGTACCAAACAAACAAAATTGATATCGTTTTCTTCACATAATCGTAACACATCTTCATCGATATGAGACGACAAATTGTCTCCAAATAAAACTTTACGACCGTTTAGTCTTTTCGCGTGTGGAAAAAAACATGTCATAAACCAATCCCGGAATGTTACGCTGTCAATCCAGCCACTTGCAGTTCGGTTATATCTAGTTCCACGTGAGCAACATGGTTCATTGCAACACGGTTAGCCACACGGTCCTCTCTCCTTCCAAGTGTCATATAGATGTGTGCTCTTGTATATCACATAAGGTGGGAAAAGAACACCATCTGCAGACCCACAAACCATAATAGACGTGCAGCTCTTGGAAAAGTTTATTATTTCTTCTGGATACTTGACTCCTCGTCGATATATATATAGCGTTTCTTGTCCGGGTCGTCGCTTAAATTTGACTCGTCGTAGTTAAAAATATTACTACTAGGCACGTTTTTAACAACAGTTTCGAAATGTTTAAAATATTCTTCTATAGTTTTTTTTTTAAATTCCAGCTCGAGCCCTTTTTATATTTGCTGCAACACGCTGACTGTAAGAATCCTGATGACGTCGTAAAACCGAGTAGGTCCAGTCAATACCGGGCACATTATTGGAAAATTTTACAACAATTCGCCCAGTTCGGTCTAAACAAGCTTTAGCGAACATACGCAAGTCAAAGACACTAAGAGGAAACCCCCATTCCGCACACTTTGCTGCTGATTTAAGTATAG
Organism: Melolontha melolontha; assembly: GCA_935421215.2. Lineage (NCBI taxonomy): Eukaryota > Metazoa > Arthropoda > Insecta > Coleoptera > Scarabaeidae > Melolontha > Melolontha melolontha. The sequence goes on along the minus strand of OW285240.1, from coordinate 22,810,996 downwards.
CCTTTTCTTGAGCGTCAGTGAACACAGTTTGAGCTCCAGGTTTATTTATGTGTTGTCCTTTATACCTATTCTAAAGACTTCCATAGGGGATTTTAAATTCTTTTGCAGCGCCACGAATCGTCAAGCGTCCGTCTAATATAGATTGCAGCGCATTTTCAATCAATGCATCTGAATAATTTTTGTACTGTCGACTTCCAAGCGGCTTTCTATACGTCCTTGGCATTATTCTGTACTAAGAACAACCCATTTAATACTATGCAGAAAAACTATTTTACGAAAATATATCGTAAACCGTAGTTACTTCAACATGTGGGGTTACTTTGATCATGTGATTAAAGTAACCCCGTACACCTGATCAAAGATACCCCAATACACATTCAAGTTTAAAACATGGCGACTCTATTAGTTTTTTAAAACATGTCAACATAAACAGTATTCAGAGGAAATCGTAATTACCAATAACCAAGACGGTAAAAATAAAATTATTGTAATTTTGTAAGTACATTAAGAGTTCTACACACCTCAAATTCCTATATTATACACACTTTCTACAAAAACACAAAACTTATAACGATACACTGTGTCGTTGGTAAACAAAATTCACCATACTGTTAAATCGGTATCAGTGTTGCCAATACCTTAAAAAGAAAACATTTGGCAGTTTCAGCAATCTCAATATTCGCGCTTTCCAAGAATAAGTAAACTGTTATCAAAGTAACCCCTTAATATCAAAGTAACCCCATTTTACCTGTGTGAGAGGATTGATGGTAAAGATACAATTCAACTAGCCAATATCCGGGCTAAGGTTAGTGAAAATGGAGGGCTCTGTCAAAACCTGTCTGACTATAAAATAGGAGATGAAAAGGGCGCCACCTTGAATTATTGTTAAATTGTAACTAGTGTTCATACGCCACATGGAGGACGTAGATATTATAACGCATACACAAGGCGTAATGTCGATAAAAGGAATATATATACAACATATAAATCAATAACGGTACGAATATATAATACTACCAAATATTTGTTAAATACATTTTACCAAAATATGTCAACACATATAAAGATATATAATTATAAACCTACCTGGATATAAAAATACCATATACTAAAACTTTTATATGCCTGAAGGGAGACTAAATACTGTTGGAGATCGCTAATGTACATATGGTACATACCAAATTTACAAACATAAATATGAACAGGAACTATTTAAACTCCCAGTAAAACTTATAAATGAAATATTAAATGCGAATACTAAAATATATGAATAAACTATTAAATGGAAATCTTAATGTCTGAAGTGAAAACTAGATTTTTATGTATTTCAATAATTCAAAATATAAACAACTCGAAACAATCTATTAAAACACTTAGCTGGCCTGGATTCACTCCTGTATGGCGTTACGTCGCACCTGCGCTTGACAGCGGTTGAACAGGTATAACAGAAGATGTGGACAGGCTCCTTCTTCGTATCGGTAGTACTCGAAGTTATTTTTATTCAAACTAGCGCTATCACTAGCTTAGCTCTATCAATAGTTCTACTACTTGTTCCCTAAATTACAATATGAAACGAGTAATAGAAGATTTAATGTGAACAAACATACCAAGAAAATGGCGAGTTGCTGTTTAAGATGGTCACAGACAACAAATAATTGTTCGAATACTGTGTTTGGTTATATCGACGATAAGTTCGGCTAAATATCGGCGACGGCAAGATAAGTAAAATTCCTCGAAAGTTTTGTTATACGAAAATATCGCCAACAATACCAACAATAAGCACAATATGAACTTTCTTGAACACTCACACATAGCGGCGATAAAATGTCTGACGAAAAAGGTAAATCCAAAAGCATCATCTCATGGTTAGTACACCCAAGGTCTTACGAAATTAATTGAAGTTACGCACTTTTCTAAAGGATCGATTAGTTAGTCTACAACATTATTACATGTCTTGAAACTTAGATAAACTAGAGAGAGCAACAATTGAAAGTTTCTATCTTTGAAAATTGTCCAGCTTCAACAAAATGTGTTCTAGAAAAAGTCGAAACAAAAAGTTGTTCGCCATTTTTTTTAGAAATAATGGACATGTTTCCACATGCTACTCGTATTGCCGAATGGTCCACTACAGCCTGTTTGCCTCAAGGTCTTCTTCAAAGTACCTGCTTGAATCATCCATAAGGAAGAAATATTAACATATTTCATCACGATATTATTCGGGCTGAGACTGCTGCTCGAACGATTGAACGTCCGAAACATTAAAATAATAATTAATAAACAATCTAACGCGCATTGGCTGTGTAGAGAGATACTTTAAAAAATTATGTATTAGATCTCGTTTTCTGGGTTGGAATTCCGTCGAGTTAGGCGTAATTGCCAACGTTTCGTCCACTGTTTCAAGGGACATCTCTAGGACTGTACGTAGATGTTCGTCGTTTCGCAGTAGCTTAAAGAATGCTATGACAGAGACCTGCACAACTTATATAGGGGGACCGGGTCAGATGGTGGCCTGCTATTGGCTGGGGACAATGAGCCAATGGCATGCTTCGTATGGGCGTGGTAATTCTTAGTAGAGTTTGCCACGTCGGATGTAACGTATAGCCATTGTCTCTATTGAGATTGCGGGGATGTTTGTAAATTTCAATAGATTCACGGATTTTCCTAGGGAAATAATGCGATTCACGGGACAGAAGCTTGACATCTTTGAATAGAATTTGATGACAGGAGTTGAGTTTGTGTTCTACCAGGGCTGAACCGGCTATATGTAACAGTCTAGTACAACGTTTATGTTCGGACACACGCACACCGACTGGCCGCTTAGTTTCGCCAATGTACACACTGCCACACGAACACGGAATGCGATACACTCCTTGTGCTTTCCACGGCTGGCCTTAAAAAATTTTCCAACATTGTCCGATATGTAACACCAGTGATGGAAACGGCGACACAGTGTTCAGTTTCAAAAAAATATGGGCCAATTATCCTTTCCGACGAAACACCGCACCAAACGGTACACTTAAGTGGGTGTAATTCTCGCTCTTGAACTACTCTTGGATTTTCCGTAGCCCATATCCTGCAGTTTTGCCTATTAACGAACCCATTTAATTGGAAATGGGCTTCGTCGCTCATAATTAAATTATGAATAAAATCATGATTTTCTTCTGCTTTTCGACGAAAATAAATTTCATAATCAAGTCGTTGCTGGTAATCTGTCGGTTTCAATTCTTGGACAAGCTGAATTTTACATGGAAACAATTCTCTGCAGCGACCCTCTTGAGAGGCCAAGTTGTGTCCTTACTGCCCCTTGTTCTCGAAAATTTGCAACCGGGCGGTTTATTGTTGACTCTGAGGGTCCAACCCGCATATTAAAATAACGACGATATGCACGCTGAGTCAAAACAATGGATCGTTGATTTGAGAAATAAAGTTCAACGATTTTGGCACGTTGTTCAATTGTGTACTGTTCCATTTTAAATTCCCCAAGTCTTCTTTACAAAATACTGAAAACAAAAAAAAACAAAAAATTATAATAAAAAAGTTATAAGGTATTAAAACCCCTTCGGTCATTTTGGGCCACCCTGTAGAACTCAGCATATAGACCTCCTCAGAATAGTAATCCTTTCATCTACTGAAGAGTATAGTCTATCTTAAACATGTTAAACACCCCAACGTAAAAGAATTACTTTGCAAAATACTGTGACAACTGTCCCGTGGCCTTTTTATTCTCTCGATCAGAAACGGATTAAAAGCTTACGGCTTGCGTAAGTAGAAAGATCAAAAGGCAATATAGATTGATTTACTTAAAAAACTCGAATATAGACCTATCGGACTTTGGTGGAGTCGATACCAAAAAGATGTGCAGCCGATACTAAAGCTAAAGGTAGCCTAAGTATTAATCTGCATTGTCATTTTCAGCAAAAATAGCAATTATAAGTTACTAATTCATTCCAAATTGATACTGTAAAAGTATGCAAATCAAATACAGGCGAGTTTCGAGTTTACAGATAGGTTGACGTCCCAAAGTTTTCGGAAGAATTTTAGATGATTTGTAGTTGTATTAAATGACGTTTGGTTAAGTTGTCGCTGGAAGTCAAATGTTACAATTTACTTATTTTAACCCTAGAATACTAACGCACGTAAAATTTACGTATTAAAATCCTAAAAATAATTGTCTCATTCGACGAATAGGAGCTAGCCGTTGGTCACGCCAGCAGTGCTTTCCCCTACTCTTCTTTTATGATGAGAATAAGTCGATAAGCCGATATTAGTTCTCATTTAACTCTGTTACGGGCGTGATTAGAACACTGTACGTAAAATTTACGTATCCTTAGTAATCGCGTTTGTAAACAAATACGTATATTTGACGTGGCATTAGTAATAAGTAGAGCTGAGGATGTTTGCGGTATAACCATGGTTATATCATGTAACCATAGTAAATTACTATGGTTATATGATATAACCATGGTTATACCGCAAACATCCTCAGCTCTAGTAATAAGCAAACTGAAAAATGCCGAAAGACAGTAAATTTGATCGTAATCACCCTCTCACTGACAAAGAATTACAAGATATTGTTGAGGCCAGTGATTTTAGTGACTTAAGTGACAATGAAGAAGATAAAGTGGAGCAAGATCCATTCAACAGTGACGACAGTGTTGCCGATAGTGACTATGTTCCCGATGAACTTGACGACGAGCTCTATCAAGCCGAAATAGCAAGTGTTTGGAAACCTAAACAAAAAAGAATTTTAACTGACCCAGACGAACAATCTGATCAAAACAAAAAATGTAAGCGTTCACAGCCATCAACATCTAAAGAACTTATACCTGAAGAGAAAACAAGAGAAAACTTTACCGTAAGTTCAAATAATCCTATACATTTAGGTAAAAATGGTCATGTTTGGAAAAGTGCTCCTGTGAATAACGCAAGCGGTAAAACTCCAGCTAAAAATATACTATATATTCGACCAGTGCCAACAGATCGAGCTAAAAGTATTATAGAACCAACGGATATTTTTAATTTATTTTTCCCCGAAGAAATTTTAGACGAAATATTACTACGAACCAATGAGAAAATTACTAGACTGCTAGAGAAATACAAGGTTAAAACTGCAACAGTTTCAGACACAACAATGACCGAATAGAGAGCTCTACTGGGATTATTGCTTCTCTCTGCGAGTCTGAAGAGTAATCATCTTTCATCTAAACTTTTGTTCGATGCATCTTATTCTAGTGAAAGGTACAGAGCAACTATGAGCAGAGAAAGATATAACTTTCTAATAAATTCATTAAGATTTGACGATGCAACAACCAGAGAGGAACGCAGAGAAGGGAACAATTTCGCTCCAATTTCTTGTATCTGGGATATTTTTATTAACAACTGTACCATCAATTATAGACTCAGTGCATATGTTACCATCGATGAACAGCTAGTAGGATTTCGGAGTAAGTGCCCCTTTCTTATATATATGCCTAACAAACCCAACAAATATGGCATTAAAATTGCGATGCTCTGTGACGTTGCTACTAAGTACGTAATAAATGCAAGTCCTTATCTTGGAAAATCTACAAAGACGGATGGAACACCATTAGCCTATTATTTTGTGACAAGTTTGACAACACCGCTACATGGTAGTAACCGCAATGTCACAATGGATAACTGGTTTACCAGCATTCCTTTGTCCATCAAACTACTCGGAAATCCGTACAATTTAACAATAATAGGGACCCTCCGCAAAAATAAATCGGAAATTCCTTTGGAGTTATTAGACGACAAATCACGGAATGGTGGAACTTCCGTATTTGCATTTGATGATAAAATGACTCTAGTGCCTTATAAACCTAAACAAAACAAAATAGTTCTTTTACTTTCGACGATGCATTCCACAGGATCGATAAATCAAGAAACAAAAACACCGGAAATAATTCACTCTTATAATGCTACAAAAGGAGCTGTTGATTCATTCGATCAGATGGCTCTGAATATGTGCGTGAATAGAAAGACTAAGAGATGGCCTCTTTGTTTTTTCTACAATATGCTAAACATTGCATCGGTGAATTCCTATGTGATATATCACCATAACGTAATAAAAAGGGGAATGAAACCTATCAAGGCTACAGTTTGTCCTTAAACTTCAAGAACAGCTAACCAGACAATGGCAACAAGAAAGACTGCAAAATTGTCCTTCCTTGTCGAGACAATTGAAGCATTCCATATCTAAAGTTTTACAATTACCAGATCAAACTATGCCACAAAATCAAGAAGAGTCTCAAAGAAAAGGGATAAGAACTTACTGCAGTTTATGCCCTTCTGTGAAGAAGAGAATGACGACCACAACATGTTTTGTATGCCGTCGTGCCTTGTGTGGTGAACATCAAATAAAAATATGCATGAGTTGCAGCGAACTAAAGAAGTGAATTAATCTTCCTCTGTGTATATGTAATAGTTCTCATATTCTTTACATGTTTACGTTTGTTTAATAAAAAGTTTATTTGTTCTATACTCATTTACCTTTTTTCCGTAAGCTCTAACATACTAGTTAGAAACGAAAACACATAAAAATTAATTAAAAAATTGATTAGACTGTAAAGAGCTAATTCATGAAAACGTAACGCACATACATGAAAAGTGATAATACGTAAACTTGACGTGTCGTTAGTAATAACGTACAAACAATATACCATTAGTATTCTAGGGTTAATAATAGACAGTTGGCTTTTGTCATCTGGTTCAGCGAAATGTCTTATAAGCTGGATATTCGCAAAGGAATTTGCAATCCAGTTGGGCGAATACTCAAGCGTGATATCGTTGCCATTTATCGTGAACAAGATATTTCTTTATAAAAAATTTATCAAGCCATACAGGAATGTGAAGAGGGAATTAATTTGCCCAAAACTGGTCGACCAAGAATTTTGAGCCAAGTACAGAAACAAAGAATGCTTGAAGCCGTTAAGGACCGAGTTCGAGTTTAACAGCGAAAAATAGGTCGAAGATTTGGCCCAGTTAGAAAGAATATCCAGGTATTGTGGGCGCTAAGGCGCATCCATTTTGTTAATAAACTGAGTGTAATGGATGATGAGAAATATATCACCTTGTCCCATTCAGAGATGAAGGAACACGACGGCTTTTATACCGACGGCATAGAAAAAATTCAAAGGTAAATCCAAATTTGAAGACAAAATTTTAGTACTTTGTGCCATTTCTGATGCCTGATTTATCTCGTAGCCGCACATTGGTCGCGTTCGAGGAGAAGCCTTAACTGCACGACTTTACATTCGAAGATGACTTTCTAAACTGCTTCAGTTTTTAGATACACATCATGGAAATGATGATATATTATTTTGGCCTGATCTAGCTTCATGCAATTATGCTAAAGTTACTAGACACTGGTATAAAACAAACAACATAAACTTTGTTCCCAAATTAGATAACCCATGCAATCTATCTCAGACTCGGTCAATAGAGGAATTTTGGTCAATATTGACCAGAAAGGTGTATGAAAATGGATGGGATGCTGCAAATGAAGACTAATTACGTCGTCGAATTTTTCAAAGAATGCCAGAAATCGATCCTGTTGTTGTCCAGAGGATAATGAGGCAAGTCAGAAAAAAACTGAGGACTATAGAAGATAATGGCCCACTGTCAATAATTTGAAGATTAAGTATTTATTGTTAATTGTAATATATAGTTTATAAAGTGAGAAAATTATAAACATCTAAAATTTTCTCTAGGACCATACGAATATTTTTAGTTTTTGAAATAATACCGATAAATAGTATTTTTAATTTCCACATTATGAATAAAGAATACGTATTAAAACTTGAAATTACTGAAGATGTATTCTTTTCCACATAATTCTATTTTAATACGCCGCACTTAACCATTACAAGTTTCAACTTTCACATTTTTCTGTAATACCAAAACTCTACTACAAAATTCCATTTTACATCTAAAAGCTGTTTTCAAAGTCAAATCGCTATATTGTTGTAAAGCTTCACATCTAGCCACCTATATACAAAACTTGCCTATATATGTGCTTCTCGAATGGTTCCGGAATACACAACTCACCCGATATACACAAAAGTGGAAAAAGTTCGAAAAGGTGAATTGTTGGTCTGAACGAAAGGCATGCAGACAGAGTGCATTTTCAATATAGCGAAATACGATCGATAATGTAAATATTAGTTTTCGTTTATTCCTGTCTCTTTTCACTCCAGAAAAAAAAACACGAAAAATGCGTTTAAATTGAATTTGAATTGTGAAAATTTTCGTTTTATATAATAGAAAGCAGACGCATATATTAGTTAGAGCTACTTTTCTTAAAATAACTATTGAATATGGTATCACAGCAGTGTTTAAATATTACATACATTATATATATGTTAATCATATTTTATACATTAATGATGTTTTAAACTTGTTACGAAGTACTTCATGCTAGATAAATATTTCTATATTAAGTTAGTCACGGAAGAGGCATAAAGTCGTTAAATTTCTTATATATACGAGGTGCATTCAAGTTCTAAGGTCTCCGATTTTTTTTCTCCAGACTGGAAAGAGATAAAAGCATATGCATTGTTTTAAAATGAGCGTGCGTTCGTTGTCAATACGTCACAGAGATGGTAGCACTGCACGGCAGATGGAATTGTAGCGGCAGCGTCGAGAATGAGAACTGTTTTAGATACTTAAAATGGCTACGTTTTCCTTACTTGAACAGCGTGCAATCATTCGTTTTCTAAATTTGCGTTGTGTGAGACCAATTGAAATTCATCGACAGTTGAAGGAGACATGTGGTGATGGAGTTATGGATGTGTCGAAAGTGCGTTCGTGGGTGCGACAGTTTAATGAAGGCAGAACATCTTGTGACAATAAACCGAAACAACCTCGGGCTCGCACAAGCAGGTCTGACGACATGATCGAGAAAGTGGAGAGACTTGTTTAGGGGGATCGCCGAATGACAGTTGAACAGATCGCCTCCAGTGTTAGCATTTCCGTGGGTTCTGTGCACACAATCCTGCATGACGACCTGAAAATCGAAAAGTGTCCTCCAGGTGGGTGCCACGAACGCAGTCATTTCAGTTGCGCGTAGTAGCCGCTTCGTTGTTTCTGTATCAGCTCGTGCGGCATATGCCTCATGCATCATAACTAAAGACGGCAGACTATGTGCCCCAGCAGTGGCGTTGCGTGGAGAGTTTAGCAGAATAACAGTGCGCTTACTTAAAAATAAATATATCCAATCCCTATACAAAACGTTAAGAAAAAACATAAATAACTTACCCAACATGTTTACATTGTTGCCAAAAAATGCGGATGTGCGCGATGAAAAAACTGCACCATAATATATGTTTCTGTATTAGTCTCGGAAAGGTTCGTACGTAGCGACGTATATATATGTTTATATACAGAGAAGGATTGTTCGACGTTGAGAGATGTTATATTTGCATAGTTAAAGCGCTCTTTGTATCTGTACAACGGATCTTCAGTATTGGTAAAAAGTTGCCCTAATTTTAAAATCTACATTTTTATCTAATACATTGCTAAATTTTTCACGGACACAATCACTTTTTTCGTCTTCAAGGATATGCAGCACTAGTTTTACGTGGTCAATAATTGCTAATGAGTCCGATAAGGACAGCGCAGTCTTCTGTAAATTTTTTGTTGCGTCCAGTATTGGAACGTAACTGTCGTAAATAATTTTTAAATTTGCTGCAACTTGAGGATTGTTAAATTGAACCTGGCTGAGCCGTATTGCAGCTGCTTCTTTGGCATCTAGTTGTAAAATCACTGATTTAATTTTTTCAAAATGTTTATAATAATAAAATTCTGCTTCTAACCAACTGCCCCATCGTATAAGAATTGGTTGCGGCGGCTCGGGTATATCAGGACACAGCGAATGAAATAGCCGAATCCGTTTCGGAGATTTAAGAAAAACCGCTTTCGTTTGTCCTATCAGTTGATCCACATCAGGATAAGTTGTACGTATAGAGTTTGTTACAAGGTGTAAGACGTGAAGCAAACATGTGACATGCAGCAGGTTTGGTTGAATCGTTTTGAGTAAGTTTGCCGTGGAACACATAACCTTGGCAGCATCGGTAACTAACATTAACACTTGCTTGGTAAAATCTCAAATTTGTGTAGTGTTTCTATTAATACATCATATATCGCTCTGGCAGTACACCCTTGCATTCGTTTACAGCTTAGTAAATAAGGAGGAGAAGGTCCTTGCGGAGTCAGCGTCCGTACTAGAATGGCTAGGATGGACTGTTTTTTAATATCTGTAGTTTCGTCTATTGTTAACCACAGGAATTTTTTTTTACCGTATTTTTCGTACAATTTACAATTCTCTCACGCACTGACGGTACGTAATTCCGTAGCGTACTTCTTGCTGGTAATTTCCACGTAGGATTGTATTTCTTCCAAAACTGACGAAACATTGGGTGTTCCACTTTCTGCATTGGTATATTGGTCGCAATTAACATCATTGTTAAATCACACACCAATTTATTATATGATCTGCGTCCACTATTATTCGATTTATGTTTGTCACTATTTATATGTCTTTGGCACTGACTTGCTTTCCAAGTTAATAAAGTTGTTTCACAAACTAAACATTTCACTACGGTACCGTCATATATTAAATCGGGAAACCGATGTAAAAATTTCTTTACTACGTTAGCATGCAACCGAGTCGATGCATTGTTTCTACGCACTCCCGACATTTTCAAACACGATTGTGTTAACAATGTATCACTTACAACGTCTCAACGGCAACTGAATTGATCGTCGTACGCCTATACTCGATCCCTCCACATCACGCTACTGTTCGGGCACATAGTCTGCCGTCTTTAGTCATAAAAGGTCCGATCCATGTTTTGTATATTTTTGTCTTGTGTATATGGCACTCCGTTGACTTGTTCCCTCATATTGTATTTTTAAGACATCATGATACTTTGGATGCTTTGTTCGTTTGTTGTTTTACATCCGCAGTCAAGTCACCCCAGCTTTATACCAGTACTCCCAAATAATTAAATGCCATGACCCGATCTAAGGGACTATTGGCAACTACCAGTTTGCACCAGAGCTGTACCTGAACTATTCTCATGTTCATATTAAAATTTTCCGCTTCCTTGTTGAATACGTACAGCATATGTTGGAGATTAATCTCTGTATCAGACCCTAGGGTTACATCGTCCGCGTAACACAGTATTATGATATCGTCATTCCGTAAACAATATCCTACTCCTTTTGATTTGACAGCTTGTAATATTTATTATTGAATAATGCGGGGCTTAGGCTATTTTCCTGTTGGATGCCCATATTTGCGTGTATTTCCCTTGTCAACGTGTTCTTCATTTTTATTTTCGTGGTAATCTCATTAAGTTCTTCGTTTGTTTATATGTTCTTCGATTCGACTCCTGCCTACGCGTTGCTTGTGAAAATTCTTTACGTACTGTTTTTCAGGACTGTATTCATGTAGAGAGCATACGTTGAAATTACAATTACTTCCAATAGTACGTAATTTACAAATTCCTCACTTTTACCTCATACATTCACGGTTGTTACATTGCACGTAACATGCGTAAACGATATTGACCCTAGTAGATGAATTTTATTAATGCATACCGAAGTGTTTGGCGTGCATGAATGCAATTATGTCATTAATTTCGTAATTAAAGCGCCGGGCGAATTATCGAAACGTTGCGCGCTCTGTCGAATCTATCCTCGTTTATTATAAACTATACGGAGCGGAGAGTGAATGCGGACCAGAGAAAGACGCGACGACGCGGAAACGCACTGACAAACGGTCGGATTCCGCAGAAACTTTGATACAATCAACACGTTATGGACGTAATTAAATTCCCTTATCATTGTTTGAGGGAGAATAAGCGTGCTGACGCGTTTATGCGAGCAATAATAGTAAAAATTAAACTGATTAAACACCCGGATATTATATTTGTAAGAACAGTGGTTTTGTAATCTTCGTCTTTCATATAAAATTAGTAAAATGCGGATCATCCTCAAAGACACCATGTAATGCATCACACTAACTATACTACAAAAGAAAATTACGTAATACGATGTACCAATAATATTACCACTGCGGTAAATCAATATTTTTGACAATTTTTGATAATATTGGAATTGTTTTCGAAAATGTTTTCTGTGAAGTAACTTTGTATTAAAAATAGTACAAAATTTTGTATCCGATACCATTTCGATCTCTTCTGATGGTAATCAATCTTACTAAACTAAAAATCTAGAAAAAAGCAAGGTCGTAGGCTTGCTTCTTTATCCGAATTATTAACACGTATATTATAACAAGTGTTCATTTGAAAAGTCAATCTAGAAGCATGTGATTTATTGAGAACATTTTGAAGTATATCGTAAATTAAAATTTACTACTTAACCTACGAAGTCGTATATTTTGACAGTTTCATACATACAAATAAAGAACAAATAATAGGTATTTATTGAAAACTATAACAAATGTTGAAAATGTTGTGTTTCAAGATCAGTGCACTTTAAAATCTTCCGTTCAAAATTTCTGATGATATTCTGCAATATTACTGGATTATTATTAATTTCCATGCATTTCTGTTCGATTCTCTGTAGCATATCATTCAAATTCAATGTAGGTGTTCGAAATATGTTATTTCTTAGATAAGGCCACAAAAAGAAGTCGCAAGGTGTTAAATCACATAAACGTGCTGGCCAGGCAATTTCAGAATTTCGACTAATTATATGCTCATCAAAAAATTCTCTTAAATAATCCAAAGATTCTGCAGTACAGTGACAAGGTGCTCCGTCTTGTTGGAAATATGAATTTTGTAGTTCATCATCGTGCAACTGTTTGACAAATGGTTGTAAAATTTCCGTACGGTACCTTTGAGCAGTTAAGGTTCCCTGAAAAAATATTGGTCCAATGATTCGCCTTTGGCTTACCGCTGTCCAAACACCAATTTTCTCTGGATGTGGCGATTCTTCATTAATGGATTTTCACTATTCCAAATTCTTTATTTTGTGAATTTAGGTTTCCCGTTTTATAAAACCATGCTTCATCAGTAAAGATAATTCTTTGCGAAAGTTCTCCTTTATTGTTGATATTTACAAACCAATTACAAAACTGTAGTCTACGTGGGTAATCATTTCTAACAATTCTTGTACTGCTGTGACACGGTATGGAAAAAGTTACATATCTTTTTTTAATAACTTGTGACTTATACCAACAGAAAGGTTTATTTGTTGACTCAAATGTCGAACAGATGTTTGTGGTTCACTTTCCATTATTTATTCAACACGATTAACAACTTGAGGTGTACGTTTCTTAACTGCTCCGCTGCCTGATTTTCTTAGGAGACTACCAGTTTCAGAAAAAAAGTTTTAAAGTTCTATCCAAAGTATTCTTAAATTGTTAATTCTTAATCTATTACAAAATTTAGAAACTCAACTTGAAATTCTACCATGCAATCTTGAACTGAATAAACCCATAAACCATCAATTTTATTACCACTTCGAAAATAAGCCTGGACTAAAAAAATTTTATGTTCTAAAGCGAAAGCCATTTTAAAACTGAGAAACAATTTATTTAAACCAGAATCGACGCACGATTATTTTATACACTAACTGATATTTGTGATTGACATTATCAAATGTCATTTGGATTTACGTTTACGGAACAACAAACACATGCTAATATAACAAGTGTTCATTTGAAAAGTCAATCTAGTAGCATGTGATTTACTGAGAACATTTTGAAGTATATCGTAAATTAAAATTTACTACTTAATCTACGAAGTCGTATATTTTGACAGTTTCATACATACAAATAGATAAGAAATAATAGGTATTTTTTGAAAACTATAACAAATGTTGAAAATGTTGTCCTTCAAGATCAATGCACTTTAAAATCCTCCGTTCAAAATTTCTGATGATATTCTGGAACATTACTGTATTGTTATTAATTTCCATGCATTTCTGTTCGATTCTCTGTAGCATATCATTCAAATTAAATATAGGTGTTCGAAATATGTTATTTTTTAGATAAGGCCACAAAAAGAAGTCGCAAGGTGTTAAATCGCATGAACGTGCAGGCCAGGCAATTTCAGTATTTCGACTAATTATACGCTCATCAAAAAATTCTCTTAAATAATCCAAAGATTCTGCAGTACAGTGACAAGGTGCTCCGTCTTGTTGGAAATATGCATTTTGTAGATCATCATCATGCAACTGTTTGACAAATGGTTGTAAAATTTCCATTGGTACCTTTGAGCAGTTAACGTTCCCTGAAAAAATATTGATCCAATGATTCGCCTTTGGCTTATCGCTGCCCATACACCAATTTTCTCTGGATGTAGCGATTCTTCATTAATTACATGTGGATTTTCACTACTTCAAATTCTTGTATTTTGTGAATTTAGGTATCCCGTTTTATAAAAACATACTTCATCAGTAAAGATGCTCCTTGCGAAAGTTCTTGTTATTTGTTTTTGATCGCACTGTACAAGTACGTGTGCATTGCTTTTCAGCCTACAGTCGCAAAAATATTATTGAAAATCGGGTGTAGAGGACACAATACGGATAGCTATTTTCACGCAAATATGAACTACTTCCGACATTTCGTCACATCGATACCCACAGTCTTTTGAATTGAATAAACAGCAGATTTTTCCCTAATACGATGCTCCTAATTGGAACTAATTCTTAGAAAATGCACGGCTAAAAGGAAATTTACTATATTACTTTTACAGATTAGATAATGAACATGGTTTCTAATTAGGTACCTTCTTCAGTCCATCAAAATATTCATGTAAACGTTTGCATGGCAGAAAATTACTACTCGAAGAAACTCGAAGAAAAATTAAATTTCATGTTTTTTTATAGAAATTTTCGATTTAAATTACAAACGCCACAACATAATTTCAGTTGTAAATTTGTTAAGCTCAGACAAAAGTTTCACATTATGTTTGTGTAAATAAAAAACCGTCAACTAACTCTTGGTTACACATAAACAAAAACCTGTATATAATATGGCATATCTTGTAAGATGCACAATATCTAATCAACAAGAATCTAAATATTGAAGGAGCAAACTAATTTAGATTAGATCATTAGGAAAGTTAGATTATTTCATCGAAAAGTTTGAATGCCTAAGTTTTAGTATATTGAATTCAGAATGATCTTTTTATTTACTCCCTGAACATCCAAATTTAATAATGTCTATTATCTCTATAATCGTAGACTTTTACAAAAACAAGTAATAAGGATGTTATTGTCTTTCCTATTGATATAGATATATTCATTCCGAACTATATTCATATGAATTTACCGAACAATACCGAACAATCTCCAATGTTTACCTTTCTACATTTTATACGTACAACGCTCTATTATTGCCTACATGAAAAAGTGCATATTATAAAACTTTTCGGACAGATATTGGAAAAGTTTGAACATCACATACTAACTTTAACCTATGCAAACTTTCTCGCAGCATCGAAGTTGAAAATTAATTAACATTTATGAAATGAATCTAGTGGTATTATCGCTTTTATTTTCTTCGTTTACAGAAAGTTTGGAAAGCCTATACAAAAACTATCTTTTCATGTTTACCCAATAACTTAAAAAGACTAATCTTGAGTAATGAATATTTTAAGTAACTTTAAGTTCCTTCTGAATCTCTTTTAAAAATCTTGTGCAGGGCAAAATTATTTACTTATTAACATATATGAAATACCAACGTACTGATTAGACCACCCCTTTTAGCGATTGTTTCAATGGATTGAAGACTTGAAGATTTCACGGCAATAAGTCGAGATTGTAAGGTAGTTGTTATAAAACATTCCAATGTCTACGAGCAAGTAGATCTTGCACTGTCATGCATCTTCTGTAAGCTTCCTTGGGCGTGTATCTTTGATGCTGGAATATAGACAAGGCCTACATATGGTGCTACACTCTTGCGACCAAACTAAATTTAGCAAGTAATAAGGTGGTTGCGTGATGTTCTGCAGGATCTCCCCCTCTAGCCCGAACCTACCTGATGATGGTCGTCCCGAGGATAAAACTCTGCCGGCTACCTCAATTGAATAGGAGAGTGTCGCGAGTCCCTAGGTCGCTTGATGGAGGATAGACGCCACCGTATTAAATAAACCTGCAGAGACCCCCCAAAAATTACGAAAGCGGGCGGGATCCTGGTAGCTTCAATTTGAACCAAAGAGAAAGACCTCTATTACTTGCTACCGTCACAAACAGGTCTTTGCTATACACAAACACTTGTGGGAAAGGTAACAAACAAACAAACACAAGTTGTCAACAATAATAAGTTTTAATATTAAGTCAAAGTAGGTTTAAACTTAAAACAACAAAAATATCAGAAGTTGCATGAAAAGTTATCGTAGTATAGATACAAAGCTTTAGATAGCAATTCTACTAATTATAAAAGTAACGCCTAAACAATACTAAGTGCGCCAAGGCGTTAAAAACGCTTAGTTTAAATATGAAAAATAATTCCAAAATGTCCCTGTTATATTCCCCAAATCAAATAAGTATCGCTCTAGGCGCATTACAGAGTTTACAATAAACAGGTACACCTGTCAAGATAACAACACCCTGTATACACAGGTGATAAAACTATGATCAATAAAATTAAAATACGATATAAGATCAAAACATGAGATAAGCAGAACTCAAATTATGTATACGTAATAGTGGTTCTTTACAAATACTTATATAGATATAGAGTATATAAAGAGGTAAACTAGAACTACGATGTACCCCTAGTTAATTATTAATCTGTACGGAGGCCCGACTGAGGGTTCTAAGCCTTGTACAATGAACTAATCTAACTACTGACTGCTGGTGAAGCTAGACAACCAGTTTTAATAATAAAATTAAAAGCTATAGCTTGAAATCAGTCGATAAAAGCCTAACTGATAAAGTTAATTGATAATGCCTTGTTTGCTATCTAAATTTTACGAGCAAAATAATGAGATTGCACAGAGAAGTGAATAGCTTCTCTAGTGCCTGCTTATGATTAAACATTCAGTAAATTAATTACGATTTTGAAAAGGATTAGCAACAGGTTAAGAATTAACCAACATCTAATAATAATATATAAGCACCTACTTTAGCTTGCCCCGTACAACGACCAGTTTCCAAACTTATCTTGAGTAAGACTTCACAGAAGTAGTACAGGAAAGTCAAATTCCAAAGAATTATCGGAATACAGCCGTAATTAAGCCGCCATAGAGCTAGACGACGCCATCTTGAGACGCCGTGAAAATTTGATCCAGAATTCCAGAAAAAGGAAGCCCTGTCGATTCCAAATACTCCCTCGAGAGTGGATTGCGGATTTTTGAACGGATCTCCTTCAAATGATCGAAATTTACCTTGCACCGCTGCGTGGAGAATTGCGTATGCTAAATCAGCCTTCCACATGGCGTGGTCCTTGAAGAGATTCCGAAGTAAAACTGGCTTAATTCCCTAATTAATTAGGCGGTAGCACAAAAAATATCCTAAGGAGGATAAAAGAAACGCATAAGCAAAAATTCAAAAGATAAAGATATCTCTTACCGCAAAAACTACGTTCTACACTAAAATAAAACAGATCTAGCACTAACGAGGATCACGAACGAAGTGCCGGTCGATAGAAGTACGCCAAAAAAGGATCTACGTCCGATATACGTAACACACAAGAGCGTTGAAAGGAAAAATTTGAAAGGAAAGGAATTAATTTACCAAAAACCCTAACAAGGCTTAAGAGTGATCGACGAAGCCATCAAGCGGAAATTCGGTAATTAGTACACCGCAATCAAGGTTAATTATCCAATTAAAGATCTTTCCAATCGACAGCGAACTGTAAATGGAAGATAAACAAGGAGTCGTGAAGATGGCGCTTCAAGCGAAAGAAAAGAAGTACGCAAGAATTACGTTAAAAAAAAGGTTAAACGAACAAATTAAGCACCCAAATAGATTCACAGAATTCTAATAAAAATTACCACAATAAAAGGAATTGATAAAGAGAAGTAAAATTTAATTAATAGAAAATATAAAACGTAGCATGACTAAGCATATAGGGTGTCATTTTGAAAACGTACCGCCCTCTATATTTCGGCCCCTATAGAAATTCCAAAAATATGCAAAAACACCTCAAACTTATTTTTAAGGGGGACATTTTGTAGGCTGGTTTTCAATTAAATTACATCAACCCTCTAGCGGGGGTGGACATAACCTCTAAAAATTTAAATGGAAATGGGGGTTGAGTGATACCTCATTTTAAAGGTCGTTTAACCCGCTTTTCAAAAATGCTAAATTCTTGCCTTTTATTTTTAGCAGTTCGCGAGATATTTGGTGAAAACTGTAAAGAAGTTTAGGTATCAAAAACACTTTGTGATATTGCTTTAATGAATTAAAATAAATGAAATTGAGGTATTACATAACGGTAAATTTTTAAACTATTTTTACTTCTAATATCCAACGAAATAATAAAGACGCATACTATTCAGTTAAACATTATTATTGGAAAGAATGTGATTTACCTAAACTAGTACTTGTGATAGTCGTACATGTAGTTTAACGTAGAAAAAAAAGTGCCCTGGTTTAAGCATTCTTGACATTCTTGTCAAATTTTTCTTTATTTGTCACTCCATTTATTTTAGCCAAAATTACTTTATTGTAAAATTAGTTTTGCGAGGTAAAAGTTGTGATTTTATTACATTATTTTTAAAAATGGTGTTTACACTTCAACAAAAAATTGAAATTATTCTTATTTATGGGGAATGTGGAAGATGTGCAAGAAGAACGTCAAGAATTTTTAATGAAAAGTATCCGAATAGTAATTTAAATCATAAGTATGTTCTACAATTAGTCGCTAAGTTTTGTGAAACTGGTTCCGTTGCTAACAAAAAAAGAAATATTAGCCGTGTCATGGATGAAGCAGCACAAATAGAAGTATTAGGCACCTTTACTGCAGAACCCTCCACATCACTTCGCATTGTGGCACGCCAAGTAGGAATGTCTCACGAAACAGTAAGGAAAGCACTAAAGTTAAATAAGTTTCACCCCTATAAAATGCAAATTCTATAACAGCTTTTGGCGACGGTTTCGACAGAAGGATTGAATTTTGTGAAACAATGACGGATTTTATAAATGAAAACCAAAATATCTTGCACAATATTTGCTTTACTGATGAGTGTCCTTTTTTTCTTAATGGGCATGTTAACAAGCAAAATTGTCGCTACTGGAGCGATGAAAATCCGCGATTTTTTAGGGAAGGTCACACACAGTATCCAGAAAAAGTGAACGTTTGGGCTGGTATCCTTGGGAATACTATTATTGGACCTTCATTCATTGAAGGAAATCTAACTGGTGAGCTCTACTTAAATTTGCTTGAAAAATAATAGACCCCTTAATAACAACTAGTTTGGAAAATCAAATTGACGCGGCTGGTAACATGGTTTTGCAAGAAGATCTTCTACACTTCCAACAAGATGGAGCTCCACCACACTACTATCTTCCAGTTAGACAGTGGCTAAATGATAGATTTCCTGGAAGATGGATTGGTCGAAGAGGAGCAATAGAATGGCCACCACGATCACCCGACTTATCGCCTCTAGATTTCTTCCTATGGGGGCATCTAAAATCGATTGTTTATAAAACACCGCCTCGAGATTTGCAAGATTTAAAGAGAAGAATAACAGCTACATGTAGAGAACTTCAGGCAGAAGTGTTTCGAAATGTTAGAGAGGAGTTTGAGAGTAGACTTTATCACTGTTTAGAAAATAATGGACAACATTTCGAAAATTTTATAAAATAAGTTACTTTTTATTAGTTTTTTAATGTTTTATTGCAAAACACTTGATACTTGTATGTTCATGGTTTGACTTGATTTCTTCAAAAGTATTAAAAATAAAGGACAAGAATTTAGCATTTTTGAAAAGCGGGTTAAACGACCTTTAAAATGAGGTATCACTCAACCCCAATTTCCATTTAAATTTTTAGAGGTTAGGTCCACCCCCGCTAGAGGGTTGATGTAATTTAATTGAAAACCAGCCTACAAAATGTCCCCCTTAAAAATAAGTTTGACGTGTTTTTGCATATTTTTGGAATTTCTATAGGGGCCGAAATATAGAGGGTGGTACGTTTTCAAAATGACACCCTGTATAATTATCAATATGTAGGCCTGCGTCGAGGTATAAAAAAAACGGTTAAGGAATACGGATATAACGACATCCAAAATATTTGAACATAAGTAAATTTTATGAAAATAACAAAGTTGAAGATGCCTAAGTAGATTGATAATTGATAACAAAAATAAATATAATTATAATAAACGAATATGTTGACTTATGAAAAGTCTAAGATGTCTTAACGAAAGCAATTAATAAAATAAATGCATTAAAAATTCCCGAATGGACTCTGGGTAATTTTAGAGCGTAACAATGGGTTGACACTAAATTCTTTAAAATCTAAGGGAAGTAGATCTTCGTAATCAAGAAATACAGTTACCATTAAAATAAAAAGTCCTACTGAAGGTTGAAATCGACATTTTATAGTTTTAAAGATTCTCTACACTTTCATTCATACTTTGGCGCTCATTATCGGCATCTGTTCAATATAGAAAGGCATTATCTTGTTGACAGCACCAAATGAAAATTTTTCAACGTCAACGTCAACGTCAACGTCAATGTCAACGTCAACGTCAACGTCAACGACAAAATTAGATTCTGTGTTTGATTGTAAGAAGAATAAATTATGCATACGATGTATTCTTGAGGCAGTATCTGTAGTCACTGTGGTATTTTCCCCACGGCCTCAATTGATATTATTAAATGGTAATACAAATATGTTATTTTATACCATTCCCCGTTTTCTGCATCTGACCTACCACGTCCTTCAATATCACACAGCTACTCCTTGAGTTGTTTGCTGTTTATTATGTTCTGAAAGCTCCATTTCCATAACCTGCTTGGTCTTGTTTTCTTTTGAAGCTCTGGTTGAACATATTATAGCAATTTTTTTTGACAATCCACTCGTTCCGGATCGCCTCCTCTGATCCCTCCTATTCATGATGTCGTTTTCAACTTCTATTCATTTTTTGATACTTTGTTTAGGGATGTGGTAGTAATTATTTAAATAATAACTTTAGTTTGAAACATATTGCTATGAATTGTGATTTTATATACTGCTTATTCACAATTCTCAACCAATGTGTCCAGCTTGGATATTCAGTCGGTTTAATTTCCAGGATGAGACTGCTTTTCCCTCAGGGTTCCTATCGGAAAAGTGGAAAATACAATTTAATTAGTAAATAGTTGAGCGCCACTCAAAATTTATTTGAGAAAAGTTATGATAATGTTTTTAAAGTTACTTGTAAACTTCTTAAAGTAAGGTTAATTTCAAAAACACACACAGTATAAAATAAATGGAACTTTAATACAAGAAAAAAAATTAAAAAAAAATCTATCTTTATGGAGTATAAAGATAAATATTGCGTCATTAAACAATATTATTAAGTTAATAATATTATGCGAAAATGACCGTTACGTATAATTAAACTTCCTTATTGACTTCCGAGCAACATTAAAATCTAATAAATTGCAAAGAAGTATTTTAATTTCTCCCACAATATTTAACGTAAACAAACTATATAACAGACCGAACAAACTCTAAACGCATGTGCAAACCACATAAAAAAAATATGCCCTTGAAACCAAGCGAACAAAATTTAAAGTAATAGAAAATTTTTTATATTATAAATTTTAAAAAACGTTCTTTGTCATTTAATTCAACTACTAAGCTTAAAAATATATATAACAAAATGAATACAATGAAAATACACAGTTCAAATCATTCAAATAATAATAATAATAAGAATAAGTAATATATATAATGTTACTTACTTAAATGAAAAAAATATTTTTTTCACGAGACACCTGGGTTAGAAAACGTATAAAATTCACTACGAGATCAACAAAATCGTAAATATAACGATAATGAAATCAAGCACAACAACTAATAAATAAAAATCACGAATCTACCAAACTAAAATAAAAAAATATATCTTATAAAGCACGTCTTCTCAACTCAGATAACATTTAGTGTATGCGGAAATAGCATGGGAAAACGGCGTACTACAACAACGCTAGTCAAAAATACTATAAATCAAAATAAATATGCATTCATAAATAATAAATTTCAAAAGTTATACACTGGCATCCAAAATAATTGTACAATATAAAATAATGTTTTTCAAAATATTTGCAGGGAAAAAACCACAGTAATATGAATGGTACAATAGTAACCAAATTGAAGATATAAATTTAGAGAATACATGAAGCGGATTCAAACTTTACAATAGCCGATATAGTTTTTCGAGGTTGGTACTTTTTTTGATTAGTTTTACTTGTGACAGAACCATCTACAAGGGCAAAATTAAACTCACGTTTCTGGTAAATTATATGTGACAAAAAGATAATTCGCATTGCTGTATGTGGTCTTTCCGAAACGGTTTAATTTGATGTATGGATTATTAAAATCAGATAATAATAAAGACGTTATAATTTTTGGAAATTTTTGAGGAACACCCGGTATATGTGAAATCAGCGGCCGGACTAAGTTCAACGTTGAACCACTTTGAACCGCTTTTGTGAAGGATCTTTTATTTAAACATGCTTTCCTTCCTCATTTCTATAAAATCCTCTAAGAATTTGTTATAAGTCCCTCGGAAAAAATAGAAAAAATATGTGGTTATGAGATTAGATAATATAATTTGTCACTATTACTTGCTGCCATTATTACATTTTATAGATGAAAATAGATGAATAATTTATAATTTAATTGAGAAATATTTTTGAGTTGTTACAAGGACAAGCTTAACACTTGATTTTCGAGAACGAATATTACGTGTTGATTTCTAGAAATGTACTGACTTCTATTGGTTACAGAAATATTAACTATAAAGAATACAGACTGCATTTTCTTAATTTCCTTATACCTTTCTTGCATATACTTTTCAAAGTTATTTGATTTTCAAATTAATTTTTATATGATCACATGGATTTTGCTATTTCTCATCTTAGTAATTACTTAGAAGTCTAACTATCAAATTGCTATCTGAATAAATCGTTTGTTATTTAGAGAAAAATTTTCATAATCGCTAAAGTGTTCGTCATAATGCGACATTTAAATTTTTAGATTTTATTATTTATTTATTTCTTTATTTTTGTTTTTTTTAAAGTAACATTAACTTAAATTAATAAGCATTTTAAATATAACTTAAATTACTACAGTTACTTGAGTCTGGATATTCCCAGCTGTTCTAGTTAAGTTCTACATTTAACTGATGTAGCTACACTGCACTGTGCTCTGTTTTTCCCTAATCACTACACTATTACTCAAGCTTAAAATATTTAGTTCTTTTAGAATCGTCGCACTAGGCCTTGATTATCTAAGCGTACCTGACCTCATCACTTCTGGCAATTTTCTTGATTTCATCTTTACTGTCATCACCTGTAGTTCCCGGTGAAGATCTTCATTCCGAACATACCAAGGAGCATTCATGATGTTCCTTAGCACTCAGTTTTGGAATATTTGAACGCAATTGTAATTACTTTCTTTAGTACAACTCCACAACTGAAGGTCATAGGCCCATACCTATTTAACCCTAGAACATCACAGTTATTTTCTGAGACATGAACTTCACACTTGGGTCTCAGAACCCAAAGGCCTTTTTTAGCAAAAAAAAAAACAAAATGTAAATATTTTATGATTTTGGGATATTATCTAATCTTAATAGAAAGCGTACAAAAAATTTCAGTCATAGTGTTTTATTCTAAATGGAGATATAATTCTTGAAAGTAAAAAATTACAATTTTTATACCGTCAAACAAAAACATTTTTATCAAAACAAATAAACATAAAAATCCAAACTAACTGCTGTAAATGTAACTCGATGATGATACTTGTAACAAAAAAATTACCTCGTTTGGCACTATCAGTCTTAGTTATTCTTAGCCAGGTCCTCAGTTTTCTAGATTTTGATGTTCGCATTCCAGCATAACTTAGCTCTATGCTCCATGCAATATGGTATGCGACAAACAGAACATGCTAAACTTGTTTTTCTAGCTTTTTTTTTGTCAAATTGACTTCATTTTGCGACGGGGTAACTTCAATTTCGAGAATTTCAGAAATTCTGTGGCGCAATGTTCTTTGTAAATTAGCAACGGTCAAACGTTCTCGTAAATGTGGTTCAATTAGAACCATTCCTAACTGCTTTAGAAAAGTTTTTCGATCATTTTTTCTATGTTCCTTCCATTGCGGATTTGAGAGAGAAAATAAAACCATTGCGTTTATACCAGTAGCATCAAGAATATTAAAGAAAATTCGTAGGGGCCAACGTCTGAAGTAGTACGAATGGCTAAGCTGGTCAAACGTATCTGTTCCTCCCTTGATTTCGTTATATGAATGTATAATATTGGGCTTCCCAGTAACGGCATTTAGGGAAGCCTCCTCCGAATACAATGTTGACAGCATAAGTACAATTTTGTTTTGTTTAGGAGAGTAAGAAATTATTTCTGTCAAAAGCAAATAGCGACGTACCCAGTTCTTTTTTCTTAAGAAAAGCAGGAAGTATTTCTGTCTTGTTTTTTCTTAGGGTCCCAAGAAGAGTTAGTTGATACTGTTCTAGCATTTGTTCAGCCAGTGGAATTGATGTAAGCCAATTGTCTACTGTAAGGTTTCGATTAGTTCCGTGTATTGGTTCGGACAATTTTCGGACATAATAAGCCGGTACTGACTCACTGTTTTGCGTTGTTACTCTTCCAACGTATGGTATGTAAAATGTTTTTGAATCGTTCAGGATCATTATTTTAATGCCATACTTATCAGGCTTACTAGCCATGTAGATTCGAAATGGACATTTTCCTCTGTAACCGACGAGCTGCTCGTCAATAGTGCAGTATTCATATGGTGTATAGTGGGATTTACAGTTGTTAACAAAAATGTCCCATAATTCACGAATAGGTGCGAATTTATCAACTAACCTTCTTTCAGCTCTAGTTTCTTTAGTATCAAACCTCAACATTACTGGATTGTTATTAATTTCCATGCATTTCTGTTCGATTCTCTATAGCATATCATTCGAATTCAATGTAGGTGTTGGAAATATGTTATTTTTTAGATAAGGCCACAAAAAGAAGTCGCAAGGTGTTAAATCGCATGAACGTGCAGGCCAGGCAATTTCAGTATTTCGACTAATTATACGCTCATCAAAAAATTCTGTTAAATAATCCAAACATTCTGCAGTACAGTGAGAAGGTGCTCCGTCAATAGTGCAGTATTTATATGGTGTATAGTGGGATTTACAGTTATTAACAAAAATGTCCCATAATTCACGAATAGGTGCGAATTTATCAACTAACCTTCTTTCAGCTCTAGTTTCTTTAGTATCAAACCTCAAAGCTATGAATTGAAAACGCTGCTGTGACATTGTTGCACGAAAAATTCCATTTCCAAATGTTACTGACCAAAATTTATCTAACATTTGTTCCTTGAACAATAAATTCCAAGCTTGTTCATTAGATTGAACTGTACTGGCTTCTCCTTTGGGACCAGGTAAATGTAAAACAATGTTTTCTCGTCTTGGACGACCTTGTCTTGGTGGTGCTTGAGTACCCCAACAATGACCATTTTTACCCTGTAATCTGTAAATATTTCTCACTGGTTCGTTTACTACTTCGTCTCCATTTTCGCTTTCTTCACTGTCAGTATCTGTGAGTCGTTCTTCTATATAATCCTCATCAGAATCTTCTACTCCAAAAATATCTTCAACGATGTCGTTTTCAGTCTCATCTGCCCACAGATTGTCTGCCTCTATCTGTAATTCCACCTCAGATAACGGACGACGATTTTCTCTACTCGTTGAAGCCATTATAGTAAAACAATCAACCATAAGTTGACACAAAATAATTAACATGAACATCACACTAGGGTCTGACGTACCCATGCTACTATTCTATCGAATATCTTACCTCCCTATTTCAATAAAATGCAACAATTGACCCCACACCTCAACTCGGCAAACTGCAAACTGAATTTACATAAATTGGCGACACAAACAAATCACTCATGCGCATGTTACATTACATTAATGACGCTCTTGGTGTCTGAGACCCAATTGTGCAGTTCCAGCGTTAAGCACTGTTGTTATACCAGTACTTTATTTTTAATAGGTAGCTGTGAATTTAATTGCAACGGCCAGTACATATTTTATATTTCAATTGTTCTGTTCTATTTTAACGTGTTCTTTCCATTTAAGCTTGGCATCCAGATTGAGACCCAAGTATTGAGCTGTCTTTTTCTGCATGTAATTGTTTTGTTATTCAATGCCAGTGAGTAGTAATTTATTTTGCTGTTCGTGAAATTTATATGAAGAGATTTGCTTCAATTTAACTTAATGCGCCATTGTCTTGTCCATGCGTTTATGAAATTTCTTGCGTCTTGAAGATTGGCAGCTGGTTCTTCTATGGTATTTCCAAATGCTAAGACTGCCGTATTGTCAACAAATGTGGCTAGTTTGATGTTTTCTGCTACTGGAATACGGCATGTATATAAAAAGTAAAGCTCTGGTCCCAGTACAATGCCTTGGAGACTCTTGTATTTATCGTTCGATGTTCCGAATATTCGCTTTCTTGCTTAACTCGGAAGGTACGTTGACTAATGTATGATTCCAACAGCTTGAAGTATTGTATTGGTAAACATTTTTTTAGTTTCGTAATTAAGCCTTCAAGCCATACATTATCAAATGCTTGGGCCATGTGCAGAAGACAAACTGAACATATTTTCTTTTCCTCAAGACATCTTTCTATAACATCTGTTATTTGATGCACTTATTATTTATAGTAGTAAATAAGTAAGTATGATTTAGAAGCCTATATTTGCACACAAGAATATTTATATTTCAATTATAGTCCTACATTCACTCTAATTTTATCTTCATTATTTCTATTTCTAGAAGTAATTGAAACACATTAATTTTTTATTAAAACAAAGCCACTTTCGTTGCTATATAACCAATTCCCTGCAAACAATTTAATAATTACAAGGAACATCAACTCCTAAAATATTTACAGGCCCTCTCCCTACCGTAAAATAAATCGAGGTAGTCAGTTTCGATGGTAAATACTAAATACAAATAAAACAGTAGTAAAGCCCATTAAGTCCGTGTATCTGTGTTTCGTGTATTAATATTAAATACGGAAAGTTAATTGTGGTTGTATGAGAGCCATTGACGTTGTTTCCCTTCAGGACCACTTCCCATATGACCAAAATGCGTTAAATTATTCATTTAAGTGGCTTCCGTTGGGATGGAAACTGTTTGTCTCGGACTTGTAAAGACTGAAACCAATAGTAATAAAATTACCATTGGTTATTACAATCATATGTAAAGGAAAGCATTGGATTAAATATTTGCTGGAATTAAAAAGCAAATAAATTAAATCAAGATAACTTCACTTTGGAAAAAATATAAATGGAGAAACCCTTCTTTGATTATAGGAATTCTTTCTTGATATCTAAATATTAACATAAATTTAATACATTGACACTGATACATCTTGGTGCCTAAATGAAATGAACAAGGAACAACTAAATTAAGAAACAGGTTCCATCAAAGATATTAGCATTTTATAAATAAATAAATGATTTATTTTCTACAGGTTTCATAAACCCAAGTACACCAAATATATGTAGAAGTAGAGACATTTATTCCGTCAGAAATAATTAAATATACATTTGGTTTTCTGCTATTAAAGTAATATGCATAAACACACGAAAAATAAGAATAGTACATATTATAGCAGCGTTATATGTACCTATAAATAAAATGGAAAATGTATGAAATCAGTGATTGTGTGCACGACAGGGGATTTAAAAAAACACTTACCGTTTTAAGCGTCTTCCAAAGATTGACAAACTGGAGAAACTCCATTGTATATTTTCAACATCAGGTGCGTTTCTAAGGTTATTTCTGAAAAACATGTCCGCCGTGAGGAAAAAATATGTTTATATTCGGAAAACGAGCGTTCTACATCTACTGATGTTATATTCGCATAATCAAAATACTTTTTTTAAGGAACTTAACGCATCTGTAGACGTGCCCTCACAAATACGTGTTAAGGTGTCAAAATCTGCATTTCTGTCTAAAACACATTCAAATTTAATTAGAATACTTTCACTTTTTGCGTCTTCTACAGCACACAGTTGTGCGTGAACATCTTTAACGATTTGCAGTGATTCCTCTAACGACAGAGACGAATTTTCTAATTTTGTTATTGCTTCTTCTAGTCCCAAGTAATTCTCACGAATACTTTGTAAATCCATCTTAATCTGGTCATCTTGAAACTTTTTCTGGCTTGTATTGATAGCTGCACTTTCTTTCGGATCGAATGATAAAACCACGTCCTTAATTTTTTCAAAATGTTCATGATAGTAAAACCCCGCTCGTAACCATGTACCCCAACGTGTCAGAATCGGCTGTGGTGGCTCAGGGGTATGGGGACACAATTCGTGAAATTTTCCGAATACGTTTTGGAGATTTCAGGAATGCTGCCTTTGTACTCGATATTAAAGCATCTACCTATGGATAACATCTACGAACCTGTTCTGCCACAAGGTGTAGAGCATAGAGTTTACAAGTAATATGTAACAAGTTAGGACAATATTTTCTAAGAGACCGGCCTACAGAACACATGGTTGCGGCACCATCGGCCATAAACATTAATACTTGGTCTTTCTAAAGTTTAAATTTTTCCAAAGTATCTAATAGCACCACTGAATTTTTTCGGCATTACATTGTTCTAGTCGTCTGAATGCTAATAAAATTGAAGACGTTGGTTGATGTGGTTCCATATTGCGCGGCAGCACATTAACTATAGATTGTTTTTTGCTGTCAGTTGTTTCGTCCACACATAACCACCTTTCTTTATTTTTCAGTTCGGCTTTGATTTTATTTTCAACCTGTTTACGCACCGATAGTAAATTCCTTCGTAACGTTGTCGTGCTCGGTAATGTTTGATTCGCGTATTTATTCCCAAATGAGATAAATGAATCATTACTTAACAAGGTAACCGGCAGTGTACACACAACACGCAACAATCATTGTTGCACATAGTTCATGTTTAAACTGTTGTCGATAAATTTTGTTATTATTGTGCTTCGAACTGCTTACGTGTTCTTTACAATGTGTTTTTGACCAACACATTAGCCATCGTATATTAAGTCCGGGAAATCCATAATAAACTTATTCACCTCGTCTGACAACGGTTGTTTTCTCGATTTATGTGTCGACGACATTTTATTACGTATGCTTACACGTACATGCAGTCTAAGCAAGTAACAAACACATACTGACTTTTATGATGCAATACAATCATCCTCACATCGGCGCACATGGCGCGCGGAAATTGGTCTGCTCTAGTTATAAGCATTGGTTCTATTAGCAGTACAATAGAACATTGATGTGATAACAACTTACAAGCCTAGGAACACTAAAATTAAGTTGATACAGTAACCAAGAATATATGGCGTTATTAAGCAAACCAAACAGAAATTTTGATCGCACAAGTGTATAGTAAAGAAGTGATAAACACTTAATATTCTTAAAATCGCAGCATTACTGTGTATAAAATCGTACGTTCGATAAGCGCTAGCAACAGATTAATGTGGTTTATAAATAAGCTTTTGTCAAATGTAACACCTAACTCCTTAATAATCAGGGCTTAATAACCCTGTTTAAGATGTAAGCAAATTCAATACATTTTTCTTTACGTGTACAAGAAAAAGTTCTACATTTCTTAGTGTTTACTAAGTGGTTTCTTATTTAACCATTACTTTGATTATTTATAATTTTTTTAATATGTTTAGATTCTTTCTTTTTCCCTGATAAGTTACATTTATGCCTATGGTGCGATTATAAAATTTATCTCAAAACAAATTTTATTTTTGCCCTCTATAATATTTAATAGTTAAGAAGCCAGTTTAGTAAAATTTACTTCTCCATAGGGTATTATACTTAAATGGCGGAATAGTTTATTATCTAAGTCAGATTAACGTATTCCACATAAATATTACGATTTCTCTGTCATATTAATTTAATACGAGATTAAATTTTAATTAAGTTTGTGTAGCAATGTAGCGTGTACAAATTCGAAGCGAAAAACGAGCGGATTATTTATTAATCCTTAGGCATTCATAATTTTATTGAGTCTCATATCGCACAACAAATTTCATTTCGTTTCATTATTTGTATACTTATGTCACAAAATTATCAATATCCTTCTTCTCTATGCATTCTGCTTGTTTCGACAACCCGCGGTAATTTCCCAGTTAATGAGAGAACCACTTCACGTCTCAGATACCTTATTTTATCGAAATAAATTTATTCGAGCAAACAAAAGACGAAATATTAATTTCAATACTATTACGTTATAAGAAGTTTGGTGCGTTTGCCAGCTATACGCACATGTTTATTGCAATTAATAATAATAATAAATTATAATTAAACTATCTATCTTAGCATATAATAAAATAACTGGGATTCTGACAACATATTTTTAATGCAAATAATTTATGACTTTTAGTAAAGACCAAAACTTTATTTATTAATTTTAAATAACAATTCTTTTATCCCGTGCAATATAGTCCCCGCTGTAGTGTAATCACATTATTCCAACGGTGTTGCCACGGTCCAAAGATATAACAGACCCATTCTTTGAAAATTTCTTCAAAATCATCTCTGAAACCTTAACAGCATGAATTAGTTTTAAAACCGCCTCTCTAAATGTATAATTTTGCTTGTGATGCACATACCGCGTGTTTGTCCAAAATACGAGTATATCGTAGGATATTACAAATAATGTGTGTTTTTTAAAACCTTTTTTTCAATTGGGATGAACTCTGACTCTTTTATTCAGTATTGTTTGACATTTCATAATGCAAAGAAATACAGTTGAGATGACTATTCGCACTCAATTTACTCTTTTGGACTCTCATTTATCAACGAGATTGCGTAGAGTGCGCACCGAAGAAAATGTCATCGCCGTCGAGGCCCTTGTAGAGGATGATCCAAATTCATCGATTCGTTATCGTGGGCTAGAACTTGGCCTGTACCCATCGACTTCATGGAGAGTTTGGGCAAGAATCTAGGCTTGTATTCCTACAATATTAAACTGGTGCAAGAATTCAATCCAACCGACTATCGTTTTCGACGTCAGTTCAACAATTGAGCGCTTGGACAGTTGAAAGTTGATACACTGTTTTACCGTCAAATTGTGTTCAATGATGGGACTTACTTCTTTCTCAGTGGTTTTGTGAATAAGCAAAACTGTCGCATTTGGAACGACACTGATACAGATCGTTAATAAATGGAGCTTACATGTAAAGAATACCTACATTCAACATAATTAAAAATTCGTGAAAACCACGTCGTTATTTTTACATGCAATATCACCTTATGTGATGTATTAATTACTACAATTCGACAAATTAAGTTTGAGGATACCGCAAATTTACCGTAAATTGACAAGCTCCAATAAGCGCGAAACTGTATGTTTCGTTGATGGACGTAGCTTTTCACGAATTTTTAATTATCCTAATAATCAGGAAGGTCGAAGTCACGGCGTGGTATGTTTTACTTACTGCTACAAACTTAGTTTGTCGAATTGTTGTAATCAACGCATCACATAAGACGACATATGCATGTAAAAATGAGATTTAATATTCATTAATTCTCATTTGCAATAAGTTCAGATTCTGTATTTACTGCAAACTTAGAATTTATTTAATTTAGAAATAGTATAGGTATTAATGAAGAGGAAAAGAAAATGGTATGTTATATTGAACACCGGCAATGCGTAAATTCAAGAAATATTAAATTTTACCAATACCGCCAACTGAATCAATACAAAGAAAAGGAAATCGAAAAAAATTCAATTAAAATTCAGAAATGTGAAATACGAAATTGCTCAAGTGTATACTAGAAATCTATTCGTATTTAATTTATAATGGGAACTTCAAGCAATTTATAATTAGAGCCAGAACAAACGAATTAATTTCATAAAACAAACGCCCGTAGATGAATTATATAAACAAAGGACGCGGGAGACGTTTTACGCGAAATGTTTCAACAGCATTTCATTAATCGAGTTTCTAATTGACTTAATCGTTCAGGAAAAACAACTTATATTGCACAAAAACTAGTAAATATGGTTCCGCTGTTAATGGTAAGTACTTCATTAACAAGTATTCCCTCGTTAGGTAGTAGTTAGAACAATTGTTCTTCAAAACTCTCATTTTAAAGTCTAATTATTTAGAACTTTAGTGAAGCTATTCACTGGAATTCTAAAGTACATTTGTTTAACAAATAGTTATGCAAAATTCATTAAATTCGTGAATTAAAAATTGATGTGTTAAGTATTGGCCAACTCAATCTATATTTTAACCAATTATGTAGATTAATTATTTTTTTAATTAGATGTAAACTTCTACGCAATCAAGTGGGGCAATTTTAAGTCCATAGAAATAATTAATTGACTATTTAATAGCCTCTTAAGCAATTAGCTTTCAGAACTATATACGAGGTGCATTCAAGTTCTAAGGTCTCCGATTTTTTTTCTCCAGACTGGAAAGAGATAGAAGCATGTGCATTGTTTTAAAATGAGCGTGCGTTCGTCGTCAATACGTCACAGAGATGGCAGCACTGTACTGCAGATGGAATTGTAGTGGCAGCGTCGAGAATGAGAACTGTTCTAGATACTTAAGATGGCTACGTTTTCCTTACTTGAACAGCGTGCAATCATTCGTTTTCTGAATTTGCGTGGTGTGACACCAATTCAAATTCATCGACAGTTGAAGGAGACATGTGGTGATGGAGTTATGGATGTGTCGAAAGTGCGTTCGTGGGTGCGACAGTTTAATGAAGGCAGAACATCGTGTGACAACAAACCGAAACAACTTCGGGCTCGCACAAGCCGGTCTGACGACATCATCGAAAAAGTGGAGAGACTTGTTTTGAGGGATCGCCGAATGAAAGTTGAACAGATCGCATCCAGTGTTAGCATTTCCGTGGGTTCTGTGCACACAATCCTGCATGACGACCTGAAAATGCGAAAGTGTCCTCTAGGTGGGTGCCACGAATGCTGACGGACGACCACAAGACTGCTCGTGTGGCATGTTGCCAAGCAATGTTGTCGCGCAACCAAGGCATGAATGGGACTTTCTTTTCGTCGATTGTGACAATGGATGAGACGTGGATGCCATTTTTCAATCCAGAAACAGCGCCAGTCAGCTCAATGGAAGCACACAGATTCACCGCCACCAAAAAAAATTCGGGTAACCGCCAGTGCTGAAAAAATTATGGTGTCCATGTTCTGGGACAGTGAGGGCGTAATCCTTACCCATTGTGTTCCAAAGGGCGCCACGGTGACAGGTGCATCCTACGAAAATGTTTTGAAGAACAAGTTCCTTCCTGCAGTGCAACAAAAACGTCCGGGAAAGGCTGCGCGTGTGCTATTTCACCAAGACAACGCACCCGCACATCGGGCTAAAGTTACGCAACAGTTTCTTC
This sequence comes from Melolontha melolontha, assembly GCA_935421215.2. Lineage (NCBI taxonomy): Eukaryota > Metazoa > Arthropoda > Insecta > Coleoptera > Scarabaeidae > Melolontha > Melolontha melolontha. The sequence goes on along the minus strand of OW285240.1, from coordinate 22,777,380 downwards.
GTTAAAATAACTTTTAAGTGATTTCTCATGCTTCCTACTCACCTGACCTGACCCCTAGTGACTTTTGGCTGTTTCCAACAATGAAAGACACTGTCCGTGGCCGTACATTCACCAGCCGTGCTGCTATTGCTTCAGCGATTTTCCAGTGGTCGAAACAGACTCCTAAAGAAGCCTTCGCCGCGGCCATGGAATCATGGCGTCGACATTGTGAAAAATGTGTACGTCTGGTGTTACGTCGAGAAGTAACACCAGTTTCATAGTTTTCGGGTGAGTAGTTAGTTAGAAAAAAAATCGGAGGTCTTAGAACTTCAATGCACCTCGTATGTAGGTAATTGGTATTGGAAGTATTGCCAAGGAATGATGTGTAGAGTGCAACAATAAAAGGAACTTATTATAAACATTGCTTTTATAGTTGACGAAACAAATATAATTTTGACATTACACTCATTACACTTCCGAAACCAAAGAACAATCCAAGCAATGGATAAAAAATGCTTCTCCGCCACAAAGATGGCATCAGCGGTTTTGTCAGCAGGAAAGGTTACAATGTTTTTTGGATTCTCATAGAATTACCTTGGTCGACTACTTAGAAAAGAGAAAAACAGTAAATGAGGAGTATTATGCCAATTTGTTGCAACAATTAAGTGACAAAATCAAAGAAAGATGGCCTCATTTGGCAAAGAAGAAAGTGCTATTCTATCAGGATAACGCACCCGCCCACAAGTTTGCGATTGTAAGGGCAAAAATTTATTAATTTGGATTTTAATTGGTGCCTCATTCACCCTATTCCGCGTATTTTGCTGCCAACGATTATCATCTCTTTCCAAACCTGAGAAAATGGCTCGACGGTGTGAGATATTCGTCTATCGTCTAATTCCGAGGTATACGCCGCTGTAAATAGCTATTTCGAGGACTTGGATTCATCGACTTACAATGAAAGCATTCAAATATAGTTGAAATAAGTGTGTTGAGCGAGCAAGACGCTATATTGAAAAATAAAACATTGTTTGTCGAAAAAACTTGCGTTTTCAGTGTTAGGCCACGTAGTTTCCGGACCACACTTGTACAATCTTCGTCCGAACTTTCTTGGGTGGTTGTTTTGTTGTTTCGAAGTTTTGTCATTTGCACTCGCAACTATTTGTTTCTTCCTGTTTTGTATGAAGCTTCGCTAGTGCATTACCTATCGTAGTTCACGTATTGATAAATTTGTAGCTGCCCTCAGCAATTTCTCTAATAATTCTCCCATGACTATTTTTCGTAGCAACTGTTCTAACTCTTTTTAAACATACATTATGCTCTCTCCTACATAAACTTTTCGCAATTGTAAATTGCCGATTTTTCCTTTTTCGCGTCTTTTATCCTCAATTCAATACATCTTTCTGTTTCAAATGAAACAGACACGCAATATACACATCTGTAACTGTACACATGAACCATACATCTCGTATTTTCCAGCATTTACTTCTGCTTAAGACACGTGTTTCTGCCATCTACTATACGAGGTGTATAAAATACGAGGTGTATGGTCCATGTGTACAGTTACAGATGTGTATATTCCATGTCTGTTTCATTTGTAACAAATGCGTAATACGTGCTTAAATGTATGTTAAGTATTGATATACTTAAACCTTTTTTGTATCTTTCTTTTTGTTCAATTTTATTCTTTCTTCGCTCACTAAGCTCTTTCTTTTTTACGTTATTATACTAAATTTTACATCTAAATTCATTTGCCTTAATATTCTTCATAGCTTCTAGATTATACCGGAAACATATGTTTAACAGAGGAGTCTCTAGGTGGTCTTCCTTCCACTGGTTACGTCTTACTTCTGACTTCCTAATAACTATTTCAAAGTTACGGAAACTATTTATTCTTTTTAAGACTCTGTTCAACATTGCTGATCGTTACTGCTACATATGTTGGCATGTTGATGGTAGCTCTCACCTGCTTCGGATGGTGCTGAGATGTGACTTGTAGATACATATTCGTGCGGGTCTTTTTTATAGACCGAATGTTGTAAGTTGCTTAGTTTTGTGCGATATACCATTATTATTTAGAAACAGCACAGCAGTCTTTCCTTGTTCCTTATTTCTATCTTGAACTTGACTGACTTAGGTTAATGCTATGTTGATGGGTCGAAATAATTGCTTCTATTTCTAGCTAAACAATACCGGTGTTTTTGGTGTAACGTAGTACTTCGGCTTCCATTTGCTAATTTGTATACTTCTCTTTTCGAAGATCAGCCTATGCAAGTTGATTATCATTAGCAATAACGTGCTCGGTTGAACATAGTTACTACGACAGCAGGACGACATAAAAGGTACTATTAACAGTAACGGGTACTGATTAAATTGACAGGCAGATCACATGGAATTTTAATAAAAGTTATAATTAATTAAAAAATTGAAGTTTTTAATAAATATGTTGTAATTGCTGAGTAGTTATTTTAACCAGATTTAAGCTCTAAAACAATTCTTCCACCTTTAGCATCTGAAAAACGATTTATCATCCATTCATTAAAGGTGGATGTTTTATTTACAAACGACTTTCTTTCTATGCATGGTATTGTCAATGGCAAACAATATTCTTATTCTTTTCTATATCGAAAATCATGGTTCATACTATATTAATAATGTTCTTAATGTAATAATCCATCATTTTATATCTTATAAAAAGGCGTGATTAAGTTTGTCATTAAGAAATAATTGACGCACTGATATTGAATAATTGAATAATAGAAGCATTATTTCAGATTATTTACCTATAATCGAAAAGTGAGTTTTAATTAGTTTTGATCGGAAAATCATTTTAGAGTCTTTGATATGATCAATATTGCAATTATTAAATGATCAGTGACGCTCAAGCGTTCATTAATTTCATTCATTAGGTATTCTTCTAAATATAAATAAATGAAATCAAAAAATCAAAATTCCCAAATAAAATACTTAAATAATATTATAATATCCATCATAAAATAGTCAAAGTAACCACACTGACACACACAAACACGAATAGATGTAGAAAGTTACACTCTACCTTTAATATGGTAAACTTCTTGATAATATACCGAAACAATATTGTTAGAGAAATGTAATAAAATTTAATCAAACAAATCAAGTGTTACATTATTTACGTTAGAATTGTGAATGCAATGTATCATCAAGAACCGTCTGCTACATGCACCATCAAAACAATTTACTATACTTACATCAATCCAAACCCTGTCTACTAAAGTGAGTATTGGTCGACCTTCATGGCTGTACTGTTTCATTGTAGTCAGATATTTTCTTCTCCATCTGATTATTTCGTGAATCTCTATCAGTAAATTTCCTATTACACTTGACGTATCTGAACTAAATTTACATATTATAGTAATAACAGTTTTTTATTAAAATTACTTAAAATTAATTAGGATTAAAAAATCCCAGCGGTAAAGGCAGACAACTAATAATACTGCACATAAGATCCGAATTAGAGTTTGTGGAAGATGGATTATTGTTATTTGGAGGTAGAAAGACGACTGACTATTACGATGAAATGAATAGTACTATTTTTGAAGATCGGTTTGCGAAGATATTGCCAAAATTACCAGAAATAGTGATGGACAACGCATCACATAATTTATGTAAAGCTGAAAAGATATCAATTTCTCCCTGGAGAAAAGCTGCAATCCATGATTGATTGCATTCTAAAAATATTGAATTTAATGCAGAAATGTTAGGGAACAATATAATGTATATGTCACCGGTGAAATAGCAACTGTTGAAAATAAAATTATATTGTGGTTACCACCATATCATTGCGAGTTTAGTCCTATCGAATTGGTTTGGGCTCAAATAAAAGGTGAAGTTGCTTTAAAAAAAAAATGAAACGTTTAAAATATCACATGTTCAAGAACTTTTAATGGAAGCACTTATAAATGTTACAGCGAACAAATGGAAAACTTGTATTGACCAGTAATTAAATATTAATGGACGATATCTTGGAATGATTTACTATTTATGTTTGAAACTATGGTAGCGAAAATAAATCGTTAGAATTCAATATGAGTGAAAGAGACTGATAGCATAAATGTTTCACATCTTACTTTTCTGCTGTATCTGTTATTATACAGGGTGGCCCAAAATGACCGAAGGGGTTTGAGTTCATTACAATTTTTTTTATTTTAAATACAGTATATTAATGGAGAATATTTTTAATTTAATTATGAAAAATTATATCTCGCAAGTGGTGGCCATTTTCTGCTTCGCATATTCGTGCTCTTTCCAAAACATTTTCCATAACCTTTCGCAAAACTTCAGGTGTTATGTTGTTGATTTCGTCGCGTATATTATTTTTTAATTGCTGTATCGTTCGAGGCTTATTAATATAGACTTTTCCTTTCAAATAACCACAAAGGAAACAGTCTGAAGCGGTTAAATCCGGTGAACGCGGAGGCCAATTAAAATCGCTTGTACGGGAAATAATTTGTTCACCAAAGATGTCGCGTAAAAGAGCCATTGTGTCCCTCGCTGTGTGCGCTGTGGCTCCATCCTGTTGGAACCATACTTGCGCATGGTTTTCCACGGCTGGCCTTAAAAAATTTTCCAACGTTGTCCGATATCTAACACCAGTGATGGAAACGGCGACACCGTGTTCATTTTCAAAGAAATGTGGGCCAATTATCCTTTCCGACGAAACACCGCACCAAACGGTACACTTAAGTGGGTGTAATTCACGCTGTTGAACTACTCTTGGATTTTCCGTAGCCCATATCCTGCAGTTTTGCCTATTAATGAACCCATTTAATTGGAAATGGGCTTCGTCGCTCATAATTAAATTATGAATAAAATCATTATTTTCTTCTGCTTTTTGACGAAAATAAATTGCATAATCAAGTCGTTGCTGGTAATCTGTCGGTTTCAATTGTTGGACAAGCTGAATTTTGTATGGAAATATTCTTATTGTATGCAAAATTCTCTGCAGCGACCCTCTTGAGAGGCCAAGTTGTGTCGAACGTCTCCTGGTTGTTATTTCTCCATCTTCCCGAATACTATCCTGTACCCGTTCAATATTGTCTTCCGTGTGCACCGTTCGTCGTCTGCCGGCACCAGGAAGGTTCCTTACTGCCCCTTGTTCTCGAAAATTTGCAACTAGACGGTTTATTGTTGACTCTGAGGGTCCAACCCGCACATTAAAATAACGACGATATGCACGCTGAGTCAAAACAATGGATCGTTGATTTGAGAAATAAAGTTCAACGATTTTGGCACGTTGTTCAATTGTGTACTGTTCCATTTTAAATTCCCCAAGTCTTCTTAACAAAATACTGAAAACAAAAAAAAAATTATAATAAAAAAGTTATAAGGAATTAAAACCCCTTCGGTCATTTTGGGCCAGCCTGTACTTCCCTTTATATACATTTCACTTTGATAATTTTATAATCTTAAGTATAATTCAAATTGTGAATGGATTTTTCCGTAGAAACATATCCAACGAAACCATCCCGGTAATTTACATACAATAATTAATTTATTAATATAAATTTATCGTGAAATTGTTTATATTGCTAATTACATGTAATAAAACTGACATTACGACAAATAACTACACTCTCATGGTAGGTAACAATATTTTTAAGATGAGTGAATGGAGTTTTATCGGGATATTTGAATCGCTCCTTATTCTGAGGCAAGCTATAGGCGCTAATATATTTTAAACATTTGTTTGTATTATAAGTGCCTCAAATAAGCATATTTAATGATGGAAATGGTAATTTAAAAGAGTCAACGTCATAATTATTCCATCAAAAATGTGTTCCGAATTGTAAATTTCAAAGAAATAATAATAATCAGAGCATCATATAATTCCAAGGCTGCTACATTAAAATAACAGCACTAATAATATATTCTTTTCTAAACATTAAAAACAAAGAGAGAGCGTCGTGCCTCAGTAACCACGCTATGGCATATCAATTGTATTTTTTCACGTGCCCGAACGAAAAGGCGAAATAATTCTCCTTTCCCGAGACCGACCCCGAGGGACGTTTTCTTTGTCGGTCTGTGGACCATTTGAGTGTGAACGACGTGTAATTATAGTGTATGTCAACACGGGTGTTTTTGTCAAAGAGTCCGGTCACAAACGCCTGATTGCGAGATCACAGACTGTTCCCACTCCCGTGTACCAACACTGATAAAGGGTCTCGCGCCTTTCGCACGACGAAGGAGAGACGCAGACGTAGACAAAGAGACAAGAGATGAATACGGATCGGCTAAGGGAATGCGGTAAACCCAGTTATTGCCTCTTTATTCCGTTTGACCGCGACTGTGACAGGGACCGCTTTCGTAACACACATGTGTTGGTAAAATAAACGTTAGGGTAATTGGGTACGTCGAAAGAGGGCACAAATTCAGATTATAGAAAGAGGGATTATATTAACTTTCGATTAGGTAATTACAGTTCTACGTAACACTTGGGAATCAGGAAAACTTTATTACTGTATATTACAGTAGCATAATATACTATGGAAAATATCGATAAAATATTTTCTATAAATTCCGATAATCAAAAATGAAAATCACATAATCTCTTAAAAAATAAGTAAAAGTGTTGCTGAATACATTAACCCTACACTGCGCAATTTTTTCTATTACTTAGAAAAAAATATTTTGTTACAGCAAATATTCTTTAGAAGTCTAGAAAAATATTTAAAAAATTCCAAATCATATATTTTTCTCAAAAATCAAAAAATATAGTTGTCACTTAAAAAAGGTATATAACCCCTTACCACAATTATTAATCGTATCCTAAATACGTATTTCGATAACTAAGTTGTCATCATCAGTAGGTAAAAACCACTAATTAAAAAGTCGCACATGGGGCACAGTAAAGCTAGCGAACCGCTTACGCAAACAACTACTTTACACCGCGTCCACGTATAGACTCAGTCTATACGTGGACGCGTATCCTAAATACGTATAGACTCAGTCTATACGTGGACGCGGTGTAAAGTAGTTGTTTGCGTAAGCGGTTCGCTAGCTTCACTGTGCCCCATGTGCGACTCTTTAATTAGTGGTTTTTACCTACTGATGATGACAACTTAGTTGTCGATTACGTATTTAGGATACGATTAATAATTGTGGTAAGGGGTTATATACCTTTTTTAAGTTTTTACTTAACCACACTCTCCAAAGAAAGAATTTTAAAATATAGTTGTCTTAAATTTAAGACAAAGTGGTTTATTAATACATTGTTACATATTTTAAGATATTAGGTTTTTAGTTAGTATGAAATTGCACAAAACAGTTGTTGTTCTTATTTAAACATAAGTACACTCCACATTTGTTGCACTTTATTTGAGAACAATATTTACATGTAGGAAATTTGCATCGTTGCCTTTCTTTAGTATAAATAGGCCAATGGGATTGGCCATCCGTCCTTATGTCCCTTGGTGGAATGTAGCAAGTTGTTGCGGAGCGTTTCCTTTTCTCGGTAATTTTCGTGTCTACATTTGAGGGTCTCCCTTTCTTTGATAGGCGCTCATTACCAACCTTGCAAAGGCAGTCGGCAACTTCTGCCCTAAATTCTGCTAATTTTAGAATTTTATTTTCGTTCCTTTGAACTGCGACTCTCTTGTAGAGCAGCCAAGCATTTACCAAAGTAAGGTCTACTAAATGATAAAAGATTATTATGCTTAGTAAAAAAATGGTACATGAGAGTACCATTTTTTACTACGCATAATAATCTTGTAGCGACCAATAAGGCTATCAAGAAGGTTTACGCCACCCATGTGCCTGCTATACTCTAAAAGTAGATTAGGACATTGGACATCCACAGTTTTCTTTTCTTTTTTGTCGAAACGTTTAACTGTTTTCTTTGGAAGTTCTCCCATAAAGGTGGACAGCAAGAAAACATTCTTATTATCCTTCCAGGCCACATATGTTACATCGACGCCATCAAAACTACAAACATACTCGTAAGAAGTAGCCCGGTCTTCCTTTTCCATTACATCATCGGTAGGCAATTTGCAATTAGGAAGGCGATTTTTCCTTACTGTTCCCAATGCAAATATACCATTGTTTGCCAAAAGTGACATAAGTGGTAGAGAAGTAAAATAGTTGTCAAAGTAGGCCACATGATCTAGATTATGTGGAACAACTCTGCACAAACGTACGACGTATTTGAAGCTGCTCCCAAATCTGGTTCATCTGGTAACCTGAACTTTGCTTGATTTTCACAACCGGTGTACATTTCAAAATTATAGGCAAACCCACTAGCTCCACAGAGAATGAACAGTTTATAGCCCCATTTATGAGGCTTTACAGGCATGTACTGCTTCAAGTGGTGCCTGGCCTTGGTTGCACACAGCTGCTCGTCGACTGATAATTTTTGCTCTAATGGTACACTCTGGAATTTTGAGCAAAGGGCAGTTATAACTGGTCTCAACTTATGGAGCCTATCATGGTTTTCATTATCATTGGGTAACATGTACAATTTGTCATTAAAATGAAGCACTTTTCGAATAGATTCAAAGTGTTTTTGGCTCATTGTTTCTTTTATCCTTGAAAATCCCAATCGACTAATCCAAAAAGACCTTGCATTAGGCATATGTACGATGGACATATATATACATATGCCTAAATACTTTTGCAACCCTGATATTGTGAGATTTGTTGTCTTATTTGGATCCTTTTGAATCATGTAGATATTCGATTCGTCAACTATTTTTTGTAGTGATTTATAGTCAAAAAAACATTTAAAAAACGCAGATGGGGTAGCTAAATCCATGAAACTACCACCAAGAATCTCACTTCCTTTGAAAGTTCTAGTAGCATCTTCATCCAAAACCAATTTTTTTTTCTCCACATAATTTGATATAGTCTTTTCTTAGTATTATTGTCTGCAACTGATTTAATATTGCTGGGTCCGGCTTTGTTATGAATCCCAGATTCAGTATTATTTATTTTAGTATTTTTCTCAATGTCATTATTTTTCGCGGTCTCTCCGTTAGTGTCTGTTAGTTCATTTTCTAATATAAATCCGTCAGCTTCAAACTCAATGGCAAGATCTTGTATATCACATTCTTCTAAAGCGTTGTCTATGAGGCAGTTTTCATCATTATCAGCATCAAAATCATCAAATTCATCTTGAATTGATAGATATTGCAGCTCTATCGTACACCAGATAACATCAGATATCGAAGATGAACCGGAAATTGTTATAGAACCAGACAATCCCATAACTACTGCAGAAGCTTTACAATATACAAGAAAATTACACCACTACTTTCAGGTTAACGGAGCCCAGGACAATACATTTTCAATATTATTATAAATACAAAACACTTTAAATGATCAGTATTTACATAGACAGACCATAGAATCTAAAATTATGGACTTTTTCACAACATAAAAAATATACTACATAACATAAAATATGAATAAATATTTATTTTATTTAAACTTACGTGTTTCTTTTTAATTTTTGTATATATACTTTCACTGGTGCATATGATACACTTAGGTATTTATCATTCTGTTAACCTCGGATATATTTAACCCATTTTACCGATCCCCTGAAGTTCACTATAGCTGGATTACACTGTACTTAAAATTTTGGATGTGACTTTCTAGAGTTATAAAATGTCATAGTCATGAACGTATTAATCCTAAAGATCCTTGCGCTCTCTATTGAAAAGTTACGTGTTGTTAAACATAGTTCGTATACCTTTAACGAACTTAAATAAATAGGTAGATGTCGCTTCACAAAACACTATAATCAACATATATTACGATAATATTTAGGATGTTGCATACACTTTAGATACAGAAAAAATGTTTCGCTAAAGAAATTGTCAAGTGTTGTAATTCTGGAAATATAATTACATTTCAGGTGATTGCTCAACTGTTAAGTAATATTTTGTTATATTGAGAATGACGACTTTATGATCACAATATGAACACTCGACCTGAATTATTTGGGGTAGGTGTTCTTCAAGTATGAAATTTATTTAATTTATTTCAGACGATTCCGTGTTTTTCTAATAAAAAAATAAAGAATTACCGAGATTACTAGTAAGATTAACAGATTATGTGAGAAAATCTGATTATAATAATGCTAGAGGCGTATATGCCAAAATTTATTTGACGAATATATGTTGAAAAGTTCATCTGATTGTCTCTGAACGTTTTGTATTAATTTAATCCTTAACACTGATTGTTGTATGATGCGGGCATGTCAGATTAACTTTACTCAATAGAGTTCGACTTTACGGAGCATTCTAAGCAGTAGACGGTCTGGCGTTGTTCTTTTAGAAAATACACGATTTTAGTTGACCAATGAGTAATATTTTTCACACAAAATTGCGTATGAGAATGTTAGAGTTTTTATTAAATACCAATTTAGCTCCATAAGAACATACAACATACTTTATGAGGCACGTGTGTATCTCTTAAAGCTAATTGCAACTCCAAATATTAATTATTACGTATTACTTAGAATATTTTCTGGTAAAAAATAAATAAAATTTTGTGTCGTTTATATATTTACTTCAAAGCATTGTATTCACTACGTATATTTAAGGATACAAAAAATAATATTTTATATTATTAAAAATACCTTTGTATTATACAAAACTTGTGGGGTTACCTACTCATGTATGTTTCAATTATTCTGATATATTTAAGGACTTCATCAAACAGCGTGAATAATTGTTAGGTTATAATTTAAGGTATTAGATAGGACTATTAAAAGTGTTAATAATTGATGAATTAAAACGCAAACGTGCCTCAATTAAAAGTAATTTAACGAGGTTTAAGGATCACGTTTAACTCGTTTATCAAACATTTTAACAGAATTTGATAAAATTCAATTACAGATCGAGTTACTCGATATTAAAAATGAAGATGTAACTGAAAATAATTCAGAAAGAGATAGAATCGAATCAGAATTTTATACTTTAGAATCCCGAGCTAAATGATTACTATACAAACAGACAGTGACGTCGGTCAGACGGATTTTTCTCAATTTATTGTTGATGAAAATTGCAAGTAGTATTATATTACCTACTATTAATTTACCATAATTTTGGAATGTCCCTTGGTACCGGTGGTAACATTGTTGTCGAGGCAGTTCCATTTATACGGCAGGTTCATTAGAGACACAAATAATAAGCATTGGATAATTGAATTGATTCGGCATTTACTTGATGAAGATCCATAATTAAGAATAGAAATAAAACTACGGTTTTAATCTCCACTTTTACTCTTTATTCGTAAAACGACAATTGTTTCGCCAGCACAGTGGCTTCCTCAGGTGTTTACTTCTAAACAGTGCGTTACAAACTAAATAAAAAATAAAAAATATATCTATAAAATCAAAAAGGATGGTATTTAAAATATTTTTACAGAAATCTATACAAGTATTGTCGGTATTGAAAAATGTGCATCTGGTCGGCCCTAACTGTATATTATGAGGTACTAAGCGTGTTTACGCCTAAATTTGTTTAATAAACTACATATACATTTGTATTATTGTCTAAACAGATTTTAAGTAAATAAATTTAATAAAGGCGAGTTATTTAAATCTAATTTATCATTTAATAAAATTTGTGACTGTTTTAATTTATTTATTTCTAAACTTTCCAGTAAATTTAATTTCTTGCCTTTATTTTCTAAATGCAGAATTTGAAAATCTTTATCGAAAGGGTGGTTTTCTTCTAATAGATGATTCGCAAAAGTAGAATCTTGTTTTTTATTTTTAAACGAAGAACAATGTTCGGCAATACGTTTTTCAAACGATCTTCCTGTTTGACCGACATATATCTTACCGCATCCACACATTAACTTATAGACTCCGGATTTCTTATTTTTGTCTGTTTTATCTTTATTGTTTTTGATGTGTTTGGATAACTTATTATTAGTTTTAAAAACTGTGTTAATATTAAGTTTTTTTAAATAACTTGAAATATGCTTATTAGGTGTCCCAATGTACGTAAGTAATCTAAATTTTGAATTTTCTTTATCCTTTATTGCAGGGTATACCATAGAGATTGCTTTTTTGAAAAGTTTTTTTGTCAGCATATTTTCAATTAAAGTATCTGTGTAGCCGTTATTGTTAGCTATCAATAACGGCTACACAGATACTTTAATTGAAAATATGCTGACAAAAAAACTTTTCAAAAAAGCAATCTCTATGGTATACCCTGCAATAAAGGATAAAGAAAATTCAAAATTTAGATTACTTACGTACATTGGGACACCTAATAAGCATATTTCAAGTTATTTAAAAAAACTTAATATTAACACAGTTTTTAAAACTAATAATAAGTTATCCAAACACATCAAAAACAATAAAGATAAAACAGACAAAAATAAGAAATCCGGAGTCTATAAGTTAATGTGTGGATGCGGTAAGATATATGTCGGTCAAACAGGAAGATCGTTTGAAAAACGTATTGCCGAACATTGTTCTTCGTTTAAAAATAAAAAACAAGATTCTACTTTTGCGAATCATCTACTAGAAGAAAACCACCCTTTCGATAAAGATTTTCAAATTCTGCATTTAGAAAATAAAGGCAAGAAATTAAATTTACTGGAAAGTTAGGAATAAATAAATTAAAACAGTCACAAATTTTATTAAATGATAAATTAGATTTAAATAACTCGCCTTTATTAAATTTATTTACTTAAAATCTGTTTAGACAATAATACAAATGTATATGTAGTTTATTAAACAAATTTATGCGTAAACACGTTTAGTACCTCATAATATACAGTTAGGGCCGACCAGATGCACATTTTTCAATACCGACAATACTTGTATAGATTTCTGTAAAAATATTTTAAATACCATCCTTTTTGATTTTATAGATATATTTTTTATTTTTTATTTAGTTTGTAACGTACTGTTTAGAAGTAAACACCTGAGGAAGCCACTGTGCTGGCGAAACAATTGTCGTTTTACGAATAAAGAGTAAAAGTGGAGATTAAAACCGTAGTTTTATTTCTATTCTTAATAAGCATTGGAACGATTAAATAACAATATTTAATGCAATAACGAAAACAAAAACAATAGATATTACATAGTAAATATGATTCACTAGACTTGTACTTACTCTGGCTTTGCAGTGACTTTGGTTCAAGATATTTAACAATGTGGTGTAAGATCATAATTAACAATAGTATGTTATGAATACATGACCTAGTTTAGTCATTACATCTTCCCCCTGGTGAAAAGGAAAAACGAATGTCCTGTTTGTTGTTTGGCTTTTCTTATCCATATTATATATATATAATTAGATTTTCTTACATACTGTTTATTCTTAACCTTTATGTGACTGGAAGGGTACCCGGGTGCCTTTTTCAGAGTTAAATATTAATCTTTTTTGTATTTGAACTTGCTGAGCTTGGAAATTCTGTGACATCTCTAAACTTGTTTTATATTACATTTTATTATATATACTTCGTTATTTAGATTTAATTTTTAACGAAAAAATGGCATCCGAAATTATTACAACCTCTAAGACCGTTATGGGTACCCGGGTACCTCCATTTAAAATTACATATGGATGGATGTGAAAGAACAAAAGTAGCATTTTTACATTTTTTTATTTATATATGTTATAAAAAAGATGTATAAAAAGAACGAAAATAAATAATAATAGGATTAAACTGCCTGTTGGTTACAGGTATCGCATACGGCCTTAGTAACAGAATGCTCGTTACAAACTGGTTTTGGACAAGAATTACATGCTTTTCGCGTTTTTCTTTGTCTGTGATTCAATTCCCGGCAAATGTAACGTTTTCCAACTACCAAAATACGCCCAGAAGTATCTCGACATGATTGATCTCTGACTGCTGTAACGACTGGTTGTGTAATTTGGCGTCCTAGAACCATTTCTAGTAATGTACGTGTAAAATGATTGCCCAAAACTCTTGGAATACTGCTTCGAGTTAGTACAGCAGACATTCATAACTCGTTTGCAAGATCTTTCAAAAATCTCCGTCGTCGGTCGGTTGATGTAAGCCTAGGATTGTACTCCGTGTAAATTATGTATGCACTCAGTGCAGCAAGGTCGACCATATTGTAAAAAAATGCTAGGGGCCAACGATTTGTTCTACGCTTTACTGTATACTCTGATAACATTTTATCCATCGTGTCGACGCCACCTTTGGTTTTATTATAATATTTAATAATTTCGGGATTTGCAGTACCAGTATGTTCTACTTTGCCTGTTGTTGCCTGTTGTATGCATTGATGATAATAGGATGACAGATTTGTTCTTTTTGGGAACATACGAACATATAGTTGCTCTTTTAGTAAATGCAAAATTAGTGGAATTTATAACTCTACTTTTATTGGATTGCATATTGGAAGGAAGAAAAGTTTTATTTTTTCGAACTATTCCTACTAAAGTTAAGTTCCAAGAATTTAGGTTATGTGCCAACTGTAAACTTGTGAAAAAGTTGTCTGTCGTTATATTTCTTCCAGAACCTTTATATTTAGTAACTAAATCTAGAACTGTACGCTCTCCAATATTCACTTGCCGTTCATCGTCTGGTGGTTTTCCAGTATAAATTTTACCTTGTAAAGGATAAGTATTTGCCGCATCACAAGCCCAAAAAATTTTTATCCCATACTTTGCCGGTTTTGAAGGAATGTATTGGGCAAATTTTGTATGTCCTCTATAAGGAAATAATTGCTCAACGACCGTTATGCATTCTGACGACTTATAGTTGTTTTCTAAATTACTATTTAGCATTATCCATATATCACGAATTGGAGCAGCTTTGTCACTTTCAGATCGTTCGGCACGTGTATTCTGATTATCAAAACGAATAAATCGTGAAAACATTTTGAAGCGATCACGAGACATAGCCGCACGAATAAGAGATAAGGATTCAAGTTTCCACATTTCAGATATATGTTCCCGCTTAGAATCTTTATACTTTTGAGCTTGTTTTTCATTATAATCTCCAGTTACTTGTGTGCCTTTTCTGTTAGTTTCCCTTAAAATTATGGGACAAATTTCATTGGACATGATAGATTTAAAATTTTCTTTAACAGCATATAATGCACTAAAACTTGGTGCGCAACATTTTTCGCGCAAGATATTTCGGCTAATTGTCTGCGCTTGTAGTAATGGAGTATTAGTCCAATGA
The DNA here is from genome assembly GCA_935421215.2 of Melolontha melolontha. Taxonomy (NCBI): domain Eukaryota; kingdom Metazoa; phylum Arthropoda; class Insecta; order Coleoptera; family Scarabaeidae; genus Melolontha; species Melolontha melolontha. Next base: position 22,762,242 of record OW285240.1, on the reverse strand, counting down.
GTTCCATCTTTAGCAACTAAAACAGTAGGCTGTGCAGGCGTTTCTTCTTTATCACTAATTTCATCTGAATACGGTTCCTCTTGTTCGATTACAGGTTCTATTTCTGCATCAGATTCTTCAAATTTGATTTCCGGAATGTATTTGTCTTCATCCGAAGCAGTAAATGGCTCTTCTTCTAATGCTTCTTCCGCTGCTGCTAGTAATTCTACTGATGTCAGTCTGAAAACCATAAAATATCACATTACGTTCTTATTATTACTATTACTTTTACTCCTACAGGATTTGTAATTATATTAACTTCTATATCATACCTGGTTCTCCTCCATCTTGGTTTTCTAAATGAACCCGAACTAGGACCAGGCGTATTATCACACATTCCTATAAAAATAATAAAATTTGCACTTGTTATTACCAAAAACACTAAAAATAGTATGTACTGTAGCGAACAAATTATATACGAGCACTTCGAAAAATGGACGGTTACTGATTTTCAGACATGTCTAATCTAGTTCATAACAGCGCAGTTTATGTCTCCCCACCACTGTCTCCCGTATATGTACAGCTGCAACGTATATGCAACGTGGGGTACCAGGGTACCTACGTCGTCATTAGAAGGTGTTATTTTTCCCAGTCACATAAAGGTTAATATATTATACATTTGTGAGATATATTATACATTGTGAGAGCGTTATTATGTTCTTATTGTATAACTACTCTATATCTTCTATACACTATTTCCTATACACTATACATCTATTATATATCTTCTATATATTATTTCCTGTACACTATTCCCTATATAATATACATTTATTATTCTCTATACAACGTTGTAAAAAAGAAACTGTTATTGCATACGTATTGAAATTTATTATAACTAAACATTAAAATTATTATAAATGGCAAATGGTAAATGATAAATGGGCCGTTGTACACTATCTCAAGTTTGTTCTCTGTTTGTTCGGCTTAAATTTGATCTTCATAACATGTGGTAGCAATTCAGAATAGTTGTCTTGTTTCGTGGTTTGCAATTCTTTGTCCTTAATTTTTCGCATTCGATTCTTTGTTTCCGATTTTTGTTTTCAATACTTCATGCTTGATTGTTTGTCTTCAATTATTTGTGCTCATCTTAATCATATTTATTTTAAAATAATTCAACTCTCTCTCTCTTTTTGCTCTATGGCAAAATTATATATTTATTCCACTTAATGTATATACGGTCTTAAGTGGCTGACAGGATCGCCATGTAATGTCACCTGGTCCCGGAGGTAACATTGTTGCCGATGCAGTTCCATTTATATGGCAGGTTTATTAGAGACAATAATAATATGCATCGTAACGATTAAATAATAATATTTAATGCAATAACAAAAACAAAAACAATAAATAATGCATAGCAAATATGATTCACTTGACTTGTACTCACTCTGGCTTTGCAGTGACCCTGGTTACAAGATGTTTAACAATGTGATGTAAGATCATAACTAACAGCAGCTATATATGTTACCGACATTTTAGAAGAACATGTGATACCATATACGCCCTTTGTTGGCGAAAATTGTGTTCTTATGCACGACAATGCACGACCCCACATAGCAGGAATTGTAAAGCAATATTTGCAAGAAGTTGAATTACCAGTATTAACGTGGCCTGTATGAAGCCCAGAAATGAACCCTATCGAGCATGTCTGGGATCACCTAGGACAAGCTTTAAAACGGCACCAGCGAGCATTCCATAACCTTGAAGAACTCGAAGATGTACTTTTACAAGAATGGAAAAATCTTTCACAAGACTATGTTGCAGATCTCATACGCAGCATGCCAAGGAGGATGGAGACTGTAATTCAAGCCAGGGGTGGATATACCAGATACTAGTGCCATTTTAAATCGGTTTTTATTATTTTGTAATATTGAATAAGGTGTTCTTTTGTTATTTTCTGCATTGTATGAGTTGAACAGTGCTGTTAATTATCTTTTGTTTTTTCATGACCTAATATTTATAAGTAGAATAGTTTAGATATTGAGAAATAACATTTTATGGAAGAAGTTGATGTTGCGATGAAATGAATAAGTCGGATATTGTATGTTGTGAATACATAACCAGGTTTAGTCATTACAATTTCATGGCTTGTATGACCAATGGTTATATTTTAGGCATACGTTTATGTTCCTTATTTATGATAATGAAACCTTAAGCGAAATTCTAAAATTTAATTATTTGAGGCATTCCTTAACAAAAGCAGCGGAAATTATCCGTAGCTTGGAAATATCATCGAATAATTATTCAAATGCAGAAAAATGATTAAATGACACATACTAAAATAAATTACTTCTTGTAAAATAACCATGTAAAATCACTATATAATTTGTCGTCTATAATTATAGTATCACATTTAAATTTAAGGTCATTATTAGATAACATTGTAACAGTCCTCTTCTTTTTGTTTCACACGATGCTATATTGTAACAGCCCGTGCGTCGAGGGATCCGAGGTTGCTGCTGACAAATGATAACTTTGGCGATAAAAAGAGTTACATACCGCAGTTATCAAATATTGAGAATAGATTAATTTGAATATGAAGTAATTAACTTGTTTAATTACTCTTGCTGGGCGCCAAGAGGTAGAACCCCCTCTAAGGTATAAATGACTTTAAAGATTGCCGGTTTGCTAAACTAAAGCGGAGAAAACAATAAACAGACTCTAGGTAGAGCACGTAAGTCAAGATGTGACTTACGCCTTTCTCTCTCAGAGCGTGAAAGTAAACTAAGGTGTAAATAACTGAATCCCTCTAAAATACTTAATAAGTATCTCAATCAATTCCTTTTGATTGTTATGCTCTTGTGATGGATTTTATATTACAAGAATTGAAATAAAAAACAGATTGTTACAAAATATACATATATTAATAAATAAAGCTTGCTACTTTTATAAATTATTAGTTACAAATTTACTTAGGTTTAATCGGACATGTTTAATCAAACTAAACTACGCAGGGGGCGAGATACCGTAATGTTGGCGCCGGTTTAGACTGTTTATTCTGATCAGATTATTACAGTTCTTATAAAAAACTAACCTTTAACACGCCGCACTACTGGCTATTCCCTTTGTTGCTGACTTGACGCTTCTGGGGTGACGCACTAACTACTTCACTATTTTAGCACTTTTTCCCCACGTTTCACCAGACGAGAGCCCTGATGGCTTTTAACGTGGGATTTCACTTTTATATGAAAGACTATGCTTGTAGGCAAGTGAGGCTTCTTGCTATACAATATGTACTTATTTTGCGTCCGGGAGTAGCACGTCGGACTCGCAATACTGACTTGAATCAAGTGAGTCCCTTTCGGACTCTTGGATGCCTCCTAACTTTTGTTTTCTATCGGTGAATTCCCCAGTTCCTTCTAAAGTTCTCGAGCGCACGGGTTTGGTAGATGATGTAATATAGTGGTCCTTTTGATTCATCTATGTAGCACTAGGTTCTTTTATAGAGTTTTTTGATATGGCTAACTATACATACTTATTCTAACAAAATAATGATGTAGCATTAAAAGGAACTGATTGAAATAACTACGTAATATAATTGTGAAATGTTTTGCAATATTATTTTATATGGCGGGAAACGTATTAGAATTTATACAGTGTGTCTGTTTTGCTTTAAATAAATTAACTTTTAATATTTTCTTTCAATTTGATATAAATGCTTTGAGATAAGATAACTGTAATTTGTCCCATTACAACATGAACAGACATTTAAAGGCTCTGAAAACGTTGGACCTGCCGGTAGATTCTTGGAATGCTCTTATAATATATTTGATATCCAATAAATAAGATTCCATAACGCGCCGATAACATGAACAGACATTTAAAGGCTCTGAAAACGTTGGACCTGCCGGTAGATTCTTGGGATGCTCTTATAATATATTTGGTATCTAATAAATAAGATTCCATAACGCGCCGAGAGTGAAAAAAAGAAATATTTCTACTTCTCATTACCAAGCCTTGAAGAATTTACAAATATTAAAAAAAAAAAATGTGTCGACTGTGCATTTAATACCAAAAAATATACTAAATAAGTTACAATTGCAAAAAATTAAAACAAATATTTCAATATCGGGTCTAAACAACTCAATGAATAATCTAATGCATTGCGTTAAGATTAAATTAAGGTCAGTTTCAAATGCATATCCAACGAATATAAACTGATAATTTGATAAGTGTGCATTTGATAAATCTTTATTGAATATGCCATATACCAAATGTGTCAAATATCATTAGGCATAGGGAATACGTATGAGTACATACGATGTATATGTATATGGAAAAGCCGATCCAATGCCGGCGAAAACCGCGACGGCCGGTAACGATTGTTTCGCAAATACAAGTAATAAATACAGTAATCATTTGACCATCGACATAGGTACTTGTATTACGTTCTAAAATAACATTTACCAATTGCAAGGGATTTACTTTTCTTATTTCTTTCAGTAGATGCAGGAAATTTTTAAGCTGCGGTGCGTCGCATAAACAAAAGCGTAATTCTAATAAAATTAAAGAATAATCCTAATAAAATAAATAAATAAGGATTCTAGAGATTATAATTCCTCCTTGCACAGCAAGACATTGTCCTAGGCGGTCGTAGAAATTAGCTCTTACATTTACTAACATGTCGGCAGTTAATGAATTCGCAGCCTCAGTTATTTTTTCTCTCAAGGCAACTAGATTTCATGCTCTACCAGCTTCATGAGTATAAACAATATTTTTTAGATATCCCCACAAAAAAATCATTTGGAGATAGATCAGGAGATCGCGGGGGCCATTTAATGTTGCCTGTTCCAGTAATAAGACGGTCAGGAAAAGTATTTCCTAGAAATTCCTTTACCCTCATTGCATTATGTGCTTGACAGCCATCATATTGAAACCAAACGATTTCCTGATTTATTCCAATGCTTTGAATGGCGGGAAGTATTTGATTTTTCAGTAATTCGAGATACTTGTCGGCATTTAATATACCATCAATAAAATAGGGGCCTATAGAATGGTCACCTAAAATACCTGCCCAAACGCTTAGTTTTTGAGGATACTGAGTGCGATAGGCAAAATGCCGGTGTTGATTTTCCGAAGCCCAATATCGAAGAACAGAGGGATTGTGCTTTCCGTGTAATGGAAAAGTTGATTCATCGGTGAAGAGAATATTTTTAACGAAATTTTCATCTCGATGTATCTTTTCCACAACGTCTTGACAAAACTATATTCTCCGGAAATAGTCATCGGGAAATATTTCTTGAGTTTTCGAATATTTGAAACATTTTAAACCATTACGTTTCCAAATACGTGAAATAGTTGTGTTACTTGTACCCAGTTCCATGCAGCACTTCTAGTAGATCTCGTGTTATCAATTTCTACAATACTACAAATTAATTCATCCCGCCGTTCTCTTTCCTCAATTTTTTTTGTTGATCCCTCTCTTGGTTTGCATTTCGTACATTTATTGAGACAGAAACAAGTTTCAAATTTATTTATAATATTATAAATTGCTTGTCTGCAAGGTACAGAACGGTCTGTAAAAGTCAGCGCAAACAAATTCATGCACTCCATTGCCGACTTGCCAGCATAAAACCATTTTACTAACTGAAGCTTTTCAGTGGGTGTGTAAAGAGCCATTATACATGAATTTTATTGTACGCTTTCAAACTGTAACGGCCGCAGCTAGACTGAATGCAAAATTTCCAGTCAATCGGTATCGGAGACAATCGTCATTCGTCGCGGTCTTCGCTGGCATTGGATTGGCTTTCTCATGTTCGTATACATTGTATGTACTCATACGTTGATTGTCTATGCCTAATGATATTTAACACATACGGTATACATATAGAAGAAAAAATACGTATATTGGTGTAGTCCATTAATTCGTCGCCAGATGGCAGTAATATACCAATTAAATTTAGTATATCAATGCCTTTCTTCTTTATGTACAGGCATAGCCTACAGAGAGGAAACCGCTATTATCGGCGTACTCTCTTTTGTTCGTCAGATAACTGTCCGTCAATTAACTTCCAAATTAACCAAATAAACTCGTGACAATGAGTTTATCTGGTGCCACCAGATAGAACAAAATTTGCTATTTGTTCCGAAGTGCGAACCGTTAAACTTTATTTCATTATCCAGAGTAATGATGTCATAAGACAGAAACACGCGTGCTTTTGGCTGAAGTGAACTTTTGTCAAATACGAGGTGTATGTCCATGGTTACAGATACAGATATGTGTATGCATATTTGTATCATTTGTAAAAAGTGCTTATGCGGCTTACGTATTGATATACTAAATTTCTTTCATAGTAGGATACCTCTCTGCGACACCAAGTTTGCCTACAGATTCAAACTCTAAATACAAATATAAAACCGGTATCTATATCACTTCTTCGTAATTTCGAATCATGACGCAATAATTGTCTAAACCGTTACACTTGTATTCATAATTTTTTATTCGCTAATAATATAAATGAACACATTTTAGAACCTAATTACTATCTACACATCGTACAATATTTGACAATTTGGCGTATGGCGTAAAATATTCGAATTATCATGAGCAATTTATTAATACCAAAGTCGTACTAAACTACTCAAAAATGAATAAGGAATTTTTACTTTTTTGTATTTTTTAGATAGTATCGTTAAATATTTGTAGTGTTTCATATTAGATACATAATTGTACACAACAATTTAAAATTTTCAAGTATATTTATTCAGAAAAATCGTTAGATTACTAAGAAATGATCAAAAATGAAATAAGCAACATTTTTAACAATAGCTAAAATAAACATTTTTCTGTAGCAATTAATTCTAAAATCGTGTATAATGGCCACGGACATCTCTCACAGCTGTACATCTTCGGGGCATACTCATAATGCAATTATTAATGTGTTCTTGTGACACTCTTCCCCAACACAGCGGTAAAATTTCCCGCAAGTGTTGCACGTTAACTGGGGGTGGATTATGTTCGTTGAGCTGTTCTTTAAGTCTGTCCCAAATGTGCTCAATTGGATTCAAGTCGGGAGATGTTGGTGGTAAAGGTAGATGGTTAATATGGAGGTCATTTATTGCTTGCATTACAATTTGTGCACGATGAGGTCTTGCATTATCATCAATAAAAACCATGTTTTCATCCACAGCCTCACGAAAGTCGGCCACATATTGCTGAATAATGTCATCTCTGTATATTTGTCCATTGACATTGTTTTCAAAGAGATGGAGGTTCGTACGTCCATTCAAACTAATGCCCGCCCACACCATGATACCACCGCCGCCAAAAGGCACCACAGCTTTTGTAAACTCGCGTCTATAACGGTCTCCTCGAGTTCTCCAGACCCTTACTCTACGATTATCACTAAATATGCAGAATCTGGATTCATCGGTGTATAAACCATGCTCCCATTGAAAATTTTCTGCTAGTCGTTGTTTAACCCAAGTTCTTCTAGCCATTCTATTGGCATTAGTTAATTTTGGGCGTCTCACAGGCCTGCAGCTATGAAGATCCATTTCCCTCAGACGGTTTGTGATGGTTTGATCCGAAACTCTAACTCCAGTGGCGGCACGTAACTGTGTTTGCAACCATACAGCACTTCTAAACGGATTCATCCTTGTCTGAATTCGTATGTAGCGGTCTTGTCGCTGATTTGTTTTCCTCTCAGATCCACTACCGGGTCTTCTCCTTGCAGATCCTAACTGTTGGAATCTTGTTAGAGCCCTACTAACAACACTTGGAGACACATTAAAAATTGCGGCAATTTCTGCTCCAGATTGCCCTCGCTGATGCAATAACGCAATTAAATCAAAAGTTTCTTAATTTAAATGACGTCTTGGCATCGTGAAAATGTGAAATGACGTTTAAAATGAATAATACTTCTTTCAATGGAGACTGTGGTTAAATAATAATTTAAAAAGGTATATAACCCCTTACCACAATTATTAGTCGTATCCTAAATACGTATTTCGACAACTAAGTTGTCACTTTAATTAGTAGTTTTTACCTACTGATGATGACAACTTAGTTGTCGAAATACGTATTTAGGATACGACTAATAATTGTGGTAAGGGGTTATATACCTTTTTAAATGAATAATACTTGTCAAAAAATGCGATTTTTATAATTTTGTATTATAAATTAATTTAAGGTTAAAATACAAGATTCAATATTTTATCACACAGAAAAGACATTTACCAAATAAAATGTCCACAAACGACTGTGGGCCTTCTAATTTATCTATAGTTTGAGAAAATACGTTAAATTTAATCGAATTAATTAGATCTGTTAAAAAAAGATCTAATTCCCTATTCATTTTTGAGTAGTTTATAAGCAAAAATTTTGCAATATTATACTCGTATATTATATATTATATATTATATATTATATATTATATATTATATATTATATATTATATATTATATATTATATATTATATATTATATATTATATATTATATATTATATATTATATATTATATATTATATATTATATATTATATATTATATATTATATATTGTATTATTTAAATTAAATAATAAACACCAAACTGCTACTATTTTCATTTGTCAAAAGTAATAACTAGTTGTGAAATTGTTAATAATAGCTTTCAGATTCTCTGCGTCTTGCATTATAAATTACTACAACAAGCAATGTAGAAAATAGAATCATTCATATACATATGTAAACGCTTTCAGTACTAGAAGGATTCCTGTAATTTCTGGGTAATTGTTGAATCAAAACTGTTTGTTTCTCCAAATTTGTATGTACCTGTTAGACATGTGCATTACAACTGAGAGATTCTCATTTTACTTAAACGTGCCTAAAAGAGAGAAAACCTTCGTTGCACCTAGATTGTTTAAGATTCTACCGTTGGAAACGTAACACCCTTTCACGTAAACCTTTACATGCAAAAGCACTCTTTCTATTTGCATCGCATTTCTGTTCGCGTTTAAGCGCGAAAATATTTACGTAACGAGTTATGTTTTGGAATTTCCAAAGGAAAACCTTTTCAAAGAATATTTCTTTGTGGTAGTGAAAGCAAAGGCCTTTTTAAATATCGGATCGAATTGTTTTATATCGAGCAAGCTCTATGATAATTAAAGCTAGGATTTATATGCACACGGAAACTGTACTGGAAGCGCATATACAGGGTTAGTTAAAAGTATGGAAACGGCGATTTATATTTATTAATTATGTTCATTATAAAAGTTTGTTAGGATATTTTGATCTACATTCGAGAATATTTGAATTTTTTTTTTCTTCAATTGTTTTTTAGTTACGCCTGTCCGCGCAGCTTTTTTTAAATTGGAACTAGTAAATTTTACTGTACCATTCGAAAGAGAATTTTTTTCTCTTTACAATAATATTTTTGTTTTTTTAAAATTCATTTTAATAACTTTTTTATAAGAAAAATTAAACAAATTAATAACAAAGTAAAATAAAGTAAGTGTTTAAATTGTCGTCCATTAGTAATTTGACAATGACCCAATCGATTTACAAAACCCCGAACAGAGTTCTGTAAAAAATCTCGGGGAACTTCTTGTATCGTTCTGGTAATTGGGATTTGTAAATCTTCGACGTTATCGGGCTTATCTTTGTAAACTTTGTTTTTTACGTATCCCCAAAGAAAAAAATCTATAGGACTTAAATCTGGCGAACGGGCTGGCCATTCAATGGTTCCTCGTCTTCCAATCCATCTGTGGGGAAAAACGTTGTCCAGATATTGACAAACATTTACACCATAATGTGGTGGGGCGCCATCTTGCTGGAACCAGATACTGTCATTGGGCAGGTGTTCGTTGTTTTCATGAGGATAGAGCGTAGCACAAGCAGGTATTATTTCATTTTGCAATAATTGCAAATACATAGCCGAAGTTAAATTGCCATTGATGAAAGAGGGACCGATAATATGACCGCCTAGAATGCCAACCCAAACATTAACCTTTTGGGGCTACTGCGTATGGTGCTCCAAAAACCAAGAGGGATTTTCCGATGACCAATATCTGCAGTTATCTGTTTACTTCACCGGTAAGGCAAAAAGTAGCTTCGTCAGAGAAAAGAATATTGTTGACAAAATTTTCATTATTATTGCAAATATTTAACATTTCTTCAGAAAATTGTAATCTATCAAAATCATCTTCCGTTAACTCGTGTACAAGGTGTACCTTATAAGGTTTATACTTTTCACTTTTTAAAAACGACACGATCGATGACTGTGAAATATTGAAATTGGCAGCTAATTGATTGGTTGATAAATGGGAATATTCAGATACAGCCAATAAAATATCCAGTTTGTTATCATCGCTTTTTGCTGTTCTAGGTCTACCACTCCTTGGAAAATCTTTAACGCTACCCGTTTGTTCAAAGCGTCTTAAAGTTTTACCAACAACGGATTTAGAAATTGGATTTCTATTTGGATGCGTATAATTAAATAAATCACTAACGTCTTGTAAACTTCTGCGTCTATCTCCATACGTATTTCAATTCGTTCATGTTCACTTAAACTCACCATTGTTAATATTAACAGCAACAAATTGCCCAAATGAATTATTTCTGCCAAAGATTTGACGTACACAATAACCACTGATAAAATTATGTCGCTCAAGTTTGTTTATCGCTACGCTTCTGTCTATCTGCGATGTACCGAACATCCGTTAAACACATGAACCGGCTTTTTCTTATAAAAAAGTTATTAAAATTAATTTTGAAAAAAACAAAAAAATTTTGTAAAGAGAAAAAAAAGTCTATGGAATGGTAGAGTAAAATTTACTAGTTCCCATTTAAAAAAAATGCGCGAACAGGCGTAACTAAAAAACAATTGAAGAAAAAAAAATTCAAGTATTCTCAAATGTAGATCAAAATATCCTAACAAACTTTTATATTGAACATAAATCCCTAAAATGAATATTAACGACAATAAATCGCCGTTTCCATACTTTTAACTAACCCTGTATATTTCCAAAATTCGATTAAAATATATTTTTTCTATTTTGCGTTCGAAATGAACTCATTATGAAACCCAAAACAGTATCGAAATGAGCTTCATTTCGATACGCTCTTTTTCATTTTTCAATGTTGGCGTTGTTCGAATACAGAAATAAATATCATTGCTGCCATTTGATTTTAAGAATTTATGTACATTTGACAGATATGATATATGTCCGTATTTTACACAAACAACGTATGTTGTATACAATTGACAACAACATACAGTGTGTTTAAGCCAAATGGAATAAATTCATTATTTCGGTTACTGTACATATTTATAAAAAATCCCGAAACATGTCATATTTAATTTATAAATTAACATTCTTCAACGTGAAAATGCGATCCCTACCTTCAACCCCCTTCGAATGACAGGTACAACCCCCATTTTTTTAAATGGGAAGTATAGGCTTGTGATATATCGTTGTAAAGGTCTCTTTATTCTCTATTCAAAAATGTTATAATTTTCATGTTTGTTGCAACAATTAAGATAGAATAAAATAAAATCATGTTGTTATCGAAATTCGCTACAATATACTCAAAAAACAAAATTTAATGCAAAATGTAAAGAAAAATTTAAAACGCCAGAAAAAAATATGAATGTCAATGAAGTAGATGTTCAAAATGTTCACCATGAACGTTTTGGCAACATTCTAATCTTAAATAAAACTGTCTTCTAACATTATTTAACATATCAGGCGTGATCGACCTAATCGCAAGCGTTATTCGTTCTCTTAAGTCATTTAAATCCAAAGGTTTAGTTTTGTACACAATGCTCTTCAAATATCCCCATAAAAAAAAATCAAGTAAGGTCAGATCAGGTGATCGCGCTGGCCATTCTATCGATCCTCGCCTTCCTATCCACAGATTGCATCGAGGTACTGCCGGACATTGCTTTGGTAATGTGGTGGTGCTCCATCCTGCTGAAACCATATCGTATTCATTGGAACTTGAGGGTTTCCTGGATAAGGATATAAATTTGCCAAAGTTGGAATGACATCATTTTGAAGTAGTGCCAAATAACGATCGCCATTCAAATTGCCCTCAATGAAAAAGGGACCAATGATATGGTTTCCAACAATACCTGCCCAAACATTAACTTTTACTGGGTATTGTGTGTGTTCTTCCCTCATCCAGTGAGGATTTTCCGTAGACCAGTAGCGGCAATTTTGCCGATTAGCATGACCGCTAAGAGAAAAAGTGCACTCATCAGAAAACATAACGTCTTCTAAATTGATAATATTGTTATACAGCATGTCCATCATTCGCTCACAAAAATAAGTTCTTCTATCAAAATCGTCTTCCATAAGCTCCTGAGTAGATATCATTTTATAGGGATGCATTTTATTTTCTTTTAATATGTTTACTATCGATGTATGGCTAACATTTAATGTAGTGGATGCATGTCTACTCGATGTATGTGGGTTTTCCATAAACTCAAGCATCACATCTACTTTGATTTCATCAGTCAGTGCATTGGCAGCTGGTTTTTTTATCTGCCTTACATGACCAAACTCTCGAAACTGCTTCTCTATCTTACTTATTGTTCCTTGAGCTATAGGCGGTAAATCAGCAAATTTCTCATGAAATAGGCGGGTTACTTCTTGTTTTGTTCGGGTTCTATCTCCGTAACCAATCATTTGTATGACTGTTATTTTATGCATTTCCGTTAATCTAACCATTTTCCAGAATTGTATTTTACGAAACTCAAACTAAAATTATCAAACTGTCAATTTAAATGACAACTTTTAAATACAAAACAATTTACTAAGGCGTTTTAAACAAACTAATGTTGCCACGGAAACTTTTTAAAGTATTTTTAATGGATACCATCTAAAAAGCACATTGGTATGGTTTTTACTCACTTTCTTATTATGAAGACCTAAACGGGAAGTAAGTAATGCAATGATGCCTTTGATGTATGTTTTAAATCTTTATAAACGCAAATGAGCATCTACTTCATTGACATTCATATTTTTTTCTGGCGTTTTAAATGTTTCTTTACATTTTGCATTAAATTTTATTTTTTGAGTATATTGTAGCGAATTTCGATAATAACATGATTTTATTTTATTCTATCTTAATTGTTGCAACAAACTTGAAAATTATAACATTTTTGAATAGAGAATAAAGAGACCTTTACAACGATATATCACAAGCCTATACTTCCCATTTAAAAAAATGGGGGTTGTACCTGTCATTCGAAGGGGGTTGAAGGTAGGGATCGCATTTTCACGTTGAAGAATGTTAATTTATAAATTACATATGACATGTTTCGGGATTTTTTATAAATATGTACAATAACCGAAATAATGAATTTATTCCATTTGGCTTATACACAGTGTATATATGTTTCTATGTCACTCATGTTTATATTTTTAAATGAAATATCAAGTAATGTTAACGAAAATTAATAAATAATATGAAATATAATATACTTCGCGGATAGCAAGATTTAAATTTGAAAATGTCAAGTATCAATGTGACCAACTGCATGCTTTATATAAAAATTAAACTCTGAATTTTCAAATTAAATAATTCCAATTTAAGCAATTTATTAATGTAAAGAACGCAAAATAAAAAAAATAGTATAAAAAACTCGTTTCATAAGGCCTTTTGCCGCACTCGCTCTTTAGAAAACTCGCTTTCTAAACTGATCTCATGCGGCAAAATAATGCCTTATGAAACTTGTTTTTTAATATACTATTATTAAAATATCCAAAAATATGTAAAGTTTAAGTGATAGTTGCACAACTAATTTATTGTCAAAATATTAAATAATGTCAATATAAATTTAGAGATATCACAAATATGTACTATATCAATATTATATTCGAAATTTTACAAAATACATTTATAATAATAGTACGAATAAGTAAGCTAAACAATGTAACTTTGTATTTATATTTGCCTTTGTATAGTATTGTAAACGTACGAGGGATGTCCGGTTCCAAAGGTACGTTTTCGCGATACACCGGCTACGGTGCTCCGATCAGATTGAAACTTGCACGCATTTTAGATGAGCTTATATACTGCATAGGTGGCTATTGTCATTGCCTTAGGTTCAGTACAACGTGTGCAGTGACATCCGCACGATGTCAGTTCCGATAGAAACATACTCCAAGTTTGAAGTGTGAGCGATCAGTTTTTTGCATGCAAAGAATGAAACACCTATCGAAATTTATAAAAAAATACTGAAGACTTACGTAGAAGGCGTTATGAGTGGAAAACAAGTTTGGTGTAAACAGTTCAAAAGTGGACGCACAGCCTCTGAATGCTGTGCAAAAAAAAAACATCAACAACGAAAACGGATGAGAATCAATTAAATGCCGATACGTTGATTCGAGAAGATCGGAAATTGCTCTACTCCTAAAAGCACTGTTCATGAAATCGTATCTAAATTAATCTATCGAAAAGTGACCGCGAGATGAGTACCAAAACTGTTGACCGACCAACACAAAATGCAACCAATGGCGGCGGTCATGGAACTATTAACGCGATATCGTCAGAACAACAGATTTCTAGAGTCTATAGTTACAGGAGACGAAACGTGGGTATACCGCCATACCCCCGAATCAAAAAATGACTCGATGATGTGGAAGCAACCTAATTAACCAACTCCGAAAAAATTCGAAGTTCAGCAGTCTGCAAAAAGACAATGGCAACTGTGTTTTGGGATATGTAAGGCATTTTGCGCATAGAGTTTTTACGACCGAAAACGACAATCAGCAGCGATATTTATTCTTAAACTCTCAAAAAACTATGCCAAGGCATTCGACAGAAACGAAGAGGAAGGTTGACGAAAGGAATCAGATTGTTGCATGACAATGCAAGACCGCACAACTCAAATCAGGCGAAGGCCTGGCTTCAGAAACACAATTGGGAAGTTATTGTCCATCCGCTCCATAGTCCAGACCTGGCTCCTTCTGATTTTCGTTTGTTTGGGCAATTGAAAGTTTGTCGGGTTAAAGGTTTGAAGACGACGAGGAACTTCAAGATGAAGTATGGTAGTATTTTATAAATTTTGATCGCACCTTTTACTGAGAGTGTTACGTGTCCGTAACGCTCAACGTTTTATTATTTTATTTTGTAATTTAATTAATGATATCTTCAATATATTTCGCTCCATTTCAAACAAACCTACCTGTATAGGTATCGTTATTCGTTATTTTAATATATATATCTAATTTCTTTTAATTTTTTTTCCTTTTTTCTCGAACCTGAGTGCTCGCTTTTTTTCGAAAAGAAAAGTGCAATACTCGCTCTCTACACAGTTCGTCGTTAGCTATCGATCTCTGAACGCAGCTACGTTCTTTTCCCAACAACGATATCGATCGATGTAGCCTTATTGTAATCATTGTAATTACGGCCCCGTGAAGGATTTTAATCGATCAGCATATCTAAAATTATTCGCTAAATGCGATATCTCCCCCTTGGAGGATTTAAAGTGTTGGGAAGGAAAAAACTTGTAACACGTTAAACAACATTGCTTCAATTTAACTAAGATCGAACGCAATATCCGGTATGTACAGGACTTTCTCTGTTGTAACTTTCTTTTCGCTTATTTTCGTGTTATTCTTTATTTAGATGGTGTACCCGACGGGCAAGCAATCCCGAAACATCATCTGATTGATCCCGCCAGTGACGCTTCTTTTTCCTGGAGAGAGAAGGACACGAGTGCAGTTCTTCCGTCAGATAAGCTCTCGTTTCGCTAATCTTATTTTTTTTTTCAATTGTCGTTCGTAACTTTCTTATTTCTTTCATATATAAATTTTATTATTATTAATTAATAGATCGTCGTCAAATAGTCCCAGGTGTTTTCCAAACAGAAAAACCTGTGTTGCCTGACCTTTTTTTTGTAGGTCCTTTCTCATACCTTTTACGTTCGCTTCACGAACTTTTGTTGCCGTTTCAATATAACCTTGCGTTCATACATATATTTTATTAGAATACTGATTAGAATACAGATTATTTTTGCTAATTGATTTAAATACTGTAATTATAGGCATTACATATTTTTTTACTAATTAATTTTAATACTTAAATCATATGCCTTACACATTTTTGTTAACTAATTTAAACACTTTAATTGTTTGTATTTCATATTTTTGGCTAATTAATTAGAATACTCTCATTATACGCAATTACATATTTTGCGGAATCTTATTTGAGTTTAAAACTCTCTAGCTAGAGGTCGTATTATTTCAACTAATTGTTGAATTTGTATACACTGTGAACCGCCAAGAAAGAAATAATAAGTATTGTCTTTTTTTAGGGCGTACTAAGGCCTTCTGTAAAGGGTTCTGTAAATTATTATACTTAACGTTTTATTAGAATTACGTAATATTCTTGTTAATTAATTAATCTTTTCTTTACTTTTGCCTGGCCTTCAGCCGCAAAATTCTAATCCTATATTTCAATTTAAAATTTGATTCTTTTTCTTGTCTTTAAATACACACTGGTTGACAATAAATAAGTTTTGTTTGGTTGGAAACAACGAATTTTCTTTTTCTTTCCCTCGTCTCTCGATCCTCGAGAGTGGAACGAGTCTCGGTCGCGGAGCCGGCCTTCTGCCCACGCAACCTGCCTTTTTTTATATAGCATATTTTTTATCAAGTTTCCGAGTTTGCAACGTCCAGCGGCTGAAATTCGGTGGCGCCCTTTATACACCTTAGTTTTAGCTTTTTCACTTACCTCTGGGTCTCCCCATCCCCCTGAGCTGAGGCAGCCTCAGAAGTCGGGTGGGCCGTTGGACGTTGGCAAGAATGGGCAGGCGCAGTTTTGTTGACCGAGACCGGGTCTGCTCCGGGACGCGTTTTCTAGCTTTTTTATATATCTTAAGCTCGACGTGTGATCGTGGCAAGAGAACACACAGAAGCTTGTGCCTCGTTGTGATAAGTGCCTTAACATTGGTGTCGACTATGTTGAAAAGTAGCTTACAATTTACGCTTTTGCTTAGTATATGTTTGATTTCTATAATTAAAGTAGTATGTCAATAATTAACAAATTTACCTTAGTAACCGGACATGCCTCGTAATTGGGCATACTTATATTTGCAGATAATTGATGGACTCATCTCACTAGTTTCATCGTAGTTTCCTTGCAACACACTGGATATTCTACTAAACTGATTAAAGCCTTCATTTTTCTCTAGAACTTGTGTTTATTTAATTTGTAACCGCTCTTCTATGGTACTTCTCACATTATAAATTTTATTCTTGAAACTTTGAATCAATTCTATCGATTCGTTGAGTTCAACACCTTGAGTTCCAAGTTTTCGAAGTGTTTCACTAATAAAACCATAATTTACTTTGAAAAAAACTGACTCTTTGCGCATTTACGGTTTATTTAGTATATCTTTGCAATCTGAAATTGCTATCGAGTCGTTTGAAAAAGAGAGAATGAATTCTCTTATCTTTTCTAAGGTATGTGTATAAAATACAGCGGCATCAAGCCACGTGTTCCATTTTGTTATTACGAGTTGTGGTGGCAGTGCCAGGTCAGGTAACTTATCTTTATATGGTTGAACCTTCAGCAATGCTTGGATAAATACTTTTTCGTCATATTGACCAATAAATTAATATCTGAAAATGCGTAACGAATTTCTTCTGCTATCTGCTAACAGCATCGGTCAAACATGTTACCTGCATCAGATTAGGGTAAAGAATCTGCAAATTCTGTGCTGACTTTACAATATATGTCGCAGCATACGATAACATCACTAATTCACACTTTGTGCCGGTCCTGGGCGGCAACCTGGCTAGGCTGCCGTTAACAGCACACACACGTTCGACGTGTGTGCAGTGCCCCCGCCTTGGCGGAATACATTAAGATGGCACAAAGTGTGACCGCCGTCGACCGAAGTAGCCGCTAAGAGTGTTCCCTCGGTTGGCGATGAGCAACCCCGTGCAGGGTGCGCTTCGCTGGTCTGCGCCTTGCCTCGATGGGGCGGGGGTCGGGCCGTCGAAGTACTGAACGAAAAAGTAAAGAAGTTGCCAGGAAAGGGTTGGCGGCCCTGCGCAACGGCTGGTTATCCGATCTCTCCAAATTTACGCGACCGGTCACTAAACACACGCACGAGCGCGCCAACATACAAAACCCTACACTTACACGCTCACACAGACACAAAACCACACACCCAGAGAGAGACGCAAGCTGCCAGCAGCAACCAACACACAAGTTCATACCCAGAAAGAGACACAAGCTGCTAGCAGCGAACAACACATATGTTCACACCTTGCTATCTGTTTTTGGAATACTAAGGCATGATTTATTATTATGCAATTGGAATGTAACTTTGAATAATTTAAACCATAGCAACTCAATTATTTGACATTTGTATTCTGTCATTTATATTTTATATCCTTGATAAAGGCATCATTGCCGACACATGTAGGGTTGTTTTAAATATATATACTTTGAAGTAAACCAGACCTTTAATCGCCGACTGATTGAATTTACCATATATATGGTAAATTCAATCAGTCGGCGATTAAAGGTCTGGTTTACTTCAAAGTATATATATATATACATATATATATATATATATATATATATATATATCGTTGGATGCAAGAAGCGCATAGGCAACTCCCTAGAAAGCTTAACGTTTTGGATGTAATTTGTAGAAACAGAAGAATAGGGCTTCTCACTCTGAGAAATATTTGGGCCTCCTTAATAACCGGATAATTTATGCATTGGACGAAAATGGCCAACTTTCACAAAACATCTGGCGTCAGTAGGATGAGCCACACCCGCAGCAAGAGATATGCAGGATTATT
Source organism: Melolontha melolontha (assembly GCA_935421215.2). NCBI lineage: Eukaryota > Metazoa > Arthropoda > Insecta > Coleoptera > Scarabaeidae > Melolontha > Melolontha melolontha. The sequence goes on along the minus strand of OW285240.1, from coordinate 22,743,453 downwards.
GACGCAAATTTGCTTTAACCAAGCGAATAATCTCGAAACAAACTGCTTAAGCGACAGCCGTATATATATATATATATATATATATATATATATATATATATATATACGAGTATATATATATATATATATATATATATATATATATATATATATATACGAGTATATATATATATATATATAAATATAATATTTTCGTGACCTTGGTATGATATGGTAAACTTAATAAGTCGGCGATTAAAGGTCTGGTTTATTACTTCAAAGTATATATATTTAAAACAACCCTACATGTTTCGGCAGTGATGCCTTTGTCAAGGATATAAAAAATATAAAAATGGATATTTTATATTTTTTATATCCTTGACAAAGGCATCATTGCCGAAACATGTAGGGTTGTTTTAAATATATATACTTTGAAGTAATAAACCAGACCTTTAATCGCCGACTTATTAAGTTTAATATATATATATATATATAGTAAACCTAATCAGTAGGCGATTAAAGGTCTGTATATTACTTCAAAATATATGTATTTAAAAAACTCTACATGTTTCGGCTGTATACGCCTTTATCAAGAGAATACAAAATATGAATGACAGGATATAAATGTCAAGTAATTAAGTTGCTATGGTTTAAATTATTCAAAGATACATTCTAGTAATAATAATAAATCATGCCTTTATTCCAAAAAATAGATAACAAGGTGTGAAAATATGTGTTGTTCGCTGCTAGCAATTTGTGTCTCCTTCTGGGTATGAACTTGTGTGTTGGTTGCTGCTGGCAGCTTGCCTCTCTCTATGGGTGTGTGGTTTTGTGTGAGAGCGTAAGTGTAGGGTTTTGTATGTCGGTGCGTTCGTGCGTGTGTTTAGTGATCGGTCGCATGAATTTAGAGAGGTCGGATAACCAGCCATTGCGTAGGGCCGCCAACCCTTTCCCGACAACTTCTTTACAATTCCGTGCAGTACTTCGACGGTCTGACCCCCGCCCCAACGAGGCAAGGCGCAGACAGGCGAAGCGCACCCTGTACGGGGTTGCTCATCGCAACTAAGGGAACACTCTTAGTGGCTACCTCGGTCGACGATGGTCACACTTATGCCATCTTAACGTTTTCCGCCGAAGCGGGGGCATAGCACACACGTCGAACGTGTGTGTGCTGTTAACGGCAGCCTAGCCAGGTTGTCGCCCAGGACCGGTCCTAGTGGTGTGTGCATTGCGCGGCGACGAGATAGCGCCGCGTAGCATGGTTCCTCACTCTTGCTGGAAAGGCGGAATGGCACCTGACTGCCCAACGGGCAGACCCCCCTAGAGTTTTGTAGCGCATATGCTAGGCTGCAACCCAGTAGAGGACCACATCAGCAAAAAACAGTCTAGTTGTCCGAGCAGGTTTTCGTGGTTTTCCTTCTCGTTTTGAGCGAATGCCGACAACTTTGTATCTTAAGTCGCTCCACGGGCGCATACGTAATAATAACTCATGTCTTGCTTTTCCCTGCCTATCCCTGTTTTCGGTTTTTTGCTGATGTGGTCCTCTACTGGGTTGTAGCCTAGCATATGCGCTACAAAACTCTAGGGGGGTCTGCCCGTTGGGCAGTCAGGTGCCATTCCGCCTTTCCAGCAAGAGTGAGGAACCATGCTACGCGGCGCTATCTCGTCGCCGCGCAATGCACACACCTCTAGAACCGGTCCTGGGCGACAACCTGGCTAGGCTGCCGTTAACAGCACACACACGTTCGACGTGTGTGCCATGCCCCCGCTTCGGCGGAAAACGTTAAGATGGCATAAGTGTGACCATCGTCGACCGAGGTAGCCACTAAGAGTGTTCCCTTAGTTGCGATGAGCAACCCCGTACAGGGTGCGCTTCGCCTGTCTGCGCCTTGCCTCGTTGGGGCGGGGGTCAGACCGTCGAAGTACTGCACGGTATTGTAAAGAAGTTGTCGGGAAAGGTTTGGCGGCCCTACGCAACGGCTGGTTATTCGACCTCTCTAAATTCATGCGACCGATCACTAAACACACGCACGAACGCACCGACATACAAAACCCTACACTTACGCTCTCACACAAAACCACACACCCATAGAGAGACGCAAGCTGCCAGCAGCAACCAACACACAAGTTCATACCCAGAAGGAGACACAAATTGCTAGCAGCGAACAACACATATTTTCACACCTTGTTATCTATTTTTTGGAATACTAAGGCATGATTTATTATTATTACTAGAATGTATCTTTGAATAATTTAAACCATAGCAACTTAATTATTTGACATTTATATCCTGTCATTCATATTTTGTATTCTCTTGATAAAGGCGCATACAGCCGAAACATGTAGAGTTTTTTAAATACATATATTTTGAAGTAATATACAGACCTTTAATCGCCTACTGATTAGGTTTACCATATCATACCAAGGTCACGAAGTTATTATATATATATATATATATATATATATATATATATATATATTGTTAAAAAGCTATAGAGCCTTACGTTCGCCGACAAATGTAGAAAAACTGAATTGACCTTATAAATAATTACAAAGCCAAATAATAAGGTGTAGTGAATTATGCCTTATAATTGTACTTCTAATTGTCCCTAAGTTGGGCTGCCAAAATGTTAAAAGGCGAATTACAGTGAAGCTGTAATTGTAAAATAGGGCTTATAATAAATAATACAAAATTTATTGATTAAATATAGCGGAGCTGGTATGTTAAATGGCCCTTGCGTTTGGTCGTCTAAATTGTAAAAAAGCAATAGGTCGTATAAATAATACGAAACCAAATGATATAATTTAAAGTAAAATAAATTAATTGATTATTTTGAAAAATACAAATTATTTGAATATACACGTACGGAGTTACAAATGTGATTTATAGATGGCGTTAAAGTTATATTTATACAGGTGAAATTTATTTGAACATGAATACAATAATATAAACAGTTTATACTTAACTTAATCTGCCTCCTTTACGTGCAAAACGTATTACTAAGTATATTATGGGTATCTTAATCAAGATGTGGCTAGCTCAGATTATGGTGAACAAGATTAACGTAAATGTAGGTTCGGTGTATTGATAGAAGATTCGTTTAAACTAAGTTATACTAAGTGAATGATCTTCCAAAGTTGAAAGAAGAATAAAACAAGTGGATGAATTGTAAATATCACTGGTTTATTCAGATTCTCAATTCATAAAAGGTAAGTTTAAATACCATATAGTATAACATTTGCATGAAAAGTCACGTGACTGGATATAATATAAAAGTAAGGTTAAATGTTCTAATGAAATAGTTATAACTCAAATATTTAAATTAGGTAACACAAATTCAAATTTAAAAAAACTGTATTTTTCGGTATTAAACTGTATAGTGATCAAATGCTAACATTTTATGAATTTAAATGAAATATAAACGATCTTTTTCAAAATGTAACTAATAAAAATTTTATATTTTATGAGATTATTAAATAAATACTCAATTTTGATGCTGGTTGTTTTTCTGTATGGATGATGGTTATTCGTCCTTTAGAAATTGGAGTTTTGGTTATCAGTGCTCAGCGGGTTCAGGATGAGGTAACCTTCGTAGAAACGATGCTAGTGGTTCGGGAACTTATAGGATATCTTTTTGGTAAGGTTTAGCTAATTTATTTTAGATTTTTATCACTTTATTCCTTCACACACTTTTATAAAAATTAGACGCGTTGTACCATTTTTAATTACACAAGCTAACTCTCTCTTGTTTTTGTTAATTCTCCAGGCATCTTATTTTTAATGTTGTTATTTAATCTCGTCAATAATTTTCTCAAAATAAAATAGATTACTACTACCAATCGTTTTGACATTTCACCTAAATTATTGTATTAATTTTACAATGGATAAAAGTTTATTTTAAATGTTCAATTTCCGCTAAATACCTATTTACATTTGGGGATAATTCCCGCCTTATCTGATTCAAAATAGGTACAGCTATAACCATAATGTGTGACATATAATTCCAATCAATTAAGTTAAATATCTTCGGGGAAATAAAAATGTATATGAAAATGACTAAGGTGAAAGGTTACAAGAAATTCAATAATTATGTGATACAAATTTGATACATTAAAAACGCGGTATTAACTTTATTGATATGGCATGAGAAAAATGCAGTTCTAACAATGACTTATTCTAAATTAACAATTTAAATATTAATTCTGTATTTTTGTTTTAGGCCCCCTATGTACATAGGTTAGCTTCATTACAACATATACGGCTGTCGCTACCTCTCTGTCGCCAGCTTCCATTTCCTTCTGTCATGACACACGTCTTCTTCTAAATTTCTTGCATCCATATCTTCGTAAATGTCATATCTTCTCCTTATAGTCTTCCTCTCTTTAGCTTTTCTGACACTTCTCTAACACTTTCCTTGGCTATCTCGTCTCATTCATTCCTTTTGTTTGGCCGAACCAAGTCAATTGTTTTTTCGGTATGTCGTCAATAGTATCCCTCTCGATGTTCATCCTCCTTATTTCTATATTGTTCATTCTTCCGAGTCTCGATATTCGACAGCTTCTAATTAAAAAAATCTATTTCCGTGACCAGCAGCTTCCTTGCATTAGTTCTTCTAATAATAATTCATAACAAAGAAAAATACCATTCTTCTAAAATCGGGCTGAAAGCAATCCTCGTTGGATGCAAGAAGCGCATAGGCAACTCCCTAGAAAGCTTAACGTTTTGGTTGTAATTTGTAAAAACAGAAGAATAGGGCTTCTCACTCTTAGAAATATTTGGGCCTCCTTAATAACCGGATAATTTATGCATTGGACGAAAATGGCCAACTTTCACAAAACATCTGGCGTCAGTAGGATGAGCCACACCCGCAGCAAGAGATATGCAGGCTTAATGATGTAAATTTGTTTTAACCAAGCGAATAATCTCGAAACAATCTGCTTAAGTTGTAGGTATAGCGCATATAAATATATATTTTTTAAAAACGTCACATATTTGTTATAGTTGGTTGGTTGTAACATCTCCCGTATATAAAAATTCGAGCTCCACTAAGAATTTTTTTATTTAATTTGATCGTATTTTCGATATATAAGCATTCGCATTTGTTTTACTGCCATTTTAGTGATTTAAGAAAACTCAAATAGAGTGTTCCTTTTCTTCTAAGTACAAGAAAAATTGCTAACGTCCAAAGTGAAATGATTATAATTTAAATAATACCCGGAGCTTAAGTTCTAGAGGGTACGATAACGCTTATGGAATACGAACGGAAGCGTGTCCTCTCTAATTTACCTTCCGTTTCACCTACTTTTTTCTCTCCGGTCTTCTCTTCGTCGTATTCTTTTTGCCTAATGCCCGCGCGAAATCCCATCTCGACTCCTGCAAAAAGCGGAGCCCCGAATTCGCAGTCTATTTGAAAGTCAGACAGCAGTTGAGTATATTTCACGTTCATGTTATAAATGCGGGTACTAGAATAGCGGAAATAAAGCATTAGAGAAAATAGGCGTAATCCCTTGTCTGCTTTCTCGATTACTAATAATCTGTTACGCGGGCGGGAGTTCTTATATTTAGCGATATCCATTTGCCGTACTTTCATTCTTAATTTTTCTCCACTAATGACTCGAGATACTTCAATTTAGATAAGGGACACTGTTTAATAAAAATTTATGACTGTATTTTTCGTCGACATGCTGAATAGCACAAAACACTTTCAAGAATTATTTTCATAGCATGTAATTTATACGATAAAAATTCCATCGTTTTATTTTTCTGGCGAAAAAGGTTGATTTATAAGCCTAATCATTAACAAACCAAAATATTAAGCCAACATGGATCCGAATATTTAATTACGTTTAGCAATACCAGTGATAATAATAATAAGCTGAAATAAATTAGGAGTTGTGTTAAAAAACCAATGTATTTTCGTACATACGTTTTACTGCGAGATAGGGGTATGACTTAAAATTCTAAATTTGAATGAAATATTGACCATCAAATTGACTAAATAAAAAGAGCAACATAATAAATAGAGAACGGATGCAATTTCCATAAAACGCAATCGGCAATTGGAATTGTCTATAACGTCGCACAGTACATCCCGGCGTAATTCAATGAAGTATTTGTTTGACTTACTCGGCCACCTGGTCTCGCACGATAACAATGGACAACTCAGCTATTGTATTCGGAGAATATAGTGTTTTTTAAAGTGTTTTCATGAGCGTAGATAGAAGCGGGGTTTTTATAATGTATTTTATTTATTAGTTTATATTTCGTAAGATAAATAAAGTGCTGTGAGTAAGTTTCTTGTTTTCATAGTTTTAACTGTTAATTACATCGTAATTTTTGTGATAGATCCTGTTTAATATCGTTTGATTGAATCTATTTCTACCAATTATTTCGACGAAAGTGTGCATTGAATTTCGTTCAGTTTCATTAACTTACGCACATTTTTAGTTTTCATTTATTTAGATCTAGAGCATTGTTTAAGTTACTTTTTCAGACATGATATGGAAGAATGTCGAGAACGGCATTGTAAAACAATGGCGAGTTGGATTGACGGTCATACTGATTGTATGTCCATTGTCAGTGATTCCGAAATTTATTACAAAATCCGTAAAATATCGTCAAAAATTCGTCACTTAGGATCGCAAACACATCTGAACTCTGTAAAACTTTTATGGCGGCTAATATTCCATTAAATAAACTTAGCAATCCCACTTTAAAAATATTTCTTCAAAAATATACTGGTCGAAATGTTCCTGATGAATCAACTTTACGCAAATATTATGTTTCTAGGTGCTATGCGAGAACGGTAGAATGCATTAGAAGCCATCTTTTAAATCAATACATATGGATAAGCGCCGACGAAACGGTGGATATGTTAGGACGCTGGTGGTAAATGTTGTAGCTGGTGTACTACATCCAACTATTCCCTATAACTCATATGTAATAGCAACAAGTGTTATAAATAGAGTTGATGCGGAAACAGTTGCTGAAACCATTAAGGAGAATATGCAAAAAATACTTTTATTTGTCAGTGATAGTGCTGCGTATATGTTAAAAACAGGCAGACTATTGAAGAAAACATATCCTAATATGCTGCATATTACTTGTGTAGCACATGCTCTCCACAGAATCTGTGATTATATCAGAGACACTTTTCCGGAAGTTGATAGAATTGTATCAGCTTTTAAAAAAGTTTTCAGAAAAGCACCATTGAGAGTAGCTCTTTTCAGGGAAAAATTTCCATCTCTGTCACTGGCTCCCACTCCAGTAATAACTAGATGGGGAACATGTCTGGAAGCTACTAGTTATTATGCTGAGAATTTCGATAGTCTAAAACATTTCGTAACACTGCTAAAGGAGGATGCTAGAAGTATTGGTGAGTGCAAGGAGCTCACACAAATCCCAAATTTAAAAAATCAGATGTACTTTCTTCACGAATACTTTGGAAAATTGCCAAAACTAATCACTTATTTTGGAAATCGAAATCTCAAATTAAATGACGGATTAACCACATTAGATGTGGCTGTTAATAATTTGAAAAGTATTCCAAGTGACTTCGGATGTGGCCTTCGGCAAAAGTTTGAAGCAATTCTTAATAGAAATTCAGATTTAATTACATTGCAGCAATTATGTATGGAGACAATTCCACAAAATCTAACGGCTAAATATGAAGAAATAAAGGAATATTTCCAGTATGCACCTATAACCAGTTGCGATGTAGAAAGGACGTTTTCTATTTATAAGGATGTACTTAATTCAAAGAGAACAAAATTGACCGAAGAAAACCTTGAGAAACTATTGCTAGTCAATATTAATAGTCCTTTACTCAACTTGAGCGACAAAATGAACAAATAAAAATGTTCCAATTATAGAAATAAAATTAAAAACTTTAAAAATACAATTTTTCAACAAATACGAGTACATATTGTCATGGATTTTTCCTTGGACAAGAAAGGAAAAATGATTGAACGATATTAAACTGTTTTGTGTAGTACATTTATTAAAATTATCTATTTCAATTTTTATGTTTATTTATTTCAGACGGGGATCGTTATAAATATATTTAATTTTAAGTGATGAATTTTATTATGTTTGAAATTTTGATCCATCCTCGTATATTTAGGTTGACCTGATGATTAAAATTGCCGCTACCCCGGATATTGTATTATTATTAAAATGTGAATTGTCTGTATATTTTTGATTTTATAGTTGGAGGGGATGTCCAGGCGGATGTTAAAAATTTCATTTTTGTTAGAGATATCTTGACGGCTAAAGTGATCGGGTTGTTAAAGAATAAAATACTCAATTTTATTCTTTGTTTTATAAAATCGGGTTGTATTTTGTTTATGCATTTGTTTGAGGTGCATGTAAATGTTAATTCGATTTTTGCGAGAGTTTTGGTGATTATAAAATGTTCGTATAAGTAAGATATCTCTCACGTAGTTTTTGTTAACAGTGCATAGATCTATGTAAGTTCGATAAAAATATTTTATTTATATATTTGATATTGCGAGTATTATTATTAGTATAGTTTCATGTATTTCTTGTAATAATTGATATATTTGAAGTTAGTATATGGGTATTAGAGAAAATTGTCATGTTTTTTGTAAGGGGAGTTTTTTCTTCAAAATAATATTCTAGAACGTTTTGAATTCAAGGTTGGAGTTTTCTTTATTGTGGGTTGACCTTGTTGTGTTATTTTTGCGCACGACTAAAATTCAATTTTCGCGGGTTTTGAAAACTTTGTTGTTTTTGACATTTGATTGTAGGGGTTAAAGTAGAGGTCAAACTTGACAAATTTCACTGGTATTTATTAGTTTTATTTTTGTTCGAGTGTCACAAGGGGTTTTTCTCTGTGTGCGAGTCATTATTCACAAAGAGTGTTTCCCCATTGCTACTGTTAATGATGCTTTAGCACCCTATACATTCGGTAAAGGGATTTTTCTTTTTTTTTTACCAATTAAATATTGTAAATTATTTATATGTGACTTTCATTGACATTTATTGTTTTACTTTCAAATTAAAAAACCTGGACCTATTCTGCAAGGAACGATTCATGAGATGGGAGTTCGTGGATTCTACTAGACTGAATAGCCGGCAATAAAAGCTGTAGTGTGAATAAAAATTAATAAGCAATTTAAAAGCAAATTCCACTGCACAATTTTGGCTAACCCAACGTGGTGCGAGAATAAATAATTTAACAATTGGACTGCACAATTTTGGCAGCCCATCGTGTCGGCGAATGAATATAAGCAAATAATTTGGAAATACACGATAATTTATAAATTTGGAGAGTTTAAAGTGTCACGTGAATATAACTAAGTTAAAAGAGTTATATTGAAGAAATAGTAAACAATATCAAGCAAAATGGATGGTATTTCGAATGTAAATGAATGGAGACAGCCACCACTAATTGGCAGTCAAGAGTCGTTAGAAGGTGCGAGTGCAGGTATTAGTAACCTTAATCTAAATCCCATACATGAAGCAGGGCAGGAAGGTGGTAGCAGTAGAGGGACAATGGATATGATGCATGCTATGATGAAAATGATAATGGATATAAAACAAACGATGCAACAAAATCACAATGAAATAAAACAACAAATGGATATAATGCAACAAAATCACAATGAAATGAAACAACAACAAATGGAAATAAAACAACGACAAGAGGATATAGAGAGAAAGTTGGAAGAGATAGTAGATCAAATGGTACCAATAAATAGCAGTAAACAAACAGATAAAGACATAATAGATGAATCACTTCCGTTAATAAACGAACCCAACATACCACAAAACACTGTTAGCGTAGATCAATTCTTAGAAGAAAAGGAAAAGAGAGAATGGCAGGGACAGAAACTGACGTATATGCAGAAACAAATTGAACAAGTGAGAAAAGAGAAGAGTGAAGAGAGTGTGCCTGTGTTCATCCCTGTACCAGTACAAAATGAACCATTGCCGAAATTTTATGGTATGGCAAATACAAATCCCATGGGTTTTCTAAAAAAATTAAAAGAGAGTCTAGAGGATGTGCCAGGGGACCAAAAGAAGCTCCAAAAGATAGGGAACTGTTTCAAGGACGATGCGATGACCTGGTGGGACATGATCTCGGATGAGGTGAAGACGATGGAGGAGTTCGAGGTCAGATTTACCAGTCAATTCTGGGGAACAACAAGACAAACGAGGGTAAGAAATGATTTATTAGTTGGTAGATATAATAATAATAGTAATGAGTCACGAGCATCGTATGTTATGAGGAGACACTCAATTTTGAAATATTTGCAACCAAAAATCACTGATAGAGATCTAATATGTCAATTAAGTACTCACTTTGATGCACAAATTAGTCAGGCAGTAGCCATTCAAAATATAAGTGACATGCAACAATTTATTGAACTTTTGAAAATATTAGATGATATGGAATATGGTAAAAGATATCAGAGTAATTATATAGATCGAAATGTTAATAGATCGTCATATGCTAGAATAGAAAATAACAATAATAATAAATATTCAAGTCCTCAACGAGTAAATAACTATGGCAATAGAAATAATAGAATGGCTTCACCAGGTAGAATAGATGATAATCATAATAAAGATATAAGAAAGGAAAATTTAGCAGAAGTTAAAAATTATACAGGGACACGTCCTAAAGATAGTAGATGTAATTTTAATTTAGAAACAAACGATAAACAGGGTAAAGTAGAATTAGCATGTAGTAAGGATTTTTAAAAAGACCAACCAAAAGGAATGAATGTAATGCATTGTATGAACAGTCGAAATACGCAATAAACACGGTTTTACCTCATATAAAAATAAAAATAAATGATAAAGAGTTAAGTTGTTTAATTGATTCAGGAAGTGAAACGTCATTTTTAGATGAGAATGTGATTGAATGTTTGATTAAAAATAATGTGGGGAAATATATGCCCACGAGTAAAATTACAATAGTGACAGCTACAAAGAAAATTTTAACAGTAGTGAATAAAGTTTTTATTGTTGAATTTATGATAGATAATAATAAGTTCATGGGAGAATTTATAGTATTAAAAGGATTAGGAAGGGATGGAATACTAGGAGTAGATTTATTAGATAAAATTAATGCAATAATAGATATACAAAAAAGGGATATAATAATTAATAATACGAAAGTCGAATGGATTAAGGTGTGTGAAGAGGATGGTGAAAAAATTATTAATAATATAGAAGAAGAGAATTTTTAGGCATGGTTAACTATTATAAACGTTTTGTACCATACCTGGCACGTATTAGTGTTCCTCTGTATGAAATGCTTAAAAAGAATGAAAAGTTTAAATGGACAGAATTAAGAATGAATGCATTTGAGGAGTTGAAGAAAGAGTTTTATAATCAATTAATATTAATATTACCAGATTTTAATAAACAGTTTATTTTGAGAGTGGATGCTAGTGATGTCGCTATAAGCGGAGTTTTAATTCAAATAAATGACGAAGGGATAGAACAACCGATATGTTTTATCTCTCGTATTTTGAAAAGCTATGAGGTTAAATATACCATTAGTGAAAAGGAAATGTTGGCTGTGGTACACGCGATTCAAAAGCTCAGATAGTATTTATTGGGAAAAAACTTTGTTGTAGAGACAGATCATGCTGCCTTGACATCACTTTTGAATACACGTTTTAAAAATAATAGAGTGTATCGATGGTCACTATTGTTGTCAGAGTATACTTTTGAAATAAAGCATATTAAAGGCGTTCTAAATGTTTCTGCCGATGCGTTGTCACGAATGTACAACAGTAAAAGTAAATTTCATTACGTAGAGTTGAATGAATATAATAGACACTATGCTACGGGGAATTATGAATTTGAGATGATCCTTCAGGTCCAGCGAGATGAAAGATTTAATGTAATAAGGGAACAATTAAATACTAAAGATAATTATAAAAATTTTATTATGAAAGAGGGGTTGATTATGAAAGTGATTAGGGAAATGAGTTATATTGCTGTAAATGATGTGTATGCAAGGCAAACGATGTTGCAAGTTCATGAAAGTTTGGGACATATAGGGGGATATAAAGTATGGTTAGTGTTTAGAGAGGCGTTTTATGCTAAGAAAGATCGCATAATCGCTAATGATGTGGTCAGAGACTGCATTACTTGTCGTTTGGGTAAACATAAGAATCGAACCTGTCAGTATGAGGTAAAGAGTATAATTACTCATGAAAAATTAGAATTGGTAGCTATAGATTATTTAGGGAATCTTATTCCAGGAGAATTTGAGTATAAAAATATTTTAGTAATGGGTGATGTATTTTCAAAGTTCGTTAAATTATTTCCCACTTCGCAATATAATACAGATACCTCTATACAGTGTATTGATTCATGGATTATGCATCAAGGGAAAATGAATAGAATATTAGCTGATAATGCTTCGTATTTTAATAATGATAGATTTAAGACTGCTTTACATGATCGTAATATTGAAATTTCTTTCTCTTCCATACGTCATCCATGCGGGAATCCATGTGAGAGATACATTCAGGAAATAATAAAGTTTCTAAGGATCAAAACCTATGAAAACCATGCAGGATGGATTGCTCATGTCCAGGATGTCGAAGACAACATCAACAACACACCCAATACTGTGACACTGGAATGTCCTGCGACTGTGATGTATGGGACGAAACCTGCCAGACCCTGGAATACACAAACTGAAAGGGTTGACAACCTGGTACAATTAAAAAACCAAGTTGCTCAAAGAATTACAATAAATGCACAGAAATACCTAAATAAACAAAATGAACAGATTACGACGAGAACAAGATTTGATATTGGAGATGTGGTAATAGTAAAAAGTTATCGTTTGGGCAGAAGAGATCAAGGCAAATGTCAGAAGCTTGATCTGCCTTATACAGGACCTTATCGTATTTCGAGATGTTTTAATAACGTGACGTATGAGCTGTACTCGATGGATGGACGTAAGAAAAAAGGACGATATCACATCAGTGCATTGCATCCGTTTATCACACTACAGCATCAGAACGAGGATGATCCTGTTCAACAATAATGCAATAAGTTAGTGCGGGGAACAAAGACAGGGTGCGTCACTGTCTCGAGTGTTGTGCTGAAGTTTATCCTTGAAAAAAGCTCAGGAATGTTCTGACTTTGTTCTCGGATAAAATCGGGGAATCATGTCATGGATTTTTCCTTGGACAAGAAAGGAAAAATGATTGAACGATATTAAACTGTTTTGTGTAGTACATTTATTAAAATTATCTATTTCAATTTTTATGTTTATTTATTTCAGACGGGGATCGTTATAAATATATTTAATTTTAAGTGATGAATTTTATTATGTTTGAAATTTTGATCCATCCTCGTATATTTAGGTTGACCTGATGATTAAAATTGCCGCTACCCCGGATATTGTATTATTATTAAAATGTGAATTGTCTGTATATTTTTGATTTTATAGTTGGAGGGGATGTCCAGGCGGATGTTAAAAATTTCATTTTTGTTAGAGATATCTTGACGGCTAAAGTGATCGGGTTGTTAAAGAATAAAATACTCAATTTTATTCTTTGTTTTATAAAATCGGGTTGTATTTTGTTTATGCATTTGTTTGAGGTGCATGTAAATGTTAATTCGATTTTTGCGAGAGTTTTGGTGATTACAAAATGTTCGTATAAGTAAGATATCTCTCACGTAGTTTTTGTTAACAGTGCATAGATCTATGTAAGTTCGATAAAAATATTTTATTTATATATTTGATATTGCGAGTATTATTATTAGTATAGTTTCATGTATTTCTTGTAATAATTGATATATTTGAAGTTAGTATATGGGTATTAGAGAAAATTGTCATGTTTTTTGTAAGGGGAGTTTTTTCTTCAAAATAATATTCTAGAACGTTTTGAATTCAAGGTTGGAGTTTTCTTTATTGTGGGTTGACCTTGTTGTGTTATTTTTGCGCACGACTAAAATTCAATTTTCGCGGGTTTTGAAAACTTTGTTGTTTTTGACATTAGATTGTAGGGGTTAAAGTAGAGGTCAAATTTAACAAATTTCACTGGTATTTATTAGTTTTATTTTTGTTCGAGTGTCACAAGGGGTTTTTCTGTGTGTGCGAGTCATTGTTCACAAAGAGTGTTTCCCCATTGCTACTGTTAATGATGCTTTAGCACCCTATACATTCGGTAAAGGGATTTTTCTTTTTTTTTTACCAATTAAATATTGTAAATTATTTATATGTGACTTTCATTGACATTTATTGTTTTACTTTCAAATTAAAAAACCTGGACCTATTCTGCAAGGAACGATTCATGAGATGGGAGTTCGTGGATTCTACTAGACTGAATAGCCGGCAATAAAAGCTGTAGTGTGAATAAAAATTAATAAGCAATTTAAAAGCGAATTCCACTGCAATATGTATTTCGTAATTTTATATATCACCACCCGTTTGTTTTTCAATTATATAAATAAAATTAATTAATAAATATGTATTTCGTAATTTTAGATAGATAGATCACCACCCGTATGTTTTCCAATTATATAAATAAAATTAAAAACTTTATATATACAACTTTTCAACAAATAAATATGTATTTCGTAATTTTATAGATCACCACCCGTTTGTTTTCCAATTATATAAATAAAATTAAATATTTTAAAAATACAGCCTTTCGCCAGTACTGCACTGGGCTTTGCGTCATGTGGTAAGCGTGTCCATTATCTAATAATAAATAATATGTCACGAGAAGATATATATTCTATCAAGTAACTTGTACCTTATAATATCGTAGAATCGTATAATTTTAATATTATTCAAATAAAATTATGAAAAGAAATACGTAGAAGTACATACTTACATACAAGTACTCACCAAACAAATACATCTTCTCCAGAAGGAATACTGCATTGTTTATAAAACATACCACACGTCCTGACTGTTTACTGTTCATATCTAGAGTTCATATGATAGTAAATAACCAATAATTGTTCCATATACTCATGTGTTAATAATTGTCTGTCACCGTATATTTATTTATACATTTAAAACAACCGTTGAACATCTACCGATGAAATAGGGGCATATTTAAAATATATAAAGTTTTTTTAGTGACTGCCCACTTATTCTCGATTCAGAAAAATTTACTTCTTTACCATCTAACAAGTCAACAATACTGCGTACAGTATGGAACCCTGAATTGTTATTTAGAACTGCTTCATTTTTTTTATTACATTACCAGCAGTAGCTCCATGTAATAGGGAGAGGAATTAACGCAGATCATATACAATATTCACCGTGTTAGTTATAGAATGCTGTATGTTGGTCGGAATAACCTGTAGATGGCGGATGACTACAGGTATTCTGGAATAATATCCAAGAATATTGGCTAAATCAACCTGAATACTTGAGTACTTAAATACTTGTTGAGTGTGTAAAATAGAAACAGCATCCTTCGGATAAAATAGTTGTATTATAATTCTAAAATTAAATTTGCCATTAATTACATTATTTATAGATTTTAATGTAACAAAACCTCTATGTTTGCTTAGAATTGCGGATAATTTTTCTTTAATTTTTTTCCAGTCAATCCATTGACTTTTCCAATTTTCTCTTCAATATCATTTACAATGCCAACACCATCATTTAAAGATAAATGTCTATCTTCTAATCTAGTAATTGCTTGCTAAATTATCGCAAAATTAGATTTAATATATGATAGCTGATTTTGTATTGTCGAATTATTGAAAATTACGTTACACTTTTCTATGGCAAGACTGGTTGCTGAATCAAATTGAGTTACAACATTTTTGATGCCTTCGTAATTATCGGCAAGAAACACAGCACATTTAAGCCATGTTGCCCATCTTGTTAAGATAGGTTCTGGTGGCAATGGAATGCCGGGAAGCATTTCGTTATATAATTGCACTCGTAAGGGCGCTTTTAAAAATACTTTTTTGATATTACTAATTAAATTATTTACATCTGGAAACTCTAATCTAACTTTTTCAGCAACCCTATTTAAACCATGAGCCAAACAAGTACAATGGATTAAATTGGGAAAAACATTTTCAGACTTTGAGCTGATTTTAACATATACGAAGCGGCGTCGGTTACCATTAACAGACATTTTTCAAAAGGTACTTTGTCGGGTAAAAAGAAATTCGCTAAGGACTCATTAATAAACCTGTCTATGGTAACATGATTTGTTTTGTCTACCTACATTAATTAAATGTCTTTTAGATTGAGTTGAATGATTTAAGGTTCCAATAATCAAATTAGCAACCTGACGGCCCTTCGTGTCGGTAGTTTCATCAACAGAGACCCAAAGATTTTGGTTATTCAACTCCTTTCTAATACCATCGGAAACATCTTCATAAATTTCGTTGATATATTTCTTGCGTAGAGTTGAGGAACTGGGTACATAAATGGGTTTATCATCGACTTTGCAATAAGTTTTCAGGAATTCTTGAAATATCGGATTGTCCAATTTATGTAAAGGAATATTACAACTCACAAAAAGATTACACAAATCTTTGGAAAATGCTTCTTGTGGATTCTTCGAATTATTGAGAAAACTTTCCTCCAAAAGTTGCTGCCGCGGTTTATTCAAATTTTCAGAAACCCTGTTCTGATGAAATGTTGTGTTCAAATGTTGCACTACTTGAAATTTCTTCTGGCAGGTAATCTGTGTAACAAATATATATTTTTAACATTCAGTTATAATAATTATTATTAATTACTATATTACTACAAAACTAGAAAAAGAAATTGTCTGGTTTTGTAAAGTTCTCCAGTTGTTTAAATTTATTGATTTTGGTTATTTTGGTGTTTATGACAAAGAAATATTACGAAGATATATTAAAATTTAACATATCTAATAATAATTTATTATGAAATTGTTTCATTATATTTACGAACACAAAAAAAAATTCTCATAATTGTAGAACTTGTTATAGACAAAATATTTCAAAATTCAACTTACCCTTTTGTCGCAGAGTGTGCACAAAACACTTTCTTTGTCAATAATTTTTAGTGCACTGCAATCACTTATCCAATGTTTTATTAGAGATGACTTCAATTAAGCTATCTTCGGCATTTTCAAAAATTTTTAATTCACTTTTATTTCACCAAATAGCACAGACCTTAACACGTTTACGAATGAACAAACTAAGAAGGAAATTATTTCTTTTTCTTATATTGATATTAGTCGGACGGTATAATATACCTGCATTACCTACATTTCTGAAAAGGATTTCTTACGTAAGTTCTAATTGCCGTGTAAACCGATTATCAGTACAGTTAAATCCTATTTTTGGGAAAGTCCATCTCATTATTAATGAGATGGACTTTTAATGAGTCACTAATGCAAAGTTGAAGGAATGCTAATCCCTTCACGTTTACACAAACAAATTAAATATCTTTAAATATCAGATTTTATTATGGTTCTTATGAAAATGGCGAATATATGCATAAATATGCAAAATAATTATGAAATATGTACGTGCATATGCAGTTATGGTAAATTGTCCAAATATGCATTATATGCACTAAAAAAATGGTAAAAAAAGGTATTCTGAGGGTGGAAAATGGATAAGTACACAGTATAGAAGGAATATACCAAAAAACAACAAATATGCATTTTGCATAAAATCCAGTCTCCACTTATTACATATATCAAGGCTTAGTTACAGAAATACATCCACTAGACTATTTATGACGAGGACTATACGCTACACCAGGAAGAAATAAACTAATCACGATCAAATCAAGTAAACATTTCTGATGCTACTAAAGATCAGCTGCAAAAGTAAGACTTACATAGTTACATTAGTTATTTTAATATTTATTTACCTACAATCAAGAAAATAACCCCTAAGACGGTTGGTACAATAACAATAGTATTGAAGACATAATGGTTTGTTTGTATTTCATTTTGCAATCGAATAGAGGTTATGTGGAATATAAATTAACCTTAATATAATCTAAATTAAGTTTTATTTTATTTTTTCAATTCCATATAGAACTGCAAATCATTAGTAATTTAAGTAGTTCTTTCAAATTAATTGGAAAAATAATAATTGTGAAACTACAGGGCACCTAAATATGTTGATTGCTTCATTTTAAATTGAGTTATCGACTCTCAGATTAAATGTATTTGTAATATCACAATCCATAGGAAATAAGTTAAAACAATTGTAGTGAAGAATTTATTTATCAGAACATATTGCATATAGGCATATTGATTTATTTTCAATTGAATAATAATTTTAAAGCTGGAAGCAGGCATAATATCTTTTATTTAAAAATAAATACGTATACATGGACAAGTTGCATTCAGAAGCTAAATTTGTCAATAGATGTTAGTACAATAAGCATTACACAGATAAAATTTTTTCCAATTAATTTTCAAAAAGTTCTGTGTTAATTTCTTCATGTAATCAAGTGTTTTATTTGGTAGAAATAAGAGGTCATTTTCAGTACACCCAATATGTAATAATATCGTCTCCAATTCCTGGAATTTTTTATACCTGTTGACAGACTATCATTGAAGGCTTGTGGTATACATTTACTGCTTTTATCGGTCCAAAAATAAATGCACTGT
Organism: Melolontha melolontha; assembly: GCA_935421215.2. Classification (NCBI taxonomy): domain Eukaryota; kingdom Metazoa; phylum Arthropoda; class Insecta; order Coleoptera; family Scarabaeidae; genus Melolontha; species Melolontha melolontha. The sequence goes on along the minus strand of OW285240.1, from coordinate 22,724,886 downwards.
AAGCACTATCAATGCTTTTGTCTTAACGTCTACACTTTCTAATATACTCTTTCTTTTATAAGGCTTTGGCTCTTGAAATCGTTGTTTAGTGTGCTCTTGTAATATATTATGTACAATAGCTCTTGATATTCCTGTAAAAATAAAAGCTTTTTAGATAAATATGTGCATTTAATTCAATTCTATTAACAATCTTGCATGCTCATTTTGCAGCTTACTGAACCGCTTGCGTTTCAGTGCAATTTGAGTTCTGTCGTTTATATATGTACTTTATATACGAGGTGCATTCAAGTTCTAAGGCCTCCGATTTTTTTCTCCAGACTGGAAAGAGATAGAAGCATGTGCATTGTTTTAAAATGGGCGTGCGTTCTTTGTCAATACGTCACAGAGATGGCAGCACTGTACGGCAGATGGAATTGTAGCGGCAGCGTCGAAAATGACAACTGTTTTAGATACTTGAAATGGATACGTTTTCCTTACTTGAACAGCGTGCAATCATTCGTTTTCTGAATTTGCGTGGTGCGACACCAATTGAAATTCATCGACAGTTGAAGGAGACATGTGGTGATGGAGTTATGGATGTATCGAAAGTGCGTTTGTGGGTGCGACAGTTTAATGAAGGCAGAACATCGTGTGACAACAAACCGAAACAACCTCGGGCTCGCACAAGCCGGTCTGACGACATGATCGAGAAAGTGGAGAGACTTGTTTTGGGGGATCGCCGAATGACAGTTGAACAGATCGCCTCCAGTATTAGCATTTCCGTGGGTTCTGTGCACACAATCCTGCCTGACGACCTGAAAATGCGAAAAGTGTCCTCCAGGTGGGTGCCACGAATGCTGAAGGACGACCACAAGGCTGCTCGTGTGGCATGTTGCCAAGCAATGTTGACGCGCAACTAAGGCATGAATGAGACTTTCTTTTCGTCGATTGTGACAATGGATGAGACGTGGATGCCATTTTTCAATCCAGAAACAAAGCGCCAGTCAGCTCAATGGAAGCACACAGATTCACCGCTACCAAAAAAATTTCGGGTAACCGCCAGTGCTGAAAGAATGATTGTGTCCATGTTCTGGGACAGTGAGGGCGTAATCCTTACACATTGTTCCAAAGGCACTACGGTGACAGGTGCATCCTACGGAAATGTTTTGAAGAACAAGTTCCTTCCTGCACTGCAACAAAAACGTCCGGGAAAGGCTGCGCGTGTTTTGTTTCACCAAGACAATGCACCCGCACATCGGGCTAACGTTACGCAACAGTTTCTTCGTGAAAACAACTTTCGTGAAAACAACTTTGAAGTGATTTCTCATGCTCTCTACTCACCTGGCCTGGCTCCTAGTGACATTTGGCTGTTTCCAACAATGAAAGACACTGTCTGTGGCCGCACATTCACCAGCCGTGCTGCTATTGCTTCGGCGATTTTCCAGTGGTCGAAACAGACTCCTAAAGAAGCCTTCGCCGCGGCCATGGAATCATGGCGTCGACGTTGTGAAAAATGTCTACGTCTGCAGGGAGATTACGTCGAGAAGTAACACCAGTTTCATAGTTTTCGTGTGAGTAGTTAGTTAGAAACAAAATCGGAGACCTTAGAACTTGAATGCACCTCGTATATATTCAATATCGATTGCTTATGAGTAGAGCTGAGGATGTTTGCGGTATAACCATGGTTATATCATATAACCATAGTAATTTACTATGGTTACATGATATAACCATGGTTATACCGCAAACATCCTCAGCTCTACTTATGAGTTATGAGTCACATTAAAATAGATTTTCTTCCGCTTTCTTATGATGATTCCGCCATCCTTAGGATTATTGGTAACAAATACACGTACTAAAAATTTCAACGAATTATAGTTCTATGAAATTTATACATTTTATTTTATATTTCACCAACACTATTCAATATTTCTCAAGGTCTTGAGAACTATTGAATAGTGTTGGTGAATAAGGTGTTGGCAAATAAGGAAGCAAAGCCAGAAACTAAAATATAACCTCGAACCCTCTCAAAGCAAACTCAGACAAGGGCGTTAGAGTAAAATTACTTTCGGATGAGACTGAAGATGCGCTAGCGATGACGTTACAAAAATACTGAACACCTTAAAAACATTGAGCAGTCTTGACAATACATATAGGCGGCAGTTTTAAATTTAAATAATATTTAGTTATATTAAACCATAATAATTATGTTTTGTTGTCGATTTTAAATAAACTTCTTACTTCGCGAAGAATAAAATAATTATTAAATCAATTGGTATTATGTAACAAATTTTTTATAAATTGTATTTTACAATGAAATATTTCATTTTATAGTGCTTTCACATTTAAGTCTTTGTATTTACAAATTATTATTATATTAATCCATATTTTGTAATATGGTTTTCATTAATACAAAGGTATTTTTAATAATATAAAATATTATTAAAAATCTGGTGTGAAGAACACAAATGCAGGTTCACTATTAATATTTTCTGTGAACATGTCCGAATATATCCTATCCCCAGAGACGTAGATACGTATTTCGCTTTTCTACAAGCTCATCGGTACGCCCCTGCTGGAGAAAGGATATTTCCAGACACATTCACAGAAAAGTGATACGGTGATAGGGCGAGGTGGTTCTTTTCTGTGAATGTGTCTGGAAATATCCTTTCTCCAGCAGGGGCGTACCGATGAGCTTGTAGAAAAGTGAAATACGTATCTACGTCTCTGGGGATAGGATATATTCGGACATGTTCACAGAAAATATTAATAGTGAACCTGCATTTTAGTTCTTCACACCAGATGTTTAATAATATTTTATATTATTAAAAATACCTTTGTATTATACAAAACTGGTGGGGTTTACCTACTCATGTATGTTTCAATTATTCTGATACATTACACATGCGGTTAAGCCGTAGTATGAGTGAAAGCACAAACAAAATGCAGTTTTCTAGAGAGTTGGCTGTGCTAACCTTTGGAAGGGCGTCGTTACTTCACATTAATTATGTGGACGGTGTGCGAGGTTCTTCGGCTGTCTGACAACAGGTAGCGCCGAATTTACTTCTGCGCTCGGTCTGGATAATTACGGTGATAGGGCGAGGTGGTTCTTTTCTGTGAATGTGTCTGAAAATATCCTTTCTCCAGCAGGGGCGTACCGATGAGCTTGCAGAAAAGCGAAATACGTATCTACGTCACTGGGGACAGGATATATTCGGACATGTTCACAGAAAATATTAATAGTGAACCTGCATTTGTGTTCTTCACACCAGATTTTTAATAATATTTTATATTATTAAAAATACCTTTGTATTATACAAAACTGGTGGGGTTTACCTACTCATGTATGTTTCAATTATTCTGGTTTTCATTAACGTTAATTTTGTTTCTTCTCATTATAATTTTACTCCTAACCAAAATCTCACTTTAGAGACATTAAAAGAAGATAAATACACAAGCATGTGTCTAGAAAAATTTTTGTATTTATTAAAACAAATATACATACATACAATGTATAATCAAATATTTATTTTCGCTGATGACAAAATTAATATAATATATTTTGAAACATCTAAAATCTTCAGTCTTCATCGCTTGAAAAATCGTAGAAATCATCTTCAGAGTCATTATTGACATTAATAATAAATTCTTCACAAAAATCATCCATTATGTGCTCCTTCATAATGTAATCTTTTTCTACATCTTCCACATGTCGACAAGTTTCTTACCATTCCTCTACCTTAATGTTTGAAAATTCTTCTCTCGCCAATTTTTCAACATCATTTATATGAAATGTAACGTTCTTGATGCAACCCGATTCTTTACAATGCCCCAGATTTTTTCAATCGGGTTTAGTTCTGGGTGGTATGGTGGCAATCTCAGGACGGTGTGGCCTTTTTTTGCAAATATACCATCTATGCTGTACTGTATATGTTTTGGCTTGTGAAGGTTTACTAAATTGTACAACTCCGGTTTAGTACAATTTGCATCGTAAGTTATGCCCCTTTCGTTTAGCCACTGTATCATATCACACTTTCTACTGGCTGATGTTGGATGTTTATATGACGTAACATTATGGTAGCTGGCATTATCCACAACAATCACAGAATTATCAGGCAAATTAGGAATTAAAGATGTTTCTAACCATTTTTTATAATTTATGAAGTTCATGTCGTCATGGTAGTCGCCAATTTTTTGACCTGATTTGAAAATTAATAAAGCATCGTTAACAAAACCCTCTGCAGAACCAGCATGAACAATTATTAAACGCTTCCCTTTTGAAATTGGACACTTTAATCCTTCATTAGATTGATCGACCCATCCAAAAGGAGATGTATGCCGTGCTTGTATGTAAGTTTCATCAAAAATTACTTATGTACTTAAAATATGTACTAAATAGATTTTCTAAATGCTTTTTATACCTGTATATATTATTGGACGTCCTTGGGTACGATAATTTGTTATTTTGCGGATGTAAGAACACCTCAGCTCTCTTATGTCAAACCGCTCCATTAAAATTTTACGGTTATCAGTAGTTTTTTTCCATCTAGCAAATAAAAAGTTTAGAGTGATATTACTAAAAATAATAAAAAAAAGTACCTGAATCCTATTCGCAGCAATAATTTCCTAAACGATGATAGGCCTCCTGCAAAACCGATTCCTTCATCATCGTGAATTTTATTATAAACGGCTTTTTATTGTTGGTCTTCTCTTTTCAGTCACATGAAAATTATGAATAATTCTGCGAATAATTTCTTCCCCACAGTTATCGACACTAGATTTTGGTGATGGTTTTGGTGGTTTTATGTTTGTCGATAAGAATGAATTTACTTTTCTTGTTTCAACAGCATGACCTTCTTTAATTATTCGACCCACAGTGCTCCTAGAAACACCTGATGCTTCTGCAACTGTATCTAGCAGCTGACCTATAAATGATGAACAACATAAATTATAATTTTGAATTTGATTTAAAAAAAGTAATATTATTACAGGTTAAATATTAGGTATCCACCTAATTTGTAAATATATTTACCTGTCACACCTTGTTTTTTAAAATAGTTATATACATTAAAAATTATTTCACGAGATTGTTCAAGAATAACTTTTCTCTTTTTCGAACAAGGGCTCACTTCCTCCAGGACAGAGTTTGTTGCCATATCAGACATTTTACACTGTGTAAATAAATACAACTAAATTTTCAGGAATTTTATGATGAGTATATTTCTACTTACAAGAGAATGCATTCTTACTCTTGAATAGCTTTGAAAAAAAAATAATTAATAGATAAAACACAAGAATAATATTACAAATAGGAAAGCTCTCAATGTACGTACAACACCACTACGAAACACACCAATCAAATGCCTGGTACCGACTAACAAATAATCGATAAACGTTTGTGGCTCGTATAGTACACGGATTTATACTACTAGCTGTTTCTCTCATTTATGAGGTGGCTCTCTTTCTAATTACTAAAATTTGTTTCTGCGCCAGTCTCATCCGAAAATGATTTTACTATATATGCATATGCGGTTCATATGTATGAACAAGACTGGCTTTGCAATGTTTACATTCGTCTAATCAATCAGAACTCAGGCGCTGATCAAGTTGATCAGGTTTTGTTACTCCATTTGCTGAATATATAGAATATAAGTTGTATATAATAAAATCTCTTCTTTTATTGTTGTCTTTTTCTAATATCCAAACCGAGATTACTTTGCGTGTCGCGCTCGCATCTGTATAAGTACAGGAGTGAGAATGGTATATGGAGTCGTATAGTTAGAAAATATGTTGACAACGATCTCCAATTATATATGAAGTAATAATTTGAGATCCACGCAATATAAAAATAATCACTTCATTATAAACACAAAAAATATTTAAAAATTGAATTTTTGTTTTAAATTATATATTTAAAAACATTAGAATAAATTTTATTAAGTGCTTCGAACGCAGAGTTTTTCCCAAAAAAATTTTCTCGAAACATTTCAAAATCCCAAGCAACAGCTAACAAACAGCATAAATTTGGACCGCAAAGGAGTTATTCAGTTAAAGTAGTGGATTTCGGGAAAACCGCGTAGACTACTGCGTCTGGGTAACGCTGGGATCCTACCACGTTATAATGCACGTTATTTAATAGAGGGCGTTATTACAGATTATACGCTAGATTCTCGGTTCAACACCACCAAAACTCCACTCCTCTTAACATCGCGATATTATATAGACAATAAGTTATGTAGACATCTACGTTATTGTATATATTGTGTGGTATTATTTATTAGAATTGGTGTACTTGTCTTCTCAATATAGACTAGTTAAACTCTGCGAATTTCTAAGGTCACCGACGAAGTTTTGCTCGAGATATTTTTGACACGTACTAAAATTATTGTTTTCTGTAAATGTAGCAAGTTTGTAATACACCTTTGGGACACGTACATTCTGTTTAGAGCGCTTTTCTATTTAGTTTAATGTTCAGTATTATTTCTACATTCTCTGAGTCGCTAGATATTAACATTTAAGTAATGAATTATTATTTAATTTATTATACTGAATTGCAATGTTAATTAATTAATTAAATATTTTTATGAAAAAGTTGTTCAAAATTATGTTTATTTAGATAAATCTTCGACTTAAATTTATATAAATGAATACATTTAATAAATTTAAATTTTTCAAAATTTCATTATTAGTTCTAGTTTAAACGTCCAAAACGACGTCCAAAACGACGACACGTTCGTGATTTGGACACATGGAGAAGATCACCTTAAGAGCTTCCTGGAACATCTGAATAGTATCCATCCAAAAATAAAATTCACAATGGATGTAGAATCAAACAACCAACTACCATTCCTCGACGTTTTGGTTAAGAAGATAGAAAATGGAGAATTAAGCCATACAGTGTACCGGAAATCCACACATACAGATCAATACCTCAACGCACAGGCTCATCACCACCCAGCTCAGTTCTAAGCAGTAGTGAAGAGCCTAGTAACAAGATCACAGAGATTAGCAGATGATGATAACGTCATTCAAAAAGTGGATAAACTCCACAATACACTCCAGCAGAATGGCTTTAGCAAACGGGCAATCAACAAAGAATTAAAACCTAAACGAGCCACACCACAAGAGGAAAACGAGGAATCAATAGCCAAAACCTACTTACCGTATATCAAAGGTACCACCGACAGAATATCCAGAGTCCTACGAAGACACAACATTGAAACCACATTCAAGACAGACAGAAAAATGAGCACAGTTCTTCGGAATCCAAAAACAAGAATACCTTAAGAAAACCAGGGAGTTTATGAAATTCCATGCCTTAAACGTGAGAAGACGTACATTGGCCAAACAAGCAGAAGGGTAAACGCAAGAAGAGACGAACACCAAAACTCCGTAAGAAAAGATGAGAAAACTTTATCTTTGGCTCAGCATGTAAAGAAAACGTCCCACACGATAGACTTCAGCAATACCAAATTATTGGCGAACATAGAATACACGAAAACCAGAAACCAGAAAAAACCAGAGAAGCTATCGAAATTGAGAAACGTCCGGACAATTTGAATTCGCGAGATGATATTCAAAGGCTACCAACAGCATGGAAACCAGTATTAAGCAAAGAAGTTGTCAACAACAAACAAAAACACCTACACCGCAACCCAGCCAGTACATTCCAGCTGCAGGCCCAACGACACAGAGCCGCGCGCTCACTCAACCAAGTGTAACCAACCATAACGCTAAGCGGGTATATAACCACCATCCTAAACTCGACTACGTCAGTTTACGAGTAACCAGAAGCAGAAACGGACAGTTATCGCAGACCTGAAGATTGAAAATGTGATTTTGCCGAAACGTCGCCCAGAAACCAGCACCAGTCTTTACGAATACCAAACAGTGGAAACGCGGAATCTCGTTACAATATATATATATATACATATATATATATATATATATATATATATATATATATATATATATATATATATAATATCTTCGTGACCTTGGTATGATAAGGTAAACATAATAAGTCGGCGATTAAAGGTCTGGTTTACTTCAAAGTATATATATTTAAAACAACCCTACATGTTTCGGCAATACGCCTTTGTCAAGAGAATACAATATATATATATATATATAGTAAACCTAATCAGTAGGCGATTAAAGGTCTGTATATTACTTCAAAATATATGTATTTAAAAAACTCTACATGTTTCGGCTATATACGCCTTTTTCAAGAGAATACAAAATATGAATGACAGGATATAAATGTCAAGTTGACTTGACATTTATATCCTGTCATTCATATTTTGTATTCTCTTGAAAAAGGCGTATATAGCCGAAACATGTAGAGTTTTTTAAATACATATATTTTGAAGTAATATACAGACCTTTAATCGCCTACTGATTAGGTTTACCATATCATACCAAGGTCACGAAGTTATTATATATATATATATACATATATAGTATTTTCGTGACCTTGGTATGATAAGGTAAACTTAATTAGTCGGCGATTAAAGGTCTGGTTATTACTTCAAAGTGTATATATTTAAAATAATCCTACATGTTTCGGCAATGATGCCTTTGTAAAGGATATAAAAAATACAAATGACAGAATATAAAATAATTTTATATTCTGTTATTTATATTTTTTATATCCTTGACAAAGGCATCATTGCCGAAACATGTAGGATTATTTTAAATATATACACTTTGAAGTAATAACCAGACCTTTAATCGCCGACTAATTAAGTTTACCTTATATATATATATATATATATATATATATATATATTCATGTAATTAGACCAGGAGTCTTTGCCGTTAGAACATGTATGGAAAGGATAATCGTTTTTTGGGGGAATCCAGGAAAATTAAATTCTATTACTTAAGTCAGTTCTTTATTTTTTTTATCCCAATATTTCGCATCAAATTCGTATGCTTCCTCAGGGGATCAAAATGTGAACTTGTTTTTTTTTTGAGAAATTACTCGTCTTAATATTCATATATTTGTAATATTCTAAATTAATACAATTAATATCAACGGACGTACACATATATATTTCGAAATTACATTTTAAAAGCAGGACAAACACATCTAAAAGAAATCTACATGTGCAATATTGACGAACAAAAGAAGTAATCGCACAAACACATGTTCTTGTTACAAAGTTAATACATATGATAGTATGACAATAGTAATTATTATTAATACATTTATCTGTTCTTTTAAAATAATATTAGTGTGGATGCATTTTTTACAGTCATTATTTATATTTTCATAAATTGGTTTCTATTTTTGATAATGTATGTTTCAAAGTTGTTCCTTAAGAACTAAATATACATTTTCTACATTCTAATGCTTTTTATGACAATACCTTTGTTTGCTTTTCTTTTGATAGTAATAATTTTATGATAATAAAAATATAAATACCATTCATCCCCATTTGCATTTAGTGATTACTACTATAGTTTCAATGATCGTCATGACATTGCTTTGTTTTCATACCTACATGTTAATTTTTCCTATTTATTTTTATTAATTATTTTATTACTGTTTTCTTACTTGTCCATTTGACATCCTGCCATAATATATGTATATACACTAATACATGCATATTAGAATATTTTTATAAAACATTGTTGGCCATTTTAAAATTCGTCCGAAAAAAATGACTTGAGTCTTAATTTGAGTTCCGTATTGCGTAAACTTCTACTTAAATTATGCTTCAATTAAACTGTGAATTCACAACAGACACAATGACACAGCAATAGTTTCTGGTAATTTATCACGTACTGAATTATAATATTCTGGAATTAGTTTGAACATAGAAGTTAATTCGAAGTTCATGAGTTGAAATGAACAAACCGATTAGTAGCTAATTATTAAGCTTTCTAAATATAGATTCCGTGAGCAAACCGTTAGCGTTTTATTTGCGTCGTCATTTTTATGATAATGCTTGTAAACAATTTCATTCAAAGCTAAACAATTGCTCTATGTAATACTAGCTGCCGGTGATTGTACTGCCAGTTCCATTCCAGGTAGTTAAGCAAATAAGTAAAATCTTAATTAAAAGTTGTCATAAACACGAATAGCATGCAATCGTAATGCGTTTTTGTCACGCCATTCGCTAGTAACTACAATACGAAGTACAGCTGAAAGAGAAAAAATACGCTGCAATAATTCTGCGAACTCTCCTGTTTCGCTGCGTACAAATATTCTCATTTCTTTCCATGATATTCGTTAGTTACATCAGTTGAAAATAAGCCAAGATAAATACTTTTTTTCATATCGACGCTGTAGTCTGGTACAATCTAGCGAGGGAAATATTAAATGAATAATACCAAGAATGATGGTTATGGGACGCTGTAGGTTTTGCTAAAGACGAAGGCGAACAACGAGAAAAAAATAAAGAATGAAGAGGAATAGAAGGAGTGCTCTGATATTGGATAATGCTTTCTTGCCTGGAAATTCGCTTTTGTGTTAATAATGGATCTCAACAAAACACGAAAAAGCGCGAGAATACACCAAGACCCTGAAAAAAATTCGCTTGAATTATGCATCTCTCTTTTAAAAAATTAATGGAGAATCTTTATTCGTCGTATTCTTCCTTTTTTACGAGTTAAAAGAAAATTTAAAGTTATTTATAAATTTGTAATGAAAAATTGCAAAATATAAATCTAAAGAAACGAGATTTTTCGCTCGCTTTTTTAAGCTGTTATCGCAGGTACCATAATTTTAACTCATTGTTTTTTTGTATAGAATACATCATGGACGTAGTATATATGGATTGCCTATGTGTATTACGAATTGACTCCAACAGTAGAGAGAGAAAATTGTAAGCGAGATACAGCTAGTACTGGCAAAACATTCCGAGTTCGTATTCTGATAGTGAATAATTTTGAACAGTTAAATCAGTTTTATTTTAAGCACGTGGTGAAATTGCATTAAGTAAAGTTACAACTGTTTGTATCTATCATTAATATAAACAGTAGTAGTTTTATTTTGGGTTATAGTTTCTGTAAAAGATGATCATTTCGTGTTCCGCTTACGGTTACACAAACTGTTTTGTTAAAATCATATTAGCATATATTTTAAATTTGTAGATTTCCTTGTGGTCCACAGTTACGGAAAAAATGGATTATAACATTAAAAAGAAAAGATTTTGAACCTTCAGAAACAGCAGTAATTTGTAGTTGTAGTACCCATTTTAGTGCAAATGATAACGAAATAAATGTCCATGGCAATAGAATCTTGAAAGAGAGGTTCTATACCAACGAATTTTAAATCTAGACGAGTCATTGTACACACTTCAAATACAAAAAGTGGAAACAAAATTCAAGAGCTGCACAATAGAGAAATTGAGAAAACACAAAATTGAAGATTTTAAGCACCTATGGAAGAATTGGTTGTTGAGGCTTCAAGCTCCCAATGTATCTAAACGAAAAATTTTAATGAGAGGAAAAGGTAACAAGTAAATATATTATCAATTATACAAAATATGAACTTTATATTGTAGGAAAAGGACAGAACCACACTACTTTAGAAATTTTGAAGGGACACAACATTTAGAGGATCCCATAAAAACAAAAAAATATTGGTATACATCTCAGAAAGTAGTTAAAACACTGAAACATAAATGTAAATATTGCTTTCTACATTTTACGACACTAATTTTTCGAATTTTTTAATTGAAAGAATTCAATTGCATTGAAAATACACATTTGTTCAATACCAGTAATTTTAAACTTTTACATACTTGTAATAAAGGAAAAAGGCTCGACTTCCTCGAAATATTAGAAATTAAAAAAGCCATAAATCTTAATAGACATTATGTTTCACCAAGAGCCAACCGTGGATTCGATACATTATATGAAAGAATTCGCCCAGGCGAAATATTTCTAATAAAAAATTCGCATCGTAAAATGTAGAAAGCAATATTTACATTTACATTACTTATGTCAGCTATTGTATTCGCATTAACAAAATTAAGATATTATCTTATAGGAAAAACATTTATACTTGAAACAGATCACAAAGCGTTGATAAATATCATGAGTTGCAAACTAAATAACAGCCGAATATATAGGTGGACTCTGTTGATACAACAATATGAATTTACTATTGTATATAAACAAGGTAAAGACATGATTACTGCTGATGCACTGACAAGACAGGACGGGGATGTGAAAAGACAGAACATTTGTATAAATTTAGTCCAACTACAGAAACAGGGAATATTTTCGAAAACCAAACTTTTACATATACAATCTGGCCCGAAATTTAAAGAAATACACAATCATTTGAAGAACATAGGATCATACAAAAGGCATGACGATAAGAGATAATTTTATTACAAAACAGATAGGTAAGAACATAGTGTATGTTACTCATGATACACATACAAGGGAAATAACCAACTACATTCATCAAACTTATACACATATTGGAGCAAGGAAATGTTGGTTATTGTTCAGAGAAGCTTTCTATTGTGTAAATGATGACAGAATTATAAAAAGCGTTATTAAACTTTGTAGAACTTGCGAACTTGCCAAAGAGAAAAATTTTACTAACACAAACATAGGCCATAATATTATAACATACGACAAACTCGAACTTATATCTATAGATTTAATGTCAAATTTATAACCTAGCACAAAAGGATATAAGAACATATTAGTGATTTGCGATATTTTCTCGAAATTTATTAAAATTATTCCCACACAAAAATGCACCACTAATACAGTACTTCAAGCTTTAATAGATTACTTTACTCAATATGGCAAACCCTTGGCAATTTTGTCTGATCACGCAACCTATTTTACAAATGACAGATACAAAGACTTTTTACATTCTCATAACATCAAGACATATTATACCTCAATACGATATCCACACAACAATCCAACTGAACGTTACATTAGAGAAACTTCAAAATATTTACGAATTCTATTGAACGAAAATCATAATAAATGGGCTAAACACTTACACCAGATCGAATTTACTATCAACAACACACCCAGTACAGTTCATAATCAATGTCCTATTACTATTTTTACTAGACAACCACCACAACGTCCTTGGACAGATCCAGAAGCTATTAATATTAAAGAACGTTTGTTAGATGTGAGAGAGAAGTTAATTACTAAGAAAACAAAATGGGAAAACAAGAGAAACACATTTAATAAGAAATATAAAACTTGTAATCTAGAAGACAGAGTAATAGTTAAAAACTTGAGGGTAACTAATCTCAAAAATAAAATTATGGGTAAATTGTTAAAACCATATCAAGGTCCCTATATTATAAAGCGAATATTAGCTAATAACACATATGAACTTATAGAGAATAAACTGGTTATATTAAAGGAAGATATCATATTACTATGTTGCAAGATTACTTAGAATAATAATAGATAATGCTTAAAAAATAAATATACAGTCGCTACGATATTGATGATATTCTAATAGGTATGTTATAGCTCGAGTAAATATTTAATATTATTAAGGATAAACATATTAATAAATACTAAGCTAATTTAAGATTATAAACAATAATGAATGTAAAACTGTATATAAAGTAAACCTAATAAATTATACTGAACTATTTATATTACAAAACAATAAAAAAGGGTAAAACTAATTTTCTATGCAAAGCTATATTATATACAGGGTGTCATTTTGAAAACGTACCACCCTCCATATTTCGGCCCCTATAGAAATTCCAAAAATATGCAAAAACACGTCTAACTTATTTTTAAGGGGGACATTTTGTAGGTTGGTTTTCAATTAAATTACATCAACCCTCTAGCGGGGGTGGACATAACCTCTAAAAATTTAAATGGAAATGGGGGTTGAGTGATACCTCATTTTAAAGGTCGTTTAACCCGCTTTTCAAAAATGCTAAATTCTTGTCCTTTATTTTTAATACTTTTGAAGAAATCAAGTCAAACCATGAACATACAAGTATCAAGTGTTTTGCAATAAAACATTAAAAAACTAATAAAAAGTAACTTATTTTATAAAATTTTCGAAATGTTGTCCATTATTTTCTAAACAGTGATAAAGTCTACTCTCAAACTCCTCTCTAACATTTCGAAACAAGTCTGCCTGAAGTTCTCTACATGTAGCTGTTATTCTTCTCTTTAAATCTTGCAAATCTCGAGGCGGTGTTTTATAAACAATCGATTTTAGATGCCCCCATAGGAAGAAATCTAGAGGCGATAAGTCGGGTGATCGTGGTGGCCATTCTATTGCTCCTCTTCGACCAATCCATCTGCCAGGAAATCTATCATTTAGACACTGTCTAACTGGAAGATAGTAGTATGGTGGAGCTCCATCTTGTTGGAAGTGTAGAAGATCTTCTTGCAAAACCATGTTACCAGCCGCGTCAATTTGATTTTCCAAACTAGTTGTTATTAAGGGGTCTATTATTTCTTCAAGCAAATTTAAGTAGAGCTCACCAGTTAGATTTCCTTCAATGAATGAAGGTCCAATAATAGTATTCCCAAGGATACCAGCCCAAACGTTCACTTTTCGCTCCAGTAGCGACAATTTTGCTTGTTAACATGCCCATTAAGAAAAAAAGTACACTCATCAGTAAAGCAAATATTGTGCAAGATATTTTGGTTTTCATTTATAAAATCCGTCATTGTTTCACAAAATTCAATCCTTCTGTCGAAATCGTCGTCAAAAAGCTGTTGTAGAATTTGCATTTTATAGGGATGAAACTTGTTTAACTTTAGTGCTTTCCTTACTGTTTCGTGAGACATTCCTACTTGGCGTGCCACAATGCGAAGTTATGTGGAGAGTTCTGCAGTAAAGGTGCCTAATACTATAATACCTAATACTATAATAATATTTGTGCTGCTTCATCCAAGACACGGCTAATATTTCTTTTTTTGTTAGCAACGGAACCAGTTTCACTAAACTTAGCGACTAATTGTAGACCATACTTATGATTTAAATTACTATTCGGATACCTTTCATTAAACATTCTTGACGTTCTTCTTGCGCATCTTCCACATTCCCCATAAATAAGAATAATTTCAATTCTTTGTTGAAGTGTAAACACCATTTTTAAAAATAATGTAATAAAATCGCAACTTTTAGCTCGCAAAACTAATTTTACACTAAAGTAATTTTGGCTAAAATAAATGGAGTGACAAATAAAGAAAAATTTGACAAGAATGTCAAGAATGCTTAAACCAGAGCTCTTTTTTTTCTATGTTAAACTACCTGTACGACTATCACAAGTACTAGTTTAGGTAAATCACATTCTTTCCAATAATAATGTTTAACTGAATAGTATGCGTCTTTATTATTTCGTTGGATATTAGAAGTAAAAATAGTTTAAAAATTTACCGTTATGTAATACCTCAATTTCATTTATTTTAATTCATTAAAGCAATATCACAAAGTGTTTTGGTACCTAAACTTCTTTACAGTTTTCACCAAATATCTTGCGAACTGCTAAAAAGAAAAGGCAAGAATTTAGCATTTTTGAAAGGCGGGTTAAACGACCTTTAAAATGAGGTATCACTCAACCCCCATTTCCATTTAAATTTTTAGAGATTATGTCCACCCCCGCTAGAGGGTTGATGTAATTTAATTGAAAACCAGCCTACAAAATGTCCCCCTTAAAAATAAGTTTGAGGTGTTTTTGCATATTTTTGGAATTTCTATAGGGGCCGAAATATAGAGGGTGGTACGTTTTCAAAATGACACCCTGTAGAAGCTATTTATAAATAAATAAGTATGTAATCAAATATAAAACTTATACAATGATATGAAAACTGATTTTTAGAGAAGAGATACTAATGAAGTTATAAAAACAATGTATAATCTATAGATTTGAAATTTATATTTATAAAAAAAGGCGCATATAAGTTTGATAATTTTCTGCACTTTAGTAAATTTTGTTAATTTTTAAATTATTCGACACGTGATATAAGGAAGTACTACAAGTTGATATTCTTTATTTCATTCTCCTTGACAGGGAAAAGAGATATCCTCATCTATTTCCGATATTCTTTTGACGGGGATAATGTAATGGGGCAAGCAACACCCTTATTCCAGCAACTATAATAGGGAAACAGCATTAACAATAATAAAACTCATAGTAGAAGGGTTAAATTGGCGGATTTAATATGTATAATTAGTATCGAAATGTATATAAATTAATATGACAACAACTTTGTATACTTTTAATTAACCTATTTTTATTTCTAAACTAACTTTTATATTTTTATTTTCTATTTCATAATTCAAATCTTTAGCGCAAAATAACAGATATCTAATTTATCTACATCAATATTTTGTATCGATACTAGTTAAACACGCCCTCTTATTAAAATGCAATTAACCCGCGAAAACGTTATTTACTGTACGCAAATACAACATAACCTAGCATTAGAAAACATGTTTTGTAAGCTTGAAAAATATTCTATAAATTTTATTATTAAGACAAAATCGCAAAAATGCAATTAATTTGCAACTGAAACACAAAGTTAAATACTTTGAAACAAAAACAAGAAGAATGTGAAATAAAATTAAAACCTTATTAAATCTAGTTGTGTTTCACTACCCAAGTGTTTTCTATTGCCATCTATTACTAAGTAACTATTTAATTAATTTCATCCTATAAATACATGTGCATTTAAGTCATACTCACTCGGATTTTTTAAAGCTGTACTCTTTATATCCTTTATACCGCATTTTTAAATTAAATTAAAATAGTAATTCAGTAACAAAATATTTATTTTATAAAGATACAAACAAATCCAGGAATATTTTTTTAAAGTATCTTGATAAATGTATTACAGTTAAACAGCCAGGTAAATATATGCCGCAGGTATATTTACCTGTCCCGGTCGATAGCCCATGTATTTTAATAGGAAACGTGCGTTTTCTTGCCAGTACTAGCTCTATCTCACTCGGTAGTTTTTCTCTCTAATGTTGCAGTCAACTGAATGCACTGCGTTGGTTAGATGTGCGCTATCCATACATACAACATCCATGGAATACATTCACTGAAGAATTAACTTCTTTGTATTACTTACACTGGATATATAACAAGTGTTCATTTGAAAAGTATTTCAAGTATGTCGTAAATTAAAATTTACTACTTAACCTATGAACTCGCATATTTTGACAGTTTCATACATACAAATAAATAACAACTAATAGGTATTTATTGAAAACTATAACAAATGTTGAAAATGTTGTCCTTCATGATCAATGCACTTTAAAATCCTCCGTTCAAAATTTCTGATGATATTCTGCAACATTACTGGATTGTTATTAATATTCATGCATTTCTGTTCGATTCTCTGTAGCATATCATTAAAATTCAATATAGGTGTTCGAAATATGTTATTTTTTAGATAAGGCCACCAAAAGAAGTCGCAAGGTGTTAAATCGCATGAACGTGCAGGCCTGGCAATTTCAGTATTTCAACTAATTATACGCTCATCAAAAAATTCTCTTAAATTATCCAAAGATTCTGCAGTACAGTGACAAGGTGCTCTTGTTGGAAATATGTATTTTGAAGTTCATCATCATGCAACTGATTGACAAATGGTTGTAAAATTTCCGTACGGTACCTTTGAGCAGTTAACGTTCCCTGAAAAAATATTGGTCCAATCGCTGCACAAACACCAATTTTCTGTGGATGTAGCGATTCTTCATTAATTACATGTGGATTTTCACTACTCCAAATTCTTGTATTTTGTGAATTTAAGTATCCCGTTTTATAAAACCATGCTTCATCAGTAAAGATGACTATTTGCGAAAGTTCTCCATTATTGTTCATATTTACAAACCAATTACAAAACTGTAGTCTACGTGGGTAATCAATTTCTAACAATTCTTGTAGTGCTGTAACACGGTATGGATAAAGTTGCATTTTAATAACTTGTGAGTTGTACCAACAGAAAGGTTTATTTGTTGACTCAAATGTCGAACAGATGTTTGTGATTCATTTTCCATTATTTCTTCAACACGATTGACAATATGAGGTGTACGTTTCTTAACTGCTCCGCTGCCTGATTTTCTTAAGAGACTACCAGTTTCAGAAAAAAGTTTTAAAGTTCTATCCAAAGTATTCTTAAATTGTATATAATCTATTACAAAATGTGGAAACTCAACTTGAAATTCTACCATGCAATCTTGAACTAAATAAACCCATAAACCATCAATTTAATTACCACTTCGAAAATAAGCCTGGACTAAAAAAATTTTATGTTCTAAAGTGAAAGCCATTTTAAAACTGAGAAGCAATTTATTTACCAGAATCGACGCACGATTATTTTATGCACTAACTGATATTTGTGATTGACATTATCAAATGTCATTTGGATTTACGTTTACGGAACAACAAACACATACTAATATATATGCGTCTTATTCTATCAAAATTTCAATGTAACCTAGATTGACTTTTCAAATGAACACTTGTTACAAGACGAGTATTAGTTAAATGGGAACTAATTCTATAATTATTAGTAAATAAGGAGAGTGTTGGACGAAAATCCCATAAGATTTAACACAGGGGTTTAAATTCACATTTTATCCCCTCCACTTGTTTTTAGCTCATGTGACCACGCCCACAACACGCGCAAAATTTAAAAAATCTGGAGCAGGCGTAAAACAGATCTGAACAAGTATCAATTGGTGATGATCAGGTTAACCTGTTCATTACCAGTTCAAACCGGTTTTACATATTGCTATGAATTGTGATCTTGAAATTTGCTTATTCAAAATTCACGACAAATCTCTCCAGCTAGGATACTCAGTCGGTTTAATTTAAAAAAAAATGGAACTGCTTTCCTCTCAGGGTTCCAATCGGAAAAGTGGTTGTCTCTTCTACAAAATTTATAATGCGCCAGTAAGACCCCTTTGTTAAATCTTGTAAATCTTGTAAAACTATGTCAAATTATGGTCCAGTACTCTCGTAGCTTATCTATTAGTATGCTACATTTCAAAAACTTATTTAGTGTATAAACTAAATATTAAAATAAATAAGTTCACTTTTATGTCTTCTCTAACTTTATATCGTATTAGATATATGAACTGCCCATTAACCAAAATATTATAATTCATCCCGACATAGTGTGCAATATTGCGGGATATTTGTGATAAAAAGGAATTTTCAGCAGTTGGTCTTTACATTGTGTGACATAGTGTTTATTGAGTTACCTCATAAAAACGAATAGAACAACGTTATGCGTTCAATTAGCGAAGAACTTATGTGGAATAACACTGAAGTGAAACCATAGTAGATTATATGTTAACCATACTAAACTACAGGGTACCTTTATGTCAGAAGTTTCTCAGAGAAGCAAGCCAGATCGATTAAAAGTATGCTCTTCTTACTAGATAAGAAATAATCGCAAATATTTTTTTAGATCAATTAATGCCATATAATGAAAAATTAATACAAGACATGTTTCAAAACTTTCACATCATTCCAAAAGCAACAGCAACGAATGCACACAATAATAAAATGTATCGTTAGGGAAATATATATATATATATATATATATATATATATATATATATATATATAATATAAAAGTGAGAAATATTCATATATACAACATATGGTGCCTTCAAATTCATTTCTATTTCCAATTAATTTCAGATAAGTTTTTTTTTGCCTTTCAACTTGGGATGTAGATATTTGGATATAAGAATATATACTTTAGTGTATATAGATAGATTTTTGTATATAGACCATTTTTACAACCGGATAAGGACCCAATATAGAAATTAGGAGAGATTGCTTTTCACATACACATTATGCAGACATGCGGGCCCAAAAGCATTTCGTAAGTGCTGAACCATGAATATCATACAATAAACAAATGTTCAGATGACTGTTAACGTTGCATTTCTTAATAAAGGATTACATTACGTTTCAGTTCATACAACAGCTTATTAGTGAGTGCACACGTTTTCTTTATTCAAAATGTCTTACCGATTTTCTTCTTAAAACCATCCGAAAATCCATTTTGTTTATGGCTACTGTAACGGCAGTGTGCGTCAAGCAGTTATTGAATACCAACATCGGGTTCCCGATAGTGGCATTCCTCATTTCAGAACGTTTCTGGAAGTACACAGACAATTTCGGGAATGCGGACTGCGTGATTATCTTTTCGACCGAGGAGTAAATTTGCCAGCAGACTTAGAGGAAGAAGCAGTAGCTATTGTCACTATTAGCTATTACTATTACTAGCTATTGTTTGCTTGAAGCAGACCACTATGGTCGTCTAGTTTATTCTGCCTGGATATTAAGTCACGGCTTCATTTTAATTTCTGCAGAAAAGTCCTCTGGACAGATGAATTTACGTTCACGAGAAGTGGTGTTACAAATCTGAGAAACCCGCACAGGTGGTCATCAGAAAATCCCAAAGCTATACGCCCGTCTAAATTTCAAAATGAATTTTCTATTAACGTTTGGGCGCCCCTAATCGATGACTTGTTGATTGGTCCAGTCGTTCTTCCTGGGAGGGTAAACGCGGACAATTACCTTCAATTTCTTATTTGACGAACTGCCAGGTCTTTTAGAGGATGTCCCACTGAATGTTCGACGAGACATGTGGTTTCACATGGATGGGACACCACCACATTTCGGAATTACTGTCCGAAATTGGGATAACGTCAATTATCCAAGATGGATTGGTCGAGGTGGTACTGTTGCATGGTCACCCAGATCATCTCATCTTAATCCCCTTGACTTTTATTTATTAGGGTACATGAAAAATTTAGTCTACGCGCAAGTTTCGAACACAAGAGAAGAGTTGTTGGAGCGTATTCACCTGGCATTTTTTTTCATGATCTGACAATCACGTTCATGGATCTGTAACTTTGAAACAAATAAATTGATAAACAAATTTTGCGTTTTTGTTAATTGAAATGAAGTCTACTTCACACTCCTCAAATTTGAACATAACGATACACACATTGTATATATACAGTAAAATCGCCATTTACAGACACTTTTAAATAACAAACAATTTTGCTTTCACAGAATTTTACATACGAACAAAAATTTAGGTGGCCGACATGAAATTACCTAATAGATATTATTTTGTTGTTTAAGCGGCTTCATCAAACAAACTAATATATAATAAATTAAAAAAATAAAATCTATTGTTCAGATTTTTAGATTTAAAACAGGCGAATAAAAACAAAATACAATAAAATGAATATGTTCTTTCTTTTCAATACAAGAAAATATAAATGCTTATACTAAAAATGTAAAATTGTTTTTTTTTCTGGTACTGTTTTTCGTCCTTTCTAATAAAAATGCGATAAGTCACTTTCTCTCAGAAAACTTATATTGGATCTAGTCAGAATGAAGAGGAGTATTAGTATGCCATCTGGAATGGTATACTCCTTTTTATATATGGAATACGTTGGTACACGATTTTGTATGTTTCGTTATTTTCCCAGTAGCTACTTGAATCTGACTCGACCCGAACCAGGCTTAACCATCCCCGTACTTGACAATATCGGAGGAATATGCGACAGAAATAACAAGATTCGAATATATGTATGTACGATATTCTTGACGGATGCACGGAGCCGAGTAGAATTTTAAGTAGGCGGGAGTACACATGACATTTACTGGATTTCGTGAATTTCATCCGTCGTCTCTGACCCGTCCCTAATTCACTTTTTCTGAAAAATATTAACAACCAACCGTCAGGCCCTACCAGTTGGATGAACACAGTGATGAGATTTTCCTTTTTTCATTTTGTCGTCACAGATATACTATGTAGTTAATATAATATGTATATAAATTTGTTGAAATGAGTTTTACGATGTTATATTAGAGATAACCTCACGCAAATTTGATATTTTCCTATTTACATATATTTAAATTTCATTATTGGATATGCTATTACTGGTACTAAAATACTTCTACGAATACATGCGGTATAGGATATGCAATTGATTTATCTCAAGAATATATTTTTAATTATTCTTTTTCATAGAAACTTGTTGTTTATTAGAAATTGTTTAATTGAAATAATACGTACATATTGCTATGAATTGTGATCTTGAAATTTGCTTATTCGCAATTCACGACAAATCTATCCAGCTAGGTTACTCAGTTGGCTTAATTTCAAAAAAAATGGGACTGCTTTCCTCTCAGGGTTCCAATCGGAAAAGTGGTTGTCTCTTCTACAAAATTTATAATGCGACAGTAAAAGAGTATTGACAAATGTTATAATTATATTTCTTTAAGTTTTTAGTAAGTAAACTTCTTGAAATAAGGTTAAATAATAATAAACACAATAAAATTAAAATGAAACTTTAATACAAAAATTAAAAAAAAAAAAAATTTATAAAGTATAAAGATTAATATTGCCTCATTTAACAATATTATAAAATTAAAAATAACGCATGGAAATGACAGCTCCATGCGATCAAAAACCTTTGTGACACCGAACAAAATTAAAAATAATTTTACAATTACAATTACAATTTAAATAACAAAGAAACTATTTAATTTCTCCCAAGAGAAACAAAATCAAAATAAACAATATATGAGTTTTATGTATATATGAGGGTTTATTTGGATGTTAGGAATTTAGTTTTATCTCACTGGCGATTTGGCGAAGAGCATATCTTCAAAGGTTGTACCTTAGCCAAAGACGTTACGTTTAACTCTGTCTTCCTTTTTAGTTTTTGTACTGATGATGGCAGCTTATTTGTCGAAATACGTATTTAGAAATTTATTAATTCATGGCGGCTAGGAATTTTCCTTGTTTCTGTTTGTTTCAAAAGTTGTTCAATTCCATATCTACTGAATGTAATTAAATGTAAAATTTAGATTTGAAATACTTTTCTACTTTGCCTTAACAGTGAATGAGTCCAACACACAATCTATAAACTGACTATCCTTTTATCAATTTACGTTTCTTGGATCTACCTAAATAAATTCAACTAGGAACAATGTTACCATTCTGTACTTTATACTTAGATCTACAATTAATACCTAATTAGAAATATTTAAAATTAGATCGCTAAATCCTTGCAACATGTCTTATTGCGGTAGATACAATTTACCAGAAATTCGATAAATTAGAGAATTTCCCGAATTATGTCGTTAACTAGCGGTACAGTATTTATTAATTATTCAATAGTTTATTGGACAAGTGATAAAATTTGCTTACCTGCAGTATTTTGAACACTAAGAAAACCAGTCTACGTTTAACACAGTAGCTTTATCGCAGCAGTCTTAGTAACAGTTCTTTCACATCTTCAGACCAACGCAGTTCATCTGGCTTGTAGGTTTCCGCGGTCGTTTTTCATGATTGCTTACGAAATTTCGGGTCGGAATCGCGTTGCTGAAACTGTTTGCTTCTTGACCGACGTTTCGTCATTATTGCAAGAGACATCTTCAGGGCCGATACTGATGTTGACTCACTGAAATTGAAAGTCTGTTAGTTTGGGAACGTTTGGTTGACATGATTCCTTAAATAAATTCCTGAAGTTCCTTAATTATTAGATGGCTTTATGAAGCGCCATTCTAACGCATATCGAGAAAAAAAAAAAATATATATATATATATATACAGGGTGGTCCACGGGAAACGGATGGATTAAAAAAAACAATTGCTCTTAAAGTTTTAAACATAGACAAATTTTATTATTATAGAAATAAAGGTAAGGTTATGCCATTTACAAAAAAAAATACCTTGATTCATTTTTAAAAAATTACATCACCCAAATGACGGCCATTGCAACGGACACACATTTAAAGTCTTTCTCGAAAACTTGTTTCCACTTTTATCAATAACTGTTCATTGATTAGTTCAATTTGGTTCCGAATTGCAGTCTTCAATTCTTCTAGAGTACGTGGCTTTTCTTTGTAAACATGTGACTTCAGGTGACCCCATAGAAAGAAGTCACACATTGATAAGTCCGGTGAACGTGGTGGCCACACAACATCACCAAACCGTGAGATCACTCGCCCTGGGAACAATGCTCGAACTGCTGCCATAGAGGCTCGGGCCGTATGAGCAGTAGCCCCGTCCTGCTGAAACCATACGTGATCGAGATCGATTTCTTGTCTTTCAAGTTCCGGAATGAAAAAGTCTGTCATCATATTCACATATCGTTCAGATGTCACAGTCACAGTACTTTCGTTTTCTTCAAAGAAAAATGGTCCGAAAATTCCACATTTTCCTACAGCACACCAAACGGTGACTTTTGGACTGTGCAATGGTCTCTGATGTAGCTCACGAGGATTTTCCAAGGCCCAATAACGGCAGTTCTGTTTATTAACAATCCCATTCAAATGGAAATGAGCTTCATCACTCATCACAATTTTCATATCCTCATTCTCTTCAAACATGTTTAACATTGTCTCAGCTAACGTAATGCGTTGTTGATGATCAGGCTCATTTAACTTCTGTACAATTATAATTTTATATGGATGAAACCCTAAATCCTTGTGTAAGATGCGTTTCATTGTGCTCTTACTTAGTCCAAGTTCCATTGCGTGACGCCTTGCGGAACGGCCGGGACTGCGCTGAATTGCATCTCTCACTCTATCCACGTTTTGTGGTGTACATGCAGTACGAGTAGGGCCGGGTGGCTTTGTTTTCATTACTGATCCTTTAGATCTAAATGCATTCACCCACCTTAAAATTGTATTCCGACTTGGGACTTCACCATGACGACCAATACGAAAGTGACGCATAAAGCATCGTTGAGTTTCAATAACAGACTCACCACTTTTTACAAAGGTATCGTATACAAACACGCGATGATCTTTCGTCCACAGCGGCATGATGACAACTAAATGGCATGGAGTGGGGAGTTGAATAACCTTCACCGCGAGTTTCTCCCTCCACCAGTCGCCAAGTACTGCGCGATTCAAAAACGTCCGTTTCCCGTGGACCACCCTGTATATATATATATATATATATATATATATATATATAGTAAACCTAATCAGTAGGCGATTAAAGGTCTGTATATTACTTCAAAATATATGTATTTAAAAAACTCTACATGTTTCGGCTGTGTACGCCTTTATCAAGAGAATACAAAATATGAATGACAGGATATAAATGTCAAAATGTATAAATGATTGACATTTATATCCTGTCATTCATATTTTGTATTCTCTTGATAAAGGCGTACACAGCCGAAACATGTAGAGTTTTTTAAATATATATATTTTGAAGTAATATACAGACCTCTAATCGCCTACTGATTAGGTTTACCATATCATATCAAGGTCACGAAGTTATTATATTTATATATATATATATATATATATATAGATATATATATATATATATATAATATTCAGAGTTGTAATTTTCAGAACACATTAACAGCATCTGCCGCGGCTGCAAAAATGTCTGGGCTTGTGATTCGAACGACCAGGCACTTCGTAGATCCACAATTGTTGAAGGTTTTATTTCTAACTTTGGTACTAAGCAAACCGAAATATGCCTCCATTATGTACTACAAATGCTATCAGCACCACCAATATGCAGTTTATGGCAGTGTACATTATTAATTAAATAGAATCAAATACACAATGACCGACTTTCTTTTCAAGCTAATACACAATAAAATTTATTGCATCGATTTATTATCTAATGACGATTTTTGTCTTCCCCGAATATCATTGCATTGTACAAATAGCATCTTAGTGTACTTATTTTTTAAGATTTCCAGCAAAATGTAAAAGAGCCTATCCAGCATATACGAGTATGTCGCAATACCAACCTAACTTACAAAAATTTATAGAGATATTTTACAGTTGAATTTAATAGTGAGTTTTCTAAGCGCTGTGCATTCTTTTATTTTGTTTTGTTTTCTTTCATCATTAGTTTTTTTAGTTTGTTACTGGGTAATAATTTTTATTGAATGTGTTTACGAATGTAATTGTAATTAACTTGGTTGAGTTAAAAATAAAAATATATTATTACTAGCATTGAGCTAGAATTTCGTAACATTAATTTGAGTGTCCCACAACTATCAGAAAAAGTCAAATGTAAAAAAAATATAATATAGCTACAACGAATAAGTTTAGTAATGCAAATCAAGTTCTATTCTCAAAGTTGAAACCTAAAATAAAAGAGAAACACATCTCATTTATACCATACCATGCCGCGATTGCGATAATTACTACATTGGTCAGACTATACAATATCTGTACAAAAGAATACAAGCCCACTAAAACTCCAAAACAGAAAAAACTGCCTTATTTACACACAAACTTCAGCACGATCACCATTTCGATTTCAGACACAGATAATCGAGAGAGAACAACACACAATGAAAAAGGAAATTAGGGAAACGATTAGTATTAAACAAGAGAAAAATTCAATTAACAATAGGGGTGACTGACTTTGAAAATCTAAGTAGTATATATTATAACTTAATACTGTAAACTAGCGGTCTGCAATTTACCTACATATAAAATCTTAATTTAAATGTATACAATTTAATATCGCAATGTAATTTTTATTAATTAGACAAAAACCATAACAACGTAACATATTAAAATATGATAGTACAAACTGCAACGTACTGTCACGAAACATGTAAGAGATTAATCATCTTAAATAAATGCATATTTAATTTAAATAAACTTTAAATCGTCGAATAAAAAAATCTTCTATTATATACAAAGGTCAAGAAAAAACTCCTACAACTCATACAACCTTTTATTTATATTTAGTTATAATTCTGGTTGGCCTACATTTTTAAGTCATCTACATAGGGAAGTACTACCGACCTCATAGAAAATGTCCCTATCGTAAACCGGCCCCTCGGTCGGTGATTATTGCCTTTTACCTGGATCGGGGACTCGAGAATTGATCACCATAATTTTGCACGTAAAAAGCGGATAACTACCAAGTAATATTAATGAAACTGTATGATGCAAAGATCCAAAAACAAGAAGAAAAATTTTACATTAATTAGTTAATTATAAATAAATATAAATAATGAAGGAATTGCAGTTATTGTATTTTGTTTTTGTGGGTATTTGTAATACTCGAAAGGCCGATTGTATATTTTCCCATCAATGAGATTGTTCATCAAGAACAATAATAGTTAATTAATACTATTAAATACTTCATAAATTATTAACAGTAATTAATATTTTTTATTATGTCTGATTTCGACTAAACAAACAAGCAACGAAATACGAGAGCGTGAATGAATTCGGCACTATTGGAATGAATCCCTACTTACGGCGATCGTCTGTTTTTACCTGCTTTTCTGAGAATGCCCACCAACAGCGGTTCCTTTTGGAGAGTCCCATTGTAAATTCCTTTGCAGAAGCCCGAGATGTAAATTTGTCCACCAATAAAATTGTCGCAAGCAACTTACCACCCTGACATCCCCACTAACTACGAAAAACGTGTTCCAAAATAAATTTATGAAGTATTTAATTGTATTAATTAATTATTATTATTCTTGACGAACAATCTCATTGATGGGGAAATTTACAATCGGCCTTTCGAGTAATACAAATACCCACAAAAACATAATACAATAACAACAATTCCTTCAATATTTATATTTATTTATAATTAACTAATTAATATAAAATTTTTCTTCTTGTTTTTGGATCTTTGCATTATACAGGTTCATTAATATTACTTGGTAGTTATCCGCTTTTTACGTGCTAAATTATGGTGACCAATTCTCGAGTTCCCGGTCCAGGTAAAAGGCAATAATCACCGACCGAGGGGTCGGTTTACGATAGGGACATTTTCTATGTGGTCGAGTGTACGTTGGATGTGAGAATCCTCAGCAGATCGTCTATAAAAATACAGAAAGTAATGAACCAAAATTGGATCGTGGAGGAACTCCTGATGCAGTAGCAAATTCAAACAACTTATATCAATGGTAATAAATATTGCTAGGGTCTATTTTCCAAGTAGGAACGTAAGACATTCAAGAAACTTGGAGAAAACTCAAAATCACTCAACTTACACAGTAGTATAACGTGACAAATTTTTTCAAAAACTCGTGAGAAGTCTATGATGTAAATGACGTGAAAAAGCGGTTCGTTTAATAAAACTAACTGTAATTAAAAACTATAACTGTTTTGATAAAAGTACACTAAATAACACTTAGCAAATAACTAATTATAATAACGGTATTTATATTTCTTTACATACACAGTTTCAACAACGATATTAAGTACACGACGTTTGTTGGTTGTCATCTTTTCTAGAATCTTTTCTAGAATCCTCTTCTTCTAGTCTATTCGAGTAAACCCTAGGGCATGTTGACCTGCAGAAAGCGATGACGTCAACGCTTAGATCATCACACGGTACACATCATAATAATTTTAATATGTACACTGACTAGCAATAAAATCCCGTACACTTTAATGTCAAGTTAGCGTATTTTTCAATATTATTTACTAATGTAAGCTGACTTTAGATTTGACAGAGTTGGCATATAAAATATGATGCAAATGTGATGTTATCATCAACATATTGCTATGGTTTTTTCCCCAATAAACCATATTTTAAATTTAATTATTAGTGTATGTACCATTATTTTAAAATTGTATGTATATTTCATGTGCTTGTAGCAAAAAACTAGTTTTATTCGAGGTCGTCTTTATGCTAAAGCGATAGCGAAGTATTGAGGGGCAGACAAGTTAGATGAGAAAGTTCAATTTATTTAAAATAGATAATTATCTATTGCAAATGTAACTTCGGTTTGATTTTTGAGTTTAATTAGTTGTTGGTGTTGTAATTTCAATTACCGATATTTCTACGAGTTTTTAATCTCGTAATTTTTGATTTATTCCGCTTTCTTGTCTACCTGTCTAATATATTTTTTTTACGAAAGTAATATATTTTTTTTAAAAAGATATCTTTTTAAATTGAAAGAGTTGAATATTGTATTTCTATTATTAATATTGTTGTATTGAGATTTAGTCTTAATTAATTGATAGATAACAAAGAGGATTTTTAACATTTCTAAGTAAAAAAAACAGTATCTGTAGAAATTTTGCACGTTGGGATTTCAAGGGCATTTTTTCTTGGACATGTAAGTGCGCATGTTTTTAGAGTTTTGTTCGAGCTGTCAAGTTTGTTTATATATATTGTTCTCTGCGGAGAAATTAAAAATATTCTTTGTGATTTAGTTTATTTTTAATTTGTTCGGTATTCATAGAGGTTTTTGAATGCACGTAGCGGTCATTTACGTGCGTTATTTTTACCTTTTAAAATATTGTTTAATGATGCAATATTAATCTTTATACTCTGTAAAGATTTTTTTTTCTTTTTTTTTTTATTTTGTATTAAATTTTCATTTAAATTTTATATTGTGAATATTATTTCTTATACCTTTCATCAAACATTTTTATAAGTAACTTAAAGATATTATAATAACTTTTCTCAAACAAATTTTGAGTGGCGCCTAACTAACTTATGTATTTTCCACATTTCCGATTGGAACCCTGAGAAGAAAGCAGTCCCATTTTTTGGAAATAAATATCCTAGTTGGATAGATTTGTCGTGAATGGTGGTACAGTAAATATAAAAAACCGCAGTTCATAGCAATATGTAGTCCGTTTGACAGTGTTGTATTTAGTATAAAATCAAATACAAAATTTGGTTAATATCATATATTGTTAATAATAGCGATAAACACGAATATTGAAGTAGGCATCTAATTATAAGAGTCAGTACTTAATGATTGCAGCATTAGCTTCTAAAACCTGTGCAAGTCTTGCTGGCATTGACAGAGCAAGGTTTCTCCAAATACCCTCATCCTCGCTTAATACTTCCCGAGCATTCTCAATTGCCGCCCATAATTCATTTTTATTACGGAATCTTAACTTTCGTTCATACATTCGTTTCACCATTACACCTAAATGTTTTCAGTTGGATCTGCGAAATAGGCAAGGTAGTATGTCAATATTCCGACTGGTAATCCACTGTGTGATAACTCTGGCAGTGTGCACAGGATTGTTATCTTGTTGAAAAATGAAAGTATTATCCGGGTATGTTTGTGATACTGATGGAATCTAACTTACTCTAAAATATCTAGATATGATTGTGAGTTTAAACGGCTTTCAATTTGCCAACCAACTCTCGCACACATCCATGCCCAGACGTTAAGAGAAAATCTTCTAGATCTATTTGGACGAGACACCTATCCTTCATCACATCTTGTGTTCCTTGAGCGTGATCATCGTGGCATGATTGGAATATTTTTTTGGAGTAAAATACTACACTTTCCAAGAAATTTTTTTCGAGATGTATATAATTTTATGAAAATAAGTCTCTGGCTTGTTTATTTTCTATAGATAATAACTATTTTTTGGCACTCGGATATTTTCTTAATTTGATGCCCTGAACGTTCTTTCCTTTTAACACTTCCATCTTCTTCCCATTTTTTCTTAACACTCAAAACCTCACATTCAGATAATTTTAAGATTTAGATGAATTTTGATTGATTTAAATTGACTAATGACAAATTAGAAATGTCAGTTTAATGCAGCCAAAACTCGGTCTACGCAATTTTATTGGAAGCCAGTGTACGTAAAATAAATTAAGTTGTTCTCAAGATGGTTTTAGTACAGCAAAATAATATAGATACATATTTTATTCCATACAGTATTTTAGATCTTTCCTAAATTATCTAATTGTTTTTCTATTATAAATAGTACGAGTATTCCGTAAATGCATTATATTTCAAAATACGATTTTAAAATAAAGGTCGAATTACTAATTCAAACAAATACGACAACGATACTATCATTTATTCCAGTTATTTTTCGTGAAACGGCAACTATTCAACGGAACTAGGACATCAATTCAAATTTACTGCGGAGTCTTTCTCATTCAATATCAAATGCGCATACTGAGAGAATATATTAACGTTTTTGAGATATGTGCCGTCAAAATTACCACAAATTTACTGCACTGACTAGAGTAGATATATATGCTTTCCGTAATATACGTATATATACGTTTTCTTTTATAGATTATGTTGGCCGCCAAAAATTGAAAGGAATAATGTTTTCGCGGATTAAAACACTAAAATTTATATCATTAATTATACAAGATAAATGGGAAACCTATTATATTGTCTACAAAATATGGCTTCTTTTTGTCATATTTTGAATTAATAGTACTTCTTTCACAAATGTTTTCTTTCAAGAAATTAAAACAGTACATATTATTCTATTCATTCATTATAAATTACGCATTTATCATCGTTATTATTATGTATACAAAAAAATGTTTCAAGTTAAAGTTGTGTTGTGACTGAATTTTCTTCACATGCCATCAAAAATACAGTCGCGTGCATTCAATGGTGTGCAAAAAATTAAATATTATTTAAAAATGGCATACCCTATACCGCATGTGTCAAATATCATTACTAATGATATTTGACACATGTCCCCTATGTCTAATGATTCATTAGACATAGGGAATACGTATGAGTACATACGATGTATATGTATATCGAAAAGCCGATCCAATACCAGCGAAGACCGCGACGGCCGGCAACGATTGTCTCCGATTGTTTCGCAAATACAAGTTAGCAGTAATCATTTGACCATCGTCACAGGTACTTGCAATGCGTTCTAAAATAACATTTACGAATTGCAAGGGATTTGCTTTTCTTATTTTTTTCAGTAGATGCAGGAAATTTTTAAGCTGCGGTGCGTCGCATAAACAAAAGCGTAATTCTAATAAAATTAAAGAATAATCCTACCAAAATAAATAAAAAAGGAATTCTAAAAATTATAATAAATTATACAACAGGTTCAAAAATTCCTGCTTGCACAGCAAGACATTGTCCTAGGCGGTTAATGGATTCGCAGCCTCAGTTATCTTTTCTCTCAAGGCAACTAGATTTTCTACTCTACCAGCTTCATGAGTATAAACAATATTTTTTAGATATCCCCACAAAAAGAAATCATTTGGAGATAGATCAGGAGATCGCGGGGGCCATTTAATTTCCTCTTCCAGTAATAAAACGGTAAGGAAAAGTATTTCCTAGAAATTCCTTTACCCTCACTGCATTATGTGCTGGACAGCCATCATGTTGATACCAAAGATTTCCTGATTTATTCCAATGTTTGTTATGGCGGGAAGTATTTGATTTTTCAGTAATTCGAGATATAATATATAACATCAATAAAATAGGGGCCTATAGAATGGTCACCTAAAATACCTGCCCAAACATTTAGTTTTTGGGGATACTGAGTGCGATTTGCAAAATGCCGGTGTTGATTTTCCGAAGCCCAATATCGCAGAACAGAGGGATTGTGGTTTCCGTGTAATCGAAAAGTTGATTCATCGGTGAAGAAAATATTTTTAACGAAATTTTCATCTCGATGTATCTTTTCCATAACATCTTGACAAAACTCAATTCTCCGGAAATTGCCCTGAGTTTTCGAATATGTGAAACACAATTAGTTGTGTTACTTGTACTTAATTCCTCAGCAGCACTTCTAGTAGATCTCGTGTTATCAATTTCCACAATACTACAAATTAATTCACCCCGCCGTTCTCTTTCCTCAATTTTTTTTTGGTACTACCTCTCTTGGTTTGCATTTCGTACAGTTATTGAGACAGAAACAAGTTTCAAATTTATTTATAATATTATAAATTGTTTGTCTGCAAGGTACAGAACGGTCTGCAAAAGTGAGCGCAAACAAATTCATGCACTCCATTGCAGACTTGCCAGCATAAAACCATTTTACTAACTGAAGCTTTTCAGTGGGTGTATAAAGAGCCATTATACATTAATTTTATTGTACGCTTTCAAACTGTAACGGCCGCTACACTAAATGCAAAATTTCCATTCAATCGGTATCGGAGACAATCGTCAGTCGCCGCGGTCCTCGCTGTCATTGGACTGGCTTTCTCATGTACGTATACATTGTATGTACTCATACGTTGATTCTCTATGCCTAATGATATTTAACACATACGGTATATTATTATATTATTATAATGATTTTTTCTTTTCTGATTTAAAAAATATACCATATGATATCCGTATCTTAAACCGTTTCGAGTTATTAAATGTCGAATAAAGTAGTTACTGTAATTATGGATGAGTTAACAATATTAAAGTAAGCTTTGAAAATGACAACTGTATGTTTGATAAGAGACATTTCGTTAATAAGAAAAAATGCAGATATTTACCTGTTTTATAGAAAATAACAAAAATAAGCGTACAGTAAAAAGAGCATATATGTTACAGTGTTATAGTTTTATATCCAAATCATCCAACACCATCAGAAAATAGGTTTAAAAATATTTATGTGTAGGTAAATAATACATTCAGTTTTAGTAGAAAAAAAGCGTTTAGTTAAAGTAAATGCGAACGAACATATAGATACTCTGCTACATTCGAAAGTAAAGCCATTTATATTTATTAACTAGTAGCCTGTTCTTGAAACATCTATGATTTTAAGAATGTTCTGAACGTACTTTAAATAACGCAACTGCTTAATTAAAGAAAATTTATGCCAAATTCGAACGTACGTGAAAACAAGAACAATTACAGACCATATGAAATAATACCTCTATAAGTTTTAACAGACTCAAAAAGGGAAAAGGATGGATTTTTGCTGAGATATGATTCAAAATCTGAATGCGGATTATTTTACTAAAATAGAATGGATTGATAAGTCATCCTTTTCCACTATAGGACTTTTTAATAGAAGAAATCTAAGGTCTTGGAAAAATAAATACAACAAAAAAAAAATTGGTAAAACAGAAAAAATAAATAAAATAACGAAATTGTTGGGCCTATATTTTAAGACTATAATTTAAATGGAGCCTACCTACCTGAAAAGAATTATTCCAGGACATAATATTTTTATACAGAATTCCTCATTTGCAGATTAATCACTGATGTATAGTTAGGTGACGAAGGTTGTCATGTGACCCTTCGGACCGTCTATCGCTCAATCAAGGCTTCCAGCTTGCAATCTCATCTACTACACCTTATGTTACCACTTACACCTCAACACCGACAGCAATATTTGGAGTGGTATAGGTTGTGAATGCGTTGAAATCTGGAGTGGCATAAGATGCTATTTAGTGATGAATTTCTATTTTGTATAGGAATGCATGGTGACCGTATGAAGAGTGCTAAGGTGCTAATTAAATCCGTTTTGACACACAAAAAACAAAGCTTCGGGCGATGTGGATTGCCCCACCTACCCGCTCCTGCCAACGTCTAACGGCCCACCCGGCTACTAAGACAGCCTCCGCTCAGAAGTGGGAGTTTCAGAGGTACTAAAAGAAAGGTGGTAATGGGCACCACCGAATTTGGTACAGTTAGACGTCACAAATTTGGAAAATTACGATAACTCAAAAAAAGGCAAGCAACGCGGCGAGTAAATGGCGCAGGCCGTCCGAAATGATACCGAAAGGATAAAAAAGGAAGTTCCCGATTCAACTAAATAACACAACGCTTTATTTTACTTGATATTAGCGACAGAAAAAGATACAAGAGATATATCTAATATATATCTAAATGTTATCAGAAGGGATGTCTATAATAGAGTTATGTATGTACTGTATGTATGTAATAAAAATGCGTGTATGTAGAAAATAAATAACAAGCTGTATAAACTCTACCCGGAAAGAAATAATTTTCATAAACCCCGTCAAAATACGTATTTATCTGATTCACATATATATATATATATATATATATATATATGGTAAATTCAATCAGTTGGCAAATTGCAAATTTTTTCAAATTATATTTTTATATTTTATAAATAAAGATCATTTGAATTTCAAATCAACACTCAACTATTTAAAAGCCATTCATATGATGTTAACAATATGAGATCACATGCTGAGGTAAACGGAAAAATGTGGAATCAAAAATATATTTTTAATTTCTTTGATAAAAACACTATGTGTCGAAACATGTAAGATTCTTTTAAATATATACATATCAAAGTAAAACGGACCTTAAATGGCCAACTAATTTAATCTACCATAACATACAAAGGTCAAGAAATAATTATCTATATATATATATATATATATATATATATATATATATATATAAGAATTGAACTGTCTGTGACAACTCAAGTTGTGAAAATAAAATTCTGCATCACTATATCAAGGATGTAATGACGATAAAACAATTTCGATTAAAAAGACTCACAAAGAAAAAGAAACTATTTTAAAATCAATAGTAGAGCATTTTTCCTCTTATGAACCAAATTACTTTTACCTACTGTATATACTTGTGGTATTTATTTTGCTTCTTTTGTGAAAAATACAATTATAAGATTCCTCGGAAGTATATCTAGAACGGTTCACCGAGTGTAAATGTTCTTACTAGGAAATAGTCTCGCTTTGAGCGTTCCTTGTTTGCCGTTGTGGTTTTTTAATGAACTCCTATTAACACCCTGCAGCAATATTACAGATCCAACTTGAATAATGAATAAATTTGAAACTTGTTTCTGTCTCAATAACTGTACGAAATGCAAACCAAGAGAGGTATCACCACAGAAAACTGAGGAAAGAGAACGGCGGGATGTATTAATTTGTAGTATTGTGGAAATTGATAACACGAGATCTACTAGAAGTGCTGCCAAGGAATTGGGTACAAGTAACACAACTATTTCACGTATTTGGAAACGTAATGGTTTAAAATGTTTCAAATATTCGAAAACTCAAGAAATATTTCCCGAGGCCAATTTCCGGAGAATGGAGTTTTGTCAAGACG
This sequence comes from Melolontha melolontha, assembly GCA_935421215.2. NCBI lineage: Eukaryota > Metazoa > Arthropoda > Insecta > Coleoptera > Scarabaeidae > Melolontha > Melolontha melolontha. The sequence continues at coordinate 22,689,171 of OW285240.1, read as the reverse complement.
TTATGGAAAAGATACATCGAGATGAAAATTTCGTTAAAAATATTCTCTTCGCCATTCAAAACATTGGAATAAATCAGGAAATCGTTTGGTTTCAACATGATGGCTGTCCAGCACATAATGCAGTGAGGGTAATGGAATTTCTAGGAAATACTTTTCCTGACCGTCTTATTACTGGAACAGGAAACATTAAATGGCCCCCGCGATCTCATGATCTATCTCCGAATGATTTCTTTTTGTGGAGATATCTAAAAAAATATTGTTTATGCTCATGAAGCTGGTAGAGCAGAAAATCTAGTTGCCTTAAGAGAAAAAATAACTGAGGCTGCGAATTCATTAACTGCCGACATGTTAGGAAATGTAAGAGCTAATTTCTACGACCGCCTAGGACAATGTCTTGCTGTGCAAGGAGGAATTTTTGAATCTCTTGTATAATTTATTATAATTTTTAGAATCTTTTTTTATTTATTTTCTTTAATTTTATTAGAATTACGCTTTTGTTTATGCGACGCACCGCAGCTTAAAAATTTCCTGCATCTACTGAAAGAAATAAGAAAAGCAAATCCCTTGCAATTCGTAAATGTTATTTTAGAACGCATTACACGTACCTATGTCGATAGTCAAATGATTACTGCTAACTTGTATTTGCGAAACAATCGGAGACAATCGTTGCCGGCCGTCGCGGTCTTCGCTGGCATTGGATCAGCTTTTACATATACATATACATCGTATGTACTCATACGTATTCCGTATGTCTAATGGTATTTGACACATGTGGTATACATTTGACTACAGTTATTTATAGCAATATAATAAATAATAATAAATATAACTATTAAGATAAAATAAAACAAATTTTATAAATTTCACTTTTAAAAAGTGAAATTTATAAAATTAGTTTTATTTTATCTTAATAGTTATAATGGAATTTCATCAAGTAAAGGCCGAAACAATCATATAAATAATAAATATATTTGCAGCTCTGAGAGTTTGAATTCAATTCATATATAATGAAAATAATTAAACTAAATCCATTGTTATCCTAATAAAATGGAAATACCATAACGTGATAAGTGTATCAACAATATATTCATATTATCTGGAATATTTAATAATTCTTAACTATTCTTGAATAATAAAATTAAAATAAAATAAATAGTGAAATATGTGGAGTGTAGCTGCTACAAATGCGAAGGACTGGAATTTCCGTAAATTTTTGTGTTTGTTTTTTTCAAACGTTTTCCTCAAGGTGGTCAATATATGACATTTCTATTTTTCCGTATTCAAAATAAACTACGAAATTATTCACTTTCGAGGCTTTTGAAACAATAATTACGTGACATATATCCTTGAAATTTTATATGCAACTGCGTCAGAGTTATCAATTGTCAAAAACGTGTTAATCTTGATTATTCTAACGCCCTCTTTCGAAAAGTAACGGCACCATCAAACAAGCTTGTAAACTCTGAAATTGGTAACATCGGTTGGGAATGGTTTACAATGCGTTGTGGGTTTGTAACAGAACAGGTGCGTTACTACTAAGTCTAAACAGTTGATGGCCTAGAATTACCATAGAGCTGGCTTTGGTTACTCACATTACAATAACCTCAGTGAGGAGTAAAAAAGGACACCATCGATGTTCGGTTCGGAATTTCAACCCATGTTCTTCGGACTTGTGGTCTAGCCACTTATTAATTAGACTGGCTCGTACCTTCAGTAGAATTTGATTATAAATAATTATTATGTTACTGACTCAAGCAATTTTTCATAATTAGCAAGTAATAAAATTAGATATTTAATTTTTTGTATTTCAATTTTGGATAATCAACTGCTAAGTAAAATATTGCAGTTATTTAATTTTTCTTTATCTATTGTCAAACGCCTCTCATGTACAGCAGACGGATTTTCATGTGGCCGGTTAGAAGTACCTCCCTCGAGATGCGCACGAAATTCATAGGTAGGGGAACCTCTGGCATTCAGTGTTTTACATCGTTTTAAGCGATAAACACAGTAGGGCAGTGCCGTATTAAGGTAGTGAGTAATGGAGTTTAAAAGTAAATTAAATAAATGTGTTTTACACAGTCAAACTCGTGAAGTGATCTCAAATGTATTTAAATATATGCAAGAAGGGGTACTCAAAATTCCACTGGATCAGTTATATGAACGCGTTATTGCCGCAACGGGTGTTTCTGAGAGAAGTATTAGACGGATTGTTAAAGAAAAAAGTGAAATAAACGCAGGTGCTGGTTCATCTTTTCATCGCCAAAGAAAAAGAAAAAAAAACCAAGCCCAAAACCGACTTAGACGATGCAGATAAAGGTGTGCTGCGTAGAACAATTTTAAATACCTTTACTGTTGACAAAATTGTGCCTACAATGCCAAACATTCTAAGAAAATTTATAGAAACAGGATGCACTGGAGGAATAGATTCTCTTCGGAAAGTAGTACAAGATATGGGCTTTCGTTGGAGAAAAACAAAAACCAACAGAAAGTTGTTAATGGAAAAGCACGGCATTCGTCAGTTAAGAGTGTCTTATTTGCGTACCATTCAAAGCTACAGAAATGAAAAAAGACTGATTATATATATGGATGAAACTTACATCCACAGTTCTCATACCGTGGCTTCTTGTTGGAGTGACAATTCCAATGAAGGATTAGCAAGGCCTATATCAAAAAGTCTAAGACTAATTATTGTTCATGCTGGCTGCGAGACGGGATTCATTCCGAATGCTAAATTGATTTTTAAGTCTAATACCACAACGGGAGATTATCATCACGAGATGAATTATGAAAATTACAAAAAATGGTTGTTAGAAAAATTAATTCCAAACCTGCCTCCAAAGTCTGTCCTAGTAATTGACAATGCTCCTTATCATAATGTCCAAAAAGATAAACCACCGAATTCTAATAGCAGGAAATCAGTTATGATAGACTGGTTAAGGTCTAAAAATATTTACTTCGACAATAACATGCTCAAGCCCGATTTATATAATATTATTAAAGTACATAAACCAACATTTAAAACGTTCGAGATAGATGAAATGTTAACACAACGTGGCCATAGTATTTTGCGATTACCGCCATACCACCCAGATTTAAATCCGATTGAGTTAGTATGGGCATCTCTTAAACAATATGTGGCACAAAAAAAATGTATCATTCACTATTAGATATGTTCAACAGTTATGTGATAAGTTTTTTGATGAATTTAGTGCTGCTGAATGGAATAAATGTTGTGACCACGCGATAAAGTGGGAGCAAAAGTTTTTGGAAGCGGAACATCTCATAGACGAAGTTACAGACCAGTTCATTATTAATTCGGGCGAAGACTCTGAATCGGAGAGCGAAGAGGAAGTCAGTGATAGTGATTCTGCATAACTTTTTATATAATTATATGTATAACTTACCGTAATTTTTTTGAAACTTAGTTATTGTTCAATATTGTTTTCTCCTATAATTATTTTTGAGTATTTATGTATTATTTCTTAATGTAATTATTATTTTCATTGTTATTTGCAATAATATTAGTACAAATAATATTATTTTCTCCACGACTATTAAATAATGTTATTACAACACTCGCCTACGCTCGTTGAAGAATATACTGTTCTTTTGTACATATAGAAAGTTTACAATGTGATTATAATGAGAAAGAGATTAGCATAAACATTATTTGCCAATAATTCAGTTAATTATCCAAATTAGTTTTACTTAATCCTAAGCCTTTCTACCGTTAAGTGTAGCTAACAATCTTATTCAGTCATCCCCTTAATGTGATGTTAGTACGCTATTAGCTAGTAGGTAAGGTAAGACATTTTAATTAAACATGTTACATGAAACTATACGTTTTATTTTACTTCTATTTGCCTTAATTTAGTGAAATACAAACCATTATAAACATGTTCAACAATGTGATTTTCAAAATTTATCCCTTACTACGTCCCAATGCACGACTCGCACAAAGAGTTTGCATTTCATTTTTTCGAATACTGTCTCTATCTAACACTGACCCTTACTTGACGCACGTACAAATTCTCCCACCGGCCACATGAAAATCGGTCTGTTGTATATTAGTTGTGTTTTCTATTCAATAAATGGTAAAAACTTTAATCCCCGAGGGCGAAATTCACAAGTTGTCAAAAACAGGAGAAATTATATTTTAACGGGGGTGTAAAATTACGAATCCTCCCAGTTCATGATAATAGATAGCAACACCCTCGGGTTAAACTACAATAATTCTTTCTAATTTCTAATAGCTTGTTATTTTGAAATGCACAGATTTTCATATTCCTCGATATCGGATACAGTTAACAATAAATTGTGTTCTTCCCACATGTCATCAGATTGCTACTTGTGTCCATACCATCTAAATTATACTTCTTTAATTTTGTGCTGCATTGATTTCGTTTTCATCGTTTCCCTGAAGATAGTTTCTTATTTCATCCTTCCTGGTTTACACCGTGTTACATAGTTCTTTCAAAGCAAGGTCCATGTCTTCGAACCAAAGGCCAATATTTGAGCTATTTCAGTCTTTATTTATTTTTCGCAAGGATTCGTTGAACAATCATATCGCTGTCCCTCTCCTTTCGTCTATTTCTTCCTATAAATTTGCGTCCCGTTATACTAATGATAATATATGGCTATTAACTTATTCTCTGTTTTCTCATTTAATTTTATATGATATGTTTTCTCCTTTCTGCTCGCTAACATTGTCTTTGTCTTCCGATTGTCTATTTTCATGTTGAGAATTATTATATATAATTTTTGTATAATTCCAGCGAGTTTTTTCGAAACGTTGTTGTATGACTGACTACAAAAATAGATTGAACTGTAACCAGAGGCCAAACTTCGCACAGACGACTTGTGGTTATAACGTACCCGAACGGCGTATATAAAAAAACAAGGAAGCTACAACTGCAAATCAATACTCGCACAAATAATTAATAATAAAATAATATTTACTGGAAATGTTTACCCCTCAAAAGTTACTAACAAAATTCCAATGCATATAATATGAGCAGTCCTTTAGATAAACTCAAAAATATTAACAAATATATGTATTAACAAATGTATATGTACGACAGATATAAAACTATACAAAACTATTGTAGAAACAAATGTGAAACACAGGCGCATTAAAATTGATGGGAGAACTGTTAGATACAATATTTACTACAAATTGTTAAGATCCCAGAGACACAATAACGGATAAACATTTATCTTTCGAAGGGACAAGTCGCTGCAAACTACAGTACACGATAATTTACCAGGTTAAGAATCCGACCACGTGGACAATCCGCTGCTCCGTAATTCCGGTAGAACTTAACCCTTATCCGGGCAAGGGGGGCCTGCCAGGCCCGAGCGACGATAAAAAATTCGATATCTTAATGAGTAATTTTAGTACGACTTAATGCTCTTTAGAAATCCTCAGAAATGTTAATTACTGTTTTCTTGTTAAGTAATATTTGTTAAATTATGAATAATCGTTAGCTAATTGACGGATTGTACTTAAAATCCCATTAACGGGCAAGCCGGGCTTAGCAGGCCCATAGTTTAGGCAATTATGGTAACTTTATTTTCCGTTTTTGTTTTCTAATCCTCTTTAGGTAATTAATGTTTCCGATCATTTTTGTGTCATTTGTGCAGCAAATACATTTGATGACGTATATAGGTCGTAATTTTTCGAGGAAAGTAATATTAGGTAAAGTAGGGGTCCCCTGTCTATTTGTGTATATACGAGTATTTTTTGTTCATTGCTTTTAGTTTATGCATTATAGTGAAAGTGTTATAATCATTCAGCAATGTCGAGAAAATTTTTATCGGACGCCGAACTCGCAGATATACTGGAAAACCTATCGGACGATGATCAGGCGCCTGTAAATTATGAGTCGGATGTCGAAGATGAGGACGAAGAGAACCACCTTTCTAATGCTAGTGAAACGGAAGACGTGCGAGAAGGCAGTGAGGGACTGTGTGACACTCCTGTTGTCAGTATTTCCAAATTTGTTGCTAAAGATGATTCAGTGTGGAGCAGCCAGCCTCCTTCGACAGGACGGGTACGTTCGTGCAATATAATAAAATCGCAAATGCATAAACTTATCTTACCGCCGGGAAAATTGTTGAAGATCCAATTGATGCATTTCTCTCATCTATTGATGAAGCTGTACTTACCGAAATTACATACAAACAAGGAGGCAGAGAGGGTAATGATAGATATTCCCTGGAAACCATGTGATAATATCGAAATTCGCGCTTTTCTTGGTTTGCTTCTAACTGCCGGTCACCTAAGTGCTAATGATACTAGCTACGATGTTCTATGGAGTCGATTATATGGCCCTTCAATTTTTCGAGCAACGATGGTATTGAAACGATTCAAAAGCTTGTTGCGATTTATACGATTTGATGACAAAGGTACACATTCCGAAAGAAGGAAGAACGATAAACTTGCACCTATTCGAGTTATTTGGGAAAAAGTAAATAACAATCTGAAAAAGCACTACCTCCCCGGGGAAAACATCACAGTGGACGAACAACTTGTACCCTTTCGAGGAAGATGTCCATTTAGACAATATATGCCTTCCAAACCAGACAAATATGGAATGAAGATCTGGTGGGCGTGCGGCTCTGAAACCTACTATCCTCTAAATGGTATTCCATATATTGGAAAGGAAGGAAATCAAATCGCCAAGGGCCTCGCAACACAGGTAGTGGAGCAGCTCGTACAACCGTATTATAATACACACAGAAATGTCACATTCGACAATTATTTTACGGACATATCATTAGCAAAAACATTATTGATAAATGGATTGACGGGCGTTGGTACCGTAAGGAAAAATAAACGCTTCATCCCAACCGAATTTTTGCCCAGTAGAAAACGTGAAGAACAAACGTCCATTTTCGGATTTACAGGAAAAGCGTCTTTAGTGTCCTACGTTCCAAAGAAAAACAAAAGTGTTTTGGCTCTGTCAACGATGCATCATACTAATAACTGTAACGATGACGATAAAAAAGCCAGAAATAATTCTGTATTATAACAGCACAAAATGTGGCGTGGACACGTTAGACCAATTGGCTCATAAATACACATGTAAACGCAGAACAAATCGTTGGTCATTTACATTTTTTATGGAACCTTCTCGACGTAAGCGGCATTGCAGCATATGTTACTTGGATGAATTTGAACCAAAATTGGAATAAAGCTAAACACCAAAAAAGGAGATTGTTTCTAGTAGATGTATCTGAAAACCTAGTTCTTCCTCACATTCAAAGAAGGAAGGCGAATGGACTTCCTCGTACCATCCAACACTGTGTCAGCGAGTTTGTAGGTGAAGAAGCAACGCCGGCAAAGAGAGCAAGAACTGAAACCAAAGCAAATTCTAGAAGAAGGTGCTACATGTGTCCTAAAACAAAAGACAGGAAACAAAGACAATGTTGTGATGAGTGCAAACAAAACATTTGTAACGAACATTCTTCATAAAAAGTTTTGTGTTATAATTGCAAGAAATGAATAAAATTTAAGATCAGTAAGTAATTAATGTTATTTATAAATGGTATTAAATATATAATTCCCATAAACTCTTTGTTTCATTAATTCTGTAAGTAAAAACATATACTTAAAGCACCGGGCCTACCAGGCCCGAACTGCCCGGTTACGTTAGTAAAATGTCTTGCCCGGACAAGGGTTAAATCTCCTAACATGCAGACCAACTCTAAATCTATTCTAGATTCAGACTGGTTCCATAAATTTACGATATAAAACGTGCATTATAAGAAATGTATGAAGAAAATGATGTCTTTTACCAAGTAGATGTTTTTCGGCCCTATATTTAAGACTGCGTGTATTAAACCAACTGAAAGTTGTCGCGAAAAGACTCAGCATCAGATTTAAAACATAAATCTACCTCATAAGGTGATTTCAATCGCAACTTAGCATGATACAAAATAGAAAATGATCTTAAATCTGCAGAGCATAATTCGCGTCTCCCATTTGTTGAATATGACCTCAATATACAGCAGTACCATGTATACAAAGATAGTTTGGTAGTTTAAATTGTAACGCATTTCCAGTGTCGCATTTTAAATTGTCTTACCTAACACTTAACTTGATTTCATCGACTATAGATAGTAAGGGTATGAAATGCTATTTTATACTTTCTGTAATTTGAAATGTCTGTAATGTCACGTGTCTAAGGCTTGCTATTAGCCAGGCCGTCTGACTCTTACGATGTAAACGCAACTTCACTGATATTTTACATTTCTGTCCCAGCTATTTCATATCCCCAATTGCTCCACAATTCACATGAAAGAGGTATAATCTTCCCAATCTATTGTTGTTATTTCGTTTCGTTAAAATCTGAATAATTTTTAATACTGCTTTTAAGAGACGATACAGCAAGTTTTAAAAAATACGATCTAAATTTATTTCATTTCCTACATAAGCATTGCATATTTCAGTTGTTCTATATTGTTTTTTTATGTCGTAAACTTACTCGAATAATACTTTTAATGTGTGAAGCAGATTCCATTATCGCACTCTGTAATAGTAAAAGTTAAAAAAGTTCATATTTTGCATTAAATGATTTTAAAAGGTAACTATAGAAAACCGTAATCGGCTTATTTCTGAAAACCTTATTTCAGCCACAATTTTTATCATCTAATAAACACCCATACACGTTTCCATTTATCCTGACAGCCAGCGCTGCGGCATTCACTGGAATCTGAATGATGAAAATGGGAGTGACAGGAATAAAAAAAATGCGAAAGTCTGTTATCCGATCCCCGATGTTGTGCGCTACATTAAAATCGACTATTTTAGTATTTTACGAACTTATCGTAAAACTCCACACGGGTTTCCTGTGAAACAAGTGCGCTCCCCATTGTTAGCGATTTACAAACACGCACTTAAGCTGCGGGATTAATATTGTGAAAATCTCCGGAATGATTTGTTTAATTCGCCCGGAATATTCCCTATCCGGCATATGAGCGCGTATTTTTCGTATGGAATAATTTAATGTTATTTTTGTCGAAATTCGATTAGCAAAGGGAATCGGAAAACCCTGCTCAAAAAGTAATATTTTGAATTGATTTTCCATTTCCAATTTTATAATTCATGTTTATTTTATTTTTTAATTTATTCGTTTAGGCAAGATCAAAATACAAAAAGCAATCGCATTTAAAGAACTTTTCAATTGTATAAAGAAATCTTAAAGAATAAAATTTCTAAAAAAAAATATTCATTTTCTAAAAAAGCTGGTGAGATTTTGAATTTTGAGGGCTTCAGTAGAAGATACAGAAAAGCAAGAGACATAAATAAATAGCAGAGTCGAGATAGAAATAAAAGTGCATTACGTCTTAAACAAAAATATTATAAACAAAAAAAAAAAATAGGCCAATTTGAACATATGGTTGTAAGAAATAGACAACAAATAACAAGGCAACAGAAAAATAAAATAGAAGCCATCGATACAAAATACTTGAGAAAGGTAGGAGTAATAACGAGGACAATCAAAATTTAAAAAGTAAGAACTGAATATTGAATGGCATCTATAATGGCACTTATAGAACACCAGACAATTGCGATGGTGGGGTCATCTACAGCGGATAAACGAGAGTAGACCAGTTAAGAGAGCTTGGGACCTGAAAATAAACTTAAAAGACGAGGATAACCCACAGAGAGAAGGTGAGTTAAAGGGAGAAATATATTTAGGAAGAGATGATGTAAGGAAATAGTGATGTACGTTTGCAAATTACTGTATAAAAGGTGATTTTGTAGCCCCGACGCCGTATGGTACAAAGAAATTTGATTATGTGTACCTATACATGTATGTATATATATATATATATATATATATATATATATATATATATACCGGGTGGGGCACATAAAGTGTTACAGAGCAACAGCACTCCAACGATTAATCATATCGAAAAATGTTTCAGACAAAAGTTTCAGTGTTCGGGAAGGCGGTCATACCGGGCTACCCAGTTTTTTGATCGGTGTAGGCGTAGAAGCTACGTCAATGTCAACTCCAATTTTTTAAATGGAACTATGTATTTTCTTTTCAATAACATTATTACTGATTTTAAGACGAATTCAGCGACCTACAACACAAGGTCATTCTAGTCACGCAAAGTATGAAAATAGTCGAAAAATCGAAAAATATCGTAATAATCAGCATCAACTGTCAACGCATACGGCTGTCAGTTAGTCACGCATTACCTTCTATTGTGAGTACATCGGATCGCGAAAATGAACGATTATCAAGAATATTTTGATATGTTAATGGTGCTGGGGGAATGCCGCAAACATTACAGAAACGCTGAGCAGTTGTACGCGGCTCGTTATCCGGGCAGACAATAAAAATCGCACATGGCATTTAAGCGATTAGCTGACCGTTTCTGTCGCTTCGGTACAATGAAGCAAACATGAGCCAAACGTCGACCGATTGTTGATGAAAATGCGGCTGCTATCTTAGCTTTTACTGCACAAAATCCCCATGCGGGCACCAGGCAAATGGAAAGAGAGAGTGGAATTAGTCGGCGATCTGTATTAAGAATATTACATCAACACAAATTACATCCGTATTGTATGTCACTGCATCAGGATTTGTACGGCAATGATTTCCAAAATCGCGTCAATTTCTGTAACTGGATTCGTCGAAAAATGCACGCGGATGTTTCATTTTTGAGTCATGTGCTTTTTTCTGACGAAGCTTACTTCACAAATACGGGAAATGTGAATAGACATAACATGCATTACTGGGCAAATGCGAATCCTCGATGGACGAGAACTGTACGATATCAACATCCGTGGTCCGTTAATTGTTGGGCCGGCATTGTCGGTGATCTCGTCATTGGTCCACATTTTTTTGAAGGTCACTTAAGTGGGCAAGTTTACGCAAACTTTCTGCAAAACGTACTGCCCGAATTACTGGAAGACGTGCCCTTGCTAGTTCGCATAAACATGTGGATGCAACACGACGGTGCACCATCCCATTATGCTCTATGTGCAAGACAAGTGATGAATGAGATTTTTGGTGAAAAATGGATAGGACGAGGCGCTACTGTTGCTTGGCCACCTCGTTCGCCAGATCTAACACTAATGGATTACTTTTTCTGGGGTTTTGTCAAAGGATACGTAATGGCGGAAGCACCTACCACGCCTGACGCCATGAGAGAAAGAATACGCCGAGCATGTATCGAAATTACACCACAAATGTTGACTAACGTTAGACGGTCGTTTCCTCGGAGAATTAACCACTGCTTACAAGCGGAGGGTGGTCACTTCGAGCATCTTCTGTAGGTAGACCCAAACCAAAGTTAGTGGATCCTTTGATGCTGATTATTCCGATATTTTTCGATTATTCGACTATTTTCATACTTTGGGTGACTAGAGTGACCTTGTGTTGTAGGTCTCTGAATTCGTCTTAAAATCTGTAATAATGTTATTGAAAAGAAAATACATGGTTCCATTTAAAAAATTGGAGTTGACATTGACGTAGCTTCTACGCCTACACCGATCAAAAAACTGGGTGGCCCAGTATGACCGCCTTCCCGAACACTGAAACTTTTGTCTGAAACATTTTTCGATATGATTAATCGTTAATATATTTGAATTTAGTTAATTTAAAACTAAATCAAATTTTGGAAAAGTAAAATAATTATTATTAAATATTTAATTAACACTAAATATAATTAAAAGAAAATCAAAGGGAATATAAATACAGTATTTGGAATAGTTTTAATATCTAATTTTAAATATGTAATTAGTTGTATGTAATTAATTCTGTTGGAAATTGTAATTGATACAAATTTGAATATTTAATAAAATTATAAATTTGATTAATACAAAAGTATTTTTAATAATATATAATATTATTAAAAATGGGGTGTGAAGAACACAATACAAGTTCATATGTATTTTTGAATGTATCTTCTCCAAAGACGTAGATACGTATTTCACATTTCTACATGATTATCAATACGCCCCTGTTGGAGAAGAGACACATTCAACAAACATAACTACCTTGCTATCTCGCTGATATTAATAAGACAGAGCGTGAAGGAATATTCAAAGCTGTCTATATAATATTCGCAGAACTAGCCTTGGTGTTCCTTATAGTCGGTAACCACCGTATCTATAAAAAACTGTATTATCGTGTCTTCACTACTTGTCGGCGTAAACCGAATACGTATATAACAACATAATTTGAAACATACTTGAGTAAGTAACACCTACCAATTTTGTATAATACAAAAGTATTTTTAATAATATAAAACATTATTAAAAATGGGGTGTGAAGAACACAATACAAGTTCATATGTATTTTTGAATGTATCTCATTCAAAAATACATATGAACTTGTATTGTGTTCTTCACACCCCATTTTTAATAATATTATATATTATTAAAAATACTTTTGTATTATACAAAATTGGTAGGTGTTACTTACTCAAGTGTGTTTCAAATTATGTTGTTATTAATTTGATTATTATTTCCGAAGATTCTAATAAGCCAATGAGAAGTTGTGAAGCAGATTTGAAGGGGACGTTTTTGTTTTGTTATCGGCGTCTATTTAGAGAGTTGTGGTATAAGGCCCATAAGATACCGACGCCTTATTCCGTAAAATTATAGCATTTTTTCTTAGTCCGCATTTTCTAAGAATAAAGATTAAAAATATTAGAACAACTAAAAGTACCTATAAATATATCCAAAAGATAGTGGAAAGTTTAATTTATCAATAGAAAATCATTTGAACAGCGTAAATCAAGTTTAATTTAATTAAACTTTAATTTAATTAAACATTAATTAATTATCATCAAAAGCATCATTTTCAACTGAGGAAATAATCGCATTTTGTACATGAATTATCATATCCTTGAATACCTGACCTTCCACAGTCATTCCTGGACCTGATTTTAGAAGATACGAGAGATTTTTCCAGTTTCCAGAAATTTTTGAAGAGATACACCAAGATCCTTCCCTTTTATCCTGACTTAACTTCGTATTCCGATTTAGAAGGTACCTTAAACTACATTCATCAAAGAAATATCATTTGGTAATTATTTTAAAATAGATCGATATAACTATACAACTAATCGTAACTGTATGGTTCAAGCAAACTATTCAGAAACCATAATCCCATATGTCAATTGGGTTGTTCTTAATACTAATTAAAAGTTTACAGTTCATTCAAGAACTAACTTTCATTTATTTGGTACAACTTAGATTTGAATTACCTCATCAAGGTTATTCTTTCTCCGAACACTTCGGTTATCACTGCTATCAGTACACCGTTACATTATAAAGCTTTTGATTCCTGCATATAGTGTTTTTAAAATTTATATTTCCTTTGAAGCAAACAGTCTAACGTTTTTTTTTCTTTTACATTTCCTGGTAGAATAAATTAACTTAGGTTATTGTAGTATCATTATTATTTTTAGTAAAAGTTTTAAAAACAAATAGCGACCTGTTAAGGTATTTCATATCCAACTCCTGTATTTGTTACCTTTTTAGTATTCTTGGATTTAAAATAAATGTTTTATATTGTTTTGTTTGAAAAAGAAGTTTTGTTATTATTATTTACCGTAGGTATATGTTGAAAGGCTTCTTTTTTGTCTACCTGTTTTAAAGTAGATCAAAATCTTGCTGATTTCACAGAGTGAGTTCTTTCTACCCTGAGACAGATGTCAGCATGTACGACAAACGGCTTAAGTGGTCGATATATATTCCTTTAAATTGATAAAATTAATGAAGGTTTTTTTATTTCCGCAGCTTTTAAACGGACTACTTCACACGTCTGAGATAAATAATTAATTTATAAGAGTCTCATCAATATTATCAATATAATTGCTGAATGTAGTAAATTTACAAATTCTATATGATACATTTTATTCGTCTTTAGAGCTGTATTTTTGAATTAGGTACAGTTTACTACATCTTATGGCCGCCTAGACGTGGGACATTATTCTGTTGTGGAATAATTTCTTCCACTTGCTTTTAGGGGTTTACTACAATATATATATATATATATATATATATATATATATATATATATATATATATGTAAAATAAAAATTGTTGGGGAATCCGGCAATAAAAACCTTTAGTTAGTCAATTAGAGTCCTTTATTTTATACCTTATATTTCGCTCTGTAGATTTAGAGCTTCATCAGAGGTCACTTTAATCAAAAGAAAATACAACATTAGCTAATTTAGTCTACTAATTATAAGATCAATACTTACAAAAGCGAAACTATTTTTTGTGAGAGATATAGCATTTTTAAAAAAACAAAACCTGTAGAGAAACAAGAAGTCCACGTAATACAAATAAAACTTTATATTAATTAAAAATTGTTACTTTAAAAGCTTATTGTTATTACATATTAAAACCATTTAAAAAATTATTATTTTTTCAACAAACACATCTAAAAAGAAACACACACGTAGTAAAGAACTACTTGTCTTGATGTAAATTACATTTTAACAATTCAAGTGTCGACAAGGTAGTGTATTAAATTTTCGAAACCAATGTCATACTCGTATATGCAAAACCTATGATAAAAGTACAGTAGGTGAAAAACAAGCAATGTCAAGGTTAACGATATATATACAGATGTTCAAAAGTTGCGTGCTTAATTTCAATAATGTGCAGGCTACAAACAGGTTAAACTTAATTAAAAAGAAATTGCAAAATTAAAATTATAATCATATGAAAAAATTGTGGAAGGACAAATGTGTTAAATGACATCAATAGAGTTAATATTCTGTGTATTTTGATGACTTGCGTTTTTGATATGAGAAAAAGTCAGTAAAAAAGCATATATCGCTTAAATTATTTGTGTCAGATCTGAAATTCATAGCGTTAGGATTATTATTGCTCTCAACCATCTCCAAAAACTCCCTACATTTTAAACTATTAACTCTCTGGAGGATTTTAACATTCTCAAAATTTGGGTTCTGGTTGTATTTGATCATATGTGAGGACAAAGCACATCTGCTCTTCCCAGTTCGAACGTCGCTCTTATGTGTGGTAAGTCTGGTTTTTAACCAAGTTGAGGTATGACCTATATAAACTTTGTTGCATTCATTGCGCAATGAATGCAATGAAAGCACATCTGCTCTTCCCAGTTCGAACGTCGCTCTTATGTGTGGTAAGTCTGGTTTTTAACCAAGTTGAGGTATGACCTATATAAACTTTGTTGCATTCATTGCGCAATGAATGCAACAAAGTTTATATAGGTCATACCTCAACTTGGTTAAAAACCAGACTTACCACACATAAGAGCGACGTTCGAACTGGGAAGAGCAGATGTGCTTTGTCCTCACATATGATCAAATACAACCAGAACCCAAATTTTGAGAATGTTAAAATCCTCCAGAGAGTTAATAGTTTAAAATGTAGGAGTTTTTGGAGATGGTTGAGATCAATAATAATCCTAACGCTATGAATTTCAGATCTGACACAAATAATTTAAGCGCAATATATGCCTTTTTACTGACTTTTTCTCATATCAAAAACGCAAGTCATCAAAATACACAGAATATTAACTCTATTGATGTCATTTAACACATTTGTCCTTCCACAATTTTTTCATATGATTATAATTTTAATTTTGCAATTTCTTTTTAATTAAGTTTAACCTGTTTGTAGCCTGCACATTATTGAAATTAAGCACGCAACTTTTGAACATCTGTATATATATCGTTAACCTTGACATTGCTTGTTTTTCACCTACTGTACTTTTATCATAGGTTTTGCATATACGAGTATGACATTGGTTTCGAAAATTTAATACACTACCTTGTCGACACTTGAATTGTTAAAATGTAATTTACATCAAGACAAGTAGTTCTTTACTACGTGTGTGTTTCTTTTTAGATGTGTTTGTTGAAAAAATAATAATTTTTTAAATGGTTTTAATATGTAATAACAATAAGCTTTTAAAGTAACAATTTTTAATTAATATAAAGTTTTATTTGTATTACGTGGACTTCTTGTTTCTCTACAGGTTTTGTTTTTTTAAAAATGTTATATCTCTCACAAAAAATAGTTTCGCTTTTGTAAGTATTGATCTTATAATTAGTAGACTAAATTAGCTAATGTTGTATTTTCTTTTGATTAAAGTGACCTCTGATGAAGCTCTAAATCTACAGAGCGAAATATAAGGTATAAAATAAAGGACTCTAATTGACTAACTAAAGGTTTTTATTGCCGGATTCCCCAACAATTTTTATTTTACATATCTGGTGGATTTACATCTCTGGTGGATTTTAACATTCTCAAAATTTGGGTTGTGGTTGTATTTGATCATATGTGAGGACAAAGCACATCTGCTCTTCCCAGTTCGAACGTCGCTCTTATGTGTTGTAAGTCTGGTTTTTAACCAAGTTGAGGTATGAGCTATATAGACTTTGCTGCATTCATTGCAAGGAATGCTATATACAACGTTCGACTGGAAAGGCAAAGGTGTCAAGTCCTTAGTTTTACTAAAATAAGTACGTAACGGATTGTAGTTATAAAAACCCAATTTTATATCGTCTGTGGCGAGGACGCTAGAGAGCCGCTCCGACACCCCCACAATGTAAGAAAATCTGTAATATTTCACAATTTTTGGCTGGTCTTTGTTGGTAAGGTCTGTGCTCTGACCGTAAGTAGCTGGAGTGGAAAAAATGAGTCTGCTAATTAAACCCCGAGGGTAACCGTTGTTTGCAAACATTTCATCCAAAAATCGAAGGTTTCGCTGTCTGAAGGAGGGGTGGCTTATCCTAGTCACTCTCCGTTTCATGCCCAGAATGAGGTTTATTTTTTGGATTTTTGAATGATTGGAGTGGTAGTTTAATAATCTATTAGAATTACTAGGCTCTCTATACCAGTCTATTAATATTCTGTTGCTATCCCTAATGACTTTGGTGTCTAGGAAAGGCACACCACCCCCACACTCGCGTTCAAGGGTAAATTGTATGTCAGGATGGAAGGAGTTGAATATTCCCAAAACGTTGTCTATTTCAGATTTCGGCAAAGCGCAAATCAAATCATCAACATATTTATCCTTGCCAACCTAGTGATGGATTTCTGTTTAGATAATATACTCAAAGTTTTTTACCATTTACATTCGCCTTCATACATAAATATGTTGATGATTTGATTTGTGTTCATATGTATTTTTGAATGTATCTTCTCCAAAGACGTAGATACGTATTTCACATTTCTACATGATTATCAATACGCCCCTGTTGGAGAAGAGACACATTCAACAAACATAACTACCTTGCTATCTCGAAGGAATATTCAAAGCTGTCTATATAATATTCGCAGAACTAGCCTTGGTGTTCCTTATAGTCGGTAACCACCGTATCTATAAAAAACTGTATTATCGTGTCTTTACTACTTGTCGGCGTAAACCGAATACGTATATAACAACATAATTTGAAACATACTTGAGTAAGTAACACCTACCAATTTTGTATAATACAAAAGTATTTTTAATAATATAAAACATTATTAAAAATGGGGTGTGAAGAACACAATACAAGTTCATATGTATTTTTGAATGTATCTCATTCAAAAATACATATGAACTTGTATTGTGTTCTTCACACCCCATTTTTAATAATATTATATATTATTAAAAATACTTTTGTATTATCTTTTGATACTTATTACTTTTGAATGTATCTCATTCAAAAATACATATGAACTTGTATTGTGTTCTTCACACCCCATTTTTAATAATATTATATATTATTAAAAATACTTTTGTATTATACAAAATTGGTAGGTGTTACTTACTCAAGTATGTTTCAAATTATGTTGTTATTAATTTGATTATTATTTCCGAAGGTTCTAATAAGCCAATGAGAAGTTGTGAAGCAGATTTGAAGGGGACGTTTTTGTTTTGTTATCGGCGTCTATTTAGAGAGTTGTGGTATAAGGCCCATAAGATACGGACGCCTTATTCCGTAAAATTATAGCATTTTTTCTTAGTCCGCATTTTCTAAGAATAAAGATTAAAAATATTAGAACAACTAAAAGTACCTATAAATATATCCAAAAGATAGTGGAAAGTTTAATTTATCAATAGAAAATCATTTGAACAGCGTAAATCAAGTTTAATTAATTAAACTTTAATTTAATTAAACATTAATTAATTATCATCAAAAGCATCATTTTCAAACTTAAAATATTAATGGCGTATCGAAGTGAATAGTGAAGAAAAATCATTTCAACTGAGGAAATAATCACATTTTGTACATGAATTATCATATCCTTGAATACCTGACCTTCCACAGTCATTCCTGGACCTGAGAAGATACGAGAGATTTTTCCAGTTTCCAGAAATTTTTGAAGAGATACACCAAGATCCTTCCCTTTTATCCTGACTTAACTTCGTATTCCGATTTAGAAGGTACCTTAAACTACATTCATCAAAGAAATATCATTTGGTAATTATTTTAAAATAGATCGATATAACTATACAACTAATCGTAACTGTATGATTCAAGCAAACTATTCAGAAACCATAATCCCATATGTCAATTGGGTTGTTCTTAATACTAATTAAAAGTTTACAGTTCATTCAAGAACTAACTTTCATTTATTTGGTACAACTTAGATTTGAATTACCTCATCAAGGTTATTCTTTCTCCGAACACTTCGGTTATCACTGCTATCAGTACACCGTTACATTATAAAGCTTTTGATTCCTGCATATAGTGTTTTTAAAATTTATATTTCCTTTGAAGCAAACAGTCTAACGTTTTTTTTTTCTTTTACATTTCCTGGTAGAATAAATTAACTTAGGTTATTGTAGTATCATTATTATTTTTAGTAAAAGTTTTAAAAACAAATAGCGACCTGTTAAGGTATTTCATATCCAACTCCTGTATTTGTTACCTTTTTAGTATTCTTGGATTTAAAATAAATGTTTTATATTGTTTTGTTTGAAAAAGAAGTTTTGTTATTATTATTTACCGTAGGTATATGTTGAAAGGTTTCTTTTTTGTCTACCTGTTTTAAAGTAGATCAAAATCTTGCTGATTTCACAGAGTGAGTTCTTTCTACCCTGAGATAGATGTCAGCATGTACGACAAACGGCTTAAGTGGTCGATATATATTCCTTTAAATTGATAAAATTAATAAAGGTTTTTTTATTTCCGCAGCTTTTAAACGGACTACTTCACACGTCTGAGATAAATAATTAATTTATAAGAGTCTCATCAATATTATCAATATAATTGCTGAATGTAGTAAATTTACAAATTCTATATGATACATTTTATTAGTCTTTAGAGCTGTATTTTTGAATTAGGTACAGTTTACTACATCTTATGGACGCCTAGACGTGGGACATTATTCTGTTGTGGAATAATTTCTTCCACTTGCTTTTCGGGGTTTACTACAATATATATATATATATATATATATATATATATATATAATAACTTCGTGACCTTGGTATGATATGGTAAACCTAATCAGTAGGCGATTAAAGGTCTGTATATTACTTCAAAATATATGTATTTAAAAAACTCTACATGTTTCGGCTGTATACGCCTTTTTCAAGAGAATACAAATATATATCCTGTCATTCATATTTTGTATTCTCTTGAAAAAGGCGTATACAGCCGAAACATGTAGAGTTTTTTAAATACATATATTTTGAAGTAATATACAGACCTTTAATCGCCTACTGATTAGGTTTACCATATATATATATATATATATATATATATATATGGTAAACCTAATCAGTAGGCGATTAAAGGTCTGTATATTACTTCAAAATATATGTATTTAAAAAACTCTACATGTTTCGACTGTATACGCCTTTTTCAAGAGAATACAAAATATGAATGACAGGATATATATTTGTATTCTCTTGAAAAAGGCGTATACAGCCGAAACATGTAGAGTTTTTTAAATACATATATTTTGAAGTAATATACAGACCTTTAATCGCCTACTGATTAGGTTTACCATATCATACCAAGGTCACGAAGTTATTATATATATATATATATATATATATATATATATATATATTGTAGTAAACCCCGAAAAGCAAGTGGAAGAAATTATTCCACAACAGAATAATGTCCCACGTCTAGGCGTCCATAAGATGTAGTAAACTGTACCTAATTCAAAAATACAGCTCTAAAGACTAATAAAATGTATCATATAGAATTTGTAAATTTACTACATTCAGCAATTATATTGATAATATTGATGAGACTCTTATAAATTAATTATTTATCTCAGACGTGTGAAGTAGTCCGTTTAAAAGCTGCGGAAATAAAAAAACCTTTATTAATTTTATCAATTTAAAGGAATATATATCGACCACTTAAGCCGTTTGTCGTACATGCTGACATCTATCTCAGGGTAGAAAGAACTCACTCTGTGAAATCAGCAAGATTTTGATCTACTTTAAAACAGGTAGACAAAAAAGAAACCTTTCAACATATACCTACGGTAAATAATAATAACAAAACTTCTTTTTCAAACAAAACAATATAAAACATTTATTTTAAATCCAAGAATACTAAAAAGGTAACAAATACAGGAGTTGGATATGAAATACCTTAACAGGTCGCTATTTGTTTTTAAAACTTTTACTAAAAATAATAATGATACTACAATAACCTAAGTTAATTTATTCTACCAGGAAATGTAAAAGAAAAAAAAAACGTTAGACTGTTTGCTTCAAAGGAAATATAAATTTTAAAAACACTATATGCAGGAATCAAAAGCTTTATAATGTAACGGTGTACTGATAGCAGTGATAACCGAAGTGTTCGGAGAAAGAATAACCTTGATGAGGTAATTCAAATCTAAGTTGTACCAAATAAATGAAAGTTAGTTCTTGAATGAACTGTAAACTTTTAATTAGTATTAAGAACAACCCAATTGACATATGGGATTATGGTTTCTGAATAGTTTGCTTGAATCATACAGTTACGATTAGTTGTATAGTTATATCGATCTATTTTAAAATAATTACCAAATGATATTTCTTTGATGAATGTAGTTTAAGGTACCTTCTAAATCGGAATACGAAGTTAAGTCAGGATAAAAGGGAAGGATCTTGGTGTATCTCTTCAAAAATTTCTGGAAACTGGAAAAATCTCTCGTATCTTCTCAGGTCCAGGAATGACTGTGGAAGGTCAGGTATTCAAGGATATGATAATTCATGTACAAAATGTGATTATTTCCTCAGTTGAAATGATTTTTCTTCACTATTCACTTCGATACGCCATTAATATTTTAAGTTTGAAAATGATGCTTTTGATGATAATTAATTAATGTTTAATTAAATTAAAGTTTAATTAATTAAACTTGATTTACGCTGTTCAAATGATTTTCTATTGATAAATTAAACTTTCCACTATCTTTTGGATATATTTATAGGTACTTTTAGTTGTTCTAATATTTTTAATCTTTATTCTTAGAAAATGCGGACTAAGAAAAAATGCTATAATTTTACGGAATAAGGCGTCCGTATCTTATGGGCCTTATACCACAACTCTCTAAATAGACGCCGATAACAAAACAAAAACGTCCCCTTCAAATCTGCTTCACAACTTCTCATTGGCTTATTAGAACCTTCGGAAATAATAATCAAATTAATAACAACATAATTTGAAACATACTTGAGTAAGTAACACCTACCAATTTTGTATAATACAAAAGTATTTTTAATAATATATAATATTATTAAAAATGGGGTGTGAAGAACACAATACAAGTTCATATGTATTTTTGAATGAGATACATTCAAAAGTAATAAGTATCAAAAGATAATACAAAAGTATTTTTAATAATATATAATATTATTAAAAATGGGGTGTGAAGAACACAATACAAGTTCATATGTATTTTTGAATGAGATACATTCAAAAATACATATGAACTTGTATTGTGTTCTTCACACCCCATTTTTAATAATGTTTTATATTATTAAAAATACTTTTGTATTATACAAAATTGGTAGGTGTTACTTACTCAAGTATGTTTCAAATTATGTTGTTATATACGTATTCGGTTTACGCCGACAAGTAGTAAAGACACGATAATACAGTTTTTTATAGATACGGTGGTTACCGACTATAAGGAACACCAAGGCTAGTTCTGCGAATATTATATAGACAGCTTTGAATATTCCTTCGAGATAGCAAGGTAGTTATGTTTGTTGAATGTGTCTCTTCTCCAACAGGGGCGTATTGATAATCATGTAGAAATGTGAAATACGTATCTACGTCTTTGGAGAAGATACATTCAAAAATACATATGAACACAAATCAAATCATCAACATATTTATGTATGAAGGCGAATGTAAATGGTAAAAAACTTTGAGTATATTATCTAAACAGAAATCCATCACTAGGTTGGCAAGGATAAATATGTTGATGATTTGATTTGCGCTTTGCCGAAATCTGAAATAGACAACGTTTTGGGAATATTCAACTCCTTCCATCCTGACATACAATTTACCCTTGAACGCGAGTGTGGGGGTGGTGTGCCTTTCCTAGACACCAAAGTCATTAGGGATAGCAACAGAATATTAATAGACTGGTATAGAGAGCCTAGTAATTCTAATAGATTATTAAACTACCACTCCAATCATTCAAAAATCCAAAAAATAAACCTCATTCTGGGCATGAAACGGAGAGTGACTAGGATAAGCCACCCCTCCTTCAGACAGCGAAACCTTCGATTTTTGGATGAAATGTTTGCAAACAACGGTTACCCTCGGGGTTTAATTAGCAGACTCATTTTTTCCACTCCAGCTACTTACGGTCAGAGCACAGACCTTACCAACAAAGACCAGCCAAAAATTGTGAAATATTACAGATTTTCTTACATTGTGGGGGTGTCGGAGCGGCTCTCTAGCGTCCTCGCCACAGACGATATAAAATTGGGTTTTTATAACTACAATCCGTTACGTACTTATTTTAGTAAAACTAAGGACTTGACACCTTTGCCTTTCCAGTCGAACGTTGTATATAGCATTCCTTGCAATGAATGCAGCAAAGTCTATATAGCTCATACCTCAACTTGGTTAAAAACCAGACTTACAACACATAAGAGCGACGTTCGAACTGGGAAGAGCAGATGTGCTTTGTCCTCACATATGATCAAATACAACCACAACCCAAATTTTGAGAATGTTAAAATCCACCAGAGAGTTAATAGTTTAAAATGTAGGGAGTTTTTGGAGATGGTTGAGATCAATAATAATCCTAACGCTATGAATTTCAGATCTGACACAAATAATTTAAGCGCAATATATGCCTTTTTACTGACTTTTTCTCATATCAAAAACTCAAGTCATCAAAATACACAGAATATTAACTCTATTGATGTCATTTAACACATTTGTCCTTCCACAATTTTTTCATATGATTATAATTTTAATTTTGCAATTTCTTTTTAATTAAGTTTAACCTGTTTGTAGCCTGCACATTATTGAAATTAAGCACGCAACTTTTGAACATCTGTATATATATCGTTAACCTTGACATTGCTTGTTTTTCACCTACTGTACTTTTATCATAGGTTTTGCATATACGAGTATGACATTGGTTTCGAAAATTTAATACACTACCTTGTCGACACTTGAATTGTTAAAATGTAATTTACATCAAGACAAGTAGTTCTTTACTACGTGTGTGTTTCTTTTTAGATGTGTTTGTTGAAAAAATAATAATTTTTTAAATGGTTTTAATATGTAATAACAATAAGCTTTTAAAGTAACAATTTTTAATTAATATAAAGTTTTATTTGTATTACGTGGACTTCTTGTTTCTCTACAGGTTTTGTTTTTTTAAAAATGTTATATCTCTCACAAAAAATAGTTTCGCTTTTGTAAGTATTGATCTTATAATTAGTAGACTAAATTAGCTAATGTTGTATTTTCTTTTGATTAAAGTGACCTCTGATGAAGCTCTAAATCTACAGAGCGAAATATAAGGTATAAAATAAAGGACTCTAATTGACTAACTAAAGGTTTTTATTGCCGGATTCCCAAACAATTTTTATTTTACATACTTGTTTTAACGGCAAAGACTCTTTGTCTACTTATATATATATATATATATATATATAGTAAATTCAATTTGTAGGCGACATCTATATATATATATATATATATATATATATATATATATGTTAAATTCAATCAGTTGGAGATTAAAGGTCTGGTTTACTTCAAAGTATATATATTTAAAACAACCCTACATGTTTCGGCAATGATGCCTTTATCAACGATATAAAATATAAAATTTATATTATATTATTTGATTTTATATTTTATATTCTTGATAAAGGCATCATTGCCGAAACATGTAGGGTTGTTTTAAATATATATATACTTGAAGTAAACCAGACCTTTAATCGCCAACTGATTGAATTTACCATATCATACCGAGGTTACGAAAATATTATATTTATATATATATATATATATATATATATATATATATAGAATCAAATAAATTAAAAGCGGGCAAGCGGTCTGTCAATTAAAAAACTCATTTATTAAGTATCCCTATATTTCGCAACAACTTTGTTGCTAATAACTAAAAAGTATTTTTCTTTGTACCTGTCGCCCTATTGAAGAATTTGGTGCATATTCTCGTAAATGGTTTTAGCTACTGCTTCCGCATCAACTGTATTTATAACTTTTGTTGCTATTACAAATGCGTGATATGGAATAGTTGGATGTAGTACACCAGCTACAACATTTACCAGCACATAGCGTCCTAATATATCGACAGTTTCATCAGCATTTATCCATAGGTACTGATTTGAAAGATGGCTTCTAGTGCGTCGTACTGCTTTCGTGGAGCACTTAGAAACATTTCGATCAATACATTTTTGGAGAAATATTTTTAAAGTGGGATTGTTAAGTTTATTTAATGGATTATTAGCTGCCATAAAAGTTTCACAGAGTTCTTCGTTAAAATTGTCAGATTCCAACGGTTCCAATTTCTGTGCATGTGTTTGCATGCTAAGTTACGTTGTACGTGCGACTTCATGGAATTTTTTAACGATATTTTACAGATTTTGCAGTAAATTTCGGAATCACTGACAATGGACATACAATCAGTATGACCGTCAATCCAACTCGCTATTGTTTTACGATGTCGTTCTCGACGTTCTTCCATATCATATCTGAAAAAGTAACTTAGACAATGCTCTAGATCTAAATAAATGAAAACTAGACATTTATGCGTAAGTTATTGAAACTGAACGAAATTCAATGCACACTTACATCGAAATAACTGGGAGAAGTAGATTCAAGCAAACGATATCAAACAGGATCTATCACAAAAATTACGATGTAATTAACAGTTAAAACTATGAAAACAAGAAACTAACTCACAGCACTTTATTTATCTTACGAAATATAAACTAATAAGTAAAAGAAAGTATAAAAACCCGGCTTCTATCTACGGTCATGAAAACAGAAATTTAACTGTAAATATCCAACAAAAAACGTCGCAATTGTCGATGAAAACAGATGTGCGAGCTAGCCAGATCAATAGTGCATTCAATAACTGCGTGATGTACTTACAGATGTAGACTATTTGTATCGTCCGTCGTAAGGACGACGTCATTTCAACCCGATGTGTCCGGTCTCTACTTATGATACAATGGCAAATTTCTGAGGTAATAAATCCCAGGGTGTATAGTACTAACAAAAACACGTTAAAATTGTTGTGGATTAATAAGACTATGAAAAGATTAGTTTTAAATAGGTCTAAGGTCTAGTTGACTGCTCACTTTTAACAAATAGATTTGTACCAACTTAACTACTAATTATTAATAATGGAAAAAATTACAATCATATTTAGAAATTATAAAAGTACAGTGTCTAAATATACAGAGGAGAATTAGTCACAGTATATCTAGAACGCACATCTTTATGTAACTGAAATATTATTGATACAGGGTTTTTCGGTTGCCTTTCACGATTTGTCATTTGTAATTCACTAATTCTCAAATGACTTTACCAACTGTCAAATTTGTGTCAATTGTAATTCCCTTTTATCAAAACTGTTTCACTATTTGTTAAATGATTTTCTCTAGTCTTATGCAAATAAAATAATAGAAAGCAATCGAACTCATGTATATTTATTAGGAACCAACGAAACTTATTATGTAAAATAGGCAATAAGTAATGAAATTCTTGAACATTCAAGTACAATTTACGAAAGAATTTCGATTCTTCGTAAACAATCGCCTAAGTAGGACTCCATATGTTGTATGTAGTGAAGGCAGTGTTCGTGAGTGATATTTTCTGATACTCTGTGGATGGATTGATATAGCTCATCCGCATTTCTTGGTTGTGATCTCTTGATGTAATTTTTCCATTGACTAAACAATTCCTCAATTGGATTTAAGAATGGGCTATACGCCGGAATAAATACAGCATGGGGGCCATGAGCTTGAATAAGATTCAGTACTTCAGCATTTTTGTGAAAGCGAACATTGTCCATTATAAGATACGCTCCTACGATATTATCATCACGAAAATGATTAATCAAATTTAACAGATACTTTGAAAAATGTTCCACGTTGTATGGTCTATCCTGTATTTGAAATAAATTAACGAATTAAAATTCATTCCAGCTACAATTGAATAATTTCGTCCTCTAGCTTGGGCTTTACGTAAATATGCTGGAGTATTTTTGGCAAATCTACCAGAGGACACTCTTGAGTAAACATTTATACCAAATTCATCAATGAAAAATATTTTGTCTCTCTCATGCATAATTCTGTTGTATTCAATTGCATAATCAAAACGATTTTGTATTATAGCTGGTGTATTTCTCTTTCTGGTATGCACGCCACTCGTTTCATAGAATAATGGAATTCTTTTAAAGCCCTATTAATTGTTGATGTAGATATTTGCATGTCGGGCCATTGGCAAAGACTCTCTGCTTGTAAATCACGAAGTGTAAGAGTACAATCCTCGTCAATCCAATCACATATTCGTTCCTTTTGAGCTTCATTAAGCTTTTGCTTTCTGTGACCCGGCAGTTGTTTATGTATCTGTCCCGTTTGCACATGTTTTGCATAAATTTTACGCACTGTATTCGGTTTTACATTAAACTGTATTCCCACATCAATAGAAGATTTTCCCTGATTCATGGAGTTAATAATTAATGCGCGCACTTCGTTACTAATTTTCGCATTTCGCCTTCTCACACGCTCCATGTTACAGTAATGACAGTTCATGAAATTATTTTGACAAAAGATGAAATTCATTTGACAAATGTGAATATCATTTGAATAATGGTGAAATACAAATAACAAATGGTGAAAGACAAATAAAAGAGTGAACGTCATTTGATAAATAATGAATCACAAATGACAAATCGTGAAAGGCAACCGAAAAACCCTATAATCTTCAATGTGATTTTGAAAGAGTTGAACAACCGACAGATCATGTAATATACGAACGCCCAATTAAGAAATTCAAAGGGAAACTCCATGTCAACAACAATTAATTGACGTAATAATCTCTATTTTCCTTTATGTTCGCATAGATAAAGCCTCGCAGTAAATAAATAAATAAATAACAAACATCTGCATTTTCAAAAATAATGAGTCATATAATCATCGTAAGATCTCGCTATAATTTCTTGTAAAACAGAAGCTTAACTTTGAATTCATAACAATACGTTACCTACAGTTAACCATACCAATATAAATATTTAAAATAATACTATATAAATGGAATCATTTTGCAATGTATACTATAAAAGACCAAACTAATTACATACATGAAAATGCGTCTTCCTTTATAAACATCTTATAGTCGCTTCCCAAGAATTACCTAATCCGTTCGTGAATTACCAAACTCAATTTACATTTTTCGCGTATAACGTGGTTCTAGAAGCAATTTTCTCAGACTACCGAAATCATAAAAATTCATTCAGGATTGTAAAAAAATATGTTACGATTATGGATATGGCCGAAAGTCCATTGCCTTCTGAACAGTACATAAAATTCTCCGAAATTACTTCACTTTTCTTATAATCACGAGCATCCCCTTCACACTCAATCTAGTGAAACCAGTTAAGACTAGTTGACGTATATTTATACAGTGATTTAAAACCAATGCGGAATAAATTTTTTTAAGGAAATTTTTTAGATGAAGTTCAGGATTGGCACGCTTATCGATTTGCACAAGTTTACTGTAAGGTTTTCTTTCATAAAAGTTATTTTTATAATGACTCACCTGTCTTCTTATTTTTATGCCTTTATTTTCTGTTTGAAATTTAAGTATTAAACATGCGCAAAACTTGATTTTCTGCCTTTCAATTGGTTTCGCTGCCTTGTAATATCGATAATGTATATTAACCAATTTAATTAAGAAAATGTAAACGCCCGGGGCTACATTTTTTATCTTAATTGAACGAAAAGAAAAGATAAAAGAAAAGCTTCCTTAGGTTTTAAAATTAACTTATTGAATTTAAAGAATATTTTAATCATTTTAAATTTTCCGTTTCGTAATTTAATATTGCTTTCTAATAAATAAATTCATAATTTTTTAATTCTTGAAGTTAATAACGGGTGTTCAGAAACATTCGAAGTCAAAGTAGTCCTTGAAAATATGAAATCATGTCTGAGATAGATTGATACATTTACTTAATACAATTCTATAGGTTATCAAATTAGTATATTAATACTTAAGTAAAGATATACGATTTTTTGTTCAGAGCCCACTTGACTTCGAATGTTTCTGAATACCCGTTAGTAAAAATCTGGCTTTCAATACATAGATTACCGTTCATAAACTTAGTTTTAGTTAGTATAGCAAACGCCAATTAAGTTGGCTCGAAGAGGGGGTGCGCAGAAGTCGCGTTTAAAAAGTCCACCCCCACTACTCAAGTAATTGTCAGAATACATTTGTCATTGACGTTTGACGGAACATAATGTCTTTGCTAGGGCATCATAAAGTGACACACGCTTAGAGGTTAGAATTATCTGACATTTGATGTAAAACCAAATACAAATCCCCCCACTACTTTTAATCCTGCGCGAACTTACCCCTCCTCGCGCCAACTTAATTGGCGTTTGCGATATGTATATTCGAAATAATTATTTATCTAAACTAATATTTTAAAGAGGAAACAGTTGTGTTTTTGTATGTATGTTTGTAATGTTTTCACACAAAAACTACTGGACCGATTTCAAAAATTCTTTCACCATTAGAAAGCTGCATTTTCACTGAGTGACATAGGCTATATTACATTTTCAAAAAAAAAATGGATCCCCAATAAAAATGCATTAATGTAATCCAAGGTGTGAAGAAATTAGTCACAAAAAATTTGCCATCGCGTACACTGCGGAAACTATTGTTGATAGAACAAAAAAAATTTCTACAGTATTATAGAACGTATTAATATCTACAAAAAAGTCCGCGAAACCATATGTCCAACTACTGTAATTATGCCACTATAACTACTTTTTTACATTTTAAAAGTTAATAAAAGAGCCGACAATAATCAAACCATATTTTCCATACCTCTGTATTATTCCTTATCCTATTAAATGATATTTGATTAAAGACCATTTCAATACCAGTAAAATACTTTTTAAATTATTAATATCGGACATTCCATTCAAAAGATATAACGAATTTAAAAATGTCAATCTAAAGAAAATAATGTTATAATATAATGTAGTAGTTTAGCGATGGCCATATTCATTTTGTTTGTAATAAATTGACAATCGAAAAATTATAACTGGAATAAGAATAGTATTGGCAGAAGGAATTAAATAACAAGTTCAATGAGAATGAAAAGTAATAGGAAACAGGCACAGAGAAGCTGTTATAGAAAGAAGTTAAACATAAAGTGATATAAAATCCAAAAATTAAGGATCACAAGAAAGGAGGATTAAATATTTAAGAGAATACACTCACTATTGTATTTATTCAAGGTAGGATCGAAGAAAAGAGAACATATACGATACAAATTTTATTAAAAGAATTTAAATAACACTGAGGTATTTGAAAGGTGACGTTTTTGAAGTAATTTCAAAAGCCAAGTGACAGGAACATTATTAAAATAGCGGGTTACATTGTTTATAAGTTATGTTAAATAACTAAATGGACTAAACAAAAAATGTAATCAATTAATCAGCTTTACAATTAAAAAAATATTTCTTTTTGTCAAAAACATTTTTCTTCCTTTAACTTCACATAGCCACAGCAACACAATTGGATGATTTGTTTTCCCAGTGAATTTATATTTACAATAATACATTTATCTCTTTTCTCATTCATTTCATTTCAGATTGAGTCACAGCGAAGCGTGGTCGGGATTAGCTAGTTTATTATACAAAGGAAAGTCAGTAATGAAGTCACGAATGCATATAGCATAATGTAAAGTAGTAACAAATATATCCAAAAAATGGCGATAGATGGCAGCACAATATAATAGCTTTATTCTATTCAGTTCATATTGGGTAGGTAGCATTCACACGCATGCGTAATTCAGCATAAAAATGGCGAAACTGCTCGCTGATTGTACTGTAGAAAAGCAGCATGCTGTGGCCCGACTTTTCTGGGCAAAAGGACTTGAAGCAAAAAATATTCATAAAGAAATGAATATTGGGTGGAGAAATTGTCGCAAGACCGTAGCGAAATTCGCGACATCTTCGAATGATTGTGACAAAAGCAACTGAGCAGCAGGTGGAGGATTTGATTCGCACTGATCAAAGCGTAACAATTGACAAGTGTCACAATGGCAATAGGATGTTGTTTAGCATACAGCATAAACCATGATCGTTTTAATTTCCGGGAAGTGAGCGCACGTTGTGTTCCCCGAGAGCTGGCTTAGAAACACCAAAAAAATCGAATAAATCTGTTCTTGAAAACACCTTTTGCAGTATGCTACTGAAGGTTAGAACATGCTTGACAGAATAATCACTGGTGATTAATCTTGGGTGCATCACTACCAACCTGAATCAAAACGTGAGTCAATGAATTGGAAACATCCTTTCTCACCCACCAGCAAAAAATTCAAGGTAGACCGTCAGCTGGTAAAGTCATGATTACACTGTTTTGGAATTACAAACGAGTGATACTTGTCGAGTTTTCAAAAAAAAAGATCAAACTATGAATGCTCAGTCATACTCTAATGTTCTTTTAAAGCTTCTGATTTCCATTCGAAGAAAACGTCCAGTCCTATTGCCTAGAGGTGTGCTACTTCACCATGGTAACGCGAGACCTCATACAGCACATTTATCTCAGGATACAATTGCTAACTTTAGTTGGTCAGTGTTATAGCATCTACCTTACAGCCCAGACTTATGCCCTAGAGATTTTCACTTGTTCGGTCCACTAAAACAATATCTTGGAGACAAACACTTTGCAGATGGTGACGACGTTCAACACGAAGTCCTATTGTGGGTGACACGGCAACCTAAAAGCTTTAAACAACTGTAATTGGGGCACTGTTAAAACGATGTGATAAGTGCATCGACATTGGTGGAGATTACTTTGAAAAATAAAATTGTTTCCTAGTTACTATCACGGTAAATTATTTTTTTATCTTCTTTGACTTACATGCTGACTTACCCTCGTACGTCTAATGTGGTAAAATACAGTAAATCCAAATAAAAATATTAAAAACATAACCTTTTATATTTCGAAAACTTTAATTGGCAAGTTTATATTTTATTAATCTAAAACAATTTTGAGTCTGAAAAAATGACTTAAAAATCTATTTCCTAGTTAATCCAAGTTTTTGAGTAGGTTTTGCAAGTATCAATATTTGATCAACATTAAATCCTATATTTCACCTCAGCATTGGTTAATTTCCTAGCCATTCTACTACTACTAATCTGATATAATATTTTCGTGACCTTGGTATGATATGGTAAATTCAATCAGTTGGCGATTAAAAGTCTGTTTTACTTCAAAGTATATATATTTAAAAAAAAACTACATGTTTCGGCAATGATGCCTTTATCAAGGATATAAAATATAAATTTATATTTTATATTCTTGATAAAGGCATCATTGCCGAAACATGTAGGGTTTTTTTAAATATATATACTTTGAAGTAAAACAGACCTTTAATCGCCAACTAATTGAATTTACCATATATATATATATATATAAAGATAATTATTTCGTGACCTTTGTATGTTATGGTAAATTCAATTTGTTGGCGATTTAAGGTGTGGTTTTACTTCAAGATGTATCATTTGTAAATCAGTGCCGAATCATGTAGGATTGTTTTAAATATATACATTTTGAAGTAAAACCAGACCTTAAATCGCCAACAAATTGAATTTACTATACATATATATATATATATATATATATATATATATATATATATATATATATATATATAGGAAACAAGTTGAAAGCAGAAGTCAGTTTTTTGCTTTCATAACTGACACCTGCTTTCAATAACTGACATTTACTTTCACTAACTGACAACTGATTCATTAACACTGTTACATTAGAATGCATTTCTAAACAGCTTGAACCTAGGTCTATTGTGGCTAAGTGGTAAAAGCGACAGTCCGGCAAACTGTAGACTTGGGTTCGAGTCCCAACATAGACAATATTTTTCAATTAAAAAATTTCGTTTCATTTGCTTTGTAATTTGTAGACAGCAATGTTTACATCCCCACTTGCTTTGCAATTACATACATACTAACTTGATATTTGTAAATATTTCATATAAAAGCCGAAAAACTTTTCAAAAAATTTTTTCAATTGTTATATATATATATGTATATATATATATATATATATATATATATATATATATATAGAATAAATTGTTGATAATACGAGGTGTTTTTTGTAAATAAGTTAAGCAAATAATATATTAATAATATATGTTAAATATTACTTACATTGTTTTAAGCGGTTTTACATTTTATTTATTTCAAACTGTTTTACTTAAATATATTGATTGACTGTTCTACATAAAGAAATAAACTGAAGTTTACTCGACAAAGAGCATGTGTTTATTTTAAAAATTTCTTAGAAAATGGCGAGTACCAAATTTTGTCCAAAATAATGAAAGGCGATTATATTCCCTTTTTCGACCTTCCTACCAGCCAATATAGTCGTGTATGGATTCACGAAGATGTGGAAACTCCTACAATGACTAGGAAGCAGCGAACTATGAAAAAGCTAATGTATGCGGTATACTTCAGAAGTACAGGCTTAGTAAATGCAATTATGCTAGATGGATAAAAGACAGTTAAAGCTAAATGGCATACTGAAAAATTTTTGTCTTAAGTGTTCAATAGAGTTCCAGAAAATGGGATTATTCTCCACCATTATAATGCATCGTCCCATAAGGCAGTTTTAACTCTCTAATTTTTGGCTGGAAAATATATAAAAGTAATAGAACATCCGCCGTACTCACTTGATTTAGCAATGTATGACTTTTGGTTACTTTTTTGGGCTTAAACGCAATTTAAGGAGTAGAAGGTTTTCGTCTGAAGAAGAGATTTAGACCGCATTTCACACTTATTTTATAATAATAATAATATTTATTTAATTGCACCCAACAGTAAGAACCTATACGGGTTACAAAAATATAACTCTAAACGTGTATGATAAATTTTAGTATAAAAGTTACATATTGAGTTCATTTCGGTTCAAAAACCAGAAAAAAAGTGAAAAAACTGATAAAGAAAACCAAAAAAAAACATCATTATTTTGAAAGTATTCCGAAAGAAGATTGGTTGGGAGCTTTTAAACATTGGAAAGAAAGAATTGTCAAGTGTATACTGCCAAAGGAAATTACTTTGAATATATTTAAAAAAAATCTTAGACAATATTAACCGTGTTTTTATTCTAAATTGTTATATCCAACGTTGCCTGCTTTCAAACAGTGGAGGGAGAAGCAGAGTGGTGGACACACATACACATTTAACAAGCCTTATTCCCTAACAAACACTTGCCAGTTGAACAACACTTATTTCTCTACGTGCGTATACAACCCAGGAAAAGACACAAATCATAAAATGGTATTATGCTGGCAGGCACCTCAATGCACCTGTACATGTGGTCAATTATTTGAATCTTTAATTTAGAATATTTATTTTTTATTATTATCGGAGAAGAGATAATTTATTTTCTTTTCATAAGAGTTACATTTATTTTGTTTTACATAATTTAGAATTAATATTTCATTTCATTTTATTTATACACGGAAAATATAAGCTTTGTTGTACATGCTCATAAAAGTAATACACCATGAAATAAAAATTTTTCTGTAAATATTCGTGGCGAATTTTATACGTATTTCTAAGATGCGTTCTACGACCCTCTGAAGAAATAGACTTATTGGCTAGCTATAATCTGACTGAACCTTATTGTACTTATGCATACATTCATTGGCAACCTCGCTATAGGTCTTTCTTTACTTTTCTCTGTAGCGCTCCTTTCCTCTTCTACCTTCGTACCAGAAATTAAAATTGGTCGATTACGGTATATAGATATGTATATATGTGTATAGTATATTATATGTTTTATACATGCAGTTGAAAAGACTATCTTCTTCTTCTCTTCTTCTTCTGTTTCATTCACGTCCAGACACTTGATCACACTGCTCTTTGTACTATCCTCTATACTCTATTTATTTTTATGTTTTTTTTTCTAACCATAACCAGATCTCCCTTTTAGCGGAATCCTTAGTGATTCCACATACAGGTTCTGGTGCTATGAAGTTCCTATTAGTATCTTCTTTGGCCAGTTAGTTGCCTTTAAGTCCATCATGTCCTGGCACCAAATATCAGCGACATTGTGTTGTCTTGTGCCAGTTTACTGAGGACTTGTTTACAATATTTCACAGGCTTAGACCTGATAGATGGGTTCATAATGGCTTTAATAGCTGTCTGACTATTAGTCATTATGTTAATTTTTTTGTTTGCGCAGCCGGCTTCCCGAATTTCCTCGGCGCAGGCTGCGACTGGAAACAATTCAGTCTGGAAAATCGTAGTATGTTTCCCCAGACATATCGATATCTTCCTTTTAGGGCACATTCCTCATATGCCTGCACCTCCCCCCTGACTAGATTGTGATCCATCAGTGTACCAGGTGCCGGCACCACAATCGCTCGAGCGACTTTTTGTCTGTTCCCTGGTCGGTATAAATATGTTCAGCTTAGATGTAAACATAATCTCAGGTCCCATACTGTCCGCCGGTATTTGAAATATCGGCTCTTCCAGTATAGTTCCTGTGATATCTGTATGGCTCCCTACAACCTGATTAGGACACCATACGTCATTGGCCTTCAGCCTCAGGATCGCAGCCATTGCCTCAGCCTTCACAAATAGTTCCAGCGGAGGGAGACCCACGATGGCCTCCATGGAAGCGGTTCCCGTGCTGTTCATAGCTCCGTAATTCCCAACAGGGCCTGTCGCTGGGTAGTTGTGAGCAGCCCCACCGACGATGTCCGCTCCGTCCTCCTCCACCAGACACCAGACCTTCTCCATAGGTAATCGTTGGTCTTATTACAACTGTGTACAACTAGTGTACCACATTTGGTTTTAGTCCCCAGGTCTTGCAAACAGCTCTTCTGCATCTCCAGAAGAGCTGCGCCGCCTTGTCTGCCACTTTGACTAGGTGTCTGCTTGCTCCAATTCAGTTTCGCATCAAGTGTTATGCCTAGATACTTCACTTCATTGGTTAGTTCTAACTCTTGTCCAAACAGCCTCACGCTGCCCAGATCATTTAGTTTTCTCATGTTGGTAAAGGCTACCAACTTGGTTTTTTGAGGATTGACAGTTAATCCCTCCTCAAGGCATTTCGCATGTTGCTCGCCACTGTCCACGGGAATTTCCCCTGGGACACTATGTCAATGTCATCGGCGAATCCCTGCGTCCATATTCCCTGGTCATTTAATGTCCTGAGGAGATTATCCACTACTAGACTCCATAGTAGCGGTGACAATACGCCTTCTTGAGGACACCCTTTTGTTGTCCTCATGGAGATCGTTTTGTTTTGCATTAGGGCATGAACTACTCTGCCACGCAGCATGTTATGAACCCAGTTGCATGTGGTGCTTTTTATTTTTCGATCTCTTAAAGATCGAATCATAGAAGACGTCGAGGAGTTATCGAAAGCTCCCTCTATGTCTAAGAAGACTGCAAGTGCAATTTCCTTGTAGTGTAGGCTCCTTTCGAGTCCTCTCACCAGGCTATGCAGGGCACCCTCACATGATTTTCCCATCTGGTATGCCCATTGCAGTGGATGTAGAGGAGATCTATCAAGAGCTCCTTCTTTAATATTTAAATGTTTCATTTTTTCCATAGTCTTCAACATGAAAGAGGAAAGACTAATTGGTCTAAATGATTTAGGGTGGGTATATGTTCCTTTTCCGGGCTTAGGAATAAACACTACACTAGTTTCTCACCATGCCCTAGGGATATAACCCATAGCATGGCTAGACCTGAATATCTCCAATAAAGGACCCATAATTTTACAAATTCCCTCTTGAAGGACCTTGGGAAACACTCCGTCTGGTCCTGCAGATTTATATGGTTCAAACGGTCCTATCGCCGATCTAATTAAATGGGGCTTGAAGATCTCGTTTGATATCTTCCAATCATTGCTAATCGCCCTCCAAGAGGTGACAATTTGATTGGTATCACAATCATCCATAAACTTTGAACCTGAAAAGTGTACCCCCAGAAGAAGGTCTCTTCCACAGTACTGGTACACCTCCCGTCCGAGTTTTGTATAGATCTAATTGCTTTGGAAGGATCTTTTTTGAGAATTCTTTTCTGAAAAGACTATTTTGATGGTCCATTGCATTGCATGCATAACGATCGAATTCTTTTTATTTTGATTTTCTTGGAATAATAACAATACTTACATATTCATTTTCAGTATTTTTTTAACTTTCTTGGTATCAAATTTTTATTTTAAAGAATCACATTTAAATTTTGCATTGATATATTATCAACTGTCATTACATTACTATTTACCTGAAATCCATACTTTTAAACTGCTTATATCTCTACTTTTATCGTTTTTCTTTAATCTCAATTTAATTGTGAAGTTGTGATATAGTTATTGTCCTTTCTACGGTATAACGACCCGACTAAAGGACTAAAGCCGCAAAGTCTATTACAGGCAACTACCTGAACACAGTGGCAGATAAGTTCATACAAACGAGAGATTAGAAATATTAGAACATATCTATACCCAACCAGGACTGTATTCACAAAATTACACGCTGCGCATGCATTATATATTTATAATATTATATAAAATTATATAAGGTAAAAATATAATGCAAAATATTTATAAACACGTTAAAAGTCTTGACAGCTGTTGGAATCGTCATAGTCAGTGATATCAGTAGATACGGTCCATTTTAACATTTACATTTCAACATTCCAAAACATACCTGCCGCTGTATTCAGGTACTTGTTGAAATAGACTTAACAGTGTTAATCCTTTAGTCGGGCTGTTATATCGTAGAAAGAACTATATCTATTGAGCCAAATCGAAGTTAGATTTAAAAGAAAGAATCAATTTTTTTGTTACTAAACAACTATCTAATTCCATCATTTTGCTTTATTTGTTGTATTCAAGATGTAAGGATAGTCAATCAAGATCACTAAATTATCGCAAACACATATATTATTAAATAGTCATAACAATCAAATAATCAAAATTAGTCTAGTTCATCACATCAAATGTATTTTATGGAAAATATGCTTTTGGAAACATAATTTCAATATATTGTCGGTGAATGCTTTCAGCGGGTATTTCAATTAAATTTAACCATGTGTTGCAATAGCGGAACGGTTGCTCCCCACGATCCCATCCTGTGTCTCTGTATAACAGATGTATGGACATTCTATACAAATAGAAGCCGGTGTTCCGTATACTAACAGTGGGAGGACGAATCTCTGTAGAATAGCATACATTTTGTACAGGGAGCTACGGGATTAACATATGCGCCAACTCCTTCCACACTTTTCCCTTCAGTTTCAGTAAAAATTTGAAAATCTTATAAACAGGGATGGTATTATATATTACATATTTTTAACTCTAGACATTATCAAACTGGACGTATGCAAAATTGTATACTAAATTGTAATATGTGAGATAACATAGCATTGAATTTCTAATGATATTGACTTTAAATAAAAGAGTTGCGGTATAAATTAATAAGAAAGGCCTCATTTCGAAAAATTGAAGTAGAACCTGAAGTCTATACATTTTGGAGAAAATGTATAAGAAATAAAGGATTTTGATTAATATTAAACCTACAGTAGACCATTCTATTTTGAAATGGAAATAAAACTAATAACTAAATGTTAATTCTATTAAAATATAATCCTAACACGGCAATTATTTCTCCAACTCAGTGAATTCGCATTCGTATTGCGAAGCTACTGTGTTGGCTAAACAATTGACGTATTACGATAATATATTAATAGAGTGAAGATTTAACTTTTGCTTTAATTTCCATTTTGAATTATGGATCCAATCATACTGTTTTAGTTTAAGAAGTTGCCTTGGTTTTGGTTGTCCTTCTTTCTTAAAATTACAGCAATAATTTATTGAAAAACTTCTCCTGCTCCGTTCTTGCCTATGTCGATGGTTTCAGAATTAATACATACGTTATGATCTGCAACAATTTTTTTACGTTACAGTATAATATCCACTATACATGAACACTAAAAACACAGGACCTTTTGTTTATTACGCACATAACTAGAATCTCATAACTTTAGCTTCTACAAGTATGTTGCCCTCCATGAAAAACTAATTTGGATCTAAGAATAGAGTTAGTTTTCGATTGTACCATGCCTGCAATTATTTAGTTGAACTAAATCGAATTATTAAACCAAAAATGTTTGTGAATTATGTAAGACAAACTATTCATACATAATAAGAAATATAAAAATAAATAAATCGGGCGCAGACATAATAATAACTCATGGTTTGCCAATCCCCCGTAATTGACGTCTTGATATTGAAAGTCCTGAAGAATGAATTATTATTATTAAACTTGAATGTATCTTTGAATATTTTAATTTTATCCATGACAGCTACAGATATATAAGTTTGACATTGATATACTGTCGTTTATATTTTTAATTTCTTTGAAAAAGGCACTATGTGTCCAAACATGTAAGATTGTTTTAAATATATACATATAAAAGTAAAACAGACAGACCCTAAGTTGACTTATTTTATCTACTATAATATACAAAAGTCAAGAAATAATTATGTATATATATATATATATATATATATATATATTATATATATATTATATATATATTATATATTATTATATATTAGATTATATATATATATATATATATATATATATATGAGTGATAAGATAATTTCTTAGCCGTCTATTAAATAGAACAGTTGATAAATTATTGGAGTTTTTTGGCTTTAATATGAAATATTTACAAATATCAAATTAGTATGTATGTAATTGCAAAGTAAGTGGGGATGAAAACATTGCTGTCTACAAATTTCAAAGCAAATCATACCGAAATTTTTAATTGAAAAATATTGTCTATATTGGGACTTGAACCCAAGTCTACAGTTTGCCGGACTGTCGATTTTACCACTCAGCCACAATAGACCTTGGTTCAAGCTATTTAGAAATGCATTATAAAGTAACAGTATAAATGAATCAGATGTCAGTTATTGAATGTAGATGTGAAGTTGAAAGAAGAAAGTCAGTTTTGAAAGTTGATGTCAGTTTTGATAGCAGATGTCAGTTAGTGAAAGCAAATGTCAGTTATTGAAGGCAGATGTCAGTATTTTGAGAGCAGATGTCGGATTTGAATGCTTGAAGTGGCTAATTATTACTCCATAGCTATATGAGCGTTTAGATAATTTCTTAGCTGTTTAGTAAATATAACAATTGACAAATTAATTATTGGAGTATTTCGGCTTTTATGTGAAATATTTACAAATATCAAATTAGTATGTTTGTAAACATTGCTGTCTACAAATTACAAAGCAAATCATACGAAATTTTTAATTGAAGACATCTGCTTTCAATAATTGACATTTGCTTTCACTAACTGACATCTGCTATCAAAACTGACATCAGCTTTCAAAACTGACTTCTGCTTTCAACTTGACATCTACATTCAATAACTGACATCTGATTCATTTACACTGTTATTTTATAATGCATTTCTAAATAGCTTGAACCAAGGTCTATTGTAGATCAGTGGTAAAAGCGACAGTCCGGCAAACTGTAGACTTGGTTTCAAGTCCCAACATAGACA
Organism: Melolontha melolontha; assembly: GCA_935421215.2. NCBI lineage: Eukaryota > Metazoa > Arthropoda > Insecta > Coleoptera > Scarabaeidae > Melolontha > Melolontha melolontha. The sequence continues at coordinate 22,648,888 of OW285240.1, read as the reverse complement.
GTATTTTTCAATTAAAAATTTCGTATGATTTGCTTTGTAATTTGTCGACAGCAATGTTTATATCCCCACTTACTTTGCAATTACATACATACTAATTTGATATTTGTAAATATTTCATATAAAACCCGAAAAACTCCAATAATTTATCAATTGTTATATTTAATAAACGGCTAAGAAATTATCTAAACACTCATATTGCTATGGAGTAATAATTAGCAACTTCAAACCTTCAAATCTGACATCTGCTCTCAAAATTCTGACATCTGCTTTCAATAACTGACATCTACTTTCAAAATATCTGCTTTCAAATCTGACGTTTGCTTTCATAACAGACACCTGCTTTCAAAACAGTCATCTGCTTTCAATAACTGACATTTGCTTTAACTAACTGACATCTGCTATTAAAACTGACATCAGCTTTCAAAACTGACTTCTGTTTTCAACTTGACATCTACATTCAATAACCGACATCTGATTCATTTACACTGTTACTTTATAATGTATTTCTAAATAACTTGAACCAAGGTCTATTGTCTTAGTCCCGTGGTGTAAACGCTAATTTTGCAATTCCGAAACAAAGATTATTATCTCCAAAATTGATAATTGAAGATTACTAGCGTTATTGCAAGGTTTAAATATGCGAGTTTGCCATGAAATTCATCATAGTTACTGTGTTATTTTGCAAAAATTGCTAAAATGAATGAAAATTGTGAAGAATTTGACCTAGAAAAAGCTGCCGAAGAGGCGTTGGAAGACATACTAGCTTCCAAATTTCTTAAAATTTACAAGCAACAATATGAAATGTTTTTGAAATGGTCCTGTGCAAGAAAAGTAACTGATTTTAAAGGAGACGCTTTGTTGGTATTTTTTAATGAAAAGGCAAAAAAAGGTTCTGCTTCTACGATTTGGGCCCACTATTCAATGTTAAAAACAATGCTTAACGTGAAACATAATATTGATAACTAGAAAATTATTGCCGACAAAATTTTTGGAGTTGACCAAATATCTAGCCCTTCTACGTTATGTATCAGAATAATTGAAACATACATGAGTAGGTAAACCCCACCAGTTTTGTATAATACAAAGGTATTTTTAATAATATAAAATATTATTAAAAACCTGGTGTGAAGAACACAAATACAGGTTCACTATTAATAATAATAATAATAATAATAATAATAATAATAATAATAATAATAATAATAATAATAATAATAATAATAATAATAATCTTTATTAACCTGAAGATCACAGCATTATGAAATAGGTTTCGTCACCAAAATATGTACCTTACACTGTTAAAATTAAAATTAAATTAAAATTACATGAAAACATTCCTACGTATGATAGTACTCTTGAACACTATAAAAACATTCATTAATAAGGAAACACTTTAAGTTATATTTAAAATTCCTGGTCGTACTACTAATCCTTATAGCCCTCGCCAAACGGTTGAATATGCTAAGACAGGCATAGTAAGGAGATCTTTCATATGCTGTCGTTCTGTGAAGGGGTATCCGGAAGGACTCTCCATTTCGCGTATTATAGTCATTAGTTTGGGCATTAATCGGAAATAAATGCTTATTCTCATATGAAAACACAGCACACTTATATAGGTATATACTCGGCAATGTGAGGATACCATGTTCCCGAAAAACATTCTTGCATGTATTTCTATTCTTAATGTCACAAATTAATCGAATTACTCTTTTCTGCACAATGAAAAGTCTATTAAAATCGTTTGCCCTTCCCCACACTACATATTATAAGCCAGGTGCGGGTAAACCATTGCATAATACATGCCCAACAGTCCTTCCCTATCCAAACAGCTCTTTAATTTCAGAATGGCATAGTAACCTCTATTAACTTCAGCAATCACAGTGTCAACCTGAATATTCCAATTCAGATTCGAGTCCAGATATATTTCCAGGAATTTAACATTTTTGTCACATTTCGCAGTTATTGCTTGCGTTGGTTTATAAAAGTTCACTCTCACCGTCTTAGTCGTATTTAAGATTAAACGATTCTTACAACACCATTCCTCGAGAGCCCCAACGACGGAAGTTACGTATGTTTCCAACAGTTTTAATTCGTCCTGAACCACGACGATCGACGTATCATCAGCATAATTAACAAGATGCCCAGTACTTATAAAGTCTTTCATATCATTTATAAAAAGGATAAAGAGAAGTGGCCCCAGAATGGAGCCCTGTGCCACACCCAGCCCAACATCAGCTGTATTCGAGCAAACACCGTTTACATTATCAATAATATGTCTTTGACGTAAAAATGATATAATCAAGTTCAATACATTACCCCGAATACCAACCGCGTACAACTTCTCCTCCACAAACCTACTGTCCACACAGTCAAATGCGGCCGAGAAGTCAAAAAACAACTCAACTGCAAATTTCCTCTCATCAATACTCCTTGCCAAACACTCCACAAAGTCGACACAGGCCGTCTCAGTTGATCTACGACGTCTAAATCCATGTTGAGCATCGCTGATGATGGCGAACCGATTGAGGTACTCCATGATGCGATCATATATCACTTTCTCGTAAATTTTGGAAAACGCACTTAGTACCGATATAGGACGGTAGTTATCCATTGTCATTTCACACCCCTTTTTGTAGATTGGGACCACCCGCGCAGTCTTTAACGCTGTATTTGTGTTCTTCACACCAGGTTTTTAATAATGTTTTATATTATTAAAAATACCTTCTACGTTAGCCTCAGGACCTTCTTATCAACCTCAACGACCTACCTCATCTTGTGAAATTGCATCAAACATCGTTGATGGAAACAATAAACCATTATTTGTTAATTGCACTAACATTACTATCAATATGTCTGAAATATTGAATTAAAAATTTGTCAAGTTTGGCATTGGTTTTTGAAATCTGTTAATAAATTCTCTAGCGAGTTCAATTAACATTTATTCCTAGGGACCAAATGATCCATTTTAGTCCTGGCAAACAGGTAGGTACTAAAATATCAACTTTAGTCCAGAAAGTGCAAAAAATAAGATATAAAATTTAATTTTCTTATTGTCTTCATTCATACATCATTTATCATTAACATCATTATAACTTCGGATTTTAACCAATTTGTAATTGGTGATAATTTTTTACGTTTAATTTTTATGTGCGGAATCATGATATTTTTGGATTAGTAACTGTATTTTAATCGCGTGAAAATCATAATTAATCCTGTATTTAATATTCTTACTGTATTATTCTAAATGTAACTAACATAAAAAAAACATGGAACAAAAAGAGAACGATTATTTTACGTCGCTCTAAGTGTCTATCCACTTATCAGAATCACAATCAAACGACTATCTCGAATGTGCTACTCCATCTATTGCATTAAACATAAAGTGTCTTCAGACCCTGCGCTGTGGAATGTTATTACAACTCTCTAGGACGGCAACACGTGCATTTAAATAATGTTACACATGCAAATTTAGATACATATATACAGATGGTACCGCATTTTCGCAGTTAATGTTCAGTAAAAAGATCAATGCATTTCTGGAAAGCAAATGTGGCTCTATTTCCCAGTTTTGTAATTTCCATTTTATGTGCTCACTTTTCTTGGATTGTAGGACGCCTTTTCAATAAAACATGTCTACGAACAAATATATATAAGGAACAAACAAATAGAAAAGGGCAATCTTATGCAAAGGTGTTCTATTTACATGCCCCGTTATAGGAAGATTCAATATTTATATTGTTCAAAATATAAATTTATTTTAGTTAATTGTTTTTCTTCATTATAGTGTATTCATCATTCAACTTAACCCATTTAGGGCCACTATTAGACAAATCAAGGAAAACGCAAATTCTTTAAGAAATAAACTTTTATTTAGGTATTTATAAACATCCTTTAAAGTAAAAAAAAAAGACAAACCATTGATTCTTATATTCTTTTTGCGTTGCGTTAAAGCAACAGTGGGACTATGTGGACAAAAAAATATTACAATTATTAATTATGGTAGTCTTTGAAGCAGTGTGAATGTAATGGAACTCCACATTTATTACACATAAGTACGGTTATACTTTTGCATACTCTACAACGTCTCCTCCAATTTTCACGATTTCTTTCAATTAGGTGACCCACATTATCTAAACGTGCACTGGATGATAGAGACGCACTGGAACCACGTCCTCGAACAGATTGTGTTTTACATTTGTTAGCACTAATGAGGCTTCGTACAAGTTCAGACCTGAAATCCAGCTGCGAAATGGGTTTCTCTGTGTATACAAGTCTGTGCAGTTTCCAAGCATTCACCATAGTAGAATCTAACATATTTATAAATAACGGCCACCACCATTTTATCCACGAATATTTATTCGGTAATTTGCAACTGCATTATCGTGTAGATCATCGCCTCCCATGTATTTGTTATATTTGGCAATTATATTTGCTTGTGGTATAGAGATGTCTTTTTTTTCTCTATGATTGTACCGCTTCACAAACACATTAGGCAGTGCAGACTCACAATTGGTTGGTACTGTAGCCACAGCATTGTCATTCCAACGGACCACGCTTATTTCATTTACGTGATCGTAACGAGAATCCATTGTACCACATACAGTTATATTTAAAGAACTAATATTTTTATAAATATGAATAACATCTTTAGAATATAATTATTTAAAAATCTGCAATATATTTAACCTGATAAGAATTTCCGAATATTGTTCAGTTAGCAGATATATATATATATATATATATATATATATATATATATATATAGTAAACCTAATCAGTAGGCGATTAAAGGTCTGTATATTACTTCAAAATATATGTATTTAAGAAACTCTACATGTTTCGGCTGTGTACGCCTTTATCAAGAGAATACAAAATATGAATGACAGGATATAAATGTCAAGTAATTCAATTACTTGACATTTATATTTTATAAAAGAATTTAAGAAATTATGGATCATTTACCAAACCAAAAACACAAAAACGGAAATTCTCCGAAGATAAGGAATTAGATGTTCTTCTTGCAGTACAGCAAAATTCACGAACTTCGATTCGCGAAATTGCACATAAAATTGGGGTATCAAAAACTACAGTTCATGGTATTTTAAGAAAACACAAACTTAAACCGTACATAACTCGAAAAGTTCATGCATTAGAACAAAATGATCCTGGCCGAAGCATCCAGTTTTGTCGTTTTTATTTAAATGCATTAGAATAAGACCCGAATTTTTACAGAAGGATAATTTGGTCTGATGAATGCACTTTTAGCAACAACGGTATTTTTAATAGAAACATACCTCGACAGTGGAGTGCAGACAATCCGAGATTTGTAATTGAAAATAATTTTCAAAGACGTTTCAACGTAAATGTTTGGTGTGGCATTTTAGGTGATCAATTAATTGGGCCATTTTTCATAGATGGTTGCTTAAATCAAGAAAAATACTACACTTTATTACACGAAAATCTCCAAAACTTTTTAGATGAATTACCTTTGGCAAATTTAAATAGAATATTTTTTCAACAAGATGGGGCTCCCGCGCACAACGCCAGAGTAAATACTGATTTGTTGAACACCCAATTTGGAAATAGGTGGATAGGAACATCCGGTCCTATCGAGTGGCCTGCGCGTTCACCGGATCTTACGCCCCTCGATTTTTGGTTGTGGGCTTATCTACAAGATCGAGTTTATTTAACAACTCCAGAAAATGTTAACATTTTAAGACAAAGAATTATTAACACTTGTCAAGAAGTACCTGCCGCTTGTCTTTTAAATGCGACCTTTGGAGTAATTAGGAGATGTGCGATATGTGTTGAACAAGGTGTCGTGCAATTTCAACATTTATTGCAAAGTGTTTTGTTTCTTATAATAATATTTATAATACTTACATTTCCAATGTTTCATGACACATCTCCCCGTCTTCGGTAAGGTGCACTGATGATCTGTAAAAAACAGTGAAATATCGATATATGCACATTCCGCGCAGATAAGTTTTTCACAAAATTTTTCATTTGTACTGACAATTTGTACAGTTGATGTCGCGGCTTGTTGCGTCTACAATCTAGGGCAAAAGTGATTTGCCGATTTGTAGAATTAAATGCAACAAATTATAGCGACAATCGCATGTAAAATGAGATTTAATAATTATTAATTCTCATACACATGAAGTTCATTACAGTTCGTATATATACACGTAGTATAGAAGTGAATATCATGTCTGTCTTCGGTTAGGTGCACTGATGATCTGTAAAAAACAGTGAAATATCGATATATGCACATTCCGCGCAGATAAGTTTTTCACAAAATTTTTCATTTGTACTGACAACTTGTACAGTTGATGTCGCGGCTTGTTGCGTCTACAATCTAGGGCAAAAGTGATTTGCCGATTTGTAGAATTAAATGCAACAAATTATAGCGACAATCGCATGTAAAATGAGATTTAATAATTATTAATTCTCATACACATGAAGTTCATTACAGTTCGTATATATACACGTAGTATAGAAGTGAATATCATGTCTGTCTTCGGTAAGGTGCACTGATGATCTGTAAAAAACAGTGAAATATTGATATATGCACATTCCGCGCAGATAAGTTTTTCACAAAATTTTTCATTTGTACTGACAACTTGTACAGTTGATGTCGCGGCTTGTTGCGTCTACAATCTAGGGCAAAAGTGATTTGCCGATTTGTAGAATTAAATGCAACAAATTATAGCGACAATCGCATGTAAAATGAGATTTAATAATTATTAATTCTCATACACATGAAGTTCATATATATATATATATATATATATATATATATATATATATATATATATATATATATATACCTAAAATTTACATATTTGTTTTCCCTATGAAAGAACTACTGTCCTATATGTAAATAGTGCCAAGTATGAAAGTGAGACGCTTGTCCGTTATATTTTACGACACAATTAAAATTTGGCCTTAATGTATTTCTCCTCTCAAATTAAAAAATATTTAATTAGATAATTAAATTGGAAGATGTCATTTGAAACTACCTATAATATAAATTTTATATCAGGCTAAATTTAATTTTAATAATTATTTTAACTAATTTGATAGATTTCTGCAAGCAATCAGCTTCTTTTATATTATAAATAATCCATTTGTCACTAGAGTGCAGCACATTATGTGGCGAAAATCGGTCAAATTTTATATCCACTACATTGACTAACTAGTATATTGTAATATAAATGTAAGCTATCCTTTGTTATTATAATGCATTTCAAACATATCGTTTGCACTTGCCACAGGTATTTATTCGTTTTAGCCTGTTCTATAAATATTACCTACATTTGGTTTTCCTAAAATTGATGGTTTTTCTACGGATTATTTGTCTTGTAAATGAACCATACATTGTTAATGTTATATCATGAAACACTGGATTTTACATAACATTTCCTGCAAGTTACATGAAAAATACTGAATTTAAAATACCTAAATGATTTTTAATATTACTTTCTATTTTTATTTTGGCACGTAGCCATGAGTTATTATTTATTTAATTACTAGATTATAATTATTGAATCATAACTGTTGACATTATACGTAGAATTTATTATCGCATAACGTATTATACAGATGCACTCAAAACACAACCTGATTTAACTACCTTTTGTTCCAAATTACTCATATTTTCTCTATTTAAATTTCTATCGTATTGAAATAACACAGCATAATATAGTATTTATAATATAGGGGAGAGTGGGTAGGTATGGGTCAGTTTTCAAATAATTCAAGAATTAACCAAAATAAAGAAAGATACAAAATTAAAGTTGTAACATATTAACTAAGTAACATTTTCAGCCTTGATGTCTCACAATAACTTTATATAATTTCTACAAATAATCTTTAAATATAGGAAAATGTAATGGCGGAACGTTTGACCCATACCTCCTGTATGCAGGGAGACTTGGGTAACGCGATGGGGTAAATTGGGTCATGTGATGGTTGTGTAGTTTGCTGTCAAAATTGCTACAATTTTATCATAAATTTATTAGTTTTAAATACAACAACAAACTTAAATACAAATTCTCAATAAAAAACATATATAAAACTGTAACGACCTCTGAATTAACGCATATTTTCAAAACTTCCTAAGTCTATGTCAAAGGTAAACAAACTCTGTGTTCTACTTGTACCAGATACATTATTAGGAGGACTTAAACGCAAAACTAAATCACAAAAATCACACAAAAGTCACTCTCTTGTGGTATGGTTAACTTTCGCTTTTTAATTTTTTTTGGGACTTTCTTTTCGCTTATATTTTTTTTTACTATACCAACTTTTTTCATAAGTCTTTCATTATCTTGTCTCTGTATTTCGTTTTTTTCAGGGGTGCTAGTTAAAATTCTGGTGCGCCCCTTTTTTCGACCTCTCTTTGATTCAGTTCTTGCTTGTGCCTTGGGATATGGCAGTACTGATTCGGGAGTGAAGATGGTAACTTTTTCTAAAGATGTTATTGATTTGAATGGTGGTGGTGTCGAATTTGAACAATGTGCTACTGCAATATCATCATTTTCTGATGTGAGGACTTCATTTTCTTGATTCGCTAAGTTTTCTGGTAGCGTACGATCAGTCACCGCAGACATCAGGAAATCGTCAGCAGAAAATATGTCTGCATTAAACGGGTGAATTCCAGTTTTTTCGAATCCAGCCAAAATATTCTGCCTTGGCATCGAAGTATCGAATGCAACTTTACTTAGTCCAGCAATGTGATATAAGGTTATAGTTCTTCCAGGATTTGATGTCATCCATGCAGAAGCTGCTGTATTGTAGCGCGCCTTAAATGGTCCAAATATAGAAATATCTAGCGGTTGTAACCTGTGGCTACAATGCGGCGGAAAAGTTAGCAGATGTATACCGTGCTCCTTAGCTAAAGAGATGACGTCGATATTGACATGACTTTCGTGATTGTCTAATAACATCAAGCAGGGAATTTCTTTGGATACTTTCGAATATCTTATAAAATGCTTCAAAGTTAGCACGAAATTCTCTTTTGTCATCCACCCTGTTTTTTGTATAAATCCCAAACTATTTTCTGGTCCATTCATAAGCATTGGCTCACTGAATTTGATTCTCGGAAATACAAAAGCAGGAGGTATTGTATTTCCACTGGCATTAATGAAGCAACACATTGTTACTAATGTTCCTCTTTCTGCGCTAGTAACTTGTCCTACCTGTTTTTGCCCTTTCTTAGCTAATACCCTTGGGGGTTTGTGGACAGTGGTAACACCTGTCTCGTCACAGTTGTATATGTTTTCCGGGCAGAATTTATGCGTGTCTAATAAGATTTTCAGATTGTCAAAGAAACTTTTAACATTATGGGTGTTAAAACTAGTTGACCTTCCCAAACTGGTTGCCTCGGGTTGTCGTATAGACAATTCAGGATGCCGATTCATGAAACATAGCAACCAATCACGTTTCGCAGCCTTCGATTCGTCCCATTCCTTTGGATACTTGACTTCACATTTTACGGCATAGTCATATGCAAATTTGCGAGTTTCTTTGGTGGTTAAGCCATAATGCATTTTACTGCAGGTCTGTAGGTACTCCGACAACAACTTTTCATGTTGTTCTGAAAATACCCGTCTAGAATACGGATTTGCAACAAAGGTGTAGTTAGCTTGTTCCTCTGCATTTTTTTCGCATTCTGTACATGCCTCTGTAAAGCAGATCTAGAAAACCCTAAATCAGATGCTACTTGTCTAGCGGAAATATTATTTTGAGGTACAAATTGCACGGCGTGCGATATCTGCTCAGCAGTTTTTCTTTCACGATTGGTTCTTCTTTTATAATCTCGAGGCATTTTAAATCTGTAACCAACAACAAGTATAAAACATTCACCTAGTATATATAATGATAATGGGGAGGTTTGGGTCGACCCAAATATCCTCCTCATTTGTGACCCACACCTCCCGCATATGCATAGTAAACAAAGTTTAATTCTGGTGTTAAAGGAATATCTTTCAGGTTAGAATTTATAATCAGCAAATACTTCTAAACTGTCCCTTTATCCATAACAAAAATTGCAAAAACGTATCATTTCTAATAAAGTAGTAACAGCTATTTCATTTAGAGATTAACTTTAACAAAACTTACCATGAAAACAAACTATTATTTGTAGAAAACGAATGCCACCATTAACAAACGCCACGTTGCGACCGGTAACATTACAGCTACTGAAGCAACTAACAATACACATGTGCACACTAGTTGCCTAATACAAAGGAAAATATAAGCACTGACCCAAACCTCCCTCGACCCATACCTACCCACTCTCCCCTATCATTTTAAAACTTTTATATTTGTATTTTATTAGTGATTACAGAATATGTGAAAATCTTGTTTATTTTTTTTTATCTAAAAATAAAAATTGTCGTTTTACACGAGATATTCTTTAAGAATAGAAATAAAACTACGGTTTTAATCTTCACTTTTAAAAGTGAAGATTAAATCCATAGTTTTATTTCTATTCTTAATTATGGATCTTCATCAAGTAAATGCCGAATCAATTCAGATATTCTTTAGTAATTATTATTTTATATAGAACTTTAGACTATTGATTTTTAAGAACACATCTTACTCCCATTAATTTTCTTAATTTCCTAAACTAGTTGTTTTCTCTGGTGATTAATAGTAAAGTAACTTTCTAGTTTCAATTTCTCAACTTTGATATAAATTTACGAAGATCACCCGGAAACAAAATTAATTCGGCGTCAGCATTTCGCAAGAGAGAACTAATATAAATCTCACACAAAAACGTGTTAGACGTGGAAGTATAGTATGTTTATTCTGAATGCAGCACAAATTGAACAATTTCTGCGGTGATGTAAGCAAGCATCTACCACATTGAAGAATAAAAGCGGAGAACAAATCTGTTAAATAACATAAATTCTCATAGAATGCGGGCTATAAATTCAATACCAGGAAATATTGCACGAAACTATTCTTGGTTGTTATGTTGTTTTCTTGGCGCTTCGTGTGTTATGATAGTTTCCTTAACAATATGGATAATATCTAAGTCGAATGGGGTAGCACTACGTGAGAATACTGGAAGTTCATTTAGGTTGCTACTTTTTGAAATTTACATAACATATTTTAAAATCATGCTCGGGAAGTTTTACATAGTTTCGAACAAAACAAAACTGTATGTACGTATTGCTGTATATTTTATATCAATTAAGTAAGAAAGTTGGAAAAGTAAAAGAACTAAATGTTCATCATATAATGAAAATGTATACCGTGTGAACAACGTCGAGCGATCGATGGATATATAAGTAATGACTGGCCAACTGCAAGTGGGAGGGGCTACATACCTTAAACTCCTACAGGGCGTATTTAATTGTGGTGAACTAAGAAAGCGTTATGGCTGTTTATTAATAAATGATGTATCAAAATAAATATTCCAAATTAATAACTAATTGTTTAACAAACTGCAAAATTATTTGTAGTATATTATTTATGGTTAATGTACGAATTTGGATATTTTATCCGACTACACCGTTGCTTTTCGCACTATTAGTCATATGCCGGCTGTCAACGTCCCTACAATAACGGATACTTTTGTTTATGTCTCTTCGGCCATAATACTTTAAATTTAACATTTAAATTTAAATAAAATGATATAATATAGTTGAAAGTATCATAAAATACAATCGGCCGTAAAGTGCAGAGTTTTTGTTTACTGCATAATAATAATTCTTACCGGCGAAGCACCAGATATTTTCATCGCTAAATATTCAATGATAAGTTTCATCATAGCTTCGTGGCTTGAACTTAAAAAATTCTTATTCAAATGAAAACACATAAATAATATAAAATTATGAAACAAAACCGTAACTCTTATTGAAAAAAATTAAAATAAAAAGTATTCTGTAATAGCATAAAATTTCAAAACAATAACGATTCTTGCAAAAATATAAATAAAGTGTTTACCAGTATAAATAAATGGTTTCCTTAAATAAACTACCTATAAAATATAAAATTTAACTAAAATACCTTTATTGGTAATAAATATTAATTATTAAATAAAAGAACATTCTAAAAAGAAAAACTAATTATTTAGTAAATGCTCAAATAAACCACCCTCTTGAGCCGAGCAGTAACCCAATCGGTTATAAAAATTACGACGGACATTTGTTAACATTTCTATACGTACTCTACGTACGGATGACAAGGAGCAACTGCAACTGAATCGCCAGTCGCAAGCTTGTTTTCCGATTCAATATATTCGCCTTACGTGAACACCATGAGCGACTGATAGGAATATTCAATGTGTTAGAGAGAGATTATTTGATTCGTACTTAGATCGTATGTAGAATGTGTTGGATAAAGAAAGGGAACGCCCGTACAGTTAGACAGTAGAACACATTGAATATACTCTCTCAACCCTAACCACATAAACTCGCTATTCGTCTTCGTCTTACTACATTGTGGTAGATTAATCACTCCCGGGCGTTCATACGGTATATGAGAAAAACTTGTTTACGTAACTTTTACATACTCCACGTAACTGAAACATATACTCATGTATGTCTATTAAATATTCTTATGAATATTTCTGAAATTTCTTTAAACTAATAAAAGGATATATTAGTAAAAGGAAATTTATATTCAAATAGAACTACTTTGGTCTAGGTAGTTATAAGAGTTAAAATAGTTTGTATTATTGTTATCTTGTATATACAATACCTTACGTACAGATAATTACATATTACAGAATTGAAACAAAAATCTTAAATATAAACATAGAATTAGAAACAATGCATTATAATTAGAGCAGACCAATTTCCGTGCGCGCTATGAGCGCCGGTATGGGGTGTAATTCGTAATATATTAGAATATGCGATTGAATAAGGACGCAAGGCGTGTTACCGATATAAGTATAGAAGTAGAGATATTTATTTTATCAGAAATAATTAAATATACATTTGGTTTTCTGTTATTAAAGTAATATGCATAAACACACGAAAAATAAGAATAGTACATATTATAGCAGCGTTGTATGTACCTATAAATAAAATGGAAAATGTATGAAATCAGTGATTGTGTGCACGACAGAGGATTTAAAAAAAAACACTTACCGTTTTAAGCGTCTTCCAAGGTTTGACAAACGGGAGAAACTCGATTGTATATTTTCAAATCAGGTGCGTTTCTAAGGTTATTTCCTGGCTTGTATTAATAGCTGCACTTTCTTTCGGATCGAATGATAAAACCACGTCCTTAATTTTTTAAAAATGTTCATGATAGTAAAACTCCGCCCGTTGCCATGTACCCCAACGTGTCAGAATCGGCTGTGGTGGCTCAGGGGTATGGGGACACAATTCGTGAAATTTCCGAATACTTTTTGGAGATTTCGGGAATACTGCCTTTGTACTCGATATTAAAGCATCTACCTCTGGATAACATCTACGAACCTGTTCTGCCACAAGGTGTAGAGCATGGAGTTTACAAGTAATATATAACAAATTAGGATAATATTTTCTAAGAGACCGGCCTACAGAACACATGGTTGTGGCACCATCGGTCATAAACTTTAATACTTGGTCTTTAAAAAGTTTAAATTTTTCCAAAGTTTCTAATAGCAAAAACAAATTGCATGTCGATGCGACAATTCACATCAAGCTTTGATACAAAATAATACAAATCTGTATAAAAACAAATTTGTATCTGTATATACATGGACGCACAGTACGTATTTACCAGCGTTTGCTTCAACTACCAGACTTTGCACCGGCGTGGTCGGTTTTGTCCGTCAGATGGCATGAGGTTATCTGATGTCTTCGGATAGGACAAAACTTGCTACATGACCGCAAGTGTACCTACAGTCGTTTGTGTTCGTAAACCTATCATTGATAAAGTGGTTACACAGAAACGCATGCGTCTGGTAGTTGAAGCAAACGCTGGTAAATACGTACTGTGTGTCCATGCATATACAGATACAAATTTGTTTTTATACAGATTTGTATTATTTTGTATCTAATAGCACCAATTCTTTCGGCATTACATTGCTCTAGTCGTCTGGATGCTAATAAAATTGAAGATGTTGGTTGATGTAGTTCCATATTTCGCCATCACATTAACTACAGATTGCTTTTGCTATCAGTTGTTTCGCCCACACATAACCACAGTTTTTTATTTTTCAGTTCGGCTTTTATTTTATTTTCAACCTGTTTACGCACCGATGGAAAATTCCTTCGTAACGTTGTCGTGCTCGGTAATGTTTGATTCGCGTATTTATTCCAAAATGAAATAAATGAAATAAATGAATCATTACTTAACAAGGTAAACGGCAGTGTACAGACAATCATAGTTACACATAGTTCATGCATAAACTGTTGTCGATTAATTTTGTTATTATTGTACTTCGAACTGCTTACGTGTTCTTTACAATGTGTTTTTGACCAACACATTAGATATGTATTGCACACTAAACATTTAATTTTTGAGCCATCGTATATTAAGTACGGGAAATCCATAATAAACTTATTAACTTCGTCTGAAAACGGTCGCTTTCTCGATTTATGTGTCGACGACATTTTATTACGTATGATTACACTTACATTCAGCTTAGAACACATACTGAATGCTTTTTATTAGTTCTGATGTAATACAATCATCCTCACATCGGCGCACATGGCGCGCACGGAAATTGGTCTGCTCTAATTATGATGATAGAAAATGAAATTATCTATAAACCCATCACCAAACCAACAACAACCAACATTATCATCAGCGACAGTGAAAAAGCTAAAACTCAGTTAAGAATTAAGGACTATTAACGATGCATTCAAATTTAATAACATAATGAAGTAGAAAATATAAAATTCACACATTTACAGACACTAGAACAAAGTAAAGTTTAAAAATAACATTCTATGTTTCTGTAATTTTTAGAACGTTAGAGCCATAGTTTCACTCTTTCTGCTTAAATAAACTTAGTTTGAACTAATTAAGCACTTTTAATATAGTTGCGATTATAATCTTTATGGCGCCAGCTAAACCCAACACATTGTGTGATGTGACAATGACGGCTATCACATCAAAATTTTTAAAACATAAATGACAGGTATTATAACTCAAATTAGCAATGTTTTGACACTTTATCTGCGTAATAATGAATTTTTGGAATTTCACACAATATGTTTATAATTAAACAATAATAAATAAATTTCAATAACTTTTATTATAATAACTACAAAGTATTTTCAGTATGCCACATGTCAAAGCATGGTGCAGGATACAGGACAAGTTTTGAAATGCAATTTTTGCAGCAATACAATGTTGCTCGTTTATTCCCTATTTGTAGCATTGTTTACGGCTCTAAAAATATGTTTTCGACTGATAATTTTCAAGAGGAGTAATTTTTTCTGGAAAATGTTGAGTACCATTAATAATTAAATATTTGCTTCTCTGTATTCTATAAAGTTCATTTTAGAACCTATATTTTCTTTGAAGATATAGTAAGAATTCCATGCTGCTACTTGTGCCATCTAATAATTTTTGCTGGACAAGAAAAATACTACATAATCTCATCTGCTCTGTAAACAACTGACATATTCTTATTATAATTTACGATTTCTTGGTTTTATTTTTTCTTGTCCTCGGGAGGCGGTTAGATATACACTCACTTTCATATGAAATACACCACCCAATAAGAATTGGACTACAATTTTGAAACTTCGGTAAAATAATGCTTTATTATTAACTAAGAAACGATGAAAGTTTAGTGGAAAAAAGCAAAACAAAAATTAACATTTTCCAAGAAGAAGCTAGTAGTGGGTTGCATCCCCACGCGTAGCTATGCATTAACTCTTCTTTCCATGCTCTCTATTAAATGGTCGATGTCCTCCTGGGGTATCTCGTTCCATGTAACCTCTAGATGGTGTCGAAGTTCATCCAGATTCTCAGGAGGCCTGGATAGTTGTCTTAGTCGCCGACCCATCACATCCCAGACATGTGCAATCGGCGACAAGTCCGGTGACCATGCAGGCCAGGGCAAAATCTGCAATCCAACCTGCTCCAGGAATGTTCTTGTAACCACAGCAGTATGGGGTGTTGCATTATCCTGTTGGAAAGTGGTATTCTGCAACGTATGCATGAAAGGTACTAAAACCGGTTCCAGAACGTTGTCAATGTAACGACGTGCGTTTAATGTGCTTGGAATGAACGTAAGAGGTGACCTTCGTCCAGCACATATCGCCCCCCAAACCATAACCCCAGTTGTTAAGGCTGTGTGTCGTCTTTGAACGAACTCCAAATTCCGTCTTTCTCCTCGATATCGCCGCACCCTTCTACTACCATCATTCACCCATAAACAAAACCTTGATTCATCACTAAAGACGATGTCATTCCATTGATGAACCCGCCCTTGTCGTTCTTGACACCATGCAAGTCTGGCTGCTTTATGGGGAGGTGTTAATGGAAGCCGAAAGTAAGGACGGTATGAATGAAGCCCAACGGAAGAAATTCTTTTGTAAACAGTTGCCATCGACAAGTGTAGGTTCAAAGCTCTCATTCAATCCACAGCAATCGATTTTGTTGTTTGAAATCGATCCCTGCTAGCCAGCCGCCTAAGAAGTCGGTCTTCACGTGCCTTGCTTCTTCAGGGGGGGGTGGTCCAGCAGGACGGCGCCTCTGAATACCTTCTTCGGACCATAAAGACCATATCCGAGCAACTGTAGTGTGGTCCCGATTCAGCCTTCTCCCAATCTCTCGGAATGAGAGACTCGCCTCTTTCATACCGATAATTCGGCCCCTAACAAAATCATTAATATGGGTAAAATTTCGACGACGTCGCACTGGGGGCATTGCAAAGCGTCTACCTGACAGTTTGACAATCAAATAAACTGACATTTTGTTGGCAGAAATTCATTCATTGGTAGGAAGAAAATATTTAAAGTTGGAGATAACAATGATACAGGAAACATAATAGTTGAGTTTTTTCGGCGGAAACTTTCATCGCATCTTAGTTGATAATAAAGCATTATTTTACCGAAGTTTCAAAATTGTGGTTTGAATTTTAGTGGGTGGTGGATTTCATATGAAAGTGAGTATATTAATGATACTGGGGTAGTAAGCTATTGTTATACATAGAATGACCCGTTTGTATTTCCATTTGGACACGTATGTCTGATTTTGGCGTTCTTATCTTCTTAGCTTACGATGCATTATTTCCTGTGGAAGGCCTCATATTTGCACGAAGAGTTCTTGTCACATGTGTCTTTTTGTTAATTACTTTGTTTGGTGATAGACTGTTGTAATAATTATCCATAAACAAATGATGACCTTTGTTTAAATATGACTAATCAATCGCTTAACGAGACTCTCAATTGTTATCATACTTTCTGCAATTTCTTGATGGCCATTATATACTTCGATGTTCAAAACATATCCTAGTGCCGTACTAAGTTCGTACCATCTAAACCCATATTTCGCATTTTTACCTTTCATGTCGTGCGAAAAGAAAGCCTTCCACGGAATAATAAAATTTGTCCAAGAAAAATGCTTCGTCCGGTGAATATGCATTCGTAAACTTTTTCAATAGTAAATCAGGAATTGTTTTTATTTTCGCCAAAAGAACATCTAAATTTTCATCTTCTGTACAAAAGCATGTCAATATTTATTGAAACTTCCTTGCAGACATACGTGAAGGAAATGCTGGGGTGATAATACAAAGCATCAACGGAAAAGAGTTTTCTTATGGTGGAGAATTTTAGTTGTTACTGAAGCAAACATAAACCTAAAAATTTCTCGTTTCACTCACATCGGCTTTTTTTCTAATTTGCCTTCCTGCTATGCCTTGTATGTGGCCGTGTTTGATTGCTAAGTTTAATACCGTAATCACTTGTAGAATTTACGATCATTTTCATTATTTGGTCATCCCATACTTTTTCAAAAATCTGAATTGGAGAAACATTTTCATCTATATCTAAAAGAAGCCCAGTGGCATCTGCATGAAAGAAATCGTTTCTTATAGGTATTGTATTGGTACGCCATGTCTCGTCATTGTCAGGTTATTTATTTTTCTCATTACCTTCACTACCCGAACTGTTATTTTTCTCTTAAGTCGAACCATCACTGTCAGTATCGGGTTCAGATTCACTGTAGCTTTGTCCACTACTCAGTTCCTCAAAAAGCTTCGCCAGCCTGGCCTCTTCGTTTGTATCCATTTTCTATAAGTATTGAATAAAACATGCTAATTTTTATTTTTTATTTATATTTCAATCTTAAAATCATATAATAAACAAAATCTTACTAGTAGAAACTATAAATAAGAATAAATGTATCAATAACAAATTTAAATATAATAGAATTCACATGCTACTTCCTTCACAACCACTTGCATACTGGAGCTGCATGTGTGTAGTAAACGAGAAAATAAATTCAACCGACAACTGCTTTTGCAAATATGACACTGGGCTTGTTACAATACGCCAGCAAATGCACATTTCTGTTGCTATAGCAGCGGTATCTGAAAACAACCACTTCATTTTGGACGGCTATAGCTGTTATGTCACATTGTGAACTTCGTTTTGACGGCTATAAACGTAAGTGTCTGCCAACATGTTAAATGTATTTTGCATAAAATATACAAGCTAAATGTCAGGTTAGATCCAGAGCTATATGTTTAAAATTGGTAGAGATCTATTTTATATAAAGTAAAAATATAGTTTTATTAAAAATACCTGAAGCAATGAAAATTTAAGAAAAATTACTATAAAAATATAACTAAAAACTGAAACCCTAAAATAGCAAGTAACGAACCAGAAGAGGCAAATAAGTTAAATGAGATATTCAAACAAACAACAAGACTACAAAAGGCATCGCCTAGGTATTATGTGTACGCTCCGCAATTAAAATATCGAGGCTACAAAAATTTGTCAAATATTTTTTAACGATTGATATACAGGCTGATTCATTTTCGGCCCTCACCATGGGGATCTCGCTTATTATTGGAGATAGAGTATAGGTTTAAATTTGGCAAAGTTGTTAAATTTTGTGTTTGTTATAAATCCGTAAAGAAAATAGACCTGTGACAAATGACCTTCGTTATTTAAAAAAAAACGCGAAAACCCCATTTTCTTCTTTTACCTGTAGCACCGACATTTGGCCATGTAGAGAAAAAATAAAATCACGTCCTTTTGGCCATTTCTAAACCTCTATCCAGTGGTGTACTCTAAATTTTTATACGACGTTTCGTTTCTTTCTGGCCATCATCAACAATCTAATTTCTTATAGGCGCCATATTGGATTTAGACATCCTCAGAAAGAGTTTTTTTTTCTGATTTCAACCATGTACCACATGCTGACTAAAGTTTTTGACATTAGGTTTTATTTGAAAGAATAAATTATAAGATTAAATAAGGTAGCCATGGAATTTCAATCTGTCAAATATTTCATTTATTGTTCATTAAAATACAAAAATGTCATACACTAACGAAGAGAAACGAGATATGATAAGTATTTTTTATTCTTCGAACCGAAATTCAACAGTAGCGAGTACAAGATATCTACAATTATATCCAGAACGACAACAGCCTCATCGTACCAATGTTAGTCACTCTTTACTGCCTGGAGATAATTTGAGAAGGCTAGACTATTGTAATTGGTTAATGGGAAGGATAGAAAATTACGAAAATTTTTAAACAAAATCATCTGGTCCGATGAAACAAAATTTACAAATTCTGGAATGTTCAACAGATATACGGAGCACTATTGGGCAGTACAAAATCCCCGACAAAACAGGGCTAGAAGACCACAACATCGTTTTGAAATAAACGTTTGGATGGGTTTTTTGGCAAATCGTCTCTTAGGACCAGTTATGTATGAAGAACATTTAAATGGAGAAAGATATTTAAACATTTTACGTACATACGTATCTGACTATCTTGACGACAATATCCCATTAAATCAATTACAATATTTATGGTGGCAACAAGATGGCGCACCAGCACACAATGCAGCTGTGGTTAGAAATTTCTTAAATCAAGAGTTTGCAAACCGTTGGATTGGAAATAGGGGAGTTGTTGAATGGCCTGCGAGATCACCTGATTTAAGTCCGCTAGATTTTTTTTTATGGGGATATGTTAAAAATAATATTTATAAAGTAGAGGCGCCACAAAACATTGAAGAATTACGAGACAGACTTCAGAATGCCTTCGATGCAGTTCCTAGAAGAACTATACATAGGGCAGTACAAAATGCCAGAAGGCGTGCCCAATTGTGCATTACCGAAGATTGCCAAATAATTGAACATTTACTGTAATTGTTTATTGTTTACTTTTCTATGTATTTTTATTAATGTTTTTGTTATCTTGTACTCGCTACTGTTGAATTTCGTTTCGAAAAATAAAAAATACTTATCATATCTCGTTTCTCTTCGTTAGTGTATGAAATTTTTGTATTATTAATGAACAATAAATGAAATGTTTGACAGATTGAAATTCCAAAGGCTACCTTATTTAAACTTATAATTTATTCTTTCAAATAAAACCTAATATCAAAAACTTTAGTCAGCATGTGGTACATGGTTGAAATCAGAAAAAAAACTCTTTCTGAGGATGTCTAAATCCAATATGGCGCCTATAAGAAATTAGATAGTTGATGATGGCCAGAAAGAAACGAAACGTCGTATAAAAATTTAGAGTACACCACTGGATAGAGGTTTAGAAATGGCCACAAGGATGTGTTTTTATTTTTTCTCTACAAGGACAAATGTCGGTGCTACAGGTCAAAGAAGAAAATGGGGTTTCGCGTTTCTTTTTTAAATAACGAAGGTCATTTGTCACAGGTCTATTTTCTTTACGGATTTATAACAAACACAAAATTTAACAACTTTGCCAAATTTAAACCTATACTCTATCTCCAATAATAAGCGAGATCCCCATGGTGAGGGCCGAAAATGAATCAGCCTGTATACTGTAAGCTGCAATTGCCATTGTGTTAAATATAATTTTTGATTAACGAATAATTTTTGAATATTTCTAATTAACTTAGTTTTAAATTAGATTTTTAATTATTTTTTTTTAATAACTTGGATAGATCCAATCACGATTGGATGGATCTACATATTAGAACGCCGTTTGAAGGAATATCCTGTTTATTGTAATAAAAATAGAAAGTTCCGTTTCGACACTATTCAAGTGTTAACAAAATTGTCGGTTTAAAGAAATACCGCCTAATGGAATAATATCCTTTATTAGAATAATGGTTCAACTAACATTTAGTGAAATTTTATCTGATAAAATAATAATAATACACATGACGAAGTGGCTACAGAGTTTTATGGTTATTGGCCTTATGTTTACTAGATCTATTATAATGTGTTTATTCACAGTAGGATCTGTTAGTTTATTTTGTTAAAATATTTTCTCAAGTTTTACAATTCTCGCAATACCAGACGTTTGGCTATATTTCCTATACATTCTATACATATAAGTGTGTACTTTGATTTTCAAAATGGGCCCCAACTATTAAACATGAATCGTCATACACACATATTTATAGTTTAGATTATTTAAAATATTCTCAGGGTTTTTGTTTTCAAAAAGAGTTATTTGCAACTCAATGTAATAAGGAGAGAAATAGCATGTTAAATTTAATTCATTTATTGTTCACAATTTACAAAAATATACATTACTTTTCAATATGATAAATATCATCAATTATATTTTTAGAATAATTGAAACATACATGAGTAGGTAAACCCCACCAGTTTTGTATAATACAAAGGTATTTTTAATAATATAAAATATTATTAAAAATCTGGTGTGAAGAACACAAATACAGGTTCACTATTAATATTTTTGTGGACGTGTCCGAACATATCCCTCCCCAGAGACATACATACGTATTTCGCCTTTCTACAGGCTCATCGGTACACCCCTGCTGGAGAAAGGATATCTTCAGGCACATCCACAAAAAAGAACCACATCGCCATATCACAGAAAATATCCAGACCGAGCGTAAAAGTAAATTCAGCTATGCCTGTTCTCAGACAGCCGGCGTACCTCGCCCCGTCCACATAACCAATGTGAAGTAACGACGCCCTTCCAACGGTGGCACAGCCATCTCTCTAGAAACTGCATCTTGTTTGTGTCTTCACTCATTTCAATTATTCTGATACATTACACATGCGGTTAGTCCGTAGTATAGTATAGTATAGTATCCTAAAATAAATAAACACGTGTCGTAGTGCATACAGTAATTTCTTGGAGATCTACAAAAAAGAAAACTGGAAATTGATTTATGATAAAGAAGGTTCTTACTTATTTCGTAAGTGCTGAACCATGACGAATATCATATAATAAACAAATGTTCAGATGACTGTTAACGTTGCATTTTTTAATAAAGGATTACATTAGTTTCAGTTCATATAACAGCTTATTAGTGAGTGAACACGTTTTCTTTATTCAAAATGGCTTACCGATTTTTTTTTCAAGAGTATGCGGACCTGCATTTTGTGTATGGCTACTGTAACAGCACTGCACGTCAAGCAGTTATTGAATACCTACATCGGTTTCCCGACAGGCGCATTCCTCATTATAGAACGTTTCTGGAAGTACACAGACAATTTCGGAAATTCGGACTGCGTGATTATCTTTTCGACCGAGGAGTAAATTTGCCAGCAGACTTAGAAAGAAGCAGTAGCTATTGTTACAAGGGATCCAACTCTCAGTGTGCGTCGAATCGCTAGACAACTAGGAGTGCCACGAACGACAGTTTGGCGAATTTTAAAACTTGTGGTCTCATATCCATATCACTATCGCAAGTGTCACGGTTTACTTGAGGCAGGCCACTATATTTGTCTAGTTTATCCTACCTGGACACGGCTTCATTTTAATTTGTGCAGAACAGTCCTCTGTACAGATGAATCTACGTTCACGAGAAGTGGTATTACAAGTCTGAGAAACCTGCACAGTTGGTCATCAGAAAATCCCAAAGCTATACGCCCATCCAAATTTCAACATGAATTTTCTATTAACGCTTGGGCGGCCCTAATCTGTGACTTGTTGATTGGTCCTGTCGTTCTTCCAGGGAGGCTAAATGCGGACAATTACCTTCAATTTCTTTTAGAGGATGTCCCAATGAATGTTCGACGAGACATGTGGTTTCACATGGATGGGGCAACACCACATTTCGGAATTGCTGTCCGAAATTGGGCTAACGTCAATTATGCAAGATGGATTGGTCGAGGTGGTCCTGTTGCACGGCCACCCAGATCACCCGATCTTAATCCCCTTGAGTTTTATTTATGGTGTACATGAAAAATTTAGTCTACGCGCAAGTTTCGAACACAAGAGAAGAGTTGTTGAATCGTATTCACCTGGCTACCGAGCAAATCCGACAAAACAAGTATGAAATTCGGATAAGTACTTCTTCTGTTGGCTTACGGGCACAAGCCTGCATTCAACAAGGAGGTGGACATTTCGAAAATATTATTAATTGAACTATTTTAAATAGAATGACTTTGGGATTACATTTTTTTGCATGATCTGACAATCACATTCATAGATCTGTAACTTTCGAACAAATAAGAATGGATGTACAAGTTTTGCGTTTTTGTTACTTGAAATGAAGTCTACTTTACACTCCTGAAATTTGAACATAACGATACGGGATACCTTGTATAGATAACAACAGATACCGCATAACTATGTCAGTCAAATACCAACAACAAACATTAATGTACAGAAATTCTCGACGGTAACGCTGATTTTAGTAAGTAATTATATCAGAATCTCTGTTTAAGTAATTATTTAAATAAATTTTTCAAACGTTTTGCAATAAAATCGTGTTTCGCAAACTTATTACATTGCATTTGTGCTAATATTTTATTCTTATTCTCTATAAAACACGGCAACTTTTTACAGCATTCCCATATACTATTTACTTAGATGCGAACGAACTATATGCATTTCCTTCTTTTTCATAAATTTTTGTTAGTTTCATTTACTACCCTTTTAGTATAGCGTATGTCAGTACGATATATATTGTTTTAGGTATTGTCCTATTAAGCGAATTTCTCTACTGTGTAATAAATCATATTGTTATTAGGAGTGCACTTCCAAATCGAAATTTAACTGGTGCAATGCGCTCGAGAGAAAACACCCTTGCATTGTCACTTAATTTGGATCCAACGTTATGAAATAGCTCTATTAATTTAAAAAACTTTCCAGAATTTATATCATCTCTGCCACAGATTAATAATTCACGAAGAGGAAAATTTTACGTCGGCGAATAGAGCGACCGCGGCGACGACCAAAATTCCAGCGCTTACCTACTTCAATCTAACCACTATATGGAAATAATTAATCGATTTTGCGACCGCAAACTTGTGTTAATTATTTATTAGATTCGTTTAGGCATCAGTATATTAATAATTTATGCATTCATTTAATTATTTGCCAAGCTATTGGAGTAGATATTATTCTAACATTATTTTTGTTTTTATTTTTGTTAACATGAGAGCACACTGTTAATATTCCTTAAAATTCTTACATAAGAATCTAATGATAATTGTGTAATGAAATGCAATCGAATTTTTTTATTAAATTACCGCATATGAAATATCAAATTAGATTAGTAAAATACAAAACTATTTAAGTTTTAGTATTTGTAATTAAATTTTAAACATTTCGTTTTATGGAATTTAAATTAGTGAAACGTGGAACATATTTTCTTAACGCCCAAATACTGTTACCACACGGTTACCAGCGAAGTTTCTAAATACAGTGTACTCTCTCCTTACGGACACCTCTTTTAAGCGGACACCTCCCATAAACGGACACTTTTTGCAGTACCAAAAGATTACTTAGGGATTTTTAAAATTTTTCTCTCTTGAGCGGACAACCCTCCCATAACCGGACGCGGACACTTTTTTCCCACACCAAAGTGATTTTAGAGTGATTTTAGTTCCCCATAACCGGACAGCTTACAACACTGTAACACTGTTTTTCCGTTTACTCTTCTTCATATTCGTACATTCGTACAGATGTTGCTTATTGAATAATACGTGTATGTACAAAGGGGAATTCCCTAAATACGCACAGCTTGTTGTTTTGAATGTAGTACGTAAATACATAGTACATTTATAGATTCTTATTGTATACATACTTGAATCGCTATGCCTAAAGCAGTGTTGACTATTAAAGACAAAGTTAATGTCATTGAAATTCAAAAAAATGAGAAACTTAGTGTACGCGAGTTAGCAAAGAAATGTAAGATCAGTAAAACTCAAGCTGCTTGTATCATCAAAAACAGAGACCAAATTTTAAGATTGTGGCACACTGATGTCAATCCGGATAGAAAAAGGAGTATGCTGAACGTCAAAGACGTTAACATTGATAAATTGTGCTACGAATGGTTTGTGAAGGCTCGAAATAAATGTATTCCTCTCTCGGGCACACTTATCAGGAGCAAGGCTAAAGAAATTGCAGATAAATTGAATTACGCAGATTTTAATGCATCATCTGTCTGGCTGGAAAGGGGCAAAAAACGGCATAACATAACCTTCCGTGCCATTTCTGGAGAAGCCGCTAGTGTAAACCAAGATGATGTCAAAAGTTTTACTGAAAAAGTGCAATCTTTGATTCAAGGATATGATTCACGAGATATTTATAATGCGGATGAGACTGGATTGTTTTTTCGGGCATTACCTGATAAAACATTTGCATTAACAGGTGAAAAATGCACTGGTGGAAAAATGGATAAGGATAGGCTAACGATTTTGCACTGCGTCAATATGGCTGGAGAAAAGGAACCTGTTTTTGTTATTGGGAAAGCTGCAAAACCTCGGGCGTTTCGCAATATTAATTTGAACAATTTACCAGTTACGTGGCGATCAAACAAAAAGGCTTGGATGACGTCTGATTTGATGACTGATTTTCTAGCGCAGTTCGATAGAAAAATGCAACGTCAAGAACGGAACGTCCTGCTATTTTTAGACAATGCGGCCTCTCATCCTCGCGATCTTAAATTGAAAAATGTTAAAGTTATTTTTCTTCCAGCAAACACAACAGCATTTTGTCAGCCCCTGGATCAAGGCGTTATAAAAAAACTTTAAGTTTTTGTATAAATCGTTATTTTTAAAAAATATTTTGCTGCAGATGGAAGACGCAAATTCTGCTTTGGATTTATCAAAATCAATAAATTTGTTAGATGTCGTTTATTTCATACACAAAGCGTGGGAGCAAGTGGGTCCCCAGACAATAAAACATTGTTTCAGGAAAGCTGGTTTTGAGAAAACAGATATCCTAAATGAAGATAGCGGTTGGACCGCAGAGGATGAACTTCCACTATCAGCACTTGCTCAGTTCTCCAATAATTAATTAATCAAGTTCAGAGCCAAATCCAAATTGACGTCGAAGACTATATTAATTTAGATAATGAAGTCTTCATTAATGATGAAGATGTGGAAAACATTAATACTGAAATGTTAATTGCTTCCCAAGAAACGCTCGCCAACTCGTCTGAAGATGAGCCAGAAAGTTAAATTGAAGACATATTAACTTCCTATAAAGAGGCTTATTTTGCTATAAGAAAACTAAAGGCTTTTTCTTTGTATCACAGCGACCTTAAAGGTGTTCAATTGCTTACTGATCTTCAAATACATCTCCAAGATAATGAAATTAAAGGAAAAATGCGCCAAGCTAAAATTTCTGACTTTTTTAAATCTATTTGAATACCTTACATAACAAATTTTGTTTTTTTTTACTTCTCGCAAAAATGTTAATGAAAATTCTGTTTACTTTATCTAATATTTATATGTTCTTGTAAAATTGTTTAAAGATAAATATATTACAAATTATTATTTACTCTTTTTGTACTTTTCTCATAAACGGACACTTCTCATAAGCGGACAAATTTTTTCAGTCCCATGACTGTCCCCTTAAGAGAGAGTACACTGTAGCAAGAGGTTCAAGTTCTTCGATTCCGACAAACGAGACAACAGAAAAAAGCCCACACAATACATATACACACGTGTACAAATACGGACAAAAAGCATAGAAAACGACGCTTTAACGATTTTCCATTTCGGACAACCGGGAGTCTGATAAACCATCCCTGAAATCTCAATTGTGCAATAGCGACCAAACTTAGAGATGCACCGCATTTCTAGAATGTTGATATTACCCCGGGATACGTCCGCAATTCAAAATGGATTTCGGTAGGATTGAACGTTGGCCGGGTTCGGGGTCTTCCCCTTACCCACTTCTCTATCCTATATTTCCCGTACTGTGTCCACCGATATTATTATGCTGAACGTTCGCAGATGTAACGCCATCCATTAATAATTCTGAATATTTAATAGGCATTTTCAGAATGTCTTCTCTCGAAAAAAAATCATTTTTTTTTTCCGTTACAGATCCGGGGATTTGGAAATTTTTAATATTTCATTTAAAAATAATATTATCTAAGAGCACTATTGTTTCTTTATGTAATATGTTTAAGTGTGATCTATGTTTTCTTTAAAGATTTATATTAAATCTTAACGTCGTATTTTTTATTTAACACTACAATTGCTTTCAGATTTAAAATGCACTATTATTTTTTTTTAAAGTTGAGTCTTTTGTTATTATTACTGCTCTATAACTGATTTACGATTTTTCACATCCATATTTTCTTAAGAGATACTTTGGAAGAGTCTTAACTAAAACCCTCACACATTGCTGTGTATTCTGCTTGTTGGGGAAAATGTAAAATTGTTTATTTATTAATAAATTACACAATTGTATATTTTTCATAAACTCTGTCTATGTGCTCATTACTACTTACCTCGTGCAAGCAACAAAACGACGCCATGACGATTCACAAATTACACGGCCAATTCTTGAGTGTTTGTGGTCTGAATCATGTTATTCTCATGGTCAATTGTACGTGGCATGTTCAGGTGTCGGCAAATCATTCGCTTTATTTGTTCTTGCGCCTGACAACAAAACGAAAAATCTCACAAGATCCTTCACTGAAGAGAATCAATCCGAGAGCAACCCATGCAGCAAAATATATAGCTTCAATAAAGCAAATGTCTTGCTGACACGCTATTGAAAAACTTGATTTTTGTAATTTTATTAAATTTTTATTTTCTTTATACATATATATATATATATATATATATATATATATATATATATATTATATATATACAGGGTGTCCAGAAACTCTCCTGACAAACGAAGACCGGAGATTCCTCTGATAATTTTAAGACAATTAAACCCAAATTCACCTAGTCCGAAAATGCTTCCTAAGGGAGCTAGAGTTCTTTGAAGATGGCGCCTTGTATTTATTTTTTTTTTAATTCCTCCAGAACGCTTCTATTTAGAAAAACAGAATCTGGTATGTTTATTTATCCTCTAGAGATGAATAGATTCCATCAATTGCGAATTTCTAGTACCGGTCATAGGCGTCCGTTTTGGGTAGGTCAACGGTTATTTTAAGGCATAACTTTTTTGTCTTTAACTTTTAAGCATTTGTGACACTAGATTATTAAATTTTCAGGTATTCCAGTACTAAAATGTACTCTTACTTTAAGTCGCTAGGATACACCGTTTTCTAGAAAAATCGATTTGTAAATTTTTCGTTTTTTCTTCATTAAAGTTCAATTTATTATGTACCTACTTATTTTTAGCGACGAAGTTGGCTTGGACTATCAAGATATGGATGAAAATTAATTTAATAAATTAAAAACAAATTATTTATTACAATGGAACGAAACTAACAAAAAAAGAACAAGTATCAAAGGTAGATTGTTACAAAAGTTGCTCGATGTGATGACCATTAGTCTCTATGCATAAGTTTACCCTTTTGCTTAGAGAACGCCGAATTCTTGCAAAAATTCCAAAATTATTTCTAAATTCGTTGCAAGCATCTTGTATCCTTAGCCAGAGTTGTGCGCGATTTTATATCGGAACGGAATAAACAAATGCTTTTATGTATCTCCAAACACAATAGTCGCAATGATTTAAATCCGGCGACCTTGCTGGCCAAGCAACTGGACAGCCTCTTCCAATCCAATTGTCTTCGTAGTTATTATCTAGAAAGTCTCGTACATTCCTGCTAAAGTGGGCCGGACAGCCGTCCTGTAGAAACCTTAAGTTTTGCCGAATATTTAAACGCACCTCATCTAACAATCAGGTAAAATATTTTGCAGGAAATGTAAGTAATCAGCACCATTTAAACGAGCAGGTAATACCACAGGTCCAAGTAGATAATCGTCAACTACTCCTATCCAGACGTTTATGCTAAACTTATGCTGATGCTTAAATTCTTGAACAACGTGGGGATTGTCACCAACATACGAATAATAATGTGCATTATGTACATTAAAAATTCCATTTTTTGAGAATGTAGCTTCGTCACCAAACAAAATGTTCTTGAAGAAATCTCCATCTTGATTTTTCTGATTTTGTAAAAATCTAGCGAATTTTACGCGAGCAGGAAAATCTCCTTCTAGCAGTGCTTGCACCTTTGTAAAATGAAAAAGATGTAAATTTTCTTTGTGTAAGATATTTCCTACGGAAGATTTTGAAATTGTGGGGTACATGGCAGATAGTCTTCGAACGCTAATTTCTGGATTTTCCTCAACTTCCATTAAAATAACATCTTCATGTTCTGCTGTTACATCATTATGTCTCCCTGTTTCATTATTTTTAGGGACCACTGAACCTGTTTCTCTTAATCGTTGATGAAGAACTGTAAATGTTGAGTGAGTGGGATGCTGACGATTGGGAAATTTTTCAGCGTATCTACGTTGCGCCGCTCGAGCGTTACACCTCATTTCGCCATAAACTAAATGCATATCGGCGTATTCCTCATTAGTAAAAACCATTTTTTTAAAAATTGAAATCGTTGTGTTTGAATAACACAAAGTAAAAAATGAAAAGATAAACTTCGCGAACTGACAACAATTTGACAATCAAAAACGTAGATTTTACTTCTGTTGGCAGTTCAGAGCTAACTATTGCAAAAAATAAAAAATTGAACTTTAATGAAGAAAAAACGAAAAATTTACAAATCGATTTTTCTAGAAAACGGTGTATCCTATCGACTTAAAGTAAGAGTACCTTTTAGTACTGGAATACCTGAAAATTTAATAATCTAGTGTCACAAATGCTTAAAAGTTAAAGACAAAAAAGTTATGCCTTAAAATAGCCGTTGACCTACCCAAAACGGACGCCTATGACCGGTACTAGAAATTCGCAATTGATGGAATCGATTCATCTCTGGAGGATAAATAAGCATACCAGTTTTTGTTTTTCTAAATAGAAGCGTTCTGGAAGAATTAAAAAAAAAATAAATACAAGGCGCCATCTTCAAAGAACTCTAGCTCCCTTAGGAAGCATTTTCGGACTAGGTGAATTTGGGTTTAATTGTCTTAAAATTATCTGAGGAAACTCCGGTCTTCGTTTGTCAGGAGAGTTTCTGGACACCCTGTATATATAAACTATTGAACTTAATAAATTTTTTGTATTCATTTTATTACGTTAATAAAATACAAAGGTATTTTTAATAATATAAAATATTATAAAAAATTTGGTGTGAAGAACACATATAATAATATTTTATATTATTAAAAATACCTTTGTATTATACAAAACTGGTGAGGTTTACCTACTCATGTATGTTGCAATTATTCTGATACGGTACTAAAATCCTAAATTAAGTTTAGTTAAAACTTAACACGACATTTATTGACTGTTAGGCTGTACGAAGTTCGCCGGTTTAGCTACTATTTGTATATTTCTAATATGGCACGATTTGGTACAGTCCAAAAGTTGTATACGATATGAGCAGATTGGCTTCAAAACTATATTATAGCCTCATACTTTATATGTATTAAAAGTTGAGAATCGTGTGACAATATCTAATACAGTTTTCAATATTTTAAATCAAACCAAGATTCTTTGACGTGCTCCTTCTCCTTTCGTTTGACATCGAGTCCCATGTCCAGAAAGTTGGATGTATAGGACACAATATAACAATTTATTCTTATGTGTATCATGTCTTCTAGGTTTCTATTAGTAAAGTTGACATGAGTTAATGCTACGCCAAAGCGACCAAATAGAAGTTAAACCAACAGCAAGAGGTTGCGAAAAGGTCAGCAAGGCCAACCTCTCCTGCCCGGTCCTACCCGTTAGCGAACGACCCAGAGTTATAACCCTGCCGGCCAGCTCAAAGTTTCGGAGAGTGCGCGAAGTCCCTTAGGTCGCTGGATGATGGAAGACGCCACCGTATAAAAATATACCTGCAGGGACCCCCCCCCGTATATACGGTTGCGGGTAGGTCTTCGGTAGCACCAAAGCAAGAAAGAGGGATTGCCCCCCTCCTCTGCTAGTACAAATAAAATATATCGAAACTTTGCCTTATTCAACACTTGTAGGAAGGGTATCAATCATAACTCAAGTTGTCAACAAAACAAAATTTATTACCAAGTAGGTTCAAAATAACAGAAGTTTAAAAACAGAGGTCTTAGTACTCAAAAATCAGGTATTTACCCAATCAGTTCTAAGCTTGCCAAAGTCAAATTCAAAATAAATATCTATAAAACGTAAAGTTCAAAAATCTCTGAATACATTTATGATCATAAGGATTAAATTACTAAAAGGTGAAGAATTTTGATAATTAAGGTAACAAGATCAGTTAAATTAGCAAGTGATAAGTAATTGATTCAAGATCTAATTCTACAGTGATAAAACGTAATTTAGGTTTCTATATTATAAAATTACAAAACAATCAAAAAAGATCACACAAGTTGCCAAATATTTCTAATATGAGAGCTGACTAGTCTAGGCTGTTCATCTGATAAGTTTTAACAAAAGCAGCAATAGTCGCTTTCAAGGTTTCAATGTAATAGAAGCTGAACAATTAAATGAGTAACACCCTGTATACACAGGAGATATTACGGTGAAAGAATAAGTTATTTATGTTCTAAGTACAAGTCATAAGTAAATCAGAACACGGACTATGTATACATAGTGATGGTCCTTAACATAAGATAACAGAGTATAACAAGAGAATACTTGAGCTACGATGTAATCACAAGTAGTTTGAAATCTTATCGAAGGCCCGACAGAGGATACTAAGCCTCGATCAATATCTATACTAACGACTGGACGCTGGTGATGCCAGACAACCAGTAAAAAGATTGCACAGAGAATGGTTTAGCTTCTCTTGTGACTACAAATTTAATTTAATCAAACTTAAATTTAAAATTTTGAAAAGGTAGTATCGGGTTATACGTTAATCAATATCTAAAATGTATTAAAAGCTCCTACTTAGCTTGACAACCTGTTCGTTCAAATCTCCAATCTACTCCCAAGTATGCCTTCACAGGCGATGATCGGGGATGTCGAATTCTTAGTTTCAAAGGTGAACGGCAGCCATTTTAGGGACCCCGTGCAAGATGTAGCAAAATTCCGGATCAGGGAAGCACTGAAGTTTCCAACTCACCCTAAGGGGGGTGGTTTGTAGAATTCTGCTCGGAACTCCTTCCTAATGATCCATATATTCGAAACTTCGCCGTCAGGAAAATTGCGTAGCAAACATAAAATATCTGCCTACCACGTGGTACATCCTTCGGGTTACCCTCGACGAAATGTGCGGTAAAAGCACTTTGAGTTTGAAGAAAAATCTCCAAAAATATTTATAATAATAAATCCTAAGAAAGAAGATTCGAAATAAGTAAAAGTACAATAGGAAAAAATATTTCTTACCGCAGATATTTAGATCACACTAAAATAGAACACAAGTTAGCGCTTCAATGACTTAAAGAAAAGTGTCCGGCGACACAAAGGAAATGAATCGATGCATTATCGATCTACGTCATCGGTATGATCGGTAAACGGTAATTTTTCAAAAGAAGGGAAATTAATTTACAATAAAACAAAAACAGATGCAGGTGTGTACAGCAAAGGCAAAAACGTCAAGGGGTTAATTAACTCTCCCTTAACTAGGTTGTAAATCGATAAATTAGACCAAACAAAAGTCCAGATTTCTGCCAAAAGCTAGATAAATCAAATGTTGTGGGATGGCGCTCCGAGCGAGAGAAAATATTAACGTAATATTAAGTAAATTAAATGAGATAAAAGACGTATGGGCTCTAAAATAGATGCGTGAATTTCTAAAAGAATTTCTACAATAAAGTAATCAATTAAAGGAACAAAATCTGAATTACAAAACAGATATTAACTGCAATCGTGACTATGCATTAAAATAACAGATGTCGGACACCTCGACGTGAATGATACATAAATCGAAAATATATAGGGTCAGCCAAAGTATTAGAACATGAATAAAATTTGAAGGAATTAAAGTTTGGAATAGCATAAGTTGCACGATAATTAACAATATATTAAAATAAAATAGAATTAAACGTATATGTTGAAAAAATGAGAGGACTAAATTGACTTGAAGAGGTCAATAATGGAGTTAATTGATTAAAAATTCCTGCATGAACTCAAAATGATTTTTCGCACGTAACATTAATTTTAGCTAAGTTTCATTTTTCAGTCTTCAGTCCAGCTACAAATCTCTCTTTACAATTTATTTGTAGTTTCTTCAAGATCATTACCCACTGCTAAGATTAGCATGAAAGTAAATCTAAATTCAAACGATAGGTCATCTATGAATTTTTTACTAAGTAGGCTGATGTCAGTAACTTTTCCTATCTGTCAAGCTTTTTCATCTGTTGTCACTGCACTGCTGGTTTGACATAAATTCTTCCGAATAAATCCTAATAAGGAAAGTAAAAATGGTCTATCGCACCAACTGTGAATACGTCGACATGTTAATTTATACGGAAGTACGCCAGAATTCTGCTGCTGCAAGTCGATTGTGTCGTTTTCCTAACAGGCCAACACCTATTCCACAAAAATTCACCTCACTAGTAATCCGTACAGGAGAAACTGGTGTACTGCCAACACGTCATGGTCGGAATGGTAGACCTGGCCGACACCAACGAATTTTAGAAGCCGAAGAAGAAAAAGTCTAAAATCTTGTCGAAGAAGATCCTTCAAGTAGTACTCGAAAAATATCTCGCCAAGTAAATGTATCAAATCGAATTGTCAGGTGAACAGACAGAACATGCGCGAGAATCAACTGTATCTTTTCCATGTATAAAAAGTACAGGCTCTACAACCTGAAGATCATAATTTTATAACGAAATAACATCCATAGTTACCAGATGTTAAATGTTGTAGAAGTTTCATATTTGCTTCACCTTTTATACGTAAACTCGTAAATTTCGTATTACTCTTATTTTTATGCTAACTTATAATATATACCATCACCATCCTTTCTATTTTCTCCGGATATATTTCACCCTATTAAAAATGTACACCATTTAGTTCATGTTACAAACACTAATGCTTTTAATATATTTCCGTTTTGCAACTACTAGTACGTAAATTCTGTTCACGCTTTAATACTGGTAAAAGCTATTTCCAAATGCAAAAAAGGGATTCTGTAATTCTATATATAAACATATATACGTATATTTGAAACGTTAATATCTACTTTTTACATTTTGCAATAATGTCAATTTCAATACCCAATTCGGTTTGCACACTTTTATATAAACCTATTTTACTGCCAGCCGCGTATCAATTATTCAAAATATTGTGCGAGCAATTTTACACATAGAATTTTCCTATTTAGCGAATAAATGTGGCTCATACGTACTGTTGTGGTTGGTCTAAATGTGTTACTTGTTATCATGGAAATATAAAATAAATTAAAATTAACATATAAAAATATTGTATATTGAATTTAATGTTCATTATATTGAAATCTATTATTCCTTTTTTTATATATTTAGCATACTAAATTATTAAATTCAACAAAAGCAGGTATTAACAATAATAATTTTCAACGGTATAAATTACAAATGAAACAGACATGCAATATACATATCTGTAACTGTACACATGGACAATACACATCGTATTTTCAGCATTTACTTCTGCTTAAGACACGTGTTTCTGCCATTTATAGGCGTCATCAGTCAAGCTAGTGAAGCAATGTAATATAAATGATACAAATCTTTTTAAGAACAGATTTGTATCTGTATATACATTTACGCTGAAATAGCCTACAAGATATAGCAAATTTCGTCCTATAAGGTGGCACTATTTAATAAGTGACATCTGACGGACGAAAGAGTCAAGCGAAAGGTCGCCTTTTTCGGCATAGTCTCTTTCGTCCGTCAGATGTCACTTATTAAATAGTGGCACCATATAGGACGAACTTATATATATATATATGTATATATATATATATATATATATATATATATATATATATATGTGCACAGTGCACAATTATAAACATCTTTCATTGTCATTGACTACTCAAGCACGTGACTACATGGCTTTTATATAGGTGCTTGTGTGCTGCGAAATAGGCTGTTCACGCGGAAATATTTCACAATTTCATGTCGAACCACGTCCATCGTTGTGATATAAAGCACTACAAAATCGATTTATATGAATAGCGTTAAATGTTTGAGACTAAATAAATTTAGTTTGTTGTCTTATGAAGATAAAATTAAAGAACTATTATGGCCAACACTATGGCGTCTAGAAACTAGAAAACGTAATAGCGAGTATGCCGGATTTAGAATACGAAGGCGATAGAATTAAATGTGTAAGGTGCGACGACTATTTGACGTGTGCCAGCAGGTGAACGCCACCTAAAAAGTATAAAACACTCTTCTGTAATCCATGGCCAACGATACAGTGAACAATTAACATTTGATATAGGTGTCTGTTTTATTATATGTAATCTACCGTTCACTTTGCTATACCAAAAAGTATTTGTCGCCTTCTGGAGCAACTATTCGGATTATACATTACCAAGTCGGACATCTATAAGTACCGTTATGCCATCTGCTCGTGACTATGTTGAAAGAAGAATTAGAGCAGAATTCAAAGATAAAAATTGTGGTTATGTGTGGACGAAACAATTGACCGGCAAAAAAATTCTGTGGTGAATATTATGGTACGTACAATGGAAGAATTTGAACCGTCATCCTCTATCTTACTTGCTTCCAAATGAGTTGCAAAATGTACTAGAGATGAAATTTTAAAAATGGTGTTGAGCGCATTGAACAAATTTCAAGTTTCAACAAACCAACTTTTGACCAACTTAATGTTTGTTGGTGACGGTGCCGCTAACATGCTTTCCTTAGGCCGATCTCTTAACACGTTCAGTGCCCATGACTCCGTTCGAAGTCGGCGCGTTCTATGTAGTAGTGCGATCGGAGCCATCGTCCCTAACAAATTTAAACGGCCAGTAGTGATTCAGCACTGATGAAAATCGGATGTGGATGCGTGAGCGTATTTGTTGTAAATCAAAAATTGTAAAATATTTTGACGTTCGTAAATATTTACATTCTTGCCGTACAAATGGCGGATAGTCCGCCAGTACCGTACAGTACCAAGAGAGCTAAATATAGTTTTAAAAATCCGAATGAACTCACAGATGAAGAACTGTTAGCACTAACAATGGCTTCGAGTGATGAAAATGATTTGTGGGGTGTTACGGATGAAGTGGATAGTAGAAGTAGAATTATATGTTACTTAGTAGATAATTTTGTTAGATGTGTTAGATGAATTACATCCAGGACCGGAAGTTGCACAAACAAGTTCTGATACAGTCGCAAACTTGACTCTCTCAGACTCTCATGGCAAAGGTATTATTTTTGATTTTGGATATTGTTATAAATAGGTCATATTTTTTTTACCTGATATAAGGTGCGATTGATAACACGCCGCTCCCACGTCAGCCTATACCCCCAATTACCGCCGACAACATTCCAGACTGGTGGGATGAACCCACAGGCACAAACATTTTTCCTTTTTTGAAAAGAAATGAACTGTTAGTGCCAATTGCTGACAATATGGAACCAATTAATTACTTTCGCATGATATTTGATGATGTGATACTTAACATGTTGGTCAATGAAACTAATCAATATGCTCAAGAGTTATTTTGTGGACCGAGAATATCAGAGAAATCGAGAATAACGAGATGGAAACCAGTGACATGTGAGGAGATGCTAACATTTATAGCTTTAGTACTTCATACAGGCACAATAAAATTAAATCGTCTACAAGACTATTGGAAAAAGCACTCGTTATTCAATTTGACATGTTTTCCTAGGCACATGAGCCGAGACCGATTCTTGGTAATTATGCGATGTTTACATTTTGCAAAGAATCCAGAGTCTGAAGAAGATGTCAATGATCGCTTATACAAAGTACGACCTCCTATAGATTTTTTCAATGAAAAAATTGCATCTATTTATTGTCCCGATAAAGAGTTGTCACTTGACGAATCCATGGTATTGTGGCGTGGGCGATAAGTTTTCCGCCAGTACATAAAAAGCAAGCGCCACAAATACAGTGTGAAATTATATATGCTGACCGAACCTAGTTGTATTATACTGAAGTCACTGGTATACACCGGGACGCTGGATGACTCTGGGGGAAAAGGTCACACCACAAAAGTAGTGTTAAAATTATTAGACGGTCGTTTAGATTTAGGCCATTCCATTTACATGGATAATTATTATAATTCCTTTGAATTGGCAAAACAGCTTAGTAATCGAAGTACTTATTGCACTGGTACTATCAACGTCAAGAGAAAACACAATCCTAAAGACGTTCTAACAAAGAAACTAAAAAAGGGAGAAACGATAGCCAGATATGCAGACAAAATAATGGTTGCAAAATGGAGAGACAAACGAGATGTTCTCTACATTTCTAATGAATTTGATAATGCAATGATAGAGTATACCGATGAACGACATCGCACTAGAACAAAACCTACTGCGATTTTGCACTACAATCAGCACATGGACGGTGTTGATCGACAAGATCAGCTAAATTCCTACTATCCTTGCGAGAGAAAAACGTTGCGATGGAATAAAAAAATTGGTCTACATTTTATTCAGTTGATGTTGCTGAACTCCTACTTTTTATGCACAAAATATTCAGCACAAAATATATCTTTGTACGATTTTAGAATGTCGCTTTTGAGTAGTATGTTACACATAGATGAAACTCCGGTGCCTAAAACGACTACAACAAAAACCAAGCATACCTTGACAAAAATTACGTCAAAAGCTAAAAACGGTCGCATAAACCGTAAGAGATGTAACGTGTGCTCCACAAATAACGTGAGGAAGCAGGTAACTTACCATTGCGAACAATGCCCCGGCCAACCTGGATTTTGCGTTGGTGCATGTTTTGCAAATGTTCATCCCTAGAATGTACGTTGGTTTGAAAATTTTAGTTTCTATTTTTTTTTTAAGTTTCAATGTTTATAATTATAAACTTTAACAAACTTGGCTCAATTTATTTTGGTCCCTCATCTTGTGTTTTCAATATTATGGCATATTTTGTTCGGCTCCGATAGGCGCCGGTCAGCACTGCGGATGAAATATTTAGCTAGGTGTGAGTGACTCTCATCGGAGTCACGGACCAAAAAGACGTAAACAGCCTGTATATGCACTTTTGTATTTTTTTTTTATTAACAATATGCCAAATTAACACTAGATGCATTGATAGTTTAAAAAAAAATATTCAGCTCCCGGGATATTCTAGCCTTTAAAAGTCGCAGCGAATGTGTTAAAGAAGAGAGTGGCAATCTGTTACATGCAACATGTTAATCCATGCTTTAAACTTTGTGGCGCAGTTGATACCTAAATATTATCCACAAGTAAATGCTTTAATAGTTCATACGAAGGCAGTGTTTCTAAAGTCCGCAAAACGTACAACAAATGTTCACGAACTGTTTCTCAAAGTGTCTGAACCACAACAGCCGATTACTACGCGTTGGGAAACATGGTTAGAGGTTGCGTTTTACCACTGCGAACATTTTGATGATGTAGCGAAGGTAGTTTTACAATTCGATCCGAGACACGCCGAAGCTATCATGAAAAGCCAGAAAATGTTTCAAGATAGTCAGGTAAAAAGTGATTTATAAACTATTTGCAAGAACTAGTATGGACTAGCGGAGGGAATTGAAAAATTACAAAATGATTCGATGTCGTTTGTGGATTCTGTTCAAATTGTGGATGATGTTCACTTACCCCTATCTGCGGTGGAAGGAGAAAAAAATTGGTGTATAATACGAAATTTTGAATGTGTTATTGACAAGGATTCAGATTTTCTATTACTAACACAAATTTGTGAAGATGCGTCGAAAGATCCATTAAGTTGTCACAAGGATTACTTTAAATTTGCAAATATAACAGCACTCGATGTGGAACGGTCGCTTTCGCAATTAAAAAATACTCTATTCAAGTAAAAGTATTACGAAGAATGGGAGGAAAAACTAACGTTGGCAAAATAGCGCACAATTGCATTTGAAGTCTATAAACAAAAATCAAACATTGTAAAACATATATTGATTATTAATTTGAACAAACTAACCATAAATACACCACCGTAAGTGTAATTTTATGCAAGATATCTGAGCAAACGAGTAGAAAGTTAGATATCCCCGAGCGATCTCATGATATCCGTGTAACTGAATTTTGCAATCATATATTCATTGAAAGACACAAAACAAAACTTACATATGTGGGAATAGACCTGTTGTTCTATAGGAACTCGACTTCCAGTTCAACAACCATTGAATAACACACCAAATTAGAAACAAAATATCAGTACAAGCCAGATATTCATACTCAAAGAAGTAAAGCGGACACCTTGAGTCCTAGCTTAACCCATTAACTTCCAAATTTTTATTATGGACATTTTTTTGTAAATTTAAATTAAAAATAGGATTATATTAAAGATAATAGGTCAATTTATTCGTTGGCAAACAAATATACGCCATTTTTCAAAAAAAAAATTTTGTCCTATTTGGGACCCATGGCACTTGCCGTTACAAAAATTAAAAAAAAAACTGAACCAACATTTCAAACTAAAGAAAAATATTTATAATTTATGCCAATTAGGAAAACATTCCATATGCAATCCAATATTGCATTTTTTACACTGTTTGCGAACGTTTGTGTCACATATGGCACATTTTCTTTGTTTTCCATCAATCGTTCGCTCCAAAACATGTCCAATGGGATCAAATCTAACATCATCAGGCACGCGGCTTTTCCTCACCTTAATAGAACTTGGTCTTACGGCAAATTTAGGATCGGATAATGATTCTTTCTTCAGATAAGTTCTGGCAATAATGCGTCTAAAATCTAATAATGGGATGCTTTCATTTACTGCAGTATAAAGAGCGTGGGCGTTAACAACCGCAACGTCAATCGTATTTGTGAAAAGAGGGAAATACCATTTCTTACCTCTAAATTTGATTCGATACTTTTGCACATTCCACTCTAACTTGTCGACCCCTCCCATATGTTTATTGTATTGTCCGACAATGTTTGGTCTATCGAAATGGCATTCTTTTTTTTCTTTCTTACAATATCTTATCACTTTTTTCTATAGATTGCAATCCTAAGTAATTCGATAGCATTTTAACACAGCTATTGTCATTCCAAATCAACGCAAATATTTTATTTTTTTCATCATAACGATAATCATATGCCCCACGTTCCTACTTTTTTATGATATTATCAGATTTCAAAGGACACTTGTTCATTCTATTA
This sequence comes from Melolontha melolontha, assembly GCA_935421215.2. Classification (NCBI taxonomy): domain Eukaryota; kingdom Metazoa; phylum Arthropoda; class Insecta; order Coleoptera; family Scarabaeidae; genus Melolontha; species Melolontha melolontha. The sequence goes on along the minus strand of OW285240.1, from coordinate 22,608,240 downwards.
TAGCGTACTGTTCCAGCCGCCTTTATATTTAGTTCTCTCAACTTCAACAATAAATCAAAGCTGGTGAAAAAGTTATCGATAAATATTTCATATTCTGACGGATATTGCAAAAAAGAGGTCATCTTCATTATCACAGAAGCTCCAACACCACTTACAAGTTGTACTTCTTGGCTCTTTCCTTCATAAATATCCATATGAAAACAATACCAGATTTAGAGCAGCACATAGCCCATTGTTTGAATCCAAATCTTATTGGTTTTTCCCTAATAAACTGTTTCAGGTAATGGTGGCCATAGTATCGCACCATTTGCTCATCTATTGAAAGTTTTTGTGCAAACTTTTTGAAATTTGTGTTCAATTTGTTTATCAAAGGACGGATTTTAAATAGTTTGTCTTGTTTATCGCTGGTGGATATGAGACTATTGTCGTTAAAATGCATTTTTTTAAATTTCCAAAATCCTGTGCTCAGGCATGCAGTTTCTAACGCATGTAAGATTTATATCTTCATCCTCCGACCAATATACCTGCTCTTGGGGCAACGAATGGTACCCTGATAGCAAAAAAATTCCAATAAACTTTTTAAAACAATTTGTGGAAAGTTTAAAGTTATGTCTGCTGTTTTGTCTAGCGTAATTTACACTTTGGATACCTATATGGTTAAGTAAATCTTCGTCGAAAAGTTCTTCAAATATCTGAACCGGTGATTTACCTTTCAAGTTTTGAATAATCTGTGATTTCAATTCTTGGCAAGAATTTACCTTTTGATTTTACTATAGATGCTTGATTTTGATCAACATTCAGAGTGCTGGAATGGATTTCTAGTTGACCAGGAACGTCTTGTGGAACAGTTTTTGGCAAGAATTTACCATTTGATTTTACTGTAGATGCTTGATCTTGATCATCATTCAGAGCGCTGGAATGTATTTCTAGTCGTCCAGGAACGTCTTGTGGAACAGTGTATTCTAAAATATTATCGTCAAATACTTCGCAATCTGATATAACATCGATATTATCGGGCGGCAGTTCGACTATATCAATGACTTCTTGTTCCAGATCAGCAAAAAATTCATCATCTTCCAATATTTCTTCAAGTTCTGCGATAGTAAGGAATTTTCTAGAACCCATACTGAATTGGAAACAAAAAAAAAACAGCAACTGTGAATAAAACTAACATAACGCTGTCCATATGATTTTTTTACATAGTAAATTCCATGATTCCCAAATGGGGATCAAGGTGTTTTGTACTATATTTTTTATAATAAATATTTTATTTGCTCAACTGTTATTCTAATATCAACTAAAGGAATGTATTATTACTTGAATTCACAAAATTAATCAAATAAGCACAAAAAATATTATTAGAAATAATGTAAATATTCGACCATCAACTTTTGTGTATAGGTTATAAAATAACGCGCATAACATGCTTACAGGGTTACCAACACTAAAATATAAAATTTTTCTAGAAAGTACAGAGTATTCATGTTCAGTTAGTATACATTACACTAAAGATAATAACATTTCAAAATATGTTAAAAAATAAAATTTGCGAATCCCCATTTGGGGATCAGGGAAGCTAATGGGTTAAGGTTGGGAGGGTTAATACCCCCGTGGTTAAGTGAAATATTTGAGCGTGATTTTCTATAGAATCCAAAACAAAGACTTCAAAGGTATATTTGTGTTTTTAATAAACAATTTATATAGAACTCTCTGATGATAACTAGGTTTTTAGTTAAAGTAATGAGGTATTTTAAGGTTAGATAAATGACTTGTGAAAATACGAATATACAATAAAAGAATTTTAATAATTTACATATTATTGTACTTCTTCTTTACATTTATGTTGGATGCTAAGGCTAGTTAAATAGAACACGAAAAATATAGCCCTGAGATACAAGACAACATACAGAGTCTAAAGAAATCTATGCTTGAGTAACTGCCCACACAACAATCATTTACTGAATTTATGCACCAAGCAAAACTCACAGCATATTTTGTTTCCTAATGTTATATTTCCAAGCTTTTCTCTAACTCAGTCATTCCATTTCAAATTTTGTTTCTTTTGTTAAAAAAATGTATTCTAATATAATTATAATTATTAAATCTAATAGGTCTACACAAAGCTACATAACCCTATATTCTAAAATTATAAAAAAGGGAATAATAACGATAATATTAAACGAGTGCGACATTGACTTTTAACATTTTCGATATATTTTCAAAGTGATCAGCATTTCATTGCACACCGTTAGATCCAACCGATGAATATTACTGGAAATTTTTGCCCAACCACATTTAAAAGCAAACAAATTTCAATTTCGCCCGTTCATAAATCGACACTGTAATCGGTTTATCGTTTGTAATTTGCATGATCGTAGCATGTGTACTTTGAAATTTTCCTCGTCGGTTTTTATCGTACAGCTCGTAATTCGTATCCGATTGCCCGTCGAAAATCAAAAAAAATAATAAAAAAGAATTTTATATTTCTAATTTAGTAGTAGAACAGAATCTAATATGTGAAATTTCTTAAACTAAGAGACTTAAAGTATTAGGCACGTTCAAAGTAAAATATTCAAGGAATTTAATGTCCTGAATTAATATAGCAACTGAATTTTCTGCTTAGGATCGTTTGAAAGATAGGTATTTATCGAATACAGAAAAACGTCATAGCATTTGAATTCAGTTTATGATATACAGGTACGATATTTCATATTGCACATTTCTTTAAATAAATTTATTTATATCGTTCAAGTAACTCCAGTAATAAAATTTCAATACTTCATATCATGCAATATTTGAGATATAAAAATACATTCGATGTAATCATCATTGCAGAAATATTTGCCGACATATGAAAAATATCTGTAAATTCCTTACAATGGCAATAAAAATACATTAGAGATGTTTATTTTCGGTACTTTTAAGTAATCGTTACTTTTCGTTAATCAAACCTTGATTGATTAACCCTGGAACATCACATTTATTTTCTGAGACATGAACTTCACACTCGGGTCTCAGAAACCCAAAGGCCTTTTTTAGAAAAAAAATACAATATGTAAATATTTTATGATTTTGGGATATTATCTAATCTTAATAGAAAGCGTACAAAAGAATTCAGTCATAGTGTTTTATTTTAAAAGGAGATATAATTCTTGAAAGTAAAAAATTACAATTTTTCTACCGTCAAACAAAAACATTTTTATCAAAACAAATAATCATAAAATTCAAACTAACTGCTGTAAATGTAACTCGATGATAATACTTGTAACAAAAAATAACCTAGTTTGGTACTATCAGTCTTAGTTATTCTTAGCCAGGTCCTCAGTTTTCTAGATTTTGATAGTTGCATTCGCAGCACAACTTACCTCTATGCTCCATGCAATATGGTCTGCGACAAACAGAACATGCAAAACTTGTTTTTCGATCTTTCCCTTTTGCACAAAAAGAACACCAAGCTTTTTTGTCAACTTGACTTCATTTTGAGACGGGGTAACTTCAATTTCGAGAATTTCAGAAATTCTTTGGCGCAATGTTCTTTGTAAATTAGCAACGGTCAAACGTTTTCGTAAATGTGGTTCAATTAGAACCATTCCTAACTGCTTTAGTAAAGTTTTTCCATTATTTTTTCTATGTTCCTTCCATTGCGGATTTGAGACAGAAAATAAAACCATTGCGTTTATACCAGTAGCATCATGAATATTGAAGAAAATTCGCCGGAGCAAACGTCTGGTTTTCCGCGAAGTAGTGTACGAATGGCAAAGCTGGTCAAACGTATCTAATCCTCCCTTGGTCTCGTTATATGAATGTATAATATTGGGCTTCCCAGTAACGACATTTAGGGAAGCATCCGAATGCAATGTTGACAGCAAAAGTACAATTTTGTTTTGTTTAGGAGTGTAAGAAACAAGTGTCTTATTTCTGTCAAAAGCAAATAGCGACGTGCCCACTTCTCTTTTCTTGAGAAAAGCAGGAGCTATTTCTGTCTTGTTGTTTCTTAGGGTCTCAAGAAGAGTTAATTGATGCTGTTCTAGCATTTGTTCAGCCAGCGGAATTGATGTAAACCAATTGTCTACTGTAAGGTTTCGATTAGTTCCGTGTATTGGTTCGGACAATTTTCGAACATAACAAGCCGGTACTGACTCACTGTTTTGCGTTGTTACTCTTCCAATATATGGTATTGCATTGAGCATGTAAAATGTTTTTGAATCGTTCAGCATCATTATTTAATGCCATACTTATCAGGCTTACTAGCCATGTAGATTCGAAATGGACATTTTCCTCTGTAACCGACGAGCTGCTCGTCAATAGTGCAGTATTCATATGGTGTATAGTAGGATTTACAGTTTTTAAAAAAAATGTCCCATAATTCACGAATAGGTGCGAATTTATCAACTACCCTTCTTTCAGCTCTAGTTTCTTTAGTTTCAAACCTCAGACATGAAGCTATGAATTGAAAACGCTGCTGTGATTGTTGCACGAAATATTCCATTTCCAATGTTACTGACCAAAGTTCATCTAAGTTACAGTTTGATACCCGTAATGCACCTGCTAAAAACAACAACCCAATAAAAGCCTTCACTTCTGTGTTATTTATTGGCCGTGTGCAACTCTGTTGTTATTATATTATTGCATTTACGAGCAATTTCTTCATTTGTATGTAAGACCATAATATCTAACATTTGTTCGTTGAACAATAAATTCCAAGCTTGTTCAGGAGATTGAACTGTTCTGGCTTCTCCTTTGAGTCCAGGTAAATGTAAAACAATTTTTTCTCGACTTATACGACCTTGTCTTGGTGGTGCTTGAGTACTCCAACAATGCCCATTTTTACCCTTTAATCTGTAAATATTTCTCACTGGTTCGTTTACTACTTCGTCTTCATTTTCGCTTTGTTCACTGTCGGTATCTGAGAGTCGTTCTTCTATATAATCCTCATCAGAATCTTCGCCTCCAAAAATATCTTCAACGATGTCGTTTTCAGTCTAATTTGCCCACAGATTGTCTGCCTCTATCTGTAATTCCACCTCAGTTAACGGATGACGATTTTCGCTACTCGTTGAAGCCATTATACTAAAACATTCAACCATAAGTTGACACAAAATAGTTAACATGAACATCACACTTGGGTCTGACTTACCCATGCTACTATTCTATCAAATATCTTGCCTCTCTATTTCACTAAAATGCAACAATTGACCCGACACCTCAACTCGGCAAACTGCAAACTAAATTTACATAAATTGGCGACACAAACAAATCACTCATGCGCATGTTACATTATATTAATGACGCTCTGGGTGTCTGAGACCCAACTGTGCAGTTCCAGGGTTAAGAGTTGAATGTATTCATTACTTTGATTGCTTTGATTATTTTTTTTTACTTTGATTACCTTGAGTATTCATGTACATATTTGACATAAGTACGAGTTTAACCTTTAGTCCGGTATTCATCTTATTGGCTTTATTATATCAGTAATCGGTATTATTCGCCTCGCGGAATTAGTAATGGTATACGCTGAATTCACTGAATATGAATTCACTGAATATGCGAAAATATTAAAACAAACTGCAGCAATTTGATCAAATTGTATTATAATATATAGATTATAATATAGCGTATATGATACGTGATGAAATATTAAAAAAATATAGACAAACAAGAAAATTAACCTAATACACTAACAACAGGTAAAGTAATACAATGATGTCGACTGTTGATGGATGAAAAAAAACACGAAGAGGTAAAAAAGCATGTTTTACTTTTTCATCTTTTAACATCATTGTATTTGCTGGAACTTTACCTATTACGAGTAGATTGTCGTAAAACTTTTCCTCACATGAGTTTCATTTATAAATATAGTTTTTATTGTTTAGCTATTATATAATATGTTGTATTAGGTACAATTTTATTACCGTTACTTTACCTTGATTAAACACACCAATTGTGTGGCAAAATATTTGCTAAAAATAGACAATTAAAATAGTATTTCCAACTTTACCACACAAAATTTCTAACCGAGACTCCTGATCTTATGAAATCAAATTATATTTTAAATCCCAATTTTGTATCGTTTTTGTCTATGATACAGTTTTGTATTTATTTGCAAATATGTAACTAACTAAAAAATAATCACTGGTAAACATGATCAGGTTATTTGAAATTTATTTACTTATAATAAATTAAATTGGCTGCACAATGTGATAATTAAATAAATTGGATTGCAAAATTATTTGTTTATATTCGACATGTCTATATTTAAGAAGTATGCTATAGAGTATAGATAATCAATGAATATGATATCTTGTACCCATAGATTTATGCTATATACATATAACTAGAGAACAGACGCAATTTCCATAAAACGCAATCGGCAATTGGAATTGTGTATAACGTCGCTCAGTACATCCCGGCGTAATTAAATGAAGTATTTGTTTGACTTACTCGGACACCTGGTCTCGCCGCGATAACAATGGACAAGCCAGCTATTGTATTCGAAGAATATAGTGTTTTTTAAAGTGTTTTCATGAGCGTAGATAGATGCGGGGTTTTTATAATGTATTTTATTCATTAGTTTATATTTCGTAAGATAAATAAAGTGCTGTGAGTAAGTTTCTTGTTTTCATAGTTTTAACTGTTAATTACATCGTAATTTTTGTGATAGATCCTGTTTAATATCATTTGATTGAATCTATTTCTACCAATTATTTCGACGTAAGAGTGTGCATTGGATTTCGTTCAGTTTCAATAACTTACGCACACATTTTTAGTTTTCATTTATTTAGATCTAGAGCATTGTTTAAGTTACTTTTTCAGACATGATATGGAAGAATGTCGAGAACGGCATTGTAAAGCAATGGCGAGTTGGATTGACGGTCATACTGATTGTATGTCCATTGTCAGTGATTCCGAAATTTATTACAAAATCCGTAAAATATCGTCAAAAATTCGTCACTTACGATCGCAAACACATCTGAACTCTGTAAAACTTTTATGGCAGCTAATATTCCATTAAATAAACTTAGCTATCCCACTTTAAAAATATTTCTTCAAAAATATACTGGTCGAAATGTTCCTGATGAATCAACTTTACGCAAATATTATGTTTCTAGGTGCTATACGAGAACAGTAGAACGCATTAGAAGCCGTCTTTTAAATCAGTACATATGGATAAGCGCCGACGAAACGGTGGATATGTTAGGACGCTATGTGGTAAATGTTGTAGCTGGTGTACTACATCCAACTATTCCCTATAACTCATATGTAATAGCAACAAGTGTTATAAATAGAGTTGATGCGGAAACAGTTGCTGAAACCATTAAGGAGAATATGCTAAAAATGCTTCATTCGGACGCCACGTACAAAGAAAAAATACTTTCATTTGTCAGTGATAGTGCTGCGTATATGTTAAAAACAGGCAGACAATTGAAGAAAACATATCCTAATATGCTGCATATTACTTGTGTAGCACATGCTCTCCACAGAATCTGTGAATATATCAGAGACACTTTTCAGGAAGTTGATAGACTTGTATCCGCTTTTAAAAAAGTTTTCAGAAAAGCACCATTGAGAGTAGCTCTTTCCAGGGAAAATTTTCCCATCTCTGTCACTGCCTCCCACTCCAGTAATAACTAGATGGGGAACATGGCTGGAAGCTACTAGTTATTATGCTGAGAATTTCGTTAGTCTAAAACATTTCGTAACACTGCTAAAGGAGGATGCTAGAAGTATTGGTGAGTGCAAGGAGCTCACACAAATCCCAAATTTAAAAAATCAGTTGTGCTTTCTTCACGAACACTTTGGAAAATTGCCAAAACTAATCACTTATTTTGAAAATCGAAATCTCAAATTAAATGACGGATTAACCACACGGCTAAATATGAAGAAATAAAAGAATATTTCCAGTATGCACCTATAACCAGTAGAAAGGACGTTTTCTATTTATAAGGATGTACTTAATTCAAAGAGAACAAAATTGACAGAAGAAAACCATGAGAAACTATTGCTAGTCAATATTAATACTCCTTTACTCAACTTGAACGACAAAATGAACAAATAAAAATGTTCCAATTATATAAATAAAATTAAAAACTTTATAAATACAACTTTTCAACAAATAAATATGTATTTCGTAATTTTATAGATCACCACCCGTTCGTTTTCCAATTATATAAATAAAATTAAATATTTTAGAAATACAGCCTTTCGCCAGTACTGCACTGGGTGGTAAGCGTGTCCGTTCTCTACATATAACACATATTGCTATGTAGTTTTATTCTAATAAGTTAGGCCCCAATAATTTTTATGTAAATCTTTACATTCGCATATATCTCGTTTAACTCTTTCAATAAAAATAGCTCTCGGAGTTAGCTTTCGGGTTCTTTGTAACTAGGCCTAGCATCCAATGTAAGAAGGTAAAAAAATAAGACGACAAGATGTCAAATTAATTACATTTATTTTTCATACTTTCAATATATATTTATAGATCATAAACGCAATAAAGCACTATGAAACATTTATTAATCTAAATCAAATCACGATCATATAAGATTATGAATATTGTCAAAAGTGTACACGAAACACCTTGAAGGCCTTTTTCAGATTTTATAAATCTTTCAATCAGCACACATCTGTATTATCTTAAGTTCTTAACTTAGAGAATGTAAATCCCTCCAAATACTAAGCTATGATTCAACGTGGTTTGTTTAATTCACTATATAAAAGTTTTATGGATTTTTAAATTTACTGATATTGCTGTACTAAAAGAGTGTGTAGTATAATATTCATTTAATGGAAAACAATCTCTGCCGAATGAAATATTTATATCAGCACTACATAATTTTTGATCGGATTGCTACTATGAATCATTATTAGAAACAAACACAGATATCATTAGATCTTTTGCGGGATAGAATCCCTACGTATTTACCTAGATATCTTACGTTATTTCTCAGTTGTATAACAGAAATTATGATAAATTGATTAAAAATTTATTATTCATATACACTTGAAATTTCACTTCTTTAATTTATGAACTTCAGGATTTACCGTATTTCGTGATCTATACAGAGCTTTCTTCATTATATAAATTATCTAACCCTTCATGGTACATTTCTGTTTAAATATTACAACATGAAAGGAAAATTAACTATTCGTAACAAAATCAACCTTTAAAGTAAGTAAAATTAAAAATGTATACGCTTTATAGATAATCAAACTTAAAAATGTTTTTCAAAAATTGACTATTATATACAAATCCTATGATTAAATAAATTTTACACCGTTCAGAGACGTCGCCTGCAATAGAAATCCTTCTTATCGTCATGTGCCTTTACATAGGTTCGGTAACGTTAAGTATTTTTCAAATTTAGAAAAATATTTTCTCAAGACCTTTTCCAACTGTACATCGAATTTTAAAAAGCTATGTTCTTTCGTCAATTTTGAATGTTTTGTAGCACCTTGTAACTAATTAGATCTAGTTAGTAACGAAGTATTGTAATAAGTATATCTTATTGGTTGTCAGGCCTTGTATGATTTAAATAAAAATATCGTATTTTTATCAAACCTCTTCATTTCTTGTCCGATTAAAAAAATTCAGTGCCTTCTTTATGCGCTACTTAAAAAAAACTTACATTCCGCATCTAGATGTAAGTCAACGTCGTTCTCACTCAGACGCGTTGTTTCATAGATCATCGACGGTTGTTTTCATCAGACTGTATATATTAACGATACATAACCTCTAAACATAACTTAAATTTGACATTTCTTTTGTTTATATTGCATAGAATAAATACACATATTCAATATATACATCAAATACCATATAAAGAATTATTTAAACATTGTAATACTCTTCTGTAGCTTTATCAGTATTTTCGATCGATTTTTAATACTTGTATCTGTTTTTTCAAATTCTAAACTATACAATGTGTGACATTCATAAAGGTAAGATCGTACACATGTTAGCAAGACACGCTTAAAACAATATTTGCAATAGTTATAAGTAGAGCAGACCATTTCCGTGCGCGCCATGAGCGCCGGTATAGGAGTGTAATTTGTAATATATTAGAATATGCGATAGAATAGGGACGCAACATGAGCTTGTTACCGATATAAGTATAGAAGTAGAGACATTTATTCTATGAGAAATAATTACATATACATTTGGTTATCTTCTATTAAAGTAATATGCATAAACACACGAAAAATAAGAATAGTACATATTATAGCTGCGTTGTATGTACCTATAAATAAAATGGAAAATGTATGAAATCAGTGATTGTGTGCACGACAGAGGATTTAAAAAAACACTTACCGTTTTAAGCGTCTTTCAAGGATTGACAAACTGGAGAAACTCGATTGTATATTTTCAACATCAGGTGCGTTTCTAAGGTATTTCTGAAAAACATGTCCGCCGTGAGGAAAAAATATGTTTATATTCGGAAAACGAGCGTTCTACATCTAGTGATGTTATATTCGTATAATAAAAATACTTTTTTAAGCAACTTAATGCATCTGTAGACGTGCCCTCACAAATACGTGTTAAGATGTCATATCTGCATTTCTGTCTAAAACACTTTCAAATTTAATTAGAACACTTTCAGTTTTTGCGTCTTCTACAGCACACAGTTGTGCGTGAACATCTTTAATGATTTGCAGTGATGCCTCTAACGACAGCAACGAATTTTCTAATTTTGTTATTGCTTCTTCTAGTCCCAAATAATTCTCACGAATACTTTGTAAATCCATTTTGATCTGGGCATCTTGAAATTTTTTCTGGCTTGTATTGATAGCTGCACTTTCTTTCGGATCAAATGATAAAACCATGTCCTTAATTTTTTCAAAATGTTCATGATAGTAAAACCACGCCCGTAACCATGTACCCCAACGGGTCAGAATCGGCTGTGGTGGCTGTGGTATGGGGACACAATTCGTGAAATTTCCGAGTACGTTTTGGAGATTTCAGGAATACTGCCTTTGTATTCGATATTACAGCATCTACCTCTGGATAACATCTACGAACCTGTTCTGCCACAAGGTGTAGAGCATGGAGCATGCTTAGAAAAGTATTTTGATTATGCGAGTATAATATCACTAGATGTAGATCGCTCGTTTTCCGAATAAAAATATATTTTTTCCTCACGGCGGACATGTTTTTCAGAAATAACCTTAGAAACGCACCTGATGTTGAAAGTATACAATCGAGTTTCTCCAGTTTGTCAATCCTTGGAAGACGCTTAAAACGGTAAGTGTTTTTTTTAAATCCTCTGTCGTGCACACAATCACTGATTTCATACATTTTCCATTTTATTTTTAGGTACATACAACGATGCTATAATATGTACTATTCTTATTTTTCGTGTGTTTATGAATATTACTTTAATAGAAGAAAACCAAATGTATATTTAATTATTTCTGATAGAATAAATGTCTCTACTTCTATACTTATATCAGTAACAAGCTCATGTTGCGTCCCTATTCTATCGCATATTCAAATATATATAATATTACGAATTACACTCCCATACCGGCGCTCACGGCGCGCACTGAAATTGGTTTGCTCTAGTTTAAAAGCGCTATTTTTTTTCAGGTTACTTTATTTATGCTAATTGTTGCTTAGATGGGCTTCTCCATATATAAATTAACCATTTAAAATTAATCGTATCTCTAGCACAAAAATAAACAATGGATAATGTATAAAGAAATACTTACTAGCTGCACATTATATATAAATTTTATGTTACCATAAATGGTCTTTGATATACCTTTTTAAATTAGTTTAGGTACGTAGGTATGTATTTTCTAAATTTAAGGTGTTTGGATTACTAAATCGTAACATAAACAATAACTTATTGACATTTAACATCAAATATACAAAATCTGGCACGTAACACACAGTTGCAGATGCAAACACAATTTGTTTAATTACGTTTATGCCTATTACTCTCCGTTTAGTTTATCGCAAGAACATAATTAAAATTTGTTTCCATCAAGATATTGAGTTTATCCTATGATTATACTCGGTGTATTTAAAAATCAACCCGATTCGTGTGCGTTTCATTGTCATTTATATTCTATTTCATTTACTTAATTTGCCTTTGAAATGAAATACACAGCAATATGTATGAACGTCGATATGTACAAAAGTAATAAAATACGTGTATAACGATATGTACTGAAAGTAATCAAATAGGAGAGTAGCGATATGTACCGAAAGCAATCAAATTCGAGTGTTGCGATATGTACCAAAATTAGTCAAATAGGAATGTTTACATTTTTCTGTCTTTTCTTAATCTATGCTCAAACTTTTCTGATAGTTTATTCTTGTTCGAGATTATCATTTCAAAGTGTTTGTCTTGGGTAAAGGTTCCTTAACTTCATTATATACTCTATGCAATGATTCTACATGAATCTCCACTTGAAAATTTTTCGTTTCATTTATGACTTTCTTAAGTTCAATCGTTGAACATACATTTTCGATTTATGAAACTATATTGATAGGACGAAACTGTGCTTTGTAGAAAATTGAGAAAAATACTTTCCTAATTGTAAAAATTTGTAATATTATAAGAAATATATATTAATTGTTCATATATATTGCTTCAAAGTATCAATAATAATGAAGACGTTTATTTAAATAATAATAAAAAGTATATTTCATGAAGTTGCTGATTTGTCTTTCCCTCCCTTTAATTTGATGATTGTACATTAATGCGTTATTGTATATTTGAACAAAATTTGGTGTATTTTGAGGATGTCTGGTGAAAAAAAGTGTTGTATAATACGATCATTTAAATAACTCGTAGTAAATAAGTCGTAGGAAATGGGATCGTATATCAGCACCAGTAGGTACTTGATTAATTTTCCAAAACGTCTTGACAAGACTTTTCTAACTTCTTATCGTTCTATATTTCTGTGCTGTAAATTTGCCTTGAGAAACCGTGAATTTTAAATCCTTTGCATGAAAGTATTTCTGTTACAAGCATCTTTATATCTCAAAAGAATTACCATCTGCAGTTTTGTTGTAATAGTATTTCTCTACTATAGATCGTTCCAACCTCCGTATTCAGTATACGTCTTATGGGAATTTGTTTCATGGTTGCCAAATCATCCAATCAGTTGTACATTACCTTATCCAGTTAATTATTTGACATTTCACGAGATCAAATCATAACCTTTATTTACGTTTTTTGACGTTGAAGGTGCAAAATTATTGAGATTCATATGACATTTTGCTTATTATTTTATTAAAGTAACTAAATTTTAACAGAGTGCATAGCGAATTCGCTGTACGTAAAATTATAGGAAAGAATACTACAAGGAAAATAGCTGTATTTCAATATTTATTAACAATACTAGACACATTTCTAAACAAATATATATGTATATAGTTCGTAAAGTATAAGTTTTCAGTTCAAGGCCAAATTCAAAGCATATATAAATAACCGTTTGTCATCATAAAATATAAACGTCATGTTTTGCAATATTGTCAAAATTTTAGTATGTCACTTGCAATATAACCAAAGAAAGCATATACATAACCTACATGTCAAAATAATAATAATGAGTAAAGTAGGAACATGAATAGTTCAAAAGTATTGTTTCTTTTCTATTATAAATATATTCATTCTATCCAAGAAAACTATGCGCAAATTATTACTTTAATATTCGAACAAATTACCAGGCATCTAAGAAATATTCTGTAAAATAGGCAGGTTAGAAATGTCAAAGGGATAATCAAACAATTTCGTACTTATTGTCACTAATTGATATTACTACTTATTATCAGTAGGTATTGTTCTGAAAAGAACGGATTTTGTAATTTTTTATGCCAAACTAAATATTTAAATTAGAAGAATGGTTAACCTAGAAGTCAGAAAACCGGAAACAAAGTCAGTAAACAACTGTATTCAAATAATTTTACAGCAAGCCGAATATCATAAGACTATCTCCTGGACAACTTATCCTTTTTATTTAATATAATATTTCAAAGACGTACGTCTTAACTTAAAATGACAAACGTGTGTAGTATTACAGCGCGTATTCATGTGTGTTAGAAAGAGATAAAGTACAATTTGCGGTTCCCACTTGGGCAGTACGAACTGAAAACTTATACTTTATGAACTGTATATATATATATATATATATATATATATATATATATATATATATATATATATATATATATATATGAACGATATCTATGCAACGTACAGTGAATGTTTACTTCGATATTGGGGTGTTATGCAATTTATTAAATTAAAAACGATGATAATCCTTTAACAAATAATAGTTTCCACTTTTGTAACAAAAAGAACTGGAATCATACAAATATGTATATAATACAATAATATTTAAAAAAGGAATAACAATTACACGCACATATCTATGTCTGATGTTAATTTTTTAGTCAGTCGAGGAATCACTTTGATCTTCAGATGATGACGAATGTGTTACGTGAATAATTAATTCTTCGATGTCGTCTTGCAAATTATCCACTATCCACATTTCCTTTTCAATATTTTTTACATGTTTGATGTAGTTTTGTCAATTATTAGCGGTTACAGTGCTATACGCTCTTCGAATTAATTGCTCGATATATTTACCTTAAATGTGGTATTATTCATTCTTACGTAGTTTTTAAGTTGTGCCCATACCACTTCAATGGGATTTAACTCCCAATGGTAAGGTGGTAATCGAAGAACTTCATGACATTTTTCTTTTGCAAATTCGTCAAACCTACTTTTATCATATTGCGGGTTAATTTGTGACACGCAATACAGTAAGTCCCTTTTTAGCATATCGTTACTGATTTGTATGTATTTTTCACTGAGCCAATCAATGATATCGTTTTTCCTCCATGCTGTTGTTGGAATTTTTTCCAATTTTCTTTAGTGATAGGAAGCATTATCAAGAACAATGACTGACTTCTGTAGTATATTTGGAAGTAATTTATTTATAAACCAATCCTCATATGTTTCTGAATCCATCTCTTGATGAACGTCGGCATTGTTTTTCTTGCAAAGAAATGTATATTCAGCACCAGAAACAAACCCATTATCACCACCAGCATGAACTAATGCAAAACGAGATCTAAGCCAGGTTGGTGATTTCAAACCAGTGCTTAGTCCTTGAATAAAAGCTTGTCGACTATTTTGAATAATAGTATCTGTCAAAGTTTTATTTACCGCATGCCCTGTATTCACCCATCACTCGTTAGTGTATATAATAGTTCGACCTGAAATAATATAGAGTTACAGCCATGTCAAATAGCAAGAAGTTAATTGTACCTTCTTCTCTAAATCTTTTGATCTCTCGTAAGTATTTGTGCCTCCACCTAATAATCTCATCTAGGTCAAAGAGTATACTTTTTTGTCCTACTTTTTTAAATTCGAAACCCATATCGTGTAACAATCTATGTAAAGTTGTTCGACTGAAGTAAGGAAGTTCATCATCAGCATTGACAGCAGCAAGAATTGTATTTAATGTAGGTGGCATATTCTGTATAAAAAAGCCATGCACTTTACGTCGAATAGCTGCTTGCCTGTTCTCATCATATGTAGTATGTAGTCGATCATTTAGTTGTATGCCTTTCCTTTTTTTAGGTTTTTTTTGGACTTGATAATAAACCAGTTCGTTGCTCCTGTTTTACATGATATATTGCACGGTCTGAGATACCCAAAGCTTTACTTGCTTCTTGAACGGCAGCACTCACATTCATTGATTTATTGAAATAATTGAAAACATTTGCAATCATACACTTCTCCTTACGGCTAAATTTGTCTCCTTTGCGCCGTTTTCTTCCTACAGGCTCGATTAATGCAGTGAAAACTGTAATTACATTTATATTATGTTATAACGTTTATAAAAATCAATAAAATACCCATATTACCATGTGCACGCTTGAAAAAGATAGAAGTGTTCTGAAAAGAACTATTAGTACAACTATATAAACAAATTAACAATTTAACGAAATATTTTAAAAGTAGGACGATGACGGTTGACAGTTGATATTAATAGACAGATAGATACTGTTAGACAGCATATGTCAATAAGTTGCAACATAGCAACCGAAATTGAAGATAGCGTTAATGACAGCAACTAAGAATAGTAAGAGATAAAAGTTGCTATTATATCCCATACTGAATACGGAGATTGGAACGATCTACAGGCTGATTCATTTTTGGCCTTCACCACGGGGATCTCTCTTATTATTGGGGATAGAGTATAGGTTTAAATTTGGCAAAGTTGTTAAATTTTGTGTTTGTTATAAATCCGTAAAGAAAATAGACCTGTGACAAATGACCTTCGTTATTTAAAAAAAATACGTGAAAACCCCATTTTCTTCTTTTACCTGTAGCACCGACATTTGGCCTTGTAGAGAAAAAATAAACACATTCTTGTGTCCATTTCTAAACCTCTATCCAGTGGTGTACTCTAAATTTTTATACGACGTTTCGTTTCCTTCTGGCCATCTTCAACTATCTAATTTCTTATAGGCGCCATATTGGATTTTGACATTTTCAGAAAGCTTTTTTTCTGATTTCAGCCATGTACGACATGCTGACTATAGTTTTTGACATTAGGTTTTATTTGAAAGAATAAATTATAAGATTAAATAAGGTAGCCTTTGGAACTTCAATCTGTCAAACATTTCATTTATTGTTCATTAATAATACAAAAATGTCATACACTAACGAAGAGAAACGAGATATGATAAGTATTTTTTATTCTTCGAAACGAAATTCAACAGTAGCGAGTACAAGATAACAAAAACATTAATAAAAATACTTAGAAAAGTAAACAATAAACAATTACAGTAAATGTTCAATTATCTGGCCATCTTCGGTAATGCACAATTGGGCACGCCTTCTGGCATTTTGTACTGCCCTCTGTATAGTTCTTCTAGGAACTACATCGAAGGCATTCTGAAGTCTGTCTCGTAATTCTTCAATGTTTTGTGGAGCATCTACTTTATAAATATTATTTTTAACATATCCCCATAAAAAAAATCTAGCGAACTTAAATCAGGTGATCTTGCAGGCCATTCAACAACTCTCCTATTTCCAATCCAACGGTTTGCAAACTCTTGATTTAAGAAATTTCTAACAACAGCTGCATTGTGTGCTGGTGCGCCATCTTGTTGACACCATAAATATTGTAATTGATTTAATGGGATATTGTCGTCAAGATAGTCAGATACGTATGTACGTAAAATGTTTAAATATCTTTCTCCATTTAAATGTTCTTCATACATAACTGGTCCTAAGAGACGATTTGCCAAAATACCCATCCAAACGTTTATTCCAAAACGATGTTGTGGTCTTCTAGCCCTGTTTTGTCGGGGATTTTTTACTGCCCAATAGTGCTCCGTATTTCTGTTGAACATTCCAGAATTTGTAAATTTTGTTTCATCTGACCAGATGATTTTGCTTAAAAAATTTTTGTCATTTTCTATCCTTCCCATTAACCAATTACAATATTCTAGCCTTCTCAAATTATCTCTAGGCAGTAAAGAGTGACTAACATGGATCCTGTATGGTTTAAACCTACTTTTATGTAAAGTTCTCCAAACTCTGGACTGGCACAAATTTAATTCTGACGCTACTTCGCGTATAGAAATTGATGGATTATTATTTATCTATAAAAATACAAGATTAACATGAAATTTGAAAACGCGCTTTTAATTTACCATTTGTAAAATATCTTGTCGATTTTCATTTAAATTCCTGTTGTCTTGACCATTACGCGGCTTAGTAAACGATCCATTCTCGACCAAATTTCTGTCGAGATCTAGAAAAATGGTATGATGAGGCTGTTGTCGTTCTGGATATAATTGTAGATATCTTGTACTCGCTACTGTTGAATTTCGGTTCGAAGAATAAAAAATACTTATCATATCTCGTATCTCTTCGTTAGTGTATGACATTTTTGTATTATTAATGAACAATAAATGAAATGTTTGACAGATTGAAATTCCATGGCTACCTTATTTAATCTTATAATTTATTCTTTCAAATAAAACCTAATGTCAAAAACTTTAGTCAGCATGTGGTACATGGTTGAAATCAGAAACAAAAACTCTTTCTGAAGATGTCTAAATCCAATATGGTGCCTATAAGAAATTAGATAGTTGATGATGGCCAGAAAGAAACGAAACGTCGTATAAAAATTTAGAGTACACCACTGGATAGAGGTTTAGAAATGACCACAAGGATGTGTTTTTATATTTTCTCTACAAGGCCAAATGTCGGTGCTACAGGTAAAAGAAGAAAATGGGGTTTTCGCGTTTTTTTTTTAATAACGAAGGTCATTTGTCACAGGTATATTTTCTTTACGGATTTATAACAAACACAAAATTTAACAACTTTGCCAAATTTAAACCTATACTCTATCTCCAATAATAAGCGAGATCCCCATGGTGAGGGCCGAAAATGAATCAGCCTGTATAGAGGTTCTGCAAACAAACGTAATGATACTTAAAGCAATTTTTTTGCAGATTCTGCAAACGCTTTAATAAATTGTCAAATGTTATAGTTATTGTAAGAGGGATTCTAAGGTTCTAGGAATTTAGCTATAATTTTTTTATTTTGTCAATTGTCATCAATATTACAATGTGGTTTTTCAACATAATCGCTATTTAATTGAATACATTTATGCCAACGATAAATTAATTCTTTAAGCCATCCTCAAAGAACTTTTTCGGTGTCTCCTCAATTCACCTATTTATGGCACGTTTGACCTCAGTTAAACTCTCAAAACGAACAACCACCTTAAAGGTCTTTTCAAATCTGAAAACAAAATAAAACCACTCGGTGCGAGGTCCGGTAAATAAGGTGGATGCGGAGGCAATTCCGATCGTAAATCGTTCAAAACATCGTTTGTTTTTCTTGCGGTGTGCGGTCTTACATTACCCTGTTGCAATAGCGGACGCTTATGCAACTTCCCAGGCCGTTTTTTGATAAGTACCTGCCGCATGGTCCGGATACTAAGTTCGAATAATAATCTGCTTTAATCGTAGTACCTTTCGCCAGTTAATTCATGAAATCCTAAAATACAGTAAGCATTACCTTTCCAAAAAAACAGAACTGCACTCGCCTTAAGTGGTGGCCCTTCTACGGGTTTACGCCATTTTTTTAATTGACTTTTGGTCTCAGTATTGAAATAAGGAATCCACGTTTCGCCAGTAGTTATTAACCGTTGCCGAAGTTAATCAGCGTAACAAGCTAACAGCTCTTGAAGTTGACGACAAGTGTCACACCTATTGAGTTTCTGTTCCGGTCTCATCCACCTTGACACCCAGCGGGCTGAAACCATGCTAACGTTCAAACAATCATCTAAGATCTCATGAACTTGTTGTGTACCTATTCCTAGGCGTACATTAATTTGATAAATTGTCATTCGGCTGTTCTCTTTCAGTGGGCGGATCGTCTTCTAATGATGTTCTATCACTTTTAAAACGATCGATTCACCCATATAAAGCACTCCCTGCAGACGTTTAATAATTTCTGATGTTTTCACACCCACTTTGTACAAAACGAAAATTATTTCTCTTCGAGATTTAGCCGCGTCTTCCATGGTTATACAGATTGGCCCAAAATGACCGAAGTGGTTTGAATTCATTATAACTTCTTATTTAAGACATAATTATTAAATTTTTTTTATTTTAAATACAGTATATTAATATAGTATATTTTTAATTTAATTATGAAAAATTATATCTCGCAAGTGGTGGCCATTTTCTGCTTCGCATATTCGTGCTTTTTCCAAAACATTTTCCATAACCTTTCGCAAAACTTCAGGTGCTATGTTGTTGATTTCGTCGCGTATATTATTTTTTAATTGCTGTATGGTTCGAGGCTTATTAATATAGACTTTTCCTTTCAAATATCCCCAAAGGAAACAGTCTGAAGCGGTTAAATCCGGTGAACGCGGAGGCCAATTAAAATCGCTTGTACGGGAAATAATTCGTTCACCAAAGATGTCGCGTAAAAGAGCAATTGTGTCCCTCGCAGTGTGCGCTGTGGCTCCATCCTGTTGGAACCATACTTGCGGATGGTTTTCCACGGCTGGCCTTAAAAAATTTTCCAACATTGTCCGATATCTAATACCAGTGATGGAAACGGCGACACCGTGTTCATTTTCAAAAAAATATAGGCCAATTATTCTTTCCGACGAAACACCGCACCAAACGGCACACTTAAGTGGGTGTAATTCTCGCTGTTGAACTACTCTTGGATTTTCCGTAGACCATATCCTGCAGTTTTGCCTATTAACGAACCCATTTAATTGGAAATGGGCTTCGTCGCTCATAATTAAATTATGAATAAAATAATGATTTTCTTCTGCTTTTTGACGAAAATAAATTGCATAATCAAGTTGTTGCTGGTAATCTATCGGTTTCAATTGTTGGACAAGCTGAATTTTGTATGGAAACATTCTTATTGTATGCAAAATTCTCTGCAGCGACCCTCTTGAGAGGCTAAGTTGTGTCGAACGTCTCCTGGTTGATGTTTCTCCATCTTCCCGAATACTCTCCTGTACCCGTTCAATATTGTCATCCGTGTGCACCGTTCGTCGTCTGCCGGCACCAGGAAGGTTCCTTACTGCCCATTGTTCTCGAAAATTTGCAGCCAGACGGTTTATTGTTGACTCTGAGGGTCCAACCCGCACATTAAAATAACGACGATATGCAGGCTGAGTCAAAACAATGGATCGTTGATTTGAGAAATAAAGTTCAACGATTTTGGCACATTGTTCAATTGTGTACTGTTCCATTTTAAATTTCCCAAGTCTTCTTTACAAAATACTGAAAACAAAAAAATATATAATAAAAAAGTTATAAGGAATTAAAACCCCTTCGGTCATTTTGGGCCACCCTGTACAAACAGTGTTTCGAAAATGCGTCTATATCGGTCGAACACCTGAATCAGACTGAACGATATTGCGCTGGATAGCTGCATAAAATGCCGAGACTTATCTATCACCAATAGTATTGTCTACAGGTTCTGCATAATTTAATAACACAGTTCCTAGAATTTTGGAGACATCCCTTGTATTTTACATGGAGACTAGGGTATATTGCTTAAGTTTATTTTTTTAATTATATTCGAACCTACTTTAATAACAAGTAAACTACATTTATTTTAGGTATATCATTTCGTATTGCAAAAGTAATAAGAACACCATTATTTTTGCTCGTATAAATTTGCAATTTTTATCCTTGAACGAATTTTATTCTTCCGCATCAAATTCATGTGACATATCAATTCCGTCTTTTTTTCTGGTAAAATTACTTTCCAATGAGACTACACCTAATCGAAATTGTTATTCAATTTGGACAGGCGAGTCGAGCCATACGAACCGGAATGTCGGCAATTCTTCTCCGTGACATACACATCGATACCTATTCAGGCTAATACGATGCACCTGAAACTGGATAGGTTCATTGAAAATCCAAACAGACAGACCGCAAAATTACTTTCCGCTATATGTTCAGATACGCCTACATTCCTATACGTAGTGGAACGAGCGACTCCATTATTTATGGACGCTATACAGAATGAGATTTTTATTCTACTTATAATGACGCCGACACCGTTCGAAATTGATGTTGATAATTTTCGAATTTGTTCTCGCCGAAATGGATTACTATAATTAAAAAAGGATTGGATTTGATTGATTATGATCATCCATCATCGGCGACAGTTTAAATTAAAATCGCATCAATGATGGAAACGTGTCACAGACATATTGTATGCGTTTTGTAGAGTTATCTTTCCGTTGATTCTTTTTATGTTCAGAAATTACGCGTACTCTTGTATAGGCTCTATGAACTCGCTTTTAGACATTTTTTTCTTTTTCATCCACACATTAAACGTTTGATATATCGTGTTTAAAGAGAGAAATATTTGTCCAAATGGCTTCAAAAACATTCAGTTCCTGTAAAAAGTACTGAATATATATGTATATATACATATACATATAAGTGTTTAGATAATTTCTTAGCCGTTTATTAAATATATCAAATTATTGGAGTTTTTTGGTTTTTATATGAAATATTTACAAATATCAAATTAGTATGTAATTACATAGTAAGTGGGGATGTAAACATTGCTGTCTATAAAAATACAAAGCAAATCATACGAAATTTTTTTAATTGAAAAATATTGTGTACGTTGGGACTTGAAGCGAAGTCTACAGTTTGCCGGGCTGTCTCTTTTACCACTTAAGCAACGATAGACCTTGGTTCAAGCTATTTAGAAATGTATTATAAAGTAACAGTGTCAATGAATCAGATGTCATTTATTGAATGTAGATGTCTAGTTGAAAGCAGAAGTCAGTTTTGAAAGCTGATGTCAGTTTTGATAGCAGATGTCAGTTTTTGAAAGCAAATGTCAGTTATTGAAAGCAGATGTCTGTTAATTAGGGCCGCCCAAACATTAATAGAAAATTCATGTTGAAATTTAGATGGGCGTATAACTTTGGGATTTTCTGATGACCACCTGTTCAGGTTTCTCAGATTTGTAACACCACTTCTCGTGAACGTAGATTCATCTGTCCAGAGGACTGTTCTGAAGAAATTAAAATGAAGCCGTCCTACTGTTCGACTGTCCTAATATCCAGGTAGAATAAACTAGACGAGCATAGTGGTCTGCCTCAAGCAAACCGTGTCCCTGCGATAGTGATATGGATATAAGCCCTCACGTTTTAAAGTTCGCCAAACTGTCGTTCGTGGCAGTCCTAGTTGTCTAGCGATTCGACGTACACTGAGAGTTGGATCTCTTGTAACAATAGCTACTGCTTCTTCCTCTAAGTCTGCTGGCAAATTTACTCCTCGGTCGAAAAGATAATCACGCAGTTCGCATTCCCGAAATTGTCTGTGTACTTCCAGAAACGTTGGGTAATGAGGAATACGCCTATCGGGAAACCGATGTCGGTATTCAATAAATACTTGACGTGCACTGCCGTTGCAGTAGCCATACACAAAATGCATGTCCGCATACTCTTGAGAAGAAAATCGGTAAGGCATTTTGAATAAAGAAAACGTGTCCACTAACTAATATGTATTTGTATGAACTGAAACGTAATGTAATCCTTTATTAAAAAATGTAACGTTTACAGTGATCTGAACATTTGTTTATTGTATGATATTCATGGTTCAACACTTATGTAATAAGTAAGAAACTTCTTTATCATAAATCAATTTCCAGTACTTTTTTTTGTATATCTCCAAGAAATTACTGTATGCACTACGACACTTGTTTATTTATTTTAGGATAACATTTTATTAGGCAACGTTAACAATCACAGGCCTGTTATTGAATGGTGTAACTTTTTTTTAAGTAAAATCAGTTTGTATCGACTTTAGGATTACATTTTTTTTATATAATCTGACAATCACATTCATAGATCTGTAACTTTCAAACAAATAAAAATGGATATACAAGTTTTGCGTTTTTGTTACTTGAAATTAAGTCTATTTTACACACCTAAAATTTGAACATAACAATACGGGACAGCTGGTATATATTGATATATAATATTTTAATACAAAGGTATTTTTAATAATATAAAATATTTTTAAAAATCTGGTGTGAAGAACACTATTTTATATTATTAAAAATACCTTTGTATTATACAAAACTGGTGGGGTTTACCTACTCATGTATGTTTAAATTATTCTGATACATATATTTTTTTGGTTATAAGTAATAATAATTTACTATTGAAATATGATTAAAACGAATTAAGGATTTGTTTTAAATTTTCAAAAAATTATAATATAAAGTATTAATTTACCCACCTTATTATTGAGCTTAATTTCGTAGTAAAATGTAAGATGTCGCTCTTACAATATTATCTGGGCAAGCTTCTTATAAATAGTTTTTTTTATTATAATATATTAATGTAATGTTGCCCCAGTTCATATTTATATCTATGAACAATATTACATATATTTTTTTCGGCTGCTTAGCGGTTGATTACTCATTAAAGGAGTAAATATCAAATCTCATTTATGTGACAAGAATCTATCTC
The DNA here is from genome assembly GCA_935421215.2 of Melolontha melolontha. Taxonomy (NCBI): domain Eukaryota; kingdom Metazoa; phylum Arthropoda; class Insecta; order Coleoptera; family Scarabaeidae; genus Melolontha; species Melolontha melolontha. The sequence continues at coordinate 22,584,204 of OW285240.1, read as the reverse complement.
GGGTATTAATACTGAATTTTAGTGAAAAGTGTCGATATCATATGCATAAGTAACTTAGTAGAATAGACAATAAATAAAAGTATAAATTGTAGTTTATGTTAAACTAAATTTAATGATTATTTTCGTAAGATATTCAATCCTATTGAAATTACATATATGAATCAGCTGTAACTGCTGTAAGTGCTGCGTAGATCACGTGACATAATTGGTTTATATACTCGTGTGCATCGGTAACAAATATAAGTTACATATTTATAATAAATGTAAATAATATTTCAAAACTAAGTGATATTACCTGATGATTGATAGTTTAAAATTCTAATTAATTTGAGGAGAGCATTCTGTTTCAAGGTATGTTGTACTTATTAATATAACTAATTTTAAATCTAGTTTAATTGTACAAATTGTTAGGTTATGTTTTACTGAATTAATATGGATATAAACTATAGCATTAGATCGGTAATTACGTGAAATCCTTTGTCAGTAATATGGATGTTTTCGGAGAAACGTGAACGATGAATACCTGGTTGAAGTTGGAAGCTGTAGGTGTTTCATGTAGCGGGTATGGAAGGTGACGCAGTTTTATGCCATATAATTCTACAATGCTCCATGAATTTCTTATTCAGATGATCTGTCCACATTGTCTTCTAGTATTAAGAATCTTTTCAGGTAAGAAAATTACTATTTTTACTGTTTTTATAATATCTTAAATTTACGATAAAATTTTTCGTGGCTTTATTTTGCAACAACCCAAACGACGCTCTTTTCTATTAGGTATTTTTATTCCTTGGCCTCCATACGATTTATTTTTACTTGATATAGTTATTTAACTTCCGTAATTATCCCATCGATTGATTTTATATCCAATATTTAATTGAAATTACTCTAAAAATAAAATTAATAATTGTACAATAAATAATTACATATTTTTGAATGTTTATCAATATATGAATGAAGTTAATAATAAATTATTTTCGCGGTAAACTAATTCAAATTAAAAAAAATATACGGGTTTATAAAATAGATTTACACGATGAATAGAGAACGTCCACTCTAGTAATAACTTATTACTAGAGTGGACGTTCTCTACCAATAAGATATACTTATTACTAATAAGTAGAGCTGAGGATGTTTGCGGTATAACCATGGTTATATCATGTAACCATAGTAAATTACTATGGTTACATGATATAACCATGGTTATACCGCAAACATCCTCAGCTCTACTAATAAGTATATCTTATTGGTAGAGAACGGACACGCTTACCACCCAGTGCAGTACTGGTGAAAGGCTGTATTTCTAAAATATTTAATTTTATTTATATAATTGGAAAACGAACGGGTGGTGATCTATAAAATTACGAAATACATATTTATTTGTTGAAAAGTTGGATTTATAAAGTTTTTAAATTTATTTATATAATTGGAAAACAAACGGGTGGTAATCTATAAAATTACGAAATACATACATATGTATTTGTTGAAAAGTTGTATTTTTTAAGTTTTTAATTTTATTTCTATAATTGGAACATTTTTATTTGTTCATTTTGTCGTTCAAGTTGAGTAAAGGAGTATTAATATTGACTAGCAATAGTTTCTCAAGGTTTTCTTCTGTCAATTTTGTTCTCTTTGAATTAAGTACATCCTTATAAATAGAAAACGTCCTTTCTATATCGCAACTGGTTATAGGTGCATACTGGAAATATTCTTTTATTTCTTCATATTTAGCCGTTAGATTTTGTGGAACTGTCTCCATACATAATTGCTGCAATGTAATTAAATCTGGATTTCTATTAAGAATTGCTTCAAACTTTTGCCGAAGGCCACATCCGAAGTCACTTGGAATACTTTTCAAATTATTAATAGACACATCTAATGTGGTTAATCTGTCATTTAATTTGAGATTTCGATTTTCAAAATAAGTGATTAGTTTTGTCAATTTTCCAAAGTGTTTGTGAAGAAAGTACAACTGATTTTTTAAATTTGGGATTTGTGTGAGCTCCTTGCACTCACCAATACTTCTAGCATCCTCCTTTAGCAGTGTTACGAAATGTTTTAGACTATCGAAATTCTCAGCATAATAACTAGTAGCTTCCAGCCATGTTCCCCATCTAGTTATTACTGGAGTGGGAGGCAGTGACAGAAATGGAAATTTTTCCCTGAAAAGAGCTACTCTCAATGGTGCATTTCTGAAAACTTTTTTAAAAGCTGATACAAGTCTATCAACTTCCGGAAAAGTGTCTCTGATATATTCACAGATTCTGTGGAGAGCATGTGCTACACAAGTAATATGCAGCATATTAGGATATGTTTTCTTCAATAGTCTGCCTGTTTTTAACATATACGCAGCACTATCGCTGACAAATAAAAGTATTTTTTCTTTGTACGTGGCGTCCGAATGAAGCATTTTTTTGCATATTCTCCTTAATGGTTTCAGCAACTGTTTCCGCATCAACTCTATTTATAACACTTGTTGCTATTACATATGAGTTACACATATGAGTTGGATGTAGTACACCAGCTACAACATTTACCACACAGCGTCCTAACATATCCACCGTTTCGTCGGCGCTTATCCATATGTATTGATTTAAAAGATAGCTTCTAATGCGTTCTACTGTTTTCGTATAGCACCTAGAAACATAATATTAGCGTAAAGTTGGATTCATCAGGAACATTTCGACCAGTTTATTTTTGAAGAAATATTTTTAAAGTGGGATTGCTAAGTTTATTTAATGGAATATTAGCCGCCATAAAAGTTTTCAGATGTGTTTGCGATCCTAAGTGACGAATTTTTGACGATATTTTACGGATTTTGTAATAAATTTCGGAATCACTGACAATGGACATACAATCAGTATGACCGTCAATCCAACTCGCCATTGTTTTACAATGCCGTTCTCGACATTCTTCCATATCATGTCTGAAAAAGTAACTTAAACAATGCTCTAGATCTAAATAAATGAAAACTAAAAATGTGTGCGTAAGTTATTGAAACTGAACGAAATTCTATGCACTCTTACGTCGAAATAATTGGTAGAAATAGATTCAATCAAACGATATTAAACAGCATCTATCACAAAAATTACGATGTAATTAACAGTTAAAACTATGAAAACAAGAAATTTACACACAGCACTTTATTTATCTTACGAAATATAAACTAATAAATAATACATTATAAAAACCCCGCTTCTATCTACGCTCATGAAAACACTTTAAAAAGCACTATATTCTCGGAATACAATAGCTGCCTTGTCCATTGTTATCGCGGCGAGACCAGGTGTCCTAGTAAGTCAAACAAATACTTTATTGAATTACGCCGGGATGTACTGAGCGACGTTTTACACAATTCCAATTGCCGATTGCGTTTTATGGAAAATGCGTCCGTTCTCTAACGATGATATTAATTTTATTAATCAAGTTAATTATTTTCGGAATATTAATTAATTTAATGACTTTTTATTGTGAAAAATGAACATAAATAATAAAAATTATTTCAAATAAATTTTTTAATTAAATGCCTGGTATTAACTTATTTAATAATTTACGTTCTAATTGCATGGTCAACTTACTTAATCTAATGCTTATTTCTAACATATGTCCTTTTTTTTATTCCAGCAGATATCAGTTAGTGAACGCAAATGTCAGTTATTGAAAGCAGATGCCTATTTTGAAAGTAGATGTCAGTTATTGAAAGCAGATGTCACCTGCTTTCATAACAGACACCTGCTTTCAATAACTGACATTTGCTTTCACTAACTGACATCTGCTATCAAAACTTATTAATTTATTATTATCCACGTATACACTCAGTATACAGTCAGTGTATACGTGGACGCTGTGTAAAGTTGTTGCGTTACTATATGTGTTAGCTTTACAGTGCCCGATGTGCGACACTTTGATTAGTTGTTTTGCCTGCTGATGATAACAACTTAGCTGTCGAAATACGTATTTAGGATACGATTAGTAATTATGGTAAGGGCCTATATACTTTTTTTGAGTTTTTACTTAACTACAGTCTCCAAAGAAAGACATTTTTATAATTATAGTAATAAAAATTTACTAAATACCTATATTAGTAAAAAAGAATATGAAAAATATATGTAGAAATTCAGTTAAATGCATACATTCCAAGTAAATTGGAATGTCGTGTCAAATATACTATAGGCGCCTTTATCAATATATCCGTCCTTGCCTTGGGGATATGAATCAACTGATTTGATTTTGATTTTAGATGTGCTAAGAGGAAATCAACATTAGGCAGCAAGTCAGGCGAATCAACCCTAAAATGACAACATTCTGTATAAATAAAGCCCCAGTGGTCATTCTCCTTTCTGGGAATGAGACGACGCCATGTCGCTCAAGTAACTCATTGTAATCAATTCTACGCACGAAATAGCGTCTATCACATTTAAAGGAAAAGTATTTTAAAAATTTACGCTTAATTCGCTGTAATAGATTAATTCGAACACCATAGATGAGACATCAGACTATGAAAACATATTTGGACTTGGAAATAACGTAAGCAAAGAAAAGAGTTTTGATAACATTGATATTATTGAAATATCTGCATGTAGGAATAATAAATCGAGGAGATCTGGAAGCAGCAGCTAGACATTATCCGAAAAAGTAATTTTTCAAGAAATCTCAACATTATTAATTGTATAATCAGACCCAATTCTAGAAACCTTTCTAGCACAAGATACCAGAGAACACTCGTCTGTCTGTAAATGATTACATAGACATCAATCACGAATTTTGTCAATATTTGTTTGTAATTAATTATCAAGCAAAGTGTTAATTCTAGGATAAATCTTAATATTATCAGCACAGGCCAATACAGGTCAAGTGGTAGATAAAGTCTTCGACGAAGATGTTAAATAAAATTGGACCGAAGTTTTACAACTGTAGTACTCTCGAAGTAAAACTAGAAAGGCTAAACCCAAACCCATTATAATGAACATAATTCATTCTATTAGATAGGTAATGTCAAAATAATGTTAGCTATAATATACCAATACCAAAGGAATTTAAATTTTCTAATAAAATGCGATGATCAATCAAGGTCGAATGTATGAGTATAAATTACAAAGGAAATTCTACGAAATTTTTTTTAATTGAAAAATAATGTCTACGTTGGGACTTGAACCCAAGTCTACAGTTTGCCAAATTAGTATGTAATTACATAGTAAGTGGGGATGTAAACATTGCTGTCTACAAATTACAAAGCAAATTATACGAAATTTTTTAATTGAAAAATATTGTCTATGTTGGGACTCGAACCCAAGTCTACAGTTTGCCGGACTGTCGCGTTTACCACTTAGCCACAATAGACCTAGGTTCAAGCTATTTAGAAATGCATTATAAAGCAACAGTGTCAATGAATCAGATGTCAGTTATTGAATGTAGATGTTAAGTTGAAAGCAGAAGTCAGTTTTGAAAGCTGATGTCAGTTTTGATAGCAGATGCCAGTTAGTGAAAGCAAATGTCAGTTATTGAAAGCAGATGCCTATTTTGAAAGTAGATGTCAGTTATTGAAAGCAGATGTCACCTGCTTTCAAAACAGACATCTGCTTTCAATAACTGACATTTGCTTTCACTAACTGACATCTGCTATCAAAAAGTTGCTGTAAATAATGTTCAGCTGACCACCAGTATATAGAGCGGTTTCTCAATATATGGGGAGAAAAACTGCTGATCGAGAAATAAAAGACTCAAATACAGTTTTACGCAAGATTATGTTAGCTTATTTTCTTCAAAATATATTTAATAGGCAGGTATTTTTAATTTTCAGATACTAATACTTAGTTTTATATATCGCTATCTCAAAACCACTCTTCTAGAATTCTATAAATTATAATTTTAATATAAGAAATAGAATCAGTTTATTTAATTTTTGATATTCGAATATGTTTGAATTTACGGAAATTCCTGAAAATTTATAGATAAATTTCAATATACGGAAGAATTTGAATTTGACAAAAATAATTAAATATAATTTCGGTAACATACATACTTATTGTTATATACGGTGTCCTTGAAATGAAAATAAACGGTATGCAAAATGAAAAGATGTAATTAAATAGAATATGAATCCAAAATATTGTGAGTCAATTACGATGCGAACCCCAAAATTAAAAATCATCTGAAAATTGTATCATTTCCCGCCTATAAATTCAGAACGTATATAAATAATAAATATGTTCCATTATTGAAGTTACGCACACCGTATGTTTACATACGTAACAGCTGCCGATGTTATAAAAACTAAAACATCCTGTACGCTAAGTGAAATAAAAATTACAGTGTGTGTGTGTTACATTAATTTACAAACCCATTTTTAAAATTTTGGAAATTTGTGGACTTTTAGAAATGACATCATTTCATGTGTATTACAGAAATGTTTTCTTTTGTTGTTGGGAGAAGTAAGAAAGAGAATGCCGCTATTAAATTTAAAGGCGGTAATGTTTATAAAAACGCTAGAAAATAACATTGTGCCTAAGTTTTGTTTTGGTAAAGGTTCACTCACCTGATATGAAAGTCAGGTGTTAAACATTTATACTTTATTTCGTATTTTTAATCATTCAATACTAAAAAAAAACCTGTAAGATGCGTACACTACGGGCATTTAACATCGTATCTGGTAATACTCTATATTTAGAATAATTACAAATTCCTGAAAAGCCTCACCTAACCCGGAACGAGTGGATGCATTTCGCTCTTATTAGAGCTAGTCAGCACACTATATCCTGAAGACAGACATGACCTTTCACTTCTATACTTCGTGTGTATATAATCAATATTTTGGACCTACTGCAAATGAGAATTAATGACTATAAAATCTCATTTCTACAAGCAAATGTCGCCTACTGTGTCTCGTTAATTACTACAATTTGAGTTACAAGTTTGTACCAGTATGCAGAACGCAACACGTCGCAATGTCAACCTTCCTGGTTGACGTTGCGTGAAAAGCCACATCTTATTTATAATAACTTCAAAATGTTAGCTATATATATACGAAGTACAGAAGTTAAAAGGTATGTCTGTCTCCAGGATATCGTGTGCTGACGAGCTCTAATAAGAGCAAAAAGCATCCACACGTTTCGGAGTAGCTGTAGCTTTTCACGAATTTTCCATTATCCTCACAACCAGGAAGGTTGACGTCGCGACGTGTTGCGTTCTGCATACTGGTACAAACTTAGTTTGTCAAACTGTAGTAATTAACGCAACACATTAGAAAACAGGTAGAACGTTCAAAAAGCGCATACACGAACATTATTATTCGTTTAGAAATGGGAAAACAGATTCAGCATTTAATTAACCATTTAATTGAAGAAAGCCATAGTTTTAATAATAATTTCAAGATCCTACACGAAGAAAAGAAAAGTAAGAAACTCGATTTATTAGAAGCAATGCAAATTAATAAACAAAAATTTTCAAATAAATTATTAAATGACAAAACAGAGCTTAATTCCTCCCCTCTGTTGAATTTATTTCCTATTTTTGATTGAAATATTTTGTTAGATATGTGTCACTTATAATATAATTTATATTATCTATATGTATCCCTTATACTAAAAGAGGCGGGTAAAAATATTTCGGTTTCCAATTTCTGAGAATACCATTAAGTCATAAAATAAAAAATATTTACGTTTAAGTAAAATGTTTTATAGTACCGCTTGTTATATCTGAAGAAACCGTTGTACGGTGAAACAGCTGTTATATAGTCATTATTAAATATTATTAAATAAAGTGTTAATCTAATACAACATTGTGTGTTTTTAACATTAGAAATTCTTATTTGCAGTAAGTTCATCTCTATTTTTAATCGAAAAATTGTATCTAACGTACGTAACGATCTATAACTGAACGAAACTTAAAGCGAGATGGAATAACAAAATTATTTTTTTTTTGTTATTGACGGATTTTTTTTTAAATATCTTAATTTTTTTCGTTTATAAGCTAGCTATTGATTTTTGTGAAAATATTTTGTGTATACAGGCTGATTAAAATTAAGTGCGCACTATTGCTATCTCTGTTATTATTGATTCTAGAAAGTAGGTTAAATTAGCAAAGTATTAGTGTTTTTAACATTGATTAGCATGCAGTTCATGAAAAAAAAATTGAATGACACATTTTCGAGAAATTTTTAAATTTATAATTTTTTTTAAATGGAACAACCTGTATATTTTTTAAAATTCTGAATGCTAATGTTCTTTGTAATATAGAAGTTTCAATACACTATTGTCCTAAAGCGAATAATAAAGTATTTACGGTGGAATTTAGTTGATGTCAAAGATACTCCTTCATTGTGTAAAATCGGTAGTAGGCTTCTTTCACTTTAAACAGAACAAATAGTATGTATGCCCTTTGTAAATGTCAATAACGTACTGAATATAAATCTTTCGCACGTTTAGTTATTAAAATTTTTTTTTTTTTAATTTTGTGTTGTGTTCATTAGTTATCTGTTTATTTTTATAAACATTTACTTTATATTTTACTATGGTATTTCCTTATTTGGAGAAATGCGATATATTGGAAGCATACATTTTATGTCGCAAAAATTCAATATGGACTAGCGAATATTATGCTGAACACTATCCTTTACGACAGCAGCCAGATCGACGTTACTTTCGAAAACTTTACAATCAGTTTAGACTGCATGATTGCTTATTTAGAAAGAAAAGAACGAAGAAAAATATCGTCGACAACGAAGAAGTGGAAATTACAGTGTTAGCATATTTTGAAGCCCATCGCGAATTTTCCACTAGGGATTTTACTAAGGAATTGGCATTAAGTTATTCATGAGTTCAAAGAATTTTGAAAAAGCATAAGTATATCCCGTTTAAGTTCAGAACCTCTCAAACATTACAGCCAGGAGATTCCGCCAGGAGATTAGCTGTCATTGGTTTGTTAGTTTTTGCGATGAAAATTTGAATGGAGCACAGTGTATTTTATAGAGTGACGAAATAAATTTTTCAAGTAGAGGCATATTTAATAAGAAAAATAGTCACCATTGGTCTCAAGAAAATTTATTAATAGTTCGTCCACATGCTGCACAAGTTCGATTTAGTTTTAACTTTTGGTGCGGATTAATTGGTTCGGTAGTCGTTGGTCCACTGTTCTACAATGGTACGTTGACAGGAAACATTTATCTGGAATTTATTCGTAACGTTCTAGAGGATTTCCTTGATAATGCCAATATCCTGATGCGCCAAAATTTATACTTTCAGCAGGACGGTGCTCCTGCACACAACTATCACCTAGTGCAAACCTACCTCGACACCATCTTTGCCGAAAAGTGGATTGGTACAAATGGTCCAATTCAATGGCCAGCACGCTCCCCTGACCTCTCACCTTTAAACTTTTTTCTTTGGGGATACTTAAAAAATGAGGTGTACAAAACGCGATACGACAACGTGCGCGAATTGCAAGACAAGGTCAGAGAAGTTTTTCGCCAATTAGATAGAAGGACAATCTTAAGAGCCACCCAGAGTGTACTGAAGCGGGCACGAAAATGTTTTGAGCAGGAAGGTGACACCTTTGAGCAGTATTTATAAATTATACATGTACTTTCTTCTTTTTAATTTAATTTTGTAAGCTGTAATATGTTAAAATAAACACTAAACACAAAATATGTATCTGTTTTGTCAAAAGTTAGCGGAGCAATTACAATATCTAGAAGGAAATTGAAACTGCTGTAACTACTCTATTATTCGTTTTAGGGCAATAGTGTATTGAAACTTTTATATTACAAAGAACATTAGCATTCAGAATTTAAAAAAATATACCGGCTGTTCCATTTAAAAAAATTATAAATTTCAAAATTTCTCGAAAATGCGTTATTCAATTTTTTTTTCATGAACTGCATGCTAATCAATGTTAAAAATACTAATACTTGTTAATTTAACCTACTTTCTGGAATCAATAATAACAGAGATAGCAATAGTACGCACTTAATTTGAATCAGCCTGTATATTCTATATAACTTAAGTTTCCATTTTTCATTCATACTTTTTCATACTTTTTATTCCAAGGACACGCGGTATATATTTTCAGCAATTTAAATAAGCGAAGCAGATCCAAAGCATAATACTTGCTTTAGACATAAACAAGTGTTAAGGTAAACAGGCAAGTATTCAAAATATTTATCGTCTGTATTAAATACTTTGGTTAGACGCGTATGCCTACGCCTTCGATGATGAAAATGACTGAGATAAACCGCCTTTAGAATTTTAATCAACGTCTTGTTAATATTCCAAAGTTTTTTGGATATTCTCCTACAGTTAAATTCCGAATTTAATCAAGATATAAATAGACTATGTTATTAAACATAATTATTTATTGAAAGCAGAGCTTGCAAAAGTTTATATTAAAATGCATTCACGCCAGTGAGCAGCAGATTTCGGTCTGCAACAAGTTTCCTAGTTGAATTAGAAACTTTTTGTCCGATGCATTTACGAAGCAAATGTTACCGATGTCCTTTCCGAAATGTAGGACGAACTAATTACGAAAACTGTTATGTGTTATTGTCGCAATTTGATTATATAGCAAAGTCGTAACGTTGCAAAATACGTAGTCGTAAAAGTTTTCGATGTTTTTCGAAGTTCGTTTTAGCTTATTATTTAGACATTTACTCACAAAGTTGTAAATTAAATGTTAACGTTAACTAGGTTTCGCATTAGCTTAAATAACTAAGCGTGTTCAGAGGAATTAATTGATCGGATCTTATCTAATTATAGTGCTTTCAAAATAATGACAAAACTTATAAAATAAATCTATAGGTCAATCTTCTGAATAAACAGAATTAATTGAAATAATGCAGGTTAAAGTTTTCGATTATTCTCAATACATTATATGAGGAAATGACATCATATACATTCAGAAAAACAAACTTTTATAAAACAATCATATTTTTGATAATATAATAGTATATTAAAAAGCAAGTTTGATAAGACACGTTTTAAAGCACGAATTCAAATTTAAAAAATGATTTTTAGTTGCCTGTTTTAGTTGCCTGTGGTTGGCTTAAATAATAAAATCAAAGAACGTTAGTTTGTCTTCATAATAAAATATTTGTTATTGTATTATAAATAACGCGCCATCGAAAAAATTCATAATTGGAGTAGACTGTGAAATTGGGTTGGTACTTTAGCCACTTCCACAAAATGACATTTATTATTTGACATTGAAACTATAAGTTTGTGTCAAATTTTTCAAAACTCTTATTAAGAAAATTAAATTTATTTAAAAAATGGTATTCAACATAGAACAAAAAGCAAAAATTATCGAATGTTACTTCCGTACGGTGTGAAAATAAATGGCGAGTGGCAGTATTCAATTACGGAATGCATGGCTGATTTTAGTGAAGAACATCCTGAATTAGTGTTTGACTACAATGATTTTTTACAATGTTTTGGCAAATTGTGTAAAGTTATTCAGAGAGACTGGTAGCGTCTGTCGAAAAACTGGAAGTGGACGGCCATCTAAACGTACAGCTGATAATATTGAAGCCCTTCAGCATATTATTGATGAAAATCCAAAAACATCCATTTCAGTAGTGACCCAACAAACAAATTTATCTTATGGTATGTGCCAATTCATTCTTAAAAAAGTCTTACATTGTCATCCATACAAGCTGCAATGTTTTCATGAACTTTATTCAGTGGATTATTTAAGACGAGTGGAATTTTGTCAATGGTTTCAAAATAATCTACACAATCAGGATATCCTTAGCACAGTCTTTTTCACGGATATGTTGTATTCTGGATATGTTAATTCACAGAATATGAGGTGTTGGTCCTCCGAAAATCCTCATTTTTTTGTTGAAAAAACATTGCATCGCAAAAAAGTTGGTGTTTGGGTTGGAATATGTCGAAGAAGATTGGTGGTTCCCATTTTTTTGAATGTACACTTACTGCTGCACGATATCACAATGAGATACTCGGCTCATTCACAAATCAACTAGATGATGAGGAATTACCAAATGGGTATTTCCAACAAGATGGTGCAACAGCACATACGACCAGAGAAACACTTCAATATCTCAGAGAATTTTTTGATAACAGAATAATAAGCAGGAACACTGAAATCCCATATCCAACTAGGTCTTGTGATTTAAACATATGTGATTTTTTCGTATGGCCATACATCAAAAATTCGATTTGTTCAACGCCAATTCATAATTTTGAACAACTGAAAATTCGCATAACAGAAAAATGTGAAGAGATCAACAACTCACTGCAAATGCTGCATAAAGTTTCTGCTGGATTGCAGAGAAGAGTTGGTTTGTGTTTAGATGTAAATGGACAACATTTTCAACAACTTCTGTAGCTATATGTAAATTTTGATTATGATTTCGATATTAAATAAATTATTTGTTTTCTTTTTTGTTGTAGTATCATTTCAATGCCATAACCTTTTTTTACAATAAAACCAAATGAAACTGTCAAGCATCAAGTAATGTGTCATTATGTGGAAGTGGCTAAAGTACCAACCCAATTTCACAGTTTACTCCAATTATGAATTTTTTCGATGGCTCGTTATAATCTGCATACGCTATGACTTAAATTGATTTTTCAATAATATACTCTTTAAAGCAGCAATCTCTTAAAATATCTTCTAAAATTATATTGGTTATTGTCGCAGATAGTCCACCTCCCTACCGTACTGCATATGATGTATTGCATATTTACTGTTATTTTTTGACATAATTATATGCAGCCTGTATTGATCATTTATTGGTAATATTTTTTATCTATATATTTACATATACTCATTGACCTGTTTCGTTATCTTGTTATTTTTACATTGGCATTTATATACAGAGTTATTAAACTTTATGTGTTATTGTATTTTGAGAGAAAAACGTTCCCAATAAATATTGTTGCAAAAGTATTTGGTTCTCGTTCGTTTCTTAATCTTTAGTTTTAGCTTCCTTAGGTGTAATCTGGTTTTACGTGGGTATGTTAACGCATATACGTTCTCCGCGTAACGTAGATCCACTATTACAAGCCAACTTTAATTCTCAGTGGCGCCCTTTTAATTATAGATTTTGTCAGGTTTAACAACATTGCATAAGGAACTCTGCCGTCCTCACTAGAACTAAAGCTATGATACTGGCTGGCTGGCTTGTATGATTAATAAAAACCCGCCCACAAAAGGTACATCCTTGGAAAGCTGTTGTATCCCGAAAATTACTCAAGCTAGTTTTCGCGATTTTATTGCTTTGCACATTGCGTGTAGCAAATACTTAAATTTGATAATGTCAATGTGACCAATTCATATAATATACTTTCAAATTAAATAATTCCAAATTAACCCTGGAACATTACAGTTATTTTCTGAGACCTTAACTTCACACTCGGGTCTCAGAACCCAAAGGCCGTTTTTAGCAAAAAAAAAAAAAATACAAAATGTAATTATTTTATGATTTTGGGATATTATCTAATCTTAATAGAAAGCGTACAAAAAATTTCAGTCATAGTGTTTTATTTTAAAAGGAGATATAATTCTTGAAAGTAAAAAATTACAGTTTTTCTACCGTCAAACAAAAACATATTTATCAAAACAAAAACATAAAATTCAAACTAACTGCTGTAAATGTAACTCGATGATAATACTTGTACCAAAAAATAACCTCGTTTGACACTATCAGTCTTAGTTATTCTTAGCCAGGTCCTCAGTTTTCTAGATTTTGATGTTCGCATTCGCAGCACAACTTAGCTCTATGCTCCATGCAATATGGTCTGCGACAAACAGAACATGCAAAACTTGTTTTTCTAACTTTTCCTTTTGCACAAAAAAACACCTAGCTTTTTTTGTCAAATTGACTTCATTTTGTGACGGGGTAACTTCAATTTCGAGAATATCAGAAATTCTTTGGCGCAATGTTCTTTCTAAATTAGCAACGGTCAAACGTTCTCGTAAATGCGGTTCAATTAGAACCAATCCCTAACTGCTTTAGAAAAGTTTTTCGATTATTTTTTCTATGTGCCTTCCATTGCGGATTTGAGAGAGAAAATAAAACCATTGCGTTTATACCAGTAGCATCAAGAATACTGAAGAAGATTCGTAGGGGCCAACGTCTGATTTTCCCCGAAGTAGTGTACGAATGGCAAAGCTGGTCAAACGAATCTGTTCCTCCCTTGGTCTCATTATATGATTGTATAATATTGAGCTTCCCAGTAGCGGCATTTAGGGAAGCATCCGAATGCAATGTTGACAGCAAAAGTACAATTTTGTTTTGTTTAGGAGTGTAAGAAACAAGTGTCTTATTTCTGTCAAAAGCAAATAGCGACGTGCCCACTTCTTTTTTCTTGAGAAAAGCAGGAGGTATTTCTGTCTTGTTTTTTCTTAGGGTCCCAAGAAGAGTTAATTGATACTGTTCTAGCATTTGCCAGCGGAATTGATGTAAACCAATTGTCTGCTGTAAGGTTTCAATTAGTACCGTGTATTGGTTCGGACAATTTTGGAACATAATAAGCCGGTGCTGACACTGTATTGCGTTGTTACTCTTCCAACGCATGGTATTGCATTGAGCATGTAAAATGTTTTTGAATCGTTCAGCATCATTATTTTAATGCCATACTTATCAGGCTTACTAGCCATGTAGATTCGAAATGGACATTTTCCTCTGCAAGCGACGAGCTGCTCGTCAATAGTGCAGTATTCATATGGTGTATGGTAGGATTTACAGTTGTTAAAATGTCCCATAATTCACGAATAGGTGCGAATTTATCAACTAACCTTCTTTCAGCTCTAGTTTCTTTAGTATCAAACCTGAGACATGAAGCTGTGAATTGAAAACGCTGCTGTGACATTGTTGCACGAAATATTCCATTTCCAAATGTTCCTGACCAAAGTTCATCTAAGTTACAGTTTGATACCCGCAATGCACCTGCTAAAAACAACAACCCAATAAAAGCCTTCACTTCTGTGTTATTTATTGGCCGTGTCTAACTCTGTTGTCTAATATTATTGCATTTACGAGCAATTTCTTCATTTGTATGTAAAACAATATTATCTAAGATTTGTTCGTTGAACAATAAATTCCAAGCTTGCTCAGGAGATTGAACTGTTCTGGCTTCTACTTTGGGACCAGGTAAATGTAAAACAATGTTTTCTCGTCTTGTACGACCTTGTCTTGGTGGTGCTTGAGTACTCCAACAATGCCCATTTTTACCCTGTAATCTGTAAATATTTCTCACTGGTTCGTTTACTACTTCGTCTTCATTTTCACTTTGTTCACTGTCGGTATCTGTGAGTCGTTCTTCTGTATAATCCTCATCAGAATCTTCTCCTCCAAAAATATCTTCAACGATGTCGTTTTCAGTCTCATTTTCCCACAGATTTTCTGACCCTATCTGTAATTCCACCTCAGTTAACGGACGACGATTATCTCTACTCGTTGAAGCCATTAAACTAAAACAATCAACCATAAGTTGACACAAAATAATTAACATGAACATCACACTTGGGTCTGACGTACCCATGCTACTATTCTATCGAATATCTTACCTCTCTATTTCACTAAAATGCAACAATTGACCCCACACCTCAACTCGGCAAACTGCAAACTGAATTTATATAAATTGGCGACACAAACAAATCACTCATTCGCATGTTACAAGTAGTGTAACTGGAACGGTCCTGGGACAATTTGACCTTGGAATTATAATTTTCTGATCACACTGTATATGACCCAGATGATATAATTAATTTTTTAGATTGATTAATGTCAACATGTGTGTTGACATGAGATCATCAATTAGTATGTGCAAAGTTTGTAAATGTAAGTTTGTAGAAGTCAATGACCTAGGGATAATTATGTCTAAGAATTAATAGAGATACAGATGTCAATGTCACGTGACACGAGGCTATGTAGGCTAGGTTAAGAATCGAATGTGATTTTTTTTTTTTGTCATTTGATATTCTCTTGTGTAAATTAATGGAGACACATGTTGCAGAAATATATACGAGTGCCGAGAACGTTATTTATTTCACTTACATATGCATGTTTAATAGTAGCCGTAACTTTGTGGTAATTCATTTTGAATAATAAAATTAAAATAAACATATACAATAAACATAAACAATATACTGCATTCAACATATATATATAATAATATATATATAAATATGCAATAACAAGTTGACCTAAATCACACATTCGTACACATTGTACATTCGTACAACTGTGTGAATTTCAAGATAAGTGCACACACATAATTTTTTTTAAATTGCACAGATGTTTGAAATAAAGTGTTTGATCTAAATCATACATATCTCGTACATGTGAATAAACTGAATTACTGAAAATGATCTATTTTGTTATGATTTCAAAATCATTTTTTAAAAATATTTATAATATAAGCGTAAACGTTTTACATTGATACTTAGTTCATACGTGTAATTGAGTGGGTGTGTTATTAGAAGTACATATTTAGATAATGAAAACAGTAAGCAAACTTGCTTTTGATATATTAAAAAAACTTGAACAAGTTAGTAAAATACTCCTTAGAAAAGAAGATTTTATGAAATGGATTAATTATCTAAAACAAAATATTATTTTGATTAGAAAATATTTAAAGAATGTTAATAATAAGAAGGAGTATCCTCAATTGGAATCAAATTTAGCACTGTTAAAATATTATAAAGAATATTTAAAGCATCAGATGCGACTTAAGTGTGATAATAAAAAGCATAATAAAACATTAATTTGGCAGGATGTAGAATCGTGTTTCAATAATAGAATTAAGACGGGGATGATTACTAATTTACAAATAAAAGAACCAAAAATTTTTCTGGAGAAGTGTTTTAGAAGTTTCTCAATAAAAATTAAAAAACAGCTCAGGAAATCTCTTCTAAAGGTAAATGTAATTTTTTATGCAACATTTGTGAAACCTCCAAATAATGAAACCGATATAAAGTCTTTCAATACTAGTAACAGCATAATAGATTGTAATACAATTTTAAAAAAGTGGTATCAAGAAAATGTAATAAATAAACTTTTGGAAAAGCTAGAAAGCTTTCAAGAAGCTGATTCTGGGTGGGGGTTGTTAAGAATTTTATCATTGAAAGTTAACATTAATAATTATTCACCTATTAATTGTGGTGTATCTACTTATGTTGATGTACCAAAATTCATTGCTGATAAAAAAGCAGTATTAAACATCAAAAATAATGATTCCTTCTGTTTCTTATACAGTATTATGGCATATCTTTACCCTGCAGGTGTTAAAAAAAATGTCTGCAGAATATCATCATATCCCCACTTTAAGGGAATTTTAAACTATGAGAATATTAAGTTTCCTATTAGCCTAAGAGACATTCCAAAATTTGAACAGCAGAATAATCTATCAATCAATGTATATTGTGTTAAGAAAAAAGAAATATTACCGGTATCCCTAAGCAAATTTAGTTTTCAGAAATGTATTAATTTGCTTATTTTAGCGTGCAATAATAATACTAATGATTCTGAAGATGAAATGGATGACTTAATAGATGGTGATTATTCATCAATAAGGGTATATCATTTTTGTCTTATTAAAAATTTATCCTCCTTATTGCATAGACAGTTGGGGAATTTATCAAATAAAAAATGGTTATGTGAACGCTGTTTAAATCATTTCAAGTCCGATAGATCTCTTCAATCTCATATAATTGATTGCAAAAATTTAAACAAGACTAAAATAACTTTACCATCAGAAAATGAGTCGATTCTAAAATTTAAAAATTTCCGAAACAAAGAAAAAGTACCCTTTGTAATATATGCAGATATAGAAAGCATCCTTGAAAAATATGAAGATAATTTTTGTATGGAAAAAACAAAAAAATATCAAAAACATATACCATTTGCTATAGCATATTACCTCAAATGTTCCTATAATGATTCCCTTTCAAAATTTAAGTCATATACAGGTAAAAATTGTCAAGTATGGTTTGTAAATGAACTTAAAGCAATAGCATTTGAAGTGAATAATATTTTATCTAAACCACCTGTGCCTATGGAAATACTTAGTTATGAACAAGAAATTGACTTTCAAAATTCTATTCATTGTCATATTTGTTCTAAAAAATTTTGTGCGAGTGATATTAAGATAAGAGAGCACTGCCACCTTTCAGGTAAATATCGTGGACCTGCGCATTCTAGTCCATGTAATTTGAATTATCAAGATGCTCATTATATCAATGTAATTTTTCATAATTTATCAGCATATGATGCAAATTTTATTATAACTGCTCTTAGTACTGAAATTGAAGGAGCAATGAATTTATTACCGCTTAATAAAGAACGATACATATCATTTACAAAGTACATTAAAAATACAAAAATAAATTTTAGATTCTTGGACTCTTTTCGTTTTATGAATAGTAGTATTGACAAATTATCATCATACCTTGATACAAATCAAAAACATATAACCAAAAGTCATTGTCAAAATGATTTAGAATTTCAGTTACTGCAAAAGAAAGGAATCTTTCCTTATGAATATTTAGATAATTGGCAAAAATTACAAGACATAAGGTTACCTCCGAAAGAAGCATTTTATAGTAGTCTTAATGATTCTAATATAACCGATGATGAATATAAGAATGCAAATCTAGTTTGGAAGACTTTTAGAATTCAAAATTTAAAAGAATATGCAGAACTCTACTTAAAAACAGATGTTCTATTATTAGCAGATATTTTTGAAAATTTTAGAAATAATTCTTTGACAATATATCAGTTAGATCCATGTCACTATTTTTCAGCCCCCGGTATTGCATTTGATTCGATGTTAAAGATCACCTCAGTACAATTAGAATTGTTACGGGATATTGATAAAATCATGTTCATTGAAAAAGGTATTAGAGGAGGAATTTCACAATGTTCCAATCGATATGGAAAAGCTAATAATTCATATATGAATGAAGAATTTAATTCTGCAGAGACTACTTCTTATCTCATGTACTTTGATATTAATAATTTGTATGGAACAGCAATGTGTGAATATTTACCTACTGGTCAATTCGAGTGGGTAGATGCTCTTTCCATAAATGTTATCAATGTACCTGATGATCATGAATTTGGTTATATCTTAGAGGTTGATTTAGAGTATTCTGAATCTTTACATGAAAAACATAAAGATCTTCCTGTTTGCCCCGAACATATGATTCCACCTACGTCAATTTCTAAAATTCCTAAATTATTGACAACATTGTTTAATAAGAAAAACTATATTATTCATTATAGAAACTTGAAACAAGTGATTAATTTAGGTCTTAAAGTTGAAAGAACTCACAGAATACTTAAATTCAAACAATCTCCATGGATGAAAAAATATATTAGTTTAAACACAGAATGTAGACAGAACAGTAAAAACGATTTTGAGAAAAATTTCTTTAAATTAATGAATAATGCAGTCTTTGGAAAAACAATTGAAAATGTTAGGAAATACAAGGACATAAAATTGGTGTCTAGATGGTCAGGAAGATATGGAGCACAATACTACATTTCACAGCCCAATTTCAGTAGTTGTACAATTTTTGCTGAAAATATGGTTATTATTGAAATGAATAGGCTAAAAATTAAATTTAATAAACCTATATATGTAGGATTTACTATTTTAGATATTTCAAAAATATATCTATATGATTTTCACTACAACTATATTAAAAACAAATTCAATCATAATGCAAAATTATTATATACCGACACAGATTCGTTAATCTATCAATTTTATACTGAAGATATTTATGCACAGATAAAGGAGAACATACATAAATTTGATACTTCAGATTATCCCCCAAATAATATCTATTGTATCCCTAGAGTGAATAAAAAAAAATTAGGACTTATGAAAGATATAAATAACGGTCAAATTATGGTTGAATTTATTGGTTTAAGATCAAAAATGTATACAATAAAATTATTAACAAACAAAACAGATACTGAAACTAGAAAAGAAATAACCACTCAACAAATTGATTCAGATATTATTAAGAAAGCAAAAGGAATTAAACATTCCTCTTTACAAAATATTACCTTTAACGATTACTATCAGTGTTTATTCAATAATTCTAATATTGAAATAACTCAAAATTTAATTAAATCATACAAACATCAAGTATTTACAATTGCTCAAAAAAAAATCGCATTAAGTCCATTTGATGACAAACGAATTGTGAATTATCTATACACAGACACTATACCATGGGGTTACAAAAGTAAATAAATGAATAACAGTTCCTAAATAAATTAAAAAAAATTAAACAGAAATACTGTATCAAAACCTATTATACTCCCACACAATCACACATGTGAACTCAATACAAGTTTCTCACAACTATATGAGAGATTGTGTAAGATACATATCATCATCATCATCATCATCATACAAGTATGTCATTCAAATTAAAAATCAACAATTTTAAAATGAAATATTCAAATAAATAGACTGCGATCTGCAATGCTTGTTAGTATTAGTTGAAACTCAAACAAGTAAGAACATAAAGATGGCAAATATACCAGCAACCATAATATTTCAAAGCAACAATTTATCAGATCTTCCAATTGATATGTTGTATGTGGTAGTGAAAGAACTTTTCAGGTAAGTACTAGTTATATATATATCTTATATTGTCTAACAAAAGAAATATTCTTATTAGATTTGGCATGAAGAAACTTAATAAGAGAGATGATAAGGTGATTCTAAGTTTGTCATATACACCAAAGAATGCAACTATTAAAAAGAAAATAGGTAACCTTCCTGTTAGGTACTGTAGAATGGCATGTGAGAGTGATGAAGATGTAAAATTATTTGAAGAGGCTTTGAAACGTTTTCATTTCAACATATACAGAGATGAAGAGGAAATAAATGCAGTTGGTTCTCAACCACTTAAAAAAATTAAATGGACAAACGATGAAGTGTCACCATTATCCGATTCCTATTCATCATCGTCTTCCTCTTCATCATCATCATCAAAGTTCAAGTTACTGGAAAACAGGCTTTTGAAGCCTGCATCATTATCATCTTCAACAACAAAAGCAAATGCAGCAGTAGCAGCAGCAGCAGCAACGACAGAAGCATCACCATTGAAATTTGAAGAGGTTTATGATATCGACGCAGATATGTATCTTTCACAAAAATATTCAATAAAATAAAAATAAGTGTTTGTAATGTTTATGATATCGAATGATAGAAATAAAAAACTACCACTCAGATATGTATCTTTCACAAAAAACAATAAAATAAAAAATAAATGTTTGTAATGTTTATGATATCGAATGATAGAAATAAAAAACTATTAAATATTGATTTGTTTTTTTATTATTCATTTATACACTTCAGAGACACATATACAAATATATAAGATGAGACATAGAACTTATAAACAGTAATTTACAAATAATTATTTTCATATAAATATTGTGTTAATACATGTATATTATGTAAACTACACATACTAAAATCAGTTTTGTGATACATACAACAACCTGTATTCGTTTGCTCTAATTTGGGTACATTTACAAACGTTTCTAAATTTAATATTCTAATATTAAGATATCTCTGTAAAAAATCTTTTTTTTGATGGCCTTTAACAAAAATTATATCAACACCCTTGGTAAATTGTTTTAAAATATTGAATATTTCTTCAGGATGAGTGTTTCCATCATTGAAACGTATTCCATGGTGATTGTTTTCAATCCAATGCACCTGTCTTCGTTCAGCAGAATCTAAACGTCTATATGGTACTCTTGGTTTGAAGACGTAGTGGTTAACTCGTTCCATATTTCCAATAGCTAGTTCTTTCACCATAAATCCTCGTTTTAGTAAAACCCCTTGCAGATCGATAACTACTGCTCTAACCATATTGTTTATCTCATGAACTATTCAATAACTGCACACCAATATTCGTGGTAACTCTTCCTTATATAATTTTCTTAACAATACCAGTTAGTGGGAGATATTCCATTACGCTGTCGTGGATGATTAAGCAGAACACTGTAGTATTGGGGGGGAAGGTAGCATCACATTCCATTTCCAATTTTATGTCCACAGTAGACGATTTAATCGATTCATTCTGTTTAGAACAGTCAATGACATACAGAGCCTTTGAGAGAAATTTTTCATAATCAAGAATCGGTTGACCCGGTTTATTGTAGTAAGCTGACTGAAATGCAGCGTACATGCGATAAGCTGCAGTATATCTCTTAATATTCATTTGAAGATTCAGCTTATCATATGGATATGAATTACTGTTCAAGTAAAGCTTAAGATTTGTGAGGGAAACATGATCAAAATCTGTTGCATCAACGTTAATATTATCTTTCTTTCCGGTTTGAAATGCCACGATAACATATCTTGGTCTCTCCATATTGGTAGAAGTTTTAATTGGCCAAATGTCCGTTTTATTTTCTCTAATTGTAGGTAGTTGGTGAAGTTCCCAAGCGCGATACGGAATGTATATCGGTTTGTTGGTGTTGAGCGTTTTCAAAAGCTGTAAGCGAGACTCATCATTAACTACAATATGCGGTACTTGCCACATAATCTTTGTAATTTCAATGTTTGCCTTTTTCGTTCCGCCCTCCGTTGTGTTCATGTAGGAGTTGTTATCAGTGCGACTTCGTAGTAGTATCAGCTCTTGATTCATATTTACCAAAATCCTGCGATAGTCTTCAAAAACTCCACATAAGAAGGAAAGAGGAATGGAAGCGCTAAAGTCTTTATTGTAGAGAGTTGGTTGTTTGTTCAATGAAGGACACCAACCGCCCATTTGCAGAGCTTTACTCTCATTATCGCTGTATGAAATGTATGCTTTCATGGTGCTCGTGATACCTGGGTTGTTACATCTATCCACTTCCACACCATTGATCTCATATCGAATTTGTTCGAAGAGAAAAGCATATGCATTATTTGTTAATTTGCACGTACCATTACCTTCGCTTTCTTCAATAAACTTTCCTTCGATGTATAGATAGCTGTCACCCGGAACTGTGTATATATCTTGATGGCGAACCGGTATTCGTATTTCATCATTCAAATTAAAATTATTAGATATAGGATAATAGGTATGATATTCTTGTTTAGTTACTGTTTCATCAAAATATAAGTCGTCCGTAATCTGTAACTTTTCAGACATTTCCCTTCACTTTCAAACCTAAGGACTCGAGAAATATTATGTTTTCACGCGTTAGCACGTTCTTGAACGACTGACAATTGATTGATGACTTTTCCGTTTTATATTCTGTCAAACGTTGTTGTTGTCGTTTCCTTCGATTGAAAACCAAACCCATTTCTTTCAGACTCTCTTCAATTCTAACCGAATAACAATTTGTTCACCTTGAAAATTTACCAGATCACCGTCCTGATCGAGTAGTCTAAGCGTAATGTTATCTATTCGCGATGTATTTATTGGTAAATAAATTATATTTCTCGGTTCTATGTTTATACTATAGCCCGGTTCCACAGACGGAGCAAACTCAAACAAAGTATGACTTAGACGTGTATCGTAGTATGAAGCTGTTGTGATATTAGATTCCACACGTATCGTCACCACTTTTATAATTTTCACTGGAGCATCAGATTCGTGCTTCTTATTGGCCTCCAATAGTTTCTCAGTAAATCCCAATAATCGACCAATACTATCAATCGGTTGAAAATCTATTTCAAATTTACTTAATATTTCACATTTTAAAGTATTGTTATTGGGTTTTAGCGAAAATGTTCCCTCTTTCTGATGAGCAGTACTTTTTGGTTTAGCTAGCTTATCTTGCAAGTATGCTTCAATATCTGTAATTTCATATGCTCCTGTAGGTATTTGAACAACTTTACCATTATCATAATTAAATTTGTTATTCACTTCAGAAATATTTGGTATTGAATTGTATGTATACAATCCTATTAATCCTACAGCATATTCATGTGAAGGATTTAATTCTATAGGCGGGTAATAGGTATCAGAGAGCACATTGCTCGTACCTTTCAATGTAAAAGTTCTTGACATAATTGATCTTCAACCATTGAATGTCTTATTATATAAAAACTTTAGACACAAATGTCCGCAGTTTATATCATCAAACTGTTGAAACCTCTTGTGATTGTAAATAATCTCACAATTCTTGAAATAGTTTATCAATTCCTTGGGGGGTTTCAAATTCCCAAACGAATCAAAATAGTACACTATATTTCCGATCTTATCATAAGCTGTCCAGTGAGTTCCAGCACTGACGTTAGAATCAAGATTAACGACTGCACACTCAGTTTTCCGCGATTTTTTCGGTAAATTGTCTCTCATATATACACCTCTAAAATGTGGTATATGTTGACCATACTTTGCAATATCGATATTAGTTAGAGCTCTGCGTGGCAGTCGACTTAATAGTTTTTTTTCTCCTTCCCTTGAGATCCCAAGAATAATCCCAGACCTTTACGGTATGGTTTCAAGTATAATCCACTACCTTTCTTCCCCAATGCTATCGACTCCATCGTTTGATTATGACGATGCGCTTCATCAAGTTCTTGTTGTGCGGCTTTAGCCTTGTTAACAGCCTGTGCTATCCCAGCTGCCCCACCTGCTAAGCCACCTAATGCACTTAACCCTGCAAATAGTGGAATAAGAGGTAAGAAGCCTCCAGTTTTAGGAATTGGAATTATGCGGGGTGTTCGTACTCGTTTTCGCCCACCAACTTCCTTAACTGCTATTTTAGCAGTTGTGAGAGCTATTTTAGCACCTTCTTTAATATTGTTATGTTTGAAACGTTTCATGGTGTCTCCAACCCTCTTCACTATAGACTTCCGGAAAGCAATCTTCTTAATTCCGCCACCGACCCTCATCCTTCTCCTTTTACCTCTCCTAATCTTTTTTGAAATGAGTTGTTGAAGTGGTGAAACGGACACTACTCGCCTTTTAAGACCCATACCTAATTTTCTCTTAACTTTCATGCTGTTAGTTACTATAAAAGCGGATGCTTTTTCACCGGTAGTGGCGTCCTTCGACTTTACACGATCCCAAGCTCTATCTTCAAGAATCTGATCAGCCTTATGTCGTTCTTTGATATCTTTGCTTTTTGAATATGCTATGTCATGCTCTTTACAGGCCCTATCTAATGGATTTATTCCACGATCCCCACGAGTCAATCGATCCTCTAAGCGTGTACCAGGTCCACAATACTATTAATAGTAATTATTAACAAAAAAAAAAAAAAAAAAAAAAAATTAGTGTAATAACTACCTGATAACCTGGTATGTGTAATTCTACAGGCAACTTATTAATTAAAGAATTAAGTAGACCACCTCCCTTCTTGAATAGTATCATATTAATGATTTAAATATGATCATTACTATGTATTATATATCAGTTGTTGTTGAGAATGCGTTTGCTAAAGCAAAAGGATTCGTTGAACATTCGAAATCTGGATGTTGGTGGAGACGAACAGCAAAAATATGTGAAACACAGCCCCTTGTTACCAAATACAATTCGATGTATCATTTGTGGTCCCTCTAACTGTGGAAAGACAAACGTGATGTTAAGTTTGTTGTTTGAAGAGAATGGTCTTAAATTCAATAACGTCTATATATATTCAAAGTCATTGTATCAACCGAAATATCAGTTCTTGGAGAGTGTAATGGCCAATACGTCAGGTGTGAAATATTTCTCTTACAAGGATAGTGATTATATAGTAGATCCGTCTAAAGCGTTGGAAAATTCAATATTTATATTTGACGATGTTGCGTGTGATAAACAACAAAAAATCAAGGAGTATTTCAGCATGGGTAGACATAAAGGTGTAGATTCATTTTACCTGTGTCAAACTTATACACATATAGCAAAACATTTGATACGTGATAATGCCAACTTCATAATTCTCTTCAAACAAGACGATATCAACTTACGTCATATTTATGAAGATCATGTGAACACTGATATGACGTTCGGGCAATTTAAACTATTGTGTGCTAAATGTTGGAAGGATAAATATGGATTTTTAGTAATTGACAAAGACAGTGATAGTGCTAATGGAAGATATAGAAAAATGTTAGATTGTTATATATTACACGATTATGAAAAGTAACAGTTTAGTTTTCATCCTTACGTCAATCTGAAGAGTGTAAGAATGGTTGACAGGAATAATCTTAAAGAACAAATTATAAAAGCAAGTAAAGCTGTTCGAAAAAAACATTTAGCATTAAAAATAGGTCGATTACAACAGGAGGATGTAGCGTTAAAACATTTTAGACCTCTCGTCGAACCTATTAAAAAATTAATTGAACTTGCACACGTTAAAAAGGAGCCTGAGGTAGTAGACGATGAACCTCCACCTCCTCTTAAGAAGGAATTGGAATCTGTAAAGAGACTGCATCGTAAACTATCTTCAACCATCAAGAGGCGTCGCATAAAGGCAAGGAAATTTCTCTCATCGTTGGCAATGTCACGGAGCACGATCGATACAGAACCCCTTATTACCACACCTATTAGACCAATTGTTACCGATGAAAGCGTATTACCCGAAACCAATGTATCTGCTGAACCAATACAGTTTACTCATGACCCTGAAGAAGAACCTGAGGAGGTAAATATAAGAGAAACAATGGATAAAGCACGTGAAGACTATCAGAAAATGATTCAAAATGATCCGGAAAGCATTGAAGAATATCTTACACAATATAACAGACTACCTGCAAGTTATATAGACAGTCTGTTATTGGACTCCCAGGGAGAATTTGATTATACTTATGGTGTTCATTTGGATCCTACAACAAATTCATTGAAAATTGGTAAAAGTGTATTAGATTTTCAAGGTGATGATATTATAGTGGATGGTGTACGGTATAAGGGAACACCAGGACTTTATGATCTTATATTTAAGAAAGAACCTGACGAGTACACCAAAGATGATGAACACAGGTATCGTGATATATTAAAGCGAACTGCGGTACATCATTTGGAATTTAACTCGAAAAAACGTGTCAAGGGTACTGTAGGGTATAAGTATAAAAAAATCATTAGACCTCTTATATATGACTTCACACATCGTGGTGAAGGTGTAAATATTGGAAGTGAATTGAGAGTTACAAACAAACCATATCAATATGTGTATTGGGACGATATTAACGAGTTAGTAGATAGATTGCGCCTACTAATCGCTTCCAAGAACGCCGGACATTCTAGTCATGATAATGAAATAGCCTCTATTATAGAAGAATTGAGGGAGGTTCAAGTAATCGCATAAATATAATAATCATCATAATTCACTCGTTAGTCTTATGATGAGTATCGATAAATTCGGATGTCATCACAGTGTAGATAAAATGCAATCTGATCAGATGGTAATAGATAAATTCGGTAAATATATTGGTGTCGATAGAGTTGGTATTATACATCACTCACCTACCTTTCCTCTTACACAAGATGGGAATTACGATGTAGAAAACAAACTTATTCGTAATGTAGCTTTAGCTAGAGAGGATGGTGATTGTACCAACAAAAAGTATGTTGATAATATTAAAAAACAAATGTTGCATGAATTAGATGGGCGTATACGTGGTGGAGCTCAACATGTTAGTGATTTGTTTCATTTGCGGACGAATATTGATGAAAATCAAACAAAGATTAAACAAATGTATGATGGTCTTACAGATGTCAGGAGTAATTTTTCCCATTTGAAAAAGGAAGTTACTACGGAATTGGTGGACATTCGAAATATAAACACAACAACTAATAAGTTAAGGTTGGATTTGGATAACGTTGAATATATATTAAAGTTAACTGAGAAACATATCACAACAAATAAAACTAAGATTGAAAGTGATATACAACTTCTAAAGCAACGTCTACATGATATTGAACAGAAACTAATTACCCCTTCAGAATAATGAGTAAGATAAAGAGTGATGTTGTTAATGAGTTACACAAACCGGCCAGGAAGAACTTTCCCAGAAGACGAACAGTAATTAAAGGTTTGGATGATTTATGGCAAGCGGATTTGGCAGAATTTGGTTTATATGCTCGTGAAAATAGAGGATATAGATATATTTTAGTAGTCATTGATTGTTTCTCCAAATACTTGTGGATGCAACCTCTTAAATCAAAAACTGCCGTGGAAGTTAAAGATGCCATGAATAAAATTCTACTAAAAGTTCGAGTTCCAAATAATTTGCAAACAGATGATGGTAAAGAATTCTTTAATCAACAGTTTAGAGCTCTGATGATAAAACACAATATTAACCATTACTCCACATTTAGCGTGATAAAAGCTTCCATTGTTGAGAGAGTGATTCGTACTATCAAAGAAAAATTATATAAACATTTTAGTTTAATTGGTAAATATAAATGGTTAGATGTGTTGGATAATGTTGTAAATCAGTACAATAATTCACAACATAGAACAATTCGAATGAAACCAGTAGATGTCACGCCATCGAAAGAAGCTCTATTACTTTCTACAGTCTACAATCGTATTAAGATAGCTGGAAGGCATAAGTTCTCAATAGGTAACATCGTTCGAATCAGCAAACACAAGAGTTTGTTTGAAAAGGGTTATACACCTAATTTTTCGAGTGAACTATTTAAAATAGCTAAAGTACAAATTACTAATCCTGTTACATATTTGCTACAAGATATGAGTGGCAATCCAATTAAAGGAGGTTTTTATGAAGAAGAATTGTTGAGGGCTAAACATAAGGATGTCTATCTAGTTGAAAAGGTGTTAAGAAGGAAAGGAAGAAAAGTGTATGTTAAGTGGCTTGGACTAAACAAATCACAAAACAGTTGGATTTCAAAATCAGATCTTGTATAATTATTGTATATATATTTTTCTCTTGTTTTCCTTAGTTTTTCTAATAAAAAAAAAAAAAAAAAAAAAAATCAAGTACATTTTCTGTTTTATTATAAATACATTTAGAATTTACAACATAAAAAACACATATATTTAGCAGGTGGAGGTCCATCTATATGTTCTTCATCCATATCACGGTTATAGTGTTCGTGACAAGGCAAATATTGTAGCAACTTTTTCTGCTTCTCCTGTGATATCATTGGAAAATATCGCTCCAGTTCTAATGGTCGTACTTTTACTTTCAACACATACAATGGAATATACTTTATATCACCAGGTTCTAATAACTCTTCATTGTCTAATTTCATTAATATTTCACCAATTCTTTCAACAATAATGTTTACTTCGTTTGTGTTAGACATTCTTGTTAAACACCACCAACTATTAGCGAGCCAATATCACGTCTAAATTTATCTCTCTCACGCGCTAGTATTTCTAGAAAAATGTCTACATATTCTGAATACCATTTACTATTAACACTCTCATTGGTGGATGAGAGGAGCCAATTGTGAATATAGGTCTCAATTGTTGATGTATCACCATTGCAATTATAAAGAGTTGTACATAGCACCGAATTGTAATATTCAGGAAAATTCATTATATTCAATCTCTCTAATCTATTCTTAACAACTTCCAGTAGACCCAATAGTTTTGTTACTCGCGTTCTATCCAACTGGATTTCTGAATGACCACGTTCTAATTTAATAATGGGTTGACCTTGTTTATCCCTCGTATATATTATATGAAACATTTCCACTATTTTAACAATAGGTAACGCATTCTCTTCAGTCTCAACAGACGTATCGTGTTGTTTTTGTTTACTTTTCTTAATGTGATCCTCAATAATCGACCATTGAGTGTTCAGAAAATTGAACCATTCACTTTTTGTAAATGTTATACAGCTCTTGGAGTTTGCCAACTTTACCACTGGGAGAAAACCCCTCGCAGCACTAAGCCCCGTTGACACGTAATAGAATTTGTTTATATTGTAACGAACTTCATTTATTAATTGGTACTCTCGCAGTATTTCATCTTCATATGCCTGTAACATATTATCAAGCATATGATTTGGAGAAAATTCACTTAACGCGTTCGAATTCGTCTGGTATGCCATTTCAACTAAATCACGAATATACAAGTTTATTTCTCTAATTTTTGTTTCCCCTCCTCCACTTTTTAGTTCGATGCTACGTAATTAATTTTATTATTCAAAATGAATTACCACAAAGTTACGGCTACAGGCATTAATTTTCTTTATTTACATATGCTAATAAAGTGGAAAAAAAAAAAAAAAAAAAAAAAAAACAGTATATTGTTTTACTTTAATCACAGATTTGAAAAAAAATTATGTCTGTGCACTTATCTTGAAATTCACACGGTTGTACGAATGTGTGATTTAGGTCAACTTGTTATTCCATATTTATATATATATATATATATATATATATTATTATAAATATAGTATTTTAAGTTTACCTTATATTATATATATATATATATATATATATATATGTTGAATGCAGTATATTGTTTATGTTTATTGTATATGTTTATTTTAATTTTATTATTCAAAATGAATTACCACAAAGTTACGGCTACTATTAAACATGCATATGTAAGTGAAATAAATAACGTTCTCGGCACTCGTATATATTTCTGCAACATGTGTCTCCATTAATTTACACAAGAGAATATCAAATGACAAAAAAAAAAATCACATTCGATTCTTAATCTAGCCTACATAGCCTCGTGTCACGTGACATTGACATCTGTATCTCTATTAATTCTTAGACATAATTATCCCTAGGTCATTGACTTCTACAAACTTACATTTACAAACTTTGCACATACTAATTGATGATCTCATGTCAACACACATGTTGACATTAATCAATCTAAAAAATTAATTATATCATCTGGGTCATATACAGTGTGATCAGAAAATTATAATTCCAAGGTCAAATTGTCCCAGGACCGTTCCAGTTACACTACTGTTACATTATATTAATGACGCTCTGGGTGTCTGAGATCCAACTGTGCATTTCCAAGGTTAATAGTGTAAAAAATTCAAAATAGAAAAAAATAGTATAAAAAACTCGTTTCATAAGGCCTTTTGTCGCACTTGTTCTTTAGACACTTGTATTCTAAACATGAACTCGTGCGACAAAATAGTGCCTTATGAAACTTGTGTTTTAATATACTGGTGGTCTAGTCTTTTATTTTCATACCTAGTCCGGGAAGATGAAAACGTTCCCTTGTATAATCTGCTTGTTTTGAACTGTGCGACGCTGAATTTAAAAATAAGCTGCAAATTGTTGATAATATGAATTGAAAACGAATGAATTGAAAAAAATAGTTACTATAAATGTAATAGATTTGCTTTAATAGTGTGAAGAGTTTTTACGAAGGGGTTACTGTATCTAAATCTAAAATTTTTAAACTTGTTATCTCTAAATAGATGTCAGAAGTGCAAATATATACAAATTATTGAGTAAGAAACAATGGAAATGTGTATAGCGTATTCAATCTCAAAATTATGATTATTTTAATACTACGCATATAAATATCCCATCGACGTCAAAATTGAAATGCCAGGCCCAAGTTATTATAGTCGTGGATGATTTTCGCTTTGCCTCGGCGTTTACAATTTTGACGTTCCTTCAGGCAGTGCATCTACTCTGCAACATAAGCCAGTAATATTCTAGTAACTGTAGTACATGAACATCTACCTAAACTTCATCGTATTTGTCTACAATGTGTACGAATTTCGTGGCTTTGTTATAAAGTCTTACGTAATACCCGTAGGCACTCATACTGCGAAACTTGAATTAGAGCGTATGTTGGTAGAATACTGTTCACCTAGACACGTACATATGAATATATATACGTATATATATTAGCCACTTTATGTTGATCTTTTTCTTTAAAGGAAAATATAGTATTTCACAAGGTAAAGGAGATACTTATTCAGATGAAAGTAAATGAAGAAGCAACATAGGAAACTATTATGTTTGCCCTCCTTTAAAGAGTTAGTTGAGAGAAAATAGAGGAGCGTCAGCGCGGTTCTGTAATTCAAATAGCTTCACTGCAGTCAATTTGTATTAACTTGGTTGAAATAGTAAACTCGCATCAGATAGAAAATGCTTCGCTTCCTTCAGGTCTATAATGTTATTCGTCCGTTAGATTTCTCTACCATTTACACATTGAATGAAGATTGAATGAACATTGAAAGCATCTACATATTGCTATAGATTTTTCCCCGCTAATATTTTGAAAAGTTTTATTATTTATGAATGTATTTTTATGTTAAACTGATTTATATTCTTGACTAGTGTAGTTGAAGCACGCCGCTTTGCCTTGCTGTATGCGCAGACACTAATGTACTCTGAAGTTAGAAGGTCGTGTTTTTGAGAAGATAAATTCTTTATCTTTGTTAATTAATTTCGTGATTTGATTTAATTGTATTGGTGTTTGAATTCATTACCGAGATTTATTTATACGAGTTTGTTGATCTCGTAGTTTATTTGTCTCGAGAAAAATATATATTTTTTCATTTACGTAAGTAAATTATTGAAAAGATATATTTATAAATTATAAATATATCTTTTCAATAATTTACTTACGTAAATGAAAAAATATATATTTTTCTCGAGACAAATAAACTACGAGATCAACAAACTCGTATAAATAAAAAAGAGTGTAATACTGTATTTTCTTATGTATATTTATTTTCGTATTGATATTTAATCTTTGTTATTTGAAATAAATGACAAAGAAGGTTTTTAAAGTTTCTAGTTAAAAAAATCTGTTAACTGTAAAATTTTGTACGTTGGTATATCAAGGGCATTTTTTCATGTGGATTGCACATGCGTTTAGAGTTTGTTTCGGGCTGTCATATCACGTTGTTTACTTTGTTTATTGAGGGAGAAATTGAAAAGCATCTTTGGAATTTATTAGTTTTAATTTTGCTCGGTTGTCACTAAGGAAGTTTT
Organism: Melolontha melolontha; assembly: GCA_935421215.2. Classification (NCBI taxonomy): domain Eukaryota; kingdom Metazoa; phylum Arthropoda; class Insecta; order Coleoptera; family Scarabaeidae; genus Melolontha; species Melolontha melolontha. Next base: position 22,551,387 of record OW285240.1, on the reverse strand, counting down.
TTATTATTTGCTACGGTCATTTTCATATAATATTTTTACCTTAATAATATTGTTTAATGACGCAATATTAATCTTTATACTTCATAAAGATATTTTTTTTTAAATTTTTTTTTATTGTTGTATTAAAGTTCCATTTTAAGTTTATTGTGTTAATTCAAGAAGTTTACAAGTAACTTAAAGCAATTTAATTAAAACATTTGTTAAAACTCTTTTACTGGCGTATTATAAATTTGTAGAAGAGAAAAACCACGTTTTCCAATTGGAAACCTGAGGGAAAAGCAGTCTCATCTGGAAAATATACCGAATGAATATCCAGGCTGGACAGATTGGTTGTGAATTGTGAATAAGCAATATTTAAAATCACAATTGATAGCAGTATGTTTTCGAAATAATAACGAGAAATATAAATTGAAACATTTCAAAATTAAGCTTCTGTCGGGAAAATCGCGAAAGTTACTGATTTGTAAAACATAATGGAAATAATAATAATTATAATAACATTGATCTGCAACCAAAAAACTACACGGAATTTCTATACTATTTTTTTATAGGTCTTTAGTCATTAAAACCAGGAAAAATACTCGAAAAATTCAATCTTCTTAGGTCTTCTTGCAAACTCGTGTTTATGTTAATTAGAGCGAGACGCTCGCTTAATCCGAAATCTGGTATTTGATCTTGCTTGATACTAAAAATCCTATGCAAATGTAATTTCTTACATTCATTTAATATATTAGTTACAAATGTGACTTCCTCATTCATTTGTGTCATAAGGACCAAAATTTTGTCCGGCCGCCTTCTATCCTATCCAGTACAATCGTGGGATGTTCCGTTTACAATCTAGATGCATGTGTTTGTTTTGCGATTTACAAGTTCATTTTTGTTTACATTCCATTGAAATGCATACGCAGATTCGTGTATCTATGAGTATGACATCTAAAAGTAAGCTATTATTTAAATAAAGAAAAACAGCTTTATATGTTATTTAATGTTTAAAATAGATTAAATAAACGTTAATTTACTTAGGAGTTAGGAGTTTATTTATTTATGGATTGTCTAACTCTTTTTACGAACTGACTAATTAAAGTATAAATTACTATCATTATCACAATTGTGTCCTCATGCAGCAATTGAATCTGAAACTAATAAATATTAATTGCTTATTCTTAGTTTTATATCCTGTCACAGGGCACAGAAATTGATATAAAAAGGCTTCAGAGGAATCCAGATGAAATCTACGATTTATTAGAAGAAAACTGAAACTTTTCACGTCAATCTCGAAGAACAAAATGAAAATTATAATATAATCGCTAGTAAAGAAAAATCATCTGCCAGTAGTGATGATTACGTAGTATTAGTTAGACTCGCAAAGCTGATTTTGAAAAATGTTTCCAATATCATGATTTGACTGAGAATTTAAACGTAAATGAAAGAGAAATACTAAATACTAAATAAATAAAGCAATATTATGATAAGTATTCAGGGGGTGATTTCTTTGGAATGGGTGCAGATTTTACGGCCCGGTATTACTTTCAAAATAATGGGAAATGTCTGCATGAGGTTCCCCAGACTTCACAAGTGTTGGAATAAGAAATTTCAACTTCCTCTTTTGTCTAATGTAATGAGTTGTGACAAATTTGACCTATTACTGGTCAGTTTTTATGTTGTAGACAATTTGACTGTAGACGATGATATTAAAAAGATTCAGCCAATGATAAGCTTTTGTAAAGAATAGATGTCTCTCGCTTCATAGGGCATCAAAAACACCGTATTCTATTGACGAACAAATGAGGAGTAGATTTTCAAAACCGGACATGTGGATTAAGTGTAAACATCTTGGTTTCTTTCGATTTTTTCACTCAGAATCGACAAAAACCGAATATTTACTGAGAAACCGTTATATAAAGTTTCTGGTGTCATACAAAGACAGACAACTCCAGCTGGTAATATGTGGCGGAATATTATTCAAAACATGACAACTCGAAAAGCCAATTAATAGTACGCTAAACTGTAACGCTTTATCGTGCAAAATCTGACATATCCAATGATTAGTGTGTTCGAATTTTGTAATTTATTCCAGTGTTGTTGGTGACATCTGCGTTTTAGTAGCAAAAACATATAGTATATGACCCATAAAAACTGCTGTAGAAATTGCAGATTGCTCTGTCATATAGTTTTCTACTTATACGCTGTGAAGCTTTCGTTCTTCTGGTGCAGTTTGCAAGTGTGTTTTATGTATTGATAAATACTTTATATTATAATAGAAAAAAGAGTTGGATAAATTAACCAAGGAAGCAGGAAACCAACTCGTAGGCCTATTAAGCGAAAACTGACGAAAGAGAAAAAGTGAGCGTTGTCAAATATCATTGAAAAACTTATTTAACCTCTCTTTTTTAGGTATTCTGATAAAGACCCAGAATTCGCCAAAAATTTTCAGCAGCCCTGCTCTCATACTCATAATACTAAGGTATTTTAATGCAATTCAATAGATATAAAGGATATTGTAGCCACGAGGAAGAATATCTATCAAATATGCCAGGACCACAAATTATGACGTTTAGTGAGTGTTTACCCTCCACAAAGAGGACGGTCCAAGGAAAATACCGAAAATAAGAAAGCAAGGCGATTTAGCGTTACTTATTATTTTCGCAAGGGGACTGAAGGAGTCCCGGTATGTTGAATTTCTGATGGTTGCGTTAGGTGTTACTAAAACTAGGAACGAAAACAATACACAAAGGTGACATTCCTAGAGAAAAAAGGGGTTCTTACAGAAAATAGTTCAAGAGTACAGATAAACAAGCAAAAGTTGTTGCTCCTATAAAACAATTTAAAGCCGTTTAGAGTCATTACAGTAGGAACAAGCCTAACGTATTTATCTGCCAGAGACATTAAATATTAGAAAAGTGCATAAACTATAGAATTCCTCCGTACCATCTGAAAATATTGTAAGTGATATAATGTTTCGGCGAATATTCTTAAAGAAATTTAACATTGGATTTTCATCTCCGCGCTTCTCTTCTTCTCTGCTCCTTCTCTGTTTTGGATTGGACGCCACCACGTCCAGGCACTAGAGCACACTGCTCATTCTACTATCCCCAATAGATATCTCAGTTCCACTCGTTAGTCTTGTGTCCTCGATAAAAGCCACTATCCTCCTCAGGGGAAGTTTGAGTACACTCGAAGGATCCAATAGATCTCTCCCGAAATATTTCTGTCTGAGTTCCTTCAGTTCCTTACACGTGCATATTACATGAAGGCTAGTTTCCTCCTGTTTTTCACATCTCCTACACCAGAGCTCGCTAACCAAGCCCATGCTGTACAAATGCTTCCTTAAAGGACAATGTTCGGTTATTAACCCGGTAATTATTTTCATTTTTTTTTGCTACTACGAATTAGGTTGGCTGAAAACTTTCCGTCCAGTTCTCTTAGTAGTGTTTTGGTATGGAGTTGACCTTCCGTTAACCTCCATTTATTTTTATGTTCTTTTTCTAGCCATAACCGGATCTCATCTCCGCGCATGTGACGCATGTTCTACATGTTTTAACTTTAAGCACTGTATAGCAACAGCGAAAAATCCAACACAAAAGAATAAATTAAGTATTCAGTTACGCATGCATACAATAAAGGCGAACACATTTTATGCTCTTGCAAAACAAAATCCTCCTAAAAGTATGTCCATGTGTTTTGACTTTCACTTCCAAAAATACCAATTGGCGGGCACTTTTATTTACGTCAGTTAAGTTTTTACACGTTGTGTTGTGTTGACATGGAAGCAAAAGGTCCCACAATTTTACAGCTTGGTTCAGTTCCTTTTAACCTATCTAAAGTCCCTTGCACTCGAATATGTTAACACAATCCGGTTATTTTGTGACGGATGTGCCGTACCAAACAAAAATGCACACAGAGTGCATATGATTGCTTTTTGGTTAAGAAATGAAGCGCCAGCATCCATAAGTAAGGTGCAGATTACATTTCCGATACGGGACCAGAGCTACTTGCCTTCATATCGGGTATTTGGGCGAGCAGAAAGATTCCTAAAGAAGTTGATGTTATAAAAAACAGAGAAGATTACAACAAATTTGATCCAAAAGAGGGGCATGTGAAAAGTTTAGGTAAGGAATGGAAGCTGTATGATATCAAATCTCTTGAAGACGTATATATAAAGATTTCCGGAATAAAAACTGTGAAGAGGCTAGAAATTCGAAAAGCAGAAGGAAAAGGAAAGAAGATTATTAAGTACAAGGCGCACTTATTTTATAAGGTTGAAGAACCTACTGTAAATTTCAGTAACCTAGTTAAAAGAGGAAAGACTGAAAACAAAGCCAAAATTAAAGAACTGCCACTGTAACCCTATTTCAGGCGGGAAGAAGAAAAATATTGCAACCCTGTTAGAAAAACAATTTAGTAATGAAGAAAAGAACGCTGACAAGACTTTCCCGGTCTCGAATACTTTAAAGCCATTCTGGAAGGAAACGATGCTACAGGCGAGAAGAAGCAATCTGAAGATGATTGTTCCTGTCTAGAAGAAGACATAAATATATATGTGTAACTTTCAAGTCCCCATTTTGTTTATTTATGGCATGTGGCACCGTCCTGCTGAAACCAAAGGTTTTCCAGATTATATTCACGCACTTTTGGCATAAAAAAATCGATGAGCGTGGTTCTATACCGGTTACCATTGACCGTGACAATTCGATTTTCTTCGTTTTTGAAGAAGTATGGCCCGATTATGGACCACCCGATTATGGAACATAATTTGACGGTAAATTAGTGGATGGATCGAATTCCAACTGTTCAAGCGCTCAATTACTGAAATGACGTCGAAGATGATGGTCGGTTGGCTTCAATTCTTACACCAGTTTAATCTTGTAGGCATGTAAGCCAAGATCCTTGCGCAAAATCTTCCACAAAGTTGATGGGTACAGGCCAAGTTCGTGCGCATCCTGACGAATCAATAAATTTGTATCATTCTCAACACTGGCCTCAACGGCAACGATATTTTCTTCAATGCGCACTCTATGCAATATCGTTGGTGGACGGTAGTCCATTTTTTTATTTAACACGGATTTTCGAAATAAATTTCCATAATTTGTAAACGCTGCTCGGGTGTTAGCTTTTGCATTATGAAATGTCAATAATTTTACTTTTAAAAAAAGTTTAGTGTTCAAGCTATTTAATTTTAATCACATTTTAATTAAGGCGGCATAGATTTGTCGATATATTCGACGTAAAGGCTATTATTGATATCCACAAAAAAGCATCGTAATATAAGCACCATATCTGTGGGCATAAATGTTTTGATATGAAAATATCAACATTTGCTATTTTTATGAATACTTATATTAAACGTATCGTCTAACTAATATTAAGCAATTTCATCGATTTTTTGCAGGTCAGTGAACTTGAATTAGAGCGTATTTTTGTAAATATAGAATAAACCAAGATATGAACCGACTTTAACTACATCTTGGAACGAAAAATTGAAATGAAAATTTTTGATGAATTACAAATAAATTTCTTTGTTGATTTCCAGTTAGACATTTATACGTATTCTTCAGATTAACATAGCTTCGTCGCTATCCAGCTGTAATTCTGTATATTAATAAAGTAAACATGTAACTATTTTGTTTTATTTCCATTGTGTAATTTGTTATTAAAGAAACTGATTCTCTTTTTAATTCTTTTCCATTTTTTAAATCTAATCGAAGATTAATAAAACTCGAATCACATTACGTTTTACGGCAATAGAATAACGATTGGTTAATGTATTTTTATTTTGTTTAATGTATCTCAATAATATTCATACTTACAAAATTTCGCCGTTATTCAAAGTGAGTGTCTAAGGCAATTTCAGAGTACTTTTGGTCTAACCTCGAGTAAAGAGAAATCGACTCCTTCCATTTTCTTTTCTTAGAGCAATGTATATGTGCTTTTATATACAATATATCAGAGAACAAAAGTCCCCGTCAAACTTCAACGCTAAATGTGAAAGTTAATAGTGTAATGGGGCGTTCAAATATGTCAACGTCTAACATCCCTTGTTGAAGGTGCTTTTTCATTTTCTTCCATCGATCCGTATTCTCATATATAAGTATGTATTACATATATATATATATATGTAATATTCTTTAAACCGCAGTTTCAGGTTTGGATCCGCAATAATTAACACAAGAGAATATATACAGGGTGTTACAAAAATGTAGGGCTGGCTATACATAGACGGTTTCTACAACTAAAAATAAGCAAAAAAGTTTAAATAAATTTATGTCCTAAAATGGTTCGTTACTGAGTTACGGCCACTTGGGGTTTTTTTCTTTTTATTTTAGAAAAGGTTACAGAAAACGGGAGTTTCTTATGATTCTTATAGTAAATGTTCAAAATGACCTCCACGGGAAGCAACACAAGCTTCAGCTCGTCGTATCATGGACTGCCTCACGCGCTGAAAAATTCCTGGTGTATTTCGAATTTGGTGGCATCCATCTTCCACTCTACGTTGAAGATCTTCAATATTTTGAATTGGAGTAGAATATACCATAGACTTTAAATGTCCCCATACGTAAAAATCTATTGGATTTAAATCTGGTGACCGTGCAGGCCATGCTACAGGTCCACCGCGACCAATCCATCTTCCAGGATATACGGCATTTCAAAATTCGCGTGCTGTGTGACTGAAGTGAGCCGGTGCACCGCCGTGCATGAACCACATACGTCCTCTAAAATTTAGTGGAACATCGTCCAGCAAACCTGGTAAGTCGTTTTCTAAAAAATAATGATAATTCTGCCCAGTAAGTCGTGGTGGAAGTACAAAAGGACCAATCACAAATTCGTTAATAATTCCGGCCCACACACTAAATGAAAACTGCGCTTGATATCTGGACTGAATAATAGCATGAGGGTTTTCTTGTTGCCACTGGTGTAAATTATGAAAATTGACGATACCATCTCATGTAAAGCCAGCTTCATCACTAAAGAGCACACACGACAGAAAGAGATGACCGGCGACGCATGTCCGTAACAACCATACACAGTAAGCTTCTCGTGATGGGAAATCATTCTCACTAAGTCCCTGTATTCTTTGCAGGTGGTAAGGAAAAAGCTGATTAGTTCTTAAAATACGCCATACACTCACATGATCGACATCTTCCGCCAATGCCATTCTTCTAGTACTAGCACCTGCATTTTCTTCAACACGATCCAACAAACGTTCTTCCAATTCCAAATTTCTTGTGGTTCGTGGTCTGCCGCGATCTCGGACTACTGGTTTGAATGCTGCTTCTCTTAATCTAATATGAAGCCTTTCGAAAGTTTGTTAATTTGGTAAACGTCGGTTTGGGAAATATTCTGCGTAAAGTCTTCTTGCTTCTGCTCTGTTGCAATGTGCCAAACCATACATTAAATGCATGTCGGACATCTCTTCGAAAGAATAATCTGCCATTTTATACTATTAATTAGAAAACAGTACTAATCACAAATGACTTAATCAACTTTCACGACTGACAGCAAAAAACACGGACTGACTACTGAATATGATTAACATAAGTTACTCACTTGTCGGCGACTTGTTCAAACATGCAATACGAAGGCTTCGCGTCTGCGCGATAATTTGTGACGAGATACACACGTGTCGGACATGCAATACGAAAAACTTCAAGTGGCCGTAACTCAGTAACGAAACATTATAGGACACAAATTTATTTAAACTTTTTTGCTTATTTTTAGTTGTAGAAACCGTCTATGTATAGCCAGCCCTAAATTTTTGTAACATCTGAACGACTTTTTTTTTTAATTCCAAATCCCTTTTGGAACAAGACAAATTCTAATAATTGGTATAAAAATGTTCCAATAGGAACAAATATGATATCTAAAAAACTTTCATTTACGCGAATCCAATAAAATAAGACAAAACAATTATTCAGCATGTGTAGAAAGCAACAAAGAAAATAATATTAAAATTAGTACACCAAACCAAACAATTTATAATAATTGTACATTTAATAACTGTTCTCCTGCTTTCAAATAAAAATAATTATTTATTATTTATTTAAATCGTTAATTTATCTTGCCAAAAAACACTCGAGCTTTTCTTTCACCGATTAATTTTCTTTTTAACTCAAAATTTTTCCTATCAGTAATTTTTCTCGAAAAACTTGTGTTGCTTCCAGTGGAGGTCATTTTGAACATTTACTATAAGAAACATAAGAAACTCCCGTTTTCTGTAAACATTTCTAAAATAAAAATAAAAAAACTTCAATTGGCCGTAACTCAGTCGAACCATTTTAGGACATAAATTTATATAAACTTTTTTGCTTATTTTTAGTTGTAGAAACCGTCTATGTATAGCCAGCCCTAAATTTTTGTAACACCCTGTATATTTAACATAGGTTTTTAAGAAATTTTATTGTAATTATTGGGTACATTAAACTAATACAAATACATATTGCTATGAATAGTGAGTTCGTAGTTGAATGAACCACTATTCACCACAACACTGTCCAACTTTAATGCTCAATCGGTTAATATTCTTTTATGAGACAGCTTTCCTCTCCGGGTTTCCAATAGGAAAACGTGGTAACAATACTCCTACAACAGTTAATATGGGCGCCAGAATCAATAGTTCAAACAAAGGTAAAGAGAAAATCACAATGCTCAAATAAGTCTTTTAATAAAAAATAAATTAAAAAAATTTGATTCTTTAAGAAATTTAAAGAACTGTGTATAACAATAACACATAGAGGTAAACTAAATTTGCTGAAGTTGACAGCTAAGCAAATTCAAACGTCCTCTAATGACTCGCGAACAAAATTAATAACTAAATAAATTCCAAAGATATCTTTTTCAATCACCCCAAATAAACAAACTCAAAATGTGAACAGATACAACTGTCAAACCGAAATCTTAAACACCTGCCCGATACCACAAGTATAAAAACTCAAACCTTGAAACTTTAAATCGTTCTAGAATTTATCGTTACTAAAAAAATTACTAGACACGAAAAATTTATCTTTGTCATCTATATTTAACTAATATTAAAATATAGAAAAATTCATACAATCAATATACAATAAATGCATTCAATAAAGAAAATACTATGATGTAATAATATAAAATAAACTTACGTAGTTTATCTTTTTTATAACAAGATTTGAGAACACGCCAAGTAAGATAAAAAATCAAAATTACGAGGTATACAAACTCGTACTAATTCGATAATGAATTCAGCAATCAACAACTATTAATTCAAAAACAAACACCGTAATTAATTGAAATAAAGATAAAAAAGTTTTATCTTCAAATATACAACACTCTTACTTGAATATCTAAGCGTGTCTGAAGCGGATATCGGAACCGACATCCCATCACATAAATCAAGTCAAACTAACATCAATGTTCATACAACATACAGAGTCATCACAAATTATGATTTAAACTAAAATAAAGTTTTCTTCACAATGTTGCGGGGAAAAATCCACTGCAATATGTATATTCTTTGCAAACATATTTATAAATGTACGTATTTTTTGACATCTGAATAATAAACTTACTGCAGAATATTGATAGTGCCTTTATATTTTAAACATTTTTATCCTGCTTCTTTACATTCTTTATTTATGTAGCGAAACATTCATTTTTTGTATCCTCATTACGATCCTGTGCAAACACATAAAATGAAACGCTACATATGTAGCGTAAATGTAAACAGTGTCGTTATTGGTTCGGTTTATGTGTCAACGAAGGGCGGCGCTGTTTTCGATTAGATCGACTCGACTGACTTTATAGGTGTACTACGCATCAATATCCACGACGTTTAGTTCAATTTGCATTTATACCGGTTAACTTAATGCGACTGACATACAAACCGAGTCCCGAAGATATTTCAGTTCGTGTGTCACCGCTTCCCCAATATTGAAATATATATCTTGTCTTTCGTATCGTACGTAACGTGTATACGATGGGATTGCATGCTTTTCAAGATATTCCCCTTGACGTGTGGATGAATAAAATTCAAGTGAAAATACACTGGTTTCCGGATATATCACTCCAGCAATGGATAGAAAACGTTGCCTTATACAAAATACATATGTCACAACTGACGTTTTATTTATTTATTTATAAAATCTGAATATGGATACAAAAATAGTTCCACTTACAGAATCAAGAACATAAATAAATAAGTTATGTATGACCGCAAAAGAAAGGATATTAATAAGTTATTTTTGGTAGCAATGCTTAAAAACATTTAGAGTATATGGCGATAAGCTTGCGAATTTCTTTCTTTTAGAACCTATTTTAAAATTATATTAGATAATAGATCAATAATTACCGCTATAATTAAACTGGTGGATGATATTTTAACAGCAAGAGACAATAGAGAGAGTTGTGAATTGGTTATGTGCGATCTGAGCAGGGCCTTTGACAGCGTTGCTCATCGCAGACTGCTAGACAAGTTATACAGCTATTGAGTTAGAGGTGTGGCCCATGAGTTCTACGATCGTACCTTCAAAATCGACGACAAGCGGTATGGTGGCAAAACAACACTTCTGAATACCGAGAATTAAACTGTGGTGTTCCACACGGCTCGATACTGGGACCTTTTTTATTTCTCATTTACATTAATGATTTTCCACCTACCTTGAGCTGTGTTACTTACTTGTATGCTGACGATACATCTTTATTGATAAAAGGAAACACAAAAAAGAAGCTGAAATGGATAAAGTAAGTAAAATATGGTTCTCTAATAATGAATTAAAATTAAATAACTACAAGACGAAAGTACTTACCTTCCCAACACGTCTGCCTTAAACTGGAGACAAAGCGACCTTTTTGGGAGTACATATATATTATAGGCTAAGCTTGACCGATCACATAAATACATTATGTACAGCAATTTACACAACAAGAGAGATGAATAATGTTGTTTCCCCCAAGCGGCGAGGTTGGCCTATTTCTCAAATTTTCACAGTCTCGCATCATACGGCATAATCTTGTGGGGAAGCTGCTCTGATATATAGCGTATTTTAGTACTCCAGAAGAGGACTATTAGGGTGTTGTGTAGTCTACAGTGTGGGGACAGTTGCATGTGTGAGGTTTGTTAATGCGAATCAACACCGTTTTGAAGCAAATTCAGGTCATCACGAATATAGCACACGATACAAAGACGAGTTAGCGATCTCATACCATCGCCTTAAAGTGACACACCAAGGTATTGATTACTGGGACCCGAAGCTGTACAATCGACTTCTAATGAAACAAAAACTTTAAATACAATTAAATTTTCAAAAAGGGTTAAGCTACCTCTGTTTTCATGTTCTTTTTATACAGTTGGGAAGTACCTAGAGTGTGTTTTAGCTTGTTGGTTCTGGTTTCTTCGTATCGGCTTTTTTTGTTTTTTTTTCTGTTTTGTTACCTATACATATTGCAGTGGAATGTGCTTTTAATTATGAATTTTAATTGGGTTCACACTACAACTTAAGCTTCCGGCTGTTCAGTCTCGTAGATATCCTTGAGCTCACTTCTCTCGGGTCGATCCTTACGGATGCGGGCCAGGTTTAAATTTTTTTAAAGTAAAACAATAAGCATTAATAAAAATCACATTTAGTTTGTTTACAAATTTAATAAAAAAATAAAAAAAAGAAAAAATCCCTTTACTGAATGTACAGGGAGCTAAAGCAAATTAACAGTAGCTTAGGAGGAAAGACTCTTTATGATAATGACTCGCACACAGAGAAAAACCCCCTGTGACTCCCGAGCAAATATATAATTAATAAATAATTTAGAAATTTGTCAAGTTTAACCTCTACTGTAACCCCTATAAATCAAATGTCAACAACCACCAAGTTATCGAGTACGCGTGACAGCCTTACAGTCATGCGCAAAATAACATGACAAAATCAAACCCATAAACAAAAACCAACCTGAATTTAAAACGATCTAGAATATCTTATCTTGAAGAAAAAACACCATTAAAAAATAACATGACAATTTTCTTGAATATTCATATACTAATTTCTATCTCAAAATTTATGCAAATTATACACGAAAACTACAAACATAAGCAAATTATCATAGTAGCAATTATATAAATTAAGTGTTTTTATTACTTACATCGATCTAAGCACTTTTAACACTAAACAATGTGAGAGATACCATTATTTAAATAAAATATCAATAAAGAACGAGCTCAACAAACACTCGTAAAATCGTAATTAACTTGAATGCACAAATAACACCAAAATCAAAAAACAATCCGACTTTACTCAAAAACAGGAGAATAAAATGACTTTTTATTCTCACTGACCATCTGGTTTCAAAGGCCTGGTATCTCTAAAATAAAATATCATGAAAATCTCTTACATCGAACTCAATAGTACAAAATCTGGCCGCACCCACCAATCTAATATAATATACATACAGGGCCAGTCAAAATATAAATCCAAACACAATAAATATAAATATACATAAAATTCAATAATGCATTTTACATCCAAATTATTCAAATATTGTTCAATACTGGATTCCTCTTTTTTTTCTCTCTTCTGAACGGAAAAATCCATGACAATATGTATTTGTTTATATTGTTAATCTTTTGTATTTTTACTCTAATGATGTCTTAAATTTCGACTTTTGCAGACGAATTTTTTTCTCTTTGGTGGTATTGGTAACTTCCATTTTAGAAGGTGTTCATTTCGGTCGAGAAATCGAGAGGTTATCATTCATCAAATTTTCTGCTGACATACTTTTAACAGCATACTTTTAACAGCATGATCCTTTACATCACGTTGAGACTTGGATGAATCATCCTCCGTGGCAACATAAATAATTAAGTTATATTTTCTACGATCTATTTCTTGGATATCTTCTTCGTCAGTTATAGAGGACGGTGGATATATTGCTTGAGATTTAAATGTCACTATTTCATTTTTAAAATCAACAACGGCGGCTTTTAGCTCAAACAACTCTCATACGTCCAAGTTGGACCACGCCAGGTTTTTAATGTTCGAATTCCAGAAACAGTGATATAGACGCATGCGCGATTGAAGCTTTGGTTAGATTTACAACATTTAATATTTTGTGTTCATTATATGCAGTATTGCAACAGTAGCAAGCAATTGTAGATGCCATCATGTATTAGCTGAATAGACGTGAAACAAAAAAAAGAATGTGTATAATATATATATATATATATATATATATATATATATATATATATATATAGGGTGTTACAAAATTCGCAAACATGGACTATAACGTTAACCATAAAAAGCAGAAACTAATGTCCTTAACCATATTTTAATCTGATTAATATTTTCAGAATTTTAACAAATTTAAAACTGAAAAATTAAACATGTAAACTTTTTTTTATATTACACAATTAAAAACGAATAACTCGAAACATTTTATAACATTTGTTCGAATTGTCTTCTGGCAACTGCAATTAATACATAAAATAAATGAGGTGCGTAAATAACAATAGTTCACATTTCTATAATTGTCACTAAAAAATGCGCTGTTTGTATTTTGAATTTTAGCATATGAAATCATGGCTTAAAACTACTTATGAAAATAAAAATGCTACACAAACAACGTTGTATTGGCAACAAGATATATTAGTTTCTATGTCACTCATGTTCATATTTTCTAATAAAATATCAAGTAATGTTAACGAAAATTAATAAATAATATTTTTCGCGGATAGCAATATTTAATTTTGAAAATGTCAAGTATCAAGGTGACCAACTGCATACATACTTATAAAATAAAAATCTGAACTTTCAAATTAAATAATTTCAATTTATTAATGTAAAAATGCAAAATAGAAAAAATAATATATAAAATTCTATTCATAAGGACTTTTGTCGCTCAAATTGAATTCGTGCGACAAAATGGTGCCTTATGAGGCTTCTGTTTTAATATACTATTATTACTGTGTTTGAAATGAAGCTCCTTTCGATACTGTTTTGGGATTCATAATGAGTTCAATACGAACGCAAAATAGAAAAACATTATTTTAAACACCGGAAAATGTAGGCAAATAAACAACAAACAACAGAATGTTGTGGATAATAGCTTTTCATTTTATTGTTTTTTTAATAAATAATTAATTAACACCGAAACGCCTAAAGAAACTTTAAACTAGTAACAATTAGATTTAATATCGGGTGTCCGTTAATGATTGACGCTGACGTGTGTCAAATTTTGGAAATTCTTTTGCTTAGTATTTGGCATACTGAGAATTATAGATTTTGTCAGTTGGTGTTTGACACCTTTTATCATTGTCCTACGTGCCTGTTTTCAGATATTTTATATTATATATTTTTAGTTCATTATTCATTCTAGTATCAATTAACCTTCCATTATATTCACAATCAGTTATTCTATAACTACTAAAATAAATTTTTCAAATTTGTCTAAATAACATTGGGCATTAAATTCTAGGCTATGTTTAAAAATAGCATGGATCTGCCCATTAATTTTCTTAGAATTTATTTAACATTAAAGCTAAATCTTAGCATATGGTTTGTTGCAACCATCATCGATCTGTTGAAATTAGTAGAAACATGTTTATCACAAACAAAATCATCAGTATAACTGGTGAATATATTTTGTTAGTTCTTAAATTATTTTTAATATGACACCATTTCAAACAAAATGAAAAATTATACATAACCTCATTAAACAGTGCTTTGCAATTGCTAAGATAATGAATGTTTTGTGCTTTTTAGAAAATATGAACCAAACAGACATAAAAAAGCCAAGAAGACAAATGAAAAATTAATCTGACAACCTTGTCTTTCGGGGTTCGTTTAAATAAACAAACGGAAATTTAAACACACACTATATTAATAATAAACCGCACTAAATAACATTTAATAACTAATAATAACAGTATTTCTTTCACAATATTTATATATCAGTATTTATATAACAATATCAGAACGACGACGATTATTTACTGTTTTTCTTTTAATTTGTTGAATGATTGCTGTTTCCTACTTCCCGGACGCTTATATAGGTGGGCGAGTTCCTTCTATAGTTTTCGCGAGATATACTAGGATGTACTGGGCGGTACCATCATCGCCTGACGCATCCTCGGACGATTCACTTCACACAAATTTATTGGAATAACGTACTTAATGTTTTACTCTTAATAATCTTTGTTATTCAAAAAGTTGTAACTAAAAACATATTTGACCTCGTTCTCTCATACTAAAACACGTCCATCGGAATTATACCGACAGAATCTTGACTCATCTATAGGTAAACAATGTCACCATTCGTTGATTGTCCAGCTGCGGTGTTCCTCGGCCCATTGCCGTCTCGCTATCCTATTCTATCTATTGTGAACATGGTTCGCATCTTTTTACATGTAAACCAGTTATGTAGTCTTCTCCTAACTGTTTGGTTAGAAAGGATCACGCTGGTCGCATTACGTAGTAACGTATTAATGCGCGGGGTAGGTTGGGTTCCGTCTTCGACAGGAGCTGTACGGTGTGGTCTCCCTCCACCATGAATGTATGCTGGTGTACCATTTGTCACAAAGCGATCCCAAGCCCGATTTACAACATTTTGCGTAAAACCAAAGCGTTGAGCTACTTCGCTTTGTGTTTGCCCTTCGTTGATCCATTGTATAATTTGTTGCATGTTTGCGGGCTGCAAACACCTTCGGGGGCTTATTTTCACTAAAATCTCACATAAAACTATCTTCTAAGACGACGGAACAACATTGACATTATAAGGAAAGAAAATATCAGAAATTTTAGATTTTAGACTTTTGCTGCGATTTATAAAAACACCCAGAAAAGAAACAGCTACAAAACAAACTTTATCGTTAAGTCGTGTAAATAAAGGCAGTATTGCAGTAAATAAATATAATTTAAAATTTATTTTATTTTAACCAAAACCAACGTAGAATATTACTTTGATCCATAGCAATTGTTGAGCAGTATATTTTGATTTAGCTCTTAAACACAAAACTGCTTCCGCATATACAATTTGTTTTAGCTACAAGCTGTTTACATCTATATTCAAAGGTATCTTACCTTAAAAAAAAACCGATATTATTCAAGGAATAAAACACTTTGAAATTTGGCTGCAGGTTAAACAGTAAGGTAAATTTTTTGCTTGAAACTCGGCACAACATATCCTATTTTCTTAAATAATTGTAATTAGCAGATGTCAGCAATAAATATTTCGAAAAGTATGGTTATTATGTTTGATTTCTGAACTTATTGCAAATGAGAATTAATTAATATTAAATCCCATTTTTACATGTAAATGTCGCCTTATGTGATGCGTTAATAACTACAATCCGACAAACTAAGTTGGTACCAGTATGTAGAACACATATCGTCGCGACTCCGACCTTCCTGGTAATTAGGATAATTAAAAATTGCTGAAAAGCCACGTTCATCAACGGAACGTACGGACGCGTTTCGCTCTTATTGGAGCTTATCAATGTACGGTATCTCGAAGACGGATATGGCTTTTCACTTTTATACTTTGTGAATATATAGTTAACATTCTGATCTTACTGCAAATGAGAATTAATGAATATTAAATCCCATTTCTGTAAACTTAGTTTGTCGGATTGTAGTTATTAACGCATCACATAAGGCGACATTTACATGTAAAAATGGGATTTAATATTCATTAATTCTCATTTGCAGTAGGTTCAGAATTTTAACTATATATACACAAAGTATAGAAGTGAAAAGCTATTTCCGTCTTCGAGATACTGTACATTGATAAGCTCCAATAAAAGCGAAAAGCGTCTGTACGTTCCGTTGATGGACGTGGCTTTTCAGCAATTTTTAATTATCCTAATTACCAGGAAGGTCGGAGTCGCGACGAGGTGTGTTCTACATACTGGTACAAACTTAGTTTGTCGGATTCTAGTTATTAACGCATCACATAAGGCGACATTTACATGTAAAAATGGGATTTAATATTCATTAATTCTCATTTGCAGTAATTTCAGAATGTTAACTATATATACACAAAGTATAGAAGTGAAAAGCCATATCCGTCTTCGAGATACTGTACATTGATAAGCTCCAATAAGAGCGAAACTCGTCTGTACGTTCCGTTGATGGACGTGGCTTTTCAGCAATTTTTAATTATCCTAATTACAAGGAAGGTCGGAGTCGCGACGAGGCGTGTTCTACATACTGGTAGAAACTTAGTTTGTCGGATTGTAGTTATTAACGGATCACATAAGGCGACATTTACATGTAAAAATGGGATTTAATATTCATTAATTCTCATTTGCAGTAAGTTCAGAAGAAGTTAACTATATATACACAAAGTATAGAAGTGAAAAGCCATATCCGTCTTCGAGATACCGTAAATTGATAAGCTCCAATAAGAGCAAAACGCGTCTGTACGTTCCGTTGATGGACGTGGCTTTTCAGCAATTTTTAATGTTTGACTTCATAAAACAATTTTTATATTTACGGTAGCGCATGGGACGTTAATGATAATTGTTGCCATCGAAATCCAGTGCAGTGGTGCTAATTCAACCACAATTTGACACACACTGTCAGTTTCAGACATTAACGGACATCCGATATATATAATGCATTCCAATTAAGAAAGGACCAGATTGCGCGGCGAGTATAATTTACACAGGAATTTCTAAAAAGTAGATAATTTGTATATGAGGTTATATACCTACTAAACCTACATAGAATATTTTTTAAGTTTGTTTATTAACATACTTATTATTAAGAAAGCTTAAACGTTAATCATTTTATTCAAGCAAGAAGCGGAAAATATATTTCAATGCAAGGTATTAGACTTATATAAAATATTTAAATCGATATCTTATAATCTGAAACAGAAATAAGAAAAACAGCCTAACCACAATATATATCAATAAATACTATATACGTATTTCGGCAACTAAGTTGCCATCTTCAGTAGAATAACCTTAAAACTGAAAAAAATGTTAAACGTAGCGTTTTTGGCTAAAGTAGACCTTAGAAGATATGCTCTTCACCAAATCGCCAGTGGGATAACACTAAATTCCTAACATCGAAATAACACTTGTATACTATGTACTTAAACCCAGCGTAAAATTTAGGGAACCGTGAAGCGTGAATACATGAAGCGTAAAAAAAATATAATGCTTTTGTCACAATAAGGCATACAAACTGGACTGAGGGATTGGTCCATTGTCATAATTCATTAATTTATTCTTATTTCTATATACAGGGTGTCCAGAAACTCTCCTGACAAACGAAGACCGGGGATTCCTCTGATTATTTTAAGACAATTAAACCCAAATTCACCTAGTCCGAAAATGCTTCCTAGGGAGCTAGAGTTCTTTGAAGATGGCGCCTTGTATTTATTTTTTTTTAAATTCCTCCAGAACGCTTCTATTTAGAAAAACAAAAACTGGTATGCTTATTTATCCTCCAGAGATGAATCGATTCCATCAATTGCGAATTTCTAGTACCGGTCATAGGCGTCCGTTTTGGGTAGGTCAACGGTTATTTTAAGGCATATCTTTTTTGTCTTTAACTTTTAAGCATTTGTGACACTAGATTATTAAATTTTCAGGTATTCCAGTACTAAAATGTACTCTTACTTTAAGTCGGTAGGATACACCGTTTTCTAAAAAAATCGATTTGTAAATTTTTCGTTTTTTCTTCATTAAAGTTCAATTTATTATGTACCTACTTATTTTTAGCGACGAAGTTGGCTTGGACTATCAAGGCATAGATAAAAATTAATTTAATACATTAAAAACAAATTATTACAATGGAACGAAACTAACAAAAAAAGAACAAGTATCAAAGGTAGATTGTTACAAAAGTTGCTCGATGTGATGACCATTAGTCTCTATGCATAAGTTTACCCTTTTGCTTAGAGAACGCCGAATTCTTGCAAAAATTCCAGAGTTATTTCTAAATTCGTTGCAAGCATCTTGTATCCTTAGCCAGAGTTGAGCGCGATTTTGTATCGGAACGGAATAAACAAATGCTTTTATGTATCCCCAAACACAATAATCGCAAGGATTCAAATCCGGCGACCTTGCTGGCCAAGCAACTGGACCGCCTCTTCCAATCCAATGGTCTTCGTACTTATTATCTAGAATGTCTCGTACATTCCTGCTAAAGTGGGCCGGACAGCCGTCCTGTAGAAACCATAAGTTTTGCCGAATATTTAAACGCACCTCATCTAACAAATCAGGTAAAATATTTTGCAGGAAATGTAAGTAATCAGCACCATTTAATTCCACAGGTCCAAGTAGATAATCAACTACTCCTATCCAGACGTTTATCCTAAACCTATGCTGATGCTTAAATTCTTGAACAACGTGGGGATTGTCACCAACGTACGAATAATAATTTGCATTATGTACATTAAAAATTCCATTTTTTGAGAATGTAGCTTCGTCACCAAACAAAATGTTCCCGAAGAAATCTTCATCTTGATTTTTCTGATTTTGTAACCATCTAGCGAATTCTACGCGAGCAGGAAAATCTCCTTCTAGCAGTGCTTGCACCTTTGTAAAATGAAAAGGATATAAATTTTCTTTGTGTAAGATATTTCCTACGGAAGATTTTGAAATTGTGGGGTACATGGCAGATAGTCTTCGAACGCTAATTTCTGGATTTTCCTCAACTTCCATTAAAATAACATCTTCATGTTCTGCTGTTACATCATTATGTCTCCCTGTTTCATTATTTTTTGGGACCACTGAACCTGTTTCTCTTAATCGTTGATGAAGAGCTGTAAATGTTGAGTGAGTGGGATGCTGACGATTGGGAAATTTTTCAGCGTATCTACGTTGCGCCCCTCGAGCGTTACACCTCATTTCGCCATAAACTAAATGCATATCGGCGTATTCCTCATTAGTAAAAACCATTTTTTTTTTAATTGAAATCGTTGTGTTTGAATAACACAAAGTAAAAAATGAAAAGATAAACTTCGCGAACTGACAACAATTTGACAATGAAAAACGTAGGTTTTACTTCTGTTGGCAGTTCAGAGCTAAAAATTGAACTTTAATGACGAAAAAACGAAAAATTTACAAATCGATTTTTCTAGAAAACGGTGTATCCTACCGACTTAAAGTAAGAGTACCTTTTAGTACTGGAATACCTGAAAATTTAATAATATAGTGTCACAAATGCTTAAAAGTTAAAGACAAGAAAGTTATGCCTTAAAATAACCGTTGACCTACCCAAAACGGACGCCTATGACCGGTACTAGAAATTCGCAATTGATGGAATCGATTCATCTCTGGAGGATAAATAAGCATACCAGTTTTTGTTTTTCTAAATAGAAGCGTTCTGGAGGAATTTAAAAAAAAATAAATACAAGGCGCCATCTTCAAAGAACTCTAGCTCCCATAGGAAGCATTTTCGGTCTAGGTGAATTTGGGTTTAATTGTCTTAAAATTATCTGAGGAAACTCCGGTCTTCGTTTGTCAGGAGAGTTTCTGGACACCTGTATATAAATACTTTCATAACTATCTAATTCTCTATAATTATTAACAGTTTTAATCAACCTAAGAGAATTTGCCGGCACAGAATGACCTGTGTCCCAAATATGTCGGGCAACGCTAGATTTTTCGGGTCTGTTGAATCTGAAGTGGGAAATGTGTTCCTTGCAACGAGTTGAAATTGAACGTCTAGTTTGGCCGATCTGCAATCGTTACAATTAATTTCATATATACCAGATTTATGTTCTAACTCAATTTTGTCCTTGATGTTACCTAAAAGTGATTTTAATGAGTTACATGATTTAAACGCTATTCGAAGAGAATGGTTTTTGAAGATAGCGTTCAGATTTCTAAAGGCTGAATGGTACGGTAAACAAACAAATTTCTCACCTAGGTCTTTTTGAGGTAGTAAGCTCGTGGTATCATAAATTAGTTTCCTAAGCCTATGTTTCTTAATTAAGTTGGTTATTATTTTCGAATCGAAACCATTGTATGCAGCGATGCTTCTTATTAATCCAAGTTCTTTTTCATATCTATCTTTTGTAAGCGGGAACCTTAACAACCGATGGATAAGAAAATTAAAGAATGCCATCTTTTGTTGGAAACTGTGATTTGAATCCACGGTTATAAACTTGTTCAGATTGGTGTCTTTTCGGTAAATATCTATTTCTAAGTTATTATTATTCTTAATTACCAAAACATCTAAAAATGGTATTTGTTCATTGTTTTCTTTTTCTATAGTGAATTTAATTGTAGGGAATTTTGAATTTAATTCTATTAAAAAGTCGTCCAAATTACACAACTTGGTATTAAAAACAGCGAAAATATCATCGACATACCTCATCCATACGTTAGGGAAATATTTAGATGATCTCTTAAATTTAAGACCTATATATATTTATATATATTAATTTAAAAATATTTTCATTTTACAAAAATAAGTAAGTTCATATTAAAAAGGATAAAACAGCAGTTTAGGGTCCAAAGATAGGTAAAACGTAAGCATTTTTCCAGTTTCAGTATTTGAAAATTCTGAGGATGAGCCAGTATTTACAGTAAAAGTAAAATTTTCACATTTTCAAGAATATTATCTAAATGATACACCTTGTTTTCTTCTGTTATAACATGATGAATGCCATTTTTACATGTGTCAGCATTGACCATGTCTACTCCTAATAATAAATTTCTTACTTTGGCCAATTTAAATGTCTTATTATTGGCCGCAACATAATGCTAAATTTCATGTTGAATAGGATTGAGGTTACAGTGATATGGACGTAAACGTAAAACTGTATGACCACTTTTCTAGATATTTCATCGAGCACGTATGAAACTGAATGACAGGATCGTAATTTTTTATAAGCTCACACAATTCAACCTTTAACATAGCATTATCGCTAAAATTCCTATTGTTAAGAGCTATTCAATAAGTGCCTCCGTTTTCCATGATGAAGTAGGTGATTCTTCTGTTTTAGTAGAATGATAGAGCCCCTGGTCCATTACTATAACACATTGGGTGATGACCAACTCACTATTCATATCTTCACGATAATCTCCCGTTTTCTTGGATTCAGATAATAATAAACCCCTATTCATAAAATCAGTTTCGTTGTCAATGTGAAGCAAAATTAGTCGCTTCCTTTGTTAGATCTTTTCAACCAGTAGAAAAACCTTCAACAAATGCTTACCTTGGACTAAGTACCATTATATCATTCCATATTTTTGCTTTTACGTAACCTGCATTCAACCATGTTTCATCTAAATAATAGATTTTTCTCCCGCCTGTACTAAACTTTCCTATATTTGTCAAATAACGACGTCTCCATAACATAATATCATTTTGTTCAATGAATATGTTGCTTCGTTTGCGTTTTTCTCACTTGAATCCTAGTTTTTTTTAGGATTCTCCAAAGTGATGTTCGTTTTAGAGGAGGTAAACTCGTATCCTCTTTAATAGCTTCATATATTTTTGTGCAAGTCGGTAACTCATTTTTAAAGAAGAATGAATGCACATGGCTTCTTATCGTACTTCGTTTTCTTAAAGGAGAATGTGTAACTCCAGTCATTTCAATTTTCTTAACAATGTCAAACATAGTATTCCTACTAATCCCTACTTCTCTTGAAGTTTGTCAAACAGCAGCTGTTTTGGATATAACGAGCCATCGAAAAAAATCATAATTGGAGTAAACTGTGAAATTGGGTTGGTACTTTAGCCACTCCCACATAATGACACATTACTTGATGCTTGACAGTTTCATTTGGTTTCATTGTAAAAAAAAGGTTATGGCATTGAAATGATACTAGAACAAAAAAGAAAACAAATAATTTATTTAATATCGAAATCATAACCAAAATTTACATATAGCTAGAGAAGTTGTTGAAAATGTTGTCCATTTACATCAACTCTTCTCCGCAATCCAGCAAAAACTTTATGCAGCATTTGCGGTGAGTTGTTGATCTCTTCACACTTTTCTATTATGCGAATTCTCAGTTGTTCCAGATTATGAATTGGCGTTGAATAAATCGAATTTTTGATGTATGGCCATACGAAAAAATCACATATGTTTAAATCGCAAGACCTAGTTTGATATGGGATTTCAGTGTTCCTGCTTATTATTCTGTTATCAAAAAATTCTCTGAGATATGGAAGTGTTTCTCTGGTCGTATGTGCTGTTGCACCATATTGTTGGAAATACCCATTTTGTAAGTCCTCATCATCCAGTTGATTTATGAATGAGCCGAGTATCTCATTGCGATATCGTGCAGCAGTAAGTGTACCTCTAAAAAAAAATGGGACCCACCAATCTTCTTCGACATATTCCAACCCAAACACCAACTTTTTGGGGTTGCAATGTTTTTTCAACAAAGAAATGAGGATTTTCGGAGGACCAACACCTCATATTCTGTGAATTAACATATCCAGAAAGATAAAACCAGGCCTCATCCGTGAAAAAAACTGTGTTAAGGATATCCTGATTGTGTAGATTATTTTGAATCCATTGACAAAATTCCACTCGCCTTAAATAATCCACTGGATAAAGTTCATGAAAACATTGCAGCTTGTAAGGATGACAATGTAAGACTTTTTTAAGAATGAATTGGCACGTACCATAATATAAATTTGTTTGTTGGGTCACTATTGAAATGGATGTTTTTGGATTTTCGTCAATAATATGCTGAAGGGCTTCAATATTATCAGCTGTACGTTTAGATGGCAGTCCACTTCCAGTTTTTCGACCGACGCTACCAGTCTCTCTGAATAACTTTATATAATTTGTCAAAACATTGTAAAAATCATTGTAGTCAAACACTAATTCAGGATGTTCTTCACTAAAATCAGCCATGCATTCCGTAATTGAATACTGCCACTCGCCATTTACTTTCACACCTGTACGGAAGTAACATTAAATAATTTTTGCTTTTTGTTCTATGTTGAATACCATTTTTTAAATAAATTTAAGTTTTGAAAAATTTGACACAAACTTATAGTTTCAATGTCAAATAATAAATGTCATTACGTGGGAGTGGCTAAAGTACCAACCAAATTTCACAGTCTACTCCAATTATGAATTTTTTCGATGGCTCGTTATTATCTTTGTTCTTAAAATACACATTATTAGCCAACTGCCTCTGTTCACATTTTACATATTTTCCATAAGGATTTTTTGATGTACCTGATAAAGCTGCGTCATCTATGCTCTAAAACGTTGCAATTATATAAAGTAAAGAAATTAAGGAAAGTGATAAAATATCATTAGAAAATGAGTTTTTCACTTTATAATCTCTATAAAGATATATTTTTAACGAATATTAATAATAGACAGCACAATAAACAACTACCAAAATATGCAATTGACTAAGATTGGCAGAAATACTGATTAATACTGACAGCAAAAAGAATATTTGACAGAACGAAATAAACTTGATTTTACCTGCATAAAAGCGACTTCTATTTTAGCCAATCACAAGCTGTTATTTTAAGAACTATCTTGCCCAACGGTTTATTCTTATTTGGAATGCCATATAGTAATGCATTAAAGAGCATTTCTGTTTTCTCTATCATTTCGTTGTGTTCGTATTAAAAGACTTTAATATGTTGAACTAAATCACCCTACTTTTTCACAATATAAGATTATTAAGCATACATTTCGTTGTAAAAAATGTACATCTACTTTTTTAATATTTTTTGTAAAAAGGCAACGTGTTTTATTACAACATATTGTTCGGTTTCCTTTGGTAAATAATTTGGAAGAAAAGTATGTACATCTAAAAAAAGTTTTCTCAAAATCATTTAACATCTTCACATTTCGTTCTAAAACTCCATTAGTAACAAATGGATTTTATTATATTATTCAAAAGAAAAGACGTCTCGGAAAAAAGTAAAATTACAAGGTCGTGATTGGACGATGTTCAGTTTTTATAGTCATCAAGCCAGTAAGCTAAGGTAACGGTTGGATCGGCGAGGATTAGTCTACGACAAATTACACATCATAAAAATGGCATTTTCCGTTTTTAGACGTTATTTCGTCCGAAATTAATACTATAAAAGTAATAGCCGAGGCATATAAACAAAAAAGGAGCACTGACTAACGTAAGAAAGCAAGTCGTCCTGTCGTAAAAATGATCGTTTCTACGGCAACATAAACTCAAATTTATAAAAGTGTCATGACAATGTCGTCAGATTAACAAATTTCTTCAGCTAATGTTTGTTTTATGTCTTCGTTATTGCGCTACAAGCAACTTTTATACATTTCTCAATGTAAACCTTGCTGAACGTGTTCCCGGTGTATGTGTATTGTCTTTATGTATATGTATGGGTGCGCTGTTACATTAGTACTTTGCCGGAGAGTTGCTTTTTTGTTTTCTTTTATTTGCGCTACGCTCTCCCTCCGTAACTGTTTAGGTCTGAAGAATGATAATTCCCTAGATCCGTGCGATATTTTCCGTGTTCTGTTTGTTTCTCAGCAATCTATCTCTGCC
This sequence comes from Melolontha melolontha, assembly GCA_935421215.2. Classification (NCBI taxonomy): domain Eukaryota; kingdom Metazoa; phylum Arthropoda; class Insecta; order Coleoptera; family Scarabaeidae; genus Melolontha; species Melolontha melolontha. The sequence continues at coordinate 22,525,961 of OW285240.1, read as the reverse complement.
AATAGAAGCGATACTTCCCCTTGGAAATTGTCGAGATTTCTAAACGTTCAATATTTGATATCTAGTAGTAACTAATGCCAACACAAAGATTACAAATTTTCTTATTATTCCTTTAATAATTCAAGACTTAAAGTAATCCTATTTAACAAAGGAAAAACAAAATCAATATAGATTAATTTCTATTTAGTTTCTGAAAAATATTTTCGGTTTAACTCTTAAAATATAACAGTGTAGTAGGAATAATGCATTTACTTTAACTACAAAAGTTAATATTGGTAAGATTGGTATTTTATTATAATTTATTCATAATAAACCTACTACAATAATTAGGATTTCAAATGGGAAGCCTGTTATGTATTTATATCATTTTTCAAGTAAACGGATGTCCAACTAAATTCAATACAAAAATTGCATTCTTTTTGGGATTAATTTTATAGCACGCTACCTACGCGTGATGCTGGCGCAGCGATGTCGTCTGAAGATGGCCGAAATCAAAACAAAACCAGTAGTTGCATCGCACAATAGTCTGGGAACTTCTATTTATTGTGTATACTCTTAGTCAGTGGAGACGGTTGTGCGTGCCTAAAATAAAAGATAGTAGTTAGCGCCACTCAGTTTTGCTTACAGAAGCTCAGTCTAAAAATTGAGAAAAGGGATTACTCAATCTTAAGCACATGCGCATAGAGACTACAAAATACAAACGCTTAATACTAAAGAAATGTTTCAAAGCTTCTCCGGGTACCTGCAACTTGAAAAGAACTTTCTAAAGGGAACCCAAACGCAAAGAAAAAACGCTAGGAAAAAGAATTAACTCTTACATTAACACATATCTAAATCAACAAAACAAAAATTATGTTCGTTAGAATATAAAAAATATATATAACATAAGTATATGTACAAAAATATGGAATTGGAAGATACTTAACAATAATAAAAAAAATTAAGAGTGATTATATTGAACGTCAAATTACTCAATAATAATAGTATATATGCGTACGAAATAATAATTAAATTTAATTTTAAAAATTATAAAGATTATTACCATAATAACAAAAACCGAAAGACCTCAAAAGTCTTGACAACAGATTAATTAAAAAAAAATTATCTAGAAATCTCTTATGGCATACCAAAGAAATCCTTTACAAGATAGAAACAATTACAGTTTAATAATAAGAAAAGGTAAATCGCGGAAAGAAAGGGCGGAGGCAATGGCTGCGATACTGAGGCTGAAGGCCAATGACGTATGGTGTCCTAATAAGGTTGTAGGGAGCCATACAGATATCATAGGAACTATACTGAAAGAGCCGATATTTCAAATGCCGGTGGACAGTATGGCACCTGAAATTATGTTCAAAGCTAAGCTGAACATACTTATACCGACCGGGGAACAGGCAAAAAGTCGCTCTATCGATTTTGATGCCGGCACCTGGTACACTGGATGGATGGATGGATCACAATCTAGTCAGGGGGCTGGTGCAGGTATATGCGGAATGTGCCCTAGAAGGAAGATATCGATATGTCTGGGGAAACATACTACGGTTTTCCAGGCCGAATTGTTAGCAGTCGCAGCCTGCGCCGATGAAATTCGGGAAGCCGGCTGCGCAAGCAAAAAAATTAACATAATTACTGATAGTCAGGCGGCTATTAAATCCATTATGAACCCATCTACCAGGTCTAAGCTGGTGAAATATTTTAACAGTTCCTCAATAACCTGGCACAAGAAAATACAGTGTCGCTGATATGGGTGCCAGGACATGAGGGAATTAAAGGCAATGAGATAGCCGACAAACTGGCCAAAGAAGGTACTAATAGGAACTTCATAGGACCAGAACCTGTATGTGGAATCACTAAGGATTCCGCTAGAAGGGAGATCTGGTTATGGCTAGAAAAAGAACATACAAATAAATGGAGGTTAACGGAAGGTCAACTCCATACCAAAACACTACTAAGGGAGCTACGGAATGTTTTCAGCCAACCTAATTCGTAGTAGCAAAAAAGAAATGAAAATAATTACCGTGTTAATAACCACATTGTCCTTTAAGGAAGCATTTGTACAGCATGGGCTTGGTTAGCGAGCCCTAGTGTAGGAGATGTGAAAAACAGGAGGAAACTAGCCTTCATGTAATATGCACGTGTGAGGAACTGAAGGAACTCAGACAGAAATATTTCGGGAGAGATTTATTGGATCCTTCGAGTGTACTCAAACTTCCCCTGAGGAGGATAGTGGCTTTTATCGAGGACACAAGACTAACAGAGTAAAATTGAGAGATCTATTGGGGATAGTACAAAGAGCAGTGTGCTCAAGCGCCTGGACGTGATGGCGTCCAACCCAAAACAGAGAAGAAGAAGAAGAAGAAGAAAGGTAAATCGCAAATTTAGAATAATTTTAAAATTTAAATAGTAAGGTTTGTAACTCAACAAAATTGCAGACGGTTTTTTGTCTGTATATGTGCCGGCCTAGTACGCCAGATGTAGTACATATGAACTACAGTGAGAAATAAATTCTCACGTTACAATATAACTATAAGTTATCTTTATGAAAAACAAATTTTATAATACGGTAAAGAATAGACAAATTATTACATTGAAATTCCATATTTAGATTACCAAGCAACAAATTGCAATCAAATTGAATTCAGATTAACGTGATATTAAAAAAAACATACAAGTAATATATATAAAATTAATGAAGCTACAATACCTTAATTTGAACAGAAAGAAAAATAATATTAATCTCAAAAGTTGGTAATATATGAAGCAATTATATGAATATAAAACGTCAAATCGATAAATTATAAGTAAGATATAGATACCACAAAAAATATACGAGCGTTGTCCGAAATGGGGTCGCAAAGCCAATGGTTGTCGGTATTTTAGCGATGTCTCGTCGGTATGTAATTCGCTGCGGAGGATGAAGTTACTCAAGGTTCCAACGCTACTCCTGCAGGGTTGCTATCTTCCGTAAAATTACGCTTCAGAGCTGCCAATGAAAAGACTTGGGCACGAAGAAGTTTTCTTGATTCTTCTGCCGTAAATACGCCATAAAAGAAAACGGTATTTGGCAAACTCCACACTAGGGACGTGCTGTGTTTTAATCCTCCGTAGCGACTTAACTAACAACAAAGGCTGACGTCACTTTAATTTACCCTCAATGTACAACCAAAAACACTCAATAACTCAACTAGTGTGACGTATCGTATCACAATGCACGAATCTCTATCCGAAACGCAAGCCGAGGCGATAGCGGAGAAAGATGGCGATACCGTGAGAAAAAAATATACCCAGATGGTCAACAACGTACTCGTGAGAATAAAAGAAGTAGTAGAAGTAACTCGTGAAAATATAAAGATGCAATTTAACCCAAATCGAGTATACTTGGCTGCTCGATGTTTCAATAAGCTTTTCCTCATCTTCCTCTAGAGCGTTATTTTATTGAAATAATAGACCGTGTTCCTAATTTAATAGATAGATTGAAATGTTCTAGAGGCAATGAAAATATCTATCTCTCTATCGAACAATCTGATCAAAAGTGTTGAAATTTTCTATCTTTGCCAAGGGAACATATTATCAATTTTATAACATTTTTAATCCGATATATTAAAGACAAGATCCCAACTAATTATAGGCCTACTAGTTTATTATCAAGTCTTTCGAAAATCTTTGAAATGTCAATAGGTGATCAGCTCTCTGATTTATTTTTGTATAATAATCTTGTGGCGAATTGTCAACATGGATTTCTTAAGGGTAAGAGTACTAAAATGACATTATGTGTGTTTCGTAATAAAATTGTTAATGCTTTAGATCATAGCAAACATTTTGCCGGAATAAGCATAGACTTAACTCGGATATTTGACTCAGTGGACCATGGGCATTTAATAGCTAAATCAGAAAAATATGGCGCTTTTTCTTCACTGCCCAGAGTAAAGTATTCACATTTACTCAGATTTATTATAGGATCCGCTTGAGTACACTCTTCATTCAGTTCTCTAACCATAAAACTCAAATCCTGCTGGTCGTCTGTGATTGCTACCTGATCATCTGTGAAAAAGATAGAGTATAGGAAATCATCCCCCACTTGGAGACCCGTGTTTTTACATTTTTTAGAGATTGGTTTTGGTATATTTTAAATGCGGTAGGATACAGACAATACATCTTAGTCCCTTCGTTGTTTGAAGGATTCAGTCAACAATGTTCCAATTTTGATTGCAGCATACTTTTGTTTGCTACAATAGTTTGTTATAATACAATAGAATCAAGAAATATAGATTGCTATACGCTATAACAATGTTGACAGTTGTTACTTTAAATGTATTGAAATAAATATCACACTAAGCATGAATTCTGTTGTAATTTCTCAACAATATTGCAATAGGTGCTTTAAATAGAACATTCGTTCTACATGATTCAAAACAAAATATTGAATAGTTGCGTATGTCTGACTTCGCAACATGAAAAAGTATTGCTACCTAATAAATAGGGCCAGTCAATAATACATACTACAAATGTCTGCTTCTTCTAAGTGAATTCTATGTTTTTATACTAACGGAGAATGTTGTCGAATTCTTTGCTTCTAGTGCATACCATGAACAGATATACCGCATGTGTCAAATATCATTAGGCATTAGGGAATACGTATGAGTACATACGATGTATATGTATATGGAAAAGCCGATCCATTGCCGGCGAAGACCGCGACGGCTGGCAACGATTGTCCCCGATTGTTTCGCAAATACAAGTTAGTAGTAATCATTTGACCATCGACATAGGTACTTGTAATGCTTTCTAAAATAACATTTACGAATTGCAAGGGATTTAATTTTCTTATTTCTTTCAGTAGATGCAGGAAATTTTTAAGCTGCGGTGCGTAGCATAAACAAAAGTGTAATTCTAATAAAATTAAAGAATAATCCTAATAAAATAAATAAAAAGGATTCTAAAAATTATAATAAATTATACAAGAGGTTCAAAAATTCCTCCTTGCACAGCAAAACATTGTCCTAGGCGGTCGTAGAAATTAGCTCTTACATTTGCTAACATTTCGGCAGCTAATGAATTCGCAGCCTCAGTTATTTTTTCTCTCAAGGCAACTAGATTTTCTGCTCTACCAGCTTCATGTGTATAAACAATATTTTTTAGATATCCCCACAAAAGAAATCATTTGGATATAGATCAGGAGATCGCGGGGCCCATTTAATGTTTCCTGTTCCAGCAATAAGACGGCCAGGAACAGTATTTCCTAGAAATTCCTTTACCCTCACTGCTTTATGTGCTGGACAGCCATCATGTTGAAACCAAACGATTTCCTGATTTATTCCAATGTTTTGAATGGCGGGAAGTATTTGATTTTTCAGTAATTCGAGATACTTGCCGGCATTTAATATACCATCAATAAAATAGGGGCCTATAGAATGGTCACTTAAAATACCTGCCCAAACGTTTAGTTTTTGAGGATACTGAGTGTGATTTGCAAAATGCCGGTGTTGATTTTCCGAAGCCCAATATCGAAGAACAGAGGGATTGTGCTTTCCGAGTAATGGAAAAGTTGATTCATCGGTGAAGAGAATATTTTTAACGAAATTTTCAACTCGATGTATCTTTTCCATAACGTGTTGACAAAACTCCATTCTCCGGAAATTATCCTCGGGAAATACTTCTTGAGTTTTCGAATATTTGAAACATCTTAAACCATTACGTTTCCAAATACGTGAAATAGTTGTGTTACTTGTACCCAATTCCTCGGCAGCACTTCCAGTAGATCTCGTGTTATCAATTTCCATAATACTACAAATTAAAACATCCTGCTGTTCTTTTTCCTCAATTTTTTGTGGTGATGCCTCTCTTGGTTTGCATTTCGTACAGTTATTGAGACAGAAACAAGTTTCAAATTTATTTATAATATTATAAATTGTTTGTCTGCAAGGTACAGAAAGGTCTGCAAAAGTCAGCGCAAATAAATTCATGCACTCCATTGCAGATTTGCCAGCATAAAACCATTTTACTAACTGAAACTTTTCAGTGGGTGTATAAAGAGCCATTATACATTAATTTTATTGTACGCTTTCAAACTGTAACGGCCGAAGCTAGACTGAATGCAAAATTTCCAGTCAATCGGTATCGGAGACAATCGTCAGTCGTCGCGGTCTTCGCTGGCATTTGACTGGCTTTCTCATGTACGTATAGGTTGTATGTACTCATACGTTGATTCTCTATGCCTAATGATATTTAACACATACGGTACCTATGTATTAGTAAACGATAACAATAATAAAATTTATGAGCTATAAAAATACGAATATATGATAAATAAAGTAATGACAGCCAAATCTAACCAATGTTAAACGCACTCAAAATAATAAAATGAACTTACTTATAGTCTTTGCAGAATTGATGAAGCCGTTTCACCTTTACAAAATATCGACCAGAAGATTTACTTAACAAAGAATTAATGAAAGCAATAACGTATGCCATCTTGTTTCATAAATTCTGAACCATTTGTTCTAAAACGATGCATTGAAATTATGAAAATAAAGATTATTTAAAACTGAACGACAGGATAACAGTATTAAAAGGAAGAATTAATAAATTGATGCTATTACTGATAATATAAATTAATAAGCTTGTAATTTTATGAGTTTGAAACTAGAGCTAAAATTTGAGATAGCGGAAGGATGGATGTTGGGTCCTGCTCTATTATATAGCAGCAATCTTCTTTGGTTATAAAATAATACGATAGCTTGTTTTTCTGATAGATTTGTTTTGTAGGTTATAGTAATAACGTTAAAGTATAAACTCATAAACTATAATTAATAATAATAATAATTAACACCCTAGAATCGCCCAACTACAGAAAGCAGGGTGTGAGTTATTATGCAAAACCGTTTCCGTGGAGCGACTAAAGATATTAGACTATCGACATTCACCATGAATGAGAAGGAAAACTACGAAATTCTTCACGAACAGCAAGCCTTGGAATCAATGCCGAGACCTCCAGCATAATAAGTCATTAACTTACAACCGCGCTATGAGCTGGCACAAGTAGATGCCATCGTGTCGTTAGCATACAAATTATAGCAAAGTGTATATAAAAAAATCTTTAATAAACAACAAGTTTTTATGGGATTGTTTCAGCCTTTACTTGATGAAATTCCATTATAACTATTATCGGGATAAAATAAAACAAATTTTAATGAATTTCACTATTTTTTACTTTACAAAGCAACTATCGTTTCATTCACACAGTAGCTTCGTCAGACCTATAACTAACTCATAAACATAACATTTTTTACATAAATATGATGTAACAGGCACCTGTTTTGGATAGTTAGAAGGGATAGGTGGTTTTATTGCTCAAATGTCTAGACATTGACATTGACATTGCTGCTCATGTTGCGTCCTTATTCTATCGCATATTCTAATATGTTACGAACTACAATCCCATACCGGCGCTCATGGCGCGCACGGAAATTGGTCTGCTCTAGTTATTAGCATCGGAAAATACCGTTTTTTGGATTTCATATACGCCATCATTTGACTAATGTTACATGCTAGGAAATTGTACAATACACCTCAAAAATTTCGATTGATGAAAATAGAAACAGTATTTACTTAGTTATACATAAATAAAGACCGCAGTCAATGCATTCGTTAGTTAAGTGTCGATTTATAAATTAGAAAATAATTAAAGTAGAGTTGGTTATTAGTTTGTATCGAATTGACTATAATTTCAATAAGTAACATAGCAATAAGATTACAAAAAAGACAAATTGCTAATATTGCGATAGTGTTCATTCGGATAAATAGTTTTTAATTAAACGAAAGCTGTAACTATCTGTAGTAACTATTACATTTTTAGCATCAGAAATTTACATTTAAATGCTAATATTGCGATAGTGTTCATTCGGATAAATAGTTCTTAATTAAACGAAAGCTGTAACTATCTGTAGTAACTATTACATTTTTAACAGCAGAAATTTACATTTAAATGAAGTCTACTAAATAACCTTAGAAAGTCACTTGTGTGTGGAAAATAATTTCCATTTACAATATTTATTCATCGATAACGAATTCTGACATTATACTAACGTACTACAGAAAGGTTCCGTAACTGAATTAAAAAAAACCTACCTTCGCCTCCGTTCACCTCATTTATCAATGACAATATCTTTTCTAACGGTGTCAAAAACGTAAATAGATTTATCGGAAAAGTTTAATTAAAAAAATGGCGCGGCTACGTTGCTGAACTTCCCGCACCAGCATGACGCACTGCTTTGTGTATAGATACAGATACGGGAAATAGTAGCGGCGACCCTTATGAAAATACAACGACTAGGCATCGCCCTCCACAATGAATTATTGACAAACAGATTTTAAATTAAGTTCGATATTATATTCCGGTTCAGAATACGCTCTGCTGATTTGAAAGCAACTAACCTTTATCTCGAAACTGAATTTGTGGATGTCCCCATGGCATTATGGCGACATATCTATATTTCCGACGAAAATATCGTGTTTTTGATAAATTATTGCATTGGAATATCTAGAATAAAAATTGTGTAGGACATGAGGAGGCTATAGTTCTGTTCGCACTGAATGAACATTTTCAACTATATCCAATTATCAGGTTTTCAGTTTATTTTTATTAAAAATAGATCAGTTTATTAGTGCGAAAAGAAGTATGTCGGCGGAATTTCAATAAAGTTTTTTTTATTGAAACTACACTCCGAGACAAAAAACCCGGACACTTGTTTTATGTCAGATATTGTTAATTAAAGATCTAGTATGTTATAAAATTTAATGGTTAAGTATTTTAAATGATAGAAAAACGCATTTCAAACAAAGGTTCATGTAATTAATCATAAATACAGTATTAGAAAAAAAATCTTTTCGTCAAAACAGAAATGGCGTAAACCCAGTAACATCATTCTTCAGCTGCGGCTTAGACGTTTTGTGATTGTATCATTGAAATCACATTTTTAGTAACGCGTGTTACTCCCTCGGCATTGGATAACTGCATCCATACGTCTTGGCATGCCTTGAATCAGGTTAGAAATGGCTTCTTGGGGAATGTTTTCCCATTCTTCTAGAAGTGCTTCTCTTAACTCCTGTAAGTTTTCCGATGGTCTCTGCCGCCTCCTAATACGCCGTCCCAACATGTCCCACACGTGCTCACTGGGATTAACGTCAGGACTCCTTGCTGACCATGGCAAAACGCGAATCCCCACTTCTTGCAGATAATTTGTGGTAAAGCGAGCGACGTGTGGGCGCGCATTGTCGTGCATTAGAAGAAAATCATTGCTATATATGGCCCAAATGGCACCACATGATTCGCCAAACATTCATTTATGTACCTATCAGCTGTTAGATTTCCGTCTACGAAAACCAACTCCGTACGAGCGTTCATACACACTCCTGCCCAAACCATCACTCAACCATCTCCAAATGGCGATCATACAGCAATACAGCGAAATACAGCACTGCGAATATCGTTCCCCTATCCTTCTCCAAACTTTTTCACGTCCATCAGGTGAGCGTAAATTGAAACCGGATTCGTCTGTAAACAGAACACAGCTCCACTGTTCATTTCTCCAGGCTCTATGATTCTGTGCAAAGCGCAATCTTTCGACGCGATGCATCCTTAGTAATCTGGAGCCGGTTGCAGGTTTAGCTGACATCAGTCCACTTGCTTTCAACATTCTTCTAACTGTTTTGGCCGATATTGGACGTCCATGCATGTTAAAAAACCGTTGGGCTACCATCGTAGATGGCAGGTTGCGCTCCCTAAGAACTGACAACACCATGCCTGTCTTCATTTTGCGTTGGGCATCGCGGACGACCCGAACCTGGTCTCCTGGTGTATTCTTGCGTCTCTCTAAAATGTTTTAAGGCATCATGAATGGTACTTCTAGCCATATTCATGACATATGCGATGTAACGCACACTGCATCCATCATTATGTAAAGCAACGGCTGCAGCAATATCTTCGGGTCTCATTGTGTAATAAGATAAATTTTGACTACCGTCTTACACTCAAGCCACTGATAACACGTGAAAATTAAACAAATAGTGATAATAAAGAATAAAAAGGTAGACACAAATTCTGCAGTTACTGTGACTTTCGACAATTAAATGGCGTATCTCATAACAATGGCTTGTTTACACGTATCCATGGTAACAAAATTATCACAAATTGATGCATTTTAAATTGCATTATCTACAAAAACTCTGACTAACATACATCTCATTCTTCTTTCATAAAATAAATGTCCGGGTTTTCTTGTCCCTGAGTGTATGTAAATTTGATAATCTACACAGATCCGTGTTAAATGAAAGTTGTGATCATATACAATAGGATATGAGTTAGAAACCTACATCAACGTACTAACAAATAAAAATAAGCAAACACAATCCACTATTATAAATATAAGTTAATTAATGTCTGAGTTTACTATATCTAAACGCGTTACACGTTTTAGACGATATGTTTGTGCACTATTATCTAAAAGGTTCAATGCTAAAGAATTTGGATGCGCTTCAAGGCATGTAAGGTACTCGATACTCGCGTGTTTTGCTTCCTCGCGCACTGTCCGCATGGGAATATCATGATGTAGCGTGGCATTTGTTACAAACCAGAGCGCATTTGTAATTGATCTCAATACTTTAGATTGAAACCATTGAAGTATTTCTAAATTAGAGACACTCGTGGTTTCCCGCAGTTGAACACCATAGGTCCACACTGGTTTCAAAATCACATTATACACAATAAGTTTATTTTCCAGAGATAATGAAGATCGCTGGCCAATGAGCCATTGTAGTTTGGAGAACGTTAGTCCTAGTTGCTTTTTCTTCAAGAAGATATGCTTACCACGTTAGCCGTCTATCCAAATCGATTCCAAGATATTTGGCACATTCATTCTGGGGTGTCTGAACACGTTTAATGGAACAGGAGTAATGTATATGTTACGTGTATTTATTTGAGTTCTTTAGTTTTTATTTCCCGCGTTCTTTGCCACTCCTGGAGGTTATTTAATTATGTTTGGAGATAATGTGATGCCGCTGTAGGATAACTACTTATAGTTAATAATGATATATCATTAGTATATGTCGGGGTAGCTGTGGTATTCTATATTCGTATATTCTATATTCTATATTCTATATTCTATATTCGTATATCGCCAGTATAAATTTGGCCAATAACAATTCCTTGGGGACAGCTTGTATTCGGTTCAGTGTTGTCAGTTCATTCTGGTACTTGACCAGAAAATACCTATCAGTAAGATAATTTTTAAGAATCTTATAGTAAGGGTGCGGTAATTTAGATTTTAATTTCAACAATAACCCTAGTAAAAGCCTGGGTAATATCTAGGAAAGCTGCTGAACAATACTATTTCCTTTCATATGCCCTATGTACGATTCCCTTCTAGTGATACACTTGCTCAATAGTAGCATGCATTTCTCTGAACTCAAATTGATGATTAGGGTTTATTGCGAGTTCATCAATTAAGGGCTTCAGTCTTTCCAAGAGTAATTTCTCGAATACCTTTGACAAGGTAGGCAGGAAACTAATTGGACGGCATGAAGTAACTTTTGCCACAGGTTTACCAGGCCTAGCAATTAAAACAATTTGGGCGACCTTCCATTGCGACTGAAACTGTCCAGCATTAAATATATGTGAAATATACTTTATTGCTATCCTAGGCAGTTCTTTTAGAATCTCACCAGTTATAAACTCATATCCGGGTGCTTCTTTTTTTAAATTAACGTTCCTTAAAATTAATTCCATGGTTTCTCTAATTTTCATAGATTTTATTGGTGGTGACATTTGGTAAGGTGCTTCAAGAAACACTTTTATTTCTTCATTTTCTTCTGGAGACAAACACAATTGGTGTGGCTGGAATATTTTTGTAAGGTGTTCAACAAAGGTAAAAGCTTTTTGCTTGTCATCCCTCGCCCAGCTTCCCTGAGATTTCCTGATCGTATTAATTGTCGTATTATTTCAATAGGCGGACTCTTTAGTCTCCTTCTGGCCTTCCGTAAGGAATATTCTGTGACTTCGGCTGATGTTAAGTTTTCCAAGTAATTCTGTATATTGTGATACCTCTCGTTTGACAGTATCTCTTTCAAGTTTTTTGTTGCCTTGTGCAATAAAGTAAAGAACAATATTACTGCATTAGTAAAAGCCTATATGTCTTTTAAAGTAATAAATTTGTATGGAATACATAAAATATATTTCGGTATGGAATTACTTAAAGAAATAATTCAAAGATAACAGATAAGCCAGTCAGCTCAGAACGCCTAAATTTCCTGTAAATAATAAATTAATTTTTGACTCTGGAACTTACCAGTGATTATTTTTTGTCGATGGCTTGATCATAGGATCATAAAAAGATACACTGATACTGATTAACAGAAATAGAAAAAAGAACCTGCAAATTTTAATTTAGAAGAAGTGAAGATAACTCCTACGGAAACAGTAAATTATCTGGGCATCATTATCGACTCTTAGCGAAGACTTGAAAAACATATAGAGAGGCGGTGACTATAAAGACAGAGGAAAAAGTAACGAAAGTAAATAGACTGCTTCTTAACATAGAGAACTAAGCAGCTGTAAGAGAACTGTGCTAGGCGCTATGGTAGATAATATTGTACTATACGGAGCACCTATATGAAGTACTACCGTAGAAACTAATAAATGTAGTAAAAGCTGTTTATAACATCTACATGTGAGATCAGCATACAAGACGCGCATGGGATAACATTACAGGTAATAATTGAAACAACACATGTAGATTTAATGGACCCAGACAGAAGCCTTCATCTGCGAACACAAACAAGAAGATTATAAAGTAAAGAAAGTCATGAGTAGAAAACGCACTTTGTCCCGAATGCAGGCATGCATGGTGGAACAGCCGCCCGTTAAAGTTTTGCGATTCATTTTAATTTTAAATTGAATGCACAAACAAATACTTGCATATTATTGTCCATAAATAAAGGGTTTTCCAATAAGGACTTGACAACTTTGAATTTAAATAAAGCGCAAACCATTTGAGATTTTTCCAAAACTTTATGATCGACTTGAAGTACAATCAAAACATTTATGAATGGAACTCGACTTCGTTCATATGGCCACCGCGGGCACGTCGGCAGCGGTCGATTCGTTGGACCCAATTTTCGATGACTCGGTCACACATTTCGGGCGTAACGGCCGCTATTTCGCGTTCAATGTTAGCTCTGAGTTCTTCCAACGTCGTCGGCTTGTTGGCATACACCAATCATTTGACGTAGCCCCAAAGAAAAAAGTCTAGAGGCGTTAAATCGCACGAACGAGGCGTCCAATTGACTGGTCCATTTCTTGAGATAACACGCTCACCAAACTTATTCATCAATAAATCGATTGTAACGCGTGCTGTGTGGCTTGTGGCACCGTCCTGTTGAAACCACATCTCGTCCAAGTCCATGTTTTCCAATTCGGGCCAAAAATAATCGGTAATCATGGCGCGATAACGATCGCCATTCACAGTAACGTGACGATCGTTATTGTCGACGAAAAAATATGGCCCAATGACGTCGCCGGCATGCAAACCGCACCAAACAGTTATTTTTTATGGATGAAGTGATGATTCATGAAGCACATGTTGATTTTCACTAAACCAATAACGCATATTTTGCTTATTGACGAACCCATTGAGCCAAAAATGAGCTTCGTCACTGAAGATGCTTTTGCGATGAAATTCATCATCTTGCCGCATCTTCTCCAGAGCCCAATCGGAGAACGTACGTCGCGTCAAATGGTCCATCGGCTTCAATTCTTGAGTCAGCTTGATCTTGTATGGGTGTAAACCAAGATCCTTACGCAAAATTCGCCATAAAGTGGTCTTGGCGATGCCCAGTTCTTGAGAACGCCGCGGAATCGACTGATTTGGATCGTTTGCTACGGACGCCTGAACGGCACCGATATTTTCGTCACTTCGACCAACCCGTTGTCTCACTGGCACGGCAGCATCACACAATGAATATGTAGACTCAAATTTTTGCACTAAACTTGTTATTGCTTGTCTACTAGGGCGAGAATAACGACCGAAAATTGGAGTTAACGCTCTTAAAGTTGCGGTCACCGACACCGAATTTCGGTAGTACATTTTTATAATTTGCATACGTTGTTCCTTCGTGTACTTTACCATGATGAAAATGTTGAGTTTACTGAAAAAAAGGAAAGTAACAGTTAGATGATCAGTGATATAGTGCGTTCACAAATTAAATTCAAAGTTGTCAAGTACCTATTGGAAAACCCCTTACAAATCCATATTACGATTTTTTACAAGAACAAAACCCAGTACACATTACAATAGCATTATATTCATCTATTAGATCCGGAAAATAATTTGCTAGTATTACATCATTAGATCTGCATTTAAGAACATATTTTCATTGCAGAAAACACGCCTCGCTGAAACAAATGTCGAAGTCTATCTGATGCTGCAGTTCTTTCTCCGATCTCATCCACTATGGGATAACGATTCTTAAATGGATAATTACTTAATTTACTACAGTACATGGGCCTCATAATGTAGCTTTAATAATTATTATATTTATCACGTAAGACGTATCGATCTGTGAAATGTACATACTTAGTACTATTAGCTCGGCCCTATCTACTCTCAGTGCTGATATTCGCATCGAGTGGCTCTCTCTCCAATACGTCTTTGCATTCGAGATGAAGTGCACAACTCTAGTCATGAGGCACTTAGCCCTTGGTGGAGTAGATAGTTAAACTAAACACACAAAACACAATGGATCGAAAGACTAATTAAGAATATTAGAATATGTAACCATCGTGAATTAGATTATTACATAATACACGAGCAGATAGCTCATTTAAATATTACGCTAAGTACTTTGGCAAGGAGAAGACTGACCAACACATCAACTGCGCTGTGATTGAAACGGCTCAGCATAGAATTATCTAGAGACCTTCTGCGCTCGAAGTTTTCTTAACGTCTTCTATATTTATCAAAATGGAGCTTATTTGCTTAATTAATATTACTTACTGGATCGTTTACTTTCAATGATTTTTTATTAAAAAAAAAAGTAGTTTTTAGCGCCTTTTTTGTAAATTTTTCTCACATCTGAAACAGGACTAATTGTCCTCACCTAATTATAATTTTTTCATAATTTTATCCAAACATATTAATCCATAAAACTATTTTACGTGAAGTTTGTTTATACTGCCAGTACTTAATATCAAACTCGAATTAGGTCATTTATGTTCCGGTAGTTTAAACATATCCTTTTCAGCGTTATCACTACGTATCCTTTACCGATCATAATCCCAATTCAATATTCCTTTCGTATCTGCACTCTAACTATATACATATAATTTATCCGTTTTAATTAAAATTTCGGCTCAACTCTCCAATATTTACTTCCAAATTATATAAACACTCCTATACGTATTTTATGTGAATATATGCTTATGTACACTTATGTACATTGTGTATGCTCGGGACACCTTTGACTGCGTGCAAAATATAACTCAATTCGAAGGGTTACAGGTAAACAAACTGTGACATAAATTTGAACCAAGGATACCCCACAACTAGGACGGGTAATTTTCGTTGGCAAACAAGCAAAAACATAATTAGTCGTTAGCAAGTCTGCGTAATAAATTCATGCCCCTGTCTTAGACAGCAACGACAGTGTATGCCTAAGGAACTATAATAGTTTGCGTTGTCGTCACGGGGCTTGATACATAATCTATAAAGAAGTAGTCGAGACAATTTATTATGACAGAGCAGAAAGAACAAAAACATTGTTAGTCTTTGCCGCGCCAGACGACAGAAAAATATTCTGAGATTACAAAGCTTTCTACTAATGCATTGAAATGATATATAGTGTCTTTTTATACATGTAATAAAGTTTTATTATTTTCTTCACATGGAGCTATTTGGCTGATGGATATTCAATAAAAGTTCATTTAAAAACCTTTACGAGAATATAGCTTTAAATCCTGGATACGTATTTCGACAATTAAGTTGTCATCATTAGCAGTAGGAAAAGTATTACACTCGAAGCTCTAGAACACGCAAGGTATATCAATACATCACTGACTTATTAACACTAATTTCTAAAAGTAAACTAGCCCTATTACATCTACCTAAAACCGTATGCTTATCTGAGAGTTATTATGTATAGCTCTCAGATAATCACACGTAATTCCACCTAAAGATAGAAGTACCCAAAGGTAATACAGCAAATCGTATAAACTGGACTACGATACAGGTCCATTGTTCCAGCCTTCTTTTTATTATTGTAATAAGAATACTCTCATAGATATTTAATTTTCTTTAGTTATGTATCCGCTCGACTAGTTATAAATTATCTATTGTGACCTTGTGGCATTGTCCAAAATATGTTGCAAAATATTTGATTTTTTCGGTGGGTTAAATCTAATGCGTCGTACATATTTTTTTGTAGTAGACACCAGAAAAAACAGGCACATTCTTTTAATATATCTTTCAATTCCACTCTGTTAGTACTGTGTCCTCAATAAAGCCATTATTTCCTCAGGGGACACTTTAGTACTCTCGTGGGATCCAATAGATCTTTGCCGAAATGTTCCTCTCTGATTCCATTCAGCTCCTGAAGTATATATTACATGAAGGTTAATTCCCTCCTGTTTTCACATCTCCTACACCAGACCTCGCTGACCAAGCCTGATGCACGATTTTATGCACTAACTGATATTTGTGATTGACATTTTCAAATGTCATTTGGATTTACGTTTACGGAATAACAAACACATATTAATATATTTGCGTCTTATTCTATCAAAATTTCAAGGTAACCTAGATTGACTTTTCAAATGAACACTTGATATATTTATGGCTTATTACTAAAAAGAATCTTGTATACGATTTTCTAGCATGGAGTTCAGTAGGCCAGTCTCGCTGCCGACTCCAACAGTAGTCGGCCATCATGTGGATATCACATCTTCTTTGATATAGTTCTTCCATCGTCTGAAAGTCCTATTGAAAACTTTCACCCCGTTCTTCAATGTAATCACTAGAGAACGGACACGCTTACCACCCAGTGCAGTACTGGCGAAAGGCTGTATTTCTAAAATATTTAATTTTATTTATATAATTGGAAAACGAACGGGTGGTGATCTATAAAATTACGAAATACATATTTATTTGTTGAAAAGTTGTATTTATAAAGTTTTTAATTTTATTTATATAATTGGAAAACAAACGGGTGGTGATCTATAAAATTACGAAATTCATATGTATTTGTTGAAAAGTTATATTTTTAAAGTTTTTAATTTTATTTCTATAATTGGAACATTTTTATTTGTTCATTTTGTCGTTCATGTTGAGTAAAGGAGTATTAATATTGACTAGTTTCTCAAGGTTTTCTTCTGTCAATTTTGTTCTCTTTGAATTAAGTACATCCTTATAAATAGAAAACGTCCTTTCTACATCGCAACTGGTTATAGGTGCATACTGGAAATATTCTTTTATTTCTTCATATTTAGCCGTTATGTTTTGTGGAATTGTCTCCATACATAATTGCTGCAATGTAATCAAATCTGGATTTCTATTAAGAATTGCTTCAAACTTTTGCTGAAGGCCACATCCGAAGTCACTTGGAATACTTTTAGAATTATTAACAGCCACATCTAATGTGGTTCATCCTTCATTTAATTTGAGATTTCGATTTTCAAAATAAGTGATTAGTTTTGGCAATTTTCCAAAGTGTTCGTGAAGAAAGTACAACTGATTTTTTAAATTTGGGATTTGTGTGAGCTCCTTGCACTCACCAGTACTTCTAGCATCCTCCTTTAGCAGTGTTACGAAATGTTTTAGACTACCGAAATTCTCAGCATAATAACTAGTAGCTTCCAGCCATGTTCCCCATCTAGTTATTACTGGAGTGGGAGGCAGTGACAGAGATGGAAATTTTTCCCTGAAAAGAGCTACTCTCAATGGTGCTTTTCTGAAAACTTTTTTAAAAGCTGATACAAGTCTATCAACTTCCGGAAAAGTGTCTCTGATATATTCACAGATTCTGTGGAGAGCATGTGCTACACAAGTAATATGCAGCATATTAGGATATGTTTCCTTCAATAGTCTGCCTGTTTTTAACATATACGCAGCACTATCGCTGACAAATAAAAGTATTTTTTCTTTGTACGTGGCGTCCGAATGAAGCATTTTTTGCATATTCTCCTTAATGGTTTCAGCAACTGTTTCCGCATCAACTCTATTTATAACACTTGTTGCTATTACATATGAGTTATAGGGAATAGTTGGATGTAGTACACCAGTTACAACATTTACCACACAGCGTCCTAACATATCCACCGTTTCGTCGGCGCTTATCCATATGTATTGATTTAAAAGATGGCTTCTAATGCGTTCTACTGTTCTCGTATAGCACCTAGAAACATAATATTTGCGTAAAGTTGATTCATCAGGAACATTTCGACCAGTATATATTTTCAGAAATATTTTAATAATATTTAATGGAATATTAGCCGCCATAAAAGTTTTACACGAGTTCAGATGTGTTTGCCATCCTAAGTGACGAATTTTTGACGATATTTTACGGATTTTGTAATAAATTTCGGAATCACTGACAATGGACATACAATCAGTATGACCGTCAATCCAACTCGCCATTGTTTTACAATGCCGTTCTCGACATTCTTCCATATCATGTCTGAAAAAGTAACTTAAACAATGCTCTAGATCTAAATGAATGAAAACTAAAAATGTGTGCGTAAGTTATTGAAACTGAACGAAATTCAATGCACACTCTTACGTCGAAATAATTGGTAGAAATAGATTCAATCAAACGATATTAAACAGGATCTATCACAAGAATTACGATGTAATTAACAGTTAAAACTATGAAAACAAGAAACTTACTCACAGCACTTTATTTATCTTACGAAATATAAACTAATAAATAAAATACATGATAAAAACCCCGCTTCTATCTACGCTCATGAAAACACTTTAAAAAGCACTATATTCTCGGAATACAATAGCTGGCTTGTCCATTGTTACCGCGGCGAGACCAGGTGTCCGAGTAAGTCAAACAAATACTTCATTGAATTACGCCGGGATGTACTGAGCGACGTTATACACAATTCCAATTGCCGATTGCGTTTTATGGAAATTGCGTCCGTTCTCTAGTAATCACTTAGGTTTTGTGGGAATTGATCTAAGTGGTTGTGGAGGTAGTGAAGTTTTATTCTCATGTTACAATCAAGAATCTTCAATTTAGAAAGCATATATGCCATTGATTCTGTGTAATTCGCTGCTTTATGATTCCCAAGAAAGTTGTGTACTACTTGAACACTTACAAACATTAGATTCAACCTCGTTAATTGCTGTAGTAAGTGATTTTTTCTAAGCTGTCTTGTCCGAGGACCATATTTATTCAGTTTCTCCATGCTAGGCTCAGGAAACTTACATATTAAGTACCCAAAGCAAAATTGATATCGAGTTAAGGCCTACACGAATTATTTTATAAGTCGCAACTTGATATGCAACTGTGGAAATATGATTTTCGCTCTCGCAACGAAAGGTTCGTTGACTACGTTTTCTTTTCCTGAAACCATGACGTTTCATAAGAGTAAATTTTTGTTTACCCAGTGCTGATCTTTGGTTCTGTTGTCCCAAAAACAAAAAAAAAAACAACGATATTTTGAATAGTTAATTGACGAAGGAGATGCTTGTTGAAACTTCATTATAACGCTAAGAAATAAGAAATTAAACTTCTAGTTTCAAAAATTATTTTATTGTAAATACACTACAATATTGTTTCGCCATACAATGGCTTCATCAGGTGGATGAAATACTGAATATGTACATTGGAAGTTTGAATATTTATGTAAAAATTATTGGGGAAATGGTGGGGGAAAAATTTTACAATCTTAAATTTAGTAGAGGGGAGTTGTTTAAATCTAGTTGGTCATTTATAGCTAATCCTAAACTATTGTATCTATTAATTTTATAGTTTTCTAACAAGTTAAGTTTTATACTTTTTTCTTGAATGTGTAAAATTTTGAAATCTATATTAAATCTATGATTGATTCTATACAATGATTTGCGAAAGTTGAATCTGTTTTCTTTTCTTTATGACTTCTCTCGTGTTCTTTCATCCTAATTTTGAATGTCCTTCCCGTTTGTCCTATGTATACCTTATTGCAATCTTCGCATGTTAACTTATATACACCAGAGTTTGATTCTTTGCTTATTTTATCTTTGTTATTTTTAGTAATGTTCTGTATAGTATTGTTTGTTTTAAATGTTCGTTATTAAGTTTTTTAATGAAAGTACCAATTTTTCCTAAGTAAGTGATTGAATTGTAGGAATTAATTATCTTGTATATTAATTTTGTGTAAACTAAGGAAAGGATTTTATATTTTTGTTGGCTATTCAGGATGTTATTCATAATATTTATAGAGTAACCATTGTTTAATGCTATTGTGTATATTCTGTTTAGTTCGAGGTCGAAATTACTTTTACTCATAGGTACATGAATTAATCTATACACCATTGATTGGTATGCTGATAATTTGTGTGTTATAGGATGAAAAGAATTAGCGTGTATTGTGGTGTCTGTATGTGTTGGTTTATGGTATATAGCGAACTCGTGTTTATTAGTTTTGTGTGATATGGTTAAATCTAGAAAATTAATGCTTTTATTTATTTCTGTTTCTATAGTAAAATTTATTTTGGGGTGAATAGTGTTGATATAATTATGTAAAGTTTTTAACTGTCTATCTGAACCGTTAAAGCAAATTAATATGTTGTCAACATACTTAAACCAATATACACAATTACCAAGCAAGGGATGTGTACTAATTCTAGTTTCTAAACTATTCCTGAAAATTTCTGCTAATAAGGGGCTTAGTGGGTTCCACATTGCTAGACCCTCTGCTTGTTTATAAAATTTCTTTTTTAATTGAAAATAATTTTGTTCCAGGCACGTTTCTAAGAGCTGTAAAATTTCGGTCTTTGTGACAATGTTCGTGTTTCTACGTTCTAGTTGTAAAGTGATTAAATCTATAACCTCCTGGAGTGGGATACTAGTGAACAAATTCGGGACATCAAAAGAAATGAGTTTACATTTGTTTGGTAATTCCAAGTTTGAAATGTTGTTAATTAATTCAAGGGAATTTTTAACAGAGAACCTAGATTTGAATTTAGTGTGTGTAACAATTAAATCTATTAAGTGTTTAGACACATTTCTACAAGGTGGTTTTACGTACGATACTACTGGTCGTATAGGTGTATTGTCTTCATGCAGTTTAATTAAACCATATAATTTGGGAGGTAGGGGTTCATAGTAGTTAATTTACGTTTTTGAGTGTTATTAAAAAGGGACCCTGATTTTTCTATAGTTTTTTTAATCTGTTTTTGAAATTTGTTAGTAGGATCATATTTAAGTTTTATGAATGAATTATTAGCGAGGATTTCATAAACTTTATATATGTAGTTTGATTCCTAAATTGCTATAACTGTATTTCCTTTATCAGCTTTTGTAAATATAATATTGTTACTAGTCGCTTTCTGTTTAAGTGATTTAATTATTTTATTTTCTATATTCAAATGCTTAGTAGTGCGGTAATTTTCTAGAATATGTTTCGCTGCATATTTATTTCCATGGTTATCATTTTGCTTATTTAGTGCTAAATCTGTACTTTCATTAAAAAACTTAATAACGAATATATATCATTTAAAACAAACAATACTATACAGAACATTATTAAAAACAACAAAGATAAAATAGACAAAGAATCAAACTCTGGTGTATATAAGTTAACATGCGAAGATTGTAATAAGATATACATAAGACAAACGGGGAAGACATTCGAAATTAGAATGAAAGAACACGAGGGAAGTCATAAAGAAAAGAAAACAGATTCAACTTTCGCAAGTCATTGTATAGATATCAATCATAGATTTAATATAGATTTCAAAATATTACGCATTCAAGAAAAAAGTAAAAAACTTAACTTGTTAGAAAACTTAGAAATTAATAGATACAATAGTTAGGATTAGCTTTAAAGGACCAACTAAATTTAAACAACTCCCCTCTACTAAATTTAAGATTGTAAAATTTTTCCACCACCATTTCCCCAATAATTTTTACATAAATATTCAAACTGTATTGTACATTAGGGTGGGTCAAAAATTTTTTTTTTCTCGTATCGACTTCTAATAGCGTAAATATGTTGTATTTTTGTCTGCATTAGACCCCTGTAAAATATTATTAATTTATTTTTAGTGTAAGAGCCCGCGCTTTAATCTTCAATTTTGTTAAATTTTGAATATAACGACCATATCCCTTTTTTACATAACAACATAGCATTGTATTGCAGAAAAGCATATTAAGCTTCTTTCGTCTCAAAAAATTTATAAAGAAAATTTGATGGCAATTGGTTGTGATGGTACAGTCACTAACACTGGGAAATTTAACGGAGTAATAAGAGTATTGGAAAAATACTTCAGCGCCCACTGCAAGGGAATATTTGCATGCTACATTTGAACGAATTGCCATTAAAACATCTATTTAACAAACTAGAAGGTGTTACCATGGGACCATATTCGCATGCTGGTCCTATTGGCAACTTATTAGAAAACTGCGAAAAACTACCCATAGTCAAGTACGAGAGAATTGAAGGCCAACTTCCGGAAATACAATTTGAGGGCTTAAGTACAGATCAAAAATATTTGTATGAAATAACTATATCTGTTATAAGTGAACACTGCCACGATGGCTTAGATAACAGGTCTCCAGGAAAAATATCCCATGTTCAATGGCTAACAAAAGCAAATAGAATTTTACGTTTATATATTTCTACATCAAACCCGTTATATCAGCTACAAGTATTAGCTGAGTATTGTGTAAAAGTTTATGCTCCAGTATGGTTTGAAATAAAAACAAATCCAACTTGCAAACATGGGTCTAAAAATTTTTGGAAATTGGTAAAAAACTCACGATACCTTCCTGCAGAGTTAAAACTAGTAATAGATCCCGTAATTCAAAGTAACGCTTATTTTACTCACCCAGAAAACTTGCTTCTATCGATGTTTTTGGATGAAAATAAAACAGTGAGAGAACTGGCAGCCAGACAAATTCAAGAAGCACGAAGCTCACCTCATACTGGAAAGCAACTTCGCGTGTTTGAGGTCCCGACTATCAATTTTGACGCAAGTAACTATGAAGTTATAAATTGGAATTAAAAGTTTTTCAATCCACCAATTCTTCGAAACATCACTACTGAAGAAATAAATGCGGCAGTTGAGTGTCAAGAAAGTGACAATCTAATTTTTGCCAAGCAGCCATACTCAGGCGGTGGAACGAACTGTGAAAATAGTGTCAGAAGCATCCATGACTCTAAGCGATAAAAAATCAAGGGAAGGTTTAATACAGATGAAACTTGATTCAAGACGAGAGATGCCCAGATTTGACAGTAAACAAGATTTTGTGACCAAAAAATAACTAATATAATTTTGTGATTTTATTATTTTATGTTGTATAAGAACCAAAGTTTTATTTTTTTTTTAAGTTTAATTAAAAATGTTTTCAGTTTTAATTAATAATAATTGATAGTAAATAAAATATTAAAATTTAAAAAATGGCTTTTTTTTCAAAAATTCTTAATTCTTAGGAGCTCCGGCGCGGGCTCAAGATGTGACTTTTTTAACTTTCTTTTAGCAATTTTTATTTGATTTAACGTAAGACAAAAAAATATTGCTATTAGAATATGATTCGAGAACTTTTATTTTTTCTCATACATAAGTGACCCACCCTATTGTACATATTCAGTTTTTCATCCACCTGATGAAGCCATTGTATGGCGAAACAATATTGTAGTGTATTTACAATAAAAGAACTTTTGAAACTAGAAGTTTAATTACTTATTTCTTAGCGTTAAGGATATTTTTTTTGTGTAAAGATACCATTATTTCATTATTTTTGCCTGTTACTAAAACGGAAGGAATCTCAAAAACTAAAGCTGCTACGAAAAGCAGTCAGGTATATTTGGGATCATCACATTAAATATATCCAAAATCAATTGTAAATTTCTCGGCATCAAGAAAAAGATATAATTTTGTTGGTTTTTGTTATTATTATTACGTTTATTATTATTATTTTTATATATTTTCGTATTTTACTAGAACTTGACAATTATATTAATTTATATTACCGTCTCTAGGTCGAATTTACATCATTTTGGTATTGGTAAATAGTTAATATTTCGAACAAATCTTTAGTCCAGATTATATTGAATTCATACGTCTACTGTATTAAACTATTAATATTACATCAAAAGTAATTTTATCACAATTACTTTAAAACACAATTTGGTATTATTTAGCAGAGTATCTTTATATTTATATATTTTTTTCTATATTGAAGTCAGAAGGAAATATAGGTAAAAGCACGAAGAGAAAGACCCAAAGTCGTCATTAAAAATAATGGGGTACAATCTCTGAGCACTTTCAAACGAATATTGCCGCAGTCATCAGCATTCACTGGGCCTAATAACATTATAAAGGAATTTTAATACGCATATAATGACTGTAATTTGTAGCCTGCAATTTTTTTAATGTGGTCTTGACATGCATGCAATATATACATACGAGTGTACCTACGCAGAGCATAGCAATATTATAGTTACTAAAACTGAAATAATTCCCAATACAGTTGTTTATCATTTAAATGTAATTATAACTTTGTAATGTTCTATTTTTCTGCCTTCCACATAATTGACGTTATTGTTAAATTATTTGTACCAGAAACACTATTTTAGCTTTGAAATTTTGTCGAAATTCGCGTTTATTAAAAGGAATGCCATGACCATGCAGATCTATTTAATTAGCTCCTCTAGTAAAAAAAAGAAAATTGGAAACTTGGGTTTTGCATTTGCCGCTTTAGGACAGAACGAAAATTTTTATTTTGTTTTTATAAAATAATTTTGCAAGTGCTGTTTATAAACATTTTAAGACTCAAGTCTGCTGGGTCTATGGATTCTAGCGTGAGTAATATAAAAGCACATGAAAACCTGTTTCCAAAAAAGCTATATAAAATCCATTCTACTTTAAAAGTGCGATGATCCTGCGGCACTATAATAGAACCATGTCCATTAATCTTAAAAAATATAGCATGTATCTCTTTATTTCGCCATGTTTAGTAACTTTCGTTAGAACCGGCTTATTTTCAAAGATCCAAACTGCTAACTGTTGCTTTTTTTAGTATCACATGCTATGTGCCCCCACGAGCACTAGACTTGCGCCGACAAATTTTCTCCTAATTCTATCCAACTTACCTTCAACTGTATGGTTGCTCCGGAGATCTTTTGGCTAAAGGGCTAACTCAGTTAAGAGGCGAGTTGAATGGAGGTTCTTACATAAAAAAGAGCGCCACCATGTTTACCTTTAGCCAACAGAGAACACAGACTCTGCCGTAGTAAGTGGATAAATTAATACTACTAAATAAGTTGACTATAAAATTTAAAAAAAAACCAGAGTTTATACAATAACAATTATATTTATTAATTAAGAAAAAACAAAAAAAAATGTTATACCAGAGGGGTATATGTATGGAACAAAACAAAAAAAAACCTATTCCACAGTTGGAATACTATTGAACAAAATTAATTATCGTATCTAAAAGTATATGATATAGCATCGGTAATTCAATAAAGCTTTAATCAACCTCACACAGGTTCGATACACACAGTAAATGCAATACGTACTTAGGTGGTACACACAAATAGAAATTAATAGTTCAATAAATAATTAACCGTCAATGTATTCATATAATTGGATACTCCAATCAGATAGTAATCAAAACAAGTTCAGCCTGTATATGCAAAAATGTGTTTAAGATATATAATATAAATGTAACTAGAATGTTATTCTATAGTTGTGAAAGATTACCAAATAAATGGGAAAGATATTTATTTAAACAAAATTTAGCTATTAAAATTACATCGGAATCCGTTACTGTTTAAAGAAAAATACTAAATTTAATTTATTAAAATTTCTTTACTTTAAACACTCTGATATGCGAGATTGATACTATTAAAAAAAAATATACTACTACAATTTGAACTAGAAAACTGATTACGCGATTAATATATGAAAATGAACTCAGTTAAATTCTACGAGGCAAGAGAACAAAAAAATTAAATGGTGAGTAGAACACCATGTTGTAGAACGCCATGCGTTCATCCAAAATCACTATTAATATTGTTTTCCGGGACTCTGTCACAAAAATGTTACTCTCTACACACTACCTGGAGTGAAAGATGATCCTTAGATCTGATTACGCTGATTTCCTCTGTACGGGTGATTAGATGACTGCGGATGAATAGATTTCATCTACGGAATTCACAGCATAACCAGTCTAACGCAATTCCGCCTGTATTGCCGTTATTAGCAGCCATCCTAACAGCCCTAAATAAATGAGACAAAGAAAAAGAATAAGTGCAAGATTCCAGAGTAATATAACAAAATGGAGAACAATGCCGTGATATAATTACAGCCGTCCTCTTATCTTAGAACTCCCCTGAAGCAAACACGTGGGCGTAAAACTTTCAAATCCGGGGAAAAATACCCTCACTAAATTATCACTACACTAGTGAATTTATATGAAATAAACCAATTTGTCAAAGCCTGCCTTTATGCAGAACAGCTAACACTGTATCAACTCAACTTGACTTCCTAGTTCTACACTCATCGACTTACTTCAAAGCGGGACTAATAAGAAGAGAACGCCAAGAATGATTGTCCTTTAATTTAAGCAGAGTAGATGGATACGTCATTATTAACAAAGGAAAAGTACTACCCCCCATACGGGATATTGAAATAACAGATTGATAATTACTCGGATTTCATGACATGATTAAAAAGCAAATGAGGAAGCCACAATCAAAAATTAATTAATTAATTCGGATTAATTAAGGGTTTTAGTAATGATTAAAATTATACCAAACGCTACAGCGATCTAGAACAAATAGTTTAAGAGAGTCTCGCCTAGATGGCGCTCCAAACAAACTAAAAATGCAAAGACTTAAATTAATTGAAAAATGGTTATACGACATGTTAAATGATCCTAATATGTTTACAAAATTCTAATAAAAATTATAACGATGTCCTGAAATTATAACGATGTCCTGTTTACCTAAAATTGCCCAAAAGGAACGATAATGAAATATAAATTCAAATATACGAAGGATGACTCGCATAATATTTCAAGATGTCTACCTTGCGCATGAGTAGATCCAATGCTCCGGATTAAAAATAGTTATAGTGACATCCAACGATATTAGAGTTTGAAATAGCCTATGATGTTCGATAATTAGCAATTAAAGTAAATAAATTATATTAAACGATAATATTGAATTTTGAAATAGCCTATGATGACTTAGAATTAGCAACTAATTTAAATAAATTATTAAAAATGCCCAAACGGTATAAGGATCATTTTTAAAGTATGACACAGCGGCATATTCAAGTATCATCACGCGTAATGATGCTACACACGAAACTATAAACTCGAAATGCATCATTTAAGAATAGTCGACCGCATTCAAATTTATTGTACCACCACTTTGCAGCAACCAAAAAATATAACAACACCAAATACTCTATTAATTTTCCCAAAACATTCTTTACGGTTTAGGTTACATTTGAAACCATAAAAAATCCCAACTCGATCAAGCTCTTTGTTCAATTCAGTCAACCGATAGTAAGCAAATTCCTATATAGTAGACAGTGAATGATCACCTTTTTATACACTAGTACACACTATGATTGGCCTGGTTCCAGTTTCAGGATACTCTTTAAGTTATTACTGTGTGTAATCAGAATATTTTCATCTCTCATATATTTCAATTGCTTTGGCTTAATCAAATCCTTCTTGACAGCTTCTTGAGTTTATCCTTTGAATAACCTGAACAACTTCCTGATTTGTTCTCCTTTTCGTCTTCTCAAACACATTTTTCTGTTATATGCTCTCTATGTTAAGTTTCGCCCTCTCTTATTAGTTTTCCTTGTTTATTTTGTATATATTTTAGTGTATTTTTGTTCTGTTTTCTATGGCATATGTTTTTAGAATAATATAAAATTAATTAATTGGAACTTAGGGAACAGCTTTTTAAATCATTAAAACACCTCTGTTTAAGTAAAAGTTTGTATTTATTTTGTTACATTGCTCTAGCCATTTCTGAATATGTAATAATTTCTTAAATGCCAAGTAAAAATGATAGGAGTTTCTTATACTCACCCACACGTTTCATATTTTGCCTTTTTTAATATTATGCTAATATCCGAACTTAGGCTTGGCCAACTAATATTCAGATGCAAATACAGACGATTTTACATATTTATCGGTTACACCTGCTTTTAATATATTAAAGATAAGCGTAATCTCGGGCCATCAGCCACCAGTAAAAAATTCTTTGCAGATGATACACATTTTTAATACAAGTCTTGCCTATTATTTTTATATTATTAGTAGAGGCCGGACATATCGGGCTGAAATGGACGTCATTACGACGGACGATATAAATAGTCTACAACATCTGCAAGTACATCACGCAGTTGTTGAATGGCACTATTCAATCGGTTAACTGCACATCTATTTTTTTGTGTGCGGTTAACCGAATGAACAGTGCTATTCAATAGCTGCGTTATGTACTTACAGATGTTGTAGACTTTTGTATCGTCCGTCGTAATGACGCCATTCCAGGCCGATGTGTCTGGTCTCTAATTATTAGTATTAGAGATCACGGCTTTTACGAGTATATTAGGGATCCAATTTCCTTTAATATTTTTATTACTCAAATACAAAAATTATTGTTCATACTTTTTTAATATATCAGTTTACGTTTAAATATGTTACTAATTCGAATTTTAAACACAAAACAATAGATTAAAAAATCACAGATTTTATTCTAATGTTTAAAATTTCACTAATAAAAATACAAAATATGCAGATCACCCGAAAAATTAAAAAATCAAATTAGAGACTGAATAAACATATAAAATTGAAAAGTTAAATATTATTATTACTCTTATGACTTTTTATTAAATTCTCGGAAATTGAATCTGGCGCCACATTCAATATACAGGCTGATTCATTTTCGGCCCTCACCATGGGGATCTCTCTTATTATTGGTGATAGAGTATAGGTTTAAATTTGGCAAAGTTGTTAAATTTTGTGTTTGTTATAAATCCGTAAAGAAAATAGACCTGTGCCAAATGACCTTCGTTATTTAAAAAAAAACGCGAAAACCCCATTTTCTTCTTTTACCTGTAGCACCGACATTTGGCCTTGTAGAGAAAAAATAAAAACACATCCTTGTGGCCATTTCTAAATCTCTATCCAGTGGTGTACTCTAAATTTTTATACGACGTTTCGTTTCTTTCTGGCCATCATCAACTATCTAATTTCCTATAGGCGCCATATTGGATTTAGACATCTTCAGAAAGAGTTTTTTTTCTGATTTCAACAATGTACCACATGCTGACTAAAGTTTTTGACATTAGGTTTTATTTGAAAGAATAAATTATAAGATTAAATAAGGTAGCCATGGAATTTCAATCTGTCAAACATTTCATTTATTGTTCATTAATAATACAAAAATGTCATACACTAACGAAGAGAAACGAGATATGATAAGTATTTTTTATTTTTCGAAACGAAATTCAACAGTAGCGAGTACAAGATAACAAAAACATTAATAAAAATACATAGAAAAGTAAACAATAAACAATTACAGTAAATGTTCAATTATCTGGCCATCTTCAGAAATGCACAATTGGGCACGCCTTCTGGCATTTTGTGCTGCCCTTTGTATAGTTCTTCTAGGAACTGCATCGAAGGCATTCTGAAGTCTGTCTCGTAATTCTTCAATGTTTTGTGGCGCATCTACTTTATAAATATTATTTTTAACATATCCCCATAAAAAAAATCTAGCGAACTTAAATCAGGTGATCTCGCAGGCCATTCAACAACTCCCCTATTTCCAATCCAACGGTTTGCAAACTCTTGATTTAAGAAATTTCTAACAACAGCTGCATTGTGTGCTGGTGCGCCATCTTGTTGCCACCATAAATATTGTAATTGATTTAATGGGATATTGCCGTCAAGATAGTCAGATACGTATGTACGTAAAATGTTTAAATATCTTTCTCCATTTAAATGTTCTTCATACATAACTGGTCCTAAGAGACGATTTGCCAAAATACCCATCCAAACGTTTATTCTAAAACGATGTTGTGGTCTTCTAGCCCTGTTTTGTCGGGGATTTTGTACTGCCCAATAGTGCTCCGTATTTCTGTTGAACATTCCAGAATTTGTAAATTTTGTTTCATCTGGCCAGATGATTTTGCTTAAAAAATTTTCGTCATTTTCTATCCTTCCCACTAACCAATTACCTACAATATTCTAGCCTTCTCAAATTATCTCCAGGCAGTAACAAAATACTGACATCTGGTTTCAATAACTGACATGTACTTTCAAAATAGGCATATGCTTTATAATCTGACGTTTGCTTTCATAACTGACACCTGCGTTCAAAGCAGACATTTGCTTTCACTAACTGACATCTGCTATCAAAACTGACATGAGCTTTCAAAACTGACTTCTGCTTTCAACTTGACATCTACATTCAATAACTGACAGAATACTAGAAGAAATTAAGAAGTTTAGTATTAAGATTTGTGAGGCTTGCTTCAATATAATAATAATATTGCATATAGTGTTTTTATTAAATAAATAAAAACTCACCTAAATTTTCAACTGTTACCAAACAAGTTTTTTTTTAGAAAAGAGATTTTGAGGATCTAAAAACAATATCTGGTTTATTTTGTTCGGGAAGTGTGATAGTTGTTTACTGAAAAGCGATTTTATTAGTATTTTAATTAGTGATTTAATATTATGTTTCATATTAATAAGATTTCATTGAACACTCAGTAAATATGCTTTTACAATGGTATGGCCTCAATAACGTTTCGCTATGCGGCTTCTAATCAAATCGATGTTGAAATTCTCTGTTCGCAAGCCCGAAACCACTGCAACTTGCCGAAACTCTTACATATATCTATATATTCCCTAACTCAATTACCAAGTTTTGCTCGGATTCATTCTACATGTAGCCCGGCATGAGTTTATTACATTATAAGTTCGCCCCCTGTACGCTCGTCGACAGTCTATCCTAACTAAGCTGGCGTATATGCGGTATTCCGCGATGTCTAATAGAGAGGAACTGCAGAAATACACGTGCCTTTGCGGAATGGAGCGTCAAATATTACAGAAGGAAAATGCACGAATCATACAAACTTTTATTGCATGGAAACCCTTACAAATTATGTCGAAGAAATTTTGAAAAGTATTAAAAGGTCCTCAATAAATGCTGGACCAAGTCGAAATTATGAAAGTTTCATTTATAACCATCATATGTAGTTGTGATATAATATTAAAGCGAAGAACGTTTGTTCGACAGTATCATGCAATATATTAATACTTTATCAACTTATAAGAACATAACTAATAATAAACAAAACCCTATACAGCAAAATCATTTTGCGGCATAAGTCTCGGTTACTATATTCCCATATTCGCTATATTACAATTTATAAATAATCCAATATCCCTTTATTTAATTTATTACGTGAAAAATAATACGAATAAGCAGAATAAAATGTTAATACTCTCAGTTAATTTGTATAGGACATACATAATCCATTAAAGACAAAAATTAAATTTTATCGAAAGAAATTATAAAAATCGAGGTCCTACATGTTCAATAGAGTATACTTATTTTCTGCTACGATTTCGTCATAAAACGAAACCCGTTATATTTATACATGTTAGATAAAAATAAATTTATCCCCAAAAAAAATTAAAGTATAACATTTCAAATTTTATAAATATTCTGTGTGCATTTTCAAGTGTAAACCACTGTATAATGTACTTTTATTAACATATCTAAAATCATAATATTTTCTCTGATTCCAAATCTATTATTGAAGAATGGAACAGACGGAAATACATACATACTTAGATTTATGACTCATACTTAATTAGGAATTCTATTTTATTATTATATTTATTTCTTAGTAAGATCTTTAAGACAATCGTAAACATCGGGTATTGTTGCACGTAGATACAATTTCCAAGAAATTGTAATGTAGGTAAATTCTCCGTTATGACGTCAATCGTATACATACATTTTAGTTATGTATTGGTAGGGGTAGTGATATATTTTCTATCAACCTGTAACACAACATTCTTATTCTGAATACAACATTCACATTCTTAACACAACACAGTACAGAAAAAGACACATAGTCTTAAAACAAACAGCAAAGAATTAAGTTTAAATTAAGTGCTGCATTGCGAGATTTATCTTAAGAAATTAGGTTTAAGTGTTTTTTGAAAAATAAATAAAATATTCACACTTTCACACCGACTTTCTTTATAACTGCCGCTAACCTAAATAAATAACCAGCTTATACGGAAGTTACGCCCCGTGAGCGGTGAGTCAAACACAAAATTATACATGGTCCTTTGAGAGTTGAATACAACCCAACATTTGGTTCTACGAAAGCACATTTACAGCTACAAAGAAAATATTTATACGAGTTTTCATGCCATATGATATATCATGCGCTGGGCATTGGGACGAACAATCGAGACTCAATAACTAAATTCAAAATAGTAATTTACTCCATTGATAAATGTTTACTTATAGCGCCAAACAAGAGAAATTATGCATTCGATAGTTTACAAAACATATGTCAGGATATAACCCAACATTACACTTTACATCGGTACTTACATTCATTTACACTTACCGCACTTACCACACACTTGTCCCACTTTCAACACCTTTGCTACCTCTTAATTTTATCCACCAAATGCCCTA
Organism: Melolontha melolontha; assembly: GCA_935421215.2. Lineage (NCBI taxonomy): Eukaryota > Metazoa > Arthropoda > Insecta > Coleoptera > Scarabaeidae > Melolontha > Melolontha melolontha. Next base: position 22,493,002 of record OW285240.1, on the reverse strand, counting down.
TATTATTCAAACGGATTTCATCTAGAACTCGCTTCAGAAACCTGGACTGCTCACCACGAGGTATTATTATATCTGCAGCTGCCAGCAAAGCTTCAACGATCCTTCGATGAAATTTTGATGATATGTTACAATAAATTATCCTCATGTTTAAAATTACTCCGTTCAGACAAAATTTAAATATTGACCAATACCATTTTTTTAGAACTAATTGGTAACATGGACATATTGCAGTTAATTGTGCTTTTGAATAGTTATCTTAATTTTTCTTAATGACTTATATTCACAATACACAGCAATATCTCCGAACTAGGCTCAGTCAGGTGGGCACCTTCCTTGAACTCCTTCCTCGTCAGGGTTTTTTCTTTCGAAAGTCGTGTTTTAAACGAAGAAATAATACAAATTAAACTCAAGAAATAAAACTACCATTAACAACACAGACATATATTTTATCTTAAAAAACGAAAAAAAAACTACTTTACCAAATATAAAGCAGAATTTTTGACTAAATAGCGTCTTAATGAAAGAGAAAAAACCCTTATAAATACTGGCTTGTATAAGAAAAAAAAAAACTCTGAATGAATCCCGAACAATAATCCAAAACACAATATAAACAAACTTTATTAGAGGTCATTTACTACTTTATCCCCTCAAAATTTCAAACGTCAAAAATAGAACTTTCTATTTTTCGCACGCAACTCAAATTACTCAAGCGCAAGACCAGCTTGTGACAAAATAATTTTCCCGCCTATCTAATATACTACATCATTTTAAATGAACAAAAAACTAACTTCAAAAAAACAGACTAATACGTTTTGTTAATATTTCTACTGATTACAACACTATTACAAATTAAATTTATAAATTTAAGAAGCTTCAAATTTCAATCGAATAATAATTATAACTATATCTATAAATATATCAGATTAGAATACATACATTTTTAGTTTTTTCACGTACGCTACAAAAACTATTTCACGAGAGATTCAGATAGGCTATAGAAATCAATTAATAAGTTTAACACATCAAAGTAAACGTAATAAATTTTAAAACATCAACTCAACCAAAAACACACACCGTAACTATCAAATTGAATTAAATAAAATTAAGTTTTATTTAATTTACCAAAAAAAATACAACCTATCTCGAAAAACTCTATCGAATCTCTGACAATGAATTTCCTGGAAACAGCAAGCTACTCCCACCTAACAAAAATATAAATCAAACTGGCGACCTAAGAATAATATATAAATATATTTGATTATAGCTTCCACTTGGCGCGTACTACAAACATCAATCCACGCTCGTACAACCTACAGACGTGGACAAAATTATACATTACAATAAAATTATCATAAAATTTTTCAATTTTAAAAGTTATTCCCCTGGAACAAAATATACATGGATACACTAATTTATAATGTTTCATATATCTTTTTTATTTTCTTCTGCAGGGAAAATCTACTGCAATATGTAACCTGCTCTTCGCTACCATCTTCACGCCCTCTGTTATAAAATTATTGATTTGTGAATGACAGTTCGCGTTTTTCAGGTTACATATTATTTCTGTAGTTGTTATATCCATACCCTCAATCAGAGTAGATACCTCTTCCAATACTCTGTAACTGACAGTTGAATAGATCTCCCTCATCGTTTCCTGCATTGTTCTTATCAGAATCATTTTCGTCGCTAGGATAATGTAAAGTGAATTACAGTTCATCACATTTATCTATTTGTTTGGCAACAATGTCGTCGTCATCTGAGCCGTAAAACATTTGCATGAATTCCTTGGCATCCTTAGGATCACTGGGACCATATTTTCTTTTTTGAAGCCATCTGAAGTTGTCCAGAATTTCGTATTTGATGACAACTACAATATATTTTACGAAAGTACTCGGTACTGCATAGCGTATGATAAATCACACGTTGATTTCAAAACCCTACTAACAACTTACCTTTACAAATTTTTAAACCACTATAGTATCAGTAGATATATAAAACAATTGAAAAATGATTATTGTGAAATATGAGCAAATAGCTTTAGAACATTCCGAAAACACTGAAACACAAATAGGGTTACTTTCACACACTCACAAGAAAAAGTACAAACGTTGTAAGTAAGTAATGTTCCAAGCTAGCTGTCAAATAGAAGACGTTTTTTGTCCTTTTGGAGTCATTAACGACATCTGTAGGTGTATTTCAAAAATTTTAAACGGTCACAAATGATGATTTTCTAATTGTAAGATATAGGCAAATAAGTAAAGGGAAGTGGCACCATACGATGGACTTCTTATTCTTTTTCTTCTGTTTTGGGTTCGACGCCAGCACGTCCAGGCACTTGAGCACACTGCTCTTTGTACTATCCCAAATAGATCTCTCAGTTCCACTCTGTTGGCCTTGTGTCCTCGATAAAAGCCACTATCCTCCTCAGGGGAAGTTTGAGTACACTCGAAGGATCCAATAGATCTCTCCCGAAATATTTCTGTCTGAGTTCCTTCAGTTCCTCACACGTGCATATTACATGAAGGCTAGTTTCCTCCTGTTTTTCACATCTCCTACACCAGGGCTTGCTAACCATGCCCATGCTGTACAAATGCTTCCTTAAAAGACAATGTCCGGTTATTAACCCGGTAATTATTTTAATTTCTTTAATTAGGTTGGCAGAAAACTTTCCGTCCTGCTCCCTTAATAGTGTTTTAATATGGAGTTGACCTTCCGTTAACCTCCATTTATTTTTATGTTCTTTTTCTAGCCATAACCAGATCTCCCTTTTAGCGGAATCCTTGGTGATTCCACATACAGGTTCTGGTCCTATGAAGTTCCTATTAGTTCCTTCTTTGGCCAGTTAGTCGGCCTTTAATTCCCTCATGTCATGGCATCCATATCAGCGACACTGTATTGTCTTGTGCCAGTTTATTGAGGACCTGTTTACAATATTTCACCGCTTAGACCTGGTACATGGGTTCATAGTGGCTTTAATAGCCGCCTGACTATCAGTCATTATGCTGATTTTTTTGTTTACGCAGCCGGCTTCCCGAATTTCCTCGGCGCAGGCTGCGACTGCAAACAATTCGGCCTGGAAAACCGTAGAATGTTTCCCCAGACATATCGATATCTTCCTTCTAGGGCACATTCCGCATATGCCTGCACCTGTCCCATGACTAGATTGTGATCCATCAGTGTACCAGGTTCCGGCACCACAACCGATCGAGCGACATTTTGCCTATTCCCTGGTCGGTATAAATATGTACAGTAAACATAATTTCAGGTGCCATACTGTCCGTCTGCATTTGAAATATCGGCTCTTCCAGTATAGTTCCTGTGATATCTGTATGGCTCCCTACAACCTTATTAGAACACCATACGTCATTGCCCTGCAGCCTCAGTATCGCAGCCATTGCCTCCGCCTTTACAAATACTTCCAGCGGAGGGAGACCCACGATGGTCTCCATGGAAGCGGTTCCCATGCTGTCCATAGCTCCCGTGATTCCCAACAAAGCCTGTCGCTAGAGAGTCGTGAGGAGCCCCACCGACGATGTCCGCTCCGTCCTCCTCCACCAGACAACTGCTCCGTAGGTAATCGTTGGTCTTATTACTACTGTGTACAATCAGTGTATCACATTTGGTTTTAGTCCGCAGGTCTTGCCAACAGCTCTTCTGCATCTCCAGAAGAGCTGCGCTGCCCTGGCTGCCACTTTGACTAGGTGTATACTTCAATTCAGTTTCGCATCAAGTGTTATGCCTAGATACTTCACTTCATTGGTTAGTTCTATCTCTTGTCCAAGTAGCCTTACGCTACCCAGATCATTTTGTTTTCTCATGTTGGTAAAGGCTACCAACTTGCTTTTTTGAGGATTGACAGTTAATCCCTCCTCAAGGCACCATCTTTCCACAATTCGCAGAGCATTTCGCATGATGCTCGCCACTGTCCCCGGGAATTTCCCCTGGAACAATATGACAATGTCATCTCGGCGAACCCCTGCGTCCATATTTCCTGGTCATTTAATGTCCTGAAGAGATGATCCACTACTAGACTCCATAGTAGCGGTAACAATACGCCTCCTTGAGGACATCCTTTTATTGTCCTCATGAAGATCGTTTTGTTTTGCATTTGGGCATGAACTCCTCTGCTACGCAGCATGTTATGAACCCAGTTGCATGTGGTGCTTTTTATTTTTCAATCTCTTAAAGATCTAATAATAGAAGACGTCGAGGTGTTATCGAAAGCCCCCTTTATGTCTAAGAAGACATAAGTGCAATTTCCTTGTAGTGTAGGCTCCTTTCGAGCCCTCTCACCAGGCTATGCAGGGCACTCTCACCTGATTTTCCCATCTGGTATGCCTATTGCAGTGGGTGTAGAGTCCATATCCAGAGCCCCTTCTTTAATATTTAAATATATTATTTTTTCCATAGTCTTCAACATAAAAGAGGTAAGACTAACTGGTCTAAATAATTTAGGGTGGGTATATGTTCCTTTTCCGGGCTTCGGAATAAACACTACCCTAATTTCTCTGCATGCGCTAGGGTTATAACCCATAGCATGGCTAGACCTGAATATCTCGAATAGAGGACCCATAATTTCCCCATAATTTCCTGCGGATTTATGTTGTTCAAAAGATACTATCACCCATCTAATTAAATGGGGCTTGAAGATCTCGTTTGATATCTCCCAATCATTCCTAGTCGCCCTCCAAGAGGTGACAACTTGATTGTTATCACAGTAATCCATACGCTCCGAACCTGGAAAGTGTACCCCCAGAAGATACTCTAAAGTCTCTTCTACGGTACTGGTACACCTCCCGTTTTTTGTATAGATCTAATTGCGTTGGAAGGATCTCTTTTGAGAATTTTGTTAATTCTGGCTATTTCAGTAACACCTTCGATGTCCTCACAGTATTTTCTCCAGCCCTTCCTTTTGCTCTCTTTGATTTTATCATTGTATTTATTGAGGAGGGCCTTGTAAGCTTCCCAATTACCAGTTTTCATCGCCCTATTAAATGACCGGCGAATTTCTTTCCTACCTTACCAGGCAGCCCGCTTAACTATACGGCGCTGCCTACGGTGGGCATTAACGGGTTAATAATTTAAGTCGTCAGATATGTGCGGTTTTCGAAAAGTATGTCCTTGGCCTTACGATTTGTTCAAAAAGTTGTTCAAGTGTGTTGATTCCTTTCGGGTAAAAATTAGCATTCATGTATCCTGTACAACACTTATAATAACAGCGTTTAATTGGTTGGCCTCTACGTTCGGGTGGTTTTTAAAATTTATTTTTGTGTATTAATATTGCGGCAAAATTGACTAATCGCTTTACTAGCTGAAGTAACTGGAATATGACGCCTTATTTGGTTAGTAGATTGGAGCATCAACAGCAATGCGGAGCATATTTCTAGAATCATTCAATATGACGATGTTAAATTTACTCGCAGTTCTCTATATTTGAATTTCATATGTCCAAACTGGCATTAGAATAGCTTTGTAAATTAGAACTTTATTCTCTACCGAAAGATGTGATTTTTACCTAATAATCCAATGGAGTTTAATACTAAGCTGCCTATGTTTAGTAAAGTTATATTTATGTCAAATGAGACCATGAACCAAATATATTCCAAGACATTTGATATCGTCACTCTGAGGCAGCTGAAAGTCCATTTTCACTGGAGGCCATGTGTCTCTTCGGATTGTAATACATAGCTACATGTGTGGATTTGGACTAATTTGCTTTAATCGGTCGTTTCTTGAACCAGTCCTGGATTTTATTAAGGTTAAACTCAATGGAGGCTCGGGGTGGTTTCACATAGGGAGTGCATAATTTCAAAATTAAAAAGTGTCATACAAAAACGCTTACCCAATCCTTACAAATTTCGCCGACGTACTGTTCCAGACAGGTACTGTTCATTCTAGAGTTTGTTTTGAGGGAATAGTAAATATTACACAGTTTAATTACATCTAACGATAAACGAAGTCCATTTTACGTGTCTTTGACTTGCAGAACAGTTCTATCACTTTTTCATTAAAGTTTGGGATATCATTTATACATTCTTTTTCACAAGATAACATAGTAAGGGCATTTAATCTCTCTTCTTTCATTGTATTTCTCAGGAAAGTTTTTATTCTCTTCAGCAGTGAAAACTGGCGTTCCGCTTCGGACGTTGTCATTGGGATTGTAATGACAATTTTCAAAAGCGTAACAACTTCATTAAAGGTGTCTCTTAATCCATCCCGCAGAAGACCTAGCAGACCTACCGCACCGACTTCTATAGTTTGCTTAAATTCTTCTCTAGAATATAGAACGCTTAATTTAGTTCGTAGTCTGCTTTCATTGAGGCATGGATAAAATTTTACCGCTTCTTTAAGGCAATCTTCCGGAAATTTTTTTTGAAAGGAGGAGAACTGTTTAAAAGAAATTAAGTTTGCTAATATTAAGTTCAATAGTTTCCCTCCTTCTTTGGCTACCATCAGTTACTCTTCGCCGCTTTGATGGCCGAGGAGTCAATTCTGGGTCATTTTGTTTAACCAACTGATTATCTGTGTCAGCGATTTCGGTTCAATTTTTCCAATAGCGCGTTCAAAATTATCTAAATTATTCTTGATTTTTAATGCATCTGTATTGACATTTTGTAATTGATTAAACAATATGTCCACATGTGGCATAATTTTATGAAAGAAAGTTAACCAATAGATAAAATTTTCCTCCTCTAAAATTCGCAAATTGGCACTAGCTTGATGAATGGTAGTTTGTAAACTAGCTTCTCCCTCGATTTGTTCTAGAGCTTCAATTTTTTTTTCTCGGTGCTCATATATTGTATTCACTGTCCTAGAATTTAAGTTCCATCTTATTTTTGAAGAACGAGGTAAGCTTTTTCTTTGAAGGAATTCTTCCAATCTTGCAGCTCGTCGTAATGAAGTGGAGAAAAATGTACATAATCCCGTCAGATTGGCAAAAAAATTCTGCAATTAGTACTGCTCGATGTAGCATGTGACATAATTAGATTTGTCTGATGTGCATAACAATGTACAAAATTAGGCCTTGGATACTGGTCTTGGACATGTCTTTGCTCGCCGTTAATAGCACCACTCATGACTGCTGCCCCATCATAGCTCTGTGCAATCAGTTTTTCTGGGTCATCAACAAGCAAACTAATTTCGTTAAGGATGGAGGCAGATAAAGAATTAGCATCATGTCCACCAGGTAGAAGAAATTTCCAAAATCTTTCGACCGGTCTCGCATTCACAATATATCTTAAAACAACCACCAACTGAAACTGATTGGGCACATCTGTGGTTGTTTCATCAGCTATCACAGATATGAAGTCGGTTGCTTTAATTTCACTGGCAACTTGTTCATGATACACGTTCAACATTGCATCAAGCAGCTCATTCTGTATCGTTTTTGATAATCTCTTAAAAACCGGTGCTGCTTCGATGTGATCTCTGAGCGATATATCCAATTCTGCCGTAAAATTTATTAATTCCCGAAAAATGCCCTTGTTATTCGACGTTTGCTGTTCATCATGATCCCGAAGTGCCAGTTCAAACGCGCCACAAAATCTAATGCAATTTATTATTAAATTTAACACATGCCTATTTTTTGTTACCTTTTCAGTGTGTTGTTGAATTGCTTTTCTATATGATGAATCTAAAACATTATGAATGTTATTTTTTCCTAATATTCTTAGACTAAATATATTTTTCAAATGCCCTTCGGAATTTTCATGTTTAATAATTTTAGCACTAAGATGAATTAAGTCTCTTATTCCGTTCCTTGACCAAGACGGTTCACCACCAAACAAAAGACACGGAAAACAAAACAAAGTATTTTTAATTTCACACCCACAAATCCAGTCATTTTTCTGATAAATATTCATTTTGAATTTTCTTATAACGTCTTTACCTTTAACAGATTGTTTATTTTCTTAACAAAATTGAGGCATCGGCCGTATAAGATTTTTTACTGCCGTATAAGATTTTTTCATTATACGTTAACGCGAAAACGCGTTGTTCTCTAAAAAAGACACGGAATTATTGTAACAACGCCCGAGAGCAGTCTGGTTCAGTTGCTCCAACGCTATGTATTATATGACATTGAAGAACGGCAAAATACAGTTCTCACCACCATCAATGTAATGTTAATGCCTTAACAGAGCAAGAGTTGGGCTTTGCTCAGTATATCTGTGACGACGATTGGTGTATGTACGTTGTGAGCGTGCCACGTTCCTCGTCAATAACTATGAAAGTATGAATACATAATATACATAATAAATAAATACTTTCACAGTTAGTCGCCGCTTGGTTTGTTTTGTTTCATAATTCCAGGGGGTGCAATTGCTCACTTGCTCTCATTAAAGAGCCGCCACTGGTTAAACTGCATGTGTGTGAATTGTGTATTGCCCTATCATCCGAAAATATCGCCGTAGTGGCGAGTCTTGTTGTAGGTAAATTTGCCGAACATAGAGCATATAAAAATGAGTCGAAGATATTTCCTTGTGGTTGTTCCATATCTATAGCACGAAATTCGTTTGTTCATTATCTTTTTTGTGTATAACAATTATATGAGATTTACTGGTTAGAAAGTGTGGATACCGTTCTTTAGTTTGTATTACAGTTCTTCATGCCATACTTTGTCAAAGTGAAAACTAATGAATTAAAATATCCGAAGTTAGAGCTAATATTTCTTAATATATTATTAGTCCGTTGCTTTTTCGTCAAAAGTAAGATAACGCTAACGATTATTTAACTGAATAAATATATGAATATTGAACAAATTCATGCTATCTTATTCTTTCGCTTAATTCTCGATTTAATTTCGGGTCCTCAAGTTTTACATCGTTGTTTATTAAAGACTGCGGTCTTCGTTAAAAATTAAGTTGCGACCAAAATTAACTTTTCTCAATTTTCATAATAACTCTGTGCGGTTCGCCTCAGCGGACTCGTTAGCTCCGGTATTAATGTTCACCATGTCTCATGTTCTCTGTAAACAAAACGAAGAATAAGAAATTTTTAAGTCGCTTAAACTTTAACGGAATTTTTAATAGCATTAGGTTGGTTAACTTGTTTTTTATTCATTATTTCTTTTTCATTAGATGCTGATATTGACGTTATATTCTCTTTTATATATTGGACGACCTTGCTACTAATTTTAACTAAGTCCATTTGTAAATTGTTTTTCATTTTCAGCCTCGCTTGTTCTTATTCTGTGAAAATCTGTTTGAAAAGCAGTGAAATTTTGTTTTAAGCCTCTCATTGTTCGTTTTTTCTAGAGAGATTTATGTAAAAAAGGAAAAATTAAATAGTCAATGTTATTTCCATGAAAAATAAAGCTAAATATATTTGAGGAAATTGCGAATCTTTAATAAACAGGTTTAGCGATATAAATTAATTCATTTATTCTAAATTTGGGACAAACGAACGTAATCGTCTTTAAAATTTTAACAATTCGTTTCCTCTTGAAATATGTAGGCTTTAAATAATAATGGAACAAAAAGTATGTATAAGTAGAAAGAGCATGAAAGAAACAAACAAGACTGGAGATGTCTTTATTTATTTAAATATTTAAAATGGCAGAAACAGTATCGATTTCAAATTCTTTTACTACCGAAACATCACAAAATAATATTAACCGCTGCAGGTTGTTTACTTATCTAGACGAGAGAGAATTATTATATGAAATAGTAATTGAAACTTAATTAAAAATATACTTAAATGTGGGTGCATTTAGTGGTTTTTTTGTCGTTTGTCACACCTACAATATTTTCTGTATGAAGAAAGTATGTTTTTTCTGCTTTTGTGTTTTTGTAATAAACTGGAAGAAGTTAAGTTTTACAGAATTATTTGTTGCTAGCTAAACCCTGCCACGCTTCGCTGTGGCTCGATCAGAAAGGAAGAAAAATGATCCTTAAAAAAAAGATTTTTTATTGTAATTATATTGTAATTATTGCATTAGTATTTAGGATACGACTAATAATTGTGGTAAGGGGTTATATACCTTTTTTAAATTATTGACTATTTTTGTTTATTCGTTTTCTGGAAAAACATAGAGATCAGACAGTTTACTGACTGTGGAGCATGCGACGTATAATTGCTCATGAGAGAAGAAATCGTTTTCTAAATTCAAACTGCACACTTCCAAAGATTGCTCTTTCGCTTTATTAATAGTCATACCGACCGCGACGCATATTGGTAATTGAAGTCGTAGAAATCGAACGCCATTTTCTCTCGAAATGAATGGTATTCACCTTTATGAGGTCGAATCAGAAGTGTTGCTTCGATTAGATTGTTGAAAATTTTTTTAACTACTAATCGTGGGCCATTGCATAACTTTGGCTGATTAATGTTTCCGAGTAATATAATTGTCACTCCAATTTTCGAATTCAGAATGTGTGACGGTAATCCGGGAACATCGAGAGAATTCCTTTGAAAAATTCACTACTTCACTTTGATTAATTATGGAGTCAATGGATTTGTATGTTACTGTTTCAGTTGCGATTCTGTTTAGAATGATTTAGTTTATATCGTGTACGTTGACAATCAATAATAACTTTTCCTTTCAAAAACTAAGCGACTTGCTTAATTGTTTTTCCAATATCAGCATAATTAATCCTGACATTTACATCTAACCTGTACACATTACTTTAAGTTTTCATATGAGACAATTCAAGATTAAATCAAAGTTATTTTCCCTTATAACAATATGTTAGCGTAAATAGAGTATATGATTATCGAACGTCAACTTTTAATACAAAAGTACTACCAAATCAAGTATTTGAGAAATTTTTACACAACTTATGTCGAAGCGCACCATACATTTCACCGGTGCAAAAAATATTTTGTCGCGCCTTTAAAAAAAAATCATTTTACTGCAAAAACACTCGCGTATTCGAATGCAACGTTGTGTCAAAATTTCAAGTCAATCGACTGACTACTTTCTAAGTTTTGCAAATGCAAACATACCCAGGCTGATTTTTTAAATACCGCCTCATTCTGAGCAAACGCAACGATCCGAATGTATGAATATTTCTCCCGCTCCGAATATAAATCCCCTGAACGCGTTTAGCCAATCTCAAAACGGTCTGTCGCGCAACCATTTGACAATTAATGTCACAAATTAGTGTCACCACTGTCACCCTATACGGAGTCTCTTAAGCGTTTGAATAGTCATCATGCCGCGTTATACACTAGAAGAGAAAGCCGAAATGATGAAATGGTACCACGCTGATAATTCTTATCAAAGAGTATGTGACTTATTTGCCGGAAGGTATGCCGACAGGCCCATCCCGAACAAAGCTACAATTTGTAGACTTAAAAAGAAAATAGACATTACTGGTTCTGTACAAAATTTAAAACCATTATTCCCAAATCGCAGAGTTCCTAATGATACGTCCATTTTAGTATGCGCTGCAAGAGAACTAAATTGAAATTTGACAATTAGCGATATTTACAATGATTTAGGCATATGCTGCTCTTCCGTTAACCGCATACTAAAATTAAATGGTTTTCGTAATTATAAATATTCCAAACAATCATTCATCAATTATTTTACGGCGATGAGTTTAAACGGATGAATTTCCGTTATTATATAATTAATTTCTCATTATGAACAATTTATTTTAGTATTTGTAAGAGTAAATTTTTCTTTACATTACTAGAATTTAATTTAGTTTTTATTAGTTCTGAAATTTATTTAGAATACTATGAATAGTTTTTGTGACCTTTATTATTAAAATTGAATTTACTAAATCTCTTGATTCCTTAGTTGCAATTTTCTTAACCGCTTATTAATAATTTCATTACGCTTTGTGTGACCATCGTCAGTACAACGTATTGCAATTTACTCATTACCATAACACAGGACTAAAAAATTTATAGTCCTTTAATAGTAATTTGGTAATTAGATAATTTTTCTTACGCGGCTCCATAATATGTAAGTATGTATGACATATGACATCGATGTTGACTCGCCTACAGCATTCATGGGAATTGTATTCGGAGCGGGAGAAATATTCATACATTCGGATCGTTGCGTTTGCTCGAAATGAGGCAGTATATAGATATGATTTTTGGTTAGTTAGTTAGTCTATTAGCCATTTATTCACACATAAAGACCTTAGGCTATCCTGAAAGAAGTTAATTTTTGGACAAAGCACAATTTTTAACGAACGGTGCCTGTCGGGTGACTAACAAGTTATAAACAAACAAGAAGAACAGAGGAATTGATCACTAAGGAACAAAACAGAGGTGAGGAAAAGGTAAATTTTGAAACCACCACAGAAATCCATAGAGTCGCTTTTGAATTATAACGAATTAAAATATAAGGGGGATTAAGCGGTGCTTGCAACAATTCTAACCAATCTCTTCACAATTTATCAATAATGTGTTTTGATGCTGAACATCCTAGCACAATATGGTTACTCCATCTCTTCACCGTACACCCTGTGCATGTGTCTGATTCGGTTATCTAAGTCTTAAATAAATAGTCAGGAAAACTTCTGCGGTCAAAAAATAACCTTGTGATATTAGTATGCAAATGTCTTTTGAATCGCACGCCATCAACGCTTTTTGCAAATGTTAAGATGTAACGGACTATAATTTACCCGTCGTTTCTTATACACCTAGCTTGCCTTTCTTGCCAAATTTGTTGTGGCTCTTGCATCATGTAAAAAAACTCAGGATAAAGTAATTGAAACTTGACCAGATCTAATTTTCTCCCTATTTTTTGGTCTAGTCTAGACAATCAACGAGTTCGTTACTTTTAATCCTACGAGGTTCAAGGGTTTTTGGGCGCTAACTGGTACAACTAGGTCTGCGCAGACCTATATGGAATTTATATGTTAATATATAGGCAGGCGTATCAAAAGTGTATGTCAATGTGTTTAATTGTAGGAAAAATATGAATTAAACATAAAAAATATCCTTATATATTTTGGGTAACAATATATCATATTTTATTTATCATAGGTAATCAAACAAAAGTTAGGCACGGCATTCAAGGCACGCGTATTAGGTATGTGAATGTTGTAGACATACCGGTTTCTTGCAATACATGCAATGGAACCGAGTTTTTCGCTGCTTTTTATCAGACTTATAGCACAGCGAGCACGATGGTCGAGTTGCAGAGGAAATGGCATGAATTGGTTGATCGTCTATCGGTGGGCCTGTCGCTACCTACAAAAAATTTTTTTTTTCATAATTTGAATTGAATGTATGTGTAAATGAAATGCTTACCTCTACACCGTATAATGCCATTGCGTGTTTGACGTGTTGAATACCTAGTACAATGGGATTCGTTGCTCTTTGCTCCATGTGTGGGACCACTAGCTGTTGAGCCAATTCCATAAGGAAGACACGTCTTCGATCGTTCCTCTTGACATGACCCAATTTGTCATGAATAACAAATGCAGCCAAGCCCGCCACGTCCAACATGTTATAGAACAGAGCTAACGGCCATCGGTTTGTGCCCATTTTGCACGTATAACTACAAAGCATCTGATCCATGGTGTCGACTCCAGATTTATACTTATTATAATCTAAAATTTGAAATGGCTTTTGCGATGGCTTTGATGAGTCGACGTCGGGATTGTAATGTTCGGTCGAAATGAGAACCACAACTTTTTTATTTTTTGGCACGTATGAGCAAAGCGCAATATTATTATTGTGGTAACCGAATAATGTGCTTAATATATCGCGTTTTGGATCCAACATCTCCTTCGGTATACAGGCTTTGTTCTTGCGCATGGTTCCAACATACGCCAGCCTTTTCGTCATCAAAACAGAAGCCAAATCATAAGAAGAGAAGAAATTATCGGCATATACTGTTCGTCCAGAACCGGCGTACTTGATACCGGCGCCTTGATTTACCGCACGCGCTTCATTTGCCTGCTTTCCAACATATATCAATCCCTTAAGTGGGTAATTGGAATTGGCGTCGCACATCCAAAAGATTTTAATTCCGTATTTAGCTGGTTTTGACGGTATATATTGAGTGAAGCGCGTACGGCCTCGGTACGGGAACAATTGCTCGTCAATAGTTATCTGGGCACCTGGAACACATAGACGCTCTAAATTGCTCATAAGCATATTCCAAACGTCGTCGATAGCGGCTGATTTACTTTCTAATGGCCGAGCAGTTCTAGTGTTGCCGTTGTCGAATCGAATATATTGTAAAATAGCTTTATATCGGTGAGCAGACATCGTCGCCTTATAGATAGGGTTTCCGTTGTTGCCCCACAACACAAGAGCAAGCTGACTATTTGACCCGAAATTTCCAGCAAACAAGGTTAATCCAAAAAATGCGTATATTTCATTTTCCGATACAGGTTTCGTCCATAACCGCGGTGTCTTGTCAGGATTATTGAGACACCATAGACAGCATAGCTCCTGGTCTTTCCGGTTTGTTTCACGTACAATTATACACTTACGATTTCAGGTGTTATTAGTGACTTAAATATTGAAACCGGGTTTCGCATAATCCCTGGAGCCGAGCCTTCACGACCCATAGTGGCGCAGTTGTGAGCACGAAGCCTACCTGTACCCGGTGGAGCACTTGACCAAATTTTACCATCTTTTGAACGGTATTTGATAACCGAGTTCGCTGAACGGGGCTCCATTTCCATATCGACGAATTCAAGAGCGTCGGTGGCAGCTGTAGCGCCTTCATAGAAATCTTCTAAATCCTCATCATCGTCATATGTGCTCTCGGTTTCTATAACGATGTCTGCCTCAGCATCAGAAGCCGCATCTTCTAACAGTGGAACATAATCAGGGTCCGTAATGTCGTCGTCGCCTTCGAATGGATTGAGTTCCCCGGTTTCTTCATCCGCACCAGTCATCAATTTGGCTAACTTGTTTGATTCCATTTGATTCCTCTCTTCTTCCGGTAAATTTTGATATCTCCTGGTGCAATTCACCACGTCCATTATATCATCATCGATAATAGATGCTGAAGTCATTTTGCTACATGTAACCAAAGGGAACTAATTGCCAATTTATATTTATTATTATATCTATATATATATATATATATATATATATATATATATATATATATATATATATTATATATTTATTATTATATATATATTATATATATATATATATATATATATATATATATATATATATATATATATATATTATGTATATTTTGGAAAAACCCCCAAATAAACTCACTTTAAACTAAAACACTCAGATCTTTACACAACAAACACTGCTGCTGTACTGGCAGATAAGATTTTAAGATAATTAATTCCTATAATTCAATCACTTACTTAGGAAAAATTTCGGAAAAAATTGGTACTTTCCTTAAAAAACTTAATAATGAACATATATCATTTAAAACAGACAATACTATACAGAACATTATTAAAAACAACAAAGATAAAATAGACAAAGGATCAAACTCTGGTGTATATAAGTTAACATGCGAAGATTGTAATAAGGTATACATAGGACAAACGGGGATGAAATTCAAAATTAAGATGAAAGAACACGAGAGAAGCCATAAAGAAAAGAAAACAGATTCAACTTTCGCAAGTCATTGTATAGATATCAATCATAGATTTAATATAGATTTCAAAATTTTACACATTCAAGAAAAAAGTAAAAAACTTAACCTGTTAGAAAACTTAGAAATTAATGGATACAATAGTTTAGGATTAGCTTTAAATGACCAACTAGATTTAAACAACTCCCCTCTACTAAATTTAAGATTGTAAAAATTTTTCCACCACCATTTCCGCAATAATTTTCACATAAATATTCAAACTTGTATTGTACATATTCAGTATTTCATCCACCTGATGAAGCCATTGTATGGCGAAACAATATTGTAGTGGTATTTACAATAAAAGAATTTTTGAAACTAAAAGTTTAAGTACTTATTTGTTAGCGTTATGATGATTTGTGTTTAATAGTTGTAAGTACATCATTGACAGGAGATTATTAAAGTAGCTAGAAAAGTTGTGTCAATACTATTTGTAATCAAAGCGATTACATAAAATGCTACTTGCGCGCAATGGCTTTGTCAATAGTAGTTATTATGAGTATAATCACATAGTTGTCTGAAATTTTACTACTAGTTGAAAATAAAATTAATGATATTTTGTGCAACACCTATTAATATATTGTAATAACGTTTACTACACAGGAAAGAAAACGGATTACTACCAATGTGTATAAGCAATTACTACAACCACTTACATGTAACAGAGCAGTAAAAATTACTACAGTTTGCAATAAGTTGGTATTTCACTACTATGTCTAGCAAAATTTCTTACAATTGTAGTAATTTGTTATGTAGATTTTTTACCCTGTAGATAATTTTGAACATCGTACATTACATTAGGTATCTTTTAAAGAAAGGCATGTCCTTTACCGAAATCAATGATGATATGCGGGATGCACTGGCCCTCACCCAGTCCTTCGTCCTTCGTATACAACCGTCAGAAAATGGGGAAATAAATTTAAGCGTGACAGGACCAACTTAAAAGATGATCCACACAGTAGACGAGCGAATACAAGATTACTACAAGCTTATAAATGGTGAATGAAATCCATGGTTTGTTGCTAAGTGACCAACAATTGAAAGCGTTAGAAATAACAGAGGTAGTGGGTACTTGGAAGGACCGGGTGCTTTTTATTTTGCACTAAAAACTTGATATAAGAAAGCTGTCACCAAGACGGGTGCCGTGTTTACTGACGACGGAACAAAGACGTGTTCACTGTTGAATGTCGATGAATAATTTAGAAATTTTTAAATGCAACACAATAAATTTTTTGCACCGATTTGTTACTTGTGACGAAACATGATTATAAGCCCGAATTTAAATAACAGTCGAAGATGTGGTCAAAACGTGGAGAACCAACTCCAAAGAAGGCCAAGACAGTTCAGTCGGCGGGCATCGGTATTTTGAAATGCAAAAAAAATATTGTTGATAGACTTGTTGATCTCCAAAATGGCAAGACCATAAACGCCGAATGTTATGCAAACCTTTTAGATCGTTTAAGGACAGCTATCGCTAAAACGCGTCCAAGAATTACTAAGAAGAAAATGCTCTTTCACCATGATAATGCACCTGTGCATTCCAGTAGGGTTGCTGTAAAAAAAAAGAATTAAAGTTTGAATTAGTACCGTACCCCCATATTTACCAGACCTAGCACAATATGACTTTAATCTATTACCTAAATTAAAAGATTTCCTCAGAGGCAAAAAATTCTGCACAAATTAAGGGCTAACTTCAACAATGCACGATTATTGTGCAGGGTTTGCAGGAAGAAAGAAGCTTGAACACAGATACACCAAATGTACCAAATTACGAGGAGATTATGTAGAAAAACAAAGTTTGTTTATACAAATTATTTGTTTGTTTCTGTATGCGAATTAATCAATCCGGCTTCGTAGGTCGCAAAACCATTATAAAATAATATTCACTTAGCACTTAAATTATTTTTATTTTTCAACGTATCACATTCAACATCTTCATCAGTGGAACGTCACTGATATTAACAGAAGATCAAAGTACGAGGGATGGTTCCAAAGTTCTGGGAATTTAGCTATATATTTTTTTAATTTTGTCAATTTTCATCAATATTACAATGTAGCTTTTCAACATATTCGCCATTTAATCGAACACATTTATCCCAACAATAAACTAATTTTCTTAAACCGCCCTCAAAGAGCTTTTTCGTTGTCTCCTCAATCCACCTATTTATGGCACGTTTTACATCAGTTAAACTCTCAAACAAACACCCCACCCCGTAAAGGATTTTTCAAATCTGGGAACAGATGAAAATCACTCGTGACCCGGTGAATAGGGTGGATTCGGAAGCAATTCCCATCGAAAATCGTTCAAAACATCCTTCGTTTTTCTTGTGGTGTGAGGTCTTGCATTATCCTGTTGCAACAACGCACGCCTATGCAACTTCCTAGGCCGTTTTCTGATAAGCGCCTGCCGCAATGGTCCGGATAATAGGTTCGAATAATATTCTGCGTTAATTGTAGGACCCTTAGCCAGATAATACATAAAAATAACCCCTTCGCAATCCCAGAATACAGTAAGCATTACCTTTCCAATAGACAGAATTACACGCGCCTAAAGTGGCGGCCCTTCTTAAGGTTTACGCGATTCTTTGAATTGACTTTTGGTCTCAGGATTGAAATAAGGAATCCACGTTTCATCAGTGGTTATTAACAGTTGCCAAAATTCATCATCGTAACAAGCTAGCAGCTCTTGAAGTTGACGACAAGTATTAGACCTTTTGAGTTTCTGTTCCGGTCCCAACAGCCTTGGCACCCAACGGGCTGAAACCTTGCTTACGCCCAAAGAAACATGTAAAATCTCATGAACTTGTTCTGTACCTATTCCTAGGCTTAAGCTAATTCAAGAAATTGTCATTCATCTGTCCTTTTTCAGAAGGTCCACGACAGTAACCCACTGCGTGGGTCGTCTTCTAATGATCATACCATACTTTTAGATACTGCAGACTCACCAATCACTCCTTGCAGACGTTTAATACTTTCTAAGTTTTCACACCCTCTTTTCACAAAAAGAAAATTATTGTTCTTTGAGATTTAGCCGCATCTTCCATGGTTATGCAAACAGTGCTACGAAAATGCGTCTATATCGGTCGAACACCTGAATCAGACTGAACGATATTGCACTGGATAGCTGCATAACCATGTCAAGACTTGTCTAGCGCCAATAGCATTGCCTATAAGTTTACGCAATTTACTTAGAGCACAATTCCCAGAACCTTGGAAAAATCCCTCGTATCTTGGGGCTAAGTTGAGTGTTAGGTAAGAAGTAAGAACATTTTCGTTGTTACTGTTATTGCAATGGCACTTTAGATAATATTTTCAATGTTATTTATTATACGCCGTTATTTATTAGAATTCGATAAGTAGAATATCTAACTAACATCGAACTTATTCAGCAAAAGTACGATTAGCTGCGCACGTGTACGATTTCCATCTGCCAGCTAAATCACATTAACGCAAATCGGTACTATCATCCAATAATACCTTCGGAAATTATTGTCTTACTTATTCTTGTTACTGTTATTGAAATAGCTCTTATGCAATTTTCAATGTTATTTACAATACGCTATTATTGATTAGCATTCGATGTATAGACTATACTACTAACGTTGGATTTTTTTTTGTGAAAAACTGACACATAAACAATATTTTATTGAAAATAAAAGAAAATAAATGGAAATTCTAAGAGGGTCCTTTATCAGAGACCCTCATTTATTGAACATCTAGAATTTGAAATCAAAGAGAAAAACAAAGAAGTAAAAAGGAAAAACAAAAAAGGAGTTAGTCTACTTTTATATGTATGTCGATATACGTCAATACATTCTGATAAAATCAAATCGTCCCTTGGAAACGTACGTACGTATATTTCATGTCCATGTAGAAGTATATCTGGCTACATATATTATTGGTACCTTCATACGAGCAACGGATGTAAGGCGCAGTAAAGAAAAGACACAAATGTACGTACATATACAAAGATATCTTGATTCCGTGACTGAACTACATTAATAATCTAAAACTAAATCGATCCATGCATGTTGCTGATTCCGAAAAGCCGCTCGTAGCGAGAAATCCGATGAGCAAACGAACGCCATGAACATAAAGTTCTATTCGTCAAGATATCTCATACTAGATATGTCTTGAAGTTTATTCGAAAGACATAAAGTGACTTGAGAAATTTTCGTATTTCCGTCAGATAGTGTTAAGTTAGTTTTGAAGCTAGAACTGTACTGGTTGTAGTTAGATTCATAACTGTCAACTTAATCATCAGCACAATAAATTATGTAGTAATTTATTTCTCTAATTTAAAATAGGACGAAAAGTATTTATATCTAATAATGTGTAAGCCAAAAAAAGTTTATTAGGGCATGCCATGAATAAAATCACGTGTGCCTTAACCCATTTAGGAACACTATTAAAAAAATCAAGGAAAACGCAAATTCTTTATCTGTGTATACAAGTCTGTGCAGTTTCCAAGCATTCACCACAGTAGAATCTAACATATTTATAAATATCGGCCACCACCATTTTTTTCCACGAATATTTATTCGGTAATTTGCAACTGCGTTATCGTGTAGATCAACGCCTCCCATATATTTGTTATATTTGGCAATCATATTTGGTTGTGGTATAGAGATGCCTTTCTTTTTTCTTTGGTTGCTACTGTAACCACAGAATTGTCATTCCAACGGACCACGCTTATTTCATGTAAGTGATCGTAACGAGAATCCATTGTACCACGAGGTTTTTTTCCTATAGACTTACAAGTCTCTAAAGGGCATTTCAGCATTCTGTTCTCACGTACAGTTCCAGTAGCAAACTATCCTTGACGTTTCAGATGAACTAATAGCTTGTAGCTCGTAAAAAGTTATCAAAGTATACCTTATGAGTCGACATATTTTCTAATATGTTCAAAAGATTGATGACCACTGTTTCACCTAAACCACATTCCCTTTTGGCATTTTCACCAATTTTTCCAGCATAAGGTATAAATTGATATAAATACCCATCGCTAGATGCCAGACACCACATTTTGAACGCCAAACGTACCGGCTTTCCTGTAAAAATATTTTCGCTGAATGGCGGCCGAAGTAGGGTACCATTTGCTCATCAATTGATAAGTGATGTCTAAAAACACCATACTTCAAGAAATTGCTGTTCAAGAGATCAACCAGTGGTCTTACTTTCGCAAATTTGTCTGCCTTGTCTAATTGATTGTTATCTGCAAGATAAATGCTCTGCTTTATGTCGAGAAATATGTTTCGAGACATCGCATTTTTCACAAATTGAACACCTTTATATTCATCAGATGATCAGTAAAGTTTTACCTGTGGAAGAGTGTGTTACCCACTCAAAATCAATATTCACAAAAAAAAATTCTAGATCATTTTGATCTAAGGTGAATTGAGTACGGTTTTTATCATATATTTTATGGAGTTTGAAATAAGAAGCTGGCCAACATTTTTATTAAATATTTGCATAAAAAATCAAGCACAGACTTTCCATGTGGCGCCTCAACAATATTCTGTACATTCCCTTCCTCATTTGACGTAGCATCTTCCTCGCAGTCAACGGGCGTTTTACACCAAATAATGTCTTCAATTCTTGCCGTTTTGCGTGGTGTAGATAAAGCTGCATCATGATGTATACCATCCTCTATTTAAATTTCGTTATTCGGACACACTATCTCAAAAGTTCCCGCTATATCTACATGCAAATTTTCTACTCCACCTATAACATTATCATCAATGTCCTCCTCGTCCGTTATATCATCGACGTCGGGTGGTATATAACAAACATCAATTTCCCCATCCAGATCAAAATCTTCAACAATTGCCTCAAGTTCTTTCAAAGTCAACGGTCTGGTAGGATCATCGCGATATTTCACGTGACTCTAAAATAATTTTATTATCAACATCAACGACCAACACATACTTCAGAAATTGTTGTACTATATTTCTGCAATCCTCAATATAACACTATTATGAACTCTAATTTCTTCAACTTCTCTATCCCACAGCGTAAATGAACTGAATAAACTCCCATTACACAACGGATACCCAATAAACTTCCCCCAGACGTGAAAAAGCATGTTCAGACAGGAATATTACTCATGACTACAATTACACCATTTGTCCCAATGTTGCGTTTTCGCAACGCTATGTTTCAAATCCATTTGAGAAATACTTCCGGAAAAAAGGGGATTGAGTTTTTTCCAAAATAATGTTACGTGAAGTATCTTTTATATGAAACCTCTTAATGATAAATGAAAAAGTAAGCTGTATGTTATTTAATTTAAACTTAAATGCACAAGTTTTTTCTTGAAAATTCCAGTTTTATTTTATTTTTATTTAAAATTTAAAATGCGATTACCGGTTCCCAAAATGTTTATTAGGCTTGTTTAAATATTTATTAACGCAATGCTACTGATAGTACATCCAAAATTATTACTTTTCAGTACAAAAAATTTTTTTTTGGTGTTGCGTTAACGCAACTATGAAAATAAATGGGCTAATATGATTCGACCTAGAGCTACCTGTCACTTTGTTTAATTTAATAAAAAGTTCAAACTAAATAATGTACTTTAAAAATATATTTTTTGATTTAATTATAATATCAGCAGATGTAATATTTCTCATAACAAAATAAATAATAAATATTTTTAAAGCTAAATATTATTATGTTGAACAAAAAAATATAAATTTAGAAAATAAAAGGAAAAATGATATTAAATAGTATGCGTTAAATGGCCACCATCCACATCTATGCAGAGAGTAATTCTTTTTTAAGCGAATTAAGAATGGTTTGGAGACTTTTTGGTGTATTGTTTTAAATCGTCAAAATTAACAACGGGTGCTTCAAAAATCGAATTCTTTAAATGTATCCATAAAAAGAACTCACATGGTGTTAAGTCACAAGATCGTGATGACCAGATAGTATTTGTAGTCAGGCAAATGATACGATTTTCAAAAAGTTCCTGCATGAAATGAACGTTTGCATTGATAGTATGTCCGCTGAAAATAGCCTCCCAATAGCTCATTATCGTGTAACATATTAACAAATGGTGATAAAATTTGTACCTCTTGTGGATCCTGGTACACCCCTAAAAACAGATGCTCCAATCAGCCCGGTAGATGCTTGGCATCTGAAGTTCTTGAGCGATATTTTGCTTTTTTATTCCTGAATATGACGAAAGAGTTTATCAAGGTTGTACCCAAAAAGCGCCAGAAAAGATCACGCTTTTTTCTTCTATGGTCTACTTGATAGTATGACTTCGTCATGTCTGCTTTGTCTACACAACCCATATTTTTTCAATATTCTCTAACAATTATATGGCAATTTACCATGGCAGTGGAGACATCTTTCTTTCTCTTGTTGACCGTGCGATATTCTTGTGGTGAATGAATTGTTGACAGTAGCCTCTTGTCCTTCCATCTAATACAGCTGACTTCATCACGTTTTGAGAACTATTCCCATTCGTCATGTTTTATTTAGTTTTTTGGCAATAGGTTTTTGTGTAGATTGCGTCTCTTGGCTCTCACAGTCCCACACGAGTATATTTCCTTTTCTTGCAAAAATGTGTATAAGACCGACGATTGTAAAAAAGTTGTCGAAGTAAACATGGTATCCCTTTCCTTCAAGCCCCTGAGTCATATCAAGAGCAAGTCTCTTGCCCAAAGAAACACCTGGTTCATGGTCTGGTTTTCCAGTGTAAATCTGAAAATCGGAGATGTACCCTTCTTTATCAGCTCGTGCCCAAATTTTAAAACCGCATTTTATGGGCTTTTGTGGCATGAATTATTTGGACCTTATGCGTTCTTTGAATTTCACTATACTTTCATCGACAGCTTGCTCTTTAGTTGGTTGGTAATACTGCTGATAGTTTTTTTTAACTAATTTTGTATAATTTGTCAAATCCGGTTTCTCCTTTTTTTGGCATTTGTACGTTGTCATTCAGATGCATACTGGATAATAGAGAACCAAAGCGATTCACAGACATTTCAAAAGTATCTCTTAGCTCCGGTCGCGAAGACCAATAAACTCTGTACGAAGGAGACGCTTTCTTATACCCATTAGCAAATTTATACCAATGAAAATGTAGAATTTTTTTGCACAAGTCGGCAGAAAATTTTTGCTCCTCTGAGTAGCAAACAAACTAGTTTGACCAACAATGTGTTCCAATAAATTACTATCAAATAACAAACCAAATAAATCTTTTGGAGATTCTAATAGGTCAGGCACTGCATTGCTGAAACCAGTCTTTCATCAAAGTGGATTAAATTTAGCATAAAGTCCTTTTTTCTTCATATAAGATTACTCAGGGGTAAATTTTCTTCTGGATTTCTAGTGGAATCCTTCGATACAGCATCATTTAACGATATTTGCGATGCTGCTTCGTCGTTGTCGACGCTTTCAAACAATAATACGGATTCTTCCAGCAGTTGCTGGTACTAATTTGATAATAATTCGTTGTTGCCATCGTTACTCTCTAAATTGGACCCGTTATCCTCTGGAATTTCATCCAACAGTCGTAGGCCTGAGAAGATGATAAATCATCTAAATTGATTCGTGCGGCCATGCTATTACTAAATCGTATCATCAAAATAATTTGGCCCCAATACGCACGGTAGTATCGTCGCGAAACCTCGTAATTACAGAAAAACGTGTGATATTATATCATCTGACATCATGACTATATCATCAGATCTATATCTAGGTACATAAAGAATGGATTCATTCAAAAACACTCACCTAAATCAACTTTTTTCAACACTTTTATGATAAAAGACAATGGTGCCGGCTTGTATTGGCGAAATGGACGTTTGCAAATTTTATAGCTGTGCTGCGAACGGTTTCAGCAGAACTTGAACGAAAAATGGAAAGACGGTGCCATAATACATAATAATAATAGTGAGTTCGTAGTTAAACGAACCACTATTCACCACAACACTGTCCAACTTTGATGCTCAATCGGTTAATTTCTTAAATGAGACAGCTTTCCTCTCTGGGTTTCCAATAGGAAAACGTGTTATAAATACTCCTACAACATTAAATTCTGCGCCAATATCGAGTATTAACGTAAATGTTAAATATAATTAAAAATCACAATTTTCGAAAGACTGTTTATTATAAAAAAAATTAAAAAAATTGATTCTTTATAGAGTATAAACAACTGTGTATATCAATAACACATAGAGGTAAAATAATTTGCTGGAGTTGACAGCTAAGCAAATTCAAACGTCCTCTAATGAATCGCGAACAAAATTAATACTAATAAATTCCAAAGATACCTTTTTTTTATCACCCTAGAATAAACTCAAAACGTAAACAGATAAAACTGTCAAACCGAAATCTTAAACACCTGCGCGATACCACAAGTATAAAAACACCAACCTTGAAAATTAAATCGTTCTAGAATTTATCGTTACAAAAAATTTATTAGAAACGAAAAACTATCGTTGTCATCTATTTTTAACTAATATTAAAATATAGAAATTCATACAATCAATTATACAATACTAAATGCATACAATAAAGAAATTTAATTTAAAAATTTAATTAAATCAAAATTACGAAGTATACAACCTCGTAAAAATTCGGTAATGAATAAAGCAAGCACAACCACTATTAATTCAAAACAAAAACCTAAATTAGATGAAATAAGAGATAAAAAGTTTATCTACAAATATGCAACACTCTTACTCGAGTATCAAGACGTGTCTAAGGATATCGCATGGCCACACGGCGAACTACATCCCTAGTCTAAACTAACAATTTAAAAATAAATCAAAATGAAATTAGTATTCATAACAAAATTTCACAAAACATACAGAGTCATCAAAATTATGATATAATCATAAAATAATATTTTTCACTAAATGTTGCGAGGAAAAATCCACTGCAATACGTATTATACGTGCTGCATGTGGTTTCGCGCAGAAACCACTGTACAAGAATCCCTTGAATTTTTAGAAGAGTGGTTTCGCCGTGAAACCCCTTCACTTCAAAGGGCTAAAATTATTCTTCTTCATTCTCAGTTTTTTTCCTGTTTCGATTGCATACGTTATAACTTTCGGTGTTTAGATTTTGATTTTGGCTAAGATGCTTTGTATCTTGACGTTTTTGTTTCGTACATATCCTCTCATTCCTTCCGTATATTAAAGCATCCTCAAGTACTTAAATGGTTCCATTTCTCCTAAATTATAACTATTCAACATTTCACTGATTTTTCAGTTTTGCTACAATATAAATATTTGATGTAAATGGGATTTAAGTAAATCACTTATACTAATTTCCAGTATATACTGGAAATTAGTATAAGTGTTTTACTTAAAACCCATTTACATATAATGGATTTCCAGCAAGTATCGGCCGATTCAATTAAAAACAAATAAATAAATAAATATTTGAGTTCTTTCTCATTTATTTCCAATTCCCTGTCTCTTGCTTGTTTCTCGATAATTTTTAATAAGTTCGCCAACTTTCTTTGCTTTCTTGAAACTATCTCCAGATTATCTGCGTATGTAATTACTTACATCCGTGATTAAATTTATTAACAAGCGTTAATAAATCTTATGTTAAGAGTTAATCCTAGTTAAATATTTTGGCAGTTGCACGGACGAAAATTTAACATGTGTTAGTAAACTTCGTGTTTGTGACGCCAGGTTGAACACGTCATTAATATTGGAGACATCATGTTGGTACGTCGTCAAAACTGGTGACATTTCATCTTATGATTGGTTGTAAACACGTGGTGTTTCTTTTAAATTTTGTCACTGCGTCTTAGTTCTGCAATTGTGCATATATGCACGTGGCTTATAAATTATTATTAAAGATGGATAAACGTGATCGTTCTACGAATTTTACGGAAACAGATAGATAATTGCTATTAACAATTGTCTCTCAATTTATTCATATTATTGAGGGCAAAAAAACAGATGGGGGCAACAGTAAAGGACAAGGTGAAAGCATGGAAGAATGTTGCTGACGCCTTTAATGCGGCTACTATTAATGAACAACGGCCATGGCAGAAGCTAAAAAATAGCTACAACAATATTAAAAGAAAATTGAAAAAGGAAAATGCAGATGAAAAGGTTAGTTTCAGTAGTTAATTTATAGAAACAATGCTAATTACAGTATCTAATGATTTAGGTGGAAGTATATAAAACGGGTGGTGGTACAGCAAGTAAACCAACAATGGACGACACCAAGGTGAGATTGCTGTATTTATTAAAGCCCAAAATGGAGCCTTTGAAAAGCTATTTCGATTCATCTGCAGAATATTTAGGTGGTAAGTTAATAGACCAGAAATAACATTAAAAAACCTGTTTTATATTATGTTTATTGTATGTATATATAATAAAAAAATTATAACATTCATTTTTTTAAGATAATAATATAACTGAAGAAATTGATTTCGATATTGTGGAAGTTGAGGAAGGTGATGCAAACGATCCGAGCACTTCTACACTGAATCTGCCAACTTCGTCATGTGCCATAGCAGCCAGTATGCCAACTTCATCATGTGCCGCAGCAGCCAGTACCCCGAAGCTTCAGGAGGGATCTAAAAAAAGAAAATTGGTGGATGTTTATGATTGTGTACGAGATTACAGGAAATTGAAATCTGCTCAGCACAATGAAATAAACTTTTAAAAAAAAAAGAAAAATGAAAATACAATACGAACAAGAACGAGAAAAATTGGAATAGGAGAAGTTAAAAACGGAACAGGAAAAGTTAAAAGTAGAACAAGAAACTGTTAAATTAGAATTGTTAAGAAAAGAAAACATTAAAAACAACTTACCTTAAAAAAATGTTTTATTGCATAAATACTTGATTAATTAATGCAGCTCTTGCTGGAATGTTATTTTCTTCAATATTGACATTAATCGCTTCTTCAACTATGTCATTTCCAGCAGGAGGGGCATCGTTCATGCTGAGTGCAAGGTTGTGTAACACAGCTGTAGCAACTATAATATTTACAGCTTTTTCTGGTTTAACTCTCAAACCCTTAGACAAGCAAGGAAATCTTCATTTTAAAATACCAAAAGTTCTTTCAATTAAATTTCTTGTTTGTATATGTGATGTATTATATCTTTCTTCAGCTTGTGTAGCTGGATTTAAAATAGGTGTCAATAAATAGTTTCTGCAGGCATAGCCACTGTCGCCAAGTAACCAAGCATGCAAAAATTCCCCGGCTTCAAATTGTGCTCTCAATGCACTTGAATTAAATATAGTGCTGTCATGAACTGAACCTGGCCAACGAGCAACTATATCTGTAATTTCTAACTGTGTATTGCAGACAGCTTGAACATTTATTGAAAACCATCCCTTTCTGTTGCGATAGATTTCTGCATTCTCCCCACCTGGTGATAATATCTTAATATGTGTACAGTCAATACAACCTACCACTCTTGGAAATCCACGGATTCTATGAAAGTTACTCATATTTTGCAATATTGATTCCCTTGTTCGAGGCATTTTAATATACACTTGGGCTTGAGAAGCAATATGCACTGTTATTCGGGCTATTATTCTGCTTACAGTAGACTTGTGTATGTTAATGTGATCACCAACAACCTGTTGAAAACAACCAGTTGCAAAGAACCGTAATGTTAATAACAACTGAGTTATTGGTGGTACAGGAAATTTCTATTGGTATTGTAATGTAAATTATTTAATTGAAATATATGGACCATTTCTTGTACTGCAGCCTTAGAAAATCTGAACCTCATTTTAAAGTCGGCGTCATCTAATTCCTCCAGGGGGTTATTTCTTTGACGATACACTTTTGGTTTGGGCAACATATTAACCAATTGCATTAATTCTTCATTAGATGATAATGATGAAATACTGTCACTATCCTCACTAGACATATTCCTTTTTTGTATGTATAATACACAAAGGCAAACAACTTTTATAAATTTCAAACTTTATTTCTCGACAAAACCGCTTCATTTACTTATTTACTCGACAAAATTATGACATGTGGCAGATAGAGGTTAATTTAGAGCTTAATCGAGGTCTATTGTAGGATTTACTAAACGGAGTTAAGTAATTCATTGTTAGGGCTAATCAAGGTTGGTGCAACGATTATTTACCTAACCAAGAGTTTACTAATCAAAGTTAGCTAACATCACTCTAATTAAGGTCGGTGCAACCGGGCATTAGTGTTTCTTGCCCCATATGTTTCTTTTATTTTATTCTGCAGTCTAATAAATTAATAAAAAACATAATATTAATAATTACAAATTTTATTTCCGTAATTTATTGATCATAAAATTTCTCTAACACGAATTATAAGTAATAAAACACTATTTGCTACATTTACATACAAAAAGAATATAGAATACAATGGAATGCCAAATTTAAATGTAGAAAATAATGTATTTAGTAATTCAAACCTCTTACATACGTTTCTGAAGTCTACATACGCGAATTAAAGTGATTTTTAAGAACTTATACAGCGACAGTTTAGATACTCGTTTCACGTTCAGATACTATGTTCTTATCATAAATGTGAGTGTATAAAGTGCCGCTACTGAACAGCAAACTTCGCACCATGTAAAATCGAACACATTTATCAAAGGCGTTACTACCGCCAAAGATAAACAGAATAACTCTCTTTCTCCTGACATTCGGCTCGTTTCCTATGTATCATGCTGTGATAATGTACGTACAACTTGAAGTTTCTGGGTAGATCTGTACGTTATTAATTTTCCTCTTGGAGTAAATATTTTACGCAGAAACGATATTCAAAGAAGCCATAACTAAATTTCCGAATTTATTTCGGCAAGCGATAGAAACGTGCAAAACCGTGGTGTATATAACGATAAAATGTAAATATGTATTTAAAATGCGATATAAAGTTTTAGATTAAAAGATAATAAATATTCACAATTCCAAAACATAAAAAAAATAATTTAAGTAATCATTGTTTCCTATAATACTCGATAATTCTCTGTAACAATTACTACTGGAGAAACCAAAAAATTAATGTGCGTGTCATAGGCGTATGTTTTATAGTACGTACGGTGGTGTGCAGAAATATCGCGTACACCTATTTTTCGATTTATTAAGTTGGTTTAGACCAGTTTTAACTTATTGTTCGTCAATGTCAAACAAATAAAATACCAAAATTAACGTAAAATAAAAAAAAAAATAATAACGCTAAGAAATAAGTAATTAAACTTGTAGTTTCAAAAATTCTTTTATTGTAAGTACCACTACAATATTGTTTCGCCATACAATGGCTTCATCAGGTGGATGAAATACTGAATATGTACAATACAAGTTTGAATATTTATGTGAAAATTATTGGGGAAATGGTGGTGGAAAAATTTTTACAATCTTAAATTTAATAGAGGGGAGTTGTTTAAATCTAGTTGGTCATTTAAAGCTAATCTTAAACTATTGTATCTATTAATTTCTAAATTTTCTAACACGTTAAGTTTTTTACTTTTTTCTTGAATGTGTAAAATTTTGAAATCTATATTAAATCTATGATTGATATCTATACAATGACTTGCGAAAGTTGAATCTGTTTTCTTTTCTTTATGGCTTCTCTAGTGTTCTTTCATCCTAATTTTGAATTTCCTCCCCGTTTGTCCTATGTATACCTTATTACAATCTTCGCATGTTAACTTATATACATCAGAGTTTGATTCTTTGTCTATTTTATCTTTGTTGTTTTTAATAATGTTCTGTATAGTATTGTCTGTTTTAAATGATATATGTTCGTTATTAAGTTTTTTAATGAAAGCACCAATTTTTTCCGAAATTTTCCCTAAGTAAGTGATTGAATTATAGGAATTAATTATCTTGTATTTTAATTTTGGATAAACTAAGGCAAGGGTTTTAGATTTTTGTTGGCTATTTAGGATGTTATTGACAATATTTATAGAGTAACCATTGTTTAATGCTATTGTGTATATTCTATTTAGTTCAAGGTCGAAATTACCTTTACTCATAGGTACATGAATTAATCTATATACCATTGATTGTTATTCTGATAATTTGTGTGTTATAGGATGAAAAGAATTAGCGGATATTGTGGTATCTGTATGTGTTGGTTTATGGTATATAGCGAACTCGTGTTTATTAGTTTTGTGTGATATGGTTAAATCTAGAAAATTAATGCTTTTAGTTATTTCTGTTTCTATAGTAAAATTTATTTTGGGGTGAATAGTGTTGATATAATTATGTAAAGTTTTTAATTGTCTATCTGAACCGTTAAAGCAAATTAATATGTCATCAACATACCTAAACCAATATACACAATTACCAAACAAGGGATGTGTACTAATTATAGTTTCTAAACTACTCATGAAAATTTCCGCTAATAAGGGGCTTAGTGGGTTTCCCATTGCTAGACCCTCTGTTTGTTTATAAAATTTCTTTTTAAATTGAAAATAATTTTGTTCCAGGCACGTTTCTAAGAGCTGTAAAATTTCGGCCTTTGTGACAATGTTCGTGTTTCTACGTTCTAGTTGTAAAGTAGGTAATTAAATCTATTACCTCCTGGGGTGGGATACTAGTGAACAAATTCGAGACATCAAAAGAAATGAGTTTACATTTGTTTGGTAATTGCAAGTTTGAAATGTTGTTAATTCATTCCTGGGAATTTTTAACGGAGAACTTAGATTTGAATTTAGTGTGTGTAAGAATTAAATCTATTAAGTGTTTGGACACATTCCTACAAGGTGCTTTTACGTACGATACTACTGGTCGTATAGGTGTATTGTCTTTATGTAGTTTAAAATTATACGGTTTAATTAAACTGGAGGAACTGTGGAGATATCTCAAATCGAATATACTAGAGGCCTCTAAACAAACATGTGGAATAAGTGTAGACAGTGGAACCAAAAAGTATACATCATGGTGGAGCAGAGATATGAAGCAAGTAAATAACAAGAAAAAAACATGGAAAGACTATTTGGTTGATAGAACAGCTAAAGGATATGAAAGATACAAAAAAGAATGAAAAAAAGTCAAAGAATTAGTTATAGCAGGAAAGAGAGAAAAACGGAAAGACTTCGGAGACAGAATGGAAAAAAATAACAAATAAAATCAGAAATTGTTTTACCGAACATTGAAATCATTTAGGAATGAGAGAAAATCAGTAACAACTCTTATTAAAAATAAACAAGGCGAAGTATTAACAGAAAATAAAGCTGTGATAGAAAGATGGAAAGAATACTTTGGAGAAATGTTAAGTGATGGAAATGATATACAGAATGAAATAATGAACGAAATAAATGAAGAAGATAAAATAAATCACAACATATATGAGGAAATAACAATAGAAGAAGTGCAAACAGCAATAAGAAAATTGAGAAATGGAAAGGCACCAGGTTATGACCAGATAACGTCAGAGATGATTAAATACATGGGGCAGAAGGGAACTGAAATGTTAACGGAAATATACAATAAAATATGGAAAGAAGAACAGATACCAAAAGACTGGGAAATTGCGCAAATAGTACCTCTATATAAAAAGGGGAATAAAAGAGAATGTTGTAATTATAGAGGATTGACACTACTAAATACGGCTATGAAAATATTAGAGCAAATAATAGATAAGAAAATCAGAATAATTGTAGAAAGGACATTACATGAATCGCAGAGTGGATTTCGGAGTGGAAGAAGCATTCAGGATCACATATTCACGATCAAACAAATAACACAAAAAGCATTGCAAGAAGAAGGAAATATATACTTGGCTTTTGTGGATCTGGAAAAGTTTTTTCATACAGTACCTAGGCAAATAGTGTGGCAAATCTTAAGTGAAAAAGGAGTAGATCGTAAACTTATACGGATAATAAGATCAATTTATAGTAACAACATAACCCTAGTTATCAAGAATAATATGAAGTCAAATACATTCACAACGCAAAGAGGGGTGAGACAGGGAGGAAGTCTAAGCCCCACATTGTTTATTCTGTTTATGGACAACATAATAAAGGAATGCTCGAATAGAGTGAAAAAATTAGATGTAGGAAGCTGGAACTTACAACGGATAGATATATCGGAGGGCGTCTTTGTTGATGACATAGTCATAACGGCTAAAAGTGAGAAAGATCTACAGAAGAATCTGCACATATGGAACATGACACTCAAGAAGAACGGAATGAATATGAATGGTAATAAAACAAAGTCATGGTGATAGAAGAAAAACTAGAAGATATAAAAATACAAATAGATGAGATGAAAATAGAACAAGTATAAACCTTCGACTACCTAGGAGTAACTATAGATGAAAAAGGATAACAAGAGATAGAAATTAACAATAGAATCCAGAAAACCATAAATCTATTTTACGCAATTAACAATAAATTCATAGACAAGAAAGAAATAACGAGAGGAACTAAGATGAATGTATATAAAGTTATATATAGACCGATATTGACTTTTGGATGCGAATCTTGGGTGCTGAGCGAAAGACAGAAAAATAGGATACAGGCATTAGAAGTGAAGTATTTGCGGAAAGTTAGAGGTGCCACTAAATTGGATAGAATTCAGAACATAAATATTAAACAGGACCTAGGAATTGATTCAATACTTCATTTTATCGAACAACGACAATTGGGCTGGTGGGGACACATGCAACGGATGACTAAGAAAAGACCGGTAAGACGAGTGTGGGAAACAGAAAAACAAAGAAATAGAAAGAAAGGTAGACCTCGGAAGTCATGGGATGGAGTAATAGCGGAAATACTCAAGAAGTTGAATGCAACATGGACGCAAGCTAGAATACTGGCTAGAGACAGAAGAGAATGGAGAAAATTCGTGCAAGCATATTAATAGAAAGGTTTTAGTATACATCACCCTACACCATTACATGGAAACAGGGCATAGATTATATATATATATATATATATATATATATATATATATATATATATTGATATAATACTGTGAATGCCGTGGAGAATTGCTAGTTTAGTAATAAATAATAGCAATTGTCAAATAAAATGTAATGACGAATGGGTAGCTCAAGAAAAATACGATAGTTAAGTTATAAATGATAGTAAATGCCTGAAAACTACTTATTCTCAAAGGGTCTCGGAGCAAGTTCTCGATACACAGACATCTACAAATACATGAAATAAAACAGAAAAGTCAAATTTATAAATATATTTAAATAATGTTATATTGATTATCACAAGATTTAATTTAAAATTTATTAAAAAAATTCAATGAGATATTTAAAAAAAAAAATTATGAACGTAATATAATATGATATTGGGCTAACCTTCGTTTAATAATGAGAAATGGATTGCTTATTCAGATTGTAGAAAACCTGACCGTATGTCAAGATCAAAATATAATAAGTTTAAAAATTTTCAAATATAATTACCAAATCTGACATTTAAAACAAAGTAAAATGACGTTTGAGATGACGTGAGTTAATGTTATATAGATAAGTGACTTCAAGTAATGTTATATCTTTAACAAATTTATATATCACAATTTTCACAAAAATACCTGATAAATACATTAAATTTTGAAGTCCACAATTTCATTAAGTTCTTTGGATGCAGTCCTCAGGAAAGTTTCCAACTAGAACATCAAGATTGGCTGTCAATTGCTTAATTCAAACTACTGGATACTATCCTAGTCGCTGTGATGCTTATTATTCAATTTTACAGGATATACCACCAGGTTATGTTCAATATAAGTCCCTGAAGAGATGTTCTTATACCAAAATAATTCAAAAGATATCTGATTTCTTCTTTAAGAGCGTCCCTTTCATATAAATCTATTCTTCGGTAATCACATGCATATCTATGTTCTCCTTATATGGGTAATACATCCAGAGTACTTAATATATCTCTTCCTTATGTACAATAAATGTCCATAAACATATTATATAAGGTATATTAACGGAATATTGATAAAACTAAATTTATATAATGCAGATAAAAATCTTTTAATCTCCGTCAGAAAAATAATAATAATCATTCTGTTTTTCGTCGTCAAGACTCCCATTAGAAATTTTGTAAAAGTATAAATCAGATATTCTAAGAAATTTATACAAAGGTTTCTAAAATAATATAAAAGATAATATTATAAGAAAATCCACCCACGTAATCTCAATTACAAATCTTGTAAATGAAGTTCATATAAGTCAAACAAATAACAAAATTTACAGATATTTGCTCAAAAGAAAGATAGAACATAGTTGGTTTTAAAAATCTAAAATCCTCGTGAAGATAAGTCGAAGCAAATTTACTAATAAGCAAAACATAATCATAAATTAAATATAACATACAATATTACATGGTATCATGATTTCAAAACCAATTATGAACCCATATCAAAATTACAAAATTCTTACTATAAATATAATATAATATATATATATATATATATATATATATATATAGTAAACTTAATCAGTAGGCGATTAAGTTTACCATATCATACCAAGGTCACGAAGTTATTATATATATATATATATATATATATATATATATATATATATATATATATTGTTGTGAGTCAATTTTCTTAATTAATTAATTCTTTTCTAATCAGATATCGGTTTCAAGAATGTTATATCTTGAATGTTCAGATTTGTGAAGTATTACCTTCACAAATCTGAACATTCAAGATATAACATTCTTGAAACCGATATCTGATTAGAAAAGAATTAATTAAGAAAATTGACTCACAACAATATATATATATATATATATATATATATATATATATATATATATATATATATATAATAACTTCGTGACCTTGGTATGATATGGTAAACTTAATCGCCTACTGATTAAGTTTACTATATATATATATATATATATAACAATTAATAAATTATTGGAGTTTTTCGGCATTTATATGAAATATTTTAGAAATATCAAATTAGAATGTATGTAATTGCAGAGTAAGTGGAGATGTAAACATTGCTGTCTACAAATTAGAAAGCAAATCATACGAAATTTTTTAATTGAAAAATATGGTCTACGTTGGGACTCGAACCCAAATCCACAGCTTGCAATTTATCAATTGTTATATTTAATAAACGGCTAAGAAATTATCTAAACACATATATATATAAAAAAATATATATAAAAAAAATCTATTATTTTTAATATATATATATATATATATATATATATATATATATATATATATATATATATAATATTTTCGTGACCTTGGTATGATATGGTAAACTCAATCAGTCGGCGATTAAAGGTCTGGTTTATTACTTCAAAGTATATATATTTAAAATAAACCTACATGTTTCGGCAATTATGCCTTTATCAAGGATACAAAAAATATAAATATTAATAATATTTATATTTTTTGTGTCCTTGATAAAGGCATAATTGCCGAAACATGTACGGTTATTTTAAATATATATATATATGTATATATATATATATATATATATATATATATATATATATACATATATATATTCAATAAATTACCTTCATCTGTAAAGATACTAAAAATGTACTTTAGAAAACACTGATATTGTAAGAAATGCATACTTGGTGAACGCATATAGCTACAGCTTGCAAGAAATAAAAAGAAAAATGTTATTGATATTTAATATAAATTATAATTTAGACAAACAAAATTCTTAAAATATATGATTTAGATATAAATATCAGAGTTTTATTTTAAATTTTAAAATAAAACGAGTTACATTAAAAAGTTGTTGTATTAGCTAATGTGTCGATACATTAAACACTGTGTCTTCAACATAATTTTTATAACTACAAATAGATACTATTATTCGTTACAGTATTGAATTGTTTGTTTTTCTTTAGATATAATGACGGCTGTCCTAAAAGCACTCGAAGAGAAAAAAAGAAAACTG
Source organism: Melolontha melolontha (assembly GCA_935421215.2). Lineage (NCBI taxonomy): Eukaryota > Metazoa > Arthropoda > Insecta > Coleoptera > Scarabaeidae > Melolontha > Melolontha melolontha. Next base: position 22,456,633 of record OW285240.1, on the reverse strand, counting down.
AACTAAAGCACGATGTTGTTAACGAAGCTTTCAGGGCACTCCTTAAGAATTAATGGGTAGAGTTCGATCTAAGCGCATACAAAATGTATAAGATTTTTACACTCTGGCTCTTGGGAAATTCGATTCTATTATTGTTAGGATTTGATTTGTTCGGCAAGTAGTATCTGTTTTCGTAGTAACTCTGTATGTATAAAATTACTGTAAAATTTCTTGACGAAAGGAATCGCATGGTAAAAGGAATTTCTTGAAACGTGGTGAAAAAAAAATCACAAAGAGAGAGAATATCTCGTTAGCAAAAGCAACTTTTATTTTGTGTACGTACGAAAAATTTAAAAATTCATAATTTGTTAAGTATCGAATATAATGAACTTTGTTTGTAATTTATATACCAACTATTTAAAAATATACAAAAAGGTTTAAGTATATCAATACGTTAAGCACGTATTACGCAAATGTTACAAATGAAACAGACATGTAAAAAAAATACACATCTGTAACTGTAAACATGGACAACACACCTCGTATTTTCCAGCTTTTTACTTCTGCTTAAGACATATGTTTTTGCTATTACTATTAAACGTCGTCAGTTAAGCTAGTGAAGTAATTTAAAAGCTTATATGAGTCCTTTTAATTTTGTTTGGTGGTCGAAGTTGCCTCCATTTCCACTCAAATTTCATTACCCGGGGTTGTGAATGTTTTTTGTTATTGTGTGTAGGTTGTGTGTTTGTGTGTTACGTTTGTTTTGCCTATAAGGAATGCTGTGTGTTTTGCTACATTTTTGTGTGTTTGTGTTGACCTTTGTTTACCTGTTAATTTTTGATTTTTTCGCGGCTAATTGGATATCGTTATCCTCTGCGCGTCTTTTAATTTGTTTGAGTCCGCCTTTTTTAATTAGTCTCCGTTTTGGGTTTATTATTTTCCTTATTGTGGAGTTTTCGTGTGACTTTATTGTTTCTATTGTTTTTAGTGTTCGTTTGCATATTATTGTTTCCAGTGTTTCTAGTTTCGTCTCTTTATGTATTTGCGCGTTTGTCATATATCGGGGTGCATTTATCGCGAGTCTAATAACCTTGTTTATTTTCCCTTGTACCGATTGTCTTTGCCTTTCGCTGGCTTGATGCCATATTTCTCCGGCGTATGTCGCGCCCCCGAGTATTATCGTTTTTATTATTAATATTTTATTTTCCAGTGTTAGTTTGCTTTTGCCGTTTAGTATCGGGTACAGTGCGTGTGTTGTGAACCCTATTTTTCGTTTTATTTCTTTAATATGTGCCGTGTATGTAAGTTGTGAGTCCATTGTGACCCCGAGATATTTAACTTTTTCCTGCCAGTGTATTGTGTGACCTTCGAGTTTGACTTCGTCCGGCCTTTTGTGTCGTTTTCTGTGTTGGAAGTAAATTGCCGCGGTTTTAATGGGTTAATTTTAATTTTCTATTTGTCGTACCAGTCCTTTAGGAGGACTATATTGTTTTGTAACTGTTTGTGTATGTAAGATATTCGTCTGCTGCTTATGTATATAGCGGTGTCGTCTGCCTATTGTGCGATATTACATTTTCCTATTGTGGGAATATCCGAAGTGTATATGTTATACAGGAGCGGTCCGAGGACGGATCCTTGTGGGACTCCTGCTGCTATGTGTTCGATTGTCGATTTTTCGTTTCCGATTGTGACATTAAGTGTACGGTTCTTTAGATAATTGTCGGTTATTTTTATTATTTAAAAGCTTAGATCGCCTATAAGGTATAGCAAATTTCGTCCTATCAGGTAGCGCCATATAATATAGTGACATCTGACGGACGAAAGAGACTATGCCGAAAATGGCAACCCTTCCCTTGACCGGCTAAGCCGGTACATAAGGGAAGAAAATACGCATGTAGGTGTAAGTCCATTAACACGATGCCAGATGGCAGTAAATATACAAAAAGGTTTAAGTATATCAATACGTTAAGCACGTATTACGAAAATCTTACAAATGAAACAGACATGTAAAAATATACACATTTGTAACTGTAAACATGGACAACACACCTCGTATTTTCCAGCTTTTTACTTCTGCTTAAGACATATGTTTCTGCTATTTATATTTCTCCTATTACGGAACTGTTTGCTTTATCATTAAAAATTATTTTATTTCAAATTTCTTCGTTTTCATTTAACAAATTAAACATTATATTACAAAAATCAATTCGTTTAACATTATCATTCTCGAAAAGCTCTTGAAGGTTTGATATCTTGTATGGCTTATATTTGAATTCTTTCAAAGTTTTGAACACCGAACTGTATGATAATCCAAAATGCCTGGCTACATCTAAATGCGATTCTACGTAACACAGGATATTCAGCTCTTTGTGTTCCGTTAACACAATCTTATTTGTGCACGATTTAGTAGTTTTCATTCTCTTATATAACATACTATACCGGGCAAGTCTTTAACTCATGTATAGTTATCATTTTTCAGTCAGTTTCACTACATACATGTTTGAATTGATTTATTAACCCTGGAACTGCACAGTTTGGTCTCAGACACCCAAAGCGTCATTAATATAATGTAACATGCGCATGAGTGATTTGTTTGTGTCGCCAATTTATGTAAATTCAGTTTGCAGTTTGCCGAGTTGAGGTGTGCGGTCAATTGTTGCATTTTAGTGAAATAGAGAGGTAATATATTCGATAGAATAGTAGCATGGGTACTTCAGACCCAATTTCATGTTAATTATTTTGTGTCAACTTATGGTTGATTGTTTTAGAGTAATGGCTTCAACGAGTAGAGAAAATCGTCGTCCGTTAACAGATGTGGAATTACAGATAGAGGTAGACAATCTGTGGGCAAATGAGACTGAAAATGACATCGTTGAAGATATTTATGGAGGAGAAGATTCTGATGAGGATTATATAGAAGAACGACTCTCAGATACCGACAGTGAACAAAGCGAAAATGAAGGCGAAGTAGTAAACGAACCAGTGAGAAATATTTACAGATTACAGGGTAAAAATGGTCATTGTTGAAGTACTCAAGCACTACCAAGACAAGGTCGTACAAGACGAGAAAACATTATTTTACATTTACCTGGTCCAAAAGGAGAAGCCAGAACAGTTCAATCCCTGAACAACCTTGGAATTTATTGTTCAACGAACAAATGTTAGATATTATTGTCTTACTTACAAATGAAGAAATTGCTCGTAAATGCAATAATATTAGACAACAGAGTTACACACGGCCAATAAATAACACAGAAGTGAAGGCTTTAATTGGGTTGTTGTTTTTAGCAGGTGAATTACGGATATCAAACTGTAACTTAGATGAATTTTGGTCAGTAACATTTGGAAATGGAATATTTCGTGCAACAATGTCACAGCAGCGTTTTCAATTCATAGCTTCATGTCTGAGGTTTGATACTAAAGAAACTAGAGCTGAAAGAAGGTTAGTTGATAAATTCGCACCTATTCATTAATTATGGGACATTTTTGTTAACAACTGTAAATCCTACTATACACCATATGAATACTGCACTATTGACGAGCAGCTCGTCGGTTGCAGAGGAAGATGTCCATTTTGAATCTACATAGCTAGTAAGCCTGATAAGTATGGCATTAAAATAATGATGCTGAACGATTCAAAAACAGTTCACATGCTCAATGCAATACCATACGTTGGAAGAGCAACAACGCAAAACAGTGAGCAAGTACCGGCTTATTATGTTCGAAAATTGTCCGAACCAATACACGGAACTAATTGAAACCTTACAGTAGACAATTGGTTTACATCAATTCCGCTGGCTGAACAAATGTAGAACAGTATCAATTAACTCTTCTTGGGACCCTAAGAAAAAACAAGACAGAAATACCTCCTGCTTTACTCAAGAAAGAAGAAGTGGGCACGTCGCTATTTGCTTTTGACAGAAATAAGACACTTGTTACTTACACTCCTAAACAAAACAAAATTGTACTTTTGCTGTCAACATTGCATTTGGATGCTTCGCTAAAGGCCGTTACTCGGAAGCCCAATATTATACATTGATATAGCGAGACCAAGGGAGGAACAGATACGTTTGACCAGCTTTGCCATTCGTACACTACTTCGCGGATAACCAGACGTTGGCCCCTACAAACTTTCTTCAATATTCTTGATGCTACTGGTATAAACGCAATGGTTTTATTTTATCTCTCAAATCCACAATGGATGGAACATAGAAAAAATAATCGAAAAACTTTTCTAAAGCAGTTAGGAATGGTTCTAATTGAACCACATTTACGAGAATGTTTGACCGTTGCTAATTTACAAAGAACATTGCCCCAAAGAATTTCTGAAATTCTCGAAATTGAAGTTATCCCGTCGCAAAATGAAGTCAATTTGACAAAAAAAGCTAGGTGTTCTTTTTGTGCCACAGGGAAAGATAGAAGAACAAGTTTTGCATGCTCTGTTTGTCGCAGCCCATATTGCATGGAGCATAGAGCTAAGTTGTGCTGCGAATGCGAACATCAAAATCTAGAAAACTGATGACCTGACTATGACTGATAGTGTCAAACGAGGCTATTTTTTGTTACAAGTATTATCATCGAGTTACATTTACAGCAGTTAGTTTGAATTTTATGTTTTTGTTTGACGGTAGAAAAATTGTAATTTTTTACTTTCAAGAATTATATCTCCTTTTAAAATAAAACACTATGACTGAAATTTTTTGTACGCTTTTTATTAAGATTAGATAATATCCCAAAATCATAAAATATTTACATATTGTATTTTTTTTTGCTAAAAAAGGCTTTGGGTTTCTGAGACCGAGTGTGCGTTCATGTCTCAGAAAATAACTGTGATGTTCCAGTGTTAAGTTGGTCAATAACATTTGATTTTGAATCATTAATTATTGGGGCTCGTAAACCTTAGGTAATATTTCATTGCAACACTTTGGTTTTGTGATTTCTTATATAATTCAGCATTGTTCCCATATATGCTTATGACGTTTTCTTATTTTGATTTGTTCGTTGTTAATAAACTCTTACTAGTTATTGTTAGTATAATTGTTGTTTTATTGTTATGGTAACAACTATCCACGTATATACCTATGATTTATTCAGTTTACTGTCGGCAGTATCTGCGTTCACTGTAACGGCTCGAGTGTTTAAAAACACGGTGGCGCCTATTATAAGAACCTCCCCTCACTTGCCTCTTAACTGTAACGGCTCGAGTGTTTAAAAACACGGTGGCGCCTATTATAAGAACCTTCCCTCACTTGCCTCTTAACTGAGCTGGTTTCTCAGCCGAAGATCTTCGGGGCAAGCGTGTGTTGGAGTAAGTTGATAAATTGTTAGTAGGTATTACATTGAGTACGGAGGCGCAGAACAATTGCTTGTGGAGTCACATAGCAACCTGGAAGATACAAAAGATACAGATAATAAAAATAAACCGAAAACCGAGCTGTGCATCAATCTTGCAATATTGAAGAGAGGAGTATTTACTTAATGTAGTAGACATATACTTTGACATGATCACAGTGCGACAGTTGTATGTGAATTAATTAAAAATTTTATGAATTCATTCTTAATTAATACAAAGACGTAGGAGAAGAAATACGGAGCTGTGAAACAGCCTGTATATGTACTTATATATTGAAAAATATTGTAAAATAGCTTGAACTAATTTCGAAAAGAGTTTTAATTTTTCGCTGTTATGCATGTGGTGATTATTGAATGCGAAAAACAAATAATTTTGAATTAGTTGGGATTATTATTATAGACATACTTAACTATTGTTACATACATATCATAAATATTTTTTAGTTGTACAGTGTACTCTCTCTTAAGGGGACAGCCATGGAACTGAAAAATTTGTCCGCTTATGAGAAGTGTCCGCTTATGAGAAAAGTACAAAAAGAGTAAATAATAATTTGTAATATATTTATCTTTAAACAATTTTATTTCCAAAACAAGAACATATAAATATTAGATAAAGTAAACAGATTTTTCATTAACATTTTTGCGAGAAGTAAAAAAAAACAAAATTTGTTATGCAAGGTATTCTAATAGATTTAAAAATGTCAGAAATTTTTGCTTGGCGCGTTTTTCCTTTAATTTCATTATCTTGGAGATGTATTTGAAGATCAGTAAGCAATTGAACACCTTTAAGGTCGCTGTGATACAAAGAAAAAGCCTTTAGTTTTCTTATAGCTAAATAAGCCTCTTTATAGGAAGTTAACTTGTCTTCAATTTGACTTTCTAGCTCATCTTCAGACGAGTTGGCGAGCGTTTCTTGGGAAGCAATTAACATTTCAGTATTCATGTTTTCCACATCTTAATCATTAATGAAGACTTCATTATCTAAATTAATATAGTCTTCGACGTCAATTTGGATTTGGCTCTAAACTTGATTAATAATATTGGAGAACTGAGCAAGTGCTGATAGTGGAAGCTCATCTTCTGCGGTCCAACCGCTATCGTCATTTAGGATATCTGTTTTCTCAAAACCAGCTTTCCTGAAACAATGTTTTATTGTCTGGGGACCCACTTGCTCCCACGCTTTGTGTATGAAATAAACGACATCTAACAAATTTATTGATTTTGATATATCAAAAGTAGAATTTGCGTCTTCCATCTGCAGCAAAATATTTTTTAAAAATAACGATTTGTACAAAAACTTAAAGTTTTTTATAACGCCTTGATCCAGGGGCTGACCAAATGCTGTTGTGTTTGCTAGAAGAAAAATAACTTTAACATTTTTCAATTTAAGATCGCGAGGATGAGAGGCCGCATTGTCTAAAGATAGCAAGACGTTCCGTTCTTGAAGTTGCATTTTTCTATCGAACTGCGCTAGAAAATCAGTCATCAAATCAGACGTCATCCAAGCCTTTTTGTTTGATCGCCACGTAACTGGTAAATTGTTCAAATTAATAATGCGAAACGCCCGAGGTTTTGCAGCTTTCCCAATAACAAAAAGGGGTTCCTTTTCTCCAGCCATATTGACGCAGTGCAAAATCGTTAGCCTATCCTTAGCCATTTTTCCACGAGTGCATTTTTCACCTTTTAATGCAAATGTTTAATCGGGTAATGACCGAAAATACAATCCAGTCTCATCCGCATTATAAATATCTCGTGAATCATATCCTTGAATCAAAGATGGCACTTTTTCAGTAAAACTTTTGACATCATCTTGGTTTACACTACCGGCTTCTCCAGAAATGGCACGGAAGGTTATGTTATGCCGTTTTATGAACCTTTCCAGCCAGCCAGATGATCAGCACTAAAATCTGCGTAATTCAATTTATCTGCAATTTCTTTAGCCTTGCTCCTGATAAGTGTGCCCGAGAGAGGAATACATTTATTTCGAGCCTTCACAAACCATTTGTAGCACAATTTATCAATGTTAACGCCTTTGACGTTCAGCATACTCCTTTTTCTATCCGGATTGACATCAATGTCCCACAATCTTAAAATTTGGTCTATGTTTTTGATGATACAAGCAGCTTGAGTTTTACTGATCTTACATTTCTTTGCTAAGTCGCGTACACTAAGTTTCTCATTTTTTTGAATTTCAATGACATTAACTTTGTCTTTAATAGTCAATACTGCTTTAGGCATAGCGATTCAAGTATGTATACAATAAGAATCTGTAAATGTACTATGTATTTACGTACTACATTCAAAACAACAAGCTGTGCGTATTTAGGGAATTCCCCTTTGTACATACAAGTATTATTCAATAAGCAACATCTGTACGAATATGAAGATGAGTAAACGGAAAAACAGTGTTACAGTGTTGTAAGCTGTCCGGTTATGGGAAACTAAAATCACTCTAAAATTACTTTGGTGTGGGAAAAAAGTGTCCGCGTTCGGTTATGGGAGGGTTGTCCGCTCAAGAGAGAAAAATTTTAAAAATCCCTAAGTAATCTTTTGGTACTGCAAAAAGTGTTCGTTTACGGGATGTGTTCGCTTAAGAGAGGTGTCCGTAAGGAGAGAGTACACTGTATATAAATACACTACAACAACTAAATAAACATTTGGTATATATTTTCATATTTTATCGTACTTTAAATGAAAATTCCCACATTATTCTCGTTTTTCTATTATAGTTCAAAAATACGATGCATTTTCTTTAAATCCATTCTCATGTAGTACTATATTTCAAAATTGGATTCTGAACATCTGGTGTATTGTAATAGGAAACCATCACCGAGTAACGTAATAAACCGAGTACGCGTTATCAAGCCAATCTACTATGTTTTTGGAGCTATTTTGTGAGAGAATACGCTCGAAGCGTATGGCCGATATCCTGCTTTTGTATACAATGCAGTACGCAGATAAGGGAATCGGCTTACTGTGGAAGAATATTAAGTTTGTCCAGCAGATGCAAATATGCGCAGGTTGTGCAAATATGTATTTTAGCTGAACGGTCATTTGCTTAGTTCGAAACGAAAATGTGTCATTATTTTTCTTTTTGTTTGCCATCTGCATCAACTGTTTTAATATGAACTTTATTAAGTTCATATATGCAATGCTAATATTGACAAACTCAGAATGGATTTTTTGAGTAGAGTCTGTAATTTTCTTCAATATTATATCAATAGCTAGGCTTTTAAACAATGTTTATTGAAAATACATATCTTTTAAACAATGTTTATTGAAAATACATATCTTCATAATATATTTAATAAACTAATGTAAGGGGTGTCGTTTTTCGACCTAATACAATAATATTAGTAGCAACTACAACGATATGTCGTGGTATACTGAGGAAATTAAAGATATGAGAAATGTTCTTGATAGCGTTGAAGTAATAAGTAGAGCTACAGGCGAGAGGGAGGCTAGTGAATTATATAGGCACTTAAAAAAGCAATACAAAGAACAGATAATCCTAAGCAAGAAAAGGAAGAACTCAAATTACATTCAAAGATCTAAAAATAGGTCTAGAGCAGTGTGAAATATAATAAATAGAGAAGTGGTAAATAATAAGCGTGATTGGGAATGTTTTGTCAAATATTACACGTGCTGTTTTTAACTCTTTCTTTGTTGATATTGGCAATGATTCAGTTAGGTCAATTGGGGGTCCAAATCTAGCTCCTGATGACCTACTTACCAAAAATATTAAAAATTCACCAAATACCTTTTTTCTTCGCCCTACAACAAATGAAGAAATCAAAGAAATAGTATATAGCCTTAGAAATCAGCAAACCACTGATATATACACGTTAAATGTCATTGTATTAAAAAAGAGTATAGATTATATAGTGGATCCTATAACGCAGATTTTCAATAGTTGTTTGTGCAGTGGCATATTCCCTGATCAATTGAAAGTAGCCAAAGTGCTGCCTATACATAAGGGGGGCACGGATGATAAGGCAAATTTCCGACCAATCTCAATACTGCCAATCGTGTCAAAAATTTTAGAAACCATCATCAAGAAAAGATTACTTAATTATTTTGAGACATACAAACTCTTAAATGATACTCAACATGGCTATTTAAAAGGCAGATCTACTAGCACAGCAATTTCTGAGCTTTTGAACCATATTGCAGATGCTTTTGATTGCAAGGAAGTGGTGATTCTTGGTTGTTGCGATGTGAGTAAGGCCTTTGACTCCATGGACCATCCAATACTTTTACAGAAACTGCACAGATACGGCGTGCGAGGACGAGCAAATGAACTTATTTCCTCTTACTTAACGAACAGAAAGCAAGCAGTTTACTGGACTAATAAATATTCGAATACATTATCGATAAATCGAGGGGTTCCACAGGGGTCAATATTAGGTCCTCTGCTCTTTCTAATTTACGTGAATGATCTACCTTATAACATATCAGCAGGGAAAGTTACCCAGTTTGCGGATAATACATACATTTTGGTTCGGGGCCAGGAAATGGGAGAGGGAAGTATAAATTTGGAGCATGCACTAATGGAGGCAGGCGAATGGTTTGGCAGTAACCACCTGAAGCTAAATCAAGATAAAACACAGCAGTTAGCACTTACAACAAAAAGGATCTTTAATGAGAGCAAAGACAGCATCAAATTTCAGGGTCTACAACTCACCAGCGACATGAGTTGGGATTGCCATGTGGAAGATTTGTGTCGCCGCCTTGCTACGGCTGTTTATTCTATTCGTAGGATAAAACAGGTAGCGACATACGAAGCAGCTCGAACGGCCTACTTTTCTAATTTTCAGAGTAGAGCTACATATGGCATCCTAGCGTGGGGTGCGTCAGGTGCAGCTGAGTCGGTGTTTAAAATGCAAAAAAGTGCCATTAGGGCTCTTAGTAGTGTGTCCAGCAAAACTAGCTGCAGGCAACTGTTTAAAACTCATAAAATACTGACCTTGCTATCCTTGTATGTACTTACCTGTCTGGAGTATGTCCACAATACACACCAAAAATTCTACTTAAATAGTAATTTCCACAATTATGGCACCAGGAATAGAAATAACATAGTGATACCATACCATCGGTTACAGAGAAGTCAAATGATTACAAATTACCTAGCCTTAAAAATTTACAATAAAATTCCCAATGGAATGAAAGGCCTGGTCCGTGGACGATTTAAAATCAAAGCCAAAGACATACTACTAAAGGAGTGTTTTTACTCGTTAAGTGATTTTTTCAATCATCAATTTTAATATGTTTTTTCTTTTATTGTTATTTTGTACTTTTCTCATTTATATATTATACTGAATATATCAATATGACGTATGTATATATACATCAATAAATATTATTATTATTATTATTATTACAGTAAAACAAAATATTTTCATTTGAAAACTTTACTATATTGTTGCTTTATCGTTCGAAAAACCACCTTTCTCAATATTTTTGCCACATTTCTGGAAGTACGTTATTTATTTCCCTTTCGAAATCAGATTTTTTATTATCCTCAACCAATCACATAGATGCTAAGTCAAAGCTGCATAATGACTAGCCCATTATTTCAATGCTTTACTGCTCCAATTGTATGTGTTATATCGTCATTGTATGTGGACGAATACTATCGTAATGCAGCATTCCTTCCTTTTGGTCAATTATTATTCATTTTTTTAAATATCCCGAGGAAGCATACCGTAATGTACTATTCAGAATTGACCGTACCATAATCATTCAAAGTTATAATAGCATCATGCCTAGTGATATCGCAGAAATTAGCGAATATTTTATGGATAGGCATATTTTCACGTAAACAGCTGAGTGCTTTTTTGGATCATATATATATATATATATATATATATATATATATATATATATGTATATATATATATATATATATATATATATATATACATATAATATATATATATATAACGAGCGTTCAACTAAATTTTACCTCGCAGTTGCCCATGGAAAATATACGTATATCTTAGCTTTTTACTTAAGTTCTTAATATGAATTTTGTTAGTTATGAACTATTTGAATGACATGATAAATGTCAAAATAATAAAATTAAAATATTTAACTAAATGAGATACGTTTATTTGCAACAAACAAGTAACATTTTATAAAAATTGTTGAAAGTGGCCACCACCTTGTTCGAGACATTTCTTCTTCTAATGAAGGAGAAAACGTTTTGTAGTAGCATATCGTCGATTTCGTTAATTATTTCAGCAATTCTGATCTGAAGGTCTGCAAGATCAGGTATCTGTACCCAAAAAATTGAGTTCTTTAAAATGGCCACAGAAAAAAATCACAGGGGTTAACATCACAAGATCTTGTTGGAAATTCATGTTCGATGTTTAAACTTATCAACCGATTTTGATAAATTTCCGTATCATATTAATTGTTTCACAAGCTGTGTGCACTCTAGCTCCGTATTGTTGAAAGTAACCCTGATTTATTTCTTCTTCATTAAGCTGTTCAATAAATGTCATAATAATTTCTTGTCGATACCTTTCTCCTTTAAAGAAAATACGGCCAATGATTTTCCTTCGACTAATCGCACACCATACACCAATTTTCTGTGGATGAACAACATAACAGTCATGCGGTTTCTTAGTATTCCACATCCTTATATTTTGTGAGTTAACATATCCATTCAGATAAAACCATGATTCATCTGAGAAAAATTTTGTCAAGAATGTCATTATCAAAATTATTTAAGAACCACTGACAAAATGTTGTTCTTCTAGGATAGTCAATTTCTTTGATTTCTTGATAATAGGCCATGCGATATGGAAATAAATGTAAGTCTTTTTTCAAAATTGTATGAAAGTGCCAATTGAAACACCCACTCGTGGAGAGAATACTCGTATGGATGTTCCTGGTGTATCATTCATAATTTGCGTTACATCGTCAACTAGCTCTTCCGTACATTTTTTCGGACGGCCACTGTCTTCTTTCCGTATAACACTCTCTGTTTCTCTGAAAACCTTAGTGCAATATTTAACTGTGTACCAAAAACTATCAAAATCAAAGACGAAGTTTGGAAACATATTTCTAAATTCCTCTAAGCATTCTTCAAGAAAATAGTGCCATTGTCCGTTAATATTACGTCCGTTCCAAAAATAAGATTCAACCATGAATGATTTGTGTTGAACAGTGAAAACCATTTTAAATCAATTTTAAATTACAAAGCAATTTCAAAAAGCACCAACTAAGTATACATCAGAATAAATAGTCTGTCAAATTGACAACTGATGCAAATGTAAATAGTACAATTTACGACAAACATTTTTATTGTCATGGACTACTAGAGGTAAAATTTATTTGAACGCTTTTTATATATATATATATATATATATATATATATTATATGTATAACTTACCAGTTAACACCATCTCTCGCGTTTAGCAGGCGTTAAGTTATAGTGTATCAGCTCATAATTTTTGAACACTCGCTTGGTAGTGTAAGATGAAGTTATACAATTTCCTATTAATTTCCATGGTCAGATATTCCAACCCTTGTCTTCCGTTATATGTTACTGAACGGCAGTCATAGAAGATGCTCAAGGTGGTTAAATTACAAAATGTTTTTTCCATCTATTAAAGCAAGTCAAATACAGTATGGCACAACATGGCAATTGGCTTGGATTAAAAAGTCAGAAGTAGTTCGAATCTGGGACATACGAACTCAAGAGCTAAAAATTACTTCTTCTACATACTCCATAAGCAAATAGCCAAAACTTACCATATTGCAATGAACCAAAATTTCAATAATGTGCAGAAACAAAAACAAACGACGATCGTTCTTTTTGAATTTAGTTAAGCATTCTGTTTCTTATAACGAACTAATAAAGTTAATGGGGCTTACTACCAAACCCTTCAAAATTCGAATCATGTGCCTTTCGTTTGTCTATCAAGGAAGCCAACAAAGAGCTGAATGTTGAATTTGGTGGTAGTCGGATCAACGTTCGACCGCTTTTTTGGCATTCAAGCAGCACCTCTATAAAACCAGCCAAAAGGTGAAGACCCGCAGTAATATAGTACATAAACTTGCAAGCAATTCATGAGGAGAGAATAGGGAGACCCTGTGAACTTCAACCATTGCACCAGCTTACTCTCCTGTTAAACACTGTGCTGCTGTTTGATATCGAAGCTCTCATATCAACCTAGTAGATGATCAACTTAACGATACAATGAGGATCTTCACTGCTACTGTTAGATCCACTCTCTCTGGTTACTGATTCTTTCTAACATTGCCTCGCCGAATATCAGACGTCTCGCTGCAGCACAGAATGAATGGGTTAAGATTTTCAACAACATTGATACGCTATGATTCAGAGAGCGTCTCCAAGACTCGAAATCTAGGAGTCCGATTTAGCGGAATGCGGAAGTTCAGTGTCCTGCAAATGTGAATGATTGCTGAATAGCCCTCCTCGAACAGCACACTGATTTGAGGAATAGAGATGTAATCTCTAATCCTTCAGAACCTTTGCCGGCTATAACCCCCTCTCGTAGGGAATGGTCTCAATTAAATAGCTTCAGCACATGCCGCGGAAGGTACAACTCAATGCTAAATGGAAACTAGGAGATACTAACCTTTGCGACTGCGGAAATGTGGAACAAACTACGACCCACATAATAAATGACTACCACAGAAGAAGTTTCGCTGGTGCCATCCACGAACTGAACAAGGCAACTCCTGCAGTCCTGGACTGGTTGAAACATTTAGATATTAGTATTTATGACTTTTTCTTTCTAATAAAAGTTATTTACACACTATTATCTAAATTTCTATTTTGCTTCTCATTCGAAATAAATAAATAACTGTAAGATTTTTGTATATTTTTATTTTCTAAATATTTACTATTATCCTATTAATGAAATTTACTCGACGATGATATATTCTTGTTATAACTATTATTCATAATTCAGAGGATACACACATTTATTTATTCTAAGCTATGTTTTAGCATGGCTATTCTTACCTATTATATTAAATTTTTTGGTCGAAATTATTGAAACTGATTAAAATTTGTTTCCAAGCATATGTTATAAATAAACTATCTACATCAAAACTTCGAGAAAGACAAATTTTCTTGAAACGTATATTATATTTTAATTATTTTCATAAATATTTTTTTTCAGATATGCTCAACGAAAAACAATTATCTACAAATATCTTCGCAAATGTCAATACATCTAAGCTCTGAGTAATTATCGATATCATCGAAACTGGTCCTGCGGTTAATTGTGGCCTTGTATAGGGCGTTATTATCCCATGAGAATAGTGGAAACAGTAGGTCAGGAAGTCACAGTTAATAGCCCAAGCGGGCATTACTGCAACAGTTATTAGAAATGCCAATGTTTGCGGACCAATTGTTTCGACCATTGACGTAGCGGCCGCCCTTTCAGAGGATTAGAGTTCGGTATATTGTGTCCCACATGGCTTGGCCGAGCTTATTCATTAGGGAAAGGCATAAATAGAAATTAGATACCGAAACGTCACACTAGAGAAAATAAATGGTCGGATGCAGATGGCATAAGAAACGATTTCGATATTGAAATACGAACTTTGTATTACACACAGCCAAGTGCATATATATATAGTATATAGGTGTAAATCTAGAAATTAACGAGATAATGGTAGTTTCTCTATAATTCCTAATGCTAAGTTATTCTATAGAACATCTGTTTAAAACAACTGAAGTTTAAATTTTAATTAATCCCATAAAGTCAGACCGATAGGTAGAACTCTTTATTTTTAAAAAGTATTTGAAATAATCCAAAACACAATCAAATAAACCACTAAAATATTTTTTGCGGTATGGATACGGCGATCCAAGTTTGAATTGAAGCTTGTCAAGACCTCAGGACTTCTTAGAGCATCTATGGTGTTTATAATGTGTTACGCTAACTAATTTCGCGACCTCCCGACTCATTGCCGTTGTCCGACAATATTTCCATCGCGCCATTCAATCGCTCTATGAGAACGAAAATAGAAAATATTAATACTTTTAGATATTAATATAGTATATCTTGAATTAGCATCAAAGGCTAATGTACAATGTATAAGAATAATCAAGTCTTTGCATTAATAATGCGTCTCGAAACAGGTTTTAAGAAGGGCCTGAAATCATTTCCTGCTTTTGTTGATCTCTCCAGTGCTCATGACACATCGAAGAATGGAATTTTTAAATTCCAAAAAATCATTCCATGTGCTAAATTAAGCAAACTTATCCAGAAAATGCTGAGCGATAGCCGAATCGCAGTGTGGTTAAACAATCTAACTAGTAATAAAAAAAACTTGAAATATGGTCTTTCTCAAGAATCGGTTCTGGCCCCTTAATGTTCAACATTTATAACAATGATTGCCCACCCACAAAATTACATTAGAATTACAACTTACTGAAGATCTGCATGCTATTGGTGAATAATATAAGAAATGGTGCTTACAACCAAAGCCTTCAAAATCCGAATCATGTGCTTTTCATTTGTGGAACAAGGAAGCCAACAGAAAGCTGAATGTTGACTTTGGTGGTAGTCGGACCAACCACAACCCCAACGCTAATTATCTGTGCGTAACGTTAGACCGGTCTCTGACATTCAAGCAGCTCTTACCGCTATAAAACTACCTCGATAAAAAGTGAATAATATACTACATAAACTTGCCAATAATTTATGGGGAGATCCTGCGAAGCAAGGAGCTTGGACCCATTGAAGTGGCTTACCCTTCTGCCTCCTACTGAATATTGCGCTGCTGTTTGATTGGTATGGAATCTCTCACGCCAAGCTAACAGATATTCAACTTAATGACGTAATGAAGATTATCACCGATTTTGTTAGATTCACTCCTAATCTCTGGTTAGCGATTTTCTTTCTAACATTGCTCCGCTAGATATCAGACATCTCGCTGCAGCCCAGATTGAATGGGCTAAGATTTCCAATAACATTGATCTTACCACACGCGATGAATTTACGAGACCAATTTGACTGGTTACGGCAGTTCGGCATCCCATCAATGTGAGTGCCTACTAGATGCCCTCCTCGAACAAAACCCTGAATGGAGGAATAGAGATCTAGTTTCTAATCCTTCAAAACCTCTGCTGGGCGTAACTCTCCCAAATAGGCAATGGTCTCAATTAAATAGGTTCCACACAGGCCACGGAAGGCACAACTCAATGTTGTACAATGGAAACTAGCAGGTACTAACTTCTGCGACTGCGGATATTTGGAACAAGCTATGGTCCACATAGTAAGCGACTGCCTCAAAAGTTTTCCTGGTGGCATTCACCGACTGAACAAGGCAACTCCTGCAGCTTTCGACTGGATAAAAAATTTAGATATTAGTGTAAAAATTAGTTTTATGGCCTTTTTATTTATCATAAAAGTTCTTTCAATGGAGACTGTGGTTAAATAAAAATTTAAAAAAGGTATATAACCCCTTACCACAATTATACGACTAATAATTGTGGTAAGGGGTTATATACCTTTTTTAAATTTTTATCATAAAAGTGATTTATAGTTCGACTAAACTAATTACTTTGCATCGAATTTAGTCGCTGCTTATTTTTTTAGTAATGTAGTTATAAAATTGTAAGAATTTCGAACATGTCAACGGCACGAAATGTAAAATATGAGGTTCGATATTAAGTTCTCTCTGTTTTTGGTTTCTAGAATGAGAGTGCATATATAAAAACTTCCTTAACACGTTGAGCGCCATGTGCCCACCGGTGGGCATTTTCAGTCATTTACTTCGGGCCGCGTGCCCACCGGTGGACATTTTATGTTTCTTACTTCAAGCCCGCGTGGCCTCCCGTGAGCACGTTTTATATGAAATCCGCATATACCAACGGATTCTGTGGGCCCAGGGACCAGCAAAACCGTACACGGACGTTTTAGCGTATTTTTATAATTTATTTATGAAATACATGTGTTATAAAACAAAGATATACTAAAACTACTTACTACATATAACTGAACAATATTTCAGAGGTAAAAAAAAGTGATCTGACCTAAAGTAACAAAGAAAACATGAAATTCTTAACCAAAAAAAAATAAAGCAATGAAAAGTTTAGTCTTTAGGCTTGATGCTTTTGAAAACATTCGAAGCACATTGGCAGTTTGCATGTCTCACAATATGTGTTGATTTTTTTAGCATTTTTGCGTGCATACGTAGCATTTTGCCTCTGGGTCATGCTTTTATAGGATGGGCTGCACCTTTTCCTAGTAACCCTCTTCTGTCCCTCATATTCTTTCAATAAGTGTTTTGTCTTAGAACTGGAAGGCCTTGAATGTTGTGGATCTAAAGTTGGGTACACAAGAGAGTCTACAATAGCTTCTTTGAATTCTATGATGCCCATTTTCTTGTTGTTAATTTTATTATACAAATGTAAAGAATTTACCATAGCAGTTGAAGTAATGATATGGAAAACAAGTCTTTTATACCATTTAACTGTTCTTCTTACGAATGGTGCATATGAGGCCATCTGGTCGGAGTGGTCGATAAAGGCCTTCCCTTTATTATAATCGACCACCATAGCAGGTTTACTTATTTCCTTTCCTCTTTGAGTTATTTGAATCATTGAATCATCGTGTTTGGTGCTTAGCATGAGGATATCCCTTTTATCCTTCCACTTAAGGACGACGGTTTTATCTTCATTCTGTTGAGCTGTAACTTGCCCTTTCTTCAGTTTTGCTTTGACCACATCGGGAGGATTATTCTTCCGATTTGTACGTAACGTGCAAATATGTGCGTATATGTGTTTGGCGCTGTATTAGCCTTTTAGAAAGTGAAACACTGGTATACCAGTTGTCGGTGTACAGAGTTCTTCCGCTATCTAAAAGTCCATTCATCAATTGTGTTACAACCTTCTCAGCAACAGATATATCGTCTGCTCTTTCTTTTCCGGTATAAACTTTGAAAGACCAGGTATAACCTCCACTCACACAAAGTTTGAACACCTTAATGCCGTTGTGCCTTTTGTTTGGGATGTATTGTCGAAAATAAATACCTCCACGGAATGGCACGTTACTTTTGTCAATACAGACTAGTTCTTCTGGATTATACGATTCCTTGAATTTATTTCCTATAATGTCCAAAAATTTTGAGATTTTGAAAAGCCTGTCTTCTGGATCCCTTGGCTGGTCATTATCTGATAAATGAAACATTCCAAGCAATATTTCAAATCTGTTACGACTAATTATTTTTGAGATTCTATTTTCATATAATTTTTTGTGGACTAGTAATTTCTCAGTTTCGGAAGCTGCACAAGTCCCATCCAGAGGATGATTCCTAAAAATTTGCGCATCTCGCCAGCATCAGTGTCAATCCATTTTTGGAGTCATGGAGTTTTGATTTCTGGTTGTAGTGTTAGCCGAACCAGCAATATTTTGCGCAGCGAATCTGTTGGTTTCTTCAACTAATAGGGCTACAATATCATCGTCTATAAAGTGCTCAAAATAAGCGATAGGAGATAGCTCGCGAAGCTTCTGAATTACATTCGGATGAACGCCGGTGTATGGAGCGGACAAATTGAAAGAAAGTCATCATCGGAATCAGCTTCAGCTGATTCTTCATCCTCGGAACTAAAATTGGAACTTGCTTCATTCAGCGAGAAATCCCGGTCTGCTATGGAATCATCGGAAAATCCTGTAACTTCATCGTCAGACAAATTGGCCAACTCTTGAGCAAGTTCTTCGTCTGTGAGACCCCTTCTAGCCATTTTAGTTCAAAATCTGTAACAACAAAAATAATGCAACGCATGTCTACGGGTGGTCATTTGGTCCCACAGTGAAAAATTATACCCAGGGATCACGTGACCAACGATGGGCACGAAAAAAATTAAGCAAAGAAACCAAAAAAAAAAAACGAGGGAAGAAAAATTAACCTAAAGTAAACAAAACGAAACCACGTGAAGTAAATAAAAAAGCTTTTAAAATTTGGTCCCGGTGACTAAATTTCAGATCGAAGCTCGGCGCTCAACGTGTTAATGTGGTATTACTCTTTAATTGAATAGTTTTTGGATTTGTAAATTTGCGCAAAAATTGTATTAATTATTAAGAAAAGAAAATGGAACGTCAATTAAAAAATAAAAATTAAGGAATCGGCCTGTCAACATTTGTACGCCTTTGCTAGCTAATTCTAGTTTAGCTGGTCAAAGAAATCGACCATATTTGTCCTATATTATTATTTGTGACGAAAATGGTGCTGACATCAGGAGCAAGAAAAATAATTTAGACCTAACAAAAATGCAACTTCCGTCGCGAAAGCTGATATTTATCCGCGATAGGTGATGTGCATCTGGTGGGACAAGTAAGGAGTCATCTACTGCGAATTGTTTCCCAGAAATGTAACTATCATTGCTAAGATTTACTGTCAACAACTCCGTCTACTTGAGGCCGAAATTAAAGAAAAAAACCGGAAAGATATCATTAATCCTTTTTGTAGTTCGATAACGGTCATCTTCATACTGCTAACATTGCAAAAGTTTCTATTCAAGAACTTGATTAGGAGGTCAATCTATTCTATTCTTTTGATCCCGCGCTTTCGCCCTCTATCGAGAATCGTTCAATGAAGTTGCGCTTCAAAATTGGCCTTACGATTTCTTCACATCCCAACTATCTGACTTCTGCAGCCGTAAATTTGAAAAATAGCCAGATCCTTGGCAGGCAATCGTAAATAACGAAGGAGAATATATCTTTCATTAGTTCATTATTTTATTTTTCAAAAATTTAATAAATCAGAGCTTAATAAAAATGATAGGAGTTTATATATCTACCCAGTGCAATTCCTTTTGAGGTAATCTTTACAAAGTAGCCAAAGTATTCAATAAAAGCACAAATATAATAACAACATTATACAAGAACCGTAAAAAATAGAAAGCAATTTTAATAATAACTTGCTTGTTATTTATATATATTTCCTATCAATGTCAATCATTTATACAAAATATATATATTATAATGTGCAAGTTATTATCGAAATTGCTTTTTTATTGTTCGTGACTGATATTTTTATTCGGCAGTGTTCGAGATCCATCAGCCCTAATGATACAAAGTCATCCCAGTAATTCATCATTGTCAAATTAAACGTTCATGTCCCATCGGAAGAAAATATTCGAATAATGCATTTCGAATTGCCTATCGATTCATATTTAAAATGTTTTAGGTTAAAGAACGTTTATGGGACAATAATTCGTTTAGATCACGAAAGCCATAAACGAAAGAACAACATACTAAATAAATCACTTCATATTTGGTATTAATTTTTTCTTTCTTTATTTACCGACGGATTAGATCTGAATTCATTCTAGTGTACTACCAGGCACAAGAAGAACGATAACGAATGTATATTAGTTCTACTGACGTTCGTAATTTAGAAAGTTTAAATATATGTACATGCATAATATTATTTATTATTTAGACGTTTGTATATTTTAACTTTCTTTATATCAAAAAATCATGCAACACGACTGAATTATTTAATAGGAAGACATTACGTTTTTTGAAGAAGTATAGTTAAAGCAATAGTTTCTATGTTCTGGGTATGAAAACTTTATATTGAGAACTACAGGCGATTTCGTTGTGTACGTAAGGCAATAAATATATATATATATATATATATATACAGGTTGATTCAAATTAAGTGCGCACTATTGTTATCTCTGTTGATTTTAGAAACTAGGTTAAATTAGCAAAGTATTAGTGTTTTTAACATTGATTAGCATGCAGTTCATGAAAAAAAATTGAATAACACATTTTCGAGAAATTTTGAAATTTATAATTTTTTTAAATGAAACAGCCTGTATATATTTTTTAAAATTCTGAATGCTAATGTTCTTTGTAATATAAAAATTTCAATACACTTGTCCTAAAACGAATAATAAAGTAGTTATAGCAGTTTCTATTTCCTTCTAAATGTTGTCATTCCTGTCAACGTACCATTGTAGAACAGTGGACCAACGACTACCGAAGCAATTAATCCGCACCAAACGTTAAAACTAAATCGAACTTGTGCAGCATGTTGACGAATTATTTATAAATTTTCTTGAGACCAGTAGTGACTATTTTTCTTATTAAATATGCCTCTATTTAAAAAATTTGTTTCGTCAATCCAGAAAATACACTGTGCTCCATTCAAATTTTCATCACAAAAACTAACAAACCAATGACAGAAAGCTAATCTCCTGGCGGAATCTCCTGGCTGTAATGTTTGAGAGATTCTGAACTTCAAGGGGATATACTTATGCTTTTTCAAAATTCTTTGAACTGATGAATAACTTAATGCCAATTCCTTAGTAGCATTCCTAATGGAAAATTCGCGATGGGCCTCAAAATATGCTAACACTGTAATTTCTACTTCTTCGTTGACGACGATATTTTTCTTTGTTCTTTTCTTTCTAAATAAGCAACCATGTAGTCTAAACTGATTGTAAAGTTTTCGAAAGTAACGTCGATCAGGCTGCTGTCGTAAAGGATAGTGTTCAGCATAATATTCGCTAGTCCTTATTGAATTTATACAACATAAAATGTATGCTTCCAACATATCGCATTTCTCCAAATGAGGAAATACCATAGTGAAATATTGTCAAACACTAAGCAACGAAAGTAAAACCAAAATGTTTAGAAAAATAAATAGAGAACTAATGAACACAACACAAAATTTTAAAAAAATAATATTTTTAATAACTAAACGTGCGAAAGGTTTATATTCAGTACGTAATTGACATTTACCAAGGGCATACTATTTGTTCTGTTTAAAGCGAAAGAAGTCTACTACTGATTTTACAGAATGAAAGAGTATCTTTAACAGCAAATAAATTCCACCGTAAATACTTCATTATTCGTTTTAGGACAATAGTGTATTGAAACTTTTATATTACAAAGAACATTATCATTCAGAATTTTAAAAAATATACAGGCTGTTCCATTTAAAATAATTATAAGTTTCAAAATTTCTCGAAAATGCGTTCTTCATTTTTTTTTTCATGAACTGCATGCTAATCAATGTTAAAAACACTAATACTTTGCTAATTTAACCTACTTTCTAGAATCAATAATAACAGAGAAAGCAATAGTGCGCACATAATTTGAATCAGCCTGTATATATATATATATATATATATATATATATATATATAAATAATTTAAACGAAATTATCGGCCGTAATATATTGAATAAAATAAATAATAAAATAATCTTGTAGTATCTCCGGAAGAAGCAACAAAGCTGTTGGGAAATATAGAGATACTTAATAAATGAGTTTTTTAATTGCCCTCTTTTAATTTATTTGATTCTATATATATATATAATATATATATATATATATATATATGTTACTCTTGATGTTCTCGCGGACGTATGATGAAGGGGTAGTTTCTCGGGTTCTTGGCCGCGTGTGAGTTTTGCCCTGAAAAGGACTATTTACTCTACGTTTCAACGATGAAGATGACGAGTGCGATCTCGTTGAAACGTAGAGTAAATAGTCCTTTTCGGGACAAAACTCACACGCGGCCAAGAACACGAGAAACTACACCTTCATATATATATATATGTCTCACAAGGATGAAACCTAGATATTTATTAATGACTTGATTACTTCCACCAATTGCTCTGCTGCCCTATGTAGATGATTTAAAAATTTGCCACACTCTTGATAGAAGGTAAAATATAAATCTCGTTCAAATGAATCTCGATGTGATTAGTAACTGATGTTTGTTAAATAAACTGAATTTAAATTTAAGGAAATGGTGTTTTGCATACTTTACTAGGAAAATAATCAGAAATAATTCCAGTTACCTTCTGAATAACATCGGGATTGAAGTATATCACATGTGAAAGATCTTGAAGTATTTGATAAGAAGGTTAGATTTTCGGATAGCATTAGAATTTAATAAGGATTTCATTATATAGCGGCATTTAAAACCAATTTGTATGCGTTGGTTATTTGCAAGTTTGGGTACGGGTTGTAGTATGGTATCCCATATCTAATACGTATAATAAAATCGAGCGAATTCAAAGTAAATTTCTACAGATTCTGTTACTGAGCATTGATGAAATTAATCCTGCTCGTGGATTGGGTTATGGTCTACCACTTGAACGATATAGGTTTGAATCAATGGCTAAAAGACAGCCAAGAATTTCAATAAATTTTTTCGGTTATGCTTGTACAAATGAAACAGACATGTAATATACACATCTGTAACTGTACACATGGACAATACACCTCGTATTTTACAGCAGTTACTTCTGCTTAAGACACGTGTTTCTGCCATCTATAGGCGTCATCAGTCAAGCTAGTGAAGCAATGTAATACAAAATAATACAAATCTATTTAAAAAACAGTTTTGCGTCTGTACATACATTTAAGCTTAAATCGCCTACAAGACATAGCAAATTTCGTCCTATCAGGTAGCACTATATAATAAGTGACAAATGACGGACGAAAGAGACTATGCCGAAAAAGGCAACCCTTCCCTTGACCGGTATATTACATGTCTGTTTCATTTGTAACAAATGCGTAATACGTGCTTAACGTATTGATATACTGAAACATTTTTTGGATATTTGCTGCCATCTGGCATCGTGTTAATGGACTACACCTATATACGTATTTTCTTCTCTCATGTACCGGCTTGGCCGGTCAAGGGAAGGGTTGCCTTTTTCGGCATAGTCTCTTTCGTCCGTCAGATGTCGCTTATTATATAGTGCTACCTGATAGGACGAAATTTGCTGTCTTGTAGGCGATTTAAGCTTAAATGTATATATAGATACAAAACTGCTTTTAAATAGATTTGTATTATTTTGTATTACATTGCTTCACTAGCTTGACTGATGACTAGAGCTGAGGATGTTTGCGGTACGGCAGGACCGTATGTAGTGCATCCCCACATTTAACTATTTATCTAAATATTCTCTGATATGATTTGCCGGATCTCATAAATTAATAGAGTGATATTTTAGTATGCACTAGATATTGTTATTATACAAAATCATAATAGCCATTTGTATTTATGGATCATAAATAATAATACGCATGTATTTGTATTTGGTTGTGAATTCAATTTAAACTTAAAACGAATCGTAATATTTTAACGACAAGCCGTCCTTACAATACATGCATTCGAGACAAAGTGTGCAACTCTACGAATAACTTCCATAATTGATCGAAAATGGACATTTTGGAGCTGAAGTAAAGCCCCTATTCTTAGAAAATTTTATTACTGTCGTTAAGAACTATTATTATAAACAACAAAGGCCTTTTATTAGTGTTGAAGTTTTAGTTTCATTGAATTTCCATGTTGTAAGTAGTCAATTGTAAAGTGTTCATTCACAATATTCTAAAACAAGGTGTAAATTTAACTAAAATCCAGAAAAACACATTCTGATAATATATTACTAGATTAGAAGCTGTGTTTATTACTATTTATTATATTATTTTTATAACCAAATGCAATAAAAGCTACGAAAACAAAAGAAACCTCGATTTATTAAAATCTTGTCACACAGCCTTTCAAAGCCTGGCAGCACATATTTTGCATATATTTTATATATACTACCTACTTGAACTAGGTGAATGAAGTTAGAAGTTATAACTTATAACTTCTTATAACTTCACAGGCTTTGAAAGGCTGTGTGACAAGATTTTAATAAATCGAGGTTTCTTTTGTTTTCGTAGCTTTTATTGCATTTGGTTATAAAAATAATATAATAAATAGTAATAAACACAGCTTCTAATCTAGTAATATATTATCAGAATGTGTTTTTCTGGATTTTAGTTAAATTTACACCTTGTTTTAGAATATTGTGAATGAACACTTTACAATTGACTACTTACAACATGGAAATTCAATGAAACTAAAACTTCAACATTAATAAAAGGCCTTTTTTGTTTATAATAATAGTTCTTAACGACAGTAATAAAATTTTCTAAGAATAGGGGCTTTACTTCAGCTCCAAAATGTCCATTTCCGATCAATTATGGAAGTTATTCGTAGAGTTGCACACTTTGTCTCGAATGCATGTATTGTAAGGACGGCTTGTCGTTAAAATATTACGATTCGTTTTAAGTTTAAATTGAATTCACAACCAAATACAAATACATGCGTATTATTATTTATGATCCATAAATACAAATGGCTATTATGATTTTGTATAATAACAATATCCAGTGCATACTAAAATATCACTCTATTAATTTATGAGATCCGGCAAATCATTTCAGAGAATATTTAGATAAATAGTTAAATGTGGGG
Source organism: Melolontha melolontha (assembly GCA_935421215.2). Lineage (NCBI taxonomy): Eukaryota > Metazoa > Arthropoda > Insecta > Coleoptera > Scarabaeidae > Melolontha > Melolontha melolontha. Next base: position 22,431,031 of record OW285240.1, on the reverse strand, counting down.
ATGCACTACATACGGTCCTGCCGTAACGCAAACATCCTCAGCTCTACTGATGACTAGAGTGGACCAATCCGGAGCGAAATTGGTAAATATTTCATATAAAAGCCGAAAAACTTCAATAATTTATCAATTTATATATATATATATATATATATATATATATATGGTAAACCTAATCAGTAGGCGATTAAAGGTCTGTATATTACTTCAAAATATATGTATTTAAAAAACTCTACATGTTTCGGCTGTACGCCTTTATGAAGAGAATACAAAATATAAATGACAGGATATAAATGTCAAGTAATTAAGTTGCTATGGTTTAAATTATTCAAAGATACATTCTAGTAATAATAATAAATCATGCCTTGGTATTCAAAAAAATAGATACAAGGTGTGAACATATGTGTTGTTCGCTGCTAGCAATTTGTGTCTCTTTCTGGGTATGAACTTGTGTGTTGGTTGCTACTGGCAGCTTGCGTCTCTCTATGGGTGTGTGGTTTTGTGTGAGAGCGTAAGTGTAGGGTTTTGTATGTCGGTGCGTTCGTGCGTGTGTTTAGTGACCGGTCGCGTGAATTTAGAGAGGTCGGATAACCAGCCGATATATATATATATATATATATATATAAATATATTTTCGTGACCTTGGTATGATAAGGTAAACTTAATAAGTCGGCGATTAAAGGTCTGGTTCATTACTTCAAAGTATATATATTTAAAACAACCCTACATGTTTCGGCAATGATGCCTTTGTCAAGGGAATACAAAATATAAATGACAGAATATAAATGTCAAATAATTAAGTTGCTATGGTTTAAATTATTCAAAGATACATTCCAAAAATAATAATAAATCATGCCTTAGTATTCCAAAAAATAGATAGCAAGGTGTGAACATATGTGTTGTTCGCTGCCAGAAGCTGGGTATGAACCTGTGTGTTGGTTGCTGCTGGCAGCTTGCGTCTCTCTCTGGGTGTGTGATTTTGTATTTGTGTGACCGCGTAAGTGTAGGGTTTTGTATGTTAGTGCGCTCGTGCGTGTGTTTAGTGACCGGTCGCGTAAATTTAGAGAGATCGGATAACCAGCCGTTGCGTAGGGCCGCCAACCCTTTCCCGGCAACTTCTTTACTTTTCCGAGCAGTACTTCGACGGCCCGACCCCCGCCCCAACGAGGCAAGGCCGCCCAGGACCGGTCCTAGTGGTGTGTGCATTGCGCGGCGCCGTGATTTGCGCCGCGTAGCTTGGTTCCTCACTCCTGCTGGAAAGGCGGAATGGCACCTGACTGCCCAATGGGCAGACCCCCCTAGAGTTTGGTAGCGCATATGCTAGGCTACAACCCAGTAGAGGAACACATCAGCACAAAACAGAAAACAGGGAGAAGTAGGGAAAAACAAGACATGAGTTATTATTACGTATGCGCCCGTGGAGCGACTTAAGATGCAAAGTTGTCGGCATTCGCTCAAAACGAGAAGGAAAACCAGGAAAACCTGCTCGGACAACTGGACAGGAATCAAAATACGGAACAGTCAGCATGATAAGCAAAAGTATATGATATTTAAATGTAATTGATATTTAAATAACATAGGGTATATAACAAAAAAATATATTATGATGGTAAATTGTAGATCGTTTCAAAATTAAGTTATAGTATATACTGTTTAAATTTTTTATATCATTTCTGTTGTTAATTGAATTTTTTTCCTGTTTAATACTAATCATTTCTTTAAGTTGTCTTTTTATTGTGTGTTGTTCTTTATCAATTATCTGTGTGTTCTCAAAATCGAAATGGTGATCGCGTTGTAGTTTGTGTGTAGACAAAGCAGTTTTGTCTGTTCTAGAGTATTTGTTGGCTTGTATTCTTTTGTATAAGTATTGTTTCGTTTGGCCTATGTAGTAACTATCGCAATCGCGACATGGTATTTTATATATGACATGTGTTTCTCGATTTTTTTCTATTTTAGGTTTAAGTTTTGAAAATAAATGTTTATTAGTATTACTAAGTTTATATGTTGTATAATACAAAGGTATTTTTAATAATATAAAATATTATTAAAAATCTGGTGTGAAGAACACAAATGCAGGTTCACTATTAATATTTTCTGTGAACGTGTCCGAATATATCCTATCCCCAGAGACGTAGATACGTATTTCACCTTTCTACAGGCTCATCGGTACGCCCCTGCTGGAGAAAGGATATTCCCAGACACATTTACAGAAAAGAACCACATCGTCCTATCACCGTAATTATTCAGACCGAGCGCAGAAGTAAATTCGGCGCTACCTGTTGTCAGACAGCCGAAGTACCTCGCATACCGTCCACATAATTAATGTGAAGTAACGACATCCTTCCAAAGGCCTTCCTTTGGAAGGATGTCGTTTATTTCACATATTTATTAACGTTGCCCGTTTTGGGATTTCAGTTAGACAATTTAATCAAACGTTATTATTATTACTGCAAATGTTTGCTCCAACAGAGTTAAGTAAAAACTTAGAATATTGTAATACTGTAACAATACCACAAGATCTAAAAGAATACACTTAAAATCCTTAAACGTCCTAAATTCAGAAGGAATTTAGAAGATATCGTGCGAACAAAGACAAACTGCCTTCAAAGACGTTTACCTAAGTTATTTAACGATCACCGAAACATATATAAAATTACCTGGAACATTTCGGAATTAACCCTAGAATGCATAAAGTGAGTCTTTCGGACTCGGTGCGCGTTTTGACTGCCTGTATTTTGCAAACGGCTCTGTGTACCATGTTTTCCGTTCAGGAATGCCTCTATCACCCCTTTATAAGTAGTTTAACAATATTTTCAAACAGGGGGGTCGCAAGTGGTTACACATACACCTTTTTTTGTGTTACTACTGCACATAAACATCAAGTGAGTCTCAGAGACTCGGTCGTTGCTACATAGACCCTGGTTGAATAAATTCCGTCAAACAACATAAATACAGTTCCACATATTCATAAATAGTTTATATTGAAAACTATTTTCCTACTCCCCTCACAGCCGCTGTTTCAGTAAAAGTGGACCGATCCTACTTGAAGCTGCAACTTTCCCCCTTCCGCGTGTCGTGGTGCAGTAGTTATTAGTCAGTTGTAGCGGTAACTTCTTTTGTCCTTCATTTATGCTCTTTTATTCGTAATATAGTTGTATAGAGATTATGAATAGCTTCTGAATAGAAGGTAAGATTCTATTTTTCATATTTAGAAAGTAATATCGCAACATTGCATTTCCTTTTTAGTAAAAAGTTAGATATTCATATGGCTTCCGGCTGCAGTAAAAGATCAGTGAGGTATGGCGACGCTGATTTTGAAAGCACGGTCCTGCAATGGGCAAATGAATCTGATTCAGATGTGTCTAACTCTGACTGCGATTCAGAAGAGGAAGCCGAGGAATGTGTTCATCCAAACAAGAACGAGGAAATTGAAAATATGGAGGAAGACATTTTATCAGCCAGTGAAGATGAAGCTCTAGAATCAGATGATCAAGATTTAGAAGAAATCATTGAAAATCAGAATTCTCAGGGTATGAAAGGAAAGAATGGGTACGAGTGGAAAATCGATGCTCCAGCTCTGACAAAAATTTCATGTCACAACATTATTCGTTTTACTCCTGGTCCAAAGCAACGCAACAGGATAATATCATTTATTGATGCTTGGAATGTTTTTCTTACCCGAGAAATCCTAGAAGAAGTTGTTGCTTGTACTAACAAGGAAGCAAAGCGGCAATATTCTGACAAAGGTAAAGAGTGGAAAAATGTGGAAGTTGATGAGTTGAACGCATTTCTGGGATTGTTGCTGTTAGCAGGAGTCGAAAAACAATGGGATAGTCCGATAAGGGAATTGTTTTTGAATAAATGTTCAAATCCGATGTACAGAGCTACAATGACAGTAAATCGCTTTGAGAACATAAGACGGTTTATTAGATTTGATGATAAAAGAAAGCGTGCCGCTCGTTTGGGAACAGATAAACTTGCACCAATAAGATATATTTGGGACTTATTTATCAAACAATGTAAAACTGTTATGATACCAAAGGCGAACGTGACTATTGATGAACAATTACTGGGATTTCGTGGACGTTGTAGTTTTATACAATATATGCCCAGTAAGCCATGTAAATACGGCATAAAGTTTTTCTGGCTTTGTGAAAGTGAAACTGGGTACGCTATTGATGGTATTATATATATTGGAAAGCAACCTGGAGCAGAAGTCCAACGACGTCTTGGAGAAGCTGTAGTGACTACTCTTATAACTAGTATAAAGAATAGTTCTCGAAATTTAACCTGCGATAACTACTTTACCACTATAGATTTGTTTCAAAATCTGCTAAAAGTCGGTATCACCGCAGTAGGAACACTTTGTAAAGATAAAAAGGAGATTCCCATAGAGTTCAAAGTTTCGAAAGATCGTCAGGTATCCTCTTCGTTGTTTGGATTCAATGAAAACTTAACCCTTGTTAGTTATGTGCCCAAAAAAAAATAAATTAGTTATATTGCTTAGTACAATGCACCATGACAGCGCTGTGAATGAAGATAGTATAAAGAAAAAACCCGAAATCATCGAATTTTACAATAAAACCAAAAAGGGTGTAGATCATATGGATCAAATGGTTACCAATTATACGTGCAAAAGGCAAACACGGCGGTGGCCATTTGCCGTAGTTTCAAACATGTTAGATATCGGTGCAGTAAATGCATTTTTTCTTTATATAACTGAGCATCCAAATTTTGAAGCACGAAAAAAACATCGCCGTAGGATTTTTATAAAAAACCTTTCCGAAGCTCTGATATTACCCTATATGACTCGAAGATCTCAAAATCCGTTTTTACATAAAAGAACAGTCGAAGCAATAAAGATCTTCATTGAAATTCCAGTAAAGCAACAAGAGGAGCCACCTACGAAGAAAAGGCGTTGTCATATCTGTCCATCAAAATTAGGAAGAATGAGCAAACAGATTTGTAATAAATGTAAGAACATTGTGTGTAATGAGCATAGCGTTATGATGTGTAGTAGCTGCCATTAAAAATTCTTATTATTTGGAACAATTATAATAATGTAAACTAAGGGTATTTCATTATTTTAGAATATCCATATGGATATCAAATGGTATTTTGTATTTTCATTTTATGAGTTATAAATTGTATTTAATGCTACAGAACTGTTTTTCTAAACCAAAACTACTAACTACTAATGAATAATAAAGAAACGCACCAAGAAAAGCTAAATCCTATTTTCTCATACTTAATGTATGTGAGTCTCAAAGACTCACTATATGTAAAAGAGTAAAAAATTTAGGTCAAGCATTCTATGGTTAAACACGATTTGACTAATTACTTATACAACAATTACACAAGATAAAGTACTAATATGGTGTTAAATAGAAATCATTAAAGTTTCCTAAATATTAAATTTCACGTAGAGTTTAAGGTTTCCGCAAATAGCGTACATCCGAATCTGGCAGCAACTTGTCGTTTACGGTTTCAATTGAAAATGCTTCTGAACTACGTGGAGTACGGCGGTGAATTTCGAGTCGGGCGAAATATTTCAACCGAGACTTACGATTTTACATCTTTATCTATTCTAAATTTCTAGCAAAACAATTACAAGAGATGCATTGTCGGTAAGGTATTATATTACTCGGTTTTCTTTAGTGACAACAGTGGTAGTTTTCTGGAACGTTGGTAACACAAAGTCCGGTGCTCTGCACCAACTATAAATAGTGCCGGAACTAGACCGGAATCAAATGGCTCTCGTAAAAGTTTACCGAACTGCCACGGATACAAATTTAATATTTCGAATATTTACAAGACTATTTGTGGAAGTTGGTTCAACGACATTAACTGTTTCAAGGTGATATAAAATAAATATTAAACGAGATGCGAAGTCATTTAATTGGCCATATATATTAGTAATATAAAATCCTAAAAACCTTACATGTTTATTTTACTATATACTATATACTATATATATATATATATATATATATATATATATATATATATATATGTATATATTTTTTTTCTTTTTCGTTAATTGACGTAGCAGACACTTCTTGGTGAAACATTTTGTAATTAACAAATTATTATAAAAACACACTTGGCTATTTCACAATTTTTTATTAGATCTATTTCTAACATATGTTTCGGCAAGTGACGCCTTTCTCAAAGAATTTAAAATATAAATGACAGCATATTAATGTCATACTTATACAATTGTAGTTGTCATGGATAAAATTATTCAAAGATACATCCAGTTTAATAATAATAAATTGTGCCTAAGTATACAAAAAATAGTTAGACAACAAGAATGGGAAATGGCAAGGCATCAGTTATTATTATGTATGCGCACGTGGAGCGCTTAAGATGTAAAGCTGTCGGCATTCGCCTTAAACGAGAAGGAAAACCACGAAAACCTACTCGGACAACTAGACAGGAATCAAAACACGGAACTGTCAGCATAATAAGCAAATGTACAGATATTTAAATAACTTAAGATATATAATTATATAACAGCAACATATATTATGATGGTAAATTGCAGATCGTTACATAATTAAGTTATAGTATATACTGCTTAAATTTTTTATATCACTTCTGTTATTAATTGAATTTTTTTCCTGTTTAATACTAATGATTTCTTTAGTTTCCACAAATACTCTAAAACAGACAAAACTGCTTGTGTGTAGATAAAGCAGTCTTGTCTTAATTAATTAATAGAATTAATAGAATTAAATAAAGGACTGTAACAAATACAGAAGGACCATGGCAAAAACAAAGAAAGAAAGTTTCGAAAGACATCTAATACAATACGAGTAATTCTTTGCGAGTTGGAACACGAAAACTAGGTCAAAATAGAAAAATTAGCAGAAATCGAAAAGAAAACTGGCTGTAATCTTGAAATAAACAGATAAAAATACATAAATTAACACAAATGAGAATTTACGTAAACAAAATAACTTCAGACGAAGAAAGAAAAAACAAATTTGCGTGTAATATGTGAAGTAATACAAGGGTTAAAATGGAAGAAAAGCACCGAAAAAATAAAATTTGGAAATAAATACGAAAAGTGGGAGAGCATCTTCTGAGATTCAAAGACGAGCTAATCTAAAGGCCAGAGGACGGCATGAAACGCTGTGGAACCCAGAACATCACGAAATAAACGTCAAAACTATGTTTAAAAATACTAGAAAAATATTTTACGATCAACATCAATACCTATTATAGATTTGCCAAAAGAGAAAGGTCAATGACACTGAAGAGTGGTGTTTGGGGTTAAGTTGGTCTCATTTTATCCAGTCCATAATATTTACTGCTTAAAATAACAGTCCTTCAAAATGTCGCATTTTATTGGTCCCCATGTTAATTTTCTAAACTGCCCATTCTTTCCTCGCCCCTGCGGTGACCAAATATAAACCCTAAGAAACCGTCTTTGATTTTTCATGCAAAATATGAGGCTGAGCTATTGAAAATCTTTTCGTTTTATTTTGGTGTGTCATCTTCTTGTGATTTTTTTTATTTCTGTTCGTACCTTGTGTGGACAAGCTCATCGTTATTTCCTTAAACAATCATTGGGAAAAGATATTCTTAATTAAGAATTATTTCAAGGGTATTTATGTTAGTTATCGATATAAGTTTTGAACAAACTTATATCTATTATGATAGAAAAAGCAGATGGAAATTATACTATTAATGAAAAAATTGTTTATAGCATTTAAATAGGTTTAGATTTTATTCAAGAAATAAGATATTTTCAATTAATACGAGGGCGATTCGTGAAGTAAGTTCCTTTGGTTATTTAAAAAACACTCATACATGAAGAGGTTTTTATTATAGATGGCGCACTTTTCGGCTATGTTTCTATATAGTTGCCATTTAGACTGAGACGTTTGTCATAGCGATGAACCAGCTTTTTATTGCCTTCTTTATAAAACTCTGCCGCCTATGAGATAAGCCATGCTGCATCACTGCACCCACGCCACATTAAAGTTAGAACGACCTCACTGCATTAACTGTCTTTTCGTCTCAACGTTGACATAGGCGATATGCCTATGGAAATCTTCACCTTCAACATCGTAAAGTGGTCTTCGATAAGTAGTTTTGAACAAAATTTGCCGAAATGTTCGATAACAACCTCGTGCAAAACTGTTCGTGAAATTTGAGGGAAAAAGGTACTCAGTTCTGTTATTATGAATCGCCGATTTTCACGATTTTGACATTACCCATAAGTTCGTTCGTCACAACAGTTGGTCTTCCACTCAGTTCTTCATCATGGACATTTATTCGTCCTTCTCGAAAGATACAGCACCATATTCTAACCATACTTTCATTTATGCCATTTTCACCATAAACAGAACAAAGTTCACAATGAATCCCAGCAGTACGTAATTCACAGCCGACGGGATTTTCAATTGTAGCAGCAACCAAAGCAACACAAAAGAATGCCCGAAATATTGTCTAACTAGCACTGCCAAACTTACACCTTGAACCAGACTACATTGTAGCGCTGCGATCGCCCGATATTCCCACTTCTCTGATCACTAGGTGGAAACGAAACTTTCTTTACGAACCGCTCTCGTATATACCAAATTAATATATTCTGCTCTAAAATAAAACAAATATTGTACAAATCAATCACTCTTTTAACTGTTCAGAAATCGTCCTGACTAATTTAGTTATCTTAGAAAAGGTATATAACCCCTTGCCACAATTATTACTCGTATCCTAAATACGTATTTCGACAACTAAGTTGTCATCATCAGTAGGTAAAACCCATTAATTAAAAGTCGCACATGGAGCACAGTAAAGCTAGAAAACCGCTTACGCAACAACTACTTTACACCGCGTCCACGTATAGACTAATTTTAACATGCGAATATAAACTACGAAAGATCGAAAAAGACTTACCTCTTAGGGAAAGGCATTCACATATGTTTATTCTCCAAGTTGAAATATCTCGAACGAAAGAACGACAAACATTCCTTTCTTAAAGGGAACGGCAATTAACATGTCCTAATAACTTCAATTTTAAAACCGACGATGACACAATTATGGTAATAAAAATGAAAAGAGACAACTGAAAGGAATCGATGATCTAACGCTATTCATGGAATATTGTTTATTTTTCGCGATATGTATACTTTCATAAGCATCAAGTTCGCGGGGTTTATTAATTCCTTTGACCAGCTTCAACCCTGTAATCGACACATTGTGAAGTGTGCTTAAAGAGTGGTTGGCAATGTTAGATTTTTCTGGTCTATTGTATTTAATATGTAATATGTGTTCTTTAAAACGGGTTATTATTGGTCGTTTTGTTTGGCCTATATATTTCAAATTACAATAAATCCAACTAATTTCGTATATACCTGATTTCGAATTAAAATTAACTCTATCTTTAGTATTCCCTAGGAGACTTTTGATAGTATTTTCGGATCGAAAGGCAACCTGGAGACTCTTTCACAACTTTATTAATGTTTTTCGTGACGGGGTGGTATGGTAAACACATGTACTTTTTCTCCTGGTTACTTTGAGATATCAAACTTGTGGATTCTCGGATTGTATTTTTTATTTTTGTTTTTCTAATTAATTTATTGATTATTTCTGTGTCAAAGCCATTGTATGTCGCGATATTTTTAATAAAATCTAGTTCTATTCCATATCTCTCTTTTGTTAACGGAAAATTTAGTAACTGATTGACTAAGAAATTAAAGGAAGCTGTCTTATGTTGATTTTGTTGATGTTGTTATGATTTGAATCCGCGGTGATGAATCTATTAACATTGGTTTCTTTCCGGAAGATATCGATTTCTATTTTATGTTTATTCCTAATCAGTAAAGTATCTAAAAATGGTATCCTGCCATTGTGTTCCTTTTCCACCGTAAATTTAATCGTCGGAAATTTCAAATTTAATTGATTAACGAACATGTCTAATTCGCATTTCCGTGTATCAAAAATCGCGAGAATGTCATCTACATACATAATCCAGACTCTCGGGAAATATTTAGCGTTATTTTTAAATTCTACTTCAAATTGACTCATAAATAAATTGGCTATGAAAGGAGATAGGCAGTTACCCATTGTTGTGCCTTGTTTCTGTTCATCAATTGTGGTAAGGGGTTATATACCTTTTTTAAGTGTTTACTTAACCACAGTCTCCAAAGAAATAATTTTTAATATAATTATGCCATAGCCCTGCCATAATTATTATATATTATAAATGAGACGTGATTAACTGCACTTAATTTATTCATAGCTAAATATTTCGTTTTAGTTGTAGGTAGTGTAAAATTAATATAAAAGCATTAACTCTAACTTACTTTACAAAACCCATTTCGTAGAAAATCAAACTACGAAAAAGTTTATTTATGCGATTTCTTCAAAGTTTTCTTACAATAAAGAATTTTACGATTCAGTAGTAAAACAATAGAATTAAATTAATTCGGAATTGATTAAGTAAAGTTTTTCGTTTTGCTAATTGACCGAACTTGAACTTGTTCTAATTAATGAAACTCGTTTTGCAGGTAGGAAACTTGAGTTTGCAGGATCTTGTAATGATTTTGCATTTCGAATTAAAACAGTTCCATCAGTTTTATCCAAGATTAGTAACAGGTATAAAATTAAAACGATTTTATACTGCTATTATTTCTTTAGTTGTATGGCACACAACGATTATATGAAATCGAATATTTTTTTATTATAAAATAAGTTTTATTAAGAATAAATTTTAATTTTAATATTGTGTTGAATTTTTGGAAATAATTCTAAATGGAAAGTGGGTATGTTTCTAATATATTTGAATTCATGTTTATTTAAACCTGTTTCTGTAAAATATTCAATCCACATCTCCAGATTTTGAAAATTATTTTATATATTTTTTATTTTATTATATTTGGTCTATCTTTTCATTAATTTTTGTTCGAACACGAAACTACTTTCTTAAACCATGCTAGAAACTTTTTGCGAGCCTGTTTTATTCCCTGCTATATATACCAGGAGTCTTTGCCGTTAGAACATGTATGGAAAGGATAATCGTTTTTTTTGGGCAATCCAGCAAAATTAAACTCTATTACTTAAATCAGTTCTTTATTTTTTTATCCCAATATTTCGCATCAAATTCGTATGCTTCCTCAGGGGATCACTTTAAAAGTAGATGGACATAAAAAATGGTAATATAAAATAAGCCATATATATATATATATATATATATATATGGCTTATTTTATAAAATAAGCCATATATATATATATATATATATATATATATATATATATATATATATATATATATATATATGGCTTATTTTATATTACACTGATATTTTTAATGATATCTTTTTAAAATTACTTTTTATGCGAATATTTTTTTTTATTTTGCACATGCGAATCAAAATACGTATAGAGAAATAAGTACTTACCGAGTAACAGTAAATACATCTTCAATAGTTAATTGACGAAGGAGATACTTGTTGAAACTTCATTATAACGCTAAGAAATAAGTAATTAAACTTCTAGTTTCAAAAATTCTTTTATTGTAAATACCACTACAATATTGTTTCGTCATACAATGGCTTCATCAGGCGGATGAAATACTATTACTATTACTAAGTATTTCATCCACCTGATGAAGCCATTGTATGGCGAAACAATATTGTAGTGGTATTTACAATAAAAGAATTTTTGAAACTAGAAGTTTAATTACTTATTTCTTAGCGTTGAAATACATCTTCTCTAGAAGAAATACTGCAGGGTTTATAAAACATACTACACTGTCTGCTACAGATACTTGATTGTGAACAGTTTATATTGAAAGTTCAGATGATTAAATGTCAATGATTGCTCCATATGCTCATGTATTAATAATTGTCTGTTACGGTAAATCTATCTTACCTTGAAAACAACTGTTTAACATCTACCGATGAAATAGGGACATACTTAAAGCACGTAAACATTTTTTCTGATGACACAATTTATCCCAAGCTTGGACAAATATACTTCTTTAGCATCAAACAAATCAACAATTCGGCGCAAGTACGAAATCCCAGATCGTAATTTAGAACTCTTGCAAATTTTCTTTTTTACATTATTAGCAGCCGCTTCAGTTAATTGGGAAAGGAATTTATGAAGACCATATGCAATATTCATGGCGTTAGTTAGGTATAGAATATTGTGGGTTGGTCGGAGTAACCTCTAGATGTCGGATTGTTACAGGTATTCTGTAATAATGTCCATGAATATTGGCTAAATCTATATGAATAGTTGGATACATAAATACTAGTAATTGTGTAAAATAGAAACAGTATCATTCGGATTCATTAACAGTATTATACTTTTACCGTCGTCAAAATGCATGTGATATCTCCTTGAGATTTGTCCCTTACATTGTATATATCTGCCTATACGTAGAAAAAGATCTTTCCACAGGCAGCGATGTGATATTCGCGTGGTTAAAGTGGTCTTTAAATTTGTGCAACGGATCTTTCGCAATATAGTCGTTAAAAAGTTGTCTTAATCTAGTAAATTCAAAATTTTTATGTAATACAGTGTTAAATTTATCTGTGACATAAACACTTTATTCATCATTTAAAGTATGTAGCACTGCTTCTACGTGGGCAACAATTTCAACCGAATCCGATAAGGAAAAGGAATTATTCTTTAATTTTTTTATAGCATCCATTACTGGAACGTAATTCTCGTAAATAACTTTTAAATCTGCTGCAATTTGTGAAGATTTTGAAATTGGAGCTGCTTATTTAGTGTTTAGTTGTAAAAGCACCAACTTTATCTTATCAAAGTGTGTACGATAATAAAAAGCTGCCATCGTGTAAGAATTAGCTGCCCGGTTCCGGAATCTCAGGACATTGTGACTGAAAGAGTCGAATACGTTTCAGGGATTTAAGAAAAACCGCTTTCGTCTGTCCTATTAGTTGATATACATCGGGAAAACATTTTCGTATAGTGTCTGCTATAAGATGTAAAGCATGAAGCAGACATGTAACGTGTAGTAAGTTAAATAATTATCCCATAACCATCATTAATACTTGCTTTGGTAAAATTTCGAAGTTGTTTAGTGTTCTAACTAATACATTATGAAGTGTTTCAGCAGTACGTTCTTGCAGTCTTTTACAGACTAACAAATAAGGATGTGACGGTCCTTGAGAGGTCATTGTCGGTACAAGAATCGATAAAATATTTTTTTTATATCTGCAGTTTCATCAATGCCGCAGTCTTTGATTTTTTACTACGGTTTTTACATAATTATCCATTTTTTCGCGCGTCGATAAATACCTACGTAGCATCCTCGGACTTAATATTTCCACGTGGGTTTGTATTTGTTCCAAAACTGACGAAACATTCTTTATCCGATTTTTTCAACTGATATATTATATGCGTTTAACATCATACTTAAATCACAATGAAATTCATTATACGGTCTCTCTCCGTTTTTTAATATTTGAACTACTCGTATTTACATATTTTCTATACAAACATGGATTTCAACATAATAAACTTTTCTAACAAACTAAGCGCCTTAATACTTTACCATTATATCTTTAGTCTGAGAATAGCCATAAAAATTTGTACTACCCTCGTTCGAATTACACATACGCGTATTCGTAAATACGTCTACGCATTATGATAGCTGTTCAAGTACTAAACTCGTTCATAAGTGGCACATTATTTTATTTTCAGGGGGTTTTTAATTTTGAGGTTGGCGTCGTAATTTACTCATAATATATATCTTTCCATTCGTCATACGGCTTTTTATTTCAAGGACACATGTACACTATATCTTGAGAAGATCTGTCATTTTATTTATGCGAAGGAAACATTTTGAACAAAATCACTTTTTACATGGCAAATTACGTTCGAAATTTTATTTCGTTGCCTTTTTATATAAATTATCTGTAGTAATACCATAAGAGCTTTGAATTTATCGATAATTTCACGAATGCTTATTGCATAGCGACGAAGACGAGTGTCAGTTTGACAAGCATTTAAATCACGACAGCCCGTAGGGCTGGAGTAGTTTAATTGTCAAATTGACACGAGTCGAAGTCGTTATGCAAGAAGTATGAGTGAAATTATCGATTTTAATTCAAAGCTCGTATGGTATTTGATTAGATTATTTTACGTAATACAAAATGAAATTTATCTAAACTCTTTATTTATTAATTCATGTATAAATTAGTACACTGAAAGGTACAATTGTTATATACATTCTCTTTTTTATTGGATGTGCTTGAATCAATATTTGCACTGTTGTAACTATTTCCTCGCACTTGATTAATAATGGTTTCATGGTGTTCTTTATCTAGTTGTAGATACGGCTTAATAGAATGCGAACTACTATGGCCAGAAATTTTAATTAATTGTTGCTCATTTACACCAGCTTTTGCTAAATTTGAGACAGCTGTCGCGTGACTGGAATGGTTACTTATTTTTTGGATTTCTGTGTTGAAACCAGCGAGTTCAGCACTTTTGTTAAACCATTTCAAAATTTCATTTCTTCCAATAGGCATATTTTTATACCAGCTACCTTTTTTCTTATTCCACGCTGGATTGACAGTTAAAAAGAGTCTATCACTTTTTATACGAGCGTTTTCTGTGTAAAAATGAGTTTTTTAAAAAGTCTGACTGGGCAATTACTTGGTTTTACTTTGTTGGGAATCAACCATTTACTGTCAGCACATTTTTGTGCTCCACCTTGGGTAGTTTTCGTGAATATGGGATTGTACTCTATTCTTCCAGTCGGTGTATTGTATACGTTAATTTCTTCTCGGAAGTAGTGAATCAAACATGCCGCGCCTTCTTCTCCTCGCCATGTCAATTCAATCGACACTATCAGGTAAAATTTCTTTTGTAGTCCATCTGGATTTTCTTCATCCCAAACATTTATCATTTTTTCATATTCGTTTTTCTGTAAAGCTGCAGAACTCATTTTCCGTTTACCAGGTATCGCTTGAAGAATTCTCCTTTTGGAGTTCATTGCGTCGCGGGCTGCTTTAATACGATGCTCTGAAAAGGATCAATTTTTCTGTTATATTCGTTATTAAACTTCTCTTGTTGCAATTTTTGCCGTGACATTCCACATCGTTTTAACAACACCTTCTTTATATTCTTCCCCATTCACCTTCCTCATATTGAAGGCCCAGTCTTTCAGAATATCTGCAAGTTCCTCTTCTGTAACATTTTGTTCGATGCTGTAGTTTTTCGCATCACAAAACTCACAAAATTGTCGCCAAATTGACGCTTTACTCTTTTTCGTATTAGCGGGTTCAGCTTGTTTTACTATTTGATCAATGTTTACAACTGATTCTTCCCCAAATCTCAGCATTGTTTTGTGACAATGAAATCAGTTTTTTGACAGAACTTTAGAAATGGCTATCCTTATTAACCGCATTTCCATAACAACGCCTAATTATTCTACTATGAAAATTATCGATATATTACCGATGTAATTTCGAGTTGCTTCAGTAATACGCGAATCTGATTGGTTTATATTTGTATGTGTAAAATAATCAATATAATTTTAAGCGGCACCATTAATACTGATCGAATCATCATAAAGGACACACTCCAAAAATGGTGTCTTAAAAAGTAACATAAATTAATAGTTAATTCATGGTTCTGGCAGTTATGGGCCCAATTCTACGTAAAGAGATAATAAACTTTTTGCCCCTAGGTTCCTATTAATTAAGAAATGGTCTTTCCTCAAATTTTTTGTAAAATGTTTACAATAATATTGCTTAATGCATGCTTAATGAATTAACGAAGAAAAACTACTGAATATAATCTCAATTCTCGTCTTAATTCAACCCGGCCCTACATAAATTTATTTCAAATTCAGTGATAAAAAATACCCTATTATAATTGCATTTAAACTATGTATATATGCAGACAAATGAAGCAAAGCGTTCACAGTATTGGAATATTAACGGTAGACGGATACTTATTGGTCGGTTTGTATTTATCAAATCTACTACGTTCATATCATACCGCACCGCCGTTACAATCTTTCACGTTCCCAAAACTGATAACGAACTTCATAGCTGTTGAATGTAATTTCCGTTCGAAAACAACTTTAAGTACTTCGCGTCGGTGAATAATGAATCAAACATGTTTCCCCCAAAAACCGACTGCTCATGATAATCCATTGTTCTAGACGCCTCGTTTGTCTAACGTAGGAGAGGGCTTTATTTAATACTGTGCCGTTTCACGGCACAGTGGATGCATGTAACTACGTTTGCAACAAGAGGAACTCTCTTACTGTTGACAAAACTGAATCATCCGTGAAACAAACACAACGTGTGCAAAGTTACAAAGACGGTTTACCCGAAAACATCGCATTAAATCGTTCTGGAATCTACATTTTAAGACACATGATTGACATTTATTCAACAATGAGCAGCTCACATAGTCTTTCTTATTTTCCCTATATTGATTTTAGAAATTATTTTCTATTAATTTCAATTACCACTGTTTCTGGAATATATTTCAACTCTACTGGAAAGGAAGATGAATAGTGTAATATTTCGTTTAAGTTACTGTATTGAATTTTTTATTATTAATTCTCTCTATGTTAACAGTCTGAATAATATGTTAATAATATGAGATCTCTATTTTTATTTCAAAATTTCAATAAAAATACAGACCTTTTACTCAATAATAATATAGATTTCGGCAATTATTAGACCTATTTTGCAATTCGACCAATCCATCTTGGATAATTGACATTAACCCAATTTCGGACGGCAATTCTGAAATGTGGTGGTGCCCAATCCATGTGAAATCACATGTCTCGTCGAACATTCAGTGGGACATCCTCTAAAAGATCTGGCAGTTCGTCAATAAGAAATTGAAGGTAATTGTCCGTGTTTAGCCTCCCAGGAAGAACGACAGGACCAATAAACAAGTCATCGATTAGGGCCACCCAAATGTTAACAGAAAATTCATGTTGAAATTTAGATGGGCGTATAGCTTTGGGATTTTCTGATGACCACCTGTGCAGGTTTCTCAGATTTATAATACCACTTCTCGTGAACGTAGATTCATCTGTCCAGAGGACTGTTCTGCAGAAATTCAAATGAAGCCGTGACTGTCTTAATATCCAGGTAGAATAAACTAGACGAGCATAGTGGTCTGCCTCACGAAAACCGTGTCCTCTGCGATTGTGATATGAATATAAGCCCTCACGTTTTAAAATTCGCCAAACTGTAGCTCGTGGCACTCCTAGCTGTCTAGCGATTCGACGCACACTGAGAGTTGGATCCCTTGTAATAATAGCTACTGCTTTTCCCTCTAAGTCTGCTGGCAAATTTACTCCTCGGTCGAAAAGATAATCACGCAGTTCGCATTCCCAAAATTGTCTGTGTACTTCCAGAAATGTTCTGTAATGAGGAATGCGCCTATCGGGAAACCGATGTCGGTATTCAATAACTGCTTGACGTGCACTGCCGTTACAGTGCCATGCACAAAATGCATGTCGGCATACGATTGACAAGAAAATCGGGTAAGGCATTTTGAATAAAGAAAAGTCTCCACTTACTAATAAGCTTTATTAAAAAATGCAACGTTAACAAGTCATCTGAACATTTGTTTATTGTATGATATTCATGGTTCAGCACTTACGAATTAAGCAAGAACGTTCTTTATCATAAATCAATTTCCAGTATCCTTTTTTGTAGATCTCCAAGAAATTACTGTATGCACTACGACACGTGTTTATTTATTTTAGGATAACATTTTATTATGCGACGTTAACAATCACAGGCCTGTTATTGAATCGTATAACTTGTTTTAAATAAAATCAGTTTGTATTGACTTTAGGATTACATTTTTTTTCATGATCTGACAATCACATTTATAGATCTGTAACTTTGAAACAAATAAAAATGAATATACAAGTTTTGCGTTTTTGTTACTTGAAATGAAGTCTACTTTACACACCTAAAATTTGAACATAACAATATAGGACATCTTGAATATAGTATCGAAACGTCAAATTAAATATTGTTTTAAATACCCGGCCGCTACTCCCAAAAAATATGACTTTTTGCTCGTATTATAATTACGGCCAAGAAAATAATAAATTTATTATATATACAAGGTGTGTATAAATTGGCTGACCCACTACACGCGGCGATGTTCTTCGTTAAATTCAGAGTCCAAAATCCTAATACGAAAATTTTGCACCATGCTCCACGAGGTTTCTAAAGTTCGGACTTTCAGTCTTGAAATAAGCATTATTACTCGATATTTGTTGACAGAAAGAGCTACAATTTAGAAGAAAGAAGAATTGTTGTTATTATCCTTTCGTTAAAGTTTTCTTTTTGATTTTAAAGTTTGTTTTTAATATTTGTAATATTTTCGTAATAAATATGTAATCTAAGAAACCAATTTTATTTCGTTTCTTTCTTTTTTAAATTTAAAATGTAAGGTTCACATGACGACGTGTAAAAATGTTCCGAAGATTATAACTAGCACATGCGTGTTCAATGTTGTCAAATGTATGTTTCTTTCAAATTCATTCTGAAGACAAAGGAAGCCTGATACATCGTTTTAGGATTAAGACTTTTAACTCAAAATTTGACCAAGAATGTCGCCACGTGTAGTGGGTCCGCCAATTTATACACACCTTGTATATATACACTCTGTCCATAAAGTATGGACACAAGCCCGTAATAACGTTATTGTGCATTATTTGACAAAATGCAAAGATATATCGATTAATGTTTTTTGTTAGCTATATTTAGATGCTACCATTTTGTTTTTTCCGTCGACTTTGAATAAGTTATGACGTCATTGATAATTTTTTTAAATGTCAACCCCATTTTTTTTTGTGGATTTTGAAAGCCAATACAATTCTTTATTCGATGATGCAAAAATTTTGGTATGTTACATTAGAAAATTTTTGAGTAATCATTTGTGTCCATAAAGTATGGACACAAGCCCGTAGTAACGTTATTGTGCATTATTTGACAAAATGGAAAGATATGTCGATTATTGTTTTTTATTAGCTAGATACTACCATTTTATTTTTTCCTTCGACCTTGAATAAGTTATGACGTCATTGATATTTTTTTTAAATGTCAACCCCACTTTTTCTTTGTAGATTTTGAAAGCCTTTACAATTCTTAATCGATGTTGTAAAAATTTTGGTATGTTACATTAGAAAATTTTTGAGTAAACTGTGTTGTAATTCTAAGTTTTATTTTTGACATTTTCAGTATCAAATTTATAACAAATGCTCAAAATGTTTTCCTTCATTTTGTTGACAAAATCCTAAGCGATGATAAATTCCATTTCGCACATTCTGTAATCTTTCGGGAGTGATTAGTCTGGTTTCGTAGATGATGCGTTATCGTAAAACGTCCAAATTTTCCGGTTGTGTCGCATAGACTTTTCTAATGTAACACTAACACCAAAATGTTTAAATCATCGAATAAAGAATTGTAAAAGCTTTCAAAATCCATAAAAAAAATGGGGTTGACATTTAAAAAAAATTATCAATGACGTCATAACTTATTCAAGGTCGACGGAAAAAACCAAAATGGTAGCATCTAAATATAGCTAATAAATAACATTAATCGACATATCTTTGCATTTTGTCAAATAATGCACAATAACGTTATTACGGGCTAGTGTCCATACTTTATGGACGCAAATGATTACTCAAAAATTTTCTAATGTAACATACCAAAATTTTTACATCATCGAATAAAGAATTGTAAAAGCTTTCAAAATCCACAAAAAAAAATGGGGTTGACATTTAAAAAAATTATCAATGACGTCATAACTTATTCAAGGTCGACGGAAAAAACAAAATAGTAGAATCTAAATATAGCTAATAAAACACATTAATCGATATATCTTTGCATTTTGTCAAATAATGCACAATAACGTTATTACGGGCTTGTGTCCATACTTTATGGACACAGTGTATATATACAGTGCATTCGTAAAGTAGCGGATAAATTCAATGAAAATTAAAAGTGAAGGTTTTTCAAAAAAACCCTCGGGCCCGATTTAGTTAAAAGTTTTCTTATGTGAAACCTAAATATACAGGGTATCTCCAAAAGCCGTTATGGTGTCGTCTTTTTTTTAAATATACATCCACTTTTTATTACATAATTATAAAGGGCAGGTTTTGTTGCGTACATAAAGATGGGTGTTTATATTTAAAAAAAAAAGATGACGTCATATTGTATATTTCCGAGGCCTACGAGAAAGACAGGCCTAGGCGCGTATTCGAGAAACAGTGGTCACGTGACCATCTTAGTCCCATAACTTCACCGCGCTAGATTTGAATGTACTATATGTGCAAACGTTTGGTGTAATAAATCGATTTCTGTTTTAAATTTTCCTTATTTAATTACTTAGTACGAAATATAGCATAAAACAGCTAAGTATTTATGTAGATAATAGTGTTTTTTATGTACATTGAACAAGAAAGTATCAAGATATTTTACTGCAATGAATGGTTTGGGCCTTAATAAAATTATCACATAGTCATTGTAAATAATTTTTAATGTATAAACAATTACAAACAACAATATATGTATATATATAAATTAACAGAAAAATAGTCATAAGATTTATAAAAGTAAAGGTATATGCGCATATAAAAATGGCTCATTGTCTTATACTAAATATATTTTAAGCTTTCAGTTTTTTTATTTTTCATATATTTCATCCAGATGTAAATTTACAATTAATTCATGGTCGTTCAAGAAACTTACTTTACTTTTTAAGTATTCAATGCTTCCTTCAAGACTAGCATCTCCTAGGGAAAATTTGCAAATTAACTTCCTTATATTTCTAGGATGTGGCAAATATACATTTTTATTTTTATACAAAGAAAAATATGCTGCACTTGACTGAACAAATAACGTTGATGCAAAAAGTAGTGTGTTCGCACTATACCTCCTTGTGTTGGATGGTTGCCTGCATAAGGTTAATTGCTCCATTATAAAAGAAAGTTGCACAGCTTTTTCATGATTTTCACTAATTTCAGATAACATAGTATTAATTTTATCAAATGAATTTTTTTCAATTAGATCACTAACACTACACTTCACAAAATCAAGAATGTCTTCTAAAATATGAATGGAATTTAACACATGCATGTTCTGGGGTATATTTTTAAAAGATAATTTCTCGCCTTTTATGCATAATTCATAATTTAAGTTTTGTTGAACCACTACCGAATATAAGAACACTTGGGACACCTTCGGTCACATCGATGTAGCACAAATACACCTCTTTTCATTTCGATTAATTAAAATCCATTCATTTGAGGTATTCTTAGAATTATAATATCTTCTATTGCTTGAATTTCTCTCGCTTGTTGACATTTCTGAAAAGACTCAAGACTGTCTTTTACAGCGGTTTCCATATTTTCCTCTTCTACATTACATAACCTTCTTGAAGTAGAAGGAGCTGTACTTAAATAGTGTGGCAGGTTTGGAAATATTGAAGGTACTACATTGTTTTTCAATTTAGGTATTTTTCTTGGATATTCCTTACGTTCT
Organism: Melolontha melolontha; assembly: GCA_935421215.2. Taxonomy (NCBI): domain Eukaryota; kingdom Metazoa; phylum Arthropoda; class Insecta; order Coleoptera; family Scarabaeidae; genus Melolontha; species Melolontha melolontha. The sequence continues at coordinate 22,409,502 of OW285240.1, read as the reverse complement.
CCACCAACAATACACACATCTGTTCTAATAATGTCACGTTCTGCAAAATGTTTGATGCATATAAAAGGATTTTTTACGGTAGTAAAATCAGTTGGTATTTTTCTTAGCCAGGTTTTTCTCAAAACTTCATCTTTAGGAAGTGCAAATGTTGTGACATACTCTGTTTCATTTCTGTAATTTGATCTACATCCTTTTACACTGCAATGTCTAGGCATGATCTGAAAACAAAACAATGTAAAATTAATAATAAGTAGGCATTTTAAAAACACAGAAGTGGATGCAAATAAATATTACTTACTATATAATACTATATTTATGTATTCTCAATGTTCTTTAAATGCACTTATAACTTATAAATAACCTGTAAACTTAATAAAAGGGTTTGTAGCACATGCAAAACTATATAAACAAAAGCACACTACTGAACTGCACTGCAACAATCCGTAGGACCGTAGTATATAGTTAATCTATGGACCGTAGGCAGGCAAGGAATTATGGGACTAAGATGGTCACGTGATTTTTGTGCGCCTAGGCCTGTATTTCTCGTAGGCCTCGGTATATTTCAGTTTCACGTAAGAAAGCTCTAAACTAAAACTAAAAATCAACGGGTCCGAGGGTTTTTTTGAAAAACTTCCCTTTTAATTTTTATTGAATTTATCGGCTGCTTTACGAGTACACTGATAAATTCAATAAATATTAAAGGAGAAGCTTAAATTGAAAATTAAAATTAATAGCTTCTGCTGGTGTGTTAAATTGACAAAGGACAATCATTAAATAATATTTGCTTTCAGTTTTTTATCATACCTCAATTGATAATTGTCCAAATATGTTTATTTCTCTTTTTCAAGATTTCTTTTTACTTTGTTCAATCTCGTGGAAAAATAATGCGTATCAAATTGGCTAATTAAGATTTTGGTAACTAGAAAGCGATTTAAATTATTTTTCGGTCCAAATTTTTATAACACAATTACTCTAGTGATCTTGAAAATATATACCAGCAGCTCTGCTGAGCGCGCAATTAGCTTTAATGTAAACAAGTTCGTATATGCTAGTCCTTCTCAAATGTTCTTTATGTAAATAAAGAATATTTGAGAATCTTTGAATTCATTTACATAAGTTAATAATTTTGCGGCTCGGATTGGGTAAAACTAAAGTAAAACTTGAATAACCTAATAATAGCATTTAAACTTGTTGATTTATATTACGTTGGTTTATAGTAAAATACAAGATCCATCTTGAAAAAATATAAAAGTTAGTTATATTATATTTTCAGTACTCGATATAATCACAAGCAGTCTCCAAATAGACTAAAAAAAACATTTCTTTCTTCCCAGAGGCAATAAAAATGAAGTGAAAAAGAAGCTCATAAACTCAAGTGGTTAATAAATATAAAAAGCGTCATTCATGGAGATTTTCGATGCAATATTTAACGGTTAATATGAAGGCACATTTTCAAGTTTTTATGCAGCGTTGCCTAAGTTATCTTCATAAAACTTCTGATTGCGTTCATCTCGCTAACTTTTAATCTGACACTTGACTCTGCCGCGCGGAGTAACCTTTCGGAGGCAAATTTACCGCGGCCTCATTGATTATGTTCGCAATCTATTTGGTTTATCGGTACTGGAAAAAGCAATTTTTCCCCGCTCTACGATCTCGAGAATGTTAAACGTGTTTAAATCCAAGTCAAGGTCGTATACAAAAACAGCATAGATTTTTCATTTTATGTAAATATTTTTATGGGTTTCTATAAAAAAGCAGGTTTTTATAGTATTCGTTAAATATTTATATGAATCCCTTACAACGAAATAATGTTTGAAATAAATTAGGATTAGATACTCATTTATATAATTTAGTGTAAACAGCGATAATTATTGTCAGAGACTGATTTACCTGCCTCTATACCTCCCATAGAGTAGGATGTTTGGGACTCTGCAAAATAGATATCTGTTTCAGAGTTGAGATTTAGCGGTTACAGTTGCAAATGAATTAGCTGATGCATTATCATGTTAAACAATATTTCTTCACTAAACGTGGTCGTTTTTTTCTGTAATTCGGCGCCGCATAAGTCCAATAAATTAGGATGATACGGTCCTGTAATTAGCTACCTACAAAAGGTGCATGCAAGAAAAGTCCATGAAAACTGACTTGTTAAAATGTTGCTCAGTACAAACACCCTCCTCGAACTTACCTTACGTGGGTGGGAAGCTCTTAACTTGACAAAACAGCCGGCCAGTGCCAACGGCGTACAGCTCAGTGAAGATGGTTTTGCGATTCTTGATGAGACGATGCGGAATTGGCTATAAATTAAAAAGAGCGCCACCGCAATTTAAGAGCTGCTTGTCGTAGAGATTATACCTCACGTGAGCTCGTATTCGTGCTAATGAACCCACCAAAGAAGGTCCAGGGTCTTTTTAAAGAAAAGCAGAAAGCAATAAGCAGATAACGAAAATATTCCACATTTAAAAGAAAGAGATAAGTTTATTCTAAACGCTCTACTAAGGAATAAATTATATAACCTAAGCAAACAGTAGAGAAAACGTACGTGTTTCCAATAAATTAATAATGGGTGAGGTTCTGTATATAATAGTAAATTAATAAGTACTTAGGTTAAATAACTTTTCTAATTGAACACATCAACAATGTAAATTTTAATTACAAAAGTATTTTTAATAATATAAAATACTATTAAAAATGGGGGTGTGAAGAACACAATACAAGTTCATATATTTGTGAATGTATCTTCTCCAAAGACGCAGATACGTATTTCACATTTCTACATGATCGTCCGTGTACCCACTCAAGTATGTTTCAAATTATGTTCTTATATACAGTCGGTTCACGCCGAACAAGTAGTGAAGACACGAGAATACAGTTTTTATAGATAGGTATGTTACCAACTATAAAAACACCTTGCTAGGTCTGTGGCTATTATATAGATAGCGCTGAATATTCTTTCACGCTCTGTCTTAATAATTTCTGGTAGATAGTAAGGTAGTTATGTTTTGTTGAATGTGTCTCTTCTCCAACAGGGGCGCACCGACGATCATGTAGAAATGTGAAATACGTATCTGCGTCTTTGGAGAAGATATTTTCACAAATATATGAACTTGTATTGTGTTCTTCACATCCCCATTTTTAATAATATTTTATATTATTAAAAATACTTTTGTATTATACAAAATTGGTGGGTTGTACCCACTCAAGTATGTTTCAAATTATGTTGTTAAATTTTAATTATTTAAATAAAACGCAAAATGTTAGAAACTAGAACTCTTGAACGTTAGTGTATAAAAATATTCTTGATATAAGCATAAAACAAAACAAGAAAAGTACGAAAGGAATCCAAGGAAACGGCATACTTATACACAAGATCTTATGTATCAATCGGTCACAAACTAATTTTTCCGCTTAAATACGTAAACTTAAGACATTACAATTACAATATAGCCAAGACAAAGGATTTGCATTCTTATTCACAAACTTTTATAATAACCGAATTTCTGATTACTTAAAATGGCCCCAAATGTATTTGATGATAAATTAATATGATAATTTAAATGTAATTTAAATTAATTTAACCCTCGAGCAGGCGCGTAGGTAAATTTCTAACGAGCGGGCGCGCCGCGGTATTTTATACCGCACACCATTTTGATATTCTTCTTCTTCTTTCTCTTTCCTTAAGACTTAGTCTTGTTTCTTCTACTATTTCAATTTTGTTCAGCCTCTTAGGAAGCAGATGTCCAGCTCTCGCACCATCTCTTGGGAGGTTGGCCTGGAGGTCTCCTTGAGTTCGGTTTTTCGTTCTTTGCCCATTTTGCCCATCGGTCCCCCGTCATTCGGTCGACGTGGTCTCGCCTTCGTCTTTTTCTCGTAAATTGCACCACGTCTTGAATTTTAAGGTCTGTTCGTATATCCCTGCTTCTTACATGATCTCTCAAGCTTACTCCTCTGATATTCCTTAAGGTCCTCATCTCCGTTGCTCTCATCATGCTCTTCGTTTTTGTTGTGTCCGCTCGGGTTTCCACTGCGTATGTAATCACCGGTCTCACGGCTGTTTTATATATGCAGACTTTACTTTCGATGGACATGTATTTATTCCTCCATATGAGGTCCCTTAGGTAGCCAGAAATTCTTGAGGCTTTATTCATTTGTGTTCTGACTTCTTGTTATAGGTTTTTGGAGCTTGTTATCTCGACTCCCAGGTACGTGCATCGCATACATTGTCGGATGGGTTTGTCATCTACAGCCAGTTTACATCTAGTGGGTTCTTTTGCTATGACCATTGATTCTGTCTTCTCCACTGATATCTGCATGTTAAGGTTCTTTGCTTTTACGCCGTTGATTATTTGATCCATGATGAGGTTGAATAGTACTGGGCTCAGGCTATCCCCCTGGCGTACGCCCGTCAGTACTGGTACTTGTTCTGTGAGTCCCTTTGGTGTTTTGATCTTGGTTGTATTACCTTTACTGAGGTCTTTTATTATGTTAATGTACGACACGGGTGTCTTGTTTTGCTGGAATATATCTATGATGTCGGCTATTTGTACTCTATCAAACGCTTTTTTGAGATCCACAAAGCAGAGAAACAGCGGCTTGTTGTATTCTAGGGATTTTTCGATCATTTGTCTAAGGATGAAGATTGTCAATTGTTGATCTATTTTGTCTGAAGCCTTGTTGTTCTTCGTTTATTGCTATTCTCTTCATTATCTTTGTTGCAATGATTTTTGTAAAGAGCTTGCTTATGCTAGGTAGGAGAGATATCATTCTGTAATTTTCCGGGTCGTTCTTATTTCCCTTTTTGTAGATCGGTATTGTGATGTTGTTTTTCCAATCATTAGGCATTTTTTGGGTCGAGATTATTTTTTGGAATAATAATGTGATTGCTGTTTCCAATTCAGACCCCCCGTACTTGAGCATTTTATTTACAATTTGGTCTGGGCCGGGGGCCTTCCGGTTTTTCGATTTTATTAGTGGCCCATGTACATCGTCCCGTGTTATGTTGTCCTCTTCAAGGAACTGTTCTGTGTAGGTGTTGTCTTCATTCTCTCCATTGTCGTCTGTTCGCGTTTCATACAAGCCTTTTACGTACCTTTCCTATTCTCCTGGGGTAATGATGTTTATTTGTACTTCTTCGTTTACCGCTCTTTTCCTGTTCCTCAGTGTGTTCCAGATCTTTCTTTGTCCTCCGTATAGGTCATGTTCCATGTCGGTAGAAAATTTTTCCCAGTTTGTCTTCTTTATTTCCTTTATGGCATCATTCATTCTGTTTCTGATCGTTTTGTATCTTTGGTATTCCTCTGCTGTTCTTCTGCTCCTATATCTGACGTAGGCTTCTTTCTTTTGCTCTGCCAGCGTTTTCACTTCGTCTGTAAACCATTGCTTTCTATTTTCTCTACCATTTATGTTTACCTTCCTCACTCCGAGTGCCTCTACGACACCTCCCGTTATGTTGGCTTTTATCTTATACCACATTTGTTCGACATCCTCGTCCTCGGTCATTTGGTTCGTAGTAATTTTTTCCTTCAGTCTACTCTGATACAATGTTTTCGTTGAGGTGTTGTTTAGTGATTCCACGTTGAATTTCTGGATGTACAGTGGTGATTTTTTCTTTTGGAGGTTAGTTTTGAGGCGGTATTTACATAGGACTAAACCGTGCTCTGTCCCGACATTTGCCGACGTGAGTGTCTTACGTCTAGTATTTGACCCGGGTGTATTGCCTGCTGGTGATAATGTAATCGATCATTGAGTTTTGGTCTCTTGTGTTGCCGAAGGTATATTTTTGTTGGTTTTTATGTGCATAGAATGTATTATTAATTCGCAGTTCGTTTTCCGCGCATAGTGTTATTAGCATTTCGCCTTTGTTATTGATGACGTTTTCATTAAATCTTTGCATTACACTCGGTAGGGGTGTATTGCCGATCCTGGAGTTGAAGTCTCCCATTATGAAAATCCTGGATTTTTCTGGTAGTTCGTTCAGAATTTGCTGAAGTTCCTCGAAAAAAGCGGCTCGTTCCTCTCTAGGCTTGTTTATATCTGGTGTATATATGCTTATGAAGTACGTTTTTGTTGTTTCTGTTTTAAGAGAAATGTACATGATATTACTGTTTATGTATTTCACCTCATCGATGTAATTCTCAAATCTTTCGTGTATCAGAACTCCCACTCCAGCTTGTGCTCTCCGATCTTTTTCCTTCCCACTATAGAATAGTATGTAGTTCTGGTATCTTCTATTTCCTTTGCCTTTGCCTTTTAATTCCGATAATGCGCATATATCGATATTGTGTTTTCCCAGTTCCATTATAACTTCTTGGTCCCTGGTGGGCCATGATGTTATATTCCAGCTCCCAATTCGTAGTCTCTGCGATTTTCATAGTCGTTTTTTCCGTTGTCTCGCCGTGTCGGTGTTCCGTAAAATCTGTCCGGCTTTGTCCGAGGCTGCGCCAGTAGTTCTTTGAGCGGTAGGTGTTTTTTGCGGTGGGTAGGCTGCTAGCCTTGCCCATCAACCCTCCTCCATTATCCGGGCTTGGGACCGGCAACAGCACCCGTGAAGCTACTCAATCCACCCCAGGGTGCTGCAGGCGGAGTTTTTGATATTGTTTAAAGCAATTGTTATATTAATTATAAGTTATTGTGTTAAATAAGATACTATAGGTTAGTATTTCTATATTTATTTTGAATATTAAATAGTATAAGTTATATAATACGTACAAAATACTGTATATTCGAAAACAAAAAATATACAGAAATTATTGAATGAAAATATTTTTAAACGAAGTAGGCTTTGGAAATTTTGTTAGAGTTGTTGACAGTTGTTAAAATGGAGCGGTGGTCTACACAACATCGTGTCTTTTGTGAAAAGTATTTATATGCATTGCCACGCATGCGTCCCTCTTCTTCGCCACGGGATACCATCTCGGGCTACTGGAGTTGAGGGCCTCATGTTTTTGAGGCCCTCAACTCCAGTAGCCCGAGATGGTATTCCGTGGCGAAGAAGAGGGACGCATGCGTGGCATTGCATAATTAACATTATTATGTAAACGCAAAACTAGTATTTTAAATACATATTAGAAGATCAAATAGGAACAAATAGGAGTATATATAATTCTCATCCATAGCAGGATACTTGCAAGTATTACAACTGAGTAACTTCTCACTATGATTTTTACAAACGAATTTGTGGCACGAGTTACAATATATAGTGGTTTTATTATTTTTGTGTAATCCACATAAATGACAGGGTCCAATTTTTTTCTCGTTAGTTCTGATAGGTTCCTCTGTTTGATCTTTATATTTTGAGAGAAATAATTGAATATCCTTTGGAAGCATTCTAAGCTGGGCTCGTTCTTTCATATGATCTTCTAGTAACGCAAATCCTAAGTTGGACAGAAACGTTCTTCTTTTTTAGACGTTATCTGGATTGTTTGCCCGAAACACAACTTTCACATTTATCGCGGCAATATTCAGAAATCTAAAAAATAAAGCAAGCGTCCACCTTCTAGTTATCCTTTGAGTTGAATATGAGGCACACATCTGGTCAACTACGTCCACTCCACATTTCGTCGCATTGTAATGAAGTATAATGCATGTTTGTTTTTTGTTTCTTGGTCAATTTCTCCTTTATCATCCATCGTTTATAACATAAGAACTACTTTATTTTTTTTGGGGACAGTAAGACACAATAGTCATGCCATCTTGAAATCCAAAAGGGATGATGTTACTTGTCGTTCCTTATGGGATAGGAATTCCGCAGGGATTTCTCGTTTATTTTAACGTCATGCCATTTTCCAAGAGGTATAGGGCTAATGGATAGCTAGTATAATAATTATCCATTGTTAAGTTTCTGTTAGATTTTCTTATAGGATCTCTAAACCTTCTTACTGCGTCTGTTGGACTGTCAGAAACTTTCCAAGGCCCATCTTTTTATTTTCCACAATAAATCTCCAAGTTCCAGGTATAAAATGTTTTGCTATCACACAAAGCATAAATCTTTAGGCCTTATTTTGCTGGCTTATTCGGAATGTACTGGATGAATCCACAGCGGCCTCGAAACGGGTGAAGCATTTCATCGATGGTAACAAATTCACCAAGCCAGTAATTATTTCTACAATTCTGCAAAAACATTGTAAACATCTCAGATCTCACATCAGTCTCTTGTCGAATGATCCTTGTTCTGATATCATCAAAACGAATAGATAGTAACAAGAAAAGAAATCTCTTATAGCTAAAAGCAATCCTCAAAATAGTCATACCAGTACCGTTAGTAGCCCACAATTCTACAATATTTGCTTGTGTCCCTTTTTTTACAGCAATCAAAAACAGGTCTCCAAACAGAGCTTTCATTTCATTTCGCGTAGTTAACCTGCAATCTCTATGACGTTGATATATTACGTTTGATTTTCAGTTTTCAATATAAATATTTGTGAATTTCACGATATCGTCAAGCATCTCATAGTTTCTAAAAAGTAAAAGGAAAGAGAGTTCTGTAGGAGTATTTCTGGCACAACGAGTGGGACCAGGCAAAATTTTAATAATATTTTTCGACCTCGACTTGGCAGATATAGTCAATGGATTACTTTTCCAGAGAGTGGATTCATCCCTACCTACGTAAAAACGATAATCTCCGTCCTAAACTTGTTTTAGTTGGTATTTAGAATCTTCGTCCGCTGATTCGTCGGTGTCACTTTCGTGATCTACTTGCTCTATTTCCTCTTCTTCTCCCTCACTTTCATCGGTGAAATCAACGAGTTCTTCCTTTTCATCGCCATCCCATATTGTACGAGCTCCTCTAACTCTTTCTGGGTCAAATATTTCCGAGCCCTACGGCAAAACCTATACTTTTAGTAAAATATAAAAAGATTTTGTTATATCAGATATATTTACACATAAAGACATTTTATATGTATACGTATACAAAAAAATTATGAAAAATCAATAATTTTAGCATATAAACCTAAATGTTGCAAACCGATTTTTTTTGTAAGCGAAATAGTCTGAACAGTATATGTTTAAAATCATAATAATTTACTTACATGACCGGGCGCGTTGCGGAACGGAATACCGCACAATGAACTTCTTCTCTGTTAACACACAGTTGTCGACTAACCTAAAGCAGATAGGTGGGACCTAATAACGTGCTGCGTTGCCAAATATGTTTGAATAGGCGTACCTAGAAGCACGGCGCAGGATCAAGTTAAACGTGCTTGTAATACACGAAAAGCCCAAAAAGCGGCATAAAATTTCTCGCGCGACCTCTCAAGGGTTAATAAAAACATTCAAACATAAAAATTTCTGCCGACAAAACAAAAAAAAAAGAAAGCTGGAAAGACGATATGATTTTTTTGTTTATCTCCTTATGGCCCGATGCAAGTTATTTTTAAAGGATTAACAAAACAGACGTAACAACGTAATTAAGCTGCAATTCTACTTATCTGCACTTAATTACAGCTGGTTGACATGACTTTCTCGCTGGACATGGTTATCCTACTGCAAATGTAGTCGGATTCGGTACACGAGGTTTGTATTAGATTCCAGACAATCTCTACCCTTCCAGTGATTTAACGATCCAAGCAGCATAACGCAGAAAATATCCAGAGATAAAACTCGCTACAAAAACTCTGTAGATGGAAATGAAGCATTAAAAAACGAAATACGAAAATGGAGATATGGAAGATTCTAAAAGACTTTAGCGGTTAATTTACTCACCTTCGGATGGTTGAAGGATATAATTAATATATAACCTAGTCAAATACGACGATCCAACATAAAGAGTTGAGGTATAATAAGCTCAGGAGCCACAAGTAATCCATAAATTACAATGTAATATATTCAGGTTACTAAAAGGAGAACGGTACACACATAAGCGTCAACTCGCTGGAAAGGCAAGACGGTAATGTCTTCGAGATCGCATACCCAAATGCTATACGGTCTACATAAGTCGCACAGGCGCATAACACAGGATTATCGCTGCGGATATCTATGCCGTATACACCCTTCCCCAACATATTGTAACAAATCGTTGTACCCTTTTTTAATAATCGATATAGATTATATAGCGCAAATCTGAAAACACCGTAGCCATCACGTTTCCGGCAGATGAAACCACTTCTGTTTTCTTTGGTGTTTGTTTGTCAACAAAAATTTAATTGTTTTGACTGTTCCTTGTTCTGATAAACGCAGCACCTATCATCCCGATAACTTTCCAGTACTCAAATATTCTTACAAGATATTTGCACGTCCGGTTTATATATTTGCAACCTAACTATTTCATATACCTTAAGTCAACGATCTTTCAACACCATATCACGAACTTGTCATTTCCTCGATTACCAATATAGACTGACGACCACAACAAAATGCAGCAAACCATATTTCTGGGCATTTTACTGACTTTTACATTCAAACTTAGTATTATTAACAGAGATACTTCCAAGGGTGTAGTTACGTGATAAGCAAGTTGAGGAGAAACTGTCACAATTTAAACAGGAAGAGAAGAAGGTGCTCCTGCGGAAAAAATTTATTGAAAATTAATTATAACTTAAGAGAATTAGTGGTTTTTATGACAAAATTGAAAATTATGGGAACTTGTATCAAAAAATATTGAAAGAAGCACATCAAATTGCATTTGAATCGATTACTTTAAGAACAACATAAATCCATTTCCCAAAATTTTGAGTAAAATAAAGAAAAATGTTTAAAAATCCAGACAATGCCTTATTTCTATCTAGTTTTTTTTTTTGTGGATAGTGTACATCGACACGATACATTTGTGGGTTTTAAAGGACATGTAAGGCCTATTGTCCTCTTACTGGGCCAAAAAAAGAGGTCGGATATATGTTGTTCTGAATATCACAGAAAAAAATTGGAAAATGCTTTATTACAAAATACTTTTAACCTAATACAATATTCAACGAACTCAAAATAAGGAAAGTATATTATGTTAAGACATTATTAGCTATTAGTCATCATCATTGTCGGTTGCTGCGGTTGTGGGCCACTGGAAAATTTCGTTATAAAATTCTCGTACACCTGGCACATCATCGTCTTCTACAACACCTTGAAACTTTTTTAAGGACTTTATCTTTTTGTCTTTGATAGGGATTTTTACATCTAGATAAGCTCCTTGAGTTGGGAAAAGTGGAACCTCGTCGTTTATAGACAGTTTAAAGGTATGTTGGTTCAAGCTAAGAATAAAATCACGTGCAACTACATAACCTTTTGTTGCACTGGAGTATGAAAAATGGGTAAAACTCGACACGGCAAATGGTTGCTTCTGATCTCGTGGAATGTTTCTGCTAGCAGTCTCCAAGGACAGGCCCGTTCTTTTGTAATATTTTAGCCACCATCCTTTGAAACCCTTAATAACACTATTATCAGATTCGATGACGTAAACTGAGAAGTTGTTTTTGCTGCTGGATTCCAATATAAGTTCCAAGTATTGTTTTGGTGTGTAAATCCTGTCAATTTTTTTCAGTTTTCTTTTAATGACTGCAAAATCACGGTCACAAGGCTTGTATGAATGTCCGCGAATGGGAAAGTATTGCTCCACTGTGTCAAAACGTCCCATTGCGACAAAAGCAGAGCACATTCGAATAGTGGTGTGATTTTTATTTTGCCCGGGGCATCCATCTGAAAAAATGTGAAAGTGTTTCACATCTTCAGATACAAGCTTCTCTTTCATTACGGCGTTAACTATGAATGAACATACTTCATTAGGGCCTTTTTTTCCTAATCCTTCATGGTACATATAAAGCAAAGATTTCCCAGTTTTGAAATGATGAATATTAAAAATATTAACTGTGAGCTGGTGAAGATAGAATGTATCTTGGATGGGAACTACAGGCAACATTAAGTTTTGCATGTAATCTATGCATATTCCATCAACGGTTGGGTCCTTTTGGCAGAGTTCAGTAACACTCTTCATCTGGTTATAAAACTTTGTTGCTCTACGCAGATGGACCAATTTCTCGGCTGCTGCTACACGCTTTGCACTGTCGTTCAATAACTTTGATTTCAGTTTTATATTAAGTCCTTCGCAAGTAGTGCATGTATCGACTTGAGGTCTTCCAAATGAAAGGTCGTATTCTTTAAAAATCTTCAAATAAAATTTGTATAATATGGACAAATTAGGGTATTTAGAGCAAAACATTTCATGCATTATTTTCACATTGAGTCTTTCACTTAGATATGCATATTCACGGGTTGTGTAATGGCCTCTTTTTGCGATTACGTGTGCAGGTTGGCAATGCCTGGCATGTGTTTTCCTCTGAGATCTTTGGGTGATTTACCCGTAACTAACAAACCTGTAATACGTCGTACTCTATTGTCGGTAATGCCATGTATTTTAAGAAAACCGTCTTTACAGAGATCGATTTTGCCCGAAGAAGTTACCAGCGAATATTTGAATGCAGAATCATGGGTTTTCCTTTTAATGTTGTGCTTCTGTACAGGCCGTCTACGTTGGATTGGTACTGGTATTATTAAATTTTGCAAATAAGTATCCTGCTCATCCTTTGTATTAAAATCTCTGAACTTCGAGAAAACCTCCAATTTTATCTCGTCTGGTACTTTATTTAAACAACAATAGCAATGCTAAACAATAATGTAAGCACATTACCTGCACTCTCGTCCTGGTTGTATCTTTTCAACTTTAATTGCTCTAAGATTAACATATTCTTCCCCTTTTATTCGTGCTTTTTTCACAATTTCACACTTATATGTAACTTCTTTTGCACCCTTTCTACGTTTTTTTACCGCTGATACCGTGTTCATTGGTGTCCATCTTGATTTTAACTAACAACAAGAGAGATCAGCTAAACTAACTTGCTCACAGCTCCACCTGTCATGAAATCTGGTCATTTACAGAACCACATACATCCCGGATATATGTTCTTTTCTCATGCAATGACAAATCGTGCTTGTTATACAAGCCAGACAAAAACATGGATTTATGTGGTTTCGTTGCGGAAGGGATAGAACTACCTATAAGGAACCCGAAAATTTCAAAAAGTCATTTTCCCTAAAAATGGGATATATGTGGTTTTTAAAATGACCGATTCATTTAAGAAGTTGTTGGATATATCAGTAAGATCAGGTCATATATCTGATATTGTATGGGAATGCCTGCATCATAAATTGCCAATGCGAAATGACTCCTTTTGAGAATGAGTGGATTACGACAACTACTAAACTAGATCGATCTAGTGTTGCGGAGTATATTTAAATCACAATTCTTTTTCCAATTTCGAATGTAGTAAAGATATGGAGCTGCTTTCACCAGTATATTAAATCTGCTGGCTACCTAATTAGTATTTTGTCAATACATTTGTCATATTCAATCCTTCTCGCGTTATTTATGAGAGTATATGAGAAATGAATGATGTGTTAACCTCATAATTTTAATACGCGTTCGTCCAATTTAGTAAACGGTTTCAAATTTTGTATTTAGTAAATTTACGCGTACATTTAATTTCATCATGTACCAATATATTACTATTTTCTTAAACAAAACGATTAAAATTGAAAAGTATTAAATAGCTGCTTCAACGAAGCAACTTAATGTTCAATAGTTGCATTGTGATCATTGTTAATCAAAAATTTAGTAAAAGGTATATAATTTTACCATTTTAATCATATCAAAAACGCTAATGTAATCTTATTATTGAAGTTGAAACAGACAGAAACAAGAAAAATCCCTAACCAAAATATAAGTTAATAAACTCTAAATATGTATTTCAGCATCTAAGTTGCCATCTTCAGTAGAACAATATATGCTTTTCACCAAATCACCAATGGAATAACACTATTACGGAAGTTGTTTGTTATACGTTACAATGCAATACACTAAAACTATTTACTGCCATCTTATAGACTATTTTGAATTAAGTACATACAATATCCGATCAAAAGAAAACAGAATCCTGCGAAAAGATATAAAATAATTATTAACTTAGAACGTATTATGTTGTAAATATACTAGGTGTGGCAATTTAATTCCTGAAATGCAGCTTTAAAAATACAAGAGATATTTGACAGAACCGTAACTTTTAAACGACGTTATTGTCGACACCAGGAACGGTTTATTTTTCTACATGACCACCTTTCAGTTGCAAATACTAGACCAGCCACATTTCAGATTTTTTATGCCTTCCAAAAAGTAGTATCTTTGAAATTCTGCAACATAGGCTTTTGTTTCAATGATCAGGTCCGTCATTCCTTCCAGTTCAGTTGTTCAAATAAGGAAAGTCTGAAGATGAGACAGCAATTCAAAATGTATTTGGATCAAGTAAAGTTTGTTGAATTCCTATGGTGAAACAACATTTTCTTCTACACAAAATGTACTTGTTGTTTATTTAATTCGGTATTGTAATGATTCAATAAATTAGTATAATATCGTGCTGTGAACGCTTTTCCCTTTCCTAACTTTTAGGACAGATAGAACTACATTCGTCCTCTTTGGAGCTTGTTAGAAGACGGTGGTCCATTGGTTCATCTGTTCTTTTGTTTCTGGTATTAACTGATGTATCCATGGTTACAATTATATAACTCCGCAAAAACTAACTTGGATTGCGTTTGCACATATTCAGACATTACGTAGAAATTACCACGCGATTTAGTTTTCAGTCATCTTATAACAGAAATGTGAGGTCCAAGAAAAAGTATTTTCCTATTTTGTGTAGAATTTTGTACGCTAGAAAAAAATAATGTAGGACCGAGACTATCCAAAATATTCCAATATACCAAAACTTTAAAGTTATATTTGCTTCGAAATGATGTAATTACCACTCTTCTACTAGTCATCCTTTGGAATACTTTAATGAATAAAATCACAAAAAAATCAAGATACATTTGCGGATTATATTGCTGGATTCCCTTCTCCGTTCGATAAACACCGATTGACTTTCTCTCTCCCAACGTCGGCCTGGTAGATCGAATATTTTACGTCATGTCGTGATGGAAATTCTCAGTTTCTGGTAGCTTATACTACCCACTTCTCTCCCCACAGTAGCTCTAGCCCAAATCCAATGACGAACACCAGTCACTTTTAACCCGCAACGCCAACAAGACGGGGAATTTATTTCGAATTCCTGCTACGCGTACCACGTGACTATAAAATTTGGATTTTAAAGCAGATCGACATTGCGTTTATAATTATTATTGGTATATATTATATAGGTAAATTCAATCAGTTGGCGATTTAAGGTCTGGCTTAATAAAGGCTTAATCTGGCTTAATAAAATATAAATGACAGTATACAAAATATTTTGTATACTGTCATTTATATTTTATATCCTTGATAAAGGCATCATTGCCGAAACATGTAGGGTTGTTTTAAATATATATACTTTAAAGTAAAGCCAGTCCTTAAATCGCCAACTGATTATATTTACCATTCATACCAAGGTCACGAAATAATTATATTTATATTATATATATATATATATATATATAATAACTTCGTGACCTTGGTATGATATGGTAAACCTAATCAGTAGGCGATTAAAGGTCTGTATATTACTTCAAAATATATGTATTTAAAAAAACTCTACATGTTTCGGCTGTATACGCCTTTTTCAAGAGAATACAAAATATGAATGACAGGATATAAATGTCAAGTAATTAAGTTGCTATGGTTTGAATTATTCAAAGATACATTCTAGTAATAATAATAAATCATGCCTTAGTATTCCAAAAAATAGATAACAAGGTGTGAAAATATGTGTTGTTCGCTGCTAGCAATTTGTGTCTCCTTCTGGGTATGAACTTGTGTGTTGGTTGTTGCTGGCAGCTTGCGTCTCTCTATGGGTGTGTGGTTTTGTTTGAGAGCGTAAGTGTGGGTTTTGTATGTCGGTGCGTTCGTGCGTGTGTTTAGTGATCGGTCGCATGAATTTAGAGAGGACGCCAACCCTTTCCCGACAACTTCTTTACAATTCCGTGCAGTACTTCGACGGTCTGACCCCCGCCCCAACGAGGCAAGGCGCAGACAGGCGAAGCGCACCCTGCACGGGGTTGCTCATCGCAACTAAGGGAACACTCTTAATGGCTACCTCGGTCGACGATGGTCACACTTATGCCAGGCGACAACCTGGCTAGGTTGCCGTTAACAGCACACACACGTTCGACGTGTGTGCTATGCCCCCGCTTCGGCGGAAAACGTTAAGATGGCATAAGTGTGACCATCGTCGACCGAGGTAGCCATTAAGAGTGTTCCCTTAGTTGCGATGAGCAACCCCGTGCAGGGTGCGCTTCGCCTGTCTGCGCCTTGCCTCGTTGGGGCGGGGGTCAGACCGTCGAAGTACTGCACGGAATTGTAAAGAAGTTGTCGGGAAAGGGTTGGCGGCCCTACGCAACGGCTGGTTATCCGTCCTCTCTAAATTCATGCGACCGATCACTAAACACACGCACGAACGCACCGACATACAAAACCCTACACTTACGCTCTCAAACAAAACCACACACCCATAGAGAGACGCAAGCTGCCAGCAACAACCAACACACAAGTTCATACCCAGAAGGAGACACAAATTGCTAGCAGCGAACAACACATATTTTCACACCTTGTTATCTATTTTTTGGAATACTAAGGCATGATTTATTATTATTACTAGAATGTATCTTTGAATAATTCAAACCATAGCAACTTAATTACTTGACATTTATATCCTGTCATTCATATTTTGTATTCTCTTGAAAAAGGCGTATACAGCCGAAACATGTAGAGTTTTTTTAAATACATATATTTTGAAGTAATATACAGACCTTTATTCGCCTACTGATTAGGTTTACCATATATATATATATATATATATATAATGTGGTGGTTCTCAAGGTCATGAACTGGAAGAAATAAAAACTAAATTACTTAGTAATAAGCTGTTTAAACAAGTAAAAGGAAACGAACCATGCACAGGCATTGTAAATTATTAGATAAGTTAATACAGCGTTTTTAATTAGAAAATTTCTTTCTAATCATTTTTATTTTTTTTATGTAAGTCATTTCACTTTCAAAATTCATTAATTTATTTGTAAAACCGAAGATAATTAACTTGTTTGATAAGAATTAATAACATATGGAAACCTATTTTACCGACACGAATTTAGTTGAATATGAATTAGTTTTACCGCGAAAGTCATCCATTATATACTACAACGACATGACATTAATAATATTTAAAACCACAATTTAAGATATGCATAATTAATAGTGTAATTTTTGTATACTATATAACGTAATTTCGGATATGAAAACAACACATTTATATAAATAATTCGTACAGAAGAAGAGATTAATAAAAACATCCGAACAAAGAAAAGATAATCCTTAATATTTAAATTTAAATGGTTTATTCGATATTGACTCACCAGAAAATACTATAGTTATTTGCAGAAAGTATTTTATCCAACAACATATAAAAGTCCGTAATCTAGAAGATTTATCGGAAGAAAAACCGAGAGATTCCTGATCTATTCCTATCCTATACGAATCCCAGAGCACCGTTGAACATCTCGTACCATACCACAGGAAGACAAGTAAATACCTAATGAAAATTTATATTTTATATAAAAAAATACGAACATAACCCAACTTTACATTTTATACAATTTAATTTATATTTAACTTAGAAAGATCAATTTTATAACCTTACCTTGTTATTGAATGGTCGTTCCTATAATTTAACACGAAAACCAAGCGCATAATTATCACAATTTACTCGATTTATTGTAAAACTTTACATGTAGATTTTACGTATGTTTAATATTACATAACGTTTATGTATGTGCTCTGCGCATAGTAAGAACAGCTGTTTTAGTTTGCTGCAAGATAATAATAATACTGTTTATGTTTAATTTTAAGCCTGTTAGATACTCATTTTGAATCCAAACTTTCATTTATGCTTTACTCCAGATGAATATCTTGTTTGTTATTGTTAATTTTGAATCTTTTAATTAAACAGTCATACTTTTGAATCAACATCGTTTCTCTTATAAAATAAGCATTGATATATACATTTAAAATACAAATTGTTATACAGGAGAACCGAATCTCTGAAATAAGATCTCTAGCTCGCACATAGCCGCAGGTAATTAACTAAATTGATCATAGCACCTTTGATCTATAATCTGGCACCCAATTAACTACGATTAAGTAAAATCCATTTATTGTAAATCGATTCGCTCAAGCACTATTTAGAGTGAGATCTAACTTTGATGGAAATAAATAAGCATAACCGAAGGTAGGTAGAATTCTATCTTATATCGATTATCATCGTATATTTTATTACAATATTATTTTTAACATCGCTACAATCTTTATGCTTAAAAGAAACCCAAAACCAATAAATCATATCATTTAGACGCCCGAACGTGGAGGCTATTCAACATATCATTTGGCACGCAACGTAAGATTAAACCCAATTATCGCATATATATATTAGGGTGTGTCAATTTTTGTCGATAAAGCGTATAGCAAAAAAGTAATCTATGAATGATTCTGAGTAAAATTGCTGAAGAGACCATAGGTGTAAATCGAATTTGGAGCCCCCGAAATTTTCAAAATAAATATATTTTTTAATAAATGTATATTATTTTCAATAAAATTCCATAGAATTATAATAGATTGCACAAAATAGGTTTTCTAGAAAGGTATTTCTGCTACCATTGAGAGCCACTATTAAAATCTAAGTTTCCTTTTTATTTTAGTCTAGATATCAATTATTAACACTAAGAAATAGCCTAAAATGGATTCTTAACAAATAAATCATTTTTCTATAATTTTTTTCATGAAAACATATTTTTTTCGTTTTGTAGCCTCACAAAAAAAAAGAGGAAAGCAACAATTTGAAATTTCTAAATTATTATTGCTATGGAGGAACCATCTACTCCCTCTGCAGCACCTTTACGAATGGAAAAAAGGATATCAGCAAGCTCTGGAATCTAGATTGTGACACATGCCTTATCTTATTTTTTATTTGGCTCATCAAGTAATGTAAATGATTTTAATTTGCCGAGTAATCGTGTTTTTTTAAAATATAATTTCTTCTTGAGTGATCGTGCTAAATTTGAAAGCAGTTGTCGCATAAAACTCCTCGTGTAGAAGATAAATAAATTGATCACATCTAAAGTAAATTTAATATTGACAGCGTAGCACTACATCAAGTAGCGCTCCGAGAACTACCTCCCGAAGATGGCAGCAGCGAGTCTGCCGAGAGTTCGAGTAGAAACTATCCCGTTGACGGACTCCTCAACGCGGGTCAGTTCCAGAAATTCATTCAATATATATAAATTTATATATATAAGGTAAATTTAATAAATCGGCAATTAAAGGTCTCCACTAGGACCGGTCCTGGGCGGCAACCTGGCTAGGCTGCTGTTAACAGCACACACACGTTCGACGTGTGTGCATTGCCCCCGCTTCTGCGGAAATCGTTAAGATGGCACAAAGTGTGACCGTCGTTGACTGAGGTAGCCACTAAGAGTGTTCCCTCGGTTGGCGATGAGCAACCCCGTGCAGGGTGCGCTTCGCCTGTCTGCGCCTTGCCTCGTTGGGGCGGGGGTCGGGCCGTCGAAGTACTGCTCGGAAAAGTAAAGAAGTTGCCGGGAAAGGGTTGGCGGCCCTACGCAACGGCTGGTTATCCGATCTCTCTAAATTTACCCGACCGGTCACTAAACACACGCACGAGCGCACTAACATACAAAACCCTACACTTACGCGGTCACACAAATACAAAATCACACACCCAGAGAGAGACGCAAGCTGCCAGCAGCAACCAACACACAGGTTCATACCCAGAAAGAGACACAAGCTTCTGGCAGCGAACAACACATATGTTTACACCTTGCTATCTATTTTTTGGAATACTAAGGCATGGTTTATTATTATTATTGGAATGTATCTTTGAATAATTTAAACCATAGCAACTTAATTATTTGACATTTATATTCTGTCATTTATATTTGGTATTCCCTTGACAAAGGCGTATTGCCGAAACACGTAGGGTTGTTTTAAATATATATATATATACTTTGAAGTAATGAACCAGACTTTAATCGCCGATTAATTAAGTTTACCTTATCATACCAAGGTCACGAAGATATATATATATATATATATATATATATATATACCGGATGTCCTTGAAAAGACGGCGTATGGAAAATGGAAAGATTAACTTATATAGACTATATACAAAAAAAAAATTCTGAGCTAATTACGACGCGAACTTCAAAATTAAAAATCCCCTTAAAATTGTATTACGTGACGCCTATGATTTCAAAATATTCAGAATATAAATCCCACTATTGAAGTGACACACAATCACACACACATACACCACAACGTATGTTTGCATATGTAACGGCCGCTAATGTTATAAAAAGTTTTAAATTGTTGTATGCTAAGGTCAATAAGCACGTACTAAATCACCTGTTTATGCATTCAAGTGAACTATTAAAAAGTAAATAATGTGTATTACCTGTATTACGATACCTAAACATTTTTTCTTTAAATTTTAATATGTTGACTTATTTAAAATGTCTAAATCACACACATATATATATATATATATATATATATATATATATATATATATATATAATAAATATAATAACTTCGTGACCTTGATATGGTAAACCTAATCAGTAGGCGATTAAAGGTCTGTATATTACTTCAAAATATATGTATTTAAAAAACTCTACATGTTTCGGCTGTGTACGCCTTTATCAAGAGAATACAAAATATGAATGACAGGATATAAATGTCAAGTAATTAAGTTGCTATGGTTTAAATTATTCAAAGATACATTCTAGTAATAATAATAAATCATGCCTTAGTATTCCAAAAAATAGATAACAAGGTGTGAACATATGTGTTGTTCGCTGCTAGCAATTTGTGTCTCCTTCTGGGTATGAACTTGTGTGTTGGTTGCTGCTGGCAGCTTGCGTCTCTCTATGGGTGTGTGGTTTTGTGTGAGAGCGTAAGTGTAGAGTTTTGTATGTCGGTGCGTTCGTGCGTGTGTTTAGTGATCGGTCGCATGAATTTAGAGAGGTCGGATAACCAGCCGTTGCGTAGGGCCGCCAACCCTTTCCCGACAACTTCTTTACAATTCCGTGCAGTACTTCGACGGTCTAACCCCCGCCCCAACGAGGCAAGGCGCAGACAGGCGAAGCGCACCCTGTACGGGGTTGCTCATCGCAACTAAGGGAACACTTTGTACGAAAAAAACCACATCCGTCCAGAAACGTGCATATATCGATATTTCACTGTCGTTACAGATCATCAGTACACGATATTCTGACCTAGACATGATTTTATTATTATACTTTCGCGTATATGTACGAATTATATTGAATTTAATTGGAGTGAGAAATAGCAATTATTCAAATCTCCTCTCACATGCAATTGTCGCTAAACTTGTTGCGTTTAATTCTACAATTTGACAAGATTACTCCTGCCGAAGAACGTAGACGCAAACACGTCGCGACGTCAGCTATCCAACTGTACGGATAATTAACCTTTGTACGAAAAAAACCACATCCGTCCAGAAACGTGCATATATCGATATTTCACTGTCGTTACAGATCATCAGTACACGATATTCTGACCTAGACATGATTTTATTATTATACTTTCGCGTATATGTACGAATTATATTGAATTTAATTGGAGTGAGAAATAGCAATTATTCAAATCTCCTCTCACATGCAATTGTCGCTAAACTTGTTGCGTTTAATTCTACAATTTGACAAGATTACTCCTGCCGAAGAACGTAGACGCAAACACGTCGCGACGTCAGCTATCCAACTGTACGGATAATTAACCTTTGTACGAAAAAAACCACATCCGTCCAGAAACGGGCATATATCGATATTTCACTGTCGTTAAAGATCATCAGTACACGATATTCTGACCTAGACATGATTTATTATTATACTTTCGGCAGGAGTAATCTTGTCAAATTGTAGAATTAAACGCAACAAGTTTAGCGACAATTGCATGTGAGAGGAGATTTGAATAATTGCTATTTCTCACTCCAATTAAATTCAATATAATTCGTACATATACGCGAAAGTATAATAATAAAATCATGTCTAGGTCAGAATATCGTGTACTGATGATCTGTAACGACAGTGAAATATCGATATATGCACGTTTCTGGACGGATGTGGTTTTTTTCGTACAAAGGTTAATTATCCGTACAGTTGGCTAGCTGACGTCGCGACGTGTTTGCGTCTACGTTCTTCGGCAGGAGTAATCTTGTCAAATTGTAGAATTAAACGCAACAAGTTTAGCGACAATTGCATGTGAGAGGTGATTTGAATAATTGCTATTTCTCACTCCAATTAAATTCAATAAGGGAACACTCTTAGTGGCTACCTCGGTCGACGATGGTCACACTTGTGCCATCTTAACGTTTTCCGCCGAAGCGGGGGCATAGCACACACGTCGAACGTGTGTGTGCTGTTAACGGCAGCCTAGCCAGGTTGCCGCCCAGAACCGGTCCTAGTGGTGTGTGCATTGCGCGGCGACGAGATAGCGCCGCGTAGCATGGTTCCTCACTCTTGCTGGAAAGGCGGAATGGCACCTGACTGCCCAACGGGCAGACCCCCCTAGAGTTTTGTAGCGCATATGCTAGGCTACAACCCAGTAGAGGACCACATCAGCAAAAAACAGAAAACAGGGATACGTAATAATAACTCATATCTTGCTTTTCTCTGCCTATCCCTGTTTTCTGTTTTTTGCTGATGTGGTCCTCTACTGGGTTGTAGCCTAGCATATGCGCTACAAAACTCTAGGGGGGTCTGCCCGTTGGGCAGTCAGGTGCCATTCCGCCTTTCCAGCAAGAGTGAGGAACCATGCTACGCGGCGCTATCTCGTCGCCGCGCAATGCACACACCACTAGGACCGGTCCTGGGCGGCAACCTGGCTAGGCTGCCGTTAACGGCACACACACGTTCGACGTGTGTGCTATGCCCCCGCTTCGGCGGAAAACGTTAAGATGGCACAAGTGTGACCATCGTCGACCGAGGTAGCGTAGAGTTTTTTAAATACATATATTTTGAAGTAATATACAGACCTTTAATCGCCTACTGATTAGGTTTACTATATATATATATATATATATATATAAATGTATAAAAAATAATGCTATTGAATGCAATGTTGATGTTTATAAAAACTAAAAGATAATATTGTATAGACAGCTTTATACGCTAATGGTTCGATTATTTTTTTAAAGAACATGTATTAAAAGAAGATGTAAGATGTGTGCTCTATGGGTATTTATGTTCCTGTTTGGTAACGATCTATCATTAATCGAAGCGAAGACGTAAATATAAATTGTGTTGAACGTATGTAACAATCGAAACTGAACGAAACTTCAAGCGAGATGGACAATAATAAATCTATTCTTTTTATTATTGTAGATCAACTATAAGGTATCGTCCTTAATAATTTAGACCAATTTTTTTTAAAATATTTTTGTCGTTTTTTCTCTCTTGCTTACGAACACGAATTTTCGGAAAATATTTTGGAATCTACGAGCGACAATCTGAAATAATTGAGAATAAAAAACGTGGTTAATATTATCTAGGATTTTATTTTAAATATGCTCAAAGTAATTGACTTCAGCAATGATACACTTTCGGATACTTTCTTTCGGATACCTTCAAGATAAGCGTGAACTGCGACATCAATCTCTTCTTCAAACGATAATTTTCTAAATCACAAATTGCGTTTAAGCCCAGAAAAAAAGCCAAAAATCACATATTGCTAAATCAGGTGAGTACGGCAGATGTTCTATTACTTTATTATATTTTTTCCAGACAAAAACTGGAGAGTTAAAACTGTCGAATGGGACGATGCATTATCATGGTGGGCATAATTCCTTGTCTGGAACTCCACTGAACACTTCAGGCAAACATTTTTCAGTGTACCAATTAGCTGTAACTGTCTTTTATCCATCTAGCTTAATTGTATTTACTAAGCTCGCACTTCTGAAGAATACCGCGTACATAATCTTTTTCATAGCTCGCTGATTTTTAGTCCCTGCTCCTTTTTGATGCTGAACAGTATTCCTTTCGCGTTAAAGTGCCTTGTACTATCGACAAATTGTAGCTAAGGAATGTGCTTGTTCACTAAAAACTGAAACTAAACTCTCTTTACACTCATAAGTATTTAAGCCTCTTATAAAATCTTAACAAATTTTGATTCGATAATGCTCTCCGGTTAATTCTATTTTCTTTTACTTTTAAAAAATAAATAGCAGAGTTACAGTAAACATTTCTTCGACAACAAAACGTCAAAAGACACATAAAGAATTGCTCTAACTCTAAATAAACACTGTATGATTGTTTTACAGATTCTACTAGATTTTTTTATTCTCAATAATTTCAACTTACCTTCGTATATTTTATATAATTATTTCATTGCATTTTTCGCATTGTTTTTTGATTTTGAGGGCGCACAGTATATATGAATGTATGTATTGATTTACACCTATATATAAATAAATTGACTCCATTCCTCTCCTATTATATTCCTTCATTCCCTTCTTTTCCCGATCTGTCTCTTTCTCATAAATACTAAAATTCTGAAACGAGGAATCTTCACAATATGTATTTGTGTTAATTTTGAGTAATATACAAATGTGTTCGAGCGCATATGTTGTCCCTGTCTTACTGTGGAGTATTTACTTCGAGAGAAATTAATTAATGTCACACAGTATAAATGAGGTTAAATATGATCGAATGAAATATTAGTAAACAATTCATTGCTGTAAAATTGAATGTTAAACAGATTTATTATGAGAAAATTAAGAATATGAGCATTGTCGCGTCTGTTTGAGGCGCATTACAAAAAATATAGAAGCAATAGAAAATTAACCCAATTACTACCAACGTCCTTTTAAAAGGTCGGTACAGAAATCTTGTTTTTTTGTACAACTTAAACTACTTTCCGAAAGATGGTGCTCCAGTCTATCATTAAACAGAGCATGTACAACGTCTTTCCAAGATTTGCAGCAGTGTAAGTTTTGAAGACTTGCAGATATTGTAAATTGTGTGTGTAACATTTTTTTACGTTCTGTCATGGACAATTGGAGGTAAGAATAATTACGTAATTACAAACATAACATTACTATTTCTTTACACTGATAAGTTGGTATAGTCATAACTTTATGGTTTTACACTTAGACATCTTTGTTTTTTGCTTCATTTTTGCAACATAACCTTACAAACACAACCGTCCTTTTAAAAGGACAATTGTTAAAACACCTACTATTTTGTTTTCTGTTATTTGAAAAGACCTCTTACACTCCATGAGCTATTAGAAGAAGTAGAATACATTGATGATGTTCACAGTATACCAGACGCTATAGCAGTGTTTCCTCCCGTTAACGCTAATGAAGAGGTTACCGATGAAGACTCCGGAGATGATGAAATTGTTACTATGAACAATCTTCCAGGTAGAATATTGAATACTCAAGCTGAAGCTATTTTTGATACCGATCACGATAGTGATGATGATATCCCATTGTCACATTTTAAAAAATATAAAAAAAGAGAAAAGTAATCATTGGGTTAGGGAAGATATTACAAATAATTTACCAAAATGGCAAGATGAAAGTACGGCAAATAATAATATGTCTTCCTTGGACTTGTTCAGTCTCTTTTTTGACGAGAAACTTTGGCAAATGATACTAAATTATAGTAATCTTTATGAAGTGCAACATAACAGAAATGGAGATATTACACTAGATGAAATAAAATGTTTATTTGGAGTACTTATTTACAGCGGTTATACAAGTGTCTCAAGAAGATCTTTGTATTGGGAAAACAGCTCTGATGCTAATCATCAAATTGTGTACACCGCAATTTCACGGAATCGTTTTAATTTTATAATGCAAAACCTACACTGTTGTGACAATACAAATCTAAAAGTTGGTGACAAATTTGCAAAAGTTAGTCCACTGTTAGAAAGATTAAACCAGAAATTTCTTTCTTTTGCCCCTATACAAGAAAACCATAGTGTAGACGAGTCCATGATTCCGTATTTTGGACGGCATGGTTTGAAACAATTTATCAGGGGCAAGCCCATTAGATGGGGTTTTAAATTTTGGATGGCCATAACTATAAACGGCTACATAGAATGTTTTGAACCATATCAAGGATCCACCACAAATCTTTCAGAAAGATACAAAGACTTGGGTTTGGGCGCAAGTGTGGTCTTATCATTCGTTGACAAAATAAACACACCAAAAGGTCAGCTGCCTTTTCATGTCTACTTCGATAATTTTTTTACGTCGTGGGAGGTACTTTTGGTGCTTAGAGACAGAAATATAAAAGCTACTGGTACGGTGAGAGAGAACAGAATTCCAGTATCAATTATAAGGTCTGGTAAAGAATTAAGAAAAACAGAAAGAGGGACATTTGAATATGCTTTAGAACGGGAGGAGAATATAATAGTCTGCCGATGGAAGATTGTAAAATTTCTTGCTAAAAATAAAAGTATTAACAATCAATAATATAGGTATATGCCTACCGTATGATATATCATACAGTCTCTTTACACACGCATGGATACCTTATCAAGTAATAAATATTAGTATAAAAGACCGTTAACACATTTGTGTTATATATATATATATATATATATATATATATATATATATATATATATATATAAAGGATACCAGTAAGTAAAGAAAAAAGGTATACAAGCGTGTAAATTTGACATAACCTGACCTCAGGCTCATTTTTCGGTGGAAAGAACAAACACGCGGTAATAAAATTGTGAATACTAGTATTCTATATTACTTTACATAAGTATTACTGTATGTAATTTGTTAAAAACATATAAGAAAGTCGATTCGAAACGATGAAACTGAATTACCGTTAGAAGCAACGTGCTCAGATTACTTTGAAGAATATCATAACCTCCGTATGTTAAATCATACCGTAGGCACTAATATGTTAATAAAAGGATTCATAAGAAAGTATTTAAAGGTAATTTTCCACGGTCGTTGTCTAATGAATATAGATTTTCAGAGGCTGTAGCCACGTCCTCCACGTTTAAGATTATTAAAATTTTCTTTCACATTTTTTGCAATAAATGATATTGTATTGAAATTCGTTCTTGTATGTAAAATCCATGTACTTTCTTCTTAATTAATTTTTTTTTATATAATGAAAATCTTCACCTAAACTTTGGGATTACAAGAAGTAAGTAAAGTATTAAAAATCACTGATAACAGAAAAACTATTTTTATAAAACTGTTTCTTAGCACTATATATCATTTAATAATTGACACGAACGCGATATTAATCTTATGATTTGTTATTTGTACATTTTGCATACTGTGTAAATACATATATATATATATATATATATATATATATATATATATAATGTATATATATATATATTTATATATATATATATATATATAGTAAATAGTATAATTTCAGAAACAGAAATTTACATTTTTTCCTAATCTGAATAAATTTAATCTTGTTACAGAGCAAATTACCTGTGCTTCGGTCTACAGCCAACATGGTTCCATGCAACGAACATCGTTTTACATGCCGTCGCTTGCGTCCTGTTTACCAGGGTTTGCTTGTGCGTGGCTGGACTCAAACCACCCTTTGCTACGCTGGGCGGTCTGCTCTTTGCAGCGCATCCTATTCACACAGAAGCGGTCAGTTTTATTTTTTCTCTATTGCTCTTACCATCGCGTTGCCTCATAAATGACGACAATCGGTCGTCCCAATTTTTGGGGAACCACCTCTCACCATTCTTATTCTACACTAAATTCCCCGTCGTACAACTCGACGAAACGACACAGTTAGGGGTCGAAATTGACCCCGAAATGGGTGAACGCGGCATGACAAATTACGGGTGGTTTTATGTTTCGGACCCTTTTGACGTGATAAGTCGATCGGTTGAGTGAGAATTAGATTAAGGTTTCGTTTTATCTAAATTGCCAGCATAAAATGGGAGAGACTGATAAGTAGATACTAAAATCTCTAAAATTCATTGGCGATTCTTTGCGTTTTATTTAGTGTATCCTTCGCCTCGTAAAAAGAACGGCATGGAATAATGTAAAATTTACATTATTTTCCAAAATTTCACGCACGAATTTCTGTAAATTTATATTACTATACAAAGTCATTTACGTGATATCTACTCTGTTCAAATGTAAATATGAATATAGTAAACTATTAAAATATAACCTCAATAAATTGATGGAAATTCCGTAATTAAATTATGAATGTGTCAATATTGGATTTAACCATCAGTGCCGAACTGCAAAGAAATGAAATTGTGACGAAATAAATACATTGCTCTCTATTATGTAAATTTATTACATGTTTTCGATATCTGTGAGTCACATCCGCAAACTAATTTAAACCAGTAAATTTATTCTAAATTGATATTCAGTTGGGTATTCAACAAAGTCGGAAACTGTTTAAAAAGGGTCGAGGGAGGAAAGAGGGATTACAGATTCTCCACTATACAAAGTTTTGTCCGAAAATAACGGATAAATTATAAATAAACGATTTTTATTTTAAAATCTTGATTTAAAGATGGAATTTTCTACCTCCTAGCCCTCAATCACTAAACGGTAGCAATCCCAACTTCAAACATTTAAACAGTAAAGTTGTCCTCGTGATACCTCATTTGATAGCATTTTTTATGCTAAAAACAATAAAAGTTTTTTTATATTGGTTAATAAATAACTGACATATTCAACAAAAAATGTATTCAAATAAAAGGGCCAATATTTGTGCAAGCGTTGAAATAAACGATAAAAAAATTGCAAATTGTTTGTTTGTGGTTAAAAGTTAAATAGGATTTGTTGACATTACGAACTGGACTGTGTGTTACTTGTTAAACGATTCGAGAAATAAGAGAGCAACAATGAGACTTACTGAAGCTGAAAGAATCGAAAGTCTAATGATGATTGGGCATGGAGATATAATTTGGACGCATAAATAAGTCCTTACATTGTTCAATGAAACTCGCCCAAACTGGCCCTTCAATATCGCAATCACCCGTAGGTCGAACTGAGAACACATTTCGTGATCATGGACATATACGAGATAAACCTAAGGCCGAACGGCGATCTGCTTTAAATGAAGCCCTGAATGGCTTGTTAATGGTGCAGGAAAATCCGCATTCAATCTTCGTGGGAGTCGCTTGACATCTGATACGTCAAAATATACAGTGTTTAGAATGCTTCATAGGGAAAATTTTCATGCCTACCAAATGCACTTTATGCAAGAGCTGTTAGATGATGATTTTGATCGACGAGCGCAATTTTGCGAGACAGGAACCCTCCAATGTAAATATTGCATTCATTAGAAACATTCATTCATTTCAGATGAGGTAACATTTTGTTCAAATGGTACCGTCAATAAGAAAAATTGCCATTATTGGGTGGTTGAAAACCACTATTTTACTATTTTATTTAAACAAACGATATTATATGGTATCTTAAATACAGTAGTAAATAAAGAGACTGATAGTATGAATCTTCACGGAAACCAAAATGTATGATGTAGGCGAATATGCAACATCCCCAAAAGGTTAACGTGTGAGCTGGAATAGTGGGTAATCGAATTCTTGGCCTGTACTTTTTTTATTGAACTCTGACTGATGAACTGTATCTCGACATCCTCCAATTTGAATGAATTTCGACCTTATGGGTATCATTCCCTAATGCAGAAGATTCTGATTCACCTGATCCCAGAATTTGGTTACAGCAAAATGGTGCGCCTCCTCTTCATACACGGCCAGTACGAGAATATGTCGCCCAAAGATTTTCTAATCGGGGGATTGATAGATGCGAACATATTGAATGACCAGCAAGATTTAACCCCTTTAGCCTATTTCCTCTGGAGTTATTTAAAATCTAAAAATTATTTGAATAGACCTAAAAGCAATGAGAAAATTCGATAAGAAATGCGCGTGATCACCTCCGAAAATGGTAGACAATATTCGAACAAGCGTTTGTCTCTAGATTGGGACATTCATTACTCGCCATTAACGGACAGAAATTTGAAACAGACAGATTTGCTTTATTTTCGAAAAATATTTTTTTTTCAAATTTGATGTTTTATTTCATTTAAAAACATTTTTGTTAAATATGTCACTTATTTATCAACCGATTTTAAAAAACATTTTCTTTATTGCTTTTATCATAAAAAATGCTATTAAAAGTATCATAAGGAGTGCTTTGCTATTTAAATTTTTAAAGTTGGGGTTGCTAGCGCTTAGGAATTGAGGGTTGGGATGTAGAAAATTACATCTTTAAATGAAGATTTTAAGACAAAAATCGATATGTCAGAGCATTTTTCTAAAACTCTTTTTCAACTATTTTATAGAATTTATCTGTTACTTTCGGGAAACACTGTATTAAAAAATATAAAATAAGTCACTGTGTATCATGTGCGGCCCTCTGTTACAGAAATACTTTGATTTTTAGTTTGTGTTTAAAAATATTTGTATTGTACCAAGACTCGAAGTTCTTCGGAAGAACATTATAGTTAGTAGAGCTGCTTATAAAAAATATTCCTCAAATAGAGCGGTGCAGTGTTGCAGGGAGAAAGAATTATTAATGAGTCGAAGCTGCCTAGAATGAACTGTGCTCCTTCTAGCTAAGGTGTCTGTAATGTAACTTGTGAGTTTGATAATACTCTCTCAGTATAAACAAAGAAACAAAGATGCAACAGTAGATAGAATTAGTGGGTTCTGGACCTATTGTCTACCCAAGGTCACGCAGTCTGGGAGCGAAAACTTGTGGAAGAATATGTTGACTACGCAGAGCGTACAGGTGAAACAGACAGGTTATACACGTGAAACAGACAGCTTATACAGGTGAAACAGACAGCTTATATAGGTGAAGCAGACCATTTCATCAGTATATGTTGTCTGTTTCGCCTGACCTCTCGCTCCCGAACTGTGTGGCCTTGGGTGGAAAGTGGATCCAGAACCCGCTAATCTTATCTATTTGCTAATATCTGCGCTTCTGCATACTAAGCCTCCCCAACCCATTCAATAAATAAGATACATCATCATATCAACTTAAACCGTAAATAAATCGGATACATACGTTTTGTATTCTCTGAACTTTATTTATAGCGTGTATTTAGAAAAATTCGGTGTCAAGTAGTATTTGGACAAAAGATCCTTACTTAAGTCTATTGATTTATATTAAATTTTAAATATCAAAGTTCATTTGTCAAAAATTGTCCGAATTTGATATCAAAAATAGTATGCATTTTTGCATTTCAAAATGGTATTTAACAACATATGCAGAGCATTTAATCTTGAATCGTATTTTCGAAATGGCCAAAATATCGATGGACAATGAAAGTACTCCATTCAAGACTGTATAGAAGAATTTCATTTCCCAGCCTAGACTTTGAAATAATAGTGTTCAGAAGACACTCAATAGAATTGTAAAAGTTTTTCGTCAAAGGGGGGAATGTAGAACAAGTAGGTAGTGGGCCACCAAAACTCCGTACAGGAGAAGTCATTAATAAACCTGAACAAAGCAATGGAAAACGACATTATGTATGTTACTTGTTGTACATGTAACAACCCAAACAATACTGCTTTTAAATTGAATGCTTCTATTGCGTTGTGATATATCAATATCCAAACATGTAATCTGAATTGAATGGTTCCACTGTGTCCTAGATTACGAGTCGGAATATTAATGTATGATAACAGAATCGAGCAGTATTTTATAGAAATTCCATTTGCGACAACACAACATATTAATCCAAATTTTCACACAAATGTACACAAATCAGATACAATAATGTCGTGTCGAATATTCTTTCGTTTGTCTAGGTTTAGTGATCAAAAATAATGGACGAACAATAAACTTGGATTCGAACTCTCGCTCAAGAAATTGGAGTTAGTTGATTCTTGTCGTAGAAACAAGATTTAGAGTTATTTCCATGCTTGCAAGAAATACTCGATGTTTATTATCCGTGGCGAGTAGTATTTTGTGAATGACTTTCAAATAATTTTAATGTTTTTAACTCCTAGACAGAACTTTCTTTTCGGACGAGGCATGGTTTTATGTTAGTGGATTCGCTCACTCACAAAACAAGAGAATCGGAGGTGATATAAAACCCAATAATATTTAAAGCTCTTCTACTACATCTTCAGAAAGGTATTTGGTGAGCTATAAGTAGAAGAAGGATCATTGGCACAATTTTTTTTGAAATGCTACTTTAAATTCGGAAAGATATCCATAAGAAATACTCTTGATTTTCTTTAATCAACTTCATGATGATGAACTATTTTTATGACACAGCATTATTCATACAAAACAGTCATTCGTCACATGTAAAAATAGTTTTTTCTATAAATAGGAAGTATACCTACCTACACACCTGAATTCTAAAAATATGATGCTTTAAAATAAATTCAACATATACAGATTGCCTCAGCGAAGCCACTTTTTAATGTATGCAAGTGATGTATGAAATTTTTCTGCAATCACATCAACGAATTTTTTTGTTTTGCGTGTTTGGTGAATGGAATTAAGAAATTGATTTCGACAGAATTTAACCTATTTCAAAAATAATTTTAAATATAATCTGTGACGTAAAATTACTAAAACATTAAAGTAGTACCTACAGTAGTAATTTTACTATTTTATTTAAACAAACTATATTATATGGTATCTTAAACACGAGTTTCTCCCAACTTACGACGCAAGTTACGATATTAGTAAATTAAAAGAGACCGATTGTATGAATCTTCACGGAAACCTAGAATCAATTTCTAATTGGTCTTCGATAAATAAGCTGTATTTAAATATAGAAACAATTGGTGCTAAGTCAAAACTATATAGCGAGCGACCTATTACTTCAATATTTTGTATATTCAAATATTCAATCGCATCAGTCTGAGCCGAATGTGATTGTAATGCAAGATAATCCACGTGGATGACGCAAATATTTTGGAAAACTTGAACTAAACAAAACTGTAGCGTACCTGTAAACTGTTTTCTTGATACACCGCTCACGGGGTTCACTTCCATATAAGTTGATTATTTATTTTATTTAGTGGCAGTTATATTGAAACTTGGTGTGCTTTCTGAATATTTTATATATTTAACAAAAACACTTAAAACTAATTTATTAGTATAGTAAATCTCACAAATGAAGCAACTTAATGTTGCTTCATTTGTGAGGCTGCTCTTGAGACTGATACTATTCTGTAATGTTTTTTCTTACAAGTAGGTAAAAATACAAAACTACCCCTACAAACTATTACATAATTATATTCGCATATTGGTCGTACATTTTATTGGTTGACGTCACAAATGGGGAAAATTTCTATCTGTCAATTCAGTTACCGATAGGTTTTTAATAGTCTAAACTTAGAATATTATTATT
The DNA here is from genome assembly GCA_935421215.2 of Melolontha melolontha. NCBI lineage: Eukaryota > Metazoa > Arthropoda > Insecta > Coleoptera > Scarabaeidae > Melolontha > Melolontha melolontha. The sequence goes on along the minus strand of OW285240.1, from coordinate 22,376,088 downwards.
AATTAAGTATTGCTTATAAACCTAAATATATAATTGTGAATAAATTTCATTGTTCAGAAATGCAATTTATTGATACATATTTAGGAAACGTGAGCCTAACAATAAAGGGTCTGCTTAAACATCGTCTATTTTGAATTTGTTCACTGATAACCCTAGGCGATAAAACAAACGGTCTAAATTATGAAATAATAAACTTGCAAATGTAAAATTCTTGGAATCTAGAAAAAGTTTTATAATTCGAATATGATAATAAAATTCTGTTTATACAGTGGATTACATTTGAGAATAAATGTTGAATACTTACAGAATTGGAAATGCTATAGTTGAATTCTTTATCCTGGATTTACTTATGAGTATATCTAACATATATACAATATAATACATTTCATTTTATGACAAAACAGTACCATTCACCATTCCACATAGTCTTTTTTAGACTAGAATCAAATTGTGAGCGATGTGAATAAATCTTACGCACCTTCAAATGTTTCAAATTAATTGTCTTTACACCAAGTTTTAGAGTTGATTATCTCTTACAGTAAGTAAGCGTCAGTCCTCTTTAATCATGTATCAAACAAGACCAATAGTCTCTGGCAGTAGTAGCGCCTGCGGACTAGAAACGTATCATTCAATGTATGTCGGTCAGTTTGGAATTAATAACACCACAGCTTTACGGCAGCTAAGCAGCATGACTTGTTTTCTTAATTCACCAAATACTTGATTAATTTTCTTAAACGTTATTTTAAACGTTTGTCGTTTAAAAATACCCAAATATATTTGTCAACGGTAACTGTCATTACGTCTGTAAATAGCTTGATTAAAATGTCAAAAATTTTTTTTTCATAACACGATGGCCTGCTAGATAAGCTCAGGGAATGAGAACAACCCTCGTACACTTTTGATTACCGCGGGTACTTGTCCCAAGTTTCAGATTATTTTAAGGAATATCATCCAATGCTTAGATGCTATTTTAAAAGCATTTATTCATAAACTATAGCCCTAATACGTTCAATCCATTTTATCCGCATGCATAAAGAATTTATTTCTATTCTGTGCCAGAAAATATTTACAGTAAGTGAAATACATTAAACATAAAAGGGATTCTAACATATCGACCTCTTGAAAGGAGAGGTTGTACTTCCAATGGCACAATTCTATTATAAACAAATTGAACGTTTCCTCGAGTGGAAACAGACATTTTATTTCTGACTTAAAGTGCATTTTTGCTATTTAAATGCTGATTTGAATATCAATTACGTATTCTATGTCGCGTAAGAGATTCATTGTGACCTATATTTCAGCTTTCGCGTAATAAAAATCTCTTAGAATTAAATTTGAAAAATAGTTTTACTTCAATAATTTGAAATAGAAGCAGGCAATTTAAATAAATATTCAGTTTGAATAAAAAAGTGATGCAATTTCATTATTATTTTTTAGATTTCGCGGGCCTTCGATAAAATAAAGCATAAATGTTTGTTGTACAAAATCAAAACTCAGTTGTCACATAACTACTATCATATATACAGGCTGGCCCAAAATGACCGAAGGGGTTTTAATTCCATATAACTTTTTTATTATAATTTTTTTTTGTTTTCAGTATTTTGTAAAGAAGACTTGGGGAATTTAAAATGGAACAGTACACAATTGAACAACGTGCCAAAATCGTTGAACTTTATTTCTCAAATCAACGATCCATTGTTTTGACTTAGCGTGCATATCGTCGTTATTTTAATGTGCGGGTTGGACCTTCAGGTCAACAATAAACCGTCTTGTTGCAAATTTTCGAGAACAAGGGGCAGTAAGGAACCTTTCTGGTGCCGGCAGACGACGAACGGTGCACACGGATGACAATATTGAACGGGTACAGGAGAGTATTCGGGAAGATGGAGAAACATCAACCAGGAGACGTTCGACACAACTTGGCTTCTCAAGAGGGTCGCTGCAGAGAATTTTGCATACAATAAGAATGTTTCCATACAAAATTCAGCTTGTCCAACAATTGAAACCGACAGATTACCAGCAACGACTTGATTATGCAATTTATTTTCGTCAAAAAGCAGAAGAAAATAATGATTTTATTCATAATTTAATTATGAGCGACGAAGCCCATTTCCAATTAAATGGGTTCGCTAATAGGCAAAACTGCAGGATATGGGCTACGAAAAATACAAGAGTAGTTCAGCAGCGAGAATTACACCCACTTAAGTGTACCGTTTGGTGCGGTGTTTCGCCGGAAAGGATAAGTGGCCCATATTTTTTCGAAAATGAACACGGTGTCGCCGTTTCCATCACTGGTGTTAAATATCGGACAATGTTGAAAAATTTTTTAGGGCTAGCCGTAGAAAACCATCCGCAAGTATGGTTCCAACAGGATGGAGTCACAGCGCATACTACGAGGGACACAATGGCTCTTTTACGCGACATCTTTGGTGAACGAATTATTTCCCATACAAGCGATTTTAATTGACCTCCGCGTTCACCGGATTTAACCGCTTCAGACTGTTTCCTTTGGGGTTATTTGAAAGGAAAAATCTATATTAGTAAGCCTCGAACCATACAGCAATTAAAAAATAATATTCGCGACGAAATCAACAACATGACACCTGAAGTTTTGCGAAAGGTTATGGAAAATGTTTGGAAAGAGCACGAATATGCGAAGCAGAAAATGGCCACCACTTGCGAGATATAATTTTTCATAATTAAATTAAAAATATTCTCCATTAATATATTGTATTTAAAATTAAAAAAAATTAATAATTATGTCTCAAATAAGAAGTTATAATGAACTCAAACCCCTTCGGTCATTTTGGGCCACCCTGTACTTATTCAACAGACAGGTATTTTATGGTCAAACACTACGATACCTAAACAATTATAGTTCAAATTTAGTCAGTCCTCAGGTAAACATTCTCCGACCCATATTGTATTTATTTTGATTTATTTATTATTATTTAGTCAGAGAATAGGTTCTTAAAACCTGCAGAGACAACCAAATGCAGTTCAGTACTAGTTTACATGCTGGCGTATAAATATAATTTAATCAATCAGTACATGAGACTTTCACATTAAAAGTCCTGCTCAGAAATGAAACTAAATAATCTTGTTCCGCATCAAAAAGATGACGGAAATGCTTGGGAGTACATTTAGACTGATGACCTACTTGGCAATCGCATATTCTAACCAAACAAAAACAATTAGGGCTTTAATTTTGGAAAATGTATTAGTTGATTAATCTCAAATCCCATGCTAATATATAGAGCCATTCTGCAACCAGTCTGGATCTTTGGAATTCAAATTTGGGAAGCAGCAGGTGAATCAAATATTGTCTAAATGCAGAAATAGTGAAGAAAATGATCAAAAATACTAGTGCGGGATATAAAGATAATTTTTAAAAATATCTAATATACGTCCCAGAGGGATGCTTCCAATATTAAGTCTTAAATGACTAAATAGGTTGGACTAAAGTTAATTGTTACTAACATTACATGTTAACATATAACGTGCCTTAAAAAACTTTCCTCATTAGAGACGGCCATGCTTTTTGATAATGGTTGGTGACAGTACACGTAATCTGTTACAAACGTATAATTTTGAATGAGCATCTCTAATGAGTAAAGTTTTTGAAGGCACGTTATGTTAAGTAATTATAGACATAAACCACTGGACTATTTTTACTTTTAAATTGTACTTTAAATTGTGACAGCTGTCAGTGACAAACTTAAATTAGAAAATCGTAGTTTTGATTGTATTATTTTATTATTAACATGTTAGAGTTACAACACAAAAAGTTTATAATCGAAAGTTATTTTAAAACTGGTCGAAAATTAGATAATGGAGAATAGGTTTATTCTATTAATTAGTGCTTACATAATTTCAGGCAAGAGTTTCCTAATCTGCCAGGTACTTATGCACAGCTGCTAAGTCATGTTCATGCTTCTATTGATCAATTTCCTAAAACAGGGCAAATAATTTGGTAACCTTGCGGTGGAGCACCTAAAAGCTAACCGCAGGTTGCATAGAAGATATTCGACGTCGAATGGACAACTCACCTAAAGAATCAATTGCAAAGCTTTCTCAAGAAGTTAATTTGTCCGTGGGAACATGTCATACCGTTTTAAAAAGAACTTCTATATGTTTCCATCTAAAATTCAATCATAACTCACGCAGCTTGATTTTGGTACGAGAACAAAGTACTGTTAATGGTTTTTACATAACATAAATAATGACAACATTCTCGACAAATGCTTTTTTATGACTCCTGGTTCTATCATTCTGGCTATTTAAATAAGCAAAAGAGGAGAATGTGGTCGGCAGAAAACGCTAACGAATTCATAGAAATTTTATTAGATCAACAAAAAATCAACATTTAGTTAGCCGTTTCAAGGAGACGAATTATTGGGCCTATATTTTTTAGCCAAACCGTGACTGCTGAAATATACCAAAATGAATTATTACAACCTTTTATTAATGAACTTCATCATGACGAACTTACAGAAAGATTTTTTCAGCAAGATAACAGATCTCGAAACACAATAACTCTTTTGCAACAATTTTTCGACGATAAAATGATGAATTTTCCACCAACATCTCCGGATCTGACAATTTTAGATTATTTTATTTTCCATATTTAAGGAATACCATTTTAAATACCAGACATCACACAATCGTGGAGCTTTGCAATGCTACAAGAGATACCTGCCTTAACATATGCAACAGAATAGCGACGCAACATGAGCTTGTTACCGATATAAGTATAGAAGTAGAGACATTTATTCTATCAGAAATAATTACATATACATTTGGTTTTCTGCTATTAAAGTTATATAACACACGAAAAATAAGAATAGTACCTATTATAGCAGCGTTGTATGTACCCATAAATAAAATGGAAAATGTATGAAATCAGTGCGCACGACAGAGGATTTAAAAGAAACACTTACCGTTTTAAGCGTCTTCCAAGGATTGACAAACTGGAGAAACTCGATTGTATATTTCCAACATCAGGTGCGTTTCTAAGGTTATTTCTGAAAAGTATGCCCGCCGTGAGGAAAAAATATGTTTATATTCGGAAAACGAGCGTTCTACATCTAGTGAAGTTATATTCACATAATCAAAATACTTTTTTAAGCAACTTAACATATCTGTAGATGTGCCCTCACAAATACGTATTAAGCTGTCAAAATCTGCATTTCTGTCTAAAACACTTTCAAATTTAATTAGAACACTTTCACTTTTTGCGTCTTCTACAGCACACAGTTGTGCGTGAACATCTTTAACGATTTGCAGTGATTCCTCTAACGACAGCGACGAATTTTCTAATTTTGTTATTGCTTCTTCTAGTCCCAAGTAATTCTCACGAATACTTTGTAAATCCATTTTAATCTGGGCATCTTGAAATATTTTCTGGCTTGTATTGATAGCGGCGCTTTCTTTCGGATCAAATGATAAAACCACGTCCTTAATTTTTTCAAAATGTTCATGATAGTAAAACCCCGCCCGTAACCATGTACCCCAACGTATCAGAATCGGCTGTTGTGGCTCAGGGGTATGGGGACACAATTCGTTAAATTTCCGAATACGTTTTGGAGATTTCAGGAATACAACCTTTGTACTCGATATTAAAGCATCTAACTCTAGATAACATCTACGAACCTGTTCTGCCACAAGGTGTAAAGCATGGAGTTTACAAGTAATATGTAACAAGTTAGGACAATATTTTCTAATAGACCGGCCTACAGAACACATGGTTGCGGCACCATCGGTCAACATTAATACTTGGTCTTTCGAAAGTTTAATTTTTCCAAAGTATCTAATAGCACCTCTGAATTTTTTTCGGAATTACATTGTTCTAGTCGTCTGGATGCTAATAAAATTGAAGACGTTGGTTGATGTGGTTCCATATAACGCGCCATCACATTAACTAAAGATTGTTTTTTGCTGTCAGTTGTTTCGTCCACACATAACCACAGTTTTTTATTTTTCAGTTCGGCTTTGGTTTTATTTTCAACCTGTTTACGCACCGATAGTAAATTCCCTCGTAACGTTGTCGTGCTCGGTAATGTTTGATTCGCGTATTTATTCCAAAATGAAATAAATGAATCATTAATTAACAAGGTAAACGGCAGTGTGCACATAATCGCAGTTATTTAATTAATTTTGTTATTATTGTGCTTCGAACTGCTTACGTGTTCTTTACAATGTGTTTTTGACCAATACATTAGATATGTATTGCACACTAAACATTTAATTTTTGAGCCATCGTATATTAAGTCCGGGAAATCCATAATAAACTTATTCACTTCGTCTGACAACGGTCGTTTTCTCGATTTATGTGTCGACGACATTTTATTACGTATGCTTACACTTACATACAGACTAAGCAAGTACCAAACACATACTGAATGCTTTTTATTAGTTCTGATGCAATACAATCATCCTCACATGGCGCGCACGGAAATTGTTCTGCTCTAATAATTACCATATCTTTAATTACTGTTTTTAAACCTAGTATGCAAATCAATATGTTTCCAAAGAAGACAATAAATGTCCAAATGTCAAAATAATTTTTTTATTTGAAAAATAATTTATCAATAAGCTGAATTCCAAGAAAAATTAATACTTTACATATTTATATACGCTTTCGCCGTGATGAGTATATTACTGATTTCAACCATGTTTTAGGAGCCTACTGTTAAAATTTCTACTAAATCTGTTAGATAATTTTTTACAATCGTTTAAAGTAAACTGTTTACTGATTCTTCGATAATATGGAGGAAAACAAATTTCGTATATTAAAAATTTTTACTTATTGCCGTGGAATGATTTGTAAGAAGTTCATTGCTTTCAAAAATGGTTATATGAGCAAAGAATATGCTGAGCATCTGGGGCGTGCATTTGCAATATCTTCTCCAGAAATGATTAACACATTCCATACCATTGCAAAGAGCAACCACCAAATTAAAGTGTGTGAGATTAATAATGCCATAAACATCTCAACCAAAGAGATACCTAATGTTTTGCCTAGATTAAACCTGGATACAAACTCCGAAGACAAAAACACAGTAAAAACAATGTATTTTTGCTGATAAACGTGCTCCGAAGAAGGCAATAACCATTTTTACGACCATTAAAATTACAGTCACAGTTTTGTATTCAAAAGGCGTACTGTTTACTGACTTCCTTTTTTTCCAAACGCATTAGAAATTGAATTACCGTTAAGATTACTCTGCATTGAAAGTATTGCAGAAATAAATGCATTTTTGATAATCCGTAGTTACTCAGGCATCTAAGAGAATATTTCTTTCATTCAAATGCATTAGAAATTGAATATCAAAGATTATTCTATTTACAGAGGGGAAGTACAAGAACTGGTTAATATTATTCCGACGTACTCAAACGTTTTGATGTCGAACTGAAGAAAGAACGATAACATTTATTCGGAAAAAAGTTTTCTTGCATGACGGGAACCCGTACTTTCATTCAACAGCTGTGGTAATCGCTAAATTTGTGGAATTAAGAAACGAATTGCTGACTTATGCACCATATTCACCAGTTCTCGTTAAGCGTAACTTTTTCTTGTTCTCAAGCTTGAAAAAATGACTTGGTGGAAAGAGATTCCGGACAAATGAGAAGAGTTAATAGCCGCAAGGAATGCTTATTTTGACAAGCTTCTATAGGATGGCTTTTAGCTTAAAAAAATTATAAGTGCTGGGATAAATGTATAGAATTGGACTGGAATTATGTTGAAAAATAAAGTATATTTTTAAACCTAAAGTAATTGATTCGTTGAAAAGTAGTATTCGTCAAATAACCCTCGTATATATATATATATATATATATATATATATATATGTGTGTGTCTGTGTTTGTGTATGTGTGTGTAGTGACGGGATTATATTCTGCAATCTTATCTGGCTTGTGTTGGATCTGTGGTCACTTTATGCGTGGTGAGTGTAAATTGTCTATGGACTAACATGCAATTGACACATAATTTCAGTCGGTAAATACGTTCATCAAACCGATGAAGTCAGTTCCTATTCCACGTATTCAGTGGAGAATTGAGAGGGAGAAACCCGCAGGCAGCATCAATACCCAGATTACAGTAAAGCCTACAGCATTAATCTATACGTGATATATGAACGAGGTTTGTGAGGATAAACAGATTCGAAAACTGCGCGATTGGTTTTTGCGATGGGTCTTTGCGCGCTGACACTATAATGGTTTATAACGCTTTCGGATTTACTTTGGGATAGCTAACAAAATTCTAATTTACGCGAATTTTTTTATGCAATCAATAGCCATGGCATTGCTGAATTGGTAAATGAGATAACATGCTTAAGCTTTCGCTAAAACACAATCGAATAAACTTTGATTGGTAACGATATAATTTTTGCGTAATATATATAACTCCGTCTTCGTTAAGTGACTCAGGCTCACAGTTTAAATTGATCATTTAATGTTGGAAACTAGTAAATCAATTCGATTGGCATTTATATAATCGATCTGGTACGACTTTAACTAAGTTTCTCCTTGGTTATTCACTTCTGTGTGCTTGAATTCGTAACTAGATACATTTTTCGTTACAATTGACTTCTTACAAGAGAACTGATATTTCACTGTACATTTCTCGAAAAACTAACCGTTAACATGAAAAACATGTAATTATTTATAAAAAAAACGAATTAAAGTGTGGGAATAGATGAAGAACAAGGCTAGTAGCATTTATCTACTTCTTTTTCAATTTTTAACGTAAATATTGGAAATCACGACAGTGAAAAATAAGACTGTAAACTATATGTGTATGTATACGTAATGACCTGCATTTATATTCGAACTATTAAACGGAAATATATATAAATTCACCTTTAAGCAAACCTGCGAGTAAAACTAATTGTTACAATAATTATTATTAAATTCTATACAGGCCATATAAGTATATGATTAATATATCCTGGATGTCAGTTCATCGGTCGTTTAAAACAGTATGAGTAATTCGGATCATTTCGGAATTTTTGAAGTTTTTCATGGGGGTATATCAACTTTGATGTTCATATCACCACGCTTAAGTTACGCAACCCAGTGATAAATTGTAGCATTCGAAAAAGAATTGCCATCCAAAGCTTATAACATATCGGTTAAAATTTTAGACGTGCTAATTTTTTAAAAACTAAATATTGGATTGTATTCCGACTTTTTTCTCTTTAGAGCGATTGTCCGGCAAGCCATGCACGTGGGCTAGAATTCTACTTATGGGCGAATTTTTTTCTATAAAAATTCTAATAAATTAGCGTCGTAATATGTAGAAAGCATATTTACATTTACATTACTTCTCGAAAAATGTAACAAATTTGTACAACGACCTACTACGGGCAAGATATATATCATCTCTTTCCTTGATATAACTCAAGGCATATCCACAAAGATTCCAAATCACTACCTTTGATAGCTTAGTTGTTAGAGCGATGGTCCGGCAAGCCATGCACGTGGGTTCGAACCGTACTTAAGGGCGATTTTTTTTCTACAAAAAATTCGATTAAATTAGCGTCGTAATATGTAGAAACCATATTTACATGAACAGAGAGCGTTTGTAATTCGCAAAAAAATATTATTTTTATTATGTTATTTAGATGTATTACTTATTACTTCAAACAGTAATAAATGAGATATCGTACCAACTTTTAAGATAAGAAAATGTATAAATGCTTTTGACGCTACTTTTTTTGTATATTTCTAGATAGTTGCTGTGATATATATTTTACCAAGATAATTATTTATTTAGATATTTAAAAAATGCGTAACCAAAAACAATTTTTTCGACTATACTCTTCACATAGTTTATTAATAATAATAGTTCATGCCTCAGCATTCCAAAATGGCTTAACGCTAATTTCTGGTGACATTGACGTGTTATTATATGATAAGATATTGTGCTACCAGTATTTATTTCAAACGAGAAGGGAAACTATGAAAACTTTCTCGGAGATTTGACTCCGGGTCCCCTGGCACGATAAGCCAGTGACTTGCCACGGCGCTATCAGCTAAATATGAATATTCTTGCCACATTCTATATGTTCGCAAACGATAAATACTTGATAAAGTCCAACCCAACATAAGCAAATTAGCAAATTTTAAATATTTGACCAAAAATTAATCTCTTTATTTTGTCAGTATACAGTCTACACACAGTCTACACCACTGTAATATATACTTGGTCCAAAAGATTTTACGTATATGGTATACACTACACTTATTCCCAGCTATTTATCATGTCTTAGATAGGAAATTATACCAAGTCATAATAATATTTCCAGTCAATTTGTATCTTCAAAGAAACTCAATTTTTTATTTTGCGTATAAAGCAATTCTTAATATCACAGACACTTATCAAGTTAACGTTGATTTGAATGTATTCCTAATTAGCTTCATAGCCTCTTGGCCTGCCCAATTGTGCATTACCGAACATGGCCAGATAATTGAACATATACCTACTGTAATTGTTTATTGTTTACTTTTCTATGTACTTTTATTAATGTTTTTGTTATCTTGTACTCGCTACTGTTGAATTTCGTTTCGAAGAATAAAAAATACTTATCTTATCTCGTTTCTCTTCGTTAGTGTATGACATTTTTGTATTATTAATGAACAATAAATGAAATGTTTGACAGATTGAAATTCCAAAGGCTACCTTATTTAATCTTATAATTTATTCTTTCAAATAAAACCTAATGACAAAAACTATAGTCAGCATGTGGTACATGGTTGAAATCAGAAAAAAAACTCTTTCTGAAGATGTCTAAATCCAATATGGCGCCTATAAGAAATTAGATAGTTGATGATGACCAGAAAGAAACGAAACGTCGTATAAAAATTTACAGTACACCACTGGATAGAGGTTTAGAAATGACCACAAGGATGTGTTTTTATTTTTTCTCTACAAGGCCAAATGTCGGTGCTACAGGTAAAGGAAGAAAGTAGGTCATTTGTCACAGGTCTATTTTCTTTACGGATTTATAACAAACACAAAATTTAACAACTTTGCCAAATTTGAACCTATGCTCTATCTCCAATAATAAGAGAGATCCCCATGGTGAGGGCCGAAAATGAATCAGCCTGTATACACCTCTTTTCCAATGTTGTATATAATAGTTAAGTATATAGTAGTAATTTTAAATAACATCATAAACCACCCCCATATATTTTTGTGTCATTTATAAGATCTATGTAGGCCTGTAACTTTTGCAGTTTGATAATTACATTGTATGTCGAAACCGCGGCACTATTACATGTGAATAAAGTGGTATAACAAAGTTATTGTTTTATTTTATTTTATTATTTTCAAGGAAATAAATGTTTTGATATGAAAATTTCAATATTTACTATTTTTATGAAGAGAAATATGTAGGCGTATCATCTAACAAATGTTTAGGAATTTTATCTGTTTTTTTTGCACGTCAATGGCCTTCAATTACAGAACAAACAAAGACAGGACCGATTTTAGCTACATTTTGGCCCTAAAAATTTTGTAATTTTTAATCAAGAATACGTATAAGTTTTTTGTAACTTATACGTATTCTTCAGATTGCGCATAGATTGGGCGCTATTCAGCGGGAACTTTGTATACGAGTATAAAAAATTCATAAACATTTCTCAAATTATCTACCTATTACCTAAATGAAAAAATGTTTATTAGTTTTACTAATTATATATTTAGCATTCAGACTTGGATATATAAACAGAAGAGCGACAAATCTTGGGTAAGTATCTTTTAAATGAGTCTAAAGTTTTTAAAGGAATAACTTATTATTCATGTAGTCAATTTTTTGTCATTATTTCGGGTACGTCACGTATCCAAACCCGAGCAGAATTTTAGCAATTTTCCTTCACACGGTACTAAACCTAGTCATTATCTCTGAATTGGGATGTTAACATACCCTTAACGACGAAATACCTTTAAAATTATTATAATGAGTATTGAATATATCTATGTAAACAAATTAAGTACCTACAGGATTAGTTTAAAGTATGGAGACTGCGATTTATTGTCGTTAATATTCATTTTAGGGATTTATATTCAATATAAAAGTTTGTTAGGATATTTTGATCTACATTTGAGAATATTTGAATTTTTTTTTCTTCAATTGTTTTTTAGTTACGCCTGTCCGCGCATTTTTTTTAAATGGGAACTAGTAAATTTTACTCTACCATTCGATAGAGATTTTTTTTCTCTTTACAATAATATTCTTGTCTTTTTTAAATTCATTTTAATAACTTTTTTACAAGAAAAATTTAACAAATTAATAACAAAGTAAATTAAAGGAAGTGTTCAAATTGTCGTCCATTAGTAATTTGACAATGACCCAATTGATTTACAATACCCCGAACAGAGTTCTGTAAAAAATCTCGGGGAATTTCTTGTATCGTTCTGGTAATTCGGATTTGTAAATCTTCGACGTTATCGGGCTTCGTAAACTTTGATTTTTACGTATCCCCAAAGAAAAAAATCTAAAGGACTTAAATCTGGCGAACGGGCTGGCCATTCAATGGTTCCTCGTCTTCCAATCCATCTGTGGGGAAAAATGTTGTCCAGATATTGATGAACATTTACACCATAATGTGGTGGGGCGCCATCTTGCTGGAACCAGATACTGTCATTGGGCAGATGTTCATTGTTTTCATGAGGATAGAGCGTAGCACTAGCAGGTATTATTTCATTTTGCAATAACTGCAAATACAGAGCCGAAGTTAAATTGCCATTGATGAAAAAGGGACCGATAATATGACCGCCTAGAATGCCAACCCAAACATTAACCTTTGGGGGGTACTGCATATGGTGCTCCAAAAACCAAGAGGGATTTTCCGATGACCAGTATCTGCAGTTATGTCTGTTTACTTCACCGGTAAGGCAAAAAGTAGCTTCGTCTGAGAAAAGAATATTGTTGACAAAATTTTCATTATTATTGCAAATATTTAACATTTCTTCAGAAAATTGTAACCTCTTATCAAAATCATCTTCCGTTAACTCGTGTACAAGGTGTACCTTATAAGGTTTATACTTTTCACTTTTTAAGAACGACACGATCGATGACTGTGAAGTATTGAAATTGGCCGCTAATTGATTGGTTGATAAATGGGGATATTCAGATACAGCCAGTAAAATATCCAGTTTGTTATCATCGCTTGTTGTTGTTCTAGGTCTACCACTCCTTGGCAAATCTTTAACGCTACCCGTTTGTTGAAAGGGTCTTAAAGTTTTACCAACAACGGATTTAGAAATTGGATTTCTATTTGGATGCGTATCATTAAATAAATTACTAACGTATTGTAAACTTCTGCGTCTATCTCCATAACCCAACATCATAAGTATTTCAATTCATTCATGTTCACTTAAACTCGCCATTGTTAATATGAACAGCAACAAATTGCACAAATGAATTATTTCTGTCAAAGATTTGACGTACACAATAACCACTGATAAAATTATGTCGCTCAAGTTTGTTTATCGCTACGCTTCTGTCTATCTGCGATGTACCGAACATCTGTTAAACACATGAACCGGCTTTTCTTATAAAAAAGTTATTAAAATGAATTAAAAAAAAACTAACATATTATTGTACAGAGAAAAAAAACTCTATCGAATGGTAGAGTAAAATTTACTCTAGTTCCCATTTAAGAAAAATGCGCGGACAGGCGTAACTAAAAAACAATTGAAGAAAAAAAAAATTCAAATATTCTCAAGTGTAGATCAAAATATCCTAACAAACTTTTATATTGAACATAAATCCCTAAAATGAATATTAACGACAATAAATCGCCATCTCCATACTTTTAACTAAGCCTGTATATTACAAATACCTACAAAATTTTCCTTTTAAAATCAAATCGATTAAAGACAAACATTGATAAATTACATAGTTATAAAACGGATAACTTTACCTCAATATTTACTTCTGCTAGTATACACATACATCACATTCGAGCGTTAGTAGAGATCATATACTCGAAACTTTGTGTTAATAAGAACTCGTTAACGCGTCCCCTAATAAAGTTTTATCCAAACTCGATAGCGTTAACTAAATCGCTCATATACCCTTAGGTGGTAGTTCAATCTATGACCCGGTCCATTGTTTCCAAGATAATGTTGCAGACGTGTACTCACAAATAATTTTATCCCTAATTAATAATTAAATGAGGCGCTGGCGCTTCGGCGAACCTCCATAAAATACTTAATTAAGGCCGTGTTATGCAAAGATTTACGTAACTATACGATACGAGGGAAGGGGTGGATTTACATATACATATAGTTACATACATCATATACGTTGTCGTTTTATGCATAAATTTAACGTTTCAATTGTAAGCACAAAGTTGAAGTATATTGTTTCCCAATCAATATATTAAACTTGATACGACAGTTGATAGAAGACTTGATACCTATTTGCGCTTATTGCATATCTTTAAACATCCGAAACCACCTACGTACTCAAGAGGAAGCTGATGTAGAAAGATAATAATCAATAATCAAATAAAGTATACAATACTTCCTCAAAATACCCACACGTATGTTGAAATAACATGTCAAACTCGATAATGATAAATATTACTATCAAGAAAATGCTTCACTGTTTGCTTTACTGTGTAAAAATTTACAATTTACACACAAAAATACATCGTTATACTCTAGTGTGGAAAAGGTACAACAACTTATAATTATTAAAGAATTTAAATCCGAATTTTAGACATGTCTTTCGGCGTTTTGATTAACGATTCATAAATCAAACGGCGAAGTCGCATCAAGTAATTAAAGATTTTTCAATTACCTACCATATTATATTGAACTCTTTCTATGCGTTAACAATATGTAGCGATATAGGGTATCCAAGCAATACAACAATATTCCAAGACCGACTGCACTAATGAATTATGCAATTTTGTAATCGTGATAGTATCATTGAAACTACTACGTGTCTGTCGCACATATTCAAAGATTTTATTAGCTCCGCATAAGATATCCATTTGTAAGTAAAATATCAGTTCCCTGTTTAGAATAATTCTCGGATCGATTCTGTTCTATCAAGAGGAGTATTATTCAAGAAATGGTATATTGCTAAATGTAAAATTTGCTTTCTAGTAAATGACGTAATCTTACATTTATTAATATTAACTAGTATGGGGTCTCTAATAAGTAGAGCAGACCAATTTCCGTGCGCGCCATGGGCTGCGGTATGGGAGTGTAATTCGTAATATATTATATTAGAATATGCAATAGAATAGGGACGCAACACGAGCTTGTTACCGATATAAGTATAGAAGTAGAGGCATTTATTCTATCAGAAATAATTAATAATACTTTTGGTTTTCTGCTATTAAAGTAATATGCATAAACACACGAAAAATAAGAATAGTACATATTATAGCAGCGTTGTATGTACCTATAAATAAAATGGAAAATGTATGAAATCAGTGATTGTGTGCACGACAGAGGATTTAAAAAAACACTTACCGTTTTAAGCGTCTTCCAAGGATTGACAAACTGGAGAAACCTGATTGTATATTTTCAACATCAGGTGCGTTTCTAAGGTTATTTCTGAAAAACAGGTCCGCCGCGTGGAAAAAATATGTTTATATTCGGAAAACGAGCGTTCTACATCTAGTGATGTTATATTCCCATAATCAAAATACTTTTTTAAGCAATTTAACGTATCTGTAGACGTGCCCTCACAAATACGTGTTAAGGTGTCAAAATCTGCATTTCTGTTTAAAACACTTTCAAATTTAATTAGAACACTTTCACTTTTTGCGTATTCTACAGCACAAAGTTGTGCGTGAACATCTTTAACGATTTGCAGTGATTCCTCTAAGGACAGTCACGAATTTTCTAATTTTGTTATTGCTTCTTCTAGTCCCAAGTAATTCTCAAGAATACTTTGTAAATCCATTTTAATCTGGGCATCTTGAAATTTTTTGTGGCTTGTATTAGTAGCTGCACTTTCTTTCGGATCAAATGATAAAACCACGTCCTTAATTTTTTCAAAATGTTCATGATAGTAAAACCCCACCCGTCACCATGTACCCCAACGTATCAGAATCGGCTGTGGTGGCTCAGGGGTATGGGGACACACTTCGTGATATTTCCGAATACGTTTTGGAGATTTCAGGAATACTACCTTTGTACTCGATATTAAAGCATCTACCTCTGGATAACATCTACGAACCTGTTCTGCCACAAGGTGTAGAGCATGGTGTTTACAGGTAATATGTAACAAGTTAGGACAATATTTTCTAAGAGACCGGCCTACAGAACACATGGTTGCGGCACCATCGGTCATAAACATTAATACTTGGTCTTTCGAAAGTTTAAATTTTTCTAAAGTATCGAATAGGACCTCTGAAATTTTTTCGGCATTACATTGTTCCAGTCGAATGAATGCTAATAAAATTGAAGACGTTGGTTGATGTGGTTCCATATTACGCGCGATCACATTACCTACAGATTGTTTTTTGCTGTCAGTTGTTTCGTCCACACATAAACACAATTTTTTATTTTTCAGTTCGGCTTTGATTTTATTTTCAACCTGTTTACGCACTGATGGTAAATTCCTTCGTAACGTTGTCGTACTCGGTAATGTTTGATTCGCGTATTTATTCCAAAATGAAATAAATGAATCATTACTTAACAAGGTAAACGGCAGTGTACAAACAATCATAGTTACCCATAGCTCATATATAAACTATTGTCGATTAAGTTTGTTATTATTGTGCATCGAACTGCTTACGTGTTCTTTACAATGTGTTTTTAACCAACACATTATATATGTATTGCACACTAAACATTTAATTTTTGAGCCATGGTATATTAAGTCCGGGAAATCCATAATAAACTTTTTCACTTCGTTTGACAACGGTCGTTTTCTCGATTTATGTGTCGACGACATTTTATTACGTATGCTTACACTTACATGCAGTCTAAGCAAGTACCAAACACATACCGAATGCTTTTTATTAGTTCTGATGCAATACAACCATCCTCACATAGGCGCACATGGCGCGCACGGAAATTGGTCTGCTCTACTAATAAGTCATAACTTATGATTCATAAGTAAAGAACATTTAAATCTGCTTGAAGCGTAGCACAGCGATTAAGAGTACTCTTACGTAAGCAGAATTTTATAACATCGCCAAATAAAAAGAAACGACATGAATGAAGACAAAATTTTATATCGTTTATGAAGAGTGAAAATAAAATAGACCCAAATGAGATACACCAGATGTAACAACATCTTGAAGCATAATATTACCTATTATTACATTTTAAATACAATCCACTAGTAAGAAATTCATTCGGATTCTAGCTTCTCTCCACCACTGATTCTTCGGAATCTGTCGCAAAATCTTGAAATGGATCCATCCATATTAACTCGATTAAATTCAGAAGACATTCCCGTTGACAATTCTCCGTAGCTTCCTCTCCTGTCTCTACTTGATGAAGGAGTGGTATTGTTTCTTCTAATGTTGTCATTGTCACTTGATAAACAGCAACGGTTATAAGTCGAAACTTCGCAATGCGTTTCCCGGTCCTCAATAGTCATGGTTCTACATCAACTATGTGCACTGAGTAACGTAGGTATGAAATTTATTTCAATATGGGTCACCTGGTCGACGATACATGTTCTGCCATGTATCTGAACCGGCAGCTAGCACTACGTACAATGAACATGTTCCAGAATATGATTATGTATATACCACATAGCAACGTTATAATCATTAGTAATCATTTGTCTAAATTTAGGCATGCAATTGTGATAGGAAATTGCGCCTTTTCGATCAATATTATCGTACAAGAAAATATATTGCGAGCAACTCAAATTATAACAATAATGATGTGACACTTCATAAATTTTATAATAACACCACGTAGGAAACGTTTCTTGTATAGTTCCATCAAACATTTTTACTACCGATCCCCGAAACGGCTTTGTAAACTAATAAATCATTTTTAATTGTAACATTTAATTTGCAAAAACCATCAGATTCATCATACACACCATCCGGATCTAAATGGAATATTTCCGTAGTTGAAACAGAAGCTTCTTGTAAAATCGCACGAGATACCCTATTATCAACAACAATTTCGTTTTGAATATTAAATTGAATAGGCATGGTGCTCACTTACGGTTTAGAACTTGAAGCGATGTTGTTAAATGAATTCAATTCAGTAAATCACATAAAATTAGCCAAGTCTATTTTTTTGCTAGTGTTAAGCTCAGCTTAGAAATTAGTTTTTTATCATAATGCCATTAAGATTTAATGCCACTAAAAAGAGAACATTTAAATGTTTAAAAGTTAGTTTATTTTAAAAAACTTACCTCGAAATTGTCCAATGTTTCATCAACTTCTAACTCTATATTAAAATCAGACAGAACTTCTGTCTCCTCTTCAAAATAAGATAAATCTTCATTTATCTTGGCAAAGTCGGCAATTGATACTCAGGGATATCAGAAATCTTTAAAAGAAAAATGACTTCTCTTGGAAGATGCAAACTTTTCTTTGCTGAATGACGGTTCTTTAGGCAAATACTTGATAACAATGGGTCAGAAGAATCCATGGCTCTATTAAAAACATCAGATATATTATGTTCTCTAGAGTCCTTTCGGGAATGCTCAATGCGATCCTTTTTATAAAATTTGTTTCTCGCCTCAGAAGCATTTTCTCCAGCGCATCCGAGAGGCACGATTGAGGCTTGTGCTATATGTGAAGAATGTGTTAAAATTTTATGCAAGGTCGTGGACATTGGATACCATTTGTAATTTTTAAAATATATTTCGGCAGTTGCATAGCAAAAACTCTTGAAGTTTTCGATACTTAGCTCAAAATTACAAGAAATATAAATAAATATCAAAAAACTCGATGTTAACGTTTGTTATAGACGCAAATAATTCCGGATTTGAAAATGCTCTTCGCGCCGTACTGCCATCGTTCGTTGAGCCACTACCGTTATTTTTCGGCTTATGGACACGAAGACCCATTTTCTGCCAGAATTGTTGTTGAATGTCACGTTTTCTTTGTTGCATTAGTACTTTGTTCTCAGAACTTCGAACTTGCCATTTTTTAATATTAAGTCTATATGAAAGATTGAGAACAAATTCTAAACATTGAATCCAGGCATGTAATGGGCTTATGCCATACTTTAATGTAATTAGTTTTGGCTGAAACTCCATTGAGCTTAAATTATGTATTGATAAAAATTGCTTCGGATTTCGACCACATATTGGGCATGACTGAGAAGACTTTGTTTCCGTAAGCACGTTCAAAACTTTCCCATCAATTAACGTCATAATTAGTTCATACTTTACTGATATCTTTCTACCATTTACCAAAAAATATTCTAAGGGCTCAAGATTTCTTATTTGCTCATCCAGATTCTTTTTTTCTTTCAAAATATGCTCCTTGATTTCTTTTATAAATTCAATTTTAAGTGGCCGGCAAAAACGAACAGATTGAGGTGTACTATTAATTTCAGTGGTATAACCGACGTAACAAAAAGCGAGTTATCTAAACATTCTGGGGCATTGCTGCTAAATATTTGTTTAAATGAGCTTTGTTCTGTGGAACCGTCAAAGCCATAAATAAAAACCAATGTGACTTCATTCAGCTCAGATATTTGCATCAAAACTTCTTCTTGGTACGATAAAATTCTTTTTGCAGTATGGTTAACCAAGCTCTGCAGAGGAATTTGTGCTGATGATTCTGTTACCGACTGCCCTTCAGGTAGGCATTGCAGTTTGCACTCTCGGATTTTTTGGTAATGTGGATAAATATCACAATCTCATGACTTGCTCATTTCCCTAATGTTTGTACAGAGAATTTCATGTATCTTGCAATATATGAATGTAGTAACCATAGATTCGAAAATACTATGCACTTGCACTGTCCCACATAAAATGCAATATGTAATAGTTATGATCGATATGATATCTTTCATGGTTGTTTTGTCAAATTATTGACAGTTAAGCCTATTTAATTCAATGTAGTGTTTTAGGATTAAAACTACATTTCCGATAAATATCGTTTATTGAATTGAATCCCGAAAGATACCATGTCACTAACTGAGTTCTCTCTTCCTTTGTGTATATCATTTAAGATTGATACTAAGCTAATATCGAAATAGAAATACTGCTACTTTTGACTTAACTAATGTCAAATTATATTGATATGTTGCATTTTACGTGGGACAATGTAATAATGTATTACCTAGTTTCTATGGAAATAAAAAACCTATACATGTTTGTATATTGCATCTTAAGTGAAATTCATTGTATACTGTTGCTTTGTTAAATTGTTTTCTATCAAAATAGTAATGCTTCTTCAGGGGAGATTGGTTATGGTTTCGTGTCATTGGAGATTAAAACATCTCTCATTTTAGTAGCCCTAGATGGTGATGAAGCTGCTGCCTTTAAAACAAAATTTAAATCATTTGCTTTTGATGCATGAGCTGATATTGAAGCAGCATGAACCAATAATTTGGTATCGTATCCCTGTGCGGACGATATTTCGGAAGCAAGTTTTCGCTTTTGCCGCGCACTTCCCTCGCTACATCCAACATGAGGACGACCTCATTTGTTCGCGACATCACTTTTCGATCATTTAAATGCAGTCACATTCGATAACCTTAAACTTTCTTTTTTCTCAAATTTCTTCGCACATCTTTGGTTTTTGTTCCATTTCTGGTCAGCATATGCGCAAAAATTGTAAATTTTCTTCTTAATTGTTATGATATATTCGTCATCTACACTTCTATTAAATTTCGTGCAAATCCAGTTGACAACAGTTGGAGCACTTCGGTTATTTTCTAACCAAAATTTAAATATATCCAATTTTTTTATTTTTAAAACATCCATACTTTTTTATCTTTACACAATCTTAAAAGTCAAATATATATAACTTATAGCAGTTTAGGGCAGTTGGTTCTACAAACACATGAAAGTACACATCCTTAACTTTCTCCACATATATAGTGTTCAAACAATACGTTCCAATAAACGAAGTACTACAAGAAACACACGGTCGATAAGCAAAACTACACAGAAAAGACGACACACTTTGTCATAGCAAATAATTTACAACACCAACATTTTTTTTGGAACTTATCAATGATATATTTTTTAACGTACCTGAATTAGTATTTTCCAATTTAGAAAAATTTTCTTATATGTTAATATTTTGTTAAATAGTAGTTTAAATGTCAGTCACTTTAAAGCTGAAATACAGAAAACAAAATAAACCAAAAAAAAACTACAACTTTGACAGCTTGGCCTTAAGTCATGAATTGCTAACTGATTCTAATTTTTTATTTTTGAATATTTTAAAATGTTTAGTACAAAATGCCATTTTCATTTTTTTGAAAAAGTACATTTTTTGCCTCAAAAACCAGTCATTTGACCTAAAGTGCAATGTAACAACCGATACGTCGACATTCTTCATAATTGTAATAACGTAATGCAGTTGTGTGTATGCAAACATTCTCAATGAGGTCACAGCCTCGTTCCCGTAATGCAAGTGTAACGTGTGTTACAAATACGTCCTCGCTAACGCGAGTTGTTTGCAAACACAAACTACATGTCAGGGTTTGTATTATATTCCCTAAGTAGTCCGAGGATCTTCTCTTATGTATATATAGACTGTAGTGTAAGTAAGATGGATCATTCATATTCAGATTCACATTCACATTCGTTCACATTCACACATTCAGTCTACATACTAGATAGTAAGAATGTATATAATTGTTATCCAGTTTTAAGTGTTGTTTAAATTATATTATGTTACCCGTTCGTTGTGAGTATCATTTACGACGATAAGTCGCCCAACCTGCTTTCCAATGGGGCCGCCCAAGCGGCCCATATTACATGCCGATCCTCCAGGCGCGTAGGGCCCTATCACTTAAGGCCCTCTTATCACATGGCGTCCTGCCACGAGCTTGCACAAACGGCTCTTATCACATGGCGATCCTTGCCAGCCACTTACGGCACAGCCTTATCACAGGACGATCCTACCTATCTACACGTCTAAGGCTGGAAAAGACCGAGTGGAAATTCGGAACGAATCATGGTAACGGAAAGTTGGCAAACCACTAAGAAAATGTACTACGCAATGGAAGAAGGCATCTCCGTCCCCTACAAGGAGCAAGAAAGAAGAAATGCAGGTATTCCTTGTAAAATAAATTTAACAAAGACAAGTATGCAGTGCAAATAGTGAATGGACAATGCAAGACTTTCATAAACTGTGTACATTTCGCTAATTGAAATGTTTACTATTAGTTTAATGCAAATACACAATATGTGTATTAATAAATTCTGCATACGCTAACAATTGTAAAGAGCGTGACATTGTTATTTTGTTGTTTAGGGTCAAGTTTATTTGAAAACTAATATATATAATTGTAAAAGCATTTAATTATGGCTGAGAAATTTAAATTTAAAACCTGTCCAAGTTTGTTAGTTAAATACGCGAGAATGTAGAATTTTATACATTTTTTTTTTTTTAAAAGAAAGACGCTTATACACGAAACAATGAAGATATATGTTATATTTCTTTTGTCATAAGTTCAATTACGTGCATAAAAATGCATGCGTCTTCATCTTTTTAATAAGCGCCATACAAGAATGTTGCAGTTTATGTTGTTTATTAAACGAACAAATAAACAATAGCAGGTATATTTAAACTAGTCGCGAATAAACAAACATCAAAGGAAAATAGAATATGTATAGTTTAATAATACCCGAGTCAAGTTCGCTTATAAGAATGCAAACACATCATTTATTTCTAAACGACGATACTTGGCATTGAAAAGAATAGTGCCGACGCATTCAAAAGTTCGCAATAAAAGAGAATAATTTTAAATTAATAAAAGAAACCAATATACGAGGAGTGTTATATTAATTTTGTATTACAAGAATTCCGAAAATTTTGTCGCAAATGCCTTAGAAGTTGATTCCAATGCCATAATGGTTAGTAACGACACGATTCGATAGCATCCTAATCACGTCTGGAGCCCTATAAGACGACAGAGACCTATCGATTGTACCTTTACGACACCAACAACAGTGCAACCTACAGGACAGATCATCCTAGAGTTGTGGAACTGGCGAAAACGTTAACCAACCGAATCAGACGAACTTCAAAGTAGGAGAAAGGCAAAAAAAGACTCCAATTCGCCCCTAGGTCGTGACGAAGCAAGCATGCGCTTCCAGGAAGTGATCCTACACGACAAAAAACGCTCTCAGAATTTTTTTTTAGAGATTACAGTTATAACAAAAGTGTGTTTTGTTAAGTGGTCTCAAGTTTTTCTAGATTGTAGAAAAGGCTTACAGCATAAGGGCATTTCCGCTGCACGAGCTCCCTTACTGTGGTCAGAATAAGCTTCAAAAGATAGTTCTGCGCAGGAACATGACAGACACGAAATATGTGCTGTCCAGGGAAATACACGAAAGAGTGATTTCCAGAATAATTTTTTCCATGGAGGAAAATAGATAGAAAAACGGAGAGTCGATTTATTTTAAAGTATGGTTGGAAGGGGAGCATAAGAATTGGGAGCAAACAATCATGCACAAAATCGAAGACAAACAATCAAGTATACGGAATCGAAAACGAACAATCAAAGCAAAGAGTTAAGACAAACAAGCGAACATGAAGAATTCAAGACAGAGAATCGAATGCGAAAAATTAGAAATTAGAAGCAAGAATTGCAAATACGAAGTAAGTCAACTATTAGATATATACGAACACATGATATAGGAATAAAATACAAAAAGCGAACAGACTAACAAAATTGAGACAGTGTACGAAGGCCCGATTATTGATTATTAATAATTATTATTTTTGCAACAATGTAAAAACGTACTATGTAGCAGTACCTTGAAAATTTATTTAAAGTTTTACAATCTATGTTATATATTTATCATTACAGTTCATTCGTTTATATATTTATTCGTTAAATATCTATTATTATAAATTGTATTACTGTATTGTACTGTATTATTGTATTGTACTGTATTATTGTATTGTATTGTATTATTGTATTGTATTGTATTATTGTATTGTATTGTATTATTGTATTGTATTGTATTATTGTATTGTATTGTATTATTGTATTGTATTGTATTATTGTATTGTATTGTATTATAATATTGTAGAATAGGAATAGGGAAGGTAACCGGAGAGAAAGGTTTAACGTAAGAAAAACAAACACCTCAGCGTTATTTTTCTTAACCCCAGGAAGGGTGGTGTAATAACGTAATGCAGTTGTGTGTATGCAAACATTCTCAATGAGGTCACAGCCTCGTTCCCGTAATGCAAGTGTAACGTGTGTTACAAATACGTCCTCGCTAACGCGAGTTGTTTGCAAACACAAACTACATGTCAGGGTTTGTATTATATTCCCTAAGTAGTCCGAGGATCTTCTCTTATGTATATATAGACTGTAGTGTAAGTAAGATGGATCATTCATATTCAGATTCACATTCACACATTCAGTCTACATACTAGATAGTAAGAATGTATATAATTGTTATCCAGTTTTAAGTGTTGTTTAAATTATATTATGTTACCCGTTCGTTGTGAGTATCATTTACGACGATAAGTCGCCCAACCTGCTTTCCAATGGGGCCGCCCAAGCGGCCCATATTACATGCCGATCCTCCAGGCGCGTAGGGCCCTATCACTTAAGGCCCTCTTATCACATGGCGTCCTGCCACGAGCTTGCACAAACGGCTCTTATCACATAATATTAAGCTAGATTTTGCTTAATTTTATATCAATGGGCACTGCATTTTACTTAAAAATTTCCTGAGCATAACTTACTGACCTAAGAAAGAAAAAAGAAATTGCATTATTCTATATATCAAAAAATGAAATGTTGAGGGATCTTTATTTTCAGTGATTTTTGTTTCGTTTCTCTTAAATATATTAAGTTTATAAATAAAGTTTTCTCAATTTTCGCCTATTAGGAAAAGAATAATTTATTGTGTACACTGTCTAACACAAAAACAGATGAGGCAAATCAATCATGTTTTCGTGAAGTTGTAGGAAAACTTATTACGCAGAAGCGTAAGGACAGGTAAATTTCCGTAGCTACGGCGACTAAAATCCATTCCATATATCACATCGTTGATTGCTGAAATCTAATGTTTTAACTTTTCGGGTTATCTCGCACCATAAACAAAATACGCTCCATTGAGAAACTAAATTATTCATATTTCATTCTGGGCGCCGCCGTTCGCAAAACTCAGCCGTCCGTTACGCGTACCGAGGTCTCATGCATAGCGTAATAACGCTATTAATCTTACACTACAACCGTACCGGATTGCACCATCAAAGGAGGGTTCGAGTGGCAAACAAACACTTGCCCGGCTGCTAGTTTGAATTAACGTATGCAATTTTGTGTTCAATCTTTTGAAAAACACTTCCCGACACGTTTGTAAAGAATATTACATTACCGTAAGGAACAGTCATTCGCGCTATCATCACTTAGAAAATAGAATGAAATAATATAGATTGATGGCTAATAGTTTCTAAAATAAAAAATAAAATTTTAGAGCTCTTCTATATTTAACATTATAAATATATTAGATCTATACCGTGTGTCCCAATTTCGATGCTCACCATTGGGATCTCGGTTATTAGAAGATATAGAACAACGGTTAAATGGGAAATGTTTAAATACTCGCGGCAAATCTCATTTCAAATTTGATCTAACTTTTTAAATTTTTAAAAATATTTTGAAAAATCTAAAATTTGCCTATTTCGTTATTCCTCAATAACTCGATAACGCTTAGTCTGACCTCTTTTAAAGTTTTACATTGTTCAGACACTTTTTTAAAACAAATTATTTGATACAAACAGAAACCCCCGATTGTCATTTGTTTTTCAGTTATTACCACTATCTTTTGTTTTTCATATGGCGGACATATTGGATTTTGGGTTTGTTAGGTAGTCCTCAAAATGTGCTTTTCAACGATGTATAACATGCCTGAAAAATTTTTATTTATAAGGAAAATATTAATAAAAACGTAAATTAATCTTTAATATGAAATTAGTAGGCTGAAAAATTAAACACCAATGTCAAATGAAAGTGAAAAGATATTCTAAGTATAGCAAACGCCAATTAAGTTGGCGCGAGGAGGGGTAAGTTCGCGCAGGATTAAAAGTAGTGGGGAGATTTGTATTTGGTTTTACATCAAATGTCAGATAATTCTAACCTCTGAGCGTTTATCACTAGCAAAGACATTATGTTCCGTCAAACGTCATTGACAAATGTATTCTGACAATGAAACAAAACGATAACCTGTCAAAGTACAATTAGTGCTGCAGAGATAAGTTAATTAAAACTACTTGTAGTTAGTGATAAGTGATAAGTAATTATTGTCAAGTATTAAGATTTATAAGTATTGATAATGGCACATACATATTCAAACGAAGAAAAAGTTGATATGTTGGAAGTGTATTTCAAAGCAAATAGAAACACTAAAAATGCGTGCACGAGTTATGCAGAGCGTTTTCCAGAAAGACAACAGCCACACAGGACAATTTTTAGAAGACTAGTTAGCAAATTAAAAAACTTTGGAAGCTTCGAACAAAAACGAGCTAACTATGAAGTTAATGATGCTGATACACGTCTAAATAATATTTTGTCGAACGTTAGGAACAATCCCAGCACATCAGTTCGTCGTGTGACACGAGAAACAGGGATTTCAAAATCTACTGTTCACAGAACCTTGACGAAAAACAAGTATCACCCTTACAAACCAACAATTGTACAAGGTTTAAGTGATAATGACAATCCCCGACGATTACAGTTTAGCAGGTGGTACCTTCAAAAATGTGAATATGACGCTAATTTTCCTAGGAAAATACTATGGACAGATGAAACACGATTTACCAATTGTGGAGTGTTCAATAGGAATAACTATCATCATTGATCTACTGAAAATCCACATTTGGTAAATCAAAGAAGATTTCAAGTTCGATTTGGTTTTAATGTCTGGTGCGGTTTAATTGGTATGACATTTTGTTTACATTTTTTTGTTTTTTAAACTCTTTTTCTTGTTTTAGATAATCAGTTAATAGGTCCTTTCATCTTTGATTACAATTTAACTGGTAACAGATATTTGGAGCTACTAACAAACGAGATAATGCCTGCTTTGAGGCAAATTATTAATCCCGAGAACATGCAAAAATCTGGTTCCAGCAAGATGGTTGCCCGGCCCATAACACTCGTAACGTGCAACATTTTTTGAGAGAAAACTTTAATGAGAGAGTGATTTCAAATAATGGACCCGTGCAATGGCCTGCGAGATCACCCGACCTTACCCCGCTTGACTTTTATTTATGGGGTACCACTAAAAACGAAGTATTTGATTTTGAACCGCCAGAAACTCGGGAAATTTTAGAACAAAGAGTACTAGATATGCTACGATCAGTAAACGGAAACACGCTACGTAGAGTTTGTAACTCTACTCGAACAAGGTGTCAAAATTGTGTGGAACAGAATGGTCGTCATATTGATCAATTTCTTTAAGTGAATGTGAACTTTAAGTTCTGTATCTTTACTTTTTATTTCTATAATTTTTTTATCGTTTCGTTTGTTTACAGTATTACTTAGAATATCTTTTCACTTTCATTTGACATTGGTGTTTAATTTTTCAGCCTACTAATTTCATATTAAAGATTAATTTACGTTTTTATTAATATTTTCCTTATAAATAAAAATTTTTCAGGCATGTTATACATCGTTGAAAAGCACATTTTGAGGACTACCTAACAAACCCAAAATCCAATATGGCCGCTATATGAAAAACAAAAGATAGTGGTAATAACTTAAAAACAAATGACAATCGGGGGTTTCTGTTTGTATCAAATAATTTGTTTTAAAAAAGTGTCTCAACAATGTAAAACTTTAAAAGAGGTCAGACTAAGCGTTATCGAGTTATTGAGGAATATCGAAATCGGCAAATTTTTGATTTTTCAAAATATTTTAAAAATTTAAAAAGTTAGGTCAAATTTGAAATGAGATTTGCCGCGAGTATTGAATTCTGCAAAACATTCCCCATTTAACCGTTGTTCTATATCTTCTAATAACCGAGATACCAATGGTGAGCATCGAAATTGGGACACACGGTATGCACAAATGTTTTTCATTTTATGCAAGAATACAAGGGACATTTGACGGGAACGATTGAACAAATGAAAAAGTAAGCTGAGCCATTTCTTTAGGTTCGAGGATCACATGGGATTAGTTCAGATGAATATGGGGGATAGTAGAGTAATTCAAAATTCAATTCAACCCATTTAACGGTTAAGATTGCAGACAAATGAGCTAATACATTACCATGATGAAACTAATATTTTCTTTTCAAATAATTCTTCTTTTTTAATTCGGAATTGAAATGGTTTAATGAATTAGCATAATATGGTCCGTAATCGTTCCTCTCTCTTCCAAATAATCGATATAGATAACGCCGTGCCAAACCCAAAACATCATAGCCTTTTCGGCGGATGGAATCACTACTTTGAAACTCGTTTGCCAACGGAAATCCACTGTTTCGAATAATGTTTCGATTCTGACGTTAAGTGATGGTTAAGTTAAGTTAAACTCATGCTTCGTCTACAGTTTTACGGGTGTCATTGAAATAAAAAGACAACGTATCAAAAATGAAAAGAAGTAATTATATAAAATATAAATACAAAATATTTTTTAAAAGATATTTAACAAATTTTATCACGCCACTGTGCGATTATATCATGAATACTACCAGCGACGATATTTTAAACTTAACTTATAATAACAGCAAAAAAGTTTTGTTACTGTCGATCACACTTTTTTTTCTTAACAGCTCACTTTTCTAGAACACCTAGCATACAAAAGTTATTTCGTTAAGCGTTTTTATAAATATAAACATTGCAACGTGTAAATTCTATAGCCATATTATTTATACATTATTAAGTCAAATTAATATTTTTTACTTCTCCTAACAAAAAAAATCATTCACGTAATCCACAGAGTATTGGACATGAGGCAACCTTTCTTGCGCTTATGGCAATAATTCACGTATGTCTCCACGCTGAAGGCGGACACTTTGAACATTTCTGTTACATCTGTTACGCCTATTTACAAATCGGTTCTTTTCAGTAATAACCGACAGTTATTACATTAAACATAAAGAAAGAATTTCCAGCTGATATATTCGTGCGTATGGAACTGAGGTTATTAAACCCTAAGTAACCAAAACTGCATCGACAGCCGTTTAAACAATGTTATACTTTAATTTTTAGAAACGTTTTCATTTCAGCGTTATGTTTGCCTGTAAATTCCATCGACGTTTTTTTATAGACGTGCTCATCCATAGGCGGCACATTATTTGATTTTCAGAGGGCTTTTAATTTTGGAGATTTTTAATTTTTTTATTTTGGCCGTAATTGACTCACAATATATAGAATTTATATTTTATACAATTACATCTTTCAATTTTTCATGCGTTGTCTTTTTATTTAAAGGGCAGCCTGTATAATGCTGCAAATACTCACTTAGATTTAGTTTGTACGTATTCATATATTACATGTAATTATCTCGTGATTCATAACTAGAGCCGACCAATTTCCGTACGCGCCATGTGCGGCGATGTGATGATGATTGTATTGCATCAGAACTAATAAGAAGCATTCAGTATGTGTTTGGTACTTGCTTAGACTGCATGTAAGTGTAAGCATACGTAATAAAATGTCGTCTGGACATAAATCGAGAAAACGACCGTTGTCAGACGAAGTAAATAAGTTTATTATGGATTTCCCGGACTTAATATACGATGGCTCAAAAATTAAATGTTTAGTGTGCAATACATATCTAATGTGTTGGTAAAAAACACATTGTAAAGAACACGTAAGCAGTTCGAAGCACAATAATAACAAAATTAATCGACAACAGTTTATACATGAATTATGTGTAACTATGATTGTGTACACTGCCGTTTACCTTGTTAAGTAATGATTCATTTATTTCATTTTGGAATAAATACGCGAATCAAACATTACCGAGCACGACGATGTTACGACGGAATTTATCGGTGCGTAAGTAGGTTAAAAATAAAATCGAAGCCGAACTGAAAAATAAAAAACTGTGGTTATGTGTGGACGAAACAACTGACAGCAAAAAACAATCTGTAGTTAATATGATGGCGCGTAATATGTAACCATATCAAGCAACGTCTTCAATTTTATTAGCATCCAGACGAGTAGAACAATGTAATTCCGAAAAAATTTCAGAGGTGCTATTAAATACTTTGGAATAATTTAAACTTTCGAAAGACCAAGTATTAATGTTTATGACCGATGGTGCCGCAACAATGTGTTCTGTAAGCCGGCCTCTTAGAAAATATTGTCCTAACTTGTTACATACTACTTGTGAACTCCATGCTTTACACCTTGTGGCAGAACAGGTTCGTAGATGTTATGCAGAGGTAGATGCTTTAATATCGAGTACAAAGGCATTATTTCTGAAATCTCCAAAACGTATTCGGAAATTTCACGAATTGTGTCCCCATACCCCTGAGCCACCACAGCCGATTCTGACACGTTAGGGTACATGGTTGCGAGCGGGGTTTTACTGTCATGAACATTTTGAAAAAATTAAGGACGTGGTTTTATCATTCGATCCGAAGGAAAGTGCAGCTATCAATACAAGCCAGAAAAAATTTCAAGATGCCCAGATTAAAATGGATTTACAAAGTATTCGTGAGAATTACTTGGGACTGGAAGAAGCAATAACAAAAATAGAAAATTCGTCGCTGTCGAGGAATCACTGCAAATCGTTAAAGATGTTCACGCACAACTGTGTGCTGTAGAAAACGCAAAAAGTGAAAGTGTTCTAATTAAATTTGAAAGTGTTTTAGACAGAAATGCAGATTTTGACACCTTAACACGTATTTGTGAGGGCACGTCTACAGATGCGTTAAATTGCTTATCAAAGTATTTTAATTATGCGAATATAACATCACTAGATGTAGAACGCTCGTTTTCCGAATATTAACATATTTTTTCCTCACGGCGGACATGTTTTTCAGAAATAACCTTAGAAACGCACCTGATGTTGAAAATATACAATCGAGTTTCACCAGTTTGTCAATCCTTGGAAGACGCTTAAAACGGTAAGTGTTTTTTTTAAATCCTCTGTCGTGCACACAATCACTTATTTCATACATTTTCCATTTTATTTATAGGTTCATACAACGCTGCTATAATATGTACTATTCTTATTTTTCGTGTGTTTATGCATATTACTTTAATAGCAGAAAACCAAATGTATATTTAATTATTTCTGATAGAATAAATGTCTCTACTTCTATACTTATATCGGTAACAAGCTCATGTTGCGTCCCTATTCTATCGCATATTCTAATATATTACGAATTACACTCCTATACCGGCGCTCATGGCGCGCACGGAAATTGGGCTGCTCTATTCATAACTATTCATATTAAAATACTCGTGCAAGGTATTGAATATATGTTTAGTAGAGACGTTTACAACCTGAACTATTTCACGTACTTTCAATCGGCAATCTTGGAAACACCATATTGCGGACTTGTTAGGCGGTCAGCATCATCCGTGTTCATATGACAACGACAAAAGTGAACCGGTCCATGTGAAAAGGCAGAATCTCTGAAAGACGTTTTAGCTTCTTTTGGTTATCGGTAAAACGTAGTATTGTATCAATACACTAAACTCTTTTTCCATATTCACAAGAAATTACGAACTTTTCTCTTTCGAATTGTATGAAACAATAATTATTTAATATATCTACTTGAAATGTTGAATGTAACTTTGTTAGAGTTATTAATATAGTGGGCCACTTTCGTCTGAACGCCAGGAGAGTACTAAGTTTTATATGTAGATGTAATCACAGGGTTTAGCGCAAGTATGTATTGGCACAATTTTGATAAGATTGCTGAAGTAACGGTTTGTCGCAAACTTTACATACTAGTTTTGAACCATCATAACATATATCAGGAAATTTGCTGATATATTTTATACATTATACATTTATACATTATCAAGCGATGGTCGCTTTTTGCGCTTCTGTACGCCCGACATATTGGGACCTACATTTAGAACGCGTAAAAGGTAACCGTGAAACGTTCGACTTCTCCCGTCGAGACCCCAAACGCTCTAACACCAAATCGCTTTCTACGTTGCGCACGGTGATATGTACTGAATTCGGTCCTGATATACAGACTCACTAGCCCACTCCAGTTATTAAATATCAAAAACATATTTATCTTGATTTAGTACCTCAATCGAAACGGCATCTGTCACAGTACCGTCAAATAGACCTCGTAGGGATTGATACTATGCATTAATTGTGTGGGAGTGAGATTATCTTTGTATTATATGAGACCTAACACCTATTTCGTTTAAGTATTTACTCATTACAAAAAGGTTTTGTTTAAGTATGACAATACGTTAAGCACGTATAAAGCGTTTGTACAATATGAAACAAACATGTAAATAATTTACATATCTGTAACTATGCACATGGACAATACACCTCGTATTTGCTCGTAAATGCTGAAAATACGAGGTGTATTGTCCATGTGCATAGTTACAGATATGTAAATTATTTACATGTTTGTTTCATATTGTATTTACTCATTTATAATTATTTTGAACGAAAAAAAGAATAGACACCAGTAAAATATAATGCGCTATTAATTTAAACTTAGTGCGGTTATCCCAACTTGTAACAAAGTCAAAGTCTATGTGAAGCTATTCAAAACGAATGAACAACCTTACTTTGAAAAATTCCATAGCGATTATTTCCTTGAACCTAAGATTAGCCTGAAATTTCAATCGACGACGAAGATTTAAGAAAGAAGAAAATTAATGTTAAACCTACAGAGAAGTCATAGATAATTTAAGCGTTAATCATACTATGATCATACGACGTGTTCAAACTATACGCAAAGTTAAAAATTGAATAAATGTATAACTTCGAACGTTCCTACCTGCATGGAATGGCTTGCATATGTGTCGGCTTTATTTAGAAGATTCACAAACATTTTGTAAACTGATTGATATCATGCGATGAAAAATAGATATTATACAGGGTGTCCAGAAACTCTCCTGACAAACGAAGACTGGAGATTCCTCTGATAATTTTAAGACAATTAAACCCAAATTCACCTAGCCCGAAAATGCTTCCTAAGGGAGCTGGAGTTCTTTGAAGATGGCGCCTTGTATTTATTTTTTTTTAAATTCCTCCAGAACGCTTCTATTTAGAAAAACAAAAACTGATATGCTTATTTATCCTCCAGAGATGAATCGATTCCATCAATTGCGAATTTCTAGTACCGGTCATAGGCGTCCGTTTTGGGTTGGTCAACGGTTATTTTAAGGCATAACTTTTTTGTCTTTAACTTTTAAGCATTTGTGACACTAGATTATTAAATTTTCAGGCATTCCAGTACTAAAATGTACTCTTACCTTAAGTCGGTAGGATACACCGTTTTCTAGAAAAATCGATTTGTAAATTTTTCGTTTTTTCTTCTTTAAAGTTCAATTTATTATGTACCTACTTATTTTTAGCGACGAAGTTGGCTTGGACTATCAAGGCATGGATGAAAATTAATTTAATAAATTAAAAACAAATTATTTATTACAATGGAACGAAACTAACAAAAAAAGAACAAGTATCAAAGGTAGATTGTTACAAAAGTTGCTCGATGTGATGACCATTAGTCTCTATGCATAAGTTTACCCTTTTGCTTAGAGAACGCCGAATTCTTGCAAAAATTCCAAAGTTATTTCTAAATTCGTTGCAAGCATCTTGTATCCTTAGCCAGAGTTCTGCGCGATTTTGTATCGGAACGGAATAAATAAATGCTTTTATGTATCCCCAAACACAATAATCGCAAGGATTCAAATCCGGCGACCTTGCTGGCCAAGCAACTGGACCGCCTCTTCCAATCCAATGGTCTTCGTAGTTATTATCTAGAAAGCATCGTACATTCCTGCTAAAGTGGGCCGGACAGCCGTCCTGTAGAAACCATAAGTTTTGCCGAATATTTAAACGCACCTCATCTAACAAATCAGATAAAATATTTTGCAGGAAATGTAAGTAATCAGCACCATTTAAACGAGCAGGTAATTCCACAGGTCCAAGTAGATAATCGTCAACTACTCCTATCCAGACGTGTATGCTAAACCTATGCTGATGCTTAAATTCTTGAACAACGTGGGGATTGTCACCAACGTACGAATAATAATGTGCATTATGTACATTAAAAATTCCATTTTTTGAGAATGTAGCTTCGTCACCAAACAAAATGTTCCTGAAGAAATCTACATCTTGATTTTTCTGATTTTGTAACCATCTAGCGAATTATACGCGAGCAGGAAAATCTCCTTCTAGCAGTGCTTGCACCTTTGTAAAATGAAAAAGGATATAAATTTTCTTTGTGTAAGATATTTCCTACGGAAGATTTTGAAATTGTGGGGTACATGGCAGATAGTCCTCGAACGCTAATTTCTGGATTTTCATCAACTTCCATTAAAATAACATCTTCATGTTCTGCTGTTACATCATTATGTCTCCCTGTTTCATTATTTTTTGGGACCACTGAACCTGTTTCTCTTAATCGTTGATGAAGAGCTGTAAATGTTGAGTGAGTGGGATGCTGACGATTGGGAAATTTTTCAGCGTATCTATGTTGCGCCGCTCGAGCGTTACACCTCATTTCGGCATAAACTAAATGCATATCGGCGTATTCCTCATTAGTAAAAACCATTTTTTTTTTAATTGAAATCGTTGTGTTTGAATAACACAAAGTAAAAAATGAAAAGATAAACTTCGCGAACTGACAACAATTTGACAATGAAAAACGTAGGTTTTACTTCTGTTGGCAGTTCAGAGCTAACTATTGCAAAAATTATAAAATTGAAATTTAATGAAGAAAAAACGAAAAATTTACAAATCGATTT
Organism: Melolontha melolontha; assembly: GCA_935421215.2. Lineage (NCBI taxonomy): Eukaryota > Metazoa > Arthropoda > Insecta > Coleoptera > Scarabaeidae > Melolontha > Melolontha melolontha. The sequence goes on along the minus strand of OW285240.1, from coordinate 22,341,066 downwards.
TTCTAGAAAACGGTGTATCCTACCGACTTAAAGTAAGAGTACCTTTTAGTACTGAAATACCCAAAAATTTAATAATCTAGTGTCACAAATGCTTAAAAGTTAAAGACAAAAAAGTTATGCCTTAAAATAACCGTTGACCTACCCAAAACGGACACCTATGACCGGTACTAGAAATTCGCAATTGATGGAATCGATTCATCTCTGGAGGATAAATGAGCATACCAGTTTTTGTTTTTCTAAATAGAAGCGTTCTGGAGGAATTTAAAAAAAAAATACAAGGCGCCATCTTCAAAGAACTCTAGCTCTCTTAGGAAGCATTTTCGGACTAGATGAATTTGAGTTTAATTGTCTTAAAATTATCTGAGGAAACTCCAGTCTTCGTATGTCAGGAGAGTTTCTGGACACCCTGTATATATTGAACAATTCCTAACATTTCGCTGTAGATGACCATTCAACTCCAGTGTCCAATGCCCAGAACATACCTTTCAAACCGGTGACAGTCAATATGTGACAGTCAAACGTCATATGATAAACGTATTGAAAATCAGGAGACAGGAAACTTTAGATATGATAAAGTGATTTTATTTTTGCAAGCCTAGGACTTGCAAAAGATCTGAGAAAAGAAAATCTCTAATTGTGCTAAGCAGAATGCTAAGTACAATTAAAAAAAATAAGCCATAACTACCTCAAAAATTAGTAACATCGATTGAAGGAGATATATATTCATCTAGATCTGGCTATCAAGTTAGGGCATCTTAATGCCTCAAAAAGAAAAACTGCTTCCCTGCTGTCAGCAATGTACGAAAGCGGCCGCATTATGATGACGAAAAGAAGAAACCATACATGATAATCGACTACAATAAAAGAAAATCGGGTTTAGTACCATGCTCGAGCTTCGTCGGACGTACACCATAAAAACGCAAACGCAAAGATGGTCTGTTCCAATATTTTATGTCATGATTGATATTAGTGCTGACACCTTGAATAAAGGCTGGTAATTAAAAAAAGTTTTGAAAGGCGTCAATTTTTTATGTAACTAGGAAAACAATTAATAGGCACTACGAAAGACTCTGCAAACATTGTAAAATAGTCTACTTCGTAAAATTAAAAGCAAAAGCATAGAAGATGTTAGAAATGTCTCAGAAGTTTAGATAAAAAATATTTTAGTAAAAGTGGAAAATATAATAAATACTTGTATGTATAATACCCATTAAACTGTGATTTGCTGGGAATGTAAAAGGAAATATGTTTAGACGTTGTACTAAATTTTATGTTTTTTTTAAATGTTTTTGATTAGTTTTGTTACTCAAATATATAAACTGCTGTTCAATTGAAGTGGTCCACTATTAAAAGTTTGATGTTACTCTTAGTCTAAGTAATTAGCAATGCATAGCATGACGAATTTAAATGTTTTATAGTTTATTTAACGCAGCAAGTCTAATATAATGTTCGTTTTGTTAAAATTTTAACTTATGATACTTTATTAATTTATTGGATTAAATTCTAATGGAAATATGTTTTTAAGTTAGGGGAATATTTCACACAAAATGTTAGGTTAGCATTGCCTTTTTGATATTAGTTTATATCTGTCAGTTTGTTGCTGACTTAAAACTAGGGTTAAGTAACTTAAATTAATAAAAATGCCGCGTCTTAGTGAAGATATTATGAACAATGCCCTAAGATTAATACAAAATGGATATTCCAACAGAGAAGTGGCTAGAATTTATAATGTATCTCAGTGTCATTAATAGAGTTGCAATACGATTTCGTAGAAGTGGTAGTGTAAGATTTACTCATGGGGGAGGCCGTCGGAGGAGTACAACTCCTGCACAAGATCAGTATTTAAGACTCCAGGTCAGACGAAATGGAGTTCAGTCGTCTAGGACATTGAATAGCGATCTTCGTGCAGCTGCAGGAGTGGTTATATCGAATCTAACAGTTAGAAGAAGGCTGCACGAGTTTGGTTTAAGGGCTAGAAGAAGGGCCATATGCCCACTGTTGACCAGGCAACACAAGATCGCTAGGAGGCAGTGGGCTGCAAATCACTTACCATGGGAGGCCCGCGACTGGAGAAGATGCCTTTTCTCTGACGAGTCCAGATTCACTCTACATCATTCTGATAGTAGAGTTTTAGTGTGGAGGAGGCATGGAGAACGGTATCTTGAAAGAAACATGGCCCCACGTGTGCCATTTGGAGGTGGGGGTGTTACGGTTTGGGGTGGCATAAGATTTAACGGTCGCGCTGGTGGTTTTGAGAAATCAATCCATGAATGCAGAGAGGTATAGGTACTTATGTATTTTGCCAATAGTTGTACCATTTGCCCGAAATTTTGGAAGAAATTTCGTATTCGTGGACGATAATGCTCGTCCCCACCGAGCCCACATCGTCGAGGATATCATTGTTACCAATAATATTGAAAGAATGATATGGTCCCCTAATTCTCCAGATTGCAATTGCATCGAGCATGTTTGGGACAAACTTGATCGACAGTTGCGATCTCGTGCTCGTCCTCCCACAACGCTAGATGAACTCACGGAAGCGGTGCGAGAAGAATGGGAAACAATACCGCAACAATTCATCAATACGCTAATAGAAAACATGCCAAGAAGATGCTTAGCTGTGTCACGAGCTCGAGGGGGCCCTACAAAATATTAAAATTTAAAGTTATTTTTTATGCAAAAAATGTTTCCTTTTAGTTAAAACATTATTTTTTTGAATTATCACTTAAGTTTATTTTTTAACAATTTATTCATTCTTATCATTAAGTTAGTGCTTAAATGGTTTTTAATAGTTAAAAAATACATATTTTGTTATATTCTTGCCGCCTTTTGCTTTTTTGTTAATTTATTTTGGAAAAACGTTGATTTATATTATTTTTTCATTAGTGGACCACTTCAATTGAACAGCAGTTTAGTTGCTAAACAATATTATGTATTTCCTGATAAATTATTTGTTTACTTAACTACGATTTGGAATAAATGGAATAAATATATTTGGGGTCAGTCACTGGTATTACGTGTGACAAAAGAGACTTAAAGTGACATAATGTGTATTGCGAAATTTTTTAAATGCAACCTGAAGTTATTAAAAAAAAACTTAATAAATTATGATATCGATTTCGTAGTTTTTTATTCCTTTTAGGAAAAAAATTAATCATTTGGTCTACTAAAATTTTGTAAACAATTTATTTACATTCATTTACGTTATTAAGCGTTAAAAAGTTGTTGTAAGAAAAAGTTTTTATAGTGTCTGCATTTTTAATAGCTTTCTTTTAATGACATAGTTGTCGCACAAGGAAAACTTCTCGAAAAGTTTCGTATCAAATTTTTAATTTTTGTTTCGTAGTTCGTTCAACTAGCTGGTTTAAATGAGTTAATATAAGTATTACTACTAGACTCATTTAGATACTTCTTTTTTTTTCATGATTTCTTTACTTTTTTCTTTCCAATCGAACTTTCTGTACCTTGCTCTCCAACAGGAATCATTAAAACTTTCGTGAAATTATGAATCTAGTGACTATTTTGAAATTTCAATACGACGGTGCTAAATTAGATTCGAAAAAGTTATTACAAAAGATGTCAGAGACGAAATGGCGGACTCATTTACATGAACTAATTTAAAGTAATATCGTTTTCGCCCGATGGCGGACTGGGACGTTTGTGTTTTTGTCCCAGTTCAAGGGGGTGCATAATTACAATCAAAAACCGAATGAATTTTTAAACTCAAACACAAAAATTACACTTTTCGCTTCTGCCGGGAAAAAGAGGGAATAATTAATCGAGTTTTAGGTGTTTTTCACGAAATTGTTGTAATTCTCAATAGAAAGGTCAAAGAAAATGAAATGGAATTCTTTTTTGTGAAAATTTTGATTGCGTTAAGAGTTATATTGAATAAGTAGACTTTATGTAAATCACCTTGTCTCAAATTTTATATTAAAATTCTAAGAGAAAATGAAAATGAATCTGGTGTAGATCGTGAGTTCTGATATAGATATGTAAATATATGCCTAATCTAATAAAATTTCACCACTGCGCAATCATTTACGTTAAAAAAAGGGCATGGTTTATATCCACAGTTTAAAATTCAACGTTCTTTCATTCAAATTCTTATTATAAAAACATTCAAATCTATGTAATGTAACATATTTAAAATTTATGCAATTTGGAATTTCAAGAAAAACAATAAATATAACAATTTAAATGGAAGCAGTAATTAAGAATTATAAATTAGCAATCATAAAATGATCCAACCCATAAAAATATCATTACACATGCTGTTAGCGTTTCTGCACATACGGAGCAAAGAACCCCTCATAAGAAATTTTTTCCTGGGCGTAGGACACATGAACGTTACCGCATTTCTGGAGGAGGAGCGTGAAACCGAAAAATGTATGTTGGCGAGAAGGTCAGCACAGTCAATTCAACCATTTATCAACCTATAAATAAAACGAGCGTTATGTAAGGACCAACGTTTTTCTAATGATTTGATACAAAATATTGCTTTTGACATTCAAACACACGGCATGACTTATTATTATTTAAATGTAATTATAATTAGTGTACTGTATTTAGCATTTCATAATAGTAAGGTAGCGCTACAAAAAACTTGTAAATATAAACATACATTTGAGGTCTATTTGAACAAAATACAATCTAGCTATTAAAGAATAATCGTAAATAGAAGCGGACATGTTATTCATATATAATCTATTATACTCCTATTAAAACTACAACTATACAGTTTTTGGACAACTTCAAAAGTTTAACACAGAGGCATTTATGATAGCGCTTAACGTTGGTATACTATGCTTGAAAATTTATCACCTTAGAGTTTAACCACATTTAAGCCAGAGTTAGGCATAAGAAGTATTCTATTTCAGCATTCGAATACAAAATAAAACTACAATTACACAATTTTCGGACAACTCAAAAAGTTTAACACAGAGGCATTTATGATAGCGCATAACGTTGGTATACTATGCATGAAAATTAATAGCTAACTTTAAATTTAATATGAGAAGCTAAAAATGTTCGAGAACATATCAAATAGTATGACCATTGTGATAGATTCTATGTGATGGTAGATTCTCGGAATAAAGGTGTAGTCAGATGACCAAATTTTAATAGTCACATTTTAGGAAAAAAAAGTTCAATAATTTAATGCGTAGATATCGAACCACACATTCGATCATTGTAAACTATTGTTGTCACTAAAGCCCAATAACTTGTTTAACGTTATTCTGGTGGACGTTCTTCGGATGGACTAAAATTAGTTTTCCAAAACGTTTGCCGAAGACTTCTGTTTGTAGACTGTCAGTTCTATTTGGAGAGCCTTCCCTAATTCGAATTTGTTGTCACACTAACTGGTTAACCTGTGCAACCTTTACATTGTGTTAGCATATTTACTATGGATTCAATTTATTGAACGATTCTTTACAAGTCCGTTAGTTAATTCGCAACCACTAACATAGAGGTCTAGCTGATATGTTTGAACGAAAACAATATTCAACAATAAAAAATTTTTTCCTGCGTTATTAACAGCATTTAGAATTTTTTTGACATTACATTCGAAAAAAGATATTGTTGAGTTTCCATGACAATAATTGATATATATTAATGGTACATCCATTGATTTATAAACTTCTGGGCTTCGGTGCCCTTTGTTTGGCTAATACTATACTAACCAAATAAAGTATTACACTGATGAATTATATACTATATTATATTATACTGAATTTTGTTGTCTTTATTGTATACTTATCTAATTTTTACTCAATCAATTAAAAAAAATAACATGATGAAAATATATTCACAATGTTATGTATCTAGTGGCTTAATAAAATAATTTCCAGAGACATTTTTAAAGAATTTTAGAATTAGTTGTTGAACAAATATCTCCGTGAAAAACCAATTTAAAAGTTCTTTCCGTCAGATCGTAAAATTCGAACTCGACACCGACATACGCATACATTTGAGATAGTTGGATGAGGTCGTCGTGTCGCTGACATGACGCTTGCGTCACTTCACTCCCAATATCGGTTTTATCACCTTTCAAAGTTGAATTGCTGAACTTCCTGGGCATAAAATTATCTAATCGAAATATCAGCTCCACGCAGAAAGCGGTTTCATAATTTGCACGAGGAAAAAAAAAAGCTTGCATACTTTAATAGCTTAGAAGCTTTATTAATGATAGTATAAGAGCGACTTTATATTTCATTGCCGAATATACTAAATTAGGGACTAAAAAACTGAACTAACTGTTGTAGATTCAATGAGTTTTTTCTAGTTTACGGGTTTGTCCTAGTATTTCTGAATAAAAATACACTTAAAACTCTACTTTGAATAGGTACTAAACATGTTTATAAATAATTTTTTTTAGTAAACTAAAGGTGCATTTCTATTATCGTCGTTTGTAAACGTGTTTAGCATCAAATAATATAATAAGGGTTGACAAAATTGACCACATATTTTTACTATAATTACATTTTAAGGACATTGTATTTAAGGCAATGTGTATAATTTGCAATGAAACAATATCAGTCCTAAGTATCGTAATAAGACTAAACGTTCTAATAATTACTCCAATTTTACAGAAAGCCTACGGTTTTCGATCTTTAAAACGCGGGTTGAAATCTCTGCAATTGTTGTTAAATAAAATAACAAGAAGCAGCAACTCGTGCTACTTTCCGAAAGGTTTATTTAGCGGAACATGGGAAAGCGTTTAATGACGAATTAACCAGGGAAGTCTAGAAAAACTAATGTATTTAAAAACATCGGTTTGTCAGCAAACACAATGTTTACTGACAAACCGATGTTGAGATATTTATCATCTACTCGAAGAGTAGATGATATAACGTGTTTCAAAAAGATCTTAATCTCAGTAGGGACTGAGTAACTAGTACTTGCAAATTATTATAACCACTTGCCTTTTATTTATAACTATTTATCTAATGTCATTTTGACATTTGTCATTTTTTGACTAATATAATTTTTTTTTACTAATATTTTTTTAACTTAATAAACGATATTTATTTTTATTGTTGAAGCATATTTCCGAAGTGCGCAATTTCTTAACGCAGAATAGCAATATTCCTACGCGGAATGTAAGCGACCGTTTCACTTGCAGTTTCCTAATACAGTTGTGGATAATACCGCTTTACATCATGACATTCATCTAGTCGTGGAGAAGTTTCGGGTTACGGGATCTGTGTTGAAATGCAACAGTTCTGGTAGACCATGAACATAGCAACATATTGTTGAACACGCAAAAAACCTTGTTGAAGAAAACCCACATACATCAGTTCGTCGTTTATCAGTTCAAACGAACGTATCTTCTAGTACCGTTCATAGAATTTTGAAGTGTCGTTTAAACTTGTATCCATACAAAGTATCGATTGTTCAACAGATCTTACCTAGAGATCATTCTAGTTGGCTTAATTATGCAAATGCTTTCAAGAAAATTTAAATAATGACTGATCTAAGTTTTTTTATTGATGAAACATGGTTTCATTTAAGCGGGTTTATAAATAAACAAAATTACAGAACATGGTCTATAAACAATCCATACAATCACATCGAAGTTCCTTTACATCCTGTTAAAGTTGGAGTATGGTTAGCTTTATCTCGTTGTAGAAAAATAGGATCAATATTTTTTCACAATAACATTAATAGCCAACGATCTCGAGAACAGTCATTAACACCATTTTTAACTCAAGTGAAACGGGACGAATTCAATCGGGGTTACTTCCAGCAAGGTGGGACTACTGCATATTGCTATATGCCCCCACGAGCACTAGACTTGCGCCGACAAATATTTTCCTAAACTTACCCAACTTACCTACAACTCATGGTTGCCCGGAGATCTTTTGGCTAAAGGGCTAACTCAGTTAAGAGGCGAGTTGCGGGGAGGTTCTTACATAAAAAGGGCGCCACCTTGTTTACCTTTAGCCAACAGAGAACACAGACTCTGCCGTAGTAAGTCGATAAATTAGTAATATCAAATAAGGTGACAATCAATTTAAAAAAAGAAAGAAAAAAAACAGAGTTCATAACAATAACAACTGTATTTATTATTTAAGAAAACAAAAAAAACATATATTATACAAGAGAGTTATATGTATGGAGCAAACAAAATATTATTACACAGTTGGAATACCATTGATCATATTAATATCGTATCTAATCTATAGCACATTGCATCGGTAATCCAGTAAAGCCTTAATGGACCTTACACAGGTTCGATGCACTCAGTATATGCAATACGTACTTAGGTGGTACACACAAATAGAAATTAATAATAATGCAATAAATAGTGAAACGACAATGTATTCACATAATTGGATACTCCAATCAGATATAAATCAGTAATCATAATCAATCAGTAGAGACTGGAAAATATGCACTAAAAAGTTTGCCAAATATGCATGCAATATGCACTTAAAAAATTCCTAAATATGCACTTACAATATGCAATATGCACTTATTTATGATGTGCATTTATTTATTATGTTTTAGGAAATTAAAATTCATTTGTCGTATTTACAAATTGTATATTTATTTATTACAATAAATTGTCGTATTTACAAATTATATATTTATTTATTACAATAAATAACCATATATTTCTTTAAATTTTCCATAGTTAAATTATGTCTACGATCTGAAAGTATATGTTTATATTGGGAAAATGTTTTTTCAACATCGCAAGATGTGATCGGTGCATTCTTAAAACTAGGTATTAATGAGGGGCTTATATTAATGTCTTCATTGACATTGCCATTAATTACATTATTTATAGATTTTAATGTAACAAAACCTCCAATTTTGCTTAGAATTGCGGCTAATTTTTCTTTAATTCATTTTCCAGTAAATCCGTTGACTTTTCCAATTTTCTCTTCAATATCATTTACAATGCCAACACCATCATTTAAAGATAAATGTCTATCTTCTAATCGAGTAATTGCTTGCTAAATTATCGCTAAATTAGATTTAATATATGATAGCTGATTTTGTATTGTCGAATTATTGAAAATTACGTTACACTTTTCTATGGCAAGACTGGTTGCTGAATCAAATTGAGTTACAACATTTTTGATGCCTTCGTAATTATCGGCAAGAAACACAGCATATTTAAGCCATGTTCCCCATCTTGTTAAGATAGGTTCTGGTGGCAATGGAATGCCGGGAAGCATTTCGTTATATAATTGCACTCGTAAGGGCGCTTTTAAAAATACTTTTTTGATATTACTAATTAAATTATTTACATCTGGAAACTCTAATCTAACTTTTTCAGCAACCCTATTTAAACCATGAGCCAAACAAGTACAATGGATTAAATTGGGAAAAAAAATTTTCAGACTTTGAGCTGATTTTAACATATACGAAGCAGCGTCAGTTACCATTAACAGAAATTTTTCAAAAGGTACTTTTTCGGGTAAAAAGAAATTCGCTAAGGACTCATTAATGAACCTGGCTATGGTAACATGATTTGTTTTGTCTAAATTACCTACATTAATTAAATATCTTTTAGATTGAGTTGAACCATTTAAGGTTCCAATAATCAAATTAGCAACCTGACGGCCCTTCGTGTCGGTAGTTTCATCAACAGAGATCCAAAGATTTTGGTTATTCAACTCCATTCTAATACCATCGGTAACATCTTCATGAATTTCGTTGATGTATTTCTTGCGTAGAGTTGAGGAACTGGGTACATAAATGGGTTTATCATCGACTTTGCAATAAGTTTTCAGGAATTCTTGAAATATCGGATTGTCCAATTTATGTAATGGAATATTACAATCCACAAAAAGATTACACAAATCTTTGGAAAATGCTTGTTGTGGATTCTTCGAATTATTGAGAAAACTTTCCTCCAAAAGTTGCTGCCGCGGTTTATTCAAATTTTCAGAAACCCTGTTCTGATGAAATGTTGTGTTCAAATGTTGCACTACTTGAAATTTCTTCTGGCAGGTAATCTGTGTAACAAATATATATTTTTAACATTCAGTTATAATATTTATTATTAATTACTATATTACTACAAAAACTATAAAAATAAATTGTCTGGTTTTGTAAAGTTCTCCAGTTGTTTCAATTTGATTGATTTTGGTTATTTTGGTGTTTATGACAAGGAAATATTACAATGATATATTAGCTTTAAAGAACATAAAATTAAACATATCTAATAATAATTTATTATGAAATTGTTTCATTATATTTATGAATACAAAAAAAAATTCTTATAATTGTAGAACTTGTTATTGACAAAATGTTTCAAAATTCAACCTACCCTTTTGTCGCAGAATGTGCACAAAACACTTTCTTCGTCAATAATTTTTAGTGCACTGCAATCACTTATCCAATTTTTTATTAGAGATGACTTCGCTTTAGATATCTTCGGCATTTTCAAAAATTTTTAATTCACTTTTGTTTCACCAAATAGCACAGACCTTAACACGTTTACGAATGAACAAACTATGTAGGAAATTATTTTTTTTCTTATATTGATATTAGTCGTACGGTATAATATACCTGCATTAATACCTACATTTCTGAAAAGGATTTCTTACGTAAGTTCTAATTGCCCTGTAAACCGATTATCAGTACAGTTAAATCCTATTTTTGGGAAAGTCCATCTCATTATTAGTGAGATGGACTTTTAATGAGTCATTAATGCAAAGTTGAAGGAATGCTAATCCCTTCACGTTTACACAAACAAATTAAATATCTTTAAATATCAGATTTTATTATGGTTCTTATGAAAATGGCGAATATATGCATAAATATGCAAAATAATTATGAAATATGTACGTGCATATGCATTTATGGTAAAGCGTCCAAATATGCATTATATGCACTAAAAAAAAAATGGTAAAAACGTATTCTGAGGGTGGAAAATGGATAAGTACACAGTATAGAAGGAATATACCAAAAAACAACAAATATGCATTTTGCATAAAATCCAGTCTCTATCAATCAGTAACACTTTTTCAATTCAAAATGAGTTTTTAGTTTTAACACTCGTCGACTTACTTCAAAACGGAACTAATAAGAAGAGAAAGTCAAGAATGATTGTCCGTGAATTTAAGCAGAAAGAGGGATACGTAATAATTAACAAGAAAAAAATACTACCCCCATACGGAATATTGAAATAAAAGATTGATAATTACTCGGATATCCTGACAAGATTAAAATGCAATTGAGGAAGCCAGCAACAAAAATTCATTAATTAATTCGCATTAGTTAAGGGTTTTGATAATGAGTAAAATTATACAAAACGTTACAGCGCTCTACAACAAAGAGTTTAAAAGAGTCTCGCTTAGATGGCTCTCCACACAAACCAAAAATGTGAAGACCAGAATTAAGTGAAAAATGGTTATTCAATAAATTAAACCATCCTAATAGGTTTACAAAATTCTAATAAAAAATACAACGATGTCCTGTTTACCTAAAATTGCCTAAGAGGAACAATAATTGAAATATAAATTCAAATACACGAACCATGACTTCGCATAAAATTTCAAAATGTCAAACTTGCACTTAAGTAGATTCAAAGCTCCGGATTAAAAATAGTTATAGTGACATTCAAAATATTTTTACATACAAACTTACATGAAGATATTAGAGTTTGAAATAGCCTATGATGTTCGATAATTAGCAATTAAAGTAAATAAATTATATTAAACGATAACATTGAATTTTGAACAGCCTACGATGACTTAGAATTAGCAATTAATTTAAATAAATTATTAAAAATGCTCAAACGGTATAAGGATCATTTTTAAAGTACAACAATATACAACTCGTGCAAATTAAGCGCTTTTAAAAGTTTACTTCCCTCATTGAGTTTACAAAAAAATTAAGTATATAAGGCAAGAATTAATAACTTAATAAATGATTTGATGAACACAATGAATTAAACGTAATGAAATGACTCCAGAATATTTTTGACAACATGAAACGTCGTATTATGCGTTGAGAAAATGGTTACGATTTTGAACACTTGTTATAAATTATAGTAATTAAAAAAAAATTGTAATCACACGGTGTAAGATCACAAGATCTTGGAGGAAATTCATGATCGCTGTTCAAACTAATTAAACGATTTCCAAACACTTCTTGCAACATATTCATTGTTTCCCCCGTGTAGTTGTTTAGAGAAATGCAATAATCTTTCCTGTCGATATCTTTCTGCAGTCAATGTACCACTAGAAAAAATTGTGAGGATGTAAAGGAGCTTCAACATAAAAATTATTGGGCTTTGTATCACTCCACATTCTCATGTTTTGCGAGTTAACATATCCACTAACATGAAACCATGCTTCGTCTGAAAAGAAAGTTTTGTCTAGGACATCATCATTAAAATTATTTGTAAAACATTCGCAAAATACTACTCGTCGCGGATAATCAATATCGAGGATTTCTTGCAAACAAGTTATACGATATCGGAATAACTGTAAATCTTCTTTTAAAACTTTATGGCAAGAACCAACTGACAACCCGGTTTGTTGAGCAAGAGTTCTTACTGAAGTTTTAGGGGCATCAGTCATTATTTCTCTAACATTCCCAATCACTTCTTCTGTCCGGACTTTTGCTCGTCCACCACCCTCTTGGCGTCCCACACTACCAGTTTGTCGAAAAACTGGAACAATTCTGATTAGTTTACACTGAAAAGTATTATAATCAAAAGCAAGGTTGTGAAGTTCATCTCAAAATTCTTTCAAACAAGCTTGAATTGAATACTTCCACTGGCCATCGATCTTTTGACCATTTCGAAAATATGCTTCAACCATGAATGCTTTGTGTACGTTAGTAAATACCATTTTCAAAATTAAAAAATATAAATTAGTATCTTCGATATTAGATTCTGACAATTTTTGACAGACAACAGTTGACATTTAATAATTATTACAAATCAGATACTTAAGTAAAGATATACAATTTTTTGTTCAGAGCCCACTTGACTTCGAATGTTTCTGAACACCCGTTAGATAAATTGTTCAATTTCATTATGTACAATTGCGGCCGCTATAGACTCAGACACCGACTTTTGACACATTCTGTCAAATTAAAAATTTGTGATTTGTAAATTTGACTTTTATCCGGTATGGTTATGTTAGTGTCAGTTTATAGTAAGTCAGAAGCGTACACAATTTTTATAATGCTTCAATTAAACGAACTGCAAAAGTCGATAATTAGAACTAGGCTAGAGGACGGCATGAGCATTAGGCACATCGCAAATGAAATAAATGTTGATAAAAACACGATAAAAGTCAATGATATATAGCCCATGCCAATACTTTTTAAACAATTAATTATCTTTTGCCACTTACTTGTTTTGCTTTTACAAATTTAATATTCCCATTTTGTCGTGGTTTTTGAGAGCTTCCATCTTAAAAAATCGAGATTTTGTCAAGAAAAACAAACTGGAATGCATTGTCATTTTGAAAACGCATATATTGTTGCAAAAACGATATTTGTATTTGAATTTTTCCATTTTTCAATTTTTTTATTTTATACGCCACTGACATTCTTTCAGTTAGGTGACTTTTATAAACTTCAATATTAAGACCATGTTGACATTTAGACATTTATTATTTGTCAAACTATCTGAGTTTGTAGGGGCCGCAACTGTACGTCAGTTATTGTGTTTCTTGATTGGTTGGTATGATTTACTTACCTTGTAAATTTTGCAATGTAATCAAAATCAACTGTGGCGGACCGGATACCGGACATGTCCGGGAGTGGGCGGACGTTGGCTCGCGGAGCGTATTTGGGAGACCACTGCTCTAAACCAATATCATGATATCGAAGAATCTGTGCAAAGAAAATGTTGACTCATCAATAAATATTATATTCTTAGTGAAACTCATTTGGATCGCAGCTTTCTCTCATTATGTTATAAAATTTCATGTGTCTATGAAATATTATGTGGCTTTTTTAAATTTCGTATCAACGGTTTCACATATTGTTAATAATCCGGTGTAAAATGCAGAGAGAATGTTGTTTTGCAAAATTATTTTCTAACATATTATGGATATCACGTGGAGAACATGCCCGAATGTATAATTTATTATCGTTTTTTTTTCAAGCGTAAACATTGCCATTACAATATACAGACAACAATAATCCTCTTATACAACAGCAGTTTAACTGCGAATCGAATGCCAAATGTAACTTCTGTTTGCTATCTATCCCTCCTATTATGTTGAACCGAGCTTGATCATAAAATTCCTATGTTCTCATGTAACGCTCGACCTACTGCATGTGGAACTATACATTCTTTTGTAATTGGAACGCTTCTGTTCGGAGCTTTTCAAACACTTTTCCTTAAAAGAGTGTCCAGTCACTCCACCTTATTTGTTTTCTACTTATTTCCTTTATGATTTTCATTGACTTATGTATTTCTCTGCTTCATCTGGGACTTACTTCCATTTCTCCGTTCTTCATATCATCTCCTTCTGATGAATAAGAAGTAATTTATCAGAAAGCGATGAGATGAAAAAGCGGGGTCTTCCCGACATTGTTTGTTGAGAAATTATCAAATTCACTACGTCTTCAAAATATTCATAAACATTTTTACTAAACAAAGCGACATACCAAAGCATTTCCAATTCATACTATACATGAACTTTTAATATTGAGTCTAACCAGTTGGCGGTAATTTATTAAAATACATCTTGTGACAATGAAAGAAGCTGGTGGTCCATTATAATTTACTACCGTCGTATATATGAAACTTAATTAAAACATAATTGTATAAGAATGTACTTGACAAATCAATTTTGCCATTATAAAAACGAATAATGAAAATAATTACTCAGCATAATAGTAATTACCAATAGTTGCTTTCTCCCTCTTCATCACCAAATATTATTTGGCAACAGCAACTGCTATAGGATATGAAAACGTACCCTGATGGGCCGTATCCCTTTAATCCTTAACGACTCCACGATACTAAATGCTGCAATTACATAAATTCAACCGCGCTCCTCCCTCCCAACACGGTCGTATTCCTACACAATAATATTGGATAATTCAATTTCCCCTTTATGCTGTATTTACACGAGCGCTTACATAATTTAGATCCACTGGGAGAGAAATAATAAAAAAAGAAGAAACAAACGATGGCCGTTTAATGCCTGATTTGTTTTATTAACGGCAGCAGTGGTGCTAGTAGTGGTAGTGATGCCGTACGGAAAATTTTATGTTTCGCGATTAAATACGCACCGAGATTTTCCGAACAAAGAGGAAATTACCGTCATCAATCATGAATCGGTGCCTATGTGTGCGTTAGCGTATATACATAAACCCAACTTCACTAGAAGGGTGAACATATAACTTCCATACCGACATTCTCCTTTTTACGTACATAACATTTTAGACTAATTGCCTTATTACATTTTTCTTGAGTTTTCTGTTTAAGTATAATCCTCGTTTACATGTTTAATTAATAGAAGAATCATCCAATCTATATGACGCATATGTGGTACTAAAATGGAAAATAGAACTTTGTAGTAGTAACTAAAATTTAAATAAATATTTTCTAGGTGTTTAACAATTTTCCCTTATGGGTATTTTTACATACTTTTTATTTATGCCTTACTTAAATTAATACACATAAATAACTGTTAATTGTAGTACCGATTTCAGTAACAGCATTCTATTAATGTATTTATTAAATTTGATATAATATTCTAAGGTGATTAATCCTTATTTCGCTTTCTCCAACTTTTTCAAATATTTTTAAGTGATGAATGTAGTGAGTGCTTGGATATTTTCTAAATAATAACACAGGTCTACAGTGATTTTGATGTTTGAAAGCTGTTTGCTAATTTGTATATGTTTGGGGGCCCTTATTCCAAAAAACGCCATATTTTTGCTCTATCACGTAAATTTTTTTTATAGCGCTCTATATTTTAAAAACGTTAATTTATTAATATACTTACCTATGACAAGAATATGTTTGTTCCATGTTAGGCATGATTTTTAAATGAATTTATTTTTATGAAATTAAATGTGATTTGGCAACACTGGTTAATATTAGATTTCTCAGCAAAGCAACAGAGTCGGCGCAGAAGCGTCAATACAACGTTGAAACCTGCTTATGTGCAGTTTGGTTGTGTTAATCGTCGTGCTACTGTGTCCGCGCGCTTGTTGTCTTCGTTGTTGCGTATTTTAAGTGTTCTAGAACGTATAAATATGGAAAGAAGACATTGTGTGAACAATCCGAAAACTTTTGTTATATCTGTGGTAGTTATGTCGTAGTAAAGCAGAGGCAAACTATAACTTCGTTTGTGAAAAATGTATACCACGCTTATTTTGGTGTAAAAATTGGCGACCAAGACAAGTCCTGGGCTCCTCATACTGTTTGCTCCGTTTGCGTTGAAGCATTAAGAAACTGGCAAAAAGGTAGGAAGAAATAAGCTTTGGTGTTCCTATGGTATGGCGAGAGCCTAGAAATCACAGTGATGATTGTTATTTTTGTTCGTGTAATGTTCAAGGATTCAACAGAAAAAATATGAAACAAATTGCGTATCCCAATCTTGACTCTGCTATTCGACCAGTTCCTCATGGACCAGATGTACCGATACCTACCGCCCCAAAAGCACTAGGAAGCGTCATATCATCAGAATCAGAGGAATCTAATTGCGACCCAGATGACTCAGATTTCACACCAGATTTCAGAGAGACCGAAGTGTTTAACCAGAGCGAACTAAATGATTTAATTAGAGATTTGCACCTTCCAAAGGATGCATCCGAATTGTTAGCCTCCCGACTTCGTGAGAAACATTTACTGGCACCTGGCGTCACGTCAAGCTTTTACCGGAATCGCGAAAAAGAGTTATGTCAATATTTTACTCAAGACGGACCGCTAGTTTATTGCAACAATATTCCTGACTTAATTTCAAAATTAGGAAATGTGCCGTATGTAAAAGAAGAATGGCGCCTGTTTATTGACTCAAGTGAGCGTAGTTTAAAAGGCATTTTATTGCACAATGCTTACGAGCTGGCCTCGGTTCCCGTTGCCCCTTCGGTACATTTAATGGAAACGTATGCAAATTTTGAACTTCTTTTAAAGAAAATAAACTACCAAGAACATCAGTGGATGCTTTGTGGTGACCTTAAAGTGCTGTGCATGCTACTAGGACAACAAGGAGGTTATACAAAATTTCCATGCTTTATTTGTGAGTGGGATAGTCGAGCAAGGGATAGACATTGGACTCAATTAGGCTCGCCCCCTAGAACAAGCCTTACACCTGGTAGCAAAAATGTATTAAGAGATAGCTTGGTTGACCCCAAAAAAGTTTTACTGCCTCCTCTCCAAATCAAACTTGGCTTGATGAAGCAGTTTGTTAAAGCCCTAGACAAAAATGGACAGTGTTTTAAATATTTGTGCGAGACATTTCCAGCCTTATCCTATGCCAAGTTAAAAGAAGGTATTTTTGTTGGGCCGCAGATAAGAACATTATGCAAAGACAAGGATTTTCAAAACACAATGACCAATGTCGAGAAAAACGCCTGGGTTTCATTTAAAGAAGTAATTGATAAGTTTCTTGGGAACTCTGAGGACAAAAACTACGAAAATATTGTTCAAAATATGTTACAACACTTTCATCGTCTAGGTTGTAATATGAGTTTGAAAGTGCATTTCCTGTTTTCACACTTGAACTATATTCCTGAAAATCTTGGAGCAGTTAGCGAAGAACAGGGAGAGAGGTTTCACCAAGACATTAAGGAAATGGAACGGCGATACAAAGGCAGATGGAGCATAACGATGATGGCGGACTACTGCGGGATGTTAAAACGGGATATGCCCTTAAAACATACAACCGAATGTCCGGACAAAGCAGCTTTCTGGCAAAGAGACAAAGATTTCACTTAAAAAAGACTGAGTAAAATATTTTTTTCCACTTTTTTAACTTATATTCCACCTTTTTACTCAATAAACAAATAATTTTTTTTAGAAATATCGTTTTTTTTCATTTAATATTTGCAAAAGAGCTTTATGTGATACAAATAAATGCATAGAATTTTTGAAATCAGCCTACCAAAGTTATATAAAATCAGTTTTTAAAATAAAAACATCTGTCAAAAAGTTTAATTTTGTAGACCTGTGTAATTTATATTCCTTTCTGTTTCAAAGAGTATTCAATAAAATAAATTATTAAAGAAGTATTGCAAGTAATATTTCCATATAGCAAACAATATACACATATTTACGTAGACTTTCTTAAATCCAGTTAAAATCAAGGTAGTTAAAATACATTAATATTCTTTTTAACTTTTATTAATCATCAAAAAGTATCTTGAATGGTTATTTAAACCAGGCGGTTTAGAAAAAAAGATGTTTCTATTTTATTAAGTTGGTGCATTTTGGTCATTATCATTTGTACAAAATTTCATTATTTTTGTTAATGAGTCTTCGATTTTCATAGCCTCTGATTTAGTTACAGAAAATTTTGTTTGAGGACTGATATTTCTGCTACGAATACATTGAAAATATTAGAAAAAGTTCGGTGAGGAGTGCATATCAATAATAAGTGTTTGAGTCGTATAAAATGTCCAAAGAAGGGTGAGATAAAACGAAATATTTTATATAGTATATATTCATATATTTTAGATATTATTAAATTTAGTATAACAGAATTTCAAGTGTAAACCACTATATACAACGTATTTTGATTAACATATTCAAAATTGTAATATTTTCTTCGATTCAAAGAATTTACATTTACTAATCTCATTTACATTTACTAATCTCATTATTACCTGCTCTAATCATTTACACCGTTTCTTTATTGCCAATTGTAATTAGTGAACAATTTCAATAAACCTTTCAATACCTGCTATTATTAATTATATTAATATACAGAATAGGCTCAAGATATCTAAATATGTATGTATAATAAAAATCTATTATAGATGAACCGATCAGATAGAAATACATTAAGAAGATTTATGGCACCCTATTAATACGTAATTAGGAATTCTATTTTATTATTATTTTTATTTATCAGTGAGATCTTTAAGACTATCAGAAACATTGGGTACTGTTTGCATGTATAATAGATACAAATTCTAAGAAGTAATTCCACAACAATTACGTAAAACACATAAACACATTTTAGTTATGTTAAGGTAGGGGTAGTGAGATATTTTATATACAGAGTTAGTTAAAAGTATGGAGACGGCGATTTATTGTCGTTAATATTCATTTTAGGGATTTATGTTCAATATAAAAGTTTGTTAGGATATTTTGATCTACATTTTAGAATATTTGAATTTTCTTTTTCTTCAATTGTTTTTAAGTTACGCCTGTCCGCGCATTTTTTTAAAATGGGAACTAGTAAATTTTACTCTACCATTTGATAGTTTTTTTTTCTCTTTACAATAATATTTTTGTTTTTTTTAAATTCATTTTAATAACTTTTTTATAAGAAAAAGCCGGTTCATGTGTTTAACAGATGTTCGGTACATCGCAGATAGACAGAAGCGTAGCGGTAAACAAACTTGAGCGACATAATTTTATCAGGGGTTATTGTGTACGTCAAATCTTTGACAGAAATAATTTATTTGTGCAATTTGTTGCTGTTAATATTAACAATGGCGAGTTTAAGTGAACATTAACGAATTGAAATACTTATGATGTTGGGTTATGGAGATAGACGCAAAAGTTTACAAGACGTTTGTAATTGATTTAATGATACGCATCCAAATTGAAATCCAATTTCTAAATCCGTTGTTGGTAAAACTTTAAGACGCTTTGAACAAACGGGTAGCGTTAAAGATTTGCCAAGGAGTGGTGGACCTAGAACAACAAAAAGCGATTATAAAAAACTGGATATTTTATTGGCTGTATCTGAATATCCCCATTTATCAACCAATCAATTAGCGGCCAATTTCAATATTTCACAGTCATTGATCGTGTCGTTTTTAAAAAGTGAAAAGTATAAACCTTAAAAGGTACACCTTGTTCACGAGTTAACGGAAGATGATTTTGATAGGAGATTACAATATTCTGAAGAAATGTTAAATATTTGGAATAATAATGAAAATTTTGTCAACAATACTCTTTTCTCAGACGAAGCTACTTTTTGCCTTACCAGTGAAGTAAACAGACATAACTGCAGATACTGGTCATCGGAAAATCCCTCTTGGTTTTTGGAGCACCATACGCAGTACCCCCAATAGGTTAATGCTTGGGTTGACATTCTAGGCGGTCATATTATCGGTCCCTTTTTCATCAATGGCAATTTAGCGTCGGCTCTGTATTTGCAGTTATTGCAAAATGAAATAATACCTGCTAGTGCTACGCTTTGTCCTCATGAAAACAATGAACACCTGCCCAATGACAGTATCTGGTTCCAGCAAGATGGCAGCCCACCACATTATGGTGTAAATGTTCGTCAATATCTGGACAACGTTTTTCCCCACAGATGGATTGGAAGACGAGGAACCATTGAATGGCCAGCCCGTTCGCCAGATTTAAGTCCTTTAGATTTTTTTCTTTGGGGATACGTAAAAAACAAAGTTTACAAAGAAAAGCCCGATAACGTCGAAGATTTACAAATCCGAATTACCAGAACGATACAAGAAATTCCCCGAGATTTTTTACAGAACTCTGTTCGGGGTTTTGTAAATCGATTTGGTCATTGTCAAATTACTAATGGACGACAATTTGAACACTTACTTTAATTTACTTTGTTATTAATATGTTTAATTTTTCATGTAAAAAAGTTATTAAAATGAATTAAAAAAAAACAAAAATATTATTGTAAAGAGAAAAAAAATCTCTATCAAATGGTAGAGTAAAATTTACTAGTTCCCATTTTAAAAAAATGCGCGGACAGGCGTAACTAGAAAACAATTGAAGAAAAAAAAATTCAAATATCCTCAAATGTAGATCAAAATATCCTAACAAACTTTTATATTGAACATGAATCCCTAATATGAATATTAACGACAATAAATCGCCGTCTCCATACTTTTAACTAACGTTGTATATATTTGTAACACAACAGTCATAGATACAGAACATCATCAATCTGAATATAGAACATAAACATCCATACAGAATAGAACACAACATACATTCTAAAACAATCATACAACAATAAAGCAGTAAAGAATTAAGTTTAAGTTAACATTAAGTGCGAGATTTATCTTATGGAATTAGGTTTAAGTGTTTTTTGTAAAATAAATAAAACATTCAGAAAACACACCAATTTTCAATATAACTACCACCAACCAAAAGAAATAACCAGCTTGCTTATACGGAAGTTACGCCCCGTGAGCGGAGGGTCAAATACAAAACGTATACATTGTCCTTCGAGAATCGAGTTCGGTACTTTGAGCCATATATAACGGTCCTTCAAACCAGGAGGCACAGACAATGGCGTTGAAGACAAAGAGCTATGAAATGATAAAACCATGTCAAAGATATATAAAATCTCATAGTCAAAAATCACTGATTGACAATTGGAGAAGTTGTAAATAATATGACTTCTTTATTTGGATCTTGTCGCATCTTGATTAGTTTCAAAATCGCTCAATTTTTTTTAAGAAAAACGACATGCTAACTTCTGTACAGAGATTATTTATTATTAGTAGAGTGGACCAATCCGGAGCGATATTGGTAAATATTTAATATAAAAGCCGAAAATCTCCAATAATTTATGAATATATATATATATATATATATATATATATATATATATATAGTAAACCTAATCAGTAGGCGATTAAAGGTCTGTATATTACTTCAAAATATATGTATTTAAAAAACTCTACATGTTTCGGCTGTATACGCCTTTTTCAAGAGAATACAAAATATGAATGACAGGATATAAATGTCAAGTAATTAAGTTGCTATGGGTTTAAATTATTCAAAGATACATTCTAGTAATAATAATAAATCATGCCTTAGTATTCCAAAAAATAGATAACAAGGTGTGAAAATATGTGTTGTTCGCTTGGTATACAGAACGATACAAGAAATTCCCCGAGATTTTTTACAGAACTCTGTTCGGGGTTTTGTAAATCGATTTGGTCATTGTCAGATTACTAATGGACGACAATTTGAACACTTACTTTAATTTACTTTGTTATTAATATGTTTAATTTTTCATGTAAAAAAGTTATTAAAATGAATTAAAAAAAAACAAAAATATTATTGTAAAGAGAAAAAAAATCTCTATCAAATGGTAGAGTAAAATTTACTAGTTCCCACTAATTTTAAAATACCATGTGCTAAGATGGCATAAGTGTGACCATCGTCGACCGAGGTAGCCACTAAGAGTGTTCCCTTAGTTGCGATGAGCAACCCCGTACAGGGTGCGCTTCGCCTGTCTGCGCCTTGCCTCGTTGGGGCGGGGGTCAGACCGTCGAAGTACTGCACGGATTTGTAAAGAAGTTGTCGGGAAAGGGTTGGCGGCCCTACGCAACGGCTGGTTATCCGACCTCTCTAAATTCATGCGACCGATCACTAAACACACGTACGAACGCACCGACATACAAAACCCTACACTTACGCTCTCACACAAAACCACACACCCATAGAGAGACGCAAGCTGCCAGCAGCAACCAACACACAAGTTCATACACAGAAGGAGACACAAATTGCTAGCAGCGAACAACACATATTTTCACACCTTGTTATCTATTTTTTGGAATACTAAGGCATGATTTATTATTATTACTAGAATGTATCTTTGAATAATTTAAACCCATAGCAACTTAATTACTTGACATTTATATCCTGTCATTCATATTTTGTATTCTCTTGAAAAAGGCGTATACAGCCGAAACATGTAGAGTTTTTTAAATACATATATTTTGAAGTAATATACAGACCTTTAATCGCCTACTGATTAGGTTTACCATATCATACCAAGGTCACGAAGTAATTATATATATATATATATATATATATATATATATATATATTGTTGTGAGGCATACTGCACTCAAATAACAGCTCCTATAATGGAAAAAGCAGTCATGCACCAACAATATACATATAAAACACCTTAATTATAATAGCTAAATTAGATGGACGTAATTATGTGAAATTAGTGTCGAGATGTGAATGAATTAATATGACGATTTACTTTATAATTAATTATTTACTTATTTTCTTTCTTAACTTATCTTTTTATATTTTTACATTTCAAATTCAAAATTCAAATCTTTTGCGACAAATTACAGACAGCTACTTTATTCACATTAAGAACGATGCTAGTTAGCCACGCCCACTAATTTTAAAATACCATTGTCCCGCGAATGCGATCTTTAGGATGTAAACAACTACCTAACCTATGTTTAGAATGAAATTTAATATACTTGATAATTATTCCGCTAATTTTAAAAGCCAATTAATACTGAAATATTGTATAAATTTATATTTTTGTTGATGTAACATATATTAAAACGTCGAGGCTTTTTAGTGAAAATTAAAAAGGCTTTGGAAATAAAAGAAAGCTAGCGGGTCCTCTCCGATAAAATACTTACAACAAATGGCCGTACTTCTGACTCAAGTAAAAGTTTTATTTAAAATTATATATTAAAATCAGTTTAAAACAAGTAAATTTATATACATTCGATACCTTAAAATCAAGCTCAACTTTTGAGATATAATTTGGACCGGTATCACGTTGAATAACGGAATTATCGAGCAGAGCATCATTTCACAATTGGAACATCATCGGACCGATAACGTGAGCCATTGACCGATATCGACGCATATACTTCGACAAGGTGCAGCCGTACTTAGATCCAGCCCTATTACGACGTTCCAGACCAGATACCAGATCCACACATACAGAGAAACTTAAACCAGGTTCCTTCCAATATCCAATATTTCCTAGAATTTCATTTAAAAGTCAACATTTATTTATTATCAAACACTTAATTTAAACATTGTTTACATCTGAATATAAACGTAAATTTATACATTTCAAAACATATATTTAAATATCACATTCATATTTGCAGAATCCTTATAAAAAGAATATATAACTTACCGTTTGTGTGTTAATTTTAAGCGACATTCGATATTTATTTGCACAACTTGTAATGTACACAACCATTTTTATATATTAAGTAACACATGTGCATTATTACGTAATACCGTTTTTTTTTGTATCATTTAGTTTAGAATTCACGTAATATTACAGTTGCCTAATTTTTATCCTTATTTTTATTTCAAACTTGTTGCAGATTTCTGTTTTTGCTTGAATAAATTTTTATTTCTTGATCTTTAAATTTGATCTTTTATTTGTTAGCGTTTAATTGTGGAGTTTTACAAGATAGATTGTTTTATAGTAGTATGATTCTCGCGGGGTAAGCACAAACCGACGAAGATCCTATTTAAATTAATAATTTTCTTGTTGTTCTCAAGCTCTACGACTGCTAGCTGGTTATCAATTATATACCCAGATAGCGTTGAACAAATTAAGTATATTAATACTTATGGCGCCCAAAATTTGAATTTAAAAATAAAACTATACACAACAGCAACATTTAGATACTATTTTTCTAAGTTCAATTTCCAATTATTCTTTTAACCGTCACTCTTCGGTATATCATAACAATATATATATATATATATATATATATATATATATATATATATACCGGGTGTATTATGAAAAACCTTTCGTGCTGTAACTTTTTTTATTTTTTATCCGAATGTAATAAATTATACGTCGAACTAAATCGTTTTAAAAACACTGTAACGTGATCCGCTTTGAATTTTTTTTCTACACTTTGTTTTTGACAGACAGCTGCAAACTGTGTTTTTTTTAAATTGCACTATATTTTTTTTTGCCTTATTCAAATATATTACTTTTTCTGAATATGAAACTGTAAACAACGATATCCTTGTATGAAAAAAAATCGAGAAATTGTAGTTTTTTTTTTTAGTTCGATTTATTCTGGTTTTTCCGAACACAGAGGTTTCTTAAATGCATTTTAAATACTCTATTTCATTTTATTACCAGCAAATATGTGAACCTTTTAAAATCACTTATATTCAATACTATATAGCCCATAAAGGATTACAAATCAATGTTATCAGTGAGCGTTGGGACAACATTTACAGTGTTTATTTTAAAAATTTAAAAATCAATCATATTGAACGATAAAAGTGCATTTCAAATTTTCGAAGAGAGCTGTGACATCTGTCAGTCACACATTCATTATAACATTTTCAACGATTTATTTCTAAATTTTGTAATTGAAATGGATAATGGCGAATGTGTGGATGCGATTTAAGCATATTTTGAATGCGGAACAAATTCTGCAGCTGCTTTGCGACTTTATGGAAATCGTTTTCCTGACAGACTGCGTCCAAGTGCCGATAAGTTTGGAAGGCTCGTGAGAAATTTACGAAATTTTGGATCATTAGAAAAACCGAAAAAAAACGCACGTGTAATTCAAGATCAAAATTTAGAATTAAGTGTCTTGCTCTATGTGGAAGAAAACCCTAATACGTGTACGCGAGAAATTGCTCACTACATGCAGGTATCACATTCTACAGTTCAGTACATTCTGAAGAAGCACAAGCTCATTCCTTATAAACCACGGAAGGTGCATACTCTCGGTGAAAACGACCCTCAACGAAGGGTTCAATTCTGCACGGCTTTGATGAATAAACTAAGGGAAGATCCAATTTTTTATCGTCGTTTGTTGTGGTCAGATGAATGCACTTTTGAGAAAAATGGTGTATTCAACAGAAATAATCATCGCCATTGGAGCACTGAAAATAACCATGTTATGATGCAACACAATTTTCAAAATCGGTTCAGTGTAAATGTATGATGTGGCATTTTAGGCGATAGAGTAGTAGGGCCTTTTTTTGTGGAGGGTAATCTAAACCAAGAAAAGTATAATAATTTGTTACGCAATGAATTAGGCGATTATTTAGATGAGTTGCCACTTGCTGAGTTAAACAGGGTGGTGTTCCAACAGGACGGTGCCACACCCCATAATGCACGAATGAATACTGATTTTCTAAATAATTATTTTGGCGTCAGATGGGTGGGCACTTACGGATCTATTCGATGGCCTGCTAGATCGCCAGATCTGAATCCACTGGATTTCTTTCTGTGGTCTTACATTCAAGATCATGTCTATTTGACTCCACCTGATGCCAGAGATGATTTAGTAAGAAGGATAGTACAAGTATGTCATGAAATACCACCAAATCTTATATTAAACGCAGCAGTTGGAGTTAATAGAAGGTGTCAAATGTGTCTGGAATAAAATGGGGCCAATTTCGAACATTTGATTCATTAAAATATATGATAGCTTGATTTCTGTAAATTTCGTAGTTTTTTTTTTTTAATTAATAAATTTGTCACTCAATTTAATGTAGGTGTCTTCAGGAAATAAATGTTTATTAGAATAAGTAAAAAAAAATATGTAGTACAATTTAAAAAAAAATTTACTACTGTCTGGCAAAAGCGAAATGTCAAATTTTTTTTTTTTTAAAAACAGGTTACAGTGCTTTAAAAACGATTTAGTTTGACATATCATTCATTAAAATCAGATAAAATATAAGGAAGCTACAGCCCCAAAGGTTTTCCATAATACACCCGGTATATGTATATATAATATTTTCGTGACCTTGGTATGATATGGTAAATTCAATCAGTAGGCGATTTAAGGTCTGGCTTTAAAGTATATATATTTAAAACAACCCTACATGTTTCGGCAATGATGCCTTTATCAAGGATATAAAATATAAATGACAGTATACAAATGTCATATAAATGACGCTCGCTCGCTAACCAAGCCCATGCTGTACAGATGCTTCCTTAAAGGACAATGTCCGGTAATTATTTTAATTTCTTTTTTGCTACTACGAATTAGGTTGGCTGGAAACTTTCCGCCCAGCTCCCTTAGTAGTGTTTTGGTATAGAGTGGACCCATAGAGATGCTTTTTATTAGATTAGTAGATGGCATTGTAAATATACAGGTAGAAAATAATGTGAAGAATTTTCTCGTTTTAACAAAACGAACAAGAAACTGTTACTCCATATTTCCGTATAAATTAAACGCTAATTATTATTGCTTGCTATGAATATTGTAGATTTATTGAATTACATCTAAATTGCAACTAAATTATTATACAATAATCAGCACGATTATCTGAAATTTCTCCTGGTTAAAGGCAAATAATTATACTCGAACATCACTGCATTTTGATACCACTGTGTTAACGTTGTCAATTAGTAGAATTATACATATATGTACGTACAGTATAGAGCAAGCTCTCCCTAGGGAAATAATGTATAAACCCAGACAAGGAAACACCAACGCAGCAGTCTACACTGAGAGCATTACTAGGAACGAGCTGAAATAATTTATGCTTATGTAATTCGGCTTGGCGGCGTACGCAAAGCACGTATGTATGTGTGTGTATGCTACTGCATAAGCATAAAGATTATAAAGTAACAAGCTCTACTCAACAATATCCACGTGATTAGATATTTTTTGGAAAAAAGATAAGAAACATGTCAAAGCCGCACGTTGCAAATGAAGCACAAGTTAATTGCTTTGCTCGGTACAGTTTCAGACATGTAGCTGTTATATAAACATGCTCCTGCAGTAGTACATTAAATAAATATAAATATTAAACTTGACAGAATTTTTAGAGAAGTAAATACATTTTGTTAATTTAAACTTTTTATAACAACTTAATTTCATGAAATTGCATTCTTTTATTCAATTGAATGTCATTCAATTTTATAAATTCTCTTTTGCGTTATTGAAATTTGTTGCATGGCATGTAGATTATCTATCTAACTTAAAAAATTGATAGATATTCTTCTCGCTTTTGTCTGAAACCCACGCCCTTCTCCAAAATCAAAATTACGGTCTGTACCTTAAAGACTTTAGATGCACCCAACTTTTATATTAAAACAGTTGATTACGTCCCTAAATTTTAAACAACGATATGATGAAAAATTAGCCCAGCGACACAAAGAACATTTTCTGTAGAATCATTCATCTACATTTACTACTAATCTACCAAGCCAGGAGCAGAAAGTTTATTAAGAGAGTGGTAGTTTTGTAAATTCCAAAAGCGCAAAAACAAGTCTGAGAGATGAAGCTCTGTGTATGTGGAGTGTTCACTTTCAAGAGTAATTGGTCTGATAAATCAAGTAGTGCAACTTAGTCTAAATAAGAACGAGTATATTAATATAAACATCTATATATCTCCGTAGATCAAGATTAGTGACCCACATCTAATTAATATGATCTAATTTAGCATTTCTAAGCTCACTATCTTTGAAGCATTATTGAAATAATAAACTACAGCCCCTTCAGATACATTTTTTTGTTAATGAAGGTTAAAACAAAATTCTTAGACTTTAAAAAAAGTAATTGACAAGGATTTAGTAATAAGAATATTTTTTCATCATAAAACGATTTTTTTTATATTTTATGTACAGGGTCAGGCAACGGAGCAGGGACGGAAGATTACACGCGGATTTGAAAGTTAGTCAAATATTTAGTCATCGGATATCCTTCCGTACCATAAAGCGCCCGTTTTAAAATATTTTGTTTTATACAGGTTGTTCCAGATGGAAATGCCAGACTAAAGTTGCATTTTTTTAAATGGAACACCCTGTATATTAATAGATAAAATGATCCGCGGTTGAAAGCTGGTTACATCGATATAATGTTGTATGGGTCTAAAGTTGATAGTTTATGTGTAAATAATTATTTTACTTGATAAATTGATACATTTCAGTAGGCTATTCTGCATAAGTAAAATCAAAAGATCCGAAACCGATAGAATAGGATATTTTCTACTAGTATGCACTTTCGTTGCTACGTGAAATAAATTCTGCAACTGCTCGCGTTATACAGGTTGTTCACAATTTCGCAAAATCGAAGAAATCTCGTAATTTTTAAATGGAACACCCTGTATATTTTTAGCTCATTGAAAAACCCCTTTTACTACGCTTTCTATTGATACCTCATTTGATGCACCTAGGATGGATCATTTGCTAATTATTTCTTTTTAGAGTTGAATTAATGAAAAATGCTTGTATTTTTAGTAGCTAATTTGCGCTTTTAAACCTTCTGTAAGATCGGATATTCAACAAATTATCCATAAATGATCTATAACAAGAGGAAACCCCATTAAGTACGAGAAACAGTTGATTTTCACTCAGCGGTGAAAGCAAACATTAAATTAATATAAAGTAATATAGCATTTTCAATAGATTCACTGCCGATTAAGTTATCTGGTGTTAGTTTAATAGAAAATTTGCACTAATGAGTTTGTATTTTAAAGAATTTTGTAAAACCAACTATTTTACGAATACCTAATATGAAACAATACATACCTAAGTAGCTTAACAATCGAAATCATGAATCATGAATCATGAAAGAATCAAGTACGAGTAGTATTAAAAGTTTGCACTATTTTAAGTAAATACTAATTATTAACCACAACATCAAATTTAATTAATAAAAGTAGTAGCACAGTAAATAAAAATAAAGTAAATGTAAATAGTAAATGCAAATAAATCAAAGAAAACTTTCAAATGCCCTTCCATGTCTCTCAATACATAAATGAAGCCGCCTGGTGAAATTCTGTTGAACATGCTGTAATGTTTCTTGGCGAACATTTCTAAATGCCTCTCTTATGCGTTCCTTCATATTTTCCCTTATTGTAGGAATTTCCCCATAAACTAGAGCCTTGACATATCCCCAAAAGTAGAAGTCCAAGACAGTAAGATCTGGACTTCGTGGAGGTCAAGCGATTGGACCACCTCGTCCTATCCATTTGTCTTCCTTCCATCGCCCTAGAAACTTCCTAACGTTAAGGCTATAATGAGCAGGTGCACTATCGTGTTGGAACCAGAAAATTTGTCGGGTGTCAGCATACACATGCTCAAGTAAATTAGGCAGTTCGTTCTGCAAAAATGCCAAATACGTAACGGTTCCATCGAAAAAGTACGGCCCAATGATATATGGATCAAGTATACCTCCCCAGACGTTAAGAGACCATCTATTCTGATTGTCTACATGACGTATCCAATGCGGGTTTTCTATTGCATAATAATGCATGTTATGTTTATTTACCGCCCCATTACTTTTGAAAGTAGCCTCATCGCTAAACAAAATCTTTGTTAAAATATTTGGCATTTCTCGTATTTTATTTAACAACCAACCACAAAAGTCTGTTCTTTTAATGAAATCATCACCATACAATTCCTGATTTAATTCCATATGGTACGGATGATACTTATGACTTCTTAAAATTCTTCGTAAGCTCCTATCTTCAATAGCTGTTACCATTGAAATACCGTCTATACTTATATGTGGATTTTCCTGTATTGTTAATAATACGGCCAATTCGCTTTTTTCATTGATTACCGGCTTATTTATTTCTCTCTTCTTATAGGTTACACTACCAGTTTCTGTAAATCTCTCTAATAACCTTTCAAATGCTTCCGGTCTTGGCTTTCTTTCAAGGTTTGGAAATCTCTCTGCATATACTCTACTTGCTAGGAGACAATTTCTTGTACACTCCCAAAGAATAAATATCATATTTACCATTTCTTGAATACTAAAATTAGTAATTATAGCAATATCTTTTAAAGATTGGACGAAATACTGTGTAAGATGGAACGAAATTTTGGACAACTTGGTTATTAAGTATACAAGCTTAAAACTGACACAGGTAACTTGATCAGCAATGAATCTATTGAAAATGCTATATTACTTTATATTAATTTAATGTTTGCTTTCACCGCTGAGTGAAAATCAACTGTTTCTCGTACTTAATGGGGTTTCTTCTTGTTATAGACCATTTATGGATAATTTGTTGAATATCCGATCTTACAGAAGGGTTAAAAGGCGAAAATTAGCTATTAAAAGTACAAGCATTTTTCATTAATTCAATTCTAAAAAGAAATAATTAGCAAATGATCCATCCTAGGTGCATCAAATGAGGTATCAACAGAAAGCGTAGTAAAAGGGCTTTTCAATGAGCTAGAAATATACACGGTGTTCCATTTAAAAATTACGAGATTTCTTCGATTTTTCGAAATTGTGAACATCCTGTATAAAGCGAGCAGTTGCAGAATTTATTTCACGTAGCAACGAAAGTGCATACTAGTAGAAAATATTTTATTCTATTGGTTTCGGATCTTTTGATTTGCCTTATGCAGGATAGCCTACTGAAATGTATCAATTTATCAAGTAAAATAATTATTTACACAGAAACTATCAACTTTAGACCCATACAACATTATTTCGATGTAACCAGCTTTCAAGCGCGGATCATTTTATCTATTAATATATACGGTGCTCTATTTAAAAAAATGCAACTTCAGTCTGGCATTTCCATCTGGAACAACCTGTATAAAACAAAATATTTTTAAAACGTGCGCTTGATGGTACGGAAGGATATCCGATGATTAAATATTTGATTAACTTTCAAATACGCGTGTAATCTTCCGTCCCCGCTTCGTTGCCGGACCCTGTATGTTAAATATAAGTAAATCTAGGATATAGAATTTATTCTATATCCTAATATTTAACTATAACATTTCCTATTTTATAAATATTCAACGTTTATTTTAAATTTTAAATTGCTGTATAAACAGAATAATTCAATTATCAAACATTCTCTAGATTCTAAGAAGCGACATCTATATTTTCAAATTTATTACTTTTTGATTCAGACCGCTTGTTTTATTACATACTTAGTTTTATTAGTGAACGAATTCAATTGCACAGTGTTTAATCTAGCCATCTATTCTTAAGCTCACGTTTCCTAAATAGGTTTCAATACATTCCATTGGTTACTAAACAATGGAATTTATTCTTAGCCGTACACTTAAATTTACTATTACTTAATTAGTAATCATATTTTAAGATTATATTTTAAAACTCTATTGCATACCCTGGTATTGTTGCCAGTAGGTACGATTATTAAGAATTAATAACAGGGAAATTTTTCCCAATTTTGACTTCAACCAGTACAACGTACAACCAATACGATGCACATTTAACTATGTAACAGTTTGTTGGGGTAGTGGTGGATTTTTACCTACTTGCAATACAGTATATAAGAGAATCATATTTACATCGAGAGACATCTAGTCTTTTCTCAAGAGTCTCAACAAAAGTTTTACACTAGCAATGAGACACTCAACAGCATAGCTTAAGAAGATACACGAGTCTCAACAATAGTACAGTACTTGGCCTCAAGAGACATACGGTCTCATTCTAACAAGTTAATTCAGCAATATATTAATTAACAGTGAAGAATTTAAGTTTAAGTTTAACATTAGTGTTAAATTTTTTGAGATTTACCTTAGTAAATTAGGTTTAA
Organism: Melolontha melolontha; assembly: GCA_935421215.2. Classification (NCBI taxonomy): domain Eukaryota; kingdom Metazoa; phylum Arthropoda; class Insecta; order Coleoptera; family Scarabaeidae; genus Melolontha; species Melolontha melolontha. The sequence goes on along the minus strand of OW285240.1, from coordinate 22,308,701 downwards.
GTGTTTTTGCTAAATAAATAAAATATTCAGGAAACACACTTAAGTTTCAATATAACTGCCACCAAACAAAATAAATAAAGCTTACACGGAAGGTACGCCGGTAAGCGCTGGGTCAAGATAAACAATTTTACAGAAACCATATAAGATTTCCATCATTTTTCAACAAAAGAAAACCTAACTGCAACCTCGCGATAGAATTAATAGCAAAAAAGCTTCAATCACAACTTTCGTTTCAATACTGAACAAGGTATTAACCAAGCAGTTGAAATATTCACACAAACCATAGAAAAAGGTGTCTGGAACTCAACTTCCAAACAATAATTGTACACAACTCAGATTACATGTCCAGTTTTTTATTTAGCGAAAAATCAATGAGAGAAGAAAACTCAAGGCTTGCAAGGACTTTTTATTAAATAAATATAGAAACAAGGGCGTATAAAACTACCTACAAAATTTAACACCAACACATGATACCAATTATTCCTTGTGGAAAGTCACAAAAAAAATCAATTAATCTAAGAGACACGTTCCTCTAATTCGAATATCTGTTAATCATTGGTCGGGATCAAATAACAGAAAGGCTGAAGTATTGGCCAAGCACTTTTCAAATATTTGTACACCACTTCCAAGAGTATGCTTATCAAAAGAAAAGGAATTTATCCCTACGTACTTAGAAAGTCCATTTCAAATGAGCCCTCCACTATAAAAACTAAAGAAAAGGAATATCCTAGTTTCTACCTAGTTTTTGAAAAGAGTTGACCAATTGCAATGATATTTTTTATACTACTTTGCTTTGTCTCGGGTAAGAAATGATAGCAATACGGAGAAAAAATTTAGTAGGTGCATAATTTTTTTATTTTGTTTTATTAAAAAATTATGTTTTTAAAATTTGTATTTCCTTCAGATTGAATCAATATTTCGTAGCGATTTCTTCTCAATTTATTAAGTCATTATGACTAGGTGCAGTTTACGGAACAATTACAATCATTTAAGTGAATTCGAAGGAGTGCACATTGTTGGTATGCTGGAGGCCGGTTTTTCAATAAGGCAAATTTCCGACCGCATAGGGCGTGTGTTAACAGTAATACAGTATTAGTTCAAGTGGTCTGAAGAAGGAATCCATAACCGTCGTCTTGAATCCGGGAAACATAAAAAACTGCAGAACGGGAAGATCGCCATTTGAGGATTGAGTCGATTTGAGGTCGATTGGAAATGCTTGTCTGGAAGTTTTATAACAATGAGTCTCTATGTCAACGACGATATATCGCAGAATAGGTACGTGTTTTTGGGCGTCGTTCGTATATACCATTTTGATGTCTCCCGCTCACACTTCGACATCGTGCTGCTCGGATTGAGTGGTGTAACGCCAGATCAAATTGGGATGGTGAATGAAATCGTGTTGTGTTCTTTGACGAGTCCCGATTCTGTCTGTGGATCCACGATGGTCACAGAAGAGTAAGACGAGGTGCGATAACATACTGTAGCAGGTCACTTGTAATTTTCATTCACAGAAATTTGAATGCAAATGATTACATACGAAATGTACGACAGCCTGTTGCACTGCCATACCTGCGAAGGTTAATTCAACCCCTTTTCCAATAAGACAACGCACATCCTCATACAGCAAGTGTTCCTGCAAGGTTCTTGCAAGAAAGTAAAGTGAACTTGCTACCATGCCCTTCTCGCTCAACAGACTTGTCACCAATCGAACATGTGTGGGATATGATTGATACTAGACTGGCTAATTTACCCCAAACACCAAATAACCTACTTGACGTTCGTCACCGAATTCAAGAAGTCTGAGATGACATTCCCCAGGATTACATAAATCACTTAATTTCAGGCATGCCTCGAAGAGTTATCGAATGAATAAGAAACAGCGGCAGACCCATTCATTATTGAATAGCATTGTTATATTTTAATATTTTAGTTCGAAAATGTATTCGTTTCTTAAGTTTGATTAAATTAACATTATTCCTAAATTCTATTGATTAACTTCTACTAGATGTTCGAATTTTTTGGAAAATCAGTGTATGATTTTAAACGTTCTCCTTAGCCTAGAATACTTTTCTCTCCAATGAAAATTGGCGGAGATTATGCTTATACCAAACTCAGGCAAGAAAATAATATGCGTAACTCCCTATAGATCAATTAGCTTGTAACAGACTTCGACGAATGTCTTCGAGACTTTGCTTCTGAGAAGGATGAAACCATCGCGCATTGAAAAAAAACATTCTAATGCATCAGTTTGGTATTAGAACGTAACATTCCACCATCCAACAAATCCATCATATAGCCACCAAAATAAGACTTGACCAATAAACTAAACGGTAGTGCTTTGGTACATTCCTGGATGCCTCGCAGGCCTTTGATAAGGTTTGACACACTGGACTCTCGCAAAAATTGAAATTATATCTTTCACACATCTATTATATTATACACGAAATTCTTATCTGAAAGGCTGATTTTTAATTATAAGATACCAGAAAGTAATATCAAATCAACTCAGGAGTTCCACAAGGAAGCGTCTTGGGTTCATTATTGTATTTTTCATACACCGCCGACATACCCACTACCCATTTTATGATTTTGGTAATATTTGCAGACGATACTGTCATTTTGTCTTTCCATATAGTGCGAGAGATTGCCTCGAAAACTTACAAGCTCTTTTAGATAAATTAGAAAAATGATGCAAAATATAGCGCATTAGAATCAGCTAGCTAAAGTAAGTTCATATAAACTTCATCTTAAGCAAAAGTTCCTGTCCTTCTACTACCTGTTATGATTTACCAGTCCAGTTATACAAAATATGTCAGTATGCGGTTAACTTAGACAGGGTTAAAATATTGTTAGCTTTATTATTTACTAGGACCAATGTGGCAATTTTTCATATACAATAAGTTTCTGTTATACAGGACAGGGATAGAACCTATCTGGACACAGTATTGTCTTATGCCATTCTATTGAAGACATGTTTACAATGTTTCACCGGTTTAGACCTGGTAGATGTAGTCATAATGGCTTTAATAACCGCCTGGCTATCAGTCATTATGCTAATTTTTTACACGCTTCCCGAATTTTCTCGGTGCAGGCTGCGATTGCAAACAATTCCGCCTGGAAAACCATTGTATGATTCTCCAGACTTAATGATATCTTCCTTCTAGGGCACATTCCACATATCCCTGCACCTGTACCCCGATTAGATTGTGATCCATCGGTGTACCAGGTGCCTGCACCTCAATCGCTCGAGCGACATTTTGCCTGTTCCTTGGTCGGTAAAAATATGTTTAGCTTAACTATAAACATAATATCAAGTAGCATACTGTTCGGTGGCAAAATCGGCCCTCTCAGTGTAGTTCTTATGGTATCTGTATGGCCTTCAACAAACTTAATAGAACACCATAAGCCATTGGCCTCCAGCCTCGAGATCGCCGCCATGGCCTCCGCTTATACAAATTGTTTCAGATGATGGATGGCCTCCATGGAGGCCTGTCATTGGAGCCCCACCACCGATGTCAGCTCCAAACTCACCACCAGACAACGTCCCATAGGTAATCGTTGGTCTTACTACTACTACTACTACTATTACTACTACTATTTTTTTAACACGTGTGCTCTGTGCTCTGTGCAGTGTTGGTTTTCTGCTGTGCTCTTTTCTCCTTTTTCTTGGGTAATGTTACAATACTATTCTTAATTTTATTACCTTAGTATAATTTTCCATTTCCTCTATCTATTTAAATTGCTACAGTTTTCTGTGTTTTTGTGAGTTGTACTTTTAAAGCATTTTAAATCCGTAATTCTCGTTAATTTAATTCTATTTCTTTTTGTCTATACCCCGACATGGTTTTTCTCCTGTGTTGTTTTTGCAGTTCAAAATCCGTACTTTAACATACAGGTGCCATTTAAAAAGTTCTACTTTTCGTATTTTACAATTGTATTCCTTATCACTTCCTTTACTTTTCCGCGGCCTGCGTGGATGTATTTGCTAAAGCACCAATCACGCATATGGCTAGAAATGCTAACAAAATCTTCCCTGATCCTTTTCATCCTTTTGCCACAATTTAATCTTTTAATATAGATACATAGTAAATTACTCACGCTTGCGCAATTGACAAGTAAATAAGTCAGTTAGTATTTTCTTATGATCTTCATTTGAATTGTCATTTTTACTATTATTACTTTATGGAATAAATATGCTTTAATTTAATTTTTGGAGACTGTACTCTATTATTGTATTGTCCTCTTAATGGAGAGATCTGTTGGGCAATAAAGACAAATATTATTATTATTATTATCTCTTCCACTCACAAGAACCATTCGTTCTTGGTTGTCATTATCTTACCCCATCGGTTCATTCGAACAAGATGGTTGGCATAGTTATCTATCATTCATTTATTTTATATGAATATTGATTATAGTAGATACTTACCAGTACTTTCAAGGTGTGAACATATGTGTTGTCCGCTGCTAGCAGCTTGTGTCTCTTTCTGGGTATGAACTTGTGTGTTGGTTGCTGCTGTCAGCTTGCGTCTCTCTCTGGGTGTGTGGTTTTGTGTTTGTGCGAGCGCGCAAGTGTAGGGTGTTGTATGTTGGCGCGCTCGTGCGTGTGTTTAGTGACCGGTCGCGTTAATTTTGAGAGATCGGAGAACCAGCCGTTGCGCAGGGCCGCCAACCCTTTCCCGGCAACTTCTTTACTTTTCCGTGCAGTACTTCGACGGACCGACCCCCGCCCCATCGAGGCAAGGCGCAGACCAGCGAAGCGCACCCTGCACGGGGTTGCTCATCGCCAACCGAGGGAACACTCTTGGCGGCTACTTCGGTCGACGACGGTCACACTTTGTGCCATCTTAACGTTTACCGCCATTGCGGGGGCACTGCACACACGTCGAACATGTGTGTGCTGTTAACGGCAGCCTAGCCAGGTTGCCGCCCAGGACCGGTCCTAGTGGTGTGTGCATTGCGCGGCGCCGTGTTTTGCGCCGCATAGCTTGGTTCCTCTCTCCCCTGCTGTAAAGGCTGAATGGCACCTGCCCGCCCATCGGGCAGACCCCCCTAGAGTTTGGTAGCGCGTATGCTAGGCTACAACCCAGTAGAGGACCACATCAGCACCCCACCCGTTCCGTCATTTCGCCTCCTGGCCACGTTGCCCGCGTTCGCGCGCTGCAACATCAGTTTAGCACGCGACGTGTTATTGCAGCCGTGTCTAACAAGACACTTTTTTGCATTTTTAAATAAAGTTTTTGGTAGAGATCCAAAGTATTTATGGACTTGTGGAATTTCTGTGGAATTTCTTCAGTTGCGCCAATCACAATTGGGACTATTAGGACCTTATCCATCTTCCACATACTCTTGATTTCGTCGCTGAGAGGTAAATATTTATTTACCTTCTCACTATAGTTCCTTGCAGTGTTTTTTGCCAACGGAACAGCAATGTCAATGATGTACGTTACCTTGTCCTTCTTCAGTGTCAGTATTATATCTGGAATATTGTTGGGAATTGTTTTATCTGTGATTATTTGGCGATTCCAATATAATCGAGAATTTTCGTCGTCGCAAACTGAAGGTGCTTCATATTTATAATAAGGGACATTTTCAGAATACGACAAGTGCTTCTGTCTGAGCAGCTGGTGTAATATTTTTGCAACCCTGTTGTGCCTCTCGAGATATTGTTTGGGGGCAAGTACAGGGCATCCTGCCATCAAATGATCAATTGTTTCTTCCTTATCTGCGCATACACGACATTTAATGTCAGATAAATTCTCCTTAAGAATTTTTTTCCTATAGGAACGCGTTGGAATTACTTGATCTTGGATGGCGGCTATGAATCCCTCTGTTTCGGCAAACAAGTTACCTGTATACAGCCATGCCTGCGACGCTGAGGTGTCAAAATTTTCAGATCCAATTGTTAACGGATACTTGCCATGCAAAGATTTATTTTTCCATCACTCTTTCTGTTGGGGTATACTTAAGATTCTCGTGGATGGATTGAATTCATCGTTAGCCAGTTTGAATGGCGTAAAATTGTCCATTTGAGCAATCGCATTATGCAATCTACTTTCTTTCGACTTTTGCAGAAAGTACTCTCGTAAATTATTTACCTGTATATAATGCCTGCAATAAGCACTCGGTATTCCTCTACCTCCTTCTCTTCTTGGTAGGTGGAACCTTTCGATCGCACTACGTGGGTGATGAATTCTAAATTTTCTGGCTTCTACTCTTGTCTTGATGTCTATTGCTTCAAGTTCAGTATCAGTCCAGTTAATTATTCCAAATCCATAAGCAAGTACGGAAGTTGCAAAGCTGTTTATTGCCTTGGACATATTTCTTGCCGACAATCTGGTTTTCAGCAACGATCGCAGCCTAGAGAAATACTGATCTTTCGGTGATTCTTTTGCAATATTGTGTTCTATTCCTCTAGCCTGCAAATAACCAAGATACTTATAATAGTCGTTGCTCTCCATTCCAATAACTAGTCCTTGTCCGCCTTCCACTTCGAACCCACGATGTTCAACCCATTGTCCCTTTTCTATGCAACTTATTTTGCATTTTTCCAATCCAAATTTCATTTGGATATCTCTACTATAACGGCCAACACAGTTTAGGAGATCGCGAAGATGATTCTTTTTCCTAGCATACAATTTGAGATCATCCATGTACCAAAGATGACTAATTTATACGACAAGTTGTAGTAAATTATATCCCTTATTTAGGGAATTTAACACAGTTGTTAACGGTTTCAAGGCTAAACAAAACCACAGTGGACTCAAAGCGTCTCCCTGATATATGCCTCTTTTAATACTGATCTTACCTGCATCAATACTTTTCTGTAGGGGTTTTTATTAACAAACTTGTCTTCTATTTAGTCATAGCGTAACTAAGAAAATTAATATGATGCTCCTCAATCCTATATAACCTAAGAATCTCTACCAGCCACGAGTGAGGTACACTATCAAACGCTTTCTGATAGTCTATATATGCCATGTAGAGATTTTCTTTTGCTTTCACCACATTTTTCATCACAACTGAATCAATCAGGAGCTGTTCTTTGAAACCTTTTGATCCCTTTCTACATCCTTTCTGTTCCTCTTCTAAAAGGTTGTTATTCTCCAAATGGGCATATATCTTTTCAGATATAATCGAGGTGAACATCTTGTATAACGTAGGAAGCCATGTAATTGGTCTATATTTAGAGGGATCTTCCGCAGATACATTAGATTTCGGAATTAAGAAGGTGTTTCCCTCGGTCATGAATTCTGGCAGTTCGGTTGGTTGTTCTAGTAATAATTGGAAGCACTTAGCAAGTTGCAGGTGCGTCGATGTAAATTTTTTTAACCAGATATTTTGTATTTTATCTGGTCCGGGTGATTTCCAATTCATTGCTTCTTGGATTGCTCTTTTCACATCTTTTGAATCAATCCGCCAATTTATTATGGTCCTAACGTTACTTACCTTCCTTCTTTCATCCGTCAGCCATTTTGCATTTCTATGTTGCACCGGCGTACTCCATATTCCAGACCAATAATCTGATATTTTGTCTTTCGTTGGTAACTGACTCTGTTGTCCAGGATTTGTATCACTCGAGCCACGATAAAATAATTTTTGATTTCTAGCGAACTGTTTATTTTGCTCCCTTCGGGTATTACTATTATTATTATTATTATTATTATTATTATTATTATTATTATTATTATTACTACTACTACTACTACACACCAACAATTATTCTGGTCGTTGAACACTAATCATATTTTGTGGTGCATAGATTGAGTTCAAATTTTAATCTATAATTCTATTTAATGATTAGCTTATTTAGAGGATCTTACATCCAGAACAGGTCTAGAAGAAAATGTAACAACGTACTTCTAGAATATTAACAAGAGACGTTCCTTAGCTCATCCAGATATCGTCTGAACTTAAAGATTATATCACGTTGTGATCTGAATGAGTTGAAATTTTATATTTGAAGGAAAGAAACATTTACCAACGTTTCCTTCCATTATAAAAATTCAATTTGCCTTACACATGCAAATAAAGTAATATAACGTATTAGTTTTACATAGTTATTTTTTTGGATGGTTGGTAAAACCGTTGACACTAATACGCTTTTATTTTATTTTTTACATATTATTTGTACGTATTTAAAGCCTAATAACAATAGTCGCTTCTAAAGCCCTGACAAATTTTAAAATAAACGGGTTTATTTAAACAAACAAATTTCTTTGTTGTTTGTTCTAATATTACTTTAAATCTTGAAATAACTAGTTAATAATAATTATAAAAGTATGTACACTTAACACTGTTCTTTAATTTCAAGTGAATTATTTCTATTTTCCCTTCAATATCTGCCTAAAAAGAAACAAACATAATGAACAGAATCAACCGTACCAAATCGTTGATTAAAACCGTTGACCATCATACACAAAGTGTAATTATTACGCTATATTGCACAAACGTTTCATTGGCAGATTGGCGGGCCAATTAAATTATATCTCATCGTTATTTTGATTAAACGACCGCACCAGAATAAGAATCTAATCCAATAAAGTGCCCTAAGTGTATTCGCCCCGTTTGAATTGAGACTTCGCTGGATTTGATGTAAATCCCTGAACTGGCACACGCCTCTCCCTCGTTTTATCCATGGATTTGGGTTAATCGTGTCCTTTTTTTTTCGTCAGCAACTTTGCGCCGGACAATTATTAACCGTGAATGAAAAATTATCGCCCTGGCGACTGTCCCACCAGTGACTACGCCACTGCGATATATAATTTATTACGGTATGTTTCGATGAAACAGAAAAAAAGCTGAAAACATGAATAAGCTTTCTGGACATCAGCATGCATTTTCTTTTTGCGTCTCGCTTGGTGATGTAGCAACAAGCTATTACTCTTAATTATTTTTGGCGAGAATCCTATTAATTCAGAATTATATACTTGCATTTAAATCTGGGAAATGGTTCTCTCTAGCTTCAATTTATATATCTATGAAGTAGTGGTAATCGGAACTAACGATATATTTATATCGCTATAAATTCAACTTAATGCGGATGGTATTCATTTTAATTATGTAGAGGCTTTCCAAAACTGTTACTAATGGAATATAGACGAGAACATATAATGAACATATGAAATAGCGATAAAATTAAATCTGTACTCGGTAATATACAGCTCTTTCATTTTGTTTCTGTTTTTATATATTGTGAAAATTATTAGACAAAAACATTTTCGCTTTTAATACAAGTTCGTAAGAAAATTGGAAATTTATTTTTAACTGAAAATAGTATATACAAAATATAAATAAATGAAAAAAAAATGTGATAAAAGTTGTAAATTAACAGAGATATCCACACTTACAGTTTAAGAGATTCAAGAACACTTGCTATTCATACATAAGCGTTAGCAAAAACGTGATAGAATATTCTAGTGTGTACACACGTGGTTTTGCAAGAAAGATATTTCGATAAAACTTCTGACGCTTTAAAATATAGGATTCCTTCAATTTTTACTTGATGAAATTTCATTATAACTATTGCAGCAAATATTTAACTTCGGTTTATACAATATTTTTGTAAAATTTTTGTTCATAGACATTTAAGTAATAAAGACTACCCATCCCTTCCACTATCCAAAACATGTGTTTTGTATATAGAAATGTTATTTTCATAAGTTATTTATATGTCTGACGAAGCTCCTCTATGAGTGAAATGATCGTAACTTTGTGAAGTAAAAAGTAGTGAAATTCATTAAAATTTGTTCTATTTTATCTCGATAATAATCTGATGCTTTAATTTCATTCATCACATTGTGAATGCTAGTTCGCATGAGAAGAATATTGTTTGCTTTCGGTTTTTCTGTTTTTATTATTACTTAGTATTTTTCTTTATCTAAAAGTACAATTTTTTTACATTAGTTATCTTCAGTGGTTATGTTTGTAAATTGTTTTCGTTTTGCAAGATGCCGCATGGGTATAGTTTATTTAAAATTATAAGAATATAACTTTGAACGGCTCTAATGCTTTTATTGCACCACCTTCTGTGATGATAATTATTATACCTGGTCTCCTTATTGAACGGATACGGTTTACCTATTTGCAACGTATGAATCTAGGGGCCGTATTGACTATAAATTAGGGCCCTATAATATAATAATGAAACGCTGTTAATTTCAAGTATATAATAAAAAATATCTGTACGTTGGGTTTATATACAAAGAAAAAATTACAAATCGTGTGAGCAGCTTAAAAATTTCCTGCATCTACTGAAAGAAAAAAGTAAAGCAAATCCCTTGCAAGTCGCAAATGTTATTTTAGAACGCATTACAAGTACCTATGTCGATGGTCAAATGATTACTGCTACCTTGTATTTGCGAAACAATCGGAGACAATCATTGTCAGTCGTCGCGCTCTTCGCCGGCATTGAATCGGCTTTCCCATGTACGTATACATCGTATAAACTTCATAGATTGATTCCTTATGCCTAATGATATTTGACACATAAGGTATATACAGGCTGAACTTAATTATTTTTATGTTGGTCATGATTTTAATTTAAGGTATATACCTGGTGGTTCTTAAAACCCAGATCATTTACATTAGCTAGTTTTCTTTATATCTTTGACGTGAATTTACGAGTTAATTGCTTCCAAACTTCTTCTTTGCCTTTGATTTCCCTTTAGAAAGCTTTTTTTAAGGTTACAGGTATCCTTTGCAGCATTTTAGCATTTCGTAAACATTACGAGTTTGTATTTTGTAGTTTAAATGGGCATGCGCCTAAGATCGCGCAATCCCTTTACTGGTTTTCATACTGTAAGTAAAACTGTGTAGCGTTGCATACTAACTTTTATTTAAGTCACGCACACCAGTCTCCACTGACTAAGGGCATACCCAACAAATAGAAGCTCCCAGAAATTGTGTAATACGACTACGGGTTTTGTTTAGATTTCGACTATCTTCAGACGCCATCGATGCGCCTGCGCGCGCCGTAGGTAGCAGGACATATCAAATATCTTTTATAATTGATTTATTATTTGTATATAAATTTCTTAAATAAATCTTCCTTATTTTATAAAAGCAGGTATATATTTGCACTTTTTCGTCATCACTGTAAACAATTTTGACTATTTTATTAAGGAAATGTCACTTATCAAACAGAATAGTTGTCATTTTCATAGCTTACTTTAATAATGTTAACTTCTCCAAAATGACAGCGACTACGATATTCAACATTTAATAACTCGAAAACGGGTTAAGATATGGGTACCATATGTTATATTTTTGGAATCAGGTAAAAAAAATCATTATAAAAATTTAATAATATACAGGGTATTCTATATGTAGATCTCGGTTTCCGGGTTGGAACCACGTCGAGTTAGGCGTAATTGCCAACGTTTCGTCCACTGTTTCAAGGGACATCTTCAGGGCTGTACGTAGATGTTCGTCGTTTCGGAGTAGCTTGAAGAATGCGATGACAGAGACCGGCACAACTTATATAGGGGGGGCCGGGTCAGATGGTGGCCTGCTATTGGCTGGGGACAATGAGCCATGGCATGCGTCGTATGGGCGTGGTAATTCTAAGTAGAGTTCAGTAGAGTTTGCCACGTCGGATGTAACGTATAGCCATCGTCTCTATTGAGATTGCGGGGATGTTTGTAAATTTGTTTGTAAAAAATGCGATTCACGGGACAGAAGCTTGACATCTTTGAATAGAATATGATGACCGGAGTTGAGTTTGTGTTCTGCCAGCACTGAACCGGCTATATGTAACAGTCTACTACAACGTTCATGTTCGAACACACGCACAGCGACTGGCCGCTTAGTTTCGCCAATGTACACACGAACACGGAATGCGATACACTCCTTGTGCTTGGAGCGAAAGTAAGGCACAATTTACGAGTTCGGCCTTACTTCCACGTACTTCCAATTTCGAAACAAGTTCTATGAACAAGTGTCGGGGCCGCTATGGGTTCCCCCTTATCCCCGGTTGTCGCTAACATTTTTATGGAAGCGTTCGAACAACAGGTCTTAAGCTCATTTCATTTAAAACCTAAATGTTGGCTTAGATATGTAGACGATACGTTTGTCATCTGGCCGCATGGGCGGCAGTCTTTAGATGAATTCTTACTTTTTCTAAACTACCAGCACCGTGACATTCGCTTTACCATGGAGGTGGAATCAGACGCAAGTCTCCCGTTTTTAGACGTCTTAGTCACCCGAAATAGCAATGGCAAACTGGGCCACACGGTTTACAGGAAATCGACTCATACGGACCTATATCTGAACGGGTTTTCCCATCATCACCCGGCACACAAACAAGCGGTCATCAATACTCTTGTACACCGTGCGTTTTCTATCTCAGAACCTAGGGCACTACCCTCCGAACTTAAGCATGTTTCTAACACCCTACTCCAGAATAATTATAACGCCCATGACATACACCGTACTATAGTGAGACATGGGAACCCCAAACCTCGAAGTGAACCCGATCCTATCATTAGCACCGCCTTCTTACCGTATATTCAAGGTATCACCGATCATATAGGAAAGGTTCTGCATAGAAATAAAATCAAAACTCTCTTCAGATCCCATTCTAAAGTTTCGGACCTCTTACCCTCGGTTAAAGACAAAATATCTCCGCTCCAAGCACAAGGAGTGTATCGCATTCCGTGTTCGTGTGGCAGTGTGTACATTGGCGAAGCTAAGCGGCCAGTCGGTGTGCGTGTGTCCGAACATGAACATTGTACTAGACTGTTACATATAGCCGGTTCAGCGCTGGCAGAACACAAACTCAACTCCGGTCATCAAATTCTATTCAAAGATGTCAAGCTTCTGTGCCGTGAATCGCATTATTTTCCTAGGAAAATCCGTGAATCTATTGAAATTTACAAACATCCTCGCAAACTCAATAGAGACGATGGCTATACGTTACATCCGACGTGGCAAACTCTACTGAACTCTACTAAGAATTACCACGCCCATACTACGCATGCCACTGGCTCATTGTCCCCAGCCAATAGCAGGCCACCATCTGACCCGGTCCCCCCTATATAAGTTGTGCCTGTCTCTGTCATAGCATTCTTCAAGCTACTGCGAAACGACGAACATCTACGTACAGTCCTGAAGATGTCCCTTGAAACAGTGGACGAAACGTTGGAAATTACGTCTAACTCGACGCGGTTCCAACCCGCAAACCGAGATCTACATCTCGAGAACGACCGCGGAAACCTACACCTACAGGCTATTCTTTTTTAAAAAATATTTTTTTTGTATACCATTGAATCTGCACGTCACTGCGTTTTTTTATGACGTGCAAAGAAAATTCAGTCACAGACACGCAACTTTTATTTGAAACATTTTTTCATATATGCAATAATAATGATGATAAGTTGTGTAATTTATAATGAATAACCCTGTACGTCTATCGTTACAATATCTGATTTATGAGCGGTATTTTAATTGCGAACCATCTCTTTATATTATTGTAATACTAGGGACGCCTTTCAAGCTCCTTTCCCATTATTTAAATCAACGAACAATTACAAATTCCAGTTAAATAAATTTCTTGGTATTCTTTCAAATATATGGAGTTTCACATATAATACCCACAAAACCATTTTACTGTTTTTATTATATCATAAAATATATCTGGTTTCCAGTTTCTATTCAAGCAAATAACAAATTATAGTCGAGAACATATACACATATGTGAACAGCGTTAATAAACATTCGACTGTTTAAATATTTACTTCAACTAAATAGCAATCTCGATTAGGGCAAACGGGGTAGTGAGCGTCAAATTCAGTACAACACAAGGGCAATAACAATGGTGGCATAAATACTTGATGACATAAAGTTAGTTGTAGGACATAATCCAGGCATTAGAACCCTTATAATATTTAGTGTAGGCCTTGACCGTAGGAAATATAAGGGGAACCCCCGACAACACAATATCGGAGTAAAGCAATGAATTAGGTAGTCCGCCCCATCGCAAAGCACTTCAATCCAAAATGTTGTAAGTAAAGGTACAACGGTGACGGTGACAGGACCTTGCTTGTGTCACGGTGAAATCTATTCGAAGTTAAGATAGTATGACGTGCTAGTCCTGTGGTAAATTTATATCAGTATTGGATAATATAGCATGCTGCGTTGGTCGCAATTATTATGTCAATTCAATAAATCTAGACCCAATCAGAAATTGATGTGCTGTGGATATCGATGCTGGGGGTCTAATATACCTCAACGGTGATATGTTTAATTAAATAATGGCACGATATAATGAATAGGTGTAAAGATCATAGTATAATTAACCTAATTATTGTAAATACGCTTACAGGGCTTAATTATCTTTTACTGAATTAGTAAAGCACATACCGATTTCATTTTTTTAATGTACTTGATGATAAATATACAAGGTTCGTTTGACGGTATACTAACTTTTCGATAGAAAGTGCCAAAGTAATCAAGATTAATACGATTTAATATCTGATAACTAATAAAGTTACATAAAATTTCAAGTAGATTGATCAAATAGTTCTTGTTTCACATGCTTCGAAAGCAAATAAGTTCGTAATTTATCGTGAATATGAAAAGAGTTATTGATAAAACACGACTTTTTGCATGGAATATCAATTAAGAATGGAAGGAAAGTTAAGAAAATATTGAGGAATTCTACCTCTTCTCATCGAATGGTAAGATTCTTCGTTTACAGTGACTACCGAAAAAATTATTAACAGTCCATGATACGAGGTGGTATTTTTGAAAGGAGTGTTTTCTGTTACTTCAAGTAGGAGCCTTTACTTTAAAGTATTTTGTGGAGTATAATCTTTTGCATGAAGTAAACCTTTCGATGGGAAGTTTTTACTTAGATTAGAAGTACAGGGTGGCCCAAAATGACCGAAGGGGTTTGAGTTCATTATAACTTCTTATTTAAGACATAATTATTAATTTTTTTTAATTTTAAATACAGTATATTAATGGAGAATATTTTTAATTTAATTATGAAAAATTATATCTCGCAAGTGGTGGCCATTTTCTGCTTCGCATATTCGTGCTCTTTCCAAAACATTTTCCATAACCTTTCGCAAAACTTCAGGTGTTATGTTGTTGATTTCGTCGCGTATATTATTTTTTAATTGCTGTATGGTTCGAGGCTTATTAATATAGACTTTTCCTTTCAAATAACCCCAAAGGAAATAGTCTGAAGCGGTTAAATCCGGTGAACGCGGAGGCCAATTAAAATCGCTTGTACGGGAAATAATTCGTTCATCAAAGATGTCGCGTAAAAGAGCCATTGTGTCCCTTGCAGTGTGCGCTGTGGCTCCATCCTGTTGGAACCATACTTGCGGATGGTTTTCCAAGGCTGGCCTTAAAAAATTTTCCAACATTGTCCGATATCTAACACCAGTTATGGAAACGGCGACACCGTGTTCATTTACAAAAAAATATGGGCCAATTATCCTTTCCGACGAAACACCGCACCAAACGGTACACTTAAGTGGGTGTAATTCTCGCTGTTGAACTACTCTTGGATTTTCCGTAGCCTATATCCTGAAGTTTTGCCTATTAACGAACCCATTTAATTGGAAATGGGCTTCGTCGCTCATAATTAAATTATGAATAAAATCATGATTTTCTTCTGCTTTTTGACGAAAATAAACTGCATAATCAAGGCGTTGCTGGTAATCTGTCGGTTTCAATTGTTGGACAAGCTGAATTTTGTATGGAAACATTCTTATTGTATGCAAAATTCTCTGCAGAGACCCTCTTGAGAGGCCAAGTTGTGTCGAACGTCTCCTGGTTGATGTTTCTCCATCTTCCCGAATACTCTCCTGTACCCGTTCAATATTGTCATCCATGTGCACCGTTCGTCGTCTGCCGGCACCAGCAAGGTTCCTTACTGCCCCTTGTTCTCGAAAATTTGCAACCAGACGGTTTATTGTTGACTCTGAGGGTCCAACCCGCACATTAAAATAAAGACGATATGCACGCTGAGTCAAAACAATGGATCGTTGATTTGAGAAATAAAGTTCAACGATTTTGGCACGTTGTTCAATTGTGTACTGTTCCATTTTAAATTCCCCAAGTCTTCTTTACAAAATACTGAAAACAAAAAAAAAATTATAATAAAAAAGTTATAAGGAATTAAAACCCCTTCGTTCATTTTGGGCCACCCTGTATAAGCTACAGTAAATGCTAGGATGTGTTTAACCTTAATCGGTTCAAATATGTTTATTATTTTCGCGTGATAAAAGTGCAATAATTATTATTAATGAAGTGAGTGAGTGATAATAATAATGTTGAAGCAAGTGCTAAGGATACAATGAGGCAGATTCAGATGGTATTTGTTCTTAAAATACTGCTCGACAAGCAGCAAACTCCGCCAATGAAAGCAGAAAAGGAGAAAGTGAGAAAAGTGACTTGGCCACTTGCTGGAGCCTATAGCAAGAATACCAATGAAATACTAACTGTAAAACAGTTTATGAAAAAATTGAACAATATGAAAATGCAAGTAAAAGATGCAACAGACAGCAAAAAACAGGTAACAAGAAAATTATAATTACATATATAACAGATTGTCAAAAGAAATTGTATTCTAGTTTGATATAATAATCAAACTTCCTGGTAATAATTAGGGAGTTCAGGAAGCCTTCCGGTGTTGAATAAAGTACCAGGTAATTTTATTTATCCTTCTTTATTAATATTCCATGTAGTCACAATAATAAATATTATAGGTGCTGTAACTTCTGGCTATGCGACTGCTTCTATTAGTAAGCCAATTACTTCAGCTCCTGAAAAAAAAGAATTTACGATTAGGCTAAATCGAAAGTGAACCGGAAGAATTTCAAGGATATTCTTTACAGAAACTGCAAAGAACGTGCTTAATTCAACAAATTCAAACCGCTCGAGCTCAAGAAAGTGTTGCCATAAAAATGATGGAATATTATCAAACGAAGAATATTCAAGAGAACTCGTTAGTACTGTATTCTGAACCATTACCTAATAATATCAGTATGAAGATCTGAATTTTATGTGATATATGATTAAATAATGTATTACCTGAGAGAAATGAATATCGAAATAAATATTTTGTACTTAAATGATATATTACTGTTCAGTTAACATTATTCATTCTCTAACAAATCGGAGGCTGTAGCTTATAAGTGAATCAAATAAAATTAAAAAACCCTTACCACAATAGAATTTAATGATTCTAAATACGGATTTCTACAACCACGTTGTCATCTTCAGTAGAAATAACAGTGTAACACTTGAACACACAAAAACACTCACAGAAGGATTGTTCTGAACGTCTTTTAGTTTAACACTAAAATCTTCAATCTTAAATGCTACAAAAATTACCTACATTTTTGTAAACCCCACCTATTCATGCAAGAGCATTAACCCATTATTTGTAAATTCTATAGAAAAACCGTTTAAAAATATTATAAAAGCCGTAATTTAACATACATTAAGAATCCAATTATGAAACTAATCCTTATGTTGAAATATGAATTTGGAAATTAATGTTGAGTCAGAATATTTTAATGGAAAATATTGTAATTAAATCGAATTTATAAATTCCATGAATTCGAATATTTTTTTTTTAATGGTTTTCCTATTTTTCTTGCTTTAATAACATCTAACTGTCAATTAACTCAATAAAGAAGAACCTGGTATAGGACCCAAATCTGCGTTAATTACGTTATTCTATACCTATCTTATCCTATACCTATCCTATACAGGAGTTAATTGAGTTAATTGACAGTTAGATGTTATTAAAGCAAGAAAAAGAGGAAAACCATTAAAAAATTATTCGAATTCATGGAATTTATTTTTAAATTCGTTTCATTACAATATTTGCCATTAAAATATTCTGACTCAACATTAATTTCCAAATTTATCTTTCAACATAATTTAAGGATTAGTTTCATATTTGGATTCTTAATGTATGTTAAATTACGGCTTTTATAATATTTCTCAACGGTTTTTCTATAGAATTTACAAATAATGGGTTAATGCTCTTGCATGAATAGGTGGGGTTTACCAAAATGTAGGTAATTTGTTTAGCATTTAAGATTGAAGATTTTAGTGTTAAACTAGAAGACGGTCAGAACAATCCTTCTGTGAGTGTTTTTGTGCGTTCAAGTGTTACACTGTTTTTTCTACTGAAGATGACAACGTGGTTGTAGAAATTATTTAGAATCATTAAATTCTATTGTGGTAAGGGTTTTTTAATTTTATTTTAGTCATTATTCATTCTATTTACATATAAATAAAACTCACTCTTGTTCGGCAAGAACCTGTAGAGCAATAGGCTGACCCACGGCACGGCGTCAGCTTGCTGCGCTGTACAAATTGCTGGATCATGATCAATAACGTTTAAATTTAAAATGAGGATTCCGCAAAAATTTAGCAATATTTTAATGTATGAAACCTGCTACTATAAAGGTACACAATCGTTCAATTTTCAAGCCAAAAGTATGATGAAGCATAGGGAAACGTCTTTTCAACTGTCCAAGGCAGCATTCAATTTGAACTCGGTTGTTAAAATGCACCTTATTATACGTTCCTTGAGCTGCAGTCGAAGGATTTTTATAAGGTACCAATAACCACGAAGAGATACCATATTCTCCATCCCCTAACAAGCACTGTCCATTATTATCTCTTGGAAAAAATATGTGAATTTCGTAATTTATCCACACTCTGCTGTCATGTACACTTACTGACCATGATGCATCCACATACGTGAAAATTCCTTTAGAATTGCATCTAGACTGTACCTTAACACTACAAAATGCCTTACGGTTGAAATATTCTTCCCTATGAATTTTTGGCTAAATTACTCTGATATGGGTACAATTTATCGCTCCTTTTGCCCTAGGTATAGTCCAACCCTGGTTCGCTAATTTAATTTCACGGGCATTGTGAGGAAATAACATCCAAACGTGTTTTTCAATAAAATTTTTTATAAAACTTCTTTGACTATGTTTGAAGCGGTTGTTTGATGTACTCCCACGTCCACGCCAACACCTCGTTGAAACACAGGATCACTTAGAGTTCTTAAAAATTTTCACTACATTTGACAAAGCTGCTCCTCTAATCTCTATATGATTTCCTATGAAGTTCTCAGCCATCCATTCAACATTTTCTTCACTCAAACCACGAGAACACTGCGTTAGTCAAACGTTATCTAAATATTTTTTTGTAAAGTGCACCCCTCCCCCCCCCCCCCCCCCCCCCATACGTAATTGAAATAACACATGTGAACTTGCTCTATGAGTAACTTCTTAAATACTACATCAAACACTTCCAGATGGAGGAAATAATAAACAGCAATAGTAATTACATAGATGTCTATATACCAAAATAAATAAAGCAAAGTATGAAGTAATTGCTACTAGTGTTTACTTTGGTTTTGCTTCAAGAATAATATGGAGTAACTACTATAATTTTTAGTATTTACTTATAGTAAAATGGAGCGTTTACTTGAAGTAAAAGCAAATACTCCTTTTAAATCATACCACCCATGGTGTTGAAAGATGGCCGATTGAAGGCGTTGGAAGTTACTCAAGTTATAAATATCTTTACTGCGCGTGTATTCAATATTTTGCGTTAATTAATTGGACATGAAAAATTATCAGCAAGACAACTGCCGTATTCTCTCGTCAGGCGATCAATGTTTGAATCGAAACAATGGGCCTTCGTTGGCGAACAAGCAAGGTGTGTCGAAAAGTTTATGGCTATAGTGTTTTGGAATTCACATGACAATTAATATCGATTGGTCGCAAGACCGTATTATGTTAAATTTTTGGTCTATTTCAATTCAGAATTAAAGAAAAACGACCAGACTTTGGTGAAGAAAAAAATGGTGATTCACCATGATAATACACCAGTTCATTTGTCTGCAATAATTGTAACACTAAATTGGTTGAATTTAATTTCGAATTTCTGTATGTATTATATTTAGGCATTGACTAAAATCAAATAAAGAAACATTAATCAATTGAAATCTTCACCCTGTACAATTATACCGACTGTATGTTAAACTAAATAAATAAATAAATAAATATATATATATATATATATAGTAAACCTAATCAGTAGGCGATTAAAGGTCTGTATATTACTTCAAAATATATGTATTTAAAAAACTCTACATGTTTCGGCTGTATACGCCTTTTTCAAGAGAATACAAAATATGATTCATATTTTGTATTCTCTTGAAAAAGGCGTATACAGCCGAAACATGTAGAGTTTTTTAAATACATATATTTTGAAGTAATATACAGACCTTTAATCGCCTACTGATTAGGTTTACCGTATCATACCAAGGTCACGAAGTTATTATATATATATATATATATATATATATATATATATATATATATATATATATATATATAACTATTCAAAATCCAAAATTGCAAAAAGATGAACACAATACGGTAAACATAATATCATAATATAAAATGGAAAATAATTACTTAAGGTAATTACATAGTTTATTCCCGCAGATTTTTTCCTAAAGGTACCATTAGAGATAAATTCACAACAATTTTATAAACAGAAATAGCGATAGTCAAAATATCCTACTCACAAATACAAATGATTTAAATTCTAAATTCAAAATTATGAAATTACAAAAATGCGTCGTCATTTATCGATACCTGCATGTATGCAAAAAAAAACATCTGTGGTCATGTACGACACGGCAAAAACAATTGTGACAGCATGAGAAATTACTATTAAATGTTTATTTATTAAGTTTTGACAAAAATAACTAAGAAACAGTAAAATGGTTTCGAATTAAATAGGGAAAAGATTGGTGTACTCATTTGCCTAAATACATATAAATTTTCTTTAGATACAATAAATTATAAAGTACAAAATTTAGTATTTTGAAAGATAACTATCGTCACAAGAGGATTGGAGGTGAACTTACGAGACCCAAACATGGATGTAATCTTTATATAATGTAAGAGAAAATACTGAAGATAGATATCTGACAATTATTTTTGTGTAATGTTGAGTGTTCAAATTCTGTCTTAAATAAAACTATAATTTAATATTTAAATTTAAAATATTTTTCTCTATTTAATTCGGTAAAATTTTCAAAATGCAAATGTAAATAATAAGCCAATCAATTTTGTGTTTCCCTCGAATTCTCGCTCTTACATTATTTCCATTTATTTTTGAAAGTTCTCATTTGTGTCAATTTTATCAAATATGTTACATATTGCTATAGACTTTTCCCCGAAAATATTTTGAAAAATTTTATTATTTATGAATGCACATTTATCTTGAACTTGTATATATTTTTGACTAGTGTAGTTGAAGCACGCCGTTTGGCTTTGCTGTGGACAATTTTTATAACTGTATTTTTTATACGGAGCCGATGGCTTTGCTGTATCCGGATCAGACGCTAATGTTCTCTGAGTTTAGAAAGACGTGTGTATGAGAAGATAAATTTTTCAAATAAAACCTATTATCTTTGTTAAGTAACTTCGTGATTTGATTTAATTTGTGGATGGTGTTTGATTCATTACCGAGATTTATTTACAAGTTTGTTGATCTCATAATATTGTTTAATTTAGTACGCTTTCTAGCTCATTGTGTCTCGAGAAAATATATATATTCTTTTTATTTTACGTAAGTAAATTATATTATTCTTATTATCATTATTATTATTATTTTGAATGTATTGATTTGTGTATTTTTCCATTGTGTTAATTTTGGTATATATATTGTATTCTTTGTTATTTGAATTAAATGACAAAGAACGTTTTTTAAAATTTCTGATATAAAAAATTTTTCTATTACTTTCAAATTTAGTTCGCTTGGGATATCAAGAGCATATTTTCTTTCATGTGGTTTGCACATGCGTTAAAGTTTGTTTCGGGCTGTCATATCAGTTTGTTTATTTTGTTTGTTGTGCTTTTTTTTAATTTATTAGTTTTAATTTTGATCGGAAGTCACAAAGGAAGTTTTTTATCGTGCGCTGCGGTCATTTCCGCACGATATTTTTACCTTTATAATATTGTTTAATGACGCAATATTTATCTTTATACTTGATAAAGATTTTTTTTTGTTTTTTTTTATTTTTGTATTAAAGTTTCATTTAAAGTTTGCTGTGTGTGTTTTTGAATTTTACCTTTTTTCTTTTGTGCTCATAAGTAACTTAAAGACATAATTACTATTTCTCAAAAAGTTTTGAGTGGCGTCCAATAAAATCTATTGTACTAATTCAATTGTGTTTTCCACTTTTCCGATTGGAACCCTGAGGGAAAAGCAGTCTCATCTTGAAAATTAACCGACTGAATATCCAAGCTGGACAGATTGGTGGTGAATAGTGGTATTATCAAATTCAAAACCACTATTCATAGCAATATGTACATATGGCTGTGAATCCCCTTCCAATTGAAATATATAAGTGAATATAATCGTCATATTGGTCAATATGTATACTTATTTTTATTACACAGTCACACCCAACACATATATGACTTCAATGTGTGTCATTTATAATTTAAAATTCTTTGAAGAAGGCATTAATTGCCGAAATACGTAAGAGATTGTTTTAAATATATACATATTAAAATAAAGCAGACCTTAGATTGTCGAGTTTCTAAATCTGCTATAATATACAAAGGTCAAGAAAGAATTATTTATATATATATATATATATATATATATATATGTATATATATACATATATATATATATTTATATATCATTCAATAAACATTAACTCAATCTAATTAATTCAAATTAAAATTCTTAATTTATTATGTTGAATAGAGTATATGAGGAAGAGTTAAATAATCTTCATGAAACAGAAGTGTTGGTATATTGTAATTAATTAATCTTCTTCAGTACGAAGTACTCATATTAGAGTTTTTAAGTGACATAATACGTATTTTAATTTTCTTTAGCAAATTCAAATATTCTTACGAGTCACTCAATTACATAGGAGGCTGTGCGACGAGGGTTTTACGATATCCCACTGAATGATCGGCTTATGACATAATTTTCCTATCATTAATTAAATGCTAGAAACAAATTTTATAATTATTTAGAACAGTTTTGCATATGATAAGATCAACAAGCGTTTTCGAAGGGTGATACCATATTCCAGAAAGCGACCTGTGAACTGCTCTCGTATACTTTTGAATCGCTACAAGATTCTTATACTCAAAATCTACTCTTCAAATTTAGTTAAAAAGGTGAGATAATATTCCCGGAGATAATTGATGTCCTCTGTGTATTGCCATAATTCGACTTAAACAATTATTGACTAAGTTTCAGACGTCTATTAGAGAAAAATGCAAAAATAAAGCTAAAAGCTCCTAAAATTTCCCTCATTACCTGAAAATCTAAACTAATTGAGGGTAATATTCACCCTACTATATAGTGTATATATTCAATAAATGTTTATAATTACATTCTTTAAACTAGTATAAGTGTTGTTATTTATTATTATTGCTTTCATAATATGAAATACGCATATTTCATTCATGTTGATTATTTATTTGACATTATAATGCACGCAAAACTTTACACTGAGCGTTACATTAATAAACATATTTTTACCCTGAGGTAATTTTTGTCTGGAAAACATATTTTCTTGTATATGTCTTAATAAATAATCAATTCTACATTTGCCCCGCCAAGTAAAATACCCAGTAATATGTACATTGTAAATTAGCATTTGATTGTTCCGACATTGGCTATGACTAGTCTTTGATTTTTGTTTAATATATAGTTTTATTTACTGATATATACAATCCATTACTGCAATTATTTCTCGAAAAATATAACAAAAGTACCAATCATTCACATTACAATGCAAGCTACTTACATACATTAACACTTTCTCTAAGATAAATTCTGAATTTAATATGAAGTTACTTTCCAACATTAGAACTTTATGGATACCTATAATCAGTCACCTACATTCAGCTTTGGAAGAAAACTTGCGAAATTAGTCTTTTTTAATTAAGAACGTCGTCGTCTCTTAAACAAGAGGGCGTAACCACTCTACATGTGTCATGAAGTCGCGTGAAAATCTCAACAATGAGAAGCCCCTTCAAGCTACTTAGCAATTACGCCCGGCACATTTAGCTACATCTCATATTTTATAATTTAGTTTTCTCCACCATTACCTACGTTGGGAATTTTACGGTCGAAGCCCCTTCCCTTACCCTTCAATCTCCCGTTTTCTCTTTAACGTACATTGCTGGGAAATCGTCCCTGGTTGGCTGGTTGGTTAGCAACCTAAATTCTCATCGTTAAGTTTCACGTTGTCTAATATCTTTTAGCATAATGTCAATTTTGATTAAGTCTCGAACTTACGTTTTAGTTAGATGATGGTCGTGCGGTGCGTTCAACCCTTTCATTCGTTTTAAATTCGGGAATCGAGAGGGTGAAGATTCCAACAGAGTCGGATTAAGGATGCTAAAATGATTTTTTTAATAGTATTTCTGTAATAATTTATCTTAATAATGGTAACTCCAAAAGCATTTACGACAACTAAATATAGGACATAATATTTTATAATTTAGTTTCATACAGGGTTACCGCTGAATAGCGATAAAACTATGCAAATCTGAAGAATACGTAAAATGTCTGACTGAAAACCAAAAATAAACTTACTTGTAATTCATCAAAAATGTCGAAATTTTTAGTGCCAAAATGTAGTTAAAGTAGTTCCATGTCTTTATTTATTCTATATTTACCAAAACTTGACTGTAATTCAAGTTCATTGACACGCAAAAAATGAATGAAAAACGTTTTCATATGAAGACATTTATGGCCGCGCATATGGTGTTTTATTGATATGTTTTTTTATGGATATCAATAATAACCTTTACGTTGAATATGTTGACAAATCTATAGCGCATTTTAGTTAATGAAATTATAGTTAACTAGTTTGAACGTTAAACTTCTTTTAAAATAAAATTATAATGTTTATAATAAAACAAAAATCGTCATAAAACAAGGCTTATGTAGCGTGTAGTTTTAAATTATTTGTATGGAATTATTTACATATAACTTTTTTTTAAATTTGTGGTAATACTGACAAATACCGATAGATCAGTATAATTCGTAGGTAAAGATAATTTCTCGTGAATTAGATGTGGAAGCCCGTATTGCCGACCGTGTATTTAACGGCGACAAGACCGGACTCGACTAAAAAAAAAATAATTTTCTCGTTACTACATGAACATTGGAGCGAAATTTTTTATATGAAAGCATTACTCATATATATCTTTCGCCTCCTTTTTTCTTTGTCTCTGTACACAACTAGGATTGTATAAATGTTTAATACAATTAATAATAGCAACACTTTCATTGGGATAATGGGGAAAATTGGGATTTATTGGAAAATCAATGGGCTCATAAGAACCTAAAAAAAGATTATGAAAATGTAGGTTTTTTATATTATTATATTTTGGTAATTTATTCTAGTAGGGCCATTAAGTAAAACAATGTAAATCTTTCGCGAAAGCAATTTTCCTCAATATTTTATTAGATTTCTACAAATAATAAAAGAAAGAGATAAATTTACCTCTAGCTCTATAACATGTACAACGAAAGCTACCTGTCTTTTTCAGTTCCTTTTTGTTAGAGAGTTAAGTATTGATATTAATTGATTATTTTTCAAATTTATCAAAAAAGAATGTACCATTTAAAAAACAATAAGAAAAGAGTCAAGCTCTACTACAACGAAAGTCGTCTGTACTTAAACTGGAACTTAAACTGGAAATAATAATTTATATAGATATACATATTATATGCATTTATTTTCTATAGTAGCCGCATATCAAATACAATTTCTTTAATCTTCCTGTATGACACTCCGAGAAGCTTTACAAATTAATTAATTGAGGGAAAGGGATGTTAATATCTAAAATAGCGTTACTATATTCTTTAATAGGTATATATTATCTGTTAAATTAGAATTGTTTACTCTAGAATAATTAAGTTTAAATTTTAAACTACTTCTTACTAATTACTTATCTTAAGATAATCTACTTTCTGCTAATATGGTTCATTTCGCTGATAGTCTCCGACAATTCTTTTAAATCCAAAAAGGTCGGATCGTTATATTGACGAACAGACTGTAATAGGACGTTTGTTCTGATATCAAAAATAGCAATTCTACAGGATATTATTACATGAAGCATATTTTTAAAAGTAGATTTGAACAATAAATTTCGTTACAGAAAAATATAGTGAAAACTTGTATTTACGTGTGTTTATGGTCATTCTTATATACGTTACTTTATAGCATGTAGCGATGTGTAAGCTTTATATTCGCTAGTGATTATGTGCTTGAGTTATCTTTTATCCTCATGATATTCTCAAACACATTATACATTTTTGCAAAAACATACCCATTTCCTAGTAGAAAACCTTCCTTTAGAAGTCGCAAGAATACATACACAGAGAATTTAACGAACCAAGTTCTGAAAAATCGTCTCAAATGTCTGTAATGAATAGATATAAATGCCATTAACCTAAATTTATTTCCGCAAATATCGATTGAATTTAAATAAATTTCTACGCTTAAACATCTCACTAGAAGATTACAATTTGACTTTCTACGTTATTGCGAATGTATTCAGTTGTACATAATTATGAACAAAATTGAAATAATTATAGATCCTTCTCATCGCAAAAATTCGAATCAGCGCTTATTAATTTTTTCCAGCTGGAACAATGTGACTATATCGATATTACATATTGATTGCCAAGTTGTTAAATGATGTCGGTGTAAATAGTAATATGTAGTATAAATATGCATACCATTTAAGACAGGTAGTGACTCTGAGTTATCTATTGTGGACAGTATTTGCACTCGCTAGTTCTAGTTTAGCAATTGTGGAGTTAAAGTCGAACAGTACCGTACGATGACCCTTTCATGATTTTAAAAGTAGCTTATATAAAGAACAACAATAAGTGTTTGTGCTAAAATTAGGTATCCACGTTATCGTGGACCACTGGCTGTAGGAAATTTAGGGGTGTAACTTACCACAAGACGATAAATATGCTGAGTGTATTTTTTAACTTGAAACCTTAAAATATCTCGAAAAATAAGCAGTTCACGAAAAGATGTCCAGATTTAAAATAATTCAATGGAGGAAATACATTAGTGTATTAGTCCATCTCTCACCCTCCATGTAGGTGGGGCGGGGTTAACTTTGAAATGTTAAATAAGAACCTGTATACAAATTAATTGCGTTTTCGCGAAGTAATGTAATTGTAAATATTCTTTCACTTGAGGGCGAATTTTTTCTATGAAAAATTCGAATAAAATCGCGTCGTAAAATGTAGAAAGAATATTAACAAGAACCTATTTTACTACATATTTGAAGTCTACTGTACATAGGATCTGTGTGAAACATATTTTTCAGTTCATGAAAGTTATTATGAAATTATTTCTTTTTAATTTCTCGCGCTGAAAACCTATGCATACGATTCTGCAATTAGTTTTCAAAATAAAAAGAATACCACGAAAAATGACTTATCAAGAAAGTACTATTATCATAACCCAGGAACGGACATCCTTCTTCACCTACTTGGTCAACACGATTTCCTTCGTATATATTTTTCTTTTAATACCATGTCTTATATTTAAAACAATTTTTGTAAAAATGTTTTTGTATGTACAATGTATGTAAAGGGCCCGGCAGTGAAACGGGAATTTTTAAAAAATTTCTCAAAGTCTTAATTATTAATATTTATTGAACTTTTTTACACAAATTTAATCTAAATTAGTGGAAATTAATGAGGATATATGAAAATGTTCATTTTTTGAAAACTATATCTGTAAGATGGCGTCCTTCGTTTCGAACACATTCTTGAAGTCTTTCGGTGAAGGATCCCACGACTCTGCGTAGCATATCCAACGGAATGTTGTTGATCTCCTGTTGGATTCGCTCCTTCAGTTCGTCCTTAGTTGTGGGTGGGTTTGATTCAAAAACCTTTAGCCGCTAAGTCTGGTGAACAGGCAGGCCAAAGCATATCGCCATTCCTGCTAATTAAGCGACCAGGAAACGCCAATTTCAGCAAGTCCATCGAAATGTTAGCAATGTGGCTAGTAGCACCATCTTGCTGGAATAATGGCCGATCATTCACATGTTCATCGAGAGCAGGAAATGCAAAGTTCACCAACATCTCAGCATACCGTTCAGAGTTCACTGTTACATTGTTACCGTTTTCACTTTCGAAAAAGTACGGACCAACCACACCTAGAGTAGACATTGCGCACCACACAGTTACCTTTTGTGAATGAAGAGGCTTTTCGTGAAGATTACGTGGGTTATTGTCACTCCAAAACCGAAAGTTCTGTTTATTGACATATCCACAAAGATGGAAGTGTGCCTCATCACTCATCCATAAATTATGGACCAGCTGTCCATCTTGATCAATTAAATTTAACAACTGTTGACAAAAGCGTAGTCGGCTAACGTAGTGTTGACGTTTGAGAGCTTGGACCACCTGTATCTTAAATGGATGAAAGTGGAAATCATTCTTCAGGATCCTTCTTGTGGTTCGGTCACTAAGACCGAGCTGTATGCTGTGACGCTTTGCAGATTTCCGTGGACTTCTTCTTACAGCCTCTCGCACCCGATTAACATTCTCGGGAGTACGAGCCGTCCTTACACTACCACCTCGTTTCTTGGTTACATTAGCAGTTTCTTCAAAATTTCTTACCCATTGGTTGATAGCGTTCGCTGAAGGTACAGGGATCACGCGGTAACAAATTGAACTCCCTACGGAAAGCACGTTGAGCACCAACAGCACTATCAGCATTTTTGTAAAATGCTTTTACGGCGAAAGCACGCTGCTCATTCGTCCAACGCAACATGACGACTGAAAATATCGACCCTCTGGACGCTTAAGGTCGAGTTCCCCACTCCTCTCGAGCCGTCTGACTCTAATCTTCGCAATATCTTAATCTTCCCGTTTCACTGCCGGACCCTTTATTTAACGTTTATGTTATTTCTTCCATTCGTATTTTTTCTAATTTCAAAAACTCACAATAAACCTACAAAATAAAGAAATATCTTTAAGAAACAACTTATTTTACTCAGTTCGAAGAATATTTCGAATAGTAAACAACCCGTTTCTGTTGCGCTATTACTAGTACCTACTACGGAATGGAGTATTTAACTGTACAAGGAAATAGGACTCGATCACGTGCTTCATCTTATCGTACTATAAAACAATTCACTACTGATGGAAGCGTTGAACCGAAAGAAACCGCCCGTCGGGCAACAGTAACCGGAGAAAATAATTATGTCGCTCTGTTAGCTGCAGCGGATGTTAATCCTCATGTTAGCACAAGAAAAATAGCTCGCGATTCTGGATTGTCGCAAATTGGAAAGATTTAAAACGTCATAAACGACATCCACATCATATGTCTTTACGTCAAGATGTTCATGGCGTTGATTTTCTAAATCGGGTAACTCTTTGTCAGTGGGCATGTGAACAATTACAACATGACCCTAATTCTTTTAGTTATGGTTAATCGACACAGTACACACTACTGTTGAAAATTCGCACTGGCTTCGCCAAGATGAACACCAGCTCCATTGGACTGTCAAAGCGTAGTGTGGAATAATATGAAATAAAGTCATCGGCCCCCACATTATTGAAGGCCACCAGGTTGGTGAAATGTACCGAGAATGTACTTGAAAACGTTAGCTTAGAAGTGCAGCAGAACATGTGGTTTCAACATGATGGTTGTCCAGCGCACTATTCAGTAGTAGCACGTGATATACTTGTTCGTTATTTCAATGGTCGCTGGTTCAGTAAATTGGCCTACTAGATCACCACATCTTACTTCGCCAGATTTCTTTTTATGAGGTTATCTCAAATGCCAAATTTACAATCAAGTTCGAACAACACGTGAGAATGTGATTGAGCGAATCAGAAATGCTTGTCCCAAAATACAAGAAGGTACACTTCTCAGATGTATACACTCATTTGAAATGCGGATCAATACGTGTATTGAAGTCGAAGTTTATAACTCTGAGCACTTACTTTAATTCAAAGATGATCAGGCAAACGTATTTTTTATTGTACGCGTATTGCAGAATCGTATGCATAGGTTTTCAATGGAGAAATTGAAAATAATTGAACTTCATCGATTACAATGCTATCATGAATTCAAAAAAATGTTTCAGACGTACTTTTTCAATTAGAATTCCAATCTGTAATAAAATATACGGATTTAAGATTTCAAAGTTGCCCCTGTCTCACCCACATGGAGGGGCGATAGGGACTAATTCTGGACTGTATTTCGTCCATTAAATAATTAAACTTTAAATCTGGAAACTTTTTCGTAAACTGCTTATTTTTCGAGATATTTGAAAGTTTAAATTTAAAAAAGGTATAGGCTTGCCAGAGCAATTATCCCAAACAATATGGTATATATCGAAAAATATTACCGACGTCCAATGCATCTATTAAATGATAGACAAATATTCAAAATAAAATACTTCATTTTGGATTTCACGTCAACTAGTTGAACAAAAGAAGATGAAGTGGTGAAGATTATAGAATATATTTTTCCAATTAGTATATGGTGACGATCACAGGATCATTTTATAAAATATAACAAATGATAAAAGTACATTCCTCTTTAAGATTTGTCAACAGGAGTATTGTTTGGGAAACTCAACGTCAGCCACAACAATGTTCACTGAAAAAGTAAGTAGCCGTCTTTTTGAAATTATAAGATGAGGTAAAGCTATTAAGTTAGTTAGATAGAAGTCAATACATTCTGATAATACATGCATTATCGCAAGGTTCAACGACTTGAGAACAAAAGATTTAATGTTAGCCCGATCACGACAGTACCGCTTCCTACTGCTGCAGTAACTTTTCCATAGAAAGCAAGCTCAAAGTTAGCAAACAATTTCCATACTCACATGAACTTTGCGGCTCCTCATTTTATTGAACCTCAAAAATAGGTTATGTAATTAATTCGGAAGAGGAAATCGATATTTAGTTTTACATGGTTTCCTCCTATCTAAATAATTTGTCTACCTCGTACAAATTCAAGTAGCAAATATAATGTCAGAAACTTATGAGTAATGAGCCAACCGTAATTTTAGAAATTTAAGTTAGTAAGCTCACACACAACCCTTGTATTCTGGTTCAGTGTTACCGTTTACAAATACAAATGGACATTTTGTTTTACTTCTTTCTAAGTTTATTTATTTATTTCGCATGAAAAGCAAAATAGAGGTATATATATATATTAGTGTATAAATAACTTTTATGACAATGTATCTTTTTCGACCAGTCCAGAGCGGAAGGAGTTGCCTTGCTCAGCTCGTGGATGTTACCAGGAAAACTTCTTCTGGGGCTGTCATTTACTGTGTGGGTTATAGTTTGATCCACATTTCCGCACTCGCCTGCTAGTTTCCATTTATATACCATTAAGTTGCAACTTACTTGGTCTGTGCGGAACCTATTTAATTGAGACAATTGCCTACGTAGGAGGGTTACGCCCGGCATAGGTTCTGAGGAATTGGAGATTAAGTCTCTATTCCTAAATTCAGGGTGCTATTCGAGAAGGGCTATCCAGCAATCAGTCACATTGATGGAATGCTGAACTTCCAGCTAAATCAGAGTCCTAGATTTCAGTTGGGTCCTGGGGTTGCTCTCAAAATCATCGTGTATGGGAAGATTATTGTTTGTTGGAAATCTTAGTCCATTTATTCTATGCTGCAATGGGACGTCTAATATCAGGCGAGACAATGTTAGAAAGAATCGATATCCAGGGAGTAGGAGTGGATCTAACAATACCGGTGACGACCCTTATTGTATCGTTAAGTTGAATATCTACTATCTTGGTGTGAAAGCTTCGAAACCAGACAGCAGCATTACGCTGCTGTCTGGTTTCGAAGCTTTCACATGAACTATTTACGGAACAATAAATTACTTGAACATAAAATGTAAAATCTACAGTATGATAAAATATAAATATGATGCTCAACTAGATTGAAATAATTATGTTTAATCTGTGATTAAACACAAAATCTGCTTTGTGAATCTCTGCAATGCCTATGACACAGTCTGGAAGAATGGAATGATTTCTAGATTCGTGAGGAGGGAATGGGAAGATCTTGTGAACGGCAACTATTGCACTGGTTTACCTTCCTGCTGAATGTAATATGCATGTAAGTGCAATAGTTGCCGTTCACAAGATCTTCCCATTCCCTCCTCACGAATCTAGAAATCATTCCATTCTTCCAGACTGTGTCATAGGCATTGCAGAGATTCACAAAGCAGATTTTGTGTTTAATCACAGATTAAACATAATTATTTCAATCTAGTTGAGCATCATATTTATATTTTATCATACTGTAGATTTTACATTTTATGTTCAAGTAATTTATTGTTCCGTAAATAGTTCATGTGCTCATTCTGCTTATTCGTATTAATAGTTAGTAAGTCAATAGAGTGTATCACAGACATCAGCATAAATATTATAAAATCCTAGATCTGCTATAACTTAAAAATGCATTACAACTTTCGTTTGAACTTAATAAAACGAGGTGTTACATATATATAGTAAACTTAATAAGTCGGCGATTAAAGGTCTGGTTTATTACTTCAAAGTATTGTCTAATAATGTAGCTGCAACGTGTCACGGCGTCAACCGTCCAGGTTGTCCGGGAAAATGAAAAAATGTGTGAAAGTCGTATCCATCCGGGATGTGTAGACATCGATGTTTCATAGTTATCACTAATTGTCAATACACCTTACCCAGAAATTGATACGGCTTTCATTTCCATACTGCGTGTATATATACTTATGATGATAAACGTAATGCCAATGAGAACTCATAATTATTGAATTCTCACAAACATGCCATTGCCGCTTTAATTCGTTGCATCAATTTCTACACATGACAAAATCACCTTTGTCTAAGAATGTAGCTGCAACGTGTCACGGCGTCAACCGTCCAGGTTGTCCGGGAAAATGAAAAAATGTTTGAAAGTCGTATCCATCCGGGATGTGTAGACATCGATGTTTCATAGTTATCACTAATTGTCAATACACCTTACCCAGAAATAGATACGGCTTTCATTTCCATACTGCGTGTATATATACTTATGATGATAAACGTAATGCCAATGAGAACTCATAATTATTGAATTCTTACAAACATGCCATTGCCGCTTTAATTCGTTGCATCAATTTCTACACACGACAAAATCACCTTTGTCTAAGAATGTAGCTGCAACGTGTCACGGCGTCAACCGTCCAGGTTGTCCGGGAAAATGAAAAAATGTGTGAAAGTCGTATCCATCCGGGATGTGTAGACATCGATGTTTCATAGTTATCACTAATTGTCAATACACCTTACCCAGAAATAGATACGACTTTTATTTCCATACTGCGTGTATATATACTTATGATGATAAACGTAATGCCAATGAGAACTCATAATTATTGAATTCTCACAAACATGCCATTGCCGCTTTAATTCGTTGCATCAAATTCTACACATGACAAAATCACCTTTGTCTAAGAATGTAGCTGCAACGTGTCACGGCGTCAACCGTCCAGGTTGTCCGGGAAAATGAAAAAATGTGTGAAAGTCGTATCCATCCGGCAATCCAGCGGCAATGGCATGTTTGTGAGAATTCAATAATTATGAGTTCTCATTGGCATTACGTTTCTCATCATAAGTATATATACACGCAGTATGGAAATGAAAGTCGTATCTATTTCTGGGTAAGGTGTATTGACAATTAGTGATAACTATGAAACATCGATGTCTACACATCCCGAATGGGCTGTTATAAATTTTTTTTTGGCGTTACTAGACAACTTTTATTAGAAAATATTTTTACTATTTTCTTTGTTGAATTTGTAGGAGTATATTCCCAAAAAAATAAAAGGAAACTTCAGTCATACTGTATAGTGGCCACTGTAGTAAGAGAGCTTCGTATTTGGAGATGATATTTGTATTACTAAGTCGTCGTTCACTAAGATTCTGATCAAAAATAAATTTCTAACTAAAAATATTAATTTGTTAAATGTACACAAAATTCCAATATTCGTATGCTAGAAATTTTCATTACAAAAAAGAACTTAAACGTTTAGAGAAATTTTGTGTGAAACTATTTATTAAATGTATATGAAATAATAATATTTTTTGTACTAGAAATTTTCGTCGAACTGAAAGTTTTATACAATTTAAGTACTTAATTCATCCGATAGAAATTTTCGGAATGGAGTTGCAATTTTCGTAACAAAGCCGGCTCTGTTAGAGAGTAAAAGTCGAATGAAGAGTATAAAGCGAGAATAACCCCCTCCCCCCGCTCCCAAACTCATCAATTCATCGCTCATCGTGCCCATTTTGAGCAAAAGATCCATTCCAGAAATTATATGGCCGTAAAGTAGGTGTATTTTGCACAGCAGATTCGATTAATTACATTGTCTAGCGCTAATGTACCGTCTTTCCTCTTCCTAACATTTGTCTGTCAACACAGTTGCAAAGTTGATTAATGTGAAAGTTTACCCACCTCGAGTTGTACTACTACACAATACAGTCAGCTACCGTTGCTGTGGACTAACGGTCTGGAGAGGACGACACAAAATTAAATCGATAACATTGTATTTTGTGGAGGATTTAAGTTAAGCACCAAGAAACCGTTCGGTGTTTACTTACTTGATAGATTCGTTGATTGGCATTGCAAATTCGGAAACGTGTGAGATTAATCGATGTCTATTTATGTAGATTAGTGAATGATTATCATGGATGGGAATCGATTAGAAGTAAAAGTCTAGTTACGTTTCGTCACAATTCGAATTAGGAAATATGTTACAATGCTTAACAATGATATCGTTATACACAAAGAAAAATTAATATATATTTGCGGCATAAATAATGCGCAATATTATACGATATTTGTGATAACGTTTCAGCGAAATAAACACTGTAATGGAATAAGAGTTTGAACTTGAAAATACTTCGGTAGCATCTTGTAACACTTCTCTTCTTCTTCTTGTTTCTTTTTACCTTCACAGGCATCGAACTTAGGATGCGGTATTCCATTGCAACGATACTCTTTCCATTTATTTCCTATTTCTTGACTAACATTTGATGTAGTGATTTATCATCTTGCCTTCCCGACTCCACGATTTGGTCTGTTTTTCTTACCCGTCCTCTTTTTCTTGTCTTCAATTTACTCGCCTCAATTACCTTTTTATAAGTGTTTGTTGGAGGCATTCTCAATACATTACCATCCCAACAATTTCCTCGTGTCTGTTTTACGCAAAATGGACTCTTCATTCACCAAATCATTTATCTCATCGATTTTATTATTAATTTTTCTTGTATACTTCATTTATATTGCTCCAATTTTGCTTTCCAGTTTTTTCTTGATAACTCAGCTTTTAGTGGCACACAAAACTAATGATATTGTATATTTTTATTATATCCTTGCCTTCTCCTTCTTCAAGTATCGCCTTATTTATTGCGTAGTGTATTTGATTTGCTTTTTTCACTCTGTTTGTTTCATGGAATATCTGATTGTTTGAATTTGTAACATAATTGTTAGTGGAATATTCGCAATAAAATTACACCAGATATTAGTAAATATGCTGGCTTAAAATTTTATACAAATTGGCCTTATGTGATGCGTTCATAACTACAATCCGACAAACCAAGTTTGTAAATATTTTAATGGTATTTTATATATTAGCATCCCTTTTCCTCAATTAATTAATTTGTGAAGCAGCTCGGTATATCACACAGGAAGATTAGAGAATTGCATGTAGCTACCATAAAATATGCATATTACCAAAACACATGTACGAATTAATAATTTATAATTCATTTAAGTGGTGAAACAAGAATTGAAAATTCCGGAGATTAATGCATATATGCATATCTATATAAATTATTATATCCATGTTATCGAAATAAACGTGAGGAACCATACTATTAATCCTAATGGAATAAAAATAAATCCTTACTACTATCTGGTTTCTATGCCGATATTATAATCACTGTTTGCATTTCTCTAATCCCCCACTGCAGGGTGCCTAATTAAAACATTTTCATATTAGAAAATTAGATTCTTGTTATTCAAAGTCAAATCGTTATATTTATGGATAGAGTACACAGCCTAGATTTATAAAGAACTTATCATATAAATCAATTGAACTTTATCACGAAAGAGTTGCAGATTGTCGCTACATGCTGAATGCTCATTATTTAGCTTCATTATCTATCAGAAGATATCGTCAAAGCATTAGGTTCTATCAAAAATTGTTAAACAATACCATCAATTCTCCATGTTTACTAAATTATATATCATTTACAGTTCCTGCCTATAATATCTCTTGTTTCTACAGATAGAACCTTCCTTGAACCAGCATTTTCACATATGGCCAGGAATGACAACCTATTTTTCGTAGATTCATTCTGTTAAGTATATTTATTATGTTTATATACTCTCGGTGAAATTACTTACTTTTGTTATTATTGTTAGCTTTCAGAAAATGTTGTGTATTTACATACTACTTTGTTTTTTTCTTGAAATGCATCGCATCATTACTAAATTTTTATTCTGTAATTTGGTTTCGTACTGTAACAGAATAAAGTATATTATAATTATTATTTTTGCTTTAGAAATAAAACACTTGGCTGTATTTCACTAATTTTATTAGAATAACTCTAACATATACTTCGGCTGTTACGGGTATGCCATTATCAAAGAGATATCTTTAAATCTAACTTAATAGATTTAAGTGTGAGACTTATATACCTAGCGCTCTTATGGATGGATGGGTGGTTAATTGATATTTACAATAGTGTATATAAAGGAGATATTATAGAAATCTACCAGTGTATTAGTAACTACGTAACAAATTATATCAAAAAAGTTTTAGTATATCAATACGTTAAGCACATATTACGCATTTGTTACAAATGAAACAGACATGCAATAATATACACGTCTGTAACTGTACACATGGACATACACCTCGTATTTTCCAACATTTACTTCGGCCTAAGACACGTGTTTCTGCCATCTACTATCAGGCTTCATCAGTTAGGCTAGTGAAGTAAGTAAAGCTTAAAGAAATCGCGAAGAGCATGCGGACATGCATTTTGTGTATGGCTACTGTAACGGCAGTGCACGTCAAGCAGTTATTGAATACCGACATTGGTTTCCCAATATGCGCATTCCTCATTACAGAACGTTTCTGGAAGTACACAGACAACATCGGAAATGCGGACTGCGTGATTATCTTTTCAACCGAGGAGTAAATTAGCCAGCATGCTTAGAGGAAGAAGCAATAACTATTGTTACAAGGGATCCAACTCTCAGTGTACGTCGAATCGCTAGACAACTAGGCATGCCACGAACGACAGTTTGGCGAATTTTAATACATGAGGGCTTATACCCATATCACTATCGCAGGGGACACGGTTTACTTGAGGCAGACCACTATGCTCGTCTAGTTTATTCTACCTGGATATTAAGACAGTCACGGCTTCATTTTAATTTCTGCAGAACCATCCTCTTGACAGATGAATCTACGTTCACGAGAAGTGGTGTTACACATCTGAGAAACCTGCACAGGTGGTCATCAGAAAATCCCGAAGCTATACGCCCATCTAAATTTCAACATGAATTTTCTATTAACGTTTGGGCGGCCCTAATCGATTACTTGTTGATTGGTCCTGTCGTTCTTCCTGGTAGGTTAAATGTGGACAATTACCTTCAATTTCTTATTGACGAACTGCCAGGTCTTTTAGAGAATGTCCCACTGAATGTTCGACGAGACATGTGGTTTCACATGGATGGGGCACCACAACATTTCGGAATTGATGTCAAAAATTGGGTTAACGTCAATTATCCAAGATGGATTGGTCGATGTGGTCCTGTTGCATGGCCACCCAGATCACCCGATCTTAATCCCCTTGACTTTTATTTATGGGGGTACATGAAAAATTAAAACAAACGAAGAGTTGTTGGATCGTATTCACCTGGCTGCCGAGCAAATTCGACAAAACAAGTATGAAATTCGGATAAGTACTTCTTCTGTTGGCTTAGGGGCACAAGCCTGCATTCAACAAGGAGGTGGACATTTCGAAAATATATTTAATTGAACTTTTTTAAACAAAATCTGTTTTTATTGACTTTGGGATTAAATTTTCTTTCATGATCTGACAATCACATTCATAGATCTATAACTTTGAAACAAATAAAAATGGATATACAAGTTTTGCGTTTTTGTTACTTGAAATGTAGTCTACTTTACACTCCTAAAATTTAACGTAACGATACGGGACACCTTGTATAGACAAAATAACTTCAGACAAAGAAAGAAAGAACAAATTTGCATACTGTAGGTGGATTGATACAAATGTTGAAACGGTAAAAAACATGAGAACTAAAGAATATTTGCACATAAATACGACAAGAATAATACAGAGAAATGAAAAGTACCCAGTATAAAAGGAGAAACAGCGTCAGAAGAAGGGAATCATTCCAAATTATTCTCTCAGCGTTCATTCAATTTCAGCATTCATTTAGATTTTAATGGTTTGAATAAACTTAGATTTGTATTAAGAAAGTTTATCAATAATTATTACATATCTACGTTTACAACTTGAAGCAACTTGATTTTTTTATTTATAATTGTTAATATAGTATTGAATATTTTCTTTATACAACTAGTTTAATTTAAAATTGTATAGAAACTCTATTCACGTAAAAGATTACGAGGAATAGAGGCAAAACGTGAGTAAAATAAGCACTATTTTATTTGAAGTCTGTAAACATAAATAAAATATTTTAAAACATATATGGATTATTAATTTGAACGAATTAACGATAAATACACAACTGTAAGGGTAAATTTATGGAAGGTACCTGAGCAAGCACGTAGGAAGTTAGATTTCCACGAGTGATCTCATGATATCTGTCTAATTGAATTTTTCAATCATATATTCATTAATAGGCATATAATAAAACCTGTATACGGTATGAAGATAGACGTATTGTTCTGGAGAAACTCGGCTTCCACTTAAACAACTGTCGAATAATACACTTAATAAGAAACAAAATATCAGTGGAATCAAGATATCCATATTCAAAGAGTCAAAACAAACACCTTGAGTCCTAGCTTAACATTCGGAGGGTAAATACCCCCTTTATTAAGTGAAATATTCGTGTGTGGTATTTTTGAAAGATTCAATGAAAGCTAAACAAAAACTTCAAAAATATATGTTTTTAGTAAACAATTTAGAGAAAATTATCTCATGATAACTAGGTTTTTAGTTTAAATGAACTATCTTGAGTTTTAAATAAATGACTTGTGAAAATAGGATCAACAATAAAAGAAGTTTCACAATTTACATGTTATTGTATTATTTCTTCACATTTATATTGTATGCTAGGCCTAGTTAAGTAGAACCCGAAAGATATAGCCCTGAGATACATAAACAATATACAGAGTTTAAAGAAATATATGCTTGAGCAACTGCCCACACAACAATGGTTTTACTTCATTTATTTCCCAAGCAAAACTTACAGCAATAATATGTTGAGTTATTCTAATAAAATTAGTGAAAAATAGCCAAGTATTTTATTCTCAATATTTACCTCAATATTTACTCTAAGTCAGTTACTAAAATGGTTCGCGCCAAGAAATATTCTTCTTGAGGCTTCAAAAAGAAATGAAAAAATGGAAAACTCCTATTACTGGTAGTATAATTACTGTTTTAAGTTACGCTCCGTACCTAAATTCAAGAATAAATATAGAATAAATAAGCATTTCGTTCATAAGAGCCTTAACAGGTTAAAATAATTATAATTGTTCCCAAAGTTATAATCTTAAAAAATAAATTTCCTCTAGCTAAATCATTTTAATTCAAAAAGCAAATGCACTTAAATGTATAACTATCAATTTAATAGCGCAGGAAGTGCTTATCTTTATTGTTTTCAAAGCCTAATCCTCCAAATTGAACATTAAGGGATTACACGCAAAAAGCGATTAAGTGCGCGCAATGCTCAATTAAAACACTATGGAACATGATACTTTAACGGTAACTGCCACCACCCAGTAAACCGTTCTCTTTATAGTCGACAGCTGTAAATGAAATGGATATAAAGTTTATGCGCTATAAATCCATATATGAGAGTATATGCATTGAAATTTACCAACAGAGAGCTCGCATAATATCAATTCCCAAGTCGCAATGGGATAGTGGCTGTGTTTCTTGCAAACATATTCACTTGTATATGTAAAATTTCTATATTAGGTATTTTGATTTCTTATCGAAACGGCTTCATTATTTACTTGTCTATTTATTTTCCTTAAAGAAAAATGGTAATAGTAATAGTTTGTTAAAATATTCGTCATTGTACAGTTAGATAAATTGAAGGTGGGCTTCTTTATTAAATTAAGTACATCAGTAAGCTTTTTCTTATATTTGAAATCACCATTCAGACTGGCACGTCAATGACATTAAATTGACTACTTCAAAAGCATAAATATTGAAAATAAATATTATAGCGTAGATCACTACAAAAACAAGTTGATAATCAGTTATCTGCTTGACCAAGGAAAGTTTTTGAAAGATTGCAAATTTTCCATTTTTTTAAGTCTACATTTAAAATAGTAATATTCGCATTTTTACACAACTGCTATTGCAAAGTACAGTAAAAGATACTTAATAGATAAGTACTAAATGGCAAAATTTATATAATAACTAATGATGGACTTTCTAGATTCTATATCTCATCAAGACGCATAAGCCGACAATTAACACCACCAAGAAATCCCTAATTAAAGCCAAACGAAATTTTAACTGATTAATTTTCAGAAGTAGTGGTTACAATAGGCTTTCCAATATCGTTTAAATGATCTACATATTGTTGACAGTTAATTAGCAAACGAAAAGTCATTGTAAAAGGAGTTATCAGCACTGCAGAATATTCTTCTGACCAAATATTAAGAAATATTAACACAACTGAATGACACGAGTATGTCCACTACATACTGTCTATACAGTATCCCAAAGCTAAAGATATTTTCTTGTACTTTATTGACATTATAGCTACTCGAAAGCTAAACCGGGTTTCTTGATTCTCGATTGACCATGCCAGCCTAATACATTGGGTTCTATAGCTCCCAAAATCTTCATTAGATTACAACTTATGGAGATATTTCAAAAAGAATACATATATACCAAATATAATAAATGCAAAGAAGAATCTATCTCTCAAATTTTGGTAGCTTCTATGAGTCTAAAAGAGTGGCAAATTACAATGAAAAGACAGCATCTCATTTTTGGACAACCTTTTAAAACAAATATACATGTGTATTTGTTTTTAAAAGGTTGAGGAGAAACCAACATTTTATCAATTTATTGTTTAAAATTTAGACGATTGATTTGAACATGTTCAGTGACGTCTTTGCTAGATTTTAAATCTTAATTGAACTCCTGAAGTATTAACAAATCGTTATGAAATATAGAGTGAAATAAATGAGTTTTTTATTTACTATTGCGAAAGTGCCAAACATATTAATAAGAATTACAAAAACGAAATTTAAAATGTAATGGTATGAATGTCAGTAGATACTGAACAAGTTAGAACGAAATTGCATACCTCCGAAGAAAGACTCGAGAAGCGCCAAGGGATATAAAAACCAGATGTGTCAAATATATATATATATATATATATATATATATATATATATATATATATATATATGTATATATATATATATATATATATATATATAAAATTATGTGTGATAATCTGAACAGTTTTACATATATTTCTTTTACAGAAGTGTATGGATATATTCTAAGTGGGGAGTGTTACATATTTTATATAAGTAGTGGAGAGGAGTTATTGAATTCTGTTTGTTCATTTAGAGTTAAACCTAATTTGCTATATCTATTTATTTCTATATTTTCTAACATATGAATTTTTTTGCCCATGTCTTGTACATGCGAAAATCGGCGATTCACAATCACAGATCTGAGTGCCTTTTCCCCTCTAATTACACGTACAGTTTTAAATAAGGTTGTTACTGAACATTTAGATTACCATAAATTTTGTTCACGATGGATGCCAAAACTTCTTACTGAAGACCATAAAACAAAGAGACTGTGATCGGCCTTAACTTAACTTAAGACGTTAGGATGTTGAAAATGAAGATTTCCTCAGGCATGTCCTAACAGGTGATGAGCCTTTGGACTAATGTCAACGTTGAGATGAAAATCAGTTATTGCAGTGAGGTCGCTATAACTCGCCTACGTGGAAGCTTTTAAAGTGCCGTCAAACTTTTTCGGCGAGAAAAGTCATGGTCACCGTATTTTGGAACAAGAAAAACTTCCTTTTTCTAGGATTTGTGGAACGGGGGACTACAATAAACACTGAAGTTCACTGTAAAACTTTGAAGAAGCTCAGAAGGGTTATTCAAAACAAGCGACGTGGATTATTAAGTTCTCGCATCGTTGTTCTTCACGACAATACCCGCCTGTTCGCATACCGCCGCTCACACGGTCGGTTTACTGAATAGTTTAGTTTTAAGTGGGAAGTGTTTGAGCATCTTTTTACAGCCCTAATTTGGCTTCTAGCGGCTACCGACTCTTAACCGTCTCTCCCTAACAGGAAGAATTGGCTTGGGAGCCAAACGGTTTAAGAGCGATGAAGTGCTGCAAGACAGTGTTAGAGCACAGGCGGCAATGTAAAATAGCTGGTTCATAGCTATGAACCATGTCTTAATCTTAATGACAACTATGTAGAAAAATACTTGAAAGTAGTAGCTTTAGATTGTATATAATAAAAATCTCTTCATGTATTGGTGTTTCTTTAAAAACCTAACGGAACTTACTTTACGAATCGCCCTCGTAATTATTCATAGTTATAACGTACAAAATCAATGAATTTGTTGATTCCGAGAGACAAATATGCTGAGTAGTAGTATACAATTTTTGAAACATTTTCACATCATTATACAATTTATATAGCTTTTCTTCCTTATGTCTTATTAAAGTAATAATTAAAGTAATAATACCATCTTACCATCTTTCGTCCTTATGTCTTATTTTAAAGTAATAATACCATCTTACACCTACTTAAAATAATACATAATTATATATAATTTAACAAGAAAATCTCATTTTTCATTAAGTATGTATTAAACGAGATTGCTAATGTCGACAAAAATATACAAATTACTGCTCACACTTATTGTAGTTCCTCCGTTCGAGAAAACAAGGTTTCTAAAACAATTCTTTTAATTTCTTATCGTTATTTTCCCATTTTTCTGCACGATATCTCGTTTATATTGTAATTATATAGCGTAGCACAACTCTAATAAAGGTTTATGTGAGGAACCTATTAATTTACACCTTTGGAAAAATAAATTGTTACCTTCAAATTACACGTAGGTTAGTCTGACCTTTTCTGTTTCACAAAGAAAAACGGACTTTACTGGCTAAATAGCTGTGTATTTAATGTGATTAACTTTAATTATGTATAATATCATATACATTATCTAACATTTTATTCGGGAAAAGTAAAATAACAATTATATTTAATAAGAAAGTAGTGCAAACTCAGTATATACATAATACATTATAGTTACATAAATTTTAAAAACAATCATATCAACAAAAATAATACAAACTACAGACCTCAAATTACTAATTTGTTTCATACAATAGTTTACTGTTTTTGGCGTGATTTTTTTACGCTATGGTGATACGTAGCAGTAGGTCTAGTGTATATTGCTTTCAAACATGTTATAAGTTATAAGATGCCTTTGCCTGTTTTGCAGCATACTGCGAAATGCGTTCTACATACAGTATGGCCGCCATCGATAGCGCGATGCATGTATTAGTAGCTACTGGTCGACTATAATGGGCGTGCCAACTTGAATTGCCACACCGACAGCGGGCGTATTATAAGTTATACGTATAAATGTATTCGTAGGCAA
The DNA here is from genome assembly GCA_935421215.2 of Melolontha melolontha. NCBI lineage: Eukaryota > Metazoa > Arthropoda > Insecta > Coleoptera > Scarabaeidae > Melolontha > Melolontha melolontha. Next base: position 22,264,700 of record OW285240.1, on the reverse strand, counting down.
ATCAAGTGAAAAGCAGTGTAGGAGGTATTGTGTTCCCGATAGAAGTAAATATTTGCAGTTGTTTGAAGCATCAGATAATCACTGATAACATCTCAGTGAAGTAACTCATCACAGCTTCATAAACAACAAAAAAAAAAAACATACATAAACAGAACTACTAGACTTTAACATAAAAAAACTTCTTAGCGAAAATAATATTTAGTATTATAGTAGTATTACACTCTAAAAACTTAACAATAATAAAATACTTAAAAATAAAATATTTACTTCTTAAATGAACGATATTTATTAGTACGTAAAATCTTTTGAGCCGTTGTTTTACAGATACCTAATTCGCGGGCAATTTGTCGAGACGACATAGTGGGATTTACTTCGACTAAAGCACATACTCGAATTTTTATATCACTTATATTCTTATCCGGAACAACTTTATTTTTATTAGTTACTAAAGAAAATGTAGTTTCGAATCGATTAACTGTCCTACGAATGGTGCTTGCATTGGGAATTTGACTTTCAGGGTAATTAGCTGCAAATAAAGCTCGAGTTACTTCCGCGGAATTACCACCGTAAAATTGTTTAATCATAAAGTTTTTGCTCCGGTGCATAATACTCCATTTTTTAAATAACCGTTACGTACACCAACAACGCGGTTTATTAAATATTGTGAGCGAGTAGTTCCCTGACGATATAAACATTGCAACTAACACCCATATGCGGGAGCGACAGCTAATGCGCTTGCGCGGCTACACCGTCTAAATGTGAATTTATTGGACAAATACGACTGCATCATAGGGATATGCGAAATACTAGGCTCTCTTGTAATCCATTGGAACATTGCGTCTACTTCTTTACCGTTCTAACACACGGACACCTCTGTGTGTTTTGCTTACACTACAGGTTTCCCTATAGTGCAGACGCACGCGGCCACATGGTATATGATCATAAGCGTTTACGGCCCAACACTTCCCAAATGATCCTACACGTGTCCGACTGGTAACAACATTTGTATGTTTATTAGTTGTACCAAAATAATTTTATAATTTGTATAATTTGAGCCGACATGTAAAAAAAAATTATCACAATGACAATAACGTGTTACCTGTAATGCTACGCGTGAAGAAAAGTCCATATTCTTAAATTCACTCATCAAATTTTATAGCCCATTAAAATTCTTAATCATATCCACTTTTAGTATAATATAGTTTACCACACAATGGACACTTTTTTGTCACTTAGTTGGTTTTCTTGTTGCAGTTTGTGTTGCTTCTTATTATGATGATTAAATTTATAAATATTGTTAAAAAATTTTTTTTAACTATAGTAATTAGAAAATAGTTTTACACAACTAACACACATACAAATGTTGTTACTATTCATATTATTATAATATTATAAAACGTCGGAGACGCATGCGAATATGTGCAGAATAATTTCGGAAAAGTTGGACCGTAGACGCTTGTTATACGATTAGCACGGTCCGCTCTATTAGAGTGAAAAACATAATGTGGGGTTACAATTTTACCTATATGCTTGCCGGTGTGTCCACACAAATAAATCATATAATACACGTATAACTGGTAAAGTCTGGGGTACATATAAGAGATGGAGGGGCAAAATAATCCCCTAGTACATCGACACGGCATACATTCATATATTTTCTAATTCTATAGGGTTGGAGCTAATAAGTCCAGGCACTTAGCAGCGCTCTTTTTACTAATCCCCAATAGATGTCTCAATTCCGCTCTCTCAACCTTGTATCCTTGATAAAAGCCACTATCCTACTCAGGGAAAATTTGAATTTCCTCGGAGGATACAAAAGATCTCTTCCGCAATGTTTCTGTCTGAATCCCTACAGCTCCTTCTAGGTACACATTGCATGAAGGCTAGTATCTTCTTGTCTTTCATATCTTCTGCACCAGGGCTCCCTAACCAAGCCCATATTGTACAGATGCTTGTTTAAAGGACAATTGTCCGATTATCAAGTCGGTGATAGTTGTGATTTCTTTTTTATTACTTCTACTTAGGTCGGCTAAAAGCCTAGCATCTAGCTACTTTAGTTGTATCTTAGTGTAGAGTTGACCTTTCGTTAGCCTTCATTTCTTTCTATGTTCTCTTTCTAGCCATTATCAGATCTCCCTTCTAGCGGTATCCTTAGCGATTCCATATACAGGTTCTAAACCCAGTACATCCCTTGGCCTCATTTTGCCTTGGCCTCGTTGTCTTTAATTTACTCATGTCTGGGCACTCATGTCAGTGACACAGTATTGTCTTGTGCCAATTTATTGAGGACCTGTTGACAATATTTCACCAGCTTAGACCTGCTAGATGGATTCATAATGGCTTCAATAGCTGCCTGACTATAAGTCATTATGTTTATTTTTTTATTTGCACAGTCGGCTTCCCGAATTTCCTCGGTGAAAGCTGCGACTACACACAATTTAGTCTGAAAAATCGTCATTCCTCTGACTCAATGATATCTTCCTTCTAGGGCACATTCGACAAATACCTGCACCTATGATTTTTCATCTGTTCACTCGTCAGTATAGATATGTTAAGCTTAATTGTAAGCATACTCTTAGGTGCCTCCTCCAGTACAGTTCCTTATGTCTCTATACCTCCAACTAGATTATTAGGACACCATAAGTCTTTAGCCTTCAGCCTGAGAATCGCAGCTATAGCCTTCGCTTTCACAAATAATTCCAACGGAGAAGAACGCACAATACCTTCAATGGCGCCTATTCCCGTGCTGTCTATGACTCCCATGGGTCCCAACAAAACCTGTAGCTGTAGAATTGCGAGTAACCCCACCTCCGATGTCAGTTTCTCTACAAGACAGTCGTCTGGTGGAGAAGACGACTTAGTAGTAAGACCAATGATTGCCTATGGGGCAGTCGCTCCATAGGTAACCATTGGTCTTAATACCACCGTGTAGAATCAGCGTACCAATATTGATTTTAATCCTCAGGTCTTACCAACAGCTCTTCTTCAACTCCAAAAGGGGCTGCATCATCCTGTCTGTCACTTAGCTATATATGTCTGCTCCAATTCAGCTTCACATTAAGTGTTTTGCCTAAATACTTTACTTCATTGGCTAGTACTAATTTTTGTCCGAAGAGTCTTATGGTGCCCAGAACATATAGTTCTCTTATGATAGTAAAAACTACCAACTTCGTTTTTTGTGGATTAATAGTGAGTTCCTCATCAAGGCACCATCTTTTCACAATTTCAGAGCATTTCGCATTAAACTCGCCACTGTCCATGTGAATTTCTCCTGGGATACAATGACAATATCATAAATAATCCCCTGCGGCCATATACCCTAGTCATTTAATGTCCTGATGATCTACCACTAGAATTCATAGTTGTGGTGACAGTACTTCTTATTGTAGACATCCTGTTGTTGTCCTTATGGAGATCGTTTTGTTTTGCATTTGGGCACAAATTACTCTGGTCCATAGCATATTATGGATCCAATTTCATGTGATATTTTTCATTTGCCGATGCAATACACATAAAAAAATATTTAAAAATTAAGAAGTAAAAGCTTTGACACTACTTCTACTAAACTAAAAAGATCGACAAATGAAGATGCATTAAAATCAAGTTACTAAACCTATAGATTAAAAAAAATGACTATGTGTCTATGAAACTCGATAATCAAGATAAAACAATATTCCAGTATAAACCGTTTTAATAGAATAGTCACTCCTATTGGGATAATAATAACCTACCTCCTAAATAAAAAACGGTTGAGTTAGGCACGATAGCCATTGTAGTGTAGCGCCAATTTTAATTCCCTACTCTATTACAAATCCATTAGGTTTTTGAATAAACGGATTTTTGAAGTTTATAGCCGAGATTAAAACATTTCTAGATTCATTGGCTGCTCCAAGTTCATTTAGTACACATCACAACTAAAAAATGAATCTTGTATAATGTAACATAGTCTATTTTGCTGAGATTGATCAAATCTTGCTAAATAGAGACAATGAAAATCATAAACCATAAAAAAGTAAATCAAATCCCAATAGCGAGTATGTATCCATAAACAGCAACTACCTTTCTTTTAAATAGGTTCATCTTTATATTAAATGGTAACCAATAGAGTATAATACAACAATATGGGCAATGATTTCTTTTCGAAGCTCTCGAGTCTTTAGCACTACTTCCTACTTGACCGACGTTTCGCCCATTCTTAAAGGTCCATATTCAGGACTGCTAACTCCCCTTAATTTTGCTGCATGGAAAATGAGTTTGTAGGTTGTATTCCTCATAAGAGGCCTAATATGTTCGTGAGTTTGTAACATTAACAGTAAGAATGTGTTACGACTTGAGTTTTAAGGTAATAATATCATGACTATGCACCACATTTATCATCCCATGGCTCGGACCAATATCATAACGAAGTCACCGGTATACCGTGTGGGTCATTTAATAGTTGGGTAGCCGCACACAATGCATGGGATATTAACCAGACAAATCTTTCTGTTCTACTATATAAGGTTCTTAGTATCGCATAGTTATTATAATTATTTTTTCTATTTTGCGTTCGAAATGAACTCATTATGGAACCAAAACAGTATCGAAATGAGCTTCATTTCGATACGCTTTTTTTTCATTTTTCAATGTTGGCGTTATTCGAACACAGAAATAAATATCATTGCTGTCATTTGATTTTAAGAATTTAAGTAGGTACATTTGACAGATATGATATTTGTTCGTATTCTACACAAACAACATATATTGTATACAATTGACAACAAGATATATTAGTTTCTAAGTCACTCATGTTTATATTTTTAAATAAAATATCAAGTTATGTTAACGAAAATTAATAAATAATATGTAATATAATATACTTCGCGGATAGCAAGATTTAAATTTAACAATGTCAAGTATCAATATGACCAACTGCATGCTTTATATAAAAATTAAACTCTGAACTTCCAAATTAAATAATTCCAATTTATCAATGTAAAAAATGCAAAATAGAAAAAATAGTATGAAAAACTCGTTTCATAAGGCCTTTTGCCGCACTCGCTCTTTAGAAAACTCGCCGCTATCGCGGCTCGTTTTCTAAACTGATCTCGTGCGGCAAAATGGTGCCTTATGAAACTTGTTTTTTAATATACTATTGTGTATTTGTTTTGAATTTTTTTTTTAGAACTTTCTTTTTACTATTATCACTTGGTTATTTTCTATATACTCCCCTCTATATACATAGTACTGTGATAACGTAATGCAGTTTGTGTGTATGCAATCAATCTCAATCAGGTCACAGCCTCGTTCCCGTAACGCAAGTGTAACGTGTGTTACAAATACGTCCTCGCTGACGCGAGTTGTTTGCAAACACAAGCTGCATGTCAGGGTTGTATAATATTCCCTAAGTAGTACGAGGATGATCTGATGGATATATAACGAGAGTAATGCAAGAGACAGACATTCACAGATTCACAGTCACGTTCACATATTCAGTCTTAAACAAGAGTCAGATTCTTAACCAGAATCATGTCCTCTTTTATACTCTCTTTAGATAGACAGTAATAATATTAATGATAAGTATATCATAATGTATATAAACGTTATCCAGTTTTAAGTGTTAAATATTAATTATACGATGTTACCCAAACTTCGTGAGTGTCTTACTTTACCATAAGTCGCCCTACCTGTTATCCCGTGGGCTACCCAAAGGCCCAACATCACATGGCGATCCTGCCAGGATCGCCATGTGATATTAGTGCCGTTTAGCGCACTTCGTGAAGGCTCAACGATGTAGCCCTCAGGACCAGGCTAACATCACGTGGCGTCCTGCCACGAAGTGCGCTAAACGGCACTAATATCACATGGCGATCCTGCCTGTCCACACCACTAGATGGCTCTGCCAGCCATCTAAGGCCGAAAAAGACCAAGTGGAAATTCGGAACGGACCAGAGAAAAAAAAAACCTACAGTTTAGCAGGTCAAAACCAAGAGGATGGCAACAAGGAACGGAGGAAATCATCTCCAACAGAAGCTCCACACGAAAGAAGAAACGCAGGTATTCTTTAAAATAAATTTAACAAAGACAAATATTACGGTTTATAAAAATAAAGTGCAAGACGTTCACGAATTACGTACATTTCGCGAGTGAAAATGTTTATTTATAAGAGACAATAATATTGATTTAATCCATGCATACCATGTTATTTATGTTTATGTCTACTTACGCAAGAATGCAAAAGTTGCAAAGTGCGTACCATACGTTTCTTTATGTAAAGGTCAAGTTTATTTATTATAAAATTAATATGTACTACGTAACTTAAGATGTTACATTTCGGCCGTACACTTCGCAATTTTGTTAAGTAACGCAAAAGTTTAAGTATATTTTTTGTTTAGAAGGCGCATATGTATATATACAATATGTTATATTTTTTCATAAGTTTAATTACGTGCATAAAAAATGCATGCGTTGTACTTTTTAACAAGCGCCATATATTGCATAGTTTACAAGCAAAATTATAAACAACAACTTGTATATTTAAACTAATTGCGAGTAAATAAACATCGAATTCAAATAGAATATGTATAGTTTAATAATACTCGAGTCAAGTTCGCTTATAAGAATGCAAACACATCATTTATTTCTAAACGACGATACTTGGCATTGAATATAGTGCCGACGCATTCAAAAGTTCACAATAAAAGAGAATAACTTTAAATTAATAGAAGAAACCAATATACGAGGAGTGTTATATTAATTTTATATTACAAGAATTCCGAAAATTTGTCACAAATGCCTTAGAAGTTGATTCCAATGCCATAATGGTTAGTAACGGCACGATTCGATAGCATCCTAATCACGTCTGGAGCCCTATAAGACAACAGAGACCTATCGATTGTACCTTTACGACACCAACTACAGTGCAACCTACAGGACAGATCATCCTAGAGTTGTGGACTTGGCGAAAACGTTAACCAACCGAATCAGACAAACTTCTAAAATAGAAGAAAGGCAAAGAGACTCCAATTCGCCCCTAGGTCGTGACGAAGCAAGCATGCGCTTCCAGGGAAGTGATCCTGCACGACAAAAAACGCTCTCAGAATTTTTTTTTTAGAGATTGCAGTTATAACAAAAGTGTGTTTTGTTAACTGGTCTCAAGTTTTTCTAGATTGAAGAAAAGGCTTACAGCATAAGGGCATATCCGCTGCACGAGCTCCCTTACTGTAGTCAGAATAAGCTTCAAAGATAGTTCTGCGCAGGAACATGACAGACACGAAATATGTGCTGTCCAGGGAAATACACGAAAAAGTGATTTCCAGAATAATTTTTTCCATGGAGGAAAATAGATAGAAAAACGGAGAGTCGATTTATTTTAAAGTATGGTTGGAAGGGGAGCATAAGAATTGGGAGCGCACAAAATTGAAGACAAACAATCAAGTATAGGAATCGAAAACGAACAATCAAAGCAAAGAGTTAAGACAAACAAGCGAACATGAAGAATTCAAGACAGAGAATCGAATGCGAAAAATTAGAAATTAGAAGCAAGAATTGCAAATACGAAGTAAGTCAACTATTAGATATATAAGAACACATGATATAGAAATAAAATACTAAAAAGCGAACAGACTAACAAGATTGAGACAGTGTACAAATTACAAAGGCCCGATTATTGATTATTAATTATTATTATTATTTGCAACAATGTAAAAACGTACTATGTAGCAGTACCTTGAAAATTTATTTAAAGTTTTAGTGTATTATTGTATTGTATTGTATTTTTGTATTGTATTATAATATTGTTAAAATAAGTGTAAATATGTTAGTAGGAAATAAGAAACTTGTATACATGTAATAAATAAGCAACTATTTTTAAGGTTAATAGTATATGTCATATTTTTAGTGATCACCGTACTACAAGAATAAGAAAGGTATAGATTTTAACGTAAGAAAAACAAACACCTCAGCGTTATTTTTCTTAACCCCCAGGAAGGGTGGTGTGATAACGTAATGCAGTTTGTGTGTATGCAATCAATCTCAATCAGGTCACAGCCTCGTTCCCGTAACGCAAGTGTAACGTGTGTTACAAATACGTCCTCGCTGACGCGAGTTGTTTGCAAACACAAGCTGCATGTCAGGGTTGTATAATATTCCCTAAGTAGTACGAGGATGATCTGATGGATATATAACGAGAGTAATGCAAGAGACAGACATTCACAGATTCACAGTCACGTTCACATATTCAGTCTTAAACAAGAGTCAGATTCTTAACCAGAATCATGTCCTCTTTTATACTCTCTTTAGATAGACAGTAATAATATTAATGATAAGTATATCATAATGTATATAAACGTTATCCAGTTTTAAGTGTTAAATATTAATTATACGATGTTACCCAAACTTCGTGAGTGTCTTACTTTACCATAAGTCGCCCTACCTGTTATCCCGTGGGCTACCCAAAGGCCCAACATCACAGTACGAATACTATTGTTTGTTAGAATTATTGTTTATTTTGTGTAAGTTAATTAACTAATGTGTTTATTATGTAGAATATGTAGATTATTCAACATATTTGCTTATTATTATTATTATTTGTCCTGTCATTCAATATGTGTATAACTGTTGGGCAATGAATAAATGACTAATATTACAGATACAGGTCACCTATTATTACACTAAAGCATTATTTTTATTTACTCTTTCATCAACCTTGAGTTTATGAAAATCTAATTTACCAGATCAATAGTTTAGTTACCACCTATGCCTACAAACAAAACCCCAGACTTTTTCTGTAGCATTAAATTTGTACAGATAAAACGACCAAAATAAGATATATGAATATTTACATTTAGTGCTCGCAAACCACCAAATAGAGAGAACTCGACAAACCTTTTAGCCTTTGGGAAAAATCTCCTGCTTGTCAGAAACAATTCCAATTATATAATCAATTGACAAATGACCAAATATGTATAATTAATACTTAAACGATCTTACAAAACTTGCTCATAACCTGGTCTTATTGTTTTTCTTAGCCCTAGTGCTAATTCGCGCTCTTTGTCGGTACTTTCAATGTCTATAATAAATGAGCTTATATTTTTCCATATTTCCCCATCATATACTGCATTAATAAATTGTTGTGCTTACTTTAAATATTTATTGATCTTTATTCTGAATATTATGAGATTTTACATACATAATATTGTTTAATCTGATTTGGTTTTCGATAGTTTTCAAATTATATTTTTCCGTATTTTTTCATTTTAAAACAGACAGCACTCCAAAAAAAAATATATTTTTTATAATAAATCATTGTAATTTATACATTTCAACAACCAAAACTTTCAAATAATCGTCTTTTCAATTTTTTCGGAGACTTAAATATTTGGTTAGTTTAATGAATGTCACTTGACAATTCTTATTTAACGATTTAACCTATTACTAGTAGTACGACATGTAGGTTAAATCAATCTAAGACATAACTGATTTAACCCTTTCAGTACCGGATTTGAAATAACAATGTATGTCGCTAGGACCAGGTTTTTTTTACATGCCACCAGTACACGTGCCGAATATATGCGTCAGGTGTAAAAAAATTAAAATTTGCAAAAATTCATTTATTTATAATAGTATTGTTATAAATAGCATATTTCTATGAATCGTGATTTTAATTGCTTATTGACTTATGTTCACAATCCACAGTAGTTTTGCCGAACTAGACTCAGTTGGGTGGGCACCTTCCTTGAGCTTCTTAATCGTCAGGGTTTATTCTCACGAATATCGTGGTATAAAAGAGAAATAATAATAATTAAACTCAAGAAATAAAACTAACATTAACACCACAAACATTTAATTCAAATCGAAAAGAAAAAAAAAACAACTTTAACAAGTATAAAGCAGGATTGTGACTTTATTACGCCGCAACATAGAGAAAAACTCTTGTAAAATATGACTGTTACAGGAGATAAAAAAACTCTAAACTGAATTCCGAACAAAGATCTAAATAAATATAAACAAACTTTATTAGCTGTCATCAATTACTTTATTCCCTTAAAATCAAACGTCAAATAGAACTTCCTCTATTTTCACACGTATCCAAAATTAATCATGCGCAATAACTCCAGCATGTGACAAATAAATTTTCCCCCCTTTCTACTATACTACGATAACTTAAATGAACAAAAACTATATTAAAAAAAAAACAGTCTAATAAGTTTTGTTAATATTTTCAATGATTACAAAATATTACAAACTAAAATTATAAATTTAAAAAGCTTCTGATTTCAATAGAATTATTACTACAAATATATCTATATAAATATCATATTAAAAATACATACATTTAGTTTTGTATACGTCACGTCACAAAAACTATTATCAGAGAGACTCCAGATAGGTTATTTAAATCAATTTACAAGTCTAAATACTCATAAAAATATACGTAATGAATTTTAAATACATCAGCACACTACCAAAAACACACCGTAATTATTCAAAATTAAATTAAATAAAATTAAGTTCTATCTAACTTCAAAAAAAACACAACCTATCTGTAAAAGAACTATTCAATCTCTAAAATGAAGAATCAGGAAACGCCAAGATATCCCTACCTAACATAAATAAATCAACATAGCGACAATGTATATTTTTATATGATTATAACTTCCCCATTGGCGCCAACTACGAATATCAAAATAGGCCCGAGCAATCTACAGACATGGACAAAAATACACATTACAATAAATTGTTATAAAAAATTTTAATTTTTAAAGTTATTTCTCTGGAATAAAATTTTACAAATAAATATAATAATTTTCATATCTTCTTTTGATTCTTCTGCAGGGGAAAATCCACTGCAATATGTACGTATATTTAAAATGTGTGCTTTCTATGATACACCTCAAAACAAGGTTGTACACACAAACCAATGTTACATTTTGCACACATGTACCTAGACTCACTTCTTTTCTTTGCGTGAAGCGTGCTTTGGCTGCAAACTATACATCGTCGTTCTTTATTATCAGGTACCAGGGCAGGAAAATGCCGCCAAATAAGCCGCTCAGGATTTTTGGTCATAGGTTTTACTCTGGTTTGGTTAGGCTGTAGTACATTGTATCTAAAATTGCACAAAAACTATTAAGTTAAAGTTTTCTCACTAACTAAAACTTACCGCTCAATAAGCTGTCTTATGTTTTTCAGCTGAAAATTTGCTAAAGATTCTCTCGCATTTTGTGTTTGATACAATGCATGTGCGTTGAGCATGGCTAGGTCCACCATGTAGAAAAATAATTTTTTGTACCATTTTACTGTTTTTCTCACACATTCTGTAGAACTTAACATCATGTCCGACCTGTCTATAGCACCCATATTTGCATTATAATCCAGAACACATTCTGGTTTCTTGATAGGTTCCTTAGTCTTGAAATCCAACTTGTCCGACGAGATTATTTTGTCCTCATGAAAACTAGTAAGCATATGTACATCGCGACGATCTTCCCATTTAACGGCCACTGCTCAGTAGATGTTGAGACCGTCTCGCCTTTGGTTAATTTCGTTGTCAAATTCGCCATACATTTCCTATTCGGATGAACTGTTCCGCAGGAGTTTGTTTTGTGTTCATGTAAGTACATTGATAAAGTTGGACTTGTATACCAATTATCTGTGTACAACGAATGGCCTTTCTCCAAATACGGCTTCATAAGATGTGCCACAACTGAACCGGATATACCTAGGTCTTGAAACAGTTCTACGTCTATTGTTTTACCAGTATAAACAATGATATTTAACACGTATCCCGTTTCGCAGTCACATAAAAGAAAAAGTTTGATACCGAAGCGATGGCGTTTAGATTAGATGTACTGTTTAAAATGTAAACGTCCTTTGAAAAGAACTAAACTCTCGTCAATCACAAGATTTTCGAACGGATAAAAACATTCAGAAAAACGGGTTGTCATTTTAGTTAACAATTCTCGTATCTTATAGAAAGAATCACCTTGTTTCTGATCAGCGTTATTTGAAAAATATAACATGCTCAGTATCGCTAAAAAACGATTTCTGGGCATTACCTGCGAAAATATTGGTGTGTGAAGTAGTGCATCGGTAGACCAATGTTCTTTCATATTATTTTTTCTATGACGTGCAGTAAGTAACATAACAGCTAAAAATACATAAAATTTATCCTCATCTATTTCTTTCCATTTTAGGTTTTTGTTCTCCTTATTTTCCGAAGCATATTTATTAGTTTCGTCTACAATTAGCTTCACTACTTCTGAATTTACAAAGAACAGAAAATAGCTAAGTGCATTTGATTTGTCTTCTAGAGATTCTTGTAAACCAGAATGTTTATCGTCGAATGTATGTATTGTGGACTTGAACGCTGTATTACGCCAATTTAGTGATAAAACTCTTCTTTGTGCACTTTGTTCTTTAATTTCAGAATTATCATCATCAGTTGTAACATTATTATTTTGTTCCAGTTCCGTTTCATACGAGCTGTCATCACTTGCATCGGATTCATTTTGATCAGGCTCGTATTCACTGCCGCTGTCAACGAAAGGTTCTTCGTCAGAATCTAAACTCGCTAAAATGCTTTCATATTCAGCTGTTGTCATTCCACAAACCCCTACATTGTCATTGTCACGTTTCCTTTTACATCTAGAACCACTTGTATAACTTGTAGAAGCACTCGTACTTGAAGCCATAGCGTACACTCGCCTTCTCTATACTGCAATTTACTTAATACTAAAAACATGTCCCAACTTGTACACGGATACCCCCACCTATTTCATTCACAATAACTATACTTTTTAGTGTTGCGCAAATGTGCCGTATATATGAGGCAGTCGGCCAGCAGTTACTGTGCTTCAGGTACCTTATTTATCCGGCATTGGGCTTACAGATGCAGCACGAAGCGACACATAAAAACGGTAGTGGTCCTAGTAAAAGCGCTAAATCTAATACTGCCACATATATACGGCAATGGTCTACATAAAGTCATACAACTCTTACAACCCCGGTCGTATATATACGGCAGTGGTCCTGAGGAACCGTTCATACTTTGACTAATATATACGGCTATGGTACAGAAAGGGTTAAGCCATGGCATACTCTACAAATTTTTTTTTGCGTCTCACTCCTTATAATGAACATAGTTGCTATAAATGCCATGTGCGCTTACACCTCTAATACTAATTGCAATAAGATAGTAAGAAGAAAGTTTCTGGAAAGTATAACCTGGAATCTTATTCTTAAAAATAGCAATTTTTTTTCATTATATTAATTTATAACTTATAATATTTCATATTATATAGGTTGGTAGTGAGGTATTAGAAAATATTTTTATAAATTACAGTTATCTTCTATAAATCTAAATATGCTTTCAGATCCAAGGAATTCCAATACTTTATTTGTTTTATTAAACCCAAATCTATCTTTGAAAAGCATTCTATGTTTAAAGTAACTATATTTCCGAGTTTCAAACAATTATCATAACTTCTAAGTAAAGATTGTATAATATTCTGCCCTGTAATTTTAGCCTAATCAACTCATCCCCAATATCAAAATCAGTATACGAAAACTGGAGCGGTAAAATCAATTTCCACCAGTTATAATAAACGATTATTTCCTCCTGAAGAAGCATTTCCCGAGTCATCATTTTCCACGGCCATTCGCCCCCACATAGCAGCACCAATACAATAAGTAAACAAACAAACGGCGGAAACGATTTTCACTTTATTCTATCTCTCTCGGCTATACACAAACCAAAACTCCTTTTTTTCATCATTCATAAATCAGTTACTTCCTGTGTTCTCTTTGTTTTCCGCATTTTTATTCTGTTTTTTTTTCTAGTTCGACGCGCCCCTAAACTTCTATCGGACGTTAAATTAATTTTGATACATTTTACACGTTCAGTAAACACGTTATTAAATCAACAAGATTTATTCCCTTTTTAAAACCCCCAACACTTACCACCGCCGCTAACACTACCATTGCTGTGGGCTCTCTGGCATTCATCCCTCGGATCGTTAACTTTCCTTCTTGCTTCGTCTCGCTTCTTCGCTTCCGCTCTCTTCTTTACTTGATGCTCTCTGACATACCGAAGTTGAGATTTATATCCGATGCGGACGTCAATTCCTTAGACAGCAGTACTAGCCGTTAATCGAATAAAAAAAAGGACTATTTTAAAATCCCCGAACTAGTTAGTAGGTTCTTATGTGAGCTGAATTGAGAAAAACATACGTAATGTATACAAAGATATTTTATTAATTGCCAGAAGACATATTAAAATGTAAAACAAAATTAATGTGTTTCATTTTGCAGTTAGAGGTAAAAGTTAAATGAAATTCAGAAAGTGTCTCCAGAATGCCTCAATATTTTGTTGAATTTTTAATGTGTACAATAATGATGTATGAATAAAAGGTATGAAATAACAATTTTTAAATACATATCTTAAAAACTATAAGCCTGTAATTTCAAATTAGTGCGATTTATTCAGGCACTTATTAAAAATGTGTTTGTCTTTAATAAAATATTGTATATGCCCTTCATGTTTTCACTTTTTATATCAAAAATATAGTATTTTCTGCAGGTGCAGGTTTCCGCGTTCGTTCTCTAGATGTAGATCTCGGTTTCCGGGTCGGAACCCCGTTGAGTTAGGCGTAATTGCCAACGTTTCGTCCACTGTTTCAAGGGACATCTTAAGGCTGTACGTAGATGTTCGTCGTTTCGCAGTAGCTTGAAGAATGCTAAGACAGAGACCGACACAACTTATATAGGGGGTTCGGGTCAGATGGTGGCCTGCTATTGGCTGGGGACAATGAGCCATTGGCATGCGTCGTATGGCCGTGGTAATTCTTAGTAGAATTCAGTAGAGTTTGCCACGTTGGATGTAACGTATAGCCATCGCCTCTATTGAGATTGCGAGGATGTTTGTAAATTTCAATAGATTCACGGATTTTCTTAGAAAAATAATCAGATTCACGGTACAGAAACTTGACATAGAATTTGATGACCGGAGTTGAGTTTGTGTTCTGCCAGCGCTGAACCGGCTATATGTAACAGTCTAGTACAACGTTCATGTTCGGACACACGCACACCGACTGGCCGCTTGATTTCGCCAATGTACACACTGCCACACGAACACGGGATGCGATACACTCCTTGTGCTTGGAGCGGAGATATTTTGTCTTTAACCGAGGGTAAGAAGTCCGAAACTTTAGACTGGGGTCTGAAGACAGTTTTTATTTTATTTCTATGTAAAACCTTTCCTATACGATGACGATACGTTCGTCATCTGGCCGCATGGGCGGCAGTCTTTAGATGAGTTCTTACTTTTTCTAAACACCCAGCACCTTGACATTCGCTTTACCTTGAAGGTGGATTCAGACGGAAGTCTCCCGTTTCTAGACGTCTTAGTGACCCGCAATATCAACGGCAAACTGGGCCACACGGTTTACAGGAAACCGACTCATACGGACCGATATCTGAACGGGTTTTCCCATCATCACCCGGCACACAAACAAGCCGTCATCAATACTCTTGTACATCGTGCGTTTTCTATCTCAGAACCTAGGGAACTACCCTCTGAACATAAATATATTTCTGACACCCTACTCTAGAATAATTATAACGCCCACGACATACATTTTACTATAGTTAGACATCGTAACCTCAAACCTCGGAGCGAACCCGATCCTAACATCAGCACCGCCTTCTTACCGTATATTCAAGGTATCACCGATCATATAGGAAAGGTTTTACATAGAAATAAAATCAAAACTGTTTTCAGACCCCATTCTAAAGTTTCGAACCTCTTACCCTCGGTTAAAAACAAAATATCTCCGCTCCAAGCACAAGGAGTGTATCGCATCCCGTGTTCGTGTGGCAGTGTGTACATTGGCGAAACTAAGTGACCAGGCGGTGTGCGTGTGCCCGAACATGAACGTTGTACTAGACTGTTACATATAGCCGGTTCAGCGCTGGCAGAACACAAACTCAACTCCGGTCATCAAATTCTATTCAAAGATGTCAAGCTTCTGTCCCGTGAATCGCATTATTTCCCTAAGAAAATCCGTGAATCTATTGAAATTTACAAACATCCCCTTAATCTCACTAGAGACGATGGCTATACTTTACATCCAACGTGGAAAACTCTACTGAACTCTACTAAGAATTACCACGCCCATACGACGCAAGTCATTGGCTCATTGTCCCCAGCCAATAGCAGGCCACCATCTCATCTGGTCCCCCCTATATAAGTTGTGTCGGTCTCTGTCATAGCATTCTTCAAGCTACTCCGAAACGACGAACATCTACGTACAGCCCTGAAGATGTCGATTGAAATATTGGACGAAACGTTGGCAATTACGCCTAACTCGACGCGGTTCCAACCCGGAAACCGAGATCTACTTATAATATTTTTAATGCTATCATTTTTTCAAAAACAAAACCATTAAAAAACCTTGAAATGAATAGCGTTATCCTCTTGGTTTAAATAAGGTTTCAAAAAATACATAGATATATGCAAGGCTATGTAAACCATTATATTTATTTATTTAATTATTCGATATTGTTTACAACCAGCATACGGTGTTTGGTATTCTTTTACACTGTACACAACTATGTCGCTCTGTATTGTACTACTCTTAATTATTCTTTACTATTAAAGCTGTTTCCCGTGATAATTGGTGATTTTATCTCTTCATACTTGCGACGGAGAAGTATATTTTTCTCTTGTTCTGAGTGACATCTAGACATTAACAATCGTAAAGTACATTAAAGCTATTCAAATCAATTTGATCGAACTGTGTCACTTTACATAAAAAATCCTTCATATATATACGCACTAATTCTTTACTCTTCAATGACAGTTTTTAATTAAATGCGACACTCCAACGTAACACCCTGATTTTGAAATTATAAGTAAATGCACTGGCACTAAAACTAATAGATACAATTTGATGAATTATTATACATGCGTGTTATTTGTAATGTAAGAGATATTATGTAAATGTGTTACATATGACAAAACTGCCTTGATATGATGTTATAATGGAGCGGTTATGTTTTAATGAGCTGATGAAACTGTTATGCCGTGACGTTGCTGTGATACTGTTGTATCTTAATGTTTTGATGAAACTGACGTGTCTTGGCATTATGTTAAGATTCTTGTGTCTTGATATTATGATATTCGACTTGATATTCGAATTAATGCAAGCAAACATATTTGACGAATATAAATATTTAATAAAAGCTAGGTTAGGACATAACACGTGAATTTTAAAAAATTACCGATTTCTAGTAAATTGTACCTACTACGAAAGTAATCGCTGCAAGGGTTTAATAATACAATATTAAACTACATTAATTTAAAATCCTAAGTACAATATTTAGAATTGTGATATAGTTCCTAAATAAAATTGAGTGAGGGAAATACAGTGAAAGTAAATTTATGTAAAGACATATTATGGATTGAACGCATGTACTAATAAAAGCCAGATCTTTGGTTGGACTCCATATCACAAGTAAACTTTGCCAAGAATTCTCTTTTAATCTTTCTTATTTATGCATTCACTGTATTCCTTATTTCAACGTATGTATTTTTATAATGCAGATATGCTTTCTGTTTTTGTTATGTCAACTGTTTGACCTTTGGTACGAATTTGGTCAAATGTTTGCAGCTTTCGGTCAGTAGCTCTTGTGCACTTTCATGCGTTAGAGACTCCAGGTTGTATTTCTCTATGATTACTGCTGATTTCCTTATTTTAATGGGTTGTTTCATTTTGAGTTTAGCAAGTATCAAGTTGTGGTCAGATCCGATGTTCGCAGAGGTCAGTGCTCTGACGTCTAGTATTTGGGTTGGTTGTATTGCCCGGTTCTTCTTCTTCTTCTTCTCTGTTTGGGTTGGACGCCACCACGTCTAGGCACTTGAGGACACTGCTCATTGTACTATCCCCAATAGATCTCTCAGTTCCACTCTGTTAGTCTTGTGTCCTCGATAAAAGCCACTATCTTCCTCAGGGGAAGTTTGAGTACACTCGAAGGATCCAATTGATCTCTCCCGAAATATTCCCGAGTTCCTTCAGTTCCTCACACGTGCATATTACATGAAGGCTAGTTTCCTCCTGTTTTTCACATCTCCTACAACAGGGCTCGCTAACCAAGCCCATGCTCTACAAATGCTTCCTTAAAGGACAATGTCCGGTTATTAACCCGGTAATTATTTTAATTTCTTTTTTGCTACTACGAATTAGGTTGGCTGAAAACTTTCCGTCCAACTCCCTTACTAGTGTTTTGGTATGGAGTTGACCTTCCGTTAACCTCCTTTTATTTTTATGTTCTTTTTCTAGCCATAACCAGATCTCCCTGTTAGCGGAATCCTTAGTGATTCCACATGCAGGTTCTGGTCCTATGAAGTTCCTATTCGTACCTTCTTTGGCTAGTTTGTCGGCTATCTCATTGCCTTGAATTCTCTCTTGTCCTGGCACCCATATCAGCGACACTGTATTGTCTTGTGCCAGGTTATTGAGGACCTGTTTACAATATTTCACCAGCTTAGAACTGGTAGATGGGTTCACAATGGCATTAGTAGCCCCCTGACTATCAATCATTATGTTAATTTTTTTTGCTTGCGCAGCCGTCTTCCTGAATTTCATCGGCGCAGACTGCGACTGCTAACAATTCGGTCTGGAAAACCGTAGTATGTTTCCCCAGACATATCGATATCTTCCTTCTAGGGTACATTCCGCATATGCTTGCACCTGCCCCCTGACTAGATTGTGATCCATCAGTATACCAGGTGCCGGCACCACAATCGATCGAGCGACTTTTTGCCTGTTCCCTGGTCGGTATAAGTATGTTCTGCTTAGCTGTAAACATAATTTCAGGTGCCCTACTGTCAACCGGCATTTGAAATATCGGCTCTTTCAGTATAGTTCCTGTGATATCTATATGGCTCCCTACAACCTTATTAGGACACCATACGTCATGGCTTTCAGCCTCAGTATTCCAGCCATTGCCTCCGCCATTATAAGTAGTTCCACCGGAGGGAGGCCCACGATGGCCTCCATGGAAGCGGTTTCCGTGCTGTTCATAGCTCCCGTGATTACCAACAGGGCCTGTCGCTGGAGAGTCGTGAGGAGCCCCACCGACGATGTCCGCTCCGTCCTCCTCCACCACACAACTGCTCCATAGGTAATCGTTGGTCTTATTACTACTACGTATCCCCATGTAGTCCCCAGGTCTTGCCAACAGCTCTTCTGCATCTTCAGAAGAGCTGCGCCGCCCTGTCTGCCACTTTGACTAGGTGTCTGCTCCAATTCAGTTTCGCATCAAGTGTTCGCTTCAGATCATTTAGTTTTCTCATGTTGGTACACGCTACCAACTTGGTTTTTTGAGGATTGACCCACCTCAAGGCACCATCTTTCTACAATTCGCAGAGCATCTCGCATGATGCTCGCCACTATCCCCGGGAATTTCCCCTGGGACACTATGACAATGTCATCGGCGAACCCCTGCATCCATATTCCCTGGTCATTTAATGTCCTGAGGAAATTATCCACTACTAGACTCCATGGTAGCGGTGACAATATGCCTCCTTGAGGACAGCCTTTTGTTGTCCTCTTGGAGATCGTTTTGTTTTGCATTTGGGCATGAACTACTCTGCTACGCAGCATGTAATGAACCCAGTTGCATGTGGTTCTTTTTATTTTTCGATCTCTTAAAGATCGAATAATAGAAGACATCGAGGTGTTATCGAAAGCTCCCTCTATGTCTAAGAGGACTGCAAGTGCAATTTCCCTGTAGTGTAGGCTCCTTTCGAACCCTCTCACCAGGCTATGCGGGGCACCCTCACCTGATTTTCCCATCTGGTATGCCCATTGCAGTGGGTGTAGAGGAGATCTATCCAGAGCCCCTTCTTTAATATTTCTTTATATTCTTTATATTGCCCGGTTCGTTATTTTGTAATTTATGATCGATTTTTGACCTATAGTATTGTTAAATGTGAATTTATGCTGTTTTTTGTGTGGGAAGAATATGTTGTTCATGCTCCGGGAATTTCAAAGTCTCCAATACATGAGTTAAAGTTTCCCATCAATATTATATTTTGGCTTTTATTCATTTTGGTTTATTACATTTTGAAGTTTTATGTAAAATTGGTGGGCTTTTTTTTTGGTCTTGATGTGCCGAGAGCGTAGGTGCTTCTTATATATAGTTTATCAGTGTTGTGATGAAGGACAACGGTGAGAATGCTATCATTGATGTAATGTATCTTTTCAATGCTGGTCCCGTATTTTTCATGTAGTAGGATCCCCACGCCCGAATGTGCTTTCCACATTTCATGGTGTCCTTACTCTTTTTCTTTGTCTCAGATAGAGCACATATATCGATGCTGTGTTATGTCATTTCCAGGATAATTTCTTGGTCCTTTCCGTTCCATATGGTTATACATTGTTTCTTTCTCAATACTCGCTTCCGTTTTCGTGTGCGGTTCGTCGTCGTTAAATCTGGTTCCAAGCCTTGATTATCGGTTCTGTGAATCTTTAAATTTTGTTTTACCTCGGGAAGTTGCTAGCCTCACCCACGAACCTTCCTTCTATATCTGGGTTCAAAACAGGCAACAGCATAGGCAAGCTACTCATGCCACTCCTAATACTGCAGGCGGAGATAAGTAATAAAACATTTTCCCGATAATTTTCTAAGAAGCTTAAGGCAAACAAGTTGTCGATAAATTCGCTCGATAAATTCATTATGTATGAATTTATTGTCACCTAGAGTAACTTCCACACTTTTATTGTGTGATTAACATCAATGCCAAAATCTAAGTTATCTACGTTAATAATGTTTTTATTATGAAAGAATTTACAAAAGGCATTTTCGACATTAATAACTAACCTATTTGAATGCACCAATTTAGGGGCTAATTCAATCCTTTTCAAAATCAAAACTTGGTAAACGTAATAAGCAATAATTATACAGGGTGGCCGAAAATTACCGAAGGGGTTTTAATTCCTTATAACTTTTTTATTATAATTTTTTTTTTGTTTTCATTATTTTGTAAAGAAGACTTGGGGAATTTGAAATGGAACAGTACACAATTGAACAATGCGCCAAAATCGTTGAACTTTATTTCTCAAATCAACGATCCATTGTTTTGATTCGTGCATATCGAGCGTGCATATCGTCGTTATTTTAATGTGCGGGTTAGACCCTCAAGGTCAACAATAAACCATCTGGTTGCAAATTTTCGAGAACAGGGGGCAGTAAGGAACCTTCTTGGTGCCGGCAGACGACGAACGGTGCACACGGATGACAATATTGAACGGGTACAGGAGAGTATTCGGGAAGATGGAGAAACATCAACCAGAAGACGTTCGACACAACTTGGCCTCTCAAGAGGGTCGCTGCAGAGAATTTTGCATACAATAAGAATGTTTCCATACAAAATTCAGCTTGTCCAAGAATTGAAACCGACAGATTGCCAGCAACGACTTGATTATGCAATTTATTTTCGTCAAAAAGGAGAAGAAAATCATGATTTTATTCATAATTTAATTATGAGCGACGAAGCCCATTTCCAATTAAATGACGATTAAATGGGTTCGTTAATAGGCAAAACTGCAGGATATGGGCTACGAAAAATCCAATCAACAGCGAGAATTACACCCACTTAAGTGTACCGTTTGGTGCGGTGTTTCGTCGGAAAGGATAATTGGCCCATATTTTTTTGAAAATGAACACGGTGTCGCCGTTTCCATCACTGGTGTTAGATATCGGACAATGTTGGAAAATTTTTTAAGGCCAGCCGTGGAAAACCATCCGCAAGTATGGTTCCAACAGGATGGAGCCACAGCGCACACTGCGAGGGACACAATGGCTCTTTTACACGACATCTTTGGTGAATTATTTCCCGTACAAGCGATTTTAATTGGCCTCCGCGTTCACCAGATTTAACCGCTTCAGACTGTTTCCTTTGGGGTTATTTGAAAGGAAAAGTCTATATTAATAAGCCTCGAACCATACAACAATTAAAAAATAATATACGCGACGAAATCAACAACATAACACCTGAAGTTTTGCGAAAGGTTATGGAAAATGTTTTGGAAAGAGCACGAATATGCGAAGCAGAAAATGGTCACCACTTGCGAGATATAATTTTTCATTATTAAATTAAAAATATTCTCCATTAATATACTGTATTTAAAATTAAAAAAATTTAATAATTATGTCTTAAATAAGAAGTTATAATGAACTCAAACCCCTTCGGTCATTTTGGGCCAGCCTGTATTTAAAATATATCGTCAGCTTACGCGATTACATTGCAGATCTCTAAATACTAAAGCTAATCGTTAACGCGAATTAAAGAAAGTATAGAACCAAGAAGAGGTCTCTAAGGTACATATATTTTAAAACTTTAATAAGGAATCTAAATAGAATGATTGATTTTTCAAGAAAATTTTTATTTTCTCCCACACATTATCACAATTTTATAAATTTATTACTAACCAAAATTAACAAATTTTTTCATAAATAGCATCGACACGGTTGGTGCCGGGCAGTCGTTTAGCATTTCCCCAGTAGATACTCGGATGTCAGGGGAATATTTGTACACTATTCGAGGTACATACATACGTGATTGATCCGTTAAACGCAATCGAGCGAGCGAAATTGTGATATTTATACAGCTTCGGTCCATTTAACTGAATATGAATGTATACCAGTTCTACGAAGTAATGTCTGTCTTGTTTGAGTATAGATAACATAAACTGCAGACTTGTAGTAAACTAAGCCCCATAATTAGAGAAAACTGATTGATCACATAGTACATGCACGTAAGTCTTAGCTTGCTGCAATTCGTGTTCTCCATACGTATACGAGATATGTTAATACTTCAAAGAGTTGCTGTACATCCGCGTGTACATTCAGAACCGTTTTCTGTTCAAATAAAATTGAATAAATACATTTACATATTTTATTTCAATACTAGCTATATAGAATAGACCCTTCAAAATAGAAAGGTTCTGTAACAGTATGTTATACAATATTAGTCAGGGTATATAACAAAATTCAAAGAAAATTTCATAGAAATTTATGCGATTTATAGACCTATAATAAAAAAACATTCAAAAAATATCGCATAACAAGTGTTCATTTGAAAAGTCAATCTAGTAGCACGTGATTTACTGAGAACATTTTGAAGTATGTCGTAAATTAAAATTTACTACTTAACCTACGAAGTCGTAGTATATTTTGACAGTTTCATACATACAAAAAAATAACAAATAATAGGTATTGCACTTTAAAATCCTCCGTTCAAAATTTCCGATGATATTCTGCAACATTACTGGATTGTTATTAATTTCCATGCATTTCTGTTCGATTCTCTGTAGCATATCATTCAAATTCAATATAGGTGTCCGAAATATGTTATATTTTAGATAAGGCCACAAAAAGAAGTCGCAAGGTGTTAAATCGCATGAACGTGCAGGCCAGGCAATTTCAGTATTTCGACTAATTATACGCTCATCAAAAAATTCTCTTAAATAATCCAAAGAATCTGCAGTACTGTGAGAAGGTGCTCCGTCTTGTTGGAAATATGCATTTTGAAGTTCATCATCATGCAACTGATTGACAAATGGTTGTAAAATTTCCGTACGGTACCTTTGAGCAGTTAACGTTCCCTGAAAAAATATTGGTCGCCTTTGTCTTATCGCTGCTCAAACACCAAATTTCTCTGGATGTAGCGATTCTTCATTAATTAAATGTGGATTTTCATTACTCCAAATTCTTGTATTTTGTGAATTTCGGTATCCCGTTTTATAAAACCATGCTTCATCAGTAAAGATGACTCTTTGCGAAAGTTCTCCATTATTGTTCATATTTACAAACCAATTACAAAACTGTAGTCTGTGGGTAATCAATTTCTACAAATGTTTGTACTGCTGTGACACGGTATGGATAAAGTTGCATATATTTTTTTAATAACTTGGGAGTTGTACTAACAGAAAGGTTTATTTGTTGACTCAAATGTCGAACAGATGTTTGTGGTTCATTTTCCATTATTTCTTCAACACGATTGACAACTTGAGGTGTACGTTTCTTAACTGCTCCGCTGCCTGATTTTCTTAAGAGACTACCAGTTTCAGAAAAAAGCTTTAAAGTTATATCCAAAGTATTCTTAAATTGTATATGATCTATTACAAAATGTGGCAACTCAACTTGAAATTCTACCATGCAATCTTGAACTGAATAAACCCATAAACCATCAATTTTATTACCACTTCGAAAATAAGCCTGGACTAAAAAAATATGTTCTAAAGTGAAAGCCATTTTAAAATTGAGAAGCAATTTATTTAAGCCAGAATCGACGCACGATTATTTTATGCACTAACTGATATTTGTGATTGACATTATCAAATGTCATTTGGATTTACGTTTACGGAACAACAAAGACATACTAATAATATATATGCGTCTCATTCTATCAAAATTTCTAAGTAACCTAGATTGACTTTTCAAATGAACACACTTTATATTTAGCTAAAAGCAATAAATAATGTCTTTTATAGTCAATTCATAATATATGCTCACGTGTAGAAGTTTTCCTTATGAATTTATAAAATTATGTTTATTTTCTTACTTAAATTATTCTCTCCTAATCCCACAATCGTTTGAATCTTACTTTATAATGTTGCTTACAATCGCAATATTTTTGTCAGTAATAGCAGCTTTTGAACGACCTCCACAAAACTGATACTTCAAAGATTCATAGTCAAAACGAAATGAATTACATCTTAGTTTTGTGGTACCTAGTGAACATAACTCACTATTAGACACCATCTTTGACTCATCGAAAAATTCATGCTTGAAATTTCAGAAATTACGGCTAGAAAATACATTCAACTCGAACTATTTTAATTTTGAAAAACTTCAATCTGTAACTTTTGTTGAGCGAAAAATATTTCTGAACTTTGTCCTGAAACAAAATTCAAAATTTAAAACACAAACATTGACAAACTTTAATGAAGGTATTTCAAAATATATGAAATATATATATATATATATATATTGTGGTGGGGCATACCCATTTACATAAGAGGTCCTGGAACAAAAATACAGGACAATTCTAAAGCTTATTACATTAATTTAGAAGATAAGATTTTGTTGGAACTGTATATTTCACATGTCATATCAATGAAGTTAATTCCGCGTTTTTAATTGCTTAAATTTGTATCATGAACTTTCTTAATTTCTTTTAGTCATTTGCTTTAGTCATTTTCATTAATAATATTGTATTACCGAAGATTTTTAACTTGATTGATTGAATATTTTATAGACATATACTTTGGATATAGCTGAACCTATTTGAATTGTTTACGGCGGGAAATATCCCAATTTAGTACAGGTATCTAGCTAAAGATTGTACATTCCAAAGATAATTTTTGGTATCACAAAATTAAATTTATTATTTTTGTAAAATATCCAAACGATTTGTTATAGTAAATTACTCCATTTATAATTATTTAATATTAAATTGAAAAGTACAAACAAGAATCACGAATAAGAAGCCTGGATATAAAACAAACGAGAGTTAGCGTCGTGGGTTAAAAATAATTTTGCACGCGTCGACATATTCTAAAAAGTGTTCCAAGAATTTAGTGTAAAATTATTAAATAAAGTTTAATTATCATACCCAAAGATATATCCTACGTATCACCAACCTACAAAGCTACGATTGACATTCCGTAACCTAACTCCTTCCTGGTAGTTTTTAAACGAAATTCCTATTCCGAGGGACGCTACCTGTATAATACCTTTACCAGAACCTTTATCCAGAGGAAAGAGGATCCTGAAAGCCTTCCGTATATCCAGTATTCACATTCAATTAAACTTGAGTATTTTTTTTATTTATATTACCTATAACATTGAAATAATTTATATTAATTTTAAACACAATCGTTGATATTATCATATTTTTGCAAACATTTTTAATACTGATATGTTCACCTCAAAACGGAAAAATACAGCTCCCTTGCGTTTTAATTAAAGTAATTTTAGTAAAATTTGTTGCATTATCTCACTCAAAATATTTAACCTAACAATTATAAGTTTACTTGATCACGTGACTATTTATAGGTTAATACATCACATATTCATGTTAACACCTACCTTTTTGAATACGAATATTATTTATTAAACTATTTAGTTATGCTCTTCACTCTCTTGTTTTGTTTATTATTTTATTCATCAAGAATCATCCGATATATAACAACTTGTTTATTCACACACATTTATATTATACTAAGTACCAAACCCGCACTTTTATTATTATTAAAGTATAATTTTACTCTCATCACTTCAGCTAGCCGGCGTTCATACAAAGATACATATAAGATATTAACAACAAGATTTTGCACCTGGAAGAGGCCTATTAAGTTAAGTACAAGTTGTTTATTTACATTTATTTATGTCTTGTAATTTAGTCAAGCGACATCTGTATAACATAATGCTTAGCTACATCTTTAGGTCGTATTTTGAACTACACTTGCGATTTCAATATTATTAATTCATAACTTTTCATTTTATTTTATGTGTGTTACTCTTTTTCAATTACACCACCCAAGATAACACATCAATATATATATATATATATATATATATATATATATATATATATGCAGCACCAGTGTTATCTCTATGGAATAACACTGGTGTCATCCCGCTGGCGATTTGGTGAAGAGCATACCTTCAAAGGTTATACCTTAGCCAAAGACGCTACGTTTAACACAATCTTTCTTTTTCGTATTGTTCTACCGAAGATGACAACTTAGTTGCCGAAATGCGTATTTAGAGTTTATTTATTTACTATCAGGTTAGGGGTTTTCATTGTCAAAAAAAGAAACTATTTCAACATTGGTAATAAAAAAGTAAGTTTATTATTTTCAAGTAACAAACAAAAAAAACACAACTAAATATCGCAAAAATAAAGTATTAACATTACTGTAAATATATTTTGAAAGAAAAATAAAAACACTGATGAAAATAAATAGAAAATTAATTTCAATTACAGATTAAATGATTCAATCCCCTGGCTTTTTTCTACGGTACCATAGATTCAAACTTACAAAAAATTTATAATGATAAAGCGGTAGTAAAAATATCTTATACAACATGCTAATGACTTAAGTCTTAAAATCAAAAACTATTATTTTAGAAAAAGGCGTCTATCGAACACCTACCTGTGAAAAACCCCAATATATCTGGTGGCACAAAAAAAGATCGTGATTGCAAACGATATATCTATAAACTATATCGATAACTAGAGTGGACCAATTCGGAGCGAAAGCAGAGGCGTGACTTTCAAACTTACTTAAAATACACTCATTTCTTGCGTCTTCTATCGAACATAGCTGTGCAACATTATTAAATACACAGAATACACTTTCCTGCTGCTATTATACGTGTACACACGATGACCGTGAACAACATACTAAGTAATCGTGAACCAATTCGTTAGTCACGCCTCTGCTTTCGCTCCGGATTGGTCCACTCTATCGATAACTGCATATGTTTTTAAAATTTTGATTTTAAATTTCAAGTAGATGAATTAATAATGTGGCATTAACAAGACTAATTCTATACCTTAGTATGCCCAAAAATGATATATAAATTATGATAGTAAAAGGTTGAATGAGTACAAAATTAATATTTAAGTTATGCTCAAGTAATTAAATTGATTACAAAATATGATACCAATATATGTATATATATATTTAGAATTATTAGAGGAAAATTTAAATTACACAGAAAATTTAACAATCGAGTTTACTTGCATCCTCTCCCTTTTCGTCTGATAATTAATTTCTTCCAGTGTACAGCTGTTCGGTGGAATAGATGACCATGAACTGCCCTGGATGAAGAAGCGGTAGTGTGCATGGTATCTTCTGCGGAAACTTAATTATCTTTTTTCCGAAAACGAGATCGATGTAGAACGCCAAGCAGAAAAAAACCAAAATCGGTTGATAATTTTCTCCAACCTTCTCTTAAGTAGCAAGCGGCAAAATTGGCTGCTCTTAAATATTCACTAACTCTTGACCTGATCCGTAATTAAACGAGAAATTCTTTAAGTCGAGGAAGCGTGATTTAAATTTCGTTACGAAGATGTACTTTTGTAACTTTTTTAAACGACCTCACACTACAAAAGGCTGTCGGCCACCTTCTTTCTTCCGCGTACTAGCAGGCGCTCGCCGAAGGGCGAATGATAGTTACCAATTCCACCACAGATGGCGATATCAGCACTCATACGGATTAAAAGATACGCAAGCAAAATAAATTACCGGGACTCGTCAATAAATAATGAAAGCTATTAAGAAAATTTTACTAGGGAAATAAAGGCGTAACAAAGCTTACTTATTTTAAATTTATTCAAACTTTCTTTTTATATTTATATATAGCAAACGCCAATTAAGTTGGCGCGAGGAGGGGTAAGTTCGCGCAGTATTAAAAGTAGTGGGGAGATTTGTATTTGGTTTTACATCAAATGTCAGATAATTCAAACCTCTGAGCGTGTGTCATTTTATGATCCCCTAGCAAAGACATTATGTTCTGTCAAACGTCAATGACAAATGTATTCTGACAATTATTTGAGTAGTGGGGGGTGGACGTTTTTAAAAAAGGTTTCTGCGCACCCCCTTCTCGCGCCAACTTAATTGGCGTTTGCTATACTTAATGAAAGAAATTACGTTAAAGGCAGATATTTAATATGCAGTACATGGATACCTTTCTTTTAATAATGGTTCAGTATTTTCATATACAGGATCCCGTTCACTTTAGGAAGACACTATAGCCTCTTCGGAAACTTTTAAATTCCCCTGGAATACTGGTTCGGGCTAGTGGCTGGATACAATATTTAATAGAATATACTTGCACTCAACCAAATTCTTGAGAACAATAAATATGAGAATTTTATCTCGGAAGAATTATATAATTGTATAATTTTAATTAGGAAAATGTTTCTACGACCTGGTGGTCCGAAATACTTTTGGAAGTCCTCAATTGGAAATAAATATTTCCCCAGATATTTATATTTTGGATTTAATTTATTATCTGTATAACTAATTCAAGTGAGTACATTTAATTTTGAATAGTTATCTATATTTCGCAGTAATATACTGATATTCTATCACACGAGTAAATTTTACCTCTGACTCTTCAGAGTAAAATTTTTAATTCTTCCTCACAAGGACTATATTCTAGACATTCATAGGTTTTTCCTAGATCATGTCTTCAATTTTTAATATATGTCAATCTAATCTGTTATTGAAATTTAAATATATCAAATACCGGTTATGTCAAAACTTTATACCAAGATTATTTATGTTGTCTAAAAACATTCGAATTAGAATTCTTTTCCAAACAAAATTTAAAATAGGTTTGACGGGTCTCATTTTACATTAGATTACAATTTGTAAATAAAACGTTGACATTTGTAAATCTTACATTAATATACATCATTTTTCAACTTCCTTTTGTAATGAAAGATAAAAAAATGAATATATATCAAAGCATAATTATAATTTACTTAAAATATACAAATCTCCATAACAAGAAAGTCATATCTAACTATTATTTTATTAAAGTGATAATATTGTAAGTTTATCTATTACTTTGGACGTTATCATAAATAATGTCAATCAAAAAATACTATTACAGAATATATATATATATATATATATATATATATATATATAGATATATATAATTATTTCGTGACCTTTGTATGTTATGGTAAATTCAATTTGTTGGCGATTTAATTTAATATACTATCATTTATATTTTATATTCCATGAAGAAGGCATCATTTGCCGAAACATGTAGGATTGTTTTAAATATATACATTTTGAAGTAAAACCAGACCTTAAATCGCGAACAAATTGAATTTACCATATATATATATATACATATATAGTCAGTGCGTATCGGTCCTTAATAAAAAAAGGTCTCGGATGTCCCCGATAACACATGTTGCACAGAATGCGTGTTTTTGAAACCCAAAAACGTTACTTGAAAAAGACTGAATAATAATAAAAGTCGAAACGTCGTAGAATAAAACATCAAAATTCAATAAAAGGTCGCTAAACCAATAAAAAGTCTATTATTTTTAATATATATATATATATATATATATATATATATATATATTGAATTTTATTGGAGTGAGAAATGAGAATTATTCAAATCTCATCTCACATGCAATTGTCGCTAAATTTGTGCAGTTGATTCTACAATCTGACAAGATTACTCCTGCCGAAGAATGTAGACGCAAACACGTTACGACGTTAGTCATCCACCCGTGCGGATAATGAAAATTGTATGAAGAAACCACATTCGTCCAGAAACGTGCAGATATCGATATTTCGCTGTCGTTACAGCTCATCAGTACACGATATTCAGACAAGACATGATAATAATAATGAATAATTCTCATTTCTCACTCCAATTAAATTCAATATAATTCGTATATATACACGAAAGTATACAAATAAAAATCATGTCTTGTCTGAATATCGTGTACTGATGAGCTGTAACGACAGCGAAATATCGATATCTGCACGTTTCTGTACGAATGTGGTTTTTTTTCATATATATATACAGTATAACCTCCTTATAATGGACACTGACGGGGAATCCTAAAATGTCCAATATATGGAGGTGTCCAAAATGTGGAGGTGAAAAAAAAACGAAAGAAAATATTCATTCTCATATCAATTTAATCACACATAATAAGACGAAAGTCGAAAAAAATTTACAATACTTAATACACATACATACATACATATTTTATGCTAGATTTTACTTGAAATAATCATTAATTGTTGTTTGTCTTGCTTTTTTCATTTTATGTTTAAATATCTCAGATTCACATTCAAGAAGAGCTTGAGAAATATTGTTAGCAATGTTAAAACTGTTAGTGCTTAAGAAATAGTTCTCAAGATCTTTTAATTTTTGATGGGCTTCTGAAATATTTGATATACTAGTTACAAATTCCTCTTCAATCTCATTTTCCATTTCATCACTGATATCAATAATTTCATAGACACAATCTATAATGGAAACATTAGGATTTTCAGTAAATAACTCATTATCAATTAATGGTGATTATCTATATTATTATTCTATATCGCACTCTGCACTTAGATCACTGTCACTTTGATTGAATCCGCATTTTTGAAAACAGTTTCTTACGGTGACAGGCGAGAGTTTTTTCCAAGCAGCTGATATCCATATTAATGCAGTGACTACCGTAATGTTTTTTTCTACCATTTCTAGTGAATTTTCAGTATCCATTAACGCCAAAAGCCTTTTTACAAGCATGCTCCGGTAAATTACCTTAAAGTTTTGAATCACACCCTGGTCCATAGGTTGACAATGCGAGGTAGTATTTGGAGGCAGAAAAACCAATTTTACGTTTTCCAATGAAATCTTCGGATGAGAAGTGGCATTATCAAGAAACAAAATTACATGCCTTTTTTCTTTCTTCATCTTGTTATCAAAGTTCTTTAACCAAGCTGACATAATATCCAAAGTCATCCACGCTTTTTTGTTAGATATCCATCCTATCGGCAACTTATCCACATGAGCTCCTTTAAAACATCTAGGTTTCTTACTTTTACCGATGACTAACAGCCTTTCCTTATCACCCTCCATATTTGAACACAACAATATAGTTAGTCGTTCTTTTGCAGATTTTCCTCCGGCACATTTATCACTTCTTAACGCAAATGTTTTTGTCGGAAGGGCGCGGAAAAATAAACCGGTTTCATCAGCATTAAAAATATCTTTCGGAGAGTAATCTTTGCATATTGATTGCAACTTGACTTTCCAATCGTCTACATTTTGCATGTTTACATAGGCAGATTCACCATACACACTTTTAAATGATATTTTATGTCTTTGACAAAATTTCTCCAACCAACCATTAGACGCTTTGAATTCGGTGAGTTGTAAACTTTGTGCTACTTCCAGCGCCTTTTCTTTGAGTAGGGGTCCTGACATGGGAATATTTTTGTTTCGCACCTTACAGAACCAGTTGAACACTGCTCCGTCGATTGCTAAACCACTAGTTTTTGGAAACTTCCTTTTTTGAGCTAGGTTTCCATTTTTCTCGAAAAGTTCTTTTATTTCACTTTTGTTTTTCACTATATCACTAATTTGCGACTTTCCGACACCAAACTTTTCCGCGAGCTTTCGGACACTTAAGCTTTGCTGTTCACTAACCGCAATAATATCAATTTTATCTTGGATTGTTAACCGCTTTCTTTTACTAGAATCCATGTTGACACTATCAAAGGCTAGTTCAAACTGATTCAAAATCTCACTCCCACTTATCACCTGACGAGTAGACCAGTGGTAAACCGTCGTTCCTTTGTTTTATGGGAAAAACCCGAGTAGATATACTTCCACGTGTGCACTTTGTACATACATATGTATTATGGGAAAAACCCGAGTAGATATACTTCCACGTGTGCAGCAATAAAAGTACATACATACATACATAATTGCAAAATTTTATTCGGCGCCGCCCGTCTTGTCTGTCCTTAATTAAGAGATATATTTACAGATGTTTTATTGCTTCCGGGAAATAAAGGGTGTCCGCGTCCGATTTATGGAGGGTCCAATATTAGGA
Source organism: Melolontha melolontha (assembly GCA_935421215.2). Classification (NCBI taxonomy): domain Eukaryota; kingdom Metazoa; phylum Arthropoda; class Insecta; order Coleoptera; family Scarabaeidae; genus Melolontha; species Melolontha melolontha. The sequence continues at coordinate 22,232,044 of OW285240.1, read as the reverse complement.
GTGACTATTGTTAAGAAAACCCATTATAAAATTTCGTACCACAAAAAATGTCCATTTTTTAGAGGTGTCCGATTGTCGGAGGTGTCCATAATTAGAGGTTTTACTGTATATATATATTATTGTAAATGACAGTATATCAATGTCAAACTTACATCAGTTTGACATAGATTTACTGCCATTTATATTTTTAATTTCTTTAATAAAGGCACTATGTGTCGAAACATGTAAGATTGTTTTAGAATATATGCATATTAAAGTAAAACAGACCTTAAATCGCCGATTAATTTGATCTACTATAAATATCAATTGATAAATTCTTGGAGTTTTTCGGCTTTTATATGAAATATTTACAAATATTATCAAATTAGTATGCAATTGTGAAGTAAATGAGGATGTGAACATTGCTGTCTACAAATTACAAAGCAAATTATACGAAATTTTTAATTGAAAAATTTTGTCTACGTTGGGGCATTTAAGCCACGATAGACCTTAATTCAAGGTATTTAAAAATGCATTGTAAAGTGTTAATGCTATTAAGATAAAATAAAACAAATTTTATGAATTTCTCTTTTAATTATCACTGTAACGAGTCGCTTCGCACCAACCTGGGCTTCGTCAGACATATAACTAACTGACGAAGCCCAGGTTGGTGCGAAACGACTCGTTACAGTGATAATTAAAAGTGGAATTCATAAAATTTGTTTTATTTTATCTTAATAGTTATAATGGAATTTCATCAAGTAAAGGCCGAAACAATCATATAAAGTGTTAATGATTCAGATGTCAGTTATTGAAGGTAGATGACAGTTTTGAAAGCAGAAGTCTGTTTTGAAAGCAGACGTCAGTTTTGAAAGCAGATGTCGGTTATTGAAAGCAAATGTCAGGTTTTTGTTGGAGGTTTTAGCGAAAATCCTCCCACGATTGCATTCTTAAATCCGTCAATCGACTTCTCTCCCTCTCTCTTGCTTTGAACTATGGGTGCAGAGACCCTACAAAGTTTGTCTTACATATATCATCAATTTAAGGATTCAATTATGAACAAATATAGTACATTTCTTCTTGATCGTAGGTTGCTATAATTTCGTCTCAAAAGTACAGCATTGTGTTTAATAATCATACCCTATACATTATCGGTACTGCTGCGAATTAAAATCCCTAGCCTCTTTAATTTTAAAATAGCTTGTTACCTATCTATTTCAAGTAAGCTTTATTAAAATTCCATAATTTTCAAGCAGATTTTCATAAGAAATTAATTGTACTCCACTTTTCATTTACTTGAAAATATCAGAATGCCAGTGTTGGGAGGTTGAATAACGCCCCTGTCATCTTATTTTCACGAAAATTTTTCTCTTTTAATTCACGGCGATAATTTTTACGACGTTCTCTCTCTTTCTTTCCCTTGCTCACTCTTTTGAACGACATTAATTTTGATTAGTGTGCACCGAAACGGGATTTCAAACAAACCAGTCAGCTTCTCATGATAGAGCGGCATTTAAAATAAAATCGACTTAATCGACGCCATTGATAAGTAATGAAGATTGGTCGGCCGAAGTGACACTTTCCTGATTACCGTTAATGAAGACAAATTTGACACGTGATTAAAATCGAACCAAGGGGAGAATTTTTTTCGTTTCGCCGGAACAAGGACAAGCATTTTGATGAGAATGTTTGAGATCGCTTGTACCTGAAGCTTAACAATAACTTTATTTTCATTTTCTGTCACAGTTTTAATGAACTAAACATGACATTTTAGTAAACGATTATACAATAACCTATGCGCTGATTTTTTTTAAGTTAAGCATCCAGGATTCAATACAATATTAGTTTATAATTGAAGTATTGAAGTGAGTAGAAACTTAAATACTGGCTTACAGAGAAGTAGAAATTACTAAGTACTAATGCTAATCTAGTGCCTAAATTTAATGAATACCGAATATACAAAGTAAGAAGAAAAACAGTTCTAGCATCATTCTTAAATAGATTTTTTAACGACAATGTAATGGACCAACATATCAAACAAATCCTGCCCTAATAATCTAGGTGTTAGAATCATTACATGAAATTTGTTAGAACTTATATATGAAATTTCTTGTCTCATATGATCCAAGCAATTTGTAAAAGAAGCTGCTTATGAAACTGCAGACGTGGCTGACATAATCTGCTCCATTCTATTACTATTTCATGTATTGCCTTAAGAGGAAACAACCATTAATTTCTTTTTCAAAAAGTAAAAATGTAACTATATAATAATAACTATACATAAATATAACGGAACTAAACACATTGCCAAACAAGTCTAACAAACTTTGTAAAATTTAATCGATTCTTACATCAGAAATTTTACAATTTGCGGCGTAATTGTTAGGTAGAAACCTTCTTTGTAGGAGAAAAATTTTTTGTCGTTGCGTATGTTGGTGTTTGCAATTTTTCAATGACCCTTTTGAAGAAACATCTCAGTGAAACGAAAGTTGGCTTTATGGGTACGATCACCAAACGAAACAACAATCGTCACAATGGAAGTCTCTATCTTGATCTCGGCTAAAGGAAGCCCATCAAAGCAAAAGCAACATCAAGTGCCTACTGATTTGTTTGTTCGATATTTATGGAATTATCCACAGAGTTCGCGCCTCCAAATCAAACGATTAACGCAGGATTATGTAGCTATAACTTAAGGCGGCTAAATGAGAAAATTAGAAGAAAACATCCACAGATTTAGCCGAGGAACAACTTGATTCTCCACCATGATAACGTGACGCCACATACCGCTTTCATTATATAGCAGTTTTGGGCAAAAAAACAACATGTCTGTTTCTCCTCATCCAATGTACTTATCAGACTAATCTTCTTACAACTTTTGTTCGTTTCAAAAATAAAACCAAGTTAAAGAGGCAAAAATTTTACACGAAAGAGGAGATTCAAGCTGAATTATAGATTGTGCTAACAAACTAAGACTTCCAGAATATATTCTCTTCGTGGCAGAGGCGCTCCCTTCGTGTAGAGATTGGTGTTTGCTCTTCCAGGAGGAATGCTTTGAAAGTAACGGAAAACTGAAATTTTATTTATCGATATATTGGGGAAACTTTTGGGTGCCATCTCATATAAGTTGCAGGCGCAACAAGAAACCATATGCGTATATATGAAATCAGTCTTGTCATGAAGGAATTGTAATTTCATGTTAAGGGCGGCTTTAAATACTTCAAGAGACTCTGTGTGGTCCAGTTTCTTAATTTTATTCTTACAATGAAAAACTTTTAATTATTATTTTAATATTTTATGTATATTTTCTTTGATAAAAGCTGCAAACGTGAAATTAGGGAAGACGTTTTAGTTCAGAAGTTATTATATCAGAATATCAATTTAAATAAATATTTCGAACGTTTCGGAATTAGAAGTTTTCTCAGATTACACAGGCCTGCATTTTTCAACACTTTGAAAGTTGATTTAAAAATTTTAATTGTTTTCTAGTAATTAGGTAGCGCTGATTTCAAATCTGCTTTTATTTTTTTTGTATCACGTAAGGTTATTTTTCAAACTAGTAAAATCAAAAAATATAGAAAAAACACGATTTATTTCATTTATAAGCTAGTTTTATATTATATTTAAAAAAATACAAAAATATACAAATAGAAACTATTAGAAATAGTTATTTATTCTTTAAGCTTCTTAAAAAAGCGTTTTCGTTTTTCAGAAAAGCTTCGTTTGGTTGTTTCTCTGTCATATTCAGCTAAAGGAAGATCTCTTCTCAATGTCCAACAATAATCGGCCATTATTTTTGTGTCCCAGCGCCCTTGGTATCTTTTTTCCATCTCTTTAATATCCTGGTGAAATCTTTCTCCTTGCTCTTCACTCACGTCCCCAAGGTTTTTTGGGAAATAGTCCAAATGGGAATGTAAAAAGTTTATTTTTATGATCATATTGTAACCAAGAATCCTGAATTTTTCCAGCATATTTTCAACAATCTCAACATAGTTTGTGTCTTTATAATTCCCTAGAAATTTATGTACAACTTCGTTAAAAGCATGTCATGCATGTTTTTCCTTATCTTCCATCACATTTTCAAATTCTTGATCTTTCACTAAGCTCCTAATCTGCGGGCCTACAAAGATTCCCTCCTTTAATTTTGCCTCTGACAGAGTCGGAAATGTTTTACACAAATATTTAAAACAATTTCCTTCTTTGTTTAATGCCTTAACAAATTGTTTCATAAGTCCAAGTTTTATGTGAAGCGGTGGAAGTAACACTTTTTGAGGGTCAATAAGACTTTCGCGAATTACATTTTTGGTTCCAGGTGTTAAAGTCACCCTTTGTGGCCAGTCTCTTTTTATGCAATGCTGTTCTCGATTTCTGCTATCCCACTCGCACAGGAAACATGGAAATTTAGTATATCCAGACTGCTGACCCAAGAGAAGGCTTAAAATTTTTAAATCTCCACGCACTTCCCAGTTGTGATTTTCATATTGTATTCTTAAAAGTAATTCCTGTAAATTTTCATAGTTTTCCATAACAGTTTCCAGTTGAACAGAATGGCCGACCGGAACAGAAGCAAAAACATTGCCATTATGTAAAAGAACAGCTTTAAGGCTCCTTTTTGAAGAGTCGATGAAAAGTCTCCAGTCAGAAGGTGTGTACTCAGGAGCTCCGAGGAAAGTAAGTAGATCAGCAATTGCTTGGCAGTACACGAGTGGTTCGTTTTGTGCAAAATATTTTACAAATCCAGCCTCACGATTTCTATACCAAGAGAAGGTAGTTTCTGGGGCAAGCAAATTTTTTTGTTTCAACCTAGACCCCAGTACTTCAGAAAGATCTTTTGAAAGTCCCAAATCTCTTACTAAATCATTCAGTTCGGCTTGTGAAAATAGCTGAGGTTGGTTTTGACCTGAGGATGATGGTTCAAAATCACTATCCATCTGTACGGAGCCGGAAGTTGAAGAGGTTTCAATATATTCTTGTAGTACTTTGGGGGGTATAGGTATAGGTACATGATCACTGTGAGGAACTGGTCTGATAACTGATTTAATATTGTTTGGGTACAAAATATGTTTCAAAGTTTTTCTATTTGCCCCTTAATATCACAAAGACAAAAGTAGCAATCTTCATAATGATTTTGCGGTTCCCTCCAAACCATCGGTATTCCAAAAGGAAGGCTTTTTCTATTCCCTTTGGTCAAATGTCTTAAACCTTCTTCACATACCTTACAAACAACGTGCGGTGCCCAATCTTTATCTTGATCTCCTAATTTGATTTTGAAATAAGCATAATATGTATGCATTTTTCACAAATTCACCAATTGGTCTCTTAAACTTTTTCAAGGCGAAATATCCACAAATATAACAAAAATCATCTAGTTTGTTTTTGCAACACCGGCTAGACATATTTTTAAGCAATGTTTATTTATCAAATACCACGCACAACACTAAAGACAAATTAATTTTACTTGTTTACTGATCGACACTCAGAGCTATAATGAAGTAAATGACATTAAAATATACATTTTGTTTGGAGTAATAAACTTGAAATCCTTCTTCGCAGTACTAATAAAGTGAAAGCATAATAAATAGGATTTAGCAGGTAAAAATCCCCGGAAATCTTGTCCAAAATTAATACATGTAATAAAAGATTTACATCAGGTAATGAGAGCCTATTTAACAAATTTCTTTAAAACCACAACAGAAAATCATTTTTGGGTTAATACCTAGAATTTGAAGTAGTACATTGATTTTAAAATGTATTAAAACGCCTATTATATTTTTTTTTATATTTTTTTCTTTTTCTTTTGTGCAAAAAAAGTCTGTGGGTGGTAGAGACCAACTGTATTTTAATTAGTTATTGCTATATAAAAACTGAGCTTAACAAACAAAAATCACGTTATCACAAATTTTACGCAGGCCTGTGTTATTATATTCCATTTGTAATAAAATATCTTCCACAACAAAATGTGGTCAGGCCCATTAGCGTCGTGCTGTTTTCTAAGGTTCGAATTGACTACACATATGATTACAATTTTTTCACCATTCTTACCTTTATTATTTAAGCAAATTTTCTTTGAAGTAAAATATAATTTGCATAAATAATAATGGCAAGAAAGACGAACAAATTTGTAGAAGTTTTAGATAAATATTCTGAGTTTTGATGTTAAATATCAATGGTATTGTAACAACCTCTAAGAAAGGTTGTAAATAGAGTTGGCCACTTTCGTCTGCACGCCAAGACAGTATATATGTACTATATGTATTATATATGTACTATAGGTACTATTATTACTAACTTTACACACTAATTTTGCGCTATTATAATGTAAATCCAGAAAATTTACTTTTTTACATTATCAACTCATGGTCGCTTATATCGCGTTGCGGGCGGCGATAAGTACTGAATTTAGTCCTGATATGCAGACACGACGGCCAACTCTAGTTATAAATTTAATATCAATTCATTGACGATAACAATGTCCTAACAAATATTATTTTAGTATTCATAGTGCTTGTTTATTCAAACTGAAAATAAAAGGAGCTCTTGAAATATAAAGGAAACTTATGTACTTTCCAATTATAATTACATACTAACATTATATGTTAATATGTAATTATACGAGTAATTGGAAAATACATAGTTTCCTTTGTATTTCAAAATCTTCTTTTATTTTCAGTTTGTATAAGCAAGCACTATGAATACAAAAATATATTTGTTTTGACATTGTTATCGTCAAAGAATTGATAACATTAAATTTACGTATAAATGGTAGACCATTGTGCTGAAAGACTACTTTATAACAAAACAGAATTGTAAGCGAACTACTTGAACATATAACGAGGTGAAGCACTTAGATCTTATACGAGATCACAGTTGGGCGGTGCGCATAGCCTTCGGTCGTTTCAACAAAGTGCAAAGGTTAAGTTTCTTTTTTATTGTTACAGGTGACGGGAATCGTCGGCAGAGCAGACGTACTAGCTTGCATCTTCTTCCTGGTGTCTTTCCTGGCTTACCACGGGTAATAACGCCTTTGTTTTGTATGCGCTTCTATTGTTATTGAATGTTTCATTGTTATCAAGCTCTTTGGCATACTAAAAATGGCGAACGTCATTAAAATGTGTTTATGTAGTGATTGATGTCAATTATTGAAAATAAACTACTCAAAAATGAATAGGGAATTAGATCTTTTTTAACAGATCTAATTAATTCGATTAAATTTAACGTATTTTCTCAAACTATAGATAAATTAGAAGGCCCACAGTCGTTTGTGGACATTTTATTTGGTAAATGTCTTTTCTGTGTGATAAAATATTGAATCTTGTATTTTAACCTTAAATTAATTTAGAATACAAAATTATAAAAATCGCATTTTTTGACAAGTAATATTCATTTTAAACGTCATTTTACATTTTCACGATGCCAAGACGTCATTTAAATAAAGAAACTTTTGATTTAATTGCGTTATTGCATCAGCGAGGGCAATCTGGAGCAGAAATTGCCGCAATTTTTAATGTGCCTCCAAGTGTTGTTAGTAGGGCTCTAACAAGATTCCAACAGGTAGGATCTGCAAGGAGAAGACCCGGTAGTGGATCTGAGAGGAAAACAAATCAGAGACAAGACCGCTACATACGAATTCAGACAAGGATGAATCCGTTTAGAAGTGCTGTATGGTTGCAAACACAGTTACGAATGGCTAGAAGAACTTGGGTTAACCAACGACTAGCAGAAAATTTTCAATGGGAGCATGGTTTATACACCGATGAATCCAGATTCTGCTTATTTAGTTATAATCGTAGAGTAAGGGTCTGGAGAACTCGAGGAGACCGTTATAGACGCGAGTTTACAAAAGCTGTGGTGCCTTTTGGCGGCGGTGGTATCATGGTGTGGGCGGGCATTAGTTTGAATGGACGTACGAACCTCCATCTCTTTGAAAACAATGTCAATGGACACATATACAGAGATGACATTATTCAGCAATATGTGGCCGACTTTCGTGAGGCTGTGGATGAAAACATGGTTTTTATTGCAAGCAATAAATGACCTCCATATTAACCATCTACCTTTACCACCAACGTCTCCCGACTTAAATCCAATTGAGCACATTTGGGACAGACTTCAAGAACAGCTCAACGAACATAATCCACCACCAGTTAACGTACAACACTTGCGGGAAATTTTACCTCTGTGTTGGAGAAGAGTGTCACAAGAACACATTAATAATTGCACTATGAGTATGCCCCGAAGATGTACATCTGTGAGAGATGTCCGTGGCCATTATACACGATTTTAGAATTAATTGTTACACAAAAATGTTTATATTAGCTATTGTTAAAAATGTTGCTTATTTCATTTTTGATCATTTCTTAGTAATTTAACGATTTTTCTGAATAAATATACTTGAAAATTTTAAATTGTTGTGTACAATTATGTATCTAATATAATACACTACAAATATTTACCTATACTATCTAAAAAATACAAAAAAGTAAAAATTCCTTATTCATTTTTGAGTAGTTTAATAGCTGTAGAAATCGAAAATATAATCTAAATTTTTAAAAGTGTAATACGGTAAATATTTATGCCCTTTACTAATAAGAGAATGAGTTTCGTTCTTTCTAATATCAACTTAAATGAAATATTGAAGAATGTGTAAAATTAAAATTTAACTCCTCTCTATATTTTTCATCTTAATATAATTGTGTTTTTCATCGTCAGTCATAATTTTTAGTTTATAATAATTCAAAATGAAATTGACTTTAAATTATAAATCGGGTGGAAGTAAGTTTAAATAAAATGCAGGACAAAAAGAATATACAGGGTGTAGACGAAATATTCTGAATACTTTAATATGTAACAGCTGTAAAGAGAGTAGTAACGTTTGTTTATTTGAAAAGTCAATCTAGATTACTTTGAAATTTTGATAGAATAAGACGCATATATATTAGTATGTGTTTGTTGTTCCGTAAACGTAAATCCAAATGACATTTGATAATGCCAATCACATTTGTTATTTATTTGTAACGAGTGTTCAGAAACATTCGTCAAGTCAAGTGGGCTCTGAACAAAAAATCGTATATCTTTACTTAAGTATCGGATTTGTAATAATTATTAAATGTCAACTGTTGTCTGTCAAAAATTGTCAGAATCTAATATCGAAGATACTAATTTATATTTTTTAATTTTGAAAATGGTATTTACTAACGTACACAAAGCATTCATGGTTGAAGCATATTTTCGCAATGGTCAAAAGATCGATGGCCAGTGGAAGTATTCAATTCAAGCTTGTTTGGAAGAATTTCGAGATGAATTTCCCAACCTTGCTTTTGATTATAATACTTTTCAGTGTACACTAATCAGAATTGTTCCAGTTTTTCGACAAACTGGTAGTGTGGGACGCCAAGAGGGTGGTGGGCGACCAAATGTCCGGACAGAAGAAGTGATTGGGAATGTTATAGAAATAATGACTGATGCCCCTAAAACTTCAGTAAGAACTCTTGCTCAACAAACCGGGTTGTCAGTTGGTTCTTGCCATAAAGTTTTAAAAGAAGATTTACAGTTATTCCCATATCGTATAACTTGTTTGCAAGAAATCCTCGATATTGATTATCCGCGACGAGTAGTATTTTGCGAATGGTTTACAAATAATTTTAATGATGATGTCCTAGACAAAACTTTCTTTTCAGACGAAGCATGGTTTCATGTTAGTGGATATGTTAACTCGCAAAACATGAGAATGTGGAGTGATACAAAGCCCAATAATTTTTATGTTGAAGCTCCTTTACATCCTCAGAAAGTTGGTGTTAGGTGCGCTATAAGTAGAAGAAGGATTATTGGTTGATTTTTTTTTAATGGTACCTTGACTGCAGAAAGATATCGACAGCAAATACTATTGCATTTCTTTAATCAACTTCGCGATGATGAACTAGCTTTGGGATACTTTCAACAAGATGGTGCTAGAGCTCACACAGCGGGGGAAACAATGAATATGTTACAAGAAGTGTTTGGAAATCGTTTAATTAATTTGAGCAGCAATCATGAATTTCCTCCAAGATCTTGTGATCTTACACCGTGTGACTACTATTTATGGCCTTTTTTAAAAAATTCAATTTATCAAGTACCAGTGCAAGATTATATAGATCTCCAAGACAGAATTATAAATAAAATTAGTGAAATTAGAAATAGTCCCATACTGCAAAATGTATTTAGTAGCATTCCGAGGAGGTGCGTAAAATGCTTGGAAGAAGGTGGTGGACATTTTCAACATCTTTTATAATTATGGTCATTATTGTTGGTAATTTATACAACTACAATTTATGATATTTATTATAAGGGTGTGATCTAAGGACTCTACAAAGAATTTATTTGTTTCAAATTTATTTTAAGCCATTTCTTACAATAATTTATTGAATGTTAATATATTAAACTAGTACGATAACTAGATACTATTGTCACTATAAGATGAATAAAACCTTTACTTGTAAAGCTATTTCCTCTTAATTCTGCATTGTCTTTTTACATGTTACTACAGATTAGATGAGCTTTATTACACAAGAATGAACAGCATATTAATTGGATTATGTAATTTTTTCCAGTTATCGCATGAAGAGGTGCTATTGTTCAGCAAGAATTCTCTAAAATATCAAAATACTTAATTTGAAATTTGCAAATTAATTACTGTTACCTTCTAAAATCATTATTTGACTAGTTTATATTAATTAATATGGCATATTAAAGTAATATATTTCGACATAAACTGACATTTGCGTGTATGATAACCTATAAAATTGTATTAAGTAAATGTATCCATCTATATCAGACATGACTTCATATTTTCAAGGACTACTTTGACTTCGAATGTTTCTGAACAGCCGTTATGTATGAAACTGTCAAAATATACGACTTTGTAGGTTAAGTAGTAAATTTTAATTTACGACATACTTCAAAATGTTCTCAGTAAATCACAAGCTACTAGATTGACTTTTCAAATGAACACCCGTTAGATGCGATGATGCACACTGTAAGTCAGAAGACTCAGAAGTCAGTCATCAACTTCCGTGAAGTATGGTTTATTCAAATCACGAATTAACGGATAAAGTAAAATAATAAAAGTAAAATACGGAGAAACAGGTGAAAATATTGTAACTACTAAACGTATTTATGAAAGGCGGTTTCCGAACCGGATATCAAATGATTTAATTTTACAAACCGCGTACAGATTGAGAGTTCGCGGTACATTGCATCCAAGTTATGAAGGCCGTGGCTGCGAAAAACGATCTTCGGCAACGTATTTTAGCCGTGCTAAATTACTTCGAAAGTTTACCGATCGGTTAGTAGCTTGTATTTAAGCAAATGGTAGCCTCATTAAACATCTCTTTTAAGCATTCCACCTGTTTTACACAAATCTGACCATTTTGAGTTAAAGAAATTGTCATCAAGAAAAGAGGCAAATAGAACAGAAAATAATATGAACATTCATTAAAAATAACAATTGTAATATTATTACTAGGCGTTAAGACTTAATAAACTAAATTACAAATTCCATATCACTACAAAACGGTTAATACGTTTAAAACTTTAATGAAACTCGATATTGTATTTTTTCGGGATATTACAAAGGTCAGGCAATTGACCTACTTATAAATAATAACTAGAGAACGGACACGCTTACCACCCAGTGCAGTACTGGCGAAAGGCTGTATTTCTAAAATATTTAATTTTATTTATATAATTGGAAAACGAACGGGTGTGGTGATCTATAAAATTACGAAATACATATTTATTTGTTGAAAAGTTGTATTTTTAAAGTTTTTAATTTTATTTATATAATTGGAACATTTTTATTTGTTAATTTTGTCGTTCAAGTTGAGTAAAGGAGTATTAATATTGACTAGCAATAGTTTCTCAAGATTTTCTTCTGTAAATTTTGTTCTCTTTGAATTAAGTACATCCTTATAAATAGAAAACGTCCTTTCTACATCGCAACTGGTTATAGGTGCATACTGGAAATATTCCTTTATTTCTTCATATTAAGCAGTTAGATTTTGTGGAATTGTCCCCATACATAATTGCTGCAATGTAATTAAATCTGAATTTCTATTAAGAATTGCTTCAAACTTTTGCCGAAGGCCACTTCAGAAGTCAATTGGAATACTTTTCAAATTATTAACAGCCACATCTAATGTGGTTAATCCGTCATTTAATTTGAGATTTCGATTTTCAAAATAAGTGATTAGTTTTGGCAATTTTCCAAAGTGTTCGTGAAGAAAGTACAACTGATTTTTTAAATTTGGGATTTGTGTGAGGTCCTTGCACTCACCAATACTTCTAGCATCCTCCTTTAGCAGTGTTACGAAATGTTTTAGACTATCGAAATTCTCAGCATAATAACTAGTAGCTTCCAGCCATGTTCCCTATCTAGTTATTACTGGAGTTGGAGGCAGTGACAGAGATGGAAATTTTTCCATGAAAAGAGCTACTCTCAATGGTGCTTTTCTGAAAACTTTTTTAAAAGCTGATACAAGTCTATCAACTTCCGTAAAAGTGTCTCTGATATATTCACAGACTCTGTGGAGAGCATGTGCTACACAAGAAATATGCAGCATATTAGGATAAGTTTTCTTCAATAGTCTGTCTGTTTTTAACATATACGCAGCACTATCACTGACAAATAAAAGTATTCTTTCTTTGTACGTGGCGTCCGAATGAAGCATTTTTTGCATATTCTCCTTAATGGTTTCAGCAACTGTTTCCGCATCAACTCTATTTATAACACTTGTTGCTATTACATATGAGTTATAGGGAATAGTTGGATGTAGTACACCAGCTACAACATTTACCACACAGCGTCCTAACATATCCACCGTTTCGTCGGCGCTTATCCATATGTATTGATTTAAAATATGGCTTCTAATGCGTTCTACTGTTCTCGTATAGCACCTAGAAACATAATATTTGCGTAAAGTTGATTCATCAGGAACATTTCGACCAGTATATTTTTGAAGAAATATTTTTAAAGTGGGATTGCTAAGTTTATTTAATGGAATATTAGCCGCCATAAAAGTTTTACAGAGTTCAAATGCGTTTGCGATCCTAAGTGACGAATTTTTGACGCTACTTTACGGATTTTGTAGTAAATTTCGGAATCACTGACAATGGACATACAATCAGTATGACCGTCAATCCAACTCGCCATTGTTTTACAATGCTGTTCTCGACATTCTTCCGTATCATGTCTGAAAAAGTAACTTAAACAATGCTCTAGATCTAAATAAATGAAAACTAAAAATGTGTGCGTAAGTTATTGAAACAGGACGAAATTCAATGCACACTCTTACGTCGAAATAATTGGTAGAAATAGATTCAATCAAACGATATTAAACAGGATCTATCACAAAAATTACGATGTAATTAACAGTTAAAACTATGAAAACAAGAAACTTACTCACAGCACTTTATTTAGCTTACGAAATATAAACTAATAAATAAAATACATTATAAAAACCCCGCTTCTATCTACGCTCATGAAAACACTTTAAAAAACACTATATTCTCCGAATACTCTTAAAAGAGATGTTCAAAGAGTCATTGAACATCTCTTTTAGGCATTCCACCTGTATTACACAAATCTGACCATTTTGAGATAAAGAAATTGTCATCAAGAAAAGAGGCAAATAGAACAGAAAAGAAATATGAACATTCAATTAAAAATAACAAATGTAATATTATTACTAGGCGTTAAGACTTAATAAACTAAATTACAAATTCCATATCACCACAAAACGGTTAATACGTTTAAAATTTTTAATGAAACTCAATATTGTATTTCTTTCGGGATATTACAAAGGTCAGGCCATTGACCTACTTATAAATAATAACAAGAACAGCCGAGGCATAAGAAAATTTTTATCTAGGAATGAACATGTTCACACAAAGGTGTATTATTGAAATGTGAAGGAGATTTTTTGGTGAACTTGAACAAATAAACGCCTATTTGTTCGACAACATATGAACATATCATTTCTTTTATTTAGATTCAATCTGAATACAGGACCGTATTTGAAAAGTTTGTGTTCCTAAATTTCCGCAAAAATGAAAATTTCCATGAAATAATTTTTTTTGTGGATTTAAATTCCTGTCTTACGTATCTATTGTATATTAGAGTACGTCGGAATATTTCATTTACAATACAAAGGTATTTTTAAAAATATAAAATATTACTAAAAATCTGGTGTGAAGAACACAAATGCAGACACATTCACAAAAAAGAACCTCGTCGCCATATCACAGAAATGATCCAGACCGAGCGTAGAAGTAAATTCAGCACTGCCTGGGGAGGGATATGTTCAGACACATTCACAAAAAATATAATAGTGAACCTGCATTTGTGTTCTTCACACCAGATTTTTAGTAATATTTTATGTTATTAAAAATACCTTTGTATTATACAAAACTGGTGGGGTTTACCTACTCATGTATGTTTCAATTATTCTGATACATTACACATGCGGTTAAGCCGTAGTATGAGTGAAGGCACAAACAAAATGCAGTTTTCTAGAGAGATTGGCTGTGCTAACCTTTGGAAGGGCGTCGTTACTTCACATTAATTATGTGGACGGTATGCGAGGTACTTCGGCTGTCTGACAACAGGTAGCGCCGAATTTACTTCTGCGCTCGGTCTGGATAATTACGGTGATAGGGCGAGGGTGGTTCTTTTCTGTGAATGTGTCTGGAAATATCCTTTCTCCAGCAGGGGCGTACCGATGAGCTTGTAGAAAAGCGAAATACGTATCTACGTCTCTGGGGATAGGATATATTCGGACACGTTCACAGAAAATATTAATAGTGAACCTGCATTTGTGTTCTTCACACCAGATTTTTAGTAATATTTTATATTATTAAAAATACCTTTGTATTATACAAAACTGGTGGGGTTTACCTACTCATGTATGTTTCAATTATTCTGATTTCATTTACACCCTGTATAAAGATTAAATAGGAAAGCTCATATAATTGCCTTTATAGTTTTGGCTTAGAAATGTAACAAAAGTATTAACAAAATAATTACCTTTTTTTAATATAGTGGGCTGATTCAATTATGATTTTAATCAACTGTGTAACTGTGTTGTGGACATCTAGGACGCTACAACACTTTCTGTTTTGTAGTAAAATTATAGCCATGTTTTGAAACGTGTAGAATAAAACTTTCAAATTTATTTAATTTAATTTTATTTAAAGAGCCGGTTTGTGAAAACATGTTAAAAATGCAAAACATTAATATACAAAAAGGATTTATTTGTGCAATTAAACAACATCTACGGTTTAATAAATCATTTCGAAGTGAGAGCCTCTAGAGAAAATGACATGTCGTAGCCTTTTCTCAAATTCTCCACAAACTGCCTGAAGTGTGGTCTGCATAATTTCAAAGTCATTCAGAGTTTGTGGAGAATCGGGATAAACCGTATCTTTTAATGATCCTTACAAGTAGAAGTCGCAAAGATTTAGATCAGAACTAGATGGCGGCTATGGTGTCGCTCCGCCTGCAAACTTTGAAGCGTCAAGAGCGATGGAATCTGGGCGAAATGTTCTTCTAAAAATTGGACAACTAGTGCTGTACGATGCGGACGAATTCCATCTTGCAAAACCATGCACTCTCCACCATATCTAATCCATGAGCCACTGGCAAAAAAGGTTCTTTTAGGATTTTATAATATTGTTGTGAAGTAATGGTTCCATTGAAAACCATTGGACCGATAATTTCGGCCGACAAGATAGCACACCATAGTCAGCCGTTGTGTGTGAAGTGGACGAACAATTGCTGGATGTGAATATTTTGTTCCTCAATGTCTCTAATTTTGTTTGTTCATATAGCAGAATAGATTAAAATGTGCCTCATCTAACCACCACACTCACCCAATTGACAATCTGTCATTTTCAATGCGTTCGATCATAACATTTGCAGACTCATATCGTCGCTCTATATCAAGCGGTCTCAACGGCTAGTTAATCTAACTTTTATATGGTTTTATCTTTAGATCTTGCTTTTTGATAAACCTTAGTGTTGTACGGGGTATTGCAAGTTCTTGGGATGCTTTTGAGGTCGGTGCTGAAGGTTAAGCTGCAAAGTGCTCCCATACTCGCTCTATGGCTTCTGGTTGGTCCTTTGACGTTCTCAAACAGTTGATCTTTCGTCTGCCGCAGATGCCGTTGCTTCAAATTTCACTACAATCCTAAAAAATGTCGGATTAGTAAAAATAATACGATAACGCGTAACTACTTTGTTAGTCCCCAAAATATGTTTCTTTTTCTTTACCTTTTTATGGTATTCCGTTGGTGCGTTATTTCTCCCAAATAGAGTACACATGTGTCTGGTCGTAGCTGCAAACGATTATCTATTTTTATAATAAAATTTAATTAATTCCACACGCACTTCCTTTGGATACCACGCCATCTTGAAAATTGATGTTGCAAATTTTCACACTTACTGGACAACCGCAGTGGGTCTGCTACTATATAGGACAACAATTATACTGATTACTATTTATACAAGTGAAGAGCGCGATTTTTAAAACCACCGCATAAAATGTCCAACCTCGTACATAAACGCTTAATTTAAACATATAATTAACGTTATCTCAAAGGCTCCATTATTTCAATGTTTTGAGCATTTGAATACTTTATCCTTCGAGCAGTAGTGTGAGCCTGAGCGTTCTTGTAGTATATTATAGTGTGACTAAAACGTGTCTATTAATCTCTAAAAATGTATCCGACTATCCTTTTGTTTCGGCTCTTTTATCGAACAAATTTTGTTGAAGTCAAATCATTTTCAAAGATCCCAACTCTCGATTTTTCTTGTTTCTGGGAATTATAGCAGTATATCTAAGTTAAATAACCTATTATAATGTAGACTAGATGAGATTATCCATTAGCAAAACAATCTAGTGTAGTCTGGCTTGTAGGCTTCGACGGTTGGTGTCCATCATTCCCTCTGGGATTGCGTTCTGGAACCAAGTCATCGGCATTGCCTCCTTCCTGACCTACGCTATGTCCACGGCGCTACCATTTTCCCACACCGAAATATTCAGTGCATTCCTGAAGATGTCTCTTGCAATAGTGGACGAAACGTCGGTTAGGAAGGAAAAAATGTTCCAGTCCAGAATTCCAGAAGCGATCATCGATCTAGTGTAGGTTCGCAGTATTTCACACGGTCTTCTTAAACAGAAGTCAAACTGGAAGAATCCATGGATTGGGAACAAAGTTTACGTACTTTCAAATGTTTGTATAAAATGATATTAATTGCCTTCACACCCATCTTTAAAGTGAAATCACTTTAAATGTTTGAAATTTAAAAATAGTGAAGTATATTTTTCGATTTCCACCGTTATTAAGCTACTAAACAGCTAGATTAAAATAAAATATCTGGCAAAATACATGGCCTATGGGAGGTTCAGCACAAAGAAACATGAATAAACGTAAAATTATATTGTCAAAATTCGTGGTATCTAAATTTATATGTGACATATTTCTTCATCATTAGTATTAAAGGATCCAATAGAATTTATTACTCATGATCAAAAATACAACCTGGTATGTTGTCGATCAAACAATTTACGAAGACTTGCAAACTTAAAACTTCTTACATTGAGGAAGTTGTAAAGGAGAAAATCGTAGGGCATCATAACAAGTTGGAAAGTAATTTGAATGAGCTACTGCACCCACTGCTTGAAAAACCTAAATGTAGAAAACTTAAAGGGCTCTGAAAGATTCTGAAAGAAGAATAGCGAGGACTTAGCCAATAGAAAAAACCTGATCAAGCATAATCTAGTTCTTAAGAGATCGCATTAGTTAATAGGACATCTGTATTCCTGATTACTCGTAAACGTAGACTAAGAAAAAATGGAATGAATTTATCAAAGAAGAGAAGCGACTATGTTGTCCTGACCTGATCAAGGAGATAGTTGTGTATGGAAGCTATAATTTCGTATAACTACAGAACACTCATAAATGAAATATATCGTGAATCAAATGTGTATTGTTATAATCGTATTGCAGTCACCTAATTTTACATTTTTGCATTCTTTCACGTTTTTTTTTTGTACTTGTATCATACCTCTTTTTCTGTTCATATTCGTAAAAAACTCGCAAAGGGAAAATTGGAAATGCAAATACATGGAGCAACTGCAAATACCGAAATTCCGTCTGGTATACCTTGTAATTTTTTCGGTTCAGCTTCTGTTCGTCCCAAATATATATTCGTCGTGTAACAGTTGTCTTACTGCATCTATTAGTTCCGTCAGCAGATGGTCAATGTACGCGCCGTATCCCTTATTCAGTAATTGGATCGTGTAGATATATATTTGGGCAATAACAGCGCGGTCACATATGGATAAGTATTAGCAAAATTAAATTAATTTTCCATCTTCAGTAGATGCTGTCGGATTTTTTGGTTACTCCAAAACTTAAAATTATATTTTATTCTTAATGAAAACATTGAAAATTGAACATAACTGTCGATAAAAATAGTCTCAAAATAATTTCGAAAAGATATACTGCACTACTTTATTGATTTTCATCCACCGCCGTAATAATAAAGGTTTATGGCATTAAAATCTATATTAGTTCATTAATTTCAATCTATTGCTATTGTGCAGAGGTAATTCTAGTTTACAAATCAAAGGAAATTTCAATAAGAATTATGGTATTTATTAGTAATATATCATATCAAATAGGGAGAAGTACAAATTGACATAATATTGAAATTATTTATAAAGAATATTTACCAGATCTGATACTAATGTTTACTTTGGCAAAGTAGACCGTCCACCAATTCTTAGGAGAGTCTAGTGCAGAATAAAATCTTTTGGACTAGAATTTTACCGGTTTCATCTTGTGTCACTACTCACTATTGAACACTGAAGACAACTAACATTCTGAACTTACTGCAAATGAGAATTAATGAATATTAATTCCCATTTTTTATATGTCAATGTCGCCTTATGTGATGCATTAATAACTACAATCCGACAAACCAAGTTGTATGTATAATATACCTCGTCGCGACTACGATCTTACTGGTTGTTAGGATAATTAAAAATTACTGAAAAGCCACTTCCATCAACGGGAGCGTACAGACGCGTTTCGCTCTAATTGAAGCTTATCAATGTATGGTATGTCGAAGACAGACATGGCTTTTCAATTCTCTACTTTGTGTATATATAGTTAACATTCTGAACTTACTGCAAATGATTCATTAATTCTCATTTGCAGTAAGTTCAGAATCTTAACTATATATACACAAAGTAGAGAATTGAAAATCCATGTCTGTCTTCGAGATACGGTATATTGATAAGCTTCAATTAGAGCGAAACGCGTCTGTACGTTCCCGTTGATGGAAGTGGCTTTTCAGTAATTTTTAATTATCCTAACTGAAGACAATGCTTAAACATGGGCCGATAAAGGTTCTAGAAAACCTATTTAGATTTATTTCGGATTATTATTAGACGGAGACTTAGGAAAAGGTGTCATCTTCAAGTTTCCGTTGATCTCTTCACCAACCTACTTAAGTTGTAGTATAAGACGCCATTACTCATAGTAGAGGTACCTTTTGTTGTTCGTCAGAGATTCTCTGATCGCCCAGCGTTACTTAGAAGTAGTAATCGTATATCGGACGATAAACCGTCAGTTCTTGATCTCAAATATTTCACGATTCCACTATTAGTCTACTAAATCTTACAATAAGTATCAACAATTTTATTAAAAATCTGGTGTAAAGAACACAATACCATTTCATATATTAATAAAGGTATCTCTCCAGAGACGTAGATGGGTGTTTCATTTTATACAAAATCATCGGTGCGCCACTGCCGGAGAGATTCATTCACAAAAAACAACAACTTCACTATCTCACAGAAATTATTAAGACAGAGCGTATAAGAACATTCAACGCTGCTGATTGACAAAACGCAGGGGCGTACCGACGACTCTGTAGAATGATGAAAGACATATCTACGTCTCTAAATAGATACCTTTACAAATATATGAACTTGTATTGTGTTCTTTACAACCGATTTTTAATAAATAAAAATAGTTTTTTATATTATTAAAAAGACTCTTCGTTTTAAACAAAATTGGTGATGTTTTAGCTACTAAGTATGTTTCAAATTATTTTGATATATACGCATTCAGTTCGTCCGACAAGGAGTGAAGACACGTTAATACAATTTCTATAGATATGGTTGTTACCGTCTATGGAAGCGCTTTGCTTAGTTCTGCATTTGTTATTGAGACGGTGTTTTAGTTGTTTTGGCGGTTTATCAATGAGCAGCGCTGAATGTTCGTCTACGCTCTGTCTTAATAATTTCTGTGAGATAGCGAAGTTGTTGTTTTTGCGAATCTATCTTTCCAGCAGGGGCGTACCGGTGATTCTCTAGGAAAACGAAAGATGGTAAAGTCTCTGGAGAGACACCTTTACAAATATATGAACTTGTATTTTGTCCTTCACACCCGATTTTTAATAATATTTTATATTACTAAAAAGAGTTTTTGTTTTTTACAAAATTAGTGAGGTTTCACCTACTCAAGTATGTTTCAAATTATTTTGTTATATCAACAATTTTAAACTGAATGCTTCAGTTCTTTGAATGAAAGAATTTAAGTCTTTATATTCTTTCTTTCTTCTTCTTTCTCTTTCTTTAAGACTTAGTCTTGTTTCTTCTACTATTTCAATTTTGTTCAGCCTCTTGGGAAGCAGATGTCCAGCTCTCGCACCATCTCTTGGGAGGTCGGCCTGGAGGTCTCCTTGAGTTCGGTTTTTCGTTCTTTGCCCATTTTGCCCATCGGTCCCCCGTCATTCGGTCGACGTGGTCTCGCCAGTATCTTCGTATTTTTCTCGTAAATTGCACCACGTCTTGAATTTTAAGGTCTGTTCGTATATCCCTGCTTCTTACATGATCTCTCAAGCTTACTCCTCTGATATTCCTTAAGGTCCTCATCTCCGTTGCTCTCATCATGCCTTCGTTTTTGTTGTATCCGCTCGGGTTTCCACTGCGTATGTAATCACCGGTCTCACGGCTGTTTTATATATGCGGACTTTACTTTCGATGGACATGTACTTATTCCTCCATATGAGGTCCCTTAGGTAGCCAGAAATTCTTGAGGCTTTATTCATTTGTGTTCTGACTTCCTGTTGTAGGTTTTTGGAGCTTGTTATCTCGACTCCCAGGTACGTGCATCGCATACATTGTCGGATGGGTTTGTCATCTACAGCCAGTTTACATCTAGTGGGTTCTTTTGCTATGACCATTGATTCTGTCTTCTCCACTGATATCTGCATGTTAAGGTTCTTTGCTTTTGTTTGCAACCGATCTAGCAGTCGCTGAAGGTCGTCCTGAAGTCTTTATATTGAAAATTTAAAACCGCACAAATATTATGTATTTTCTAAACTGAAATTTATAGATCCAGAGACTATTCAAAGTAGAGAAATAAGATCTGTTGCTGATGTAACATCAAGATTTCTCCGTTTAGTTGAAGATACACAATAGATGTAGAATTCAATAAATTTTCCTACTGATCCTATTAAATTTTGGAAACAAATTTATAACATAAAACCAGATAGTTTAACAGAGTTGGTGTTTTCCATCTTAAGCTAACCGTACTTTAACGCAAATATTGAGAGAATATTTTAAAAGTACTATTTTTTGGGTGTGTATAGTGGTCCGATGTCTTACACTGAAAGTCTGTTAAGAACTAGGATCTTTTAAAGTGTACATGATATTTGTAAAGTGTTTCGTGGCTTTGTTGCAACACCTCTTAGCCCTAAGTGAATAAAAGTATTAATTTGACTTCCTCAACATTTAAGGGTAAATAAAAAGGTTACCGATACAATCTCTCACACGCTGGTCGTAGGATTCGAATTCCCGACCAACTAGCTCACTCTTGCTGTTACATGCTCTTATCACCCCAACGTTCAGCCGTTAAAATAATAAATAAAACTAGTATTGAATACAGATTAGAAACAAACACATTAGAAAGTTTATTCAATATTAAAAGTTTAGTTTTTCAAAATTGCTGTTACAATTTTCCAATTTATTAATGATTTAAAAAATGTAAAGCAAAGTATTGTACTTTGAGAATATAACACTGTAAAAGACAAGAAACAGACTCGTATCAAAAATGTTTTCTAAAATTGCCAATTATTCATTTTTTTCCCGATAAACCAAATGAATAATTTGAACGAACCTAAATTATTATTTTTTTAAATTTTGAAACAACTAATTTGTTTAAGTTTCTGGTTTTGAATTATTTATTTGTAGTTTATATAAAATGATATACTTCCTTGTGGCGGGTTTTTCAATAGGGACATAACAATTTTGTATTTAAATAAAATACAGAATAATTGAGATATCTGGCTGAAATTTATTGCAGGTGTTAAATTTAAGTATGGAACTTGATATCGCTC
Organism: Melolontha melolontha; assembly: GCA_935421215.2. Taxonomy (NCBI): domain Eukaryota; kingdom Metazoa; phylum Arthropoda; class Insecta; order Coleoptera; family Scarabaeidae; genus Melolontha; species Melolontha melolontha. The sequence goes on along the minus strand of OW285240.1, from coordinate 22,209,621 downwards.
ATATGACCACCGCGAACACTTTTACAACGATAGATTATTTAAAGCCAATTTTCCACCACTCTTCCACACATGTGAGCCGAAACGGTGGCAACTTCGCGTTTGATATTGTTTCTGAGCTCCTCTAACATTATTGGCTTGTACGTATAAACCAACGACTTAACGTGACCCCATAAAAGGAAATATAACGGCGTTAAATCGCAAGACCGAAGTGGCTATTCGACCGGACCATATATCGAGGTTACACGATTGCCAAAATTCTCCTTCCATAGATCAATTGTTTGATCAGTCGTGTGACATGTGGCACCATCTTGTTGGAACGACATATCACCGATGTCAAGTGCATCAAATTTTGGCCAAAAATAGTTTTAAAACAGGCCAGGATAGGGAACTTCAGTGACTGTGACCACACCACACGGTTACTTTTTATGGATGTAATGGAATATCATGAAGCACATGTGGGCTCGTTGCTGCCCAATAACGCATATTTTGGTTATTGACGAAGCCCTTAAGCCAGAAATGAGTTTCATCGCTGAAGCACGACTTTTCGGTGAAATTCAGGATTTTCTTCGAACTTTTGCAGAGCCCAATTAGAGAAGTTTCGGCACTTGAAATGATCAAGAGATCGAATTAACTGAAGAATTGAAGCTTCTTCAGTTAATTTGATCTTATATTGGTGTAGGCCAAGATCTTTACCCAAAATTCGCCACAATGTGGACTGAGAGATTCCCAATTACAGTGAACTGCGTGGAATAGACTAATTTGGCTCATTTTGAACTGAATCACTTACGGCTGCGATATTTTCGGTACACTCGACCGGTGCGTTTCTCACTGGCATAGGAACATTCAATACTGAATATCTTATAAAATCTTAGATATTCTGTATACGGGATGGAAAGGTAGGATCGTTTCGGAGGAGGTTTCGCTGGTTCTCTAGGTCATTGGGATGCAAGTATACTTACAGGTGTGGAAAACTATAAGTCTCAGGATATTGAGGTTACATAAGTATATAGATAAAAATTTGATGTGTTAATTTATATAACTATGCAAAATTCTGTTGGTTTCTTATGCGTTATATTTAAATAATTTCGCAGTCACTTCAATGGGCCCTTCTACAAAATTTTTACCCTTACGGTTAGTTGTTCGTTATTTTTCAAATGCCCTTTTTGTCTTAGATTTTTGTTGAATGTATTTTTTAGCTCAAATTAATTATAAATAAACATTTTGTAAGTTAATATTGACATTATTAAATAAATACTTGTTTTCTTTAGTTTAACGCTAGTTTCTTTGTTCGAGATCAATAACCTCGTATTTCCGTTTCCTTTTATTTTGTAGGAATAGATATTCGTTTCAATTTTGATTATTTCTAATTTCAAATTTGAATAGGATTTAAGATTTGTATAAGTTTTGATTGTTTTATAAATTTAGAAATATTTTTTTTATGTTCTTATTATCTAATTTTCTTAAACTAATATTTATAATGCTTGTCCAAAATTTCTTTTCTTCAAAATCATGAGTTCAAAAACTTAACGCAAAGGAACTTATAAACATGAACTAATATATATTGAAGGCTGAAAAATCTTCGTTAAAAGTGTTAAACAGTCTTTTTCCATATCTTATCTGGACTGGTTCCTTTAGATGTTTAACCATCTGACACTCCGTGATCTAGTCCGCATCGGGAGGACGTAATATGGATCATCCGATTGCTGATTGATTTGTTGAATTTTTCCAATCATTTGGAAGACGTTTTTGTGCTCCACGAGTATTCACGATCCTACTTGGCATCCACCATTTGATGTTGCTTCTTCTTTGTATTTGACTTTTTTATGTGTCAGATGTTAATGCTATGTTTGCCCGTACTGTTAGTATTATTAAGTCAATAACTGTGATATTTTCTACCCTGGTTCTATGTTAATTCGTTTTCTTCCTTTTTTATCGTGTTATCATGAGAGTTGCGTAATTCGGTTTATGTGACGCAAACTCACTCTGATATAGAGGTTTCATCATGAAATTTCTTTGGCAATCTTTAAGCTTAGACGGATCCAATGGGTATAATCGCGTTTTATAGAAACCTGATTTAACATTTTCTGGACCTTTCTCATTAATATTTAATCCAGCCACCAGCTTTTTAAATAAACCAGGGAAATGAGTCCTTGGAAAGCACAGAAATTTTTCTAGCCACGTTTTCTTCCAATCAAGTAATATCTGTCGCCAATACTTCTTCCAAGAAGCGAAAAATGAAGCATCTAATCGTTGTAAACTGGAGGCAAACATACAAATTTAATACCGTTATTATCCTGACATGGCTTTAAAACCCTTTGTGAAAAGTGCGATGATAAATTATCTTCCAAAAGGACTTTCTTTCTAAGTTTACGGTTGCAATATGGCAATATAACTAAAATAAATAACTCCATCAAACTATCCACTTTTTGTCATATCTGGTGTTTGAAGGTCCGCCTTCTGTCCAGATGCTCCAGATGCTGAATGTGTTCCGATTTGTAGACGACATACGGTTGAAAGATATATTCAGTAGATGTTGCAAACATTATACTCGTTGCTGTTTTTGACGAATTAACCACTCGTTCTGGATGTCTACTTTTTGGTACCAGGGTCATCGGTTAAGTTTCGTCGTAATTAATAAGAACATCAGAAGAGACATCTGAAAGGTGTTCATGTACGTTTTCATAAAATTGATTAATTATCTCTCCTGTCAAGCCATCCCGCTGAGAAGAAATATTTGTGTCAAATCAGTGAGAAATCGACTTTTTGTTTCTCGTTAAAAAATTCTTTGTGCAGTCGCTATATGGCAAATTATCTCGAAGTCGCCTGTCATTTCTTCCAATTCTGTCTAGATAGGTTTTGGCTAAACTTCTGAAATCCGCTAAGTCGAGTGGAAAACTCTATTCCGCAAGAACATTGAGATGGTCAATGAAAATTTGTTCTTATAGTGTGGTAATTATGGAATGTCCAGGATTGTTTTGCAAGGTATTTTTGTCTATCTTTTTCCACCACAGCGTCGCTTTTGGAGTTGCAAACAATGTCGCTGCTTCACGTAAGTTCATTCGACCATTTTCACACAATTTACCGCTTGTATTAAATTTTCCTCTGAATAGGCTATAACTCTTTTTCCATTTCTTGCATTGGTATAATTTCACTTGTAAGTTGGAACCATTTTATTCCTGGAAGAAACTAAAATAACAGAGTATTAATGGATGGGGGCTATTTACGTCTCAAATAACCCCAAATTTTGTCTCAAAAAGCTCCAATTTCTATTTTTGACAATTTCTACAAAAATGGTTATGCTAAAATATTTATTTATCACAAAATGTCATCCCTAAGCTGCACAAAATTTATCACTATTTACAAAAATGCGATATAACTTAGCGTTTACTAGCATTGATACAAAGTAGCCAACTGAGATATTCTCGCCAATGTTGATGTTCTCGACATATAGTTTTCTGAGTAGACAGCGCGATGCTACTGCGCTTTTCAGCATTTAGGATGCAACTAAGTAGCTGTATAGATGAATCTAGCTGCATACCACCATTAAATTTTACCCAGGAGAGTGGAGGTAAAAACTTAAATCTAATATTTGATTTTTCTCAAATAACCCTGCGATTTTGAAATAGCCCCGTTCTATGGTACGTTAAAGAATTAGTTTTTAGCAGTTTAAAAAAACGTACGTGATGGTGTGTGTGCAATTCCGTCAAATAATTTCGATTATGCCAACCTTACATCATTAGATGTAGAACGGTCGTTTTCTGCATATAAGAATATATTTTCAGCGCAGTGAACACGTCTCATACAAACAAATGTCGAAATATATCTAAAGGTTGTTACGCTCCGCATATAAAAATATTTTAATCTATTTTTCTTCTTTAAATATCTCGATTTAAAAATATTTAACTTAAGACATTTTTCTGTACATATTCGTGTTCAAAGAGCATTTCTTTTGTTATATCCTTTGTGTCAAGATATAACCCTTAGTTTTCTACCTGACCCTGTGGAATTTCTATTGACATTTCATTATATTGTTGTAATTTAATTATATACATCTTCTTTTATATGTTGTGTTTCATATCATTAGAAAGCTTATTTCACAGGGGATATTTTAATAATATTTATGCCATCGATAGAACACCTCTTCAGGTCGCGCTTCTTATTAATAATTATTCAAGATATCGACCCTCTCTTCGACTTAGGTCATAGAACAGACCGTTTTCTAAAACCAGTGTTCTATCGACACAAACTATCAGATAGCTTCTCTTTAGAACATTCGTAAGTAAACCAACTCCTCGTGCTGTTCAAGTACACGATGCCACTCACCACGCCGTCCGGCGTCTTACGCTTCTAAGCTCTACATATACTTGTCCAAGTATTTCGCCACTTAAAGGTAACTCTGTATTGTTCGATACAGAGATTATTTTATATTAATCGTAATTAATTAACATTTAATTTACTACTCAATTTAAATAGTTAATTGACGAAGAAGGACTCAATCCAACATTCGTTTTCGGTGTACATTGTGTTAATTTTCAATTACTTATTTACCGCTAAGAAATAAGTAATTAAACTTCTAGTTTCAAAAATTATTTTATTGTAAATACCACTACAATATTGTTTCGCCATACAATGGCTTCATCAGGTGGATGAAATACTGAATATGTACAATACAAGTTTGTGAAAATTATGTGAAAATTATTGGGGAAATGGTGGTGGAAAAATTTTTACAATCTTAAATTTAATAGAGGGGAGTTGTTTAAATCTAGTTTTCTTTTAAAGCTAATCCTAAACTATTACATCTATTAATTTCTAAGTTTTCTAACAGGTTAAGTTTTTTACTTTTTTCTTGAATGTGTAAAATTTTGAAATCTATATTAAATCTATGATTGATATCTATGCAATGACTTGCGAAAGTTGAATCTGTTTTCTTTTCTTTATGGCTTCTCTCGTGTTCTTTCATTTACTGCTCCTCGTGTATATATTACTTTTGATTAATAACTTTTAAATATATCATTTTCAATTCTTTCTTATGTAAATATAAATAAAACTTTAAGGACAACGCTCGTGTGTTTTATTTAGTAAGTAAGTTGTTGTATATTTATTTAAATTAACCAATATCACGCACGTCCTGGACCTTTGACGAAACTTCACCAGCACTAAACCAGCACCAGCTAATTATTTTTTTTATCTTAGAATAATTTTATTATTATTAGCGCACGGCAGCCACAACCAATAACCCGCAAAGCCGCCGTTTGTAATAAGGTGCAGTTCTTTCTCCCATCTCTTCCACTATGGCATAACTAATCTTATCTGGGTAACTGTCTATTACCTAATTTACAACAGTATGCAAACAGGTCTCATAATGTAGCTTTAATAATTGAGGGCTCCAGTGCAAGAACCAGGTATCTCCACTTTTTTGGGAAAATGAGTTTTATATACGGATATGTCTATTTTAAAATTCTCTATCGTTCGTTACACGAACTCCTCCGCGGCGTTGCTTAGATATATTAGCGAATGGAGATACCATATAAATTTTACTGTGCAATAATGAGATATCTCCTGGATATACCTTGTTCTTGCAGCGTACAATTCGTCGACTTTTTACTGGGCGCAGGCGCATATTCTTTCATAATATTGTTAGTTAGGTTATGTTTTACGTTTGTTTTGCTGTGCTGGAAAGTACGTAGTGATTTACATACGTGTTGTTTGTTATATATTGGTAACATATTATATCATGTCAACTTCCGAGTCTGAATATGCGGAAGAACCGTTTGAAAGCACAAACACCGATAATGATGAAGATTTTATTGTTTCGGAGGCGGAATTAGAATCTGATGAAATTTGACATAAAGCGAATCCCTAGAAGGGTAAAAAAAGAATCATATTGAAACACCAATGGAAGAGATCTATATTAAAAAAGTGTAGAACCCATGGCTTGGAATACGTAAATACTAGTGGTCATTAGGGTGGGTCACTGATGTATGAGAAAAAATAAAAGTTCTCGAATCATATTCTAATAGCAATATTTTTTTGTCTCACGTTAAAACAAATAAAAATTGCTAAAAAAGAGTTAAAAAAAGTCACATCTTGAGCCCGCGCCGGAGCTCCTAAGAATTAAGTATTTTTGAAAAAAAAAACATTTTTTAAATTTTAGTATTTTATTTACTATCAATTATTATTAATTAAAACTGAAATCATTTTTAATTAAACTTAAAAAAAATAAAACTGGTTCTTATACAACATAAAACAATAAAATCACGAAATTATATTAGTTATTTTTTGGTCACAAAATCTTGTTTACTGTAAAATCTGGGCATCTCTCGTCTTGATTCAAGTTTCGTCTGTATTAAACCTTCTCTTGATTTTTTATCGCATAGAGTCATGGATGCTTCTGACACTATTTTCACAGTTCGTTCCACCGCCTGAGTATGACATGTCAGCTTGGCAAAAATTAGATTGTCACTTTCTTGACACTCAACTGCCGCATTTATTTCTTCAGTAGTGATGTTTCGAAGAATTGATGGATCGAAAAACTTTTGATTCCAATTTATAACTTCAAAGTAGTTACTTGCGTCAAAATTGATAGTCGGGACGTCAAACACGCGAGGTTGCTTTCCAGTATGAGGTGAGCTTCGTGCTTCGTGAATTCTTCTGGCTGCCAGTTCTCTCACTGTTTTATTTTCATCCAACAACATCGATAGAAGCAAGTTTTCTGGGTGAGCAAAATAGGTGTTACGTTGAATTACGGGATCTATTACTAGTTTTAACTCCGCAGGAAGGTATCGTGAATTTGTTACCAATTTCCAAAAATTTTTAGACCCATGTTTGCAAGTTGGATTTGTTTTTATTTCAAACCATACTGGAGCATAAACTTTTACACAATACTCAGCTAATATTTTTAGCTGATATGACGGGTTTAATGTAGAAATATATAAACGTAAAATTCTATTTGCTTTTGTTAGCCATCGAGCATGGGATATTTTTCCTGGAGACCTGTTAGCTAAGCCATCGTGGCAGTGTCCACTTATAACAGATATATTTATTTCATACAAATATTTTTGATCTGTACTTAAGCCCTCAAATTGTATTTCCGGAAGCTGGCCTTCAATTCTCTCGTACTTGGCTATGGGTAGTTTTTCGCAGTTTTCTAATAAGTTGCCAATAGGACCAGCATGCGAATATGGTCCCTTGGTAACACCATCTAGTTTGTTAAATAGATGTTTTAATGGCAATTCGTTCAAAGTAGCATGCAAATAATCCATTGCAGTGGGCGCTGAAGTTTTTTCCAATACTCTTATTACTCCGTTAAATTTCCCAGTGTTAGTGACTGTACCATCACAACAAATTGCCATCAAATTTTCTTTATGAATTTTTTGAGACGAAAGAAGGGCAATAATTGACATTTCAATACTTTTAGAAGTACTTCGATCTGGTGTAAACTGAATCTGGCTCCTTAAGAACAGATACATGTTCCTCAATCAATATTTGTCTTTATTTATTAGCTCCCTTTTTAATAATATTAAGCGTCTTATCTTTTCGGCCGTCAAAGTGTAAAGATGGTAGGTCTAGCTGCTTCTGCTTTTGAATATATTCTTTACGTACTTTTTTTCTTTCCCGTCGTATTATTTATTTATCAATTGGTTCGCTGCCAGGAGATATATCTTGCAATACAGAAGAAGCAATAGCAGCCGCTGCTCTATCGGAAACACCGTAACGGTCACAAGTTTTTGACAACATAGGCAAACTAAAAATTTTTTTGGTTTCTTCTTTTTTTCTTTCTGCCTTTGACGTGGAAGGTAAATTAAAAGAATCATCACAAGAAGAACTGGAATTACTTACAGATAACTCCAAGTCCTGCTGTTTTGAGTTAATTTTGTCGTGTGTTTTATTTACGTCTTTTCTGTCTTTGGTGCTCGGGCTGCTCTTTTTTGCAATTTAGTTGTAAGAACTCGATCTATTCCTCCAATACGCATCTTTCTCGCCCCCCTTTTGGTCACTAAAAAACTCCTGTTCTTCTTTGGGTCCTTATATTGCCTTGGACAGCAACAAAGCTCAATTTGTTTACATTTACAGGAACAAATATCAAACAAAACTCTGCTACGTCGGAGAAAATTTTCTTTCTGAAAAACGGATATTTTTTTTCAACGACTTTTTGATATTTTTGCACTTTATATGATAACCGTTTATTAGTTGTATGACTCTTGTATTTGAAACTGTAGGAAGAGACGACTTTCTCCAAACACATTCTACCCTTTGAGCTACAAGTTTTGCAATATCTAAAAACGATGGTTCTTTGGTAGTATTCTTCGTTATTTTTAGTTGCAACCTATTCCACTCATAGCATTTCATAACATCTTCGTAAGTTGGCAAAACGTTATCATTAATATCTTCTACATTTCCGAATATCGGGCAGAAGTAACCTTGGCTTCTGGTTTCCATAATAACGATTAGAAGTTAAAACAGTTCAAATAAAAAAATAAACACACAACTTCACTGTCCGAGTAGTAAAACCAAACTGATCTTCTTATTATGTATTATTTTATATGTATTCTATCAAAAATATTTCCTGGAAGAAGATATACGTTTCAATGAATGAATTGCTTGTGTGTCTGCATTCTCGAGAACATAAAAGTCGTTAGGATACAGTAATATGCTTTTCTGCAATACAATGCTATGTTGTCATATAAAAAAGGGATGTGGTCGTTATATTCAAAATTTAACAAAATTGAAGATCAAAGCGCGGGCTCTTACACTAAAAATAAATTAATAATATTTTACAGGGGTCTAATGCAGACAAAAACACAACATATTTACGCTATTAGAAGTCGATACGAGAAAAAAAAATTTTTTGACCCACCCTAGTGGTCATGTTGTGCCTGCAAAGAAAGAAGGAAAGTCGTGTTCGTGTAGGTTAAAGTGCTTTGAAAAAATTACCGCAGATATTAGACATAAAGTACGAGAATCTTTCTACCAGCTGAAATCGAAAGACCTACAAGACTCTTCCTGACATAAAGTACGAGAATCTTTCTACCAGCTGAAATCGAAAGACCTACAAGACTCTTTCTTGGCTAGGCTTATAAAATTAAGGCTGTAAGGAGGCATAGACCTGGATCCGGAGCTGGGAAACCTAAGACTGGTTCGTATGAATACGTTGTAAGTAATGTTTGTCTCTGCTATAAAAGTTGTTAATAACAAGACAATACACACACAAAAATTCTTGGTAAATGGGTCATTCGTATAGTTCCTTTTTATTAATTTTTTAGATAACAAATCACGCAGATGACTACAGAGTTTGTAAGAACGCGATGCTCTCAATTTTCGATATAGCCAAAAGTCGCTTGAGAGAGTGGCAAATCATTTAAAAACCTCCTGTACAGCACCTGTAGATGCGAGAGTACTTCACCAAAACAGGCCAAATAAGATCGAAGATGTAGTCTTACATCAAATTGCAGGACACATTAACAGTTTCCCCAGATATATATCTCACTACAGTAGAAAGGACAACGTCAAACATAAATATTTATCATCAAACTTGAACACAGCAAAAATGTACAACTTGTATCTGCAGAAATATGAACCCGAACAATATGCTTTGCTGCAAGAAAGCAAAGCAGCTAATCCTAAAGTTAAGTATGACTTTTATAGAAAATATTTTATAGAGAATTTTAAACTTTCTTTCGGCAAACCAAAGCCAGACACCTGCTCAAAGTGTGATATGTTACTGAAAAAAATAGAATCTGCCGATAACGAAGAAGAAAGAAGGGCTCTTCAGACTTTAAAAGATTTACATGTCACCAAAGCAGAAACATTTTATAAAGATTTGAAGACAAAGACCCAGCTTGCTCGTGAAGATCCTTCTGTTGAGATGGTTACATTCGACTTTCAACAAAATATGCCACTTCCAGTAGCTCCAAGCGGTGATGTGTTTTATAAAATACAGCTATGGGTGTACAATTTTTGTATACATGTTGGCAGTTCAAAAGCAAGTTATTTTTATATTTATGATGAGACAGTAGGACCTAAAGGGCAAAATGAAGTGATTAGCTTTTTACATCACTTCTTTAACAATTTTATTAGATCGGAAGTCAAGCATATCTATTTGTTTTCGGACAACTGCAGTTCTCAAAACAAAGATTACGTATTAATCCAGTTCCTATTCACCGTCGTAAAACTTGGAAAATTTGCCACTATTACACATCGATTTCCTGAACCGAACCACAGCTTTTTGCCCTGCGGCAGAAGCTTCTGGGCCATAGAGATTAAGAAGAAGACATATGACCGGATTTATTTACCTGAAGAGTATCACAACATTATCCGTGAAGCAGGAAAGAAATTTGAAATCATAAACGTTACTCAGGGCATGATTATAAACTTCAAGGACCACTTCTTACCAATATTTCGCAAAACAGTCTCTAGAAAAAAAAGATAAGTTTGCGATATCAAAGTATAGACTATTTAAATATGACTCTCAGGAAATGCCCGATATACAGTGTAGTATAACTGTTGGGATACCAACATATTCAAGCTTCGTAATCTTGAAAAAAGGTGAAAACCCTTCTTTGCCGGCTAATGATAAAGTACTTCTATACACAAACAAACGGATTTTAAAACCACATAAATTTAAGCATGTAATGGATCTCGCTAGAGCATATGTGGCACAATGCGATATGTGGTTCTATAATAACATTGAAGCAGCACAACGTCAATCAAAGGCAGAAGTGGCGGAGAATGCAGGTTCGGACTATTCTGAATATAGTGACTCAGAATGATGAGACAATTTCCAGTTTTATGTGTTGCGAAAATGCACCAAAATAAGTTTTAGTGTTTTCTTTTTGTTAGTATTTTATTTCCAGATTATGTTCTGTTTCATGTGTACGCCCGTTTGATAATAAAAAAATAATAAAGTTGTCAGCGATCAATTTTTTTTAATAATAATGGACAAAAACTAGGTATCTCCATTATTAATATCATGATAATTTTTTTACCATTGTTTAAAACTAAATTATACCTATTGTAGGTTTCGTTATTTGCAGCCTGAATTCGGCACGAAACTTAAAAAATACAAATTTATGAAACGCAAATGTATAGAAGTGTTTTTTTCGCCCCCTGTAAAATTTCGCATTTTGGAGATACCTGGTTCTTGCACTGGAGCCCTCAATTATTATATTATTTGTTCATTTAGATAACAGTTATTAATCTGTGAAATATGCATCCACGTAGTACTATAGTTAACTACTCCCACTGTTGCTATTCATATCGGGCGGCTACCCTGCGCGCTCCAGACAAAGTGTGCAGCCGTACTTATGTTCATACGAAGGATATCTTTGTTTTGCATACTGGTACATAGAGGGCGCCACTCATCAAATGTCAGTACTAAAAATTAACCTCCATCTTTAGTTAAGCCTAAATCCAAAGTTTCATTGCGATACTTGTAATGTTGAAGCTACAACGTGCAATAATTTCGATAACTATTATCTCAACAAGAATGCCTCGCCGAGTTTGTTTCTGCTTTCGGTAATGATGCATCATGTCAGTCAACAAATACTAGTTGATATGAAAAATTCAAACGTGAACGGATTAATCTTAGCGATGATCCAAGAGCAGATACACTCAGGAAAACGTCGATGCTAAGCGCAAGCTCATCAACGAAGATCGACATATGACATATCGCGAAATTGAGGCATCATTGGGGATTTCGTAAACCTCAATTCAAAAAATTGTACATTAAAAATTAGTTTCACGTTGGACACCGCATCTGTTGTCCGAAGAATAGAAAATAGCTATGTCCAAGAATAGTACACAGCTAGGGTGAATTGGTGTCAAATAACTCTATACCGCTTCAATGCAGGAAACTTTAAAAACGTGTGCGACATCGTGAGTGGTGATGAATCTTGGATTTACTCATACGAGCCAGAAAGTAAACGCCAGGCGTCTGTTTGTGTATTCCAAGGTGAGAAAAGCCGACAAAAGCCATCCGTTCTCGACGTGTCTCCAAAAAGATGGTTGCGGTATTTGTCTCGAAAGCAGGTCATGTAGTAAAAATTTCTCTACAAGATCAAAAAACTGCTACTGCCGATTAGTATACAACCATTTGTTTGCCACAAGTCATCGCTGAACTCGGAGAAACCAACCCACAACGACGAATCATCCTCCACCAGGACAATGATGTTCGCACACAGCTCACAAGACAATTGACTTTTTAGCGCAACAAGACGTGGAATTTTGAGACCATCCTCCGCAGTCCCAACCTAAGTCCAAACGATTTATTTACCTTTACGAAAATTAAGGACGAACTGCGTGGTCTGAGGTTCCAATCGTCAGAAGAAACAGTCGATGCCATCAAAAAGTCAATTTTGACTGTAACAACAAACAAGTGGAATAACTGCCTCCCGCATGCAAAAGTGCATAAATCTTTGTGGAGAACACTTCGAAAAACAATAAAGTCTTTAAACGCTAGCTATTGTTTTATTTCAGTTCTATATGCAAAATATAAGAGACAACCCTCGTATAACAGATGCATTGTTTTATTTGTTTATTTATCGCGAATTACGGGCGTACATTTATTAAGCGCATGTTTAAACATGAACGAAACAAAAACGAAAATAACCAAATAAAATCAATATTTCGTCCTCGGGATAGGAAACTTTGACAAATGTTGCTTATCGAAAACATTTTACTAGTTATGTTATAATTAATATTGGTTGCATTCGATCGCTACCAGTGTTTACCTTTTAGATAGTCGTAGAATTCAATGAATTGTATGCAGGTAAATATTTACTCAACAGTCGAATAAATTCTTAAATAAACAACTTTATCTATCGGAACAATTTTGTTCTATTTATTGCATTTAAAACAGTTGAAAATTCAGGAAGTGTATATGTTACCTTATTGCTGGTGCATATTTTCGTGTAATCTAATTCAGTTTTTTTCATATTTATAATTGATTCACTTTTATAATTGCATTTACATATTTTTAGCAAGTAAAGACACACATATGCGCAAATTTAAACAAAAATCTTGAAGGAGAGTGCTTACTGGAATTCTACTCCACATAATGACTGACACAATAGTCCAATTAAACACACATTAAAAACAGTGGGTACCGTCCAGTTTAGACATTTTGTGCAAATAGAAAAATAAAAAAATATAATTAGCAATATATCTAATATTTATCAGTTGCTCCATCACCTTTTTCAAAATTAACTGGATAATTATAAATTTCCTCGAATTATCGGTTCAAACATTTGAGGAAGGATATGTTGTGTATATAGTGTAATATGTAGTAATACGTATATTGACATTGACGTCCTGAACATGTTGGTAAAGGATATACATGAGACGGTTGAAATCGTATTTCAATACCGCTTTTGGATCCCTTTCTTGATTTTTAACGGTTTCAAGCTCTGCGTCAAGTTTTCGCGATGGTGTTATATTTTGTCTGGTTTCATGCCTATCATGAATTTTCAAAATAGTTTCATGTTCTGTTGATTGCAAAAACTCTTCTTGAACTTTGTTGTCATTATGGTCTCGACTAGGCTTTTCTCTAATCGCTGCCTCTGTGACATCAGTTACAGCTGCCGGACTGAATAAATGATCGGGGAAGATATCAGTACCGGTGTTTTTAAATCTGTTTACAGCATTTTGATGAGTGGTGGCTTTGCCAAATGCTTTTGTAAATAAACTTGCCACTTGGTATTGTCTCACGTTTTTTTCGGATTGCATTTAATTTATGTTGTTACTTCTTGGTCGTAGTATGTCTTTATTGGGCCAAAGAAGGATACATCCAAAAGCCATAGCCTATGTGTACAATGAGGCGGTATGCAAAGTATAATAATCCGGTTCTCCTTTGAGTAGTTGAGAACACGGATGTTGTCCTAAGTACAGTGGCCATCGACGATTAATAAAACATTATTTTCAGGAGTTACATGTGAGAATTATTTAAAGTGCTTCATCCATCTCAAAAAAAAATCAGAAGTCATCCATCCGGTTTCTTGAGCAATGCTCAGTGTTCCAAGTGGAGCCCCATCTATCAATTCACTCGTCCAGCTCTTCCTAGAAAAGATTGCGGTGGACGAACCTATGCATGCCACCAGAAATCTTCCCAAGTTTCTGAACAGGAGAAACTCCTAATTAATCAACATTCCACAACCGCGTGGGATCAATATTATACATACTCAACGTCTCTTCCAACGTTTTAAGAAAATTCTGCACTGGGGGTTTCTTAATAGACTATTCTAGCCAGAGACGTTGTCTCAGGTTTTCGTAGTGATATATCTGGATGTTTTTATCTAAATCTCCGCAACCAATCCCATACAGCGTCTCGGAAGTTCTGTTGAATCGATGCTGCAATCCATTGTTTTTTGCCAGTTGACAGGCCAAAGAACGAAATTCATCACTACATAGTCAGAATAGGCAAGATTCCAAGGTTTTTACATGTTTTACCTCCTTCGAGCTCGAAGAAAAAAGTTGTGCGAGTACAAAAGAAAATCTAATTGCCCATCATGGGACTCGCAGCAGATGCAAAGGGCACTTGAAACTGTAGGAAATAATAAAATGGGATGGCTCAGAACATCTAAGACATTTAATGTATCACAGGCTACTCTTCGTCGTAGAAGGTGAGATAAAAGTAAACAAGTAACGAATACTTAAAAGGGATTAGGCCGATATCGCCCACCATATTGCAAGTGAAAACAAAATTATCATTTCATTTAACTGACTTTGATGACTGGGATAAAGTTTTACACTGACTTGGGTAAAATGACAAAGTGTCCCATTTTACCCAAGTGATAAACATGCCATTTTACCCTAGTAAGCATGTTTTAATTCAGTGATGTAGTACATAAGCTAATAAATTTTGTGGTTGTAAACCACCGTTTTCCTACTCAGAAATAGCAGGCTTTCATGTATTCTTAATTTCAAAATTATACTTTAATGTTTTGATGCCGATTTTAATGAGAATATGCAACCAATAAAAACTCAACCGAAAATTAAACAATTTTAAATTTTACCAAAGTCGTGGTGCATAGTATTCTAACTAGTATTACTAATTGATGTATAAAACGATAAACGAGGTATAAAACAATAAGAAACTAAAATCATTAACAGAAAGAGCGTAGAAACGTAATCGGAGAAAGCGTTGAGAACTGTAACCAAAATATTTGTGCAAAATCAGGCTTTCATGGAAACCTATTGCATGGAGGCTTCTATGACCTGTTACATGCTACAATCCCATAACATGTAAGAAATCTCTGCTCATAGAAGAAAATATTAAAGGAAGTTTTGGTTGAGCACAAACTATGAAACAGTAAGAATACGAGTTTTGGAGGAAAGTATCCA
Source organism: Melolontha melolontha (assembly GCA_935421215.2). Lineage (NCBI taxonomy): Eukaryota > Metazoa > Arthropoda > Insecta > Coleoptera > Scarabaeidae > Melolontha > Melolontha melolontha. Next base: position 22,194,285 of record OW285240.1, on the reverse strand, counting down.
CAGATGAGCCATAATTCAAATAATTATAAAGAACATTTGTGGATGTTGCACACACCTAAATGCGCTTACCAACCACAATATTGAATCCCGCAGCAATTTTTGACTGTATTCGTATAATGGCGTGGGATTCTTAGTACAGTGCTACGTATCAGTATAAATTCTATAAATTATGGAAGATTGCTTGAAGAGAATCTACTACCTTTGTATTTTATGAGATAATAAAACGATGAAGAAAATCTGAATAAATCGTAGACTGTAGCTTATTCTGTAAAATTTAATTTAAAGTAACCGTTACCACAATATAGCTTTAAATACTGGATACAAATTTCGACAACTAAGTTGTCATCATTAATAGCAGAAAACTATTACACTCGGAACCCCGACACATATTTTGCGCCAACACAACACATTACTAGGTATATCGCCGACGTACTAATACTTATTTTTAAAAGTAAGTTAACTCTATTTATAGTTTATTTCAAATTATAAGAATATAACTATGAACGGCTCTAATGCTTTTATTGCACCACCTTCTGTGAAGATAATTATTATACCTGGTCTCCTTATTGAACTGGTACGGTTTACCTATTTGGAACGTATGAATCTAGGGGCCGTATTGACTATAAATTAGGGCCATATAATATAATAATAAAACGCTGTTAATTTCAAGTATATAATAAAAAATATCTGTACATTGGGTTTATATACAAAGCAAAAATTACAAATCGTCTGGCAACATGTGTAGTGGATACATATAGATATATAAAGCTAATTTATTTGTAATACACAATAAAATTTTTATGTGTCACCGCATTTCATAAATCATCTGTGATTGAGTCGTCTTGCAAATCGGTATCTGTGTCTGAATCGTATTGCAAATTTATAATCAAGGGTGCTACTATTTTGTACATGGGCATATATTCGTCCTCTTTTGCTATTGCGTGTTTAACAGCATTTTTCAAATTTACAGCAGTTATACGTTCCATAGCATTCGTTATGTGTGTTACACCGCTTTCACTAAATTTCGATGTTTGATTTGTTCGTCTTATGGTATTTTTCAGTTGGGCCCATATCAATTCAATGGGATTGAAAATGCAATGGTATGGTGATAAACGCAAAATTGTATGTCCTGCTTCTTTGGCTCTGTTATCCACATAATAATCCTTTAAATATTCTTCTGTCTTCATCACCTCTATTAATTGTTTTTTTGTATAATGATCCTCAAAATATAAATCATTTGCTACTAATAGTTATTTATGTACCTAGGTTCGTAAGTACAGTTTTATGGTCGAGAATACGATTGCAAACCGAGACCCGTAGGGTCGAGGTTTGCATGTATTCGAGACCATGAAAGTGTACTATACGAACCGTGGTGCATATGAGATTTTTCGTCATACCTACGTTTTTTTTAAATAGACGAATTTGAATGATTTTCCACTTTACTTTTACTATATGTATACACATTAGTAACATCAAGTCAGGAATATTTGTCGTATCTATGGTAACCATGTTTGTGTCGATATAAATTTATATTTTTGATAAATGTCAAAGTATATGCAATAGATTTTCATAAGTTTTTCTTTCTAAATAAAATTTATAAACATGAATCATTTGGAATTTACTGCAAGTGAGAATTAATGAATATTAAATCACATTCTTACATGTAAATGTCGACTTATTTAATGCGTATAAATCTACAATCCGTCAAACTAAGTTTGTACTAGTATGCAGAACACACTCTTTCGCGACAACGAACTTCCTGGTAGTTAGGTTAATTAAGAATTAAGAAATACTGAAAAAACAAGCCTATCAACGCGAGGAAACGTACAGACGACCGTTTCGTTCTAATTGGAACTTCTCAATGTACGGCATTCCCTTTCGATGACGACCTTGCTTTTTCATTTCTATACTTTCTGTATATATAGTTAACATTTGGAATTTACTGCAAGTGAGAATTAATGAATATTAAATCACATTCTTACATGTAAATGTCGACTTATTTAATGCGTATAAATCTACAATCCGTCAAACTAAGTTTGTACTAGTATGCAGAACACACTCTTTCGCGACAACGAACTTCCTGGTAGTTAGGTTAATTAAGAATTAAGAAATACTGAAAAAACAAGCCTATCAACGCGAGGAAACGTACAGACGACCGTTTCGTTCTAATTGGAACTTCTCAATGTACGGCATTCCCTTTCGATGACGACCTTGCTTTTTCATTTCTATACTTTCTGTATATATAGTTAACATTTGGAATTTACTGCAAGTGAGAATTAATGAATATTAAATCACATTCTTACATGTAAATGTCGACTTATTTAATGCGTATAAATCTACAATCCGTCAAACTAAGTTTGTACTAGTATGCAGAATACACTCTTTCGCGACAACGAACTTCCTGGTAGTTAGGTTAATTAAGAATTAAGAAATACTGAAAAAACAAGCCTATCAACGCGAGGAAACGTACAGACGACCGTTTCGTTCTAATTGGAACTTCTCAATGTACGGCATTCCAGCAGAAATGAAAAAGCAAGGTCGTCATCGAAAGGGAATGCCGTACATTGAGAAGTTCCAATTAGAACGAAACGGTCGTCTGTACGTTTCCTCGCGTTGATAGGCTTGTTTTTTCAGTATTTCTTAATTCTTAATTAACCTAACTACCAGGAAGTTCGTTGTCGCGAAAGAGTGTGTTCTGCATACTAGTACAAACTTAGTTTGACGGATTGTAGATTTATACGCATTAAATAAGTCGACATTTACATGTAAGAATGTGATTTAATATTCATTAATTCTCACTTGCAGTAAATTCCAAATGTTAACTATATATACAGAAAGTATAGAAATGAAAAAGCAAGGTCGTCATCGAAAGGGAATGCCGTACATTGAGAAGTTCCAATTAGAACGAAACGGTCGTCTGTACGTTTCCTCGCGTTGATAGGCTTGTTTTTTCAGTATTTCTTAATTCTTAATTAACCTAACTACCAGGAAGTTCGTTGTCGCGAAAGAGTGTGTTCTGCATACTAGTACAAACTTAGTTTGACGGATTGTAGATTTATACGCATTAAATAAGTCGACATTTACATGTAAGAATGTGATTTAATATTCATTAATTCTCACTTGCAGTAAATTCCAAATGTTAACTATATATACAGAAAGTATAGAAATGAAAAAGCAAGGTCGTCATCGAAAGGGAATGCCGTACATTGAGAAGTTCCAATTAGAACGAAACGGTCGTCTGTACGTTTCCTCGCGTTGATAGGCTTGTTTTTTCAGTATTTCTTAATTCTTAATTAACCTAACTACCAGGAAGTTCGTTGTCGCGAAAGAGTGTGTTCTGCATACTAGTACAAACTTAGTTTGACGGATTGTAGATTTATACGCATTAAATAAGTCGACATTTACATGTAAGAATGTGATTTAATATTCATTAATTCTCACTTGCAGTAAATTCCAAATGTTAACTATATATACAGAAAGTATAGAAATGAAAAAGCAAGGTCGTCATCGAAAGGGAATGCCGTACATTGAGAAGTTCCAATTAGAACGAAACGGTCGTCTGTACGTTTCCTCGCGTTGATAGGCTTGTTTTTTCAGTATTTCTTAATTCTTAAACATGAATCAAATAGAGATGGATGCTATTATAGCTTGTACTGAGATTTTGCCGGAGAAATCTAAAAACAGATACAATGAAACCTATAAAATGTTAAGATTGGTGTCACCAGAGGCATGTGGAGAGTATTTCAGAAAGTGTAATGCTGGCATATTTTCGTGATAGATCTATGAAGTTAAAATCACCAAACAGTTTATGGTGTGAATACTCCATGTTAAAAACTACCATATTTATTAACGAAAATGAAGATATTTCAAAATATCCTAAATTGAAAGGATTTTTGAAGCGTAAAAATGATGGTTTTAAGACTAAAAGTCTAGTATCTTTACAAGAGAGGAAATGAATAAATTTCTTATTGAAGCTTCCGACGATATATATTTGTTGATGAAGGTAAGTTTACAGAATGATTCTTTTTAATTCGTGTTCATTCTATACTAATTTTTTGCAGGTTGTTATGATTATGGGAATTGCTAGGGCTTGTAGGAAAGATGAACTAGTTAAAATGAAAATTCAAGATGTGGGAAATAAAAATGATGTAATAATAATTAAAATACCGGATACTAAAAATGGATTAAAACGTTCTTTTACAATTATTGCGAAGGAAGAATATCCAATTAATTTTATGCTAATTATTATTAAAAATTATTTAAATATTACCAATGATAGATTTTTCTTAAAGTACAGTTTTGGTAAATGTCGAAATCAGCCTGTAGGAAAAAACACTCTCGCAAAAATTTCTAGCCAAATAGCAAAATACTTGTCGTTGGAGAACCCCACTACCTACACCGGACATTTCTTTCGAAGGACCTCGGCAACATTATTAGCCGATTCAGGAATTGATGTTCTTGGTCTGAAAAGACATGGCGGATGGAAATCTTCTACCGTGGCAGAAAGCTATGTTTCCGATTCAATGATAAATAAAGTACAGATAGCTGACCGAATTTTATATAAACAAAATATTACAATATTACAGAGGCTGTTTGCTCAACTGTGATACAGAAAAATTAGAAGAAAGTTGATGATTCCATTAGGAATCCAACCATTAATAATGTTGACATTATTGAAAATATAAACTTGCCTAGTAAGAAAGAAGACTCTATTGTTCAGATAGCTAATTGTACTAATTGTTCGTTTACATTTAATATTACAAAATCATAAGTTTTTGTACAAGATTCTATTTTTCCTAGTTATGTTAATTAATCATGTTTGAAATAAATTTGTCATAAATTATCTAATATTGCTATTATTTCCCTAGGGCCGTAATAAATATTACAGCCCGCTACCATAGCAACTGTCAATACGGTATGTAAAGTGTCACTTACGTTTCAAAAAAAGGTGTCATAATTGTTTACTTACGCAGTAGGTGTGACGAAAAAATGTTTTAATATCTTTCTTATTATTACATTTTGTAGGAACTTTGGTTTGCTGTCGAGAATAATACGGAGCGTTGTCCATCACTATCACACTATCTTTTGGTAAATTTGGCAGCAAAGTGTCACAAAACCATTCTTCAAATAAAGATAAGGTCATATCTTCATGGTAATCTAAACTTGAGGATTTAACATTTTTATCAGATAATAGCGGCTGTCCGATCCATCCTTTTTCTGACCCAGCATGAAGAATGATTATTCTCTTCCCTCTCGAAACCGGCGTGTTCAACTGACACATACTTGAACTATCCACCCAACCTTTGAAAATTGTGTAATGGGTGTCTTACCACGTCTCGTCTAAATAACATATGAATTGTCCTTCCTGTCTATACCTTCTAATTGCCGTTAAGTATTCATATCGTTTCTGTAACATCGGGCTTTCCATAAATATGCGACGTTTGTCTATAGTGCCAAACTTAAAACCAGCTTTCTTTAGCGTTCGCCACAAGGTTGCTTTAGAACACTGAATATTTATAGGCTCATCACTGATTCTTTTATGTAAGCAGTCAAGTGTAGATACAACATTTACTCTGTAGAAGGAGTATACTTGCTGCCTAATAGTATCAATTGCATACTCTTCAATTTTTATCGGTGCTCCTTTGTCACTTCTTTGCTTTCGAGGCCCTGCGTTATTCTTAATTATTTTATATATTGTTCCACAAGGCACCTTTGTTAATTGCGACGTTCGTTGAATGTTCTGGGTTTGTAGTTCGTTATTTTCTTCCATCAGGGTATGATAGACATTGTTTTGCATCTTCTGATATATGCTTTCTCTGTCGTGCTCCAACAGTATTATCACTATCCACATCATAATCACTAACACTTTCAGCAAAAGGTCGCCACATGTTCGTTAAGTAAAGAGAGAAAAATCAAATATTTATACTGCAGTAAAGATTAACAATAAATGATAAATAGAGTCAATATTAGGTATAATATATACCAACTCTCCTAACTATATTTACTTAAATTTTGTTTAATAATATAAGCACTTATTTCATCTAAATTGTAATTTAATGACTATTTAACTATATATAATAACTATATATTCAAATTAACAACTGTTGATACTTATATTATTACTAAATTTTATTTCATCTAAATTGTAATTTAATGACTATTTAACTATATATAATAACTATACCGTGTGTCCCAATTTCGATGCTCACCATTGGTATCTCGGTTATTAGAAGATATAGAAACAACGGTTAAATGGGGAATGTTTTGCAGAATTCAATACTCGCGGCAAATCTCATTTCAAATTTGACCTAACTTCTTAAATTTTTAAAATATTTTGAAAAATCAAAAATTTGCCGATTTTGTTATTCCTCAATAACTCGATAACGCTTAGTCTGACCTCTTTTAAAGTTTTACATTGTTCAGACACTTTTTTAAAACAAATTATTTGATACAAGCAGAAACCCCCGATTGTCTTTTGTTTTTAAGTTATTACCACTATCTTTTGTTTTTCATATGGCGGCCATATTGGATTTTGGGTTTGTTAGGTAGTCCTCAAAATGTGCTTTTCAACAATGTATAACATGTCTGAAAAATTTTTATTTATAAGGAAAATATTAATAAAAACGTAAATTAATCTTTAATATGAAATTAGTAGGCTGAAAAATTAAACACCAATGTCAAATGAAAGTGAAAAGATATTCTAAGTAATACTGTAAACAAACGAAACGATAAAAAATTATAGAAATAAAAAGTAAAGATACAGAACTTAAAGTTCACATTCACTTAAATTGTTCAATATGACGACCATTCTGTTCCACACAATTTTGACACCTTGTTCGAGTAGAGTTACAAACTCTACGTAGCGTGTTTCCGTTTACTGATCGTAGCACATCTAGTACTCTTTGTTCTAAAATTTCCCGAGTTTCTGGCGGTTCAAAATCAAATACTTCGTTTTTAGTGGTACCCCATAAATAAAAGTCAAGCGGGGTAAGGTCGGGTGATCTCGCAGGCCATTGCACGGGTCCATTATTTGAAATCACTCTCTCATTAAAGTTTTCTCTCAAAAAATGTTGCACGTTACGAGTGTTATGGGCCGGGCAACCATCTTGCTGGAACCAGATGTTTTGCATGTTCTCGGGATTAATAATTTGCCTCAAAGCAGGCATTATCTCGTTTGTTAGTAGCTCCAAATATCTGTTACCAGTTAAATTGTAATCAAAGATGAAAGGACCTATTAACTGATTATCTAAAACGAAAAAAAGAGTTTAAAAAACAAAAAAATGTAAACAAAATGTCATACCAATTAAACCGCACCAGACATTAAAATCAAATCGAACTTGAAATCTTCTTTGATTTACCAAATGTGGATTTTCAGTAGACCAATGATGATAGTTATTCCTATTGAACACTCCACAATTGGTAAATCGTGTTTCATCTGTCCATAGTATATTACATAGTATTTTCCTAGGAAAATTAGCGTCATATTCACATTTTTGAAGGTACCACCTGCTAAATTGTAATCGTCGGAGATTGTCATTATCACTTAAACCTTGTACAATTGTTGGTTTGTAAGGGTGATATTTGTTTTCGTCAAGGTTCTGTGAACAGTAGATTTTGAAATCCCTGTTTCTCGTGTCACACGACGAACTGATGTGTTGGGATTTTTCCTAACGTTCTGCAAAATATTATTTAGACGTGTATCAGCATCATTAACTTCATAGTTAGCTCGTTTTTGTTCGAAGCTTCCAAAGTTTTTTAATTTGCTAACTAGTCTTCTAAAAATTGTCCTGTGTGGCTGTTGTCTTTCTGGAAAACGCTCTGCATAACTCGTGCACGCATTTTTAGTGTTTCTATTTGCTTTGAAATACACTTCCAACATATCAACTTTTTCTTCGTTTGAATATGTATGTGCCATTATCAATACTTAAAATCTTAATACTTGACAATAATTACTTATCACTAACTACAAGTAGTTTTAATTAACTTATCTCTACAGCACTAATTGTACTTTGACAGGTTATCGTTTTGTTTCATTGTCAGAATACATTTGTCATTGACGTTTGACGGAACATAATGTCTTTGGTAGTGATACACGCTCAGAGGTTAGAATTATCTGACATTTAATGTAAAACCAAATACAAATCTTCCCACTACTTTTAATCCTGAGCGAACTTACCCCTCCTCGCGCCAACTTAATTGGCGTTTGCTATACTTAGAATATCTTTTCACTTTCATTTGACATTGGTGTTTAATTTTTCAGCTTACTAATTTCATATTAAAGATTAATTTACGTTTTTATTAATATTTTCTTTATAAATAAAAATTTTTCAGGCATATTATACATCGTTGAAGAGCACATTTTGAGGACTACCTAACAAACCCAAAATCCAATATGGCCGCCATATGAAAAACAAAAGATAGTGGTAATAACTTAAAAACAAATGACAATCGGGGGTTTCTGTTTGTATCAAATAATTTGTTTCAAAAAAGTGTCTGAATAATGTAAAACTTTAAAGGAGGTCAGACTAAGCGTTATCGAGTTATTGAGGAATAACGAAATCGGCAAATTTTTGATTTTTCAAAATATTTTAAAAATTTAAAAAGTTAGATCAAATTTGAAATGAGATTTGCCGCGAGTATTGAATTCTGCAAAACATTCCCCATTTAACCGTTGTTCTATATCTTCTAATAACCGAGGTACCAATGGTGAGCATCGAAATTGGGACACAGTGTATATTCAAATTAATAATTGTTGGTACTTATATTATTATTAAATTTTATTTCATCTAAATTGCAGTAATTACAATTTACTTAAATTTTGTCATTGCGAACCTCAGCAGTTTGTTTGCGTAAAAGATAGTCGTATTGAGCGGCCAGGTAGTAATTGCCGCAGATGGCGAAATAAAAGCATTAGAGCCGTTCAAAGTTATATTCTTATAATTTGAAATAAACTATACATTTACTTGTATGCCTACCTGAGAATCATTAAATATGATTCAGCCAGTCATGGAATCGTACAACAGCTAACCATACAATTATAAGTAGATGTAAATAGGGTTAGCTTACTTAGAAATTAGTATTGCTGTGTCGGTGATATATTTTGCTTGAGTAAAGTTGAGCTAAAGTTGTTAGTGCTCCTAGTGTAATGCTATTGATTACGTATCCACGTGTTCAGTAGTATTCACGTATTCAGGATTTAAAACTATTTAGTGGTATATTGTGATAAGAGTTACTATAAATTGAGGTTTAATGAAGAAAATATTTTTTAAAGTGGTAATTGCCTTGTAATTTCGTATTATGTTCCCCAAAATTCATATAATAAAATACAAAAAATGTATCTCATCCAAATACATAGCTTATCCAAACTCCGAATATCATTTCCACTGAAAACGTTTGGAACACTGCTTGGTAAATATGAAGGATCTTTTGGTAAATTTTCCATGTAAAATATGTGATTCGTTTCCTACTGGATCCATTATCCAACCTAGCATTTTCATACTATAATTGTATTTTGAAAGTTAATCAAACAATAGAGGAAATATTTGAGAAGAAGGTAAACATCTTGACATTTGGCTTTATTGGTTGCAGGTGGAAGCACTAAAATAATAAAAAGTTCCATCACTTTTTTAAAACCATAGATATCATATCTAGTGGAAATAAGGACCAAGTTATTATAAGTCATTTAATAAATTCCTTGTCTATTTTATTTGAGGTTGCTATCTCTACGGCAGTACAATTTTATTCATTCAAGTGAATATTCAGATTAGTTAGGTCGGAAGACGAACAACTCAGAACCTTGTGAGCTGCTTGAAAAATAATTAAAACTACTATTTGATGTTTGGAGAAACTATTAGTCAATTATCTTTCTAAAATTATGCACACGTCTTGTGTATGTATTAGATCCAATTCCATTCTAACAGGTAAGAAATAAAGATTTTCTTCTTGTTTCCTAATTTGTTCTTTTTCATGCTTTGTGACAGTTACATTCCCATCTTCTATGAAAATGTCATTATCTTCATTCAGGTCATTTTCAAAGATATGCAAGAGATTCTAATTTAAATATCGGTGAATTTTTTAGAGTTTATATTCCCCATCCTACAATTCTTAGATTAACAGAATTTCTATAACACAAATGCTTTATGCATATATTAAAGGATTGCAGTTTCAAATACGAGGGATACAATTATTGAGAATAGAAAAATCTAGTTATCTATGAAAAACAAATAGTTCATTATCTTATCTGTCAAATGCAGTTTAGTTTGTGCAATTCGGTTGACTAGTGTCTGAGAAATAACCTATAGAATACGCTTCTGTTATCGAAAAAATGGAATTATCACGAGAGAACTTTCGAATAATAATTTACAATGATTTCAAGAAAGGCTTGAGCGCGTATGAGTGTGAGGAAAGTTTAAAATCGGCATTTGGGGATCCCTCACCATTATTGGCTACTGTATATAGATGGTACAAAGAATACTATTGAATATATAAGAAAGTGGGAGGCCTTATCAACGAGGATACTGAAGATTGAAATGGAAATCGAAATACAAGCAAACACAACAATAATAATTGTGTACGGACCAAATGAAGATGACGCAGCAAAGCAAAAAGAAGAGTTTTGGGAACAATTAGAACAGGCAACAGAGGATGTCAATGCAAGACTAATTGTATTGGGCGATTTTAACGCAAGAGTTGGGAAAAAGGACGAAGAATCGGGAAAAGTAATTGGAATGCAGGGGGAAGCAATACAAAATAATAATGGCAAGAAACTTATTGACTACTGTTTAACTAATAATCTAATAATCACGAACACATTCTTTGCCCATAAAGAAATAATGAAATAGAGGTGAAAAATCAATCATAGACTACGTACTAATAAACAAAAGCCATAGGAAAGAAGTCGAAGATACTAGAGTGCAAAGAGGTCCAGAAATATACTCAGATCACTACTTGTTACTGTCAAAAATATTCATTCCAGGAAGGAAAAGCCCAATGGTGACTAAGAACAAAAAACAAAAGACAAAAGTGGTTATAAGAAACTATAAACTCAGACAAAATGAAATAGCGACAAAATACAAAGAAAAAATTGAGCAAGAATTGGAAAAATTAAATAAACTGGACACATACAATAATATGGAAATATTATGGACAAATATAAAAAGCAAAATACATAAAGCTGCAAAAGAAGCGTTCCAAATTATAAAAATAAATAAAAACAAAAAACAAACAAGCTGGTGGAGCGACGAAATAAAAGATGCGATAAAATATAAAAAGCATGTGTGGGCGAAATACCTCAAAGCGAAAACAGAAGAAAGCTACGCTAAGTATAAACAGCGAAGAACAAGGGTAAAAGAACTAGTGAAAGCAGCAAAACAAAAGTCATGGGAAGAATTCGGGGAAAGAATGGAAAGTGATAGCCACGGAAACCAGAAATTATTCTATAAAGTATTGAAAACTTTCAGAAGTGATACGAACTATAATAGCAAATACATAAAATCAAAAGAGGGAAAAATACTTGAAGATGACAAAGAAATAATGGACAGATGGAAAGAATACTTTGAGGATATGCTTAATATAGAGAAAATAGTACAAGGATATAATGAAAAAGAAGAACAAATAACCACCCAATTAACAGACGAAGGTGACCAAGAAATAAAAATAGAAGAAGTAAAAGAAGCAATCATAAAAATAAAAACAGGAAGAGCAGCAGGTCATGATTGTATATCACCAGAAATGATCAAAAACTTGGGTGAAAAAAGCATAGAAGCTATAACTAAACTGTTTAACAAAATATAGACAGAAGAGAGAATACCACAAGATTGGGAAATAGGAGTGATATTACCCATCTTCAAGAAAGGAGGTTACCGTGAATGTAAGAACTATAGGGGAATAACAATGATGAGTATAATGGCCAAAATGTACGAAAGAATACTGGAAAAAGGATTAAAAATACAAATAGAGACACAGCTAGAAGATTCACAAAGCGGTTTTAGGAAGGGAAGAGGAGTACAACACCACATATTTACTATAAAACAAATAATGGAAAAAAGACAGCAAAGCAATACGTACTTGGCGTTTATTGACCTAGAGAAAGCGTTTGATAGTGTACCAAGGAAAGCGATATGGGAAAGCCTAAAAAGAAGAGGTGTAAATAAGAAATTGAGAAACAATATAGAGTGTATGTATAAGTTCACAAAGAATTATGTACGAACGAGAAATGCAGAGTCACAGATACTTGAAACTAAAGAAGGATTGAGACAGGGTGGTGTACTGAGCCCATCACTATTCAACATAGTGCTGGATGACGTACAAAAAGAAATAAAGCAAAAACTGAAGAAATTACCAGTGGGTTATAGAAATATGAAAATAACGACAATAACTGACTGCGTCTTTGCAGATGACCTAGTAATATTTGCAAAAAACACGACAGACCTGCAAGAAAACGTAACAATATGGAACGAAGCCCTTCAAAGCCGAAACTAAAAAATTAACATCGATAAAACAAAGGTAATGGTAATTGGGAAAGAAAATAAGCAAGCATTAATAACACTGGACAATACAAAAATAGAGCAAGTAAACACGATGAGATACCTGGGCGTAAATCTACAGAAGAATGGTAAGAACGAAACCGAAATAAATGAAAGAATAGAAAAAGCAACACGGACATACTATGCTTTGAATAACAAATTTATAAGAAAGAAATAAATATCAACTAAGACAAAAATCCTAGGCTACAAGACTATACATAAACCAATATTAATGTATGGTAGTGAGAGCTGGGTGTTAACAAGGCAGCAAAAAAGTAAAATCCAGGCGGCAGAGATGAGGTTCCTGAGAGCAGTTAAAGGCATTACAAGAAGAGATAGAATACGGAGCGAAACAGTGAGGGAAGAACTAAAAGTGGAATCGATCTTAAAGAGCATTGAAAGGCAACATCTGAAGTGGTTCGTACTTGTAATACGAATGGAAAACCAGAGACAACCGAAACGGATATGGCTGGCAAGGACACAGGAAAAGAGGACTAGAGGAAGAACGAGAAAAGAGTGGAACAGTGTAGTGGCAGAGTGCTTGGAAGCCAGGGGAACAAAGTGGAAAGATGCAGAAGTAATGGCAAGAGACAGAAGGGATTTGGCTATGTTTTTTCGTAAATAAAAAGTTTTTTAGACACCTGAACACCTTCGGGTATTAGAAGGCTTTATCGATTATATATATACAAAGAATTTGAACGAGGTTGTAACGAGGTTGTACACAGCTGGCCCTCCTGCAACTGCTGTTAATCCAAAAAATATTGCTGCAGTGAAGATGATAGTGGAAGAACAGCCGCATTACCTATGCAATGATAGAGTCCAAACTGAAGATTGGATCCTAGCAAGTGAGATCAATATTGCACGAACATTTACATTTGAAAAAGGTTATAGCTCGGTTTGTACTCCATCATCTGACAGATTTACAAAGAGCAGAACGTGTTAGAATTTGTCAACAAACTTTAGATATGTTCAATGCTGGAGGCCATCAAATTATTTCTAAAATTGTAACTGGCGATGAAACGTACATACCGTTTTTTGATATTCCCACTCGCCAAGAAAGCCGAATCTGGGCACATGAAGATTCTCCCCTACGATTGTGAAAACACAGCGAGCAATTAAAAAAAGTAATGTACGCAGTATTTTTTAGAAGTACGGGTTTGGTGGCAGCAATTAAATTAAAAGATCAGAAGAAAGTTACCGCTAAACGGTATGTTTAAAATTGTTTGCCTACTATGGTTAGTAAAGTGCCAAGAAAGGGAATTATATTACATCATGATAACGCGTCGTCCCATACAGCAGGGATAACTATTCAGTATTTAGCTGAAAACAAAATCAAAGTTATAGAACATCCTCCTTGCTCACCAGATTCGGCGATGTGTGACTTCTGGCTATTTTTTGAGTTCAAAAACATTTGAGAGGGAAAAGGTTCTAGTCAGAAGAAGAGATTGATATCGCCGTTAAGTGTTTTATTGATAGTACCCCTAAAGACAGCTGGTTGAACGGTTTGAACTATGGAAGGAAAGAATGGTTAAGTGTATTATTGTTGATGGCAATTACTTTGAACATATTTAAAATAAAAATTCTAAAAACTTGTATCAATCTTTCTATTCTCAATAATTGTAGCTTGCCCCTCGAAATATAGAAAAAATATATTTTTCTCATGTGATGAAAATTGACGTCATTTTTATTAATTATTTATTATTTAAAACATCATTGAAAGTTTGGAAGTAAGGCAATTTCTATGTTTGAATTGATAATTTTCTTGTGATCTTAACTCTACGCTTAACTCTACGCTTTTAACTCTCAGCTTTGAGCTGTTTCCTATCTTGCTCTGTCCGTTTTCTAATTATTTCTCTAATAATTACATATTTGTATTATTAATTCTTTATCCTATTTAGTCGTGTTAAAATCGGTTATGCTGTGTAATAATCATTCTTTTTATGGTTAATTATACGCAAATACAGTGCTGCTGATATAATTATTACGAAACGCGTTTCGCAAAATAAGTCAACGTGAATTTTGCTCTAACACGCGTTAATTATTAGGCTGAATCCCTACTATTAGTGTGCTTCCTCCATAATACACGCATGAATCGCTGGTTTAATTTAATGATTAGTTAGACGAAAATTACTAGTTTGCGGCCACGTACAGTTCATCCACCGGAGAAATTAAAATCACCACGCAATATTCCTACTCTGAATTTGTATATACCACTGCTTATTTGAGAATATTATTTATTCAGTAAAATAACTAATTAAACTTAATATTCCATACAATGTACAGTATATCCACGAATTTGGTGCAAACTTGTACAACAGGGAACACTGATAATTTTTTTTTAACTACTATGTTTTATTTTTTATTATATATATTTCTGGATATAAATATATATAAATATAATGAACTGGTTAACCAAACGAAATTTTTTATTATAAATATAAGATCTTATGAAATATTTTCTAATGTATATAAATTCGAATTTGATAAATAACAACAAATAATTTATTCAAAGTAACCTACTTCCGCACACTTTTCGACTCTATACCTAAATTTTCTGTAAACGTTTCTAAATGTTCTATATCAGTCTCACTTATTACTGTTCGTATTTTATTTTTTAATGCTTCTAAATTCGCACTAAAATTATTATTTTCGTACACCCTTTGTTTGACGAGTCCCCAAAAATAAAAATTAATCGGCGTTAAATCAGGCTAGGAAGCTGGCCTGAATGGGGCCTGAATTGAATGCGCAGGGCATCCATCCTGTTGAAAGTAGACAGCATCATCACTCTTAATATCCTCCAACGATGGTAAAACTAAATTTTATAACATATCCAAATAATTGTGTTGATTTAAATTGTTTTCGAAAAAAAGGAATAAGAATTTTATTGAAAAAAATTCAATATCACACATTTAGTTTCTTATAACGCTGATTTTTCCGATTAATACGAAAATTTGGATTATCTTCCGCCTAATATCTGCAATTTTTGGATGACACAGAGCCACTAGTGGTAAAAGTGGCTTCATCCGAAAACAAAATTTTATGATGAAAAGAAGAATTTTGTACTTGTGTTGGAGAAAATGTTGTGGATTGTATCCACAACATTTTCTCCAACACAAGTACAAAATTCTAATCTAAACGCTTCGTCCCCGTCTATAAATTGAAAATTGAAGATAAAGCAATAGTTATCAGATTTTCAGATTTACTGGGTTAAATTAAAGTGGTCCTCCTGGCAAATGTGTGTTGTATATCCCATATGTGGCTGCTTTGTATTCTCTTCTTATTTGATTTTCTCTTCGTCGACATTCTTAGATTTTGTTTGTCATTATCGCACCCCAGATATGTGTGTTATCTTTAAATTTGGTATCTATGTTCTTACAATATATATTCTATTTTAACCCCATATATTCTTTTTCCCCTTGTATGTATTTGGGTCATATATTTGTAATTCCTTCTAGTTCTATATAATTCTTCTTTCTTTAAATCTACTTACCAGAATTATACGTGTATTTTATGACAGTGTTGCTGGGAAAATTTCTGAAATCTAATAATTAAGTGCTGCCCGCGTATTTTAACTATCGTTATACAGACGTTTCATATACAATGGCTTTATCATAAACTCTATTCATATTAGATTTACGGTAGATGCACTATTTCCTCATCGTTTGCCGTTAAACAAATTAACAATTAAACAATTTAAGTAAGTAAATACTTGAATAAGGTAGGTTTGAATTTCATCACTAAGAAAGGCAACTGACTCCTACTAATAATCATAACAATAAATCATTTACACGAAACTGGCTCTTAAGTGTTACAAAACTGAATAGCATTCCGGAGACTTATCTTGGTGAGCGAGATGTTGTAGCAAATTACAAAACCTACGAGCCTGACCCAGGCTAGTGTCGAGTGCGGTTCCTTTCAAAACGTTAAAAATTATCCA
Organism: Melolontha melolontha; assembly: GCA_935421215.2. Classification (NCBI taxonomy): domain Eukaryota; kingdom Metazoa; phylum Arthropoda; class Insecta; order Coleoptera; family Scarabaeidae; genus Melolontha; species Melolontha melolontha. The sequence goes on along the minus strand of OW285240.1, from coordinate 22,177,824 downwards.
CCTCAAAATAGAGAAAGAGTGTCACCGTGTATTTTATAATTTTGTTGGTTTGTATGCAGTGGTGTACGCTACACGGAACCCGTAGAGGATATTAAAACCCACCAGGTGATATTAAATGAAGGATGGTTTGAGAAGGAAGCTACGAAATTTATTGTGGTTGCTTTCATAAACATAAACAACAGAGAAAACAATTAATTAAACTGTGACATTTTGGTAAACAAAACGACTATGATTTTCATAAGTCAATTCCCATAACAGTGTTGAACAAACAAAAGAAGAAAAAGAAAACAAATATTTTGAACAGTATCTACTTTAAAAAAAAAGAAACTGCCGAAATCTATTTTATATTCCCCTTACGTCTATTAAAGAATTTTATCTAATTGGCGTTAAAAAATAACATACGGCATAACAAAAGTCAACGGCTACAATGCCATCGAATGAACATATGATAAAACGTAGGTTAGATATGTTAAACAAAATTTAAATTACCATAGGGTATAGTACAAAGTTAAATATAAAACGTAAAATGCATTTACCATAGTGTATAATAAAGTAAAAAGTTAAATATCATAAGCAAGTTAATTTATCACATAGTCTAATCTAAGTTTAAATATTATACGCAGAAGTGAATTATTTCATAGGAATGAAAAAGAATAGCTATTATATATAACAGCTATTACGATTATCTAACAATGCTAGAAAACGAAAATGAGATTAGACTTATGGAAATTTAATTACGTGAAAGAAACGAAAATTAGTAATCGGAATTTTAGCGCGAATTGGTATAACCAAGTAATTATTAAACCAATAAAATAGAACTTATTAAAATATAATTCTAATTATACAATTGGTACATGAAATTTCCAAAGCGGAAATTAATAAATCTAGTTAACAATATCACAAAGGAAAATCTACCCATTCGGCTGTTACATAAAGACAAAACGTCGTACTACACAAAATGGATGACGTAAAATGTCAACATAATTTGAAACATACTTGAGTGGGTAAAACCTCACTACATTTGTATAATACCAATGTATTTTTAATAATATAAAAAATATTATTAAAAATGGGGTGTGAAGAACACAATACAAGTTCATTTATGTATTTTTGAATGTATCTTCTCCAAAGACGTAGATACGTATTTCACATTTCTACATGATTCTCAATACGCCCCTGTTGGAGAAGACACATTCAAACAAACATAACTACGTTACTATCTAGCCGAAATTATTCAGACAGAAGGAATATTCAGCGCTGTCTACATAATAATGGCCGAAGCAGACGTGTTTTCTATAGTCGGTAACCACCGTATGTATACAAAACTGTATTCTCGTGTCTTCACTATTTATCGGCGTGAGTCGAATATCTATATGACAACATAAAATGTCTTCGAGTTTCTTGACTTGGTAATTAAAAGTTTCAGATTAATGAATACACAGATTACACCTCTCTGTCAAAGAAATGCATATCATTTAACGGAACTTTTGGCGTCTGGCACAGTCCTAAGGTCTCGAACACGTGGTGACGATGCCGGTAAATTTTTCTACTCTCATCAGTGTGACCTGGCAGAGTTTTGCAGCTTAATTAGCTAAGAGATAATCTGAACACTCTGCAGAAAAAGAGCTACGAGCCTTAGCGATAAATAGAACTACAAAGAGAGTTAACAGCAATAAAAAAGATAACATAACTTACCAAGAGAGTTTTGTTAAGTTCTAAAGACGAGCGTCGTGATTAACCAACTTCAGCTTATACGTTAATTAAGTGATAAGTACAAAGTTGTATCCACCACCAGGGGTGCTTAATCATCAACAATTAACAGCAAGCGAAATAACCAAATCCACAAAAATAGACTTCGTCTAATAGAACACTGTCAACTTGTTAAAAACGTATTACCAAAGTGTTCGAAGGTAATACAATATTAACGAGAACTAATCGTTAAAATATTATAACACGACCTAATCATTTACAATAAGAATAGTAGAAGCAAAACATAATAAAATATAATTGACAAGAAAAGAATGTAATGTAATAAGTATTTATCTACAAAAGATATTTGTGCGACATTTACAAAAAGTTTTCCGAACTCATTTTATATTGATATACTAGTTATCTCCGTTCATAATAAAATAGTTGCCTATTGAAAATTCAACATTCGCCTGATTAGTTCCCCGTGCAACATCATCTAATGCTCGTTCAACTTTCACACACCACTACCATATAATATTTATATTTTAATCTCACAGTCGAACCCTCAAAATCAGTGACGTAATAAATCAGAAAATTAACACTCTGTAGATACAGCTATGCCGAGCGAATCGTCTTTAAATATTAAATGATACGAGGCCTTCGGGAAATACGCTTTTTAATTATTTCCCAGCTAGTGAAAATTGCCGACGAAATGAAACAAAACGCATCAACCAAATTGTTACGGATCCACTTCGCTGTATGCCGACCCACGAGATAAATTTAGGTTGCATTCTACATTTTCGGATTGTCATTATTAATATCTTCGCTGGTCCGTCGCCTCTTTTACAATAAGCAAAATGTTCTGAATAACGCTAATTGCTTCGCTATTTAGCCTGAGTAATATAAAATTCCCATTGTCTTCTAAAAGCATTTCATTATTATTGATATTTTCAACAAGTTTTTTTCATTTTTTCATTAGGGAATAGTAGTAAAAGATACGTTGAGACTTTTGCAACATTTTCTATTGGAGTGTTCGGTTAGTAGAACATTATTAAATTGGTTCACTTCATTAATCGCCTCTTTTAGGCCAAGTTACGTGAACACAATAAATAATATACTAGACTCAGAACCAGTTGAAAAAGTAGGGTTATGTCCCCAAAACACAAATATTCTTCTAATTGATATGAGCAACTCTATTTATATTACAAGTATTTTCATATGTATGTAACGGGTTGGCCATTTAATGTTGCGGTTTTAAAAATCGCGCTATTCCCTTGTATATATAGAAATTAAAATAATATATATTTTTTACACTAGAGGGCCAAGCGCGGTTTACAATAAATATATGAAAAATTTGCCTTGTCAGTTTTCAAGATGGCGTCGTATCCAACGGAAGTGCGTGTGGAATTAATAAAATATTATTATAGAAATGGGGAATCTTTTGCAGCTACGGCAAGACACTTGCGTACTCTATTCGGAAGAAATAACGCACCAACGGAAAACACTACAAAAAGGTAAGGAAAAAAAGATAAATTTAGAAAAGTAACAAAGTATTCGTTATCGTGTTTCTATGTCTACTAATCCGACAATATCTTAGGATTGTAGTGAAATTTTAAGCAACAGCATCTGCGGCAGACGAAAGACCAACTGCTAGAGAACGTCAAAAGACCATCTGGGTACCGGAAACCATAGAACGAGTACGGGAGCACTTTACAGCTCAACCTTCAACATCGACCTCAAGAGCATCTCAAGAACTTGAAATACCCCGTACAACACTAAGGCGGATCCTAAAACAAGATCTAAAGATGAAAGCATACAAAATCAAGATCGATCAGCCGTTGAGACCGTTTGATATGGAGCGACGCTACAATTTTGCGAACGATATCATAGAACGCATTGAAAATGGCAGCATGTCATTGGAACGAGTGTGGTGGTCGGATGAGTCACATTTCGATGTATCCGGTTATGTGAATAAGCAAAATTGGAGACATTCGGGGACAGAAAATCCACATCTAGCAATTGTTCGTCCTCTTCACCCTCGACGGTTGACTGTATGGTGTACTATCTCGTCGGCAGGAATTATCGGTCCCGTGATTGTCAATGGAACCGTTACTTCGCAAAAATATTGTGAAATGCTTAATGAGTCTTTTATTCCCGTGGCGCATGGATTAAATATGGTGGAGAATGCATGGTTTATGCAAGACGGGGCTCGTCCGCATCGCACGGAAGAAGTTTTCAACATTCTTGAAGAACATTTCGGCAACAGAATCATTGGTCTTGACGCTCAACAGTTTACAGGCGGAGGGATAACATGGCCACCATATAGTCCAGACCTCAATCCTTGCGATTTCTACCTGTGGTGATCATTAAAAGATACGGTATATCGCGATGGTATAGACACCCTGGATGACCTTGAAATGTCAATACGGCAGCGAATAGAAGCGATACCGTACGCCACACTTCAGGCAGTTTGTGGAGAATTTGAGAAGAGGCTGCGAAATGTTATCGTTGCTCGAGGCTCTCACTTCGAAAACCTGATTTATTAAACCGCAGATCTTGTTGTTTAATTGCACAAATAAATCATTTTTTTAAATTAATGTTTTGTATGTTTAATATGACTACAAAAACCGCAACCTTAAATGGCCAACCCTGTATGACACAAAGTGAAGTGGAAACAAAGTATAACTTTCTGTAAGTTTGGTTATCTGCCAGTTCTTATGTCGTTGTACATTACCTATCATGAATATAGACAATTTTGTATACTCTTCTCGGCTTGTTTTAGCGACTGGATCTGTTTTCAAACAAAATTATTCTAACAGGTTGATCCAATAGTTTCTAAATTGGTTTCTAGGATCAGAGTGCTATAAAAAAATCACACCTGTCCCAGAATGGGTAGATGCATTTCGCTCTTATCGCTCGTCAACAAACAGTATCCTGGACAAACATGATTCTTCACTTTTATACTTCGCGTATATACGAGTACAGTTAGTAAAATAAACTTACTCCAAATGAGAACTAATGACTATTAAATCTCACTTTACATGTAGATGTCGCCAAATTTGTTGCGTTGATTTCTACATTTCGACAAACTAAGTTTGTACTAGTATGCAGAAACGCTACACATCGCAACGCTACCTTTCTGGTTGTCAGGATAACGAAAAATTCGTGAAAAAACACACCTACCCCGGAATGTGTGGATGGATTTCGCTCTTATTGGAGTTCGTCAACATACAGTATCCGGGACAGACACGATTTTTCACTTCTGTATTTCACGTATACATAGTTAGTATATATTATTATTATAATGAACTTACTGTAAATGAGAACTAATGAGTATTAAACCCCACTTTACATGCTAATGTGTTGCGCTGATTTCTACATTTCGACAAACTAAGTTTGTACCAATATGCTGAAACGCTACACGTCGCGATGCTACCTTCCTGATTGTTAGGATAATTAAAAATTCGTGCAAAATCACACCTGTCCGGGAATGTGTGGATGCATTTCGTTCTGATTGGAGGTCGTCAACACACAATATTCAGGACAGACACGATAGGGATAGGTGTGATTTTTCACGAATGTTTCATTATCCTAACAACAAGCAAGGACGTCGCGGCGTGTAGCGTTTCTGCATACTGGTACAAACCTAGTTTATCGAAATGTATAAATGTATAAATCAATGCAACACATTAGGCGATATTTGTATGTAAAGTGAGATCTAATATTCATTAGTTCTCATTTACAGTAAGTTCAATATACTAACTATATATACGCCAAGTATAGAAGTGAAGAATTACGTGTGTCCAGGACACATTGTGTTGACGAAGTCCAATAAGAGCGAAATGCATCCACGCATTCCGGGATAGGTATGATTTTTCACGAATTTTTGATTATCCTAACAACCAGGAAGGCATCGCCATACGTAGCATTTCTGCATACTGATACAAACTTAATTTGTCTAAATGTAGAAATCAACGCAACACATTAGGCGACATTTGCATGTAAAGTGAGATTTAAACCTCATTAGTTCTCCTTTACAGTAAGTTCATTATACTAACTATACAGTATAGAAGTGAAGAATCGTGTCTGTCCAAAACACTGTGTAATGACGAGTTCTAATAAGAGCCGAAATGCATCTACACATTCCGGGATAGGTGTGCTTTTCACGAATTTTTCATTATATATATATATATATATATATAACGTGTGTGTGTATAAATTGTCGCAAAAGCTACACGCAGCGACTTTCTTCGTTTGGTTCTGAATAAAAAATCTTAATGTTAAAATGTCGTATCATGCTTCGTTTGTTTTCACGGGGTTCTTGAAGTTCAGACTTTTAGTGCTAACTAACCTTTGCTCTTCGATATCTGTTAATAGAGAGAGATGCAATTTAGTTTAAAGAAAACAAAATTACTAGTATTATTTCGTAAACGTTTTCTTCAATTTTATTTAAAAGCTTGTTTTAAACATTTATTCATTAACGTACTTCCACGAAAAACACATTTGGCAACGTTGTAGAACAATAAGTTTGTATTTCAAAGTGAGTTCAATCAAAATTATTATTGTCAAATTTTGACATTTACGAATTTACGAAGCATGATACGACATTTTAACATTAAGATTTTTATTCAGAACTGAACGAAGAATGTCGCTACGTGTAGCTTTTGCGACAATTTATACACACCTTGTATATATATATATTTAATGTTATGAGGCAAATAGCACTGTTATTCCAGCTATCTGCAAATGGAAAAGCAGTAATTAATACAGGAATTACACTCAATAGAATGGCTACATTTGGCGGCCATAATTTGTAAAATTAGTATTGAGATGTTAATAAATTAATATTACGATAACTTTGTATATTTCAAAATAAATTTATATTTATTTCAAAATTTACTTTTTATATTTTTTAATTGTCATTTTCATAATTCAAGTCATTTACGCGAAATTAACAAGATAGCTAATTTATTTACATTCAAATTTTATATCGATACTAATTGGACACGCCCACTTTTTGAATTTTACAAAAACCCGCGAACAGGTTATTTTAGTTCTAAACATTACACATAACCAAACATTGAAAAGCCCGTTGTAACTATTTGTAAATTATTATTTTAATTTTGTTTTCCTGTTCGAATTAATATTTCATTTACATTTAAATTATTATCAATTGTAATAAAAGTAAAAATCAAGGCAATTTTCTTAATTTCTTACTAGGCTTTGGAAAGAAATAATTGATAGCGAGCGTCAGTAGAAAATTTTACGATTACCATTAAAAAGTGCTACTCCGTATTTAAAATTTAATAAAACCAAAAATACTTGTGATAGAATCATAAAACTACTTAGAAAAGAAGCATTTAACATTTGCGCTACTTTAGAAGTACTTTTGGAGTCAATAATACCTGAGACCGGCAAGTAATCGTCCACCGCATCTTTTGGCCACCGGCTACGATCAATTCCTACACCTTCGAACAGCGACCATACCGGCATCGTAGAACCGAGAACACCTTTAATTGGTCCCGTATAACCGAAAATCCTGACCAGCTGATATCATCCTACATGCCTGCACGCTTCCTGCAAGACACAGGCTTATTTAATTCAATTCATTTCGGAAAAATCTTATTAAGATCTATTTATTAACAAAACAGAATTTTATTAAATTCTTTACTCCTTGATTTTACTTTAAAAATATATTTTTATCTTGCTCAGAATTTGTGAAAAGAAACTAATATTAAGAATTGTAGTACTTACCATTAATCTGTTTGTTTATTTATTTATATTATAATATACTTTACGATAACATTGCTATTGAAAAATAACCATTATTTCACGCGTGCACATTAGATTAATTCCTTGTGTTGCCGTTAGTCACGGTACTTGTTCACTGTTTACAGATAACTTACATTCAATAAATATTTACACTTATTATTTTAAAGAAACTCTGATAATAATAAGATAACTTTGTAATATTATTAAGCAATTTTCCATCATTCATATAGGGGTAAACCGATCGACGAGGAGCCGAGATAGAGTCCAATTTATATAGATATTACTAAGACGGCAGACTATGTGCCCGAACAGTAGCGTGGTGTGGAGAGATCGGGTAGAGGCGTACGACGATCAATTCAGTTGCCGTTGAGACGTTGTAAGCGATACATTGTTAACACGATCGTGTTGAAAATGTTGGGAGTGCGTAGAAACAATGCATCAACTCGGTTGCATGCTAACGTAGTAAAGAAATTTTTACATCGGTTTCCCGATTTAATATATGACGGTACCGTAGTGAAATGTTTAGTTTGTGAAACGACTTTATTAACTTGGAAAGCACGTCAGTGCCAAAGACATATAAATAGTGACAAACATAAATCGAATAATAGTGGACGCAGATCATATAATAAATTTGTGTGTGATTTAACAATGATGTTAGTTGGGACCAATATACCAATGCAGAAAGTTGAACACCCAATGTTTCGTCAGTTTTGAAAGAAATACAATCCTACGTGGAAATTACCAGCAAGAAGTACGCTACGGAATTACGTACCGTCAGTGCGTGAGAGAATTGTAAATTGTACGAAAAATACGGTAAAAAAAAAATCCTGTGGTTAACAATAGACGAAACTACAGATATTAAAAAACAGTCCATCCTAGCCATTCTAGTACGGACGCTGACTCCGCAAGGACCTTCTCCTCCTTATTTACTAACCTGTAAACGAATGCAAGGGTGTACTGCCAGAGCGATATATGATGTATTAATAGAAACACTACACAAATTTGAGATTTTACCGGAGCAAGTGTTAATGTTAGTTACCGATGCTGCCAAGGTTATGTGTTCCACGGCAAACTTACTCAAAACGATTCAACCAAACCTGCTGCATGTCACATGTTTGCTTCACGCTTTACACCTTGTAACAAACACTATACATACAACTTATCCCGATGTGGATCAACTGATAGGACAAACTAAAGCGGTTTTTCTTAAATCTCCGAAACGGATTCGGCTATTTCATTCGCTGTGTCCTGATATACCCGAGCCGCCGCAACCAATTCTTATACGATGGGGTACTTGGTTAGAAGCAGCATTTTATTATTATAAACATTTTGAAAAAATTAAATCAGTGATTTTACAACTAGATGCCAAAGAAGCAGCTGCAATACGGCTCAGCCAGGTTCAATTTAACAATCCTCAAGTTGCAGCAAATTTAAAAATTATTTACGACAGTTACGTTCCAATACTGGACGCAATAAAAAAATTACAGAACACTGCGCTGTCCTTATCGGACTCATTAGCAATTATTGACCACGTAAAACTAGTGCTGCATATCCTTGAAGATGAAAAAAGTGATTGTGTCCGTGAAAAATTTAACAGTGTATTAGATAAGAATGTAGATTTTACAAAATTAGGGCAACTTTTTACCAATACTGAAGATCCGTTGTACAGATACAAAGAGCGCTTTAACTATGCAAATATAACATCTCTCAACGTCGAACAATCCTTCTCTGTATATAAACATATATATACGTCGCTACGTACGAACCTTTCCGAGACTAATACAGAAACATATATTATGGTGCAGTTTTTTCATCGCGCACATCCGCATTTTTTTCAACAATGTAAACATGTTGGGTAAGTTATTTATGTTTTTTCTTAACGTTTTGTATAGGGATTCGATATATTTATTTTTATGTAAGCGCACTGTTATTCTGCTAAACTCTCCACGCAACGCCACTGCTGGGGCACATAGTCTGCCGTCTTTAGATATTATACATACTGAGATACTACATGAGAGTGGCTGATGATCTAACTTTACAAGTTTAAAATCAGAGAGGATATATGTAAATAATATATAAATAGAATAGTTTTGTTATAGTCGATATCGCATTAAGTTTCGTCAAGTCGATCGTTACGTACGTTCAATACGATTTACATTTACGTCTTCGATTAAAGATAGATTGCTATCAAATAGAACGTTAAATGCCCGCAGAGCACATATCTTACATGTTCTCTTAATACATCTTTAAAAATTCACACAAATTTTTAACAGACTCTGGTACCAGGTTATCGAACCCTTACCATACAAAACTTATACACAATGTTATTTTCTAGCGCTTTGATAAACATAAACATTACAGTCTGTAAATTTAATAGCGGCATTCTGAATCGATATTAATATTTTATATTTCTGACTTATTTTTAGTATGATTTTTAAAATGGATTTATAAATTAATGTAACATCTCTTAATTTTTAACAATTCACTTGAATGTATAAACAGCTGATTTGGTACGAGGTTACAAGAGTACGAGGTTCCAACCTTAGCTACAACAATGTTATAGTTTTTATAAGATCGACAGCTATTGCCTATGTAAACATACGCTGTAGGATATGTGCGTGTATAACTTGAATACAGGTATTTATTATTTATAACATTCTGAATATTTTGAATTCATATGCGGAAAGTCATACAATTTTCAAGGTGTTTTCAATTTTTGGGTTTACGTCGTAATTGACTAATATTTTGGATTTATATTCTAATCTAATTCTAATTCCATCTTTCCATTTTTCATACGTTGTCCTTTTGTTTCAAGAACCCTGTATACAATAGAATAAAGGTTGTGGTATTAGCTCAATCTACATTACTTTTTTATAGTTATAAAGCCGGGAATAGGATAAAAAGAATTCTAAATTAAACCTTAAAAATTTCAATATATAAAAATTTTATTTGCTCACGTTAAGGCAAATTAATTCCAGCGCATGTATGTATGCATGCACATATAATTCGCATAAATTTTTTAACGTGGCCACATCACCCTTCTCCTGTCGTAATTAGAATAAAAGAGTCGTCTAACGCAAGAAGATTATACGACGTAATTTTCTTTTGACGACCACGTTGGCGACGCTCCCTATCTGTCTCCTAATGCGGTTTTAATGTTACAAGAACTATAAAAGTGCTAACTCGAAAAAAGCAACATCGTAGAAATGTAAAATTATCTTGTAAGGACCGCCATAATCGCATTTTCGTATTCGTTTTTGCAGATTATCCTTCCTTATTTGCAATTACATCTTTAGAATTGAATGATCAAGCGCATTTATGCACATCAAATCGCGTAAAAAATTAGATATGAGCAATAGAAAGCGACAGTTCTTTCAATGTAGACACGAATTTTGAATAATTTGGAAAGTAGTAAATAAAAAATTGTTCTCATGTTAGTTATATAACGAAAAATCATCTAATTAGTCCCCCTATATTATTGCTATTCATAAATACAGTGAGAGCCAAAATGTTTTGTTCATTTTTATTTGTTAGTAACACAACAAGTACGTTAAATATTTAAATAATTATAAAACGAGTATAATCTTAAAAGTTAAGAATGGGAGTTTTATTCCTTGGATATTGTATTCGCTAGATGTCCACCGTCTTTCGCCAGATACTCTTCTAAGCGTCGGATAAAATAATCACTCTTTGGAATATCTCGGACTTCTTGCCGAATAATGCTTTTGAGATCCTCTACATTTATTTGTTTATTTTTGAAGACTGCCCTTTAAATAGCCCCGGAGAAACAATCAAGGATAGAAATATCAGCAGATCTCGGCGACCAATTAAAATCACCGTTTCGAGAAATTAAATGATTAAACGATTTGGGAATGTCTGACGCAGGATTTTCATACTTATCCTTGCAGGATGACAGGTCGTCCCATCTTGTTCAAAAAAATTATTTCTTTCTTCAATGTCAAGTTGCGGTATTAAGTGTTTCAAGCATATGTGCATACCGTTCAGAATTGACTGCGACTGTTCTTGGGTTTTCTTCGAGAAAATATGGGCCTATGATTCTGGGCAATGATACCGCACACCACACTGTAACTTTTAGAGAATGTAAAGGCTTTTCCCAGAGTTCACACGGGTTTTCAATAGTCCAATATCGATAAGTTTGCTTATTTCCCGTGCCATGTAGAGCAAAGTGCTTTTCGTCGCTCATGAGTAGATGTTGTGTAATATTCGGTTGCTGATTCCTTGTTCCAAAAAAACGTGGACAAAATTTAACGCGTTATTGTTTATTACGATCAGTTAACGTATGTACCACTACCATTTAGTATTGTTGGAACTTCATTTTGTACAGAATTCTTCGTGTATAGCAAGCGCCAAATAAAATTGCGAGCAGTGGGAGTAAGTTCGCGCAGCATTAGAAGCAGTGGGGAGATTTGTATTTGGTTTTACATAAAATTGCAAGATACCATAGGCGACGTAAACTACACATTTATCACTTAATAAATTGATAATTTATTAAAGTAAAATATATATGTACAAACTTATTTTTTTAAAGTATAGATTTATTGTGAAATCAATTAGACGTTACAGAAACAATTAAACATGTGTACAATGACTAGGGAACGGATGTAATTTCCATAAAACGCAATCGGCAATTGGAATTGTGTATAACGTCGCACAGTACATCCCGGCGTAATTCAATGAAGTAATTGTTTGACTTACTCGGCCACCTGGTCTCGCACGATAACAATGGACAACTCAGCTATTGTATTCGGAGAATATAGTGTTATTTAAAGTGTTTTCATGAGCGTAGATAGAAGCGGGGTTTTTATAATGTATTTTATTTATTAGTTTATATTTCGTAAGATAAATAAAGTGCTGTGAGTAAGTTTCTTGTTTTCATAGTTTTAACTGTTAATTACATCGTAATTTTTGTGATAGATCCTGTTTAATATCGTTTGATTGAATCTATTTCTACCAATTATTTCGACGTAAGTGTGCATTGAATTTCGTTCAGTTTCAATAACTTATGCACACATTTTTAGTTTTCATTTATTTAGATCTAGAGCATTGTTTAAGTTACTTTTTCAGACATGATATGGAAGAATGTCGAGAACGGCATTGTAAAACAATGGCGAGTTGGATTGACGGTCATACTGATTGTATGTCCCCATTGTCAGTGATTCCGAAATTTATTACAAAATCCGTAAAATATCGTCAAAAATTCGCCACTTAGGATCGCTAACACATCTGAACTCTGTAAAACTTTTATGAGGGCTAATATTCCATTAAATAAACTTAGCAATCCCACTTTAAAAATATTTCTTCAAAAATATACTGGTCGAAATGTTCCTGATGAATCAACTTTACGGCAATATTATGTTTCTAGGAGCTATACGAGAACAGTAGAACGCATTAGAAGCCATCTTTTAAATCAATACATATGGATAAGCGCTGACGAAACGGTGGATATGTTAGGACGCTGTGTGGTAAATGTTGTAGCTGGTGTACTACATCCAACTATTCCCTATAACTCATATGTAATAGCAACAAGTGTTATAAATAGAGTTGATGCGGAAACAGTTGCTGAAACAATTAAGGAGAATATGCAAAAAATACTTCATTCGGACGCCACGTACAAAGAAAAAATACTTTTATTTGTCAGTGATAGTGCTGCGTATATGTTAAAAACAGGCAGACTATTGAAGAAAACATATCCTAATATGCTGCATATTACTTGTGTAGCACATTCCCTCCACAGAATCTGTGAATATATCAGAGACAATTTTCCGGAAGTTGATAGATTTGTATAAGTTTTTAAAAAAGTTTTCAGAAAAGCACCATTGAGAGTAACTCTTTTCAGGGAGAAATTTCCATCTCTGTCACTGCCTCCCACTCCATTAATAACTAGATGAGGAACATGGCTGGAAGCTACTAGTTATTATGCTGAGAATCTCGATAGTCTAAAACATTTCGTAACACTGCTAAAGGAGGATGCTAGAAGTATTGGTGAGGGCAAGGAGGTCACACAAATCCCAAATTTAAAAAATCAGTTGTACTTTCTTCACGAGCACTTTGGAAAATTGCCAAAATTAATCACTTATTTTGAAAATCGAAATCTCAAATTAAATGCCACAATAGATGTGGCTGTTAATAATTTGAAAAGTATTCCAAGTGACTTCGGATGTGGCCTTCGGCAAAAGTTTGAAGCAATTCTTAATAGAAATCCAGATTTAATTACATTGCAGCAATTATGTATGGAGACAATTCCACAAAATCTAACGGCTAAATATGAACAAATAAAAGAATATTTCCAGAATGCACCTATAACCAGTTGCGATGTAGAAAGGACATTTTCTATTTATAAGGATGTACTTAATTCAAAGAGTACAAAACTGACAGAAGAAAACCTTGAGAAACTATTGCTAGTCAATATTAATAGTCCTTTACTCAACTTGAACGACAAAATGAACAAATAAAAATGTTCCAATTATAGAAATAAAACTAAAAACTTTAAAAATACAACTTTTTAAGAACTACGTATGTATTTCGTAATTTTATAGATCACCACCCGTTTGTTTTCCAATTATATAAATAAAATTAATTAATAAATATGTATTTCGTAATTTTAGATAGATAGATCACCACCCGTATGTTTTCCAATTATATAAATAAAATTAAAAACTTTATAAATACAACTTTTCAACAAATGAATATGTATTTCGCAATTTTATAGATCACCACTCGTTCGTTTTCCAATTATGTAAATAAAATTAAATATTTTAGAAATACAGCCTTTCGCCAGTACTGCACTGGACTTTGCGTCATGTGGTAAGCGTGTCCGTTCTCTAATAATGACAAATATGCATATGTTTATCCCCAAACGAAATGATATTACGCTTCCCACCAAAAAAAATGGGAAATTGACACACAGAAATTTGTGTTTTATGTTTTTTTAATCTTTTTAATTATGGCTTTTTTCAAAGAGATTAGAATTACCTGACATTGCCATCCGAGTGATTAATAAAAATAATTTAATTAGACGTCGTAAAATAATATGCGGCAGGAAAATAAAGGTCATATTTTTTATTAGGTAAGTTAGTAACAGAAATATAATACTTTAGTATTTTGTTGTATTGCCATTACTTTCTATCACCAAATTAATCTTTGTAGGTATAGCTTTAATCAGAGCTTCACAATATTGTGCAGTTAAATTTTACCGACAGTCGTTTATGTCATTAATCAATTCCTGTCTGTGTAAAATTATTACGACGCATTGTTTTTTCCATGTGCCCCACAAATTTTCAATTGGATTAAGATTCGAGCTTTTAGCATACTTAAAACTAAAAACTAAAACTAATAGTAACGTTTGACATCTGTTTGACACGAATAAAACTGACATAAGCTGACAATTAATAGCACACGATCAAATTTTAGATTTCCCATTTTTTTTTTGTGTCGACAGTAATAATGAGATTGTAATGTATAAACATGTTTTTAAGAATATTTTTAAAACAGTATAAATTTACACAGGAAGCAATTTGATGTTATAATTAATTAAACAATTTACATATGAAATGACATTTAAATGCACAGACAGACAGTTAAGAATATCGCAAAACATTAATCCATTTGCTTGCATACTTATAAAGAATATTTAATTTATAAATGATTTATTCCTTTATTACTAACAGTACAATAGATTAAACAAATTAATCTTCTTCGGAATTGAAGTTGTCGTCATTACTGTCACTCTCATAATATACATTAATAATTAAACTTTCTGTCTTTTCATCAACTAATATTTCTGATTCTAAATATTTATTTCACTTAATAGCAATGATGTACTTTTATGTTTATCAAAATAATTGCAAACATTAAAAACTACTTCTCGCGTTTGCCTTATGATCCCCTAAGATATTATGTTCCGTCACTGACAAATATATTCTGACAATTACTTGAGTAAGTGGGCGTGCACGTTTTTGAAAACGACTACAGCGCACCCCCACCGCTCGCCATCTTATTTGGCGCTAGCTATACTTGTGTGGGATATTTGTGATATTGCCGCATGTCGTGGAATTGTTCGATTAGGGCTACGCACAATAGCTTACCTTACTCGATCTTCCTTAATAGCATTGCATGCAGATTTCGTTCTTCCGGTTGATTTTCTTTTGTCTATTAACCCATGATTTCCCCAGTTCCGTACCCAGTACGAAATAACAGTTCGGGCAGGAACATCGCGAGCATTAAAATTTTGACGAAATAATGCTGTGTTTGGATAATAGAGTTGTATTTAATAAAGTTTTCTATGCAAAATAAACGTTTACTCTAACGCTCAATTTTAACTACTGCCGAAATATCTCCAAAGCCTCTTCTTTTAATATTCTTAATAGATTTGCGTTAGGTAAATTATATAATTAGATGTTGCTAGTTAAAAATGAATAAATCATTTTGACTCTCCCTGTACAATCGCTTTTGCTATTTTATTCAAAGCATTTTACCTTCAGATTCAGCTCGTTCTTACACACATACAAAATACAATATTCTGTATATTTAACAGGTGAGTACGATTCCTCCTAATCTGAAATCTTTATTCTCCATTACATTTTGCTTACTTGCTTATTTTCTATAAGAAAAATATCTTCGAAATGATTGTAATAACTTAAAAGAATTAAAAATAAACGTTAATAAATGTTATACATACATTCATGATAATATATTTTGCGTCAAACAAGCTGTTGAAAAACTGATTGCAAAATAGAGAGAGGTGTGTGTATACTTTCTTGATGATCTGGAAAATGGTTTTGGTAATACGCTAAAAAAATTTAAAGATTCTAGTAGAAGAAGTCCTGTGCCAATAAATCCTATATAAAGTTTATATTAATAAGTTAATAGACTGTATGTTATACATTTTGAAATGAAGGAAAGTTCAAACCTGTCTCAAGACAAGGTAGTGTATTGAGTCCTACTCCTTTTGCTTTACTAATGGATGATACAATCAAGGAAGTGAAAAATATTCATCCGGGTGCAAAAAAGGACATTTTAGTGCATGTAGTAAATGCTTTCCCTGAAGACCAAATAAAGACATTTTGGCAAAAAAAATAGACTGACCTCCAAGTTTATTTTACCGAAGGCTTACATAAACTCAACGAGTCATAAGTTGTTTTACTAAATTCAATCGCCTTCCTTTAATCGCACTTACTTGACATATTGTTTCACGGTTTTAGAAAACCTTGTTTTTTGCAGATGTTTAGCCTTTCGAACCAACTTTCTTGGATTTAACAATACGCATGACTAATATAAAACTTCTGGATTTTCAAATAAAGCCTCTTACGAAAAAAGATGAGGATACTCTAACTTTACTTTATCGAAAACTTTCATAAATTCAACAAGAGACATATATTCATTAAGTAAATTCAATAGCCTTGTTTCTAATTTAATTAATATAATTTTTTTTCTGAAAATCCTTTTTTGTGCCTCCTTTAATTTTTCTTAGAAAACTCGCTTGGATTTAACAATACTCATGAAAAATGTTGACCATAGAATAATAATTCTTTTATAGTTGTGCCTATTAGCTTTACTGTCTGGGTTTCGAATTTTGTATTTAATTTTGTATTAATAATTTAATAACGAGCGATCATTAAAATTTTCACTCGTAGCTGGCCGTGTATATAAAAATTATGTCGTAGCTTTAGTCATTAAGATGTTATTTCAAATATCTGTCAGTGTCAAATATATATATTAAAGTTTCATCAAAAGAAAAAGTAATGGCTTTAATGATATGCATAAAGCGTTTATGGTAGAATGTTACTTCCTGACATCTCCAAAAATTGATGGTATTTGGCAGCATTCAATAGAAAATTGCCTTGCGGAGTTTGAAGAGAGATATCCAAATACTGTTCCTAGCTATAAAACTTTCCGTGATACGCTAATGCATTGTGTAAATCTTTTTCGTCAAACAGGTTGTATTTGAAGGAAAAAAGGAAGCGGTTCTCCTCTCAGGAGAAGTCGTGGCGTAATTGAAAATGTCAGAAAAATTATTAACGAATCTCCTCAAACATCTATTCGCAGAGTTTCGCAACAAGTAGGGCTTTCGTATGGAACATGTCAAAAAATTTAAAAAAAGGACTTGCACATGTATCCATATAAATTAACTTCTGTACAAAATCTATTACCTACGGATTATGAAAGAAGAACACAATTTTGACAATGGTTTTTTCCAACAATGACAGACAATATTTTAAATCATACTTATTTCACCGATGAAGCTTGATTTTATTTGAAAGGTTATGTTAATTCGCAAAATATGCGTATGTGGTCCAGTGAAAATCCTCATTTCTACAGAGAAGTTCCTCTACATCCAGAAAAAATAGGCGTATGGGTAGGTATGAGTCGTCACCGATTAATAGGACCAATATTATTTGAGGGCACGATAACATCGGAGAAATATCGTAACGAAATTCTCAGTGTTTTTACTAATCAATTGACTAATGATGAACTCCAGGTCGGATATTTTCAACAGGATGGGGCTACATCTCACGTTACACATGAAAATATTCAGTTTTTGCAACAATTTTATGGCGATAGGATAATAAGTAGAAATACAGCGATTCCATATCCACCACGATCGTGTGATTTAAGTCATGGATTTTTTTGTGTGGCCATATATAAAGAATATTATTTATGAAACACCAATTAATAATCTACAAGAGTTAAGACATAAAATCATAGAAAAATGTGAACACATCAATAACTCCGCAAATACTGATCAATGTTTTCAATGCTCTACGAAATAGAGTGCGATTATGCTTGGTGGAGAATGGTCAACATTTTACACATTTTTTATAATATTCTACTACTTTGTATAAAAATTATAAATATATTTAATATAAAAGTCAGCATTTCAAATTATTTTTTATCAATCATGACGTTTGAAATTATAATGACAGATCTCCTCTAATAACTTAAGTTAGGACATACTTTTTGTGTACATGGCTTACTTGAGCGAAAATTTTAATGATCACTCGCTAGTTCACTTGCCATTCTCTCCTATTATAATATTTCTCGATAGGATCGTTTGCTTCCTCCATAACACTTACTTTGATGGATTTGTTACATCTGCATCTTTCGAGTCTTTATTGTACAATTTTATTAACGAATTTTTAATATTTAATCGTAGATTCAAATGAATTACGTCATTTTATAGATACCCTCAAATTCTATGTGTCATTTTCCATATAGTATCTAAATTTTAGCAATGTTCTTAAAGTCGTTATTTGATAAACGACTTTTTCGCATGACTTTTAATTTAAAATAATAAAATAAAATAAAACAATAACTTTATTATACCACTTTATTCACATGTAATAGTGACCGCGGTTTCGACATACAATGTCATTATCAAACTGCAAAAGTTACAGGCCTACATAGATCTTATAAATGACACAAAAATATATGGGGGTGGTTTATGATGTTATTTAAAATTACTACTATATACTTAACTATTATATACAACATTGGAAAAGAGGTGTATATATAAGATCCAACTGGTCGTTCAAAACAATACCTATTGTGTTGTTTCCGCTTTTAAAAATTTCTAGTGACTCTAAAAGATTTAATTTACGACCTTTCTCGGCCAAATGCAATATTTTATGATGACCAAATGTATGCCTTTCTGTAATAAGATGGTTTGCGAATGTTGAATCTGTCTTCTTTAGTTTATATGACCTCATGTGTTCTTTTACCCGTATAATAAAACTTTGACCAGTCTGACCTGTATATACACTTTTACAATCATTACAATATAATTTATACACTCCTCATTTATTATTGATATCTGTTTTAGGTCTTGCGTTAAAAATGAAATTACTTGTTTTTACATATGGTTTGTAAGCTATACTAACATTACTATTATTTTTTGAAATTATATTTCCAATTGGCTCGCTTATTTTACCGAAGTAAGTTAACGAGAAAAATTGTTTCAAATTAGCACTATCTTTAGGATATACTAAACTAAGGGCCACTTGTAACTGTTTTATCTTTAGTATACTGTCAATTACGCTACTTTTATAACTATTGTTTACCGCTATTTGTTTTATAGTATTGATTTCACGAACAAAAGATTCATTAGACAAAGCAATATGTATATATGTATCATAGAATTACAAAATGAATGTTTGTGTGTCTTAGGGTGTAGTGAATCTTTGGGAATAATGCAATCAGTGAAAGTAGGTTTACGATATATATATCAAATTTTATTATACGGGTAAAAGAACACATGAAGTCATATACACTAAAGAAGACAGATTCAACATTCGCAAACCATCTTATTACAGAAAGACATACATTTGGTCATCATAAAATATTGCATTTGGCCGAGAAAGGTCGTAAATTAAATCTTTTAGAGCCACTAAAAATTTTTAAAAGCGGAAAAAACACAATAGATATTGTTTTGAACGACCAGTTGGATCTTATATATACACCTCTTTTCCAATGTTGTATATAATAGTTAAGTATATAGTAGTAATTTTAAATAACATCATAAACCACCCCCTTATATTTTTGTGTCATTTATAAGATCTATGTAGGCCTGTAACTTTTGCAGTTTGATAATGACATTGTATGTCGAAACCGCGGTCACTATTACATGTGAATAAAGTGGTATAACAAAGTTATTGTTTTATTTTATTTTATTATTTTCAAAATGAATTACCACAAAGTTACGGCTACCAGTATTAACTTTTAATTTACTACATTCGAGAGATAAATTAATATTCTAGTTAACTTATATTCGCTCAAAACAATAATTCAAAAATAAAGATAAATATTACATATATTACTGTTAGAATATAATGTGAATGGCTTGCTGTTCAGATTACGGATGTTAAATATGTGTGACATATTAGCTACACAACGCGCTCGCAATCCTCGATCCTGTTTTTCACGAATTTGCATAGATTACAAGTTTAAAATAAATACAATAATATAATTTGGTCTCGTATCTCTTATCTGACATTTCCTATCGCAATTTAACGAAGGCACAAAATTACTGGAATAAATTTGAATACATAAATGTAATATTTTCACACACACGTACACAGACAGTACATATTATGAAGGGGTATGAATGATGTAATTGCAACACGCCGAAATATGACGTAATGCAATAATTTTTTGACATATGCAATTATAATAATACATCGATATTAAATCTTTCTTTACTTAATGTATAAAACACTTGAATATAATCGTTTATTTTTTAAAAATTCTATCTGCTAAATTTTGCATTCTTCCATTTCCGTATCTTCAAATTTATTTTTTAATTATTTTAATTTCTTAAATATTTTGTCTAACTCAAGTGTCTCTTTGTACATGTAAAAAAAATTATATAAATAAAAGTAGATTGTTTTAAAAATATAAATTGCATGTATCAATTAACACAAACTTTGAATTTCTTGGCTGCAGTTGCGTATGTCAAAAATCACATATTTTAAATATTAATCGAAATATAAGTGTTGTAAATGGAAATTAATATATATATATATATATATATATAGATAATTATTTCGTGACCTTTGTATGTTATGGAAGATTTAATTAGTTGGCGATTTAAGGTCTGGTTTTACTTAAAAATGTATATATTTAAAACAATCTTATATGTTTCGGCAAGTGATGCTTTTCCCATATTTTAAATTCTTTGAGAAAGGCATCACTTGCCGAAACATTTAAGATTGCTTTAAATATATGCATTTTTAGGTAATACCAGACCTTAAATCGCCAACTAATTAAATCTACCATATATATATATATATATATATATATATATATATATATATATATATATATATATATATATATATATATATATATATATATATATATATATATATATATATATATATATATATATATATATATATATATATATATATATATTGTAAATTCAATTCGTTAGCGATTTAAGGTATTGTTTTACTTCAAAATGTATATATTTAAAACAATCCTACATGTTTTGCTATCTAAAATCATGAAATCTCCTCGCTTAGGGTAATCCCTGGCCAATTTTTCTTTAATCTCGGAGACTTCTTCCTCGGTTTCATCAATTTTAGGTTTAAAAATTTTATATTACGTTTGTTTATCATCTATAACATGTAAATATATGCATATATATATTTAAGGTGTACCGTATCGTTATTTTCAAATTTTAGATGTGTAAAATAGACTTCATTTCAAGTAACAAAAACGCAAAACTTGTATATCCATTTTTATTTGTTTCAGAGTTAGAGATCTATGAATGTGATTATCAGATCATGAAAAAAATGTAATCCTAAAGTCAATACAAACTGATTTTATTTAAAAAAAGTTATACGATTCAATAACAGGCCTGGGATTGTTAACGTTGCCTAATAAAATGTTATCCTAAAATAAATAAATACGCGTCGTAGTGCATTCAGTAATTTCTTGGAGATCTACAAAAAAGAATACTGGAAATTGATTTATGATAAAGAAGGTTCTTAGTTATGTCGTAAGTGCTGAGTAGACAGAACACATTTTCTTTATTCAAAATGCCGTAGCGATTTTCTTCTCAAGAGTATGCGGACATGCATTTTATGTATGGCTACTGTAACGGCAGTGCATGTCAAGCAGTTATTGAATACCGACATCGGTGTCCCAATAGGCGCATTCCTCATTACAGAATGTTTCTGGATGTACACAGACAATTTCGGGAATGCGGACTGCGTGATTATCTTTTCGACCGAGGAGTAAATTTCCCAGCAGACTTAGAAGAAGAAGCAGTAGCTATTGTTACAAGGGAACCAACTCTCAGTGTACGTCAAATCGCTAGACAACTAGGAGTGCCACGAATGACAGTTGGGCGAATTTTAAAACGTGAGGGCTTATATCCATATCACTATCGCAGGGGACACGGTTTGCTTGAAGCAGACCACTATGCTTGGCTAGTTTATTCTACCTGGATATTAAGACAGTTACGGCTTCATTTCAATTTCTGCAGAACAGTCCTCCGAACAGATGAATCTACGTTCACGAGAAGTGGTGTTACATATCTCAGAAACCTGCACAGGTGGTCATCAGAAAATCCCAAAGCTATACGCCCATCTAAATTTCAACATGAATCTTCTATTAACGTGTGGGCGGCCCTAATCGATGACTTGTTGATTGGTCCTGTCGTTCTTCCTGGGAGGTTAAATGCGAACAATTATCTTCAATTTCTTATTGACGAACTGCCAGGTCTTTTAGAAGGTGTCCTACTGAATGTTCGAAGAGACATGTGGTTCCACATGGTTAAGGTACCACCACATTTCGGAACTGCTGTCCGAAATTGGGTCAATTATCCAAGATGGATTGGTCGAGGTGGTCCTGTTGCATGGCCACCCAGATCACCCGATTAATCCTCATAAGAAAAATTCTACTTAGAAATGTGAACACTTATTATGCGAAAATTATATATTACAAAACATGATAGGTCGATAATATATAATTTTCGAATAATAAGTGTTCACAATTGTAAGTAGAATTCTTCTTATGATTGTTTGACTAAATATCTAAGTTATGTACATTTTTTTCTTATTAAAGTGACCCCCGAAGAAGCTCTGAACCTAAGAGCGAAATATAGGGTAAAAAAATAAAGAACATTAACTAATTAATTGTTTTTTTATTGCCGGATTCCCCAACAACAATTGTTTTTCATACTTGTTTTAACGGCAAAGACTCCTTGTCTATATATATATATATATATATATATAAATATAATATTTTCGTGACCTTGGTATGATAAGGTAAACTTAATAAGTCGGCGATTAAAGGTCTGGTTTACTTCAAAGTATATATATTTAAAAGAACCCTACATGTTTCGGCTTTGAAGTAAACCAGACCTTTAATCGCCGACTTATTAAGTTTACCTTATATATATATATATATATATATATATATATATCTATGGAGTGGAGTAGTGGAGGAAGCGTAAGTCATGTCTGTCTCCAGATTACCGTGCTTTGACAAGTTCCAATAAGAACGAAATGCATCTGCACGTTCCTGGACGGATGTGGCTTATACGCATTTTGAATTATCCTAACAACCAGGAAGTTTGACGTCGCGACGTTTTGCGTTCTGCATGCTGGTGCAAACTTATTTTGACGAATTCCAAAATTAGCGCGACACATTAGGTGACATTCAGATGTAAATTGAGATTTTAGTAATTGCTACATTCTTATTTTTGCAATATATTAAATATCTTGTAATAAACCTAAATATACTAAAAAATCAATAAAACCAAATTGGTATGGCTTTCAAGTAAATTAATTTCTAATTTGAAATTGAAAGAATACTATCGGCGCAAAAGGAATTTTCTTGTGGTAAATTCCTATGTTGTATCTTTAAACGCCTTGGGGGAATTTGTAGGAGAATGATAGTTAGCGCATATGCTACCTATCTCAGAAAAGTTGAAGAATCTCTGAAAGGTTCCGTTTTGGTTATTAAAAAAAAAATACAAATACCTGAAGAGGTTTTTATTATATATAACTTAGAGGTATTACTTTCAGTTATTTCTCTACATAGTTGCCATTAGAACCAGATTTTTAATGGTCCGCACGTCTGACCGGCTTCGCTACTTCGAGCCCAGTATGCCGTTTCGTGCTCCTTGATCCGTTCTAGCGTCTATTTCTCTCGGTGAATCCCCAGCTTCTCTGGAAGTTCTCGATCGTTCTTGAATATTTAGATGATCTAATACAGCTACTCTATTAATTCGCATATGTGATACAAGGTTATTCTATAGGAGTTTTGTACATGACTAGAGTGGACCAATTCGGAGCGAAAGCAGAGGCGTAACTAACGAATTAGTTCCCGCGTGCCCCATCGCACATAAGATTACTTAGTATGTTGTTCGCGGTCATCGTGTCTACACGTATAATAGCAGCAGGAAAGTGTATTCTGTGTATTTAATAATGTTGAAGGAGCGTACAGTAAAAAACCGGCTATCATCAAAGTTAGTCAATAGGTTTATTGAGAACCATTCAAGTTTATCTTACAATGGGGTATATGTGAAATGTTTAGTGTGCAATATATATATAAACCTTTTAACAAAATCAAATTTGCAACGCCACGTGCATAGCGCAAGACATAAAGATAGAGACACTGGTGCCGATACAAAATAGGAAGTGTTCTTATTTGGTTTGTGTACAATGGTGAGAAATAACATTGGAGACGCAACTTATGTTAACAATATTTCATCGCGCTTCTCCAGATTTTCAAGTCACGAAAAACGCATAAGACGGTAAGTTTTTTTTAATCATCTAATTACATACATTTTAGATTTTATTCTTTATACGTATCATCAAGAACGTTTCATAATCTAGAAAAACCGTCTTACATTTTTTTTGTATCTAACATAATAACAGCACCGTTCGTGATATTATATCTCTAGATATTAATAATGTTTCGCATGCGGGAACCAATTCGTTAGTCACGCCTCTGCTTTCGCTCCGAATTGGTCCACTCTATACATGACTAACTATACAAGTTGAACTACAGAAAATGATGTCATTTGCATAAAAGGATCTGATTGAAATATGTGTTTAATATTATTGAGAAATGTTTCGCAATAATACCTAATGGCGGGAAAAGCATTAATATTGACATAATTTTACTTTTTATTTTATACAAATTAACTTTTGATATCATTTAATTATAACAGATTGATATTAATGTCTTGAAATAAGATGGTAGTAAATGTGTCCCATTATAAGGTTATTTCAATAGAAATATTTGAAAAATAGGCATAGAATATCGGTCAATCTGTCAAATAAATTAAATAAATGTAAATAACCTTTTCAACTATACCGCCTAATTCTGAGCAAACGCAACGATGCGAATGTATGAATATTTCTCCCGCTCCAAATAGAATTCCCCTGAATGCTGTAGGCGTGTCAACATCGATGTCATATATCATACATACTTACATATTATGGAGCCGCGTAAGAAAAATTATCTGATTACCAAATTACTATTAAAGGACTATAAATTGTTTAGTCCTGTGTTATTGTAATGATTTTATAATAAATAAATTGCAATACGTTATACTGACGATGGTCACACAAAGCGTAATGAAATTATTAATACGCGGTTAAGAAAATAGCAAATAAGACATCAAGAGTTATAATAAATTAAATTTTAATAATAAAGGTCACAAAAACTATTCATAGAAAACTTAATAAACTTCAGAAATAAATATAAACTAAATTAAATTCTACTAAGGTAAAGAAAAATTGACTCTTACAAATAATAAAATAAATTGTTCATAATGAGAAATTAATTATTATTAATAACGGTAGGCAACTATTTACTTTTGAAAATATAAACTTAATTTTCTTCAAAAATGCACTGCTCTTAAATAAAAGATTCAAAGTTAGCCCCTTCTTTAGCTAGACAATATCCCAATCTGTCACAGAAATTAATTCGGACATTGTCTAACATTTCGGGCCTAATAGTGTTCGAAGCCTCCAAAATTTTGTGCCGCAACTGGTCCAAGTTCGTTGGTCTAACGTTCTCTGCACCATAAATTTGTTGTTTTAAATAACCCCAGTAAAAGAAATCCAGTGGAGATAAATCTGGAGAACGTGGTGGCCAGCTAATATTTTCTGAATGAGTTCCAATCCACCGGTTAGGAAATTGTTCTGATAAATAGTTTCGAACAGCCAAGGAGTTGTGAGCGGGACAACCATCTTGTTGGAAGTATATGGTTCGTAAATCTATATCTGGTAGCTGCTGAATAGTAGGAAGAATTTGTCTTTGAAGTAGCTCTAAATATTTTTCTGCGTTTAAGTTTCCCTCAATAAAAAACGGTCCAACGATATGGTTGTTTAACAAACCCGCCCAAACATTTACCTTTTGTCGTTGCTGGCTATTGGACGTTAAATATCTATGTTCATTTTCTTTGGCCCAGAACCTAATTACACTTGAGTTATGACTTTTCACAAGTTGGAAGGAAGACTCATCAGTGAAACAAATATTTGCAGCAAAATTGTTATTTGTGTTAATTAAGTCAACTAACATTTCGCAAAAATTCATCCGTTTAAACTCATCGCCGTAAAATAATAGATGATGTTTGGTATATTTATAATTACGAAAACCATTTAATTTTAGTATGCGGTTAACCGAAGAGCGGCATATGCCTAAATCGTTAGAAATATCTCTAAGACTCAGATTTGAATTTTGTTCTATTGCAGCGCATACTAAAATGGACGTATCATTAGGAACTCTGCGATTTGGGAATATTGGTTTTAAATTGTGTACAGAACCAGTAAAATCTATTTGCCTTTTAAGCCTAAAAATTGTAGCTTTGTTCGGGATGGGCCTGTCAGGATACCTTCCGGCAAATAAATCGCATACTCTTTGATAAGAATTATCAGCGTGGTAGCATTTCATCATTTCGGCTTTCTCTTCTAGTGTATAACGCGGCATGATCACTATTCAAACGCCTAAGAGACACCGTATAGGGTGATAGTGGTGACACTAATTTGTGACATTAATTGTCAAATGATTGCGCGACAGACTGTTTTGTGATTGGCTAAACGCGTTCAGGGGATTTGTATTCGAAGCGGGAGAAATATTCATACATTCGCATCGTTGCGTTTGCTCAGAATTAGGCGGTATTCAATAAAGAGAATGAACACATTTTGTATTGGTGAAAAAGAAAAGCGAATTTATATAAAAATAAGAAAGCCGCCAAAATTAATCATTATTAAAGAGAAAATACCGTTTTTTTATAATAAATAGCCATAACTTAATTAATTATTATTCTTTGAAAGTCGAAATTATGAAGTTGCACTAACTTGCTACCAGGAAATTCTAAAACATAGGAATAGCGTCGATAATAAATCAAAAAAACTCGCAACATAATAGAAATGTCAAGTACACGAGACACCTGAAGGCAGTCAGCCATCGAAGTAAATGATGCGTACGTTACAGTGAAAACTCGAGAGAAAGAAGATTTTTAAATTGTAAAAAGCTCCACTCCAGCATCTTTCCAGAGTCCTGCCCGTGAGATACACGATAACAATGAGTAGTTTGTATTTACGAAGCGTCAGCTTGTTCACATTCACGAAGAAGAGTCTCGCATGCCCGGGCGAATATGGAAAGAAGTGTGTATGTGTATAAGGGTACGCGTAACTTTCTACATCAATGACATGTAATCCATCAATTTCACGTTGAAAGTAAGAGAGGAATGTAGGTCTGCTACGAAAAAAAAAATGTTAAAGAACCCCGGACCATTCTTTACGCAGGTCTCTATCATTCCTCATTTTTGACTTATCGTCATTTTATGTGAGCACGATATTTTCACCTTTATACGCTAAGGTTTTTATATTTTCTTTATTTCGATAGTAGCTAGGTGAACATGCGAAAGGGAAAGCGTAAAGCTCGAAGTGGTGCGTCCTCATCTTCGACCTGCCGTTCGCCTATAATATAAAAGTTTATGTCGCTTCTACTACTGTTCCAGTGACGTTCAACCAAAATTTTATAGTTTCGTTTATTACGGCATCGTATAAATTTCATTACGAAATGAACTCTTGGGCTCGAGATTGTTGCGCGAAAGATTGGAACAAATATGACTCCGAAATGTGAGGGGCCTTAAACTTTCAAGCACTTATAAATTATTCCCTTAATAATGAATTATAAGGATGGTGAGCTTTAATTAAACTTTATAACAGTTTCACTTTCAACCGCACAATAACGGAAATTTTGGTTTAATTTTGGATAATCAAAAAGCCACTCAAGGCTGATCAAAGTGAAGTGTATCGATTAAAAGAATTGTGTTTAAAGGAAAATATTTATTCACGAGGAAATTTCTGTGGATTTATAAACTATACTAAATTACAAACTTTTGATAAGTTTTAAGACAACTGCAGGAATATATAACGTGTCAGAAGAGTTTGGAAATTGTTTCCCATATTTATATTTTGGAACTATTTTGCACTGATTATTATTATGTTTCACATTAGCTAGAATCAACCAATTCTTATACTATGGAACGTGGCGAGAATATTGGAAACTTATTTACAAACGTGTGCCAAATTTTTTTAATACAACATGGATTTGTTCAAAAAAATGTGCCAGTACTATCTTGGGGCACTTTCTGCAGTATGTAAACGAAATATTGAACAAACAGTGTTAAGTTTACGTTATATACCTTTGAAAAGCTTTTGATCATGTAAGTCATGATTAGAGGTTAGAAAATATGCGCTAAAAGAGGTAAGAAAATGCATGCAAATATACAAGATAAACTATTAAATTATGATACAATAGTATATTAAAAAACGAGTTTCATAAGGCACCATTTTGCCGCACGAGATCAGTTTAGAAAACGAGTTTTCTAAAGAGCGAGTGCGGCAAAAGGCCTTATAAAATGAGTTTTTTATACTATTTTTTCTATTTTGCGTTTTTTACATTAATAAATTGCTTAAATTGGAATTATTTAATTTGAAAGTTCAGAGTTTAATTTTTATATAAAGCATGCAGTTGGTCACATTGATACTTAACATTTTCAAATTTAAATATTTCTATCCGCGAAGTATATTATATTACATATTATTTATTAATTTTCGTTAACATTACTTGATATTTCATTTAAAAATATAAACATGAGTGACATAGAAACATATATATGTTGTTCTCAATTGTATACAACATACGTTGTTTGTGTAAAATATGAACATATATCATATCTGTCAAATGTACATAAATTCTTAAAATCAAATGACAGCAATGATATTTATTTCTGTATTCGAACAACGCCAACATTGAAAAATGAAAAAAAGCGTATCGAAATGAAGCTCATTTCGATACTGTTTTGGGCTTCATAATGAGTTCATTTCGAACGCAAAATAGAAAAAGGTATTTTTTATTATTTTAAAATATTTTTTAAAATCTGGTGTGAAGAACACAAATACAGGTTCACTATTAATATTTTTGTGAACGTGTCCGAACATATCCCTCCCCAGAGACGTAGATACGTATGTATTTCGCCTTTCTACAGACTCATCGGTACGCCCATGCTGGAGAAAGGATATCTTCAGACACATTCACAAAAAAAGAAACACATCACCACATCACAGAAATTATCCAGACCGAGCGTAGAAGTAAATTCAGCGCTGCCTGTTGTCAGAGAGCCGAAGTAACTCGCCCCGTCCACATAACCAATGTGAAGTAACGACGCCCTTCCAAAGGTGGCACATCCAATCTCTCTAGAAACTGCATTTTGTTTGTGTCTTCACTCTTACTACGGACTAACCGCATGTGCAATGTATCAGAATAATTGAAACATACATGAGTAGGTAAACCCCACCAGTTTTGTATAATGCAAAGGTATTTTCAATAATATAAAATATTATTAAAAATCTGGTGTGAAGAACACAAATACAGGTTCACTATTAATATTTTTGTGAACGTGTCCGAACATATCCCTCCCCAGAGACGTAGATACGTATTTCGCCTTTCTACAGGCTCATTGGTACGCCCCTGCTGGAGAAAGGATATTCTCAGACACATTCACAAAAAAGAACCATATCACCACATCACCGAAATTATCCAGACCGGGCGTAGAAGTAAATTCAGCGCTGCCTGTTGTCAGACAGCCGAAGTACCTCGCCCCGTCCACATAACCAATGTGAAGTAACGACGCCCTTCCAAAGATTGTACAGCCATCTCTCTAGAAACTGCATTTTGTTTGTGTCTTCACTCATACTACGGACTAACCGCATGTTTCGAGACGACTTTTTACAGAATTTACTGTAGAAATACGACTTTAATGAATTTAGGTCATTATTAAACGTACAACACGCAGCACATGACCAGGTAAGACCACAAGTTCAATTCTAAATAAATCAACGCTATTGCAACACGAGCAACGATTCATTGTACGTAATTAATGATATGTTTAGCAGAATAATAAAGGACACAAAATATGGGATGGACAATATCGGATGGATAACAATGGACATTATAGTATACAATAAACAGAATTAATTAAAATAGTGACTACATTATATTAAATAGGATAGTCTTCATAAATAGTTTGGTTTCGAGTCGAATGGTAATGTAATTAGGTCGATGTACATTTTTATTACACATACATGTATGTAAGGCACTTCATAACGGAGAGTCTTTTTAATCCAGAACTTCAGCTCTCTAACACTGTTGTTCGCCGACCATAACAAAGGAGACCAACATGTAACATAACATTGTGCGGCAGACATAAAAGCTTTTATGGATCACCGACAGAACACCACCGCTAATATTGAGTCTCAACTTCGAGCTAATATATACGTGTGACTTTGCGAGATAAATACAGGATGCGCCTAGAGAGAATGGTTCGCGTCGATAACTTTTATGCTAATGATCAGATTTTCAATATTCATAAAGGCAAAATAACTGTAAGTAACTGGGACGAGGCTATCATGCTTGTGAGTTTCTCTAGTGTACGAAGAGGATTTATTATTCGCAACGACCTAACTGCTAACTTCTAAACAAAATTTACATGAAGATTACAAGAGTTTATAAAAGCAAAATTGAATGTTTAATATTTTACGAATAGATACCAATGTTAACTACCTTATTATATATAATAATTAGCTGATTGTACAAGAAACTATCCGGTTTCGTAGTTTTTGGGAGTATATTTATTCTCCTACGGTTATTCCAATTGGGAATCTTGTAAAAATATAATGGAATATTATGAATATGTCAAACACATAAGAACTTCTCTTTGGACTTTATCCAAACTCTTAAACTTGATCGAGATACGAGAACTAAGGGAATACTTCAAGAAACGATGTAAAAAAGACACATAAAATTTTGTAAATGAGTTTAGTGTTTTTTGCAAAGTATTATCATTAGATATTATTTCAGTTTTGTATACACTCGATCCAACTTGTGTTAAGTTGGCATTTTTCTCACTCTCGGCTGATATTTCGAAAACCAGTATTCGGTAATGTTCTACTGCTTCAGACGTTAAAAATAGCACGCTACACATTTTATTTTTAATATTTGTGAACAAATAGATATCACAATGTAATAAATTAGGTGATTACGAGCAGTAAATCATTAATCAAGATTTTTGCTGGTTAAAAATCATTTCTTTGAAGTGCTGAGTGATGAAGCGAATTTCTCAATGAATCAATTTTCTATTATTTATTTTTATTTCATGGATGCTTTTCGGTAAACAAATTGTACTAAACCAATCAGCATGTCTCTCTCTTCTCTGTTCCAATTTACAGTTGGAACATATCTAGTATAACCGAAAAAACAATCAATTATTTGCTTCTCAGAACTACGTGAGCAAACAATTTTCGTAAGTCTAGGTCACTTTGAAAGATTGAAATAGTAGATTGCTAACTTTTCGAATCGTACGAGTGAATCCAAATTTCATTTGCTAGTTCATTATTCAGTAACGATGTTGCATTTTGGCACCATTTGACAAGCCTTCGTTTTTGCGCGTCTGTGAAGTTGGTTAGGATCCAACGACTGAAAAACTTTCGTATGTTAAACTGTTCATTAAAAATCTTGTGTTGCTTTTTGGGCGATACCTAATGAGATATCGATTTCGTTCGATCTTTTCACGCACAGCATCAACATTAGTGGCAACAACAAACATCGATACACGACCTGAAAGATCCGCAACGACGATTAGCTCGCTGGCAATTAGGGTTGATGCCATTTGATTATGAGGTGATTTCTTGTCTGGCAGCGTTCCAGCCGCTGATGATGTTGAGGTTTGTCCTGTTGGGGTTCAGGACAATTGGTTGACAAGGTGCCGCAACATTTTCTCTTTGCAACAAGGCCAACTGTATAGGCACGTCATGTCCGGCTATCCCGCCTTGGGTAATCAGGTGTGCTAGTGGAAGCTTGTACCTCCCAAAACTGAACGCTCTAAAATCATTGGACAGTGACATGATCGTCCTACTTGTGCGCATGGAGGCGTGACAAAGACCGTGGCCCGTGTTGCGCAGAAGTATTACTGGCCTAAAATGCATGCCGATGCCGCCAATTTCGTCCGACGTTGTGAGGTGTGCATCAGTACCAAGGCTGAACAACGTGCTCCCGCTGGACACCTCCTGAGTAAAGTGGTTACTGCCACTAGACCTTGACAGAGCACTGATTTTATCAGTCCCTTACCTAGTTCTAGTACAGGCTTCTCTTATATCTTGGTCGTATGCAATACCTTCAGTAAATTTGTCTTGCTATTTCCGTTAAGTACCGCTGCTGCTAGGCAGGTGATCACGCAGATCTTGGAGAATTAGGTCTTTTTATTGTTTGGAGTTCCGTCGTCATTGATAATAGATCATGGAGTCCAGTTTCGTAGCAAGCTTATGCAAGATCTAGCCGAAACTGATTACGTTTATTTGGCCTTTAGCGCTAATTTCATCCCCAAAGCAATCCGATAGAGAGAGTCAACAGGGTTATCAAAACCATGCTCTCGGCCTACGTCAAAGACAACCATCGTCTTTGGAATAATTTACTTAATATTAGCTTTGCCATCAGGTCACTCAAGCATGAGGTTACTGGTGTAACGCCTAACATTGCTACCTTCGGTAAAGAAGTCTTCATCGATGGTAGAGAAGGAACTTTCGTACCTCCTGAAGACCGAGATCTCAGGGTAATTGGTCAAGGTAATTGTCGATGAGAGAAAACCTGCTTTCGTCAAGAGACGTTCAAGCTCGAATTCTGAAAGACCATGCCCGAAGTGCACACCATTACAGCCTGCGTAGGTTGAACCGCTACAGTTAAATCAACGAGTTTGGAGGCGCAATTACGTACTATCGGATGCTTCTAAGCAATTTGAAGCGCGAAGTTAGCCCCTAAGTTTGTCGGACCTTGTACCGTAATTCTTATCGTCTCTCCTTGGACTTATTAACTCAGTGACGATGCCGGTCGAACATCCGTCTGGCATATTAAGGATTTAAAGGCTCATCCTCCCGACGTGTTGACGACCATTGTTTTCCCGATTTTGGACCTTAACTACTTTGGTTTTGCTTTTCCTTTGGTTCGTTTATTTGTCTGTCGTTAAGTTTTCCTTCCCTTCTGTTTTGGCCTGACGAATAGTCAGTCTGGTATAATCCATCATGTCGTAAGAGGCGACTGAAAGGAGTCCTGTTCAGTTTGTTCATTCCATCAAGAATACCGTTCTGGAATAGACTTTATTTTGGATCCATTAGACTTTTTTATACCGTTTCTCTTGAATAATTATCTTTTGACATTTACTTTGAGATAAAGTATCGCTCGTTACCATACCGTTTTCTGTTCTTTTCCTTCCCTTAAGAATAGCTTGTCTCGAGTTTTGCTTGAGTTTACGTTTGGCACTTGTCTGCCGTGTGCTTTACTTCCCGGATTTGACTTCCCGATTTTGTCTTTGCCTGGCCTCGCTGAGTACGGCAGCTTTGTGTTTGCTTATCGTTCAATTTTTGTGTTCCGGACACTGGACGGATTCTTTCTGTTTTCGTTTTTTTTTGTGTTGGAGGCTGCACCTGTTGGGTTGAGGGTTTGCTTGCGCTGTCGCCATCTCGTAGGTTACGTCTCCGGATTTATTTCTCTCACTATCTGTTTTTCCACCCACGAGGCGAGAGCACGAGGGCCCTGCCGTTTCAGCATTGCCTCACCTCTCAGTTCCCTTCACTTAGCTATTTTCTCTTGTTTACCCGCTTCACTTTTCCAACCTTTCTCTACTCTACTCTTCTTTTCCGCTTTACGTATTTTCCGTCCGGAGAGGTGGACTCTCGACTCGGTCTCGGTCGGGACATTCCTCCCTCGCAGCTGGTTGCAGTCCTTCTTTCAGTTTGTGCCTACTTCACCTCTTATAAAAATAGGCACGTCATTTAAGTTTAAAATAAAAAAAAAATGTAAAATGGATCGTAAAGCTTTAATTGGCGGCAATACTCCCCTGCATTCGAGACAAAGTGTGCAAGTCTATTTATAAAACATCTATTTTCTCTTTTTATTGCTGCTACTTCTCTAATCATTCGCTTTCGTTTCTTTATCATATTTTCTTTCATTCGTTTTTTTTATATTTGCTTCTGGTTTATTGGGCAAAAAAAATTCTGTTTTAGTCTTTTCCAGTTTGCTTACTCTTAGATTGATCGTTTAATTATGTATTACCAAACACTAGGTGCTATCTAGAAATTCCTGGAATTTAAATTTAGAGCACGAAGGGATGGTAGTACACCTCTATAGCCCTAGATGGCGTGTCTTACGTCTATACTAAGTCAGTTTGTCAAACAGTACCTTGGTAGGTGGTGACAAATAATTTTTCTGTTTATATTTGTTGAGTTGTGTTTAAGTTATTCTACGACCCTACAATGTCTGACGTGAAAAGCAATCAAAGTTCATCAAATTCTGCTTGGAAGAAACGGCAGTGCAAACTCTGAAAATGCTTAAACCAACACAAAGGTGAGGATTCTTTAGGCCAGAACTAAACTTATAAGTGGACGTCCATCAACGGAAAACGTCACAAAATATCGCAAAAGTGCATGAATAAGATGAAGCAGTTAATGGACGATTTTATTGCGATGTTCTTCGGCAACTAAAAAAAAATTTCTCTGGAATCGGCCTGCCAAATGACGCAACAATTCGCGAATCCTACACCACAACAAAGCACCAACTCACACGTCACTCTTTGTGCGTCGGGTTTTAGCCTCAACCAAGATGACAGTACTACTCCACGCTCCTTACTCCCCAGATCCTACCCCTTGTGCCTTCTTCGTGTTTCCATAGTTGAAACTAAACTCAAAGAGTGCCGTTTTACCAGTTCGCTTGCCCTCAGATTGATCATTTAATTATGTATTACTAACTACTAGGTGCTACCTAGAAATTTCTGGAATTTAAATGTAGAAGGCTAAGGGATGGAAGTACACCTCTATAGCGCTAGATGGCGTGTGTTTCGCCTATACTAAGTCAGTTTGTCAAACGGTACCTTGGTAGGTGGTGACAAATAATTTTTCTGGTTATATTTGTTGAGTTGTGTTTAAGTTATTCTACGACCCTACAATATCTGACGTGAAAAGCAATCAAAGTTCATCAAATTCTGCTTGGAAAAAACGGCAGTGCAAACTCTGAAAATGCTTAAACCAACACAAAGATGAGGATTCTTTAGGCCATAAGTAAACTTATAAGTGGTCGTCCATCAACGGAAAACGTCACAAAATATCTCAAAAGTGCATGAATAAAATGAAACAGTTAATGGACGATTTTATTGCGATGTTCTTCGGCGACTAAGAAAAAAACTTTCTATGCAATCGGCCTGCCAAATGGCGCAACAATTCGCGAATCCTACACCGCAACAAAGCACCAACTCACACGTCACTCTTTGTGCGTCGGGTTTTAGCCTCAACCAAGATGACAGTACTACTCCACGCTCCTTACTCCCCAGATCCTACCCCTTGTGCCTTCTTCGTGTTTCCGTAGTTGAAACTAAGCCCAAAGAGTGCCGTTTTAAAATGATAGAGGAGATCCAGACCGAATCGCAGACAGTGTTGCACACGCTAACACGCGGAGACTTCGAGCACTGCTTCCAGTAATGAGCAAGTCGCTGGGATTGGTGTTTTCACTTGAAAGGAGAGTACTTTGAAGGGGATGGCAGTGAATAAGTTGTAAGAACAATTTATTGTGCTTTTTTTTACATTCCGCAAATTTCTGGATAGTAATTCGTATTAAGAGATCACAATTTATTTCACAGTTGCTGAATATTTTCATTATCTTCACTTTAATCATATTTATGTAAATGGGATTTAAGTAAAACACTTATACTAATTTCCAGTATATATTACACTTTATTATATATATATTAATAAATAGACGACATGTTTCGCTACGATGTAGCTTCTTCAGATCTTATATTAGTAATATAAGATCTGAAGAAGCTACATCGTAGCGAAACATGTCGTCTATTTATTAATATATATAATAAAGTGTAAGCAAAAACTTTTTTTTGTGAGACTTATTTTATTCGGAGGATATTGGAAATTTATTTGAGTAAAGGATAGTTATTGTTTCAGCATTTTGTCAAGTAATTTTTATTGAAATTAATTTTATTTGTTGCTTAGAATAAAAACAGTGTAATTACTGCATTGAGCGCAATTACCCACACTGGTGGGGCAATAGCGATCAGTAGTTTTAGGTACATATAATGGAAATTAAACAGCTCCTAAGATTGAAATATTTATTAACAAATGAACAAAACATCCAAGAAACAAAAATATAAAAATATAAAAAATAAACCAAGCACTGAAAACAAAATAAAAAGTCCTTTACTGGCAAATGTCACACACAAAACCTTCAGCTTTATCAACTCCGCTACATTCTGCGTGCACCCAGCCTCCGCAAATTACGCACCGGTACCACAATTCTCGATCCCGGCCAAATTCGCCACAGAGAAAGCAGACAGTATTTTCGGTGTCTTGCATATCTCCTATATCATCAACTTCATTATCATCAGTAATTCCAGTCATGCTAACATCTGAATCTTCGCTAGAACTGTCATCAAATTTAACCTTTCTTGCCACTTTGCGTATTTTTTCCTTTTTGATCTTATTGTCTTTTGATTTGTCAAGTTTTTCTTCCTTTTTCTTATGTTTTTCTTCTAAGATATCTTTCATTGGTGTTGACGTTATAATTTCAGATTGTTGTTTCTTTCTAACAATTTGCCTTTTATTTACTTTGGAAGTAGTTGCAGAAACTGTAGGTGAGATATCTTGAAGGAATGTTTTAAGGTCTTGAAGTCTAACAGTGGCAGTTTCACTATTATTGCTACTAGCTTTTTCATTAGTTTCTCTATTTGTAGAATGGGAAAGTGTTTCCATTGTACTAGTTGAAGGTTTTTGTTGATCTTGAGTAATATTCGTATTGTTATCTATATTTTGGTTATTTTCAGGATCAATAAAATCAGGAAAATCGTCATTGAATATGGCTGGATTTAAAGGATATATGCCGGCAGAACTAAATCCTTTAATCGCTTTTTCAATTGACGCAACTCTTCCGTAGGCCTTGTTGAACAATTCAGCAATCTCATAATTTGTAATTTTTTCTAAAGGATGCGACTTCAAAAATAAATCACATTCACGATCGTAAGCCTTTTTCAGAGGACCGTAAAAACAAATATCTAAAGGCTGTAGCCGATGAGAGGTGTGCGGAGGGATAGAAAGGAAAACTATTCCATTTTCTCGGCAGAAATTGTAACATTCGAGAGAGATATGGCTGGTGTGGTTATCGGCTATTAAAAGAACAGGATTGTCTTTTGTAGCTTTTGAATGTTTTGTAAAATGAATTAACCACTCACAAAATAATTCCTCCGTTATCCAACCAGATTTTGAGCATTTGAATATTGATCCCGGAGGTCCATTTTTCTGTAGCTGCGGAGTCATTCTTTGCCGTGCGAATATAAACATGGGAGGAATAAAAACTCCAGATGCACTAAAAGTACAGCAGGCGGTGGTGGTTTGGCCGCGTTCTCCACTTGTTACTACCCCTACCTGTTTTTGACCTTTGGGTGCTAGTATCCGGTTTGGCTTGTGCACCGTAGTAATCCCTGTCTCATCCATATTATAAATGGATGAAGGGTCAAATTTATAACACTCCATAACAGCTTCCAAATTCCGAAAAAATCTTGCTACGTTCTCTTTAGAAAATCCCTTTACCCTGTTCAGACTAGTTGCCTCTGGCTTCCTGAGACTTATTCGTGAATTTCTTTGTAAAAACCGATGTAGCCAATCTTTCCCAGCTAATTGAGTGGCTTCATTAAACATATTTTTTATATGATTGGCTTTCGCAAATTGAAACGCAATCTTTCTTAGTTCAAGAGCTGTAAGTCCGTAAAATTGCTTTGATAATTTTAAGACATGGCTCTGAATCAACCTCTCTTCTTCTGCAGAAAATGTGGACTTTCTTCCTAGTCGAAGGTCATAATAATTATCTTTCAATCTATATCGAAGGGAACTATATGGCACTTGAAAAGCACGTGTCACTTCCCTAATTTTTCTCCCAGATTTCACAGCTTCTATGGCAGCCATCATTGCTTCTGGTAACCATTGTGCTTTAGTTGTTGTCCGTTTTCTATTACGAACCATCTAAACCAAAGATAATTATGAATTAAAAATCATAAAATATTAGGGTTAACAGCCAGATACCCATTGGGGCTATATCACTCAGTAAAGGGTAATCACGCTCACTCTGAGCGGAATTGCCCCAAACTGAAATATTTTATAAAAATGTCGACACGATTTTTTTTTGGTTAGAATAAGTAAACGGTATATACACTAAGCTAAGCCCAAGACACAGGCCATTGATTTAATACATTATACAATACCCCAAAATAACGTTATTGCAACTTACCTCTAGATATTTGAAACGCAAATATTACAGTAAAATCACTCAACTAAAGGTTTTTTGTCACTTATGCCGAACGACGCTAAATATCGACACAGAAATGACCGGGATTAGTCCGTTGATTAACCAAGAGCGAATCATGACTTCAGCGCCAAGGTAAACTCAACGGGCGTATTAGAAATGCGGGTGAGCGCCATTTCCCAATGAGCGCCATTCCCACCCACTCCCCTATACTGGTAATTAGTATAAGTGTTTTACTTAAATCCCATTTACATATAATGAATTTCCAGCAAGTATCGGCCGATCCAATTAAATTTAAAAAAAATTAATCATATTTCTTTGAATTTTCTTGTCAATTCTCTATATTTTTAACTAGTTTCGTGTATATAATTTTGTGGAGACTTGCTTTTCAACTATATTCTTTTGTTTGTTTTGTTCTTTTGATATATTGTTTTCTATTTTAGATTTGAAACATATTGAAAGGCCATAGTAATAATTTTATTCTGATTACTATCAATGCTCATTAACTGTACCATTAATTTGTAATGGCACATTATATTAACGTAATTTTGGATATTTGATTTAATTGCATTGTTTTTGATTTATTTCCTAAATTGTATTTCCATTACAATGTACAATAACAAAGTCGTTACATAACAAACAATATACTAATACCATTTATTAATATTATAATGATACACCGCTTTCCGAAAGCGATTGGACGAAATTACAATGCACATATTTCCACAATTTTTCCACATTTACAAGCAACAGACTAGATAATATACGCGTGTTTTACTAATGAGAAACGATGGACAATGAAATGATTCATTATCATATTGATAAATACTAAATTTGCATGGAACGAATTCGATACGATCCGTTAATATTTCGAAACATGATTACCAAAAACATAATTGCATTTGAATGTATCTCCATTTACCGAATCTACATACATATATGCAGGGATAGTTCAGTATTAAAAAAATTTAGGGTACAGTTAATATGTGTTTCAGAGACGGTTTTTTAATTAGTAGATCAGTTTTATTTTTAATTTTGGAAATTTTAGTGTATGTGTTTATTGCGCAGTTTAACAGTATATTGAAAGTTGAAATTATCTATTCGAATCGTATTGACAATTTACAATAGTATCTCATAATATTAAATGCGAAGTACGAAGGGTAATTTTGATGTAATCTATTTAGACATGAAAGAAAAGACGGAGAGCGATTAAAAATAAACAAGGCCCGTTTTTGAAAACAGAAAAATACTATAAATATCATTAAAATATATTTATTTATACATCCTACATATTTTCATCTACTTTATTACATAATTTCGATTTTTGTTAAAATATTGTCATACTGTTAAACAAGCTTTTGAATTCCGATGTCAAAGAAATCTGCCGCCTATGAAGAAATCCATGACTGCTGTTTTCACTTCTTCGTTGTCATCAAACCATTGACCATCAAGAAACTCTAACTAAACTTGAACTACCAAAACAAGTGAAAATCACTGGGTGCAAGGTCTAGACTGTAAGGTGGATGTTCCAGTTGCTCCCATTCAAAA
The DNA here is from genome assembly GCA_935421215.2 of Melolontha melolontha. Taxonomy (NCBI): domain Eukaryota; kingdom Metazoa; phylum Arthropoda; class Insecta; order Coleoptera; family Scarabaeidae; genus Melolontha; species Melolontha melolontha. The sequence continues at coordinate 22,137,417 of OW285240.1, read as the reverse complement.
CACTTGATTAGGCCTTGTGTATGCAGAAACATATGTCTTTATAATGGAAAGATCACACCGGAAGACAGTCGGCCACGCCTGTTTTCTCAACGTCTCAAAATTCGCATTAGCATAAAATGTGACAAAATCCCTTTCCTTTCCCAAAATACTGTTGCCATGACCTTTCGAGCTCAAACTGTCTATTTGGCTTTCACTTTGGTTGACGACGATGTGTGTCGCCATTTAATTGACTATTGCTTAGCTCAGACGTCATATGAAATACCCAAGTCTCAACTCCTGTAACGATGTGGTATAAAAATTCATCTCCTTCCTAATTGTATTGCAACAATAAAGCACAGTGATCAGCAGAAAGCAGCCTGGGAACCCACCGATAACACAATTGTCGATATTTCAGTTTCTGCGAAACAATGCTATACAAAACTGAGCTTAAAATCTGTGGAAAGTCAATTGTCAATTCTCGAATTTTATTGTCCGCTTCGCGAACCAAATCATCAGAAATCAGAGAAGGTCGACTAGGGCGTGACTTATCATACACATTAACCCCTCTGTCCTTGAACATTCTTACCCACTTTAGAACTTTACTCTCACTGATAGCATTATCACCATAACCTTCACAAATCTGACGTTGAATTTCCGCTGCTATAAATTTTTTTGCACTCAAGAATCAAATTACAGATCGCATATGATAGCCGCGAGCGACTCAATTTTCTAAATAAGTTTATCGTATTTCGTAAGAGAAATAGCACGTACATTCCTTTTCTTTTCATTTAAGCAACAACGAAAAAAAATTGAACCCGTTGGAATCTGACAATTTTAACGAAGAACTCTGTGAAACTTTTATGGCAGCTAATATTCCATTATTTAAATTGAACAATCCAATTTTGAAGACATTTCTGAAAAAATATACTGGTCGAAATGTTCCTGATGAATCAACTTTACGCAAATATTATGTTTCTAGGTGCTATACGAGAACAGTAGAACGCATTAGAAGCCATCTTTTAAATCAATACATATGGATAAGCGCCGACGAAACGGTGGATATGTTAGGACGCTGTGTGGTAAATGTTGTAGCTGGTGTACTACATCCAACTATTCCCTATAACTAATATGTAATAGCAACAAGTGTTATAAATAGAGTAGATGTAAATGCTTCATTCGGACGCCACGTGCAAAGAAAAAATACTTTTATTTGTCAGTGATAGTGCTGCGTATATGTTAAAAACAGGCAGACTATTGAAGAAAACATATTCTAATATGCTGCATATTACTTGTGTAGCACATGCTCTCCACAGAATCTGTGAATATATCAGAGACACTTTTCCGGAAGGTGATAGACTTGTATCAGCTTTTAAAAAAGTTTTCAGAAAAGCACCATTGAGAGTAGCTCTTTTCGGGGAAAAGTTTCCATCTCTGTCACTGCCTCCCACTCCAGTAATAACTAGATGGGGAACATGGCTGGAAGCTACTAGTTATTATGCTGAGAATTTCGATAGTCTAAAACATTTCGTAGCACTGCTAAAGGAGGATGCTAGAAGTATTGGTGAGTGCAAGGAGCTCACACAAATCCCAAATTAAAAAATCAGTTGTACTTTCTTCACGAACACTTTGGAAAATTGCCAAAACTAATCACTTATTTTGAAAATCGATATCTCAAATTAAATGACGGATTAACCACATTAGATGTGGCTGTTAATAATTTGAAAAGTATTCCAAGTGACTTCGGATGTGGCCTTCGGCAAAAGTTTGAAGCAATTCTTAATAGAAATCCAGATTTAATTACATTGCAGCAATTATGTATGGAGACAATTCCACAAAATCTAACGGCTAAATATGAAGAAATAAAAGAATATTTCCAGTATGCACCTATAACCAGTTGCGATGTAGAAAGGACGTTTTCTATTTATAAGGATGTACTTAATTCAAAGAGAACAAAGTTGACAGAAGAAAACCTTGAGAAACTATTGCTAGTCAATATTAATACTCCTTTACTCAACTTGAACGACAAAATGAACAAATAAAAATGTTCCAATTATAGAAATAAAATTAAAAACTTAAAAAATTCCACTTTTCAACAAATACATATGTATTTCGTAATTTTATAGATCACCACCCGTTTGTTTTCCAATTATATAAATAAAATTAATTAATAAATATGTATTTCGTAATTTTAGATAGATAGATCACCACCCGTATGTTTTCCAATTATATAAATAAAATTAAAAACTTTATAAATACAACTTTTCAACAAATAAATATATATTTCGTAATTTTATAGATCACCACCCGTTCGTTTTCCAATTATATAAATAAAATTAAATATTTTAGAAATACAGCCTTTCACCAGTACTGCACTGGGCTTTGCGTCATGTGGTAAGCGTGTCCGTTCTCTAGTAATAACTTTCAAGTCTTGGTCTGGAGGAATACCTCCTCCTAGTAATGGCTTTATAATTTATGAAATATAGTAAGTGTTGGGTGATAGATCCAACCGTTGGGGTGGATATCTAAACTCCTGGAAACCACATGCCTTGATACCTTGTTAACTTTTTGAAATATCGACTGTAATTGTAATGTCCTTCTTTATTTGCCCAACTAATATAATGCCCTTACTTTTCCAGGAAACCATTAACACCAATTTTTCCAGTAGAACACTGCATTTTCGTAAAGACTCTTTGTGTATACACTACTTTGCCTCTTGTTTCGTTTAAGGATTCCAGTGATATAGTCAGATTTCATTCAAGTGATAGTTTAAAAAAAGAACTCGCAGACTTATTGTACCGCATCCAAATTGTCTGCATAGTTCTAGCCTGACAAACTTCTGTTTTAAAGTGAGGACCCTGGGAATCCATCTCGCTGACACAAAATATTCAAAATTATTGCCTCTCATATCTGCACTTTATTTCCAACAGAAATTTTATTTCTACGATTTGTTAACACCAAATTTCTTTCATGTTTCCTGTATTCTTCTGTATTATCAATGTATTACTGGCTCTACAAAATTGTTTTGACTAGAATTTCAATGGAGCATTTTCTACTTATAAGGCATTGATTCGTTCATGGATTATTTAATCACTGTCATTTTTCATTGTTTTCGTAGTTAGGCACATTGCATAAAATCTTCCCTCGTGTTATCAATAGAGAAAAATTAATTGGGTTTATTAATAACACCAGAACATACTTTTACATGATCAAATTTATAATAGCCGTTAAAGTTTATAAATCTATAAATTTCGACAAAATTAGTTTTCATTAAATTTAAAATTCCTGTCTAATGAAAGTACTTTAAAAAGTTTTCATTTAGCTTCATTAAACTATACAAACGAATTATTTCCTTTAATATAAATTGAGCCTAAGATTCAGGAAAAAAATTCTGTTTACATAAAGGTAAGAAGTAAAGTGAATAAAGGCGGCTATCGTAATATTTTTTTTATTGCTTTGGGGTCAAAGAAAATGAATAATATATAAAGTGTTTCAAAGCTCTCAGTCGAGACAAAGGCAAAGCTTCTTCTCACATCAAATGGACGATAGCTGTCCTCAATGTAAAGAACAGTATATAATAAGTTTGAAATTCTTAAATTTGAAATTACTCTTGGGATACTGGTGAAGTTTACTCAATCGAAATTAACGAAAAATTTAATTATTATAAAGTTTCTAAAATTAATTTTAGAAACTTAAATTACAAAAAACAGATTGGTGATCGCTATGATAAAAATTGTCATTATATTGTAACTTCTTTCCAAACGTTAACTTACGTTTTCTAAAAAATGAGTGCGACAAAAGGCCTTATGAAACGAGTTTTTATACTAGTTTTTCTATTTTCATTTTTAACATGAATAAATTAAAATTATTTAACTTGAAATGTCAGAGATTTATTTTTATAAATATATGCGTTGGTCACATTGATACTTGACAAATTTTTATGTTGCTATCTGCGAAATATTATTCCTTAATTTTCGTCAACAGTACTCTATGTTTTACTTAAAAATATAAATGTGAGTGACATAGAAACTAATATTGTTATCAACTGTATACAGTATACGTTGTTTGCGCAGCATTTTTCTTTTCTACCTATATAATTTCTGTCAAATGTACGTAAATTTTTGAAACCAAATAACAGTAGGAAGATATTTTCATCTGTGTTTGAACAACGCCAGCATTGAAAAGTTGAAATGAAGCTCATTTCGATACTGTTTTGGGTCATAATAAGTTCATTACGAACGCAAACTAGAAAAAATATATTTTTAGTCTTTCTAAGAATGGCATACGTTTAAAATTCTGTAGATTTTAGAACGAAGCAAACTTTATAACGTATTTTTAGCCGCATGCTATTGCACCTTGCACCTATTTGATATGTATTTTTGTACATACGTACATTTTGTATTATACATTTGATAAAGTCACTGGCATATGGATTTTTTTGTACTCTAATTGAAGTTTGTCAGTTGTATTTACATTTTTCAAATTGCAGTAATTTTTACAGCGACAGTAATTTGTGTATTTATTTGTGTTCGGAAAATATTTTTAAAAGTATGATAACAATGCTACATATTAATATGAATTTAGGAAAATATTTTGAATAGAGCTGTTTAAATATAAAAGCTTGGACGACCATATCCAAGAGAATAATGATACGTGACAATATACATTTTTATACTTTAAAATTAGAAATATATTGAAACTAAATAAATGGCAACAAATAAAATCTAAAAGCATGACGATCACATTCACACCATAAATTACCACCTATTCGTTAGGATGAGTACCGCTCGCATATAACACATACAGAGGAAAATTATTTTGACACGAAAATTCTTTCAAAGTGCTTTTTATTAAGACCAAGTATATTATACCATCTCTTCTTATTCTCATAAATCAAATATATTTTAAAAGACTCACTTTTTATATATGTTTACAGCTTTGGGCTTTACGTCTTTAATATTCCAATTTAAAACATTTTAATAATTCTGTTCTAGACATTTAAACTAATTACGTTTATTTAACCAACAGAAGTTTCTTTTCTATTCTCTTCGAATCATATCTCGCGATTAAAAAAAAAGATTTCTTTCTTCGAAACAAAAAGTTAATGTGAATAATTACAATCTTTAAATTTTATCATAAGTAGCTTGTGGCATTTAAAAGAGTCATTAAATAATTCTTGTTTGATAATAATGGTTGAATTAAATAAAACGAAGGAATAGAAATTAGAATAGGGGCAGGGGCGTGCCGACGAGCCTGTAGAAAGGCGAAATACGTATCTACGTCTCTGGGGAGGGATATGTTCGGATACGTTCGGATACGTTCACAAGAAATATTAATAGTGAACCTGTATTTGTGTTCTTCACACCAGATTTTTAATAATATTTTATATTATTGAAAATACCTTTGTATTATACAAAATTGGTGGGGTTTACCTACTCATGTATGTTTCAATTATTCTGATACATTACACATGCGGTTAGTCCGTAGTATGAGTGAAGACACAAACAAAATGCAGTTTCTAGAGAGATTGGCTGTGCCACCCTTGGAAGGGCGTCGTACATTGGTTATGTGGATGGGGCGAGGTACTTCGGCTGTCTGACAACAGGCAGCGCTGAATTTACTTCTACGCCCGGTCTGGATAATTTCGGTGATGTGGTGATGTGGTTCTTTTTTGTGAATATGTCTGAGAATATCCTTTCTCCGGCAGGGGCGTACCGACGAGCCTGTAGAAAGGCGAAATATGTATCTACGTCTCTGGGGAGGGATATGTTCGGACACGTTCACAAAAGATATTAATAGTGAACCTGTATTTGTGTTCTTCACACCAGATTTTTAATAATATTTTATATTATTAAAAATACCTTTGTATTAATAGAAATATTAATGATGATCGGTTTAGAGGTATGACAAGAACTAATCAGGAAGTATCCAATCTTTTTAATAACATACATTTAACAGCAATTTCGCGTTCTATTGTTACCAAAAGTTTAAGAAGGTACAGCATAAATGGCAATGTTCGCAATTTACAAAGAATTTGTCATGCAAATTCTGCTACAAATGATATTAAAGATCAAGATATTACCATACGTCTGTAGACGAAAATCTCCATTTATCTACAAACGAGCTGGGGCAAAGGCATGATATTATTCATTCAATAGGAAAAATTCTTAAAAAAGAAAAATGCCATCCTTATAAAATGCTCACGAACTTTCTCATGATGATTTCGACAGAGAGTAAGATGTGAATCAATGATGAACATTTGTAATCTTGCTTAATCAGTTTCGTAAATAATATAGTATTTTCGGACGAGGCAACCGTTTATTTGAACCTATTCATAGACATAAATGTAGGTATTTGGCACAGAGTAATCCTCACTGGATACAAGAGGCGCATACGTAACATCCTAGGAAGCTTAACGCTTGAGATGGTATCTATTGAAACCGAATTAGAGGACCTTTTTTATAGAAGAAACTCTAAATGGTCAAAGATATTTAGAACGTTTAAATGACCAGATATTCCCTGCATTGGAGGAAAATGACCAACTTCTACAAAACATCTGGTTTCAACAGGATGGGGCACCCCCTCATTATTAGTTATCGCTCGAGATCGATTAAATCGAGCTTTTGCACATATGGATTAGAAGGAGAGGCGAAATAGAATGAACTCCATCTCAATCCACTAGATTACATGTTATGGAGCAATCTAAGACAGAATGTGTATCTTTCCTGACCTAGAAATTTACAAGATTTGGCTGAAGGAATTAATGAAGAAATACGAAGCATTTCATCAGACATCATAGCGAGGATTACAAGAGAATTTACAGACTTACTGTCAGGAAGTAGCTAGCGCCCCTTTCTAAAATCTCATGAATTAAGTTTAACTTTGTTTGAATGACAGTTTGTGTTATTTTCCTTACCAATTAATAAAATAAAAAATACTTTAGATCGCAAATGTTATAGTTTGTTGAATCGTGTGTTATCGAGGAGAATCCAAAAATGTAAAAAAATATAATTTAAAAAAGTATAACTTTAGTACGTTACATTTTTTAAACACTCTGTATACTTATATATGTATATATATATATATATATATATATATATATATATATATATATATATATGTTTATATATATATATATATGTTTATATATATATATATATATATATATATATATATATATATATTGTAATAAGGTAAATCTGACGTTGTCTTCATCTGCTAATCTCTGTGATCTTTTTACTAGGCTTTTCACTACTACTTGCAACTGAGCTGGGTAGTGGCGAGACTGTGCGTTGAGGTACCGATCTGTATGTGTGGATTTCCGGTACACTGCATGGCTTAATTCTCCATTTTCTTTCTTCTTAACCAAAACGTCGAGGAATTGTAGTTGATTGTTTGATTCTACTTCCATTGTGAATTTTATTTTTGGATGGATACTATTCAGATGTTCCAGGAAGCTCTTAAGGTGATCTTCTCCATGTGTCCAAATCACGAACGTGTCGTCAACATCTCCTAGCCAAAGTTTGGGTTTATGGTTGGCCGTCGTTAATGCTGTTTTCTCTTATTAAGTCTTCCATGAAGAGGTTTGCTATTACTGGTGACAGTGGAGAACCCATCGGCGCGGCGCGCCTTCTATTTGTTTGTACCGTTGATCGCCGTAGATAAAGTAGGTGTTTGATAGGCAGTGTTTCACCAGGTTCATTATGTATGGTGGAGGTTGGTATTTTCTTTCGATGGTCCCTAGAGCTTCGGTTACTGGTATATTGGTAAATAGTGACACTACGTCGAAGCTTAAAAATCAACACAGTCCTTCGGAATCCAAAAACAAGAATACCTTTAGAAAACCGGTGAGTTTATAAAATGCCATACCTTAATTGTGAGAAGACGTATATCGGCCAAACAAACAGAAAGGTAAACGTATGAAGAGATGAACACCAAAACTCCGTAAGAAAAGACGAGAAATTTTCATCTTTGGCTCAGCATGCAAAGGAAACGTCCCACACGATAGACTTCAGCAATACCAAATTATTGGCGAACATAGAACATATTAAAACCAGAATAATCAGGGAAGCTATCGAAAGAAACGTCCGGACAATTTGAATTCGCGAGATGATACCCAAAGACTACCAACAGCATGAAAACCAGTATTAAGCAAAGAAGTTGTCAACAACAAACAACACCTACACCACAACCCAGCCAGAACACTCCAGCTACAGGGCCAACGACACGGAGTCGCGCACACACTCAACCAAGTGTATCCAACCAGAACGCTAATCGAGTATATAACCACCATCCTAAGCTCGACTACGTTAGTTTACGTGTAGCCGAAACGTCGTCCAGAAACCAGCATCGGTCTTTACGAAGACCAAACAGTGGAAACGCGGAAGGAAACCCGGAATCCAGTTAGAACACATACTACTACCCACGGAAACCTAAAAGAAAACACACAGATATATATATATATATATATATATACCGTGTGTCCCCGGATCGACGCATGAATATGTATAAGAGTCTGTAAATGTTTTAGTTGAAATTTCATCTTCTCGGGTTCGGCCCTGCTTGGGTAGAAAGTAATTGTTGCCATACTTTTAATTTTCAAAAATCAAGGATGCCTTGGAAATTTACAAAAAGGTAGTTCTTATCACTAATAAAGTACCTTTTTGTAGGAGATACGACAAAATGTTATTAAGAAAAGTTATTCAGAATAATAAACTATGCAAGTATGCAAAATTTTAACAAGATCGAACATACTTTGAAAATTTACAAACAAATTATTCTTTCCACTAATAAAGTGCTTTTTCTGCAGGAGATACGATAAAATGTTGTTGAGAAAAGTTGTTCAGATTAATAAGTTGTGCCAAGGAGTATGCCAAGGAAATGTTTGTGTTGTTTTATTTTTTAAGTGTGCTATGAAAATAAATATAAAATAACGTTTTGACACTTGTCAAAAATAAGTAATTTAAGTAAACGTAGTGTTTTCTGTACTCTAAAATTCACATTAAATTTCGTAAATACCACTGTGAAATATCACAAAAGTTATGCTTACTCTACCAGAACGGATCTACCTAATTCAATGTTATGGTATTGGGCAATTATCTATTCCAGCAGTTATTAGATTATTTAATGAGAAGTTTCCAAACAAAGTATTAGTCCAATCTACAGCATCCAGACTGATTCAAAAATTTCTAACTACCAGCAGTGTACATAATATACCGAAAAAAAGAAAAAACTTTAATGAAGATGTCATTAGTACTGTGTTAGCAATGGATTCAGTACGCGAACAGCCCAAACTGTCATTAAGAAAGCGGTCAGAGCAGATTCTTATTAGCAAATCACATTTGCAACGCGTTTTTAAAGTAAAAAAAGTTAAACCATATAAAGTTAGATTTCTTCACACATTAGAAGAAGGGGATGAAGCCCGAAGGTTGGAATTTTGTCTTACTTTGGGAGAGAAAATTCTGGAGCATCGACATTTTCATAACAATATTATCTTCTCAGATGAATCGACTTTTACCACTAATGGTGTGCCTTCTTCACAGAATTGTCGATATTGGTCTGAATATAATCCCGATTATGTAATACATTGTAAACGGCAATGTTTTAAAAAAGTTAACGTTTGGTGTGCAATTTCTTATCATTGTGGTGTTATTGGACCATATTTTATTGAAGGAAGACTTAATCGGCACACATATTTAAATATTTTGAATTGGTTTATAGACGAAATGCCATATGAAGCAAGATTTTCTTCATATTTTCAACACGACGGTTGTCCTGCCCACTCGACTTTGAGAGTTTGTGAATGGCTGAATGAACATTTTCAAGAAAAATGGATAGCCAATGCTGGTCACATTTTGTGGCCGCCCAGATCTCCTGATCTAACAATCATGGATTTTTTCTTTTGGGGCCGGATAAAACAAATAGTATATTCAAATACGACTCCAAATGATGTAGAGGTGTTGAAGAATCGCATTAGAGATGCTGTAAATTCAATTTCTCTTGAGGAGATAAGAACAGCATTCAACGCATTTCGGAACAAAATTGAGGAATGTGCGAATAAAGGCGGCAGACATATTGAATGAATGAATATTTTAGATTTTGTGAATTGTTAATTTAATTTGAACGAAATGAATTGTTTGAGTTTTATTATTTTTTAGATTCATAATTAATAAACAATTAAGTAAGCCGATGTTCTTTAAATTTTGTACACTTATATAAATTATTAATCTGAATAACTTTCTTAACAACATTTTATCGTATCTCCTGCAGAAAAAGCACTTTATTAGTGGAAAGAATAATTTGTTTGTAAATTTTCAAAGTATGTTCGATCTTGTTAAAATTTTGCATACTTGCATAGTTTATTATTCTGAATAACTTTTCTTAATAACATTTTGTCGTATCTCCTACAAAAAAGGTACTTTATTAGTGATAAGAACTACCTTTTTGTAAATTTCCAAGGCATCCTGATTTTTGAAAATTAAAAGTATGGCAACAATTACTTTCTACCCAAGCAGGGCCGAACCAGAGAAGATGAAATTTCAACTAAAATATTTACAGACTCTTTTACCTATTCATGCGTCGATCCGGGGACACACGGTATATATATAATTGAAAAGAAATTATCGACCGTGATACATTATCAAAAATTTATTTAAATTCGGGTAAGCGGTCAATTAAAAAACTCCTTTATTAAATTACCCTATATTTCGCAACACTTTGTCGCTTCTTCTGGGGTAAAAAATGTAGAGTTAAAAAATAATAAAGTTGACGTACAAAATATAAAAATGATTAATCAATCATTTTTATATTTTGTACGTCAACTTTATTATTTTTTAACTCTACATTTTTTACCCCAGAAGAAGCGACAAAGTGTTGCGAAATATAGGGTAATTTAATAAAGGAGTTTTTTAATTGACCGCATACCCGAAGTTAAATAAATTTTTGATATATATATATATATATTATAATGGGATAAACTTCCATTATATTGCTTGATGAGCTATTTCTAATATTATGTCTATGCGATTTTAAAATTGGAACATATGCAACAGATATTTGATTTATTTGAATTTTAAATGGTTATTATGTTTGCAAAAAATTAATTCGATATCTTACTCTTAATAACCTAGCTTTATAAATATAGATTAGAGTTGAATCTTGGTAGATATTTTTAGTAAATTATATTTTGAAACAATTGAAACAGACATGTAATATACATATCTGTAACTGTACACATGGACAATACACCTCGTATTTTCAGCATTTACTTCTGCTTAAGACACGTGTTTCTGCCATTGCTATTAGGCGTCATCAGTTAAGCTAGTGAAGCAATGTAATACAAATGATACAAATCTTTATGAATAGATTTGTATCTGTATATAACATTAAGCCGAAATCGCCTACAAGATAAAGCAAATTTCATTCTGTAAGGTGGCACTTATTTAATAAGTGACATCTGAAGGACGAAAGAGACTTTGCCGAAAAAGGTGACCTTTTCGTTCGACCAGCTATGCTAGTACGAAGAACGAAAAAAATACGGGTAGTCCATTAACAACGAGCCAGATGGCAGTAAATATACAAAAAGGTTTTAAGTATATCTATACGTTTATGCACTTATAACGCTTTTGTTACAATTGAAACAGTTATGTAATATACATATCTGTAACTAATAGATATATATATATATATATATATATATATATATATATATATATATATAATAAATATACTTAAAACCTTTTTGTATATTTACTGCCATCTGGCTCGTTTTTAATGGACTACCCGTATTTTTTTCGTTCTTCGTACTAGCATAGCTGGTCGAACGAAAAGGCCACCTTTTTCGGCAAAGTCTCTTTCGTCCTTCAGATGTCACTTATTAAATAAGTGCCACCTTACAGGATGAAATTTGCTTTATCTTGTAGGCGATTTCGGCTTAATGTTATATACAGATACAAATCTATTCATAAAGATTTGTATCATTTGTATTACATTGCTTCACTAGCTTAACTGATGACGCCTAATAGCAATGGCAGAAACACGTGTCTTAAGCAGAAGTAAATGCTGAAAATACGAGGTGTATTGTCCATGTGTACAGTTACAGATATGTATATTACATGTCTGTTTCAATTGTAACAAAAGCGTTATACGTGCATAAACGTATAGATATACTTTAAACCTTTTTGTATATTTACTGCCATCTGGCTCGTTGTTAATGGACTACCCGTATTTTTTTCGTTCTTCGTACTAGCATAGCTGGTCGAACGAAAAGGTCGCCTTTTTCGGCAAAGTCTCTTTCGTCCGTCAGATGTCAATTATTAAATAAGTGCCACCTTACAGGATGAAATTTGCTTTATCTTGTAGGGGATTTCGGCTTAATGTTATATACAGATACAAATCTATTCATAAAGATTTGTATCATTTGTATTACATTGCTTCACTAGCTTAACTGATGACACCTAATAGTAATCGCAGAAACACGTGTCTTAAGCAGAAGTAAATGCTGAAAATACGAGGTGTATTGTCCATATGTGCAGTTACAGATATGTATATTACATGTCTGTTTCAATTGCAACAAAAGCGTTATACGTGCATAAACTTGTAGATATACTTAAAACCTTTTTGTATATTTACTGCCATCTGGCTCGTTGTTAATGGACTACCTGTATTTTTTTCGTTCTTCGTACTAGCATAGCTGGTCGAACGAAAAGGTCGCCTTTAATAATTATTTATTTTCATTGTTTAATCGATATTTTTGGCTGATCAACTTGGAACACATCGATTAAACAATGAAAATAAATAATTATTTATATATATATATATATATATATATATATATATATATATATTGTACTGGGAATACTTTGAAATAAGTTAATATATAAAAGTTTTATTATGTTCCAAGTTGATCAGCCAAAAATATCGATTAAACAATGAAAATAAATAATGATTAATAATTTCTTATAAACATATGTCGATAATAATATGCTATTACATTTAATTCGACATGCTTAATGATATATCGAGGACTGCAATACCAGCAGTACGCTCAATAAACAGATCAATTCTATACTCAGGTCATTCAAGCTAATTTAAATAAAAATGTCTTCCGAAACTAACCTTTGTCGAAGAGAAAGAGAATAATATCTTTCTGAGGGTGAGATTCTATATAGAAATGTTAATCTTAATAGGTAAAGATCTTTTTAAATAACATAAACTTTGTAGAACCAACTAAATTAAATTCGAGAATATAATACTTCAAGAATGTATGTTTATTTTCTATATGAAATTAAATCCGATACAGTTATTTACATCTGTGGCTATTTCTAATATTGTAAAAACAAATTTTATTTTAATATTTCAGATATGACAAAATTTAGGAAGAAAAATAAAACCTATGCAAGAGCTTTGAATCTAAGAATTATTTAATAATAAACGACTATATTAAATAAAACTGGTAAATTGATATTATTCAACATTTAATGATGAATTTTTGGTCTTAAATATTTTTAGTTTATCACTTACATGATTTGATTTATTGTAACAATACTTGAAGAAATTTAATTAGACTCGAACCAACTGCAATACTGCTTCTACTACGAAGAAAATTTCCAATTAGTATCCTAGCTATTGAAGAATCCAGTAGTTAATTTGGAAACAACCAATCCTTAATGATATAAATGGATAAACTTGATCGAATAGCAAATATGTATCCAACTCCTCCTTTCGTAGACCAATTAATAATAATCTTTCGGTAGACCAGGAAATTATTTCCCAAAATACACCAAATGTATCTAAATGTGGTTTGATATTTAAATTAACGATGCTCCAGCCTTCTGGGTCCTTCTCCAGGTATTCTAAAATGATTAATTAATCATATTATAAATTTAAAAGTAAATTGCATGCCAATTGGGTACTTTAATGACTTTCTTTCAAAAATATTACTTCTTCTATTATTATTTCTAAATTAGAATTAAATGTAATAGCATATTATTATCGACATATGTTTATAAGAAATTATTAATAATTATTTATTTTCATTGTTTAATCGATATTTTTGGCTGATCAACTTGGAACATAATAAAACTTTTATATATTAACTTATTTCAAAGTATTCCCAGTACAATATATATATATATATATATATATATATATATATATATATATATATCAAAACAGATATCTGCTTTCAATAACCGACATTTGGTTTCACTAACTGACATCTGCTATCAAAACTGACATCAGCTTTCGAAACTGACTTCTGCTTTCAACTTGACATCTACATTCAATAACTGATATCTGATTCATTAACACTGTTACTTTATAATGCATTTCTAAATAGCTTGAACCTAGGTCTATTGTGGCTAAGTGGTAAAAGCGACAGTCCGGCAAACTGTAGACTTGGGTTCGAGGCCCAACATTGACAATATTTTTCAATTAAAAATTTCGTATGATTTGCTTTGTAATTTGCAGACAGCAATGATTACATCACCACTTACTCTGCAATTACATACATTCGAATTTGATATTTGTAAATATTTCATATAAAAGCCGAAAAATTCCAATAATTTATCAATTGTTATATATGTATACATATATATATATATATATATATATATATATATATATATATATATCTACAAATCTCTAAAACTGCAAATATACGTGATCTGAATACAGTCTCTCGTTCAGCTTGAGCTACCGTCATTGATTTGACAGTGCAAAAGTTGACATAGCAGAACTCAATTTATTAACTTGTCATCGAATGAAACAAAAAAGCAATTCAACGTCAGAAAAAAAGAGACAATTAATCAGCAAAGGAGGAATGAGAGCTGACAGTCAGGCATTATTAAACACGAAACCCGTCTTTTACACTCATACACAGGCACAGGGAAACAGAAAGCAGTGGTACACGTATACTTATATACACAGAAAATATATAAACAAAAGACGACAAAAGAATTTATCCTCGTGTATCGCAAACGGAATCACGAAATGTTCAAAACGACAGCTACCACCCGCCCGTCTTTCCCTCTGTCTTCCTCTTCCTTTGCGTTTCGCTAGTTCGTTGGGAAAAGAGAAACGTTTGAACATAAGGAGAAAACCCTCTTCTCTTGATGTTTATTTAAGAATATATATTGTATTTCGTTCACGCACGCTAACTTGTTAAACGGCGTACTAATAAAATGTTGAGGATTTATTGCTTGCGTTTGTCTCTCACGTTTCACTAAAAAAAAAGGAAAAAAAGGCCAAACTCACTTAACAAGTACAGAAGCAATAGTGTACTGAAAAGCAAAAGTTGCACAATGTTTTGTATACAATATGTTATCTATTTCCAATTGAGTGTGGGCTTCCTGTCAAAAATATATTTCGTCTTAAGTTAAAAAAGTGAAGGCAAATAAGATTAAACAGACGCGTTAAAATATAAACGGTAAAAATTTAGGGCTTGTGGTATTATTGCTATCTGGATAATATTATAATGAATACTACTACGTCACAGAAAGATTGTAGGCTGGTTTTTATCAAAAAAATAAATCGGTAATCTACTTTCGTGTGTCTTCAGACGTTTCGATCTTAATAATAATTATTATTAAAAAATTAATATAAAAACTATTACACTAATTGAATTTATTCGGCTTTTACTTGACGAAGATCGAAGATCCATAATTTAAAATAGAAATAAAACTAATGTTAAAATCTTCACTTTATCATGTTCTCTAGTAAGTACATGATAAAGCTACTGTGCTGGCAAAGCAATTGTCGTTTTACGATTATATATTAATAAAGTGAAGATTTTAATATTACTTTTATTTCTATTTTACTATTATACTGTAAAACATTTCGTTGTTTACTCACTGCATTTTCAAATACTAGAATACAAAATTTTTTTTTAACAAAAACTGAAATTACTAAATATTTGCTTTTTATTTTAAAATAGCCTTGTGCGTCATGCTAATTTCTTTCTTTGTACCTCTTACCCAAATGACTTTTTCTGAAATGAATGACTAGTCGTATAACTCTTGCCTTTTAAAATTTTTAGCAGGGGGAGGGTCTTTTTGTGTATATTACCTATAATCGTTTTGTTTGTGTTACATTTAGCTATTTTAATATACTCGTATATTAGAAAAAGAGTGGGTAAAATATCGGCATTATTTTTTGATTATTATTATATTAAGACAATATAAAAATAGAACAAACTAACGATTTCAAATATATTGGCACCAAAATAACAGAAGATGGAATAATAGAGGATGAGATAACAGAAAGAATAGAAGAAGCAAGCGGATTATTTAAAATATATAATTGTTTCAGCCTTTACTTGATGAAATTCCATTATAACTATTATCAGGATTAAATAAAACAAATTTTATCCTGATAATGGAATTTAATGGATTATTTAAATGTATCCAGCATGCCTTCCTAAGCAAGAAGAAGATCCCCAAACAGGTTAGAATAGCAGTATTTAGGACAGTGGTAACGCCAGTTATAACATATGGATCGGAATCAAGGGTTGCGACAGAAAACAATAGAAAAACAAGATATTGAATAGAGTTTTTTGAGAAAAATAGAACTTAAGACAAGACTAGACAGAATAAAAAATACTAGCTATAGAGAAATCCTAGGAACTACACCAATACAGTACACAATAAAGGAAAGTCAGTTGATTTGTCTGGGACATGTGTTAAGAATGGATGAAGAGAAAATAGTAAAAAGAATGTGTGAGAGAACAATGACAAAAAAAAAGGTAAAGAGACAGACCAAGACTATCCTGGATGGAAAAAGTTAGAGGACCGACTACGAAGAGAAGTATAGTTTGGAGCGAGATTAAACAAGCGAGAAGAGATTAAAATGCACGAAGAAAAGCATGTAAATACAGACTAAGGAGCTAACTCAAGTCCCTGACCTCCTTACGCCGGAAAAGGTAACGAGGTAGCATTGGATTAAATAAGTATTAAATTATTCTTTGATGAGATTGTTGTATATTGTATGAAGGCCTTTAATATCCTCTCTCGTGAATTATTGTGTTTGGGTGCCATTTTATCTTAAACATTTTTTTTATTAGTCTCTTTTTGTAGTTCCTAGCAGTCTTCGAATTATTTAATTATATTTATAGACAATATATACCTACCTGTGAAATGTTCATTTTTAAGTTTTTGATGTTAATCTATCGTTACACGTATTACGTATTATACGCTTGACTACTATTATCCAGAGCAACGTTATGTATTTACGGAAATTAATTTATGCGTATCTAAAAATTTGCAATAAATTGTCGGTAGATATTAAATGAATTATTTAAATATTTTTCATAAAATTCTAGGTAATTTGAAGCATAATGTACTTTGTAAATAAATGCAGGCTGTTATTATTACACTCACACCCGTGGAGCGGCTTATGAGCATCATATCATCAAGCCAGTACGTTACCACTATCCCAGTCGTTTCTTTATTCAACTTTTCTATTATACAGGTGTCCTTGAAATAAAGAGACAAAATATGCAAAACGGAAAGACGCAATTATGTGGAATATGAAAAAAAATTGGTCAATTACGACGCGAACTCCAAAATTACCCCCCCCCCCCCCCCCCTGAAAATAGTATCATGTACCACCTATAGATCAGAATGTCTATAAAAAATAACTCGATTGAATTTACACGCAAATGTGCGCTGCAATGTTTATGTTTATAAAACCTCTATAAGATAACATTGTTGAGACGGCTGTTGATGTTATAAGAACTCTACAATTGGGCAACTTTGTTTACCGAGGATTCAGTAACCTCAATACGATAATGTAGGAATATATCAACTGTGAATAATCTATAAACTCTTTTTTATGTTTTGCGGAATTTGTCGAAATTATTTTGGTTTCATATTCTATATAATTATATGTTTCTTCATTTCATGTGCTTTTTTTGTTACGAAAAGTAACAAATATTAAATATTAATATGGATTCAGAATGTTTATAAGAAACACCGCTATTTAATTCACATGCAAACACACGCTGCATTATTTATGTTTATGAAAACTCTAAAAGATAACATTGTTTGGACAGTTTGTATGCTAAGTGTTCGATAATCTCATATGAAAAGCCAGCTGTTAAAAATTTATACTTGCTTGTGAATATTTAAAAGAAGATATAAGATTGGGAAGTTCACGTCCAATTTGGTAACAATCTACCTTTAACCGAAGACTTAAATGTAAATCATATAGGACGTACACATTTACACAGGTAACGTTCAACAACTGACTTAAAATTGACGGACAATCACAAAACTACTCTTTTCGTTATTGTCGGTCATCTTTAAGATCGTCGTCGATATTCGCTATGATATCGCGCAATGGGGTGACTATATTTTTTAAATATCCTTCCATTTTTCATACGTTGCCTCTTTATTTCAAGGACACCCTGTATATGAAATCATTGAATCTCGCAATATTTTTAGTGAAACCTAATTCTATTACGTATTTCTCTGTTGTTTGCGGAAAATTTAGCAAACGATTGATAAGAAAATTGAACGAAGCCGTCTCCTATTGGAAATTATGGTTTAAATTGGCAATGGTTTTGATTCTGAAATAATAAATAAATTAATTAGAAAAACTAAAAAGAACGACACGAGATTTCATTTGTGTGTTACCTCAAAGAAATCGTAACAAAAAATTCATATAATATATCCAATTACGAAAAATCTAATAGAGTTGTTAAAGAACGGGGTCACCAAGTTTGCTGTTCAGTCCCAAAATTCAATCAAATAATTTTGATAGGAAACGCGAAAGACAACATTGAGGAGAATCAGAAATCTAGTATATATGAAATTAGAATAATTGAAACATACATGAGTAGGTAAACCCCACCAGTTTTGTATAATACAAAGGTATTTTTAATAATATAAAATATTATTAAAAACCTTAATATTTTCTGTGAACGTGTCCGAATATATCCTATCCCCAGAGACGTAGATACGTATTTCACCTTTCTACAGGTTCATCGGTACGCCCCCATATTTATTTGTTGAAAAGTTGTGTTTATAAAGTTTTTAATTTTATTCATATAATTGGAAAACATACGGGTGGTGATCTATCTATCTAAAATTACGAAATACATATTTATTAATTAATTTTATTTATATAATTGGAAAGCAAACGGGTGGTGATCTATAAAATTACGAAATACATATGTATTTGTTGAAAAGTTGTATTTTTAAAGTTTTTAATTTATTTCTATAATTGGAACATTTTTATTTGTTCATTTTGTCGTTCAAGTTGAGTAAAGGAGTATTAATATTGACTAGCAATAGTTTCTCAAGGTTTTCTTCTGTCAATTTTGTTCTCTTTGAATTAAGTACATCCTTATAAATAGAAAACGTCCTTTCTACATCGCAACTGGTTTTAGGTGCATACTGGAAATAACTGGAAATAATTGGAAGATGTTGCTTAAATGAAAAGAAAAGGAATGTACGTGCTATTTCTCTTACGAAATACGATAAATTTATTTATTTTATCTACGTACACGACACCACTGACAAACACTATATTCTCCGATTACAATAGCTGGGTTGTCCATTGGTATCGCTGCGAGACCAGGTGGCCGAGTAAGTCAAACAAATACTTCATTGAATTACGTCGGGATGTACTGAGCGACGTTATACACAATTCCAATTGCCGATTGCGTTTTATGAAAATTGCATCCGTTCTCTACTTATCACCAATAATTATTCCATATGTTCATGTGTTAATAATTATTTGTCACCGTAATCCATTTATGCATTGAAGACCCTTTAAGTTCTATCGATGAAATAGGGGCATATTTAAAGTATAAGTGTTTTAGTGACGGCACATTTATCCCCGGTTCAGCAAAATCTTTACCATCAAACAAGTCAACAATTCGATGTACAGTACGAAATACTATATTGTTATTTAGAACTGTATCAAATTTTCTTTTGCCATTATCGTCAGCAGTTCCACGTATTTGGGAAAGAAACTGACGAAGATTATATACAATATTCGTAGCGTTAGTTATAGTGTGGGGTATATGTGGGTTGGTCGGGGTAACATCTAGATGGCGGATGGTTACAGGTATGCTGGAATAATCCCTCCATGAATATTGGCTAAAACCTGAATAGCTGGGTCCATAAATATATGGACCTTGTTGAGCGTGTAAAATAAGGACAGCATCACTTAGATTCAGTGGCTGTATTATATTCTTAACTTCGTAAAAATGCATGTCATAATAGGATGCTGCTTTTATCCGAGTGACCCAGCGCGTTATGTCAGGTTCTGGTAGTGGCACATGTGGCAGTTTTTCAAGAAATAAATTATTGGGTGCAAATGCCTTCACAAAAACTTTCTTGACAGGAGATATCAATTTATCTGTAATCGGATAACATTTTCTGACTTCCTCTCATACCCGATGAAGAGCATATGAGAAACATGTGACATCACACTACTGTATATTTGTCGTAAGAGCAGATCAGCCGCCTTCATACATGGAGCTCCAACTTTTCAAAATAATAACACCTTTTCTTTATTTATATCGTGCTTTTCACCTCAAAGCGATTTTAAACACTAAGCTATGTTGCGCTGGATTAGTAGTTTCGATTCAATTAGATGCAAGTCCATCACATATTTACGAGTACAATAAATAATTTTGCTATAAATTCATTTAATTCCCTTTCTGAAATGTACTCCTGATTGCCGATCCCTAGTTATCATAGTAGTTTATTAAAGGGTTCTACTACTAGTGGATCTGCTCTTTTAGAAACTCGTAAACGTTCATGGCGTGTTACCTATATTATTATAGTCACAATATCTTAAAATAATATTTTAGATGCAATATCCTCGTAGCAAGTAAATTTTATATAGTAATCGTAGAATATTTGTCTTTCTGGGTTCTTTTCAATAAAACTAACGGTAATTTAAACACACACTATATTAACAAAGAACACACTAAACAACAATTTAAAACCCAATAACTAACAATAAGAGCATTTATTTCACAATATGTATTTATACAGGGTGAGTCGTGAGGAATCCACCAAACTGTAGGAGTGTATTCTACAGGTGAAAGTAATGTAAAAAAACTCAAATGTTGCTATCCGATTTTTATTCGTTTTCGAGTTATAGCGTAATTAATAATAAACAAAATTTCATACATTGAAGTTTTTGTATTTTATAGGTATTATCGTTCTTTATAATGTATTTTCAAAAATACCGCCATTCATTTCAAAACATTTTTTACATCGTCTACCAAGGGCGCTGGTTGCGTTCCTGATTGCGTCTGGTTGATGTTTGATATTGTCAGCAGCATTCATAATCCGTTGAATTAGTGCATCACGAGTGTACACTTTTACTTGATACACTTCATTTTTTAACCAGCCCCATAAACAATAATCGAGTGGCGTGAGGTCTGGAGACCTAGGAGGCCAACCAATGTGACTACCACGCCCAATCCAACTCCCTGGAAACATTTCAGCCAAATGTTGCCTGACTGCACGAGCGTAATGTGCAGGCGCTCCATCGTGCTGGTAGAAGATTTGGATTCTGATGTTTATGGCAACATCCTCTAGCAGTCCGTGCAGTTCATTTTCTAAAAAATGTAAATAGGTGTCTCCCGTGAGGTGATTCTCAAAAATGTAAGGACCAATTAAAAAACCATCGATCATACTACACCACACGTTTACCGAAAATTTAACCATACATGCTGGTTATGACAATTATTAATACCGTCACGGGTGAATGTCGCTTCATCCGTAAACAGTATACGCTATACAAAACGAGGATTATCATTTATCCATCGGCAAAATTCCATACGTCTACGATTATCATCTCGTTGTAGGTGCTGTACTCTTTGTACATGGTACGGACGTAAGCCATGCTCGTGGAGTGTTTTTATCACCCTTGTTTGTGGAATGCCCAATTGAATACTAATTCTCCGTGAGCTGGTAGTTGCGTCTTCTTCTACTACATCCAGAATATCTTCTACTTCTTGTAATTGTTGTCGACTGCCTCGTTCAGATATTATGTTTACACTGGGAAGCCTTCCGGTCGCGCACAATGTGTTGAATACACTAATAAATACAGTTTTATTAGGATGTCTGTGATGTGGAAACCGTTGACGATATTCATTAGCAGCAGCTGTAGCATTCCCATCACAAAATCCATAAACAAACACCATATTAGCATATTCTAAATTAGAATAAGTGTGTGGCATTTTAGTTTGTTACACTATAGTCGTACAAACGTCAAGTCAATGTCACAATACCCGAACACCATGTTAAAATTTACTCCAAGGTATAGGGAACATTTTTTATGATGGCAGCGCCCTCACTATATCAACTATGAACTAGAGGTAGTGATATTAGACGCATTAGGCATACAAACCACCCTACACTATTTCTCGACTGCTTGCAATGTCACTACCGCTAGTTCGGAAAACAACGAACAGGTAATGCTTCAGCTAGGAAGACTTCCCTATACTGAATTGCTACCGGGGTTTCACTGTTTTTACGAATACATACATAAATCATGGTATACTAAATCTACATTTTTAATTACGCTATAACTCGAAAACCAATATAAATCGGATAACAACATTTGAGTTTTTTTACATTAGGTACTTTCACCAGTAGAATACACTCCTTGAGTTTGGTAGATTCCTATTATTATTTACATTTATATAATATAACACGACGGCGATTACTCGCTGAATGCCTGGTCTCCCGTCCGAACAGTTTTGTTATAGTTATATTGCTTATTCGAGGACCTCCCAGAAGCTCTTTTCTAGGAGGTACGCGAGACTTAATGACGTATTCGGCGCGTGATCCGCTCGCCTGACGTGTCCGATGACTCACATCAGAGTATTATGTATAATTGTTTTAATATATGAAAAGCTATCTCAAAATCACAAATTTGTTAATTAATAATAAAATAATAAAATATTAAATAAAAAATAATAATAAAATGTGATTTTTATTTAAATTATATATTAGTTACTAATTAAATAAAAAAATATCAAAGAAAAATAAAAATATTAGTTTGTTAATATTATTTCTGTATATAAATACACAAAAGCCTACACAAGATTAAAGGAAAGGAGATGTTCTTATTTACACGGCCTTAATGAAGATATTGTAAACAAGAAGATCCCTTCATTTCTTCTTCCATCCTCTCTGTTTAATAATTTTTGCTGTGTTCTATTAATTCCGCTAACATATCGTTATTATTTCGTTCTTTACTTTTCATTGTTTCGGGGCTCTTCCTCATATTAGAATTTTCATCAGGGATCCTTTCGAACGCAGCACAAACAACGAACGCGCTTCGTTATTAAAGCCTGAGTTTGTTCCCTGGAAAAACGTATTTCGTGTATGTATTTCGTGTTTGCT
This sequence comes from Melolontha melolontha, assembly GCA_935421215.2. Classification (NCBI taxonomy): domain Eukaryota; kingdom Metazoa; phylum Arthropoda; class Insecta; order Coleoptera; family Scarabaeidae; genus Melolontha; species Melolontha melolontha. Next base: position 22,114,066 of record OW285240.1, on the reverse strand, counting down.
GTGCGCACAAAGGATATTTAGTTGCAGAATGTGTCTGTGATCTAGGGATAGAACAGCGGTTACTAATAAGAAGCGACGCGTGAAAATGAAAACAATTCACTCGATATTGCCGAAAGGACTCAGTATTCTTGTTTATATCCCTAATACAAAAGGAAGAAAATAGTTGAAAGAATCCAATAAAAACCTAATATTAGATTTTATTGTTTGTTCCATTAATTCCGATCATGTTCGAAATAATTGAACTTGTTTAATATATTAGAAATATTTCATTACATTTAATACGTATTTTAAAATGTCGGAGGGCGGTGCATATTTTAAAAAGATATTCAGATATAAAGAAAGTATTTATTATGTGAACAGAGTTGTGGTGAATTACATTATTTGGAGATCGAGGAGCTCCACTCTGCACCCGATTTTCCCTAGAATAATTATTGGGGCGTTTAGAGGACCTTTGGAGACTCAATATGTTTCAATAAAGTTTTTGCCGCAAAGGCACCGTTAATCTACTATAAAATAAAATATGTTAAATTACGTTGTTTTCGTTAATTTTTCAAATAAACGCAATTGAAAATTTGGCTGTTAAAAAGAACGATCTGTCAACAATAATTTGCGTCAGACCTGCCAACTTTTGCGGAAAGTTACTGTTCGTGTATATTTCAATGTTATTTTGCATAACATCGTTTTTAACAGAAATGAATATACAGTAAAACCTGTCAATAACGGCCATTAAAAAGGAAATAATATTGGCCGTTATATAAATGTGGCCGTAATTGTCAGATTTTTCGCCTTACAAATGAAATACATAATTGGTTTTGAGCTTTTTATAATATTCAAGAGCTTTTCTTTCGAAAAACATAAAGATAATTGACTAAAATATATTTTTCCCTTGTTTTCTTTTTAAATTTCCTGCAATATATTTATATGTATTTTTAGAAATAAAACGATATTATTATTATTATAGAACAAATATAAAATGATAAAAACGCACACAATGTTGTATTAGACACTTTATTTAACAAAATTTAATAATATATAACAGCTGTTTCACCGTACAACGGTTTCTTCAGATACAACAAGCGGTACTGTAAAACATTATACTTAAACGTATATATTTTTTATTTTGTGACTTAATGGTATTCTCAGAAATTGGAAACCGAAATATTATTACCCGCCTCTTTTAGTATTAGGGATACATAGATAACATAAATTATATTATAAGTGACACATAACTAACAAAACATTTCAATCAAAAATAGGAAATAAGTTCAACAGAGGGGAGGAATTAAGCTCTGCTTTGTCATTTAATAATTTATTTGAAAATTTTTGTTTATTAATTTCCATTGCTTCTAATAAATCGAGTTTCTTACTTTTCTTATCTTCATGTAGGATCTTGAAATTATTATTAAAACTATGGCTTTCTTCAATTAAATGGTTGGAGTATGCTGAATCTGTTTTCTCATTTCTAAACGAATAATAATGCTCGTATATGCGCTTTTTGAACGTTCTACCTGTTTGCCCAATATATGTTTTAGTACATGTGCCACAAGTTAGTTTATACACACCTGACTTATTATGATGTGCTGTTTTACTTTTATTGTTTTTGATGTAGTTACTAATGTGGTTGTTGGTTTTATATGCAATTTTTATATTTTGTTTTCTTAAAAATTTTTCTAATATTTTATTTTGTCTGCCTAGGTAAGTAATAATTTTAAAATTCTTCTAGATATTACTTACCTAGGCAAACAAAATAAAATATTAGAAAAAATTTTTAAGAAAACAAAATATAAAAATTGCATATAAAACCAACAACCATATTAGTAACTACATCAAAAACAATAAAAGTAAAACAGCACATCATAATAAGTCAGGTGTGTATAAACTAACTTGTGGCACATGTTCTAAAACATATATTGGGCAAACAGGTAGAACGTTCAAAAAGCGCATATACGAACATTATTATTCGTTTAGAAATGGGAAAACAGATTCAGCATACTCCAACCATTTAATTGAAGAAAGCCATAGTTTTAATAATAATTTCAAGATCCTACATGAAGATAAGAAAAGTAAGAAACTCGATTTATTAAAAGCAATGGAAATTAATAAACAAAAATTTTCAAATAAATTATTAAATGACAAAACAGAGCTTAATTCCTCCCCTCTGTTGAACTTATTTCCTATTTTTGATTGAAATGTTTTGTTAGTTATGTGTCACTTATAATATAATTTATGTTATCTATGTATCCCTTATACTAAAAGAGGCGGGTAAAAATATGTCGGTTTCCAATTTCTGAGAATACAATTAAGTCATAAAATAAAAAATACATACGTTTAAGTAAAATGTTTTACAGTACCGCTTGTTATATCTGAAGAAACCGTTGTACGGTGAAACAGCTGTTATATATTATTAAATATTATTAAATAAAGTGTAAATCTAATACAACATTGTGTGTGTTTTTATCATTTGATATGGATTTACATCAAGTAAAGGCAGAATCGATTCAATTTTCGAACAAATATAAACTTAGAAAAATTGGAGAATCGCGGATATACATAAATAATGATATGTCAAAAGATAATTAGAGAACAAGCTAAAGAAGAGATAAAATGGGCAAGCAAGCTAAAATTGGATATCAAAAAATTCATAGTAAATGGTGAGAAATGGATTTGGGACACTGAAGAGAAAAAGCTTAAAAAGGATTCAAAAAACCTAAATAACCAAAGAAACTAATAGATAATGGAAGAATTGATACAGAACCGATAATGACAATGGCCACGAATTTGGACAACCTCTACAAATGGAATAATGCGGCATTAACGAAAGAAATAAAGGTAAACAAAAATAAGAGAGAATTATGGTTGATGGGTGCATGGAATGCAAGAAGCATTCACGCGAAAGAAATTGAAATAATAGATGAATTTGACGAAATTGGATTTGAAATATTGCCTATCAGCGAAATTAAGAAGAAAGGAAAAGGGGAAATGTTATTAAAAAACACCCAGATGTTAATTTACAGTCTGTACCACTGTAAATTAACATGCGAAATTAAGAAGAAGGGAAAAGGGGAAATGTTATTAAAAAACTACCACATGTTAATTTACAGTGGTACGGATAGGAATCTAAGGACGAAGGCTGGTGTGGGTTGTATAATACATAAAAGATTAACAAACCGAATAATAAAATGGGAAGCTATAAGCGAAAGATTATTAAAAATAGAAATAGAAGATAGAAAGACAGAAACAAGAACAATAATATCGGTATATGGCCAAGACGAAAATGAAATAATAGAGGTGAAAGATCAATTATGGGAACAACTATCAGAGACAACAGGAAATTCTACGGGAATAATATACATCTGTGGTGATTTCAATAGCCATGTTGGCAAAAGAGACCATATATTCAAGACAATAAAAGGAATACACGGGGAAGAAACTGGAAACAACAATGGGCAATTACATGACTTGATTGTGACTAATTCCTTCTATCAATATAAATTAATAAACTCTAAGTACGAATTTCGTCAGCTAGGTTGCGATTTTCAGTAGAACAATCTGAAACAAAAAGGTAGTGTTTAACGTAGAATCTTTAGCTAAGATCCAACCATTGAAAACATGCCATATCACCAGTGGGATAACACTAAATTGCTAACATTGAAACAAACACTTATATACTACTTAAACCTAGCATAAAAGTTAAAGAACCGTGAAACGTGAAAAGCCATAGTCTCCAGCAATTTGGCATATTATCCGAATTGCTTTTCCCAACAAAAGGAAGGTAATCTCTAGTAAAAGAAAAATGTATGGTAACTACAATAAACAATTAGTTGATACATTATCGTTCGAAAGATATCATCTTTATGGAAGCAACGGTTTTGTGAGAAGCGATTATAGAATAGATAATAAAGTAGGTACTCCGAAAATTTACTTGCATTAAAATAAACAAAAATATAATTGAATTGAAACTAAATGTAAACGAATACATGAAGGGCTACGATATGTTGTATTTACATAAAACAATTCCAAACAAAAATGTAATAAAATATTCATCATACCTTGTAATTGAGGCTTTATGTTTCAGTATATTCAATACTTTTCATATTGAAAATAAATCCCAATTCCTAAACAGTGTTTGATCTTTTTTTAATTAATTTTTAACAAGCTTTGCCTAACTTCTACATTTTCCCGTTTCGCCAGTGGCTTCAAAAATTCAAATACCAATTTGCAATTCGTCGATTACAGCACGTCGAAAAAATATTCGCTCTTCTCGCATTTCCAACATAGCCAAGCCTAAACTGAATTAAATACATACCAACCGCAGCAATATCCGTGGGTATTGGACGAGTCAACCTGTACGCAAGGCGATGTAAAATTTTAAAAGCGCGTGTAGTATTTATTTGCTGACTTTGTCAGGGATCGTTCCCCTGATGTTTCCTGGAAAACACGCACGAATTCGACAATCCTGGAATCTGTTTTGAATAATATGTGAGCTCGAAATTGAAAATTTCTACTATTTCTATTTTTTATTTTTTTGCAACGTAAATTCCAAACACAAATATTTTATTTCGTTAACATAGAAATTTAAAGTTTTAGTGTTTTTATAATTTCATTATGTTCAGCTTTATTGTATACAGAATTTATATATTTATAATTATTTCAGTTTATTTTAACCAACAATTGTTTCACCGCAAAATACGAGGTGATATCCAATCGTTTCCAAAATGTAAAGAATGCAGAAAATCTTAATTTCGTTCTCTTTCGTTACTTCTTTTAGAGTGCAATCATCGATCCCGCCGCCTCAACTATCAAGGGAATCCATTCTGGAAGTCGTGTTTGTTAATATATTCGGCACCGATTGAGATCCAGTCTGTCTTCTTAATCGTTTAAAATTTTTGCCGTTTTCATTTTTGGGAAGAGAAAAAGTTAGACAAGTACGTTGGATGAGGAACAACGAAAATGTTCTTCGTGAACAGCTTCCTGGGGGCCACCGTGGGTCTCCCTCCGCTGGAACTATTTGTGAAAGCGGAGCCCATGACTGCGATCCTGAAGCTGACAGCCAATGCCTTATGGCGTCCTAATGTGGTTGAAGGAGGCCATACAGATACCATGGCAACTATATTGAGAGAGCGGATACTACAAATGCCGGCGGACAGTATGCCACCTGAAAATATATTTACAGCTAAGCTGAACATATCTATACCGGCCAGGAAACAGGCAAAAAGTCGCTCGAGCGATTGGAGTGCCGGCACCTGGTACACGGATGGATCGCAGTTCAATATGAGCACAGGTACATGTGGAATGTGTCGTTGCAGGAAGATATTTTTAAGTCTGGGGAAGCCTTCGGCAGATTTCCATGCTGAATAGTTTGCAGTCACAGCCTGGGCCGAGCAAATTCAGGAAACTTCGGAAACAAAAAATCACCATAATGACTAACATAATGACATTAATAGCCGCCTGACTGGCTATTAAAGTCATTATGAATCAATATACCAGGTCTATACTAGTGAAACGTTATAAACAGGTTCTCAATAAACTGGTACAAGACAATACTGTGTCATTGATATGCGTGCTTCACGAAAATTGTCAACTGCTATTTATAGTATCAGGTACATTAAGGCAATATCAACCTTTCGATACCGAAGAGTGTGAAAATGACGCGGTTGACGAAGGGGATACATTATGTACCCCATATTGCAAGTAGGTGGGTATGGTCACAAAAATGCTCATACAGCCGCTGATGACAATAAAAGGGAATAAATGAGATAATAATAATAATAATAAATAAGAAAGCTGTAAAGAACACCGGACTAGGATATCGGATGGGCATACACAACATAAATATACTATGCTATGCTGATGACGCAGTACTTATTGCGGAATCAGAGGACGACCTACAAAAAATGTTACATGCTTTCAACAAACAGGCAGGAAAACACAACATGGAAATTTCCATAGACAAGACCAAATGCATGACCATAGCAAAAGAACCTGTACGCTGCAAATTGGTAATAGAAAATAAGACCGTCGACCAAACCATGTCAATCGAATACCTTGGGTGCAAAATTACAAGCGCAGGGCGATGAGGTAAGGAAACAAGTAAACAAAGCAGCAGCAATATCGGAACATCTTAGGTATCCAATCTGGAGAAACAAACACTAAGTACGGAATGCAAATCAAGGATATACAAAACATGCGTACGACTGGTGATGACATATGGTGCGGAGACGAGAGCGGCAACGACGATAACAAAGAGGATACTAAGAACAACCGAAATGAAGACCCTAAGAACGATAACAGGATACACATTACATGATAGGCAAATAAATACAGATATAAGGGAGAAGTGTCAAACGGATGACGTAGTCAGATGGATACGGAAAAGAAGAAGAGAATGGAACCACCATGTCAGCCGAATGACTCCCGCCAGAATGGCCGGAATAGTACGAAACAACATACCTCACGGAAGAAAACCCATAGGACGACCACCAAAACGCTGGCGAGACAGCTGGCAATAAAATTCACAAGAACTGCCGCTACAAAGAAACCGGAACTAAACAGGCGATACGCCTATCGAAAGAAGAAGAAGAAGAAGAAGAAATAAGACAATATTACTTCTAAAAAAAATATTTATATATAAGCATATATTTATATGGCTTCTCTGTTCTATTTGATGCAATTGTTATTTAGAACTTGTTTTTGTTTGTACAGCTGTTTGGTGTTCGGCACAAACAAAGTTTTTACACAAATTACATATTTTTCTACTTTTGCGATCTTTATTACGTGGACATCAAACACATCGTCCCGAAGATTTCTTGATCTTGTGTGTTGCTAATTTGTTACTCTGGTGAAGGAATTAATTCGTATATAGCGTCTACAACACGTTTGTTTAATCTTCTTGGATTTAACAGTCTTCTGGCCACATGTGGTCTAATAAGTTCTTGTCCAAAAGAAAGAAGAAACTGATAACGCGTGTGAGAAGCAGCCTGAAATGAAACAGAATTTTTAGTTGTGTTCTGATAATTCTGATATTACTGGTTCACCTTGGAAAAAACACGTGATACTAGGTGTTTTCGTAAAATTGCGCAATGTTACCAAAATTCCACTTGGAACATGGATGTCGGAGGGGGGTACAATTATGCCCCATGTATGAAAGTATGAAATTACGACGTAATACGCATATAATGTTGGTACACATTACAAATAAAGATAACTCAGTTGGATTAGCCGAAATTACAACCCTAATCCACAAAAACAAGGAAAAATATAAGTTTGGGGTACAATCGTCCCCTCTCAGGTATCGAAAAGTTAAGCCACCTCAAACTATTCAAAATATGCGAAATGAATTTCATAATCGTCTTGAGTATTGTCAAATGGTATAAGCTCGTCATTTTGAACATTTAGCGTAAATACAAATGAAATACCCGCTATTTCTGTGCTTTTTAGTGTTTGATTTTATTGCTAGAGTATTTTTCTAGTTAGAGAATTTAGCTGGTTTTTGACAAAAAATTACTGAATTTGACCATTTTATACAACAGTTTCAATTCATTTGTTAATCAGTTTATTAGAGTCAAAGAAATTAGAAATATATCATTTATATTTTTAATTTCTTTGACAAAGGGATTATGTGCCGAAACATCTAAGATTGTTTTAAATATACACATATTAAAGTAAAACAGACCTTAAATCGCCGACTAATTGAATCTACTATGACATACAAAGGTCAAGACATAATTGTATATATAGTAAATTCAAATTGTAGGCGATTTAAGGTCTGGTTTTACTTCAAAAACTATATATTTAAAACAATCCTACATGTACATGTTTCGGCTAATGATGCCTTTCTCAAGGAATACAAAATATAAATGACATATTTTGACCGACATATGGCTTGTATGAATCTATTCCTCCTACTCTTTCTCTCGAACAATATTGGCGACGGTTTTAATTTTATTTTACACTTCCGGCGATGCTGTGATGACTGTATTGAAAAGATTAGCCGCAACATGTACATGTAGGATTGTTTTATATATATATAGTTTTTGAAGTAAAACCAGACCTTAAATCGCCTACAATTTGAATTTACCATAACATACTATGGTCACGAAATAATTATCTTTATATATATATATATATATATATATATATATATATATATATATATATATTATATAGATATTGTAGTTTTTCGGCTTGAACCAAGGTCTATCGTGGCTTAAGTGGTAAAGCAGCGGCCCGGCAAACCGTAGACATGGGTTCAAGTCCAAACGTAGACAAAATTTTTCAATTAAAAATTTCGTATGATTTGCTTTGTAATTTGTAGATAGCAATGTTTACATCCACATTTACTTCGCAATTACATACTACATACTAATTTGATAATATTTGTAAATAAAATATAAAAAAAATATATAAAAAAATTCATATAAAAAGCCGAAAAACCGAAAAACTCCAAGAGTTTATGAATTGATATATTTAGTGAACGGCTAAGAAATTATCTAAACATATATATATATATATATATATATATATATATATATATATATATATATATATGTTATGTGTATATATATATGTTATGTGTATATATATATAGACGAAATTTTGAATAAATTCTAACTGAAATTTGATAACTTAGAAAGCAAAATATTTTCGTATAGAAGTTCATGTTTTCCACTACCTGTGAAAATTTTGAGACAGAAACATAATTTGCTCTATACATAGCATTTTCATGTTATTCAATTACGAAATTCTTCTTTCGGTTGCTGGAGATAGCTCTGGAAACTTTTCGATTGTAAAATTTAATATAAGGGTCCCGAGAAGCAAGGAACTGGACGCGGCACGTTTTCTTAAGTGAGACGTGACGGGATCCGGATCCACGCACATTTTATCTTCCAGACCGTACTCAATATCGTCGGTCGTCACGCCGTACCATGCAGGACGATTTATTTTTGACCGACATATGGCTTGTATGAAATCCATTCCTCCTACTATTTCTCTCGAACAATATTGGCGACGGTTTTAATTTTATTTTACACTTCCGGCGATGCTGTGGTGACTGTATTGAAAAGATTTCGACATAAACCGCACTTGGCTACAACGTGTCTGGCTTGATTCATTTTAAAACATTTTTGATTAAATATAAATTGCCTTCAGTTCAATTTTTATATTTTATAATATCGTGACTCTTTATTATATTAGTGGAATTACTTGAATCTACACTGCTCAACTTTTGAACTGGTACACTTACAAGAACATATATAAATAACAATTTACTACTTTTTGAGCAACACTTTCTTGCTTAATTGACAGTATATGGTTCTGAGAAACACTTTTAGGACGAAGAATTAAAAGAATAAAACTTAAATAACGAATTTCAAATGTTTTAATAGAAAAATAACAAAATCTTCATTTTAGTATTACAGAAAAGTTTGCTTTGGAAAGAAAAGATAACCCAAACACTTAAAGATTAATATTGCGTGGGACCTCCTCTAGCTCTTATGACCTCCTGGCAACGTCTGGGCATGCTGGAAATCAAATTCCGAATGTAATGCTGAGGAATATTTTGCCATTCTTCCAAAACGGCAGTTCGGAGCTGATGGTGCTTGGATCCACTCCTTGATCTTATCAACCTCTTCAGGTAATCCCATACGTTCTCTATGGGATTAAGATCTGGAGAGTTCACTGGCCAATCCATGTGCGTAATATTATTCTCTTCAAAAAATGCATGGATTTGCCTTGTTCTATGAGGATGCGCGTTATCATCAACAAACACAAAACCATCGCCTATTTCATTCGCAAATGGCAACACTACAGGTTGTAATACCTCATTAAGATACCTGATACCATTCATTGTAGCATTTCGAAGCATAACTAATTCAGTACGACGAATCGCAGAAATACCTCCCCAAACAGTAATTGAACTACCTCCATAAGCTTGATTGTTAGTCACATTGTTCTCAATATAGCGTTCTCCTCTGTTTCTCCAAACTCTAACTCTTCCATCTGAGCTATGGAGACGCACTCCGGTCTCGTAACTGAATAAACAATGGCCCCAATCTTCAACATTCCAATTTGAATGTTGATGTGCCTACTCTGGCCTTCTTCTTTTGTAGGCTCTGGTCAACAATGAGCATTTTTTAGAAGATTTGGACCTTAAATTTACCCCATGGAACCTTCTTCTTACTGTTTGAGTGGATACTTGAGTACCTGTTGCATTCAATAACTTAATTTGGAGTGTTCTTGCAGTAGAAAATCTATCCCTTCGACACTGAACCGTAATAAAATGGTCCTCCCTGACTGTTGTACTGCGATTTTGCCCTCCGCCGTGTCTATGTTTGACAGATCCAGTATCATTAAAACCCAATCGAACTCCTCTGATCACATTGTGGCTCACATTGAAATGCTGCCCATTTCAATGTGAACCACAATGAGCAACAGTTCTTAGCGATGCACCAGTCATAAGCATTCCCATAGCTTAGCTCATCTCTTCAATACTTAAACGCCTTAATGGCATCTCTAAAATGCACTAAACCACTCTGCATTAAAACTTATTCGAGAAATTAGCAAAAATTCTGTTAAAACTTGATAAAAGTATAAGCGTCCGCGAGCTCAGTAACTGCACTTATGACAGATAATAACAACAAACAACAATGGAGTCGCAAATGTCATTCGATATACATTTGTTTGCATTCCGAAACACAGCCCTGATCATATAGGAAGTCATGTCTAACGCCTACGAATGGTTGTTTACTTTTACTTCATGCTGTATGAGTGTACCAGTTCAAAAGTTGAGCAGTATATATATATATACAGGGTTAGTTAAAAGTATGGAGACGGCGATTTATTGTCGTTAATATTCATTTTAGGGTATTATGTTCAATATAAAAGTTTGTTAGGATATTTTGATCTACATTTGAGAATATTTGAATTTTTTTTTCTTCAATTGTTTTTTAGTTACGCCTGTCCGCGCAGTTTTTTTAATTGGGAACTAGCAAATTTTACTACACCATTTGATAGAGAATTTTTTTCTCTTTACAATAATATTTTTGTTTTTTTAAAATTCATTGTAATAACTTTTTTATAAGAAAAGGCCGGTTCATGTGTTTAACAGATGTTCGGTACATCGCAGATAGACAGAAGCGTAGCGATAAACAAACTTGAGCGACATAATTTTATCAGTGGATATTGTGTACGTCAAATCTTTGACAGAAATAATTCATTTGTGCAATTTGTTGCTGTTAATATTAACAATGGCGAGTTTAAGTGAACATGAACGAATTGAAATACTTATGATGTTGGGTTATGGAGATAGACGCAGAAGTTTGCAAGACGTTTGTAATTTGCTTAATGATACGCATCCAAATAGAAATCCAATTTCTAAATCCGTTGTTGGTAAAACTTTAAGACGCTTTGAACAAACGGGTAGCGTTCAAGATTTGCCAAGGAGTGGTAGATCTAGAACAGCAAAAAGCGATGATAACAAACTGGATGTCTTATTGGCTGTATCTGAATATCCCCATTTATCAACCAATCAATTAGCGGCCAATTTCAATATTTCACAGTCATCGATCGTGTCATTTTTAAAAAGTGAAAAGTATAAACCTTATAAGGTACAGCTTGCACACGAGTTAACGGAAGATGATTTTGGTAGGAGATTACAATTTTCTGAAAAAATGTTAAATATTTGCAATAATAATGAAAATTTTGTCAACAATATTCTTTTCTCTGACGAATGTACTTTTTCCCTGTTTTGTCTGTTTACTTCACCGGTAGGTGAAGTAAACAGACATAACTGCAGATACTGGTCATCGGAAAATCCCTCTTGGTTTTTGGAGCACCATACGCAGTACCCCCAAAAGGTTAATGTTTGGGTTGGCATTCTAGGCGGTCATATTATCGGTCCCTTTTTCATCAATGGCAATTTAACTTCAGCTCTGTATTTGCAGTTATTGCAAAATGAAATAATACCTGCTTGTGCTACGCTCTATCCTCATGAAAACAATGAACACCTGCCCAATAACAGTATCTGGTTCCAGCAAGATGGCGCCCCACCACATTATAGTGTAAATGTTCGTCAATATCTGGACAACGTTTTTCCCCACAGATGGATTGGAAGAGGAGGAACCATTGAATTGCCAGTCCGTTCGCCAAATTTAAGTCCTAGATTTTTTTCTTTGGGGATACGTAAAAAACAAAGTTTACAAAGATAAGCCCGATAACGTCGAAGATTTACAAATCCGAATTACCAGAACGATACAAGAAATTCCCCGAGAATTTTTACAGAACTCTGTTCGGGGTTTTGTAAATCGATTGGGTCATTGTCAAATTACTAATTAACGACAATTTGAACACTTACTTTAATTTACTTTGTTAATAATTTGTTTAATTTTTCTTGTAAAAAAGTTATTAAAATGAATTTTAAAAATACAAAAATATTATTGTAAAGAGAAACAAATCCTCTATCGAATGGTAGAGCAAAATTTACCAGTTCCCATTTAAAAAAATTCGCGGACAGGCGTATCTAAAAAAACAATTGAAGAAAAAAAATTCAAATATTCTCAAATGTAGATCAAAATATCTTAACAACCTTTTATATTGAACATAATTCCCTAAAATGAATATTAACGACAATAAAACGCCGTCTCCATACTTTTAACTAACCCTCTTGTGGGGCAAATTGCCCAACAAAAACATATATACCTAATTATATTTTACAAATAAAATTGTGGAAAATATTTACTTTAAAAATATTAAAATGTATGACTATTTTTAGAATGAAAGTCTTAATATATAAAGCTTTAATATAATTAAAATGTACATAAATAAATGACAAAACAATTTACAAAAGGGTGAGAAAGATTCAACAAATATATATAACATAATTTAAAAAGTTACACATAGCTAAATGTTTTTTTATAGATAATTTGAATAGAGAAAAATGTTATAAAATGTTTACAAGTTACTAAAAATGTTACAAATGTTGCAATTAGACATTAGGAGTTTTACAAAATAATAATACTGTAAGCGGAAATAATTTGATGTTTCCAAAATTTTATTTTTCCAGCAACGGGAAATAATGTTGTGGGACATATTACCCAACCAAAATATATATACCTAATTAGATTTTACAAATAAAATTTTGGAAAATATTTACTTTAAAAATATTAAAATATATGACTATTTATAGAATTAAAGTTTTAATAATATAATATAAGTCAAAAGGGAATATAAGCCAAACATTTGAATAGTTTTTATGTTTTAATTTAAATAATTATTAATTAAGTTTAATTTGACTCTGTAAAAATTGGTAATTGGACTGATGCATACAAAACTTATATTTATTACCCTATCACCTCCGTTGTAATATTTCGACCAATGGGAGGCGAAATAATTTTCAAATTTCGTCAATTGTTGAAAAATAGCGTCCCGGCAGTCGTAGTCGATATTCCGTAAGTTACGGACGCTATTTTGCATAATTTAGAAGCATCTTAGGCACCCCGAAATTGATTAAAATCGTGATAAATTAATAATTAACGACGAAAAGTGCCTAATAATATTTACAAAAGTTAGGCTTAAATACTAACTATTTATTCTTATCAATTTTATCGACTTCTACAACGCATTTAATTAATTTTTCGAGAAAGCATCATTTTCAACTTCAAAATACAAGATGGCAACTATTGCACCACCTCATTTCGTGAAACTCGCAGCACAGTTTAACATTAACGTATATATATATATATATATATATATATATATATATATATATATATATATAACGGGTGTTCATTTGAAAAGTCAATCTAGTAGCATGTGATTTACTGAGAACATTTTGAAGTATGTTGTAAATTAAAATTTACTACTTAACCTACGAAGTCGTATATTTTGACAGTTTCATACATACAAATAAATAACAAATGTGATTGACATTTGGATTTACGTTTACGGAACAACAAACACATACTAATATATATATATGCGTCTTATTCTATCAAAATTTCAAAGTAACCTAGATTGACTTTTCAAATGAACACACGTTATATATATATATATATATATGTATATATAAATATATATATATATATATATATATATTAATATAATAATAAAAAAATTAACTGTTCAGTAATTTTACTGATAATAATTACAATTATATTATCTAAATTAATTCCAAATAAATTGTATGTTTTCACACAGTATATGTAGAAGTAAGTCTTATGCAATGATTTGAATAAAATTGACTATGAAAAAAAAAGAAAAAACAAAATGGCAAATTTATACCAACTAAATTGAGTGACACTAATATTTAAATATAAAAGAACTAATGAATTTATACACTTATATATGTACCAAAATTTATACAGATTGTTAGTCCATGTGACGCTGACGATCAATTATAGCGTTAAATTACTACTACCTTTTTTTATTGCGTCTACATGAAGAAAGAAGAAAACGGAACGGCTACGTCGTGTCCACACTACGGTGATTTACGGGGAATTCTCAACCTACTATTCTTTCAATTTGTGCGCAAGCTGAATACATCCGTTTGGCTCAAATTTTATTTTAGGTTTAATAACGCCCTTATCAAATTTGCCCTATTATATAGGAAGAGAGAAAATAAATATAAGAACAAAGAAATACTGTAATTAATGAAACCCATACCTCATTATAATATTGTTGACTTATACAAGACTTTTAGAAAATCACTCACCTCGTGTAAGGGGAAAAAAGCTATCCCTCCAATCCGTGTTTGAAGCACGAAAATCAACCTAGAAACATCTCCACGTGGATTTACAAATGCGAAGTAAATATTAAGCCGCTACTAGCGAACATTTGACCAATGCTTTAAATTAATTTACTTAGCTAGACAATTCTTATCACCAGAACTAACCAGATTTCCAATTGGCTGTTACGAGAGCTAATCAAATGAGAGCGAAAATGGCTATAAGCGCAGTTTATATATGACCGTACTGCGTCCTGCCAGGGAAAAAAACATATTTGAAAGAATATTTCAATTATCCCATATTTAATTAATCTCAGAAAAGAAATCTACCACAAAGAAAACATAGTACAAATTTACAAGGTATTTCCTTTTAAATTTCAACTCATAAAAGCAAAATTCGCCTAAATAATAAAACGGACTCTATCACCAATGACTACGTATAGATGTCACTGTATCCCTACATCAAGTAGCTTCCAAAATCGAAATATCAAAAAGAGTTACTTTAACAAATACAAGAAAATTATGTCTTCAAAAATTTCGATAAAATACTAAGTTCCTATACTCAAACTATTTTACATTAAACAGCATTGTTTAATTGTGATCTTAAAAATACCGATACGCTGACTGGCATAATTATTATTTCCTAACACACACAAATGCCGATTACATGTACATGCGAATCTAACCCGTAACATTTGGCAATCTTAACTATACATAACCTGAATTTGTAAACAAATAATCGGAAAATAAATTTAAATCTTCTAAATATCATACAAGAAGCCCCAAATGACGAAGGTATATATAGAATGGTATAATATTAAACCTCTAATGTGACATAACAAAAGGTTAAAAATTATTAATCATTAATAGGAAAGAGTAGTAATTAAATATAGCAGAAACCTAGTATATATACATAGTTATCCAAAAATAACTAACCACAAAATGCAGAATAAGATAATTTAATTCTTAAGCAATTCATGTGGTACGATAATTAGTAATTAATTATAGAGCTGATACTAAACTAAACACGAATGAAAAAAAAACAGTATTTCATCTCGAATAGTACGAGGGTGGATCCCTTTGCTCCACCCCTGACCCATTCACAATTAAAATGTGGCATCTTACTTTTATATTTCAACATAGTCTCCTTTAAGGTTAACACATTTTTCCCATCGATGTTCAAGTATTTCTAATGCTTCTGGAAAAAAAGATTATTATACTCCTACAAAACACTGATTTGCCACTGACAGGTCTTTTAAACGTAAGTATTTGATCACCGCTCGTTTCTCCACACGATCTGTTTTGACTGATATGTGACTCTCCCGACCTCAGGCGTCTACTCTAGGTGCGCTTTAATAGGTTCAGACTTGTAAGTCTCTAGCGTTAGTCTATACATAACAGGTTACAATGTGACGTGAAGATAAATCATTGTTTTGGTTTATAATTAGATAAGGTTAAGGGATCAGCCCTCGTATGAGACTGTAGGTACAAAATTTTGTAAGCATTATTCAGTTATCATAACCCGATGAAGCCAAAGTTTAACAAAACAATATTGTAGTGTACAATAAATTATTTGAAGCAACTTTTACCAAATTATTGAATTTTATACCAAATTTAAGCTGTTACTATACGAATTCTTTCTACGAGTAGATTGTGCTGTTAGTGAATGTAACCTGCTGGTCAGTAAAGGTCATTATTACAATTACTATTTTGGCAATTAATATACAGTGCGTCCATAAAGTATTGACATGCCCGTAATAACATTATTGTGCATTATTTCACAAAATGCAAAGATATGTCGATTAATGTTTTTTATTAGCTATATTTAGATGCTACAATTTTGTTTTTTCCGTCAACCTTGAATAAGTTATGACGTCATTGATAATTTTTTTAAATGTCAACCCCATTTTTTTTGTGGATTTTGAAAGCTTTTACAATTCTTTATTCGATGATGTAAAAATTTTGGTATATTACATTAGAAAATTTTTGAGTAATCATTTTTCATCTTTCTGTCATTCCCAAAGTGACAAGGTAATTTTTTTGACAGATTGTAAATAATCCGAATCACAACATTTTTATTTAATCCTAATTGTTGGTGTAAAGTGTTTTAATTATTAATTTTCTGAGATGCATTTATCTGAACGGGAATGCATTGCGGTGCTCATGATAATTAGGTTTGGAGATAGACGTCGAAATGTTAGGGAAGTAGCGGAGTTGTTTAATGAAACGCATCCTGAACTGGACCCTATCGGTTTTTCAACTGTAAATAAAATACACAGAAAATTTTTGAAAGAAGAGTTCGTTCGAGATAAACCAAAAACTGGACGTCCATCAACGGTCCTAGACACTCAAGTTGACATTTTGTTAACAGTTCAAGAACGTCCTCACACAAGCACACGGCAACTTAGTCGAGAATTTGACGTAGCAAGGGGTAGAGTCGGGAAACTTTTGCATAAATCAAAGTATTATCTCTATAAACTGAATTTAGTTCAAGAGTTGTCTGAGAATGATTTTGATCGGCTTTTGGAATATTGTGAACGGTTGCTGCAAATTTGTGATAATGACCCTCTATTTCTCTTCATCATTTGGTTTTCTGATTAAGCTACTTTCACATTGAATGGCACTGTGAATAGACAAAATTGCCGATTTTGGTCGACTGATAATCCTCATTGGATGTAAAAGACACATACCCAATACCCGCGTAAACCAAATGTATTGGCAGGGATTATCGACGATCGCATTGTGGGACCGTTTTTCTTAAATGGAAACTTGACTGGAGAAATATACCTGAATTTTTTGAGGAATGAATTGATACCCGTTTTAGCGGTTCTTTTTCCTAATAATGAGGATCCACATTTGCCAGATCGTAGAATTTGGTATCAACAGGATGGTGCTTCTCCGCACTATACGCTACCAGTAAAACAATACCTCAATAATAGATTTCCTAACAAATGGATTGGAAGAAGAGGGGCAATTGAATGGCCAGCTAGATTGCCAGATTTAATCCCATTGGACTTCTTCTTGTGGGGTTACTTAAAATCAAAAGTCTATGCGACACAACCGGAAAATTTGGATGTTTTACGACAACGCGTTATCCGCGAAACCAGACTAATCACTCCCGAAATATTACAGAATGTGCGAAATGGAATTTATCATCGCTTAGGATTTTGTCAATAAAATGAAGGAAAACATTTTGAGCATTTGTTATAAATTTGATACTGAAAATGTCAAAAATAAAACTTAGAATTAGAACACAATTTACTCAAAAATTTTCTAATGTAACATACCAAAATTTTTACATCATCGAATAAGAATTGTAAAAGCTTTCAAAATCCATCAAAATAAAATGAGGTTGACATTTAAAAAAAAATATGAATGACGTGATAACTTATTCAAGGTCGATGGAAAAAACAAAATGGTAGCATCTAAATATAGCTAATAAAAAAAATTAATCGACATATCTTCGCATTTTGTCAAATAATGCACAAGAACGTTACTACGGGCTTGTGTCCATGCTTTATGGACGCACTGTATAAGCTGCCAATGCATACGTTATTACCAAAACACAATAGAAAAGTGTATCAAAATTGAAAAATATAAAAAAGGATCCATTGTACAATATGCGAGTAGAAATTTTTATTTGACAACTCAAGAACCGAACGCAGATACATTCACAAAATAAAATCAATACCTTATTACAGAAGCAATAGTAAATTTCTAACTGAAAAGAACATTGTATGTTAAATTACGAGTTTCTAGTCTAGACTGAAGTAAAAAATATTTGCGCTTTAATGTTATTAAATTTATTTACAAAACGAGAATGAGAGTAAACATCTAGACTGAAATAACATAATCTATTTATTCATTTTGCCAACTTCAATTATTTGAAATGAAGTCTTTCCTAGGACTAATTAACCTGAATAGATATCGCTCTAGAATTTTACGCTTCTCATTCATATTTCTCGCCCTTTTTCAATACCACCTTCACTGAAATGACGTAAAAAAATACGAAGAGAAAAGGAAACATTAGAGAAGTTCCTCGTAATTAGGTTTTCTTTAGATATCTGAATGTTTCTAGTTAATTAACTCTTAATGCTTTAAAGTTCTATACTTTTTCAATAACTTTGATCGCGCGATTTATTCCCGCTGCCTTCTCATTTCCAGGCTTGTTTTCTTTTTGTTGTGTCTCTTTCGTCTATCGCTCCGGGTTCTTCGGTGTACTTCAAAGTTTCGCGTTCGGAATTTGGTATAAACGGAGATGAGATTTAATGACGCAACGTAAAAAGTACATGCCGCCGTTTTGTTTTTCGAGACTAATTAACGAAAGAATTTTACTTTGTGAAGTCCGTCACATTCATTAACACGTTCTATTCTGTACACCCATGGAAAATTATCTAGAAATATTCTTTCTCGCAAGCGATATACAGTGAGTATATCTCGCTTTTTATATTTTATTTTTAAATAAATTTTAAATAAAATTTTAAGGAATTTTCTCGTTGGAATTCATAGTGATACAAACGCCTTTCGCATTTTGCTTCGTTGATATAATCGACCATTTTAATGGAATACTTTAATACATCCCCTTTGACATTCACTATCTAATCTGCTACAAAATTTTTAGTATAGATCTAGTATAAATGTTTTGCATTTCATTTATTGACTGAACAGTTCATCTTATTATATTTATTATTGACTTTTCCTCTGTTTGAAGATTATCATATTTTCTGCTACTAAGGCCCATTACTAGTAATAAATTATATCTAAAATAATCTTACATGCTTCGGCACATAGTGTCTTCTTCAAAGAAATTTAAAATATTTTTATATTTTAAATTTCTTTGAAAAAGGCACTATGTGCCGAAACATGTAACCTTATTTTAAATGTATACACATCAAAGTAAAAAAGACCTTAAATCACCGACTAATTTAATCTACTATAACATACAAAGGTCAAGGAATAATTATCTCTCTCTCTCTATATATATATATATATATATATATATATATATATATATATATATATATATATATATATATATATATATATATATATATATATATATATATATATATTAAAATAATAGACTTTTTCTTGGTTTAGCGACCTTTAATGAACAAGAAAAGAACAAGAAAAATGGAGTTACTCCAAAATAAAGGAACACCTTGGACAAGAAATATATACGAAAACAGAAAATAACCAAATTAGAGAATAAAATAGCAAGAATGAAAAACCGAAGAATATTTTTAGTTTCATGCAAAACCAACAAACTAACACCTACACTTCTAAAACTTAAATTAACGCATATTTTCTTTAATGATAAAAAACTCACCAATATTTTCGATGATAAAGTAAGTAATTTTACAAATACTATCTTGAATTATTTGATCACAGATACTGTAAAAAGCATAAACATCTTACAGAAGGAAATTAATATATTTATTGTCGAATTGAATATATATATATATATATATATATATATATATATATATATATATATATATATATATAATAACTTCGTGACCTTGGTATGATATGGTAAACCTAAACAGTAGGCGATTAAAGGTCTGTATATTACTTCAAAATATATGTATTTAAAAAACTCTACATGTTTCGGCCGTATACGCCTTTTTCAAGAGAATACAAAATATGAATCTCATATTTTGTATTCTCTTGAAAAAGGCGTATACGGCCGAAACATGTAGAGTTTTTTAAATACATATATTTTGAAGTAATATACAGACCTTTAATCGCCTACTGATTAGGTTTACCATATATATATATATATATATATATATATATATATATATATATATATTAAAATAATAGACTTTTTCTTGGTTTAGCGACCTTTAATGAACAAGAAAAGAACAAGAAAAATGGAGTTACTCCAAAATAAAGGAACACCTTGGACAAGAAATATATACGAAAACTAAGAAAATAACCAAATTAGAGAATAAAATAGCAAGAATGAAAAACCGAAGAATATTTTTAGTTTCATGCAAAACCAACAAACTAACACCTACACTTCTAAAACTTAAATTAACGCATATTTTCTTTAATGATAAAAAACTCACCAATATTTTCGATGATAAAGTAAGTAATTTTACAAATACTATCTTGAATTATTTGATCACAGATACTGTAAAAAGCATAAACATCCTACAGAAGGAAATTAATATACAATATACAGAACTCAAAAAACAAATTAATCTCAAAACATACAATAAATTGATAGAATGGATAAATTATAAACATATTAATTTCTTCAATAATATAAAAACTAAACAAAAACAGAAACTGGAAATCCTAAAAGAAAAAACAAACCAAAACAAAAACCCACCAAATTTCCTAAAAAATAACACATATAATAAAGAATGGATAACAAACCCAACTAATGACAATATACCCAATAATGTTATGAAAATATTAAGTCTAGGACCAAAATTCACAATACAATACCAAATTGACAATAAAAACCAAAGTAAATTACCTATAGACTTAATAATTGCAAACGTAGAATCATCAATAGACAACATCAAAGAAAATGACAAAAATCATAATCTGTAACAGCCTCTTAAATTACAAACAATCAAGTAAAAAAGTTAATAATAACGAAACAGACAAAGCATTAAATAAACACATTAAAGAAACTAAAACTTTCCTAAAAAACAACAGCCATTTAATGGTACTACAATCAGATAAATCTAATAAAACAGTAATAATGGAAAAAAAACAATATATACAAAACATGGAAAAACTCCTAAATGACAATAAAACTTATACTAAATTAAAGAATGACCCCACAACAAAATATCAAAAGATGAACAACACACTAATTAAAAAATGGGAAAATAAACAAATCATCTCACCAAAAACAGCTAACAAATTAAAGATACATAATGCACTACCACCCAAAATATATGGCTTACCAAAACTACATAAAAATAATATCCCATTAAGACCGATCGTATCTTGCATTCAAAGCCCGTTTTATGAACTATCAAAATATCTAACAAAAACACTAACCAATGTCATAGGTCAAAATAAATATTATATTAAAAATACTTTCGAATTCACACAATACATCGATAAAATCAAAACAAATAACAACGAAAAACTTGTTTCCTTGGATGTAGAATCAATGTGCACCAATATACCGTTAACACTAGCAAAAAAAGTAATTACAGAAAAATGGGACTCCATCACCAAATTCACAGACTTACCATTAATAGATTTCCTTGAAGCAATAGAATTAACTTTAACTTCCACATACTTTCAATTCGACAATAAATATCTTAAACAAATTGAAGGACTAACAATGGGAGCACCTATGTTGAGCGTAGTAGCCCAATTAGTATTAGAACACATCGAAGAAAATGTTATTAAATCCCTGAAAATCAAACCAACTTTTTTCAAAAGATATGACGATGACTGCATAATGATGTTACCAGAAAAGGAAATAAGTAATGTACAAAATAGTTACAACAACTTCCATCCAAATTTAAACTTTACCATTGAAATAGAAAAAACAACTCCATAAACTACTTAGACTTAACACTAATAAAAGCAAACAACAACATACAAACAAAATGGTACACTAAACCTATCACATCCGGCAGATACGTAAACTGTTATTCAAACCAACCCCTATCCCACAAAAAAAATGTTGTAACAGCGTTAGTGGACAGGGCTTTAAATCTCATCAATCCAGCTTTCAGACCAACAGTGCTTAATAAAGTAAAAACAATTTTAACAGAAAACAATTATCCACCACAATTTATACAAAACATTATAAAGCACAGACTTAATAAAATATGTAACAAAAATAAGTGCCAAAATAAAAATAAAACAACCAATGAACTAACATATATCCCTACACCCTATATAACAGGATTATCCGAAAAACTAAGCAATATAATTAAACCATTTAATTTTAAAATAGCACATCAAAGCGGAAAAAACCTAAAATTCCTAAATACAAAACTAAAAGAATCAACACCAACACTTAAACAATCACATACAATATATAATATACCCTGCAAAGACTGTGACAAAGTATACATAGGCCAAACAAAACAGTTACTACAGGAAAGATTAAAAGGACACAAATACGCAAAAATCAGACAGCTTTAAAAAACACCAGATAACATTAAAACATAATTTTGATTTTGAAAACACAAAAATAATTACTAAGCAAAAAAATACAAAGGCCAGGGAGGTCTTAGAAATGATTCACATATTCGAAAACAACAAAACAATCAACGATCGAAACGAGATTGATGGACTTTCTAATCTTTATTATCCGCTCATTAAACAATAGAAGACAAGCTCTTAAAAACAAATATACATGTATATTTGTTTTTAAGAGGTTGACGACAAACTAGCAGCATATTGATTTTATGTTTTAAATTTGACGAATTTTAACATGTTTAGTGCCGTTGTTTGCTAAATTTTAACTCTCAATTACACTCCTGATGAAGTAACAAATCCGTTATGAAATATAGAGTGGTGTGATGTGGCTTGGTTACTTAAGCCACGTAATGTGCCTTAGTGGCTGGCAAGGATCGTCATGTGATGTGGGCCCGGCTTTGAGGGCCACATCGATGAGTCTTTACGCAGATATCGTGGTAGCGTTAAATAATGCACAAGTAAAGTGGGTTTAACACAGTTTAATTAACCAACACTTATAACGATTCAACAAAGATGATATTTACATAGTTAACAAATGTAGACGGTAGTCGAAAGGAGACTCTAACTCACTCTCACTATTGTCGTACCGTCTGTGTATTGTGACTCTGCTAAGACTGCCTCTCATTCAGATGGGACGCCTTATATATCGTTAGAGTGATCTCATTTCGACTACATGTCCTTACTCTAGATAAACATGAGTGTTGAAAGTGTGTAACGTACCTTGAGAATGCTTGTGTATGTAAGTTATGTCGGGCGAGGCCATGTTTGGATATAATATGAATTAAACACGGGGCCGCGCCTTGACTAAGATAAAAGGTACACTGCATTACTTAATTGGGTTATTACACCTTCCAACCAGAGGAAAAAGAAAACAACACGATTTGTTTGCTTTTCTTTTTGTTAGAAATTCCTATTTCTATTTCTACATTCTTAAGTGCTAAGTGTAGATTTACATTAACATTTTACATAGATGATACAAAAATGGTAAATGGTGCCTTTTAAATTCTAACTGTTAAATTGTAGCTAGTAACTTCTGACTGTAACTGTTAAACAAAATAAAAATTTAAATTTTAACTGTGCCGTTGTACGCTGTCTAAAGTTTGTATGTTTAAATTCTTTCTCCATAACATGTAGTAGCGATTCGGAATAGTAGACTTATTTCGAAGTTTGTACTTCTTGTCTTTCTTTAAATTTTTCGCATTCGTTTCTTGTTTTTAATTGTTTCTGTTCGCTCGACTGTTTGTCTTTACTTCTTTGTGTTTGCTTGTCTGTCTTCAATTTTGTGGGCTCCCTTTCTTCATATCCATTTAAATATAATACAACTCTCACTCTTGCTCTATGGCAAAATTAATATTTTTAGGAAATCACTGATTTGTGTATTTCCCTGGACAACACATATTTCGTGTATGTCATGTTCCGCGCAGAACTATTCTGTGAAGCTTATTCTAGACTACAGTAAGGGTGCTCGTACAGCGGAAATTCCCTTATCCTGTAATGTCCTTATCTTCAATACAGAAAATCTAGAGACCAGTTAACAAAACACACTTTTGTTAAACTGTATTCTCTAAAAAAAAAAAATTAAGAGAGTGTTTTCGTCGTGTTGGGCCATTTACTCACGACTTAGGGGCGAATTGAAGTTTCTTGCCTTTCTTGACGCTTAAAATTCTTTGATTCGGTTGGTTTCATTTTCGACAGTTCCATTACCCTAAGATGATCAGTCCTGGAGTAGGTGGAAACTGTAACTGCTGTTGGTTTCGTAATGGTACAATCCATAGGTCTCTGTCGTCTATTCGACATCTGACGTGATAAGGATGCTATCGGTCGTCCCATTACTCACCTTTTCATCATTGGAATCAACTCCTGTTAGTGTTAAGGCGTTTGTAACAAAAATTTTGGAATTCTTGCAAGTAAAATTAATATACTATTCCTCGTATATTCCTATTTCTATTCCTGCGAAATATACGAATGCGTTTACACCTACTTTCTTCAATGTCACGTATGCGGTTGTTTGCAAATAAACAACGTCGTGCATTTTATATACACTTGACCTTGTCGATATTTAAAATAATACTATTCCGATGTTTATTGATTTAACTTCTTTAAATATACATGTTTTTTGTTTGTAAACTTGCTTAGATGAACAATTTTTCGATATCATATTCGTAATGTGGCGCCTATTAAAAATGAAACGTATGCATTTTAATGTATCTATGCATTTGAACGTAAGTGAATTTATGGAAAAATATAACATATTCTCGGTCTTGTTTTATGAAGGCGGTTTATTTAAAAAAAAAAATGTATGAAATTCTACATTCTCGCGTATTTAACTAACAACTTGGACAGGTTTAAATTTGGATTTTTCGGCCATAATTTAATGCTTTTACAATTATACATATTGGTTTCCGTAAATAAACTTGACCTTTAAAAAACGGTGGTACGCTGTTTACCTTTCGTTGGCGTAAACAGAAATCGTTACTCACATTATGCAAACCAATATTATTCTTATGATACATACAAGGAAACGTTTTAATTTGAAATATACACAAGTATAAAGTGTCTATGCATCACTTTTACACACTGTAATTGTCTTTACTACAAAAAATACCTGCTTCTTCGCCTGAAGTGGTAGATGAAGTGTGACTGGGCTGACTTGTGATTGTCTTCCTCTTGCTGCTGGCTGAGGATGATTTTTCCCGTCGCCTGGTTTCCATTCTAGTTTGTTTGGTTTGCCATCTTCCCGGGTTCGTTCCGGTCTTTCCACTGGCCGGATCCCCATATAATGTCTTTATTTGGCTGGCAGGGAATCCATGTGATGTGCCTTAGGGCTTTAAGTGGCAGGCAGTGTCTGGCAGGATCGCCATGTGATGTGGCTTGGTTACTTAAGCCACGTAATGTGCCTTAGTGGCTGGCAAGGATCGCCATGTGATGTGGGCCCGGCCCTGAGGGCCACATCGATGAGTCTTTACGCAGATATCGTGGTAGCGTTAAATAATGCACAAGTAAAGTGGGTTTAACACAGTTTAATTAACCAACACTTATAACGATTCAACAAAGATGATATTTACATAGTTAACAAATGTAGACGGTAGTCGAAAGGAGACTCTAACTCACTCTCACTATTGTCGTACCGTCTATGTATTGTGACTCTGCTAAGACTGCCTCTCATTCAGATGGGACGCCTTATATATCGTTAGAGTGATCTCATTTCGACTACATGTCCTTACTCTAGATAAACATGAGTGTTGAAAGTTTGTAACGTACCTTGAGAATGCTTGTGTATGTAAGTTATGTCGGGCGAGGCCATGTTTGGATATAATATGAATTAAACACGGGGCCGCGCCTTGACTCAGATAAAAGGTACACTGCATTACTTAATTGGGTTATTACAAATAAAGGAGTTTTATTTTTACTTGACAGACCGCTCACCCGTTAATGAATTTTTACTTATACAGTACGGTGGATAATACTTAATAGTCTATATATATATATATATATATATATATATATATATATATATGCAGACTGAGCCAATATGTTTGAGGACAAGTTGAATTTCCCGCTGTTTTTTTGTTATCTTAGCTTGGTCAAAGTGACTGTAAATGTTCGAAAAACATATTTCGGCATATTGCATAACTGGCTCGTGTGTGGAGGTATTTGGCGTCATTATAAATATAAATTTATTCTGCTTTTCATTCAGTTTCTGTAAATTTTTTTGTTAGATTTTATTAGAACTGTGTTTTTTTTTCAAAACAAGCAGGGAAGTTGTGATGAAAGAAATGTAAAAATTCAGAATAAAACATTAGAGGTTATATTGTACTTCCTTGTTGTCCTTTTATTTGTTATAGACGACATGCCTTTATCCGATGAGCAAAAGGCATTAATTTTGAAAGCTCATTATCGAAGTGGTGTGCGTAACGAGGATGGAACATGGTCATACTCGATACAATCATGTATTCAACAGTTTGAAGAAGCATTTCCTTATTTACATGTTTCATATAAAATGTTTGTCCAGCACAAGGATCGAATTGTTTTGCACTTTGAAAATAATAATTGTGTTTGCAAAAAGAAATCAACCGGTCGACCAAAAGTTCTTGTCGAAGAAACTCCGACAGAGAATAGAACAAAATCCAAATCATTGAGAAAATAAAGTGCTTAATTAGGTAACCTTCACTAAACTTTCATTTAATATTACTACATTAAAGATAATTTTAGTAAAGTTGAAGATGTGTCTTTCAAAATCACTAACATGTTTAATTATATTTTACTGTATTCCAAATTTGTTCTATAGGTGTGACTTATTCAATTTGTCGTAGAGCTTTGATAAAGAATCTGCATATGCACCCCTACAAAGTGACAGCTGTGCAGAAGTTATTACCCATTGATCTTGGACTATGTATTCAATGTTGTGAATGGTTTAACAATCATCTGAATAATGACGATACTCTAAATCTTATTCATAAATAATCATAAATAATCAGAATTATCGAACATGGGCAACAGATAATCCACACACCTATATCGAACATAGTCTGTATCCATTGAAGATTAGCGTATAGGTTGCATTGTCACGGCGTAGAATAATTGGACCATATTTTTTCAATGACACAATAAATGCTGAACGGTACCGAACAAACATATTACAGCCATTTATGGAGGAATTACATGATGGCGAACTTAGGAATGGCTATTTTCAGCAAGATAGCGCACCACCACATATAGCTAATTCGACTATGGAGTTTTTGCAACAATTTTATGATGAAAGACTAATCAGTAGATGAATCTGGCCACCACGATCACCTGATTTGACACCATTCGATATATTTTTGTTTGGATATTTAAAAAATAAAATTTTTGAAAATCGCCTACATAATTTGGAAGGATTGCAAGATGCTATTGTTAGAGAAATAAGAAATATCAATTCGAATACTTTGACAGCGTTATTTGAAAATATGAAAAGACGTGTAAATTTGTGTTTAGCAAGTGATGGTGTTCATTTTGAACATTTATTATAATATTGCTTTAACATAAGATTATGCGGTTTATGTAAGACTAAAAGAAACTTCTTATTTGGGTTTATACTACTTATATAACAAAATAATTTGGAACATGCATGAGTGGGTAAAAACCACATCAATTTGTATAATACAAAAGTATTTTTAATAATATTTAGCACCCCTTTAAAAATGTTCATTGAGACGCTTATGAGTTTACGACAGGTTGGCCAATTTAAATGAATTCAAAACTGTCGGGAAATTCAACTTGTACTCATTTTTATTGGCTCACCTTGTATATATATATATATATATATATATATATATATATATATAAATATAATATTTTCGTGACCTTAGTATGATATGGTAAACTTAATAAGTCGGCGATTAAAGGTCTGGTTTATTACTTCAAAGTATATATATTTAATTTTTTTTTAATATTTTATATTTTATATATATATATATATATATATATATATATATATAAAATAAAAAATAAAAATTGTTGGGGAATCCGGCAATAAAAACCTTTAGTTAGTCAATTAGAGTCCTTTATTTTATACCTTATATTTCGCTCTGTAGATTTAGAGCTTCATCAAAGGTCACTTTAATCAAAAGAAAATACAACATTAGCTAATTTAGTCTCTGCGCTCTGACCGTAAGTAGCTGGAGTGGAAAAAATGAGTCTGCTAATCAAACCCCGAGGGTAACCGTTGTTTGCAAACATTCCATCCAACAATCGAAGGTTTCGCTGTCTGAAGGAGGGGTGGCTTATCCTAGTCACTCTCCGTTTCATGCCCAGAATGAGGTTTATTTTTTGGCTTTTTGAATGATTGGAGTGGTAGTTTAATAATCTATTAGAATTACTAGGCTTTCTATACCAGTCTATTAATATTCTGTTGCTATCCCTAATGACTTTGGTGTCTAGGAATGGCACACCACCCCCACACTCGCGTTCAAGGGTAAATTGTATGTCGGGATGGAAGGAGTTGAATATTCCCAAAACGTTGTCTATTTCAGATTTCGGCAAAGCGCAAATCAAATCATCAACATATTTATGTATGAAGGCGAATGTAAATGATAAAACTTTGAGTATATTATCTAAACAGAAATCCATCACTAGGTTGGCAAGGATCGGGCTGAGCGGTGAGCCCATAGGTAAACCTGAAATCTGCGTATAAGATTTATTATTAAAACTGAAATAGCTATTGGTAAAAATAAATCTCAATAATGAAAAGAAAGAATCATAAGATAGATTTGTCACATCTGATATCTTATGCCAATTGGTGTTTAGTACATGTAAGACTAAACTAGTTGGTATACTGGTAAATAAAGATACAACGTCTAAAGATATTATCTGGAAGTCATTAGGTAATATATAGTCTTGGTATTTGTCAACAAAGGTGAAAGTATCGTCAATGTCATAAGGACTATTATTTTTTAAGCACGTACTTATTTTAGTAATGTACTTATTTTAGTAAAACTAGGGACTTGACACCTTTGCCTTTCCAGTCGAACGTTGTATATAGCATTCCTTGCAATGAATGCAACAAAGTTTATATAGGTCATACCTCAACTTGGTTAAAAACCAGACTTACCACACATAAGAGCGACGTTCGAACTGGGAAGAGCAGATGTGCTTTGTCCTCACATATGATCAAATACAACCACAACCCAAATTTTGAGAATGTTAAAATCCTCCAGAGAGTTAATAGTTTAAAATGTAGGGAGTTTTTGGAGATGGTTGAGATCAATAATAATCCTAACGCTATGAATTTCAGATCTGACACAAATAATTTAAGCGCAATATATGCCTTTTTACTGACTTTTTCTCATATCAAAAACTCAAGTCATCAAAATACACAGAATATTAACTCTATTGATGTCATTTAACACATTTGTCCTTCCACAATTTTTTCATATGATTATAATTTTAATTTTGCAATTTCTTTTTAATTAAGTTTAACCTGATTGTAGCCTGCACATTATTGAAATTAAGCACGCAACTTTTGAACATCTGTATATATATCGTTAACCTTGACATTGCTTGTTTTTCACCTACTGTACTTTTATCATAGGTTTTGCATATACGAGTATGACATTGGTTTCGAAAATTTAATACACTACCTTGTCGACACTTGAATTGTTAAAATGTAATTTACATCAAGACAAGTAGTTCTTTACTACGTGTGTGTTTCTTTTTAGATGTGTTTGTTGAAAAAATAATAATTTTTTAAATGGTTTTAATATGTAATAACAATAAGCTTTTAAAGTAACAATTTTTAATTAATATAAAGTTTTATTTGTATTACGGTGACTTCTTGTTTCTCTACAGGTTTTGTTTTTTTAAAAATGTTATATCTCTCACAAAAAATAGTTTCGCTTTTGTAAGTATTGATCTTATAATTAGTAGACTAAATTAGCTAATGTTGTATTTTCTTTTGATTAAAGTGACCTCTGATGAAGCTCTAAAATCTCTAAATCTACAGAGCGAAATATAAGGTATAAAATAAAGGACTCTAATTGACTAACTAAAGGTTTTTATTGCCGGATTCCCCAACAATTTTCATTTTTTATTTTACATACTTGTTTTAACGGCAAAGACTCTTTGTCTACTTATATATATATATATATATATATATATATATATAATAATTTCGTGACCTTTGTATGATATGATAAATTCAATCAGTTGGCGATTTAAGGTCTGGTATTACTTTAAAGTATATATATTTAAAACAGCCGTACATGTTTCGGCAATGTAGCCTTTATCAAGGATATAAAATATAAATGACAGTATACAAATGTCATACATTTGTAGTTGCTATGGATAAAATTATTCAAAATACATTCCAATTGAATGATAATAAATCATGCCTTAGTATTCCGAAACAGATAGACAACAAAAACAGGGAAAAGCAAGACATGAGTTATTATTATGTATGCGCCCGTGGAGCGTCTTAATATGCAAAGTTGTCGGCATTCGCCTTAAACGAGAAGGAAAACCACGAAAACCTACTCGGACAACCAGACAGGAATCAAAACACGGAACAGTCTTTTGCTTATCATGCTGACTGTGCCGTGTTTTGATTCCTGTCTGGTTGTACGAGTAGGTTTTCGTGGTTTTCCTTCTCGTTTAAGGCGAATGCCGACAACTTTGCATCTTAAGACGCTCCGCGGGCGCATACATAATAATAGTTCATGTCTTGCTTTTTCCTGTTTTTGTTGTTTATCTGTTTTGGAATACTAAGGCATGATTTATTATTATTCAATTGGAATGAATCTTTGAATAATTTTATCCATAGAAACTCAAATGTATGACATTTGTATACTGTCATTTATATTTTATATCCTTGATAAAGACGTCATTGCCGAAACATGTAGGGTTGTTTTAAATATATATACTTTAAAGTAAAACCAGACCTTAAATCGCCAACTGATTGAATTTACTATATATAATATACACATATATATATATATATATATATATATATATATATATATATTAAAAATAATAGACTTTTTATTGGTTTAGCGACCTTTTATTGAATTATGATGTTTTATTCTACGACGTTTCGACTTTTATTATTTTTCAGTCTTTTTCAAGTAGCTAGAAACAAGAATTAATGTAATGAGAACATGAGAACTGTGTTTGCTTTTGTGAGATTGAATTAACAATTAAATTAACAATTTAAATTAGAATTAGATTAAAGACTGAATTACCATTAGATTAACAATTAAAGTTAAAATTTAAAATTAGATTAATAATGAGTAAGGACAATTAAAGTGATTACATCTGTATAAATGAAATGAAAATTTGAATTAAACTACAATACAGTAAGGTAACTAGAAACAAGAATTACTACATTGAAAACGTGAGAGCTGTGTTTGCTTTTGTGAGACTGAATTAACGATTAAATTAACAATTAGAATTAAAATTAGGTTAAGGACTGAATTACCATTAAATTAACAATTAAAGTTAGAATTTAAAATTAGATTAATAATGAGTAAGGAAAAATTAAAGTGGTTAAATCTGTATAAATGAATTGAAAATTTGATGTTTAACTACTGTAAACAATGAATGACAAAACTCACCCTTTCTTTTGGTTTTCAAAATCACGCATTCTGTGTAACATGTGTTATCGGGGGCCCGAGACCTTTTTTTGTAACGAACCGATCGCACTGGTTGGAATATTGTGTTTGTGGCTTTGTTAAGAGAGGTTAATTTCTGTTCTATTTTGGAATTTAGCAAATTGGTCAGGACCGTGTTTAGGGGTATGTTGTAAGAGTATTTACAAATGGGAACTGATAAAAAAGTTTTTTGTTTTGTTTTTTGGTTTGTGTTTGTGTGTGCGGGGGGGGGGGGGGGGGTTGATTTTATCTATTGTTTAATGAGTGGGTAATAGATAACATTTGGAATTTACTGCAAGTGAGAATTAATGAATATTAAATCACATTCTTACATGTAAATGTCGACTTATGTCCGTCATGAGGGAATACCGTACATTGAGAAGTTCCAATTAGAACGAAACGTCGTCTGTGCGTTTCCTCACGTGATAGACTTGTTTTTTCAGTATTTCTTAATTCTTAGTGGGTAATAGAGTTTAGACAGTCCATCAATTTCGTTTCTGTCGTTGATTGTTCTGCTGTTTTTGAAAATGTGGATCATTTCTAAGACCTCCCTAGCCTTTGTATTCTTTTTCTGTGTTATTACTTTGGTGTTATCAAAATCAAAATTATGTTTTAGTGTCAATTGGTGTTTTTTTGAAGCAGTTTGATTTTTTGCGTATTTGTGACCTTTCAATATTTCTTGTAGTAACTGTTTTGTTTGGCCTATGTATACTTTGTCACAGTCTTTGCAGGGTATGTTGTATATTGTGTGTGATTGTTTTAGTGTAGGTGTTGAGTCTTTTAGTTTGGTGTGTAGGAATTTTAGGTTTTTACCGCTTTGGTGTGCTATTTTAAAGTTAAATGGTTTAAATATATTGTCTAGTTCTTCGGATAATCCAGTTATATAGGGTGTGGGGATATATGTTAATTCATTGTTTTTTTTGGTTTTGTTGTGGCCGTTTGTTGTGTTATAAATTTTATTAAGTCTTAGTTTTATAATTTTTTTGTATAAATTTTGGTGGATAATATTAAGACATGGCCAATAAAATAAATAAGAACAATAAAATTCTTATAAGCACTAAATATATATATATATATATATATATATATATACCAGGGTATAATTACTATAATTTGAAAACATAGTTAAGTAAGTAATCTTTAATTTTAATGTCAGTGATTATAAGCATTCGAGATTATTTCAAAACGTAAATATTTCCAATTATCGGTGTACTAGTCAGCTAATCTTTGCATAAACTAATTACTATTATTGCTACTATATACGTATATACTGATGGAAAAGTCGGTTGGCTTTCTGAAAATACCTTTATCGTACTTTCTTACTAGATTAAATTTTAAAACGATTGTTCTCGTTTAAAAAAGAGAAAGCAATTAGAGCTGAAAACTTTCAGACGAAGATAAATTTTATTGTAGTTTTATTTTCTATGTTACATAAAACTTTTCCCAGGTGATACAAGAGAAACCCAACAGGCAGTTCAGGAGATAATTCTCTAAACTACATGCAACGGTACTTTCAAATGTTTTTAGCTAATTGCAAGCAATTAAAATACCTGGATGTATAGATTTTTCATTTATCCAAGTAAAATACGTATATGAGACAATCAACTGAGCTTTCTACAATAATTTATTCTGTTTCCGTTGTAAGATAGACGCAACTTTAAATTACTTTGAAACAAGATTTTCCAAAATAAAATTTAAATTTAAAGAAGGATACCTTAAAAGTTATGGGTTATAATTTTTAAATAATTTTATAATTAGAAACGAAACTCATTTAATAGTCAGGTAAAGAGTATAGTCGAAAAATTCATTCGAAATTAATTATACTTTATTTTATCACCCGTACTTTGCTTCGTAATTACACATAAATCATCATCGTTGGTGCTTATGGACAAAAGTGCATTTTCCCGGAAACTAATTTTAAAGTTTGAAAATCATACGTTCCACAACTTTTAATTGGTCCGTCGAGTGGTGGTAAGTACGGTTTTGAAAAAAGTGAGTTCGGATCGTGAACAGAAGCTATTTTAAAAAAGGCAAAGCGAATAACAAAAGTACATAATTAAAAAATTATGTTTTTAATTAGATTTTGCCCGTCTGGTAATTCACGCATGTATACACAGTAATATCGGGTCCATTTTACTCAAGAGTTTTTCATTTTGATTTCAGGAGACCTGACGGACGCTGTCATATATGGACCAGTGTTATATTAGGAGGTATGAGTATGCTCGCTAAGGAAACTGGAGTTTCTGTTTTCCTGGTTAACTTAGCATATGATTTCTACAAATGTTGGCCAAGTCTTAAAAGGTAATATATCTTTAAATACATCTATGCACTTAATTTTAGTTCAAAAAGTATGTACAAAGTATTGCAAAGAAGCACAAATTCTAATTTAACATTCTGAACTTACTGCAAATGAGAATTAATGAATATTAAATCCCATTTTTACACGTCAATGTCGCCTTATGTGATGCATTAATAACTACAATCCGACAAACCAAGTTTGTACTAGCATGTATAACACACCTCGTCGCGACTACGATCTTACTGGTTGTTAGGATAATTAAAAATTACTGAAAAGCCACTTCCATCAACGGGAACGTACAGACGCGTTTCGCTCTAATTGAAGCTTATCAATGTACGGTAGCCATGTCTGTCTTCGAAATACCGTACATTGATAAGCTTCAATTAGAGCGAAACGCGTCTGTACGTTCCCGTTGATGGAAGTGGCTTTTCAGTAATTTTTAATTATCCTAAATTCTAATTTATCGGGAAAAATGTATTTATCTTCGGGATTCTATTAATCTATTAATTTTTAACCTCAACTCAATTGGATCATACCAATTTTCAATCATATATTTGATAACAAAGCAAACTATTTCTAATATAGTTAGAAAAAGTTAGATAAAATTAAAAAATTTAACTTTTAATGGCATCGTTACAATTATCCCGCTAATTCATGTTAAGCATCTTTGCGATATTAATTACAACTTCGTTTCAGATTACCTAAGGCATAACATACACTAGATAACTGTTTACATTAACTATCAATGTGAAAGGGCCTTCCAAATCCTTATGTATATATAATTATATGCTAGATTTAATTAATTGGCGATTTAAGGTCTGGTTTTACTTAAAAATGCATATATTTGAAACAATCTTACATGTTTCAGCTAGTGATGCCTTTCTCAAGGAATTTAAAATGTAAATGACAGTATATTAATGTCATACTTATACAATTGTAGTTGTCATGTGTAAAACTATTCAGAGATACATCTGGTTTAATAATAATAATAAATTATGCCTTGAATACTAAGGCAGACCATGGGTCACCACGAACGTAACATAAATGACCCTTACCAGTTAAGGTCTAAATATCAATGTACTGGAATCATGCTTAATATAATTGTTGGAAGACTTAGAATGTCAAGAAATAATATTTCATATGACAAATTAGCATTCAATTGTGGTTTCAAAAATCAAAATATAGACCGCAGCATTATAGAAAAGATATGGGGAGGCTTATCAAGACAAATCTATTGAAATTCGTGGCAGTGTGCAACTATACAATCATTTAAAAAATATATATTAGCATAAAATACAATGTCCTACGGTAATAAAACAAATATACATCACATTGCCAAATAGGATATATGTACAAATAAAACGAAATAGAGGAAAAACACAAGCTACTAAAAAGCTACTAGACTTCGATGCTGTTCCCCAGAGTAGAATGCCGTAGCCCCATACTGTAAAGGAAATTAAACCATAATAAAACTCCTAAGTTCACCAGCAAAGGATAATTCCTGCATTAACAATTTCTAATTAAGTAGCACCAGGAAAATTATTTCACAGCAATCCCGGTCGATGGGTGCTTATATTTACATCCCTTAAGAAGGGAAAGGTACCGTACTTTTCTCCTGCTCTCCTATACTTCTTTTCATTACATTAGAAAACCTCTTAACTTCCACAATAAAC
Source organism: Melolontha melolontha (assembly GCA_935421215.2). NCBI lineage: Eukaryota > Metazoa > Arthropoda > Insecta > Coleoptera > Scarabaeidae > Melolontha > Melolontha melolontha. Next base: position 22,078,063 of record OW285240.1, on the reverse strand, counting down.
TAAATAAATAATATTGTCGCAGGATTCTTACATGTCGCAGGATTCTTACATATATCAAGATCCATTTCATTAAATTTCTTTAAGTAAAACGTTTTCAGGAAAATTTTTCAACACGCTATATTTATTAAAGATAATTGTATTGATTCTTGGCAAGCTTCAGTAAGTAAATGATGTGCAATAAAATTAAATTAGGCTTTAAAAGTGTAATTTATAATTTACAACTTGCAGGAGCTGGTAGATCAATACAACCGCGACATGACCTGACCTACATTCACCTTTTAGCTTCATTTTACCGACAAAAACTTTTACAGATATTGACTCATATTATACTATCTAGCAAACTATTCAAGATAGCCTTTGTAATAATATGATGTTGTCAACTTTTTATAATATAAAGATACCAGAAGATATGATTAGATTATATTAATTGTTTATTTTTTTTATTAAAGGGTGTGGTTTACATAATTACACCAACACTTTTAATATACTTACATATACGAGGAATACTTTAGAAATAATATCTGTCTGTGAATGAGAGTGAGCATGAGCCTTGTTCGCCGCAGCGCGCATGCCTGTCTGCTTCCAACATGCTTTGCACGCGTTTAGACGCCATTTGCAGAGGTATCGTTTGTCTGTGTGCTGACCTATAGAAGTTTATAGTGTCTAAGAAAATTGAGTCGCTCGCTGATTGTGAGATAGAGTCTGTAATTCGTTTCCTGTGTGCAAGAAATTTGACAGCAGCGTAAGTTCACCGTCAGATTTATGAAGTTTACGGTGATAATGCTATCAGTGACGGTAGATTACCTCTAATTTCTGAACAATTGGTTCGTGAACTGGACAACGATATTTGATAAGACAGACGATTCACGATTTCAAAGTTACCAATTGATTTTTCACAGGTTTCAAGGTTAGTTTTGTACACAATTGTTTCGGAGAAACTGAAATATTGAAAATTTTGTTGTCGGTGGGTTCCAAGACTGCTTTCTGACAATCACAAAACAAAAAGATTGGGCTGTGCCTGATCGTTTTTGACTTGATACGATCAGCAAGGAGATGCATTTTTAGACCACGTCGTTGCAAGAGAAGAGACTTGGGTGTCTCACATAACTCATGAGTGCAAGCAACAGTCAATGAAATGGCGGCACACAACCAGAGTTAAAACTAAACAGACACTTTCAACACAGAAGATTACGGCAACTAGAAAAGGGATTTTGTTAGTGAATTTTAGGCCAATAGGTATAACAATCGATTTTAACATGATAATGAAAGGCCACATGCCGCATAAACACGTTACACACGTCCACACGTTCCCCCCAGTGATTTTCACTTGTTTTGGCACTTAAAGGAATTCCTTGGTGGTTACAACGATGACGAAGAAGTTAAAACTGCAGACGGCAAATTTCTTTGGCATCTGGATTCAAGAACTTGTTGAATGATTTAACAAATGTTTGAATAAAAATGAAAATTATGTAACAAAGTAGATGAAGGCATGTACAATATAAAAATAAATATATTTCAATGATATTTACAGTATAAAGAAAAATTCGTGAAAAGTCACATCTAACCTGGAATGTGTGGATGCATTTCGCTTTTGTTGGAGCTTGTCAACACACAGTAACCCACACCGACATGACTTCTCACTTCCATATTTCGCTTATATATAGTTAGTATAATGAACTTGCTATAAATGAGAAACAATTAGTATTAAATCACACATTACATGGTCGTTAATATTCATTTTAGGGAATTATGTTCAATATAAAAGTTTGTTAGGATATTTTGATCTACATTTGAGAATATTTGAATTCTTTTTCTTCAATTGTTTTTTAGTTACGCCTGTCCGCGCAGTTTTTTTTTAAATGGGAACTAGTAAATTTTACTCCACCATTCGATAGAGAATTTTTTTCTCTTTACAATACTATTTTTGTTTTTTTTAAATTCATTTTAATAACTTTTCTATAAGAAAAGGCAGGTTCATGTGTTTAACAGATGTTCGGTACATCGCATATAGACAGAAGCGTAGCGATAAACAAACTTGAGCGACATAATTTTATCAGTGGTTATTGTGTACGTCAAATCTTTGACAGAAATAATTCATTTGTGCAATTTGTTGCTGTTAATATTAACAATGGCGAGTTTAAGTAAACATGAACTAATTGAAATACTTATGATGTTGGGTTATGGAGATAGACGCAGAAGTTTACAAGACGTTTGTAATTTATTTAATGATACGCATCCAAACAGAAATCCAATTTCTAAATCCGTTGTTGGTAAAACTTTAAGACGCTTTGAACAAACGGGTAGCGTTAAAGATTTGCCAAGGAGTGGTAGACCTAGAACAGCAAAAAGCGATGATAACAAACTGGATATTTTATTGGCTGTATCTGAATATCCCCATTTAGCAACCAATCAATTAGCAGCCAATTTCAATATTTTTTCTCAGACGAAGCTACTTTTTGCCTTACCGGTGAAGTAAACAGACATAACTGCAGATACTGGTCATCGGAAGATCCCTCTTGGTTTTTGGATCACCATACGCAGTACCCCCAAAATGTTAATGTTTGGGTTGGCATTATCGGTCCCTTTTTCATCAATGGCAATTTAACTTCGGCTCTGTATTTCCAGTTATTGCAAAATGAAATAATACCTGCTTGTGCTACGTGTGCTAAATGGGAACTAGTAAATTTTACTCTACCATTCGATAGAGAATTTCTTTCTCTTTACAATAATATTTTTGTTTTTTTAAAATTCATTTTAATAACTTTTTTACAAGAAAAATTAAAGAAATTATTAACAAAGTAAATCAAAGTAAGTGTTCAAATTGTCGTCCATTAGTAATTTGACAATGACCCAATCGATTTACAAAACCCCGAACAGGGTTCTGTAAAAAATCTCGGGGAATTTCTTTTATCGTTCTGGTAATTCGGATTTGTAAATCTACGACGTTATCGGGCTTATCTTTGTAAACTTTGTTTTTTGCGTATCCCCAAAGAAAAAAATCGAAAGGACTTATATCTGGCGAACGCGCTGGCCATTCAATGGTTCATCGTCTTCCAATCCATCTGTGGGGAAAAACGTTGTCCAGATATTGACGAACATTTACACCATAATATGGTGGGCTGCTATCTTGCTGGAACCAGATACTGTCATTGGGCAGGTGTTCATTGTTTTCATGAGGATAGAGCGTAGCACAAGCAGGTATTATTTCATTTTGCAATAACTGCAAATACAGAGCCGAAGTTAAATTCCCATTGATGAAAAAGGGACAGATAATATGACCGCCTAGAATGCCAACCCAAACATTAACCTTTTGGGGGTACTGCGTATGGTGCTTATGGTTCGTATGGTCCCAAGAGGGATTTTCCGATGACCAGTATCTGCAGTTATGTCTGTTCACTTCACCGGTAAGGCAAAAAGTAGCTTCGTCTGAGAAAAGAATATTGTTGACAAAATTTTCATTATTATTGCAAATATTTAACATTTCTTCAGAAAATTGTAATCTCCTATCAAAATCATCTTCCGTTAGCTCGTGTACAAGGTGTACCTTATAAGGTTTATACTTTTCGCTTATTAAAAACGACACGATCGATGACTGTGAAATATTGAAATTGGCCGCTAATTAATTGGTTGATAAATGGGGATATTCAGATACAGCCAATAAAATATCCAGTTTGTTATCATCGTTTTTTGCTGTTCTAGGTCTACCACTCCTTGGCAAATCTTTAACGCTACCCGTTTGTTGAAAGGGTCTTAAAGTTTCACCAACAACGGATTTAGAAATTGGATTTCTATTTGGATGCGTATCATTAAATAAATTACTAACGTCTTGTAAACTTCTGCGTCTATCTCCATAACCCGACGTCATAAATATTTCAATTCGTTCATGTTCACTTAAACTCGGCATTGTTAATATTAACAGCAACAAATTGCACAAATGAATTATTTCTGTCAAAGATTTGACGTACACAATAACCACTGATAAAATTATGTCGCTCAAGTTTGTTTATCGGTACGCTTCTGTTTATCTGCGATGTACCGAACATCTGTTAAACACATGAACCGGCCTTTTCTTATAAAAAAGTTATTAAAATGAATTTAAAAAAAACAAAAATAGTATTGTAAAGAGAAAAAAATTCTCTATCGAATGGTGGAGTAAAATTTACTAGTTCCCATTTAAAAAAACTGCGCGGACAGGCGTAACTAAAAAATAATTGAAGAAAAAAAAATTCAAATGTTCTCAAATGTAGATCAAAATATCCTAACAAACTTTTATATTGAACATAATTCCCTAAAATGAATATTAACGACAATAAATCGCCGTCTCCACACATTTAACTAACCCTGTATAGTTAGTTCCCTTTTCAAAACTGCAATATTTATTGAAAATTTTAAAAAATGAAAAAATTACAATGTTAAATTAAAACTACTTACATTAAAATCGTGCTCTTAATATGTAATGTGTAGCCAAAAACAAATACATTACATATAATAGACTTTTTTAGTATCTTTTTGTTCTAGAAACGCCTTATTGGAAAGTTAGATGGTTTTAAAGTACTCCATGTCGACTGACGTGTAGGGTAACTTTTTATACACTTACAGATTATGTTTTCAAAATTTTGGCCATTCATTTCAATACAAGCGCCTAATCGTTTACCGTTTACCGTCGGACACACTCCAATATCAAATATTCGTACAAGCCAAGGTACAGGTCCTCCTTTGTCAATCCATCTTCCTGTATAGGTATCATTTAAATATCTTCGAAACCTCATGTGCAAAATTTGGAGGCGCTCTATCATGTTGAACCCACATTCTTTGTCCGGCACCATACGATATATCTTTATACACAAGTTTGTAAACCTGGCGGTGAAGCATCTAAAAAACGAACAGTAAATTGCTTAGAAGATATTCGACGTCGAATGGACAACTTACACAAAAAATTTAATTTGTCAGTGGGAATATTTTATACTATTTTATAAAAGGACTTAAAGTTCTTTCTATATAAAATTCAAGCAGTTTCAAAACTCGAACAGGTAGATTTTGTTAGTAGAACATCGGTATAATAATGAGATTTCCGACATTGCTTCTTTTCGGATGAGGCTTGGTTCCATCTTTCAAGATGTTTAAACAAGCAAATTTGGCCTGCAAAAAACCCTCATGAATTTGTGGAAACTACGCTACATCCACAAAAAATAGGCGTCTGTCTAGCAGTTTCAAGAAGACGAATTATTGGGCCTATATTTTTTAATCAAACCATAACTGCTGAAAAATATCGAACTGAATTATTAGAGCCGTTTATTAATGAACTTTATGATGATGAACTTACGAAAGGATATTTCCAGCAAGATACATCAGCGCACAAATCTCGAGAAACAATAGCTTTCTTGCAAGAATTTTTCGATACAAGAATTATTAATTTCCCTCCAAGATCTCCAGATTTGAAAATTTTAGACTAATTTATTTTCCCATATTTAAAGAATACTTTTTTCAAAATCAGACATCACACAATCGAAGATGCTATTTAGAATTCTTGTGCTGACATAACCCAAGAAATCTTCTTAAATGGCTTTGAAAGCATGAAGCGTAGAATTTAACTTTGTCTTCAAAATAATGGTCAACATTTCCAACATCTGCATTAGTATTATTTTCCTTTACTTTCGACTATTGTGAAAAGTCTTTCTTTGGAGACTGTGGTTAAGAAAAAACTTAAAAAAAGTTATATAACCCCTTACCACAATTATTAATCGTATCCTAAATACGTCTTTCGACAACTAAGTTGTCATCATCAGTAGGTAAGACCACTAATCAAGGTGTCGCACATGAGTGTATACGTGGACGCCGTGTAAAGTTGTTTCGTAAGCAGTTGTGCCAGCTTTACTGTGCCCCATGTGCGACACCATGATTAGTGGTTTTACCTACTGATGATGACAACTTAGTTGTCGAAATACGTATTTAGGATACGATTAATAATTGCGGTAAGGGGTTATATACCTTTTTTAAGTTTCGACTATTGTAATAAATATTTTTTCAAAAACTAAATTACTAATTATTACACACATTTACATGACATGACCAAACGATCGAAATTATACGTTTGCGACGGCATACGTGCACTGGCACCAACCATTAAAAAAAAGAATGGCCATCTCTAATGAGGAAAGTTTTTGATGGCACGTTATATAATAATAATAATATATGCCTTATTTCAACACAATTCTTTTTTCTCATTACATATATGAAAAGAACAAATAAGAGAAGAAAAAGAAAAAGAACAAAAAGAAGTGCTGAAACCTTAAGGCGTGGTTCAGATGGACAGAAAAGAATTTCCGCCGCCCGTTCTTCCACCAAAACCTTAATACACACAATAAATAACATAAAAAGTTTGCGTAGTCTAACTTAACACTTATATTCTACTATTCTATATAATCAAAATACATATAGATTTATTTTAATAGTAATATATATTAAATAAAATAAAACATGCTGCTTAGGATTGCCAGTGGGTGACCGTTATTCAGATGTGTATACACTAGGGTGACCGCAGTGATAAGGGGGGAAAAAAATTCCAGAATTTTGTCAACGGGAACCTCACAAGATGATGAGTCTTTGCAGATTTTACGATAGCCAAAGTTTGAGCACGATTGGAGTATGTTAACTTGTGCCGCTGGGGGCTCAAAATTAAAAAACTCGATTTTTGGCTGCCTAGTGAAACTTCTCATTATTTTCTCATAATATGAGTCAAATCATAGGCAATATTGTTCTATGTAATATATATTCTATATATTTGTTGTTACTTATACTAGAACAGAGTTACAACAGCTTTTTTCATAAAAATCGCGACGAGGAAATTCTAAGTATTAAGGAAATTATGATATGAGAATTTTTTAATATATTTCAGAGTTTGAAGTTAATTATGATGGAATAAAATGACAATGTTTTTTTATAACATATTTAAATATATTTTATTTAAAAAAAGAGAGTGACATTGTATCGTTTGCCATCTTTATGAAGGATACAATAATGAATACTTTATTCTAAAGGTTTGCTCAAAGTGTGTTTAGAAACATCAGGATACAGCTTTCGGCATTTGTGTACTACTTATAAAACATATTGTTTCTGCTTCTCATCTTTGGTGAGAAGGTTTATTAAAGTCTGTAATTAATTTCACTCCTCGTTCTGCCACATCATTAACGACCTTTAGTGACTTCACAATCCGCAATCCTTTCTGAAAATTTATATTTTTAGGCCAGCTACTGGGGGGTTCTCTGAGAAAATCTGCATTAATTTAGAAACGCTCAAAGAAATTCATGGTCGCCTTGGTAATTAAATGAGATAACCCTGCATTAACCAGTTCTTCCAACTGGGGTCTTCGAAATTTGGGGTTTACAATTCTAAAATCTTCTGTCTCGGTTTCACTCAGAGTTAGGACTTTGTTCGCCATTTCCGATTTTTCTTCGTCTGAACTTGAGGTATCAAAGAAAACGAGTGCTACCAGTTCTGAATTGAAATACCACAAAGGGTTTGAGAATTTCTCCAAAGCTCTCTCAGAAATATCCTTGTCAATCTCCTGATAGTCCAACAAACATCGCAGGAAGTCAAATTCTTGCTTGAGAGCTGAGTGTGATTTGTGTGCATTGAACCAAGCTTTGCAATACACTCTAACGAGAAAAATACAGCTTCTAAGGCACTGTGTTCTTCATCACTCAGTTTGAATTGTCCGCGGAATAGGAAAATCTTCAGACAATAGATGGCCTTGGCCATCCACCTGGCATGACTGATGGCACCTACAGATTTAACAAACACCAATACCAATTGTAGGAGCTCCTTGTAATCGTCTTTGGGTTGTGATTCCATGAGCTTAATTTTGAAATCCGCAGATATGTTCGCAATTAATTCAGGAGGTATATGTTTTTTCACAGTTTCGTTGCTGATACCCGTGTCATATTGTTTCTTATCGAGCTTCGCCCATGCATTTTGGAATCTCTTGAATATATCGGGTTGAGGCCCACTTGTTGATCCGAACTTACATTCAAAAACACCTCTCAACATGACTTCCAGAATATGGTGGCGGCAAGCTAGGTAAAGCAACTCTTTACCTAAAATGTGTTCTAAAATTGTGCAAGCCCCTTTGAACCTTCCTGTGTTTGATGCAGTGGTGTCGAAACACATTGCCTTGATAGTATGTGAGACACCCCATTCTTCGAGACACTCAAATACAGCTAGGGATTGTTCTTCACCAGTGCTTCTCTCTACTTTAGGAACTCCTAGCAGTTGTTCATTTTCACCATAAGAAATTAAAACAGCGATTCGTTCTCTCTGCTCTGTCTTTAAAAGGTCGGGTAAAAGTTTTCCGTCCCAATGAACTACAACTGCTTCCTTCTCTGCTATATTAATTCGTTCCAAGATCTTCTCAGTGTATTTTTCTCTGAATACTTTTCCTTTTCATGGATGGTGGTTTTTGACACTTTGAACTCGTCAGGATTCTCCCCAAGTGCTTCTATGGTACCTATGAGTATTCGTGTGGCATTTCTGTCAGATACCTTACACCGATCCAACAACAGAGATAGTTTCATGGTTAAAATTTCCCGAACGCCACGCTTCATCCTTTTGCTATGAGATGGTCCAGAACGTTCCTCGGTTTCTTGAGAAGTACAAACGTCCATTCGCAGCACATCCTCGAAATCTTCTTCGCATTTGTTTTCCTCTTCATCACTGTCCTCGTCCTCATCTTCTTCATTATCAGTCTCTATGAACAAAAGAAGAGATAGAAAAGGACCAAATTAATTATAAAAATAGTTAGGTTGGTTAATGTTTGGTAATTGGTTATCTTGTTTTGTTGGTGCTTTTGTAAAAACAACAATAAAAACCAAGGAACGTACCTAGCAAAAGTTCAATGTTCATTATTATTCAAGCTAAAATAAAAGAATCTTACCTATGTCGAACAAACATTCAGTTTGAATTTGCTGGTTAATTTTTGCACGTTCCTTTTGTAGTTTTCTTTCTTCAGCTCGAGCTAACTTTAGATCAACTCCAAGCATACAGCCTGGCCGACCCTTTCCCTTTGTTTCAAAAGAAGCTTCTTGTCTTCTTCTGATTTCATCATGGCTAAGGCATCTTGATGGGCAATATCAAAGATATCATCTACCATTGAGGCGTACTCCTTGATTTTGTTCTTTGCAAAATCCGATTGTTTATTCTTGTACTTTTGTACATTTCTCCACTGTGCGTGAAGTTTCTCTAATTTAGTAATACAATCTTTCACATGTTTTGTAGGAATCCGAGCTTTTTCCAAAAAAATAAGTACTTCTTGTATGGTAATTCTTGCTGAATCTCTCAGGTTTAACTTCACAGTACGCAAATTGTAGAACAAAGTGGCCAAAACCTGACGATTAGAGGGCAATTTACAACCGATTATCTGGTGAGCCAGATAACCAATAATGAAAATTTCGAATTTCGAAATATCGAAAAAAATTTCTTTTCGTAATTGTAAATTAGGTTATTTAAGTCTAATTTATATTCGAATTCAATCTACAAATCGATGTTGGGAGTGTTAATGTATCATAAGAAAACTTTAACATTTGCGATATAAATCCTGTTTGGTTTGCACATGAAGATATTCTATGCAGCAATATTTTGCTACATTGTATATTCTTATTCAATATATTAATAAAGGTTTCGCCTTATTAAATTATATTTCCTCTGAGATATAAAACATTATTTCATTCCCAATATGATAGCTTATTCTTAAAAATGTTTTGATTATGTATGTAATCAACATTGTTGTTGCGCAGAATATGTACATTTTCTCTAAAATATGTTTGCTGTGGCTGCATCATTTTTCATTTCATCCGTTCTTGAAGGAAACGAATTTTTATTATAATTGGACCTCAAATATTATGCGAACGTGTACATGGTTTCATCGCTTGCCTGGATTATAACAAGGAATACATGCACACAGCCTCGAGCTTAAATATTAATGGAAAATTTCGAACTCTTCGAAGAATTCCGCATTTAGTTCAACGAAAACGGAGTAATATGCCAGAAGGCATCTCAAATGTTATTGCATCAAAAAGAAAAGGAATACGTATTGCTTTGATACATATATCGATGACAGAGAGTCTTTTCGTATTTCAGATGAAAGGTGCTTCCCTTAAGCGACGCTTCTGATGCGGAAGTTCATGTCTTATGGAATAGTTATCCTTTTGAGATCACTTCATGTAGTCTAAATAAGCATTTTTATATAACATTGACAAACTAGAACGTAAAGAAGTGATTTGAAATATATTTTAAAATCAAGAATTGAGTACATATTTAAATATGTATTGATGAAGTGTTTTATAAAGATTATGAAAAGCTGCCTATCATTATTTTTATCGTGCTTTTATAGGAAATATTTATTTCCTTGTGATATATTACACAGGCCTGCGTTTTTTAACTTTCTAAAAATTGTTTTAAATTTGATAGCTGATTCTTATGTGTTTTTGGGAGCTGAATCCAAATATGAACTCTTTTTTAAAAATTAAAAATAATTTTTAGTTACATTTTGAATTTATTTACAAAGGATATAAAAAACAAAATTGCTTTCAAATATCATTAAATCTAATGAAAAGATACAGTAAAATACTATTTATGTGTAAATGGGATTTAAGTACAACACTTATACTAATTTCCAGTATATATTACACTTTATTATATATATTAATAAATAGACGACATGTTTCGCTACGATGTAGCTTCTTCAGATCTTATATTACTAATATAGTAGTAATATAAGATCTGGAGAAGCTACATCGTAGCGAAACATGTCGTCTATTTATTAATATATATAATAAAGTGTAATATACACTGGAAATTAGTATAAGTGTTGTACTTAAATCCCATTTACATATAATGGATTTCCAGCAAGTATCGGCCGATTCAATTAAATTTACTATTTATGTCTTTACAAGTCCTTATAATATCTTTTTCTTTGTCTTTCCATACTCCCTTTTGTGCTTTTTCTTCTGTAATCTCGTAGTGGACCATCCCATTTTAACATCCAACAATAATCAGTTATCATGCTTATATTCCATCTTCCTTGGTATCTTCTCTCCATCTCTTTTAGGTCTTGGTGGAACCTTTCCCCCTGCTCCTCACTTACTGCACCAAAATTTTCAGGGACAACATATATGACAGGCAAAATTCCCCAGGATTGGCTCGAATCAACTTTTATACCCTTACCAAAAAAGTATAGTGCAAGGAAATGTAACGACTACAGACTCATAAGTCTGATGAGTCATGTTCTCAAGATCCTATTAAAAATTATACACAAGAGGATATATAACAAATGCGAATCTAACATCGGCTCGGAACAATTCGGATTCCGAAATGAGCTAGGTACGAGAGAAGCTTTATTCAGCCTACAAGTCCTTGCACAGAAGTGCCACGACCAACAAAGAGACATACATATTTGTTTCGTCGATTTTGAGAAAGCGTTTGACCGAGTAAACCATGATAAACTTTTCGAGTTCCTGGAGGAAATCGGGTTGGATGATGGGGATTTGAGACTTCTCAGAAACTTGTATTGGCACCAGTCCGCAAGAATAAGAGTCGAGACTAACTTGTCTTCAAGAAACATTGACATTTGTAGAGGTGTGAGACAGGGGTGCGTGTTGTCCCCAACACTATTTAATATATACTCAGAGTATCTGTTTGCGAAGGCGCTTAGGGGTTGTAACGACGGAATAAAAATAAAAGGTGTCAATATATCGACTATCCGTTATGCAGACGATACTGTGTTGATTGCGGATACCGATATAGGATTACAAAACATGATCAACAGATTGAATATGACATGCAAAGATTTTAATATGGCCGTAAACATCAGCAAAACGAAAGTAATGTTAATTTCTCGTAATTCAAACGTACCCACACCTCTACAGGTTGACGGGGAAATATTGACCAGGGTTTATCACTTTAAGTACCTGGGCTGCTGGATTGACTCAAGATTGAACCATGACATCGAAATAAGGTCCAGAATTGAACAGGCAAGGCAAAATTTCTTCAAACTCAAAAACATACTGTGCGATAAACAGCTAAATGTAAATTTACGCATACGATTTACAAAGTGTTACGTCTGGTCAACGCTATTATACGGAGTGGAAACATGGACCTTGAAAACTGTCAGTATGAACCGTATAGAAGCATTTGAAGTGTGAACATACCGAAGAATGCTAAGAATTCCATGCACATCACATACAACTAATGAGGAAACTTTGAAAAGGGTACACAAAGATCGAGAACTGCTCCACATAGTAAAGATGCGAAAGACGGCTTACCTTGGTCACGTTTTTAGAAATGAAAAATATTACCTACTGCGGCTCATAATTGAAGGAAAGATATAGGGTAAACGTGGGCTTGGCAGAAAGAAACTATCATGGATGCGGAATATTAGGAACTGGACCGGATTAAACTTTGAGCAACTCATTAGAGCTGCTGCAAATCGAGAGACTTGCTGATGTGATCGCTAACCTCCGATGACGGAGAGGGCACAAAAAGAAGAAGAACATATTTTGCACAATATTTTTATAATCTTGATGTTTTTTGTTGTCAAGAAAATTTGTAAACACATTTTTGAAGGCTATCCATGCTTGTTTTTCTGCTTCCTCCATTTTAGATTCAAAATTTTTATCTTTCATAAGCTTTCTTATATCCGGCCCAACAAAAACACCCTCCTTTATCTTTGCTTCTGACAAGCGAGGAAACTCGCTGCAAATATACTTGAAGCACTCTCCATCTTTTTTAACGTCTTCACAAATTGTTTCATTAACCCTAGTTTTATATGTAATGGAGGAAGCAAAACTTTGCTCGTGTCTACTAAACTTTTTCTTTCAATGTTTTTCATTCCAAGTTGTAAGGTTTGTCTTGGTGACCACATCTTTTTACAATTGTGCTGCTTTCTATCACGACTATCCCACTCACACAAAAAACAAGGATATTTAGTATAACCGCTTTGTTGTCCAAGTAACAAACAAATAACTTTCAAATCACCACAAATTGTCTAGCCTTGATCCTTGTAACGAATTTTAATTAAAAGTAGCTCAAGATTTTCATAACACTCTTTTAAATGAACTGAATGTCCCACTGGTACAGAAGCACATTTACTTCCATTGTGTAGAAGAACGGCCTTAAGGCTCCTTTTTGAAGTCAATAAAGAGTCTCCATTCAGAAACATTATATTCTACGTGGAATTGTTCCATGAGCCCGGGTACATCATTACAGAAAACTAGTGCATCTTCTTCGGAATAATATCGAGCAAACTCTTTTTCTCTGTTCCTAAACCAGTAAAATGTTGTGCTAGGTGCTAACAAATTTTTTTCTTTCAACCTTGACCCTAAAAGCTCAGCTGAGTCCTTAGGAAGGTTTAAGTCCCTCACCAAATCATTTAATTCAGATTGGTTCAAACAGTTTTGGCTCATCACTTCCAGTATCATAGTAATCACTTCCCTCATCCAGTTCACTTGCGCATGTACATGAAACCATTTCGTCATCAGATACATCATCTAATGTACAACAGACCGATTTTCATGTGGCCCGTGGGAGAATTTGTACGTGCGTCAAGTAAGGGTCAGTGTTAGATAGAGACAGTATTCGGAAAAATTAAATGCAAACACTTTGTGCAAGACGTGCATTGGGACGTAGTAAGGGATAATAAGGGATGCCAGAGGTTCCCCTACCTATGAATTTCGTGCGCATCTCGAGGGCGGTACTTCTAACCGGCCACATGAAAATCGGTCTGTTGTATCTGGTAGTGAAGGAACAGGTACTTCTGGTCCATGAGGTATATATATAAACAATGTCCTTTTTGTTTTTTAAATTGAATCCGTGTACTACACACGAACAAAAATAATAATCATCGCTATGATTGATCTGTTCTCGCCTAACCATAGGCACTCCAAAGCGAAAAGACTGTTTTTTTTCCTTGTGACCACTGGCGAAGCTCTTCAACACACACTGAACAAACCTTATGAAGAGCCCAAGGTTTGTCTTGGTCTCCTAATTTCACACCAAAATATGCAAAATATACTTTTTTTACAAAATCTGTAATGTTTCTTTGTTGTTTTTTTACTGTAAACTTTCCACAAATATAGCAGAAGGAGTTGGGTACTTTGACACAGCCTCTTGATGCCCTTGGAATTTAATTTTAAAAAACTCGTCAAATAAAAATTAAATTAACTCAGCAACTAATCACAAATGTCAACTAATTACACAAATTCACACCACAGTTGTAAAGAAGATATTCAATGAACTAACTGTTTTGTCTAGAATAGCAATATGTTTGTAGTGGAGGTGGGGAGGTAGATATGCAGTAACAGGAAGATGATGAGTCATGTCTTGCGACATGCTCAATTATTTCTATTTGTAACTTCTTTATCATAAATCTAGTGTATGTTTATTCAGAATATCAACTTCTTGCATCATCATAAGTAAAAAAATTATAATAGTTTATTTAAACAACGGTTTAACAAAATTGTCCTTTTCAAAAAGACTAATACATGCAGATAGGTCAAAAAACCCCAGATTGTAAAAAAACCTTACGTGATGGAATTTTTTTAATAATTTTCCCATTTTCAGCACCAAAAAATCTATTGAAATCACTGTATAAAATCCAGACAATTTTACCATCGCAGGCCTTTGTTATTAATGAGATAATTCTGTTTATTATAGAAATAGTTATTTCTAATGCAACTAATTCATTTTTATCTTTTTCAGGACAATATCGGAAGTTAGATGGACCAGTGAAACCCAACAATTCGCCAATAGGGCTGCTAAAATTTTGACATCGGTAACGTAACGTACTTTAAAATAATTTGTTGTAATTACTCTGATTAAATCGGAGACTGTGGTAGCTAATTTGAAAATAAACCGTGTAGGTATTTATACAACTAAGTTGTTATCATCAGTGGTAGAAAAGGATGACACTCGCAGTCTAACGTATAAAATACTTATAAGTAACAGTAATAACACGTCGATAATAATAGTGATGTGTTTTGCTAGTGTAAAGTGTGTGAAAACTTTTTCTACTGGTGATAAGACTATTTAGTAGTCGAAATACGTATCCAGTAATTAAAGAGTTATATTGTGGTAAGAGTTATTTTTAAATTAGCTATTACTATAATTATTATTATGTTATTATCTTCACAACATATTATTTAACTTACTATTATGTCTAGAAATATAATGCGTATTGTTTCTACGGCAAATATTTCACGTTGTTATTAATACGACTTATAAAAAAAGTCTAATATAGTAGCAATATGCTACAGCAACAATAAAAATTAATAATATTCTACCTTATTTGTAGATTTAATAATAGTTTCTATCACCTGATGGTTTCGATGATTACGAATTATTTATCGGTAATTTGTTTCTGTTATTATGTTGAAGGACTAGCATAGGGTATACTAGTACTTCTGTGTGGTGTTTATTAAAT
The DNA here is from genome assembly GCA_935421215.2 of Melolontha melolontha. Taxonomy (NCBI): domain Eukaryota; kingdom Metazoa; phylum Arthropoda; class Insecta; order Coleoptera; family Scarabaeidae; genus Melolontha; species Melolontha melolontha. The sequence goes on along the minus strand of OW285240.1, from coordinate 22,062,594 downwards.
GTCGGTTTATCACCTTAACTCAGACAGTCAAGTTCGGTATCACAGAGATAGCTAAAGAGAGACTTGGCCCTATAATTATTATCCTTGCTGCCCCAAGCCTTATGATGAGCATTGCTATCTGCTCCGATAATAAATTCCATGTTGTTCTTACTGGAATATACCACCAAGGCCTCAAGACCAAGCTCTGGTAGCTCTGGAGAGTCAATGGTTGGATATAGAGACGCAATTGTCGTCTCCAATATCCCTCCATCGGCACTCTAATCCTGTCTGCCGTCGTGTCCCCCAATGCATAGCTCCATAATAGGCAGCACGTCCTGGTTGACTCTAAAATAGATACAAGTTCTAATTTTAGTGCCTGGGGTACCAACCAAGAGCTCCTTTCCCCTTAATCTGAAGTCCTACCATTTCACCTCTACTTATTTATATCTCTTTGATGAGGAAAATATAGATATATTCAGTCAGCGTCATTTGGCAAACTGCCGCTGTGACTGTTTTCTTATGTTGAACATTTATGGAGAATCTTCAACATTTTGACCTTCAGAGGTTGATGCCTGAGGTTCTCCTAGGGTACCCTCATCTTGCGTCACTGGTTTCTGGTCTTTCTTTGTTTCGAAGGTTACAAAGCCAGCCCTTTGAAAGCGATAGTAAGGTCTCCAATCAGTTTCTCACCAACGTTTACTTAGACTCCATGTCAATCCAAAGACCCACATGTAGGCCCTTTTCAGAAGACCTCGATCTGAAGACAATCCATCTGTCCATTTTAAGATCTGGATTTTGCCTCTCAAGTCGTTTGAAGTCCACTTTCAAATTCTCTTTTTTAGTATCTGGCAGAAACGCTAATTCTAGTTGCAGTTGTTTTGGTAACTCTTCCCAGACAGTCTTCTTTTTCAAGTAATCTATCGTAGTGTTGTACGGGTCCCTTCACCTAGAGGTGACTCCATAGTAGCCGTGCATAAGACAGAAGGATTCAAACCTCGGCGCCTTTCGCGTCCTATCTATGACCATCAGCAGAGTCTCTAGTATAGCTCCTCAGTCACTTACCCTAAATCACTAAGCTGACCGGGTAATCATCAGAATCTATTGCAGCCTCGATACCCTTAAGCGGTGCTTTGTAGCTCACGTCCGAAGTAGAAAACTTCGTGCACTTAGCTACCTTATCCTAAGGAGTGCCCCTAGCCGGCACGGTTCGCTTAATGACCCCTACTTGCTTAGTTTCTCGATTAATTTCTTTTTGGGGAAGGGGAAACTCATTTTACTCGTACCACGGTTTCCTCAGCTTCTTCAATTTCTTTCTTCGTGCCCTGGAAAGATGTCTTCTCTCCTTGGATGCACCCTCTGGTTTTACAACATTCTCAGTACCTGAAAAAACCCAGAAACGCAACGTTTGTTACGCTTCAGTTTTTGTTACTGGAATCTTCAGACCATTTTTTTTCTTTCTTGTTTTTGTTCGCCTTTCATTGTGATCCCACGAGTACGGAAGAACTATTGATTCCATGCCCGCAGAGCTTCCATTATGGGCACAAGGCGTAAATATAAGGAGGTGCCACCTGGTGCCCTCAGGGAAACCTTCGAGACCACATATACCCCTGTAACTATTCAGCTCTGAACGTGTAGCTATACACCCTAGCTTGGGAGAACTGGTCCACGATGAGAGCTATCGTTAAGCATTGTAGGTTTTTAGTCCTGTTCATCCCGCTTTTTGCAGCCACTAATCAGGTCCCTAAGGGGATCTGATCGTCTCCTTATCCACCAACTAGAGACGCGCCTGGTGGATAGCTCAACCCCCGCGGAAGAGGTCCGCGAGCCAGTTTTTCATATTTTAATAGTTTAACCATATAAACCTTGTTCGACAATCTTTTGGGCAAGTATCGTTAGACAACATCAAAGCCATTAATTCTAGTAGAAAAGCGGTTCTAGATTTATACATTTGTTTAATAAGAAAAATAAAGAGAAGTTCAAAAAATCGAAAGATTTGAACATCGACTTGTCAGTACTGATTTGGTAAAATCAAACTTATATACGGGGTGCTATCCAGAAATTTTCGGAATTTGAAAAAACACAATTGTTCCTACAACTTTTTCACTACTATCCACTTCAAAGTACTCTTCTTCCGCATAAATACACTGATCTCAGCGACTTGTTCATTACATTAAGCAGTGCAAGTCTTCTCCTGTTAATGTGTTCAATAATGTCTGCGATTCCATCTAGATCTCTTCAATGGTCTCAAAACTGTGCCCCTTGAACTTCAGTTTAAACTACGAAAACAGAAAGAAGTTACAGGGCAAGATCTGGGGGAGTATGGAGGGTGGGATAGTACTGGCATCTTCGTTGAGGCTATGAACTGACGCTCAAGAGACGTGTGGGTCGATGCTTTGTCATAGTGTAGAATCCACGAGTGTTGCACCACTTGGCAGGCCGCTTGCGTCGAATGTCTTCTCTTAGTCGCCGAAGAACATTGCACTAAAATGTTTCACCTGGTAGGAGAAATTCTTTGTGCACGATGCATCAGCGTCGAAGAAGCAAGTCGACATTGACTTGACATTACTTCGAGCTTGCCGTAGTTTCTTCGGTCGTGGTGACCATGATGTCTTTCACTACGATGAATGCTGCTTTGTTTCGGGATCATACCCGTACATCCATGATTCGTCGGTGGTAATAATTCTAGTACTGAAGATCGCATCCCTTTAAACTTTGTGCATACATAAACACGGTGCCGTTTTTATTCAATACTGAGTAGCCTTTGCGCAAAATTCGCAGCAATGCCCCGTATGTTGAGTTCGCCGGACAGACGCCAAACGACAAGCCGACAATATTACAAATGTCATGGATTGTTCTCGTTCGGGCTTGCAGTATAGCATCGCGCATTTTTGAAACATTTTGTGGCGTTTTTACCCTCGCTGAACAACCGAATCGCAATGGTTGTTGCATTGTCGTGGCGTAGAATCCACGAGTGTTGCACCACTTGACAGGCCGCTTACGTCGAACGTCTTCTCTTAGTCGCCGAAGAATATCGCACTGAAATGTTTCACCTGGTGGTAGAAAGTCTTTGGGCACGCTGCCATCAGCGTCGAAGAAGCAAGTGAACATCGATTTGACATTACTTCGAGCTTGTCGTTCTTCCTTCGGTCGTGTTGACCATGGTGTCTTCCACTATGATGACTGTTGCTTTATTTCGGAATCATGCCCGTACATCCATGATTCGTACATACATCCATGTCGCCAGTAATGATTCTAGTACTGAATTTCGAATCTGTTTCAACTTTGCTGGCCAATCCATGGTATCGATTCCAACTTCCTCATGATAATTTTGAACTATGCGGGCATTGTGGGGTCGTGCATTATCTTGCATTAATCTAAAATTTGGTCAGATATATGGCGCGAATGGCACAACATGGTCTTGAAGAATGTTAGTTATGAACTGATCAGCATTAATACTTCCATTGCTTAACACTACTAGGTCCGTACGCGCTGCCAAAGAAATGCCTCCCCACACCATTACAGAACCTCCAACAAATAATATGGTATTCAGAATATTTCATTGATCATAACGTTCATTTGGTCGTCTGTGCAAATGACCACATCTATCACAGTTATAAAGCAAAATATAGATTTGTCTGTAAAGAGAACTCATTGCCAGTCATTCTGCAACCATTGAACATAATTCCTGGCAAAATTCAAGCGAAATCTTCGTTGTTCTACAGACAAGGCTGAACCTCGGGCTGGCACACAACATACCAAATTAACTTCTTATAGATGTTTACGAACTGTTTCTATGCTAATTCATGTAGCACGAAATTCCTATAGTTGAGATTGCAAACACATGCTTATAATGATTCGTTTCTTAAAGCAGAAAGTTTCAAAAAGCGATACTGAGCACGGATTGTTCGTCGTATATGGTTACCAGTGTCCCTATATCTTTGCATCATTCGGGATACCGATCTAAAGACACACTGAACCTTTCTGCTTTCGGTGACTACTTCAGCCTTCCTCTAATAACACCTCTTATCTCGTTAAATTTTGAAATTCACATTGCATAATGGCGAAAAGGCAAAACAATAAAAAATAAGATAACTTTACCGAGATAACGCACGATATAAATACAAGTTAAAACTGACAGTATGTACATTAAATGATTATTGGATGTGATTGAATTTTATGTAACTAAGACCAAAAAAACATCAAATGCCAACACAAGTTTGACAACTGAACGTCAAATAGGTACCAAGTTCTTACAAACGAACGCCAACCGCTACAAATTATCATATCAAAAATCAAAATCTTTCATAATATACATATGTGTATATACCTCATAAATATAAAAATAAATATATGGAGTTCATTCTAAGATTATGAATTCTTATTATTTAGCACATAATTATTAAAATTATTTTCGTTTGTAATGTCTCAACTCAAAACTTGTTATCTTTTAACATACTTTATGATATAGCAGCAACTATTACAGTTACAATATGCATAATTTACCAATAATAATTTTGACAGACGTAGTTGATAATTTTGTGTGTAGCATCATGAATACTGATAAGGGCGACCATTTTCCGCCCAAAGCCAAACAAAAATTAATTATAATGAAATATTATAGAGTGACGTTCCGCTAAATTACAAGCGGACCGTTGCGTTGAGGCAATTTGATAAAATTATAATCAGTTCAAAGGACTCGTTTCGCTGCAGGCCAACGAAAATCATCATAAATAAACCGCTTCAACCCAGTTCATTTGTTTATTTTTTTTTAGCGTGTTGTTATTGTTGTCGCGTTTGCTCGATTGCCATTGTCATGGGGTGTTAAATTTTTGCAGTTTGCGGAACGACTAGCAAATAAAAATCCATAAATTTCGGCGTGAATGGAAATGGAACAAACCGCTTGTTTTAAAATGTTTATTCGATCAATTCAGAACATGATTCAGTTCGTTCACTTTACAGACAAGTGCCGTCGCGCAAATTTCGTAAACATATAAATTTGAATGTGTAATTACATTTTTGGAAAAACATCACTCGTATTGAATGTTTACTTTATATTTCGCGATGAGTGAACAGAAATTGTAAGAGAATTTACGAATGTTCATTATATATCATCATAATATAAAACAGTAATTGTTTGAATATCTACAAACACTTTCCTTAATTTCGTTTTGTTTTCTTACTTACATCTATTAAAAAATTCGATTTTATACTAATGGTTAATATTATTCTTTATAATTTTGTACAATTAATTTACTTAGGCGGAAACAACATCTTTTAAATTAGAATAATTTCCTGTGCTCATTTTCATAAAACAAATAAACTACTCAAAAATGAATAAGGAATTTTTACTTTTTTGTATTTTTTAGATAGTATGGGTAAATATTTGTAGTGTATTATATTTGATACATAATTGTACACAACAATTTAAAATTTTCAAGTATATTTATTCAGAAAAATCGTTAGATTACTAAGAAATTATCAAAAATAAAATAAGCAACATTTTTAACAATAGCTAAAATAAACATTTCTCTGTAACAATTAATTCTAAAATCGTGTATCATGGCCACGGCCATCTCTCACAGCTGTACATCTTCGGGGCATACTCATAATGCAATTATTAATGTGTTCTTGTGACACTCTTCTCCAACACAGCGGTAAAATTTCCCGCAAGTGTTGCACGTTAACTGGGGGTGGATTATGTTCGTTGAGCTGTTCTTGAAGTCTGTCCCAAATGTGCTCAATTGGATTCGAGTCGGGAGACGTTGGTGGTAATGGTAGATGGTTAACATGGAGGTCATTTATTGCTTGCATTACAATTTGTGCACGATGAGGTCTTGCATTATCATCAATAAAAACCATGTTTTCATCCACAGCCTCACGAAAGTCGGCCACATATTGCTGAATAATCTCATCTCTGTATATGTGTCCATTGACATTGTTTTCAAAGAGATGGAGGTTCGTACGTCCATTCAAACTAATGCCCGCCCACACCATGATACCACCGCCGCCAAAAGGCACCACAGCTTTTGTAAACTCGCGTCTATAACGGTCTCCTCGAGTTCTCCAGACCCTTACTCTACGATTATCACTAAATAAGCAGAATCTGGATTCATCGGTGTATAAACCATGCTCCCATTGAAAATTTTCTGCTAGTCGTTGGTTAACCCAAGTTCTTCTAGCCATTCTATTGGCATTAGTTAATTTTGGGCGTCTCACAGGCCTGCAGCTATGAAGATCCATTTCCCTCAGACGGTTTCTGATGGTTTGATCCGAAACTCTAACTCCACTGGCGGCACGTAACTGTATTTGCAACCATACAGCACTTCTAAAAGGATTCATCCTTGTCTGAATTCGTATGTAGCGGTCTTGCTCTGATTTGTTTTCCTCTCAGATCCACTACCGGGTCTTCTCCTTGCAGATCCTACCTGTTGGAATCTTGTTAGAGCCCAACTAACAACACTTATATTCAACAACATAAAATGCTTATGTGAAGTGAAGATTTTCTTGAATCTCCAAACGAACCTACAAATATAAAAATTTACACTTGTTATGGTTACAACTACCGTCAAAAATACTGTTGCAGGAAATGTCACCAATACGTCCATAACCGTAAAATAAATTTTCGATAAAGTTACTTTAAGAATTAATTACTTTCTTAGTTCTTAGAACGCAACTCAAATCAATATGATACCACAATCTGGAAAAAAACTTGAATATATAACAACTTACAGGCCAGTAATTTCATTACAAATTTAAATAGTTTGGAAAATTATTTTTGAAATGATTTAAAGCAACAATAAAGGTAAAAAAATTGTTACATAAACATTTAGTTTTAGGAAAACCCACATGTAGTATTACAGCTCTATTTAATAAATAGATTCTTTGAACTTAGTGCATGTGAGAATTGATTTATTATGCAAATATTATCTCACATGCAATTGCCGCTTAATTTGTTGCGTTGGTTGTACAATCTGGCATGTCGTAGTGCATACAGTAATTTCTTGGAGATCTACAAAGAAGAAGGTTCTTACTTGTTTCGTAAGTGCTGAACCATGAATATCATACAACAAACAAATGTTCAAATGACTGTTAACGTTGCATTTTCTAATAAAGGATTACATTACGTTTCAGTTCATACAACAGCTTATTAGTTGGTGGACACGTTTTCTTTATTCATAATGCCTTACCGATTTTCTTTTCAAGAGTATGCGAACATGCATTTTGTGTATGGCTACTATAACGGCAGTGCACGTCAAGCAGTTATTTAATACCGACATCGGTTTCCTGTTAGGCTCATTCCTCAATACAGAACGTTTCTGGAAGTACACAGACAATTTCGGTAATGCGGACTGCGTGATTATCTTTTCGACCGAGGAGTAAATTTGCCAGCAGACTTAGAGGAAGAAGCAGTAGCTATTGTTACAAGGGATCCAACTCTCAGTGTACGTCGAATCGCTAGACAACTAAGAATGCCACGAACGACAGTTTGGCGAATTTAAAAACGTGAGGGCTTATATCCATATCACTATCGCAGGAGACATGGTTTGCTTGAGGCAGACCACTATGCTCGTCTAGTTTATTCTACCTGGATATTAAGACAGTCACGGCTTCATTTTAATTTCTGCAGAACAGTCCTCTGGACAGATGAATCTACGTTCACGAGAAGTGGTGTTACAAATCTGAGAAACCTGCATAGGTGGTCATCAGAAAATCCGAAAGCTATACGCCCATCTAAATTTCAACATGAATTTTCTATTAACGTTTGGGCGGCCCTAATCGATGACTTGTTGATTGATCCTGTCGTTCTTCCTGGGAGGTTAAATGCTGACAATTACCTTCAATTTTTTATTGACGAACTGCCAGGTCTCTTAGAGGATGTCCCATTAAATGTTCGACGAGACATGTGGTTTCATATGGATGGGGCACCACCACATTTCGAAATTGCTGTCCGAAATTGGGTTAACGTCAATTATCCAAGATGGATTGGTCGAGGTGGTCCTGTTGCATGGCCACCCAGATCATCCGATCTTAATCCCCTTGACTTTTATTTATGGGGGTACATGAAAAATTTAGTCCGCGCAAGTTTCGAACACAAGAGAAGAGTTGTTGGATCGTATTCACCTGGCTGCCGAGCAAATCCGACAAAACTAGTATCAAATTCGGATAAGTACTTCTTCTGTTGGCTTACGGGCACAAGCCTGCATTCGACAAGGAGGTGGACATTTCGAATATATTTATAATTGAGTTTTTTTAATAATATCACTTTTTATATAATGAAACAGATATGCAAAATACATATCCGTAACTGTAAACATGTACAAACATGGACTTTTTTTGTATATATCACTTTTTATTGACTTTGGGATTACATTTTTTTTCATGATCTGACAATAACATTCATAGATCTATAACTTTGAAACAAATAAAAATGGATATACAAGTTTTGCGTTTTTGTTACTTGAAATGAAGTGCTTTACACTCCTAAAATTTGAACATAACGATACGGGACACATAATTATTTCGTGACCTTTGTATGTTATGGTAGATTTAATTAGCTGGCGATTTAAGGTCTGGTTTTACTTAAAAATTCATACATTTAAAACAATCTTACATGTTTCGGCAAGTGATGCCTTTCTCAAAGAATTTAAAATATAAATGACAGTATATTAATGTCATGCTTATACATTCGTAGTTGTCATGGAAAAATTATTCAAAGATACATCCGGTTTAGTAATAATAATAAATTAATCCTTAGTATTCAAAAAATAGTTAGACAACAAGAACGGGGAATGGCAAGGCATGAGTTATTATTATGTATGCGCTCGTGGAGCGGCTTAAGATTTAAGCTGTCGGCATTCACCTTAAACGAGAAGGAAAACCACGAAAACCTACTCGGATAGCCAGTCAGGGATCCAAACACGGAACTGTCAGTATGATAAGCAGATGTACAGATATTTAAATAAAACACAGGATATATATTCATATAACAGCAAGATATATCATGATGGTAAATTGGAGATTGTTACATAATTAGGTTGTAGTATATACTGCTTAAATTATTATTTTATACAAAATTTAAGCAATATATACTACAACCTAATTATTTAAAATCTTTGAGAAAGGCATTACTTGCCGAAACATGTAAGATTGTTTTATATATATGCATTTTTAAATAAAACCACACCTTAAATTGGCAACTAATTAAAGCTACCATATATATATAATTATTTCTTGACCTTTAGTATGTAATGGTAGATTCAATTAGTTGACGATTTAAGGTCTGCTTTGACTTCAATATGTATATATTTAAAATAATTTTACATGTTTCGGTATGTGACGCCTTTTTCAAAGAAATTCATAATATAAATGACAGTATATTTGAATAATTTTATCCATTACAAGTACATATATATATTGTTTGACATTAATTTACTGTCATTTATATTTTAAATTTCTTTGAAAAAGGCATCATATGCCGAAACATGTAAGATTGTTTTAAATATATACATATTGAAGTAAAACCAGACCTTAAATCGCCAGCTAATTGAATCTACCATATATATAGTTATAATAGACTAAATTACTCGGCGATTTAAGGTCTGCTTTACTTTGATATGTATATATTTAAAATAATCCTACATGTTTCGGTACATAGTGCCTTTTTAAAAGAAATTTAAAATATAATTTATATTTTAAATTTCTTTGAAAAAGGCATTATGTGCCGAAACATGTAAGATTATTTTAAATATATACATATTAAAGTAAAATTGTCCCTATTGCTACAAACAACCTGGCACCAGCATGCAATTGTGCAGGGCCATAGCTGACTTATTGCTATGTTAAATTTCATGAAGACGCGTCCGTGTGGCAAGCCAGAATCGAAAAATATTAGAATGCTGAGCGGACACCGGTATCCGCCACCATGACCATGACCATGACGGCTGGAAGCATAGCGGACACCGGTGTCCGCTCTGGTGCTGAACCTGTTAGAGTAAAATTACTTTCGGATGAGACTGAAGATGCGCGAGCGATGACATTACAAAAATACTGAACACCTTAAAAACATTGAGCTGTCGCAGCAGTCGGCAGCGGGAGCAATGTACGTACAAGACCACTACGAAACACACAGATCAAACGCCTGGTATCGACTGACAAATAATCGATAAACGTTTGTGGCTCGTATAGTACACGGATTTATACTACTAGCTGCTTCTCTCATTTATGAGGTGGCTCTCTTTCTAATTACTAAAATGTGTTTCTGCGCCAGTCTCATCCGTAAGTAATTTTACTCTAACAGTAACTATGGGCTGCTTTACAGAATATCTTGGGATTTCACATTTATCTAATCATTGATGTTCTTCTACGTTCACTCATGTTTGGTTCTTGTTTTTAATTTCTTCTATGTCTCCGACTCTATTTCCGTACTTCGTTATCATTTTCTCATTCATTTTGTTGAAACACCGCCTGCAGTTGCTAGTCTATGAAATTATTATTTAATTAGTTATTTTTGGAACAACTATATTAACAACAATTGTTTGGATATGTGTACCTAATTTGGCAATTTTTTTAATTAGTTATACTATAACATTTGCTACCAGCGCGTAGGATATTAAATACACGCTCACGCTCTTAAAATTTTTCTATTTGATTTGTAAGCATCATTCGAGAAAGCGAAAGTGTTTTTAATTTGTTTATTATTACTTGATTTTATTTATCCACGTCTGTGTTTTCGTTATTAAGTTGTTTGCTACGTTTTTCTGTTCCCACGTGTATTCTTTTGGAATACCTGTTCTTTGTCGTTTTTACCTCATTTATTGTGATTAAGAATACTAGTTAATACTACGAGCTTTGGGACTTATCCAGGACTCACGGCTCAAAATTACTCATTTCAATTAAATTTCTAAATATTTCAACTTTTTAGAATGTCTTTCTGTTTTCGGCAAAGAATTACCACACCATGTTTGTATCGTTATAATTAATTACCTTTTTTGTATAAAATTAAATATAAAAGTTCTTTGTTCAATGTTAGACAACAAAAATAAGAAAAAGTAAAAATTCTATACAAGCAAAATTTGAATTGACGTATTAGACTAATATTTGCATGGAATATTAAAATATATTAAACCTATATGATGTTTGGAATTAGTTTAAATGAACAGTTTCGAGCTAGTTCTGATTAGAGTATTAAATTTTCAAGTATACTAAAAATATACGAGGGCGATTCGTAAAGTAAGTTCAGTTTGGTTATTTAAAAAAACACCAATACATGAATTGAGACATTTGTCATAGCGATGAACTGACTTTTTAATGCCCTCTTCATATAACTCTGCCGCCTGTGAATTAAGCTATACAGGCTGATTCATTTTCGGCTCTCACCATGGGGCTCTCGCTTATTATTGGAGATAGAGTATAGGTTTAAATTTGGCAAAGTTGTTAAATTTTGTGCTTGTTTTAAATCCGTAAAGAAAATAGACCTGTGACAAATGACCTTCGTTATTTAAAAAAAAACGCGAAAACCCCATTTTCTTCTTTTACCTGTAACACCGACATTTGGCCTTGTAGAGAAATTTATAAAAACACGTCCTTGTGGCCATTTCTAAACCTCTATCCAGTGGTGTACTCTAATTTTTTATACTACGTTTTGTTTCTTTCTGGTCATCATCAACTATTTTATTTCTTATAGGCGCCATATTGCATTTAGACATCTTCAGAAATAGTTTTTTTTTCTGATTTCAACTGTACCACATGCTGACTAAAGTTTTTGACATTAGGTTTTATTTGAAACAATAAATTATAAGATTAAATAAGGTCGCCATGGAATTTCAATCTGTCAAACATTTCATTTATTGTTCATTAATAATACAAAAATGTCATACACTAACGAAGAGGAACGAGATATGATAAGCATTTTTTATTCTTCGAACCGAAATTCAACAGTAGCGAGTACAAGATATCTACAATTATATCCAGAACGACAACAACCTCATCGTACCATTTTTCTAGATCTCGACAGAAATTTGGTCGAGAATCGATCGTTTACTAAGCCGCGTAATGGTCAAGACAACAGGAATTTAAATGAAAATCGACAAGATATTTTACAAATGGTAAATTAAAAGCGTGTTTTCAAATTTCATGTTAATCTTGTATTTTTATAGATAAATAATAATCCATCAATTTCTACACGCGAAGTAGCGTCAGAATTAAATTTGTGCCAGTCCAGAGTTTGGAGAACTTCACATAAAAGTAGGTTTAAACCATACAGGATCCATGTTAGTCACTCTTTACTGCCTGGAGATAATTTGAGAAGGCTAGAATATTGTAATTGGTTAATGGGAAGGATAGAAAATGACGAAAATTTTTTAAGCAAAATCATCTGGTCAGATGAAACAAAATTTACAAATTCTGGAATGTTCAACAGAAATACGGAGCACTATTGGGAAGTACAAAATCCCCGACAAAACAGGGCTAGAAGACCACAACATCGTTTTGGAATAAACGTTTGGATGGGTATTTTGGCAAATCGTCTCTTAGGACCAGTTATGTATGAAGAACATTTAAATGGAGAAAGATATTTAAACATTTTACGTACATACGTATCTGACTATCTTGATGACAATATCCCATTAAATCAATTACAATATTTATGGTGGCAACAAGATGGCGCACCAGCACACATTGCAGCTGTTGTTAGAAATTTCTTAAATCAAGAGTTTGCAAACCGTTGGAAATAGGGGAGTTGTTGAATGGCTTGCGAGATCACCTGATTTAAGTCCGCTAGATTTTTTTTTTTTGTTAAAAATAATATTTATAAAGTAGATGCGCCACAAAACATTGAAGAATTACGAGACAGACTTCAGAATGCCTTCGATGCAGTTCCTAGAAGAACTATACAAAGGGCAGTACAAAATGCCAGAAGGCGTGCCCAATTGTGCATTACCGAAGATGGCCTGATAATTGAACATTTACTGTAATTGTTTATTGTTTACTTTTCTATGTATTTTTATTAATGTTTTTGTTATCTTGTACTCGCTACTGTTGAATTTCGTGTCGAAGAATAAAAAATACTTATCATATCTCGTTTCTCTTCGTTAGTGTATGACATTTTTGTATTATTAATGAACAATAAATGAAATGTTTGACAGATTGAAATTCCAAAGGCTACCTTATTTAATCTTATAATTTATTCTTTCAAATAAAACCTAATGTCAAAAACTTTAGTCAGCATGTGGTACATGGTTGAAATCAGAAAAAAAAACTCTTTCTGAAGATATCTAAATCCAATATGGCGCCTATAAGAAATTAGCCAGATTGCCAGAGAGAAACGAAACGTCGTATAAAAATTTAGAGTACACCACTGGATAGAGGTTTAGAAATGGCCACAAGGATGTGTTTTTATTTTTTCTCTACAAGGCCAAATGTCGGTGCTACAGGTACAAGAAGAAAATGGGGTTTTCGCGTTTTTTTTTTAAATAACGAAGGCCATTTGTCACAGGTCTATTTTCTTTACGGATTTATAACAAACACAAAATTTAACAACTTTGCCAAATTTAAACCTATACTCTATCTCCAATAATAAGAGAGATCCCCATGGTGAGGGCCGAAAATTAATCAGCCTGTACTGTAACACTGTCTCACAGTAAACTGCAGTATTTATTGTTGTCGCTCTTCCATAAAGTTTAGAAAAAGGACGCCTACCTTGTCCTACAGCATGACTTTTCTCACACAAAAAGTTTGGCGGCACTTTAAATATTTCCTCGTAGGCGCGTTAGAACGACCCCACTGCGTTGCCTGTCTTTTCATCTCAACATTTACACAGTTGACCCAAATATCATCAACTGTTACGATATACCTGAGGAAATTCTAACCTTCAATATCGTAACGTGTCAAAAAAATTAGTGTCGATCCGATTCTCTTTGTTTTATGGTCTTCGTTAAGAAGTTTTGGTACCCATCGTAAACAAAATTTGTGGTAACCTAAATATTCAGTAGCAACCTCGTACAAAACACCGACTTTCACGAATTTTTTCGTCCACATTACCCGCAATTTCGTTTGCCACAACTCTTCTTCCACTCCGTGCTTCGTCATCGATATTAGTTCGTTCTTCTCAAAAGATACGACATCATCTTCTAACCATACTTTCACTCATTTCATTTTCACCATAAACAGAAAAAAGTTCACGATGAATCTTGGCATCCCTCATCTTCTTTGCACGCAGATATTGGATAACATCAAGCAATTCACGGTCGGCGGGATTTTCAATTGCAGCAGCCATTTTAAACGACCAACATAGCACGCAAGAATGTCGAAACGATTCTCTCATTAGTACTGTCACACTCACCGCAGCGCTGCGATTGCGCCGATATCTCCACTCCTCTACTCACTAAGCGGAAACGGAACTTACTTTACAAATTGCCCTCGTACGTTTAGCTGTATTTAAAAGATTATGTTTTCAAATTTCTTGAAAAGTTCTTATTTATTTTGAGCGGATACGCACCCGAAAGTCTCTTTGACTCTGTTTTAAACTTTCCGTTTTCATCGAAATAAGTACTGCCACAAGCGGATGTTATAAATACTTTGAAACAGTGTAATTTTATCGCAAATTAACTACAATACTTAAACCACTCCAAAATCTCAGAAACTGTCTTACAATACAAGTAGTGCCTCTGCTTGACTTATACAGTGGTGGCCCAAAATGACCGAAGGGGTTTTAATTCCTTATAACTTTTTTATTATAATTTTTTTTTTTTTGTTTTCAGTATTTTGTAAAGAAGACTTGGGGAATTTAAAATAGAACAGTATACAATTGAACAACGTGCCAAAATCGTTGAACTTTATTTCTCAAGTCAACGATACGTTTTGACTCAGCGTGCAAATCGTCGTTATTTTAATGTACGGGTTGGACCCTCAGAGTCAACATTAAACCGTCTGGTTGCAAATTTTCGAGAACAAGGGGCAGTAAGGAAACTTCCTGGTGCCGGCAGACGACGAACGGTGCACACGGATGACAATATTGAACGGGTACAGGAGAGTATTCGGGAAGATGGACAAACATCAACCAGGAGACGTTCGACACAACTTGGCCTCTCAAGAGGGTCGCTGCAGAGAATTTTGCATACAATAAGTATGTTTCCATACAAAATTCAGCTTGTCCAACAATTGAAACCGACAGATTACCGGCAACGACTTGATTATGCAATTTATTTTCGTCAAAAAGCAGAAGAAAATCATGATTTTATTCATAATTTAATTATGAGCGACGAAGCCCATTTCAATTAAATGGGTTCGTTAATAGGTAAAACTGCAGGATATGGGCTACGGAAAATCCAAGTGTAGTTCGACAGCGAGAATTACACCCACTTAAGTGTACAGTTTGGTGCGGTGTTTCGTCGGAAAGGATAATTGGCCCATATTTTTTTGAAAATGAACACGATGTCGCCGTTTCCATCACTGGTGTTAGATATCGGACAATGTTGGAAAATTCTTTAAGGCCAGCCGTGGAAAACCATCCGCAAGTATGGCTCCAACAGGATGGAGCCAAAGCGCACACTACGAGGGACACAATGGCTCTTTTACGCGACATCTTTGGTGAACGAATTATTTCCCGTACAAGCGATTTTAATTGGCCTCCGCGTTCACCGGATTTAACCGCTTGAGACTGTTTCCCTTGGGGTTATTTGAAAGGAAAAGTCTATATTAATAAGCCTCGAACCACACAGCAATTAAAAAATAATATACGCGACGAAATCAACAACATAACACCTGAAGTTTTGCGAAAGGTTATGGAAAATGTTTTGGAAAGAGCACGAATATGCGAAGCAGAAAATGGCCACCACTTGCGAGATATAGTTTTTCATAATTAAATTAAAAATATTCTCCATTAATATACTGTATTTAAAATTAAAAAAATTTAATAATTATGTCTTAAATAAGAAGTTATAATGAACTCAACCCCTTCGGTCATTTTGGGCCACCCTGTATTAGTTTTCTTAAGTGGAGTCGTTTTTCATAATGATTGCGTCTATTATATAATTATTACATTTATTATCAGCTACAAAAAAAGTTACGAGAGTATTGTGAGAGAACTTTTGAAGCAATGTCGTAAATATCACTTCGAATGAATTTAGTGTTCGGTTCTAACTCATTTGCTGTAATTTGTGTAATGGATGTCTCTTATAGATCAATATGTTATTTGAACTTTGTTACAATGTATCACTACAAGAGTAATAACAGTAAATCTTTCGTGCTCCTGCCATTGTACAAGTTTCTCTTGGAATTTGTTTCATCCAGTATAAAATTTCCGCAGTTTAAACAACAATTGTCTCAAATTGCTGGAACGTTACTCAAAAGATTGAAAGTTTTGTAATTTATTATTACTAGTACAGTCTAACTAACTAATTTATGTAGCTGTGTCTTTGTAAAAAATTATCCAATAGAATTTTCAGAAGGTCTTGTTGCTTTCTTTATTCAAGCAACTTTATTAAGTATTAATAAATGTTTTTACTAGAGAACCGACACGCTAACCACATGACGCAAAGCCCAGTGCAGTACTGGCGAAAGACTGTATTTCTAAAATATTTAATTTTATTTATATAATTGGAAAACGAACGGGTGGTGATCTATAAAATTACGAAATACATATTTATTTGTTGAAAAGTTGTATTTATAAAGTTTTTAATTTTATTTATATAATTGGAAAACATAAGGGTGGTGATCTATCTATCTAAAATAAGAAATACATATTTATTAATTAATTTTATTTATATAATTGGAAAACAAACGGGTGGTTATCTATAAAATTACGAAATACATGTGACCTTCTCCGAGAAAATGGACCTAGTGTGTCAAAAAACGGGTTTGGACTTAAGAGTGGATTCTGGTACCTAAAAGGGTGTAGAATAAGATGAAATAAGTTAGATTTCTGATAAAAATTTATTTATTCAGATAACGTTTATTCAGGTAACGTTTATTCAGATCTCGTCATATCGATCTCATCATCGCCATAAACCGAGTCTAGTCTTTTTAAATCATCATCAAAACTGTCAGAAATATCCATTTTTATAAAAATTACTTCAAATTAACATCAGCTTAGTAACAAAATTACAAAAGAACCAAAATTGCGAGACAACTTTTGAGATATTGATAACACTCGTTATACAGTTGGCACAAGACTGAAGCGTCACTTTATTCTTTTCCTTTCTTATAGTTATTTTTATAATGTTCTTCGTATTAGTATACGCACATCAACCCTTTGCTGAGAGCGAACAGAGAGCGGCGTTGTTGCGTCGGTCACTGGTTGCGGCTTAAGAATCAAGTATCGAGATCATAACAAACAGAGCAGCAACAATAGCAAAGGTATTATCACACTAAAAGCTAAAAATAATACGTCACCACATAGGCACGACGTCACCAAAGTCGGCACCCAATCATAACTAACCATACCAAATCGCATCTCCCAACTGAAGGTGTGTTCACAGTGATAATACTTTATGAAACTTTAAATGCGTTTTTCTCAAAACTTCATTTTCACACACTAGGTCCCTTTTCTCGGAGAAGGTCACACATATGTATTTGTTGAAAAGTTGTATTTTTAGTTTTTAATTTTATTTCTATAATTGGAACGTTTTTATTTGTTCATTTTGTCGTTCAAGTTGAGTAAAGGGGTATTAATATTGACTAACAATAGTTTCTCAAGGTTTTCTTCTGTCAATTTTGTTCTCTTTGAATTAAGTACATCCTTATAAATAGAAACCGTCCTTTCTACATCGCAACTGGTTATAGGTGCATACTGGAAATATTCTTTTATTTCTTCATATTTAGCCGTTAGATTTTGTGGATTTGTCTCCATACATAATTGCTGCAATGTAATTAAATCTGAATTTCTATTAAGAATTGCTTCAAACTTTTGCCGAAGGCCACATCCGAAGTCACTTGGAATACTTTTTAAATTATTAACAGCCACATCTAATGTGGTTAATCCGTCATTTAATTTGAGATTTCGATTTTCAAAATAAGTGATTAGTTTTGGCAATTTTCCAAAGTGTTCGTGAAGAAAGTACAACTGATTTTTTAAATTTGGGATTTGTGTGAGCTCCTTGAACTCACCAATACTTCTAGCATCCTCCTTTAGCAGTGTTACGAAATGTTTTAGACTATCGAAATTCTCAACATAATAACTAGTAGCTTCCAGCCATGTTCCCCATCTAGTTATTACTAGAGTGGGAGGCAGTGACAGAGATGGAAATTTTTCCCTGAAAAGAACTACTCTCAATGGTGCTTTTCTGAAAACTTTTTTAAAAGCTGATACAAGTCTATCAACTTCCGAACAAGTGTCTCTGATATATTCACAGATTCTGTGGAGAGCATTTGCTACACAAGTAATATGCGGCATATTAGGATATGTTTTTTTCAATAGTCTGCCTGTTTTTAACATATACGCAGCACTATCACTGACAAATAAAAGTATCAGAATAATTGAAACATACATGAGTAGGTAAACCCCACCAGTTCAAAACTGGTGGGGTTTACCTACTCATGTATGTTTCAATTATTCTGATACATTACACATGCGGTTAAGCCGTAGTATGAGTGAAGGCACAAACAAAATGCAGTTTTCTAGAGAGTTGGCTGTGCTAACCTTTGGAATGGCGTCGTTACTTCACATTAATTATGTGGACGGTATGCGAGGTACTTCGGCTGTCTGACAACAGGTAGCGCCGAATTTACTTCTGCGCTCGGTCTGGATAATTACGGTGATAGGGCGGGGTGGTTCTTTTCTGTGAATGTGTCTGGAAATATCCTTTCTCCAGCAGGGGCCTACCGATGAGCTTGTAGAAAAGCGAAATACGTATCTATGTCGATAGGATATATTCGGACACGTTCACAGAAAATATTAATAGTGAACCTGCATTTGTGTTCTTCACACCAGATTTTAATAATATTTTATATTATTAAAAATACAAATAAAAGTATTTTTTCTATGTACGTGGCGTCCGAATGAAGCATTTTTTGCATATTCTCCTTAATGGTTTCAGCAACTGTTTCCGCATCAACTCTATTTATAACACTTGTTGCTATTACATATGAGTTATAGGGAATAGTTGGATGTAGTACACCAGCTACAACATTTACCACCCAGCGTCCTACCATATCCACCGTTTCGTCGGCGCTTATCCATATGTATTGATTTAAAAGATGGCTTCTAATGCGTTCTACTGTTCTCGTATAGCACCTAGAAACATAATATTTGCGTAAAGTTGATTCATCAGGAACATTTCGACCAGTATATTTTTTCAGAAATGTCTTCAAAATTGGATTGTTCAATTTAAATAATGGAATATTAGCTGCCATAAAAGTTTCACAGAGTTCTTCGTTAAAATTGTCAGATTCCAACGGGTTCAATTTTTTTTCGTGCTTTAACGATCCTACGTGATGTTTTACAGTTGATTTATTGCAATTATTCAATAACGTTTCACACACTTCACAATAAATTTCGGAATCACTGGAAATGTACATACAATCAGTATGGCGCTCAATCCAACTCGCCATTGTTTCACGATGCCATTCTCTACGCTCTTCCATTGTCTGAGAAAGTAAGAATATTCTAGATCCAAATAAACGAAATTAAATAACGAAATTTTATGCACACTTACGTGAAAATAATTGTAAGAAGTTGCTTAAATGAAAAGAAAAGGAATGTACGTGCTATTTCTCTTACGAAATACGATAAACTTATTTATTTTATCTACGTACACGACACCACTGAAAAACACTATATTCTCCGAATACAATAGCTGGGTTCTCCATTGTTATCGCAGCGAGACCAGGTGGCCGAGTAAGTCAAACAAATACTTCATTGAATTACGCCGGGATGTGCTGAGCGACGTTATACACAATTCCAATTGCCGATTGCGTTTTATGGAAATTGCATCCGTTCTCTAGTTATTACATTTATATTTTCAAATATTAATATAAATATTTCTATGTTTAATAGAAAAATGTTAGGGGATGTCTTAAAGCTTTTCATTATAACTCTTTGTTGCAAAAGAAGGATTAAATTTAGCACTAATGTATTTCCTCCATTGAATTATTAAATTTTATATCTGGACATTATTTAATAAATTGCTTAATTTTCAAAATTTGAAAATATTTGAAAGTTTCAAGTTAAAAACTACACACGATATAAACATACTTTTCGTTCGCCCTTCTCTTCTAGTTATTTACATATACATACTTAAATTTTGCCTAATTTATTTCTAACTCACTCTTTTGTACTGCTTTGCTGATCAGTTTTACTATCTCTTCCAAACTTTTCTGTTTTTACGTATTAGCAGCAACGTCGTCGCACTTTCCCATTATTGTCTCTTTAATTCTATAATGTTTCTATTAATATATTAAATAGCAACGCCAATAATCCATCCGATCATCAAATAGACGCTTTCGAAGTTTCCAATCATTTCGAACATTTTTACGAGTTTTTCAGTTATACCGTTGTTTGAATATACTAGTTTGTCCAGGTAATGGAAATAAAATTTTACCGATTTTCGCCCCATAATGTGCTGCTCTCTAGTGACAAATGGATTATTTACAATATAAAAGAAGCTGGTTCCTTGCAGAAATCTATAAAATTAGTTACAATAATTATTAAAATTAAATTTAACCTGATATAGAATTTATATTCATATTTAAGTAGTTTCAAATGACATTTTCTAATTTAGTTATCTAATTAAATATTTTTTAATTTTAGACGAGAAATACATTGACGCCAAACTTCAATTGTGTCGTAAATATATAACGGACAAGCGTCTCACTTTCATATTTGCCACTATTTACATATAGGACAGTCATCCTTTCATTGGGAAAACGAAGATGTAAATTATAGGTATATACATGGTGTATATGTATGTATCTGCGAAAATTCTTATCAGGTTAAATAAAATGCACATTTTTAAATAATTATATTCTAAAGGTAGATATTATTCATATTTATAAAAATATAAGTTTTTTAAATATAACTGTATACATGTTATTGTTATTATACTTGACAAAAATATCGATGCCGGAAAAAAGAGTATTTATAAGAATATTGTAATAGCTGTTTTGTCGAGATCTCCTAAAACTATACCGTATGTGTTAAATATCATTAGGCATAGAGAATCAACGTATGAGTACATACAATGTATACGTACATGAGAAAGCCAGTCAAATACCAGCGAATACTGCGACGACTAACTATTGTCTTCGATACCGATTGACTGGAAATTTTGCATTCAGTCTAGCTGCGGCCGTTACAGTTTGAAAGCGTACAATAAAATTAATGTATAATGGCTCTTTATACACCCACTGAAAATTTCAGTTAGTAAAATGGTTTTATTCTGGCAAGTCTGCAATGGAGTGCATGAATTTGTTTGCACTGACTTTTTCAGACCGTCCTGTACCTTACAGACAAACAATTTATAATATTATAAATAAATTTGAAACTTGTTTCTGTCTCAATAACTGCACGAAATGCAATCCAAGAGAGGTATCACCACAAAAAATTGAGGAAAGAGAACGGCGTGATGTATTAATTTGTAGTATTGTGGAAAGTGATAACACGAGATCTACTAGAAGTGCTGCCGAGTAATTGGGTACAAGTAACACAACTATTTTACGTATTTGGAAACGTAATGGTTTAAAATGACAAATATTCGAAAACTCAAGAAATATTTCCCGAGTACAATTCTTCGATATTGGGCTTCAGAAAATCAACACCGGCATTTTGCAAATCGCGCTCAGTATCCTCAAAAACTAAAAGTTAGGGCTGGTATTTTAGGTGACCATTCTATAGGCCCCTATTTTATTGATGGTATATTAAATGCCGACAAGTATCTCGAATTACTGAAAAATCAAATACTTCCCGCCATTCAAAACATTGAAATAAATCAGGAAATCGTTTGGTTTGAACATGATGGCTGTCCAGCACATAATGCAGTGAGGGTAAACGAATTTCTAGGAAATACTTTTCCTATTTAATCTGGTGCTGGAAGGAATCATGAAGGAAAGCAACATTCAAACAAACTGCGTAATTTTCCACAACAAAGTACAAGTTATTGCATATGCGGATGATGTAACCATATTATCGAGGTCAAAGAGGGAACTAGAAAAAGTATTTGGACAATTTGTGGAAGAAGCAAGAAAACACGGATTACAGGTGAACGAGGAGAAGACAAAGTATATGGAAATGAGACCGGAAGTGACAGAAGAAAATAGATATACCAAATTCAAATCAGGTCGAAACGACTATAAATTCGAAAAGGTGAAACAGATAGAGTACTTGGGTGTAACACTAACCAGTAAAGGGCAAGAACAAAAAGAAATTGAAAAACGCATGGTGAGAGGAAATAGAGCAGTTGGCGCGTTAACACGAATATTAAGGGGAAACACGTATCCAGAACTTCTAAAATACGAATATACGAGACAATAATCCGGCCAGCTGTTCTATACTCAAGCGAAACATGGACCATGACAAAACAACAAGAAGAAAATCCGAAAATCTGGGAAAGGAGAGTGCTTAGAAAAATTTTTGGAGTTAAGGAGGAGGATGGCAGGTGGCGACGAAGAACAAACACAGAGTTAGAAGAAATGTATAGAAAACCAAATATAACTCAATTAATTCGATCACGAAGAGCTAGTTGGTTGGGACATATCTCTCGGATGCCGGAACAAAGAATTGTGAAGAAAGTGTTGCACGGAGGAGAGGGTGGTAAACGAAGAAGAGGTTGGCCAAGGAAAAAGTGGTTACAGGAAGTGCTAAAGGATATAGAGGAAGAAGGAATTGATGACTGGAGAAAAAGAGTGAGGGATCGAAAGAAATGGAAGAAAGTAGTAGAAGAAATAAAAGCCAAGGGCCTCGAGGGCCTGTAGAGCTGTTATATATATATTTATACTTTTCCTGACCGTCTTATTACTGGAACAGGAAACATTAAATATCCCCCGCGATCTCCTGATCTATCTCCAAATGATTTCTTTTTGTGGGGATATCTAAAAAATATTGTTTATACTCATGAAGCTGGTAGAGCAGAAAATCTAGTTGCCTTGAGAGAAAAAAATAACTGAGGCTGCGAATTCATTAACTGCCGACATGTTAGCAAATGTAAGAGCTAATTTCTACGACCGCCTAGGACAATGTCTTGCTGTGCAAGGAGGAATTTTTGAACCTCTTGTATAATTTATTATAATTTTTGGAATCCTTTTTATTTATTTTATTAGGATTATTCTTTAATTTTATTATAATTACGCTTTTGTTTATGCGACGCACCGCAGCTTAAAAATTTCCTGCATCTACTGAAAGAAATAAGAAAAGCAAATCCCTTGCAATTCGTAAATGTTTTTTAGAACGCATTACAAGTACCTATGTCGATGGTCAAATGATTACTGCTAACTTGTATTTGCGAAACAATCGGAGACAATCGTTGCCGGCCGTCGCGGTCTTCGCCGGCATTGGATTGGCTTTTCCATATACATATACATCGTATGTACTATGCCTAATGATATTTGACACATGCGGTATATGATTATAATTATAATAATTTATCTGATTTTGTTTGAGCTTTCTATAAATTGTTTTAAATGGGAATTCTTAAACATGTTTCTTTAAAGACTGTCACCCCAAATCCATCCATTACCTACTCCAGATTTGTCTCTTAAGGTAGACAAAAATAATAAACCATGAAATAATTCATAATGTAAAAATTCAATAGCAAATACATTGTATTTTTCAATAAATCGCAAGACAGTTATTAAAACTCTATTCTACTCTATTTTTAATAAATAAAATGAACGCTGGTATGTGTGTGGCACTTATTTTGTGTAAAATGTTTATTGATTTTGTAAAATAGCAAGTTTCGTATGTCTTTTTGCTTGAGTGAGGCATTTTGTAACTACTTGAAACAAATTTACACTGTTTATACATTTGCGTCCTTATTAGTAAGTCTAGGATAAACTTTCTATGGTCCTCACATGTATTGTTCGTATTAAACCAATCAGGTGTTTGCATTAAGTTTTTTTAATATCTTTTTTTTTCATGCTAAAATAATTTTGTGAATATCCAAAGTCCACAATTAAAATATGAGCACTTGTGCCCAGACATTTAACAAAAATGTCTCAATTTTATCTCTCTAAATTACAAACACTTAATTTAATTAGCAAAATGCATATGTGTACAAACTCAAAATGTCCACTTAATATTTATATTCAAAAACACAGTCCCATCGTTTATTTCACAAGCACAACTATTATAAAGAAAACTAAAATAATGCAAGATATAGAGAATTTAAAATAAGAATGTTATACAAGTCTGTATTTTCTTAAAAAATCAATTCATCAATTTCTATGTAATTTAGAACCTAAGAGGTGCTTATTTATTGTACTATAGAACTTTCTAACATTTATACACGTCATATAAATATTCTTTAGCAGAATGATATTTCTTTCATAAAGCATATGGTGTAAATATTTACAAGGAATTCCTATCAGTTTTTATATAAATACGGCATGTTTTTAAAATATTTAATACTGTAACGTTTGTCTTTTAGGGTTCTTAAATAAAACTAACAATAACTTTAGACACACACACTATATTAATATTAAAACGTATAATAATCTAAAACTAACTATTAACAACAATAAGTACATTTATGTATTCTATATTTATGTAACTATATTTATGTACTTCGCGAGACTGTAGGATTCAATGAATGTCTATCCCTTCTTCGACGCGGCTTATATATCTCGTTCATATGTTCTAAATCTGTCTAGGAAACGTCCAGAGCGATGACGCGCCTCGCGTCATCGAATGAGTCATTACATTGCCCCCTTCTTAAAAAAATGAAGTTTCGTCCCGAAACATGTCATGCTTTGGTCTCCTTGAACGATGACGAAATCGACAGGTAGGGCCTTTGTTACATTGCGACGTCATATCGAAATAACAGTCCACGGTCTTATCTTGCCTGGATGGACAGGAATATTCAATCCGGTAGCTGCATACCAGAATTTCCATGCCAGTATGTCGGAAGATTACTTCCAACATGCTCCTTACAATTCTCCAGTCCATGCGGTCTAATCCACAACCCAATTTTGGAACTGCTAATTTCAGAATGTCTTGCTGTAACATTTGTTCGCGTAAGTGGGCCAGGGCCTCCCATAAGGCACGATAGGTTGGCTTCAGGCTTGACAGTTCTTTCGTGACCAAATAAAATATGGGCTGTCCTTCATTTACTATTTGGAGACTCTTCCCAATTGCTGGTCCCTGCTGCCTTAATTTTTTGACTCTGCCAAATCTCTCTTTAAATTCACTGGCAATTCCCTTGGCCATTCGCAGATCTCGGGCTACGCAATGTGCAAGCGCGTAGTCTGGCGGCACCGTAAACAAATCTTGCTGTTTCTCGATGGTTACTCCAAATCGAGCTTTTCTCGAACCAGAATATTCTTGCATAAAGTCTTCGAAGGTTAGTTCATGGTATTGGCTATCCAATCGGCGCAAGTCAGCGGTTTCGTCATTATTGTCTCCAGAGTATGGGGCTAATCGATTAAAATGTACGACTCTTGGCTTAGTGTGAGGTGTTCGCCTGATGCGGTATATTACGTCGTTGATCCGCTTCAACACCTCGTATGGCCCCTCCCAATTCTTTTGAAGTTTTGGAGATAGGCCCCGTCGGCGTTGTGGATTATACAACCAAACCCGATCGCCTTCATGATAACCACTCTTCTCGGCGTTGATGTCGTAGCTCTCTTTCATTCTGTCACTAGCATCTTGGATATTATGTCTGACTTGTTCATGGATATTATCTAGTCGTCGTCTGAGCGTGCTGACATAATCTTCTCCGGCAAGATCATCACCAGGCTTGCTCCCAAACTTTAAATCACAGGGCAATCGGAGTTCCCTCCCGAATAGTACGTTGGCTGGTGATTGGCCTGTTGTCTCTTGAACGGAGGCCCGATACGCCATTAGAAATAATGGTAAATGTTCGTCCCAATCTCTCTGGTGTTCGCAGACCACTTTGGATAAGTGTCTGATCATGGTCTTGTTCATTCGCTCTACCATCCCATCTGATTGTGGGTGCAAGGGAGTTGTTCTCGTCTTCCGTACGCCCAAAAGTCCACACATCTTTTCGAATAGATTGGACTCAAAATTTCGCCCTTGATCGGAATGAAGTTCCAAGGGTACACCAAAACGGCTGACGAACTCCTTCACAATCACGTCTGCTACAGTTCCAGCTTCTTGATTTGGTAGAGCATATGCTTCAACCCATTTGGTAAAGTAATCCATGACCACTATTATGTATTTATTTCCTTTGTCGCTTTCTGGAAAAGGGCCGGCGGCATCTATGGCGATCCTTTCAAATGGGCTTCCTACATTGTATTGGCGCATGGGTGCACGTCGACGCCTCTGGGGACCATTGCTTCCGGCGCAATTAGCACACTTTCGGCACCATTCTTTCACATCTCGTGAACAATTCACCCAGTAAAATCTCTGGCGCACTTTCTCCAGTGTTTTATGGACTCCAAAATGTCCCCCAGAAGCACCATTATGGAGTTCTCGCAATACCTCTGGTATTCTTTTCTTGGGAACCACAATTTGCATCTTCCGCTCGCTTCCATCGTGATTTTCGACCTCACGTCTCAGGAGATCGTCTTCCATGGTTAAGGAATCCCATTGTGCCCAGTATGACTTTAATTCTCGTGAATGGGGAGCAATTTCTTGCCAGGTCGGTCTTTGCCCATTTCTTTTCCAAGCCCTGAGGACTGCAAGATCCGGATCAGCTTCTTGATCTGCGCGCAAATTGTCAGGTTGCCATTGGTCATCAACAACGGTGGTTCGAAGAGCGTTGGCCGATTTGTCTTCGATTCTGTTGCAATATCGACAGTCTTCTGGACAGGGCCTTCTGGAAAGGGCATCTGCATTTTGATGTTTGAGGCCTGCTCTGTGTTCAATGACAAAGTCATACTCCTGTAGCCTCTCAATCCATCTAGCTACTTGACCCTCTGGATTCTTAAATTGCAAGAGCCACTTTAAGGCGGCATGATCAGTGCGGATCAGGAACTTCTGCCCATACAGGTACTTGTAAAAGTGCTCAATGGTCTTAACTACTGCCAATAGTTCTCTCCTGGTTACGCAGTAGTTCCTCTCTGGTTTGGACAGGGTCTTGCTGAAGTATCCAATGACCTTTTCTTGGCCATCTTGGATTTGAGAGAGCACGCCACCAATCCCGACGTTACTGGCATCCGTATCCAAAACAAACCTCCCAGATGGCAGCGGATAGTTCAGAACGGGTGCACTGATCAACGTACCTTTTAACAACTCAAAGGCCGCTTGGCATTCGTTGTTCCAAATGAATGCTCGATTTTCTGTTAGGCGAGTAAGTGGTTTTGCAATGTTGGAGAATCCAGGAACGTAGCGTCGATAATATGTGCATAATCCCAAAAAGCTTCTTAGCTGATGTTTGTCTTTGGGTACCGGCCATTTTTCCACAGCTTTTACTTTTTCTGGATCCACAGCAATTCCTTTTCCGGAAACCACATGTCCAAGGTAATTTACCTCCTTGCGGAAAAGGTGACACTTCTTTGGACTTAATCTCAGGTTGGCATCTCGCAACCTCTGGAATACTACTTCCAAATTTTTCATGTGATCTTCAAAGGTCTTCCCTACCACAATCACATCATCGAGATATACCAGGCAGGTATCCCAAGACAATCCCCTCAGTACAGTGTCCATGAGTCGCTCAAAAGTAGCTGGGGCGTTACACAGTCCAAATGGCATGACTGTAAATTGCCAGAGTCCTGTACCTAAACTGAAGGCAGTCTTCTCTTTGTCATTGGGATCCATTCCCACTTGCCAATAACCGCTCTTCAAGTCGAGAGTGGAGAACCATTTTGCTCCTGCCAAGGTGTCTAGCGTATCGTCTATTCTTGGGAGAGGATAGCTGTCCTTTTTGGTCACACTATTCAAACGACGATAGTCCACACAGAATCTGGTAGATCCATCCTTCTTCCTGACAAGGACCACTGGTGAAGCCCATGGACTATTCGATGGTTCAATTACTCCTTGGCCTTCCATATCTTGTATAATTTGCTTGGCTTCCTCACGTTTTGCCAGAGGTAACCTTCTTGGTCCTTGTCGAATTGGACTTGCATCGCTGGTATTTATTTTGTGCATTACAATATTGGTTCTTCCTTTCGTACCAGTTTCAGTTTCAAAGACGTCTTCATAATGTTTGATTAAATCCTTAACTTGACTTTGTTCCTTCTTGCTCAATCCTTGACAGGCGGAGTCGATTATCTTGGACAATTTCTCAGGAACCTGCACGAATCCATTCTTCTTCGCCTCTATGCGATGAACGACGGCCGACACTGGCGAACACCACCCCAGAATAGTACCCTTCTTCAATGAAACAGGGTAATGGTTCACATTCATTACCCTTATCGGTACAGTCTTCTGAGTCTTAACCAGCATTTTGGCAACTACTATTCCTCGGCCCACCTCGTCATCATCAGCCTTTGGTTCCAACATTATAACATTTCCGTCCAAATAATCACCTTCCATACACGCCGTCAAAAATGTCTCACTTCTTGCATCCAGAACAACATTCTCTGCAGTAATTACTTGTACATTCCCACAATCTTTCCCATGAAGAAACAATTCCTCATTATTTATTTTTAAAGTGCCTTCTTTCATGTTTAACTGGAAGCCGTAGGTGTTCATGATGTCTAATCCCAAGATTATTTGTTCTTCTATGTCCGCTACGAGAACACGATGTCGGACTGATGTTGGTCCTATGATAAAGTTGACATCCACTTCACCTGCCACAGAAGCTGCTCCTCCAGTTGCTGTCCTAAGTCTCCATTTGCTAGAAAATAACTTTTTATTTCTGGGAATTAAATCGGGTCGCACGATGGTTTTCGTCGATCCGGTATCTAGCAAGCAAGCATAGGTCTTTCTTTCCATAACAGCGTCCACATACAGGCCGTTGGTTTGATGTTGCAGGGATGCGACTTGGCCAGGCGTCTTTGGGGCTTCCTGATGCTGGATCGATGATTGCCCTCGCTCATCGACCCGCTTTAGTTTTCCTGCTGCTCAGACGATGCTTTCTTGGCCACCTTACCACATTTACTCCGAACGTGACCAATCTCTCCACAATTCCAGCATCGCAGTACTCTTTTATTTGATTTGATCTGGTTTAGAACTCTACTAACCACCTGCTCCATGAACTCCTCATTTTCCTGCTTGTCAACAGTGCAGACACGAGCATGGTTCCGAGAGGCTTGCTTTGCAGTCTCAAACTCAAGCGCGTGCGCCAAAGCATCGATCAAGGTTTTCGGTCTTGCCAACCTTAATGCTTGCTGCGTATCAATATCCCGGAGACCATCTATGAATGTCTGGACCGCTAGGTGTTCCATGAAATTATCCGGCGCCATCGGATATGCAAGTCGAACTAGACGAGCAATATCTGCCTCGAATTCCTGCAGATTCTCGCCTTTCTTCTGTGATCGATTCTTCAGTTGGGTATGGTATACTTGCTCCAAATGCGCATGGCCATATCTCATCTCCAAGCGTTTAATGAGTTGAGAATAATCTTTACGTTCCTCAGGAGGCAATGTCTGCAAAATATCACTAGCATCACCCCTCAATGCTATGACTAAAGCAGTCGCCTTCTCGGCAGAAGACCATGCGTTTGCTTCTGCGGCCGCTTCGAATTGCGTCAGGTAAGTTGCCCATGACGTCTTTCCATCAAAGGTTGGTGGCTTGATTCTGGTCCTTGAAATAGCCACAAGTTCTTCTTTTATTTCGATGGGCCGCGGTATGACTTCTTCGTTGCCCTGCCTGGGATCAGAATGACTCATGGTAGCGCGTAATTTCATCTCGATCATTATTGCCTCTAAAAGTCTAGAATGTTCTCCAATTTTCTCTTCTACAGCTGTGAAAACCTCTTCTTTTAACGCTTCTGATTTATCCGCTAATCGCTGTTCTAGAACTTTCTCCACTTGTTCCAGACTTTTTTCGAAGTTTCTAGAATTTTCTAGTAATTTCTTTTCCAGATTTTTCTCGAGGATTCTAGCGGTTTCTAGGTTTCTTTGTTCCATTTGTTGCATTTGTATTTGCGCATTCTCTATTAATCGTTGTTCCATATTTTTCGCGCTATCGAGATTCTTCTGTTCCATTTGTTCTAGAGTTTTCGCTAAGTTTCCAGAAGTTTCCAGGTTCTTCTGCTCCATTTGTTGCATTTGAGTTTGTGAATCTATTAGACGCTGTTCCATATTTTTCGCACTATCCAGATTCTTCTGTTCCATTTGTTCTAGAGTTTTCGCTAAGTTTCCAGAAGTTTCCAGGTTCTTCTGCTCCATTTGTTGCATTTGAGTTTGTGACTCTATTAGATGCTGTTCCAAGGTTTGCGAATTATCTATTAGTCTTTGTTCTAGAGTTTTCGCTAAGTTTCCAGAAGTTTCCAGGTTCTTCTGCTCCATTTGTTGCATTTGAATTTGCGCATTCTCTATTAATCGTTGTTCCATTTTCGTCAACAGCGAATTCACGTCAGCATCTCCGCCTGGAACTTGAAAGACATAATCCTCTGGATCCTCGCCTTCTTGGATCAACACATTGCGAAGCCGTTGCTGGAGGATTGACTTTTTGCCAGTTGTATCCTCATCCCTCTCTTCTAATTCTCGTTTCAAATCGGACACTTTTAATTCTGTCAGTTTCATTCTATTAGCCATCACGATATTTAAAATAACGTCTTTCCGCACTGTATATTTATTTAAACGAATACTTAATTAACACTTAATTGTCTACTTAGTTTATTATTTATTAATTAGTCCACACCTGAATACCACTGTAACGTTTGTCTTTTAGGGTTCTTAAATAAAACTAACAATAACTTTAGACACACACACTATATTAATATTAAAACGTATAATAATCTAAAACTAACTATTAACAACAATAAGTACATTTATGTATTCTATATTTATGTAACTATATTTATGTACTTCGCGAGACTGTAGGATTCAATGAATGTCTATCCCTTCTTCGACGCGGCTTATATATCTCGTTCATATGTTCTAAATCTGTCTAGAAAACGTCCAGAGCGATGACGCGCCTCGCGTCATCGAATGAGTCATTACAATACAAAAGATTCGAGGGATGCCCACGCTATTGCGTTAGAGTTTCTTTTCATTACTAATATCGATTGTACAAACTAAGGTATTAAAATGCACTTTAATTTAGACGGTATACATTTTTTTTACAAGAATGTTCTTCAATGACCTCGCATGAACGAACAAACACTCCATTTTTACCAGAAATAATGTGTAAAAAAAACATTCAATACTGGCTGGCGCCTTGTGCATTTTTAGCACGTGTCTCGTCTGTTATTGTGAAAGACCTATATCAAATCTGCATTTATTTATCAAAATAACAGTATCATAGATAGCCATTCTTAAATTATACATGGTAATGTACAGATTAATAAATAATAACTAGAGAACGGACGCAATTTCCATAAAACGCAATCGACAATTGGAATTGTGTATAACGTCGCTCAGTACATCCCGGCGTAATTCAATGAAGTATTTGTTTGACTTACTCGGACACCTGGTCTCGCCGCGATAACAATGGACAAGCCAGCTATTGTATTCCGAGAATATAGTGCTTTTTAACGTGTTTTCATGAGCGTAGATAGAAGCGGGGTTTTTATAATGTATTTTATGTATTAGTTTATATTTCGTAAGATAAATAAAGTGCTGTGAGTAAGTTTCTTGTTTTCATAGTTTTAACTGTTAATTACATCGTAATTTTTGTGATAGATCCTGTTTAATATCGTTTGATTGAATCTATTTCTACCAATTATTTCGACGTAAGTGTGCATTAAATTTTCTTCAGTTTCAATAACTTACGTACACATTTTTAGTTTTCATTTATTTAGATCTAGACTATTGTTTAAGTTACTTTTTCAGACATGATATGGAAGAATGTCGAGAACGGCATTGTAAAACAATGGCGAGTTGAATTGACTGTCATACTGATTGTATGTCCATTGTCAGTGATTCCGAAATTTATTACAAAATCCGTAAAATATCGTGAAAAATTCGTCACTTAGGATCGCAAACACATCTGAACTCTGTAAAACTTTTATGGCGGCTAATATTCCATTAAATAAACTTAGCAATCCCACTTTAAAAATATTTCTTCAAAAATATACTGGTCGAAATGTTCCTGATGAATCAACTTTACGCAAATATTATGTTTCTAGGTGCTATACGAGAACAGTAGAACGCATTAGAAGCCATCTTTTAAATCAATACATATGGATAAGCGCCGGCGAAACGGTGGATATGTTAGGACGCTGTGTGGTAAATGTTGTAGCTGGTGTACTACATCCAACTATTCCCTATAACTCATATGTAATAGCAACAAGTGTTATAAATAGAGTTGATGCGGAAACAGTTGCTGAAACCATTAAGGAGAATATGCAAAAAATGCTTCATTCGGACGCTACGTATAAAGAAAAAATACTTTTATTTGTCAGTGATAGTGCTGCGTATATGTTAAAAACAGGCAGACTATTGAAGAAAACATATCCTAATATGCTGCATATTACTTGTGTAGCACATGCTCTCCACAGAATCTGTGAATATATCAGAGACACTTTTCCGGAAGTTGATAGACTTGTATCAGCTTTTAAAAAAGTTTTCAGAAAAGCACCATTGAGAGTAGCTCTTTTCAGGGAAAAATCTCCATCTCTGTCACTGCCTCCCACTCCAGTAATAACTAGATGGGGAACATGGCTGGAAGATACTAGTTATTATGCTGAGAATTTCGATAGTCTAAAACATTTCGTAACACTGCTAAAGGAGGGTGCTAGAAGTATTGGTGAGTGCAAGGAGCTCACAAAAATCCAAAATTTAAAAAATCAGTTGTACTTTCTTCACGAACACTTTGGAAAATTGCCAAAACTAATCACTTATTTTGAAAATCGAAATCTCAACATTAGATGTGGCTGTTAATAATTTGAAAAGTATTCCAAGTGACTTCGGATGTGGCCTTCGGCAAAAGTTTGAAGCAATTCTTAATAGAAATCCAGATTTAATTACATTGCAGCAATTATGTATGGAGACAATTGCACAAAATCTAACGGCTAAATATGAAGAAATAAAAGAATATTTCAAGTATGCACCTATAACCAGTTGTGATGTAGAAAGGACGTTTTCTATTTATAAGGATGTAGTTAATTCAAAGAGAACAAAATTGACAGAAGAAAACCTTGAGAAACTATTGCTAGTCAATATTAATACTCCTTTACTCAACTTGAACGACAAAATGAACAAATAAAAATGTTCCAATTATAGAAATAAAATTAAAAACTTTAAAAATACAACTTTTCAACAAATACATATGTATTTCGTAATTTTATAGATCACCACCCGTTTGTTTAAATAAATAAAATTAAATATTTTAGAAATACAGCCTTCCGCCAGTACTGCACTGGGTGGTAAGCGTGTTCGTTCTCTAATAATAACACAAATTATAAGTGATTTATGTTTAGTTTTACCAAAGTTAATATTTTTAAATTTATATATTTTAAAGGCAATGGTTTAATATAAAGCAAAATTTATATTAACATTAAATTAAATCAGTTAAACTTCTGCAAAAGGTAGCTATCGTAATAAAAGCTAAATGTGGTACCATTGTGTGTTATTGAACAAATCCTCGACATTATGCCAGTGGAAAACACCCCAGCCGCCCCTAATTTATTCAATTGCGTGGAATTTTAATAAAATTTGAATCTTTGGCGAAAATTTGCTTTCGTAATTAAGGCTTCTACTGGTATTAAAAAAAATTAATTTAATTTTTATTACAGCTGGGATTACTACTAACAATACGACTCGCCTTGCTTCAAGGATCGCTGCCAAAGTTCT
Source organism: Melolontha melolontha (assembly GCA_935421215.2). Lineage (NCBI taxonomy): Eukaryota > Metazoa > Arthropoda > Insecta > Coleoptera > Scarabaeidae > Melolontha > Melolontha melolontha. Next base: position 22,028,667 of record OW285240.1, on the reverse strand, counting down.
CACAACAAGATAATCCCACCGCTTTTCACCCTTCTCTTTACGTAAGGTGAGTGTAATTATAAAATTGGTAATTACCTAGATTTTTTCTGGATGTCACAAGTTCTTTTAAATTGTATTGTTGTGTCTATATGTATAGTTTATTTCAAATTATAAGAATATAACTTTAAACGGCTCTAATGCTTTTATTTCACCACCTGCGGCAATAACTACCTGGCCGCTCAATACGATTATCTTTTACGCAAACAAACTGCTGAGGTCCGTAATGACAAAATTTAAGTAAATTGTAATTACTGAAATTTAGATGAAATAAAACTTAATAATAATATAAGTACCAACAGTTGTTAATTTGAATATATAGATATTATATATAGTTAAATAGTCATTAAATTACAATTTAGATGAAATAAGTGCTAATATTTATTAAATAAAATTTAAGCAATATAGTTAGGAGAGTTTGTATATATTACATCTAATATTGAGTCTATTTATCATTGACTGTTAATATTTACTGCTGTATACATATTTGATTTTTCTCTCTTTACTTAGCGAACATGTGGCGAACTTTTGCTGAAAGTGTTAGTGATTATGATGTGGATAGTGATAATACTGTTGGAGCACGACAGAGAAAGCATATATAAGAAGATGCAAAACAAGTAATTTTCAATGTCTATCATACCCTGATGGAAGAAAATAACGAACTTCAAACCCAGAACATTAAACGAACGTCGCAATTAACCAAGGTGCCTTTTGGAACAATATATAAAATAATTAAGAATAACGCAGGGCCTAGAAAGCAAAGAAATGACAAAGGTGCACCGTTGTTGTATCTACACTTGACTGCTTACATAAAAGAATCAGTGATGAGCCTATAAATATTCAGTGTTTAAAGCAACCTTGTGTCGGACGCTAAAGAAAGCTGGTTTTAAGTTTGGCACTATAGGCAAACGTCGCACAATTATAGAAAGCCCGAGGTTACAGAAACTTCGATATGAATACTTAACGGCTATTAGAAGGTATAGACAGGAAGGACGATTCATATGTTATTTAGACGAGACGTGGTATGACACCCATGACACAATTTGCAAAGGTTGGGTGGATAGTTCAAGTATGTGTTAGTTGGACGCGCCGGTTTCGAGAGGGAAGAGAATAATCATTCTTCATGCTGGGTCAGAAAAAGGATGGATCGGACAGCCGCTATTATCTGCTAAAAATGTTAAATCCTCAAGTTTAGATTACCATGAAGATATGACCTCATCTTTATTTGAAGAATGGTTTTGTGACACTTTGCTGCCAAATTTGCCAAAAGATAGTGTGATAGTGATGGACAACGCTCCATATCATTCTCGACAGCAAACCAAAGTTCCTACAAAATGTAATAAATAAGAAAAATATTAAAACATTTTTAGAAGCAAATGATTTATATTTTGAGGATCATTATAAAAAAAAAACAATTAATAGAGGTGATGAAGACAAAAGAATATTTAAAGGATTATTATTTAGATAAAACAGCCAAAGAAGCAGGACATACAATTTTGCGTTTACCACCATACCATTGCATTTTCAATCCCATTGAATTGATATGGGCCCAACTGAAAAATACCGTAAGACGAACAAATCAAAAACCGAAATTTAGTGAAAGCAGTGTAACACATATACAAATGCTACGGAACATATAACTGCTGTAAATTGGAAAAATGCTGTTAAACACGCAATAGCAAAAGAGGACGAATATATGCGCATGTACAAAATAGTAGCACCTTTGATTACAAAGTTGCAATACGATTCAGACACAGACACCGATTTGCAGGATGACTCAATCGCAGATGATTTATAAAATGCGGTGACACATAAAAATTTTATTGTATATTACAAATAAATTAGCTTTATATACCTATATGTATCCACTACACATGTTGCCACAGGATTTGTAATTTTTTCTTTGTATATAAACCCAATGTACAGATATTTTTTATTATATACTTGAAATTAACAGCGTTTTATTATTATATTATAGGGCACTAATTTATAGTTAATACGGCCCTTAGATTCATACGTTGCAAATAGGTAAACAGTACCTGTTCAATAAGGAGACCAGGTATAATAATTATCATCACAGAATCTGGCGCAATAAAAGCATTAGAGCCGTTCAAAGTTATATTGTTATAATTTGAAATAAACTAACTAAGGGCACCTCGCAATAGCAAACTACTTGATTACCTTGTATGCTTTTGTATAATGAAGATGTTGTACACAATATGTTTAATATCGACAATTTCGAAAGCCAATAATTTTAAATAGAAATTAGTTGATTTTACTTGAAAAAATGCGATTTGCACTAGATCAAGAAAGACTGGCTTCCGAGAGAATTTTCTAAGCCTTGGAAACGACATTATAGTACTCACCATTGGCATAACCGCACAAAATAATAATTCCTCCTTTACACGTCAACTTCAGCCTTATCAAAAACTTCAAATAAGCCTAAGATCTATGAATAGATCAGCATTCAAGTACTTTAAATGTGAAAAATTCCCTCGTCTTAGTGAAGTCAAAATTAAAGAAGCTGTTTTTATGGGACATCATTGAACAGCTCATCAAAGACCTCGAGTTTGAAACAGTTCTTCAACGCATAGAAAAACAGGTTTGGGAAGTATTCTCTCACGCGGCAGCAAACTTCCTAGAAACTGACAAGGCTAAAAACTACAAGGAACTGGTCAAGAATATGTTGAATTTGTTTCATAAATTCGACTGTAATATGTCCATAAAGATCTACTTTCATTACCTTCACTTGAATTTATTCCCTAAAAACTGCGGGCAGGTGAGTAATGAGCACAACGAACGTTTTCAACAGGACATTGTCAATATGGAGTAATGGTACCAGGGCAAATAATCCACCTTATTTACTGACTCAATATTTTTGGACGCTCATCAGAAATTACAAACGATAGAGTAAAAGAAAGCGAAGGGTCGGAGCATATTAACGTATGCTTAATATATATTATATCCTGTATTTTACATATCTTAAACCAGGGTTCCTTAATCACATCAACGTTGGAAAGACGCTTCCTCGAAGGGCATTATTCGGTTCCCGAGCTAGTGATAATCTTAATTATCTCAGATACTTTTATTTGATTAGCTGAGAATTTAACAATAAGCTCTTCTAATAGTGCCTTAATATGGAATTAACCTTCCGTCAGCCACAATTTATTTTGATGGTTCGTTTTAAAGAGTACAGGTTTTGGTTGTATGAAGTTCCCCTTTCAACCTTCCATAATCATAATTATTGTCTGAAATATTCTAATATCCTAGTGTACTCATATCATAACCTTACGCCAATCTATAGAAGGGTTTACTACAGTGAATAAAATAAAATTAAAAAATTAAAAAACCCTTACCACGTTGTCATCTTCAGTAGAAAAGGCAGTGTAACACTTGAACGCACAAAAACACTCACTTGAATCTAATATGCGAAACATGTTCTTTATAACGAGTTAGAATCGAACGTTTTGTTTGGCCGACATATTTTTTATCACAATCCTTACAATTTATTTCATAGTATTTCTTTGTATGGCCCAAAATTGCTTCCAATTCGAAGGCAAGTTATTTGAACAGCAACAGGGTACAGCCATGGGTAATTGCTTATCTCCATTTATCGCGAATTTAATTATGAGTCACTTTGAGATTGAGTTTAAAAAGTCAGCCAAATATTTTCCAAATATATGGGTCAGGTATGTAGACGATGTGTTTGCAATTTTTGATACCAATAAGTGCGACTTAGATTATTTTGTAACAGAATTAAATTCAAAATTTCCTAGTATTAAAGTCACGGTTGAAAAGGAAAACAATGGAGGTTTGCCATTTTTAGATACCTTAGTAATTAGGAATGACAAAAACTTAGAGTTTGATATTTACCGAAAAGAAACCAACGTCAACAGATTTATAACCGCAGATTCAAACCATACTTTTCAGCACAAGAGTGCCTCTTTTAATTTCCTTATCAATCTTTTGTTAAGCATGCCATTGACAAAGGATAGATATGAAGTGGAATTAACTTTAATTAAGAAAATCGCGAGTTACAACGGTTTCGATTCAGAAGTAATAAACAAGCTAGTTAGAAAACATAAAGTAAGATAAACAATTCAAGATTCCACATGTTTGCTACCTCAAATTGATTCGAGCAAAAAATTTATTAGTTTACCGTTTCACGAAACTACGAAAAATTTAAGTTAAACCTTTAAACAGTATAATGTTCAAGTAGCATTTTGGTCGAATAACTTCCTAAAATCTCTCTTAGGCAACGCGAAAGACAGAGTTGAGGTAAACAACAAATCTGGAATCAATGAAATAAATTGTAAGGATTGTGATAAAAAATATGTCGGCCAAATAAAACGTTCGATTCTAACTCGTTATAAAGAACATGTTTCGCATATTAGATTCAATAGACCGGAAAAATCAAGTGTTGCCCGACATATTCTTGAATCAGATCACAACGTAACATCTGACTGTCTGAGATTAATAAAAAACGTCACACGCCCCCGCGAATTGGATAGTTTTGAGAGCATTTTTATCTTTAAAAATAGGAATAACGTAATTAACGCAGATTTGGGTCCTATACCAGGTTCTTCTTTATTTGAGTTAATTGACAGTTAGATGTTATTAAAGCAAGAAAAATAGGAAAACCATTAAAAAATATTCGAATTCATGGAATTTATTTTTAAATTAGTTTCATTACAATATTTGCCATTAAAATATTCTGACTCAACATTAATTTCCAAATTTATATTTCAGCATAATTTAAGGATTAGTTTCATAATTGGATTCTTAATGTATGTTAAATTACGCCTTTATAATATTTCTAAACGGTTTTTCTATAGAATTTACAAATAATGGGTTAATGCTCTTGCATGAATAGGTGGGGTTTACCAAAATGTAGGTAATTTTTGTAGCATTTAAGATTGAAGATTTTAGTGTTAAACTATAAGACGTTCAGAACAATTCTTCTGTGAGTGTTTTTGTGCGTTCAAGTGTTGCACTGTTTTTTCTACTGAAGATGACAACGTGGTTGTAGAAATACGTATTTAGAATCATTAAATTCTATTGTGGTAAGGGTTTTTAAATGTTTTAATTTTATTTTATTCACTTATAAGCCACAGTCTCCGATTTGTTAGTTTACTACAGTGTTTAACCAATTTCTATCTACTATAAATAGTATTTGCAATAACTTTTCTAATCGCTTAGTTATGCATCAGTAAGACTATTTTTCTTCCTGTGGAGCCAGTTCCTCTGATTTCATCGGCACAGGTTACAACCGCAAACCTCAGCCTGGAAAATCTTCATGTATTTCCTCAGGATGAGTTTTCATATTAGAAGTCAAATTATTTAACTTTTTTCCTTTTTTATTTGTGTTTTTGACATAAGTTTTTTTTAACATAAGAGAAAAATCGCTTCGAACAAGTTAGCCCTGTTAAAATGTGTAATACAATATAATACATTTTTGTTCTGGATGTCGCCATCCAATCGTGGTAATAATCAACATTTTACTATTCGTACTGCTTGCTTCTAAGTACAGATTTGCAGTATGAAGAACGAAACGACCAAATCTGGCAGAAGATTATAGCATTAGCGAAGCTAATCATGAACCTCTCCAAAATCTTATATTATATAGTTATCGCATATATTCATACGATAACTATTCAATTGGACTAGGAACTTTGATCATTATGTGATATATAGCACACAGATGTAAGTGTACATGCGAGTAGTTACCAGATTATTTTACTGCATTTAATAGTGTTCTTGCATCTACAATTACCTTAATCTATGTTTATGACACCTAATGTAATACTTGGTTAATTTTATATATTTTGTTACTTGGACCATATATTTTGATTTAGTGGATAGGATATACATATCTATAACCACATCCAATATATTTTCATTCATGAATGAAACGATTTATTTCCTTAATCACAAAAAAGATACGCTTGTCACCATTACGTACATCAACATGTAAATTCGAGCAGGGAATCGTTTGTTTTCACAAACACAATCGCTGAACGCGTCGCAATTTTGGTAATTATAAACAGTTGTACATCGTACGTGTATCACTGGTCGTCTGCAAACATAATTGATGTTAATGTTCTAATGGTTATTGTTCCAACCCGTGTCCATCAGGGTTCGTTAAATTCGAGTGTTTTCACTAAAATCAAGGAAACATAACCATTGATCAAATTGTATTATGCTTGAGTTAACTGACACTACGTTTGAAAACCTAGTTAATTGTAGATATTGTTCTTTAGTCGGGCAATACACACAGAGCAGAAACACAGAAATTAATAAATTCAAATCTAATGAAATAGCTAATTTACAAGAAGCTTTTATGAGTTAAAATGGTTGAAAAGTATAATAATAGTATGATTCAAAGCATTCATTTCAGTCATCTTGATCTGAAGAATTATACGAGAATGGCATTCTAGTAAAAATAATCCATTTCTATTCATCTGTATTTGTCAGCATACATAATAATAACCTTTATTAAATTTCTTTTGACCACAGAAATATAGGAAAGAAATTATTATTTAAGTAAAATTATTAATTTAATTAAAAAACAAACTTAAATAAATATAATAGGTCGGTATATAACAAAAATTAAATACATATATAAAAAAAGACAAAACACAAATAGAAACAAATACATAAAATTATTATATTATATTGTTAAAAGTCATATCAGAAAAATATTTTTTTATATTTTCGCAAGCACTTTTTGTAAGTGCGAATATAGCAAAAACACATCAAGCGATAATGTTGACAGGCCCAAAAATGCAATACCGTTTGAAATTCTAAATTGAAATTCACTAAGTATAAAGAAAGCAAATATTCAAAGGATAAAATATATTTCACATTTCTTACCAAGTAATATTCCAAACTTATTCTTTTCACAAAGATATCGCAAGAGCTGTTTAAATTTAGACATTCATCTAAGAAACTTTCATAATTTTGCATCACTACGCAACTAAAATTAACATTAAATTTATGATCTAATTTTGATTAAAGCATATGGAAACAAGTCTTATTTGTATTCAAATGCAAACCATGACTACACGCCAACGACTAAGGCCTTCAATACCACCATTTATTTCCTATTACTACAAATGCAGTCTCTCTGCATATACGGGGGTTGTCTTTTTGGTGTTGAAATCAAACAGTAGATCGACTCAAAGTGCTTTAATGCTTTTCATAATATTTTTCACAAAAATTGATACACTTTTGCATTCGTTCAACCCAATTTTCAAGCAATCTTCACTTGGGACAGTCAAAATTTCCGTTTTGAAGGCATCTACTGCTTGTTCCGGCAACTGAAATCGTCGACCATACATTCCATTCCTGATATTTGTGAACGTAAAAAAATCGTTAAGACTTAGGTTTAAACTATAGAGGATGATCTAATAATTCGATATTTTGCTGCTCCAAAAACTCAATTGTCTTTCGAGCTGTGTGCGAACTCGCATTGTCATGATGTAGAATATTTCGCCGTTGTTAGTTGGTATCTCGGAGTGCGGCGATTTTTACTGGTAAACAAACGATTATGTAGTAATCCGCACAAACGGTACTTCCATCTTGCAAAAGAATTGTAGCTACATGTCCTTACTTTAAGACAAACGTTGTGACCATCTTTTCGGCACATTTCGCGAACGGATAATTTTTGTGGGATTCTCTTCATATTTAAACACTCAAATAGCGGACTGACGTTTATTTTCGGGTTCATAGGAATAAATTAATCATTCATCTCCACTCAGGATCCTATAGACGTTCCTTAAATTTCCGTTATTGAACCGATTCAAAGTTGTTTGCCGCCAATTAGCACGTGCCGGCTTCTGAATTTCTCTCCTAGTCCCTAATCTAAATTCGGCACTATCAACATGATAAGCCAGTGTGCAGATATTTAAATAATATATGGCTTATCGCGGTGGCTAGGCTGTCCGAGTAGGTTTTCGTGGTTTTTCTTCTCGTTCTAGACGAATGCCGACAGTTGAACATCTTAAATCACTCCACGAGCGCAGACCTAATAATAACTAATGGCTTGCATTGCCTTCTCTATTTGGCGTCAAGCTGTTGGGGAATGCTAAGGCATGAATTATTATTATTAAAATGGAATCTCATCTGGTCATTTTCATCCATCACAACTTCACATATATAAATATGACATTAATATACTTTTATTTATAATTTAAATTTCTGTGAAAAAGGTATTATGTGCCGAAACGTGTAAGAGATTGTTTTAAATATGTACTTATTAAAGTAAAACAGACCTTAAATCGCCGACTATCTAAATCTACTATAATATACAAAGGTCAAGAAATAATTTTATATATATATATATATATATATATATATATATATATATATATATAATCAAACTACTCATTAAAAGAAAAACAACAATTTCAATATAAGAAAATTTAAATACAATATTAAAATAAATATGAGTCCAATTCCAAATATTAGATATATCTTTTCCCAATTAAAACTTACGATCTTTAATGCTGCGTCTTTACAATAACAAAAATCACCTTTCCCAATCTTCTACACTATGGACATTATTTCATTGTCCCCAATATATTCTAATCCGTTTCTCTTTTCTTCAGTCATACAATATTAATAATAGAACTCAGTCACTCTTATGATTGTTTCTTGTCTATGCCCTTTTAAATTTTACTATCAAATTATAACGTTTTTTTTAATACCTCGTCGAAAGTATAAATTTCGTATTCATAACATACCTATCATTTATTTATGTTAATATTAAAAATAACATATTTTATATTAAACTACTTTCTACCAATCTATATCCATTTACATACAACATTTCTAAATTTAATTCGATACTAATTTTACCTTTATATTAACAACTATCATAGTTAGAAATCAAAACTAACACATGATCAACTCTATAACAATATAAAATCGTTATTCTACTTATTATAAAATTAAAATGTCATTCAATAACAAATACATATAGGAATTAACACCAAATTTTTAACGAAAAATAGAGTAAAGTTGTTTTATAATGAGCCAATACACCATAACAATATATATATATATATAGAGCTAGCTATATATAGCGAGAGAGGGGGGGGCGAGAGGGAGAGAGAGAGGGGGGGGAGAGATTATTTCGTGACCTTTGTTTGTTATGGTAGATTTAATTAGTTGGCGATTTAAGGTCCGGTTTTACTTAAAAATGCATTTATTTAAAACAATCTTACATGTTTCGGCAAGTGATGCCTTTCTCAAAGAATTTAAAATATAAATGACAGCATATTAATGTCATACTTATACAATTGTAGTTGTCATGGATAAAATTATTCAAAGATACTTCCAGTTTAATAATAATAAATCATGCCTTAATATTCAAAAAATAGTTAGACAACAAAAACGGGGAATGGCAAGGAATGAGTTATTATTGTGTATGCGCCCGTGGAGCGGCTTAAAATGTAAAGCTGTCGGCATTCGCCTTAAACAAGAAGGAAAACCACGAAATCCTACTCGGACAGCAAGTCAGGGATCCAAACACTGAACTGTCAGCATGATAAGCAAATGTACAGATATTTAAATAAAACATAAGAAATACATTTATATAATAGCAAAATATATTATGATGGCAAATTGCAGATCGTTACATAATTAGGTTGTAGTATATACTGCTTAAAATTTTTATATCACTTCTGTTGTTAATTGAATTTTTTTCCTGTTTAATACTAATCATTTCTTTAATTTCCCTTTTCATTGTCTATTGCTCTTTATCAATTATCTGTGTGTTTTCAAAATCGAAATGGTGATCGCGTTGTAGTTTGTGTGTAAATAAAGCAGTTTTGTCTGTTTTAGAGTATTTGTGGGCTTGTATTCTTTTGTATAAATATTGCTTAGTTTGGCCTATGTAGTAACTATCGCAATCGCGACATGGTATTTTATAGATGATATGTGTTTCTCGATTTTTTTCTATTTTAGGTTTTGAAAATAGATAAGTAATTAAACTTCTAGTTTAAAAAATTCTTTTATTATAAATACACTACAATATTGTATGGCGAAACAATATTGTAGTGTATTTACAATAAAAGAACTTTTGAAACTAGAAGTTTAATTACTTATTTCTTAGCGTTATAATGAAGTTTCAACAAGGATCTCCTTCGTCAATTAACTATTGAAAATAGATGTTTATTAGTATTACTAAGTTTATATGTTGTAGCTATATAATATTTTTTTAAAGTGTATTTAATTTTTTCTGATAATTGTGGAACATATGGGATCGTGATATATGTTGCTTCATTGTTTAAATTGTTATTAGTGTCTGCAGAGTTGTATATTTGGTGGATTCTTTTTTAAATTATTTGGTCTATAAGTTGTGGTGGATAGTTGTCTATTAAGATCGATTTAATTTTCATGATGTTATCTTTTCTGTATTGAGTATGTGATAGTTTAACTGCTCTATCAGTTAGATTACTTATAATCATTTTATTGAATACTGTAGGTGCATTTGAGTGGTAATTTATATGTCAAAAAGAAGCTGTGGGTTTATTATACCAATTTGTATAAATAGTACCCTGTCTATCATAGCTTAAAGAAATATCAAGAAAATTAATACTGTTATGAATTTCTTCTTCAATACTGAATTTTAATTTGTTGTGAAAATTGTTGAATTTATTTATAGCTTATTTTATTTGACGGAATACATGTTATGATGTCATCTACATATCTTTTGAAGCAAATGGGGTGGAAGTCTAATGAATTGATAACGTTTTGTTCCAAATGTTCCATTACCAGATTTGCAATAGGAGCAGCTAAAGGAGAGCCCATGACAATACCAAATGTTTGACTATAAAAAGAAATTTTTGTATTGAAAATATGTCTTGTCGAGACAGAAATGTATACCTCTAATAAATTCGTTTTTATTTTGTGATATGTGTGGACTAATTTCATCCCATTTGCATTCTATTATGTTTATAGCTAGATCTGTAGGAATGTTAGTAAATGAAGATTCTACATCAAGTGATATAATTTTGTGATTAGTTGGTACTTTTTGTTCCTTGCTGAAATTTTGAAATTGCCATGGGTCTTTGGTAACGGGTGTTCATTTGAAAAGTCAATCTAGTAGCATGTGATTGACTGAGAACATTTTGAAGTATGTCGTAAATTAAAATTTACTACTTAACCTACGAAGTCGTATATTTTGATAGTTTCATACATACAAATAAATAACAAATGTGATTGACATTTGGATTTACGTTTACGGAACAACAAACACATACTAATATATATGCGTCTTATTCTATCTAAATTTCAAAGTAACTTAGATTGACTTTTCAAATGAACATACGTTATGATATTCCGTTTTTCCTAACATCTTAGATATGCTATCACCTAGGAATTCTGCTAAAGAGCACGTTACAAACTGAGTTTGTAACGTACTCTTTAGCTGTAAGTAATTGATGTGTGAAGATTTTAACCATTAGTTTTATTTGTATACCGGGTGGTCCATTTATCGTGGCCCCCCATAAATTTGGAAGCAGTCAGTTTTATGAAAAAAAGTTGCTAGTAAAAGTTTTACTACAAGAAGTGTCCTATCTGATGGTTAAGCAGTCGTACACCAAGGAGAACGTATAAAGGTCATACGAAGGTCAATTTTTTTTTTTAAATAGAACATGGCATTATTTTTTACAAATTCTGAAAAAGGATGTAATTGCGAGTAGAAAAGTACTAGAACTCATGTGGCCTAAAATTAAGATTCAGCGAAATATTCAAGAAAAACAAAATATAAATTGGAAACAATACATGAAAAACATCGTATTTTCAAAGCAATAATGTGGACGTATTACAAAATAATTAATAACAGATTTACATAACAGATAAGTCATATTTGAAATAGCGGTTGTAGGTAATTAGAAAGTAATTACCTACGTATAAGTTTGTTCTTTATAATTGGATATTAATAGGTTGTATGAATTAATTGCTTGTTGTAATAATGGGTTATTTGTTGCCCCTTAATCCGGGAATACCATCGAAAAAGCCAATTAACTTTCCATTTGTAATCCCTTGCAGCTGCATAAATATGGGTATAAGTTTGTTCTTTATAATTGGATATTAATAGGTCGTATGAATTAGTTGCTTGTTGTTATAATGGGTTAGTTGTTGCCCCTTAATCCGGGAATACCATCGCAAAAGCCAATTAACCTTCTATTCGTAATCCCTTGAAGCTGCATAAATACCTCACAAGCTAGGTAACTGACTTAATGTTACTTGTATCGTTGTGATCAAACTACCAGTGTGTGAATATCAAGAATGGATCCAGCAACACGTGCAAAAATTGATATGATTTTCATTTATGGTGAAGCGGGAAGAAATATTCGCGCAGCATATCGTTTGTATGCTGTAAGACACCAGGCGAGTCGTACGACCTTTCGTCGTGTTGTACAACAGTTCACTACCACAGGAAGTATTGTGAAGAAGAAAAAAAATCGAAAAAAGAGTGTTACCGATGAAAACGCGCAAATTGCTGTTCTAGCGGCAGTGGCTTATTATCCACACGTCAGTACTAGAGAAATTGCCGGCCAGTCTGGAATCTCACGAACTAGTATTGGTCGAATACTGAAACACAAAAAATTTCACCCATACCACATATCGATGCATCAAGACCTTCACGGAACTGATTTTGAACATCGTGTACAATTTTGTGAATGGGCTCAGCAAAAAATTCGCGATAACAATAACTTTTTTCTCAATGTGCTATTTTCCGACGAATCCACTTTTACGAATCATGGGCAGATAAATAGGCATAATATGCATTATTGGGCAACGGAAAATCCAAAATGGTTACGACAAGTAGACCGGCAACATCCATGGAATGTCAACGTCTGGTGTGGGATAATTGGTATGAAAATAATTGGACCTTTCTTTATTACTGGCAATTTAGATGGTAATAAGTATAGCGACTTTCTACACAATGTGTTACCGACACTACTTGAAGATGTACCCTTAGAGCGGCTAGCCACAATGTGGTACCAACATGATGGGTGTCCAGCTCATTATTCACACGCGGCTCGAGAAATATTAAACAGGGATTACAGCGATCACTGGATAGCACGCGGCGGACCTACATCTTGGCCTGCTCGTTCTCCAGATTTGACCCCTCTCGATTATTTTCTGTGGGGTTCAATGAAAAAGAAAGTGTACCGTACTGCCCCAACAACACCGGAAGATATGCAGCAAAGGATAATAAATGCATGCTCAGAAATTACGGAAGACGTGCTAATAAACGTCCATGATTCGTTTAATCGGAGAATTCTAAAGTGTATCGAGGTTGAAGGTCAACACTTTGAACATTTACTTTAATGAGTCCGAAGTTTCTGAAACAATTGTCCCGATTAAATTAAATTAGTGTAGCCCGGGGGTGATCGGATATTTTGTGTCTATTTATGTTATTCTTTTAATAAATTTTTATCATTTTTTTTGTGTTTTTCTTGAATATTTCGCTGAATCTTAATTTTAGGCCACATGAGTTTTAGTACTTTTCTACTCGCAATTACATCCTTTTTCAGAATTTGGAAAAAAAATGCCATGTTCTATTTTTAAAAAAAAATTAACCTTCGTATGATCTTCATACGTTCTCCTTGGTGTACGACTGCTTAACCATCAGATAGGACACTTCTTCTAGTAAAACTTTTACTTGAAACTTTTTTTCATAAAACTGACTGCTTCCAAATTTTCGGGGGGGGGGCACGATAAATGGACTACCCGGTATACATTAAATGCTATACACTATTTTCTTTCCAGTTCAAGTGAAGATAGTCTCGGTACTTTGAATCGTTTGCAACAAAAGTTTCTCCAAATTTAACAATTCATTAGCATTTCTTCATATTCCTCATGGCATATAATATTACAAGCTCAAAAGAAGGCAAAGAAAAGATTTCGTGGCCTACCTATACATTGAGTTTAGTCACATTCTCTTATTTATAATTTACTCTTCTTTTGAAGAACTTCGAAAACAGTGTATTATTTCAGAGCAAAACCATTTTATGTTTAAAAGAAAATAAAGCATGAAGATTAATATACATTAAAGTATACAAAAAGGTTGTGTTTATGTATAACAATACGTTATGCACGTATAAAGCATTTGTTACAATATGAAACAGACATGTAAATAATTTACATATCTGTAACTATTATATAGTATTTACCGCCATCTGGCGCGTGTTAATGGACTGCACCAATATATGTATTTTTTCGTTTTTGAAATAGCCTAGCTATTCGAGCGGAAGATCGCCTTTTCTGGCATAGTCTCTTTCGTCCGTCAGATGTCACTTATTAAATTAGTGCCATCTGATAGGAGGTAACCTGCTATGGCTTGGAGACGATATTAGCGTAATGTAGATACAGATACAGATCTATTGTTTAAGAGATTTGTATCAATGTGTATACATTGCTTCACTAGCTTGACTGAAGACGCCTAGATGGCAGAAACATATTGCAGTGGAATGTGCTTTTGATTGCTTATTAATTAATTTTTTATTCTCACTACAACTTATGCTGCCGGCTGTACAGTCTAGTAGATTCCACGAACTCCCATCTCACGGATCGTTCTTCTCAGAATAGGGCCAGGTTATGTTAGAAGTAAAACAATAAATGTCAATAAAAGTCACGGTTAGCTAATTTACAATTTTTTAGTCAAAAAAAAAATCAAAAAAAATCCCTTTACCGAATGCATAGGGTGCTAAAGCAACATTAACAGTAGCATTAGGAGGAAATACTCTTTGTGAACAAGACTCGCACACAGATAAAAACCCCCTGTTACTCTCGAACAAATCTAAAATTAATAAATAATGGAGAAATTTGTCAAGTTTGACCTCTACTTTAACCCCTACAATATCAAATGTCAAAAACAACAAAGTTTTCAAAACCCGCGTAACTTGGCTTACAGTCATGCGCAAAATAAAACACGACAAAGTCAACCCACAACAAAAAAAAATCCAACCTGAATTTAAAACGTTCTAGACTATTATCTTTAAGAAAAAACTCCACAAAAAAAAAACATGACAATTTTCTCTAATACTCATATACGATTTTAAATATGAAAATTATCACACATAATACATAAAATATAATAATAAAAAATAAACGTAGTATCAATTATATAAATTAAATATTTTTATCGAACTTACATAGATCTATGCACTGATAACACAAAAAACTACGTGAGAGATATCATACTTATTAGATCACACCAAGATCACAAACTCTCGCAACAATCGAAATAACATTACATGCACCTGAATAAAATGCATAAACAAAAATAAAACCCGAAATTACTAAAACAGAGAATAAAAATGAACTTCTTATCCTCTAGCAACCCGGTCACTTTAGAAGTTTAGATATCTCTGCCCAATTTACCGCGAAAAATTCCTACATCTACTTCAATAGTACCACAACTGTCCACGTCCATACGTTTAAACTAATAAACATACAGAGTCAGTCAAAAATATAATTACAAATATAATAAATATTAATAAACTTCAATTATTGTACATAATTTAAATCTTCCCTCTTTTCTCTCTCTCTGGATAGAAAAATCCATCACATAATCCCCAAATTTATCCGAGAACAAAGTCAGAACATTCCTAATCTTTTTTCAAGGATAAATTTCAGCACTACCACATGAGACAGTGTCGCACCCTGTCTTCTTTCCCCGCACTAACATGTTGCATTGTTGTTGAACAGGATCATCCTCGTTCTGATGCTGTAGTGTGACAAACGGTTTCAACATGTCAATATACATTCTGTATAAAACTTTTATGAATATAAATGTCTTATTTGACTTAAGACATGTTATCTTTCTATGTCATTTTGCTTGACATAATTTATTTATGTCATCTTTGACTAGACATAATTTATTAATGTCATATTGCTTGACATTTTCAAATGGGCTTCGTTACATACATCATAGACGAAGGAACACGCCGAAGTAACAGTCATCATCGTCGAATATTCGAGCACTCTCTCGATCTCCTGGACATGAACATCTCCAACGAATTTTCATAGATAAAAGAAAAACATAGCATCAAAATCTCATATACCAAATCATCATCATAAACAAATTCATAACACCATTAATTCCCAAGCAATAACAATAATAATAATAACAATAATATCATAAGCTCAATTTCTTGTTCCTATATTTATATAATTTTAATTTTTTTCTTTTCAACGCAATTCCCATAATCAACAATTTTTTATACGCAGATAATTCTCATTAATTTTAATTATATCAACAATAATTTTTTTCATAACTCATCCTGTATATATCCATTTACTTAATCCTATTCATTACACAGGTCAATTAAATCAGCACTTCGTATACCATCATAATCAAATATATTTATTCATTTACCTTTTAACATGCCAATAATTCTTTTTTTATAAGTTCATAAATACCATAATTTTATTTTCAATCATAAATATATATATCTCTATTATCATAATAATTTTTTTCATATAACGACGAAATTTTATTTAAATATACCGACGAAAATTTTTTTTTTTATATAAATATACTTTCATTTTTACTCCAAATATTTCATATATTTATTTCATATATCATCGACGAAATTTTGTAAATTTTTCATATTCAACATCATATAACTTTTTATCACGACGAAATTCAGTAAACACCTTTTTATTTTACCTCTAATTCCTCTTCTTATACTAATAATTTCATTCTAATTATCCTTTACGTTAAATTCATTTCAATATCCTATATCAACTCCTATAACATTTTCCAAATTTTATTTATATCCTTTAGTACATCACATTCCAATTAATTAACTCAAAAGCAAAAATCCTTATATCTCGCATATTCATCTAAATAGTTTACAACGAAATTTCTCATTAAGTTGGGCCTATTTGAAATATCCGACAGTAAATAATTTGTAGTTTCATTTTTACTTTTACCTTAACATAAAATGTGGGTCTAATTATTTTAAATTTAGTACCCTTATATTTCTTAATTTTCAGAGTATCATATTTTAAAATTTTATTATTGACATTCATTTGATTTATGCTATTTATAAAGCAATTGTATTTTAAAATAGAATTACGGGAATTATTGCGTTTACTTACTATATAATTATCCAAATTATATTTATAAATCTCATTTGTAAAAACCAATTTCATTTTAATTTTAGTTTGTTTATTATTAATATCGTTAATGACAAATGCTTGTTTATTTAATTCATTGATCATTTTCTCATGATTACTTTCATCCATCCTACATTCTAACTTTGCATTTGTTTTATTTATATCAAATTCTCTTATCTCGTTAGCTTTAATATTAATTTTATTTAATATATTTTCTTCGCTCACCCTAATTTGATTATTTCTTCTTCCAACTTCTGTATCCAAATCATTTCCATCGTCCTGTGGCATAGATTCTTCCCCAGGCAAGTCCTCTAAACTTTCTTTTGTAATAGTTGATTCCTTTTCTTCTTGTTGCATTATTATCGATTCCTTTTCTTCTATTATTGCTTGTTTTTCCTCTACATGTACTATTTTACTTTTACTTATTGTGTTTTCTTTGTTTATTTGATTGTTACTGTTTCTTGGTACCCTTTTTTTCATTATCTCTTCTATTTTACTATCCATATCCTCTTGTCGTTGTTCTATCCTACTCTTCTTCATTTCCATCTCCTTATGGTTTTGTTGCATCACATTCATTATCATCTGTGTCATTGTTTGCATCATGTCCATTATTCCTTGACTGCTTACTCCGTCGCCCCCTCCTTCATGCATGTAACTAGCATCACCCATTCTTTGACTTAAATATTCCACTTTAAAAATTTATGTTGTTTTATTTCTGCCAATTATACGTTGGACTCGCCAAATTTATAAATTAGCGTGTATTTCCAAATTATTTGCTTATAATTTCATTAATAATTCCTTTTCTCATTCGCCGACACGTTGGGCTGCCAAAATTGTGCAGTGGAATGTGCTTTTGATTGCTTATTAATTAATTTTTTATTCTCACTACAACTTATGCTGCCGGCTGTACAGTCTAGTAGATTCCACGAACTTCCATCTCACGGATCGTTCTTCTCAGAATAGGGCCAGGTTATGTTAGAAGTAAAACAATAAATGTCAATAAAAGTCACGGTTAGCTAATTTACAATTTTTTAATCAAAAAAAAATCAAAAAAAATCCCTTTACCGAATGCATAGGGTGCTAAAGCAACATTAACAGTAGCATTAGGAGGAAATACTCTTTGTGAATATGACTCGCACACAGAGAAAAACCCCCTGTGACTCTCGAACAAATCTAAAATTAATAAATAATGGAGAAATTTGTCAAGTTTGACCTCTACTTTAACCCCTACAATATCAAATGTCAAAAACAACAAAGTTTTCAAAACCCGCGTAACTTGGCTTACAGTCATGCGCAAAATAAAACACGACAAAGTCAACCCACAACAAAAAAAATCCAACCTGAATTTAAAACGTTCTAGACTATTATCTTTAAGAAAAAACTCCACAAAAAAAAAACATGACAATTTTCTCTAATACTCATATACGATTTTAAATATGAAAATTATCACACATAATACATAAAATATAATAATAAAAAATAAACGTAGTATCAATTATATAAATTAAATATTTTTATCGAACTTACATAGATCTATGCACTGATAACACAAAAAACTACGTGAGAGATATCATACTTATTAGATCACACCAAGATCACAAACTCTCGCAACAATCGAAATAACATTACATGCACCTGAATAAAATGCATAAACAAAAATAAACCCCGAAATTACTAAAACAGAGAATAAAAATGAACTTCTTATCCTCTAGCAACCCGGTCACTTTAGAAGTTTAGATATCTCTGCCCAATTTACCGCGAAAAATTCCTACATCTACTTCAATAGTACCACAACTGTCCACGTCCATACGTTTAAACTAATAAACATACAGAGTCAGTCAAAAATATAATTACAAATATAATAAATATTAATAAACTTCAATTTTTGTACATAATTTAAATCTTCCCTCTTTTCTCTCTCTCTGGATAGAAAAATCCATCACAATATGTCTTAAGCAGAAGTAAATGCTGAAAATACGAGGTGTATTGTCCATGTGTACAGTTACAGATATGTAAATTATTTACATGTCTGTTTCATATTGTTACATTAAAGTAGTTAATTTGTTCATAAAAATTGAAAATAATGATAAATCAAAGTTTTGACTAAAAATATCAGTTTGACAGTATTTGCAATTTCAGTGCAAAGAAAAATAATTTGGATTTATGTAAATATACAAGCACAAACCCATATTTACTTTACTATTGTTTCCCAACCAAAAAATGGAACATCCGACATTTACATATTCATGTGTGCTTTCCACTTCTCTACGTACACATGTCAGATCTATTTCCTTTTGTTTGGGAAGCGTTCGACTCGTTCGTGTTTCGATTAAATCTGTCCCCGGGCGTTGTTCGTCTTCAGACACGCGCCACAGTCATAAACGGGTCGTTACGGCCGAAATTATATCTCTTTCGCATACGCAACCAATTCCGCACACAGAAAGACTCCCTTGTACGAGAAAGAGATAGAAAAAGAAACAGCAGGAAATAGTCCCGGATGGGTTTAATGTTTCAGGCAATTTGCTCTGTGCGTGCTATATTGTTATTGGCTAATGTTTTTCGATAAATATTATTGGACGTGTCGCGCACGTCTTTGAGGTTTTAAAAGGCAACCGGAGATGCTTTTTTCCCCTTTTTCTTTTATCGTGTCGTGAGTCGTTAGTTGCTATCCCATTGTGAGACGTCAGTGTTCATTTGCTGATAGTTTCACGGATAGCATTTCTAGATTTCGTGAAAGATAAGAGCAAATTTAGAACGTTGTACATTCTTTTATACAAAAACGTCTTGTCGTGAACTCGTTCATTTAAATATGTACATGCAATGAAAACATGTTTTTTTAAAAAGATTTATCAGTACATTAAATACACAGGTCTACAAAATTAAACTTTTTGACAGATGCTTTTATTTTGAAAACTGATTTTATATAATTTTGGTAGGCTGATTTCAAAAATTCTATGCATTTATTTGTATCACGTAAGGTTTTTTTTGCAAATATTAAATGAAAAAAAACGATATTTCTAAAAAAATTTATTTGTTTATTGAGTAAAAGGAATACAAGTTAAAAAAGTGGAAAAAAATACTTTACTTACTCTTTTTTAAGTGAAATCTTTGTCTTTTTGCCTGAAAGCTGCGTTGTCCGGACATTCGGTGGTATGTTTTTAAGGGCATATCCCGTTTTAACATCCAGCAGTAGTCCGCCATCATCGTTATGTTCCATCTGCCTTGGTATCGCCGTTCCATTTCCTTAATGTTTTGGTGAAACCTCTCTCCCTGTTCTTCGCTAACTGCTCCAAGATTTTCAGGAAAATAGTTCAAGTGTGAAAACAGGAAATTCACTTTCAAACTCATATTACAACCTAGACGATGAAAGTGTTGTAACATATTTTGAACAATATTTTCGTAGTTTTCGTCCTTAGAGTTCGCAAGAAACTTATCAATTACTTCTTTAAATGAAACCCAGGCGTTTTACTCGACATTGGTCATTGTGTTTTGAAAATCCTTGTCTTTGCATAATGTTCTTATCTGCGGCCTAACAAAAATACCTTCTTTTAACTTGGCATCGGATAAGGCTGGAAATGTCTCGCACAAATATTTAAAACACTGTCCATTTTTGTCTAGGGCTTTAACAAACTGCTTCATCAAGCCAAGTTTGATATGGAGAAGAGGCATTAAAACTTTTTTGGGGTCAGTCAAGCTATCTCTTAATACATTTTTGCTACCTGGTGTAAGGCTTGTTCTAGAGGGCCATTCTATTTGAGTCCAATGTCTATCCCTTGCTCGACTATTCCACTCACAAATAAAGCATGGAAATTTTGTATAACCTCCTTGTTGTCCTAGTAGCATGCACAGCACTTTAAGATCACCACAAAGCATCCACTGATGTTCTTGGTAGTTTATTTTCTTTAAAAGATGTTCAAAATTTTCATACGTTTCCATTAAATGTACCGAATGGGCAACGGGAACCGAGGCCAGCTCGTTACCATTGTGCAATAAAACGCCTTTTAAACTACGCTTACTTGAGTCAATAAACAGGCGCCATTCTTCTTTTACATACGGCATATTTCCTAATTTTGAAATTAAGTCAGGAATATTGTTGCAATACACTAGCTGACTTAAAATTTTCTGCAACACCTCAGGATTTTGTAATATTTTCTTAGTTTTTTCAAACAACGTATTAAATTTGACAAAATTTCAAAGTTATTTTTATATAAGAAAGATGCTACTAAAAATATTGTTCTGTCGAACATTGAGTTGACATGTCTGAACATGTTCAGAATATGGAGAATTCACTACCCACGAGAATCAGCGAAATATTACACATTTAATAGAAAAGTTATATTTTCATTATTTTGGCTTAACTATTGAACATCAAGACAAGCCCTGGCCTTCCAGTATTTTCTGCACACGTTGTACTGTTACTTTCGGAGGCTGGTCAAACGGTAAAAAAAGAGTTGTGCCATTTGCAAGACCCATAATTTGGCGTGAACAAACGGACCACTCAACTGATAGCTACTGTTGCTTCGTGTAGTAACAGTAGCTTTCAAGTTTTTCGATAAAAATAAGAAAAATATTTGTTATACTAGTCTGCCATTTGCTACTTGTCCAGTACCGTATTTGAAAGCCTTGCCAATACCATGACCCATAGGTGTTTCGAGTGAAGAATATGATATTAAAGAACCAGAGGAAGCCAGCGGGACGCTTTCGAGCCGTGATGATAAATATTTGACATCTGGAGAGGCGGACCACACAGTTACAATTAAAGCAGATATACTAGAATCTAGACTCCGAAAGAAAGAAGTATCATCACAGTATTTTTCAAATGACGAAGGTGTTTCATTAGGGTGGTCTTTAGATGTATGGAGGAAAATTTTTTGAAGTTATAGATCGTAACTCCCTCTAGAAATATTTGTTTTTGTGTAAAAATACGGTATGCAAAAAATTATGCGTATCGAACAAAGGGAGGGCGTGGCGCACCGCCTCTCAAAGTGACCCCTGTTGGTAAAATGAATAGAAATATAATTTCTTTTATGTATTTATATTTTTTAGTATACAATATACATATAACTTTATTATTATAACTTAATTAAATTTACGGTAACTGCCACGATTTGTAACATGAATTTGATTATAAAAATTTAATTGGAATGAAATTTCAAAAATTGTTACGGCAACTAAATTATTTACATATCCTGATAATAGTTTACAAGCATAGATATTTTTTAAAGCCAACGAGTTCTAAATTTAGCTTTTTTATCCATTTTTTCGAATACTCTTACGCGTTTTTGTTAAGAAAAGTTGGCAACACTGTGGTGCAGCATTTAAGAAAATTAAAAAGTGACTTGCGCTTTAAAATGACAATTGATTAAAATTGTAAATTAGAAGAGTGTGTTACTTAACAGAAATAGTGTTAAAAATAAAAGCTTGTGTAAAAAGTGTAAAAAAATTACCGCAAACCTAAGACAGAAGTTTAGAGACGCTTGGATCAAAATTGACAAAATTAACTTTATGAGTGGTGTTGAAGATCCGAACGTAAAGGATGCAGCCGGGAGTGTATCGGAGATTATAAAATTTGCATCTCAAAATCTTGAAGTAAAACAACCACGTGATGATTATAAAGAGCTTCTTCAATTAAGTATAGTTTTTCTTGGTGGTACAGTTCCGGAATTTACCTTCAAAAAGCCTGGAGGATTTCATCACGCCCGTTGGATGTCGAAAGCTATTTATTGCCTTAAATTATATTTATTTCGAAACGAATTTAAAATGATACTATTGGAGTATTCCTGACATTTGCATCTTTGTTGTAAGGGTGTATTTAAAAAATTGGATACAAGCACCAGTTGCAGCAGAAGCCCCTATGCAGGATTTAAGATTGCTAAAAAATTTACATGCTTATAAAATTGTTGATGAGAAGATTAGTCGTGCGTCACTAGGCAAATTAAGTAATCATTTGTGGTATTTAACCCCAGAAACAGCAGCGTTTTATGATCCAAATGGTACATATGAGGCGAAGAATCATGGTGCAAGCTCTGGATAACCCTACTGATTGCGAATTAAAAAAATTTATCGTACTATAAACCAGTATCTTAATAAGAACATCGAATATTTTATAACCCAAAAATCACGTAATTTTTTTAAAAGGTTTGGTATTCCAACAAACCTTTTAACAAAAGATGCAAAGGAATGGGTAAATGAACCTAGTTTTAACGTTGGCCTTAATATCGTTGGAAATATGAATGTTGTTAATGACTCGGCAGAACGAACAGTTAAGCTAATGGAAGATTTTAATTTATTGTTATCCAAGAATGAAGAAGAAAAGCAATAGATAGTGCAAATTGTTGCGGATTATCGGAAACGCTACCCCAATATGAACAAATATTCTCTTTTGAAATAAAATAACATATAAATAACTAAAAACAAAGCATTTTTATTTATCTCTTGTCAGACAGAGATCTTGTAACTTTATCAAATCTGTAGCCACAAGGAGTAAGTAAATGTTTTATGTTTTTCCTATGTATTAACTCTGTTTTCCAAAAGTAAACCATTCTTCTATATTTTTTATTAATTTTCATTTATTTTCTTAAGAAATATGTCACCATATATGTATATAAATACATAGATTTTACTTTGTATTCTAGTCCTTAAATATTTGGGTTTATATGAAAACCAGAGAAGCTTTAAGACGACATCGTCTCAAGGAAATTTAGAATATGTTAAAATTAAAGTCAAATATATTTTTTAGTATAAATAGATATATTTTTTACAACGAAGAAAATTTTATTTTTAATATTTTTGACCAAATTTCAAGAGCGATGTGCCACGCCTTAACCTCGCCCAATCGTGATAATTTTTTGTACACCGTATTTTTATACTATAACGAACATTTTGACGGGGCGTCACGGCCGAAACAACAAAGTTGAAAAATAAGGACCACCCTAGTGTTTCATATTGCAATAGTTTCGAGGATTTGATGTTGACATTAGGTCACTAACACCATCCCGAAGAATGGCTTCTTTTTATCGATGCTTCGAAATTGAGATTGAAAGCTGTCCTTCCTCATATAGGAAACGTATATTCATCCATCACCGTTGGCCACGCAATTCACTTAAAAGGAACATAATATGACTTTTCTTCTAGACAGAATTAATTACAAAATGTACAAATGTTATATCAGCGCAGATCTCAAAATTGTAACAATTTTACTCGCTTTACAACTAGGGTATATAACGAATTTCTGTTTTCTTTGTGAGTTGATCAAGAAATTCCCACTAAATAGTTAAAGACTGATCAGTCAGGGCTCGGTATATTTCCGGAAAAAAGAATATACTTCATAAGGTACAAGTTGAACCTGAAAATGCTTCTTACGCCATTACACATAAAATTAGATTTGATGAAAAATACAATTTTTAATATCATTTGATTCCATTTTTAATGTTTTGATGGGACCTTTCTCATTGTTCCTCGTCTGTTTCTTTAAAATTTTTGTTTGAACATTTGAAAATAAGTTATATCCTTTATCATTAAAACTACTATTTATTTATGAGTTCCTATTTGTTTTCTGTATGAAACATGTTCAACATGTCTCTTCATTTGCAGATATTCAGGCCTGTTTGCAATTTAAGGCATAAAATAATCTTAATTTTGAAGACGATCTTTCATACAGATACAGATAGGATCTATTTATAAAGATTTGTATCATTTGTATACATTGCTTCATTAGCTTAACTGACGACGCCTATAGATGGCAGAAACATATGTCTTAAGCAGAAGTAAATGCTGAAAATACGAGGTATTGTCCAAGTATACAGTTACAGATATGTAAATTATTTACATGTCTGTTTCATAATTAATTTTGAAGTTAGATTTTGTTATTTTAAGTTTTTCTTCATTATTAAAAAAATATTATGAAATGCGTATAATTTTGTTATGCAGAATACAACAAAACAAAACATAAACTTTACGAACATCAAAAATAAGCGTCTTACTGTAATATTTTCAGGTGAAAGTTAGAGATCCCTCTGATATTTATTATTAAAACTGTATACTTTAGTCTGAGCAATAGCACTTAACATTTTCAATACAAGGGTCAAAAAATAAAAATAAAATAAGGGACAACGAAGGACAAATAATTCAAATTGTGAACAGAAGCAAAACTAGTAAAGAAAATAAAATTACGGAGTGTCGTGCATCGGAGAACGTACGTCAAAGGAAAAGGAAGAAGTATAAATATTTGAACGAGATTACAAAAGATCAGGAGGGTCGTGTGCATGTTTGTGTCAGTGGTGCAGTATTATCTACCCCTACAATTTCATTCGAATAACATTGTCAGTTTGTGTAGGACTTTTATTATTCTAGATATTTTGTTAGATATACGTAGAACCAATTATTTTATTATTTATTATATATAATCTGATGACATATTCGAATTAAATTATAAAACAAATGAATTAAATATTAATAGGATTTAATTGGTATGAAAAAAGAAGTTTCATTAATTGATGTTGAAGACATTTCTTGGTGAAACATTTTAGTCATTATTTATGTACTTGGTAGGAATAACACACTTGGCTATATCTCACAAATTTGATTATATTTCTCTTAACATATATGTTTCGGCTGTTATGCCATTCTCAAAGAGTTTCTTAGAACTTACTTAATCTACGTAACAGTGTAATTTATGTATATTTTATTTCAAATTATAAAAATATAACTTTGAACGGCTCTAATGCTTTTATTGCACCACATTCTGCGATGATAGTTATTATACCTGGTCCCCTTATTGAACGGGTACAGTTTAACTATTTGCAACGTATGAATCTAGGGGCCGTATTGACTATAAATTAGGGCCCTATAATATCATAATAAAACGCTGTTAATTTCAAGTATATAATAAAAAATATCTGTACATTGGGTTTATATACAAAGAAAAAATTACAAATCGTGTGGCAACATTTGTAGTGGATACATATAGATATATAAAGCTAATTTATTTGTAATACACAATAAAATTTTTATGTCTCACCGCATTTCATAAATCATCTGTGATTGAGTCGTCTTGCAAATCGGTGTCTGTGTCTGAATCGTATTGCAAATTTATAATCAAAGGTGCTACTATTTTGTACATGCGCATATATTCGTCCTCTTTTGCTATTGCGTGTTTAACAGCATTTTTCCAATTTACAGCAGTTATATCTTCCATAGCATTTTTATGTGTGTTACACTGCTTTCACTAAATTTCGGTGTTCGATTTGTTCGCCTTATGGTATTTTTCAGTTGGGCCCATATCAATTCAATGGGATTGAAAATGCAATGGTATGGTGGTAAACGCAAAATTGTATGTCCTGCTTCTTCGGCTCTGTTATACACATAATAATCCTTTAAATATTCTTTTGTCTTCATCACCTCTATTAATTGTTTTTTGTATAATGATCCTCAAAATATAAATCATTTGCTTCTAAAAATGTTTTAATATCTTTCTTATTATTATATTTTGTGGGAAATTTGGTTTGCTGTCGAGAATGATACGGAGCGTTGTCCATCACTATCACACTATCTTTTGGTAAATTTGGCAGCAAAGTATCACAAAACCATTCTGCAAATAAAGATGAGGTCATATCTTCATGGTAATCTAAACTTGAGGATTTAACATTTTTAGCAGATAGCGGCTCTCCGATCCATCCTTTTTCTGACCCAGCATGAAGAATGATTATTCTCTTCCCTCTCGAAACCGGCGCGTCCAACTGACACATACTTGAACTATCCTCCCAACCTTTGCAAATTGTGTCATGGCTGTCATACCACGTCTCGTCTAAATAACATATGAATCGTCCTTCCTGTCTATACATTCTAATTGCCGTTAAGTATTCATATCGAAGTTTCTGTAACCTCGGGCATTCCATAATTGTGCGACGTTTGTCTATCGTGTCAAACTTAAAACCAGCTTTCTTTAGCGTCCGCCACAAGGTTGCTTTAGAACACTGAATATTTATAGGCTCATCACTGATTCTTTTATGTAAGCAGTCAAGTGTTGATACAACATTTCCTCTGTAGAAGGAGTATACTTGCTGCCTAATAGTAGCAATTTCATACTCTTCAATTTTTCTCGGTGCTCCTTTGTCACTTCTTTGCTTTCGAGGCCCTGCGTTATTCTTAATTATTTTATATATTGTTCCAAAAGGCACCCTGGTTAATTGCGACGTTCGTTGAATGTTCTGGGTTTGTAGTTCGCTATTTTCTTCCATCAGGGTATGATAGACATTGAAAATGATCTGTTTTGCATCTTCTGATATATGCTTCTTCTGTCGTGCTCCAACAGTATTATCACTATCCACATCATAATCACTAACACTTTCAGCAAAAGATCGCCACATGTTCGTTAAGTAAAGAGAGAAAAATCAAATATGTATACAGCAGTAAAGATTAACAATAAATGATAAATACACTCTATATTAGATGTAATATATACCAACTCTCGTAACTATATTTACTTAAATTTGGTTTAATAAATATAAGCAATTATTTCATCTAAATTGTAATCTAATGGCTATTTAACTATATATAATAACAATATATTCAAATTAACAACTGTTGATACTTATATTATTATTAAGTTTTATTTAATCTAAATTGAAATTTAATAACAATTTAACTATATATAATAACTATATGTATATGCACATTAACAACCGTTGGTACTTACATTATTATTAAATTATATTTCATCCAAATTGCAGTAATTACAATTTACTTAAATTTTGTCATTACAGACCTCAGCAGTTTGTTTGCGTAAAAGATAATCGTATTGAGCGGCCAGGTAGTTATTGCCGCAATTGGTGAAATAAAAGCATTAAAGCCGTTCAAAGTTATATTCTTATAATTTGAAATAAACTATACCTAGCTTTGTGATGAGGTGGTGGTTAGATGATTATTATAATGGTGTCTATGATGGGGGTGTTTATAAATTCTAGCTGTGACTATTAGTGACTATTACATTTTGCTTCTGGGATTTTTTAATTTCTAGAATTTTTAAAAAATCTAATATTTTACTTTTTATTCCATTATGTACTAAGTTGCAATTATCGGGCAAATGGTTTTGCTCAATACAGTGTTCCGAGAAACCTGTAATTCTCTTATTTCTTAGTATAAGAAATTTTTCTGAATATTCTTTTGTTGTTTCTGTTTCATCATTTATGTTGGGCTTATGTCCGTTATTTTCTGCTATTTTTTTAATATAGATTCTTTCTTCGTTAAAAGCAACCGTATTTAAAGGTATGTGAGTTGCTCTATGTATATAAATATGGAATGTTGACATTTTTATTTTTCTCGCCTGTTTTACGTTCGCGTATATTATCTGCAAATGTTGGTATTCTGTAAATTTTGTTTCATAGATTATTATTGTTTCTGTATATGGTGACATCTAAATAATTTAATCTATCTTTTTTTTTCTATTGTGAATTGTATCTTGGGGTTTAATGAGTTTAGGAATTTTAAGAATTCTGTTAGTTGTCGGCCTGTCCCTGTCGAAATGCAAATTATACCATCGACATACCTGGCTCAATAATGTATTTGCTTAGTCAGGTTATTTTTAATGCTGAATAAACTTTTTTCGAAGTTATGCATATAAATGTTTGACAATATTGGATTGAGTGGATTTCACATGGGTAATCCTTCTAATTGTGAATATATTTCATTTTTAAATTTGAAGTTTTGAATTTTGTTCTAGGCATATCTTTAATGACTGTTAATTGTGCTTTCTCTGTATTATCTGAAATATCCTTAATTTGATTTATATTATGTCTTTTATCTCTTGTATTGGTGTCGAAGTGAAAATGCTTTTAATATCAAAGGATACTGATTTGATATTTAAAGCCTTTTTACTTGCTATCGAAACAACAAATACAACGCAAAAGAGGGAACTACTTGGAGGAAGAGTAGGAAAAACAAAATTGGAAAAATAGTAAGTTACAAAAATATAGTACGAATAGTGAAATCTCAGAAAAATAGATTGAATGATTTGTAAAGGCAATTCCGTTTGGTTATTAAAAAAAAACACACATTCATGAAGAGGTTTCTATTATATACAACTTAAAGCTACACCTTCAACTATTTTTGTACATAGTTGCCATTAAGATTGAGACACTTGTTATAGCAGTAAAGCAGCCTTTTAATGTCATCTTCATGGAACTCTACCTCTAGTTAATTAAGTCATGCTGTAACAATGTTTCACAGTAGACTTCAGGGTTTATTGGGGTGTCTCATTCCATAAATTCTACAATAAGCACGCCTTTCTTGTCCCAAAACACAGTGACCGTTACTTTTCCCGCAGAAAAGGTTTGACGGTTTCCTCGTAGGTGAGTTAGAGCGACCCCGCTGCGTTGAATGTCTTTTCGTCTCAGCATTGATACAGCCAGCCCATGTCTCATCACCTGTTACGATATGCCTGAGGAAAACTTCACTTTCAACATTATAGAGTGTCAGAAAAGTTAGTGGCGATCCCATTATCTTTGTTTTATGGTCTTAGGTAAGAAGTTTTGGCACCCATCGTGAACAAAATTTGTTTTAACCTAAATGTTCAGTAACAACCACGTACAGAAGTGTACATGAAATTTGAGGGGAAAAGGTACTCAATTATGTGATTGCGAATCGCCAATTTTCACGAATCTTTCCTTCGACATTACCCATAAGGTTATTCGTCACGACAGTTTCTCTTCCACTACGTTCTTCATCATGGACATTAGCTCGTCCTTCTCGAAAGATACGACACCATCTTCTAACCATACTGTTATTTACGACATTTTCACCATAAGCAGACCAAAGTTCACCAAGAATCTCAGCAGCCTTCATGTTCTTTGCACACAGAAATCGGATAATAGCACGCAATTCATAGTCGGCGGCATTTTCAATTGCAGTAGCCATTTTAAATGGTCAAAGTATCACGAAAGAATGTCCGAACTATTCTCTCATTAGCACCTTGAGATTCACACTAAACCAGACTACACCGCAGCGCTGCGATCGCACCGATATCCCCAATCGTTTGCTCACTCACTCACTAGGCGGAAACGGAACTTCCTTTACGAAGCGTCCTCGTACGTACAGTAATAATTTTAACAGAATAGATTCCAGTAGAAAAATTACGTAAAATAGAACCGAAAACTAAATATAAATAGCAAGCAGAAAATGATTTTGATAAATTAATGCATAATATGCATAATAAAGTCAATTGAGGATAGAAAAGAATGAAGGATTATAGTAAACCTATATCAGAAGAATTGTCGACTAACCCTCCACTTTAATTGGATTTTCAAAAACTTTAAAGAGGTATAAAACCCCTTAACACATATATATTGGTATCCTAAATACGATTTCGACAACTAAGTTGTCATCGTCAGTAAGAAAAGTAACAATGTTGGGCATGGAGCCATAGTAAAGCTAACTCAAAAATTGCGAAGCACTTTACTAGACATCTACGTATACACTGGATTTTAAGAAACTTGAACTTAGATCACTTACCTATGACAAATGCCCCGTTATGCCTTGAACCTATTTTAGGAAGCCATAAAAGCAGATACATGGAATTGGAACTTTATCTACGTTGTAAACGTTATTTTGGTTTTCAATGATGCAAATACTTTCATTGAGCTCCAACTTCCTTAAACTGTTTATATTTTATTAGATTTAAACAATCTGTGTTTATATTATGATTGGTTTCTAACGCATGATTCATGATTTATTCTGTCTATTGAATTTAATATGCAATATATGTCTTTTATAGCGAATTACTATTGAGGGTTTTCTTTGGCTAATACGAGGTGCATTCAAGTTCTAAGGCCTCCGATTTTTTTTCTAACTAACTACTCACCCGAAAACTATGAAACTGGTGTTACTTCTCGACGTAATCTCCCTGCAGACGTACACATTTTTCACAACGTCGACGCCATGATTCCATGGCCACGGCGAAGCCTTCTTTAGGAGTCTGTTTCGACCACTGGAAAATCGCTGAAGCAATAGCAATACGGCTGGTGAATGTGCGGCCACGGACAGTGTCTTTTATTGTTGGAAACAGCCAAAAGTCACTAGGAGCCAGGTCAGGTGAGTAGGGAGCATTAAAAATCACTTCAAAGTTGTTTTCATGAAGAAACTGTTGCGTAACGTTAGCCCGATGTGCGGGTGCGTTGTCTTGGTGAAACAGCACACGCACAGTCTTTCCCGGACGTTTTTGTTGCAGTGCAGGAAGGAACTTGTTCTTCAAAACATTTTCGTAGGATGCACCTGTCACCGTAGTGCGCTTTGGAACACAATGGGTAAGGATTACGCCCTCACTGTCCCAGAACATGGTCACCATAATTTTTTCAGCACTGGCGGTTAACCGAAATTTTTTGGTGGCGGTGAATCTGTGTGCTTCCAATGAGCTGACTGGCGCTTTGTTTCTGGATTGAAAAATGGCATCCACGTCTCGTCCATTGTCATATTCGACGAAAAGAAAGTCCCATTCATGCCTTAGTTGCGCGTCAACATTGCTTGGCAACATGCCACACGAGCAGCCTTGTGGTCGTCCGTTAGCATTCGTGGCACTCACCTGGAGGACACTTTTCGCATTTTCAGGTCGTCATGCAGGATTGTGTGCACAGAACCCACGGAAATGCTAACACTGGAGGCGATCTGTTCAACTGTCATTCGGCGATCCCTCAAAACAAGTCTCTCCACTTTCTCGATCATGTCGTCAGACCGGCTTGTGCGAGCCCGAGGTTGTTTCGGTTTGTTGTCACACGATGTTCTGCCTTCATTATACCGTCGCACCCACGAACGCACTTTCGACACATCCTTAACTCCATCACCACATGTCTCCTTCAACTGTCGATGAATTTCAATTGGTGTCACACCACGCAAATTCAGATAACGAATGATTGCACGCTGTTCAAGTAAGGAAAACGTAGCCATTTTAAGTATCTAAAACAGTTCTCATTCTCGACGCTGCCGGTACAATTCCACCTGCCGTACAGTGCTGACATCTCTGAGACGTATTGACAACGAACGCACACTCATTTTAAAGCAATGCACATGCTTATATCTCTTTCCAGTCTGGAGAAAAAAAATCGGAGGCCTTAGAACTTAAATGCACCTCGTATACCAGTTTATAATCGCGGAAATGAATTTCATATTTTCTGAATTTCTGATTCACGTTTATTTTATCTTTTGCCTGAAAATGTGAATATATGTATTACGAATTAAATTAAAATAAATAATAACAAACAGCACATAGATAGTATTCTATCAGGCGGGAAATAAAGATTTATTGATTCTAGAAATTGAATTATTGTTCAATAAATAAGATAAGGATTACATAAACTTCATCAAAACTTTATTTAGACTATAAAACCTATTGCATGATAGAATGTCCTTACATTTAGCTTTTGTAAATTAACTGACAGAACATTGTATTAACACCGATATTAAACGGTGCATTATAGATTAATGACATATTATATCTCGTGGGAAATATAACTTTGTGACGAATGTTATATGTACATGAATGCAGAGTTCTGTTGCCAAAACTTGTGAAATGAAAGGGGCCTGAGAAGCAGAGATAATAAATTATATTATACGATAAATAATAAATTTTTAAATAAAACAGAAATAAGAAGGCAATCTATATACTATATCTAATGCTGACATAAATCTGTATCAAATTTTAAGATATACACCTACCTTAAAGAAAAGATAGTTTGAAATATTTCAACTTCAATAATTCCTAATCATATCCTGATTATTCTAATAAATGCCATTTTAAATTTTAATTATTATACTTACGGTTTAATGTAGTCAGTTTCCTCATTTAGCCCTGTAGAACTAAATAAATAATATGTAAAATACTGAATTGTTTTTGGTGAGCTATATACAGGGTTCGTCATAACGGACGACTGAAAATATTCCAGCGTATACGGGATATCCTTCCGAGTAAAGAACTTTCTTTGAATCAATGACCTAGCATGTACACTTAAGGAACTACAAGAAGCGGATGTTTCACAATTCACTAATGTAAGGATATTTTATTTAAATGCATTATTTCAAAAATTGCTCAAATTGTGCTCCTTGAGCTCTAATGCTAGCATGAGCTCTACGAATAAGCGAATCGTACACCCTAGCTACTTGACAATTGTTACGAAATTACAATAGCAGCGTTAAAAAACCTCTCAAGCAGTTGTTCACGTGTATCAATTCCAACACTGTACACTAATTGCTTCATATGACCCCAAGGAAAGATAAATGTCAAGAGGATTTAAATCGATGCTTCTTACTGGCGAGTTAACCGATGCTCCACGACCGATCCGCCTTCCAAGGTAACGAGTGTTTAACCAGATGATGACATTCCGTCCGTTATGACATGGCGCACCATCATGTTGATACCACATCCTTAAATAAATATCAAATGGAACATCTCCGATAATTTCGTATAACCGATCATTTAAAAAATTTTTATGACTGCGCATTTAAACGATTATTTGAAACATGGCTTTCTCGCAAACCTCCTCGAAGAATTCCAGCCCAAACATTAACACTAAAACGGTGCTAATATCGTGTTTCAATTATTGCATGGGGATTATCGATAGACCACAAATGACTATTATGAATTGTATCTTGTGTAAAATGAGCTTCATCGGACCATAACACATTCGATATAAAATCTGGATTTTTAATATGTTGATGCAGCAGCCAACAACTAAATTCCATGCGATGCTCATAGTCTCTTGGCAGAAGGGATTGCACACGTTGAAAATGGTTTAAATGGAGTTTTACCAAACTTTTAGACAGATTTAATTGTATCGCAACATGTCGTGTACTAATTCTCGGATGATTCAAAATTTCATCGATTATATTAATTTAATTGTCGACATTATTTGCGTTCCCATGAACACCACCATAATTTTTAATAGTTGTTGCACCAGTTCCTCCTAATCTCTGAAACGTCATAGCAAATACTTTAAGAGATAGTTGAAGCCTATTTGGAAATCTAAGTTGATATTCACTTAAACGGTAATAGGAACTGTCAACTGACATAACATATTCATAGATTTCGTGCTTGTAATTGAGCTCAACTATACGCCGGTAAATTTTTGGTCGTCCATTATGGCTCACCCTGTATATATATACATATAACGAGCCATAGAAAAAATTCATAATTGGAGTAGACTGTGAAATTGGGTTGGTACTTTAGCCACTTCCACATAATGACATTTATTATTTGACATTGAAACTATAAGTTTGTGTCAAATTTTTCAAAACTCTTATTAAGAAAATTAAATTTATTTAAAAAATGGTATTCAACATAGAACAAAAAGCAAAAATTATCGAATGTTACTTCCGTACAGGTGTGAAAGTAAATGGCGAGTGGCAGTATTCAATTACGGAATGCATGGCTGATTTTAGTGAAGAACATCCTGAATTAGTGTTCGACTACAATGATTTTTACAATGTTTTGACAAATTGTGTAAAGTTATTCAGAGAGACTGGCAGCGTCGGTCGAAAAACTGGAAGTGAACGGCCATCTAAACGTAGAGCTGATAATATTGAAGCCCGTCAGCATATTATTGATGAAAAAATGCTGCATAAAGTTTTGGCTGGATTGCGGAGAAGAGTTGGTTTGTGTTTAGATGTAAATGGACAACATTTTCAACAACTTCTGTAGCTATATGTAAATTTTGATTAAGATTTCGATATTAAATAAATTATTTGTTTTCTTTTTTGTTATAGTATCATTTCAAAGCCATAACCTTTTTTTACAATGAAACCAAATGAAAATGTCAAGCATCAAGTAATGTGTCATTATGTGGAAGTGGCTAAAGTACCAACCCAATTTCACAGTCTACTCCAATTATGAATTTTTTCGATGGCTCGTTATATATATATATATATACAGGGTGTTACAAAAATTTAGGGCTGGCTATACATAGACGGTTTCTACAACTAAAAAATTTTGAGTTAAAAAGAAAATTAATCGGTGAAAGAAAAGCTCGAGTGTTTTTTGGCAAGATAAATTAACGATTTAAATAAATAATAAATAATTATTTTTATTTGAAAGCAGGAGAACAGTTATTAAATGTACAATTATTATAAATTGTTTGGTTTGGTGTACTAATTTTAATATTATTTTCTTTGTTGCTTTCTACACATGCTGACTAATTTTTTTGTCTTATTTTATTGGATTCGCGTAAATGACAAGTTTTTTAGATATCATATTTGTTCCTATTGGAACATTTTTATACCAATTATTAGAATTTGTGTTGTTCCAAAAGGGATTTGGAATTAAAAAAAAAAGTCGTTCAGATGTTACAAAAATTTAGGGCTGGCTATACATAGACGGTTTCTACAACTAAAAATAAGCAAAAAAGTTTAAATAAATTTGTGTCCTATAATGTTTCGTTACAGAGTTACGGCCACTTGAAGTTTTTCGTATTGCATATCCGACACGTGTGTATCTCGTCACAAATTATCGCGCAGACGCGAAGCGTTCGTATTGCATGTTTGAACAAGTCGCCGACAAGTGAGTAACTTATGTTAATTATATTCAGTAGGCAGTCCGTGTTTTTTTGCTGTCAGTCGTGAAAGTTGATTAAGTCATTTGTGATTAGTACTGTTTTCTAATTAATAGTATAAAATGGCAGATTATTCTTTCGAAGAGATGTCCGACATGCATTTAATGTATGGTTTGGCACATTGCAACAGAGCAGAAGCAAGAAGACTTTACGCAGAATATTTCCCAAACCGACGTTTACCAAAAGAAAAAACTTTCGAAAGGCTTCATATTAGATTAAGAGAAACAGGATCATTCAAACCAGTAGTCCGAGATCGCGGCAGACCACGAACCACAAGAAATTTGGAATTGGAAGAACGTTTGTTGGATCGTGTTGAAGAAAATGAAGGTGCTAGTACTCGAAGAATGGCATTGGCGGAAGATGTCGATCATGTGAGTGTATGGCGTATTTTAAGAACTAATCAGCTTTTTCCTTACCACCTGCAAAGAGTACAGGGACTTAGTGAGAATGATTTCCCATCACAAGAAGCTTACTGTGTATGGTTGTTACGGACATGCGCCGCCGATCATCTCTTTCTGTCGTGTGTGCTCTTTAGTGATGAAGCTGGCTTTACAAGAGATGGTATCGTCAATTTTCATAATTTACACCAGTGGCAACAAGAAAACCCTCATGCTATTATTCAGTCCAGACATCAAGCGCAGTTTTCATTTAGTGTGTGGGCCGGAATTATTAACGAATTTGTGATTGGTCCTTTTGTACTTCCACCACGACTTACTGGGCAGAATTATCGTTATTTTTTAGAAAACGACTTACCAGGTTTGCTGGACGATGTTCCACTAAATGTTAGAGGACGCATGTGGTTCATGCACAACGGTGCACCGGCTCACTTCAGTCACACAGCACGCGAATTTTTAAATGCCGTATATCCTGGAAGATGGATTGGTCGCGGTGGACCTGTAACATGGCCTGCACGGTCTCCAGATTTAAATCCAATAGATTTTTACGTATGGGGACATTTAAAGTCTATGGTATATTCTACTCCAATTCAAAATATTGAAGATCTTCAACGTAGAGTGGAAGATGGATGCCACCAAATTCGAAATACACCAGGAATTTTTCAGCGCGTGAGGCAGTCCATGGTACGACGAGCTGAAGCTTGTGTTGCTTCCCGTGGAGGTCATTTTGAACATTTACTATAAGAAACATAAGAAACTCCCGTTTTCTGTAACCTTTTCTAAAATAAAAAGAAAAAAACCTCAAGTGGCCGTAACTCAGTAACGAACCATTTTAGGACATAAATTTATGTAAACTTTTTTGCTTATTTTTAGTTGTAGAAACCGTCTATGTATAGCCAGCCCTACATTTTTGTAACACCCTGTATATATGCCATTGTCGTGAAAGTAGTATGTTAAAAGCTTCTTTCTGGGAATTATTCCCCGGTCGAAGTTGGTTCTTAGAGCTGTGGAGCGTGTTTGAATCGATTGTAAAACATTTTATTTATACAGAAAGTATCCACCATAATTCATACGTTAACGATCTACAGTACGAAAAAAAAACGAAATTATCAACCATTTAAAGTCAATGAAATCAGCATAAAAAATCATAGTTAAAACCCCTTAAAGGGAGAGCATATCAAAAGCCAATGGCAGCATGTCATAAGAACTTGCATAAATTTAACTATGTATATACAACTTATTTGCATATCTCACCGCGAAATATAAGTTCTTGCCAAATTAAACTAGTTTGACAGTCTAGGGAAACTAAATAATTGTGTACAGTAACTTCGTGAAGGGAATGTATAATTTATCTTGTGATACACATGCATATGCATACATGTTATATATACCCAATACATCCATCAAAATGGACCCACTGAACTTCAGACAATTTCATACTACAGCTATTTACTAAACGATAAATCTTATCAATCAAGGTACATAGTAATTAAAGTAATAATAGATAACTGTCAAACAAAATCAAAGAACAAATGTTGGCTTAACTTATCTGATGAAGGCGAAATTACAAATCATAAAATCAAATTTGAAATAAAATTTAAAAAATAATATATGTGTAATTAATTTGCCTTCATTACGTTATAGAAAAATATGTAAAACTCTGTGGAAGACTTCTTATAATGTTAATAATTCTAATTTAATAAAAAACACAATTATGGGATGTTCATAAATATTTATGAAAATCGCAATTGTTTCGCATTTAATTGTACAATGGATTTTCATGAAGTAACGACCTCTACAGTTAAACATTAGCCCTTACAATACCAGATTTTTTTGTCACAAGTAAAGGCCGCTTTACAGTTTGCAATTTTCATTGCTTACAATTTTTCTTGCACGCTAAGCCATGGCTTTACAGATTTTACAGTGACAGTTTTAAAATGCATTATTTCTTGCAATTATAACAAGACAATTATAACATGACGTGAACTAGATGATTGATGCGTTTATATGAAATCTTTAGTACCTCAGCTATATGTTTCAGCCCAATTCGACGGTCTGATAATATTATGTCATGAACAGCGTTAATATTTTTTCCCCTTTCGAATGATGCAATTCAATTTTGGACAGTCGCATATGATGGGCATTGATAATCGAGTGTGATAAGCATATCTTGGTAAAATAGAAATAAAACTACGGTTCTAATCTTCACTTTTAATCTTTAATCGTAACATGACAATTGTCTCGCCAGCACAGTGCCTTCCTCAGGTACTTACATCTAGATGAAGTACCTGAGGAAGCTGAACTAAGCAATACTCGTCGGTAGATTACCGATTGTATTAATGCCAACTGGCTGTGCGCTGCATTTATCATTATTATATTTGACGAAAAACCTATCGCGTTTAGCGTTTCGTGGACGCAAAGAAATATACTTTCTAATAAGATCAAGAAAATTTTGCCCTTCAATATTTCCTTCTGTGATCACAAACTCATGCGTTCCTTATTTCTCTGTATTAGGGATTTTTGTTACAAAACGATAAAACTCGTCTAAAATATCTACCACACGTAGAAAAGTTAAACTCACTTTTTCGACAAGCACCGGCTACTCCAACAATCAATGTGACTTTGGTCATTAAATATGTTTTATCCTCAGCTTCTGACACGTGTTTCTGCCATCTATAGGCGTCATCAGTCAAGCTAGTGAAGCAATGTAATACAAAATAATACAAATCTATTTAATAAACAGTTTTGTGTCTGTATATACATTTAAGCTTAAATCGCCTATAAGACATGGCAAATTTCGTCCTATCAGGTAGAACTATATCATAAGTGACATCTGACGGACGAAAGAGACTATGCCGAAAAAGGCAACCCTTTCCTTGACCGGCCAAGCCGGTACATAAGAGAAGAAAATACGTATATAGGTGTAGTCCATTAACACGATGCCAGATGGCAGCAAATATACAAAAAAGGTTTCAGTATATCAATACGTTAAGCACGTATTACGCATTTGTTACAAATGAAACAGACATGTAATATACACATCTGTAACTGTACACATGGACAATACACCTCGTATTTTACAGCACTTACTTCTGCTTAAGACACGTGTTTCCGCTATCTATAGGCGTCATCAGTCAAGCTAGTGAATCAATGTAATACAAAATAATACAAATCTATTTAAAAAACAGTTTTGTATCTGTATATACATTTAAGCTTAAATCGCCTACAAGACATAGCAAATTTCGTCCTACCAGGTAACACTATATAATATGTGACATCTGACGGACGAAAGAGACTATTCCGAAAAAGGCAACCCTTCCCTTGACCGGTATATTACATGTCTGTTTCATTTGTAACAAATGCGTAATACGTGCTTAACGTATTGATATACTGAAACCTTTTTTGTATATTTGCTGCCATCTGGCATCGTGTTAATGGACTACACCTATATACGTATTTTCTTCTCTTATGTACCGGCTTGGCCGGTCAAGGGAAGGGTTGCCTTTTTCGGCATAGTCTCTTTCGTCCGTCAGATGTCACTTATTATATAGTGCTACCTGATAGGACGAAATTTGCTGTCTTGTAGGCGATTTAAGCTTAAATGTATACACAGATACAAAACTGTTTTTTAAATAGATTTGTATTATTTTGTATTACATAGCTTCACTAGCTTGACTGATGACGCCTATAGATGGCAGAAACACGTGTCTTAAGCAGAAGTAAGTGCTGTAAAATACGAGGTGTATTGTTCATGTGTACAGTACAGATGTGTATATTACATGTCTGTTTCATTTGTAACAATTTTCTTACGTCAAGTTTCTGTGACATTTTAAAGTGTCATCTTCATGTTTGGTTCGAATCGGTTAGCATTTGTTACTTTTACATTCGTTGAAAGAAGAGAAAATGAGTGATTTGAAACTAGAACACAGAACCGTCATAAAATTTTTATAAAGAGAAGGCAGTAGCTCGAAGAATACTCATGAAGGAATGGTGGCAGTATATGGAGAAAATATACCGTCCTATTTTCAAGTAAAATTTTGGTGTGAGCAGTTCAAATGAGGCAGAGAATCCATTCATGATGACCCAAAATGTGGAAGACATCTACAAGTGCGAACCGAAGAAATCATCAACAAAAGTTGAAGACTTGGTTGACCGACCGCCGAGTAAAAGTTTCAATTACTGCTTGAGAAATAGGAATATCAGACACGGGTGTTTTTAAATTCTACACAGAGATTTGGGACTGAGTAATTATCTCAAGATGAAGACTTCTTAAATAGAATTGTAACTGGAGTGGAACTTGAGTACACCACTGGGACTCGCTCTTGAAACAAGAGTACATGCAATGGATTCATAATGGCTCTCCACCACCCAAGAAGGCAAAAACGCAATTTTCTGCGGGAAAAGTGATGGCTACAGTTTTCTGGGACGCGGTGGGGATTCTCTTGATTAATACGACTTATGTGCTATGGCGTTTCTAAGATAATTAGTTATGACATTTAACGTCAGATCAACTGGAAAATTATAAGACTATGTTTTGGTCAAAATTAGACAAAATCTTGTTTGCAATACATAATGAAATGTTATTTTGTGTAACTCATGTCATTTTGCAGGATCTGCAAGTATTCCATTTCGTCACACAAAATAACCCATTTCATAAATAGCTATTTTCACATTTGACTTATATTTCTTATCTTTTAAAATTACACTATGATGTTTATTGATATTGATATCAAATCAATGAGATTTGATATCAATCTCATTTTAATTTTTTCTATTTTTATTAATTTTATAAATTTCTCTGTCTTCTTAATCTTGATTTTCTAGATATTTCGTTCTCTTTGATTGCAAAGATGTCTTAAATTACCTTCCCTCCTGTGTTTCCTGGATGTAAGTTGTTTATTATTATCTAAAAATGTGTCATCATCACGAATTTTTTTATCACTTCAGTGTCACCCATGCTCACATAATCACAATGAAATGGAGCGAACCATCCAATGCGATGGGGTTGAATCTCTGTAACTTGTCTACTTTGCTAACACACGAAATATCTTTTTTTTCCATATTCACAATAAACTACGAAATTATTCGCTTTCAAATCGTATATAACAATAATTATTATTTTACTTGAGTTTAGAAATACAACTTTGTTAGACATATTAGTCCTGATGTCCTAGCGCCCTCTGTCCAAAAGTCTACTGTCAAACAGACAGTACCTACTAAAAAAAATTTAACTTTGTAAAAAACTTTATTAATTATCTTCTTACTATTCTACTTTTACTTTATTTAGTAACAGTATTATATAAAATCAAATCAAATACTAACCAGCGGCATAATTTAGAGAAATAGTTTATTGGGTCTATACACTGAATAACCAAAAAGTGTAAATTGTAAATGTAAATATTCTTTCTACACTTTATGACGCTATTTTATTCGAATTTTTCACTTAGAAGAAAAATTCGCCCTCAAGTAGGAATCACACCCACGACCTCTGACTTGCCGGGCCATTGCTCTACCACTGAGCTGTTGAGGCGTGAATTAGAATCTTTTATGGGGATGCCTTGAATTACATCAAAGGAAACAGATGAAATATATATTGCCCGTAGTACGGCAGTTGTGCAAATTTATTGCATTTTCGCCAAGTAATGTAATTGTAAATATCCTTTCTGCAATTTACGACGCTACTTTATTCGAATTTTTCACAGAAAAAAATTCGCCCTCAAGTAGGAATCGAACCCACGACCTCTAGCTTGCCGGACCATAAAAGATTCTAATTCACGCCTCAACAGCTCAGTGGTCGAGCAATGGTCCGGGAAGCCAGAGGTCGTGGGCTCGATTCCTACTTTAGGTTTTTTTCTATGAAAAATTCGAATAAAATAGCGGTTTTGGCTAATTATGAATTAAATTGTCTAGTTTTTTTTATATAATTATTTACTGTAATAGCAATAATAAATATTTTTGTAATACGCAGATAGCAACGACATAGATGAATGTTCCATTGGTTTCATTTAATACGTTGTCTATTTACCTGCTTTCTTATTGCCATCATAATGGGTTGGTCCCTCATCTCCCTCGACGTCTTTGAAAGTTGAAGAATTTTTACTGTTATTTGATATCGCCGATTTCTATGAAATAAAATGTTTTTAACTTTGTACTTACATTATCTAGGCCCGCAATAGGTAGATTCTAACAATGATTCCATGTAAATATATGTAAATCAGACATCGAATATAATTTATAAATTTCACTTTGTTAGCCAACTTCAAAACACTATTCTCTCGCTCAAAATACACTTCCTCAAAGTCTGAACTTATTACTCATCAAAATTTAATCTATAACAAATACCACAATATGCCGTAAAGAGTAGTTAAATAATAAAAACATTTGTAAGTACATACATACATA
Source organism: Melolontha melolontha (assembly GCA_935421215.2). NCBI lineage: Eukaryota > Metazoa > Arthropoda > Insecta > Coleoptera > Scarabaeidae > Melolontha > Melolontha melolontha. The sequence goes on along the minus strand of OW285240.1, from coordinate 21,986,102 downwards.
AGTACATGTGTAAATGTCATAAATGCTGCAAACTATAATATTATTATCATGATTATTATTATTTTCGTTGTGAATTATCTGCGTATCTACTTACTAAACATCAATAAACTTGAGTAGAAAGTCGTATTCTATTAAAGTGGAAACATGTATGTCAGGAATAAATAATTTTCGTATATTTCGAGTACAATAGTGTCATTATGGGCTACATCAAGTATAAAAAAAGGTCAAAATTCGTTTCAAAACTTAATATAAAACAAGAATTTTCCATTTTCACCCTACTTTACATAACAATAGTGAAAAAAAGACGCATTTTAACAGTGTTTAGGCGTGTGTGAAAATACAGGAAAAAGTTTTTTCGCCTTTTTACGCCCATGTTTCTCTCTCTAGGCACGAAATTCAGACATCTCTTTGTATAAGTTGGAAACCCTAATGATATTATAAGTTCTAAACTTTAACACGGCCAAGTATTGCCTGCAGTAATAATATTTACTCACTTCGAAAACTTGATGGTCGAACTTACTGAAATAATATTTATCCTTAATTCAGAATATTTCGTATTTCCGTTTGGCTCACAATTTCTACTGCGGAAACCCCAATTGTGAATATTTGTATGTGCTGAGTATTATTAAAGGAACTTTGTTTTTTCGTTATTTATCTTGGAAATTACATTTAGCGGACTTCCCCTAAACACACACAAAAAAAATTATATGTAATCTTTCACTTCCAGTAATAAAAATTATGAGAACATATTAGCTTTGTTTTAACGAATTTGTAGTTGATAGCTAATATCAGACTACGAGGGCTAGTTTTTATATAACCGGATTAGACAGTTTTCAGTTTTGAAACAATTTTCCATTATTTTTTCTTTTAATTCACAAAATAATTGCAAAATTATTAACTACAAGTACACAAATATATATATATATATATATATATATATATATATATATATATATATATATATATAAAACACAAAAATAGTTTTTGAAGAATAGTTTTCTTTCCAAGCCAACTATTTGGGAAGCTAATTAAACATGGTAGAAAATCATAGTATAATAATCCACGTCTAAGTCGTTCTGTTAACGTAATATCTTGAAATGCTACAAATACCAAGTGTTTGATAGTGTAAGATATAAGATTGGAGAGGACCTTTAATGGGAATTTAAAAAACCACGATTTTCAGAATCTTACACGAGTGCTCTTGAATAACAAAATTTAGTATAGGTTGTACCCCATTATTGCTGAGATAGCCGACAAACTGGCCAAAGAAAGTACTAATAGGAACTTCATAGGACCAGAACCTGTATGTGGAATCACTAAGGATTCCGCTAAAAGGGAGATCTGGTTATGGCTAGAAAAAGAACATAAAAATAAATGGAGGTTAACGGAAGGTCAACTCCATACCAAAACACTACTAAGGGGGCTGGACGGGAAGTTTTCAGCCAACCTAATTCGTAGTAGCAAAAAAGAAATTAAAATAATTACCGGGTTAATAACCGGACATTGTCCTTTAAGGAAGCATTTGTACACCATGGGCTTGGTTAGCGAGCCCTGGTGTAGGAGATGTGAAAAGCAAAAGGAAACTAGCCTTCATGTAATATGCACGTGTGAGGAACTGAAGGAACTCAGACAGAAATATTTCGGGAGAGATCTATTGGATCCTTCGAGTGTACTCAAACTTCCCCTGAGGAGGATAGTGGCTTTTATCGAGGACACAAGACTAACAGAGTGGAATTGAGAGATCTATTGGGGATAGTACAAAGAGCAATGTGCTCAAGTGCCTGGACGTGGTGGCGTCCACCCCAAAACAGAAGAAGACCCCATTATTGCTTTCGCCATTTCAATTGCGTGTTTGGTTTAATACGAGTACAGAGTAGTTTTGGAGAGATATAAAATACAGTTATTTATATTCTCGAGGGCTATGCATTTCCCACCTTCTGTCACACGTTTTTATGGTAATTAATTCATTGGAGAATTGATTGTCGTGAACAAACATCGATTTTCATATTTCACGCCTTGTTGCCACTGGCCCAATCATAACTCTTGACCAAGTAACTATTCATGTCGCTTAGCAGGCCGTCGGTTCGAAAACATATACGAGAAGTGTCTTTTGAGCTTTGCATATAGGCTCATTAAGGGCGCCAGTAATAAAACGTCAGTTGCCAAAATTAATTTCAATATTTTGTTAGCCTAAGTCTAAAGTTTCATTAAGATATGGCAGGTGATTAGTCAGAGTCAATTTTTAAAGTTTATAAGCTGGCCGGGAAATGGAATTGACTCGAGAAAGTTTTCGCGCAATAATTTTTTAAACCATTCGGAGAGCAAGCACTAACTCAACGACAATGTCTTTTTGAGTTGGTTCCAGCAACGGTCTACCGAATCTAACGATAGTGACTCAAAATATTTGTAAAGTATTGTATAATTGTCAACTAGACGTTGTATGCACTGACTTTTTTCGAGCCGTCGATACTATGGACCATCAAATATTATTAAACTAATTAAGTGCTTTTGACATTACCCCATCTGCATTAGAACATATTGCTTCATAAGTTTTGAATAGAATGAATTATGTATTTTATAACGGTTTTTACTCTTTACAATTCCTTTCAATATTTGGTATGTCTCAAGGCTCTAATCTGGAACCTCCGCTTTTTCTGCTTTTTGTTCATTATCTCCTCATATCTTTCAATTGTTCTGTGTTGGCCTACGCTAAAGATTCTGAATTGTATTTACCCATGAAATCACAGAAAGATAATGTATCAGAATAATTGAAACATACACGAGTGGGTAAAACCCCACTAGTTTTGTATAATACAAAGGTATTTTTAATAATATAAAATATTATTAAAAATCTGGTGTGAAGAACACAAATACAGGTTCACTATTATATTTTTTGTGAATGTGTCCGAACATATCCCTCCCCAGGCAGTGCTGAATTTACTTCTACGCTCGGTCTGGATAATTTCTGTGATATGGCGACGTGGTTCTTTTTTGTTAATGTGTCTGAAGATATCCTTTCTCCAGTACTGATGGGACTGTAGAAAGGCGAAATACGTATCTGCATCTCTGGGGAGGGGTATGTTCGGACACGTCCACAAAAAATATTAATAGTGAACCTGTATTTGTGTTCTTCACACCAGATTTTTAATAAGAAAGATAATGCTTTGCAGGAAAATATTAATGTGTTTGCGGATTGGTGTAGTAAAAACAAATTAAAGATTAATATGAACAAATACTATGTCATATCCTACACTCGTAAAATTAATAAAACGTAATCATTATATGGTATTAATGGCCAACATTTAGTGAAAAGAGACTCCATCAATGATCTTGGCGTCAAATTCGCCTTGGAAATGTCCTTTAATTTGCACATTTCGAACATCTCATCTGCTTTTAGGATGTTCGCCTTTATCCTGAGATCATCTAGTCAGATTTAGGATCCAATAGCTGTTCTGAAATCAATGTACCAAACTTTTGTTTTGTGTAGATTGGAATATGCTTCACTAATATATTCTCCTTACTACTCGATGCATGAGTCCTCACTTCAGAGAAGTTTTCTGGAAAATCTTTCCTTCAGATGTGATAGTAGATATCCAGTAGAGAATATTGACTACAACCACCTTGTACATAGGCATAATCTTTACATCAAGTCCTTAAAACATCGTCGAAAGCTTAATGCTGTGCGATTTATGCATGGTTGAATTAATTCGCATGATATATTAAACTATATATCTTTTCATGTGCCTCGAATGACGTCAAGAATTAATCCCACTTTTTAGCCACCAAGTACTAGAACCAACGCGCTATTAAAGCTTCAATTAATTTTATGCATCGTTGTAGGGATATCATACATAATGACCTTTTTGGCTGGAGGTGTTCAGATTAGGTTTTTGGGGTACTTATTTTATTTCATATATTTATAGGTATACTGTATTTTTGTAATAATTTAGTGCACATCTCTCTCTTTTTATGTATTTGTCCTAGAAATATATTTATCCGTTGGGTAATATAGGTTATTATTGTTATTGTTATTCCTCTAATATATTTTATTTGTCTTATACGGTGAATAACCCTAGCTTTTTTAAGTTTATTCAGTAATTCGATTGTCACTTCAATTATTTCTGAAGAAAGGTCTATCAGATTTCGAGTGCCCTAGTCTAAGTAAATCACTCAAGACGACATTATTCTTGAGTCTAGCTACTCAACATCGTATAACTTGTTCACTTGGAGCAATTTCAATATTTCGGATTCGACTAAATTCTCTCCTAGTTCTTACATAGGAACAGCCCTTTTTAAACAATCCTAAGGTCTTTAAACACCACCTATTCACAACAAAAACTTGAAATGGGAAGACATAACTTACAACAAAAACTAATATCATAATTTAAAGACTTTGACAGAAATCGACGCTGGAAAATAGGTTTGACAGACCTTATATAATTTTTTTTTTCAAGCGTATAATAATTTCGTTATTATACTAATCACATCTTTATATTGAAACAGTTCTTTTTTGCCCGGCGGCAGTTTTGTCGTTATTATTGTATGGCGGAGCTGAAAAATAGTTATTTATGCACCAAGGGCGTTATGGGTATTCTATTGCTCTAAGGTCAACGAAAGTTGACCGAGGGCAATGTAATTGCCATAACGCCAGTGGTTCATAAAAGATTTTATTTTTCACGAAAAATACATTTCTTAAGCGGAAAATTCAAATTATATTAGAAAAGTTCCGAGATTTCTGTCAACTATCATGTCATTAACAGTCGCTACGCATCTAATATGACTCCTTGAATCAACGATAGAAGAAAGCATTTCTTCTACGAATTAGAGTATCCAGCATGATATTAAATTCTGTTGCAGCATCAGATAAATCCTCGTTGGCTTGTCAAAGTACTAGTGGAGATATTTTCCCTCCAAAAGGACATTTCGAAAACTGTATTTTTAATTTTGCTAAATAATGTTAAGAATGTTATTCTTTCTTGGAAATTGTTGAAAATAAACAACTATTAAAGTTTACGTATTTTAAATGACAGTTGTTGACGCTTTCATGTTTTCAAGTTGTCAATGTTTAGATACTCTTAATTATATTAAAGAATGCTAAAGTTTTGCTTCTTTCTTTAGACTTTGTTAAAAACTAAAATGATTAGTTCTGTAAAATGTATATCCTTTCTTCTTGGGCCTTATCTATACTCACAGAGCATTAAAAACTGTAAATAAATTATCAGGCGTTATGGGCTATAATGCCCGGTTATTATGTCCACGGGCGTTATGACCGCGTTTTTGGTTATCGTATCTTAGGTGAAATGAACAAATAATATATAAGTGAAAAATAAAATACATTTAAATAACATGGAAGCGTGACTCCCTCTCTCTATTATGTTGTCTATTCTCTATTATGTTGTCGTTATTATTGTACGGCGGAGCTGAAAAATAGTATATTAATAAACAAGCTTCATAACACACGTTTTAAAGCACGAATTCAAGCTTAAAAGACGAGAGCTTCTTAACGAATCAGTGCTTTAATGTCTTATGAAACGCGTTTTTTGTGCTACTTTTTGCAATTAGCTTTGCTGATGTATTTTTTAAAAGAAAATGAAAAATTTGATAATTTTATGGCAGTTCGTAACGTTCGCGTATGTTTAGAATGTTTAGAAAATTCAAATTTTTTAATTTAGTTGCCTATGATTGACTTAAATTAACTTGACATTTAATTGTTAAATTTTATTTAATAATGAGTTCTGTACTCGATCAGGAATACGGCAAATATAGTTATTAATAGAGCAGACCAATTTCCGTGCGCGACATGTGCGCACATTTGAGGATGATTATATTGCATCAGAACTTATAAAAAGCATTCAGCATGTGTTTGGTACTTGCTTAGACTGCATGTAAGTGTAAGTATACGTATCAAAATGTCGTCGACACATAAATCGAGAAAACGACCGTTGTCAGACGAAGTGAATAAGTTTATTATGGATTTCCCTGACTTAATATACGATGGCTCAACAATTAAATGTTTAGTGTGCAATACATATCTAATGTGTTGGTCAAAAACACATTGTAAAGAACACGTAAGCAGTTCGAAGTACAATAATAACAAAACTAATCGACAACAGTTTATACATGAACTATGTGTAACTATGATTGTGTGTACACTGCCGCTTACCTTGTTAAGTAATGATTAATTTATTTCATTTTGGAATAAATACGCGAATCAAACATTACCGAGCACGACAACGTTACGAAGGAATGCGGTGCGTAAACAGGTTGAAAATAAAATCAAAGTCGAACTGAAAAATAATAATCCAGACGACTAAAACAATGTAATGCCGAAAAAATTTCAGAGGTGCTATTAGATACTTTGGAAAAATTTAAACTTTCGAAAGACCAAGTATCAATGTTTATGACCGATGGTGCCGCAACCATGTGTTCTGTAGGCCGGTCTCTTAGAAAATATTGTCCTATCTTGTTACATATTACTTGTAAACTCCATGCTCTACACCTTGTGGCAGAACAGGTTCGTAGATGTTATTCAGAGGTAGATGCTTTAGTATCGAGTACAAAGGCAGTATTCCTGAAATCTCCAAAACGTATTCGAAAATTTCACGAATTGTGTCCCCATACACCTGAGCCACCACAGCAGATTCTGACACGTTGGGGTACATGGTTACGGGCGGGGTTTTACTATCATGAACATTTTGAAAAAATTAAGGACGTGGTTTTATCATTCGATCCGAAGGAAAGTACAGCTACCAATACAAGCCCGAAAAAATTTCAATGAATTACTTGGGACTAGAAGAAGCAATAACAATATTAGAAAATTCGTCGCTGTCGTTAGAGGAATCACTGCAAATCGTTAAAGATGTTCACGCACAACTGTGTGCTGTAGAAGACGCAAAAAGTGAAAGTGTTCTAATTAAATTTGAAAGTGTTTTAGACAGAAATGCAGATTTTGACACCTTAACACGTATTTGTGAGGGCACGTCTACAGATACGTTAAGTTGCTTAAAAAAGTATTTTGATTATGCGAATATACGAATCACTAGATGCAGAACGCTCGTTTTCCGAATCTAAACATATTTTCTCCTCGCGGCGGACATGTTTTTCAGAAATAACCTTAGAAACGCACCTGATGTTGAAAATATACAATCGAGTTTCTCCAGTTTGTCAATCCTTGGAAGACGCTTAAAACGATAAGTGTTTTTTTAAATCCTCTGTCGTGCACACAATCACTGATTTCATATATTTTCCATTTTATTTATAGGTACATACAACGTTGCTATAATATGTACTATTCTTATTTTTCGTGTGTTTATGCATATTACTTTAATAGCAGAAAACCAAATGTATATTTAATTATTTCTGATAGAATAAATGTCTCTACTTCTATACTTATGTCGGTAACAAGTTCATGTTGCGTCCCTATTCTATCGCATATTCTAATATATCGTATTACGAATTACACTCCCATACCGGCGCTCATGGCGCGCACGGAAATTGGTCTGCTCTAGTTATTAAGTTACTTCCAGAGAAGTCTCATACACAGTACGAAAAACCGTATGATAATTTTGAAAAATAGTGTAACGTAAAGAAAATTCTTCATAAATTTATAAGAGAAGCAAATGACAAAGTTTACCTAGCTGTAAAACTGAGTCTTAAATTTAGTTTTTTGACTTTCGTAAGTAGTTTATATTCTAGGTTATTCTGATAATGGGATACAATGGAGCCTGTGGACGAGAAGAGGTAATTAATATATGTGCGGATGACCTTCAAAAATTCTGATTACATTACTGTCAGTGTACCTAAAACAAAAAATAATATTCCTAGAATGTTTGCTGTAACAAATACAAACTAGATGAAATTAATAAAGAAATATAACAATCTTCGTCCTGAAAAGTTACGAATAAATGTTTTTTCTTAACTAATCGCAATTGTAATGGCATTAATAGACCCATCGGAATTAATACTATAGAGTAGATACCTAGATAAATTATCAGTTTTCTTCGATTGCCAAATAATCAAATTTATACAGGCCATTGTTCTAGAAGTTCAAGTGCCACACATGTATCAAATAGTGGGGGTGATCCTCTGACTATAAAACGGTTAGGTAAAGTATATTTAAAAAATAAAGTTAATGTTGCAAATATGTTTTTACAATAAAGGATGTTAATTTACATGGTTCTTCTCGAAATATCTCTCAGTTTGGGTGTGACTTTAACCCAATAAAAAACAATATCGTGCGTTCAAAAAAGATGTAGGTATGTCGTATGTCGTAACCGCACCGTTCTTAATTGTCAAATGTTAATGTCATTAGTGTCATTTAATAAAACTGATAACACGGAATTTTGTTTTATTCATTACAGGAGGATTATAACCTAGCAATTAACCTTGCAATTTTCTAAAACCGTCTGTCATTTACATGTAATTGTTATTTAAGAAATTCAAATTAATAAAGTTACGACATGCGTTTTGATGTTAATTAGAAATCATGGCTCACTAGAGGCATGTTTTTTATGAACGCAGGATATGAATATTGGAAAGAATGATAATTGTGAACAAAATGTCTCTACTCCATATGGTATAATTATTAAGTCAAAAGATAATTCGAAGGTTAATACAAATGTATACAATAATTGCACATTTCCAAAGAGCAATTAAAAATACCAGAATAAAAAATCCTTAGTTTCTCTTCGTAATAAAATATTTTTCGTCACACCTACTGCGTAAGTAAACAATTATGACACCTTTTTTTGAAACGTAAGTGACACTTTACATACCGTATTGACAGTTGCTATGGTAGCGGGCTGTAATATTTATTACGACCCTAGGGAAATAATAGCAATATTAGAAAATTTATGACAAATTTATTTCAAACATGATTAATTAACATAACTAGGAAAAATAGAATCTTGTACAAAAACTTATGATTTTGTAATATTAAATGTAAACGAACAATTAGAACAATTAGCTATCTGAACAATAGAGTCTTCTTTCTTACTAGGCAAGTTTATATTTTCAATAATGTCAACTTTATTAATGGTTGGATTCCTAATGGAATCATCAACTTTCTTCTCATTTTTCTGTATCACAGTTGAGCAAACAGCCTCTGTAATATTTTGTTTATATAAAATTCGGTCAGCTATCTGTACTTTATTTATCATTGAATCGGAAACATAGCTTTCTGCCACGGTAGAAGATTTCCATCAGCCGTGTCTTTTCAGACCAAGAACATCAATTCCTGAATCGGCTAATAATGTTGCCGAGGTCCTTCGAAAGGAATATCCGGTGTAGGTAGTGGGGTTCTCCAACGACAAGTATTTTGCTATTTGGCTAGGAATTTTTGCGAGAGTGTTTTTTCCTACAGGCTGATTTCGACATTTACCAAAACTGTACTTTAAGAAAAATCTATCTTTGGTAATATTTTCTAATCTCAGACGAATGTATTTTTTAATAATTAGCATAAAATTAATTTGATATTCTTCCTTCGCAATAATTGTAAAAGAACGTTTTAATCCATTTTTGGTATCCGGTATTTTAATTATTATTACATAATTTTTACTTTCCACATCTTTAATTTTTAACTAGTTCATCTTTCCTACAAGCCCCAGCAATTCCCATAATCATAACAACCTACAAAAAATTAGTATAGAATGAACACGAATTAAAAAGAATCATTCTGTAAACTTACCTTCATCAACAAATATGTATCGTCGGAAGCTTCAATAAGAAATTTATTCATTTACTCTCTTGTAAAGATACTAGACTTTTTAGTCTTAAAACCATCATTTTTACGCTTCAAAAATCCTTTCAATTTAGGATATTTTGAAATATCTTCATTTTCGTTAATAAATATGGTAGTTTTTAACATGGAGTATTCACACCATAAACTGTTTGGTGATTTTAACTTCATAGATCTATTACGAAAATATGCCAGCATTACACTTTCTGAAATACTCTCCACATACCTCTGGTGACACCAATCTTTGAACATTTTATAGGTTTCATTGTATCTGTTTTTAGATTTCTCCGGCAAAATCTCAGTACAAGCTATAATAGCATCCATCTCTATTTGATTCATGTTTATAAATTTTATTTAGAAAGAAAAACTTTTGAAAATCTATTGCATATACTTTGACATTTATCAAAAATATAAATTTATATCGACACAAACATAGTTACCATAGATACGACAAATATTCCTGACTTGATGTTACTAATGTGTATACATATAGTAAAAGTAAAGTGGAAAATCATTCAAATTCGTCTATTTAAAAAAAACGTAGGTATCTCGAAAAATCTCATATGCACCACGGTTCGTACAGTACACTTTCATGGTCTCGAATACATGCAAACCTCGACTCTACGGGTCTCGGTTTGCAATCGTATTCTCGACCATAAAACTATACTTACGAACCTAGGTAGATAAATAACTATTTTATTATATTGTAAATATAATTACCGCATAATAAAATGTTTATTAATTGTCAGTTATGTTATAACCTTAAATTATCGCTATGACTGCTGACTTATAGACGTAGTGTGACCAACATAAAACCGAATTCCCTGAATGTTCGATGCTTTAATGATTTATAAAAGCACTCATTTTGAGTACTTTAATATGTCTCTCTTTTAACAACGCTAATTGCAAAAAATACATTGAAATAACATGGGAAGAGTGTCTCCCTCTATGTATTCTCCCTGGTATGTATCGTAGATTCATTCTGACAGATATTTTCGGAACTAACCTATGACATCAAACTCCAACATTTTCATTAGGTAAAAAAGAGAATTAAATGTGTAATCTGTCATTTGAATCTAACTTAAATGTATTTACGAAATCTCAAAAAAATATTCTAATTAACTCTTTCAGGGGCAGAGCGTGCACTACAAAATTTGCCTTACCTGGGCAGGAATTGAAAAAAATTAAAGTTATAAAAAACAAATGTTGAATATATTGTAGAAATGCTCTTAGATTTTAGTGAAACACACAATACATATGGCTTGTGTTTTTTTATTGTTACTGGAATCTCCGAGAGGCTTCTTTTTCTTGAAGGCCATTGAATAAGTGCCTCAATTACAGAGAGCCTGAAATCTTTCATTAGCATTGGAGGTCCATCTAGCGACTTATAAATGCAAAATGAGTTTACGATAGATGCATCTAGTAGATAAAAAAATATTCTATGCCACCATTTGTGGCTCTTCCTATTTATTTCATACGTTGACTTTATTTGGTCAAATTTGTCAACTGCATTCATATGTTGATTGTAATCAATTAAGATTTGAGGACAGGGAACATCTTCAACACTTCCATTTTTATTTTTCCTTTTGACCACATCAGTCTCTTGGGAACGGTGATAATTAGAAAGTAAATGGACACTTCTTTTGTCTTTCCATTTGGCAGCAAGTACACCACTTTCACTAATCCAATAATCGAATTCACCACGTTTCATTTGTTTGTCAGTCACGAAGGTTGGCATATTTTGTCTAGTAATAGTTACCGTTCCACAGGCATAAATGCTCTTTTGCTTTAGATCTTCCATAAGATAAACACTATTAAAATAATTGTCAAAATACACATGGTGACCTTTATGCTCCAAGCCTGTACATAGATCTTTGACAACACGTGCTCCTAAGTTCCTTTCAGTACCATCACCACTTTTCCCAGTATATATATCAAATTTGAGACAGTATCCACTTTGGTCGGCCATCATCCATACTTTATACCCACGTTTTACTGGCTTTTTTGGTAGATATTGTTTCATTTATGACCTACCTTTAAATCGAATCATAGACTCATCAATTGCCACATGTTTAGATGGAAAGAAACATTGCGAAAAATTGTTTTGCAATTCACTAAGCAGTAGACGAATTTTATATAATTTGTCAAAAGACGGGTCACCGAGCGATGGCAGCAAAGAATTGTCATTCACCTGTAAATGTGACAGCAACCAACTGAATCTTTTTACCGGCATCAAGGAACTTATAAATGAATCATGTAAATATTGATTACTAAACCAGTAATCACGGTAACTGGGAACTGTTTTCATCCCAATCATTAAATTAATACCTAGAAATGTCTTCATTTCATCGACATTAATAGGCTTATATGGTTTACCTTCTTGCTGGGCATATAAGTTTGTTTGAAATACCAAACTTTCTATTACACGATCAGTGAAAAACAAATGAAAGAGGGTACGTGGAGGTTTTTCTTCTAATTCTTGTATAAAGTCTGGTGGCCCGTAGGAATCTTGAAATTGCAAAAGGTTTTCTGGTGGACTGTCATTTTTGCTCCAAACAACTTTCCTGTCTTTCGATGATAATGCTTGCATATTTGTTGCTAAAATTCTATTTTTTAGCATATTCAAAGGTAGATTTGATTCGCTATCTGTATCAGAATATTCTGCAACCATAATATCCTCTTCATCTACAATACAGTCTACATTGTTTTTTCTAAATCATTGACTATCGACTCCTGATCAAAAGGAATACTCTCACATTCATCATCTGCATTCAGTTTAACCAGCAAGTCGTCCACTCTCATGCCGTTCAATACTACTTCATCAATATCTATGTTATTTCCAGTGAACATTTTGAAAAATTTTCTGAAAGAATGAGGGCGGTGGTACAATATCAGAACAGCGATGTTTACAATAAATATTACTACAAAAGTTTAAAATTTTAAATGTTTATTGTGCGAAATGTATACTTACAGTATTAAACTTTAATGCTGGTGGCACAAACTCTTCTCAGTTTATAAATAAATATTGTTATAAATCACTAACAGTCTCCACACAAAATCTAACTTCCAACACAGGGCAAGAATCACAAGAATGTAATACAAACAAAATTCCAAAACGAAACCGCCAGCGTCCTCTGTGATTGAGAGAGTTCATTATATAAAGAAGCTTTCTACCTGGTGGTTTCAATATTGCACCAACGACGAGAATATGAGAAACTTATCAAATATGTGGTACGAATGCAGTACCATCGCGCACATTGTCCAAAATTTTGGGTGGTTTATTTTTTGTACCACGGCTCCTGAAAGAGTTAAACGCTTGAAAAAAAATAGTGTATAATACACGGCAGCGAAAGCATATTAATTGCGTCGGCAGTAGACTGTAGGCTCGGCTATAATAAGAGTTCTCTCTGTCTGGTCTATAACACACTATTATATCTCTTCAATTTTAATTATTCACTGGATTAATTATGTCCATTAAAAAATTTATTCAATCGAAAAAGGAGGAGCACGCAGTAATTAAAATACCAAAATTTTCAACTCATTTGCCTTTTTCGTTCGAACAGCAAAAAAAAAAGTTATTTAAAATTGTAATAGGATTGTTTTTTCATGTAGGCATAAAGCCCAATAATTAAATTAGTTGCCACCTATTCTGTTTCAAAAATTGAATGAGAAAATTTCTCGTGAAACGGGGCGATACATGTATTGCTAACTGCACAGCATTGTAAATTTAACGAATTTCTTTGTGGAATGTCTAACATAATTTTTTTTTCATTATAAAATAAATAACTTGAAATTTCATTTATGGTTATTTTGATTTTCCACTTTTTTGCGTATATTTTAATGATAATTTTCCCCTTCTTGCACAGTGTGAGAAGCTACATGTATTTCGAAATGAAAATTGAAATTTTTATAACCCGGGGATGTCCACCCGTCAAAACCTGAATTTTAAAAATTGAATTCTCTTTTTATTGCTGGGCTTGCACGAGTATCTCTCGAGTAAAGGGGGAAATTATGGAGAAGACGAAGAAGAAGTGTCACCCTTACCAAAAAAAAAGACGGGCGATAAAAAAGAGAGCAGCAAGCCTTGTATGTCCCCGACACGCCCGGACATCGTCCCTGTGGATTAAAAAAAAGGACGGATAAAAAAACGTTGAAAGTTTTACATCAAGACGGGCGCGCAAATTTTCAACTTATTGATCAAGTTCAAATAGGAAGTTCTTAAGAAGTCCGCGACCTGTGACTTTTATTACAGCCGCATAGCAAGTGTTAAGGTTCAAACCATTCTGCATGTATCAGTAAATGGATTGTGTTGAACTCTGTGAACTCTAGGACAACCCTTCATACGCGATCACGTCACCGTAACATCGTTTGTCTGCGTCCGACCTGTTCCGGTATGCATGGAATAATGAAACTAAGCCATCTATAAGGGATACGTTTCCTCTAAGGGTACTCGAAATGCGGTAGGTGAAAGTTTAAGTGTCGACAATGAGAGCCGAAGAATATAGAAAAGCATGAATAAAGTGAAAAATCCATCAAGAATAGACAAATGTAATAGTTGAACTTATTTTAATATAGATAGATAGATAGATAGATAGATTGTCTTTATCGTTTCTGAAACCAATTGACCTTCTGTTATATTTCCCCTTATTTTTTTGTATTGTTCTTCAATATATGTGTAAATGTTCGATGTGTCTCCATCATACTCGTAGTCTTTATCGTGTATGTGGCGTTCCTCGGAATTGGAAACCAAAAAAATAGTAGTCTAAAATACAATATATATATATATATATATATATATATATATATATATACCGCCTCATTCTGAGCAAACGCAACGATCCGAATGTATGAATATTTCTCCCGCTCCGAATAGCCGCTTTTAGCCAATCACAAAACAGTCTGTCGCGCAACCATTTGACAAATAATGTCACAAATTAGTGTCACCACTGTCACCCTATACGGAGTCTCTTAAGCGTTTGAATAGTGATCATGCCGCGTTATACACTAGAAGAGAAAGCCGAAATGATGAAATGGTATCACCCTGATAATTCTTATGAAAGAGTATGTGACTTATTTGCCGGAAGGTATGCCGACAGGCCCATCCCGAACAAAGCTACAATTTGTAGACTTAAAAAGAAAATAGACATTACTGGTTCTGTACAAAATTTAAAACCATTATTCCCAAATCGCAGAGTTCCTAATGATACGTCCATTTTAGTATGCGCTGCAATAGAACTAAATTGAAATTTGACACTTAGCGATATTTCCAATGATTTAGGCAAAAGCTGCTCTTCCGTTAACCGCATACTAAAATTAAATGGTTTTCGTAATTATAAATATTCCATACATCATCAATTATTTTACGGCGATGAGTTTAAACGGATGAATTTCCGTTAATATAATTAATTGCTCATTATGAACAATTTATTTTATTATTTGTAAGAGTAAATTTTTCTTTACATTACTAGAATTTAATTTAGTTTTTATTAGTTCTGAAATTTATTTAGTATACTATGAATAGTTTATGTGACCTTTATTATTAAAATTTAATTTATTAAATCTCTTGATGCCTTATTTGCAATTGTCTTGATCGCTTATTAATAATATCATTACGCTTTGTGTAACCATCGTCAGTATAACGTATTGCAATTTACTCATTACCATAACACAGGACTAAACAATTTATAGTCCTTTAATAGTAATTTGGTAATCAGATAATTTTTCTTACGCGACTCCATAATATGTAAGTATGTATGACATATGACATCGATTGCACATTCGGATTGTTGCTTTTGCTCGGAATGAGACAGACTGAGTTGTGATTGGCTAAACGCGTTCAGGGGATTTGTATTTGGAGCGGGAGAAATATTCATACATTCGGATCGTTGCGTTTGCTCAGAATGAGGCGGTATATATATAGCTGATTCAGATATTCGGCGATTTAATGTATGTTGGTACTTTAATATGTATATATTTAAAATAATCTCTTACATGTTTCGGTAAATATTACCTCATCAAAGAATTATATCCCTAGGATATAAAATATAAATGCATTTATAATTTATATCCTTGATAAAGACATCATTGCCGAAACATGTAGGGTTGTTTTAAATATATATACTTTAAAGTAAAGCCAGACCTTTAATCGCCAACTGATTGAATTTACCATATCATACCAAGGTCACGAAAATATTATATATATATAGATAATTATTCTTGACCTTTGTATGTTATAGTAGATTAAATTAGTCGGCGATTTAAGGTCTCTTTTGCTTTAAAATGGATATATTTAAAATAATCTTACACATGTTTCGGCAAATAATGCCTTTTTCAAAGAATTTTAAAATATATGTAATATATAGGATCACTTTAAATATATCCATATTAAAGTAAAACAGACCTTAAATCGCCGACTAATTGAATCTACTATAACATGCAAAAGTCAAGAAATAATTATCTCTCTGTCTCTCACACTATATATATATATATATATATATATATATATATATATATGGTAAATTCAATCAGTATATATATTTATATCAGTATATATGATGCCTTTATCAAGGATATAAAATATAAATTTAGATTTATATTTTATATCCTTGATAAAGGCATCATTGCCGAAACATGTAGGGTTGTTTTAAATATATATACTTTGAAGTAAACCAGACCTTTAATCGCCGACTGATTGAATTAACCATATCATACCAAGGTCACGAAAATATTATATTTATATATATATATATCTTCGTGACCTTGGTATGATAAGGTAAACTAAATAAGTCGGCGATTAAAGGTCTGGTTCATTACTTCAAAGTATATATATTTAAAATAACTCTACATGTTTCGGCAATGATGCCCTTGTCAAGAGAATACAAAATATAAATGTATTTTGTATTCTCTTGACAAAGGCATCATAGAAACATGTAGAGTTATTTTAAATATTATTTTAAATATATATACTTTGAAGTAATGAACCAGACCTTTAATCGCCGACTTATTTAGTTTACCTTATATATATATATATATATATATATATATATATATATATATATATATATATATTGTGGTAGGCCTACACATAAGGATTCCCGAGATTCATGAAATAGAGATCGTTTAAAGTTAAAATGTTAATATTAGAACTTAAGATATATTATGAACTGCATTTTTCACCTGTCACGTCAATAAAGTTAATTTCGCGTTTTTAATTGCTTAAATTTAAATCTCATATTTATTTATGTACATGTAGTCATTTGCCTAAGTCATTTTACTTTAATATTTTGTGTTACCGAAGATTTTTAACTTAATTGATTGATAATTAATTAATGTCACGTATTTATTTTGGAAAAACTGTACAAATACAAATTTGTATATAGCGGGAAATATCCCAATTAAGAATAGGCATAATATGAAACTTTTGACTTTCAGATGACAATTATTTATAAAATAAAATAAAATATATAATTTTTGTAAAATATCAACACGATAAGTGTCAATAAATTATAACTTTTACTAATATTTTTAACGAGATTAAATGAATACATACAAGGTATACGAATGAGAAGCCAGCATTCAGAACAAACGATAGTTGGCGTCATGTTGTAAAAAATTCCGAAAACACGCCGACGTATTCAAAAAGTGTCGCTCTGAAATTGAGAAAAAAACATTAAATGCAGTATTAAAATCATACTACCAGTATATTAAACACATCTCCAACTTACCAAGTACCTGTCGACCTATTTTCCGTATCCAGTTACCATCCAGTTCGTTATAAAACGAAATTTCCATTTTACCGGAGACACCATCCAAATTAACCGAAGTATTGGCAGGGACGCCATCAGAAAACCCCGTTGTCCGAGTCATATCCTGAACTTTGGAATTACGAACGAATGCCTAACTACCTGAATCCAGCCTATTTCCATTTGAGTATTATTTATTTATTTCTCCTGAAAATATTAAATATTTTGAATAATTTTATTTTATAAAAACACTATCGTAGATATTACTCTAAGTATGCCTAATAGGTGAATTTACAATTAGAATACTTTTAAAGAATTAAAAGAATACAGTTCCTTTGATTTTAGTTTAAAAAAATAGTTTACGTTAGATAAATAAATTTAGATTGTTATCATAGAAAATCATAACTTAACCTAGATATTATTATTAATATTAATACTATTATCATGTCAACCACTTACCTGTTTCATTGATATCTCTATTAAACCATTTACATTAGACCATTACTCTCTCGTTTTATTTAGTAGATTTTACATCCAGAATATTCGATTAATTTATAACTTAATTATCACCTTCATATATATTCTATTTGACTACCGATCCCGCAAAACTATTATCTTTTCATAGCACAAATTAGAGTCTCATTGTTCTACTAGCCGGACATATAACACAAGATTACTCTTAAGTAATAATCAACAAGAGTTTGTACAAGGAAAAAGCTGTATAGGTTAAGTATATCTCGTTTATGTACGTTTGTTTACAATTTGAATCTTACGCAGTCGACACTATAACGTTTTAAACACAACTCCATCTTTAGGTTATATTTGTAACCACACTTGGAGAGATAATTAGAATTATTTATTACCTTATCAATTAATTTACAACTTATTAGCATTTTTTTAATGTTATTCGTTTGCATTAATATTTACACCTTGATATGATTTACAGCTTGATATTAATTGCCGCCCCAACGTAGGGGCTGTTACACACTCTCTATATATCAATTTGACGAACCAAAGTGAGGCCTGTTTAACATACCAGCTTCACTATATTTTATCATTTGGTTTTGTATTTATTATACGACCAAATCAGTTTGATTATATATATATATATATATATATATATATATATATATATATATATATATATATATATATAGAGTGTCTACTAACATGTGTCTCAAAATTTAGAGTCTGGTTCTACCCTTCAAATCTATTAAGAAACACTTAATAAACTTTTCCCGGAAACTAACGGCACCCAAGATGTACTACTTTTACTTAAAGAAAACAAATAGTGTAATTAAGTACAATTTATTTGAGCTAAATAAAGTAGGTTGCTTTTAATATTACAAAAGTTCAATTATTTATAACAATTCACTTTTGTTTAGCATGTGTCTGTCAGTCATATGTGTCGCAATAAATTAGGCTTGCTCTTGTTGAAATGGCTGAAGATTACACGTATGCGGAGATAGCTGACATGCATTTATGTTACGGCCGTGCTAATGGTAGTGGACAAACTACCTTCACTTTAACTCACTTGCTAAATTATCTAAACGCGAACATCGACAGCCATGTCATCGATTCGCCTTGATATTGTGTCGTTAGAAAGCAGGTTTTTTAATTCTTTTTTGCTTCTTCCACGCCTATTAAAACACTGACCATATCAATTGTAGCAGGCAATATAAGATTTTCGGCGATTTTATGGGTTTTGGACATTTTAGCTACTCTTAATGCTACAAGATAATATGCTTTAAGTACACTTTTATCAGTATGGACTGTACATAGCTCACTCTGTTTTTTTCACAAATTTATCCATTTCGCATAAGAAATTTAAAAAACAATTCAGTTTCATGATTGACCGCACACTAAAACAAAAGCTCCAGGCGCCCGATTCGCATTCGAAACTTAACTGAAGTTGTGCAATCGCAAGCGCCTCTTTTATACTGGAGACAACATGACCGGTTCAAATGCATCCATCTTTTCATATCTCATAGCCAGTATTATAGGACTCCAAATTACAAAGAGCACGAACACATCAAGTTGGAACTTGTAAATTGCTCATGCATGTATACGTCATACATGCATGTTCATACCCCTCGCTATAAACTCGGCGACATAAAATAATAGGAATAGTCGTATTAAATTTGTTACACTGTCGGTATTTTCTTAATGCATAAAATTAGTGCAATGTGATTATATAAAATTCGGTCGCGGAGCTAAGAAGGTTAAAATATTTGATGATTATTTTCAATAAAATTAAAGTACTTGTCTTTTAATATTTATATGACATGCATTGAGCATATTTATGAAAGAAACGCATAAAAATCACTTGCACAATTTTCTATTATAAACGAAACATTTATTTAAATTTCACAAAAGTGTAATCGAATTTACCGATCAGTTTTATTTCCAACGATTACAAACTTTTTTGACATGTCTATCTATTCACGATTGTATAGAAATTAATCGAAATAAAAATTACCGAAAAAAATAAATGAAAAAATATAATACCGAATGGAACAATGTAGAGCGTACGATCGTTTATTTCGCGATGGATATTATTGTTGGAAAACACGAACGGCGGTCTAGTTGGACAAACATAAATAAAATTCATTCTGAACAATGTGGCCTACAAAACAAGTATAAAACAAACAACACGTCGTTTGTGTGTGTTACGTAGGAATATTTTAGAGTGAGGGGATTTTAACCCAAAAGTACATATGCATACATTGTCTGTACCATCAGGTAATTTATTTAATTGCTCCCGCGATGGTAATTACCTCTTTAAAAAATAATATTCCCGTTGATGGATGATGATGTTATGTGAATATAATTAACGATATTGTATGAAATTACCTTCGTTTCTACGGTACGGTACCAAATGGAGTTGACAAAGAAATGGTGGACGACGTTATATTTCTATAACAACAAATTATGTTTTTTGGCATTATGAAATTTATTCATCATAATGGTAGTCAGCCTCTTTTATTATTTAATATAGCCGTATTAAAAACACAACGCCAATTAAAAAATATAAATATGAAACATTAGTGTTTGTAATTGTCAGTAATAAAATTTTATGAAACACATTCCATATTTAGAATTTTAAAAAGCCTTCACATTCCAAATCGTTGTTTGGGAAATATGTATTTTAGTTACTACACTTATACAGAATTTTTCCTGTTCCCCCTTACGTCATATAAACAGAAATTGTGACGTAATATTCGGAGATATCTATGTGATTCTACAAAATCTTTATAGAACTAGAATTAAATTATCTCCTTTATTTACTTTAATATTTACTTGTATTAACATAATAAGTATTAAGGAAATTGTTAGCTAAATAATTTTTTTAATTTTAAACATTAACTCTTCCTAAATGCTGTGCTGCCAAATTGCCCTTTAGATGGGTTTTTTCCAAAGTACCGAAGAGGTAAGGGGGGCGGCAAAAATCTGTAGTTTTATAGACAAGGATTTGCTTCTTATATTATATGATAGAAAAATGCATCTTACGGCCGGTTTCATAATATATTTAAACGGTCTCTTATTTTCTAAAAGGGCTTTTAGTGAAATATTTCGTCTCATAATTGCCATTTAGCTTAAAAGCTTGTTTTAAATCGGCTCTTAGTTAAAAGAAGAAATCTGGCCATTTAGTTGATTTAAATGACCATTTAACCTACAAATAACACATGGGCTGTCATTTATAACTGCGAACGTTAGTCAATATGGATGAATTTTATACCTCCTCGTCCGACTCCAGCTCCGCTTCCGAAGACGACGAAGATATTTTTGTAAGAAGAAGAAAGATTTATAATGAAGGAAAAAATTATTTTGAAATATACGACGACATAGATTTTTTCGATAGATTCAGATTAACAAAGCCCACATTTACACTTTTACTAAATGAAATTGAACGTGAAATACAATCGGCTACGAATAGGTAGAACATATATTTAGATATGTTGTTGTAGTTATATAAAAATTGATTTTTTTTTAGAGGTGAATGCATAAAACCTGTTATTCAACTATTGCTCACACTTCGCTTTTATGCTTCTGGAAGTATGCTAGTGGCAAATGCAGACTTTGTAGGTGTGTCAAAAGCTTGTGCTAGTCGAATTATCACCAGGGTCAGTACAGTCATAGCGAGGTTGAGCAATAGATATATTAAGATGTATGAGGAGGAACATGAGACTGAAGAAGCAGCGGTGCAGTTTTATAAAATAGCTAGCTTTCCAAGGGTGATTGCTACTATTGATTGTACTTTAATTAAAATACAATCTCCAGGTTGTGACGATGCAGAAATTTTTAGATCAAAGAAAGGATTCTTTGCATTAAAAGTGCAAACTGTATCAGAGATGCTAGACTTAAAATACGAAACATTGTATGTAGATGGCCTGGCTCAGTACACGATCAGACCATTCTCAATAATTGCAACTTAAAAATGGAGTTTGAAGATTTACGATATGGGAGGTATTTGCTAATTGGAGTTAGTGGATACCGCCTTGAACGATATTTAATGACAAAGTTAGAAACAACAAGGTCGCCTGCAGAGATTCTACATAATGAATCACTTATTCGTACCAGGAATGTTGTGGAACGACAATATGGTGTATGGAAAAGGCGATTTCCAATTTTGTCATTAGGAATTCACTTAAATGTAAACACAGCAATAACAGTAATAGTTGCTACCGCTGTATTGCACAATATAGCATTAGACATGCAAGAAGATATTACTTTAGAATGGAATATTGTAGATGTGCATAATTTAAATAATGAAGCAGAATGATAACACTATTGAAAATCAATCAGGTCGCCAAGTGAGGCAGTTTTTAATTACAGAACACTTCAACAGATTCTAAATCTTAAATTATAACGGAATGTTTTTTATTTATAAATTTGTTTAATATATACATTATCAATATTAGTTTTTATTTATAAATTAGTATAAAATATACATTTATCTGATTAGTTGTTAATTTCAGAGCACTTGAAAAGGTTGTAAATATCAAATCCTAATGTGTATGTAAATAAATGTAGCTTTTATTTTAAAATATACATTCATATTCCTTAATTATGTTTTTTTTTTCAATTTCCATATCCAACAAAATCATTTTCTTTTCAAGTTCCCTTTGGTTCTGTTCTATCTACTTTTCTACAAGTATCTTTTTCATTCTGTAATACTCAGCTTTCGCTTCTATAACTGGATTTGCCAACTTGGGTCGCAAACTCTTCCTCATTGTTTTTTTTTAATTTTCGAGGAACATAACTACTCCACTGTAAAATAAAATTATATAAGCATATATATTAACTAAAACAGAATGTAATATACATCATTGTCAGAAACAGATTTTACTCCAGCATCAGTTATTTCCCTTGTGATTGGTGAATAATTTTTAGTGGACTGTGATGGTGGAGTGGATGTATCTTCCTATAAAATGCAACCAAGAATTAACATAAATAATTCAACTGATGGTGATTTACGCACATAAACTGTATTCAGTACTTCTTCATTCTGTATTGTAATGGATATCTAAAATATATTTTATAATATACAAATATTACCAAATTTGAACGTAAGTAACTGAATAAAAGTTCAAATTAGTTACTTACAGGCTCAGATAAATATTGTTCGGCATCAATTTCATTAGATTTATTTTCCTTAAAACAAATTTCTATTATTATAACTTATATTTGCAAAACAACTTTCTTACCTGACTTTCATGAATTTCCATTAGAGGCGTACTGCTTACATCTAGACCTATATCTGTATTGATATCCTGCAAAGTAATATGATGAGATTAATTATATTATATTGCAGACGAGTGTAACAGCAATACCCTAGAAATATTGATTGTGAAATCACCATTAAAGTTTGATTGCAGCCCTACAACAGTTTTCATATTTATTAGCTGTAGAACAGCCAATAACACTGGGTCTATTTCCGATGTATAACTGGGACCACCACCAGTTCCCATCAGATATTGCCTTCTTTGAGCAACTGTCTTCCTAGCTTCTGTTTTTAGGTTTTCATATTTAGATACTAGTTGTACTGATCTTCTGGCAGATACTTTGGAATTAAGACTTTCCTCAATTTTTTTCCATGCTTCTTGCTATAAATTATACCACGAATTATATATATGTATAAAAACATGATATTAACATAAATCTACCTTTTCACTACCTATATGAAATTTTATTTAGTCACTTTGTTCTCTATTATACTCTTAAATTTGCGAATTTCCTCAATTAAAAGAAGTTGATCTTCTTTAGAGAAATTTGACAAAAGCATACTTTTGCTAGGCGTATTATTCATTCTAAAATAAAAATAAATTAAACTACAATACTCCATAAAATGTTTTACTGTTTTACTGTTTTAGTACATACCTGAAATAAATATTAAAATATTTTAAGAAATTTGTTCAAAGAGCACTAAAAATACAACACTAGTAAAACGTTAAACGACGAAAGAAAATGCTTTGGATCTGACGCGCGTATATCAGTCAATTCGAATTTTCAGTATGACCAACATTACTAATTTAAGGTAAAAGTCCTTTTAGTTAAGAAGCATTGGCAATATGATTATGAGACGGTCGTCTTTTAATATAGCATTTAAGAGAGCTTTTAAGCTAAATGGCCGTTTAGATAAAATCCCTATTAAGAAAATATTATGAACCCGCCCGTTATTCATAGTATACCTATTTCTATTCTCTGTCTCGCTTTCTAATGTACGCATACATTTTAAGAAGTTAACGTGTTTAATAGAATTTAGTATTTTTTTGTTTATCAAAAATTGGGAATATGCACGCGCTTTGATATAATTACATGAGTTTATGATAATTATTGTTATTTAGTTTGCAACATCTTAAGGTACCCTTTTTTGTTTCACTAAAAATTGAGGAGGAAACGGAAATTCTAAATTAGGATCTAATAAAAGTCTTATTCATATTTCCAACATTCAAAAATTTATTTGTGTAATATACACGTTCAAAATACAACTCAACATAATTCTCTTAAATATATTATAAATAATTTAAAATTTTTTAGTATTCCCAAATCTAATCCATATCATTGATTTTGGAGAATAGCAATTTTGGGATGCTTTTTGGTGGTTTGAAGCTATTTTGTAGTTCCCTGAAGTAAATTTACAATATTTGTATATTTGTGATCTTATTAGTAGATCCTACATAAAATCTCTATGTTTTCGACATTCGTTGCTGATGCGGAACCATTCAGGTAACTTAATCGAGAGCCTCTGCAATATTTTCTTCTTAGTATTGTAAAATATTTTACCTTCCAAGTATTTTATGTTAAAACGTGCAAAATATTTTAATGACAATTTGGTAAATTTTTTCAAAATTTGGGATGGTGTTTTTAATACACCATGTTTTTCAGTATTGTAATTTTTATATAAAATAAATAAATGATCTGTATATTTTAACATACTATCACCTGTGATAGTTCTTTACAATAATTACAATTAAAATTGTCAATGCATTTTTTGGACAAATATCCTGCAAAATATACTGCTGCACAATCTTCCAATTTGACACTATTACTTTCATCAGATATACTACTTATAGAATGCGATGATGATGGGGCTGAATTAATATTCTCTACAGAAGAATTTTCCTCGGAAACTATATTTGTTTCTTCTATTTCCAGAATACTTTCTTCCTGATCCTCTTCTTCAGAATATGCATTTGCACTTTTAGGTGGCCTCATGAGGTTAATGGCCATATTTAATTTAAATGAAGCAATGAAATTTTTAACAATAGGATTTCTATCATATCCACTTCTCTGACGGTAAATACAAAACTGATTCTCAAGAGCATCTTGATTTAATCTGGACGTCAACAAATAATCATATCCTTCTGCTTTTTGATTATTAGCCAACATTTGAGTTGCATTTATGGTAAGTATGGTACCACCAAAGCAATCAGGTCTTGTTTCTTTATTTACAATTTTATTATCAATTTTTGTAATAGTTTTCATCACAACTTTAATTTTTTCCAATGCTAGATTAGCAAACACATTATTTGCCGACAATGCACTACGACAAGGCTTTTTTTATTTAAATTGACTGCTATTTAGAGCATCAAAAAAGTTGTCCACATTTTCAACAAAGTCAGCAGTATGTACTGCACTTGCACTTATTTGATAGGTTTTAATTGCAGTTCTACGCGCTGATGCAACACTATGACTAAAAACTTGTGCAGCTAATCGTGCATTCATTTTCTGAAAAGCATTAGCGTTTAAATGAATGTCTCTAATTTTAAGCAAAGCTTTGCCAGTTTTGCTGTTTTTATCTATATCATATACTTGACGTATATAACGAAATGATAATATTTCATTATTAAACTTGAAGTCATTGTCTAAGCAATTATTTGTTATATTTTTTAACAAATGAGGAGGATCAAACATTCCATAGTATTTTGTTCTATCTAGCTCAAAAAAAGGCTTCTCTGTTGTAATCCCTAAATCTTTAAACACTTTTTGATTAACTCGTGACTGATCACAAGTTATCACTAAAAGCTGAAATCCACTCATTTCAATTTGTTTATTAAAACTTATTAGTATATTTTTTTAATTTGCACTTTTTATCCCTTTCTCTGTCAAAATATATCCCAAATGGTAGAATAAATTCCACGTATCATGAAAACCAGGACTTGTCCAGCTGGAATTGCTTTTCTACCAATCCTTCTCAAATCCTGATACCCTTCAATTAAATCAGTTTTTCTGTTATAGTCGAGGTGCTTTTTCAGTACCATCTCATCAATTTTCATCAATTTTGCTCTAATACCAGCATGACATTTAAATTTCTCATTCCATTTTTTAATTATTGACACAGAA
Organism: Melolontha melolontha; assembly: GCA_935421215.2. NCBI lineage: Eukaryota > Metazoa > Arthropoda > Insecta > Coleoptera > Scarabaeidae > Melolontha > Melolontha melolontha. The sequence goes on along the minus strand of OW285240.1, from coordinate 21,959,777 downwards.
GTTAAAATTACTCCTTTACTTCTTAAGAATTTATATGCAATCGGGCTTTTGTAGAACATGCATAGAGAAACATTTTTTTTCATTTGGTAGCCATGGTACCATGGTATTGAAAGCAGATTTCAGTATTTGAAAGCAGATTTCAGTTTTGAAAGCAGATGTCAGTTTTGATGGTTTGATATTGCTAATTATAGCATATGAGTGTTTAGATAATTTCTTAGCCGTTCATTAAATATATCAATTGATAAATTATTGAAGTTTTGCGGCTTTTATATGAAATATTTACAAATATTATCAAATTATGTAATTATATGTAATTGCCATGTAAATGAGGATGTAAACATTACTGTCTACAAATTACAAAGCAAATCATATGAAATTTTTAATTGAAAAATATTGTTTACGTCGGGACTTGAACCCAAGCCTACGGTTTGCCGGATCGTTGCTTTACCACTTAGGCCACAATAGACCTTGGTTCAAGCTATTTAAAAATGCATTATAAGGCAAGAGTGTTAATGATTCAGATGTCAGTTATTGAATGTAGATGTTAGGTTTGAAAGCAGAAGTCAGTTTTGAAAGCAGATGTGAGTTATTGAAAGCAGATGTCTGTCAGAACAGGTTCGTAGATATTATCCAGAGATAGATGCTTTAATATCGAGTACAAAGGCAGTATTCCTGAAATCTCCAAAACGTATTCGGAAATTTCACAAATTGTGTCCCCATACTCCTAAGCCACCACAGCCGATTCTGACACGTTGGGGTACATGGTTACGGGCGGGGTTTTACTATAATGAACATTTTGAAAAAATTAAGGTCGTGGTTTTATCATTCGATCTGAAAGAAGGTGCAGCTATCAATACAAGCCAGAAAAAATTTCAAGATGCCCAGATTAAAATCGATTTACAAAGTATTCGTGAGAATTACTTGGGACTAGAAGAAGCAATAACAAAATTAGAAAATTCGTCGCTGTCGTCAGAGGAATCACTGCAAATCGTTAAAGATGTTCACGGACAACTGTGTGCTGTAGAAGGGGCAAAAGTGAAAGTGTTCTAATTAAATTTGAAAGTGTTTTAGACAGAAATGCAGATTTTGACACCTTAACACGTATTTGTGAGGGCACGTCTACAGATGCGTTAAGTTGCTTAAAAAAGTATTTTGATTTTGCGAATATAAGATCACTAAATGTAGAACGCTCGTTTTCCGAATATAAACATATTTTTTCCTCACGGCGGACATGTTTTCAGAAATAACCTTAGAAACGCACCTGATGTTGAAAATATACAATCGAGTTTCTCCAGTTTGTCAATCCTTGGAAGACGCTTAAAACGGTAAGTGTTTTTTTAAATCCTCTGTCGTGCACACAATCACTGATTTCATACATTTTCCATTTTATTTATAGGTACATACAACGCTGCTATAATATGTACAAATCTTATTTTTCGTGTGTTTATGCATATTATTTTAATAGCAGAAAACCAAATGTATATTTAATTATTTCTCATAGAATAAATGTCTCTACTTCTATACTAATATCGGTAACAAGCTAATGTTGCGTCCCTATTCTATCGCATATTCTAATATAATACGAATTAGGCGCTCACGGCGCGCACGAAAATTGGTCTGCTCTACTTATTATAGGTAAGTTGTCGTAAAACCTTTCCTCACATTAGTTCAATTGGTATTAATAAACTCAAATTTCTTTAGTATATTTGCTGCTATCTGGCATCGTGTTGATGAACTTACAACTATATTCGAATTTTTTTTCTTCTGTTGCGGCATAGCCGGACAAGAGAAAATCGCTAATAAATTTGCTGTACCTATGAGGCAATTCATTAAACTTTACTTCACTAGCCAAACTAACGAAGTCTTATAGTTGTGACAGAAACATGTGTCTTTAGCAGAAATAAATGTTGGAAAATACTTGATGCGTGTCCATCTTTACAGATACAGACGTGTATAATGCACGTCTGTTTCATTACTTCCGTAGGTGTAAATCATTGTTTGTTAACAATCATGTTTTTGACTGAAAACATTGTAGATTATCAATGTTTAACTTCTAGGTGTTTTTCAACAGTTGAAGTCACTACGGTCAAAGTGATTTTAGAACTGTTAGGAAGACCTAAAGTATATTTAGTTGTCTTCAATACTATAGTTTTACAATAATTTAGCCATTATAATTGTGGACATTCTTGACAACACTCTACGCAGTTAGCATGAAAATTCCTTTACTAGTGTTCATAGAAATTTGTGCAAATATAAACGCTTTCCTAACTAAGTGGCTGATGTCATCATTATAAGTAGTTTTGAGAATATATATTTCTATGTCTCCTAAAAATTTACTACAGTTCTGCGGCTATATACCCGTCTGTGTGCATCTCACTATTTGAAGTAGACAAATAGGCATAGAAAATAACATACTGCTATGAACTGTGGTTTTGATAATTAATTTACCACCATTCACGACAAATCTATCCAGCTAGGATATTCAGTCGGTTTACTTTCAAAATGGGACTGCTTTCCTCTCAGGGTTCCAAATGGAAAACGTGGTTTTTTTCTCTTCTACAAATTTATAATGCGCCAGTAAAAGAGTATTGACAAATGTTATAATTATATTTCTTTAAGTTACTTGTAAACTTCTTGAAATAAGGTTAAATAATAATAATCACAATAAAATTTAAATGAAACTTTAATACAAAAATCGAAAAAGGAAAAAAAAAATTATCTTTATAAAGTATAAAGATTAATATTGCCTCATTTAACAATATTATTAAGGTAAAAATAACGCATGGAAGTGACCGCAGCATGCGATCAAAAACCTTTGTGACATCCGATCAAAATTAAAACTAATAAATTACAAAGATGCTTTTTAATTTCTCCCACAAGAAACAAAATCAAAATAAACTATTTGACAGACCGAAACAAACTCTAACGCATGTGCAACCACATATAAGAAAAAATGCCCTTGATATCCCAAGCGTACTAAAATTTTACATTAACAGAAATGTTTTTTATACTAGAAATTTTAAAAAACCTTCTTTGTCATTTATATCAAATAACTAAGATTAAATTTCAGAACAATAATAATAATAATATATATATATTATCAGAAAACCCTTATACCCTTAGGGTGTCGGGTGTTTACATTCTTAGAACTAATTTATAAATATTCCAATTTTAAACTTTAAATTACAGAGTATTCTATAACACCAACTACAATACCAAAAAATTATAGATTATAGACAAATTTCTTCCATGACTTTCTATCAGTGGCCAGTGTTCTCGCTTCTCTCCATGTTTTTCCTCTGTTCTGAATAAATTCTCCAATTAAGTTCTCCCAACCTTGTCGCGGTCTTCCTCTTTTCCTCTTATATTGAATCTTTGCTTCATATACCAACTTTACCGGTCTAGTGTTCTCCATCCGTTGAAGATGTCCCCACCAACTTAATTGTCTCTGCTCAATGAAATCCATTATTGATAGTACCCCAAGTTCCTCTCTTATTTGTGCATTCCTCATTTTGTCCCTTCTTGTCACGCCCCTCACTCTTCTCAGATATCTTATTTCCGCCGCTTGAATTTTACTCTCTTGCTTATTATTTAGGAGCCATGACTCACATCCATATGTCGGAACTGCTCTGTAGACTGTTTTATAGACTTTTAGTTTGGTATTTCGTGTTATTTCCTTTTTATTTATAAATTTCCTATTCATAGCGTAATACAGTTTTGTTGTTTTTTCAATTCTCTCGTTAATTTCTGCTTCGTTTTTCCCTGTGTTTTCTATTGCGACACCCAAATAGTGGAACTTGTTTACTTGTTGTATGTCTACTCCTTCAATTTGAATTTTTAGTTGATCGTCTCGTATAGTCATTACTTTCGTTTAGTTTTTATTTATATTCATACCCTTTTTCTTCAATGTTTTATTCCATATATCTACATTATCTTGCAAATCCTTTTCTTTCTCATCCATCAGTACGATAATAATAATACAATGGAAAAATTACAATATTCAATTCGTTCAATATAAAAATAAGATATCTTTTATAAAATATATTACTTACGTTAAAAATATATATTCATATACTCGAGACACATGAGTAAGAAAGTGTTAAAAATTAAATTACGAGATTCACAAACCCGTAAATAAATCGGTAATGATATAAGCAAGCACAAAAACACAATTAAATCAAAAAACAAAAACCGAAATTACTTAAACAAAGATAAAGGTTTATCTTTAAATAAACACACCTTTCTTACTTCACTGAACACTTGTGTCTGAATACAGCTAGTACGCAAGCTACGCTTAAAAAAAGTTATAAAAATCGTCCACAGCAGATCAAACGGCATTCTCAAACTGCGCAAGTCATATCTACAAATATTCAAAATAATAATAATACAATCAAAAATAATTAAACTTTTCAAAATATTTGTGGGAAAAAGTTCATAGCAATGCGTTAATAAGAAGAAGTATGTGCTTATAGAACTATCTCTTTGAAAGAGAAATAGAAATAAAAATTTAATATCATGAACCAGCATAGCAATAAATAACAAAAACACTTGGGTAAATTCTAAAAATGTAGGAAGTCCTGAGAAAGAAAAATTTTCCAACTTCTAAAAACCTAAGAAATGGGAAAAAATGTTACGTCGATGATTGCGTACTCCACTAACATGATCTTTGTTTAAAATAGTCAGAGAATATATAAAAGTCAACGAATGTGAGAGAAGAAGTGCAGACTTGGAAGTTAAGAAAGGCATTAATATATTGCTATAGAAATAACTTTGACAATATTATTAATACTTTTAGATCGACACCAATCGGAAAATGAAGTAGAGAGAAGCAACAAATGCATGGAAAGAAGGGCAGAAGAAGAATTTATTAAAGTAGAAAAAACATGGAAGGAAGTCTCTAGAGTAGAATACTACTTAGATTAAAGAAATAATAGAGAAAATAGAGTCGCACATTAAAACTCATAACGAGGGAAATTAAAAACTTCTAAATAATCATGTCTGAGTAAACAACAGTTATTAACATTTATTAACAATAAACAAACGATCAAGGCTCTTAAGGCGGAAAGTAAGATTACAAAAATGAATGAACAAGAAATTATATATTTAAAATCAAAAAAATAAAAGGTTAAAGTGGATGCAAAAAAATGTACCTACATTATAATTTCGCAACTGTTCGTAGGAAAAATTTTTTTAATTTAAAAATTTATTCAAAAGAATTTTGGTGTTTCATTTATAGTATTAATAAAAATATATTCCATTGTTAATTGCTTTCTCTAAAATTATTTTTGAATTTTCACACAAATATAAGTTTGTATGTGATCCTCCACACCCGATTTTTAATAATACTTTGATATTATTAAAAATGTTTTTGCTTTATATAATAAATGGTGAGGTTTCACCTACTTCAATATGTTTCAAATTGTCTTGCTAAATTTATTTCGTAAATTTCGATAAATTTTTCGGAAATAAAAGTTGCTGAATAAAGTTTATTTCAATTTAGCAAACTATTTTGGTTAGGTATTCTGAAACGATGTTACCAAAGTACCCACTATTAAGGTAATGATAATCAGATTGTGAATCGTAAAACAACTAAACTTCTTAGACTATCTAGAGATCCCGCGGGCGTCTTTTTCTCCAGACGTACTATATTTCTTTCAGTAAAAATAACAATTCTTTACTGTCTCTTCTTCTACAGTTACCACCATTTGGTTTCGTCACATTTTATATCACCCGATTTAGTAAATATTTCATTTCACCCCTTTTATTACATCTAAGCTAGTGCACACTCCTTCAGAGATTTATTTCATGATAAGAACTGCTGAAGAAAGAAGTAAATATTTAGTGAATGTTAAAAGAAATCTAATCTTAATAAATATTCCAAAAATGGTAAAATTCATACTACGAAACATATATTCTTTCACCTTTTATATAAAATATTATAAAACTATTTCCTCCATATATAGCAGTATATTTACTAAATACTTTAAATTTATTTCTGGTTAATACATGCGTAAATATGTACGTAGGTGACAATTAATTTTGTTGTAGAAAGTTAATAATGAAAACACTTAAAAAGTTTATACGATCCACTTCATTTTACATTTAGTAACTACAGCTTCTGCATAACTTTGTGATTTGATACCATACTAGACTTTAATAATGACGAAGTTACGTTAAAGCTATAACAGGTGTTAATTAAAGTGAATTCTACAAAGTTTTCATTACTAGACCTTAATATTAAGGGCCACAAGGAAATGATCATTAAAGTTTGAACTCTATTTTCATAAATATAATATTATTGTGATTCTACGTTTTCTTAAATAATTTACCATTTCCGAAAAAACATATTAAATTAAAAATAGTAATCATTTTCTAACAAAAACAAATTGCATATCGATGCGACAATTCATATCAAGCTTTGATACAAAATAATACAAATCTGTATAAAAACAAATTTGTATCTGTATATACATGGACACACAGAACGTATTTACCAGCGTTTGCTTCAACCACCAGACTGGTGGTCTGGTCTGATCTGGTCTGGTCTGGTAGTTGAAGCAAACGCTGGTAAATACCTGTTGTGTGTCCATGTATATACAGATACAAATTTGTTTTTATACAGATTTGTATTATTTTGTATCAAAGCTTGATGTGAATGGTCGCATCGATATGCAATTTGTTTTTGCTATATTACGCCACCTGGCGACGAGTTAATGGACTCACAGTAATATGCGTATTTTTTATTTTCCTGTAATAGCTTAGCTATTCGAGAAGAAACACTTTGCACCGGCGTGGTCGGTTTTGTCCGTCAGATGTCATGAGGTTATCTGGTGTCATCTGATAGGGCAAAATTTGCTACATGACCGCGAAGTGTACCTACAGTCGTTTGTCTTCGTAAATCCGTCATTGATAAAGTCGTTAGACAGAAACGCATGCATCTGGTGGTTGAAGCAAACGCTGGTAAATACGTGCTGTGTGTCCATGTATATACAGATACAAACTTGTTTTTATACAGATTTGTATTACTTTGTATTTTCTAACAGTTCCTAGCATTAAAAATAAGAATTCAGAAAATATTATTTAAAAACACTAATAGATAATTAACAATATAGCAATTCATTAATTTATATCTAAAATCTAATGTAATAATTTAAAGAGAGATTCGGCGAAATCAGAGAATTAAGAGTCTCCAAATAATAAACAAAGAATACGAACTTGCTCAGGAAAGAACTGTAAAGCTTGAAGCCAACCTATCGTGCCTTATGGGAAACTATGGTCCATTTGCGTAAACAAAAGTTATAAGACATTTTGAAATTAGCAATACCAAAATTGGGTTATAGATTGGATATATGGATTGGAGAATTGTAAGAAGCATGCCGGAGGTGTTATTCCAAAATACTGATATGGAAATTTTGGTCTTCAGTTACCGGGCTGAACATTTCCTTCCGCCCAGAAAGGATAAGACAGTGGACTTCTTCCAACATATGACGTCACAATACAACAAAAAACCTACCTGTAGATTTCTTCATCGCTTTATGGAACCACATGATGGCATGTTTCCGGACGAAACTATTTCTTTAAGGAGGTGGAAGTGTGATGTGCGCCATTGGACGTTATCACAGCCGGTTAGCTAAGTGATGGCGTCACAGGCGGTACGTCACGAACTTCCGATTCCTCTAACAGATGGAAGTACCCAGGAGACCCGGATTATACTCGAATAAGCAAGGACTATATAAATTCTCAAGAGGAAGAATGAATCATTCAAGCAGTAATTGTCGTAAACTTACTATCGTAAACATAAATGTGTATACAGTGTCTCATTGAATAACTGATGCCATTTTATTTAGTATACATTTGCTTTTTCCTTTTTCTTAGTGGAAAGTATGTAACCGATTCAAGTAATATTTTTTTTTTATTATTACGTAAGAATAATTTCTACATATACAATGTGGACAAATCTTAATAGATTTATTTTGGTATAAATTTTTACAACTTGAACTTACGCAATTAAATAATTAGTTGTATGTTATATAAGGAATTATTGCATATACAGTGTGTGTCAATATCTATGTAAGGTTTATTAAAGATCTTTGATAAATTAATGATGCAATTCTTAGATTCAGATTCTTAGCTAATTTAATTGTTTTCCATAATTGGTCAAATCATTTCAGACGTTGACCTTAATTTTTTTATAAAATCTGGTGATATTATTTTTTGTAATTTATCTACACCTAAAACACCTGTTTTTTGTGCAAATAGTTTAACTTCACATATTAGTCAATTTCTTGTCTGCACTTTAAATTATTTCACCCATATATTATACTGGGTGAGTCTTTTACTCATGACCAGAATTTACTTTATTATTAAGATATATGTCACTATTTTAATGTCATTATCGCTTTGATTAAATTTAAATATAGTTTTTTTTAGTCATTAATCTTTAAATATTTTCTGAACTATTCAAATATTTTATTGTGACGTGGTTAGCCAAGTTGGTATAACCGTTTTATTTTGACCTTCTGGGTACAATATCCCTTTGTTATTGTGTTGTTTGGACTTCAATAAATCCTTATTGTTATTGTTTTGAACTTGGTTGTTTTATTTAGTATAACAACGATACACGTAGTTACCTAGATTTATTCAATTTACTATCGTCTGTGTTCTGTGTTCTCTGTTACGGCCAAATGTATAAACATTGTGTCGCCCTTTATGATATAAAAACTCCCCCTCCACTCGCCTCTAAATTGAGCTGGTCTTTAGCCAAAAGATCTCCGAGGCAATCATGTATTGAGGTAAATTAGGTAAGTCATAAGCAGTAGGTATTACGTAAGTAGGCGCAAGACTAGTGCTCGTGGGGGCATATAGCAACAGGTACTTCCAATAACGATTGTCACTGGCTTACTATTAGCTCATTTCATGCAACTTTGATGTGAAGGTTATATACTCCATAACATAAGCAACACTTGTTCAAAAGATAAATAGTGTCACTTGATGTAAAGCTACTCTCGTTCGCTTATCCTGCAATCTTGGTCACTTGATAAGATCTACTTATACGACCCTGAAAAAAAGGAGAAATTAACTGATTAAGAAGAAGTGTAAATTGACTGATTGGTTGTTTCTTCTAAAATGAACTTGTTTGAACAAAAGTTGTTCATCAGAAAAATCCGTAAAAAGAATAATCTCTAGTTTCCTAGGTATTACTGTCTATATTTAAAATCTTTTAAATGACACACAATAATCCACTGAAAGGATATTTGCATAAAATTTTATGCAAATGTCCTTTGTCCTCATTATTCTTGCTAGAGAGCGCATTTTTCCATATTTTGCCGTCAATTTATAGATTTTTACAGTATAGAAAAAAAGTTTTTCTCACTTATACATTGGAAAATGTTAAAAAATGTTTCATTAAACGAGTACATCACAAGAACAAGAGTGTCTTAATAAAACAAAATGTTCAAAGGAGATAGAGAACGCCTTGAATATGAAGAGGGGTTTGACCAGCTTTCAACATCAACTGATGAAAATCGAACCAAGTAAATAGAAGACCTCGCTTTCGAAAATCGTTGACTGAAAATTCAAGATCTTGTAGATAATACTAGGATTTGATTTGGATTGATGCAATTTTCAAACACCATTTGAGCCTCAAACGTGTCTGACTTTTGGTTTGATTGGTTCCAAAATCACACATTTTTTTCAAACAAGAACAGCGTATTACCGTTTGTACAAACATTATTTCTGAGTGCCAGCTTGTCATGAATACATCACTAAGGCTGATGAGTCGATGGCTGGGTAACTCAATAAATGTCGTGCCAAAGGTGAAGAAAACTTATTTAAACATATTCAAAGACATATTAACAACTTTTTGGATTACCGAGGTGTCGTAACTATGAATTCTTCCAACCAGCTAAACTTTTAACAAGGAATATTATGTGAGCGTTTTGCGCACCCTGAATTATGAAAAGATAATTCGTAGAACTTGTATCACAATGAGGCATCATGTTACACTTTATCGCTTGTTTGAGACTATTTAACCACACCTTCAGCACATAGTTCCGAAACCACCGTATCCGCCTGATTTAGCACTATATGACTTTTTTCTGTTTTCACATCCAAGAAACATCACCTTGAACTCATTGAAGAGATAAAATAAAATTTAAAACACGCTCTGAAAGCTATACAGGAAATCGACTCTCAGAATCGCTATATGATTGGAAAAACGTTAGAATAAATATATTGTTTAGGAAGATCTATGAAGTTCTTCTTAAAACCTTCCTTGGCCAGTTTGTCGGTTATCTCATTGCCTTTAATTTCCTCAAGTCCTGGCTCCCATATAATTGACACAATATTGTCTTGTACCAGTCTATTGAGGTCCTGTTTACAATGTTTCACCAGTTTAGACCTGGTAAATGAATTCAGAATGGCTTTAATAGGTGCCAGCTTCCCGAATTTCCTCGGCGTACAGGCTGCGCCGGCAAACAATTCTGCCTGGAGAACCGTCGTATGTTTCCCCAGACTTAATGATATCTTTTTTCTAGGGCACATTCTATATATACCTGCACCTGTGCGATTGAATTGTGATACCATTCGTGTACCAGATGCCGACACTCAATCGCTCAAGCGACTTTTTGTCTGTACCCTGATCGGTATAGATATGTTCAGCTAAACTGTAAACTTAATCTCAAGTACTATACTATGCCCTCCCAGTATAGTTCCTGTGGTATTTGTATGGCCCCCTACAATCTTATTAGGATACCATAAGCCTTCTGCTCCAGGATCGCAGTCATAACCTCAGCTTTCACTAATAGTTCCAGCGGAGGGAGACCCACGATGGTCTTCCACGGAGACGGCTCACGTGATTCTCAACAGGGCCTGTCGCTGGAGAGTCGTAAGGAGCCCCACCGACGATGTGAGCTCCGTCCTCCTCTACCAGACAAGTGCCCCATTGGTAAGTGTCACACTTGATTTTGTTCCTCAGATCTTGCCAACGGCTCTTCTGCATCTCCAGAAGAGCTGCGTCGCCCTGTCCGCCACTTTGACTAGGTGTCTGATCCAATTCATTTTCGAATCAAGTGTAATGCCTAGATATTTCACTTAATTGGTTAGTTCTAATGCTTGTCCGAACAGCCTTACGCTGCCCAGATCATTTAGTTTTCTCATGTCGATAAAAGCTACCAACTTGTTTTTTTTGTGTGTATTGACAGTTAATCTCTCCTCAAGGCACCATCTCTACACAATTCGCAGAGCATTTCGCATGATGCTTGCCACTGTCCTCGGGAATTCCCGCTGGGAGCAATGACGATGTAATCGGCAAACCTGTGTGTTCATTTTCCCTGGTCATTTAATGTTCGGATGAAATTATCCGCTACTAGACTCCATAGTAGCGGTGTTAATACTCCTCCTTGCTGACACCCTTTCGTTATCCTTATGGAGTTCGTTTTGTTTTGTGTTTCGACATGAACTACTCTTCTAAGCAGCATATTATCGACCCAATTGCACGTGATGGTCTTTATTCTTCGATCTCCTAAAGTGTAGAATTCACATAATAATAATAATAATATTAATAATAATAATAATAATAACAATAATAATAATAATAATTCATGCCTTAAAATCTCCCAACAGCTTAACGCCAATACAAGGGATATTAGCAGGCCATTAGTTATAATTATTATGAGTTATGTATAGGAACAAGTATTATAATTTCATTGAATATTTATGTTATGGATTTCATGAATAATACTTTAGGCTAAACAAGAGTTACTAATAGTATTATTATTCGTGTATAAACACACTCTAAAAAGAGAAAATTATCTCTTGCAGAGACGTCCTTTGAAATTTCTTCTTCTATTATCGTATACAATAAATACATAGTATATTCGAGATTGACCTTATTTGTTATCCCACTTTCACTTAAAAGCTTTCGCCTACCCTACATTTTATCTCTTCAATTTACCTTATCCATACATATTTCAGTGCCAGCGGAATATGCGCAGAAACGCGCTGAAAAAAGAACCCATACGGGCCCCTCCTAATCGACGAAAAATTCGGTTTTGATCTAATCAGATCGACGCAGAGAAAATGCACAGGGCGAAGAAAGACAAAATAGAAGGAAAAAAATAAGAAAATAAAATATATGAAGAAACAAAAGCATAAATGTGCTATCGGAAATTCGAATATTTCTTGCAATGTGGCTCAACATGAGATAGATACATATATTCTACGAATCACTTCGTTTCGGAAATCATATCGAAAATAGGATTTGTTTATTTTTATGGCGATTGCGAATCGAGTAGCGAAACAGCTAACCTTGTAAATATTTGACAGTGCAATTTTCTAATATGGTCCAGGGCTTACTCGTATATAGATCTATTTTCTTTTGAACCAGTAATATATTACTATAATTCATTCCTTAATTCCTTAATAATTTGTTTCGGCAAGTGTACGAACTATTGTGACTGCATAGTAGGGTGGAGTGAAAATAAACAAAAAAATTTTTTTTTTAATTTTGAAAACTCCTGTATTGTTAATTGATGACCCTATTAGAAAGCACTATTTATGCAAAATAACAAGACTCTGCGACTTTATTTCGAGGTGGCGCATGAAGGGTGAAGTTTGAAAAATAACCTAATTTACATAAAGGCAGAAAAGTACAATTTAAAAATCTTTTTTATCTACCATTAAATAAAACTGTTGGCAACACTTAAGTTTATTGCTCAAAAACAAAGTTAGGGGATTCCCATGCATAAAATGAAGTATCATTTTAAACAGTTTCTTTCGGTTTCTTCATAGTATTTAGAAATGCAACGTGTTAAAAAAGTTTATAAAACTTAATCAAACGTAAGATTTTCGTTACCATAAGTTAAAATGTGATTGCTGAGGAAAGATTTAAAATGCCTAAAACTGAAAAGATTTGTGTTGCTTTGTATTTGTAAAACCAATTACATTAAGTGCTAATGTGTTGCCTACGCATTGTGATATTATTAAATATTACCTGCGGCTAAAAAATGATATGCTTGAATTGAACAACCGAAAAGATCCTTCAATTAACTGCATATGTGAAATAATTGCTACTGATATTGAACAAAAATGGAAAAAGGCATCGATTCCTATAATAAGTCATCAACAAATCTTAGCAAGATTGATTTCCTATTACAACAAATACAAAAATATGAAGAAACTGCGCAGTGAAGTAAAAAAACACAATTTCTTAAAGGAATCTCAAAAACAATTATTTGACATCGCAACCTGTAAGTGCGCGTCCAGAAACATATGTAAATGTGTGACAAAAGTACCTCCGGCAGAGGAAAAGTTTTTAAAGGACCAACGGAATGAGCGTAGAATGTATATTGGCTGTGTGGATAGGTTGACAACAAAATCTATACGACGCAATGAAGTTCGAAAGAGAAAATATGATCAATTCGTTCAAAAAAAACATGACTTCAAGTACTTCTTCGTCTATGTCAGAATTACATCGGTCATGCAGTAGCACTTCAAGTGAAACATCAGAATCAGAGCAAGATGATTTTTGCTTTAATGAAGGAAAAAGAAAAGTTCACAAAAGAGAAAATCAAAAGGGAAATAAGCTGATGAGACAAGAGCTGCAAACCCTTGCTACAGCTTGTGACAGGACTGGAGTTTCAGATCGATCTGCAGCATTTGTTGTAAACGCAGTAATGGTTGATTTAAACATTATAGATGCGGAAAACTCATCAAGCTTAATAGATCGTAGTAAAATACGTCGAGAAAGGAAAAAAGTTCGAAAGCAGTTGAGCTCTATTAGCAATGAAAAACCTCTGACTTCTATTTATTTTGATGGTCGTAAAGACAAAACTTTAATTATAACTTCAAAAGAAAATAAGTCACAACGTAAGACTATTACCGAGGAACATATTTCAATGGTATCTGAGCCAAATTCTGAATATAATGGACATTTCACAACAGATTCAGGATAAGCAGCTAATATTATGAGGAATATTGTCGCCTTATTAGATAAAAAGTATAAATGTAATTCATCTTTGGTGGCAATCGGATGTGATGGAATGGCTGTCAACACAGGGTATAAAAATGGAGTCATTGCCTTATTGGAAACTCATTTAAAAAGACCATTGCAATGGTTTGTGTGCTTATTACACGCAAATGAATTGCCACTGCGCCATTTGTTTTTAAGTCTTGATGGAAACACAGCAGGTCCTAACAGCTTTTCTGGAGCTATAGGTAAAAACCTCCTCAAGTGCCTTGATTTTAAGTTACAAGCTTTTGAAGCGATTCCTGCAGAATTGCCGGATATTGATATAAAGTTGCTAAGCACTGGTCAAAAATATCTTTACGAGATTTGTTCTTCCATTTCGTCTGGTTTAGTTTCACCAAGTTTAGCTGAAAGAGACCCTGGGAAATTAAAACACTCTCGCTGGCTAACTTGCGCCAATAGGATTCTTCGCTTATACATTGGAATGGCTACACCACCAGAAAACCTTAAGCAACTAGTACTTATCATTATGAAAGTATACGCGTCAACATGGTTTGACATAAAGTCAAAGCCATCTTGTAACCATGGTCCAGTTCATGTTTTCAACATGGTCAAGAGAAGTTTATATTTAAGAGATGACCTTAAGAGTATTGTTTTAAAAACTATAAACAGAAATTCATTCTTCGCACACCCAGAAAATATGCTGTTGGCCATGCTTCAAGATGATACTTCAAAAATTAGAGAATTGGCTCTCCGAAGAGTATTTGAAGCAAGAATAGAAAATGTGTGTATTAAAAGCAAGAAAGTTCGCGAGTTCCGCCTTCCACAACTTCAAGGAAATGCGACGAATTACTATGAGTTAATAAATTGGTCGAATGTGAGAATAACTGAACCACCAATGACTATGAAATATTCTAATACAGAAATTTCAAACCTGATTCGTTCGGGAAATAATTTCAGTCAATTTGGGATGTTTCCTTGTCATACCCAAGCAGTAGAGAGGTGTGTCAAGCTCGTCACTGAAGCTTCAATATCTGTTTGTGGATCAGAAGCAAGAGACGGTTTCATTCGCTCTAGAATTAAAGCAAGGCAAGACATACCACTGTTTGAGTGTCGAAGTCTCAATTTTTTCAACAACGAGAGCCTTTACAATTTGCTAACGAATGATTTTTGTTTTTGTATTAAATATGCTTTATGTGAGTAAATAAAAGACTGTAACTGTTTGAATTTATTGAATAAAAACAAATTTAAACCACACTGTTTACTTTTTTATAAATGATAAAGTTCCACAAATTAGAGTCTTGTGCGCCACCTCAAGACGTTGACCTAGGAAGATAAGATTTTTTCTCTGCAATTTTAAGTACTTAGAGCATCGATGTTTAATACAGGAAAAACTAAATTTAAAAAAAAAATGTTTCGTTCCACCCTACTGCATAGCCTTAACCGGTAAATGAGAAAATGTTTCCGCTGGCTTATCATGTATTAACGTAACTACAGTCAATATTTCAGGTAAAATAATACAAAAATGCTAAACATAACTGCTTATGTATACATGGATTTACACAACGTATACCTTACGTATTGATTAATATCTACGGACAGGCACGTGTTTAGAACTTATCGTCT
The DNA here is from genome assembly GCA_935421215.2 of Melolontha melolontha. Taxonomy (NCBI): domain Eukaryota; kingdom Metazoa; phylum Arthropoda; class Insecta; order Coleoptera; family Scarabaeidae; genus Melolontha; species Melolontha melolontha. The sequence continues at coordinate 21,944,185 of OW285240.1, read as the reverse complement.
GTTAAATACTTAGAGCTACGTAAGGCGTTGACGTGCTTCGCCACGTGACTGTACGTAGATGTAACAAAAGCGTAGCGTGTGCGTTGTATATATCCATGTATACATTTACAGATATTTTCTAAAAAATTTTTATAACTATGCAAGATGCTATCCAGAAATCCCTGGAATGTGAGATAAAAAGACAATAAATTGTTTTTGCAACTTGTTGACTACCATCCCCTTCGAAGTACTCTCCTTTTGCATGAATACACCGATTCTAGCGACTTGTCCATGATTAGAAGCAATGCTGAAAGTCTTCGTGTGTTAACGCGTTCAACACTGCCTGCGATTAGGTCTGGATCTTCTCAATTGTCACAAAACGGCGCCCCTTGAGCTTCATCTAGTTTCAGAGCTAGGACGTGTGCGTACTTTTAGACCAATCTAACCTAATACACCGATTTTATAGTCGACAAATTATTGAAATTTCTGCAGGTGTACATGACAAAATTTAGAAACTTAATGCGGCAGTACCGAAGCAATATCTTCCAGGAATTGTAAACCAGAATCGAAGAAAATTACTTTACTATACATTGATCAATCTTGTAATCGAACTGTCAAAAACGATCATGGACAATATTTAAATCTAGCACGCATCGGTGATATTATCAGCATTCGAGAATATCTTCTGATCATCTGCAAACGCCAATGTATGTACCGTTGTTTAACACTGATCTTGGGGATTTTTAAATTAAAAGAGATTTTTGTTAGCATACACTAGGCTCGGGAGTCCTGGAAATAATATGACTAAAGAAAATGTTTATTCAGGACATGGTACTCGAAGAGTGAATGACTACGATAAAATTTATAGTAGAAACATGTGAGCAGTGGGCAGCTAATCAAAAGCGTATTTTCACAATCTAATATTACGAGGACCCTTATCAAAAGTTCGTGAGACAATAAATGAAAAAAATAGAGAGAATTGAGCCGACGTGCCACCACCAGCATAACTTCGCAGACCGTAAAATTTCCGCTTCGACAGCGTCACACGATTTTAGATAAGCTTCATCGATTTGAAATTTCCGATAATAACGAGCCATCGAAAAAATTCATAATTGGAGTAGACTGTGAAATTGTGTTGGTACTTTAGCCACTTCCACATAATGACACATTACTTGATGCTTGACAGTTTCATTTGGTTTCATTGTAAAAAAAAGGTTATGGCATTGAAATGATACTACAACAAAAAAACAAATAATTTATTTAATATCGAAATCTTAAACAAAATTTACATATAGCTAAAGAAGTTGTTGAAAATGTTGTCCATTTACATCTAAACAAATTTAATTTTCTTAATAAGAGTTTTGAAAAATTTGGCACGAACTTATAGTTTCAATGTCAAATAATAAATGCCATTATGTGGAAGTGGCTAAAGTACCAACCCAATTTCACAATCTACTCCAATTATGAATTTTTTCGATGGCTCGTTATTATTGGTCTTCTTTGTTCGTATCTGGATGGACGCAAGAACTATGTGGAATATCTTGGTTTTGAGTCTAATGTTATATGTAGAGAACGGACACGCTTACCACATGACGCAAAGCCCAGTGCAGTACTGGCGAAAGGCTGTATTTCTAAAAGATTTAATTTTATTTATATAATTGGAAAACGAACGGGTGGTGATCTATAAAATTACGAAATACATATTTATTTGTTGAAAAGTTGTATTCATAAAGTTTTTAATTTTATTTATATAATTGGAAAACATACGGGTGGTGATCTATCTATCTAAAATTACGAAATACATATTTATTAATTAATTTTATTTATATAGTTGGAAAACAAACGGATGGTGATCTATAAAATTACGAAATACATATGTATTTGTTGAAAAGTTGTATTTTTAAACTTTTTAATTTTATTTCTATAATTGGATCATTTTTATTTGTTCATTTTGTCGTTCAAGTTGAGTAAAGGAGTATTAATATTGACTAGCAATAGTTTCTCAAGGTTTTCTTCTGTCAATTTTGTTCTCTTTGAATGAAGTACATCCTTATAAATAGAAAACGTCCTTTCTACATCGCAACTGGTTATAGGTGCATACTGGAAATATTCTTTTATTTCTTCATATTTAGCCGTTAGATTTTGTGGAATTGTCTCCATACATAATTGCTGCAATGTAATTAAATCTGGATTTCTATTAAGAATTGCTTCAAACTTTTTCCGAAAGCCACATCCGAAGTCACTTGGAATACTTTTCAAATTATTAACAGCCACATCTAATGTGGTTAATCCGTCATTTAATTTGAGATTTCGATTTTCAAAATAAGTGATTAGTTTTGGCAAATTTCCAAAGTGTTCGTGAAGAAAGTACAACTGATTTTTTTAATTTGGGATTTGTGTGAGCTCCTTGCACTCACCAATACTTCTAGCATCCTCCTTTAGCAGTGTTACGAAATGTTTTAGACTATCGAAATTCTCAGCATAATAACTAGTAGCTTCCAGCCATGTTCCCCATCTAGTTATTACTGGAGTGGGAGGCAGTGACAGAGATGGAAATTTTTCCCTGAAAAGAGCTACTCTCAATGGTGCTTTTCTGAAAACTTTTTTAAAAGCTGATACACAAGTCTATCAACTTCCGGAAAAGTGTCTCTGACATATTCACAGATTCTGTGCAGAGCATGTGCTACACAAGTAATATGCAGCATATTAGGATATGTTTTCTTCAATAGTCTGCCTGTTTTTAACATATACGCAGCACAATCACTGACAAATAAAAGTATTTTTTTCTTTGTACGTGGCGTCCGAATGAAGCATTTTTTGCATATTCTCCTTAATGGTTTCAGCAACTGTTTCCGCATCAACTCTATTTATAACACTTGTTGCTATTACATATGAGTTATAGGGAATAGTTGGATGTAGTACACCAGCTACAACATTTACCACACAGCGTCCTAACATATCCACCGTTTCGTCGGCGCTTATCCATATGTATTAAAAGATGGCTTCTAATACGTTCTACTGTTGTCGTATAGCACCTAGAAACATAATATTTGCGTAAAGTTGATTCATCAGGAACATTTCGACCAGTATATTTTTTCAGAAATGTCTTCAAAATTGGATTGTTCAATTTAAATAATGGAATATTAGCTGCCATAAAAGTTTCACAGAGTTCTTCGTTAAAATTGTCAGATTCCAACGGGTTCAATTTTTTTTCGTGAAAAGGAATGTACGTGCTATTTCTCTTACGAAATACGATAAACTTATTTATTTTATCTACGTACACGACACCACTGTAAAAACACAATATTCTCCGAGTACAATAGCTGGGTTGTCCATTGTTATCGCTGCGAGACCAGGTGGCCGAGTAAGTCAAACAAATACTTCATTGAATTACGCCGGGATGTACTGAGCGGCGTTATACACAATTCCAATTGCCGATTGCGTTTTATGGAAATTGCATCCGTTCTCTAGTTATATGGTAATTACCAGTATACGTCAGAGTTTTGTTTTGGAGCCACTCTTATTTGTTATTTTTATTAACAATATTATGAATAGGCTGTCACCGAACTACTTACGTTGTGCAGACGATTTAAAAATTTATCGTCAAAAAGGTCCTGCAAGCTGTCACGTTCTCTAGAAAACGGGATATTATTCCGTTCGTTTATAGTATATACGGTACAATAATCGAACAATGGAAGCGCTTTAAAGATCTTGCCGTATTATTTAACTCAAAGCTGACATTTCGGTTTCATATGAAAAATGCAAGACAGTTAAGTAGCGATGCGCTTGTTATAACATATAACGCCTTTGTTTGAACTAAACTAAAATACTCTTCGATTGTATGAAATCCAGACTGTATACAATATACAAACTCAGTAGAGAGGAAGATGATCAAGACTCTATATTATCGTGAGCATTTTATGCATTTACCACACAGTGTTTGTTATGGTGAGCTTCTGAGCGTGTATGGCATTAACTCATTAACTGATAGAAAAGCTACGTCTGAAATTATGTTCGTTTTTAACTTAATTGTTGGTGATACATTTGCGCCAGATTTGTTGAGCTGTTAAAATATAAATATTCCTAGATTCAATAGTCGAAATTACGCAACGTTCTAGATTGTCTATGTGTAGAAGTGTTAATTCTATTACTATGGAATTCAATATATTTAATACTAATTTAAAATCATTTAAGAAGTTATTAGTTACGAAACTCCAATCACATTAAATTTTACTTCAATCTTTTTTCATTCTTCTTTTGCATGTTTGACAGAAGTCTTTATTTGTAACAGATATTTTATTTTAGGTTAAATTATTATTTAAGTTATCTGTTTAATAAATAACGAAAACATTTTTAATAATATAAAATATTATTAAAAATCGGGTGTAGAGAACACAATACAAGTTCATATATTTGTGAAAGTATCTCTCGAGAGACGCAGACGCGTGTTTCATCTTACTACAGAATTGTCAGTGTGCCAACACTGGAGAGATATGTTCACAAAAATAACACCCTTGCTATATTACAGAAGTTATTAGAACAGAGCATAGAAGAACATTCGACGAACGCCACAACAACAATCGCTGTGTCCATAGCAAGTACAAAACTAAGCCACGGACTTCCATGTGACGGATACAACCGCAACTTACAGATAGCTTAACTTACAAATACAGAAGCTGTATTAACATGCCTTCACTCTTGACGAACCGAATGTGTATACAAAAACATTTTTGATTATATAAAATATTATTAAAAAATCGGGTGTGAATACAATCCAAGTTTAGATACCTGTGAAAGTATCTCTCCAGACACTTTCACAAATATACAGATACTGGTGTGTTCTCCACATCCGATCTTTAATAATATTTTATATTATTAAAAATGTCTTTGTTTTATACAAAATTTGGCGAGGTTTTACCTACTCAAATATGCTCCAAGTACTTTGTTTAATATATGTCTCTGTATAAGATTATCCTATAATAAGTAGTTTGTATTACTGCTAAATAATAAATTATTATATTGTATATTAATCTAATAACATAAGCCATAACTATTACTTCGTTTTATATTAATGAATTTTATAATTAGATAAATTTGATGACAAACTAAACAAATGAACTTTAAACAAATTCAGAGATTAAATTTTACACCTATATTGATAGAAACAAAACAAGGATCAGAAAATCTTAAAAACCGTCTTAAAGTTTCCTTTCATTATAAAAACAATTGAATTATTTTTGTTAACTGGATCTTCATCTCTTACGGTTTATTTTGCATTAAAACGTGTACAGTTTCGTTATGTGACATATTCAAATTAAGTTTTCAATTTTATTTTTACATTAAATTAAATAAAGCTTCTAGTTGGCGTTGAATTTTAATTTGTTATGTTAGAGCAGACCAATTTCCGTGCGCGCCATGTGCGCCGATGTGAGGATGATTGTATTGCATCAGAACTCATAAAAAGCATTCAGTATGTGTTTGGTACTTGCTTAGACTGCATGTAAGTGTAGGCATACGTAATAAAATGTCGTCGACACATAAATCGAGAAAACGACCGTTGTCAGACGAAGTGAAAATTTATTATGGATTTCCCGGACTTAATATAAGATGGCTCAAAAATTAAATGTTTAGTGTGCAATACATATCTAATATGTTGGTCAAAAACACATTGTAAAGAACACGTAAGCAGTTCGAAGCGCAATAATAACAAAATTAATGGACAACAGTTTATACATGAACTATGTGTAACTATGATTGTGTGTACACTGCCGTTTACCTTGTTAAGTAATGATTCATTTATTTCGTTTTGGAATAAATACGCGAATCAAACATTACCGAGCACGACAACGTTACGAAGGAATTTACCATCGGTTCGTAATCAGGTTGAAAATAAAATCGAAGCCGAACTGAAAAATAAAAAACTGTGGTTATGTGTGGACGAAGCAATTGACAGCAAAAAAACAATATGTAGTTAATGTGATGGCGCGTAATATGGAACCACATCAACCAACGTCTTCAATTTTATTAGCATCCAGAAGACTAGAACAATGTAATGCCGAAAAAATTTCAGAGGTGCTATTAGATACTTTGGAAAAATTTAATTTCGAAAGACCAAGTATTAATGTTTATGACCGATGGTTTCGCAACCATGTGTTCTGTAGGCCGGTCTCTTAGAAAATATTGTCCTAACTTAATACATATTACTTGTAAACTCCATGCTCTACACCTTGTGGCAGAACAGGTTCGTAGATGTTATCCAGAGGTAGATGCTTTAATATCGAGTACAAAGGCAGTATTCCTGAAATCTCCAAAACGTATTCGGAAATTTCACGAATTGTATCCCCATACCCCTCAGCCACCACAGCCGATTCTAACACGTTGGGGTACATGGTTACGGGCGGGGTTTTACTATCATTCACATTTTGAAAAACTTAAGGACCTGGTTTTATCATTCGATCGGAAATAAAGTGCAGCTATCAATACAAGCCAGAAAAAATTTCAAGATGCCCAGATTAAAATGGATTTACAAAGTATTCGTGAGAATTACTTGGGACTAGAAGAAGCAATAATAAAATTAGAAAATTCGTCGCTGTCGTTAGAGGAATCACTGCAAATCGTTAAAGATGTTCACGCACAACTGTGAGCTGTAGAAGACGCAAAAAGTGAAAGTGTTCTAATTAAATTTGAAAGTGTTTTAGACAGAAATGCATATTTTGACACCTTAACACGTATTTGTGAGGGCACGTCTACAGATGCGTTAAGTTGCTCAAAAAAGTATTTTGATTATGCGAATATAACACCAATAGATGTAGAACACTCGTTTTCCGAATATAAACATATTTTTTCCTCACGGCGGACATGCTTTTCAGAAATAACCTTAGAAACGTACCTAATGTTGAAAATATACAATCGAGTTTCTCCAGTTTGTCAATCCTTGGAAGACGCTTAAAACAGTAAGTGTTTTTTTTAAATCCTCTGTCGTGCACACAATCACTGATTTCATACATTTTCCATTTTATTTATAGGTACATACAACGCTGCTACAATATGAAGAAGACTAGAACAATGTAATGCCGAAAAAATTTCAAAGGTGCTATTAGATACTTTGGAAAAATTTAATTTCGAAAGACCAAGTATTAATGTTTATGACCGATGGTTTCGCAACCATGTGTTCTGTAGGCCGGTCTCTTAGAAAATATTTTCGTGTGTTTATGCATATTACTTAATAGCAGAAAACCAAATGTATATTTAATTATTTCTGATAGAATAAATGTCTCTACTTCTATACTTATATCGGTAACAAGCTCATGTTGCGTCCCTATTCTATCGCATATTCTAATATATTACGAATTACACTCCCATACCGGCGCTCATGGCGCGCACGGAAATTGGTCTGCTCTTGTTATGATATTTGTATACGAGTATATTACTCACATATCTAAGTAGGTTTGCTTCTTATATATGAACTTTATTAATTATTATTTTTAAAATTGATCTCCGTGTTACAAATTTTCCAATAATTTCAGCGTAGATAATTAGTAAATCATCTTATTTAGGGCCTCTGTTGTATTTTGGGTTGATTTAACATGCGAAAGATCTATCTAAATGCTGAGCGTAACCAGTAAACCGCGATTTAGTCATATAAACAAATTCAGAACGTTAATTTTCTCATTAACGAGTTTAACAAAAGAAAAATACTAAAATAGTATATTAAAAAACAAGTTTCATAAGGCACCATTTTGCCGCACGAGATCAGTTTAGAAAACGAGCCGCGATAGCGGCGAGTTTTCTAAAGAGCGAGTGCGGCAAAAGGCCTTATGAAACGATTTTTTTATGCTATTTTTTCTATTTTGCGTTTTTTACATTAATAAATTGCTTAAATTGGAATTACTTAATTTGAAAGTTCAGAGTTTAATTTTTATATAAAGCATGCAGTTGGTCACATTGATACTTGACATTTTCAAATTTAAAACTTGCTATCTGCCAAGTATATTATATTACATATTATTTATTAATTTTCGTTAACATTACTTGATATTTAATTTAAAAATATAAACATGAGTGACATAGAAACATATATATGTTGTTGTCAATTGTATACAACATACGTTGTTTGTGTAAAATACGGACATATATCATATCTGTCAAATGTACATATATTCTTAAAATCAAATGACAGCAATGATATTTATTTCTGTATTCGAACAATGCCAACATTGAAAAATGAAAAAAAAGTGTATCGAAATGAAGCTCATTTCGATACTGTTTTGGGTTTTATAATGAGTTCATTTCGAACGCAAAATAGAAAAAATATATTAGCATTTTCAAATTATAATCCATTATTATAAACCTTGTACAACATTGTGAAACTTAATAATAAGCATTTTCAAGCTGTGATTTTTACTCCACACGTGAATTAAGTCGTCATGCTGAACTGAACTGAAAATGCTAATGAATACGGTTTTTGAATTTTTTTTCCAACTTCGTTCAGAGCGTCGAAAACAGTAGTCATAAAAATATTGTAGTTACACACATGTTAAAAAAAGATCTTCTTTTTACTCGATTTAAACAATTCTGGCCATAGACATAAAAGTGATTAACAGTATATTGTACTCATTTAGATGCGCAAAAGCTATGTGCTTAATGAATTTTAACTCGACATCAATTTTTGATGGACAATGTTAATTGGTCCAAAACAACTCTCATGTACTTGCTTTGCTTTATAGTGTTCTAGTAAGCAACCAAAGTTGGATTTATTCGGATGACTGAAAAAAAGGATTAAATCGGTTCCTTGAGTCTTTTAACCCTTTCGTGACGGGATCCTTGCGTTTGAAATGTGCGGAAACCGCATATATACGCGGGCTTGAAGCATGCATTCAGATCGGGAAACGCACGTTTGTGGGATCGTAGACAGGTCCATACATATCTTTTACATAGAGAGATATAAAGCGGAATTCTCAATCTCTCAGTCAGTCTTGTGTACTTCCCTGACTTGTAAGTATTGTGTTTCTTGTGATTTTTCTATAAAAATGGCTCGTAAATATTTAACTGATGCCGAACTAGAGGCAATACTAAATGAAAGTAGTGATGAATTTAACGATTATGACTTTGAGGCCAATAGTGAAACTGAGGATGAAGAAATGTATAATGTACCGCAAGAAAACCCTTTATCCTCGAATGATGACTTTGGCAGTAATAATGGTACGATATCTAATATAAATATATTTTTTATATTTACTTAATCAGAAAACTACAAAGAGGAAGAAAGCTGGTAATACGCTCAAGACACCTGATGCCGGTTTCGAATGGAAAACAGATTCTAACTATCAACCGCCTGTTCATTCATTTGAAAAACTTAACACTGGTTGCACAAATAATGTGCCTGCAAATCTTACAATATTAGCAAGTTTTGAGTTGTTTTTCTCCGAAGATTTAGTAACTCGTATCGCCCAACAGACCAACTTATTTTATAATAATAAACGCGATCAAGCTCCACAGAATAGAAAAACATGGACAGACGTTACAATCGATGAACTTTACTGCTTTATCGCAGTATCTTATCCCATGGCACAAGTAAAGAAATTGAAAATTGTTGATTATTGGTCAACTGATGCTTTATTAGTTACACCGATTTTTGAACAGGTGTTCTCTCGTGACGGTTTCCTTTCGATACTATGGGAATTACATTTTTCAGAGGAAAATTAAAATGAAAATGACAAATTGCATAAAATCAGATAGGTCGTAGATCACCTAAAAAAAGTATACCAAAATACATTCTACCCATTTGAGAACCTGTGTATCGACGAAAGTTTGATGCTCTTCAAAGGAAGACTTTCTTTTAAACAATATATTCCCTCAAAGCGGCACCGTTTTGGAATTAAATTGTTTGTGCTGTGCGGCTGCGAAACTGGGTACGTACTGGATTTTATAATATACTGCGGAGCAACTTCTGATATGCAGGAATATGATACAGAATTAGGTAAATCTGGAAATATTGTTTTTACACTTATGCAGCCTTACCTTGGCTCGGGTCATACTTTATACACTGACAATTTGTATACCAGTCCGATATTATATGGTATGCTTTATGCTAGACAAACAAATGCGTGTGGAACTGTCAAACAAAACAGAAAGAACATGCTAGACATGAAAGAAAAAATTTCCAAAAGACAAGTTATACATTTTTCCACTGACAATATACTTGCAGTGAAGTGGCAAGATAAAAGAGAAGTGAGAATGCTTTCGACACGACATACTGCATATATGGTTCATATAGGAAAAAAGATCCAGTCAAGAACACAGACATAAGTAAACCTAAATGCATTGTTGACTACAATGCAAATATGGGAGCGGTAGATAGAACCGACATGCTTCAAAATTCGATACAATCAGTACAAAAGTCAGTGAAGTGGTACAAGATACTATTTTTTCATTTGCTTGATATGACACTCAATTTTCACGCGGTCTGTAGCTGATATCTATATTTTCTGTAGCTGATTTTCAGCTGAAATAGGTGAAAGAGTTGCTTGCAAAATATAAGATAAACAAACCACGATCAACCAGCCGAAGGGCACCTGACACAGACTCTCCCCTTCGCTTGACAGAGAGACACTTTATATCTCAATTTTCCAAGGATCATGGTACAAATAAACAATCAAGGAAAAGATGCGTAGTTTGTTCAAAAAAGAATATTCGCAAGGAAACAACTTATTGTTGCCCTAGCTGCGTTGTTCCCATTTGTGTAATACCATGTTTTAAAAACTACCACACTTTGGTAGCATATGGCAAATAAAAATGTTTATATTTTTTGTAATGACATGTTGACAAATTTTTCAGTTATTATTACATTGCAAGTTAGAATAAAGTTAAGAAAGATTATAATTGTTATTATTATTCCATTAACAATACAAATGCGTTTAATTTATTGTTATATAGAAAAAAATTTATTACTAAGAACAGCAATTCCAGTCAGGAGCCGCGAGAATGCGGGCTATTTAAAGTCACCTTCGCATCGTAAACCGCGCGTTTGCGCAGAGCGCAGAGAACCCCGTTTTGAGAGCACGATAGTGAAAAACAGTCCCGTCACGAAAGGGTTAATAAAATTAATCAGCTCCAAAGAGATTATTGATTTAAAGAAGCCATGAAAGCAATCAGCACCATCTGGCATAATTATTTGGATGGAAAGAAGGTATGTCCTCGCTAAATTCCAGCTTATAAGCCAAACTACATCAATTGGTACAAAGCCAATTCCGCACGCTTAACTCGCTTTATTTATAAGGTATTTCTATTCCCTGTAATTCTGAAAAAAGACAGATTATTTGTTTGAATCTTTTAAGATGAACCTGTAAAAAGTTACAACAAGAAAATTGTACTTTATTCTTTCGGTCAATTCAGAGTTGCAGGTTTCTGTGTACTATTATAATTGACCAAAAGAAGATCGTACTGCATCTTAATAATTGTTCGCCTTTCTACTCGCACATTTTATCTCCATGCTTCGAAGATATGTTCCGGAAGTCGTCTACGCTTTCAAAACATAAATAAATTACAAACCTCCAGATTATCTAAAATATGCTTTCAAAACTTTTACATTTCTTTCTAATATCGAAAACTTTTAACAATATGAGCTAAAATATACGAGGGAAAGTCATTAAATAAGTCACAAACTGCTGTAGGAAAGCTGAAAATAGGAGTGAGTTGTTTCCCTATTTGTCAATAGGTGTCACCACAATCCAGCTTTATAATTCTCAAGTGACAGTTGGTGTCGCGAACACAGGCAATGTTAAAATGGCGACCGTGCTCGAAGATTGTACTGTGGAAGAGCAACGTGCTATTGTGCGTTTTTTCTGGGCAGAAGGACTTTCTGCAAAAGATATTCATAAGGAAATGTCTCCTGTTTACGGTGAAAAGTATTTGTCGCGAAAAGCCGTATATAACTGGGTCGAGAAATTCTCTCAAGGACGCTCAAAAGTTGTTGACGACCAACGAAGTGGCCGCCCCGTTCAGATTTCGACAGATGCAACACTTCGACGGGTGGAAGAGATGATTCGAACTGACAGGCGGGTAACAATAGACGGTATAGCAACTGCAATAGGGTGTTCTCATAGTTTAGCCTACGAAATGATGCACGATCGTTTGAATTTCCGAAAAGTTTGCGCACTGTGGGTACCTAGATAACTGACCGAGGAACACAGAAGAATTCGAATGGGCTTGTCCTTGCAACACCTCTCTCGATACACAGTGGAAGGGGAGAACATGCTTAACAGGATTGTTACTGGTGATGAGTCATGGGTGCACCACTACCAACCCGAAACAAAGCGTGCCTCAATGCAATGGAAACATCCTTCTTCGGCGTCAACAAAGAAATTTAAGGTTGTGCCCTCAGCTGGTAAGGTTATGCTTACCGTGTTCTGGGATTCTCAGGGAGTGCTCCTAGCCCATTTCCAGAACAAAAAAGAGAACGTGACTGCTGAATCATACGGTAGTTTAGTTGTTGCTTCGGGATGCAATTCGACGAAAACGTCCAGGCCTACTGACGAGAAGAATATTGCTGTATCACGATAATGCCAGGCCCCATTCGGCCCACTTGACCCAGGCGAGAATTGCGCAATTAGGGTGGGAACTTCTTAAACATCCAGCTTACAGTCCCGACCTGGCCCCAAGCGACTATCATCTGTTCGGTCCACTCAAAAAGCATCTTGGCGGCAAACATTTCGAGGGTTACAACGATGTTCAACAAGAGGTACGCACGTGGTTCAGACGCCAGCCCAAACACTTTTATGCAGCAGGCATTGGGGCATTGATAAAGAGATGGGATAAGTGTATTAATGGACTTTGTTGAAAAATATTTGTTGTTTTTGGCTAACTATTTCTCTAATTATTTTTATAATACCTTTTTGTGACCTAATTACTGACTTTCCCTCGTATTTCTACTTATAATGAATTCATTATTTGTCTATACTTATATTAAATAAAAACATCAATTTCGTGTCGTTATATCATGTAACCTTTAAACAATTCTTCATTTAAATAGAAATTTTATTTAAAAATGGGTCACATATTTATCTACTATGATAAGAAATATAAAGAGTACTTTTCTAGAATGCCTTCTGTTGATGTTTTGCATGTTTAAAACCTTATGAAAATTGTTAAATTTTAATGAAATTTCTTAATGCCGCGCGATAACATTAACATGTTATTTTTAAATATTTATCAGGCCATTAAGGTTAACACTATTTAAACTGGGATTTAACTGTATTTTCAAAAGAAACATTTCTAGCGGAACGAAATGGAAAAACGAAACAGCCCTGTAAATAATTAAACACGTTTTAATTGAATTTTGTTTACGTAATCGCGCTTTATATTCGACATAGTTCCGAAAGCTTATTTAACGTCGGACAAGCCAATATGGAGTTTTAGAGGATTAAAAGCACAACTTGTTTGCAGCCATTTGCTTATGTTATTCGAGCCATTTTCGGCTTGCCATTCGGAGCCAATTGCAGGTAGGGGAAAAGGTAGGCGCGTTGTTCGTGTCCCCGAGGAAAAACGTTTCCCTCGAAACCAACCAAGTCTAACAGAAAACTTAAAATTTATTTATGCAATGGAACAAAGAGGCTCCTCAGCTTTTGTATCTCGTCCCTACTTGTTTCCGGCCCTACGTCCTAAAAATAATTTCAATATTTCTTTTTCTCTTGCAGATATAATATAACTACACGTCCAAATTAGATTTATACAGAAATTTAACACAATTTTTTAAGAATAACAACAGCAAATCACATGCATAATATTCATTTCGCATTATATTGAAATAATAATTGTAAATTTAGGTTTCATTGGCAAGATTTAATAATACAACAATTGCTTTATCACTAGTTGGCTTTAGAATTAGTTTGAATGCTGTCGAATATTATCAATAATTTAAGTTTACTCTAAGTTATTGGTATGTACTGATTGTATGACCAGATGTTACATAAATCGAAGGGTGAAACTTTTAAACGTTTAATAACTGAAATGTAGTCGTTAGATATTCTTTTCACGCAGATAGCTTATAGTTCTATTTATTACCTGTATTTTACCTTAATTTGCTTGTTAATATGAAAACATTATAGATTAATCGTATTTTTACATTTCTAGCAGGAATAGAAAATTATTTTCCGTTGTTTATGACGAGTGGTCAAATAGAGTTAATAAATAAATGTATATACAGTGCTTCTCAAAAGTCCCCTCCCCCCCTCTTATCTTTGGAACGATTATACAAACACATGTAAAATTTGGAAACTGAATATTATAGGTTATAAACTTCCCTACTAGTGATGATAGATAATGAAATCATCATAGATGACGTCACAAGGCCATTGTGACCAATAATTTTAAATGGAACGCTACGGCAAGTGACACTTCTTTTAAAAGGTATCGAAAAAACCTATTCAACGATACTAATTTTGTTTGTGTTTGAGGCAGTTTTAATGGCTCATTAGTAAGCATGAAAATTTAAATTCCATTTAGTATGATATTAAATACAGATTTAAGAAACAGTATGTACTTAAAGAAATTGCTCGAAGTGACCTCCATTTACTTCCTGACAGTAAAATATCCTATTTTTAAACCCTTCTCGTACTTATTCAAATGTGTCTGCGGAAGGAGCCTCACATTCTGCAACAATACGTTGTTTTAAAACGTCAATATTGTCAAGTTCAGTGGCGTAAACCTTCGATTTAAGGTACCCCCACAGAAAAAAATCCAAAGGTGTGAGGTCCGGTGATCGAGGTGGCCATTCCGTTGAACCTCGTCGGCCAATCCATCTACCAGGATACTCCTCATGCAAATACCGTCTTACTGCACCGTAATAGTGTGGAGGAGCACCATCCTGTTGGAATGTTATTTCCAAATTGCCGAATTCATCTGGATTATCTTCCAAAATTTCAAGGATTAACGGTTCTATTGCGTTTTGCAACATCTCCAGATAAACCTCATCAGTTAAATTAGTATTTAAAAAAAGAGGCCCAATGATGTGGTTTCCCAGGATACCTGCCCAAACATTCACCTTCTGGGGAAATTGGGTATGTGTTTCACGAAACAGGTGAGGATTTGCGTCACTCCAATACCTCACATTCTGTGTATTTAGATTTCCATTTAGATAGAAAGTACTTTCGTCACTAAAACAAATTGTTTTGACGTAGTCTGGCTGTTGGTTAATTTTAGTTTCCATATTTTCACAAAATTCTAGTCTTCGGTCTGGGTCATCGTCTGAGAGTTGATGAACCATTTTTAATTTGTATCGATGAAATTTGTATTTTTTCAACACCCTGTGTACTGTACTTCGACTAACTTCACAGGTAGATGCAACTTGAGTTGTTAAAGAAGTAGGATTAACTCTTACTTCTGCCAGTATATCAATTTTTGTCGCAACAGAAATTTGTGGTCTGCCAGATCGTTTCGCATCATTAATACTACCCGTTGTTTCAAACTTACGAAGAAGCTCCCTTAAATAAGTCCTCGAAATGGGGCGATCGGGAAACCTCTCATTAAAAATGCGTTCTGCTGCATGAATATTTTGTCTAGTTTCACCAAGAATTAGGACCGCTGCTACTTTATCACCTAAAGCACGAACCATTTCGCTTCTTGAAGCACTTAAACTTTCGACTCACAACAGTTTAACAAATTATTAAAATGTACAAAAATATTAAAAGTACCATAAGCTGTAAAAACAGTGAGACGTTCGATCAACAATACACAAATTATTAAATGTACAAAAACTTGGACAATTACAAAAACGTCGAATATTGGAGACTAACAAAAAAGTCAGATTATTTGACAACTAACCATAGGCGGAGCTTGAATTTGGAATTTTAGTATTAACTTGACAATTTGACGTTTTAAAACAACGTATTGTTGCAGAATGTGAGGCTGTTTCCGCAGACACATTTGAATAAGTACGAGAAGAGTTTAAAAATAGGATATTTTACTGTCAGGAAGTAAATGGAGGTCACTTCGAGCAATTTCTTTACGTACATACTGTTTCTTAAATCTGTATTTAATATCATACTGAATGGAATTTAAATTTTCATGTTTACTAATGAGCCATTAAAACTGCCTCAAACACAAACAAAATTAGTATCATTGAATAGGTTTTTTCGATACCTTTTAAAAGAGGTGTCGCTTGCCGTAGCGTTCCATTTAAAATTATTGGTCACAATGGCCTTGTGACGTCATCTATGACGATTTCGTCATCTATCATCACTAGTAGGGAAGTTTATAACCTATAATTATTCAGTTTCCAAATTTCACATGTGTATGTATAATCGTTCCAAAGATAAGAGAGGGGGAGGGGACTTTTGAGAAGCACTGTATATATACACTGTGTCCATAAAGTATGGACACAAGCCCGTAATAACGTCATTGTGCATTATTTGACAAAATGCAAAGATATATCGATTAATGCTTTTTGTTAGCTATATTTAGATGCTACCATTTTGTTTTTTCGTCGATCTTGAATAAGTTAGGACGTCACTGATAATTTTTTTAAATATAAACCCCATTTTTTTTGTGGATTTTGAAAGCCTTTACAATTCGTTATTCGATGATGTAAAAATTTTGGTATGTTACATTAGAAAATTTTTGAGTAATCATTTGTGTCCATAAAGTATGGACACAAGCCCGTAGTAACGTTATTGTGCATTATTTGACAAAATGCATAGATACGTCGATTAATGTTTTTTATTAGCTATATTTAGATACTACCATTTTATTTTTTCCGTCGACCTTGAATAAGGTATGACGTCATTGATATTTTTTTAAATGTCAACCCCACTTTTTCTTTGTGGATTTTGAAAGCTTTTACAATTCTTAATCGATGTTGTAAAAATTTTGGTATGTTACATTAGAAAATTTTTGAGTGAACTGTGTTGTAATTCTAAGTTTCATTTTTGACATTTTCAGTATCAAATTTATAACAAATACTCAAAATGTTTTCCTTCATTTTGTTGACAAAATCCTAAGCCATGATAAATTCCATTTCGCACATTCTGTAATATTTCGGGAGTGATTAGTCTGGTTTCGTAGATGATGCGTTGTCGTAAAACGTCCAAATTTTCCGGTTGTGTCGCATAGACTTTTCTAATGTAACACTAACACCAAAATGTTTAAATCATCGAATAAAGAATTGTAAAAGCTTTCAAAATCCATAAAAAAGAATGGGGTTGACATTTAAAAAAATTATCAATGACGTCATAACTTATTCAAGGTCGACGGAAAAAACAAAATGGTAGCATCTAAATATAGCCAATAAAAAACATTAATCGACATATCTTTGCATTTTGTCAAATAATGCACAATAACGTTATTACGGGCTTGTGTCCATACTTTATGGACACAGTGTATATATATACAGTACAAATCTCTTCCCTATAGTCACCTACAAACGTGTATTACGTATGTGTGCGTTCGAGATGCGAGGAGTGGGGACGCACATAGCATGTATGTACAACTACGTCAATAATAGGGACTTTATGTAATAATAAACACAAATAAGTGTGGACTTTTTGGAAGATTTTAATATTTTTAACGTTTAAAACAATGTCAGATATACCTATAACAATAAATAAAGCGGTAAATCATAATAACTTCTATATTCTATACATAATAAATAAAACTAGAATTAAAAAAATAAAAAGTAAACTATTTAATGTATTGTATGCTCAAAACGGTCTCCTAATGCAAACAAGCAATGTCCTAATCTGTCATAAAAGTTTCTCTGAACATTTAAAATCGTTTGCGGTTGAATATTTAGGATAGATTCAACTATTTTCGCCCGTAATTATCGTTTCAAACGCAATGGTACGTTGAAAGTTAATTTGAAATACCCGTGCCATTTCTCTTATGCTGCGACCAAGATGATACTGTTTTACGACATATTTTTTTTGTTCAAGGGTAAAAATATCCATCGTGAATACGGACTATTCGCAAAAGTTGAGCAAACCATCCAACTTAACAAGTAAACTGTAACTAATGGCATGTATGCATCGCTTCGTGCGTCCCCACTCCTCGCTTCTTGAACGCACACATACGTAATACATGTTTATAGGTGACTATAGGGAAGAGATTTGTACTGTATATATACATATACAGGCTGATTCAAATTAAGTGCGCACCATTGCTATCTCTGTTATTATTGATTCTAGAAAGTAGGTTAAATTTGCAAAGTATTAGTGTTTTTAACATTGATTAGCATGCAGTTCATGAAAAAAAAATTTAATAATGCATTTTCGAGAAATTTTGAAATTTATAATTCTTTTAAATGGAACAGCTTGTATATTTTTTAAAATTCTGAATTCTAATGTTCTTTGTAATATAAAAGTTTCAATACACTATTGTCCTAAAACGAATAATAAAGTAGTTATAGCAGTTTCTATTTCCTTCTAAATGTTGTCATTGCTCCGCTAACTTTTGACAAAACAAATACATATTTTGTGTTTAATGTTTATTTTAACATATTACAGCTTACAAAATTAAATTAAAAAGAAGAAAGTACATGTATAATTTATAAATACTGCTCAAAGGTGTCACCTTCCTGCTCAATACATTTTCGTGCCCGCTTCAGTACACTCTGGGTGGCTCTTAAGATTGTCCTTCTATCTAATTGCCGAAAAACTTCTCTGACCTTGTCTTGCAAATCGCGCACGTTGTCGTATCGCGTTTTGTACACCTCATTTTTTAAGTATCCCCAAAGAAAAAAGTCTAAAGGTGAGAGGTCAGGGGAGCGTGCTGGCCATTGAATTGGACCATTTGTACCAATCCACTTTTCGGCAAAGATGGTGTCGAGGTAGGTTTGTACTAGGTGATAGTTGTGTGCAGGAGCACCGTCCTGCTGAAAGTATAAATTTTGGCGCATCAGGTAATTGGCGTTATCAAGGAAATCCGCTAGAACGTTACGAATAAATTCCAGATATCTGTTTCCTGTCAACGTACCATTGTAGAACAGTGGACCAACGACTACCGAACCAATTAATTCGCACCAAACGTTAAAACTAAATCGAACTTGTGCAGCATGTGGACGATCTATTAATAAATTTTCTTGAGACCAGTAGTGACTATTTTTCTTATTAAACATGCCTCTATTTGAAAAATTTGTTTCGTCACTCCAGAAAATATATTGTGCTCCATTCAAATTTTCATCACAAAAACTAACAAACCAATGACAGAAAGCTAATCTCCTGGCGGAATCTCTTGGCTGTAATGTTTGAGAGATTCTGAACTTAAAGGGGATATACTTATACTTTTTCAAAATTCTTTGAACTGATGAATAACTTAATGCCAATTCCTTAGTAGCATCCCTAATGGAAAATTCGCGATGGGCTTCAAAATATGCTAACACTGTAATTTCTACTTCTTCGTTGACGACAATGTTTTTTCTTTGTTCTTTTCTTTCTAAATAAGCAATCATGCAGTCTAAACTGATTGTAAAGTTTTCGAAAGTAACGTCAATCTGGCTGCTGTCGTAAAGGATAGTGTTCAGCATAATATTCGCTAGTCCTTATTGAATTTTTACGACATAAAATGTATGCTTCCAACATATCGAATTTCTCCAAATGAGGAAATACCATAGTGAAATATTGTCAAACACTAAGCAACAAAAGTAAAACCAAAATGTTTAGAAAAATAAATAGAGAACTAATGAACACAACACAAAATTTAAAAAAAAAACTATTTTTAATAACTAAACGTGCGAAAGATTTATTTTCAGTACGTTATTGACATTTACAAAGGGCATACTATTTGTTCTGTTTAAAGTGAAAGAAGCCTACTACTGATTTTACAGAATGAAAGAGTATCTTTGACATCAACTAAATTCCACCGTAAATACTTTATTATTGGTTTTAGGACAATAGTGTATTGAAACTTTTATATTACAAAGAACATTAGCATTCAGAATTTTAAAAAATATACAGGCTGTTCCATTTAAAAAAATTATAAATTTAAAAATTTCTCGATAATGCATTATTCAATTTTTTTTTCATGAACTGCATGCTAATCAATGTTAAAAACACTAATACTTTGCTAATTTAACCTACTTTCTAGAATCAATAATAACAGAGATAGCAATAGTGCGCACTTAATTTGAATCAGCCTGTATAGATAGGCAAAATTCTTTTGAGTGTAAAATTCTGGATCAAATTAACTCTATATATATATATATTTAATTTTACTCTTAATAAAACAGAATTTGGGTCAATGTATAATCAAATAAAACGATTTGTTGCTACATAACGTTTCGAAACTTTATTCGTTTCTTCATCAGATCTATTAAATTATTTACGTATTAGTCATAGAGAGTAAAATAATAATAAAAATGTTTTTTAATGTTAATGTTTTTTGTATCCCTTATCGCTTCACAAGTCTTTTTTCGAAGTTATGTATGGTTGTTCGGCCTTTGTCTAATGCACTGTCATCTGAATCATTACACGGTAAATTTTGGGCTTTTTTTTTTTTAAATTCTTATAAAATGTTGCACACTCTCCGCAATAGTTTTGTTTTATTCTAATCTAAATACAACTAAAATATGATTGGAAATTGGTATTTTCATTCTATAAGATTACTTATGAATTAAATTGCTAATATGAGTACGTTTTTATATTTTATTTTACTTTGTATGGCTAATCTGTAAATAATTTAATAAGTCTGATGAAGAAACGAAAAAAGTCTCGAAACGTTACGTAGCAACAAATCGTTTTATTTGATTATACATTGACCCAAATTCTGTTTTTATTAACAATAAAATTATGTACATATTAGTGTTAATTTGATCCAGCATTTTACACTCAAAAGAATTTTACCAATTTAATATGGGGTTTTACGCTGAAATTGCCACCGAATATGGAAATGATACTGCCAGAGCAATGAAAGAATGGAGCAATATCAATACCAAAATAGCTTCCTTTAGAAATAGATTATATTATTATTAAATTTTTTTGATTAAATAAACTACTCAAAAATGAATAAGGAATTTTTACTTTTTTGTATTTTTTAGAGAGTATGGGTAAATATTTGTAGTGTATTATATTAGATACATAATTGTACACAACAATTTAAAGTTTTCAAGTATATTTATTCAGAAAAATCGTTAGATTAATAAGAAATGATCAAAAATGAAATAAGCAACATTTTTAACAATAGCTAAAATAAATATTTTTCTGTAACAATTAATTCTAAAATCGTGTATAATGGCCACGGACATCTCTCACAGCTGTACATCTTCGGGGCATACTCATAATGCAATTATTAATGTGTTCTTGTGACACTCTTCTCCAACACATCGGTAAAATTTCCCGCAAGTGTTGCACGTTAACTGGGGGTGGATTATGTTCGTTGAGCTGTTCTTGAAGTCTGTCCCAAATGTGCTCAATTGGATTCAAGTCGGCAGACGTTGGTGGTAAAGGTAGATGGTTAATATGGAGGTCATTTATTGCTTGCATTACAATTTGTGCACGATGAGGTCTTGCATTATCATCAATAAAAACCATGTTTTCATCCACAGCCTCACGAAAGTCGGCCACATATTGCTGAATAATGTCATCTCTGAATATATGTCCATTGACATTGTTTTCAAAGAGATGGAAGTTCGTACGTCCATTCAAACTATTGCCCGCCCACACCATGATACCACCGCCGCCAAAAGGCACCATAGCTTTTGTAAACTCGCGTCTATAACGGTCTCCTCGAGTTCTCCAAACCCTTACTCTACGATTATCACTAAATAAGCAGAATCTGGATTCATCGGTGTATAAACCATGCTCCCATTGAAAATTTTCTGCTAGTCGTTGGTTAACCCAAGTTCTTCTAGCCATTCTATTGGCATTAGTTAATTTTGGGCGTCTCACAGGCCTGCAGCTATGAAGATCCATTTCCCTCAGACGGTTTCTGATGGGTTGATCCGAAACTCTAACTCCAGTGGCGGCACGTAACTGTGTTTGCAACCCTTCAGCACTTCTAAACGGATTCATCCTTGTCTGAATTCGTGTGTAGCGGTCTTGTCTCTGATTTGTTTTCCTCTCAGATCCACTACCGGGTCTTCTCCTTGCAGATCCTACCTGTTGGAATCTTGTTAGAGCCCTACTAACAACACTTGGAGACACATTAAAAATTGCGGCAATTTCTGCTCCAGATTGCCCTCGTTGATGCAATAACGCAATTAAATCAAAAGTTTCTTTATTTAAATGACGTCTTGGCATCGTGAAAATGTTAAATGACGTTTAAAATGAATAATACTTGTCAAAAAATGCGATTTTTATAATTTTGTATTCTAAATTAATTTAAGGTTAAAATACAAGATTCAATATTTTATCACACAGAAAAGACATTTACCAAATAAAATGTCCACAAACAACTGTGGGCCTAATTTATCTATAGTTTGAGAAAATACGTTAAATTTAATCGAATTAATTAGATCTGTTAAAAAAAGATCTAATTCCCTATTCATTTTTGAGTAGTTTATATACAATTTGCAATATATCCCACACATATTACAAATAACTTTAAATCTATAGAATTAGGGATTGTTGGATGCAGTGCACTTATGCAAACAGGTCAGTTAGTATTATACATAATTTCAGAAAGCGTGCTATTGCCTTTGAGTAGCAACACTTATGCCCACATTGCCTTTTTGGTTGCTGAGAGGAAAAAACAGTCTTTTATCATAATATACCTCAAGGTACTTACCATACGTCAATTCAATACATAAATCAAAATTTTACAATTTATTTAACAAAATTAAAACCAGGAATAAGAAAAAGTTTTCCGAAGATCTAATGTCACTAAATATATTATCAATTAAACAAAATTTTAACATTATATTGTAGGAAAAGAACAGAACCACACTACTTTAGAGATTTTGAGAGACAACATTTAGAGGATCTCATAAAAAGAAAAAAATATTGGTTAACTCTCAGAAAGTAGCTAAAACACTGAAACATAAATGTAAATATTGCTTTCTACATTTTACGACATTAATTCTAATTTTTTAATTGAAAAAATTCGCCCGGGCGAAATACTTACATTTACATTACTTCGCAAAAATGCAATTAATTTGCAACTGAAACCCAAAGTTAAATACATACTTTGAAACAAAAACAAGAAGAATGAAAAATAAAATTAAAACGTTATTAAATCTACTTGTGTTTTACTACCCATGTGTTTTATATTGCCATCTATTACTAAGTAACTATTTAATTAATTTCATTTTCATGTGCATTTAATTCATACTCATTCGAATTTTTTAAAGCTGTACTCTGTATATTCCGTATACCGCATCTTTAAATTAAATTAAAATTGTAATTTAGTAACAAAATATTTATTTTATAAGGATACAAAAAAATCCAGGAATATTTTTTTAAAATAACTTGATAAATGTATTACAGTTAAACAGCCAGGTAAGTATATGCCGCAGGTATATTAACCTGTCCCGGTCGATCGCCCGCGTATTTTAATAGGGAACGCGCGTTTCTTGCCAGTACTAGCTCTATCTCACTCGGTAGTTTCTCTCTCTAATGTTGGAGTCAATTGAATGCACTGCTGTGATCCATATATACTACATCCATGAATGTACCACACATATATCGATGTTTACTAACATCAAGTGTATAATACATATATGTTGCGATAACATAACACATATATATTTCTACTTAGAAAAGCTATATGATAAAATAGGATGCAAAGTAAACAATAACGGTCATATTTTTTTCTTTTGTTAGAGTTCCGCATAAAAGATATTTTTTTTAGATTTTAAAGTTAGTGCCTACGCTACTAACGGACAATACATAATAAAAACCACACGAATTACATTTCAGAAAAGATTCGTATTCAAATAAATTTAAAATTCAATATAAAATTCAATTATTTATTTTTAACAAAAGCTTTCTTTTCCGCAGGATATTAACGTTCTGCTATTTGGCGGCTTTCAACTGGTGGTTACTTTTGTGTCCCGCAACGTTGTCGCATGATTGGCAAATGGGTTCCATACCTTTAGTGACATCTATCGGGGACTCCAGAAACCTCGTTACCTGCCTGTTCTTCGGTCTGGCTCTACTATTGGCTATCAAGAGCCTAATTGATTTTGAGGTAAGAATCGTAATGCAATAAAATCCGTGTTCTAAAGAAGATTGAATCAAGGGAATGAACGATGGAACGAACATTTTTGCTGCTGTTACGAAGAATATATATTTGAACAGTTGTACACGTGACGTAAATGATGTTCTACGATTTTCCATTTCCCAATTAATTCGTTCGATTTTAGCTAAAAATAATACATTAAGCACAAATTGAGATGTTCTAAAGAACTAGAAAGAATTTTATGTTACAGATTTAAAAACGACGTGATTTATTATTACACCAAGTAATTTCTGACAATAGGCAGTAGATTTGTATTAACATTTCAAAATTTATATTATTTTAATTATGATTATCGGCTTCTCTACTTTCTCATTTTGTTTGTTCAAATTATGACACTTTCCTTATTTGACTAAATGATGATATTAATATTTTTTATTAAAACATTCCTGTCTCTAACTTCTGAAAGAGTATCTCTTTGGTTGTGAACTTAATATTAAGCAGAATATATGAAGTATAGATTCCCGTTGCGGTTTGCATAACGTTGGCTGTTCATTCTGCATGACTTTTGTTTAAACAAGTTTTGCCATCTTTGGTGCTGCTCGTTTCTATTCAAACGAATAATAATAATAATAATTAATAATATTTTATTAATTTAAATTTAAGTTTCAAAAAGATATAATGTATAGTTTATTTCAAATTATAAGAATATAACTTTGAACGGCTCTAATGCTTTTATTTCACCACCTGCGGCAATAACTATCTGGCCGCTCAATACGATTACCTTTTACGCAAACAAACTGCTGAGGTCCGTAATGACAAAATTTAAGTAAATTGTAATTACTGCAATTTAGATGAAATAAAATTTAATAATAATATAAGTACCAACAGTTGTTAATTTGAATATATAGTTATTATATATAGTTAACTAGTCATTAAATTACAATTTAGATGAAATAAGTGCTTATATTTATTAAACAAAATTTAAGTAAATATAGTTAGGAGAGTTGGTATATATTACATTTAATATTGTGTCTATTTATCATTTATTGTTAATCTTTACTGCTGTATACATATTTGATTTTTCTCTTTTTACTTAACGAACATGTGGCGACCTTTTGCTGAAAGTGTTAGTGATTATGATGTGGATAGTGATAATACTGTTGGAGCACGGCAGAGAAAGCATATATCAGAAGATTCAAAACAGATAATTTTCAATGAAAATAACGAACTACAAACCCAGAACATTCAACGAACGTCGCAATTAACTAAGGTGCCTTTTGGAACAATATATAAAATAATTAAGAATAACGCAGGGCCTCGAAAGCAAAGAAGTGACAAAGGAGCACCGAGAAATATTGAATAATATCTTTCTACAGAGGAAATGTCGGATCTACACTTGACTGCTTACATAAAAGAATCAGTTATGAGCCTATAAATATTCAGTGTTCTAAAGCAACCTTGTGGCGGACGCTAAAGAAAGCTGGTTTTAAGTTTGGCACTATAGGCAGACGTCGCACAATTAGTTTAGATTACCATGGAGATATGACCTCATCTTTATTTGAAGAATGGTTTTGTGACACTTTGCTGCCAAATTTACCAAAAGATAGTGTGATAGTGATGGACAACGCTCCGTATCATTCTCGACAGCAAACCAAAGTTCCTACAAAATATAATAATAAGAAAGATATTAAAACATATTAAGTCACATGATGAACGGTTATTTCGGGCCAAGTAACAGTTAAATTACAATTATACCTAATAATCCTAGTAATTCTCTCGATTGACTGAATAAATTATGTTACCAGAACTGGACATGGTTGCCAGCACGGATTCTGTCAAATGTCATTCGAATTAGTTGTTTACAACGAGTTTTATGTGTAGTGTAAAATAAATAAATTCACATATGTATTTATATTTTGTTGGTATTTTTTGTATATACAGGTTTCCCTGAACTCGCACCCCAGAGAAAATCGAGAAATCACCATAAAATGACTAATAAAAAAATTCGTATATTGAACGGCATTCAAGGAAAGAATATTTCATATTATTCAACAAATCAGAGCGTTGTAAGCCATCCAGGAGGATTTTTCATAACTGTTCTTTGGTTACATATTTTATTACGTTGTCAATGAATTAAAATCCCTTCAAATCGCTTTAATACCGCCGTCCGGCTCAACCATACTTTTTATTATTCATACTGCCGCGGATTATGTGTAAATGTTGTTAATTTACGGAGAACGTGGACGAAATGCCAAAGCGGCAGCAAGCGTTTAGTCATCTCGATCTCAAAGTAATCCTCAGGACTATCGCACTAATAATCGAGACAGGCCAAATTTTACATCATAGAAAGAAGGTTTGTGCTGCACACTGGACTGCACGGACTGTTTCAGTTGCCTTTGAAGAAGGTACTGAAAGCATTAGAGAAGTTGCAAAGGAATTTAATATTTCGAAAATTTCTATACATCGAGTGAAGACGGCTAAAGGACGACATCCGTATCATTATATGCATATGCAGCATTTGCAACCAGAAGATTACCCTGCCAGACGGGAATTCTGTACAAGAGGAAAACAATTTTAATGTTGTATCTCGGATTTTGTTTACTGACGAATCAATTTTCGGCGGACAAGGATGCTACAGTGCGCATAATAGACACATCTAGACAGAACAAAATCCACATTCTCTATTTTCAAGAGCATTTTAAAAACGATTTTCGTGTTTGTCTATTAGGGAATCGTGTGGTATGTCTTCAATCAAAATTAGTTTACAAGTCATCTAACGTCTCTCTTTAGGAAAGACCTTTTGAATTCCCTGTACGGTTAACGGTTAACCGTACAGAAAATTATGCAGAATTTTCGTGTTCAGAACTTCATAATTTGCTTGAAGTCATTTTACTTATTTTTCGTGTTAACAACTGGTTTTAACAGGATAGCACATCAACACACTTTAGCCGAGAAGTTCGAGAAAATTTTGGACAACAGTGTCCTGATCGATGGATAGGTCGATGATGTATATAGGCATTCTATTGATACAGAAGAACAAATCAGGGGTCGCGTACGGGAAGCCTTTGCTACAATTACTCCTGAAATGGTTACGAATTCTAAATTGAGTCTTTTGCGGCGGGTAGGGTTATGCTTGCAAATGAATGATGGCCAATTTAAGCATTTGCCCTGATTGAATTTAGTTTTTGTATCATGATCCCTTTTGGCTATGTTGTTTTTGTTATTATTATTATTATGTTATACCTTTACTACTGTTTTTTTTAATGATAATTTCGCATGTATTGAATAAACAATGTTTTTTTCAGAATCGCCATATGTTGTTTCATTAAAAAAAGAAATGAAAATAGATTAAGATTATGGTTAGTGGAACATCTTGAATGACATCTGCCTTAACCTAACATGTTGCTGTTGACACATTGGCAGGCATGTCATTCTGACAGTGTGGTAATATATGCTTAGCAATTGATTTTATTCACATTAACACCTACAGTGTTTTTTCTGGAATTGGTAGATCTTAAACTTCTCACGGCGCACGGGCGGCTCGTCTTCTGGCGTATATATATTTTGTAAGTGATCGTCCGAAACCCGTTCAATGCACTTCGCTGGTTTACAGTTTTACGATGAAGCTTTTAAATTGGTAATGGTATTTCCGAATTGAATGTACATAGGCAGTATAATAAAGTGTAGAGTGTGTGATATACCGCTAATGTATTCAAAGAAATTTCACTGCGAAAGACACGTAAATAGTATAATCCATAATCGCAAAAAAATGGGGAGACATTTTTGTTTCATTTATGTGTAACTTTCATACTGTGTAATGACCGTTTAAGTTAGTAGAGAACATTTCGTTCTTTTTAGAGGCGCTACATTAAAGGAACGTTACTTAGCCGGAAAAGATTCCTAAATTTTCTACTACTACACAGCTAAGAATTTAAAATATTCCTTCATTAATTTAAACTGTAATGTTTTGCAATTAGTTTTCTTTGTTGAAATTTTTTAGATTCAATTTTTTTTTCTTTGTTTAGTTATTTAACTTAGTTATTGGGTAGGTGAAATACGTATCTACGTCTCTGGGGATAGGATATATTCGGACACGTTCACAAAAAATGTTAATAGTGAACCTGCATTTGTGTTCCTCACACCAGATTTTTAATAATATTTTATATTATTAAAAATACCTTTGTATTATACAAAACTGGTGGGGTTTACCTACTCATGTATGTTTCAATTATTCTGAAAAAAAATCATATTTCTAAAAAAATTGATTTGTTTATTGAGTAAAAAGGTGGAATACAAGTTGAAAAAGTTGAAGAAAATACTTTACTCAGTCTTTTTTAAGTGAAATCTTTGTCTTTTTGCCAGAAAGCTGCGTTGTCCGGACATTCGCTTGTATGTTTTTAAGGGCATATCCCGTTTTAACATCCAGCAGTAGTCCGCCATCATCGTTATGCTCCTCTCTCCCTGTTCTTCGCTAACTGCTCCAAGATTTTCAGGAAAATAGTTCAAGTGTGAAAACAGGAAATGCACTTTCAAACTCATATTACAACCTAGACGATGAAAGTGTTATAACATATTTTGAACAATATTTTCGTAGTTTTCGTCCTTAGAGTTCCCAAGAAACTTATCAATTACTTCTTTAAATGAAACCCAGGCGTCTTTCTCGACATTGGTCATGGTGTTATGAAAATCCTTGTCTTTGCATAATGTTCTCATCTGCGGCCCAACAAAAATACCTTCTTTTAACTTGGTATCGGATAACGCTGGAAATGTCTCGCACAAATATTTAAAACACTGTCCATTTTTGTCTAGGGCTTTAACAAACTGCTTCATCAAGCCAAGTTTGATATGGAGAGGAGGCAGTAAAACTTTTTTGGGGTCAACCAAGCTATCTCTTAATACATTTTTGCTACCAGGTGTAAGGCTTGTTCTAGAGGGCTATTCTATTTGAGTCCAATGTCTATCCCTTGCTTGACTATCCCACTCACAAATAAAGCATGGAAATTTTGTATAACCTCCTTGTTGTCCTAGTAGCATGCACAGCACTTTAAGGTCACCACAAAGCATCCACTTATGTTCTTGGTAGTTTATTTTCTTTAAAAGAAGTTCAAAATTTTCAAACGTTTCCATTAAATGTACCGAATGGGCAACGGGAACCGAGGCCAGCTCGTTACCATTGTGCAATAAAACGCCTTTTAAACTACGCTTACTTGAGTCAATAAACAGGCGCCATTCTTCTTTTACATACGGCACATTTCCTAATTTTGAAATTAAGTCAGAAATATTGTTGCAATACACTAGCGGTCAGTCTTGAGTAAAATATTGGCATAACTCTTTTTCGCGATCCCGGTAAAAGCTTGATGTGACGCCAGGTGCCAGTAAATGTTTCTCACGAAGTCGGGAGGCTAACAATTCGGATGCATCCTTTGGAAGGTGCAAATCTCTAATTAAATCATTTAGTTCGCTCTGGTTAAACACTTCGGGCTCTCTGAAATCTGGTGTGAAATCTGAGTCATCTGGGTCGCAATTAGATTCCTCTGATTCTGACGATATGACGTTTTCTAGTGCTTTTGGGGCGGTAGGTATCGGTACATCTGGTCCATGAGGAACTGGTCGAATAGCAGAGTCAAGATTGGGATACACAATTTGTTTCTTATTTTTTCTGTTGAATCCTTGAACATTACTCGAACAAAAATAACAATCATCACTGTGATTTCTAGGCTCTCGCCATACCATAGGAACACCAAAGCTTAAACATTTCTTCCTACCTTTTTGCCAGTTTCTTAATGCTTCAACGCAAACGGAACAAACAGTATGAGGAGCCCAGGACTTGTCTTGCTCGCCACTTTTTACACCAAAATAAGCGTGGTATATATTTTTCACAAACGAAGTTATAGTTTGCCTCTGCTTTACTACGACATAACTACCACAGATATAACAAAAGTTATTCGGATTGTTCACACAATGTCTTCTTTCCATATTTATACGTTCTAGAACACTTAAAATACGCAACAACGAAGACAACAAGCGCGCGAACACAGTAGCATGGCGACTAACACTACCAAACTGCACATAAGCAGGTTTCAACGTTGTATTGACGCTTCTGCGCCGACTCTGTTGCTTTGCTGAGAAATCTAATATTAACCAGTGTTGCCAAATCACATTTAATGTCATAAAAATCAATTCATTTAAAAATGATGCCTAACATGGAACAAACATATTCTTGTCATAGGTAGGTATATTAATAAATTAACATTTTTAAGATATAGAGCGCTATAAAAAAAATTTACGTGATAGAGCAAAAATATGGCGTTTTTTGGAATAAGGGCCCCCAAACATATACAAATTAGTAAACAGCTTTCAAACATCAAAATCACTGTAGACCTGTGTAATTTGTAACTCTAAACGAGCGAACCCTTCTATTAATAACTCGCAATTTTGTGTTTAGTATATAGATATTTTTATTATTGAGTCTATAATAGTTCATCGACAATTGTTCAGATAACTGTAAAATTTTCCAAAACAAACCAATTTTACATTTCCTAGTCAATTAAACGAAAACGTTTCTTATAGCATATTTATCTAGAAGATCTTGTTTGATATAATCAATCATTTCTGTGGGCTCGTTTTATTATACATACCTTTAAGGTCTATTTTATTCTGAAAATCAAGAGATCTCGCGTAACTTTAATTTTTATTTACCCCAAAAGAGCAGTATTGAATATTTCTACTTTTTTCTCAGCTCCAAATAACACCGATAATCATCATTGGACTCTTGTGTGCTTTTTTTCCGCGTAATACCTATAGAGCTTTCAAAATAAATCCTTGCGAAAATGGTCGAAATTAAATCTCTTTTACGGTATTATCTATCCCTGAATGGAGCTCACACTCAATTACGTTTATTTTTGTTTTTTTTTCTCTTTTTATGTGAAATTTTATATCCCATAAAAACTTAAATATCTGTACAGAACCGCAAAATAGGCTTGAGGTTTTTCCCTCACAACCACGCGCTGACGTTATGGTTGTTTCTGTTCTGTTTGCGAGCGGGCATGTTCTCTTCCAGATTTTCGCCATAAAACAAGAGTCGTAAATTCGATGAATTGAAATATGACAATGAATTAGCGTTCCATTTGAACAATAGTAGAGAAAAAAATATATATTGATATACGCGTCATGCCTTCAAAGCGAAGAAAATCCTTTTTTTATTTCCCGTTTATTATTAATTTTCCCCTATCTTTTTAATAGGACACTCTTTTATTAGCCCGTCTATTTTATTTTTATAACGATGGAACGAAAATACTACCCGTTATAATCAATATAAAACCAATAAAAAGACCACTGCTTAACTGGTCCGATTTTATGTTTAGAAAATCATTAATAATAAAATTTTATATAGGCGTTGTGACAACATGTTTTTTACTATCCAATTTATGCGATAATATGAATTTAAATACCCTAAAATGAGACATAATGTACATCGTTGTCAATGATATGAAAGGAAAGATTTTCAGCGCTCCTGGAAACTTTTAGAAAATTGATACCTATTACCAGATAATATTTCATACTTACACAGGCAAGCAAAATAATTATCTTTTCTGTAAATAAATTTAACTCAATTAATTTTAAAACTGCATGGTACACGTAACATTGTTGTATAAAAATATTACACAAACAATGAGAGACTAAAGAATTACACAACATTTAAAAAGTCAACCTACAAACTTGAGGCATCGATTGAAAAAATTACATATAGTCAATAGCTATTATTTGATCAAATAAAATAAAAGTATTTTACAAAATTTTTAATCGTGTAAAGTACTATTAAAAATTGGATATGGAGAACACAATACAAGTTCATATTTGTGTGAAACTCTCCAGATACGCAGACACATGTTTCATCTTACTACAGAATCATCAGTCCGCACCACTGGAGAGATACTTTCACCGTAATAACACTCTTATCATATTAC
The DNA here is from genome assembly GCA_935421215.2 of Melolontha melolontha. Classification (NCBI taxonomy): domain Eukaryota; kingdom Metazoa; phylum Arthropoda; class Insecta; order Coleoptera; family Scarabaeidae; genus Melolontha; species Melolontha melolontha. The sequence goes on along the minus strand of OW285240.1, from coordinate 21,912,137 downwards.
AAAAGTTATTAATACAGAGCTTAGAGCAACATTCAGCGCTGCTCATTCACTAATGTCAACATAACGAACGGCAAAACAACCATCACTGTCTGCATAACAAGTGCAAAACTAAGCTAGAGGTTTACATCTGACGGCTACAACCGCAACTCGCAGAAATGTATTAAGTTGCTTCCACACTATATCGGAACAAGTGCGGCAATAGTGTGTCGGCGAAGCTTAGCATGAAAACTAATAAAGTTGTAGCAATGAAACTTTACGTAAACATGTAGTATGCTATAGTGCATTTTCTATTTTTATTTATATATTCACAGGGTGTTCAAAATTTCCGCAACCACTTTCAATTTTTTTTTTTAATAGATTGCTATACTTTCTTGTTATTATGATGATAGCCACCCAAATTATCTTTGCAATGATATATGACAATGTGCACTTGCAACTGTTAGTTTTGGTTTTATTGCAAATTTTGTTTAAATCTTGACAGTTGCAGCGTCTAACATTTGAAGTCTTAGCCTGAAAATGGGTGCAGTGCCCCATGTAACTCTTTTGTTACCAATTTATGGACTAACACATTATATGTTTTGAGCGTGAACAATGTGACAATATATACAGGTTGTTAAATATGTCGTGCCAAAGTTATCGAAGTTTAAAGGCTATTTTGTCTTTTTTTTTTAATTGAACCTATAATTTTTTTATTAGTCAGCAAATTCCTTGTAAAATTGCCGTGAAAATGGTACCAATAACATAGTACTTATTTCTAGTATTTTCCAAACGTCAAATATCTACTTAAAAATTTCCGTATAAAGTGTTTTTCTGTAGTTCCTCTTTGCTGTAATCGCGTTTAATAGTTATAATTTAAGTTCGGCTAGTTAATTATCAATTTCCGTTTGTTCGTTATTAGTTGTTATCTTGTTGTCAGTTATATCGTTTTTTTGTCATTATTTTTATTTACATGGCATAATAGTTTATAGTTGTGTTTCTTTAGAATGAATTTTTCGAAAGAGAAGCTAATAGACATGGTATTTGTTCTTGGCGCTAGCAATAGAAATCCACTTTTAGCAACAAGAACATATGCTATGGAGTATCCTCACAGAAGAGCACCAGATATTAAGACGTTTGAAAATTTGTTGACAAGGTTTCTTCGGACGGGTTCAGTGAATTACGTCAAACATGAAAGAACTAAGACTATGGTTGCAGAAGATAACGAAGTGACAGTCATACAGTCCGTTGTAGAAAATCCGCGCGTATCTACAAGTATAATTTCGAAAGAACACGGGATATAAGTCACTGCTGTAAGAAGGATTAAAAAAAAACATAAATTTCACCCTTACAAAATTCAAAATCATAATAAGCCTTACAAACGGATTTTGAAAGGAGACTTGTTTACTATGAATGGCTACTATTCCAATTACGACAAGATCTAACTTTTCTAGATCATGTGCTTTTCACAGATGAAGCAACATTTGCTAATTGTGGAATAACAAACAGAAAAAAATCTCATTATTATGACACTAGAAACCCTCATTTTGGGCAACCCATTTTATACCAACAAAAATAGAGTGTTAACTAACTAATTATAGGTTCATTCTTTTTAATACTACTTTAAATTGTGAAATCTACACAAATTTCCTATAAAATAATTTACCATTGCTGATAGAAAGCCTAACAGATAACGTCATTAGAAGATTGTGGTACCAACATAATGGTGCATCTGCACATTACGGTGCTGCTGCAAGAGCACATTTAGATAGGGTATTCACCAATAGGTGGATTGGGAGAGGAAGCTTTATAAGCTGGCCACCGCGATCACCAGATCTAACCCCTTGTGATTTCTTTCTGTGGCCTACTGTAAAAAATATTGTTTACGAAACACCTCCTACAACGGCAGAGAACGAATCAGAAACGCTTTTCTTCAATTAAGTGAAAACAACATTGCTCAAAATGTAGTCGATGCAGAGGCGATTAAGAGCATGTGTAGAGCAGAATGGACATATATTTGAACACATTTTAAATTAATTTTGTTTTATTATGGAAAAATTACAAAATGTAATTCTAAAACTATTAATAAAGAATTAAAAACAGGTGTTCGTAAAAGTTACTTTGTTTGATATCATTTCATGGCCAACCAACTATTAGATGTAGCACCGCATATTGACTATTATAAACATAGGTATATCCCATTAAAGGACTATAACTTCGAAAATACTAGAAATAAGTACTATGTTATTGATACAATTTTAACGGCAATTTTACAAGGAATTTGCTGACTAATGAAAAAATTATAGGTTCAATTTAAAAAAAAAGAGAAAATAGCCTTTAAACTTTGATAACTTTGGCACGACATATTTAATACATTTATATATTTTCACGTTGTTCATCCTCAACACATATAACGTGTTAGTCCATAAATTGGTAACAAAAGAGTTACATGGGGCACTGCACCCATTTTCAGGCTAAGACTTAAAATGTTAGACGCTGCAACTGTCAAGATTTTAACAAAATTTGCAATAAAACCAAAACTAACAGTTGTAAGTGCACATTGTCATATATCATTGCAAAGATAATTTGGGTGGCCATCGTCATAATAACAAGAAAGTATAGCAATCTATTTAAAAAAAAATTGAAAGTGGTTGCGGAAATTTTGAACACCCTGTAAAAATATAAATAAAAATTAAAAATGCACTGTAGCATACTACATGTGTACGTAAAATTTCATTGCTACAACTTTCTTACTTTTCATGCTAAGCTCCGCCGACGCACTTTGCCGCACCCGGTATAACAAAGTAATTTGAAACATACTTGAGTAGGTAAAACCTCACCAAATTTTGGATTAAACAAAAATTGATTTAAAAAAATCACGGAAACGATGCTGTTGTTCAATCTAAATATTTTTTGCCTGCTTATGGTGCTTCTTCACAAGGAAGCAATCTATGGCCGATACTTTTTGAATTTTCATTAAAGATTTCCATAGTAGGATTCTGTGTAATTAGTTGCTTTTCGCAGAAATTTTAAAACCTTTCCAAAGATAGGCAATAGAGAAGATCGTATCTTTATAAAATGAAATTAATATATTGAAATTCTATAACTATAACATTCTCACCATCTCCCGTTAGCTCAATCCTTATTCCCTTATTTATCAAAAGAACTCCTGACCAAGGACTGCCAGGGATCTTGAAGAAACATTTGATTCCAAATTAACATTTTCAAATTAAATTCCATTGTTTCATCTGCATTAGGAGAAATAGGTTTTATACGTAATGCCTTGGGCTTTTGCATTTACTGAGACCATCATATCTATTTATTTATATTTTATCCGCTCTAAACTTATATTGTCTGTCTGGTCACCTCTACACCATTGTCTATTAGAACGCTGTGAAGAAAATGCTGATAAAATTTTTAAAATATATTAACTGTTGAGTAGAGTGCGAAAATTCAGTCGGTGGTTGATAAGGCCTGCCGATCGATGTATGTATGTGGTGCAGTGTGCATCTTGTTCGGGCGTGTGTACCTGTATTACAGTATTCTATACGTTGTATAGAAGTATGTCAGTAAGAGCCGGTATTATAAACTATAAAATCTGCAGATTTTATTTAGTAAGCAAGTAAATTTAATTTACTCTATAGACTGGGTATTATAAACAGTGAATAAGAAAACTAAGCAAGTAAATCTACCAATTAATTTACACCCTAGCAAATCATGGTATTAAATGTTATTCGTTGATTAAATGCCAACAGCTGTTGTTTCTTCATTGTGTTCAAATAAACATAACCTTATTTTTAAAAGTTTATATTTTGTGTGTGTTTGATAATTTGAATTTCAATAATACTAGATTTATCGCTTTGTATTTTACGAATACAAACAAAAGGAAATAGTAAATAATTAAGATTTTTTGTATTTTTTATTTTATTCAGTGGCTCCATCGTTTATCGAAACGCTAAACTGCAAAATACATAGCTATTCAGAGTTATTCTACAGATACTTATTTTACTTGCATGCATTTTTTAATTATAATTCCAGATTTCAATTTATTCGTTGAATAAATTTACTCGTCAAGTTCTTATTCAGAGATTTATTCGCTGTTTATAATACCGGCCCTAAGTGTTTCACATTTCATAAATTAGATAACTATTTATTTTATTTTATTTACCTACTATCAGATATTTCGCACTCTACTATTGAGATATATACTGCACCTGGTATCGATAATGCGGTTTTACTTTTATGTTTTTAATATCAAAGTGCAAAAAATAAACCGATCTAAATTTTTTGTTTAATTTAATGCATAGTCAAATTAACGCTCCACATTTGCTTAGTCGCATTAATTTCTTTTGGTACCTTACTTTTCGTCTACATAATGCATTTTACTGTCCTGTGTCTAACATAAATACGGGTAATCCACTTACAGCACGGTTCCATTTTAACACGAGCAGAAATTTTAGAAGCTCTCGCATTACAATGTACTTCCACTATTTAACATACCGTATGTGTTAAATGTTATTGGGCATAGAGAATCAACGTATGAGTACATACAATGTATACGTACATGAGAAAGCCAGTCCAATGCCAGCGAAGACCTCGACGACTGACGATTGTCTCCGATACCGATTGACTGGAAATTTTGCATTCAGTCTAGCTGCGGCCGTTACAGTTTCAAAGCGTACAATAAAATTAATGTATACACCCACTGAAAAGCTTGAGTTAGAAAAATGGTTTTATGCTGGCAAGTCTGCAATGGAGTGCATGCATTTGTTTGCGCTGACTTTTGCAGACCGTTCTGTACCTTGCAGATAAACAATTTATAATATTACAAATAAATTTGAAACTTGTTTCTGTCTCAATAACGGTACGAAATGCATACCAAGAGAGGTATCACCACAAAAAATTGAGGAAAGAGAACGGCGGGATGTATTAATTTGTAGTATTGTGGAAATTGATAACACGAGATCTACTAGCTGCCGAGGAATTGGGTACAAGTAACACAACTATTTCCCGTATTTGGAAACGTAATGGTTTAAAATGTTTCAAATATTCGAAAACTCAATAGATCGAGATGAAAATTTCTTTAAAAATATTCTCTTCACCAATGAATCAACTTTTCCATTACACGGAAAGCAGAATCCCTCTGTTCTTCGATATTGGGCTTCGGAAAATCAACACCGGCATTTTGCAAATCGCACTCAGTATCCTCAAAAACTAAACGTTTGGGCAGGTATTTTAGGTGACCGTTCTATAGGCCCCTATTTTATTGATGGTATATTAAATGCCGACAAGTATCTCGAATTACTGAAAAATCAAATACTTCCCGCCATTGGAAACATTGGAATAAATCAGAAAATCGTTTAGTTTCAACATGATGGCTGTCCAGCACATAATGCAGTGAGGGTAAAGGAATTTCTTATTACTGGAACAGGAAACATTAAATGGCCCCCGCGATCTCCTGATCTATCTCCAAATGATTTCTTTTTGTGGGGATATCTAAAAAATATTGTTTATACTCATGAAGCTCGTAGAGCAGAAAATCTAATTGCCTTGAGAGAAAAAATAACTGAGGCTGCGAATTCATTAACTGCCTACATGTTAGCAAATGTAAGAGCTTAATTTCTACGACCGCCTATGACAATGTCTTGCTGTGCAAGGAGGAATTTTTGAACCTCTTGTATAATTTATTATAATTTTTAGAATCCTTTTTTTGTTTATTTTATTAGGATTATTCTTTAATTTTATTAGAATTACGCTTTTGTTTATGCGACGCACCGCAGCTTAAAAATTTCCTGCATCTACTGAAAGAAATAAGAAAAGCAAATCCCTTGCAATTCGTAAATGTTATTTTAGAACGCATTACAAGTACCTATGTCGATGGTCAAATGATTACTGCTAACTTGTATTTGCGAAATAATCGGAGACAATCGTTGCCGGCCGTCGCGGTCTTCACCAGCATTGGATCGGCATTTCCATATACATCGTATGTACTCATACGCATTCCCTATGCCTAATGATATTTGACACATGCGGTATATGTGTTTAGAAATCTAAATTATACATTATGGGCGCACAACACATTCGTAACCATATAAACACAAATAAAATACAATTGGCGGTATGCCGGAATTTTGTTTTATCAAGTCTTTCTCCCTCTCCTTCTCACAAAAAAAAACCCTTTACATAGAAACAAGGTAAAATGCACCCGGATTTAAGGTTTTTAAAAACTGTCAGACACTACTTTTGCGTAGCAATGTATTAGAAAAGTTTCCAATAAAGCCCTTACAATTTTTTACATTCGTATTTAGAATAAAGAATAAAGATAGTAGTAGCGTGGTAGTTATAGAGAATAGACGTGTAATTTTGGCTCCGCAAGAATTTATCGAATACGAGGTTTTTGCGAGTGTAATAAAGTAATATTGTTAGTAAATAATTAGAAGTGATACACAAAGGTGTAAATTTGTGAAATAGTGGAAGAGATAAGTACATGATTAAAATAAATAATATATGTTAGTGTTTGCAATAACAACAGAAAAGAGATAGAGAGAGATGTGGGCGGTGACTCGCTAAAGAGGCCAGCATCCGACAATATAAACATATGGCACAATAAAAACAAGGACTAGTAAGACATAAATAAATTTGTGGCGCACGAGCGAATTTCAAATTAGTGTGAAATAAAATCAAATAAATGTGATCCGAAAATTTTAAAATAAATATTTGAAATGGTTATACAAACATGAATTAAACGTGATTTTGTCCTTACCTGCTTTTTAACTATTAATTAAATAGCAATTAGTTAAATAAATGGTTAAATATATCAATAAGGAACAGGTCCGGCTTATAAAATATTAGGAAATATTAACGAGATAACTAGCTTAGTGGTTTGGGGGCCTGGATAGACATTGTTTGCGATGGACAGTGATGGGAGTAACACGGATGAAGGAAAAAGAAAGAGAAATAAAAAAGACGTAGCCGAAATCTTCAAAAAGAGTAAAAAGCTTACCAGAACACCAGACAAAGAAGCAAGCAGTGACGATAGTAAATTAGATAAATTAATGGAAATGATGCGAGGATTAGTTACACAAGTGCAACACATAGAGGGAAAACAAGATAAATATATGGAAGAAATGAAAGAAATCAAATTAGAAAATGAGAAGATTAGAAAAGAAAAGGAAGAACTGAAAAAAGAAATTAGAAGTGCTAAAGGAAGATTAGATAAACTCGAGGGTATGAATAGAAGAAAGAACGCAGTTATGGTAGGCTTGAAAATAGATGGGAGTGATCAAGATCAATTAAAGGTAGCGGTGGAAGATATTATCAAGAAGTACATGGAAATACAAATTGAAATTAAAGCGGTGAAACAACTGGGTCCAAAAACTTGCTTAATAGAACTGAAGAATATAGATGATAAGATAAAAATAATGAAAAATAAGGGCAAATTGAGAGGGTTTATGGAACAAAATATATACATTAACGATGACATGACAAAAGAGGAAAGAGAAATACAAGAAAAAATACGAAGAAAGGCCAAAGAAGAGAGAATGAAAGGAAAAACTGTTAAGATAGGATTCCAAAAGTTAATAGTAGAGGGAGAACAATGGAGATGGAATAGGGAAAAGGGGAATTGGAATAAGGAGGAACGAGAATTGGCACGAGAAAAGAAAATCCCAAAAATAGTGTCAAAAAACTAATAGTAAAGACTAGTGAAAATAAAGATGATGACCCGGACAAGAAAAAGGATATGATAAAGGAAAATAAACAAAATAATGATCAGTATGATAATGATGATACACAAAAAATAAAAAAGGTAGAGAAAAGTAAGGATAAACAAAGTGAAACATGGAAAATTGGTACTTGGAATATAAAGAGCATAACAGGAAAAGAAAAGGAATTAGAAAAGGAGTTTGAAGAGTTAGGAGTGGATGTATTAGCAATTACGGAAACAAAGAAAAAGGCACAGGGAGTTATTAAGACGGACAATGGTCATATTATGATGTATAGTGGTGTAGGAAAAGAAAAAAGAGCAGCTGCAGGAGTGGGATGCATTATACACAAGAAATTAGAAAACCAAATTTATAGATGGAATGCCTGGTCAGAAAGAATATTACTAATAGAGATGAAGGAAAGAAACAGAACGAAAACAATAATAGTGGTGTACGGGCCAAACGAAGATGATACATCAGAAAATAAGAATAAATTTTGGGAAGAACTAACATTAGTGGTGGAAGACGCGAAAGGTATAATGTTTGTAGTAGGAGATTTCAACAGTAGAGTTGGCATAAGAGACGATGAATATAGTGAAGTATTGGGAACAAACGGGGAGACTGTTAGAAATAACAATGGAAAAAGAATGCTGGACTTCTGCATTGTACACAACTTGGTAATAACTAACACTCTTTTCCAACACAAAGATATACACAGATATACTAGAGAAGTCAAGAGTAGGGGGGAGAGGTCCATAATTGACTACATATTAGTTGACAAAAATAACAGAAGAATTGTGAGCGACACGAAAGTAAGAAGAGGGCCGGAAATAGGAAGCGATCACTTTGTGGTTATATCAAGAATAAAAGAAAAAGTCCAAAACAAGGAAAAGCAATATATATATACACAGAAACAAGACCAAATAGAATCACTTAGAATATACAAATTAAGAAGTGAAGTCATTGCTGAAAAATTCCAGAAAAGGATAGCCGAAAGAGTAGAAAATATAGAAATTAATGGAACTATCGAAGAAATTTGGAATAGGTTTAAAGAAATAATAATAACTACAACGAAAGAGATATGTGGCGTAAGGAAAAATAAAAAGAAAAAACAAACAAAATGGTGGACAAATGAAATAGGACATCAAACTAAGATAAAGAAAAAAACATGGAAAACATACTTAGCAGAACAAACAGTGGAAAAATACGATATATACAAAGAAGAAAGAAAAAAAGTGAAACATTTAGTAGTACAAGCAAAAAAGGAGACATGGAAAGAATTTGGGGAAAAGATGGAAAAAAACAGTAAAGAGAACCAAAAAATATTTTATAGAGTCTTGAAATCAGTAAGGAATGAAGAAAGGTCACAATCTACACATTATATACAAAATAAGAAGGGAGAGATCCTAAGCGATAGAATGAAGATTATAGAAAGGTGGAAAGAATACTTTCAGGAATTGTTAAGCGGAGGAGTGGAAAACGAGAATGCTAGTGAACAACAAATAATAGGAGAAGAAGAGACAGAAGAAATAATTACCATGGACGAACTGGAAGAAGCAATACAAAAACAGAAAAATGGAAAAGCGCCAGGCTGTGACAAAATAACAGCAGAAATGATAAAAAATATAGGACAAAGAGGAAGAGAATTAATGTTGAAAATATATAACAGAATATGGAGAGAAGAGGAAATACCAAACGATTGGAAGAAGTCATTGATAGTACCAATATACAAGAATAAAGGAAATAAGAAAGAATGCAATAATTACAGAGGAATATCCCTTCTAAGTACTGCAATGAAGATTCTCGAGCAAATAATAGATAAAAGACTAAGAACAAAACTCGAAAATACGTTACATGAGTCACAAAGTGGGTTTAGAAGAGGAAGGAGCACACAAGACCAAATATTCTCTGTGAAACAAATAATACAAAAAGCCTCTAGAGAACAGAAGAAAGTGTTCTTAGCATTTATAGACTTGGAAAAAGCCTTCGATAAAGTACCAAGAGAAAGATTGTGGAATGTATTAAGAGAAAGAGGTGTCAATGGCAAAATAAGACGATTAATACAGAAAATATATAACCACAATACTAATGCTGTAATAGCTAACAATCTAGAATCTGAGATATTTAAAACAAACGAGGGACTGCGCCAAGGGGGAAGTCTGAGCCCAATGCTGTTCATTGTTTATATGGATGACATTATCAAACAGTGTGCATGTAAAAGTAAAAAGTTCAGGGTTGGACACCTTAACTTGAATGCAGTCGAAGTTTCGGAAGGGGCATTCGCAGACGACATAGTAGTTATAGCCGACAATGAGGAAGATCTGAAACGTAATTTAACAACATGGAATATGACACTAAAGTACAGTGGAATGACGATGAGTAAGAGCAAAACTAAAGTAATGGTAGTGGGAGATGAACAGGTAGATACGAAAATCGTAATAGAAGGAACTGAAATAGAACAAGTGAGAACATTCCAGTACTTGGGAGTACGAATTGATGGAAGAGGGACCCAGGACGCTGAGATTAATCAAAGAATAGAAAAAACAACAAAGCTGTACCACAGCATGAGGAATAATTTCATTAACAAAAAAGAGATATCCCGAGAAACAAAACTAAAAGTATATAAGGCAATTTACCGACCGATATTAACATATGGCTGTGAATCCTGGATATTAAATAGAAGACAAAAGAATAAATTACAGGCAGTAGAAATGAAGTATTTAAGAAGAGTTAGAGGAGTTACAAGGATGGACAGAATAAGAAACTTGGAAATACGAAAAGATTTGAAAATGCAGTCAGTGTTAGAATACATTGAACAAAGACAGCTAGGATGGTGGGGACATTTATATAGAATGGAAAATACAAGACAAACAAGAAGGATATGGGAAGCAAGGATAATGAAAAATAAAAGAAGAGGAAGGCCAAGGACAACATGGAATGATGTCATAGCAGAAATACTGGGAAGGAAAGGCAAAACATGGACAGAAGCGAAGAACATGACAAGGAATAGAAATGAATGGAAAACGTTTATAAAAAGCTAGAAGATAAACGCCCTACACCATTGTTATGGTAATAGGGATTTTTGGATTATATATATATTTAGAATAAAGAATAAAAAATATGAAGTTCCTTTAAAAAAATATTCTTTTTGAATGAATAAGTCGTCGGAACTGTATATACAATATACAATATTATATAAATAACACTACAAAAGCATATTGAGATTCCTTTTACTTCCTTGCTAACAGTTGCCAAATAAGCGATATACTTACTTTTGCCTTTTATTAATTCAGTATCATTATTATAATGTCTTATGTAATTATTAAAATGTCGCAAGTTAACGGCTATAAATACATAACTAATAGCGATATTACACTCCACAGTGCTATGTTGTATGTTAGGACTAGTTGATCTTCCTGCCATATAGGGTATCACCACTTCGCTTCCTAAATCTTTTAGAAAGATTCTGCGTTTATGAATGACACCAGCGTTATAATTTGGATGTTCTTTGGATATTTTTGGATTTGGATTTGCTTTGAAGAAAAACGATATAGGCCATCGCCTAGTCTGCCTTTTACATGTTATGTGGATACCATTTGATTCATAATTGTTTTATTGTAGTAAGAGAGAATTTCGGGAATCTTTTTATCGTCGTACATGATGCATAGTGCTTAGTAAAGTTACGCATTTGTTCTTTTTATGTGCGTAACTTATCATGCTTACTTTGTTTTTGGAGCAAAATAAAGGAGACATAATTAAACGATTTTTCTATGGGTTTCATCTCAAAAGATATTCTGCCAATGGAACACTCGTAAAAAATTGTCAGTGTCAGATTCAGGCAATAATTATATAAAATTTGCACCATTTCCTATCGTATATTCTTATGTGTAGGTTTCCCAGATTGGCGATCAACATAAACTAAATCATGAAGAGCAAAGCCAGATTTAGGTTCGCATGTCAAAAAAAATTTCAAGCCATATATACTGAACGAATCGGCATCTGCCTCTGAAGCAGGCGCGGCTCGTGATGACGTATTTTGGTTTGCATTACAATGATCCGAGTACTTCGTGTATTCTCGTGTACTAACCGTAACGCTTGCTTAGTAAACACCGAAAACACACGAGGCACTCGTATCATTGTACTGCAAACCAAAATACGTCATCACGAGCCGCGCCTGCTTTGAAGCCAACAAGTTGTTCATCAATTGTTACATTGGTATCTGTTGTGATGCATATTTTACATTATTGAATAAATAAATCGCAGATGTAAAATGCTACTTTGTCAGATTCTAAACGTGTTTGTCGAGGTCATTTATCGTCAAATCAAATAAATCTTCGTATTTCTTCAAATCAGAATATGGACATCGTGGCTCGATTTATGAGATTAACAAATTCATCAGAAAAAAGTTCTCTTGCAGGAACATTCCAGTTTCTGTCAACTCCTGCATAAATATAAAGTTCATCAACAGTTACATCAGTCCACGTTTTTGATTTCCTATTGTAAACACGTCCTGCTTCTATGTTGGTACAGTACACAACTTTCTGCATAATAACTTCAGTCACAAACAACTGAAAAGCTTCTCTTGGTGCTACAGCGATATGTTTATGTGCCAAATCAGGTGCACAGTGAATAATATATGGTTGAATTTTATTTTTTTTTGCTTGTTATATTCTTCATTCCCGGCTGGAGAAATATAAAAATTTGAAGATATTCGAGTTTGGATTGTCACTATCGCTAATATTTTCTGCATTATTGTTATCACCATCGTCATCGTTACTGGATCCAGAGAACTCGTCACAATTTTAAGCATCACTTTTTCAAGAAGATGGATCATCGCCTTCATTTGTTCATTGCAACAACGTTTCCTCAACTTCGGCTCAGCAAACTTTACACTTGTGCACAATTTCTCGATGATATTATTGCTTTTGTAATTACATCACGCAATTAAATGACAAAATATGCTTCATGGGTAACTTATACATTCTGTAGAAATGCAATTCGTTTACTTAAAATTATCTGACAACACACGTCAGCAATAACAAGCAGGGACATGTTAAACAAAAAAGTTGCTTGCGGGCCTCGCATGGCCGGTTTGTGTTAATGCAGGGTAGTGAAGAAAAAAAAATATTTTCTAATTTCAAAATATAAACAGAAATTATTTGACCTGAGACACAATTCAATGAAGACCTGTTTATAGCCTGCTAGGATATTTAATACAAATTATAAGCAATTAGATATTGCTAGAGATCTGATAGCTCCGATTTATGTATCTTAGAAATAAGTAAAAAATAACTGCAACCAATTACTAGATTTGTATTTTCTAATTTTACTTATTTTCACATTTCAAACAAAATATTCCGGAAAGTTAACAGAACCAATCTAAAATTGCCTTTACTTATTTTGATTAAATTATCATATTCCACATATAAGCACAAGGTACTGTTTCCGCACTTTAAAAAATAATTTTATTCCCGAACAAATTCACAGCTGGCTGAGTAAGAATTTTAGAGACTATTTGAATTATATTCAACAGCGAGTGTACCGATTCAACAAGAAGTTAATGCAAATATTAAAATAATAAATGAAATAGCTAGATGGAAATTTGGTTATGTTTATACTGCTTTCATTAATTAAAAGCACACTCATCGCTTTCGTATAAGGATATATATTATTCAATTTCCCCCATAATTACATAGCAGGGTAATTAGAAAAATTATTATCTAGAAAAAAAGGAAATTTTCATTAATTTTAAATGCAAATATTTTTCAATTTTTCTTACACTTAAGATAAAGTAAACACATCGAAGCAATAACTTCTTACTTTACTAAATTAATTCTTACATTTACTATAATCATGGTTAAATTTTGTTGGTCAAAGAGAAGAAAAAGAGAATAAACAGGTTTATATAACTTAATACTAATGATTACAAATGAAACAGACATGCAATATACATATCTGTAACTGTACACATGGACAATACACCTCGTATTTTCAGCATTTACTTCTGTTTAAGACACGTGTTTCAGCCATCTATAGGCGTCGTCAGTCAAGCTAGTGAAGCAATGTATACAAATGATACAAATCTTTTTAAGAACCGATTTGTATTTGTATATACATTTACACTGAAATCGCCTACAAGATATAGCAAATTTCGTCCTATAAGGTGGCACTATTTAATAAGTGACATCTGACGGACGAAAGAGACTATGCCGAAAAAGGCGACCTTTCGCTTGACTAGCTATGCTAGTACATAAGCGAAGAAATACGTATAAGTGTAGTCCATTAGCACGAGCCAGATGGCGGTAAATATACAAAAAGGTTTAAGTATATCAATACGATATGCACGTATTACGCATTTGTTACAAATGAAACAGACATGCAATATACATATCTGCACACATCTGTACAAATGATACAAATCTTTTTTTGTACTCGCTTATCAAAACCTGTCATTTCACGATTCGATTTGCGTGCGTAAAAAGTCACTTTAAACACGAGTGCGTAAAAGTAAAGTTGGTACTTCCTGGAACTTGATTAAATTAGTGACATTTTAAAATTATAAATCCCTAACCTTAATAATATGCTACCCAGTTCGTTGTTTTTCTATGAAAATAAAAGGAAATGAAATAGAAATTGTTATATTTGGAAGGTATGTAATTCAATGTCAGAACAGCAACAAATATTATTTTTTAATTTATAGAAAACTAAAAAAAAAATTGTCAGAAGTGGGATTCGAACCAACGCCCTCAGAGATGACCAGAACGCTCGAGAACCCGTATAACGGGCAAGGTAAACCTTGAGTCTGGCGGCTTAGACCGCTCGGCCATCCTGACAGATACTAGTAATATTGTTAAAAATACTAATAAATATAAAAATTTTGAAATTATATTTATATTTTATATAAATATTATTATTGTTTATACTTCTCGTACAAAAAATATTGTACAAACTTCGTGCGTGAAACATTTCGCGAATTCGTGTCCATAAAGCGCTCGCCTGCGGCTCGCGCTTTAAACAGGTCACTCATTCGCGAAATATGATTTCACGCACTTGGTTCGTAAATAACTATTAAGAACCGATTTGTATCTGTATATACATTTACACTGAAATCGCTTAGAAGATATAGCAAATTTCGTCCTATAAGGGGGCACTATTTAATAAGTGACGCCTGGCGGTCGAAAGAGACTATGCCGAAAAGGCGACCATCTGGCTCGTGTTAATGGACTACACCTATACGTATTTTTTCGCTTATGTACTAGCATAGCTAGTCAAGCGAAAGGTCGCCTTTTTCGGCATAGTCTCTTTCGTCAGTCAGGTGTCACTTATTAAATAGTGTCACCTTATAGGACGAAATTTGCTATATCTTGTAGGCGATTTCAGTGTAAATGTATATACAGATACAAATCTGTTTTAAAAAGATTTGTATTACATTGCTTCACTAGCTTGACTGACTATAGATGGCAGAAACACGTGTCTTAAGCAGAAGTAAATGCTGAAAATACGAGGTGTATTGTCCATGTGTATTGCATGTCTGTTTCATTTGTAACAAATGCGTAATACGTGCATAACGTATTGATATACTTAAACCTTTTTGTATAATACTAATGAGTAGATATCACAAAATATCTACGAATATCTGTGCCGCTAAAGTGATGCAAAAGATTTCCGTATTATAGGTGCTAACACCGATAAATTGTCAATATTTACCAATTATTAAGAATTTAAAAGTTACCTTTAATTCATTATCCACATTTGGACCATAATATAAGTTAGTATCTGTTTCTACGTCAAAATCTCTTGACTTTCTTGTCGTATTTCTAAATATTTTAGTGATTCTGAACTATTGAAATATCTCTATTGCACTTACTTTATAAGCACGCTTCCATATGATGAAATAATATGACATCCCATTTGTACGTCCTACTGTATGTTGCTAGACCGAATTCATAGAAAATTTTTGACGAATATTCCACAAAAGTTTTTCCTCATTGGAGTGGCCAGTCACATTCCGATATTTCTGTGCACAGTGATACACAAACAAATCGAAAGCCAATTTATGCCTGTAGTTGTAGCTTTCATAACCCAAAAATTTCTTCTAGATTTGGATGCACACTCCATCAGCCCACCGCGAGATCTGGAATATGTCAACGAGAACCCGTATAAATTATGTGAAAAATAGGCATGAACTTATTTCCTATGTATCTTCTGGATTCTGGATTTTGTTTCTAGTTTTCTTATCATAAACTAACATCAGAAAAATTATGTTTATTGTTTATTTATTATCGTAAATGATACTGACCATAAACGCATATTATTCTGATTATCATATCATAATTCGAATATTTTATTTTATTTTCTTTTATGTGTTATAACGTGACAAGCGAATTTTGCTATATTTTCGCAAATAAAAAATACCCAAAAAAAGTATGAAGATTTTCGCAATATTGCGCCACTATACTGAGATGGTACTATTTATATATTGCTTGAAATGAAAAATTTTAATGTGATCTCGTGTCCTGCGCAAGAAATTAGTACAAGAAATTAATATATGGACAAATTGACAATCAAAAGCAACCCTAATAGATCCCCAACCACTAATCAAGGGGTACTTCATCAAATTACATAACTTTCACTTCCACGATTATAGATAGGTTGCCATTTTCGAGAGTTACGAAAAGTAGTTAATGTAATGAAAATGTACATTTTTTCAAGAATTGTATCGCATTGTAAGAAACGGATCTAGTTTGTCTTAAAAATATATCGTAAAGTATAAAAACCACATACAGGTTATCATCTGCTTTTGATGGAATACAAACTGATGCTTTAAGGTAAAACTATAGGCGTTAAAGATTATTGGATTGGCAATTGAATCCGATATTTGCAATTAGATGAAGGATGTCCAATATTTGTCAAAGTAATTCTGCTTCTCTTCCAGCAGGATGATACTAGGCTGTATACTGTTCAAAGAATCCGCCGTAAACTAGGCAAACTGCATAGACTAGAATTGCTTCCATATTCTGCATAGAGCGGTGATTTATCTCCAAACCTAGGGATTGTTAAGTTTGGTATACAAAATCTTTTTAAACAATTGCAACAAACTATTCCACGCATTGGACTCTATTTGGTTTCAAATTATTCCTGTAGGGTCTAATCTTATTAAATGAAAATTTTATGAAAAAAATTATAAAAAACTTTTTAACACTTTAATACGATACCAATAAACAAAAACCTAAGTTGGATCTTTAAAAAATGAAAACCAAGAAAATGACAAAGGTTTTTCGTCGAATAAGTATTATATTATGGGCTTATTAACGATAATTATAATTTTCGAATAATGCTTTTGCATAAATGTATTCAAAGGATTGGTGCCAGCAATCGGTCAGTATATCTATCAAATCTTTGCTTAAAATATTAACAGAAAGAACATCGGTCTTATACTTCCTTCTATCTTACGTGTCTTACGTGAGGTTCGGAGACAAGCTATTATTATCAAGATAAACTCGCATATACTAGATGGCACCCAAAAGTTCCCGAAATGTTGCAATAAATACAATTTCAGAATACCTTCATTTCTTTCGCCACAATTACCGTCAAACTATACCCTTTTGAAGTGAAAGTCTTGTTGTGCTAATATGTTCACCACTGTCTGGGATTCAGCTTCTCATTATTCGACCCTTGAAGTTAAATTTCACCCTTGTAATGAGAAAAAGTCGCAAGGTGCCAAGTCAGGCGAACACGCTGAATGAGGAACAGTGGAAATGTTGTTTTTCACCAGAAACTGCTGCATCATGAAAACGTTATGTGAGACTAACTTTGATGCCATCCTTCTCATGTTCTATTCTTCCGGTAAGTCCGCTGTTCCATAAGATTCTCACAATGTTACAGATGTCTTCGATGGTCTGTTTACGACCATTCACAAATTCACTCCGAATAGTAACATGTTCCGGTGCAGTTCCAATCGATGATCGTCCGGCAGATCCATCGTCATCAACTGATGTTCGATCATTTTTCAAACCTTTGAACTAATTTATATTTCACCTAAAGCGTACCCCCTGGATGCTTCTTCTAACATTTTGTGTGTTCTTGCGTCAGTCTTAGCTAGTTTAAACAGAACTTGATATACGAAGGCGATTCGTGTAATTTCCGTTTGGTTATAAGAAAACACCAATACATGAAGATGTTTTTATTATATACGACTTAAATCTACAACTTTCAGCTAGTTTTCTACATAGTTGCCGTTAAGATTGAGACACCTGTCATAGCGATGAACCAGCTCCCTCTTCATAGAATTCTGGCACCTGTGAATTAAGCCATACTATAACACTCTCCTGCAGCTCTTCATCGTTCTCAAACCGTTATTTCTTCATATTGGGGAAGAGGTGGTAGCCGCTAGGAGCCAAATCAAGGCTGTAGGGAGGATGTTCAAAACACTTAAACTGTCTAGTAGGCGTATCGTGCGAGCGGCGGTATACAGCCGGGTATTCTCTCTATGCCCGAACTTAATAATTCATGTCACTTGTTCTGAATAGCACTTCTGAGCTTCTCCAAAGTTTCACAACAGACTTCAGTGTTTATTGTGGTTACTCGTTGCCTAAAATTTTAAAGGACGCCTTTCTTGTCCCAAAAAACAGGGACCATGATTTTTCTCGTAGAAAAAGTTTGACGGCATTTTAAAGGTTTCCTCGTAGGCGAGTTAGAGCGACCGCTCTGCAATGACTGTCTTTTCGTGTCAAAAAAGCATAAAATTCACATTCGGCGGAATTTTCAATTGCACCAGACATTTTACACGACCAAAGTAGCACGAAGGAATGTCCAAACGATTCTCTCACTAGCATTTCCGGACTCACGCTGATCCAGGCTACACTGCAGTGCTGCGATCGCACCGATGTCCCCATTCCTCTGCTCACTACGCGTAAATGGAACTTACTTTGCGAATCACCCTCGTAGATGCACTCTTCCATTGAATCCATTGAAAAATCACAAAGAGAAACAGACACAGCAATGAAAAATTGTTCACCAACAACAAATGTTCCCACTTACAATAACGTCGTTTGGCATACTGGTTCACAAGGAGTGTAAACAACTCAGCGTAGCGGCGTTTGATTGTAACTGCGTCCGTTTACAGGATGGGAAACTTTGGAGTGCCACTTCGTAACATCACAATGCGTATTTTACTAATGTTTATCTTGCGAAACAATATAATAATTTTACATCCGTAAGAGACTAACTTACTCATTTACTTTAGAAATTTCTTTTTTTATCACAAACTAGCTGACCCGGCGGACTTCGTACCGCCTAACAGTCAAGAAATGTCGTGTTAACTTTTAGCTAAACTTAATTTGTGAGTTTATTAACGTAATAAAATTAATATACAAAATTTATTAAGTTCAATAGTTTATTAGGATAATATATATAAAGAAAATAAAAATTTAATAAAAGTACAAAAAGTAAGTATTTCAATGGCGTGTCGGCAAGACATTTGCTTTATTGAAGCTATGTATTTTTCTGAATGGATTGGACTCGGGTTGATTATCTTGAGTGAAGGATCTTGCGATATACGACATTTTTCGTTTTGTTATCAGGCGCAAGAACAAATAAAGCGCGTGGTTTGCCGACATGTGAACACGTTGACCATGAGAAAAACATGCATTTTCTAGATTGAGACCACAAACACTCAAGGATTGGCTTTGTGATTTGTTAATCGTCATGGCGAATGCAAGACGAATCGGAAATTGAATTCGTTTAAACTCAAAGGGCATATCGGTTAGGATCATCGGAATCTTCGGAATGAGAACTTCCTCACCTTTGAATTTTCCTTTGAATATCGTCGCGTGAATCACATTGATTATCAGTTTTCTTACCAACAAACGCGTTCCATTGCATAGTTTCGGTTGGTTTAGATTTCGAAGCATGATGACTACCGAGCCAACCTGCAGTTTTGTAAATTGTGCGGTGGTAAGCCAGGCACATCCAAGGAATTTAAAAATTCAGTTTGATAGTTGGTGGCTTCTTCTTCGTTTGTTACACAGTCAATAGATATGAATGAATGCAGAGTATCAACGATTTGATTCTGAGTTACTAAGTTTAAGTCATCCACATCTTTGCTTTTAGCCGCCAAAATTGCTCGCTCACTCAACCATTTGTTGTTCCTGTGGTTAGCAATGATGTTCGGGAATATTTTGTTAATGAGCTCGTCTTCCGATGAGACGAAATTGCAAAAATTCGGCAACTTGATCTATTGTTGGAGCGTTAAATCTGCGTTCGTGTGTTCCAGCTGGTCTCTGATCACGACTTTGTAGTCATTATTTGGCATGCGCTCCAGCGCAGTATTGAACAGACTGATCAATGCATGATGTTCATGAAGTAGTTGCTGTAGATCTTCAAGAATTCACGATGAAAAAAGAACACTTGGTTATATGTTTCACTAAATTTTATTTACATAAAATAAGACAATTGTTTCGGACTCTGCAGTCCATTTTCAATTAACATAAGAATAAATTTTCTAAAGTATAACTAGATGTATGTAACTACAAAATAGAGAGGGGATAACGTTACTAACAAATTTTCGTGCAAATGGAAAAGGGGGTAATTTAAGATATAATATAATTATTCAATAACTAATTAAATTCAAATAACTGCCCTCATTATCGGCGAAAGGCTAAACTCTGTTTGCTCGTTTACAATGTTTAACGACTTATTTTTCGCCTTTGAAATTTCTAATATTTCCAGGAGATTTAATCGTAATCCTTTTGAAGAAGAGTGTAATATATTAGAATTGTCCGATGAGATCATATGGTTGTTATCAATGCAGTGTTCTGAAATCCCTGAGCATTTCCTAGAATTTAAAATGGCTTTTCTGTGTTCAGTAATACGAGTGTGAAAACTTCTACCTGTTTGCCCGATATAAAACGCATCACAGGTCATGCAATTGACTTTGAATTGACTTTGTATATTCCACATTTTTGTGTTTTTTCAAATCTATCTTTATTGTTGGCCCATAATTTACCTAAATTAAATTTATTTACTGAAATAGTTTTTATGTTGTTTTTTGTTAATCTATTAGTGATTTTATTCGAGGTCCTACCTATATAATTTATGAAACTATGTTTAGGAGATTCTTTTTGAGAAGAAGCATAAAAAAAACTATTAATTTGTTGACGTTTTTTCTTTTTGATAATATTGTCTATTATGTCTGGGGTGAAGCCATTATTTATAGCCAAACACTTCAGGGTATTGACTTCTTTATCATAATTTGGCTTAGATAGAGGTAAATGTAAAAGTCTGTGTATAAAGCTGTTAAACGAAGATATTTTTATACTGTTTGACTGATTGCTATCTGCTGAAATAAGGGTATCTGTGAAAGTATGTTTTCTATAAATGCTATAATCTAATTTATTATTCAGTTTCTTTAACGTGAGATCTAAGAAGTTTAAGCAGTTAACCTTCTCTTTTTCTATTGGAAATTGTATTTTGTTATTGATAGTATTTAAATGATTGAAGAGGAGATCTAACTGTCTATTTGTACCTGTCCAAACACATATAATGTCATCTACGTATCTAAACCATTTGTGAATGTGACGTAAATGTGGGATATTTGAATTAAACAAATTATCTTCAAAATTTGACATAAAAATTTCCGCTAAGAGGCAAGACAATGGGGAGCCCATTGCTAGGCTATCTTTTTGACTGTAAAAAGAGTTGTTAAAGCTAAAGTAATTTTGTTTAATACAAACATTTAGAATATTACGTAGTTCTATCTTACTGTCACCGGTTAATGTACTCTTGGCTATTAAATCATTTAGAATTACATTTCATGGTTTCATTTGATGTCTGTAGCTTATATCCTTCCATCCCTATTAACGAACTAAATGTAATTCTAAATGATACCCTTATTTACCCTTATTTCAGCAGATAGCAATCAGCCAAACAGTATAAAAATATCTTCGTTTAACAGCTTTATACACAGACTTTTACATTTACCTCTATCTAAACCAAATTATGATAAAGAAGTCAATACCCTGAAGTGTTTGGCTATAAATAATGGCTTCACCCCAGACATAATAGACAATATTATCAAAAAGAAAAAACGTCAACAAATTAATAGTTTTTTGTATGCTTCTTCTCAAAAATAATCTCCTAAACATAGTTTCATAAATTATATAGGTAGGACCTCGAATAAAATCACTAATAGATTAACAAAAAACAACATAAAAACTATTTCAGTAAATAAATTTAATTTAGGTAAATTATGGGCCAACAATAAAGATAGATTTGAAAAAACACAAAAATGTGGAATATACAAAGTCAATTGCATGACCTGTGATGCGTTTTATATCGGGCAAACAGGTAGAAGTTTTCACACTCGTATTACTGAACACAGAAAAGCCATTTTAAATTCTAAATTCTCTCTGTTTTCTTTTCTTTATGGCTTCTCTCGTGTTCTTTCATCCTAATTTTGAATGTCCTCCCCGTTTGTCCTATGTATACCTTATTACAATCTTCCCATGTTAACTTATATACACCAGAGTTTGATTCTTTGTCTATTTTATCTTTGTTGTTTTTAATAATGTTCTGTATAGTATTGTCTGTTTTAAATGATATATGTTCGTTATTAAGTTTTTTAATGAAAGTACCAATTTTTTCCGAAATTTTTCCTAAGTAAGTGATTGAATTATAGGAATTAATTATCTTGTATTTTAATTTTGGATAAACTAAGGAACCGTTAACGGTTCAGATAGACAATTAAAAACTTTACATAATTATATCAACACTATTCACCCCAAAATAAATTTTACTATGGAAACAGAAATAGATAAAAGCATTAATTTTCTAGATTTAACCATATCACACAAAACTGATAAACACGAGTTCGCTTTATACCATAAACTAACACATACAGATACCACAATACACGCTAATTCTTTTCATCCTATAACACACAAATTATCAGCATACCAATCAATGGTATATAGATTAATTCATGTACCTATGAGCAAAAGTAATTTCGACCTTGAACTAAATAGAATATACACAATAGCATTAAACAATGGTTACTCTATAAATATTGTCAATAACATCCTAAATAGCCAACAAAAATCTAAAACCCTTTCCTTAGTTTATCCAAAATTAAAATACAAGATAATTAATTCCTATAATTCAATCACTTGGTACTTTCATTAAAAAACTTAATAACGAACATGTATCATTTAAAACACAATACTATACAGAACATTATTAAAAACAACAAAGATAAAATAGACAAAGAATCAAACTCTGGTGTATATAAGTTAACATGCGAAGATTGTAATAAGGTATACATAGGACAAACGGGGAGGACATTCAAAATTAGGATGAAAGAACACGAGAGAAGCCATAAACAAAAGAAAACAGATTCAACTTTCGCAAGTCATTGTATAGATATCAATCATAGATTTAATATAGATTTCAAAATTTTACACATTCAAGAAAAAAGTAAAAAACTTAACCTGTTAGAAAACTTAGAAATTAATAGATACAATAGTTTAGGATTAGCTTTAAATGACCAACTAGATTTAAACAACTCCCCTCTACTAAATTTAAGATTGTAACAATTTTTCCACCACCATTCCGCAATAATTTTCACATAAATATTCAAACTTGTAGTGTACATATTCAGAATTTCATCCACCTGATGAAGCCATTGTATGGCGAAACAATATTGTAGTGGTATTTACAATAAAAGAATGTTTGAAACTATTTATTAAGATATTGCACAATATTGTGTACAAAATCGACATTAGCGTGTACCTAAGATATGAAATAATAGTAGGTTTATAACTATTACATTAGTAATACTGAATTTATCGATTTACTGAGTCTTTATTTGTTTTTGAATTTATACAATTCACACAGTAACGAACGTATGGCGTAGTTGAAAAATGTTATTTTACACACTAAAAACGACTATATAATTAGAGGAAAAAATGGGTAGCACTCAAAAGATGAAAAATTATCATTCACGCCCCTCTTAAATTTGAGGAGTCGAGCCTCCCACTAGCAAATATATCATGGACATTCAACGCACGATATGTGGACCCACACACGTCAAATAAATTGATTACCGTCGTGAAATTTATTTCCGAACGAAAAATGTTTATGCAACATGTAAAAAGTAATTTTATTTCCTACGTTCAATCTGGAAATGCTGATTTTATCGGACTGCTATTTCGTTGTCGTTGCATGACTGTTGTAAGACGAAATAACTACATCAAATATATGCAAAGAAAAAGTTAGCACGAAGTAGCGTCGAACATAATGACTATATTTCCTGCAGTTTCAATATATAGTAAATACTGTGAGGTAGGAAAACGTAAAGCTTAAAGAATATAAAATTTTATTTTAGTACATTTTTAAGCCATTTGCTAGGATGGTGTCAGTAATAACAATGTCATTTGGATTCCATTTAGAGTCATATTGTATTATATGATGCAATCCATGCTATTACTTTTTCTCGCATGTATACACTGCCGTCAAAGATTTTGATAACCCCAAGTAACTCCAAATTCTTTGTTTAGATTAAAAATATATTTTCTTATAAGGAGTGAGCCGCAATAAAAGTTTTCAGAGTAAGCCATGGATTAAATCAGTTATGTTTTAGTTTGATTAAGTGATCTAATCTACATTTCGTACTTTTAGTAATACGAGGGCGTATTTTTATGTTATCTACCTAGCCATGAAAAAATGCACATAAGAGAACAAAAAAAAATTATTTTTCTACATAACTCCCTACAACACTAATACACTTATTCCATCTTTTTTCCAGTTGCCCCATACCCTTAGAAAAAAATTGCTTCGGTAACCCCGCAAAATATTCTTCAACAGCTTCTTTGAGTTTTAAATCAGAAGCAAAACACTTTCCCCTGAGATGCTTTTTTAAATTTTTGAATAAGAAGAAGTCTGACGGAGTTAGGTCGGGGCTATAAGGTGGATGCCTTAACTCTATAAACCCACAGTCATTGATTATCTGCGGAACTTTGTTTGCCTTATGAACCCGACAATTGTCGTGCAGCAACAAGTTTCTTTGTGGATAAGAATGTCGGCGTTTTTCCTCAAGAGCAGTTTTTAAATTTTTAAATGTGTTTCCGTAGGCCTCTCCATTTATGGTAGACCCTCTCGGCATATATTGAATAAACAAGACTCCTTCAGCATCCCAGAAAACAGTTGCAATCAGTTTTTTTTTCCAGAAAATTGTGTCTTCGCCTTTTTTGGTGGTGGAGAGCCCTTATGAACCCACTGCATGGATTCTTGTTTAGTAGGAGGGTCCCAGTGATATACCCAAGTCTCATCCACGGTGATAATTCGAGATAAAAATGTTTTGACCCTCTCCAACTTGACCAAATTTTCTTGAGAAACTTCTTTTCTGTACAGTTTCTGTACAGCAATCTGGGTATCCACCGTGCAGACACCTTCTTCATACCAAAATCGTCATGCAAAATTTTGAGGACACTTGTTTCGGATATACAAACTTCATTGGCAATGATAGAGATTTTTACACGCCGATCTTTCAGTACCAAATTTTCTACTTTTCGCACAATGTTTCGCACACAGTTCGAGCTTCAACGGGTCGTCCGGACTTTGGGTCATCATTGATTGACTCTCGGCCCCATCGAAAGAGTTTAGACCAATATGTTACTTGGAAATAAGATGGTGTATCTTCCCCTTACACAGCAACCATTGCTTCATGAATTGCTTTTGGACCATTGCCTTCTTTTGTCAGAAACTTTATTACGCTTCGATGTTCAACCTTAGTTTCACTCATTTTATCGAGAAATATACCGTCTCAAATCTCTATAAACAGCACAAACTAAACACAACTTAGCACATGTACTTCTAACAGTGGCAGCAATTTTTCAATAATTTGTTTGACATCGTCACTCTTTTGTTTCATGGCTAGGTAGATAACATAAAAATACGCCCTCGTAGGTTAAATTGTAACTTGTCAATTTGACTTATGATTATTTACAAATGACACTTTGTCAATTCTCTAACCTCAGACGTGACTTATATGTCTATCTCAGTCGTTTACGGCCTACCTAGGAAACAAATTTTGTGGCTAGCTTGATATAATTTACAGAGCGTAGTTTCGATATGCAAAGATAAATGGTCTCATTAATTCTTTTGAGACATAGACAATAATTTGATTCAATATAATCATGGCAATATTAATAGCTCTCTCCGACATGAGATACAGATAGCATGCGATACCATATAGCAACAAAACTTTGACCATTTTCTATCGAATCATTATTTTTCTTTCAAGCTATTATAATTTGTTACTTACCGATAACACAGGTCTACAGTGATTTTGATGTTTGAAAGCTGTTTGCTAATTTGTAGATGTTTGGGGGCCCTTATTCCAAAAAACGCCATATTTTTGCTCTATCACGTAAATTTTTTTTATAGCGCTCTATATCTTAAAAATGTTAATTTATTAATATACATACCTATGACAAGAATATGTTTGTTCCATGTTAGGCATGATTTTTAAATGAATTGATTTTTATGAAATTAAGTGTGATTTGGCAACACTGGTTAATATTAGATTTCTCAGCAAAGCAACAGAGTCGGCGCAGAAGCGTCAATACAACGTTTAAACCTGCTTATGTGCAGTTTGGTTGTGTTAGTCGTCGTGCTACTGTGTCCGCGCGCTTGTTGTCTTCGTTGTTGCGTATTTTAAGTGTTCTAGAACGTATAAATATGGAAAGAAGACATTGTGTGAACAATCCGAATAACTTTTGTTATATCTGTGGTAGTTATGTCGTAGTAAAGCAGAGGCAAACTATAACTTCGTTTGTGAAAAATGTATACCACGCTTATTTTGGTGTAAAAATTAGCGACCAAGACAAGTCCTGGGCTCCTCATACTGTTTGTTCCGTTTGCGTTGAAGCATTAAGAAACTGGCAAAAAGGTAGGAAGAAATGTTTAAGCTTTGGTGTTCCTATGGTATGGCGAGAGCGTAGAAATCACAGTGATGATTGTTATTTTTGTTCGTGTAATGTTCAAGGATTCAAAAGAAAAAATCGGAAACAAATTGTGTATCCCAATCTTGACTCTGCTATTCGACCAGTTCCTCATGGACCAGATGTACCGACACCTACCGCCCCAAAAGCACTAGAAAACGTCCTATCGTCAGAATCAGAGGAATCTAATTGCGACCCAGATGACTCAGATTTCACACCTGATTTCAGAGAGCCCGAAGTGTTTAACCAGAGCGAACTAAATGATTTAATTAGAGATTTGCACCTTCCAAAGGATGCATCCGAATTGTTAGCCTCCCGACTTCGTGAGAAACATTTACTGACACCTGGCGTCACATCAAGCTTTTACCGGGATCGCGAAAAAGAGTTATATCAATATTTTACTCAAGACGGACCGCTAGTCTATTGCAACAATATTCCTGACTTAATTTCAAAATTAGGAAATGTGCCGTATGTAAAAGAAGAATGGCGCTTGTTTATTGACTCAAGTAAGCGTAGTTTAAAAGGCGTTTTATTGCACAATGGTAACGAGCTGGCCTCGGTTCCCGTTGCCCATTCGGTACATTTAATGGAAACGTATGAAAATTTTGAACTTCTTTTAAAGAAAATAAACTACCAAGAACATCAGTGGGTGCTTTGTGGTGACCTTAAAGTGCTGTGCATGCTACTAGGACAACAAGGAGGTTATACAAAATTTCCATGCTTTATTTGTGAGTGGGATAGTCGAGCAAGGGATAGACATTGGACTCAAATAGAATGGCCCTCTAGAACAAGCCTTACACCTGGTAGCAAAAATGTATTAAGAGATAGCTTGGTTGACCCCAAAAAAGTTTTACTGCCTCCTCTCCATATCAAACTTGGCTTGATGAAGCAGTTTGTTAAAGCCCTAGACAAAAATGGACAGTGTTTTAAATATTTGTACGAGACATTTCCAGCCTTCTCCGATGCCAAGTTAAAAGAAGGTATTTTTGTTGGGCCGCAGATAAGAACATTATGCAAAGACAAGGATTTTCAAAACACAATGACCAATGTCGAGAAAAACGCCTGGGTTTCATTTAAAGAAGTAATTGATAAGTTTCTTGGGAACTCTAAGGACGAAAACTACGAAAATATTGTTAAAAATATGTTACAAAACACTTTCATCGTCTAGGTTGTAATATGAGTTTGAAAGTGCATTTCCTGTTTTCACACTTGAACTATTTTCCTGAAAATCTTGGAGCAGTTAGCGAAGATCAGGGAGAGAGGTTTCACTAAGACATTAGGGAAATGAAACGGCGATACCAGGGCAGATGGAGCATAACGATGATGGCGGACTACTGCTGAATGTTAAAACGGGATATGCCCTTAAAAACATACCACCGAATGTCCGGACAACGCAGCTTTCTGGCAAAAAGACAAAGATTTCACTTAAAAAAGACTGAGTAAAGTATTTTTTTCCACTTTTTTAACTTGTATTCCACCTTTTTACTCAATAAACAAATAATTTTTTTAGAAATATCGTTTTTTTTCATTTAATATTTGCAAAAAAACCTTACGTGATACAAATAAATGCATAGAATTTTTGAAATCAGCCTACCAAAATTATATAAAATCAGTTTTCAAAATAAAAACATCTGTCAAAAAGTTTAATTTTGTAGACCTGTGTAATCTATCTGTTACAAAATAATAGTTACAATGTTAAAGTTATTCCTACCAAATCCTGTAATTTCTAAATTATTCTATATATTCTAATTGCTATATTCTAGATAATCTAAGGAAAGAAATTCTTACCATCAAATTATACATGTAGCAATAATATGGTCGAAGTGGCAAATTAAAAATTTCTTCTTGCAAATATCAGAAATTTATATGTAAATAAAGATGGAATTATTCATATTTTTAAATGTTCTAAATGCGGTTTGCAATAGTCTTTGGTTCAAATTCCGACCATTAATTTGATATTTTCTTGTGTCATAAATAGAGCTGAGGATGTTTGCGGTATAACCATGGTTATATCATATAACCATAGTAATTTACTATGGTTACATGATATAACCATGGTTATACCGCAAACATCCTCAGCTCTAGTCATAAATATCCTAAATATACGAGTATGTCCAGTATTTGCAGTGCTAGCCGATAAAAAAAATAGAAGTTCGAATAATGAAATATTTTAGCTCTGTGTAGACTTGTAATATTAATAATTTTTCTGAATTGGTTTATAGGAAAGTTTAATTTACTACATAACTGGTCAACATGAATATTCAAATTTAAACCACTAGCAAATATACCTAATAATTCAAAAGCTTCCGTTCCATTTAATTTGACGTTAAAATTAATTTGTTGTTGTTTAGTTTTAAACAATTTGCTTCAAACCAATATTCTGCGGCTTCTAATCTAAATTATTCAAGTTGTTCTAATTGGTTTTTATAAGAATAACAACGTTGTATCATTTGCAAGCATTAGCTATCGGCACATTTCCAAATTAGCGCACAAATTATTCACATACTCGTAAATAAGAAAAAGGATTAATCCGAACATTGAACCTTGTGATATGCCGTATTTTATTATTTGTTGCTCTAATTGGTGGTAACCTAATGCTGCCAACTGATCCCTATCAGAGAGATACGAGAGAAGTGTTTTATGTTATTTATCTAAATATGAAAACAATATGCTATCGTGACAATTTTCTTGTATCACGTTTCTTTGACATATTTCTAGTGTCACCTTTAAGTTTGGGAATCACTTAACGTTTGTTACTTTTACATTCGTTTAAAGAAGAGAAAAGGAGTGATTTTAAACTTGAACACAGAAGCATCACGAAATTTTTATCAAAATAAAGCAGAGAATGTTGGTAAAGTATAGAGAAAATAGCCCATCATATTTCCAAGTCGAATTTTGGTGTAAGCAGTTCAAATGGGACAGACAATCCATTCACGATGACCCAAAGTGTGGAAGACCTCTGGGAGCACTAATTGATCATCAACAAAATTGAAGATTTGGTGTTAACTGACTGCCAAGTAAAAGTTTTAGTTATAGCTAGAGAAATATAAATACCAGAAACGAGTGTTTTTACAATTCCCAGATGCTCAGTCCCGAGCAAAAATTGTGTAGATGACTGACAAATTTGTGAAGAGAATTCGACTATTTTATCTCAAGATGAAGACTTCTTAAATAGAATTGTAACTGGAGATGAAACTTGGGTATACCACTGGGACCCTCCTACGAAATAAGAGTTCATGAAATGGGTTCATAAGCAGAAAAGCAGAAATGCAATTTTCTAAGTAATAAGTGATGGCCACAGTTTTATGGGATGCGAAGGGGATTTAAAAGAGACTACAATAACGGGAAATGACTACAAAGACACAATTAAGAACTTGAGCACGGCTATACGCGCAAAAAGGCCCCACAATTTTGCTCAGAAGACTCTGCTTCTACCCGACGACTGCAGGGTGTATAAGGCACGAATTATTTCAGCAGTAATCAATGAATGCGGCTTTACAACATCCACCCTAAAGTCCCGACCTCGCCCCCAGCGACAATTATCTCTTTCCGAAATTCAAACAACACTTGACGACGAATGACGACGTGGAAATCGCTGTGGAGTCGTATTTTGCGGAATTATCAGAAGAATTTCTTTTCGAAGGCATAGCGTTATTAAAGAAACGTTGAAATAAGTGTGTTAGCGTTCATGGTTCTTACATTGAAAATTTTTTTTCTTACTCATTTCTTTCATATCTAGGTAGATAACATAAAAAACTTATTATGTAATACTGGAATTTATCTAGTGCATGCACAGAAAACTGTTCACTGCATGCCATAATAATGAATTAATATCTGCTTTTAGTATTTCTCTATGAACATTAGAGATATCTAACCGATAATATTGGGGCCAGGGTTATTGTTATTTCTAGAGTTAAGAAGTGGAACCATGATAGCTGTCGTGATTTCATTCAAGAATATATTGTGATGACTCATTCAACGATATGTCAAGTATCATACCTCCAGCGCCTTCTCGATGGATATAAAACGTTCGAGAAGAGGTTCAACAGTGATATATAAGCCGTCGAGGAATGGATTGAGGGCACATTCTCACTGCGACCTCTGATCCAGCAGTATTGCATTTGAGAGCATCGACGACGACATTCGTCACGTGAAACCGGAAGCAATAGCCGGACAAGCGAGAACAAAAACCAACCTGATGTTTAACCCCGAATACGTGCACCCAAGATACGTGAAGATTTACAAAATTTTATCGACCAACTCACCGAAGAAGAAGATATCCAGCAACTATTAGAAAAATCAGCGCATTTATTAATGGTTAACCCAGAAGAACCGACCATTCAAATTGAGTTAATAAGCAACCCCACAGAAAAACAAGAAAAAGAAAAGTCTCCCGTAAAATTGAAGAAGAGCCAACCGGAACCAAAAATCGAAAACGACGCATTCAGACACCCGAAAAAAACAACAAAAAGACAGAAAACCGACCACACAACGCCACCAATCGAAACACAAAATTCCTACGACGCCCTCGAAACCAAAACCGTAGAAAAAATGGAAGAAGAAACAACCGAATTCACCCCACAACCGTCAACATCAAGCAGCACACCCAGGGTAAGTGACAAAACAAACACCACACAAAACACAAACACCGAAACACGCAAAACACACAAAATCGCACCAATCATAATAACAGACAAAGACAAATGGGCACATATACGACAAATACGACAAATACTTAAAACACATAACATTAACACCGTACAAAACAAACTTGTGAAACCTGGCATTCACATTGAACCGAAAACTGACGAAGACTACCGCACACTTAAACACATACTCAACACAGAACACATTCAATTTTACACGTTTCAATTACGAAGCGAAAAACACTAAAGGTAGTTATGCGAGGCATTCCTACCTTTATCACTGACACAGACATTACAAACGACTTGACCAAGGCTACCCGACATTAAAAATCAAACGAATGAACGGTAAACACGGCATACCTGTACCACTTGTTTTAATCGAACTGACGAGACATTATAAATCAATTTATAACATACACGACTGCTGCGGACTCACAATTAAAATCGAACCATTAAACAGACGGACAGATATAATACAATGCCACAAATGTCAGACTTTCGGACATCAACAAAGACACTGTAACGTACACTATAAATGTATGAAATGCGGAGACGAACACTCAACACACCTATGTACAAAACCCAAAACAACGCCACCAAAGTGTGCAAACTGCGGTGGTCCTCACTTATCTACTTTCCTTAACTGTCCTAACAACCCAAATAACCCTGTCAACAAAACCACACCCAAACCCAATTACATACCAGCACCACCCCCAACAACTAACCCTTGGACATAAAAACGAAACAACACAACACCTAACACAAATGACGAACTAGCACTTGCCTTAGGCAATATGCTAATAACATTACACTCCACAAACGCAACAACACAACAGATACAATACTTCGTAACGCAAACAGAGAAAATAATCACACTTTACAACAACAAACATTAAACACACACATGACTGAAACACAAAAAAAAAACGACAAACAGCAAACACACATAACTGAAACGCAAAAAACCGATGACCAGCAAACCCACACATGACTAAACGCAAAAAAGCGACGAACACACAGACTACACACACGCAACACAGGACCGCACAAAAACACACAACGCACGATTATTTATTAATCCGACAGAAACACGTCACAAATGGAAATGGAGGCAACTCCGACTACAAAACAAAATTAAAAGGACTCATAAAGGATTGAGGGCATTCCATACCGAATCATCGCCGAGTAAACTTACATAAATATAAATACATAAATGTGCTTATTGTTAGTAATTAGTTTTTAAATTGTTATTCGTTTTTATTATTAATATAGTGTGTGTCTAAGTTACCGTTAGTTTTATTTAAGAACCCGAACAGACAAGTATTTTACAGTGGTGTCAGGTGTGTCGGGTGAAGTTAATTAATAAATAACGGACTACGTAGACAATTAAGTGTTAATTAAATATTTGTTTAAATAAATATACAGTGCGAAAAGACGTTTATTTTAAATATCGTGTTGGCGGACAAAGTGAAACTCACTGAATTAAAAGTGACTGATTTAAAACGAGAATTAGAGGAGAGGAATGAGAATACAACCGGCAAAAAGGAAATTCTCCAGCGACGGCTTCGAGACGTGTTGATCCAAGAAAGCGAGGATCCAGAGAATTATGTCTTTCAAGATCCAGGCGGAGATGCTCACGTGAATTCGCTGTTGATGAAAATGGAACAATGACTAATAGAGAATGCGCAAATTCAAATGCAACAAATGGATCAGAAGAATCTGGATAGTGCGAAAAACATGGAACATAGGCTAATAGAGAATGCGCAAATTCAAATGCAACAAATGGAGCAGAAGAATCTGGATAGTGCGAAAAATATGGAACAACGGCTAATAGAGAATGCGCAAATTCAAATGCAACAAATGGAGCCGAAGAATCTAGACAGTGTGAAAACTTTGGAACAACGATTAATAGACAATTCGCAAACTTTGGAACAGCGTCTAATAGATTCGCAAGCACAGATGGAAGAAAGAAATCTACAAACTTCTAGAATCCTCGAGAAAAATCTAGAAAAGAAATTACTGGAAAATTCTAGAACTTTCGAGAAAAGTCTGGAACAAATGGAACAAACTCTGGAAATAATGGAAAAGAAGAATTCTGAAAATTCGAGAGCTTTGGAGAAAGTTCTAGAACAGCGACTAGCGGAAAACTCAGAGGCGTTAAAGGAAGAGGTTTTCATAGCTGTAGAGGAGAAAATTGGAGAAAATTCTAGACTTTTAGAGGCAATAATGACCCAGTTGCCTTTCGAAGAGCCTTGGAAATCTTCCTCTCATCACTCCCCCTCCCTCTGTATTCGTTTGATTTAGCTCTCAGCTATTACTAACCTGTTTAAAGCCTTAGCAAATGGTCGTTGGACTAACATTCACTTTAAACGATGAATTCAAAGCCAAGACAACTGCTTACTTTGCAGAGTTAGACAAATTGTATTATACTGAGTGTATTACAAAATTTGAACGTAGTGGCCCTACAAGGTGACTACATTGAAAAATCTTGTTTAGTTTATCAGGCCGACAAAATTCCGAACCCCCTCGTAATAGGTGGCCGATGCCTACACTATCTACATTACCATTTCGTGTATCAAAAGATTCTTTACAACAACAATTAAAATCGAACCATTAAACAGACGGACAGATATAATACAATGCCACAAATGTCAGACTTTCGGACATCAACAAAGACACTGTAACGTACACTATAAATGTATGAAATGCGGAGACGAACACTCAACACACCTATGTACAAAACCCAAAACAACGCCACCAAAGTGTGCAAACTGCGGTGGTCCTCACTTATCTACTTTCCTTAACTGTCCTAACAACCCAAATAACCCTGTCAACAAAACCACACCCAAACCCAATTACATACCAGCACCACCCCCAACAACTAACCCTTGGACATAAAAACGAAACAACACAACACCTAACACAAATGACGAACTAGCACTTGCCTTAGGCAATATGCTAATAACATTACACTCCACAAACGCAACAACACAACAGATACAATACTTCGTAACGCAAACAGAGAAAATAATCACACTTTACAACAACAAACATTAAACACACACATGACTGAAACACAAAAAAAAAACGACAAACAGCAAACACACATAACTGAAACGCAAAAAACCGATGACCAGCAAACCCACACATGACTAAACGCAAAAAAGCGACGAACACACAGACTACACACACGCAACACAGGACCGCACAAAAACACACAACGCACGATTATTTATTAATCCGACAGAAACACGTCACAAATGGAAATGGAGGCAACTCCGACTACAAAACAAAATTAAAAGGACTCATAAAGGATTGAGGGCATTCCATACCGAATCATCGCCGAGTAAACTTACATAAATATAAATACATAAATGTGCTTATTGTTAGTAATTAGTTTTTAAATTGTTATTCGTTTTTATTATTAATATAGTGTGTGTCTAAGTTACCGTTAGTTTTATTTAAGAACCCGAACAGACAAGTATTTTACAGTGGTGTCAGGTGTGTCGGGTGAAGTTAATTAATAAATAACGGACTACGTAGACAATTAAGTGTTAATTAAATATTTGTTTAAATAAATATACAGTGCGAAAAGACGTTTATTTTAAATATCGTGTTGGCGGACAAAGTGAAACTCACTGAATTAAAAGTGACTGATTTAAAACGAGAATTAGAGGAGAGGAATGAGAATACAACCGGCAAAAAGGAAATTCTCCAGCGACGGCTTCGAGACGTGTTGATCCAAGAAAGCGAGGATCCAGAGAATTATGTCTTTCAAGATCCAGGCGGAGATGCTCACGTGAATTCGCTGTTGATGAAAATGGAACAATGACTAATAGAGAATGCGCAAATTCAAATGCAACAAATGGATCAGAAGAATCTGGATAGTGCGAAAAACATGGAACATAGGCTAATAGAGAATGCGCAAATTCAAATGCAACAAATGGAGCAGAAGAATCTGGATAGTGCGAAAAACATGGAACATAGGCTAATAGAGAATGCGCAAATTCAAATGCAACAAATGGAGCAGAAGAATCTGGATAGTGCGAAAAATATGGAACAACGGCTAATAGAGAATGCGCAAATTCAAATGCAACAAATGGAGCCGAAGAATCTAGACAGTGTGAAAACTTTGGAACAACGATTAATAGACAATTCGCAAACTTTGGAACAGCGTCTAATAGATTCGCAAGCACAGATGGAAGAAAGAAATCTACAAACTTCTAGAATCCTCGAGAAAAATCTAGAAAAGAAATTACTGGAAAATTCTAGAACTTTCGAGAAAAGTCTGGAACAAATGGAACAAACTCTGGAAATAATGGAAAAGAAGAATTCTGAAAATTCGAGAGCTTTGGAGAAAGTTCTAGAACAGCGACTAGCGGAAAACTCAGAGGCGTTAAAGGAAGAGGTTTTCATAGCTGTAGAGGAGAAAATTGGAGAAAATTCTAGACTTTTAGAGGCAATAATGACCCAGTTGCCTTTCGAAGAGCCTTGGAAATCTTCCTCTCATCACTCCCCCTCCCTCTGTATTCGTTTGATTTAGCTCTCAGCTATTACTAACCTGTTTAAAGCCTTAGCAAATGGTCGTTGGACTAACATTCACTTTAAACGATGAATTCAAAGCCAAGACAACTGCTTACTTTGCAGAGTTAGACAAATTGTATTATACTGAGTGTATTACAAAATTTGAACGTAGTGGCCCTACAAGGTGACTACATTGAAAAATCTTGTTTAGTTTATCAGGCCGACAAAATTCCGAACCCCCTCGTAATAGGTGGCCGATGCCTACACTATCTACATTACCATTTCGTGTATCAAAAGATTCTTTACAACAACAATTAAAATCGAACCATTAAACAGACGGACAGATATAATACAATGCCACAAATGTCAGACTTTCGGACATCAACAAAGACACTGTAACGTACACTATAAATGTATGAAATGCGGAGACGAACACTCAACACACCTATGTACAAAACCCAAAACAACGCCACCAAAGTGTGCAAACTGCGGTGGTCCTCACTTATCTACTTTCCTTAACTGTCCTAACAACCCAAATAACCCTGTCAACAAAACCACACCCAAACCCAATTACATACCAGCACCACCCCCAACAACTAACCCTTGGACATAAAAACGAAACAACACAACACCTAACACAAATGACGAACTAGCACTTGCCTTAGGCAATATGCTAATAACATTACACTCCACAAACGCAACAACACAACAGATACAATACTTCGTAACGCAAACAGAGAAAATAATCACACTTTACAACAACAAACATTAAACACACACATGACTGAAACACAAAAAAAAAACGACAAACAGCAAACACACATAACTGAAACGCAAAAAACCGATGACCAGCAAACCCACACATGACTAAACGCAAAAAAGCGACGAACACACAGACTACACACACGCAACACAGGACCGCACAAAAACACACAACGCACGATTATTTATTAATCCGACAGAAACACGTCACAAATGGAAATGGAGGCAACTCCGACTACAAAACAAAATTAAAAGGACTCATAAAGGATTGAGGGCATTCCATACCGAATCATCGCCGAGTAAACTTACATAAATATAAATACATAAATGTGCTTATTGTTAGTAATTAGTTTTTAAATTGTTATTCGTTTTTATTATTAATATAGTGTGTGTCTAAGTTACCGTTAGTTTTATTTAAGAACCCGAACAGACAAGTATTTTACAGTGGTGTCAGGTGTGTCGGGTGAAGTTAATTAATAAATAACGGACTACGTAGACAATTAAGTGTTAATTAAATATTTGTTTAAATAAATATACAGTGCGAAAAGACGTTTATTTTAAATATCGTGTTGGCGGACAAAGTGAAACTCACTGAATTAAAAGTGACTGATTTAAAACGAGAATTAGAGGAGAGGAATGAGAATACAACCGGCAAAAAGGAAATTCTCCAGCGACGGCTTCGAGACGTGTTGATCCAAGAAAGCGAGGATCCAGAGAATTATGTCTTTCAAGATCCAGGCGGAGATGCTCACGTGAATTCGCTGTTGATGAAAATGGAACAATGACTAATAGAGAATGCGCAAATTCAAATGCAACAAATGGATCAGAAGAATCTGGATAGTGCGAAAAACATGGAACATAGGCTAATAGAGAATGCGCAAATTCAAATGCAACAAATGGAGCAGAAGAATCTGGATAGTGCGAAAAACATGGAACATAGGCTAATAGAGAATGCGCAAATTCAAATGCAACAAATGGAGCAGAAGAATCTGGATAGTGCGAAAAATATGGAACAACGGCTAATAGAGAATGCGCAAATTCAAATGCAACAAATGGAGCCGAAGAATCTAGACAGTGTGAAAACTTTGGAACAACGATTAATAGACAATTCGCAAACTTTGGAACAGCGTCTAATAGATTCGCAAGCACAGATGGAAGAAAGAAATCTACAAACTTCTAGAATCCTCGAGAAAAATCTAGAAAAGAAATTACTGGAAAATTCTAGAACTTTCGAGAAAAGTCTGGAACAAATGGAACAAACTCTGGAAATAATGGAAAAGAAGAATTCTGAAAATTCGAGAGCTTTGGAGAAAGTTCTAGAACAGCGACTAGCGGAAAACTCAGAGGCGTTAAAGGAAGAGGTTTTCATAGCTGTAGAGGAGAAAATTGGAGAAAATTCTAGACTTTTAGAGGCAATAATGACCCAGTTGCCTTTCGAAGAGCCTTGGAAATCTTCCTCTCATCACTCCCCCTCCCTCTGTATTCGTTTGATTTAGCTCTCAGCTATTACTAACCTGTTTAAAGCCTTAGCAAATGGTCGTTGGACTAACATTCACTTTAAACGATGAATTCAAAGCCAAGACAACTGCTTACTTTGCAGAGTTAGACAAATTGTATTATACTGAGTGTATTACAAAATTTGAACGTAGTGGCCCTACAAGGTGACTACATTGAAAAATCTTGTTTAGTTTATCAGGCCGACAAAATTCCGAACCCCCTCGTAATAGGTGGCCGATGCCTACACTATCTACATTACCATTTCGTGTATCAAAAGATTCTTTACAACAACAATTAAAATCGAACCATTAAACAGACGGACAGATATAATACAATGCCACAAATGTCAGACTTTCGGACATCAACAAAGACACTGTAACGTACACTATAAATGTATGAAATGCGGAGACGAACACTCAACACACCTATGTACAAAACCCAAAACAACGCCACCAAAGTGTGCAAACTGCGGTGGTCCTCACTTATCTACTTTCCTTAACTGTCCTAACAACCCAAATAACCCTGTCAACAAAACCACACCCAAACCCAATTACATACCAGCACCACCCCCAACAACTAACCCTTGGACATAAAAACGAAACAACACAACACCTAACACAAATGACGAACTAGCACTTGCCTTAGGCAATATGCTAATAACATTACACTCCACAAACGCAACAACACAACAGATACAATACTTCGTAACGCAAACAGAGAAAATAATCACACTTTACAACAACAAACATTAAACACACACATGACTGAAACACAAAAAAAAAACGACAAACAGCAAACACACATAACTGAAACGCAAAAAACCGATGACCAGCAAACCCACACATGACTAAACGCAAAAAAGCGACGAACACACAGACTACACACACGCAACACAGGACCGCACAAAAACACACAACGCACGATTATTTATTAATCCGACAGAAACACGTCACAAATGGAAATGGAGGCAACTCCGACTACAAAACAAAATTAAAAGGACTCATAAAGGATTGAGGGCATTCCATACCGAATCATCGCCGAGTAAACTTACATAAATATAAATACATAAATGTGCTTATTGTTAGTAATTAGTTTTTAAATTGTTATTCGTTTTTATTATTAATATAGTGTGTGTCTAAGTTACCGTTAGTTTTATTTAAGAACCCGAACAGACAAGTATTTTACAGTGGTGTCAGGTGTGTCGGGTGAAGTTAATTAATAAATAACGGACTACGTAGACAATTAAGTGTTAATTAAATATTTGTTTAAATAAATATACAGTGCGAAAAGACGTTTATTTTAAATATCGTGTTGGCGGACAAAGTGAAACTCACTGAATTAAAAGTGACTGATTTAAAACGAGAATTAGAGGAGAGGAATGAGAATACAACCGGCAAAAAGGAAATTCTCCAGCGACGGCTTCGAGACGTGTTGATCCAAGAAAGCGAGGATCCAGAGAATTATGTCTTTCAAGATCCAGGCGGAGATGCTCACGTGAATTCGCTGTTGATGAAAATGGAACAATGACTAATAGAGAATGCGCAAATTCAAATGCAACAAATGGATCAGAAGAATCTGGATAGTGCGAAAAACATGGAACATAGGCTAATAGAGAATGCGCAAATTCAAATGCAACAAATGGAGCAGAAGAATCTGGATAGTGCGAAAAATATGGAACAACGGCTAATAGAGAATGCGCAAATTCAAATGCAACAAATGGAGCCGAAGAATCTAGACAGTGTGAAAACTTTGGAACAACGATTAATAGACAATTCGCAAACTTTGGAACAGCGTCTAATAGATTCGCAAGCACAGATGGAAGAAAGAAATCTACAAACTTCTAGAATCCTCGAGAAAAATCTAGAAAAGAAATTACTGGAAAATTCTAGAACTTTCGAGAAAAGTCTGGAACAAATGGAACAAACTCTGGAAATAATGGAAAAGAAGAATTCTGAAAATTCGAGAGCTTTGGAGAAAGTTCTAGAACAGCGACTAGCGGAAAACTCAGAGGCGTTAAAGGAAGAGGTTTTCATAGCTGTAGAGGAGAAAATTGGAGAAAATTCTAGACTTTTAGAGGCAATAATGACCCAGTTGCCTTTCGAAGAGCCTTGGAAATCTTCCTCTCATCACTCCCCCTCCCTCTGTATTCGTTTGATTTAGCTCTCAGCTATTACTAACCTGTTTAAAGCCTTAGCAAATGGTCGTTGGACTAACATTCACTTTAAACGATGAATTCAAAGCCAAGACAACTGCTTACTTTGCAGAGTTAGACAAATTGTATTATACTGAGTGTATTACAAAATTTGAACGTAGTGGCCCTACAAGGTGACTACATTGAAAAATCTTGTTTAGTTTATCAGGCCGACAAAATTCCGAACCCCCTCGTAATAGGTGGCCGATGCCTACACTATCTACATTACCATTTCGTGTATCAAAAGATTCTTTACAACAACAATTAAAATCGAACCATTAAACAGACGGACAGATATAATACAATGCCACAAATGTCAGACTTTCGGACATCAACAAAGACACTGTAACGTACACTATAAATGTATGAAATGCGGAGACGAACACTCAACACACCTATGTACAAAACCCAAAACAACGCCACCAAAGTGTGCAAACTGCGGTGGTCCTCACTTATCTACTTTCCTTAACTGTCCTAACAACCCAAATAACCCTGTCAACAAAACCACACCCAAACCCAATTACATACCAGCACCACCCCCAACAACTAACCCTTGGACATAAAAACGAAACAACACAACACCTAACACAAATGACGAACTAGCACTTGCCTTAGGCAATATGCTAATAACATTACACTCCACAAACGCAACAACACAACAGATACAATACTTCGTAACGCAAACAGAGAAAATAATCACACTTTACAACAACAAACATTAAACACACACATGACTGAAACACAAAAAAAAAACGACAAACAGCAAACACACATAACTGAAACGCAAAAAACCGATGACCAGCAAACCCACACATGACTAAACGCAAAAAAGCGACGAACACACAGACTACACACACGCAACACAGGACCGCACAAAAACACACAACGCACGATTATTTATTAATCCGACAGAAACACGTCACAAATGGAAATGGAGGCAACTCCGACTACAAAACAAAATTAAAAGGACTCATAAAGGATTGAGGGCATTCCATACCGAATCATCGCCGAGTAAACTTACATAAATATAAATACATAAATGTGCTTATTGTTAGTAATTAGTTTTTAAATTGTTATTCGTTTTTATTATTAATATAGTGTGTGTCTAAGTTACCGTTAGTTTTATTTAAGAACCCGAACAGACAAGTATTTTACAGTGGTGTCAGGTGTGTCGGGTGAAGTTAATTAATAAATAACAGACTACGTAGACAATTAAGTGTTAATTAAATATTTGTTTAAATAAATATACAGTGCGAAAAGACGTTTATTTTAAATATCGTGTTGGCGG
This sequence comes from Melolontha melolontha, assembly GCA_935421215.2. Lineage (NCBI taxonomy): Eukaryota > Metazoa > Arthropoda > Insecta > Coleoptera > Scarabaeidae > Melolontha > Melolontha melolontha. The sequence goes on along the minus strand of OW285240.1, from coordinate 21,870,552 downwards.
ACAAAGTGAAACTCACTGAATTAAAAGTGACTGATTTAAAACGAGAATTAGAGGAGAGGAATGAGAATACAACCGGCAAAAAGGAAATTCTCCAGCGACGGCTTCGAGACGTGTTGATCCAAGAAAGCGAGGATCCAGAGAATTATGTCTTTCAAGATCCAGGCGGAGATGCTCACGTGAATTCGCTGTTGATGAAAATGGAACAATGACTAATAGAGAATGCGCAAATTCAAATGCAACAAATGGATCAGAAGAATCTGGATAGTGCGAAAAACATGGAACATAGGCTAATAGAGAATGCGCAAATTCAAATGCAACAAATGGAGCAGAAGAATCTGGATAGTGCGAAAAATATGGAACAACGGCTAATAGAGAATGCGCAAATTCAAATGCAACAAATGGAGCCGAAGAATCTAGACAGTGTGAAAACTTTGGAACAACGATTAATAGACAATTCGCAAACTTTGGAACAGCGTCTAATAGATTCGCAAGCACAGATGGAAGAAAGAAATCTACAAACTTCTAGAATCCTCGAGAAAAATCTAGAAAAGAAATTACTGGAAAATTCTAGAACTTTCTAGAAAAGTCTGGAACAAATGGAACAAACTCTGGAAATAATGGAAAAGAAGAATTCTGAAAATTCGAGAGCTTTGGAGAAAGTTCTAGAACAGCGACTAGCGGAAAACTCAGAGGCGTTAAAGGAAGAGGTTTTCATAGCTGTAGAGGAGAAAATTGGAGAAAATTCTAGACTTTTAGAGGCAATAATGACCCAGTTGCCTTTCGAAGAGCCTTGGAAATCTTCCTCTCATCACTCCCCCTCCCTCTGTATTCGTTTGATTTAGCTCTCAGCTATTACTAACCTGTTTAAAGCCTTAGCAAATGGTCGTTGGACTAACATTCACTTTAAACGATGAATTCAAAGCCAAGACAACTGCTTACTTTGCAGAGTTAGACAAATTGTATTATACTGAGTGTATTACAAAATTTGAACGTAGTGGCCCTACAAGGTGACTACATTGAAAAATCTTGTTTAGTTTATCAGGCCGACAAAATTCCGAACCCCCTCGTAATAGGTGGCCGATGCCTACACTATCTACATTACCATTTCGTGTATCAAAAGATTCTTGTAGTAACGGGTCTGTTTCTGTTGCAAACACTTCAAGTGGTGTTACGCATACCTCTTATTATTTTTTGAACAAGTATATAATATACAAAAAGTGTAATGTATAAGAAGTATATAAATAAATGTCCTAGTAACACGTTGTGATTAAATTGTACAGAGTCTATTATATTTCTTTCAGTAGTATGATGTAAAGCAAAAAAAATAGTATTTGGAGAATGATTTTAAATTTCAACGAAAATATCGTACATAAATGTAATCTGTTTTTATATGATAACCAAGAAGTCTTTAGATATTTATTTAGGATAAGAAAAATTCGTTTAAAATATACAATCTCTCTGACTACGTTAAGAAAACAAAGAATCTGAAAATCAATTTAAAATAACCGTGTCATACAGGTACATTACACTGTTATAAAAATGCTGCTTTTTTTCGAACAAATATTTACAGAACCATTACAAGCAATCTGGTATCAGGTTTTAATGCTGACATACATACAAAAAGTAAATACAATGGATTGGGGTGCACCTACTCACATTAGATTGTAGATTTTTACTTCATTACTTATTAATGTGTGCTTGTGTATTTTCATAACAAATTGTATGGGGAAGGTTTTTCTTGACTGTTTGTTGTATAAACTTAATTGGTCAGTATTTCTTTCTCTATATTTGGTTACACGGACGGAATATTTTATAACCAAAGAAAACAAAACACAGACTAATTACTTTCTGACCTCGATTTTTTCCAGACAAATACAAACTGTAAATAACTGTAATTCATGTCTCCTTCACGTGAAATAATAGAACATCAAATAGTAAACTACGAAATAAAATTGATTTACGTTCAGCTTTATAAACAATTTATCGTGAAATAAGAATGTTGGCATTTATTTCTAAACCCCACTACATTTACAAACAATTATATATCAAATGAGATTTTAATAGTTATGAATAGAGCAGACCAATTTCCGTGCGCGCCATGAGCGTCGGTATGGGAGTGTAATTCGTAATATATTAGAATATGCGATAGAATAGGAACTGCTACGATCACGAGTTGTCGTGCTTAAAATAACAAAAAAAAAAAAGAAAAAAAACAGAAAACGCTCCCCGGAGCAGACCCAGTCTCGGTCCACTAAAACTGCCCCTGCCCATTCTTGCCAATGTCCAACGGCCCACCCGGCTTCTGAGGCTGCCTCAGCCCAGGGGTGGGGAAACCCAGAGGTAAGAAAGGTAACTAAACTAGGTGGAAAAGGGGCGCCACCGAATTTATGCCGCTGGACGTCGCAAACTCGGAAACTTGATTAAAAGCGTTCAAATAAGCTTTGCCTCTAGTAGGCCATTCCTTTAAAAACGTATGATTATTAATAATTTAAATTTGCATTAGTTGTCAATTAGACAGATGCATAGTTGACAAAAATTGCTTTTTAATTTAAAATTGATTTAACATGGTTTTTACTATACAACACAAATCATTCATGCTAGAATCTTATTTTCGAAACGGACGTAAGATTGACGGACAATGGCAGTATTCTCTTCAAGATTGTTTAGAAGAATTTCAATCAAATATCTCATCTCATAACCAACAAAATTCCTATTAAAATTAGTAACAAGCTAAGACATAATCATAATTTCCAAGGGCTACTTTGAGGTAAAATTTATTTGAATTCTTTGTATAAAAAAAGAAGGCAAGCAGCGTGGGGCAGAAGGCCGGTTCCGAGACCGAGACTCGTTCCACTCTCGAGGATCGAGAGACGTGGGAAAGAAAAAGAAAATGCGGTGTTTCCAGCCAAACAACTTATTTATTAAACACACCGTGTATAGTTAAAGTCCCCAAAAAAGGAATTAAATTTTAAATAGAAGTTTATTTATGGGCTGAAGGCCAGTCAAAAGCAAGTAAGAATTTTAAATTAAGAACGATGTTGTCTAATTTCAAATAAATAAAAAAAAATAAAAATTACAAAGTGGCTGAGGGCCTTAGTACGCCCTAAAAAAAACAATACGTATTATTTCTTATTGGTTCACAATAGATTACAAATTCCACAATTCGTGGTAATAAAACGGTCTTTAGCTAGAACGTTTTTTTATTATACAAATAAGGTTACGCAAAATATGTAATTTGCATATAATGAAAGTATTCACATTAAATGGTAAAAATATGAAATCCACACAATTAAAGTTTAAAAAAAAACAAAGTAATCTAATTACTTGGCAAAATATGTAATACAAACAATTCAAGTGTAAAAAAGTGTTTTAGTTAAATTAGCAAAAATTTGAAATACCAACACTTAAGGTGTTGAAATAAATTTTATGTTTAAACGCAAGGTTAAAATTGAAACAACAAAAAAAAAGTTCGTGAGGCGAACGCAAAGGTATAAAAAAGTGATCTACAAAAAGTAAGGTCAGGCGACACAGATTTTTCGTTAGAAAACACCTGGGACTATTTCACTAATGAATAATGACAATGACTATAATTTTTAAATGTAACGAAATGGGAAATTTACGAATGATAATTAATAATTAACAAATAGAATTAGTGTAACAAGCTTATCTGACGGTTCCAACTGTTCGTCGATCCTTTTCCCTTCAGGAAAGAAAATCGTCACTAGCGGAACAGGTGATGTACGTGTTTTTTTTTGTTTTTGTTTAGCCCGTCGGATACACCATCTAAATAAAGGAATACAACGAAAGTAAGCAAAAGAAAGTTATTACAGAAAAGGCCCATACATACCGAGTTATACGTTTGATGGCGATTAAATAAAACAATGATTGTTTGACGAGTTACCAGTTTAATTCTTCCTAACACTTGAAATCCTCCCAGGGAGATATCGCATTTAGCGAATAATTTTTGGATAGGTTTGATCGATAAATATCCCTACGGGGCCGTAATCACAAGGATAACAATACGGCGTACATCTATTGATATCCGTGTTAGGTAAAAAGAACGTAACTTCGTTCAAAGATGATAGCGAACAACCAATTGTCGAGAGCGAGTCGTACTTTTCTTAACAACGAAAAAACAAAGCGAGCACTAAAGGTCAAGGAAAAAAGGAAAAAAACTTGAAAGAAATTGAATATATATTTAAATAGCGAATAACGATACCTATACAGGTAGGTTCATTTAAAAATGGAACGAAATTTATTGAAGATAAAATTAGTTATAATACGAATTAAAGTAATAAAACGTTGCGCGTTACGGACACGTAACAGAACGCAACATGAGCTTGTTACCGATATAAGTATAGAAGTAGAGACATTTATTCTATCAGAAATAATTAAATATACATTTGGTTTTCTGCTATTAAAGTAATATGCATAAACACACGAAAAATAATCTGCGCACATGGCGCGCACGGAAATTGGTCTGTTCTAGTTATAAATTCTCATATAGATTAGTTCCACATGTTTCGTATAGCAGTATAGAAGTGAAAGTCATGTCTGTCTCCGTATATCGTGTACTGATGATTTCTAATGAGAATGAAATGCTCGTACATGCGGCTTTCACATATCTTTTCATTTATTTTCACAACCAGGGAGGCTGACGTTCTGCATTCTGGTACAAACTTAGTTTGTCGGATTGTAGAAATTAACGTAACAAATTTGGCAACAATTACATATAACATGAGATTTTAATAATTATTAATTCTCATGTGCATTAAGTTCAACACATTTCATGCTACTTTTCAATGTTTTATAATAAAATATGGTGATTATATGACTGTATTATGAATTATAATTAGCTGCATAAATCGGCTAAAAATATACTAATCTGGCATATTTATCCCTTCCGAAAAATAAGTGATCTTCGATGCCTTTTTTTTTAATTTAAACTTAATGAAAGCGTAATCACTTTATAACATTATAATGAATATCATTTTCAAATAAAATGTATTCTACATTGTTATGAAGTTAGTACTCCAAAACATTCTTTTCATAAAAATATAAATTTATAATAAAAAATATTTTAACATATTTTAAATAGGAAAACTTAAATAGGAAAAAATAGTCACCACATAGATTCAAGAGTTCTTATAGTGGGGTGCATAAAAAGCCACGTTGTGGAGCAAAAGCCTGTCAAAATAAAGACAGTAAGCCACTTGGAAAATCTTAAAAAGCCAGTGTCAGAAAAGATATAAACGCTATTTGAAAATTTGCTGTTGATAAAAAGTAATATCTGGAAAGAACCCATGGACCACAGATAGACATAGGTAGCAGAGGAAAGACAGGCCCATAGGATTGTGGATTATATCGTATACCAGCGATGCACATACCGCGGCCCGCGGGCCGAATGCGGCCCATTGTCGATATTTATGCGGCCCGCCAACGAATTTTAAAAATTGTTCGAAAAACTACAAAAGTAGGTAAAAATCCATTCAAATCAATATTTCTTAACTTTTTATTTTATTCTAACTTTTGTAATTGTTAGTAAGATATGTATCTTTAAGTACCTACTACTTTCTTGTTCAGGTTTACTACCTAGGACAGGTATGCTCCTAATCGTTCCAAGCATATTGTTACGAGACTAGAAATCTGTCGAACCAACTAGATTACTCAAAGATTCGCGAAACACGTCGGTATTATCCCCGAACAATGTGGTAGGTTTTCGATGTTAGATAACTCGTATAAATACAACGCATCGCCCGCTATCGGAGCAGTTAAGTTTTAACTACGGACAAGCGAACGTTATATTGTTTGAATTGTAATCTGTGAAGAAAAAATATTTCGTCGTTCGAACTTGGCATCTACCTACGTAACAATATAATATCAATTTTGATATGGATAAACCAGGCCCCAGTAAAAACCGTAGTCGTAAGGTTGAAGTTGAAAATCGACAGTTTCAAGATATTTGGACCTAAAAATACTTTTTTTATTTCATCGCATAACAAAAGTATCTGTTTAATATGCAAGAGTAGTGTTTCTATTCCGAAGGAATATAATGTGGAAAGGCATTATGAAACCCAGCATCATTCTTTTACCAAATTAACCGGCGAAAATCGATAGCAAAAAATTTTCACTTTACAAAGGGAACTAATAGGCCAGCAAGCTATGTTTACAAAACCAATTCAAGATGCTGAAATAGCTACTGAAGTTAGCTTTGAAATATCTCGAATAATAGCGAAAACTTGTCGGCCGTTAAAGATGGTGAGTTTGTTAAGCAGTGTTTAGATATCGCCGCAAAGAAAATGTGTTTGAAAGATGCAAAGAGGTTTGAGAAAATTCAACTAAATCGGATGACTGTTCAAAGAAGACTTACCACATTAGCAGCTAATATAGAAGAGCAATTAGCTACGAAATAGAAAAATTTTGAGTATTTTTCTATAGCACTTGACGAATCTACAGATATAAGATCCACTGCTGAACTCTTAATATTTTTTACGAGGTGTAACGCAAAATTCTGAAGTGAGTGAAGAACTGATTGGTATGAGTGACATGCTCAAAGTTCTTCTGGAAAAAAGTTCTATAATGGATTTGGATTTAACGAAATTATCTGGAATTACGACTGACGGAGCATCTTCAATGGTTGAAAATAAATCTGGGATAATAACTATGTTAAAAGAGTATTTACAAACTAAAAACATAGATACCAAGGAATTAATGCCTACTGTAATCTTTATAAAATCACGAGGTCTCAATCACCGACAATTCACAAAATTTCTCGAGGATATTGAAAGCGAATATGGTGATCTCCTGTTTTACACTGAAATAAGGTGGCTAAGTCGTGGGTTGTCCCTAGAGCGGTTTCTTAACTTGATTGAAGAAATCAAAATATTTCTGGCGGAAAAGAAAAAGGACGTCTCCGAACTCGACAACCCTGATTGGCTGTGTGACTTAGCGCTTCTTGTAGACATCACAAATCACTTGAATATCTTAAATACGCGACTTCAAGGCAAATGTCACTTGATTTCGCAGATATACTCTAATGTTTCGTCCTTTCAATGCAAATAGAGTCTTTTCAGGACACAAATCAATTCAGCCAATTACAGCCATTTTCCGAACTACAAAAAAATTATGGAGAAATTCAATAAAACTCATGTCAATTTCGCTTATGTTGAAAAAATTGATATTTTAATACAAGCTTTTCATGATCGTTTTCTAGACTTCAAAAAAGTTAAACCTCTATTAGACATTTTCAGCAATCCTTTCAACATTTCACCCGAAAATGCACCGGAATCAATACAGCTGGAATTGATAGACATGCAAATGAAGGTAATTTACTCAACTTTTACCGTTGCGTTGACAAAACCGCTTATAAAGAGTTGCGAATAAATGCATTGAAATGCGCAAGCTTATTTGGATCGACGTATATTTGTGAGCAAACGTTTTCAGTGATGAAACTTAACAAAACAAAAAATCGAAACCGTCTAGCAAATGAAAATCTGGAAGCAATTTTACGTGTGGTGACAAGTAATGTGGAGCCAAACATAAACAAAATTGTTAGGTCAATGCAATGTCATGCATCAAAATAATGAAACATGAAATATTACATGGTAATGATTAGATTACATTACGATTACATAATTAAAACAAACATTTTTGAATGTTCTTTTATTTTTATCATTTGTAGTAATTCATACTATTTAAAAATAAAAATATTTTAGTTAATAAGTATTCTTTGTAGTGGCCCGTCCTTGGCTTATAATTTTCCCGAGTGGCCCCTGTTCCCTGTAAGTCTGTGCATCCCTGTCGTATACGCACAGCAGCATACAGGAAAGTAGAACCAATTAGAACTGTGGTTAAGACCGAGCTAGAAACATAATATATATTGATGGAGGCGAAGATAAATACAAATACATGCTGGCGCAGAGACAACTGACATTTTTGAAATAATCATATATTATATACAGAAACAGGGAAAAAATAAGTAAAAATATCTTTAAATCTAATATAGAGAAGAGAACCATTAGGTAAGAATATACCAGAAATAAAATCAGACAGAAAAGTAAGACGAAAATTAACACGGCGGGATTGGAAAGTGATTTGCAGATATTGTAAGTAAGTTTCATTCAAACTCATCCATCCTCATATTTACGATTATGTTTTCTTATTCTTCCCTGTCAATCGAAAGTTTACAAATCGCCGGACTAATTGGAAGCATTAAATCATTCCTTTGAATGTACGAGAATGCTTCTTGAAGCAAATAACACGAGACGTATTTTCACGATATGCAAAAGTTTTATTAAAATGGATGACGAATATAATTTTAAACTTGAAGGCGATTCAACTTCAAGAGGAAATTTAATAGGCAGATTTAGGGTGAGGTCGTCGCTAATATTTATTGACCTGGCACCGGGTAAATGTTGGAAAATTTAATAGTTGTGCCGGTCAACCGGTGGATTACCTCGATAAACTAGCAGGAGCGAGCCGGCGCGGCCCTTTTAGTTTCAACGGATATATTTCATGAAAAGAGGAAGGAGCGAGAGAGATAGAGATAAAGATCTGTATTCGATGTAATTTCATTTTGGGTAAAGAATTGGATAATCTACACAAGGTCTACCCTCGTTTTTATCAACAAAATAAGATTGAAAAACGTGCGAGGGATAAACTGGGCTCAGAAAGAATATTGCGTAACATATGGGATAAAGAAACACTTATACGTTAAACAAAATTATAATGTTTCGATAGCGATATTTTCTGAGAAAAAGCTCTAAGAGGACTTAGAAAAATAGGATGATAAACAATAGCTAAACACCTAGCGTCTAAAGTATATTTAATATATTTATTACAATGGCACTTTGTAAGTTTTAAGTTATTAATGAAATAAAATTCTATTTTACATTATTAAGTTAAGTTCTTTCTCATTCAACTATTATACATTTTTATTCATAAAGTTTAAATAATTGAAGACTAATCAATTATTAACAGTCAAATCTTTAGTATAATTTCTTTCATTTCAAAGCACCACATTCACGAGGGAGTTTCGCCACTTTTTTAGAAGTCTTTACAATCCTGTTTTTAGGGGTGAATTAGTCTCGTTTCTTCGTCTGGTTATGCATGTGACGTTTTTAATCTATCTGCTATGCTGTTCCATCCTTTTCTATTGCTATTCTTTCTTTTCCAAAAAGTTATTTCCAGTCTCTTTATATCTTCCTCTACTTCATTGTACCATCTTATTTTTTTGCCTACCTCTTCGTCTTCTATTTCCTGGTGTTGATTCCATTTTTGATCGTATTTTGCTTTCGGGACCCGCTCTGCAGACATGTCCTAACCATTTTCTCCTCGTCGATTTAAAAAATGTTACTATATTTTCGCCTTCAAATTTTCTTTCTATTTCATAGTTCATTCGTCTTCTTTCTCACTTCGTTTCCACTTATTTTCGTTGGTCCCAAAATAGTTTCCATGATTTTTCTTCCAAAAACACTCAATCATCATTTCGGCGCCATATATTATTATTGGTCTTATTAGTGTTTTATAGATTTTAATTTTAGTGGACTTTCTGGTCAGTATCTTTCTATATGCGTAATAGGCTCTACCTGCGGCTTGTATTTTTTTTATTTATTACCTCCGCCTTTCTTCCATCGTTTGTTATGGTGTTTCCCAGGTATTTGAAATTCGTTACTTTTTCAAAATTATAGTTACCTATTTTTAAGTTTGTCTTTGCTACCTGACCACCAAATCTCATCATTTTCGTTTTGTCTGTTTTTATTTCCAAACCCAGGTTTCTTTGCTTTGTTATATTATTAGAACGTCATCTGCGTACGGTCCTCTTGTTCTCAGTGTGCCTGGTTCGTCTACACTCTTGAATATAACAAGTGTTCATTTGAAAAGTCAATCTAGGTTACTTGGAAATTTTGATAGAATAAGACGCAAATATATTGATATATGTTTGTTGTTCCGTAAACGTAAATCCAAATGACATTTGATAATGTCAATCACAAATATCAGTTACTGCATAAACTAATCGTGCGTCGATTCTAGTTTAAATAAATTCCTTCTCAGTTTTAAAATGGCTTTCATTTTAGAACATAAATTTTTTTTAGTCCAGGCTTATTTTCGAAGTAGTAATAAAATTGATGGTTTATTGGTTTATTCAGTTCAAGATTGCATGGTAGAATTTAAAGTTGAGTTTCCACATTTTGTAATAGATTATATACAATTTAAGAATACTTTGGATAGAACTTTAAAACTTTTTTCTGAAACTGGTAGTCTCTTAAGAAAATCAGGCAGCGGAGCAGTTAAGAAACGTACACCTCAAGTTGCCAATCGTGTTGAAGAAATAATGGAAAATGAACCACAAACATCTGTTCGACATTTGACTCAACAAATAAACCTTTCTGTTGGTACAACTCACAAGTTATTAAAAAAAGATATGCAACTTTATCCATACCGTGTCACAGCAGTACAAGAATTGTTAGAAATTGATTACCCACGTAGACTACAGTTTTGTAATTGGTTTGTAAATATGAACAATAATGGAGAACTTTCGCAAAGAGTCATCTTGACTGATGAAGCATGGTTTTATAAAACGCTATACCTAAATTCACAAAATACAAGAATTTGGAGTAGTGAAAATCTACATGTAATTAATGAAGAATCGCTACATCCAGAGAAAATTGGTGTTTGGGCAGCGATAAGCCAAAGGCGAATCATTGGACCAATATTTTTTCAGGGAACGTTAACTGCTCAAAGGTACGGTACGGAAATTTTACAACCATTTGTCAATCAGTTGCATGATGATTAACTTCAAAATGCATATTTCCAACAAGACGGAGCACCTTGTCACTGTACTGCAGAATCTTTGGATTATTTATGAGAATTTTTTGATGAGCGTATAATTAGTCGAAATACTGAAATTGTCTGGCCTACACGTTCATGCGATTTAACACCTTGCGACTTCTTTTTGTGAGCTTATCTAAAAAATAACATATTTCGAACACCTATATTGAATTTGAATGATATGCTACAGAGAATCGAACAGAAATGCTTGGAAATTAATAACAATCCAGTAATGTTGCAGAATATCATCAGAAATTTTGAACGGAGGATTTTAAAGTGCATTGATCTTGAAGGACAACATTTTCAACATTTGTTATAGTTTTCAATAAATACCTATTATTTAATACAAAAGTATTTTTAATAATATATAATACTATTAAAAATGGGGTGTGAAGAACACAATACAAGTTCATATATATTTTTGAATGTATCTTCTCCAAAGACGTAGATACGTATTTCACATTTCTACATGATTGTCAATACGCCCCTGTTAGAGAAGAGACACATTCAACAAAACATAACTACCTTGCTATCTCGCAGCAATTATTAAGAGAGAGCGTGAAGGAATATTCAGCGCTGTCTCTATAATATTATATTATTAAATAATATTATACAAAATTGGTAGGTTTTACCTACTCAAGCATGTTTCAAATTATGTTGTTATATACGTATTCGGTTCACGCCGACAAGTAGTGAAGACACGATAATACAGTTTTTTATAGATACGCTGGTTACCGACTATAAAAAACACCCGGCTAATTCTGCGGTTATTATAGAGACAGCGCTGAATATTCCTTCACGCTCTGTCTTAATAATTGCTGCGAGATAGCAAGGTAGTTATGTTTTGTTGAATGTGTCTCTTCTCCAACAGGGGCGTATTGACAATCATGTAGAAATGTGAAATACGTATCTACGTCTTTGGACAAGATACATTCAAAAATACATATGAACTTGTATTGTGTTCTTCACACCCCATTTTTAATAATATTAAATATTATTAAAAATACTTTTGTATTATACAAAATTGGTAGGTTTTACCTACTCAAGTATGTTTCAAATTATGTTGTTATATACGTATTCGGTTCACGCCGACAAGTAGTGAAGACACGATAATACAGTTTTTTATAGATACGCTGGTTACCGACTATAAAAAACACCCGGCTAATTCTGCGGTTATTATAGAGACAGCGCTGTATATTCCTTCACGCTCTGTCTTAATAATTGCTGCGAGATAGCAAGGTAGTTATGTTTTGTTGAATGAGTCTCTTCTCCAACAGGGGCGTATTGACAATCATGTAGAAATGTGAAATACGTATCCACGTCTTTGGAGAAGATACATTCAAAAATACATATGAACTTGTATTGTGTTCTTCACACCCCATTTTTAATAATATTTTATATTATTAAAAATACTTTTATATTATACAAAATTGGTAGGTTTCACCTCTCAAGTATGTTTCAAATTATGTTGTTATATACCTATTATTTGTTATTTACTTGTATGTATGAAACTGTCAAAATATACGACTTCGTAGGTTAAGTAGTAAATTTTAATTTACGACATACTTCAAAATGTTCTCAGTAAATCACATGCTACTAGATTGACTTTTCAAATGAACACTTGTTATACATATATATAAGTTTAATATACAATACGATCGTCAAACGTAGTTGAACCATTTTTTAAAGGTACCAACCGGTCACAGTTTATTTTTATAATCAAAGAAATAAATCAATATGGTGTCAACGAGACTGCTATAATTTCTTAAAACAGCGATTTGAATTGACCCCTAAAGTCGCTGGACTCTACAGTTTCAGATTTTTTAGTATATAGTTCTTTTTAAAAGAATACTTTGAACTTTATTAACGATGCCCGGTGTCTTGCCCTTAATCGACCATCCAAAATTCAGCTAGCTGAATTTTGACCTAGACAACGGTCTAGATCTTTAAATAGAAATGTTTTGTCGCAACTTGCAAACCGTATTTGTCTATTTTCATAACAGCTGTTGAAATAATTTAGTTTATTAAGAATTCTTTGTTTTGAACCTCGATCGAATCGATTAAACAAGTGACATCGGACACAAAGAACTGTATATGAAAAACTAAGTGTACGATTATTGTTGCGATTTTAATTGTCGACCAAGAGTACAGGCGAAAATATATTTCAATCTAATGTTTGGTGATGTTTAATCTTAATCCTCATGACTTTTTACGTCAATTCATAGCCATGGACAAAACGTTAATGCAATACACAAATTCAACTGACAACGTTGTGGAATGTGATTACTGAAAATGCACCAATGACTGTGAAGGCTGTTTTATTGATCGCCGAAGTGGCAAAATTGTAGAAATTTGGATCCAATCACTTTATTCTCCTGATTTGATCTCGTCCATTTCCTTCATGTTTACAAATTTAAAAATTTGTTTCCTCAGGAAGAAATTCTTTTAGATCAATACATCATCAATACATATTTACAGTCTAGCTGGATTAAGAACAGAACCCTCAATGGAGACTATTAAAAAACAATATCATTTTTCTTACTTTTCTTACGGCACTTACATAACCACCCTCGTGTTTAACTCTGTAAATTATTATCATTACCAAAGTAGGGTAGATAATTTGTGTACTATCTATTATCACACGACGAATTCTCCACTTAAACTCCAACTCAAAATCGTTTCAATAAAAACTACAAAATGAAAATGTAATAACATAATCTTATAATGCAATTTTGTCAATAATTTCATTGATATGTGCCATTGTCTTTTACAAGAAATTATTTACACGAAGCATTGTGGAAATCTTAGAAATCTTTTGGTAATAGACGCTTTTGCTAACACTACACCAACTTCTTAAATCTTTAACGGGTGCCCTTGAAATAAAAATACAACGTATAAAAAATGGAAAGACTAAATTATATAGAATATATCCAACATATTTACAAAGTTACCTCTCACACGCGAGAAAAAAACTGACAAAGATATTTAAAAAATTTTGTCACGTACTGTACGATGGACTATATTATAAAAGACAATACCTTAAAGTTGAACGCCAATAACAAAAAATACAGTTTCGTTCAGTTGTCGATCGTTACGTACGTTCGATCTAATTTTTCGATTAAAGATAGATTGTTACCAAATAGGACGTTAAAAGCTCGTAGAACATACATCTTACATGTTGTTTTAATATACAATCTTTAAAGATCCACAAGGAATAATAAATTTTCGATAGCTAACTTTCGTATCAGGTTATCGAACCCTTACCATAACAAAATTTATACAATGTTAAATACAATGTTATTTTCTAGCGTTTTGAAACATAAATATTTCCGCCTTTAAATTCAATAGCAGCAGTCTATTTCTTACTTCTCCTAACAAGAAATAACATTCTCGTAAATACAAATGAAATGATGTCAGTTCTGAAAGTCCACCAATTATTTTTAGTATGATTTTTAAAATGGATTTGTAAATTAATGACACACAATCTTAATTTTTAATAATGCACTTAGCATACAGGATGTTATAGTTTTTATAACAGCGACAGCTGTTAGGTATGTAAACATGCAGTTTGTGTTTATTATTTATACATATTCGTAGGGTTTTAGCGTTCGCATCGTAATTGAAAAAATATTTAGAATTCATATTCTATACAATTACGCCTTTCCATTTTTCATACATTGTCTTTTCATTTCAAAGACACCCTGTATGCTCTCCTTTAAAGTAAATAGTTATTAGATTTATTCATGCAATGTGTGTTAATATTTTGTTAGAACTCCTTTAATCAGAAAACAACTGCAAATATTTCAGGAACAGCGTTTTAAGAAAATTAATTGGCAGAGCTTGCTATCAGGAAAATCGATAAAAACAATTAAGACGGGCAAAAAGTTTTAATACCTGGACAATATATTATTGGAGCAATGTAACGTGGAATAACTTAAATTGAAGTGTTCAAATAAAAACAGAAAAAGCTTTTGTAAATGGACACGAAGGTGAACAAATTCTTAGCGATTTTATAATAGTAAGCTTAGAGCATAGACGTAAATCAATACTTGCTTCTCTCATAACTGAAATCTTGTCTAAAATTGTTGGAGAAATGGAAAATAATTACAAAGAATTAATAAACAAAACATTAATTCATTCTGACTTAAACTAATCAGAAATAATTTTGAATTCATGCGTAATATGAGATATTTAATGGAAAGTACCTCAAAGAAGTAGAAGGTAGCAACTTATCGATAAATAAATATATAGATATTTAAATATCTACATATTAAAGTAAAACAGACCTTAAATCGCCGATTATCTGAATATATGTATATATGTAAAAGTGTTTAGGTAATTTCTTAGCCGTTTATTAAATATAACAATTGATAAATTATTGGAGTTTTTCGGCTTTTATATGAAATATTTACAAATATCAAATTAGTATGTATGTAATTGCAAAGTAAGTGGGGATGTAAACATTGCTGTCTACAAATTACAAAGCAAATCATACGAAATTTTTAATTGAAAAATATTGTGTACGTTGGGACTTGAACCCAAGTCTACAGTTTTCCGGACTGTCGCTTTTACCACTTAAGCCACGATAGACCATGGTTCAAGCTATTTAGAAATGCATTATAAAGTAACAGTGTTAATGAATCAGATGTCAGTTACTAAATGTAGATATCAAGTTGAAAGCAGAAATCAGTTTTGAAAGCTGATGTCAGTTTTAATAGCAGATGTCAGTTATTGAAAGCAAATGTCAGTTATTGAAAGCAGATGTCTGTTTCTAAAGCAGATATCTGTTATGAAGGCAAACATCAGATATGAAAGCAGATGCCTGTTTTGAAAACAGATGTCAGTTATTGAAAGCAGATGTCAGTATTTTTATTTTTTATGTTTTTTGTACATAAAACTGACATCTGCTTTCAATAACGGACATCTGCTTTCAAAACACGTATCTGCTTTCATATCTGACGTTTGCTGTCATAACAGACATGTGCTGTCGAAACAGACATCTGCTTTCAATAACTGACATTTGCTTTCAATAACTGATATCTGCTATCAAAATCTTCGTTATAGTATAAAAATACGGTGTGCAGAAAATTATCACGATTGGGCGAGGTTAAGACGTGGCGCATCGCTCTTGAAATTTGGTTCAAAAATATTAAAAATTAAATTTTCTTGGTTGTAAAAAATATATTTATTTATACTAAAAAATATATTTGACTTTAATTTTAACATATTTTAAATTTACTTGAGACGATGTCGTCTTAAAGCTTGTCTAGTTTTCATTTAAAGCCAAATTTTTAAGGATTAGAATACAAAGTAAAATCTATCTATTTATATACATATATGGTGACATATTTCTTAAGAAAATAAATGAAAATTAATAAAAAGATAGAAGAATGGTTTACTTTTGGAAAAGAGAGTTAATAAATAGGATAAACATAAAACATTCACTTATTCCTTGTGGCCACAGATTTGATAATGTTACAAGATCTCTGTCTGACAAGGTATAAATAAAAATGCTTTGTTTTTAGTTATTTATATGTTATTTTATTTCAAAAGAGAATATTTGTTCATATTGGGGTAGAGTTTCCGATAATCCGCAACAATTTGCACTATCTATTGCTTTTCTTCTTCATTCTTGGATAACACTAAATTAAAATCTTCCATTAGCTTAACTGTTCGTTCTGCCGAGTCATTAACAACATTCATATTTCCAACGATATTAAGGCCAACGTTAAAACTAGGTTCATTTACGCACTCCTTTGGATCTTTTGTTAAAAAGACCGTTGGAATACCAAACCTTTTAAAAAAATTACGTGATTTTTGGGTTATAAAATTTTCGATGTTCTTATTAAGATATTGACTTATAGTATGAGGAGTTACGATCAATTTTTTTAATTCGCAATCAGTAGGGTTATCCAGAGCTTGTACCATGATTATTCGACTCATATGTAACATTTGGATCATAAAAAGACAACGCTGCTGTTTCTGTGGTTAAATACCACAAATGATTACTTAATTTGCTTAGTGACGCACGACTAATCTTCTCATCTACAATTTTATGAGCATGTAGATCTTTTAGCAATCTTAAATCATGAAATCCAATTGTATCATTTTAAATTCGTTTCGAAATAAATATAATTTAAGGCAATAAATAGCTTTCGACATCCAACGGGTGTGATGAAATGCTCCAGGCTTTTTGAAGGTAAATTCCGGAACTGTACCACCAATAAAAACTATACTTAATTGAAGAAGCTCTTTATAATCATCACGTGCTTGTTTTACTTCAAGATTTTGAGATGCAAATTTTATAATCTCGGATACACTCCCAACTGCATCCTTAACTTTCTGATCTTAAACACCACTCATAAAGTTAATTTTGTCAATTTTGATCCAAGCGTCTCTAAACTTCTGTCCTAGGTTTGTGGTCATTTTTTTACACTTTTTACACAAGCTTTTATTTTTAACACTATTTCTGTTAAGTAACACACTCTTCTAATTGACAATTTTAATCAATATAAAATATATATATATATATATATATATATATATATATATATATATATATACAGGGCAATCCAAATTAAGTGTTCACCATTGGTAACTTTGTTATTATTAAAGATACAAGATTGTTTAAATTAGCAAACTAGTAGTACTTTTAACGCTCTTTAAGATGGAAGAATTAAAAAAAAACAAATGAGCAGCGCGTTTTCGAGTTTTCCCGAAAAATATGTTTTTTTCAAATGGAAACCCCTGTATATTATATCATTTTCTGTTAGAAATTCAATTTTTAAACAAAAAATCTTATAAGAACTTTTTTACTGGGATTAAAAACACTTGAGTTATAATGTATAAACAAAAACAGCTAAATAATTTTTATAAACTTTATTTTATACATAAACATATCATTAAAAGAAAATAAAAATTACTGATTTTTTCATAGAAGATGTTCAAAAATACCACCTTGTTGTTCAATACATTTTTGAACACGTTTCTGAACTTGTCGAACTGCTTTTAGTATGGTCCTACCACCTATTTGGTTTATCTTTTCACTAACTGCAATTTTTAGGGCGTTTACGTTTTCGTACCTTTGCTTATAAATCTCTGTCTTTAAATAACCCCATAAAAAAAATCAAGCGGTGTTAATCTGGCGATCGGGGAGGCCACTGAATAGGACCATTTGTTCCTATCCATGAATTGTTAAAAATAGTATTTAAAATTTGATGAGTACCTCTGTAGTTGTGCGCAGGTGCGCCATCCTGCTGAAAATGCAGATTCTGTCTACTTATGAGATCAATATCGTCTAAGAAATTATTCAAAATTTCAGTCAAAAATTCTATGTACCTTTCACCAGTTAGAGTGCCCTCATAAAAGAAAGGACCAACAATCCTTGAACCAATTAAACCGCACCAAACATTAAAACTGTAACGGACTTGCGAGCGTCTTGGATGTACTAAAAGAAGATTTTCCTTTGACCAGTAATGATGATTTTTTGTATTGTGCATTCCAGAATTTGAGAAATTTGATTCATCGGTCCATAAAATATAACGAAAGTTGTTTACATCTTGGCGACAAAAGTTCAGATACCAGTGGCAAAAAAACATTCTTCTCTCTGGATCCCCTGGCAAGAAAACTTGAACTGGTTTGTACTTATAAGGAATGAATTTGTGTTTCTTCAGAATCCTATGCACAGTACCGTGACTCAATTCAGATTCCTTGATAATATCTAGTATGGAATTCTCACGGTTGGCCTCAAAATATGCAAGAACTAGAATTTCCTTGGCCTCGCTTATTATAAAAGTCTTTCTTATTCTTGTTTTGGCAAAAATACTCTCATTGCCTCTAAATTTTCGGTACAGTCTCAAAATTGCTCATTTGGTTGTGTTCGGAGTGGATATAATTCAGCGTAGTGTTCTTTTGCCCTCCTAGAGGATTTTCTGCACACTAAATAAGATTCTAAAAAATATAAAAATTTTAAAATTTTTATATTTTTTATATCCTTGACAAAGGCATCATTGCCGAAACATGTAGGGTTGTTTTAAATATATATACTTTGAAGTAATAAACCAGACCTTTAATCGCCGACTTATTAAGTTTACCATATCATACCAAGGTCACGAAAATATTATATATATACACATCTTAAGTTTAATTACTTATTTCGTAGCGATATACACATCTTGTAATAATGTAACTTATTCTTATTAAATATCGCACGAGGTTTTCCAATGAGTGAATTAAATTGAAAATCTACGACTACATTTGGTATTCTGTATTATTGTATTACTATTTTGTGCATTGTAAGAAACTTAAATATGTTATTTAATTCTTCTGTAGCAACTGAATTATAAATTAGTCCTTTGTTTCACTATTCTACAAAGTATTTTGTTGAGAAATACCAAAGAGAAAACGTATAATTTAAGATTATATAAGAAATTTACTAACATTAGCTTCCTCATCTATTTATTACTTTAAAAATACATAGAATAATTTATAATAGAAATATTATATTGTTACTACCATTATGCCAAAGATACATTAATATCTTTATACCCTGAATTTTCTCTATCCACAGCGACGTCAAGCATTTCCCAAATAAAGAAGATAATTATATCTACATTAAGGCGAATCCCGCATTCCTCGAATTTCCATCCGAATGTTTGTTATTAATTAAAGTATTCTGATTACTCCCTTCTGACTAATAATATAGAATAATATTTGTTTGATTTCGAAGACGAGAAACTCTATTAATATTTATCAGTAGCTCTAAAATGTAAATGTTCTTCAGACTGGAAGACTGACTGACTGCCAAACGACAATTCGAATAATTTATCTAAATGTAAATCACATTATTTATTTTATTCCAGGAATCTGACAAAATAGCTTTTGTAATAATAATAATCTACTTATATTGTTTGCCCAACGAGAAATTCAACCGCAGCCAAGTTAAATCTAAAATAAGTTTTGCGATTATTATCTATGTAAAGACAACGCAGAGGGAGAATGGGATAAAAGTAAAAAGCTCTAGGAAGTTTTCGTCTTGATCGTGTACTCTGCCGCGTATTATTAAACATTACATTCATCCCTAGAAAATAAGAAAATTCTAAAAACAGAAAATTATTCGTGGTATCTAAAGAAAGGAACTGGAAAGAGTATAGCACTTAAATGGCTTTAAAAAGCGATATTCACTAGGACGATAACGACGTAGGACTTTCCGGTTCTTGACTCAGTAATTTCTGTAAACTCTCATTACGAGTTTTAGATGTGAAGAAGTGCAATTAAACGGCAATTCCCATTCTATTCCACAGGGTCCGTGTGAACGCAATTATACCTGAAAAATAAAATCGGTTGCAAAAAATGCAAGCTTTTGATTTCAGAATGAAAGAGAATTACATGGTTTTATGCATTTTATAACTTCCATTTAGTATTATTTTAATACTTTAATTTTATTAAACGGTTTTAAAATTTAAATGGAAATATATCAGCTAAAGTATAAGTATTTAACGCTAAGAAATAAGTAATTAAACTTCTAGTTTCAAAAATTCTTTAATTGTAAATACCATTACAATATTGTTTCGCCATACAATGGCTTCATCAGGTGGATGAAATACTGGAATACTACACAATATTGTAGTAGTATTTACAATAAAAGAATTT
Organism: Melolontha melolontha; assembly: GCA_935421215.2. Taxonomy (NCBI): domain Eukaryota; kingdom Metazoa; phylum Arthropoda; class Insecta; order Coleoptera; family Scarabaeidae; genus Melolontha; species Melolontha melolontha. Next base: position 21,850,071 of record OW285240.1, on the reverse strand, counting down.
TTGAAACTAGAAGTTTAATTACTTATTTCTTGGCGTTATAATGAAGTTTCAACAAGTATCTCCTTCGTCAATTAACTATATAAGTATTTATACACTGTCTATGAAAAAAGGTGGTTAACAAAAGGTGATAATATTAAGCAACTAAAGACTAAATACAATTTTTAACAAATTTACAAATAAACAGCTTTTAAACAAAAAATATAATACTGTAAAAAGACTAAGTCTGGAAAAAAACCCTAACTTTTTTATTTTGATTCTTCACTTCAACATTTGTATATCCTCGTTGATCAACTAATCACTGTTTCACTTGCTGCATTCCACATTTATTAAAATAAAAACTCATACGCTGCACTTTTGTACCTGTCTTCTTCAATTTGCGTGCAATAATTTTCTATCGGACATATTTATAATAATTTAGTGGATTGGCAGTTTTGGATATAATTTCGACGTTATTATCTGAATTCGAATAGCTTTATTATAATAAACTGTAGGTAAATGGGACCAAAACATCACTGAACCAATGTGACTTTGAATTAATAGCAATAGATGTTTTTCCAATCACTCTTAACACTTGTTGGTTATTTGTACCGCCAGTAAGAAATGTAATGCATTTTAGATTGTATTGTGGCGTCGGGTTCGTGGAAGACCAATGTTATGGTTGTATACGGTTTCTGGCGGTGATGCTTCGACCCTATGTTGTTGTTCACCGTGCACAGGTTGTAACTTTACTTTTTTAATTCTTCGGTGACTGTTTGTTAAATGAATAAATGTACTTTCATCTAAATATATTTATTTACACTATATACTGACTGTCCCGTAAAAAACGCCAACATTCATAATTCCGTTATTTATTATCCAGTTTTATTTAAACAAAAAGTAAATTTAATAGCATCAAAAACACTATAAGATAGCAGTGTTTTATTTGTTTTCAATTGTTTTCATTAATGTCAAACGACAGTCAAGTTTTTTATTTTAAATGGCAACATATATATTTTTGGCTATATTCGGATTGGATTTTTTTTTCTGAATTCAACGATGTATAACATGTTTATTTTTGATAAACGTTTATTGCAAAAAAAAAACTTTATAAATTTCATCTTTGTCTTCCATTATTTATAAATATTCAAATGTGTCATGAAACATTTGATATGTAAGTATTATAAATATTATTATAAGAAACAAAACACTTTACAATAAATGTTGAAATTGCCCGCCACCTTGTTCAACACATATCGCACATCTCCTAATTACTCCAAAGGTCGCATTTAAAAGACAAGCGGCAGGTACTTCTTGACAAGTGTTAATAATTCTTTGTCTTAAAATGTCAACATTTTCTGGAGTTGTTAAATAATCTCGATCTTGTAGATAAGCCCACAACCAAAAATCGAGGGGCGTAAGATCCGGTGAACGCGCAGGCCACTCGATAGGACCGGATGTTCCTATCCACCTATTTCCAAATTGGGTGTTCAACAAATCAGTATTTACTCTGGCGTTGTGCGCGGGAGACCCATCTTGTTGAAAAAATATTGTATTTAAATTTACCAAAGGTAATTCATCTAAAAAGTTTTGGAGATTTTCGTGTAATAAAGTGTAGTATTTTTCTTGATTTAAGCAACCATCTATGAAAAATGGCCCAATTAATTGATCACCTAAAATGCCACACCAAACATTTACGTTGAAACGTCTTTGAAAATTATTTTCAATTACAAATCTCGGATTGTCTGCACTCCACTGTCGATGTATGTTTCTATTAAAAATACCGTTGTTGCTAAAAGTGCATTAATCAGACCAAATTATCCTTCTGTAAAAATTCGGGTCTTGTTCTAATGCATTTAAATAAAAACGACAAAACTGGATTCTTCGGCCAGGATCATTTTGTTCTAATGCATGAACTTTTCGAGCTATGTACGGTTTAAGTTTGTGTTTTCTTAAAATACCATGAACTGTAGTTTTTTATACCCCAATATTATGTGCAATTTCGCGAATCGAAGTTCGTGAATTTTGCTGTACTGCAAAAAGAACATCTAATTCCTTATCTTCGGAGAATTTCCGTTTTTGTGTTTTCGGTTTGGTAAATGATCCATAATTTCTTAAATTCTTTTCAATTCTCTGAAATATTTTCGAACCTGGAACTTCTCTGTCCGGAAAACGAGCACTGTACCGACGAACTGCTTGAAGGCGATTTTTATTACATTCAAAGAACACTTGTAACATGTCCGTTAATTAATTGTTATTCATTTTTAAAGAAAATACGCTTTTTGTTGCGGCAAAACGTTCAAACAGGATAATACAGAAAACTTAATAAAGTCAAACTGACACTTAAGGCACATTGACATAATGCTAGTGGACTGGGCCAAGTCTACTATAATGAAAGATGAAATTTATAAAGTTTTTTTTTTATTTTTTATTATTAGGAGATGTGCGATATGTGTTAAACAAGGTGGCGGGCAATTTCAACATTTATTGTAAAGTGTTTTGTTTCTTATAATAATATTTATAATACTTACATTTCAAATGTTTCATGACACATTCGAATATTAATAAATAATGGAAGACAAAGATGAAATTTATAAAGTTTTTTTTTTTGCAATAAACGTTTATCAAAAATAAACATGTTATACATCGTTGAATTCAGAAAAAAAAATACAATCCGAATATAGCCAAAAATATATATGTTGCCACTTAAAATAAAAAACTTGACTGTCGTTTGACATTAATGAAAACAATTGAAAACAAATAAAACACTGCTATTTTATAGTGTTTTTGATGCTATTAAATTTACTTTTTGTTTAAATAAAACCGGACAATAAATAACGGAATTATGAATGTTGGCGTTTTTTACGGGACAGTCTGTATATATTTATTTTAGATCCACGACTTATACTAAAGTAAAACTGTTGTTGATACTGATGCGTCTTCTTAAAATATGAATAAACCCAAGAAGCTTCCTGAAAGCTTTCGTCCGATAGCTTTATTAAGTTCATGTTATAAGCTTCTGGAAAGATTGATTGCTATTAAATCGACTTAGCCCAGTGATATTGGAGCACGTTCCCGTTGAACAGGCTTCAGTCCCAATCGCAGTTGTACTGACTAGGTGTTCAGCTTAACAACGCACATTGAGGCAAAGTTTCAGAAACAACTAGAGACAACTGTGGTGTATGTTGACCTGACTGCGGCATATGATACGGTCTGGAGAGCAGGCCCTCTCCACAAATTTCATTTCTCAACGCAGTACAATGCAACCGAATATTATCTTCATTAAACAACATGTTTTGCGATAGGACCTTCCAAATAATAACAGAAGAGAGCCAGAGTAAAATCAGACATGTTAATAATGGATTGACTCAGGGATCGGTACCTGTTTAATCTAAATATTTCTGACATGCCACACACAAAGTCAAAAAATTTGGATATACCGATGACCTGGCTCCTGCATGCCGGAGTAAAACCATAGAGTTAAGTGTCGTGCTTTCACAACTTTTTAACAACTTGATGTTGTAATCCTTAGCCAAAATATCTGGGAATAACAATGGATCGAACACTCTCATATAAAAAACATCTAGAGGACACCGCAGCCAAAATAAACACTAGAAATAACATAATCCACAAACTCTGCGGTACTGACTAATGTGCGAACGTATCCACCCTTAGAACATCACCTCTTAGTCTTGTTTACTCGGTAGCTGAATACTGCGCTCCAGTTTAGCTAAACAGCTGCCACGCAAAGAAGATCGACATCAAACTCAACGTGATCATGAGAATAATTAGCGGTTGTTTAAAAAGTGCACCTCTTCCTTGGCTCTCGGTACTAAGCCATATTGCACCTCTCATCATCCGGAGACATGAAAGTCTGGTAAGAGAATTAATAAAATAATATCGAATCCCCACCTTGTAGTACATAGTGATTTGCCTGATGCCGGCCTGTCGAGACTGAAATTTACATCTCCTCATCTACTGCTAGCAGAACAACTTACAGCAGAAGATTTCAACTCTAATGATATATGGTGAAAGTATTGAGAAGCCTTGAAACCCGCTCAAGCGATCCATATCATTGATCCTGCTGTGCCCTTGCCAGGAATGGGGCTGCCTGGTTATGAGTGGAAGACACTCAATAGAATAAGAACGTTCCACTCAATTAGTCGTGACTCATAAATGGGGATTAACTGAGACACCAACTTGGAAATGCGGAGAACCTCGCCAGACTATTCCCCATATTACAGATGAGTGCCCTCTTACAACATATGGAGGTGAGATGAGTGACTTCTTTGAAGCTACTGACTCCGCGTTGGACTGGATCAATGATCTTGATTTTAAAATTTAAGTTTTAGATGTATATTTTTAATCCATGTTAGCCATACTCTAAATAAATAAATGTATTTATTTTATCAAATAATTAATAAAATATAATAATTGCTACTAAATGTTGCCTAATTTCTAAATTAGATTGTATAATTAAAAAAATAAATAGAACTATTCATAACATTACTCAGAAATTTCAAATACAAGCGAACTGTAAGTTTCGCAAATCCGAAACAAAACTCCTTATGTCAATAAAGTCGGATCATAAAATTTCATATTTCCGTTTTATTTGCAGCTATATTTCAAAAATTTCATTAAATTCCCCTGATATACCTTCTAAACTGTACGGTATACATATTCATTCACAATGAATTATGTTTCAGTGTTTCCCGTATATGAAACAACGGCAAAATTAAACAATAAAGCTCCGAAAAAATGTGTCAACAAGAAACTCTCGTATTAATTTTCTTCCTGGCTTTGTTCTTTGTTCTACTTTTGTTTTCGTTCGCACTTCATCTCTTTAAAAGAGAAGAAGACTAATTTTTTTAACTGTTATGTTTCCATTTCAGTTCCAGCGTCACGTACCCCTCGTGCTCGGCTGTCTGTTATTAGTTCTGCCCTTCCTACCGGCCACTAATTTGGTTGTAACAGTGGGTTTCGTTGTTGCTGAAAGAGTGCTGTACATACCCAGGTAATAATAATTCAATACATTTTTTTTTATTAATGTGTACATTAGGGTGGTTACAAGAAATCAATTTTGGATTTTTCATCGGGACACCTCCCTAAAATGTGCCAATAGGCTAGAAAATGTGATTGACAAAGTTTCAGGTCAATCTGATAATGTTAACAAAGGTTAAAGTTAGGAATAAGAGCGATTTTTCACCAAAAAAAACGTAGTTCTTTGTGCTTACAATCGAAACCATTTATTCTAGGAACCTGAGTCGAGTCTTATTTGATAGAAAATTTTGTTCTTATTAATTTTAATCTTAATAATATTTTTGATAAAACTGTTATTTTTAGCAGTATTTATCATTTATCAGATCAGGTCGTAGTGGATATCATCAAATGTGAATTTCCATGCAAAAGTCTATAAACATTACAATAATCGATTACATCTAAATTAATAGTATATTGTTTACTGAGTAAGAAAAGACTAACATTCCTGGACGACTGTGAAGATTGCTAAGTCGAGGCGCAAGCCGAGACTTAGCAACACAGAGTCCAGGAATGTGGCTTTTCCTACGAGGTAAACATACTATTTTTCCGCAAATCGTTTAAAAGTTGGACAGATATTAATTAATTTTGAAAAAATCGCGAATAATTTTATTCACAAATAAATGGTGTTTTGAAATTCGTAATATAATTGGTTGCGTTACTATGGAAACGTATTAATGTTGAATTATCAAACTTGACGCATATAAATTTAACTGCTGGTGCTTTCGATAGCAAAACAGTGTAAAATGATAAGCGATGATGAATTTTCCATATCTGGGACTCCTCCAGAGCTGGTTGAGGTAGTGAATACTGCTTCATTAGAATTATTGCCAAAGAAATCAAGAGAAAAGTACGAAATATAAATTAGTTCCTTATAAACAACGTGTTTTCAATCAATTATGTAGAACAATAACAACTGTAACGAAATATCATTTCCTTACAGTAAGGAAATGAATATTTCCTAATAGTTAGGAAATGTTGACTTTTTCTTTAAGAAATTTTGTCAGGAATGTCAAAATTTCCTAACGATTTGCAGAAAATATATTTTATTAATTATATTGTTGAATAGTGTTCAAATATATTTTTTTTATTTATATTGTTAAATTATATATCATAACATTATAATTATTTAAAACTACAAATTAAGATGGTAATGGCTTAGATATGGTAGCTTTTGAAGAGTGGTGAATTGAAGTCTTCGGCAAATAATACTCACCACTGTACATGTGTTGGTTTGTTTTTTCCGTTAACGTACAGACAAATAATTATAAATCGGGGATATTTTTTATCCATATGTAACAAGTTATGTATCAAATTTCATTCAGTCTGTACGTGTCTCTCAACAGGTGTATAGGTACAACCTATTTTAACCGTGTTTTTCGATTAGATTTCGTAAAATTTAAAGAAATATGGATCTACTATCAACTTCCAAATTATCAATGAGCATGAGATCAAGGCAGAAAGATATTTTTTTTTTAATTGGTCACATGTCTGATCAAATAACTGGCAGTAAATTATCAGCCAATTGTCAAGTCTTACGTAGTTTATTTTATAATATGCGCCAAGTTAAATTAAACAATAGAGATGCTGCTAGACTTAGAATAAAGAAAGTTCTCCAATTTTGGAAAAAAGCAAAAATACCAACCAAAGAAATTAAACATTGTGTCGCAAAGCTGGAGAAACTGTATAATGAGTGGAGAAAACTTCAAAAAAATGCTACAAGATCTGCAAGCGCTACTCAAAATCCTAAAGAAGATTTCAAGTCAACCATTGATGACTTATTTGACATTGCTCATCGGGATGTACTTATCAAGATCGCTGAAGAAGACAGGCAGTTTTTGTTATTCCAGAGAGAAAAAGGACGTCCTGGCTGCATGAGAGGCGTCGACATGAAATTTGTAAGAGCAGAACAACGAAAAGAATCGAGGCAAGTAGCTAAGATAGGTAGAAGATAGAAGAAATATAGGTGAGTTCGTGTTTTTCACAAATTTTTCATCTATTAAATATTAACGTCATTAACTAACACTTACATATATTTTATTTTTAGAAGGTGAAAAATATAAAGAACTGGAATCTACACCAAGCATTAGCAGCATTTCAGAGGAAGAGGAGCAAATGCAAGAAGATACAGACACAGAGTATAATTTTCCACACCGAGAGGAACCAGGATCGGAAATAAAAAAGGGGAAATACTGTCGAGGTTCAAAAGAGGTTATTACTGAAAAATTGTCGGTATTGTTAGGTAGATGCAATCTTTCTGAAAGAGATGCGGTGCGAATTATAGCAGCTATAGCAGAAGCATTCGGCCATGGCCCACAGAATTTAGTTGTAAGTAGATGTGCCATACGAATCCGCAGACAACAATTTCGGCAACAAAGAACTAATCTCATCAAAAGTAGATTCAGAAATTCCGATCTAGAGGGTGCTATTGTGCACTGGAATGGAAAATTGCTTCCAGATATTTTGAGTAAGGAAAATATAGAGAGGCTAGCAATCTTAATTTCTTGTGGAGCTGATGAACAGTTGATAGAGGTTCCAGTCCTTGAAAATAGTACGGGGATTACTCAGGCAAAAGCTGTATTATCAGCAGTGGGGTGGGGAGCAGCTGAAAAAATTCAGGCAATGTGTTTTGATACCACGGAAGTAAATACTGGTTGCCATAAGGGAACCTGAATTGTGCTAGAGCAATTATTAGAGACAAATCTTCTCTCTATTTAGCATGTCGTCATCATATTTTTGAAGTTGTTTTAAAGGAAGTTTTCAATTGCAAATCTTCTGCACCTCTACCAGATATTTTTCGAAAATTCCAGAATGGGTGGTCTAAGCTAGAAAAAAAGAAATGCAAAGCAGTTATAGAAGAATTTTAGAAATAAAATAAGTAATCCAGACCAAATTTCAAATTTTCTTTTTGAACAATTAAAAAACCGCCAACACAGGGATGATTATAAAGAATTCATCCAACTTGCCTAATTTGTTTAGAACGTCTTCCACAGGCAAAAATTACTTTCAGAGTACCTGGAGCTATTCATCACGCCAGCTGGATGGCAAAGACCATTTATTGACTCAAAATATATCTTTTTAACTGATTTAGAGAGAAAGGGCATTAAAGATATATGTTTATTTATAATCAATATTTATATAAAAGCATGGTTTACTGCCCATATGACCACCCTGGCCCCCAAACAAGACCTAGAATTAGTAAAATCGTAGTTCATTACAGAATAATTGATAAAGAAATTGCAGACAAGGCATTGTCTAAAATAGTTAACCAATCTGTGGTACCTCAATTCGGAGTAAGTAGCTTTTTCAGTTTTCGACGACACTAGAAAAAATTGTCAAAACAAGAATGGTTAGAAAATTAAAGTGCGAAGTTGAAAACGATGAAGTTAATTTTAATGACAGGGATGTAAAAGCAAAACTTAATTTCCAAGAAGTTGATAATTTATTGGACAAAGAAATTGATTATTTTATTTCTTCTCGGACTTTTAATTTTTTTTAAGAGATTTGAAATTGATATAGATTTTTTAAGTACTGATCCCGATGTATGGTGTGAAAATCAACATTATTTAAAAGCTAAAAAAATAGTGATAGGTCGAAGAGTAGTTAATGACACAGCTGAGAGGGGAGTAAAATTAATTCAAGACTTCAATTCATCCATGAGAAAACACGAAGAACAACGACAGTTTCTATTACAAGTTGTATCTGAATGTAGGCATCTTTTTCCGGACTCTTCAATAGCTACCATATCTAAGCCATTACCATCTTAATTTTTAATTTTAGATAATTATAATGTTATGATATATAATTTAAAAATATAAATAAAAAAATGTATTTGAACACTATTCAACAATATAATTAATAATATATTCAATTTAGATATAATCGATTACACAGGCCTGCATAAAATTTGTGATGACGTGATTTTTGTTTGTTAAGCTCAGTTTTTATATAGCAATAACTAATTAAAATACAGTTGGTCTCTACCACACACAGATTTTTTTTTGCACAAAAGAAAAAGAAAAAAATATTAAAAAAATCTTATAATAGGCGTTTTAATACATTTTAAAATGAATGTACTACTTCAAATTCTAGGTATTAACCCAAAAACTATTTTCTGTTGTGGTTTTAAAGAAATTTGTTATTAAATAGGCTCTCATTACCTGATGTAAATTTTTATTACATGTATTAATTTTGGACAAGATTTCCGGGAATTTTTACCTGCTAAATCCTATTTATTATGCTTTCACTTTATTGGAACTGCGAAGAAGGATTTCAAGTTTATCACTCCAAACAAAATGTATATTTTAATGTCATTTACTTCATTATAGCTCTGAGTGTCGATCAGTAAACAAGTAAAATTAATTTGTCTTTAGTGTTGTGCGTGGTATTTGATAAATAAACATTGCTTAAAAATATGTCTAGCCGGTGTTGCCAAAACAAACCAGATGATTTCTGTTATATTCGTGGATATTTCGTCTTGAAAAAGTTTAAGAGGCCAATTGATGAATTTGTGAAAAATGCATATTATGCTTATTTAAAAATCAGCATTAGGAGATCAAGATAAAGATTGGGCACCGCACGTTGTTTGTAAGGTATGTGAAGAAGGTTTAAGACATTGGTCCAAAGGGAATAGAAAAAGCCTTCCTTTTTGAATACCGATGGTTTGGAGAGAACCGCAAAATCATCATGAAGATTGCTACTTTTGTCTTTGTGATATTAAGGGGAATAATAGAAAAACTTTGAAACATATTTTGTACCCAAACAATATTAAATCAGCTATCAGACCAGTTCCTCACAGTGATCATGTACCTATACCTATACCCCCCAAAGTACTACAAGATATTGAAACCTCTTCAACTTCCGGCTCCGTACAGATCGACAGTGATTTTGAACCATCAACCTCAGGTCAAAACCAACCTCAGCTATTTTCACAAGCCGAACTGCATGATTTAGTAAGAGATTTAGGACTTTCAAAAGATCTTTCTGAAGTACTGGGGTCCAGGTTGAAACAAAAAAATTTGCTTGCCCCAGAAACTACCTTCTCTTGGTATAGAAATCGTGAGGCTGGATTTGTAAAATATTTTGCACAAAACGGACCACTCGGGTACTGCCAAGCAATTGCTGATCTACTTACTTTCCTCGGAGCTCCTGAGTACACACCTTCTGACTGGAGACTTTTCATCGACTCTTCAAAAAGGAGACTTAAAGCTGTTCTTTTACATAATGGCAATGTTTTTGCTTCTGTTCCGGTCGGCCATTCTATTCATTTAAAGGAAAACTATGAAAATTTACAGGAATTTCTTTTAAGAATACAATATGAAAATCACAATTGGGAAGTGTGTGAAGATTTAAAAATTTTAGGCCTTCTCTTGGGTCAGCAGTCTGGATATACTAAATTTCCATGTTTCCTGTGCGAGTGGGATAGCAGAAATCGAGAACAGCATTGAATAAAAAGAGACTGGCCACAAAGAGTGACTTTAACACCTGGAACCAGAAATGTAATTCGCGAAAGTCTTATTGACCCTCAAAAAGTGTTACTTCCACCGCTTCACATAAAACTTGGACTTATTAAACAATTTGTTAAGGCATTAAACAAAGAAGGAAATTGTTTTAAATATTTGTGTAAAACTTTTCCGACTCTGTCAGCGGCAAAATTAAAGGAGGGAATCTTTGTAGGCCCGCAGATTAGGAGCTTGGTGAAAGATCAAGAATTTGAAAATGTGATGGAAGATAAGGAAAAACATGCATGGCATGCTTTTAACAAAGTTGTACATAAATTTCTGCGGAATTATAAAGACACAAACTATGTTCAAATCATTGAAAATATGCTGGAAAAATTCAGGATTCTTGGTTGCAATATGAGCATAAAAATTCACTTTTTACATTCCCATTTGGACTATTTCCCAGAAAACCTTGGGGGCGTGAGTGAAGAGCAAGGAGAAAGATTTCACCAGGATAATTAAAGAGATGGAAAAAAGATACCAAGACCGCTGGGACACAAAAATGATGGCCGATTACTGTTGGACATTGAGAAGAGATCTTCCTTTAGCTGAATATGACAGAAAAACAACTAAACGAAGCTTTTCTGGAAAACAAAAACGTTTTTTTAAGAAGTACAAAGAATAAATAACTATTTCTAATAGTTTCTATGTGTATATTTTTGTATTTTTTTTAATATAATATAAAACTAGCTTATAAATGAAATAAATCGTGTTTTTTCTATATTTTTTGATTTTACTGGTTTGAAAAATAACCTTACGTGATACAAAAAAAATAAAAGCAGATTTGAAATCAGCGCTACCCAATTACTAGAAAACAGTTAAAATTTTTAAATCAACTTTCAAAGTGCTGAAAAATGCAGGCCTGCGTTATTGTATTGTTCTTAGACTTTTACATGGAAATTCACATTTGATGATATCCACCACGACCTGATCTGATAAATGATAAATACTGCTAAAAACAATAGTTTTATCAAAAATATTATTAAGATCAAAATTTCCTATCAAATAAGACTCGACTCAGGTTCCTAGAATAAATGGTTTCGATTGTAAAGACACAGAACTATGATTTTTTGAGAAAAATCGCCCTTTTTCCTAACTTTAACTTCAATTATGCACGTGTTAACATTATCAGATTGACCTGAAACTTTGTCAATCACATTTTCTAGGCTATTGACACATTTTAGGGAGTGCCCCGAAAGATAGTATAAAAAAAAATTACCACGTAATTTGTAACCACCCTAGTGTATGTACATTATATATTGTACGTCTTATACGAGAAGAACATTGCTTACATAAGAATATACACATCTACATTGTGGCAGATTGTTTTGACACTACTATGTCAGCTGCTATGCCTATATTCGGAAATATTCTCATAGTTTGCAAATTGGCAAAAAGAAACGATATATCAAATATGTTTTGTCTATCGTGAAATCGAACAATATTTTCACAAAAATGTACCTATTAATAATATAACCAAAATTTTGTCACTAGTTTCTTTTTTAGTTCATATACAATGAAGTGAACGATGAAACGAAGGTAGTGTTCTTAAAAAACATCAGATGTCTATTGCAGTCTCTAATTTTTAATTAAAGTTTTTACAAACGACAATATATTTTATCTAAAATATCCTTGCCCTTTCTTTTGAAAAAGTTATAACAAAGAAATAGACATCACATAACGAGAATAGCGTGATCCGTTTTTATCAAATCAGGATCATGTAGATTTAGATATTATCCTGATACAGGGCATGTCTTTTTAGTTTTACATACAGCTGCGTTATAAAACGTCAAGTGTCAAAATTAACCTTAATCTTGCGTTAACCTAAATCAAAAATCTCATCAAGATACGGCAAGTGATTTAGTCATAGCTAATCTTTAAAGTTTATAAATTGGCCGAAAAATAGAAAATTTCGCACAATTATTTTTTACAACATTTGAATAGGATTAACTCAACAACAATGTCTTGCTGAATTGATTTCTGTTTTTGAAGATAAAGCACAACATTAATCGACAATTTCACGTTGGTACTTTGAATTCCAACGTGGACGCACCAATATCAGCGACGATCCCAGGACAGGTCCGCCAAGAACAGCTGTCACCCAGAAAAACATCGATGCTGTGCGCCACCTAATTAAGGATGATAGACATGTGAGATATCGTGTGAGACCTCGATCCAAACGATCCTACATAATGAACTGGGTGTGAGAAAGTTAGTTTCCCGTTGCATTTCGTATATTTTAAACGAAGACTAAAAGTCAACAACGGAAACTCAAGAAACATCTACACCATCGTGAGTGGCGACGATTTATGGATTTATTACTACGAACCCGAAAATAAACGTCAATCCGCTGTATGGGTGTTTCAAGTTAAAGATAATCGGACAAAAGTTATACTTTCGCGAAGTGTGTCGAAAAAGATGGTCGCTACGTTTGTCTCAAAATCAGATCATGTAGCTATAATTCCTTTGCTAGATCGAAGATCGGTTTATGCGGATTGGTACACAACCATTTGTTTTCCAGAAATAATCGCCGTGCTCCGAGAAACAAACCCAGAACGGCATGTCATCCTGCATCATGACAATGCGAATTCGCACACAGCTCGAAAAACAATTGCGTTTTTAAAGCATCAAAATATCAAATTATTAGATCATACTCCGTATAGTACCGACTGAAGTCCCAACAGTTTTTTTACGTTCACATTGATCGAGAATGGAATGCGTGGTCAATTTCAGTTACCAGAAGAAGCTGTAGATGCCTTTAAAACGGCAATTTTGACTGTCCCAACTGGAGACTGGAATAACTGCTTTAACAATTGGTTTGAACAAATGCAGAACTGTATCAATTTTTGCGGAAAACATTTTGAAAAGCAATAAAACACTTCCCCTGTTTGATTTTATAGCTATATGTAACACCAAAAAGACATCCTCGTATAAATGTAGTATCATCTATGGTCTTATTAAATAAATTATTTCAATCAATGATTTTCTATTATACTATATCTTCGAAGTTAAGTCTTGATCCAAATTCAAATTTGACATAAAGAAGTGTACTTCATGGCCTTAAGTGTTGAATTCTGAATAAATGGCAAAAACTCAGTGGTTATTGGTTGTTAAATACTCAACCAAGAAAATATAATTTTATATATCTTACTTCTATACTGCGTGTATATATAGTTAACATTTCGTAACATTCGTTGGTTGTAATTAGCGAAACATATTAGGCGATATTTGCATGTAAAGTAAGATTTAATAGTCCTTAGTTCTCATTTACTGTAATTTCGAAATATTAGCTGTATATACACGCAGTATAGAAGAGAGAAGCCATGTCTGTCTCCAGGATATCGTGTGCTGATGAGCTCTAATAAGAGCGGAATGCATCACGCGTTCCGGGATAGATGTAGCTTTTTAATTTTGCATTATCCTAACAATTAGGAAGGTTGACGTCGCAATGTGTTGCATTCTGCATACTGGTACAAACTTAATTTAACAAATCGTAGTAACTAACGCAAGGCATTGGGTGACATTTACATGTAAAATGATATTTAAGAATGGTTAATTCTCATTATCAGTAAGTTCTAAAAAAAATATGTCGGAAGTTTTTATTCATTCATATAACTTCGATCCGACATATTGAACATGACTAAAAATTGTTGAAAAACAGCAGACAAAAATATGTCTAAGGGAAAGAAAATTACTTATCTAGCAGTAAGGAAATATGTATTATTCACTTGAAAATAAAATCAAATTAAACAGACTAAAATTAATTGTACCTATATGTAATAACATATTTTTAAGTAATTTTTTCCTTCCATTGCACGCAAAATCTTTGATCAATAATAATTTATTGACTCAAATTATATTAATTTAATCATATTGTTTATTCTAATTATACATATTAAAATCAAATGAAATATATTTTTTATTATTTTTCAGCACCGGCTGCATCCTCTTAACAGTTTATGGAATTCAATTGATGTGGAACATGTATACCCGACACAGACAGACCGTTCTTTGTTTCATTTTCTTGGTTTTAACAACCAGCTGTCTCCGTGTCATTATAAGAAACAAAGACTGGAGATCCAGGGAATCCCTACTAAGGTAATTATGTTGCCTAATGAGATCTCTTCTCCCTTTGCGTTCCGATTGCCATAAATCCAATATTGACTCTGATGAGACGAGCTGAGCCACTCTGCTGTTACAGTACTTTCGTAGCATACACATTACGTAAGAACAGAACGGAAGACGAACGGCGATCATTTAATGGACCCGTGTCATTAATTGGACCCCGGTAATAGTGTAATTTGTATGAACTTTCAAGAGGAAAGATTCGAAGATGAGAGATAAGGGGAAAGTAATTTTCTTGTAATTCTTTCCTCTTGTCTTTCTACATTGAGCTGATCTCGCAATTTCTGCAAGGACTCTTTGTACAATTTCCTTTTACAAGGGGTAATAGTATTCGAAAACGTATCTCGAAGAAAACTACATTAAAAAAGAATGCGAAACACAGTTAGATCTTTCGTTCTTTTCAATTAACGAGGAAAATCAGGTTTAGGTAGTACTTCAAGGTAATTCTGAACAAAATTTACAGCTACGATAGTCTATAAACTTGCTACTATAAACATACATATATATATATATATATATATATATATATATATATATATGTAAATATATATAGTGGATTAAATTAGTCGACGATTTGTTTTACTTTGATATGTATATATTTAAAATATAAATGACAGTATATCCGTATATCCATGTCAAACTTATATATCTGTAGTTGTCCTGGATAAAATTAAAACATTCAAAGATACATTCAAGTTTAATAAGAACAATAAATCATGCGTCAGAACTCTGGACAGCAAGACGTCAATTACCGGGGATTGGCAAGCCATGAGATATTATTATATATACGCCTGTGGAGCGACGTAAGATGTTAAGGTGTCGGCAATGCAAATAAAAAACCATGCATTTCGTAATATTTATCTCCGTTCCTTTAAATTTGCCGGTGTGTATATATACAGGGTGTCCAGAAACTCTCCTGACAAACGAAGACCGGAGATTCCTCTGATAATTTTAAGACAATTAAACCCAAATTCACCTAGTCCGAAAATGCTTCCTAAGGGAGCTAGAGTTCTTTGAAGATGGCGCCTTGTATTTATTTTTTTAAAAATCCCCCAGAACGCTTCTATTTAGAAAAACAAAAACTGGTATGCTTATTTATCCTCCAGAGATGAATCGATTCCATCAATTGCGAATTTCTAGTACCGGTCATAGGCGTCCGTTTTGGGTAGGTCAAAAGGTAGGTCAAAGGATATTTTAAGGCATAACTTTTTTGTCTTTAACTTTTAAGCATTTGTGACACTAGATTATTAAATTTTCAGGTATTCCAGTACTAAAATGTACTCTTACTTTAAGTCGGTAGGATGCACCGTTTTCTAGAAAAATCGATTAGTAAATTTTTCGTTTTTTCTTCATTAAAGTTCAATTTATTATGTACCTACTTATTTTTAGCGACGAAGTTGGCTTGGACTATCAAGGCATGGATGAAAATTAATTTAATAAATTAAAATCAAATTATTTATTACAATGGAACGAAACTAACAAAAAAAGAACAAGTATCAAAGGTAGATTGTTACAAAAGTTGCTCGATGTGATGACCATTAGTCTCTATGCATAAGTTTACCCTTTTGCTTAGAGAACGCCGTATTCTTGCAAAAATTCCAAAGTTATTTCTAAATTCGTTGCAAGCATCTTGTATCCTTAGCCAGAGTTGTGCGCGATTTTGTATCGGAACGGAATAAACAAATGCTTTTATGTATCCCCAAACACAATAATCGCAAGGATTCAAATCCGGCGACCTTGCTGGCCAAGCAACTGGACCGCCTCTTCCAATCCAATGGTCTTCGTAGTTATTATCTAGAAAGTCTCGTACATTCCTGCTAAAGTGGGCCGGACAGCCGTCCTGTAGAAACCATAAGTTTTGCCGAATATTTAAACGCACCTCATTTAACAAATCAGGTAAAATATTTTGCAGGAAATGTAAGTAATCAGCACCATTTAAACGAGCAGGTAATTCCACAGGTCCAAGTAGATAATCGTCAACTACTCCTATCCAGACGTTAATGCTAAACCTATGCTGATGCTTAAATTCTTGAACAACGTGGGGATTGTCACCAACATACGAATAATAATGTGCATTATGTACATTAAAAATTCCATTTTTTGAGAATGTAGCTTCGTCACCAAACAAAATGTTCCTGAAGAAATCTTCATCTTGATTTTTCTGATTTTGTAACCATCTAGCGAATTCTACGCGAGCAGGAAAATCTCCTTCTAGCAGTGCTTGCACCTTTGTAAAATGAAAAAGATATAAATTTTCTTTGTGTAAGATATTTCCTACGGAAGATTTTGAAATTGTGGGGTACATGGCAGATAGTCTTCGAACGCTAATTTCTGGATTTTCCTCAACTTCCATTAAAATAACATCTTCATGTTCTGCTGTTACATCATTATGTCTCCCTGTTTCATTATTTTTTGGGACCACTGAACCTGTTTCTCTTAATCGTTGATGAAGAGCTGTAAATGTTGAGTGAGTGGAATGCTGACGATTGGGAAATTTTTCAGCGTATCTACGTTGCGCCGCTCGAGCGTTACACCTCATTTCGCCATAAACTAAATGCATATCGGCGTATTCCTCATTAGTAAAAACCATTTTTTTTTAAATTGAAATCGTTGTGTTTGAATAACACAAAGTAAAAAATGAAAAGATAAACTTCGCGAACTGACAACAATTTGACAATGAAAAACGTAGGTTTTACTTCTGTTGGCAGTTCAGAGCTAACTATTGCAAAAAATAAAAAATTGAACTTTAATGAAGAAAAAACGAAAAATTTACAAATCGATTTTTCTAGAAAACGGTGTATCCTACCGACTTAAAGTAAGAGAACATTTTAGTACTGGAATACCTGAAAATTTAATAATCTAGTGTCACAAATGCTTAAAAGTTAAAGACAAAAGAGTTATGCCTTAAAATAACCGTTGACCTACCCAAAACGGACGCCTATGACCGGTACTAGAAATTCGCAATTGATGGAATCGATTCATCTCTGGAGGATAAATAAGCATACCAGTTTTTGTTTTTCTAAATAGAAGCGTTCTGGAGGAATTTAAAAAAAATTAATACAAGGCGCCATCTTCAAAGAACTCTAGCTCCCTTAGGAAGCATTTTCGGACTAGGTGAGTTTGGGTTTAATTGTCTTAAAATTATCTGAGGAAACTCCGGTCTTCGTTTGTCAGGAGAGTTTTTGGACACTCTGTATATAAGTATATACCAAATATACGCATTGTTTAAAACTGAAATTTAATACATCTTTTCCTAAGTTAATCACAATTCCGTTGTTTGCCTCCCGCTTTTTATGGAATATAACAAAATATAATCAATCTTCGAACTAACCCGCCCTAGTTATAAGCATCTTTTTGAAACCACGCATTAAAATAAATATACAAATATTGGCTTTTATATTTACAATATGCGTCTAAAAGTTTTTTTTTACATTGAGATTATTGAGCCGTAAAGACATTGGTATTTATTTCAATTCAGCCGAATAATTTTAGAAATTTACTGAGCAAGTTAATACTTGATTTGTTTATTCCCTCTATAATCTTATTATATTTATTGATCGTTTTCGAAAAACAACTGTTGGGCGTAAAATTTCTAAACCCTAGTACAAGATTATTCAACCTTTTAATTAATTGTATGTACAAATTTATATTTCTTAGACATACTTAAGATTTGTAGTTTCATTACAAATGCTCTTGAATAAGGCCATGAAAAGTTTTTATTTTCTTCTTGAAACTTACAACACAACAATCAGTATAAAATCTTCCAATAAAATAATTAATAATAAAATTTGCATACCCTACAATGTAATATTTTACATTTCAACGCTATATTGCTATTTTTGGATGTAGTGGCAAGAATATATTTCCTTGATGTAAGTTAGTAATTACAACGAAAATTCTAAATTTATGCTCTCAATTTAACTTATTTATGCAAAAAGGTCTGAGTAATTAGTAGCAAGTGAAATATACTTTTAATTTTACTTTGGCGATCCCACATAATATATGTAAATCAGCTCATCAGCATACCCATTGTTTTTCTTTTATTTTCCACTCCATTTCCCATTTGCATTATACCACCGTTAAACAGATATTTAAAAGGGAAAAACAGTAAACGAAAGACAATAAGAGTGCGGCGCTTATTTTTCGAAATTACTTTCACATCCAATTAGAATTCAAATTTTGGCCAAATAGTGCCGTTACTTTATGTAAAATGTAAGCTTTAATTAGGGCCGCTCTAAAAAGAAAATATATAGATCTATGTAAATCACCTTCTTATCCTTTGGAATAATAAGTAAGGGTTTTCGTAACTTAAATGAAGAACAAGAACTATATACAAAAAGGTTGTGTTTATGTATGACAATACGTTATGCACGTATAAAGCATTTGTTACAATATGAAACAGACATGTAAATAATTTACATATCTGTAACTGTACACATGGACAATACACCTCGTATTTTCAGCATTTACTTCTGCTTAATACATATGTTTCTGCCATCTAGGCATCATCAGTCAAGCTAGTGAAGCAATGTATACAAATTGATACAAATCTGTTAAACAACTGATTTGTATCTGTATTTATATTTTACTGAAATCGCCCACAAAGATAAAGCAAGTTTCGTCCTATAAGGCGACACTATTTAATAAGTGGCATCTTACGGACGAAAGAGACTATGTCGGAAGGCGACCTTTCGTTCGAACAGCTATGCTGTTACAGGAAACGAAAAAATACGTATGTCGGTGTAGTCTATTAACAACGAGTCAGATGGCGGTAAATATACAAAAAGGTTGTGTTTATGTATGACAATACGTTATGCACGTATAAAGCATTTGTTACAATATGAAACATACATGTAAATAATTTACATATCTGTAACTGTACACATGGACAATTATTAAATAGTGTCACCTTATAGGACGAAACTTGCTTTATATTTGTGGGCGATTTCAGTAAAATATAAATACAGTAAAAAATCAGTTGATTAACAGATTTGTATCAATTTGTATACATTGCTTAACTAGCTTGACTGATGACGCCTAGATGGCAGAAACATATGTATTAAGCAGAAGTAAATGCTGAAAATACGAGGTGTATTGTCGGTGTGTACAGTTACAGATATGTAAATTATTTACATGTCTGTTTCATATTGTAACAAAAACTATATTGTCTAAGAAAATGAAAATGTAAACTTATTCAAAAAATTCACGTATGTTTCTATGTAGGTCAACAAGACATAATCTTGTACATATTCTCCATATAATATATTTAATTTATTGATCTCCAATTGATACACTCGATTTAAACCTGCGTTATTTGTACTTTGTTCAACATATGTCCTATTACTGGCCTGGCAAGAATTTATGGATGATCGTTCTTTACATAGATACCACTTAACACAATTTCGGCATGTATAGACATATATGATACGTTACCTCTGCAGACCTATGATATACGCATATTTTCTATGAGCTCCTCACTCAGTTTCCCTAAGCAAACCGATGTTCATGCCCTAAGTAGATGACTGGTCGATACTCATATGATTATTTATACATAGAGTGAAAATTTTTATCCTAAAGGCAGACTCCAACAATAATGATTTAAAAATAATGTATTAAATGTTCAAGCCGTAGGCTGCAACTACAGCAAATAGAGAGATTAATCTTTAAAAATAAATTTAATTCTAAAACAAAGAAATGCCTCTATGTTTTAGAATGTGAATACGAGATTATTAAAGTAAATAGTAATAATATATCCTTTAATACCCAACAGACTAGATATATATATATAGATAATTATTTCGTTACCTTTGTAATAAATATAAATTAATCTGAAATATACAAAGTTATCTTAATATTAATTTATTAACATTTCGAAACTAATTTTACAAATTATGTCCGCCAAATGTAGCCATTCTATTGAGTGTAATTCCTGTATTAATTACTGCTATTACTGCTTTTCCATTTGCAGATAGCTGGAATAACGGTGCTATTTGCCTCATTACAATATATACCGATAGGTCCAACCCGCTACGGGCCATACGCAACAATATACGTATGGAACGTAATGCGATGTGGCACCGTATGTACGATGCCACTCCGCGTGCGCATACATAAGTCCGATGATCGAGAGCAATAGATTCCCCGTCATTCGTATCTAGCTGTGCAAACGTAAAGGTTGCAACAGTTGCAAGTTAAACTGTTTAGAATTATCGAGACAATAACCCCTAGAAATATCGAGGGAGTGAGGCGGGAGTTTTACAATAGGCTCGGCTATTGTTTGGGGAGAGAGGGCGGTATTTTCGAATCCTATATTTAGTGACTTTCTTAGAATTAAAATTTATTTTGCAGAATTATTGATTTTTTTACTTTTATCTTTTAGAAAACGTTATTGTTTTTTTATTACTTAAAATTACTTTTCCGTAGCAGCTAAGAATACAACAATAATAATAACTTGGAGATATAACGACCTTATTATATCTGAAACAAATGTGCAAATTACGTATACAGAACGAATATGCAAACGACTATATCCTTGCGCGGTTTAAGTCTTACTAAATTCATAACTCTGCAATGTATGGTAATGTAAGCTACTGCGCGTAGAGGGGGATTCGCTGTTGCCACTTATTGCCGGGTATGGCCCGTTGAGAGCTGGTTCTATGTGTATATATATATATAATAAATTCATACAAAATTTACTTTTTATATTTTTTAATTGTCATTTTGAGTTCGGTCCTGTGCAAGAACACAGAAATACATAAGTAAGTGAGTTCCGTGATCAAACTCAAATAATCTGAGAAATTACGAACAATAATTACTGTGCGTGTGGTAAAAATAATAGTGAGATAGAGTGTATTTGATAGTGCCGGGAACTAAATTAAAAAACTACAATAGACAAAGGTTTGTTTTTCTGAATAAAATAAATTGTATAAATATATATAACTGAACATCTGGCTTGACCGATAGGAGCACGACCTCCGACGGGGAGACCGGGGACGGGCTTTTTGCGCGGCGAGCTATACGATTAGAGACAATAATAGTGTAAGTATAGAACAGGGACGGACTTCAAGTAAGGTAACAGGTAAAATTAAGAGGAAATTTTGATAATGGATTCTGATACGTCTGATGATGTAAAACGGAAAAGAACGGACGTACTAGAAGAGGACTCATTTAAAAAGTCGAAGAAAACATATAGAAGCCCATCAAAAACAAACGATGAAATGCTGAAAGAAATTATGGGAATGATGAAAGGACTCTCCGCTGACATAAGGGATATTAAGACTGAACAGAAAATGCAGGGAGAAGATACTAAAGCATTGAAGGACGAAATAAGAGAGTTACGGAAAGAACAGGTAGAATACAAGAAAGAGATAAGAAATCTGAAGGAAATAAATGGAAAAGTGATGGATGAAGTCAATGAATTAAGAAGTGAGGTAAAACTATATAATGAAAGAATTGAGAAATTGGAAAGTGTTAGAAGAAGGAAAAACATAGTAGTACAGGGGATGACAATGAATACAGGAGATGGCAATATACTGAAAGATGAAATGAGAAAGCTAATAGAAAATGAGATAGGTGTGAAAATAATAATAAAAAAGGCTAGTAGATTGGGGATAAAAACATGTCTAGTCGAACTAGACAGTGAAGAGAATAAAAAAGAGGTCATGTAGAATAAAAGTAAATTAAAAAATAGACAAGGCAGCCAGATATTTATTAATGAAGACCTAACAAGAGAAGAAAGAGATATCCAGAGGAACATTAGACAGAAAGCAAAAGAAGAAAGGAGATATGGAAAACAGGTTAAATTGGGGTTTGCAAAGCTAATGGTGAATGGGGAGACTTGGAAATGGAATAGACAAACAAGGATGCTGGAAAAGATTGAAAGATTAATAAACAATCCAAAAAACTAACCAGAAAGACAAAGGACGGTAGTATGGAACTGAACAGGCAACGAAATGGACACGAGCTGAAATCAAATAATATTAATGGAAATGCTCTCGAAGTACTGGAAGAGAAGGGAACTGAAACAGATGGAGAAATAATTAGCACTGAAAAAAGAGGCAAAAACCCAAAAATGCAAACAAAAAATGAAAGGAAAGGTGTGGAGAGTAGCAACATGGAATATACGAAGTATAACGGGAAAGGAAGAGGAACTAATTACAGAATTTGAAAAAGCAGACATAGATATCTTAGGAGTAACTGAAATAAAAATTAAAGGCAAAGGGGAAAAAGTAGTACAAAATGGCCATCTCTTAATATATAGTGGGGTGGAAATGAATCAAAGAGCGAAAGAAGGAGTAGGTTGTATAATAAAAGAAAACACTATTAAATATATGAGAAAGTGGGAGGCCTTATCAACGAGGATAATGAAGATAGAAATGGAAATTGAAAAACAAGCAAGCACAACAATAATAATTGTGTACGGACCTAATGAGGATGACGCAGCAAAGCAAAAAGAAGAGTTTTGGGAACAATTAGAACAGGCAACAGAGGATGTCAATGCAAGACTAATTGTATTGGGCGATTTTAACGCAAGAGTTGGGAAAAAGGATGAAGAATCAGGAAAAGTAATTGGAATGCAGGGGGAAACAATACGAAATAATAATGGCAAAAGACTTATCGACTACTGTTTAACTAATAATCTAATAATCACGAACACATTCTTTGCCCATAAAGAAATACATAAATACACCCGAGAAGTTAGAAGCAGGGGTGAAAAATCAATCATAGACTATGTACTAATAAACCAAAGCCATAGGAAAGAAGTCGAAGATACTAGAGTGCAAAGAGGTCCAGAAATATACTCGGATCACTACTTGTTGCTGTCAAAAATATTCATTCCAGGAAGGAAAAGCCCAATGGTGACTAAGAACAAAAAACAAAAGACAAAAGTGGTTATAAGAAACTATAAACTCAGACAAAATGAAATAGCGACAAAATACAAAGAAAAAATTGAGCAAGAAATGGAAGAATTAAACAAACTGGACACAGACAATAATGTGGAAATATTATGGACAAATATAAAAAGCAAAATACATAAAGCTGCAAAGCAAGCGTGCGGAATTATAAAAATAAATAAAAACAAAAAACAAACAAGCTGGTGGTGCGACGAAATAAAGGATGCGATAAAATATAAAAAACGTGTGTGGGCGAAATACCTCAAAGTGAAAACAGAAGAAAGCTACGCTGGGTATAAACAGCAAAGAACAAGGGTAAAAGAACTAGTGAGAGCAGCAAAACAAAAGTCATGGGAAGAATTCGGGGAAAGAATGGAAAGTGATAGCCACGGAAATCAGAAATTATTTTATAAAGTATTGAAAACTTTTAAAAGGGATACGAACTACAATAGCAAATACATAAAATCAAAAGAGGGCAAAATACTTGAAGATGACAAAGAAATAATGGACAGATGGAGAGAATACTTTGAGGATATGCTTAATATAGAAAAAATAGTACAAGGATATAATGAAAAAGAAGAACAAATAACCACCCAAGCAACAGATGAAGGTGACCAAGAAATAAAAATAGAAGAAGTAAAAGAAGCAATTATAAAAATAAAAACAGGAAGAGCAGCAGGCCATGATTGTATATCACCGGAAATGATCAAAAACTTGGGTGAAAAAAGCATAGAAGTTATAACTAAACTGTTTAACAAAATATGGACAGAAGAGAGAATACCACAAGATTGGGAAATAGGAGTGATATTACCCATCTTCAAGAAAGGAGATTACCGTGAATGTAAGAACTATAGGGGAATAACAATGATGAGTATAATGGCCAAAATGTACGAAAGAATACTGGAAAAAAGATTAAAAATACAAATAGAGACACAGCTAGAAGATTCACAAAGCGGTTTTAGGAAGGGAAGAGGAGTACAAGACCACATATTTACTATAAAACAAATAATGGAAAAAAGACAGCAAAGCAATACGTACTTGGCGTTTATTGACCTAGAGAAAGCGTTTGATAGTGTACCAAGGAAAGCGATATGGGAAAGCCTAAAAAGAAGAGGTGTAAATAAGAAATTGAGAAACAATGTGGAGTGTATGTATAAGGTCACAAAGAATTATGTACGAACGAGAAATGCAGAGTCACAGATATTTGAAACTAAAGAAGGATTGAGACAGGGTGGTGTACTGAGCCCAGCACTATTCAACATAGTGATGGATGACGTACAAAAAGAGATAAAGCACAAACTGAAGAAATTACCAGTGGGTTATAGAAATATGGAAATAACGACAATAACTGACTGCGTCTTTGCAGATGATTTAGTAATATTTGCAAAAAACACGACAGACCTGCAAGAAAACGTAACAATATGGAATGAAGCCCTTCAAAACAGAAACTTAAAAATTAACATCGATAAAACAAAGGTAATGGTAATTGGGAAAGGAAACGGGCAAGCATCAATAATACTGGACAATACAAAAATAGAGGAAGTAAAGACGATGAGATACCTGGGCGTAAATCTACAGAAGAATGGTAAGAACGAAACTGAAATAAATGAAAGAATAGAAAAAGCAACACGGACATACTATGCTTTGAATAACAAATTTATAAGAAATAAAGAAATATCAACTAAGACAAAAATCCTAGTTTACAAGTCTATACATAAACCAATATTAATGTATGGTAGTGAGAGCTGGGTGTTAACAAGGCAGCAAAAAAGTAAAATCCAGGCGACTGAGATGAGATTCCTGAGAGCAGTTAAAGGCATTACAAGAAGAGATAGAATACGGAATGAAACAGTGAGGGAAGAACTAAGAGTGGAATCGATTTTAAAGAGCATTGAAAGGCAGCAACTGAAGTGGTTCGGACATCTAATAAGAATGGAAAACCAGAGACAACCGAAACGGATATGGCTGGCAAGGACACAAGAAAAGAGGACTAGAGGAAGACCGAGAAAAGAGTGGAACAGTGCAGTGGCAGAGTGCTTGGAAGCTAGGGGAACAAAGTGGAAGGATGCAGAAGCAATGGCAAGAGACAGAAGGGATTGGGCAATGTTTTGTTCGTAAATAAAAAGTTTTTAGACGCCTTAACACCTTCGGGTATAATAAGGCTTTATCGATTATATATATATAATTGTCATTTTCATAATTCAAGTCATTTACGCGAAATTAACAAGATAGCTAATTTATTTACATTCAAATTTTATATCGATACTAATTGGACACGCCCACTTCTTGAATTTTTACAAAAACCCGCGAACGGGGTTATTTTAGTTCTAAATATTACACATAACCTAACATTGAAGAGCCCGTTGTAACTATTTGTAAATTATTATTTTAATTTTGTTTTCCTGTTTGAATTAACATTTCATTTACATTTAAATTATTATCAATTGTAATAAAAGTAAAAATAAAGGCTATTTTCATAATTTCTTACAAGGCCTTGGAAAGAAATAATTGATAGCGAGCGTCAGTAGAAAATTTTACGATTGCCATAAAAAAGTGCTACTCCGAATTTAAAATTTAATAAAACCAAAAATGCTTGTGATAAAACTACTCAGAAAAAACGCATTTAACATTGGCGCTACTTTAAAATCACTTTTGGAGTCAATAATACCTGAGACCGGCAAGTAATCGTCCAACGCATCATTTGGCCACCGGCTACGAGCAATTCCTACACCTTCGAGCAGCGTCCATACTTGCATCGTAGAACCGAGAACACATTTATTTGGTCCCGTACAACCGAAAATCTTGACCAGCTGATACCATCCTACATACCTGCACGCTACCTGCAAGACACAGGTTTATTTAATTAAATTCATTCCGAAAAAGTCTTATTAAAACTACATATTTATTAACAAAACAAAATTTTATTAAATTCATTACTCCTTGATTTTACTTTAATACATATTTCTATCTTGCTCAGAATTTGTGAAAAGAAACTAATTCTTAAGAATTGTAGTACTTGCCATTAATCTGTTTGTTTATTTATTTATATTATAATATACTTTACGATAATATTGTTATTGAAACATAACCATTATTTCACACGTGCACATTAGATTAATTCCTTGTTTTGTCGTTAGTCACGTTACTTGTTCACTGTTTACAGATAACTTACATTCAATAAATATTTACACTTACTATTTTAAAGAAACTCTTTTATTTATCATTGCGTAGCTAGAGATAACTTTGTAATATTATTAAGTAATTTTCCATCATTCATATAGGGGTAAACCGATCGACATGGAGCCGAGATAGACATCTAGTCGCAACCTGAGATATTACATGAAAGTGGCTGATGATCTAACGTTACAAGTTTAAAATAAAGGCGCCCAACTCAAAGTACAACTCCAGTACAATTCAATTAAGATTACAATTCTATTATTACTATTATTCAGCTCATCACTATTTCTTCAATATATATATATATATATATATATTATTATGTGGAAGTGGCTAAAGTACCAACCCAATTTCACAGTCTACTCCAATTATAAATTTTTTCGATGGCTCGTTATATATATATAGAAATTCATATACATTAACAAGTTACAATTACAAAGTAAGATATACGAGGGAGTATTGATATCTATTTAGCATAGGCCATTTTCCTTGAACAAAACAAAATCTTGTTATAATTGCAAGAAATAATGCATTTTAAAACTGTCACTGTAAAATCTGACATCAAGAAGTCGAAGTGTTGCTGTGCAGTAAATTTTAAAAGAAAGCATGTCGAAGGCAAATGTGAAAATCGATAAATTGGAGTATCGAGGCATCATCAAATACTTGAATTTGAAATGGTTAAGTGGTAAGAAAATTTACGAAGATATGCTTAACACACTTGCCGATCAATGCTCACCATATGCGACTGTCAAAAATTTGATTGCGCCATTTAAAACAGAAAAACCTTCCATTGAAGATGAGAAGGAACCAGGTAGACCGATTTCGGTGTCCACCCCCGAAATTATTGACGTAGTTCATGACAAGATATTATCAGACTGTCGAATTGGGCTGAAACATATAGCTGAGGTACTAAAGATTTCATCTTGTGACTATGGATGAAACATGGTTTCATTTTTACGACCTAGAAACAAAACAGCAATCGATGGAGTGGACGCATCATGGTTCCCCAAGGCTTAAAATGTTTCGAGTTCAAAAATCCACTGGAAAGTTTCTTCAGTTTTTTGGGACATCCGTGGAGTAATTACGATCAATCACCTAAAAAAGGGTCAGGCCATCACTGGTGATTCTCATTCTAAATTACTAATCACCCTCAGAGAGAAAATTAAGGAAACCAGACGTGGCATGTTAGCGAAAGGTGTGATATTTCTGCAGGACAATGCCCCTGCACACAAATCGCGCATTGCCATGAATACAATTCAGGATCTAAGATTAGAATTACTGGAGCATCTGCCCTATTTCTCAGACTAAGCCCCCTCAGACCATTATCTGTTCCCTCGATTGAAAAAAAGTTTAAGAGAACGTCAATTTTTGTGTAACGAAGAGGTAATAGAAGCTGTGATTTGCAGACCAAGAAAAATATTTTTTTTAGAAGGGTTAAAAGCGTTGCAGGACTGCTGTATTAAGTATATTAATTTAAGAGGAGACTATGTTGAATAATAAAATCTCCCAACTTTAAATTATTTCAATAGTAGGCTAAGAATATATCAATACCCCCTCATAGACGTATGCATTGTCGTCTGCACGGCGAACCATTTTCTAAGCAAACATATCATCCAGCATTCTGTTGGCCTCTTTGGACAGAATATATGTCGTTTAATGGCTTTCATTCTCGCAAAGTGAACCATGAATGTAGAGCGATATCTGGAATTCACACGGGAAACCAGAATTCCCGTATGAATTCCAGGTATCGCTCTACATTCATGGTTCTCTTTGCGAGATTGAAAGTCATTAAACGACATATATTCTATCCAAAGAGGCCAACAGAATGCTGGATGATATTCGTTCAAGCATGAAGGGTCAGTCAATATTGTCTTCAATCAGTTTACTTAACATTTTCCTATAAAACATATTCTCTTTAAAAGTGAGAAATTTGAAAAATTTACTGTGAACACATTCCAACTGAATAGAATGACAAGCATAGATAGGATCCTAAATTAATGATGCGTATTCAATTTTACCTAATGCATAAGCATAATACAATGATTTAAGTAAAGTAAATCTTTAAAGTATTTTGATACACGCATAATATATCCCAGAGATTGGTAGACATCAGAACAAATATTAATTGTATGCGATCTTAAAGTAAGATTTCAGTTAAACAAGACTCCAAGGTCCTTCACTTCAGTCATACTTGGTAGGATATTGCTTTTAATACAATATTTTTATAATATTTGCAAGGCATGGAAAATCGAGTATAAGTAACCACACAGCATTTATCAATATTTATAACCGATTAAACTTAAATTAAATAAGTTTAATCGGTTATAGCATGCAACTAACATGTCCAGATTGTGCTGAAATTTAACATTATCCTCAATTGTGGAAATCTCAGAATAGATTTTTATATCATCTACGCAGGCGCGGCTCGTGATGACGTATTTGGGAGTGCATGTACAATGATGCGAGTGGTTCGTGTATTCTCGTGTACTAACTGTAACGTTTTCTTAGTAAACACCGAAAACACACGAGGCACTCGCATCATTGTACTTGGACTCACAAATACGTCATCACTAGCCGCGCCTGCATCTACGTATTCGAGAATGGGACACTTCAATTGGAGAAGGAAACGAATAGCAAAGTGGTGAAATTTTATTTATTTATTTATTATTTATTACACCAGATGGAAGTTCAAAATCATTGAAGTACACTCCATTGTATGTTACGTAGATTTTTCTTTCCAGTGGATAAGATCGGAGAAGACTGATAGACGCAGAAACGCGATGGAAGATCGTAAGTCAAATGCGTTAAATAAATGCATTAAACATAAATTACATCGACCTGTGCTGAATTGTACAAAATTTCACCGGCGTACTGGGCAATCATCGCCAGATTTGTGAGAGTAGATCTATCCAAGATGAAACCATGCTAGTTCGGTGAGATATGAAAGCCCATGCCAATGAAAAGTCTAAAGTACAATACCCTTTCGTAGAGTTTGGCCAAGTTTGGTATAATGCAAATCGGCCTATAATTACTAAACAACGCACGATCTCTTTTCTTATGCAAGGAAATAATTCTTATGTTCTACCATTGATCAGGAAAAATATTCGTTGTTATAGATAAGTTAACAAAAATTTAGAAATGATAAAGAAATAGTTTAAAATACAGCAGAGATACGAAAGAAACCATAGAAAATTTCTAGGGAACGAAAAAAGCAATTAGCCAATAAAGTATAAAATCAGATTTGCTGTGATTCTTCCTAATTAGCAATAGGATTATTACTGAGTTGCGTCTCTGTAAGTGTGTCTCCTTTATTTATACTTCTGTTATAGCTGGCAAATATTGCAACACTGCGTACGTATTTTAACTAGCACCTTCCTACAATATTTTTTGTAAGAGCACATGATAAGTATAGGAAATCTTATGCAGAGACAGATTACAGAAGATTGCATGCAATTTTCGAAAACGATAATGCCCAAAAGGATACGAAAGAGCGAAGGTTAGTCATTAAATTTGAGTAAAATGTTTCGATTGGGGATATAAAAAAGACGTTGTACTACTCGAAAATCCCCACATCTTAATTTATCATTATTCACAGCAAATTGATATTCTATTTCATTTTCATTTTCATACTGTGTCAAAATGTTCAGAATAACCAAAATAACACGCGGAGAAAAATAATTGAGCAATCGGCAGTTAGAGAATACGTGCGAGGATAGATTGAAAAATTCTTAGCCTACTATAGAATCAAACAAAATTTGAAAGTCAAAATATTTTATTATTCAACATACTTTCCTTCTAAATAAATACACTTAATACAGAGATCCTGCAAGCCTCTCGACCTTTCAAAAAGAAATTTTTATCTTGCTCTGCAAACCAAACATCCAAAGCTTCTTTCACCTCTTCGTTCGAAATAAAATTTACGACCATTTAATCTTTTTTTCAGTTGAGGAAAGACATGATAGTCGGACGGAGCCAGATCTGGTGAATAAGACGTGTGTTCGAGTAATTCGAACCTTAAATCCCGAATTGTTGGCATGGCAACTGCAGGGGCATTGTCCTATAAAAATGAAACACCTTTGGATAACTTTCCGCGTCTTCTCTCCATATTTTTTTCTCGTGGAGTGGTCAGTAACGTCGAATAATAATTCCCAATTATTGTTCTACCCTTATCCAGAAAGTCAATCATGAATACTCCATGGCAATCCCAAAAAACTGAAGCAAGATCTTTTCCAGCAGATTTTTGAATGCGAAACTTCTTAGGACTTGAAAACAGTAGTAACAATACGCCTTAAAAATTCTGCATCACTTTCAAACCGAGCGCTGAGATTCAAAGCGATGCTTCCACCCTTACAAGCTTCCGGTCAACATTCACACATTTGGGGATCCATTTTGCAGAAATTTTTCTCCTGTCCAAATTGACGTGAACTATATGATGGACGCGTTCATATGAAATATTCAGTGCCTTTGACATTCGTTTTAGCCCATTCGACGGTCTGACAAAACCATGTCATAGAAACTGGCCTTCCCGATCGGTGTTCATTTTCAATGGAAAATTTACCGTTTTGAAGCTTGCAATCCAATTTTTCACGGTCGCATACGAAGGACATTGATCGCCAGGGTATTAAGCATATCTTCGTAAATCTGCTTACCTCATAACCCCTTCAAATACAGGTACTTGATGATGACTCGATACTCCAATTTTTCGATTTTCACAATTTCGGGCGACATCCTTTTTCAAATTTTATTGCGCAACTTTGGTTTGACTTTCTGACGTGATACTTTACTCTGACACACCTAATATGTTATTTTTAGTTGTTATGGTATCGCAATATTTTTTTTATCTACGGAACCAGTCTAGGCTAACTAGATATCAATACCCCCTCGTACACGAAAACAAACATAAAATAGATTTGGAAGGAGTTGGACCTATTAGAAATAATTACCATTGAAGATTTACTAGAAAAGCTATCAATATAAGAAACCACAAAAAAAATCAGTGCAAAGGCCGTCATAACCTATAAAGTTGGTGTGGAAGCTACGCAAGCAACTATTAATAATAATAATAACAACAACAGGTTCGTACCCAGTAACAGGGCAAAAACTGTGTAATACATACATACATATGACAAAACAGAAAAAAAAGAAAAATATAGTAAAAGTTAAATTACAGATATACATAAATAAACAAAAAAGTGTACATTAATAAATTAGAACACATACGCAAACTCATTTAATGACTTCACCAGTAAATATATCGCTGTATATTGCATTCGCATTCCGCATCATGTGGTAAACAGGTGATTTCATTAGTAGGTTGATCCTAGGGGTGCTCAAGTTGAATGTATATAGCGAGTATTAACTGAAGGTACATTAAATCGAACAGCAGCTAATATCCCAGCGCAGTCAACACTATTGGTGACAAGTTTAAACAAGTAAGGAGCACTTTGTTCAATCCTCCGATCAGTAAGTGTCTGGAACCCAAAACGCAGCCTTAGCTCATCATAGGAAACATTTCTGTCTGGGTACACTCCAGTATTTTTGAAAACCAAGAATTTCAAAAAGCGTCGCTGTACACGCTCAATATTAAGTTGCTGCGATATATATTGAGGAAACCAAACGACAGACCCATATTCCAATTTAGGAAGAACAAGAGCGAAATATAAAGACTCCAGAAGCGCAACATCATTGAAATATTTACAAGTTCTGATAGTAAATCCCAACATTCTTGAGGCAGACGAACAAATTTTTTGAATGTGACTGTTAAACGATAAAGATGAATCAAATGACACACCAAGATCCTTAATTTCACTCATTCTGGTGAGTGGAACATCATAAATTATCATCATAAAGTGGAACATCATAATTGAACTATTGAATGTATATGGAGACCAATAACGCTCAGA
This sequence comes from Melolontha melolontha, assembly GCA_935421215.2. Taxonomy (NCBI): domain Eukaryota; kingdom Metazoa; phylum Arthropoda; class Insecta; order Coleoptera; family Scarabaeidae; genus Melolontha; species Melolontha melolontha. The sequence continues at coordinate 21,817,458 of OW285240.1, read as the reverse complement.
ACAAATCGTATTTTTGATAAATTGTTTAAATTGAATCTAAAATTAATTTAAAAAAATGATAATTTATGTTAAGAGGAAGCGGCACAGACAATCCATTAGAATATTTTCGTTGAAATGAATATAGTAGTCATAGAAAATGTAAAAATATGCTTGCGTCACAAAATTTAAATAATGTTCCTTCAAGATCAACATCGATAATATTTCCAATACACTACTGTCAAAACGTAAAAGATTTTATGAACAAAATAGTTTCGAGGCTGCACATTATAGACGCAAAGGACACAAAATAAGTAAAGTGTTTTTATAGAGGTATAGAACTTTGAAATGGAATAAAACAAAGATGAATTTTTTAAATTGACATGAAATTTACTTTATTCGAAAGATAATCTTCTGGCATTATAATTTAAATATGACTTCTCGCATATGACCGCCACGGCTGGCTCAGACGTAGTCTAATCTGGAGGTCCAATTTTCGATGACTTTTTCCAACACTTGTGGCCGTATATCGGCAATAACGCGGTGAATGTTGTCCTTCAAGTGGTCAATCGTTTCGGGCTTATCGGCGTAGACTAGCGACTTCACATATCCCCACAGAAAATAGTCTAGCGGCGTTAAATCGCACGATCTTGGAGGCCAATTCACGGGTCCGAAACGTGAAACTATGCGGTTACCAAACGTTTCCTTCAATAAATCAATTGTGGCACGAGCTGTGTGACATGTTGCGCCGTCTTGTTGAAACCACAGCTCCTGCACATCATGGTTGTTCAATTGATGAACGAAAAAGTCAATAATCATGGCTCTATAGCGGTCACCAACTGTAACGTTCTGACCAGCATCGTTTTTAAAGAAGTACGGACCAATGATTCCACCAGCCCATAAAGTCAAACAGCCCAAACAGTCAGTTTTTCTGGATGTAACGGTGTCTCAACATACACTTGAGGATTACCATCACTCCAAATACGGCAGTTTTGTTTATTGACGTATCCATTCAAACAAAAGTGAGCTTCATCGCTAAACAAAATTCGCTTATGAAAATCGGGATCAACGGCAATCTTGTTTTGGGCCCATTCACCGAATCTACGCCTTGCTAGGTGATCGTGTGGCTTCAATTATTGCACGAGTTGGATTTTGTAAGCACGCAAACCAAGATCTTTCCGCAAAATCTTCCATAAAGTGGATGGACACATATCCAATTCCTGTGCACGATGGCGGATAGACTGATTAGGGTCTTCCTCTACGCTACGCTCTACAGCCGCAATGACTTCTTCTGTACGCACTGTACGACGTCTCTGTGGATGCGTATTATCATTTAGAGTAAACGTGGTGCGAAAACGTTCCATAGTTAATCGAATTAATTGCTCTGATGGACGATTATGTTGACCGTAAAATGGACGTAGTGCGCGATACGTATTTCGAACAGAACCATGATTTTCAAAATAAATTTGCATAATTTGGAAGCGTTATTCAGGCGTCAGTCTATTCATGTTGAAATGCCAAACCAAACTAAACATAAATCACTTGACGGCTGACAAAATGGCCGCCAGTTAAAAAAGTTTTGCCAACTTAAAATTATATACCTCTATAAAAAACACGCGTTATTAGAGTTTCTTAATAAACCATATTTTTTGAAATAGAGTGCTGGTTAAAATGCAAGAAATTCAATTGGTATGACGCAGAAATGTTAAAATAATCAACAAAAAGATAGGCTCATAAAAACATCGTTAGTTAAGAATAAAATATTTCAAAAACACCTCAATTTGATATATATTTTTACAAAAACTTTAATTATACTCTTAATGAATGTTATAAATAATACAAAGGTTTAATCTAATTAACAAGATAAAGCAAAATAATCATAACATTAAAAAATTAGTTACCACAAAATTTTATTAACCTTTTGATGTTTTGTGTTTCAGGGCTGGTCTGATTACCTTACCACATAATGCGAAAATGCACTATAATTTTGGAAATTTTCTGCGGGATTCAGCGAGGCCTGAATTGGCAAAATCTCATTATAGGACGGCTTTGAAGTATGTGTTTATATTGTTAATTGGATTCCGTCTTACACTTTGTACCATACTAACGCTTTTCAGATTGTGGCCAATGTATGCCAGCGCCCATAACAACCTCGGAACTCTCATAACGAACAAAGAGGAAGCGGAAAAACATTTTTTACTCGCGATTCGTTATTCCGGTGACCACGTCAATGCACATTACAATTTGGGTCAATTGTACAGGTAAAAAAATATGCAAATGAAATATTATCCAAACTTCAATAATCAAAATAACCAAATATGTTTTGCCAAAAATATTTGTTCATTAGAAACGTAACATGAATATGTTTTTTTATTACAAATTATGACTAAAATATATTTAATGTTAGACTAGAACTACTTTAAAATAGTTTAAACACAGTTTATTTCTTATTCTTTTCGCCTTATTTCTTTAAATACCTACTATGTTTTTCTAATAATTAGATCTATTCAGAAAATTACCAATTGCACTCAATATTTTTTTTCGAAATAAAACATCCATGTTAGGAGACAAACAGTAATTTCAAATTATGTACAGTCATGGCCAGATAAATGTAGTACAACCTTAAATTTCATATATGTCATAAATTTGATATATTATTACTGTAAGACGAGCTTCAGCTTAAGCTACTTGTCATAATAAAATCAAATGTCAGATCATACTGGAATATATTTACTTTATTATTGTTTGAGTTAAGAAATATAAGTTAAAAGTATAATAATAAGTTAAATTTAAATTTAAAATTGAATTAAGGAATACGAAAAATAACTTTAATAATAAAAATTTTTTAACAAAAAGCTAATATTTTGTTGGACCGCCATCAGCATCAATTACTGCCCTTAACCTTCTAGGCATGGAAGCCACCAAACTTCTAAAATAATTTGGTTTGTGAATGAGAGATTGCCAAGCATTTTGAATTACTTCCCACAATTGGTCCTGATTTTGAAATCTTATACATGACATACTTTTGGTAATCTCGGCCTATACGTTTTCTATTGGGTTCATGTCCGCACTTTTGGCACTCCATTGCAAAATCTCCATGTTATGCTCTTGCGCCCATCGCGACACTATGTTTGCACTATGAACTGGGCAATTGTCATGCTGATATATAAAAATGATTTCAGGATACACATGTTGGACTGATGGTAACATAAGATTTTCCAAAATATGAATATAATTCTGGGAATTAAATTTCCCATTTATTCTATGACACATTCCAACATTGTGGTAACTTATCCATCCCCAAATATTTATAGAGAATCTTCCTTGCCGATCTGAATTATCTATATATTGCTCCTCGTATCTTGTACCGCCAGGTTTGTAGACACGAACAGAACCATTACTTGTGGATTGAAATGTTTTCTCATCAGTGAAAACTACATTTTCCCAAAACTCAGGTCCATTGTTTATATGATTTAATGCGAACAAAAGCCTGGCTTGCTTCCTTTCTTCACTAACCTGAATTTTTTGGCTGCAACACGGGACCTTATGTCGCTATCTCTTATTCTCCTGCTTGCAGTTCTACGTGAATCAGGAAAAATGGTCTCCGCAACTGCTACTTTCACTGAATCGAAAGGATGTTCTCGGAGATGTTGAACTAGATTATGGTTCTGCTGTTCAGTCGAAATTCTTTTAAGCCCAGTACCCGGCTTTATGTCTATGCTCTCATCAGTCTACCATCTTTTCTTAACCTTCATCACGGTGGTTTTATTTAACTGCATTTGCTGCGCAATTTCCCTAATACTGTACCCTTCTTGTAATTAATATACGAACTTTATCAGTTGCGGTTAGCTTTCGTGCCATCGTAAAAATATGTTTGACGTTTAATAAAATTTAAAATGATTTGACATATAATTGTCAAAATACTAACTTACACCATAAAAATTTATTAAGAAAAGCTTGTACTACATTTATCTGGCCACGACTGTACTTGCTAACTAGGGTTGCCTACCAATCAGAAAAAAAAACTTTTTCCTAAATTATAATACTAGAAAAATATTCTTCCTTTAACTTCGTGTTGTTTTTTTAGCTTACTAAAATAAATAAAAAAATATGAGCAAACACACCCACATCTGATAAAAATGTTAATCAATATGTTCCAATCTAAACATATTTTAAAAACAAGATAACGGGTGTTCAGAAACATTCGAAGTCAAGTGGGCTCTGAACAAAAAACCGTATATCTTTACTTAAGTATCTTATTTGTAATCATTATTAAATGTCAACTGTTGTCTGTCAAAAATTGTCAGAATCTAATATCGAAGATACTAATTTATATTTTTTAATTTTGAAAATGGTATTTACTAACGTACACAAAGCATTCATGGTTGAAGCATATTTTCGAAATGGTCAAAAGATCGATGGCCAGTGGAAGTATTCAATTCAAGCCTGTTTGGAAGAATTTCGAGATGAATTTCCCAATCTTGCTTTTGATTATAATACTTTTCAGTGTACACTAATCAGAATTGTTCCAGTTTTTCGACAAACTGGTAGTGTGGGTCGCCAAGAGGGTGGTGGGCGACCAAAAGTCTGGACAGAAGAAGTGATTGGGAATGTTAGAGAAATAATGACTGATGTGTTAAAATAAGGTACACACAGTGTAAGTTTTAAACACAGACTGACTTTATTGAGTATAGCGATACATACAAATAATGGTAGATGGCGCTACATATTTTTATATATCCAAATACCCCCACTAAATCAAAATATTACAAAGGTATAACCCCCAGCTCATTTAGAAACTTATAATGTTACTAGACGTTAAGCTTTTAGTAAGTATATCAGCTGGCATATCTGCGGTCGGTAAATATTCCAACTTAATGACATTACCGGCAATCGCCTCTCTCACAAAATGATATCTAACATCTATATGCTTTGATCTCTTATGATAAATGGGATTTACCGATAGCTTCTGTGCACTCTGATTATCATTATACAATACTACACAATTCGTCACATCTGTTAATTCTGAAAGCATATTTCTTAAGGAAATAGCTTCCTTGGCAGCATCTGAAATTGCCATATATTCAGCCTCAGTACTAGACAACGTCACTGTTGGCTGTTTTTTACTTTCCCAAGAAACTGCAAAGCGTTACTCGCCCAATCGGCGTCTACAAAACCTTCCAAGTCTACACGTTCTTTTACAAACTTTAAACCATAGTTTTTAGTTTTCTGTAAATACTTTAAAATTCGCTTCGGACATTTCCAATGTGTTTCATTATAGCAATTATTAAATTGGCTTAAGTAACTAACGGAATATGCAATATCAGGCCTTGTCAGCACAGATAAGTACATCAAACTACCTATTAGTTTCTGATATGGAATTTGAACATTGCTTTTATCATCACATTTGTTAAGATTCAAATTGTTTTCCATAGAAGTAACCACCGTTTTCGACTGTGACATATTAAATTTCCTTAACAATTCATTAACATAATTCTCTTGATCTAAAGTTATTACATTCTTGGTTGTATCAATATTCACTCTCATTCCAAGACATTGTTCAACCTAACCTAAGTCTTTAATTTTAAATTTTGAATTTTATTCATGCTTTAAAAAATCTGTTTCAATTTTGTCATTTGAAAAAACAAAGAAATCATCTACATATAAAGCTATAATTGTCATAGATTTCTTTTCACCTTTCATAAATAAACAACTTTCTAATTTTGATTTTTTATAACCTAAATCTATTAAACAATCATCAACTCTTTCATACCATGCCCTTGAAGATCGCTTCAAGCCATAAATAGCTTTCTTTAACTTTAGAACACTATTTACATTATTTGATGACTTAAAACTTTCAGGTTGTTCCATATAAACCTCTTCACTTAAATAACCATTTAAAAAAGCTGTAGTAACGTCTAAATGCGTTACATCTAAATTTATCTGAACAGCTAAGGCCATTAATAGCCTTAATGTTGAATGTCTAACAACCGGAGAGAAAGTCTCATCAAAGTCAATTCCTGGTTTCTGAGAAAAACCTTTAGCCACTAATCTTGCTCTGTATCTTACCTTGTTATCACTTGACACTTTTCTCTTAAACACCCACTTGCACTGAACAACTGTTCCACTCTCAGGAGTATCTACCTCTTCCCAAGCTTCATTTTCCTTGAACGATTCCAGTTCTTCCACCATTGCCAATTTCCATTCTTCTTTATCAACTCTTGACAAAGCATCTGCAACCTTAACCGGATCACTGCTCAAATCTGTATTTTCAGCACACATGTAAGTTACATAATCATCAAACTTCTTGGGTTTGGGTTACCTTTCAGATCTTCTTACTGTTGTTAAAGTTTCTTCATCTTGACGAGGGTTTTCACTATCATTTATGTCCATGACTTTTTCACATTTCACTTTGTCCTTTTCCCCCACAGAAACTGTATTTTCTTCAGTGTTTAACATAATTCCAACTTCACGTTCAAAGTTTTCCATTATAATAACATCTCTGCTTATGATTACAGAATTACTATTTGGATCATATAGTCGGTAGCCCTTTGTATTTTCACTGTAGCCTACAAGAATTTTCTTCTCAGCCTTCCTGTACCATTTCAGGCTAAGGTAAAGCATACATCTGCCACCGATTTTCGCAAAAATAATTATTGAGAAGGAAAATAATTAAGAAGGGGCGCTTAGAGGACCTTTAGGAAAGCAATTTATCCCAATAAAGTTTACAAAATCTTAGGAGAAAAGGCACCGTTGAGCTACAAAAAAAAATGAATACGCTCAAATGTCCTTTTTACAGTGGAATTTTCCATAGCGTTTATTTACAAAAAATACGCTAATCAAAGTTAATATACAGAAAATATAAACGCCAATGGCTTTAGTATAAATCAAGGATACTATATAATGCCAAGAAAAATTTATGTGTGTATTTGGATGTAAACGTAACGTTCGAGGTTAGTTCTCATCTTGAACGTATTTGATTTTTTGATAGCTTAGCGGTGCCTTTGCTCTTAAAACTTTGTAAACTTCATCAGGATATATCACTTTCCTAAAGGTACTTTAAACGCCCCCCCTTAATTATTTTACTCCCCAATAATTATTTCTGCGAAAATCGGTGGCAGATGTATGCTTTACCTTAGCCCCATTTCATCCTTTTCTCTTTAGAAACATGGACCATTACAGTACAACCAAAAATTCTTACATGGCTCACATTTGGTTTCTTACCTGTCCCCAATTCAAATGGTGTTCTATTGTGCAAACCTGTAGCTATAGATCTATTTCTTAAGTATATAGATGTATTTACTACTTCTGCCCAAAACGTTTTGTCTAATTTCCCATCGAACAATAAGCATCTTGCCTTTTCAACAATAGTACGATTTAATCTTTCTACAGTACCATTCTGTTCTGGAGTATAAGAGTTTGTTTTCTGATGAATGATTCCATTTTTCTTGAGAAAATTTTTAAATTCATTACCACAGAATTCACCTCCATTATCAGTTCTTAGAATCTTTATCTTATTTCCTTTTTGATTTTCAACAATAACTTTAAATTCTTTAAAATATTCAAAGACTTCATCTTTTGTTTTTAGGAAGTAAACGAAAGCCATTAGACTGAAATCATCTTCAAAAATAAGAAAATATCTTGATCCTCCAATTGAACAAACTTCCATTGGACCACATACGTCTGCGTGTGTAATTTCTAATACTCTATCAGTTTTTGTGCCTTTGTTTGGAAAATGTAACCTCATTTGTTTTCCTTCACAGCATGTTACACAGTTTAATTTCTCATTTTTTTCTTCACCTGGATAAGAAAGACCTTCTACAATACCACTTTTCATTTTGTTCAAATCTTTGCAGTATCCCAGAGCACATAAAACATTCTTAACTGTTATATTGTGTTTGATTATTGACAGTTGTTTTGATATCCACATCCCCTGAACATGATATTGGTATTTTACTTTTGTTTGCTACTATTATCGGTAAAACTGCAGTTTACGGCTCCCATTTAAACTGACACATCGGACTCTAATACGCATGCGCATAACTAAATAAAGTATGGCAGCATTGCCAAAACGAACGTCAATAACAAATATTGCCGTTTTCACTTTAAGCGGATTTCGCTAAAATTGTTTAAAATATGTGAATGTGTATAATGAAAATCTATGGTGTGTCCTGCAATACCTCCTCTACCTGCCATTTTAATAGAAATTATGAAAAAATAACGAATTAATACAAATCAATAATAAGTATCAAAAACACGTTTCAATGACAAAATGCCAAGTCACCGAAATTTGTCAACGTTGCAGCTGATTCCGTATGCTAGTGGCGGGCAATTCGGATGGGCGCCGTAAACTGCAGTTTTACCCTATTATCTCTTGAACAGTACTTTCCGTTGATATATTTTTAATCCAACTTTCATTTGCAATTAAGTGAATACTTGCACCCGAGTCCACATACCAGTTTTCTTTGCTAAAATTTCCGTTGAAAAATACTGCACTAAAAACTTTAGTTGTGTTTTGTTTGTCATTTTTCTTATCAATTAATATTATCGGACATTTGCTTTTAAAGTGTCCTATCTGTTTACATCTGTAACATTTGACATTTCGTGTATTTGTACCAACATTACATTTGCTTTGGTTTGCCGTAGCTTTTCCTATAAATGCACTTCCTGTTTTACCGGCATGATCTTCCATATCTAATAACTTTGTTTTAATGGAATCTGTACCTATTTTAATTCCAGAATGTTCTATAGTCATTACCATCGGTGTAAATTTTTCCGGTAATCCCACTAATAATAGAGATCCAATCCATTCATCATTAACATTAAAGCCTGTACCCCTCAATTTCAAACCTGTTTCAACTATTTGATTTACATACGTTCCCATTAAATCGCAGTTTTCTAATCGAATTGAAATTAGATTTCTTAGTAAACTTATTCTCCTTGTAAATCCTGAATTATGGAATAGCGATTTTAACTTATACCACAATTCTTTACCTACATGTTTTCGCATCCCTTACGTGTACATAAAGTGATGTATCAATCGTTAGAATCAGCTTCGTTTTAGCCTTGGCATCCATATTGGCATCCTGCACGGCTTCGCTTTTGACGCAGACAAACCTTCGAGAATTAAGAAGTTCTCTACCGCGAATGACCAGTCGTCATAGTTCTCGCGTCCTTTTAGTTTCGGGACATTAGCGATATAATTTGCAGCCATTCTTGTGCAACTTAACACTAACTTTTAACAATACCGTGTATCTGGGCACCTGTTCAAATAAGGTATACACAGTGTAAGTTTTAAACACAGCCTGAATTTATTGAGTATAGCGATACATACAAATAATGGTAGATGGCGCTACATATTTTGATATATCCCAATATGATGCCCTAAAACTACAGTGTAAGAACTCTAGCTCAGCAAACCAGGTTGTCAGTTGGTTCTTACCATAAAGTTTTAAAAGAAGATTTACAGTTACTCCCATATCATATAACTTGTTTCCAACAAATCCTCGATATTGATTATCCGCGACGAGTAGTATTTTGCGAATGGTTTACAAATAATTTTATAGACAAAACTTTGTTTTCAGACGAATCATGGTTTCATGTTAGTGGATATGTTAACTCGCAAAACATGAGAATGTGGAGTGATACAAAGCCCAATAATTTTTATGTTGAAGCTCCTTTACATCCTCAGAAAATTGGTGTTTGGTGCGCTATAAGTAGAAGAAGGATTATTGGACCAATTTTTTTTAATGGAACCTTGACTGCAGAAAGATATTGACAGGAAATACTATTGCCTTTCTTTAATCAACTTCGCGATGATGAACTAGCTTTGGGATACCTTTCAACAAGATGATGCTAGAGCTCACACAGCGGGGGAAACAATGAATATGTTACAAGAAGTGTTTGGAAATCGTTTAATTAGTTTGAACAGCGATCATGAATTTCCTCCAAGATCTTGTGATCTTACACCGTGTGATTACTATTTATGGCCTTTTTTAACAAATTCAATTTATCAAGTACCAGTGCAAGATTATATAGATCTCCAAGACAGAATTATAAATAAAATTAGTGAAATTAGAAATAGTCCCATATTTCAAAATGTATTTAGTAGCATTCGGAGGAGGTGCGTAAAATGCTTGGAAGAAGGTGGTGGACATTTTCAAAATCTTTTATAATTATGGTCATTATTGTTGGTAATTTATACAACTACAATTTATGATATTTATTATAAGGTTGTAATCTAAGGACTCTACAAACAATTTATCTGTTTCAAATTTATTTTAAGCCTTACAATAATTTGTTGAATGTTAATATATTAAACTAGTACGATAACTAGATACTATTGTCACTATAAGATGAATAAAACCTTTACTTGTAAAGTTATTTCCTCTTAATTCTGCATTGTCTTTTTACATGTTACTACAGATTAGATGAGCTTTATTACACAAAAAGGAACAGCAGATTAATTGGATTATGTAATTTTTTTCAGTTATATCATTATTCAAGTCAAGTCATTATTTGACTAGTTTATATTAATGAATATGGCATATTAAAGTAACGGGTGTTCAGAAACATTCGAAGTCAAGTGGGCTCTGAACAAAAAATCGTATATCTTTACTTAAGTATTAATATACTAATTTGATAACCTATAAAATTGTATTAAGATTTAAGTATAGCAAACGCCAATTAAGTTGGCGCGAGGAGGGGGTGCGCAGAAGCCGTTTTTAAAAACGTCCACCCCCGCTACTCAAGTAATTGTCAGAATACATTTGTCATTGACGTTTGACAGAACATATTTTGTAATGTCTTTGCTAGGGGATCATGCACGCTCAGAGGTTAGAATTATCTGACATTTGATGTAAAATCAAATACAAATATCCCCACTACTTCTAATCCTGCGCGAACTTACCCCTTCTCGCGCCAACTTAATTGGCGTTTGCTATAAATGTTTCAATCTATCTCAGACATGACTTCATATTTTCAAGGACTACTTTGACTTCGAATGTTTCTTAACACCCGTTATATTTCGACATAAACTGACATTTGCGTGTATGATAACCTATAAAATTGTATTAAGTAAATGTATCAATCTATATCAGACATGACTTCATAATTTCAAGGACTACTTTGTCTTCGAATGTTTCTGAACACCCGTTATATTTCGACATAAACTGACATTTGCGTGTATGATAAGTTGATAACCTATAAAATTGTAATAAGTAAATGTATCAATCTATATCAGACATGACTTCATATTATCAAGGACTACTTTGACTTCGAATGTTTCTGAACACCTTTATTATTTGTTTACATATGTTTAAATTAGACTTCTTCTTTACCTCTCTGCTTATAATTTTCTCAATTCTCCGTGAGATGGCACAATGTAATATGTTTGGAAGAAATTTCTATTACATACCTGTTATTTAATATAAATACAGCTTATATTATTACAAATCGTTTCTGTTTTTTTAGTGTTTACTTTCAACTATTAAAGTGAAAATATTTAATTAATAATAAATTAATCATAATTAAAGAAAGTGCTCCATCTTTAGATATAATGATGAAGGCACAAGTGTTATTGTTTATCTATCATAATTCATAACCAAGAATAAATGAATATAATTTATTTGAAACTGTCTTTACATTCTTTTTGTATTTCAGAAAAACAAATCGTACAGGTGATTCGGAACGAATGTTGAGAAGATGTATTTACTTAGATTCCAAATTTATTCCTGCTTTTATTGAATTAGCAAGATTACGTGGGGCTAAAGATAGACGAGTAGGATCTCTTTTACGTGCGATAGTTCAAATAAGCCCTGCTAATCCAAAATATACTACAATATATGGTCACTGGCTATTGGACAGAGGTTTGTAGATCCTAAGAAAATTTATTGCTTTAGTGACAATATTATTGTAGGTAATAGATTAACTGCCTTAAAGTATTATTGGCAAGCTTTAGCATTATCGCCGTCCTACATAGAAGCACTCATGGGCGCAGCAAGAATATTAAGAAAATTTGGTGACCATGGACGTTTATTCCAGTTGGTCACAAGGTTAGTTTCAAATTAAATACGCTATGCAGATTTAATTTTTACTATCGTACCAATTGTATTTTTAGATGGCATTCTATTTTAAGAGAAACGCAGGGTCAACCTCCTTCCAAATCACATCTGTATCTTTACGAGTGGCAATTAAAGAACGAACTAAGTAATAAGGCAAAAGCTTATGATAGTTGTCCACAATCTTGTGTAAGATACATTTACAATTGTGATATTTTATGTAAATATATATTGACTGGTTTTTAATAGTTTTATTTTTCTTTATTATTTCTTAGGGGCAGCAGTATATACATCATAAACCTACATTACTTTCAACAAGCAAATGGAGTCATCCATCCTGCAACAGGACTAAATCACGATATTTTATTGGTAACAGACAGTGTCGGATAATAAAACGAATTTTAAAGTACAGATCAACAACACCTCTTATGATACATCATATTTTGGACACACTTTGAAAAAAGCATTAGAGTCAAGACTGCATAAGCCATTCTAACATAAAGTGTGATTAGTAATTTAAGATGAACAAATTGTATAATATGGAAATATCAGTATTATATAAATAAAGAATATATTAAAATAATATATACCAGTGAACATTACATACAATGGCGGAACAAATACATAATAAGTAAGAAAGTTAAAAAAATTTTTGTATACATGAAGGAATTGATTATAATTTTATATAAAGAATGAGTATTGTTATGTTTGTTTTTCAATGAAAACAGGGTGATTGTATAATAAAAAAATATTCCTTGTTTAAGCATATTGATTATTTACTTAATTAGGATCATTGTAAAGAAAAAATTGCCTGTTTGAAATATATTTTTTTATTATAGATGTCAACTAACATTGTGCATTCAAATAAATTTGCACTACTGTATTTAAACGATTTTGTAAATTATTCGCTAAATTTTGGAAGCTACTTTCAGGTTATTTTTCCAATTTCGTTCATATCTACGTTTCGTTTGAATATTAAAAGAGAAATAAAATTTTAAGTTAATATAGAAACCAGATTTTAGAATATCAAATTTTTGTTTTAAGTCAGTTTGAATGATACAGAACACAAAATTTAAATTTCATACCCTATTCTTGTTTGAAAATCCATATATTTATTGAGTCAAATGTGAATTTTCCGTGAAATTAATTATCTCGATAATATTTAAATCATTTTGTTAGGTTTAATTTGTTTTTTATGGAAATAGTTGAACAAATATGTACAGTGCAGATGTATGTATATAAGTTTCCTATAAATTACCTAAATATTTTTGGTCCAAATTTAGATTTCATAGTTTATAATTAGTTTGGGTACATTGTTTTAATATGTTCAATTGAAAAGTTCAAGTTTACGTTGACATTTTGAGTATATTGTTTAAATGTGTTAAATTGAAAAGTTCAAATTTACTTTGACATTTTGTTACAACAAAACGTATCTAAAAGGAAGTGATGTGTTTTCTTTCTTCAAGTCATAAATACAAGTAGCATTTGACTAGTGGAAGTTGTAGTTTGTAAAATGTTGAGTATATCCAAGACAACTATAGTCTATTCACACATAGAATTAATGTATATAACTCAATTAGTGTGAAATGTCAGATTCTGTTGAAGAATTTGAATAGAGAGAAATTTACTGCCTCGTTTACAATCTTGATTCATATTGCTATAAGTTATTATTTGGTGGGTTTATCTATTTATTCTTGTTCTCTTGCATTTTGCTTTAGTTTCCTTATATGATCACCTTCTTGTGATCAAATGCCAACCATAAAAATAACCTTATTTTTTTTGTAAATTATATCAGAATCCTCATTTTAATTATTTTGTCAATATTTTGGAATGAAATAAAGTTTGGCAAGCTTATAATATTTCAATGAGGCATCGAAAAAATTCATAATTGGAGTAGACTGTGCAATTGGGTTGGAACTTTAGCCACTTCCACATAATGACACATTACTTGATGCTTGACAGTTTCATTTGGTTTCATTGTAAAAAAAGGTTATAGCATTGAAATGATACTACAACAAAAAAGAAAACAAATAATTTATTTAATATCGAAATCATAATCAAAATTTACATATAGCTAAAGAAGTTGTTGAAAATGTTGTCCATTAGATGTACTAAACAAATTTAATTTTCTTAATAAAAGTTTTGAAAAATTTGACACAAACTTATAGTTTCAATGTCAAATAATAAATGTCATTATGTGGAAGTGGCTAAAGTACCAACCCAATTTCACAGTCTACTCCAATTATGAATTTTTCCGATGGCTCGTTATTTGAATTAATATTTTATCAGAGTATCTTCCAGGATAAAACCTGGCAGAGCTGCACATAATTCTCATAAACGATGTACCTACTGTTATCTAAGATGCGATAGAGCTGTAAATAAACTTTTCAATTAAAGCCATGATATATTACTAAATCGTGTTAATACAATTAAATCATTCGCGCAATAATTCACATTTTTAGGAGTTTATATATTAATACAACTAAGAGTAGGTAATAATTATCTCAGATTCCTGAATTGTAATTTCAGAATTCATAATGAATAACTCTCAATAAATCACTCAATTTCACTCGCCACTCTGTTCCGAATCCTCGGTAAAAGCCACTATCGAATTGATACCGAAATGTTTCTGTCTCGAATCTTCAGTTCCTCACTAGTACATAATAAATAAAGGCTTCTTTCCTCATGTTTTTCACACCTCCTACACCACTGCTCGCTAACAAGCCTCATGCCGTACAGATGCTTCCTTCAAGGATAAAATCCGGTTATAAAATCTATCTTAATAATGTATTTAGTATGTAACTTTCTATCCATCTTTCTTGTTATGTTCTCCTTCTAGCCATGCCCGGATATCCCCTATGCGATTTCACACCTCCTTTAAACCTTAGGCTAGTTCATCGGTCATACAGGTATAGCAAACGCCAATTAAGTTGACGCGAGGAGGGGTAAGTTCGCGCAGGATTAGAAGTAGTGGGGAGATTTGTATTTGGTTTTACATCAAATGTCAGACAATTCTAACCTCTGAGCGTGATCCCCTAGCAAAGACATTATGTTCCGTCAAACGTCAATTACAAATGTATTCTGACAATTACTTGAGTAGTGGGGGTGGACGTTTTTAAAAACGGCTTCTGCGCACCCCCTCCTCGCGCAAAATTAATTGGCGTTTGCTATACATACTATTATTTCAGATAATGTCAAATATTTGCCTAAAAACGTTTGTTACCTCATCTGTTGGGTTTTTTTTTTTTAGATGAAACAGATATTCTCATAGAGCCAAATGTTTAGAATACACACAGAGTTTGGTATTTTCTAATTAATTTGAATATGCAAAGCTAACAAATTTATACATCGTAAAAATATATTTTTAATGGAAATAGACTTACTAACAGTAAGATTCACAAGTTTGTGTAATATCATTCCAACTTAAGTAACAATTAATATCAAATTATTTAATTGATTGCACGGCGTGTTGATTTTTGAAACTCCATATTAAAATTCAATAATAAGTAAAAGTTGTTTCAAAATAATTTATTGTACCTACACTAAAATACAATATTGTTTCGCTAAATTTTGGCTTTACCAGGTGATGATAAATAAGTAAATAATCATTATTTAATTATCGTCACCTGAGAAAGCCAAAGTTTAGCGAGTGTAGTGTACAATAAATTATTTCGAAACAATTTTTACTTATTGAATTTGAATCAAATTATTTAGTGAAATTTAAGAAAATAATATTTTGATTACCTATCCCAACTGCTATAATATAATAATATAATTTTGTCGGCAAATTTATTTGAATGCTTAATATATTAGTGAAGCATTTCCAGTAGCTTACAGGTCAGCTATTTGCTTTTATAAACTAAAAGTGGAATAATTCAATTAGACTGATTATCGCACCAAGTTAGCTATATTTAATGAAAAGAGATATGCAGGGCAATCCAAATTAAGTGTTCACCATTGGTAACTTTGTTATTATTAAAGATACAAGATTGTTTAAATTAGCAAACTAGTAGTACTTTTAACGCTCTTTAAGATGGAAGAATTAAAAAAAAAGAGCAGCGCGTTTTCGAGTTTTCCCGAAAAATATGTTTTTTTCAAATGGAAACCCCTGTATATTATATCATTTTCTGTTAGAAATTCAATTTTTAAACAAAAAATCTTATAAGAAATTTTTTACTGGGATTAAAAATACTTGAGTTATAGTGAATAAACAAAAACAGCTAAGTCAAGTGCATTTCTATGTTTCTATGATAACGACGTTAATTCTTTCTAGTAAACGTCAAATATTAGTACAGTTTTATTAGTCTTTCACTCATAAATTTCATTTTGCTAGTTATTAATTTGACAAAAAAATGATTTTTACCCATGCAGAAAAGTGTGATATGTTAGAATCTTATTTAGTGTGCAGAAAATCCTCTAGGAGGGCAAAAGAACACTACGCTGAATTATATCCACTCCGAACACAACCAAATGAGCAATTTTTTCTCAGACTGTACCGAAAATTTAGAGGCAATGAGAGTGTTTTTGCCAAAACAAGAACAAGAAGGACTTTTATAATAAGCGAGGCCACGGAAATTCTAGTTCTTGCATATTTTGAGGCCAACCGTGAGAATTCCATACTAGATATTATCAAGGAATCTGATTTGAGTCACGGTACTGTGCATAGGATTCTGAAGAAACACAAATTCATTCCTTATAAGTGCAAACCAGTTCAAGTTTTCTTGCCAGGGGATCCAGAGAGAAGAATAATTTTTTTGCCACTGGTATCTTTACTTTTGTCGCCAAAATGTAAACAACTTTCGTTATATTTTATGGACCGATGAATCAAATTTCTCAAATTCTGGAATGTACAATACAAAAAATCATCATTACTGGTCAAAGGAAAATCTTCTTTTAGTACATCCAAGACGCCCGCAAGTCCGTTACAGTTTTAATGTTTGGTGCGGTTTAATTGGTTCAAGGATTGTTGGTCCTTTCTTTTATGAGGGCACTCTAACTGGTGAAAGGTACATAGAATTTTTGACTGAAATTTTGAATAATTTCTTAGACGATATTGATCTCATAAGTAGACAGAATCTGCATTTTCAGCAGGATGGCGCACCTGCGCACAACTACAGAGGTACTCATCAAATTTTAAATACTATTTTTAACAATTCATGGATAGGAACAAATGGTCCTATTCAGTGGCCTCCCCGATCGCCAGATTTAACACCGCTTGATTTTTTTTTATGGGGTTATTTAAAGACAGAGATTTATAAGCAAAGGTACGAAAACGTAAACGCCCTCAAAATTGCAGTTAGTGAAAAGATAAACCAAATAGATGGTAGGACCATACTAAAAGCAGTTCGGCAAGTTCAGAAACGTGTTCAAAAATGTATTGAACAAGGTGGTATTTTTGAACATCTTCTATGAAAAAATCAGTGATTTTTATTTTCTTTTAATGATATGTTTATGTATAAAATAAAGTTTATAAAAATTATTTAGCTGTTTTTGTTTATACATTATAACTCAAGTGTTTTTAATCCCAGTAAAAAAGTTCTTATAAGATTTTTTGTTTAAAAATTGAATTTCTATAATAATAAAACTGTTCTAATATTTGACGTTTACTAGAAAGAATTAACGTCGTTATCATAGAAACATAGAAATGCACTTGACTTAGCTGTTTTTGTTTATTCACTATAACTCAAGTATTTTTAATCCCAGTAAAAAATTTCTTATAAGATTTTTTGTTTAAAAATTGAATTTCTAACAGAAAATGATATAATATACAGGGGTTGCCATTTGAAAAAAACATATTTTTCGGGAAAACTCGAAAGCGCGCTGCTCTTTTTTTTTAATTCTTCCATCTTAAAGAGCGTTAAAAGTACTACTAGTTTGCTAATTTAAACAATCTTGTATCTTTAATAATAACAAAGTTACCAATTGTGAACACTTAATTTGGATTGCCCTGTATACCTACAACAATGTTCCTTAAATAATAATCAATATGTTATTAAAATCTCTAATTTACTGTAGCTTTCATTTTGAAGGTAACAAGAGAGTAATTTATATCTGTAAATTAAGAACTTTTTGTTATCTTAATTAAAAAATAAGTTCACCAAAAATGTACATAAGTAAAAGAATTTGCAAAATGAATTGTGATATTGAAACGAATGTCTGGTTTATCAAAACAGGTATTATGAATAGAGAAGTCCAACCCTCTTGTTACTTATTTCTTAATCAATTTTTGTTAATTTATAATTAAATAATGTAAAATAAATTATGAACACATGTGCTACTATTAGCGTGACAACGAACCAATTCCGGTTTACAGAGTTAATAAAAGAAATTATAAAACAAGATAATGGAAAAAGAATAACAATATTTATTGCGACACATTATTTTAATATAGATACCTATATAAACAAACAGTATTATGAAAATTTTTAACATTAAGCTAGCTTTTAACACATTATAGACATAACATATTGATGATATTTATAAGTAGGCTAAGAAAAATAACAAAAAAAAAAAATAATGAAAAGAAAGTCACATATTTTGTTTATAAAAATTGTATCACTACGCAATATATAATACATACATACTTATATTACGATGAAATGTGATCACAGGTATGCGAAAATTTGTGCGCGTAATAAGTATCTTTTCTGATAGTGCTTTTTTAAATTAGTGATAAGGTGACAAGAGATTGCACGAGACTATTTACTAATTTTGAAAGAATGAAATGGTATGCGAAGTTCACGAGGAGGAAATTGTGTAAATCTTATATTAAATTTAGGCGGGGCCATTTACAACTTTGTATACTAATTAATCCAGGCTGATTGTTTTTGTATTTTAATTTTTTTCGTGTGTAGTTGGTCGTAATGAACGAATATTATGTTACAAATTCAAGTGTACGTGTATATAATATTGTATAGTTTTTTGATATAACTAAATAAATTGAAATTTAAAAGTTTATTTGTGTGTTTTACTTTATATCTGCACTAGCAATTAAGAAAATAAGAAGTCGTGCGGTGTACATAATGCCAATGGTATTTATCCACATATATGTAATACCGAATGATTATAAATGATTGAAACAAATATTTAATTTGACAAGTATGAGAAATTGGCTTGCCTGATCATTGCCTTTAACTTTTTGGGTTAATAAATAATAAGTGTTCATTTGAAAAGTCAATCTAGGTTACTTTGAAATTTTGATAAAATAAGACGCATATATATTAGTATGTGTTTGTTGTTCCGTAAACGTAAATCCAAATGACATTTGATAATGTCAATCACAAATATCAGTTAGTGCATAAAATAATCGTGCGTCGATTCTGGTTTAAATAAATTGCTTCTCAGTTTTAAAATGGCTTTCACTTTAGAACATAAAATTTTTTAAGTCCAGGCTTATTTTCGAAGTGGTAATAAAATTGATGGTTTATGGGTTTATTCAGTTCAAGATTGCATGGTAGAATTTCAAGTTGAGTTTCCACATTTTGTAATAGATTATATACAATTTAAGAATACTTTGGATAGAACTTTTTTCTGAAACTGGTAGTCTCGTAAGAAAATCAGGCAGCGGAGCAGTTAAGAAACGTACACCACAAGTTGTCAATCGTGTTGAAGAAATAATGGAAAATGAACCACAAACATCTGTTCGACATTTGAGCCAACAAATAAACCTTTCTGTTGGTACCATGGGCGACATAAAAAATGGGGACAAGTTGTAATAGTGAATTTAGCATTATTTAACTATTGTGAATGGGACTAAATATATTCATGTATTTGTTTCTATTGTAACAAGTGAAATAATTTCTTCATATTCTAAACAAATTTATTTATATTACGTTTTTAACATGATTCATAAAATAAATTAATAAAAAATAAAATAAATAAAACTAATATTTTGTAAAACTACCGTTTTGATCAATGACGCTCTGAAGTCGTCGTGGCATTGAATAAATTAAATTCTGTGTGTATTCTGGTGTAATTTCTTCCCAACAGTTTTCGATTGCTTGCCACGAATCTTCTGAATTGTGAGGTCTAAAATTGGTATTATAAATTTTTTTAACCATACTAGCCCAGACATTCTCAATAGGATTCATGTCGGCACTGTTTGCCGGCCAAGGTAATACAGGCACTCTGTTCTCTTCAAACCATTCCGTAGCAACATGCGAAGTATGAATATTAAATAAAATTTGCATCAAATATTTGTGTTACAGAAGGTAGCATTACATTGTCTAATATAGTTCTGTAAATATTTCCTGTAAATCGTTCGTCTATTCTCCAACAAATCTCTGGTCCTTGAACGCTGATCCAATCCCAAACGTTTACAGAGAAACGTCCACTTCTTTATACTTGTTGAACGTATTCCTGTGAATACCTGTTACTGTTGCGTGGTCTATATAATTTTACTCGACTGTTATGACAGGATTCAAAAATCTTTTCATTAGAAAAGAAGACATTTTCCCAAAAATTATTATCCATATTTACATATTCTTCTGCAAACTACAGACGTCGTTGTTGATGCGCTCGAGTTAAAAACCCTTTTCTAGCAGCAGAATAGTTTCTTAAATTAGAGTTTTTAATTCGACGAAAAGCTGTTCTATGCGATGCAGGAAATGCAGTTTCTTCTTTTGCTGCTACAGCGGTAGAAAAGAGATTATCCCGGAGGTAGTTAATAAGTGCTGCATCGTTATCCGCAGTAGTAATCTTTGTTCTTCCTGATCCAACATTTCTTGTTAATCTTGCTTCATTAACCCATCTCTGCTTAATTCGCAAGATAGTATTTTTACCCACATTGAACTCTTGGGCAACTCGTCGTATTGACCACCCGTTTTCCAACATAGTCACCACTCTAGCTTTATTAACTGTGCTTAAATGTTGAGGCATTTTCAAATCGAATAGACACACGAAATTAAATACAGATGTCAAAATGACAATCAATGACAATTATTAAATTAATTTCCGATTTAAAAAAATGACTTTTTACAATAGAGCAACTTAAGTGTACCCATTTTTTTTGTCGTCAATGGTACAACTCCCAAGTTATTAAAAAAAAATATGCAACTTTATCCATACCGTGTCACAGCAGTACAAGAATTGTTAGAAATTGATTACCCACGTAGACTTCACTTTTGTAATTGGTTTGTAAATATGAACAATAATGGAGAACTTTCGCAAAGAGTCATCTTTACTGATGAAGCATGGTTTCATAAAACGGGATACCTAAATTCACAAAATACAAGAATTTGGAGTAGTGAAAACCCACATGTAATTAATGAAGAATCGCTACATCCAGAGAAAATTGGTGTTTGGGCAGCGATAAGCCGAAGGCGAATCATTGGACCAATAATTTTTCAGGGAACGTTAACTGGTCAAAGCTACCGTACGGAATTTTACAACTATTTGTCAATCAGTTGCATGATGATGAACTTCAAAATGCATATTTCCAACAAGAGGGAGCACCTTGACACTGTACTGCAGAATCTTTGGATTATTTAAGAGAATTTTTTGATGAGCGTATAATTAGTCGAAATACTGAAATTGCCTGGCCTACACGTTCATGCGATTTAACACCTTGCGACTTCTTTTTGTGGCCTTATCTAAAAAAATAACATATTTCGAACACCTATATTGAAATTGAATGATATGCTAGTATGCTACAGAGAATCGAACAGAAATGCATGGAAATTAATAACAATCCAGTAATGTTGCAGAATATCATCAGAAATGTTGAACGGAGGATTTTAAAGTGCATTGATCTTGAAGGACAACATTTTCAACATTTGTTATAGTTTTCAATAAATACCTATTATTTGTTATTTATTTGTATGTATGAAACTGTCAAAATATACGACTTTGTAGGTTAAGTAGTAAATTTTAATTTACGACATACTTCAAAATGTTCTCAGTAAATCACATGCTACTAGATTGACTTTTCAAATGAACACTTGTTATAATATAACAACTGGTTATC
Source organism: Melolontha melolontha (assembly GCA_935421215.2). Lineage (NCBI taxonomy): Eukaryota > Metazoa > Arthropoda > Insecta > Coleoptera > Scarabaeidae > Melolontha > Melolontha melolontha. Next base: position 21,795,459 of record OW285240.1, on the reverse strand, counting down.
TTAAAAAAACTGTTTTTACACATTTTTCTATTTAATATATAAAATTTAATAAAATTACTTTTACATAAAATTTAAAAAAAAACAATTTAAACATATAGAACTAGTAGTACCTACTTAAAATATTGTACAAATTCTTTACAAAATTCAATTCACGTTCACGTGTGAACGGACTAACATTATACAGCCGCATTATTGATGTATTCATCCATAACGATATTGACTTCCTCCACCGTACTTTCGTGATCTTCCATAATTTTGGTTAGCATTGCGATGTTGTTCGTGTCCTTGTCTCAACTTTTTTCCTTTGCTTTCGTCTTCATAGTGGCCTTTATCCAAGTGCCCCTTGCTGCCGCGTACATCACGTTCGTATCCAGATTTGCTAGAACCTCCCTTTTTACTATCGCCTTCGTTAATTCTAAATTTATTGCTATAATCACCGTTTTTCTTAAAATTTCCTTTTTTATGATAGTTATCGTAAAATTTATGCTCTCTGTGGTATTCATCTTTAAAGAATTTGTTGTGATAGCCTCTTGTTTTATGACCTCTTTTGTGACCCTCCTTTTCACCAAATTTCGCTGCCTTTAAAGTCTTTCCAACTTCTTCATGATTATTGTAATTATTCGATTTATCGTGGTGATTCTCTTCATGCCCAGTATCATCTTCATAATCTTTTGTGTGTGATGTTCTGCCTTGTTTTCCTTGTTCGCCTTTAGAAAATCTATACCTCGAAATATGATCCTCTTTATCTTTCACAGTATCTTCAGAGTTATAGCCGTTTGTATGTGAAGCTCCATTTCCTGCATCATAATGATAATTTCTAGATTCCTCCGTAAATAAATCTTGTGATTCTATTTGCTGATTATTTCTTGTACATAAAACAACGTTTAAAATGATTAAAAGAATTACAACTTTCTTGTACCACATCGTGAAATTACTTGGAATCAAATGTGTATACAGATTACATAGGTTTACTCCTTTATATGTCTCACTACTCCTATCTAGCGTAACGAAATATGCCTGAATCGGAAGTAGTAGGTCGATTTAACCAGGAAATAAACAGGACACATTTACCAATTTTTCTACTCAAGTGAAACGAATACAATTAGTAATGGATTTTATATCACAACGTTTTTAACTTTCTATGTCAAACTTTTTAGACGTTAGTTTCAATGTGAAATTATGTTCATATTTGTTCCACATTTGACTTACGAAACCTTAGCATTATATAACATGATCATTAAATTATTTATTACGTATCTATTGAATTAGTTCCATGTATATTTCTAATGGAATACTTTCAGAACAGTAAAACACTTAAATTGTAATAATATTTTAACAAATATTACAGTATATATATATATATATATATATATATATATATATATATATATATATATATACATATATATATATATATATATATATATATATTATATTCTGTCCTTTATATTTTTTATTCCCTTGACAAAGGCATCATTGCCGAAACATGTAGGGTTGTTTTAAATATATATACTTTGAAGTAAACCAGACCTTTAATCGCCGACTTATTAAGTTTACCTTATCATACCAAGGTCACGAAAATATTATATATATATATATATATATAAAGTAAAAGAGCTTACAATAATTATAATTATATTCGAGCTCAGATTTTTTACAACCTCAAATACAACTTAAGCCGTTAGGACTGTCTTGAAGAAATTAATCGGGTATTTTGTTGCAAGTAATAATCCTTAGTTACCGTAAAGCGGTGGTAGAATTAATTTAAACGTGGTCGATTTTTATTAAATCAGTTCCTAAGCTAAAAGCTGGCTGTTATCGAAAAGAATATTGGTTTCCTTTCGGACATAATTAAGGAAGACCAAATTACAATAATGAGTACTAAAGCAACTTTTCAAATGGGCATAAGAAATTAACACCACCTTATACAAACATTAAGGAATATGAAATATAAATGACAGTATATTAATGTCGTACTTACGCATTTGTAGTTGCTATGGATAAAATTATTTAAAGATACATTCCAATTTAGTAATAATAAGTTATGCCTTAGTATTCTAAAATAGATAGACAACAAAAACAGGGAAACGCAAGACATGAGTTATTATTATGTATGCGCCCGTGGAGCAACTTAAGATGTTAAGCTGTCGGCAGTCGCCCTAAACGAGAAGAGAAACCACGAAAACCTACTCGGACAGCCAGACAGGGATCAAAACACGGAACTGTCAGCATGATAAGCAAATGTATAGATATTTAAAAAACATAAGATATATAATTATGTAACAGCAACATATATTATGATGGTAAATTGCAGATCGTTACATAATTAAGTTATAGTATATACTGCTTAAATTTTTTATATCACTTCTGTTGTTAATTGAATTTTTTTCCTGTTTAATACTAATCATTTCTTTAATTTCCCTTTTCATTGTGTGTTGTTCTTTATCAATTATCTGTGTGTTTTCAAACGAAATTATTGCTTGACCTTAGTATGTTATGGTAGATTCAATTAGTTGGCGATTTAAGGTCTGGTTTTACTTGAAAATGTATATATTTAAAACAATTTTACATGTTTCGGCATATGATGCCATCTTCAAAGAAATTTGAAATATAAATGATAGTATATTAATGTCATACAATATATCTGTAGTTGTTATTGATAAAATTATTCAATGATATATTAAAGGTCAATAATAATAAATCATGCCTTGGCATTCTCTAAACAGATAGGCAACAAAAACGGGGGAATGGCAAGATATGAGTTATTATTATGTCTGCGCCTGTGGAGCGGCTTAAGATGTTAAGCTGTGGGCATTTGTCTTAAACGATAAGGAAAACCACGAAAGCCTTCTCGGACAGCCAGTCAGGGATCTAGATACGGAACTGCCAGCATGATAACTTATCATGCTGGCAGTTCCGTAGGGAAATTTAAGAAATTATTAATATTAAACATGAAAAAAATTCAATTAACAACAAAATACATTTGCTTATCATTGATAAGCAAATGTACAGATGTTTAAATAACATATTGTAAAGTTTGTCTTTTCGGGTTCTTAAATAAAACTAACAATAACTTTAGACACACACACTATATTAATATTAAAACATATAACAATATAAAACTAACTATTAACAACAATAAGTACATTTATGTATTCTATATTTATGTAACTATATTTATGTTTACTTCGCGAGACTGTAGGATTCAATGAATGTCCATCCCTTCTTCGACGCGGCTTTTATATCGGTGAATACTTTTCTAGAGCCTTCACGTAGGCCTCGCGAAAACATCCAGAGGGATGACGCACCTCGCATCATCGGATGAGTCATTACATTGCCCCCTTCTTAAAAATGAAGTTTCGTCCCGAAACATGTCATGCTTTGGTCTCCTCAAACGATGACGAAATCGACAGGTAGGGCCTTTGTTACATTGCGACGCATATCGAAATAACAGTCCACGGTCTTATCTTGCCTGGATGGACAGGAATATTCAAGCTGGTAACTGCATACCAGAATTTCCATACCAGTATGTCGGAAGATTACTTCCAACATGCTCCTTACAATTCTCCAGTCCAGGCGGTCCAATCCACAACCCAATTTTGGAACTGCTAATTTCAGAATGTCTTGCTGTAACATTTGTTCGCGTAAGTGGGTCAGGGCCTCCCATAAGGCTCGATAGGTTGGCTTTAGGCTCGACAGTTCTTTCGTGACCAAATAAAATATGGGCTGTCCTTCATTTATTATTTGGAGACTCTTCCCAATTGCTGGTCCCTGCTGCCTAAGCTTTTCGATTCTGCCAAATCTCTCTTTAAATTCCCAGGCAATTCCTTTGGCCATTCGTAGATCTCGGGCTACGCAATGAGCAAGCGCGTAGTCTGGCGGCACCGTGAACAAATCCTGCTGTTTCTCGATGGTTACCCCAAATCGAGCTTTTCTCGAACCAGAATACTCTTGCATAAAGTCTTCGAAGGTTAGTTCATGGTATTGGCTATCCAATCGGCGCAAGCCAACGGTTTCGCCATTGTCTCCAGAGTATGGGGCTAATCGATTAAAATGTACGACTCTTGGCTTAGTGTGAGGTGTTCGCCTGATGCGGTATATTACATCGTTGATCCGCTTCAACACCTCGTATGGCCCCTCCCAATTCTTTTGAAGTTTTGGAGATAGGCCCCGTCGACGTTGTGGATTATACAACCAAACCCGATCGCCTTCATGGTAACCACTCTTCTCGGCGTTGATGTCATAGCTCTCTTTCATTCTGTCACTAGCATCTTGGATATTATGTCTGACTTGTTCATGGATATTATCTAGTCGTCGTCTGAGCGTGCTGACATAATCTTCTCCGGCAAGATCTTCACCAGGCTTGCTCCCAAACTTTAAATCACAGGGCAATCGGAGTTCCCTCCCGAATAGCAGGTTTGCTGGTGATTGGCCTGTTGTCTCTTGAACGGAGGCCCGATACGCCATTAGAAATAATGGTAAATGTTCGTCCCAATCTCTCTGGTGTTCGGAGACCACTTTGGATAAGTGTCTGATCATGGTCTTGTTCATTCGCTCTACCATCCCATCTGATTGTGGATGCAAGGGAGTTGTTCTCGTCTTCCGTATGCCCAAAAGTCCACACATCTTTTCGAATAGACTGGACTCAAAATTTCGCCCTTGATCGGAATGAAGTTCCAAGGGTACACCAAAACGGCTGACGAACTCCTTCACAATCACGTCTGCTACAGTTCCAGCTTCTTGATTTGGTAGAGCATATGCTTCAACCCATTTGGTAAAGTAATCCATGATCACTATTATGTATTTATTTCCTTTGCTGCTTTCTGGAAAAGGACCGGCGGCGTCTATGGCGATCCTTTCAAATGGGCTTCCTACATTGTATTGCCGCATGGGTGCACGTCGACGCCTCTGGGGACCATTGCTTCCGGCGCAATTTGCACACTTTCGGCACCATTCTTTCACATCTCGTGAACAATTCACCCAGTAAAATCTCTGGCGCACCTTCTCCAGTGTTTTATGGACTCCAAAATGTCCCCCAGAAGCACCATTATGGAGTTCTCGCAATACCTCTGGTATTCTTTTCTTGGGAACCACCATTTGCATCTTGCGCTCACTTCCATCGTGATTTTCGACCTCACGTCTCAGAAGATCGTCATCCATGGTTAAGGAATCCCATTGTGCCCAGTATGACTTCAATTCTCGTGAATGGGGAGCAATTTCTTGCCAGGTCGGTCTTTGCCCATTTCTTTTCCAAGCCCTGAGGACTGCAAGATCCGGATCAGCTTCTTGATCTGCGCGCAAATTGTCAGGTTGCCATTGGTCATCAACAACGGTGGTTCGAAGAGCGTTGGCCGATTTGTCTTCGATTCTGTTGCAATATCGACAGTCTTCTGGACAGGGCCTTCTGGAAAGGGCATCTGCATTTTGATGTTTGAGGCCTGCTCTGTGTTCAATAACAAAGTCATACTCCTGTAGCCTCTCAATCCATCTAGCTACTTGACCCTCTGGATTCTTAAATTGCAAGAGCCACTTTAAGGCGGCTTGATCAGTGCGGATCAGGAACTTCTGCCCATACAGGTACTTGTAAAAGTGCTCAATGGTCTTAACTACTGCCAATAGTTCTCTCCTGGTTACGCAGTAGATCCTCTCCGGTTTGGACAGGGTCTTGCTGAAGTATCCAATGACCTTTTCTTGTCCATCTTGGACTTGAGAGAGCACGCCACCAATCCCGACGTTACTGGCATCCGTTTCCAAAACAAACCTCCCAGATGGCAGTGGATAGTTTAAAACAGGTGCACTGATCAACGTACCCTTTAAAAACTCAAAGGCCGCTTGGCATTCGTTGTTCCAAATGAATGCTCGATTTTCTGTTAGGCGAGTAAGTGGTTTTGCAATGTTGGAGAATCCAGGAACGTAGCGTCGATAATATGTGCATAATCCCAAAAAGCTTCTTAGCTGATGTTTGTCTTTGGGTACCGGCCATTTTTCCATTGCTTTTACTTTTTCGGAATCCACAGCAACTCCTTTTCTAGAAACCACATGTCCAAGGTAATTTACCTCCTTGCGGAAAAGGTGACACTTCTTTGGACTTAATCTCAGGTTGGCATCTCTCAACCTCTGGAATACTACTTCCAAATTTTTCATGTGATCTTCAAAGGTCTTCCCTACCACAATCACATCATCGAGATATACCAGGCAGGTGTTCCAGGACAGTCCCCTCAGTACAGTGTCCATGAGTCGCTCAAAAGTAGCTGGGGCGTTACACAGTCCAAATGGCATGACTGTAAATTGCCAGAGTCCTGTACCTAAACTGAAGGCAGTCTTCTCTTTGTCATTGGGATCCATTCCCACTTGCCAATAACCGCTCTTTAAGTCGAGAGTGGAGAACCATTTTGCTCCTGCCAAGGTGTCTAGCGTATCGTCTATTCTTGGGAGAGGATAGCTGTCCTTTTTGGTCACACTATTCAAACGACGATAGTCCACACAGAATCTTGTAGATCCATCCTTCTTCCTGACAAGGACTATTGGTGAAGCCCATGGACTATTCGATGGTTCAATTACTCCTTGGCCTTCCATATCTTGTATAATTTGCTTGGCTTCCTCACGTTTTACCAGAGGTAACCTCCTTGGTCCTTGTCGAATTGGACTTGCATCGCTGGTATTTATTTTGTGCATTACAATATTGGTTCTTCCCTTCGTACCAGTTTCAGTTTCAAAGACGTCTTCATAATGTTTGATTAGGTCCTTAACTTGACTTTGTTCCTTCTTGCTCAATCCTTGACAGGCGGAGTCGATTATCTTGGACAATTTCTCAGGAACCTGCACGAATCCATTCTTCTTCGCCTCTATGCGATGAACGACGGCCGACACTGGCGAACACCACCCCAGAATAGTACCCTTCTTCAATGAAACAGGGTAATGGTTCACATTCATTACCCTTATCGGTACAGTCTTCTGAGTCTTAACCAGCATTTTGGCAACTACTATTCCTCGGCCCACCTCATCATCATCTGCCTTTGGTTCCAACATTGTAACATTTCCGTCCAAATAATCACCTTCCATACACGCCGTCAAAAATGTCTCACTTCTTGCATTCAGAACAACATTCTCTGCAGTGATTACTTGTACATTCCCACAATCTTTCCCATGAAGAAACAATTTCTCATTATTTATTTTTAAAGTGCCTTCTTTCATGTTTAACTGGAAGCCGTAGGTGTTCATGATGTCTAATCCCAAGATTATTTGTTCTTCTATGTCGGCTACGAGAACACGATGTCGGATTGATGTTGGTCCTATGATAAAGTTGACATCTACTTCACCTGCCACAGAAGCTGCTTCTCCTGTTGCTGTCCTAAGTGTCCATTTGCTAGAAATTAACTTTTTATTTCTGGGAATTAAATCGGGTCGCACGATGGTTTTCGTCGATCCAGTATCTAGCAAGCAAGCATAGGTCTTTCTTTCCATAACAGCGTCCACATACAGGCCGTTGGTTTGATGTTGCAGAGATGCGACTTGGCCAGGCGTCTTTGGGGCTTTCTGATGCTGGATCGATGATTGCCCTCGCTCATCGACCCGCTTTAGTTTTCCTGCTGCTCAGACGATGCTTTCTTGGCCACCTTACCACATTTACTCCGAACGTGACCAATCTCTCCACAATTCCAGCATCGCAGTACTCTTTTATTTGATTTGATCTGGTTTAGAACTCTACTAACCACCTGCTCCATGAACTCTTCATTTTCCTGCTTGTCGACAGTGCAGACACGAGCATGGTTCCGAGAAGCTTGCTTTGCAGTCTCAAACTCCAGCGCGTGCGCCAAAGCATCGATCAAGGTTTTCGGTCTTGCCAACCTTAATGCTTGCTGCGTATCAATATCCCGGAGACCAATCTATGAACGTCTGGACCGCTAGGTGTTCCATGAAATTATCTGGCGCCATCGGATATGCAAGTCGAACTAGAGGAGCAATATCTGCCTCAAATTCATGAAGATTCTCGCCTTTCTTCTGTGATCGATTCTTCAGTTGGGTATGGTATACTTGCTCCAAATGCGCATGGCCATATCTCATCTCCAAGCGTTTAATGAGTTGAGAATAATCTTTACGTTCCTCAGGAGGCAATGTCTGCAAAATATCACTAGCATCACCCCTCAATGCTATGACTAAAGCAGTCGCCTTCTCGGCAGAAGACCATGCGTTTGCTTCTGCGGCCGCTTCGAATTGCGTCAGGTAAGTTGCCCATGACGTCTTTCCATCAAAGGTTGGTGGCTTGATTCTGGTCTTTGAAATAGTCACAAATTCTTCTTTTATTTCGATGGGCCGCGGTATGACTTCTTCGTTGACCTGCTTGGGATCAGAATGACTCGTGGTGGCGGGTAATTTCATCTCAATCATTATTGCCTCTAAAAGTCTAGAATGTTCTCCAATTTTCTCTTCTACAGCTATGAAAACCTCTTCTTTTAACGCTTCTGATTTTTCCGCTAATCGCTGTTCTAGAACTTTCTCCACTTGTTCCAGACTTTTTTCGAAGTTTCTAGAATTTTCTAGTAATTTCTTTTCCAGATTTTTCTCGAGGATTCTAGCGGTTTCTAGGTTTCTTTGTTCCATTTGTTGCATTTGTACTTGCGAATCTATTAGACGCTGTTCCATATTTTTCGCACTATCCAGATTCTTCTGTTCCATTTGTTCTAGAGTTTTTGCTAAATTTCCAGAAGTATCCAGGCTTTTCTGCTCCATTTTAGTTTGTGCATCTATTATTCGTTGTTCCATATTTTTCGCACTATCCAGATTCTTCTGTTCCATTTGTTCTAGAGTTTTCGCTAAGTTTCCAGAAGTTTCCAGGTTCTTCTGCTCCATTTGTTGCATTTGAATTTGCGCATTCTCTATTAATCGTTGTTCCATTTTCGTCAACAGCGAATTCACGTCAGCATCTCCGCCTGGAACTTGAAAGACATAATCCTCTGGATCCTCGCCTTCTTGGATCAACACATTGCGAAGCCGTTGCTGGAGGATTGACTTTTTGCCAGTTGCATCCTCATCCCTCTCTTCTAATTCTCGTTTCAAATCGGACACTTTTAATTCTGTCAGTTTCATTCTGTTGGCCATCACGATATTTAAAATAACGTCTTTCTGCACTGTATATTGTTTAATCGAATACTTAATTAACACTTAATTGTCTACTTAGTTTATTATTTATTAATTACCCCTCACCTGAATACCACTGTAAAGTTTGTCTTTTCGGGTTCTTAAATAAAACTAACAATAACTTTAGACACACACACTATATTAATATTAAAACATATAACAATATAAAACTAACTATTAACAACAATAAGTACATTTATGTATTCTATATTTATGTTATGTTATGTTATGTTATGTATATTCTATATTTATGTTCTATATTTATGTTTACTTCGCGAGACTGTAGGATTCAATGAATGTCCATCCCTTCTTCGACGCGGCTTTTATATCGGTGAATACTTTTCTAGAGCCTTCACTTAGGCCTCGCGAAAACATCCAGAGGGATGACGCACCTCGCATCATCGGATGAGTCATTACAATATGATATATATTTATATAACAGCAACATATATTATGATGGTAAATTGCAGATCGTTACATAATTAGCTTATAACATATACTGCTTAGATTTTTTATATTACTTCTGTTGTTAATTGAATTTTTTTCATGTTTAATATTAATCATTTCTTAAATTTCCCTATTCATTGTGTGTTGCTCTTTATCGATTATCTGTGTGTTTTCAAAATCGAAATGGTGATTGCGTTGTAGTTTGTGTGTAAATAAAGCAAATGCATGCTTAGGCAAATGTAATTTTGTCATTTGTAGAAATTAATGCCACAAATTATAGCGGCAATTGCGTGTAATGTGGGAATTTAATAGTTATTAATTCTCATTTACGCTTTACGCTCATTACGCTTTTCATAATTCGTATATATACACGCAGTATAGAAATGAAGGTCTCATCTATTTCCGGATAGTGTGTACCGATGATTTGTAAAAACAATGAAACACCGGTATCTGCACATTCCGAATGTGATAAAATATAATTTACAAATAGAAAAGGTATGGTTCCCGCCCATACCTTTTCTATCCCCATATCTATAAGATAATTGTATTTGTGGAGAAGGTTATTCTGTGTATAATAAAGTAATAATAAAATATAAGCCTTTAAAGTACTAGAGCAGCGATGCACATACCGCGGCCCGCGGGCCGCATGCGGCCCACAGAACATTCAAAATCCACAGAACATTCGAAATTATATTCGTGTAACTTCTGTTCGCAAAGTTATGTTTTAAATGTAACCAGAATGTCCAGTCACTTACAGAATAAGTGCATTCGTTGTCCTCGTAAAATAAAGAATGAAATACAATCAAAATCAAGAGCATTAAGTGTTAAGAAAATTAAAGCAATAAATAAAGGTGAGTAATTTTGATTGATTCCTATTGGGTTTTATCGAAAAGTATTTAACATTTTAGAGATTCCGGAAAGAAAAAGTTCTTCGCAAACAGATTTAGAAGACGGCGATGGAGAGACGATTTCAAGCGATTCTCGCCCACAATCTGCTGCAAGCACCACTAAATCCGCTTAGAGGGAAAATTTGGATTTTTTTGTGGATGTAATGAATAAATCAGAAGAAGAGGAAATTTTGGATCTCTTAGCAAGAGCATGCTTTGCTAGTAATACCCCTTTAAATTTTATGGAAAATGTTCATTGGCAAAAATTGTTTAAAAAAATTAAACCATCTTTACGATTGCCGACTAGATATCAGTTATCCAATGCGCTTTTAGATAAACAATACTCTCAAATAAATCAGTTAGTTAATGAAAAAATAGCGAAGGCTAAAACAATTGGAATTCAAGTTGATGGGTGGAGTAATATTAGAAACGAATCCATTATAAATATAATAATTACATGTCCAGAAGCAGTTTTATTTAAAATAATTGACTGCAAGGAAAATCGCCACGATGCTACATATCTTTGTTCTTTACTTAGTTCTGTTATTGACGACTTAGGTATTAATAAAGTTATAAGCATAGTGACTGATAACTCTAGCAATATGAAATCAACTTGGAAATTAATTAGTGATATGTACCCGCCTAATTATTTTTCTTGTTATGGATGTAGTGCTCATATTTTGAATTTATTCGCACAAGATATTTTAAAATTGGAAGTATTTGCATGATTAATTACTGATTGTAAAGTCATAGTAAAAACTATTAAAAAATCGCATATTTTGAATGCTACATTTAAAAATATACAAGAACAGCGAGCATTACAAAAATCAAACACACTAAAATCTCTTAAACTACCTGGCCAAACTAGATGGTGCTCTAATTTTCTGTTTAGAAAGCTTAAGGATAAATAAAAAAAATTAAAAGAATTGGCTATAACAGAAACTATAGCTAATACTTTAGACAAAAGAATAAAAAATAATATTTTAGATGATCTGTTTTGGGAAAGAGTTGATACATTACATACAATTTTGCACCCAGTCTCCGTAATTTTAAAGAACATACAAAACTCTCAACCTTGCATATCTCATGTTGTTGAATATTTTCAAGACCTGAAAGATCAACTGATTGCTGCATGCCCAGTTTCAGAACTAAATGCTGTTCTATCACATTTAAAATCACGGAGAGAAATGGCTATAACACCTATACATTTGGCTGCCAATTTACTAGATCCAAAATATATCTCAATAACGAGGAATATATCACAGCACTGACATATATTAACAAACTATCAACGCATCTAGTTAGTAGATCTGATATAGCAGAAATTATGACTGAGGTTGCTTATTACAAATCGAAAGAACAATTGTTTTCAAAAGATTTTATATGGCAAGTATTAGAGACATTGAATTCTGTATTATGGTGGAAATCACTTTGTTGTACTACAGCTTTAAGTAAAGTCGCAATAGAAATTTTGAACAGCCCACCAACAACATGTGCGACGGAGAGAAGTTTTTCAATGTTTAGTATTATACACAGTAAAAAACGAAATAGATTAACTAATGAAAGAGCTGCTAAGTTGGTATATGTGAATTTAAATTTAAAACTGAAAGAAAATCCGGTACTGAAAGAACTCCCAACAGAAGAGTTCTGATTCGAATTGCAATACTGAGACTGAGATGATCTGGAATAGTTATGTAAATAACATTACATATTACATAATGGTAATAATGAAAAATCATGGTCTAGTTCTATTTTCAGAATATTGTTTAATTTTAAAATATGTTAATAGTACAATATTAACATATTTTAAAATTAAACAATATTCTGAAAATAGAACTAAACAATGATTTTTCATTATATTTTTTCCTTTAATAAAATGTATAAGACTTTTTTTGTTGTAGGGGTTTTATTTAAACAATAAAAAAGTGTGGTAAATTACCATGGTAATTTACTCAAAAAATGGTAAATTACGCAAGAATAAATCTTGGTAAAAAAAGAGCAGTAATTTACCACGGTAATTTACCAAAAATATATATTACGGTAATTTTACATCTCTGGTCAGATGACAGTTTTCAAAATTTTACTTTCGAAAAACCTTACTGTTCCATAGTATTCCCAAATTTATATTGAAATCATAGGTTACTACTATTGAAAGCATGGTATGTAACACTAATAGACACTGTGTTTCTATAAAACTAAGTGGTAGGTCATGCATATTTTCAAGCAAAATGTCATTATTTTGACATTTTTAGCTTTTACAAAATTACCAAGTGAAAATATGGCATTAGTTCAAGGATTATTTCGAAGTCAAATTCTTAGTAAGTTTGTACGACCTATTTTATTTGATCAAAGTCGACGAACAAGATCAAGAAAGAATCCTAAGGTATATAATCAATATTTAATGTGTTCCATTAATAGGTTAATTTTAAATATTTTAGAAGAAAACTTGGCCATACGTCATCGTTCGACCAGATAGAGAGAGCTATGATGAAATCTTAGATCTAATGTGGTCATCGTATTGTAAAGACGAACCAATAATTAAGTCGTTAGGTTTGGGGAATACGCCTAATAATGTTATGGACGAACATATTATAAGAGCGTTATCTCAAGGATTAAGCTTAATAGCGAGGTGTAAATATGACGGGTGTATAGTTGGTGCAGCAATAAACGAAGGAACATGTCCTTGGGATCCTGATGCTTGGGACAAATTTGCATGTACTTTGTGTAACGTTAAGCTGAGGCAATTGTATCAATTTTATGCCTATATTCAGAGGTTACCAGACTTGTGGAATTTGGCTTGCACTCCCAAGATTTTTGAGGTATTTTATCCAATTTAATTAGCTGAAAATTACAATAGTTCCAAAATCAGTAACGAATGTATAATAGAAATCACAAATATTAAAAGATAGGTACGATTAATTTCTAAATTAAAAATTTCTTTAAATTTCTGTAAGGAACCGCCTCTTTTAAATATTGTGAATACCATCTTCAGCCAAAGGAACCTGTTATTATTAAATTAAATGACTTGTTTTGTATTTGAAAATAACAAGTGTTCATTTGAAAAGTCAATCTAGTAGCATGTGATTTACTTAGAACATTTTGAAGTATGTCGTAAATTAAAATATACTACTTAACCTACGAAGTCATATATTTTGACAGTTTCATACATACAAATAAATAACAACTAACTGATATTTGTTATTGACATTATCAAATGTCATTTGGATTTACGTTTACGGAACAACAAACAAATACTAATATATTTGCGTCTCATTCTATCAAAATTTCAAAGTAACCTAGATTGACTTTTCAAATGAACACACGTTATACTTTTTCATTTTCAACATTTATTATAGTTTTCAATAAATACCTACTATTTGTTATTTATTTGTATGTATGAAACTGTCAAAATATACGACTTCGTAGGTTAACTAGTAAATTTTAATTCACGACATACTTCAAAATGTTCTCAGTAAGTCACATGCTACTAGATTGATATTTCAAATGAACACTTGTTACCAGCGACCATTCAGCTTTGAGCACGTAGCAATGAACCGTAGTTTCGCAGAGCTCGGCCGCGGTGACAGCTTTCGGTAAGGATTAGATGGTTTTTAGGCCTACATAGCTGCCACTAACCAGGTACCAAGTTCCCTTAGAGAGGCCTGATTGTTCCGTTATCCGCCACCTAGGGACATGCCTGGTGGGTTGCTCAACCCTCGCGGAAGAGGCTGCGAAACAGGAGCTATCTGTGGTTTCATTTACTGCAAAAAATACATAATTTTGGTCTATTAATTCTTTAATTCTAGTCTCGTCTTTTTATATATTACATCTACATATTTTTTTCTTAACGTGCTTTCGTCCGGTATCAGGCCTGCTAAAATATTCTTCCAAGAAAGATTTAAACGTAGGATTTGTCAATTTTGTAAGAGAAATGTTAGTGCTAAGAAATGCATTCCATAAATCGCCATTGAATTGATATTTATTTCCCGAGATCGCGGTAAACGATTCATTACGAGTTAATTGTATTTTATTTTTGAATTTTATTATATTATTTTTGACCATATGTTGGGAGAGATTTGAAATTTCTTGTCACTTGGAATCTAAAATAATGTATTTAATTTACTTAATATAGAGTTAAAACATAACAGGTAACTTACAATTTGTCTATATACAAAAGCAATTCCATATTCATATTATAAAATATGTAAATGCATGAAATACTTGCTTTATTAATAACCAAACTTTCACTGTGCATATCGCCAGGCTTTTTGGGTTTCCACATTGTAGTTTTTCTTTAAATCAACTGAAGCTTCACTGACACATAACCTTTCTGATTTATTGAGCATATAGGACTTACATAGTAAATTATTTTAGGTGTTAATTTGTAGCCGCTCCTTCAATTAAAGTTCTAATATTTCTCTACCTTGATGGCTTCTCGAATGGTTCATTAATAATAATTCTTCGTAGTGGTTAGTATTTTAACTTCTTCTAAATGTACTTGTGCGTCCGTTTCTCTGCACATGTTCTGTATTTTCTTTTTATAATGTGATACCCTGGCTTCCCTTATCTTCTGCTCAATGGTTCTTCTTATTTGCCCAGTGACAAATAGGAATCGATATATATTAATTTTCGCATGATTTTTTTTTGTGAAAGCTCAAGCAAAAACATCAATAAAATTTTCATGAACCCGTAAAGCGAGTATTTCCGGACTCATATTTATATTAATTTTTTTTCATAAAGTAACTTTAAGAATCGCCCCTTTAAAAATTGACATGCAATTTAGAAACGTTCTGTATACAATGCGTATTTAATGCATGTGCAGTTCTAATAATACTTTTATAGCTATTCTTAAGGAAATTATTTTTAGAGAACATATCGGATTAAATTTTAAGAAGATTCCCACAAATAATGAAAACAATTCAATGACATTTATTACTTTAAATCCTCCAGAAGGAACAAATAAAACCATTTTTTTAGTTGCCGAGCGGTATCCTTGTTATATGTTCCTGGATATATATACCTAGAATTATCTAATGCTAATATACGGATTCTTTTAGATTGCACACGTCTGTGTTAAATCTGACGAGAGAGGCAGGGGCTTAGCTTCAGCTTTAATAAGACAATCTATTGAAACTGGAGCAGACTGTGGATATTCCTGTATTAGATTGGATGCGAGTTCAGATTACAGGTATTTAATTAAGCTTAATCAAATTTAATAATTTCACTTTTTCTTTTACAGTCAAAGAATTTGTGAGAAATTGAAGATGAAACTCGTGTACGAGGTACCTTACTGTACTTACATTGGACCAAATGATAAACCTATTGTTAACCCACAGCCACCCCATACTTCTCTTAAAATATATGTTGCTACGCCATTGATGCCTACAAGAAAGTAAATGTAAATCAAACTGTATAGTGTGTAAAAGTTTACCTTAAGTATCTGTGAATGTGCTATAAATGTGTTGAATAACGCCCAATACAATATTGTACTATTAGTAATATGACAATGTGAATTATTGAAGATGAAATTAAAATTTATATGATAAGCCGGTTAAAGTAATAATGCACGTAGAACATGTTAACTTTGAGAGATTATTTTTAAACTAGTATTATTTCGTCAATAATATTCGTTTACACGAAATATTTTAGATTGTCATATGGACTTTCATACGACAATAAATCTAGTCGTGACAATATTTGATAAAGTAGAATTCTCTATTTCACTGAATATTCCGGTAACCTAATATTTCTGACGTTGTAGTAAGTAATTTAGTCAACGCATGATTATATAATTGTTTCAGCCTTTACTTGATGAAATTCCATTATAACTATTATCAAGATAAAATAAAACAAATTTTAATGAATTTCACTTTTTAATTAACACTGTAACGGTCGTTTCGCTCCAACCTGAGCTTCATCAGACATATAACTAACTTATTTACAAATTTTTTTAACACAAGTATACGGTAACAAACACATGTTTTATTTTAAATAGTTGAAGGAATGGGTACTTTTTATTACTAAAATGTCTATGCACAAAACTTTCACTACGGTTTATACAATACTGTTCTTAAGTAATAAGACAAGGGGTTTACATTATATTACAGGGAGGTAAAGAAATTCTATGGAAAAATACAATATGTGACTGTCTGAATATCAAATAAATAAATTGAGTAAGGGTGAATTATTTGTTTCTAATTGATCATTTAAGATCTTGTCGGTTTTCTTTAATTTATTAATTTCAAGTGACTCTAATAAATTAAGTTTTTTGCCCTTATTTTCTACGTGTAATATTTTAAATTCTTTGTTAAAATTGTGGTTCGTTGAATTAATATGAGACGCATATGAAGAGTCACTTTTATTATTTCTAAATGAAGAAAAATGTTCTTTGATGCGTATTTCAAACGATCTGCCTGTCTGTCCGATATACGCCATAGGGCAACTACCGCAGGTTAACTCATAGACTCCTGACTTTTTATTGTTGTTTGTTAAATCTTTATTGTTTTCTATAAATTTGGATAAATTGTTGTTAGTTCTATACGCTGTATTAATGTCAAACTTTCTTAAATATTTACAAATTTTTGTGCTTGAAGAGCCTATAAACGTGATCATTTTAAATTTTTGGGTGTTATTATTTAATATTGGGTAAACTTGTGATATGGCTTTTGTAAGGAGTTTTTTATTTAAAATGTTATCTATTATATTCCTTTTATATCCATTGTTGATAGCTATTTGTTTAATTAAATTTAACTCTTTCTCGAAATTTGTTTGGTTCAACGGAGTATTGATTAATCTATGTATAAGACTATGATAAGCTGCTAATTTGTGTTGCATCGGATGGCAAGAAGTGTTATGAATAGTTATATCTGTAGTTGACGGTTTGTGGTAAATTGCAAAGTTACATTTGTTGTTAATTCTAGTAATCGTTAAAACGAGAAAGTTAATACTATTATTTGTTTTCTGTTCCATTGTAAACTTAATATTGTGATGCAAAGTATTAATATAATCAAATAATAAATTTAATTGTCTCTTTGTTTCTATGAAACCTAGTAATATATCATCTACATATCACCAAAATACCACATAATATTACCAAAATAATACATTTTGAAAAAGAGGAATTTTTGAAATAGAATTTTCAAGATGATCTATAAAAATCTCAGCTAATAACGGACTTAGGGAATTACCCATGATTAAGCCTTCTTTGCAAGTGTATATGTTTTCATTAAATTGAAAGTAATTTTGTTCTATGCATATGTTTAGTAAATCAAGAAAAGTGTTATGAATAGTTATATCTGTAGTTGACGGTTTGTGGTAAATTGTTTGTGGTAATATACAGGATTTAAACCTAAATTAAGCGTAAAAAACTCATATGTACTAATAAACAAAATCAAAGACTTTACTTTAACACAAAACTCAATTTCCTTTGACGTTCAAAATTTATTCCCTAGTATCCCTCCAGAAAAAAACGGTTGTTTTAGTAAAAGATCTTCTCCATAAAAATAATGTAAATCCAATAATTATTAATGAAATTCTTGATTTACTAAACATATGCATAGAACAAAATTACTTTCAATTTAATGAAAACATATACACTTGCAAAGAAGGTTTAATCATGGGTAATCCCCTAAGTCCGTTATTAGCTGAGATTTTTATGGATCATCTTGAAAATTCTATTTCAAAAAGTATTATTTTGGTACAGATATGTAGATGATATATTACTAGGTTTCATAGGCACAAAGAGACAATTAAATTTATTATTTGATTATATTAATACATTGCATCACAATATTAAGTTTACAATGGAACAGGAAACAAATAATAGTATTAACTTTCTCGATTTAAGGATTACTAGAATTAACAACAAATGTAACTTTACAATTTACCACAAACCGTCAACTACAGATATAACTATTCATAACACTTCTTGCCATCCGATACAACACAAATTAGCGGCTTATCACAGCCTTATACATAGATTAATCAATACTCCGTTGAACCAAACAAATTTCGAGAAAGAGTTAAATTTAATTAAACAAATAGCTATCAACAATGGATATAAAAGGAATATAATAGATAACATTTTAAATAAAAAACTCCTTACAAAAGCCATATCACAAGTTTACCCAATATTAAATAATAACACCCAAAAATTTAAAATGATCACGTTTATAGGCTCTTCAAGCACAAAATTTTGTAAATATTTAAGAAAGTTTGACATTAATACAGCGTATAGAACTAACAACAATTTATCCAAATTTATAGAAAACAATAAAGATTTAACAAACAACAATAAAAAGCCAGGAGTCTATGAGTTAACCTGCGGTAGTTGCCCTATGGCGTATATCGGACAGACAGGCAGATCGTTTGAAATACGCATCAAAGAACATTTTTCTTCATTTAGAAATAATAAAAGTGACTCTTCATATGCGTCTCATATTAATTCAACGAACCACAATTTTAACAAAAAATTTAAAATATTACACGTAGAAAATAAGGGGAAAAAACTTAATTTATTAGAGTCACTTGAAATTAATAAATTAAAGAAAACCGACAAGATCCTAAATGATCAATTAGAAACAAATAATTCACCCTTACTCAATTTATTTATTTGATATTCAGACAGTCACATAGTATTTTTCCATAGAATTTCTTTACCTCCCTGTAATATAATTTAGACCCCTAGTTTTATTACTTAAGAAGAGTATTGTATAAACCGTAGTGAAAGTTTTGTGCATAGACATTTTAGTAATAAAAAGTACCCATTCCTTCAACTATTTAAAATAAAACATGTGTTTGTTACCGTATACTTGTGTTAAAAAAAATTGTAAATAAGTTAGTTATATGTCTGATGAAGCTCAGGTTGGAGCGAAACGACCGCTACAGTGTTAATTAAAAAGTTAAATTCATTAGAATTTGTTTTATTTTATCCTGAAAAAAGCATGATTAAGTTTGGATCTATAAATGAATATTGAATTCATAAACATGAGTAGAAATGTTTATGAAAATGATAATTTTTTCCACCGGCCATCTACATGAAAGTGATATTTTTGTAATCTAGGATGAAAATATTTTCACTCCTAGAGCTGAAAATCAAACGAATGAATATACATTATGTATCTCGTTAGTGATGTACTAAACTTGATGAATGTTTGACACTAATGACAGTTAATCTCTATCGAGGATAGGTGAAGCGGTAAAGGAATGTCACCCCGTCTGACAGTCCAGAAAAATTTTGACATAAGAAGCTGGCAGCGGTGAGTGAATTTGTATTGCGACAGTTCATTTACAATTATTCTGAACTTCCTCTATATCCATCGTAGAAAAAATAGCATTTACTACTCGAGATGAAATACTGTTTTTGTCGTTCGTGAGATTTGCTTGTGCACAAATTCTCACTTCACGAAAAAAAACAGTATTTTCATCTCTTGTTGTAAAATATATTATTTTCCATAAAATCTGAATGATCTTTCTATGAGTACTAACCAGAGAGCGGACTGAAGCGATAGAATGACCAATTACCCTGATAAAACGTTAAGGCGGTCTCAGGTATTGTATGCATGTTATAACAGCCCCACTATGTGCTTGCTCGATTGCATTCGTCGAGCAGATGCTGTTATTTCCGTCTTATGAAGAGTACTTTGTGTGTATTCCTTCATAAATTTAATTTAACAGTGGCGTGTAAGACGGAATATACATTAATATATTATTTCGTTAACTTCGTTGAAATAATCGCTTAAAAAATTATATCCGCTAATTTCCAAAGTGTATTCTTGTATTTACATGCTGTTTTACATGCATATACATATATGTATTTATTGTTCTTGAGATAGTATATTTTTTATTCTCTTCTATAAGGGATCATTTCTGGTTTCGTTTCTTTCAGTGTTATTTGGTTACAACGTTTAGTATTTTAAAAAATCCGTTTTATATTGTTATGTTGTATAGTTATCTTATAATTTTTTGTAAATATTAAGTTTAATTTACTACCTTATTTTTGAAGTAGTTTTCGTTTCTTCTTTTTAGTCCATTTCTTTCTGTTCTTAGTATTTCTCTTTATTTTCATTAACTATAGAGAATTCTCCTAGGGCTACCATGGTAGGAAGGATTATAGGCCATACAGATTGGTTGCATATTCGTAATGATACCGAAATATATTGCAGTGCCTGTTCATTAAGTTTAAGGCGTCCGCAAAAGTGTAATGTGCAGAGATATGTTTCTTCGAAATCTCATCTTGATAACATTGTGATGTGACCTGGCTCTGAAGAGCACATCGCTGCGTTTGTACGCAGATTCGTCGATATATTAAATAATAGACGGGCAGCGTTTGGATAACAACATATAATTAATTAACACATTATGAAGAATCAACGATAACAATATACATAGTAGCAAATAACTAGACACTAGTCATAAGGAGGTTTCTATATTACACTCTCTCAGACTCTGTGCGTGTCTTCTCCTTGAGATCTAATGGATCTCATTATATACTTCAGTGTGTCCTCCTTTCGACTAGTGGCCTCAGTATAAGATCAAAAAAGTGGTGAAAGATTGTAACACATATCGAGGTCATATGTGTATGTAATTTGGACGTACCGAGGCCGTGTTTTGTATACAATAGAAACAAGACCGGGGTCGTACCTTGGATAAGAAAAGTAGTTCAATACATGACTCGATTTGGTTATTACAACATTTTGCTGTGAAATTCTGTTTGCATTAAAAATAGAAATAGAATTAATAACGCATAAAATAATTAAACCTAACCAGATTAAGCAAAAAGAAATTAAAAAGAAATTAAACAAGGTTGTGTATTTTAAATGCACCTCGTATATAGTATTCGAATGTAGTATTAAAATTTTAGATGTATGTTTCCAAGAATTGATAGGTATACAAGTATCGAAATGTCAAATAAATTTAGGTTAATTTGATTATTATATCTAAAAACAACAAGAATAAAATGCATAAAATATGCTATACATAACGGTAGGATCATAAAAGAATATAAAACAATCGTTTCTTCGTACAATAATAACGTTAGTAACCATATTTAATTTCAATTAATTATATTTTTGTAAATAACCTTGTCAAAATGCAAAATAATACAAATCTGTACAAAAACAAATTTGTATCTGTATATAAATGGACACACAGCACGTATTTACCAACGTTTGCTTCAACCACCAGACGCATGCGTTTCTGTCTCACGACTTTGTCAATGGCGGGTTTACAAATACAAACAACTGCAGGTACACTTCGCGGTCATGTAGCAAATTTTGTCCTATCAGACGACACCAGATAACCTCATGACATCTGACTGACAAAACAGACCACGCCAACGCAAAGTGTTTCTTCTCGAATAGCTACGCTATTACAGGAAAAGAAAAAATACGCATATTACTGTGAGCCCATTAACTCGTCGCCAGGTGGCGTAATATAGCAGAAACAAATTAGCAATATCGATGCGACAATTCACATCAAGCTTTGATACAAAATAATACAAATCTGTACAAAAACAAATTTGTATCTGTATATACATGGGCACACCGCACGTATTTACCAGCGTTTGCTTCAACCACCAGACGCATGCGTTTCTGTCTCACGACTTTGTCAATGGCGGGTTTACGAAGACAAACGACTGTAGGTACACTTCGCGGTCATGCAGCAAATTTTGTCCTATCAGACGACACCAGATAACCTCATGACATCTGACGGACAGAACCGACCACGCCGACGCAAAGTGTTTCTTCTCGAATAGCTACACTATTACAGGAATAGAATAAATACACATATTACTGTGAGTCCATTAACTCGTCGCCAGGTGGCGTAATATAGCAAAAACAAATTAGCAATATCGATGCGACAATTCACATCAAGCTTTGATACAAAATAATACAAATCTGTATAAAAACAAATTTGTATCTGTATATGGATGCATTAACATAAGACGTCCAAGGCATTTTAAAATAAGAAAATTAATTATATAAGCCATACAAGCGGGAAATCTGGACCAGTAAAATCTAAAAACAACAAGAATATCAGTAACAAGAAGCAAACAAACATTGTAAAATACAAAATAAAGCAATGAATGCAGAAACATTACGATTAAACAAAAGCATGCGGCATGAACGCATCGAAGGGATACGCGAGTGAAAGCAAAGGACAAGTCGATACCATACGAACGAACAAGGGGAGAGAAAGAGAAAATATAAAGGATACGTAGACGGCCTTCACCGCAATTTTTGCAGGCTGGAACGAGCATTTGAAACTATTCCAGGAAGAACGAGATTAAAAGTTACTATTCCATAATAAAATTTACAAATATTAAAATTACAACTAAAAGTAAAAATATATAAACAGGCAGACATGGAGATGAAAATATAAGATTACCCATGATAAATAAAAACACACAGGGGTGAAAATATTAAATAAGTATGAAAATTGGAGAAAATAGAAATAAATCATTTGGAGTAGGAATAAAATTCTAAGAAGAAAGGAACGCAGGGTATAAAAGAGATTCACGGATATATCTTGAGGAATTCATCGATATAACTTCGACGTTCACTAAGATTCACTGACTTATTGCGTTTAAAAATTTGATATAGTCAAAATCTCTGAAATTTTAAAGCCTGTTGGCAATTATATTCAGTTAAGAATAAATAAAAGTTTAATTTGATTTTAATCATTAATATTGTTATCGATATTATTCTCATCATTATTATAAAATCTTAATAATATACCAGGGGGAGTTCAAACATTTGTATGCACGATTTAATTTTGAGTAAATAAAACTTTATACACGATAAAATTGGAGTATGTAGAGATAATTAAATTAGTAAAAAGGTGCATGTGAATCGTTATTTTAAATAATTAACTAGTCATAAGTACACGATTAAAGTGTATCCTAGGCCAGGTATCAGAGATTGATAAAGAGGACTGACTATTCTCGAAATATATGTGCCATTTGAAATTTTAAATTCAAAACGTTCATCATGAAAAATAAGAAAATACTTAAACAGTGTGATGATAAGCGGCATACCCTGTAGGGACCTGTTTCCACTTAAATAGGCGCTAAATAACACACTCATTGTAGAAAATTATCAGTAGAGACCAGAGATCCACAATTCATATATAGATAGGCTTTGAGTACTAATCTCAGCATTTGTAGGGCAACTATCCCTTTTTGCGAGTGAAATCTTCAAGAGTCATTATTTGCGAGATTCATTTGAATCAGAATCAAAACTCCAATACGTGTGTGTGTGACTCGCAAAAGAATATTTGTATATTAAAGTTGCATTGATAGGTTAAGATACAGGTTAAGAATGAAATATTTTAAATTACAACTACAATGAGACGTGAAATTACAAACAAACAATAAAATATTTTTAAACGATTACTTCTTGTTATATTATTTCTTTGCATTTACTTTGGACGCTAGGCCTAGTTGTGTAGAACCCAAAAAGATAGCCCAAATATTATACAGAGTCTTAATAAAAATATGCTTGTGCACACAATCATTCAATGAATTACGCCAGTTTTTGAAAATATGAAACGTCGAGTTAGATTGTGTTTAAATAATAATGGTTATCATTTTCAACAGTGCCTTTAATATATGTTCCCTTTTACTCTAATTTTAAATTGTTCCTTCAACATTTATATATAATACAAAAGTATTTTTAATAATATATAATATTATTAAAAATGGGGTGTGAAGAACACAATACAAGTTCATATGTATTTTTGAATGTATCTTCTCCAAAGACGTAGATACGTATTTCACATTTCTACATGATTATCAATACGCCCATGTTGGAGAAGAGACACATTCAACAAAACATAACTACCTAGCCATCTTGCAGATATTATTAAGACAGAGCGTGAAGGAATATTCAGCGCTGTCTCCATAATAATCGCTGAACCAGCCGGGTGTTCCTTATAGTCGGTAACCACCGTATCTATAAAAAACTGTATTATCTTCTGTATGTCTTCACTACTTGTCGGCGTAAACCGAATACGTATATAACAACATAATTTGAAACATACTTGAGTAGGTAAACCTACCAATTTTGTATTATACAAAATTGGTAGGTTTACCTACTCAAGCCTCAATGAAAATTCCGTTAACCTATTAGACAATAGTCAACAAAGCAAACAATAATAGGTACTAATAGGTTAGGCAAACAATAACTAGGTACTAGTTTTTGAAATACAAGAACATAGTCTAATTTTTACAGCACACAGGGACACAGTTAATGTGTTTACTGTATTACTGTATTACTACGCCAGTTGTTAGATACAAAAAATGTTATTTATTTTATAAAAAAAATTAATAATATTAAAAATTATTCTCCCCACCTCCTTTATTCAACCTTTTGCAGTTTATAATGTTTCTATCTTTTATTAATAATTATGAAATTACTATTTTACTCCGCTGTTAAGATCGCATTTTTTTAAATTTTCATGCAAGATTTATTCATGGAAAAAAAGGTTTAATAATAACATTCTTCTTCTAAATGTTAGATTCAATAATAAAATAATACCACTAATTTAATTCTAATCTGAGTTTATTTAAGTCGAATATTACGAAACAAGTGTGCTAAATAAAATTAAACTGAGTTGAACTTTCTTAATAAACAATATATATTCTCACTCTGAAACTAGGTCTAAATAGCATTTCTTCTGCTATATAGTGAGTGAAATTTTCACTTCCTTGGCCTACAAAAGAAAGAAAAAAGTTGGTAATTATAATGCTACCTTTCTAGATTATGTTAAATTACCTTGTGAATTATTTATATGAAATAAATATATATTTTAATCAACATATAGTTGCAGTACTTCTACTTCTAACGTATGTCTCAGAAGTTTTGGCACAAATTTCTTTAGAATATTTTAAAAAGTAAAAATGGTGTTACATGAATTTTTCAGAACAGATATAGTTAACAGTTTTATTAACAACTAAATTTTTATTTTAATTTAATTGTAAAAGTCCACAGTCTTCAACAATAGGAACCTCTCGCATTAAACGTTGGACCATTTCAACATTATTCTCTCAAATTTTTCTAAAAATCTGCCGTCTTAGTTGTTGCTCGTTTTCGGCTTTACCTCCGTCATATACTTTTCGACACAAGATGGCCCAGAAATCTTCAATTGGCCGAGCCTAAGATAAATTTTGGGGTTGGGTTTTTCGGCATAAAAGGTATGTAGTGAGCATTCAGCCAATTTTGAATTTCACGTGCATAATGGCAGGAAGCCAAGTCCGGCCAAAATATAATATCACCTTTACCATGATTCTGGTGGATAAAATTAATCAATTTTGTTAAGCAATTGTTAATATAACTTGGATTGTCCACAGCTTCGCCTCTAACTCGTCCAACATAAGGTCTGGATATGTCACCAATTGATATCGCGCACCAAAGTAAATCAGCAAATTTACCTTTTGCTTGTAATTTATATTGTCTGGGTGTACTTCTACATTGCCGGTGTAAAAACCGTCGCTTCCATTAATTTCGTAATTACTTAGAATAATAGCTATTTATGTAACCAGTTATGAAATGGGTTATCTTTTGTAACGAAATGGAATATTTGCAGGACGAGCGAGCGTAGCGAGCGAAATCCTGCAAAATTACATGAGTTACACAAAATAACATTCCATAATGTGTTGCATACAAGATTTTATCTAATTTTGACCAAAATATAGTCACAGATCAGTAAAAATATAGATGTGTAACTTAATAGTTATGTATAGCTTGTGGACTGGGATCAATGCGGGGAAAGGGGATAATTGTGTATGCAACCAACACAGCTGTAGTTAAATTACTATTGGGGTTATTCAAATTTTATGAATGAGGAAAAAAAATATTTCATTCAATTAATTTCTGTATTGCAATCAATATATGTAATTTAGAACCCATTACATAAACTTCTTAGACATATTCAATCGAACGAAACATTATTTTTCTCCATACTCTATTTAATTCTCGTCCACCTTCTAGAATATCTTCAAAATATATCATAAAATGTAAATTCGCATGAAAATAAACAAACGTAATTCGAATAAAAATATATTTAGAATCTATACCAACTCTTATGCTAGATGAATTTAAAGAAATACAATAGTATTTTCAAAATTGTCTAGTTTGACGTTTCAGAATATGACACTATCCAGTTAATATTAATCTAAAAAAATCTACAACTAATAATATAAAAAAATGATAAAACTATACACTATTATCAATAGTCCTACATGCTACTTACACAAACAAACGATAAATCCAACGAAAGTTAAAATATAACACGGGTACGAGATCACAAAATTTAAATACGGCGAATACTAATTGACAAAGATAGCCAACATTAAATTTTTCGTTAACATATGAAATTCCTACCCCAGAACAAACTTCTAAATACAACACCCTTGTGATGTTTAAGTTGCATAACTAATTTCCTTCCCCCACCTTATTTAGATGCCTTACCCCGCAAAATTATACACGGATAGCCTATCAAGCTAGACATCTATATATATATATATATATATATATATATATATATATATATATATATATATATATATTTATATATATATAAGGTGTCCCAACAGGAACTTGGCGATTTAAATTCCAAATAACATGCGTAGTATTTAGAAATTCAACGATTTATTAACGTAAACATAAAATAGAAACCCTAAAATTATATGTGGAACAATATATCGGATAAATGTCCGCCGTGACTTCTATTGCACACAGCGAATCTTTTTTTAAAATTTTCAATGACTTTATCACACATATGCAAGTTAATCTCGCCAATAGCCGCACGAATGTTATTTTTTAATTCATCAATTGTCTGTGGATTATTTGTGTAGACTTGATCCTTAAGGAAACCCCAAAGGAAAAAGTCCAGCGGTATTATGTCGCAGGATCTTGCAGGCCAATCCACGTCACCATTACGAGAAATCCCACGGCGAGGGAATTTCTCCTGCAGTAAATTTAGAGTTTCCCTGGCAGTGTGACAAGTGGCCCCATCTTGTTGAAAGTAAAGATTGTTGAGGTCCATATCTTCCAAACGAGGCCATAGAAAGTTATTCAACATCTGTCGATACCGCTCCCTATTTACAGTTTCTGCTTGTCCATTCTTATTTTCAAAAAAGTAAGGTCCAAGAACACCATTGGCCGAGAAACCGCACCATACAGTGACACGTAGTGGGTGCATGGGTTTTTCAATAATCTCTCGAGGATTTTCACGCCCCCAAATGCGGCAGTTTTGTTTATTTACGTAACCCCCTATGTGAAAATGGGCTTCGTCACTGAATATGATTCGCTTACAGAATTCGTCATCAAAATCAGTTTGCTCCAAAATCCAATTGGCAAAGATACGGCGGTGGTGATGGTCCCTGGGCTTCAATTCTTGTGTTAACTGGATTTTGTATGAATGTAGCCGAAGGTCTTTTGTTAAAATTCGTTGCAGAGATGATCTTGAGATGGCCAATTGCTGTGACTGATGACGAATTGAAGTTTTTGGACTTTCGGTAACACTTTCATTCACCATAGCGATATTTTCAACTGACCGAACGTTAC
The DNA here is from genome assembly GCA_935421215.2 of Melolontha melolontha. Taxonomy (NCBI): domain Eukaryota; kingdom Metazoa; phylum Arthropoda; class Insecta; order Coleoptera; family Scarabaeidae; genus Melolontha; species Melolontha melolontha. Next base: position 21,767,420 of record OW285240.1, on the reverse strand, counting down.
GAGGACGTAGTGGTGTCTTTACATCGAGAACAGAACCAGTTCGCTCAAATTTTGCCATTAAATTTCTAATTGCCGTATTGCTGGAAATATGATTCTGATGAAAAACAACGCGTAGTCGACGAATTGTGTTCGTAATGGAACGACCATTTTCATAATAAATTTGAACAATTTGGATACGTTCTTCAGTCGTGAAACGTTGCATGATGACTTTTACAAGTTTATAGATGACATATACCAAATATTAGGTTGCTAAGTTACCTTATTTGAAAATAATGTGAAATTTAAATCCCCAAGTTCCTGTTGGGACACCTTTTATATATAACTATATACATATATATATATAACAATTGATAAATTATTGGAGTTTTTCGGCTCCAATAATTTATCAATTGTTATATTTAATAAACGGCTAAGAAATTATCTAAACACTTATATATATATATATATATATATATATATATATATATATATATATATATATATATATATATATATATATATATATATATGTCCCATAACAATATATATATATATAAATATAATATTTTCGTGACATTGGTATATGGTAAATTCAATCAGTCGGCGATTAAAGGTCTGGTTTACTTCAAAGTAAATTTAAAACAACCTTACATGTTTCGGCAATGATGCCTTTATCAAGGATATAAAATATAAATGAAAGAATACAAATTTCAAATAATTGAGTTGCTATGGTTTAAATTATTCAAAGATACATTCCAATTGCATAATAATAAATTATGCCTTAGTATTCCAAAAACAGATAGCAAGGTATGAACATATGTGTTGTTCGCTGCTAGCAGCTTGTGTCTCTTTCTGGGTATGAACTTGTGTCTTGGTTGCTGCTGGCAGCTTGCGTCTCTCTCTGGGTGTGTCGTTTTGTGTTTGTGTGAGCGTGTAAGTGTAGGGTTTTGTATGTTGGCGCGCTTGTGCGTGTGTTTAGTGACCGGTCGCGTAAATTTAGAGAGATCGGATAATCAGCCGTTGCGCAGGGCCGCCAACCCTTTCCCGGCAACTTCTTTACTTTTCCGTGCAGTACTTCGACGGCCCGACCCCCGCCCCATCGAGCCAAGGCAGACCAGCGAAGCGCACCCTGCACGGGGTTGCTCATCGCCAACCGAGGGAACACTCTTAGCGGCTACTTCGGTCGACGAGGGTCACACTTTGTGCCATCTTAACATATTCCGCCAAGGCGGGGGCACCGCACACACGTCGAACGTGTGTGTGCTGTTAACGGCAGCCTAGCCAGGTTGCCGCCTAAGACCGGTCCTAGTGGTGTGTGCATTTCGCGGCGCCGTGATTTGCGCTGCGTAGCTTGGTTTCTTTCTCCTGCTGGAAAGGCTACGCTGCGCAAATCACGGCGCCGCGCAATGCACACACCATTAGGACCGGTCTTGGGCGGCAACCTGGCTAGGCTGCCGTTAACAGCACACACACGTTCGACGTGTGTGCGGTCAAACGACACTAAACATGTTAAAATTCGTAAAATTTAAAACGTCAAATAATATGTTGTTAGTTTGTCGTCAACCTCTTAAAAACAAATATAAATAAATGTTAAAATATAAAACTAAAAAAATTGAAACCAACAACAACTACAAATCAAATGATACAAGGACTTGGTTAATAAAACTTGGCAGGTAAAATTAACCGCCAACACCGAGTATATTACATTAGATCATACTTAGTCCATTAGTATCCGACTTATAATTTACGCTATTAGTGTCTCCGTTGATATGTACCATTTCCAAAAAGCATCTTTTTTTGTAATTATTTTCAGCATCCACAATTCTGACATCTCCGAAATTAAATGTATGGCCGAGATCAAGTGCATGATCCACCAGAGCACAAGATCTCTTACCAATACGGACATCACTTCTGTGTTGTTTGATACGCTGTTTTAGCCATTGTGACGTTTGGCCTATGTACATGCCACGACAATCCGAACAAGGTATCCTGTAGATGACATTACTATTTAAAAGCAAAGGTGTTACATCTTTGGTATTACTATACAATTTTTTCACAGTAAATGTGTTGTATTTAGCTATTTTAATGTTCCTAAATTGTTTGAAGTGTGATATAATTAAGTGAGTAAGACCACCAATATACGGAATTTTTTTGTAGATCACACTATCCGCAGGGACGTCTTCAGTAGGGCCGTCGTAAAAGTTGGAGCTATATATCAATTTATTTAGTATATGCCTAGGATAACCATTGTTAACGAAGATGCTAAAAAGCTCTCTGAGATTATCTTTTAAGAAGGTAGTGTGACTTATGTGTGATACTCTATTTTTCATAGCTATGACGGTGTTATATTCTTGATTGAGAGGATGATGGGAATAGTAATTGATGAAACGACCAGACGAAGTCATCTTTCTGTACCAATTCAAAATGATCGAGTTGTTCTCATCCCGAATCACTGAAACGTCCAAGAAGGGTACACTGTTATTGTCTTCTTTTTCCACAGTAAATTGTAAATTTTTACTATAGCTGTTGAATATTTGTAGCGTCACATCTATTTTATCATGTGGTACAGAGCAAACAATGTCATCAACATACTTGTACAAAAACGGTATCTGAAATGGTAACTTAACCATCACACTCTCCAACAACTGATCCATCACTATTTGGGCTAAAATGGGACTAATGGGCGATCCCATAGGTGTTCCAAATATCTGACTGTAGAATTATTTTATCGACTTCAAACAATTTAGGAACATTAAAATAGCTAAATACAACACATTTACTGTGAGAAAATTGTATAGTAAGACCAAAGATGTAACACCTTTGCTTTTAAATAGTAATGTCATCTACAGGATACCTTGTTCGGATTGTCGTGGCGTGTACATAGGACAAACGTCACAATGGCTAAAACAGCGTATCATACAACACAGAAGTGATGTCCTTATTGGTAAGAGATCTTGTGCTCTGGTGGATCATGCACTTGATCTCGGCCATACATTTAATTTCGGAGATGTCAGAATTGTGGACGCTGAAAATAATTACAAAAAAAGATGCTTTTTGGAAATGGTACATATCAACGGAGACACTAATAGCGTAAATTATAAGTCGGATACTAATAGACTAAGTATGATCTACTGTAATATACTCGGTGTTGACGGTTAATTTTACCTGCCAAGTTTTATTAACCAGTCCTTGTATCATTTGATTTGTAGCTGTTGTTGGTTTCAATTTTTTTATGACATCAGTTTTTTGGTGTGTGTTTTGTAAGTTTAGTTTTATATTTTAACATTTATTTATATTTGTTTTTAAGAGGTTGACGACAAACTAACAGCATATTATTTGATGTTTTAAATTTGACGAATTTTAACATGTTTAGTGCCGTTATTTGCTAAATTTTAACTCTGAATTGTAAGTATTTAGTTATTATTATATTGTTTAATATATTGTGGTTTTGTTAAACATGTAGACACTCCTGATGAAGTAACCAATGCGTTATGAAATATAGAGTGGAATAAAGGAGTTTTATTTTTACTTGACAGACCGCTCACACGTTAATGAAATTTTTACTTATACAGTACGGTCGATAATACTTAATAGTCTATATATATATATATATATATATATATATATATATATATATATATATATATATATATAATATTTTCGTGACCTTGGTATGATATGGTAAACTTAATAAGTCGGCGATTAAAGGTCTGGTTTATTACTTCAAAGTATATATATTGAGGTAGGTCAAGTCTACACACAAGAATCCCTAGCTAAGATAAGATACAGATCATTAGGTAAAATGTGAATATTAGAAATTAAGATAATTTTTTTTGAACTGAATTCTTCATCTGTCAAATCAATAAAGTTGATTTCGCCTTTTAATTGTTGGAAATTAATTTGCTTTTCTTATTTATTTAACTTTTCTTTTGCCTTAGTCATTTTAATTATATATCATGTATTTCCGAGAACTTTCAACTTAATTGATCAATAATAATCTATACACATTCATTAGAGTAAACTGTACTTATTCAAATTAAATACAGCGGGAAAAAGCCCAATTACAATTTAGCACAAAAAATGAGAGTTTTATGTTCATATGATAAGTATTTATATATTAAAATAAAATATATAATTTTTGGAAGATATTTATGTGGCAAAAATAATTAAATTGTCAATTTCATTAGAATTATTTACGAGATTAAATGAATACATATTAGATAAACGAATCAGAAGCCTAAAGGAAAAACAAACGAGAGTTAGCGTCATGATGTAAAAATTTCGAAAACCACGCCGACGTTTTATAAAGTGCTCCATCTAAAATAAGAAGAAATTTATGAAATTATATTGAAAAATTATACTACGAACCTACAAAAATATTACCCGTATATCCAGCACCTTTTTAACGTATTTTGTGCATTGATACATCATCCAGTGCCTTATAAAACGAACTTTGCATTTCACCGAGGACAACATCGACAGAAACTCGAAGCCAGCAGGGACCCAAGCCGATAGCCCGCTACCGAAACCTGTATCCCGAACGTTTTGAATTCAAGATAGATCCTGCCTTCCTGAACACCATCAAATTCCAATCTAAGTATCATTAACATCTCCTTAAATTTTGAAAACATTAAATTAGTTCAATTCATAATAGAAAACTCACAATCATAGATATTTTTCAAGATATGTTTACCAAGTTAAGTTAAAATTAGGTTATTTTTATAAAAATACGAAGAAGTCAGTTCTCTGGTTAGTCTATAAAGTTAGTTTATGTAATAAAATAAGATATTAAGAAAGTTATCATTGAATATCGTCACGTAACCTATAATTTATTGTGTTCAATTTTATCACGTGACTGAATGCCAATTTAAATTTATAATACATATCTATAACTTACCTGTTTTATTTTAATTTAATTCTCTCATTAAACTATTTACATAATCCTTAGATCCTTTTGTTTTATTTAGTAGATTTTGCTTGAAAACACCATTATCTTTGATTTTGTTTACTATTGGTGTGCATGTGTTCTATTGACGTACCGAATCTGCCTTATGAGTGTTTTTTCTATAAAGCACGACAATCAAGAGTCTCATTGTTCTAGATTAGCCTGACACTTAACAGAATATTGCCCACAAAAAACTGAGTAACTGGTTATACACAAGAACAGCTGTTTAGGTCATGTACACTTTATTATTAAAACGATTACATCGTGGATGTATATGCATATAACATATGTTATATGTTGTACAACCCCATCTATATGTAACTTTTGATAACCTACAAATATAGAGATTTATCATTCATATTTAAAAACTTAAACTTATACTAATTTAAACATGAAATTTTATAATTATAATTATAATTTCATTAACTACTTCTCAGTGGGTGAACTACTTTAATATATTTAAAACTACCCTACATGTTTCGGCAATGATGCCTTTGTCAAGGATATAAAAAATATAAATTTATATTTTTTATATCCTTGACAAAGGCATCATTGCCGAAACATGTAGGGTTGTTTTAAATATATATACTTTGAAGTAATAAACCAGACCTTTAATCGCCGACTTATTAAGTTTACCATATATATATATATATGTGTGTGATTTGTGAGCATAGTTTTATAATTTTCCAGTTGATCTGACATTAAACGGCATAACTAATTTTCTTAGAAACGCCATACGACATAAATCGTATTAAATTAGTAATGACAGTTTTCATGCTATTGATAATAATTCATTTGACTTGACAGATTTTTGTTAATTTAAGTATAAATATTTATTTTTATTAACTAAATATTTCGTTCCATCGTACGAATAAAAATGTCGGAATCAGATTCAGGCGAACTACCAAGCGATCTAGATGCACAAAGTACATTATCGACCTTTGTTCCACAAAAGACGAAAGCCCGATACGATTTGGTTTATGAAAAATTTGGTTTGAAGTGGTTTGAAGACATCAAAATTAAATAGGTTAATGAGAAGGTTTTATTAGCCTACTTCGAGGGAAGAAATAATCAAAAAGCTTCAACACTCTGGACTCTTTATTCCACGTTGAGAAGTGAATTGTCTTTGAAGAAGAGTATTGAGAAGAAGTTTACATGCATTTCTAAAGAGGCAATTAGAGGGATACCTTGCAAAAGTCTGATGTCTTGTCAAAGGAAAACGTCTCTCGGTTTATGACAGAAGTTGCCGATAAAGCATATTTAATGATAAAGGTCGCATTGATCGTTGCAATAGCTGGTGCTTATCGAAAAAGTGAGTTAACTTTTCTGCGTGTGGGAGATATTTTAGAAGAGTTTTCTCAGTTTGTAACAAAAATCCCTAATACAAAGACCAAAGTAACGCGTGAGTTTGTGACCACACAAGGAAATATTTAAGGGCAAAATTTTCTTGATTTTATTAGAAAGTATATTTCTTTGCTTCCTCGAAACGTTAAACACGATAGGTTTTTCGTCAAATAACGAGCCATCGAAAAAATTCATAATTGGAGTAGACTGTGAAATTGGGTTGGTACTTTAGCCACTTCCACATAATGACATTAATGACACATTACTTGATGCTTGACAGTTTCATTTGGTTTCATTGTAAAAAAGGTTATGGCATTGAAATGATAGTACAACAAAAAAGAAAACAAATAATTTATTTAATATCGAAATCATAATCAAAATTTACATATAGCCACAGAAGTTGTTGAAAATGTTGTCCATTTACATCTAATCACAAACCAACTCTTCTCCGCAATCCAGAAAAAACTTTATGCAGCATTTGCGGTGAGTTGTTGATCTCTTCACACTTTTCTGTTATGCGAATTCTCAGTTGTTCCAGATTATGAATTGGCGTTGAATAAATCGAATTTTTGATGTATGGCCATACGAAAAAATCACATATGTTTAAATCGCAAGACCTAGTTTGGTATGGGATTTCAGTGTTCCTGCTTATTATTCTGTTATCAAAAAATTCTCTGAAATATTGAAGTGTTTCTTTGGTCGTATGTGCTGTTGCATCATCTTGTTGGAAATACCCATTTTGTAAATCCTTACCATCCAGTTGATTTATGAATGAGCCGACTATCTCATTGCGATATCGTGCAGCAGTAAGTGTACCTTAAAAGAAAATGGGACCCACCAATCTTCGTCGACGTATTCTAATCCAAACACCAACTTTTTGGGGATGCAATGTTTTTTCAACAAAAAAATGAGGATATACGGAGGACCAACACCTCATATTCTGTGAATTAACATATCCAGAAAGATAAAACCAAGCCTCATCCGTGAAAAAAACTGTGTTAAGGATATCCAGATTGTGTAGATTATTTTGAAACCATTGACAAAATTCCACTCGTCTTAAATACTTCACTGGATAAAGTTCATGAAAACATTGCAGCTTGTATGGATGACAATGTAAGACTTTTTTAAATATGAATTGGCACGTACCATAAGATAAATTTGTTTGGTGGGTCACTACTGAAATGGATGTTTTTGGATTTTCAACAATAATATGCTAAAGGGCTTCAATATTATCAGCTGTACGTTTAGATGGCCATCCACTTCCAGTTTTTCGACCGACGCTACCAGTCACTCTGAATAACTTTACACAATTTGTCAAAACATTGTAAAAATCATTGCAGTCAAACACTAATTCAGGATGTTCTTCACTAAAATCAGCCATGCATTCCGTAATTGAATACTGCCACTCGCAATTTACTTTCACATCTGTTCGGAAGTAACATTCGATAATTTTTTATTTTTGTTCTATGTTGAATACCATTTTTTAAATAATTTTAATTTTCTTAATAAGAGTTTTGAAAAATTTGACACAAACTTATAGTTTCAATGTCAAATAATAAATGTCATTATGTGGAAGTGGCTAAAGTACCAGCCCAATTTCAAAGTCTACTCCAATTATGAATTTTTTCGATGGCTCGTTATAATGTTGATAGGTAAATGGTGCGCACACCTAGTTGGCATTAATACAATCGGTAATCTGCTGAAGAATATTGCTCAGTTTTTGAAACTACCAAATCCTTTCTTATTAACCGGGCACTGCTTCAGAAGGTCGTTGGCTACCTTTTGGCAGATTCTGGTGTAGATATTTTTAAGGTTAAATGACATGGAGGCTGGAAGTCCAATACTGTAGCGGAAGGTTGTGTAGAGAATTCTATAGAAAATAAGAAAAGGATTGCCACTGATATTCTTAGTGAATCAAGCTCAAATGCAAGTTCTGTTTTGTATCATGAAATCAGAGCAGCTGCCATGAATTCTACATCTGCAGGAATTAACCTCATCATTTATTCACATTGTATCATAAATGTTTATAATGCATAAAATGAAGATTCAACCAGTTTGTATCATTAAACGTTCCTCTTTTCTGTGTTGCCCATATTAACTGGTGATGAAATGAATTTTTCATCACTGGTTACGAAATATTTTTCATTATGTAACTAGTTACGAAAAGTAAAGCGCTTCCTAACGTCATACAGTTTTGAAAAGCGTCACTTTATGTGTCAAAATTAGATAAAGTACTTTTCATCATTTATGATGATGACTTTATTATTTGCAAAATGAGTGCGCCTTAAAACACGGTAACTTATCGGTACTCTAGCTAACTGATTTTACGTATATTTAGGACATTTATTTCTTTTGCGATATTCTACAACTTTTCTCTTAAGTTCTCCGGAAATTGTATCTTTGGAAACACCGTAACGCCGTGAAAGTTTTTTCAATGACTGTCCAATTTTATTGCTGGTAGTTTTGTCTATGTACAGTTAAATAGTCTCGGTCTTCCACTTTTCGGAAGATTTAGGCATGGCAAATCTTGCTCACATTCTACTATCGTACGATTTTTGGTTCTCCGCGACATATTTGATTATCAAAAAGTTGGACTATTTAAACTTTAGGCATCTTCCCAACTAAATTATAAATGCATTTTTCTAAGCTCAAATTTATAAACCATTACTACACAATCGATTTCGGTAACTGAACTCTCATTAAAATGACAAATCATCGGATTACTTTTGTTTTCAAGGCCAACCCCATATTTTAATATTTTTTTTTTTTTCATAGAGTTGTATTTTGTGCCAAAACTTTTGAGACATACGTTATTGTACAATTTCACAATCCTAATAATTACACTTCTCTTGCAGTTATTAAAGAAAGCAAAGTCAAGTAATGTTTAATTTAAATATTATCTATGCATTTGTAATATTTCATGGGCATCGACTTGCCTGTTTCTATTTTCCTTTCTTTTTTTACTTTTTTATTAGCAATTACTGGCGAAATAAAAATATTGAAACTGAACTTTCTCTTAGTTTGTAGATAGGCGCTAACTCGTAGATTTAATAAGTGTTTACACTCTTTGTTTTCAATTATAACACAGATATGTAAACAAGGAAAGAAATCAGACGAAGTAAATATATTTTCATACGTATTTGGTTTTATTTGTTTGCTACGATTTGTATATTTCAAAGATTAGATAGTCGTCTGTGTATTAATTAACTAACTAGCTTTTTAATTATTATTTACCTATGTCGATTTTATATTGTTCTGTAAATATTTGTAATATTTGTTCAGACATGTTAATATAACCATTATTGTCACAGAAATCATAAATTATTTTGAAGGCATGTGTAAAATGTTATATGACAGACTTAAAACATTTTTTGTGAATCAGAAACTATTTTATCATTTGTAACTACTCAAAAATGAATAGAGAATTAGATCTTTTTTTAACAGATCTAATTAACTCGATTAAATCTAACGTATTTTCTCAAACTATAGATAAATTAGAAGGCCCACAGTCGTTTGTGGACATTTTATTTGGTAAATGTCTTTTCTGTGTGATAAAATATTGAATCTTGTATTTTAACCTTAAATTAATTTAGAATACAAAATTATAAAAATCGCATTTTTTGACAAGTATTATTCATTTTAAACGTCATTTCACATTTTCACGATGCCAAGACGACTTTTAAATAAAGAAACTTTTGATTTAATTGCGTTATTGCATCAGCGAGGGCAATCTGGAGCAGAAATTGCCGCAATTTTTAATGTGTCTCCAAGTGTTGTTAGTAGGGCTCTAACAAGATTCCAACAGGTAGGATCTGCAAGGAGACGACCCGGTAGTGGATCTGAGAGGAAAACAAATCAGAGACAAGACCGCTACATACGAATTCAGACAAGGATGAATCCGTTTAGAAGTGCTGTATGGTTGCAAACACAGTTACGTGCCGCCACTGGAGTTAGAGTTTCGAATCAAACCATCAGAAACTGTCTGAGGGAAATGGATCTTCATAGCTGCAGGCCTGTGAGACGCCCAAAATTAACTAATGCCAATAGAATGGCTAGAAGAACTTGGGTTAACCAACGACTAGCAGAAAATTTTCAATGGGAGCATGGTTTATACACCGATGAATCCAGATTCTGCTTATTTAGTGATAATCGTAGAGTAAGGGTCTGGAGAACTCGAGGAGACCGTTATAGACGCGAGTTTACAAAAGTTGTGGTGCCTTTTGGCGGCGGTGGTATCATGGTGTGGGCGGGCATTAGTTTGAATGGACGTACGAACCTCCATCTCTTTGAAAACAATGTCAATTGACACATATACAGAGATGACATTATTCAGCAATATGTGGCCGACTTTCGTGATGCTGTGGATGAAAACATGGTTGATGATAATGCAAGACCTCATCGTGCACAAATTGTAATGCAAGCAATAAATGACCTCTATATTAACCATCTACCTTTACCACCAACGTCTCCCGACTTGAATCCAATTGAGCACATTTGGGACAGACTTCAAGAACAGCTCAACGAACATAATCCACCCCCAGTTAACGTGCAACACTTGCGGGAAATTTTACCGCTGTGTTGGAGAAGAGTGTCACAAGTACACATTAATAATTGCATTATGAGTATACCCCGAAGATGTACAGCTGTGAGAGATGTCCGTGGCCATTATACACGATTTTAGAATTAATTGTTACACAAAAATGTTTATTTTAGCTATTGTTAAAAATGTTGCTTATTTCATTTTTGATCATTTCTTAGTAATCTAACGATTTTTCTGAATAAATATACTTGAAAATTTTAAATTGTTGTGTACAATTATGTATCTAATATAATTAGAGAACGGACACGCTTACCACTCAGTGCAGTACTGGCGAAAGGCTGTATTTCTAAAATATTTTATTTTATTTATATAATTGGAAAACGAACGGGTGGTGATCTATAAAATTACGAAATACATATTTATTTGTTGAAAAGTTGTATTTATAAAGTTTTTAATTTTATTTATATAATTGGAAAACATCGATCTAAAATTACGAAATACGTATTTATTAATTAATTTTATTTATATAATTGGAAAACAAACGGGTGGTGATCTATAAAATTACGAAATACAATGTATTTGTTGAAAAGCTGTATTTTTAAAGTTTTTAATTTTATTTCTATAATTGGAACATTTTTATTTGTTCATTGTGTCGTTCAAGTTGAGTAAAGGAGTATTAATATTGACTAGCAATAGTTTCTCAAGGTTTTCTTCTGTCAATTTTGTTCTCTTTGAATTAAGTATAGCAAACGCCAATTAAGTTGGCGCGAGGAGGGGTAAGTTCGCGCAGGATTAGAAGTAGTGGGGAGATTTATATTTGGTTTTACATCAAATGTCAGATAATTCTAACCTCTGAGCGTGTATCACTTTATGATCCCCTAGCAAAGACATTATGTTCCGTCAAACGTCAATGACAAATGTATTCTGACAATTAGTTGAGTAGTGGGGGAGGACGTTCTTAGAAACGGCTTCTGCGCACCCCCTCCTCGCGCCAACTTAATTGGCGATTGCTATACATCCTTATAAATAGAAAACATACTTTCTACATCACAACTGGTTATAGGTGCATACTGGAAATATTCTTTTATTTCTTCATATTTAGCCGTTAGATTTTGTGGAATTGTCTCCATACATAATTGCTGCAATGTAATTAAATCAGGATCTCTATTAAGAATTGCTTCAAACTTTTGCCGAAGGCCACATACGAAGTCACTTGGAATACTTTTCAAATTATTAACAGCCACATCGAATGTGGTTAATCCGTCATTTAATTTGAGATTTCGATTTTCAAAATAAGTGATTAGTTTTGGAAATTTTCCAAAGTGTTTGTGAAGAAAGTACAACTGATTTTTTTAATTTGGGATTTGTGTGAGCTCCTTGCACTCACCAATACTTCTAGCATCCTCCTTTAGCAGTGTTACGAAATGTTTTAGACTATCGAAATTCTCAGCATAATAACTAGTAGCTTCCAGCCATGTTCCCCATCTAGTTATTACTGGAGTGGGAGGCAGTGACAGAGATGGAAATTCTTCCCTGAAAAGAGCTACTCTCAATGGTGCTTTTCTGAAAACCTTTTTAAAAGCTGATGCAAGTCTATCAACTTCCGGAAGAGTGTCTCTGATATATTCACAGATTCTGTGGAGAGCATGTGCTACACAAGTAATATGCAGCATATTAGGATATGTTTTCTTCAATAGTCTGCCTGTTTTTAACATATACGCAGCACTATCACTGACAAATAAAAGTATTTTTTCTTTTTACGTGGCGTCCGAATGAAGCATTTTTTACATATTCTCCTTAATGGTTTCAGCAACTGTTTCCGCATCAACTCTATTTATAACACTTGTTGCTATTACATATGAGTTATAGGGAATAGTTGAATGTAGTACACCAGCTACAACATTTACCACACAGCGTCCTAACATATCCACCGTTTCGTCGGCGCTTATCCATATGTATGTATATGTATTGATTTAAAATATGGCTTCTAATGCGTTCTATTGTTCTCGTATAGCACCTAGAAACATAATATTTGCGTAAAGTTGATTCATCAGGAACATTTCGACCAGTATATTTTTGAAGAAATATTTTTAAAGTGGGATATCTAAGTTTATTTAATGGAATATTGGCCGCCATAAAAGTTTTACAGAGTTCAGATGTGTTTGCGATCCTAAGTGACGAATTTTTGACTATATTTTACGGATTTTGTAATAAATTTCGGAATCACTGACAATGGACATACAATCAGTATGGCCGTCAATCCAACTCGCCGTTGTTTTACGATCCCGTTCTGGACGTTCTTCCATAACATATCTGAAAAAGTAACTTAAACAATGCCCTAGATCTAAATAAATGAAAACTAAAAATGTGTGCGTAAGTTATTGAAACTGAACGAAATTCAATACACACTTACGTCGAAATAATTGGTAGAAATAGATTCAATCAAACGATATTAAACAGGATCTATCACAAAAATTACGATGTAAATAACAGTTAGAACTACGAAAACAATAAACTAACTCACAGCACTTCATTTATCTTACGAAATATAAATTAATAAATAAAATCCATTATAAAAACTCCGCTTCTATCTACGCTCATGAAAACACTTTAAAAAGCACTATATTCTCCTAATACAATAGCTGGCTTGTCCATTGTTATCGCCGAAAGCCCAGGTGTTCGAGTAAGTCAAACAAATACTTCATTGAATTACGCCGGGATGTACTGTGCGACGTTATACACAATTCCAATTGCCGATTGCGTTTTATGGAAATTGCGTCCGTTCTCTAAATATAATACACTACAAATATTTACCCATACTATCTAAAAAATACAAAAAAGTAAAAATTCCTTATTCATTTTTGAGTAGTTTATTTGCACAGAAGATTTCAAATTCAGCTAATCTGCCCTCGATTTTTCAAAATTCACGTTACGATTAAGATGCAATTTTTAAATCCTTTCCCGTTCATAAACAAGCATATATTAGATATACTAATAACTAGAGCAGACCAATTTCCGTGCGCGCCAGGAGCGCCGGTATGGGAGTGTAATTCGTAATATATTAGAATATGCGATAGAATAGGGACGCAACATGAGCTTGTTACCGATATAAGTATAGAAGTAGAGACATTTATTCTATCAGAAATAATTAAATATACATTTGGTTTTCTGCTATTAAAGTAATATGCATAAACACACGAAAAATAAGAATAGTACATTGGCGCACATGGCGCGCACGGAAATTGGTCTGCTCTACTAATAACATACGAGGTGCTACCCAGAAATTCCTGGCATTTGGATGTGGCGCTCGAAGGGATGGTAATATAGCTCTATAACCCTAGATTGTGTGAGCTACGTTTATACTAAGTCAGTCTGTCAAACAATATTTCGCTAAGTAGTATCAGTTTTTCTGTTTATATTTGTTGAATAGTGTTTGAGTTATTTTTGGACACTACAATGTCTGCTGTAGAAAAGCAATGAAACTGCTTCAAATTCTGCTTCAAACTTGGTAAAACGACAGTGGAAACTCTGAAAATACTTAAGCGAGTGTTTGGCAAGGATGTTGTAAGTAAAACGGAAATTTGTGAGTGGTACAACTGTTTAAAAAATGGGCGTCTGTCAGTTGTTTATGATGATGAGAACTCCGGTCGTCCATCGACGGAAAACAGGCCATAAAATTTGGAGAAAGTGCGTGAACCAGGTGAAACAGTAAATAGATTTGGTATCTGGATCTGGTATCAAAATTATTTTTCAAATTTGCGAATTCTCAAATGTATATAATGTATGATTAAAAATGCCTGATTGAATTAAGAATAGTAGGCAACAGTAGCGGTAGTAGATATTTTAAGCTTATTAAGTCAGTTCTCAATAGCATTAAACCATACTATTATTGTTGTCAGAGCCGTGCCGGTACTTCGTAAAATTTATAGTGTCCTGATTATTAACGTATTTATACATAAAGCACCTTTCAATATCGGGAAGCGCGGTAAAAATATCTTTTATTATAGATAATATAGCTTCCAAAAATTAGAGAAAAAGAAAATAGCAGGGCACTAAGTAGTTTATAAAGATTTGCATACCTGTGCCACGAAAACTCTGCACATGATCTGTTATTAAATTCACCACTTATAAACATTCATAACATGAGAGCAAAATGAATTGAGGTAGTAGGAGGCTGCGGTTCGCTGATCGTATTTCGTGAATTATAAAGTAAATAAATCTTACTGACAGCATAAATGTCTCCTTGATACAAATTTAATTTACAACTTAAAATATTTATAAAATGTCATACAAATGTCATGTTTTATATTTTATTGAAAAGTTTACAATAATTGTCGAAACTGTTGTCTCTCGGCATTCAAACATAAATTTACGCGCCGCTTCATGTTTTCAAAAACCTTTTGTAAAATAAATCCGTCTACTAACTCGCACTGTCGCACGATATTGTTCCGTAAATCGTCTATTGTATGCACTGGATTTTTAAAAAAAGAGTTTTTTAAGTATGGAAATAAAAAGTAATCCAGAGGAGTTAAGTCACACGATCTTGGCGGGAAACGGTCAACACTAATAATTCTTTCATCAAAAAATTCACGTAAATAATTTATTGTTTCACGGGCAGTGTGTGGTCGTGCGGAATCTTGCTGAAAGAAACCTGACTGTAACTCGTCATCATGCAGTTGATTTATGAATATTTCCAGTATATTATTGCGATATCTTTCACCATTTATAGTTCCTTCGAAAAAGATCGGACCAATAAGCCTTCTACGTGACATGGCACACCAAACCCCTATTTTTACAGGATGCAACGTTGTTTCCCTATAATAATGCGGATTGTCTGTTGCCCACATACGCATATTCTGAGCGTTTATGTAGCCGTTCAGGTGAAAGCACGCTTCGTCGGTGAAAAACGTTTTATCCAAAACATCGTCGTCGTTAAGATTTGCATTAAAGAAACGACAATAGGCAACTCTTCGAACGTAATCTGGCGGCAATAATTCTTGATACAATTGAACCTTGTAAGGATGCATACCAATATCGCGTTTAAGAATACTGCGGCAGGTTCCATAACTTACATCCAACTGTTGTGCCAGTCTTCTAACAGATGTTGTAGGTTGTTCTCTAATTGCGTTTCTTGCATTATTAACAACATTTTGGGTCCTAACTCGAGAAGATCTTCCCCCTTTCCATTGTCTTTTTACAGACCCAGTTGTTCGAAAGTTATTTATAATTCTCAATAGGTCACGAGAAAAGTTCTTATTTACTAAAACAACTTCTGGAAAACGTTGTTGGAATTCTTCCTTGCACATTTCTATTGAATAATACCATTCGCCGTTTGGCAAACGTCGACCGTTACGAAAGTAACATTCTAAAATGAACACCATTTGTTCTTGAGTAAACATTCTGAATGCGATTATACTCATTTTTTTAAAAAAAATTGTATTGAAAGAATTAATAATTCACACTGACAGTCTGTCATTAAATGTTTGACAGAAAAATATTGTGAATATAATTCACGAAATACGATCTACGAACCGCAGCCTCCTACTACCTCAATTCATTTTGCTCTCATGTTATATAAGGAGAAACAAGGCCAGTAGTCTACAGACTAATGCAAGGTCAATATCGTATTAACCCTTTATACCCAACCTGCAGCCCAAAGGCCGCATGCGGCACGCCGTGCCTTTGTGAGAGGCTCAGCCATATTCCAGATTTACCGACGGTAGTTAAAAAAAATAACTAGCTTCGGGCGTTACTCAAAGTGTTTAAAATTTTGTAGTTAAAAATCTGTCAATCTGTGGGCCATTCATACACGTGACGCGTAGGTAGACCTAGGATGAGAATGCGATGAACCCATAGCCTATTTCTGTACTTCTGCCCTCGCCAACCCCCTATATCCTTTGTCATTTGAATCTACACTCTGTAAGTCGTTTTTATTTTAAATTGTGTCGTGCGAGATTTTGTTTAGTGCGTTATAACAAATCACGTTCTTTAATAAATAAATGCCTATTTAACATTTTTTAAATATTTCTACGGCCCGTGTGAAATAGCTGTTATCTGTATATTCCCCAAGAAAAAAGAAGTTTGAGTATGGATGCTATAAATCATGTCCACAACATCATAAATTATAGAGAGACTGAAAACAGATACCTATATATGTAGATTCTAGCAATCAAAAGAGAAAACATCAAATTTATTTACTGTGCCAATGCGAAGGTCTGACGGATACGGTTCCTATAAATGAAACATTAATATCCTGAGCGAAACTATATTCAGAAACATAAACCTCGAAGCTGCTAAGTTTAATTAAACGAGAAGGACAGAGAAAGTATTCAACGAGACAGGAAGGTCACAACAGATCTAGAGAATCAACAGAAGAGCACAGTTGAATAGGCCGTCTCAAGTAATCTAATTTAATGCAAAGCAATATTTTCTCAAGGTTTCTTCTGTAAAATTTGTTCTCTTTGAATGAAATACATTCTTGTAGATAGAAAACGTCCTTTCGCCAGCGCAACTGGTGATTTGTGCATACTGGAAATAGTCTTTTATTACAGCGTATTTAGCAGTTCGATTTTGAGTCATTATCCCAATACACAATTGCTGCAATGCTATTAAACGTCGATTTCTATTAAAAACTGCGTCTAACTTTTGCCGAAGGCCACATCCTTAGTCACTTGGAATATTTTTAAAATTATTAATAGCCACATCTAATATGGTTAATCCATAATTTAATTTGGGATTTTGATTTTCAAAATAAGTGATTAGTTTTGGCAAATTTCCAAAGTTTCCTGAAGAAAGTACAACTGATTTTTTTAAATTTGGAATTTGTGTTAGTTCCTTGCACTCAGAAATACTTCGAGCATCATTTAAATATGTAAGGAAATTTTTTAAACTATCGAGATTCTCTGCATAAAAACTAGTAGCTTCCAAACATGTTCCTCATCTAGTTATTACTGGAAAGGGAGGCCCTAACAAAGATGGAAGTTTTTCCCTGTAAAGGGCTTCTCTCAATGGTGCTTTTCTGCAAACTTCTTTAAAAGCGGATACAAGTTTATCAATTCCGGAAAGGTATATCTAAGGAAACATATGCTAATATGCTGCATATTACTTGTGTAGCACATGCTCTAAACAGAATCTGTGAATATATCAGAGACACCTATTTCATTCAAAGAGAACAAATTTTACAGAGGAGAATCTTGAGAAAGTATTACTAGTTAATATTAATACTCCTTTACTCAACTTGAACTACAAAATGAACAAATAAAAATGTATTTCGTATTTTATAGATCACCACCCGTTTGTTTTCCTATTATATAAATAAAATTAAGTAGCATAAGTAAGGAATTATAAGGTTTTTTGTAATTCGCTAAGAAAACCGTACGGCGACGGTTCGATAGATGTGCAATATGAATATTTCTTTGCGTTTTCTACAATGCGCTGGCACTCAACCGTCACCTTAGCGAATTGCAACAAATCTATAGTAAACTATATAACTAGACCTTACTCTACTGATTAGCGTTTATTTGTAGCTTTGAAAAATAAAATTTACTACAACTAGTTGCATAATATTGAAAAAAAACCTGTGGCAATTTATAACGAACTCCAAGATACAAATGAAACAGACATGCAATATACATATCTGTAACTGTACACATGGACAATACACCTCGTATTTTCAGCATTTACTTCTGCTTAAGACACGTGTTTCTGCCATCTATAGGCGTCATCAGTCAAGCTAGTGAAGCAATGTAATACAAATGATACAAATCTTTTTAAGAACAGATTTGTATCTGTATATACATTTACGCTGAAATCGCCTACAGGATATAGCAAATTTCATCCTATACGGTGGCACACTATTTAATAAGTGACATCTGACGGACGAAAGAGACTATGCCTACTGTTCTTAAAAAGATTTGTATCATTTGTATTACATTGCTTTAGTAGCTTGACTGATGACGCCTATATCGTAGATGGCAAAAACACGTGTCTTAAGCACAAGTAAATGCTGAAAATACGAGGTGTATTGTCCATGTGTACAGTTACAGATATGTATATTGCATGTCTGTTTCATTTGTAACAAATGCGTAATACGTGCATAACGTATTGATATACTTAAACCTTTTTGTATATTTACCGCCATCTGGCTCGTGTTAATGGACTACACTCATACGTATTTTTTCGTTTATATACCAGAATAGCTGGTCAAGCGAAAGGTCGCCTTTTTCGGCATAGTCTCTTTCGTCCGTCAGATGTCACTTATTAAATAGTGCCACCTTATAGGACGAAATTTGCTATATCTTGTAGGCGATTTCAACGTAAATGTATATACAGATACAAATCTGTTCTTAAAAAGATTTGTATCACTTGTATTACATTGCTTCACTAGCTTGACTGATGACGCCTATAGATGGCAGAAACACGTGTGAACATAGTGGCCCCATCAGGTACTTACTAAAGCACGTTAGAAACTAAAATCGATATACATTAAAAATATAAAATGAGCAAGGCTAATATTATTTAACGTCTTTAAAATCTACGAATTTTCACAAATATAGTAGTAAAAATGGGTACCCCATATGGCCAGCCCTTACTGTTATGCTATAGGGTACTGAACATGTTTCCAAATAATTTTTTTTTAGTAAACTAAATGTACGTTTCTACTATTATCTAAACGGTTGCCTTAAATAAATAAATTTAATAAGGGTCAGTTATTTAAATTTATTTTTATCTGTGACAGATAAAAAAAGGGGTCTATAAGTTAACGTGTGGATGCGGTAAGATATATCAGGGTCAAATAGTAAAAATCGAGTTTTTAGCTTACGCAAATGCATCTTCATGTAATCCAAACTGTTGTGAATAATAGTGTGTTGTTCATTCAAGTTTTTCTCAATATAATCCAGAGTGACTGGGAACATATCCAAATTTTTGCTCTGAAGTCGAAAAATCCAGATATCAAGCTTCTTAATGAAAGTATGAACTTTGTCTGTCATTAATGACGTCTTTATCACGTCTTTGTAAATTCACAGTCAAGTCGTTTAAATGTGAAAATATATCAACTAAGTAAGCAAACAACATACACTCATTATTCTGTAAAAACTATGAGAATGGCGTTTGTTTATCCTGGAAAAATATTATTAATTCATCTCTTAATTCCAATACCCGGGTAAACACTATCCCTCGCTAAAACAATCTAACTTCTGTATGGAAAAGAAGTTTTTTATTTTCGCCCATTTCATCGCATAGCAAACAGCCTGTCCTGTAACGGTTGACTTTTAATAAAATTAACCATTTTACAGCTTCAGAATTTGATTGAGATTTTCCTGTATTTTTTTCTGCGGCAAGAGCATGTCTGTGAAGGAAGCTATGCGTTCACTCCGCACTTGGTATAAGATGATCTTTTAATATTTTCATTAATTCACTGTTCTTTCCTGTTATCGCCTTTGTACCATCACTACGTACTGCAATACATTTTGTTCAACCTATGTTAGTATAATATCTAGTAGCTTCATAAAAAACATGAAAAATACATTGTCCTTTTGCATGACTCGGTACTATTTTACAAAACAACATATTTTCTGTGATTTATGTGTCCTTAGCACATTCATACCACACAAAACATAAAAACTGAGACATGCTTTCTACATCTGTTGATTGATCAAAATGTTGTTAGAAAGCCGAATTTTTTTCAATATTTTTGCGTCTTCCACGCCTACTAAAGCATTGACCATATCAATTACAGCAAGAAATATGAGGTTTTCGGCGATTGTATGGTGTTTGGATATATTAGCTACTCTTAATGCTACGAGATAAGATGCTTCAAGTACACTTTTATCAGTGTGGCTTGACTTACAAATAGAAGTTGATTTCTCTAGGTACGTAATGTATTTTACTCACAATCGGTTAGTAATCTGTAGATTTGTACCCTTCGAAACAGTCGGAAAGCGACTTATTGCTTACCTACTTCACTTTCCCAGCTATAGCCGAAAAAGTGTTTTCCCAGCTAGCAAGTGTCAGTTCATTAGTCACAAATATGACATCATTGTCATTTTGGCATTAAAACATGTTTTTAAGAATAAATTGGAATCAAACTCTGTATTTATTTAGTAAAGAAACAATAATAAACCTATTTAGAATTGTAAATATTAATGGTTACATTAGAATTATCATTACTGTTAACTGTTAAAGAAAGACCATGTTGTTGCTTAAAATTATACTGTTCATTTTTAGAAATCGACGATCTTGATTGTTCTACATTTGACAACATATTAGCAATTTTTACTTGTCCATGTAATGAGTTCTCCACATATCCTTCAGCAACAGTACTGGATTTCCACCCCCCTAATCTTTTCAACTGTAGAATGTCTCCACCTGTATTTGCCAGTAATGTCGCTGAAGTACGTCTGAAACAATGTCCTGTAAACCCATTAACGCTTTCCAGTTTTAAGTAAGTTGCTATTTTTTTGGTAAAATTTCCGATAGAGTTATGCCCAAAAGGCTGTCGTGTAACTTTGCCATTCCTCATTTGTAAAAAAAATCTTGCAGATTCAATGTTGTTGCGAAGGTCGTAGTATTGCTTTATTACTTTCATCCATTCCGGTTTTGTGATTACGAATGTACGGGAGGAGTTGGTTTTCGTTACAGGAATTACTATTATAATTCGGTTTTCTAAAATATCCAGATCACTTATTTTCATTTTTAAAAGTTCATCGCATCTACAGGCTCCAGAGATGCCAATAATTAAAGCAACCTAAAAGAAATATGTAATTTAACATAAATTTAATATGCACTGAAGAAATTAGAATGTTACCTTTTGAGGAAGATATTCTATCGGAGCGTTGATGAGAAAATTATCAATGTCAGCTTTGGACAGAACGCTTGACTTTTTAGCTTTGTATCCCACATTTTGCCTTTTTAGGTATGCTCGCAATTTTGCATAATTACTGACATTTTGCCTAATATTAAGAACTGCTCGCAACATCGAATACCTTGACCATAATGTGGAAATTTTATTTTGTTTACTTAATTCAGCAAAATAAGCAAGGAGTTCAGAGGTATGCTGCACACCCTTAATCACGCACCATTTACTATATGCTTCGTAAGTCTTCTCGTACCTCTCCCTGCTTTTTTCCGGAATCATGCCTTCAGTAGCTTTTTCTGCAGCTACTCGCAATTCTGGTGGGGTGCATTCAAGTTCTCTGTCGGACATATTTCTTAGTATACACGTATAAAGATTTTTTATTATTAAAAATGCCGTACTATATTTTGTAACTGGCAAAATAATTACCTAACTGTCAGATTCAACAAACTTATTACATTGCCTAGCAACGATTTTACAAGTATCTTCCTTAAAATAGTTTATCAAATTATCATAAAAATAAATACCGATACTCATGTATTATTATTATTATTTAAAATAAAACTTATATAGAATTACTAATAGTAGATTGTGAGTAAAATCGTATACATACCTCGGGAGAACTCATTCCAGCCTCGCGTCTGCAGCTTACCTCGGTGCTTTGCACCTCGGTAAGCTACCTTGACGCTCGGCTGTAATAGAGCACTTCCCCGCTCGGTATGTAATATACTATTTTTCGAAAAATTCCAAGCGCTTGTTTTTATGAGCCAGATGTTTAATTTTCAAGTGTTGAACTAATTCTGATGGCTTCACGCTTTCATCGGAGAGAACTTGGAAAGCAAACACAGCACTGTGGCTCTCCATCCAATGGGGTAAAACTGTAATTTAAATAACTGTCATTTGCTACAAATGAAACAGAAATGCTATATACACGTCTGCAGACATACACTTCGTATTCTTCAACATTTACTTCTGCCAAAGACACGTATTTTTGTCATCAACTATAAGACTTCGTCAGTTTGGCTAGTGAAGTAAAGCGTAATGAATCGCCCTATAGTTGATGCCAGAAACACGTGTCTTTGGCAGAAGTAAATGTTGGAAAATACGACGTGTATGTCCATGTGTACAGATACAGACGTGTATATTGCATTTATGTTTCATTTGTAACAAAGGTCATTGTACAATCTTGTCTTTTTACCAACCGATTCATTGGATCTAGAAGACTCGCTTCGTTTTATCACAAATTTATCCATTTCGCATAAGTAATTTAAAAAAAAATCAGTTTCACGGTTGACTGCGATGAAAATAAAAGCACTAGACGCACGCTTCTCATTCAAAGCTTAACTGAAGTTCTGCAATCGCAAGGGCCTCTTTTATACCATATGCATATTTAAACATGCTCTCACAGCAAGTATCATAGAAGGAGACCAAATTACAAGGAGCACGTATACATCAAGTTGTAGCGAAATATCAATTTCATTTACATTTACTGTTTGGGGGGTCGCGGGGCCAAGAAGATTGAGAGTCTCCGATGTAACGGTTGCTTTAAATAAATAAATTTAACAAAGGTGAGATATTTAAATCTATTTTTATCTGTTACAGATTAACTTATATACTTCAGATTTCTTATTTTTATCTGTGTTTATAAGTTAATGTGTGGATGTGGTAAGATACATGTTGGTCAAACAGGAAGATGGTTAGAAATAAAGAAACAAGATTCCACTTTTGCCAATCATCTATTAGAAGAAAACCACACATTCAGTAAAGATTTTAAAATTATACGAAAGTATACAAAATAAAAGCACTAAATTAAATTTACTGGAAAGTTCAGAAATTAATAAATTAAAACAATCGCAAATTTTACTTAACGCTGAATTAGATTTAAATAACTCACTAATGTTAAATTTATTCATTTAAAGCAACCGTTTAGACGACAATAGAAATGTATATTTAGTTTATTAAAAATTTGAATTTTTGAACATGTTTAGTACCCTATGGTGTAACAGTAAAGACTGACCAAATGGGGCACACATTTTCGCTACAATATTTGAGTAAATTTATAGATTTTTAAGGTCGTTGTAAAATAATATTAACCTTGTTCGTTTTATATTTTGACGTATACTGATTTTAGTTTATAACGTGCGCTAGTAAGTATCTGATGAAGCCAATGTGCTGGCGAAACAATTGTCCTTTCACGAACTAATATTAATAAAGAGAAGATTTTAACTAATAGTTTTAACGCTAAGAAATAAGTTATTATATTTCTAATTTCAAAAATTCTTTTATTGTAAATACCACTACAATATTGTATCGCCATACAATGGCTTCATCAGGTGGATGAAATATTGAATATGTACAATACAAGTTTGAATATTTACGTGAAAATTATTGGGGAAATGGTGGTGGAAAAATTTTTTTCTTTTTTTACAATCTTAAATTTAGTAGAGGGGAGTTGTTTAAATCTAGTTGGTCATTTAAAGCTAATCCTAAACTATTGTATGTACTAATTTCTAAGTTTTCTAACAGGTTAAGATTTTTACTTTTTCTTGAATGTGTAAAATTTTGAAATCTATATTAAATCTATGATTGATATCTATACAATGACTTGCGAAAGTTGAATCTGTTTTCTTTTCTTTATGGCTTCTCTCGTGTTCTTTCATCCTAATTTTGAATGTCCTCCCCGTTTGTCCTATGTATACCTTATTACAATCTTCGCATGTTAACTTATATACACCAGAGTTTGATTCTTTGTCTATTTTATCTTTGTTGTTTTTAATAATGTGCTGTATAGTATTGTCTGTTTCAAATGATATATGTTCGTTATTAAGTTTTTTAATGAAAGTACCAATTTTTTCCGAAATTTTTTCATAGTGGTTAATATACGTTTTTGAGTGTTATTAAAAAGAGAACCTGATTTTTGATTTTGATTTAATAACACTCAAGAACGTATATTAACCACTATGAATCCCCTACCTCCCAAATTATACGGTTTAATTAAACTACATAAAGAAAATACACCTATACGACCAGTAGTATCGTACGTAAAAGCACCTTGTAGAAATGTGTCCAAACACTTAATAGATTTAATTCTTACACACACTAAATTCAAATCTAAGTTCTCCGTTAAAAATTCCCAGGAATTAATTAACAACTTTTCAAACTTGCAATTACCAAACAAATGTAAACTCATTTCTTTTGATGTCTCGAATTTGTTCACTAGTATCCCACCCCAGGAGGTAATAGATTTAATTACTTTACAACTAGAACGTGGAAACACGAACATTGTCACAAAGACCGAAATTTTACAGCTCTTAGAAACGTGCCTGGAACAAAATTATTTTCAATTTAAAAAGAAATTTTATAAACAAACAGAGGGTCTAGCAATGGAAAACCCACTAAGCCCCTTATTAGCGGAAATTTTCATGAATAATTTAGAAACTATAATTAGTACACATCCCTTGTTTGGTAATTGTGTATATTGGTTTAGGTATGTTGATGACATATTAATTTGCTTTAACGGTTCAGATAGACAATTAAAAACTTTACATAATTATATCAACACTATTCACCCCAAAATAAATTTTACTATAGAAACAGAAATAAATAAAAGCATTAATTTTCTGGATTTAACCATATCACACAAAACTAATAAACACGAGTTCGCTATATACCATAAACCAACACATACAGATACCACAATACACGTTAATTCTTTTCATCCTATAACACACAAATTATCAGCATACCAATCAATGGTATATAGATTAATTCATGTACCTATGAGTAAAAGTAATTTCGAACTTGAACTAAATAGAATATACACAATAGCTTTAAACAATGGTTACTCTGTAAATATTGTCAATAACATCCTAAATAGCCAACAAAAATCTAAAACCCTTTCTTTAGTTTATCCAAAATTAAAATACAAGATAATTAATTCCTATAATTCAATCACTTACTTAGGAAAAATTTCGGTAAAAATTGGCACTTTCATTAAAAAACTTAATAACGAACATATATCATTTAAAACAGACAATACTATACAGAACATTATTAAAAACAACAAAGATAAAATAGACAAAGAATCAAACTCTGGTGTATATAAGTTAACATGCGAAGATTGTAATAAGGTATACATAGGACAAACGGGGAGGACATTCAAAATTAGCATGAAAGAACACGAGAGAAGCCATAAAGAAAAGAAAAGAGATTCATCTTTCGCAAGTCATTGTATAGATATTAATCATAGATTTAATATAGATTTCAAAATTTTACACATTCAAGAAAAAAGTAAAAAACTTAACCTGTTAGAAAATTTAGAAATTAATAGATACAATAGTTTAGGATTAGCTTTAAATGAGCAGCTAGATTTAAACAACTCCCCTCTACTAAATTTAAGATTGTAAAAAAAAAATTTCCACCACCATTTCCCCAATAATTTTCACATAAATATTCAAACTTGTATTGTACATATTCAGTATTTCATCCACCTGATGAAGCCAAGTATGGCGAAACAATATTCTAGTGGTATTTACAATAAAAGAATTTTTGAAACTAGAAATTTAATTACTTATTTATTAGCGTTATAATGAAGTTTCAACAAGTATCTCCTTCGTCAATTAACTATTTAATAGTTTTATTTCTATTTTAGAGTTTTTTATGCATGATCGTTTAATTTATTTATAGGTTAATGTAATACAAACAGAAAAGTATAGCTTTAACAAATAGTATTTTATTCGAAGCAATTAAAGTTTTCATACGATATATCTCCACGAAGAAGAAGAAGTTATACAACGCAATCAGTGATTTTTCCATTTTTATCGCGACGGTGTGTAGATTTGCCTATCTACAATTTTATGACAAAGCACTTCAGGAGAATTTAAATATACGTGAAATTAATATATTTTTTAATATTAAATCAAGCGTACGTGTGAAAGATAAGGCGCGCGTGAATATTTTATGAATATTAAATTCTCCTACCATATGAAATTAAGATTCCTTTGAAATACTTATATTAGTGCCATTGATATTCCAGATATTACCTGTCACTTATGGCTGTCTGATCTATGCAGTTCTGATACATTTCTTAATGTGAAAACTTTATATGAGAGTTGCTGGGAATATGATTGGAAACGTTATAAAAACAAATACTTTACTGTTTCTTAAAGTATTCGCCTTTGATATCAATACACTTTTGTAACGCTTAAACCAACGTACAAAGTATTTTTTCCATACTCGAACTAATATTTTGGAAACCACTGTTCAGAATCGAATCTTTTAAGAACTGCTTTAGACTACGAAAATCGTCTACGACGCAATGTATTTTTGATGCTTTGAAACAAATAGGAATCACGAGGTGATAAATCAGCATCAGAATCATAAATCAGAATAAAGGCAATATTGTTAACACTACACTTTTTTTACAACGTTTGACGTGCTGAACGAGAGTAGGCGTCACGATGAAGAATAATTAATTCACCGATCTTGATTATTTCTTCCGGCAAACAAATTGTGGTGTTCCAATCAGGATTTCACGATTTTTGGGTTCTCAAAAGTTACGGTTGCCATTGATTCATTTTTGTATATTCTAGATTAAAGTCGAATGACCTTAAATTTTGTAATATTTCTTTGCACTATTTAACATGTTTTTGTTTCTGAGCTTCTGTAAAATTTTGTGAAATTCAACAACCGCAAAGCTTCCGCATGTCTAATGCAGAAGCTTTGCTGTTGTTAAATTCCACAACATTTTACATTACATATTAGTGTCATACTGTAAGACACTAATATACTATAACACGAGATCTACTAGAAGTGCTGCCGAGGAATTGGGTACAAGTAACACAACTATTTCACGTATTTGGAAACGTAATCGCTTAAAATGTTTAAAAAATTGGAAAACTCAAGAAATATTTCCCGAGGACAATTTCCGGAGAATGGAGTTTTGTCAAGACGTTAAGGAAAAGATACATCGAGATGAAAATTTCGTTAAAAATATTCCTTTCGCCGATGAATCAACTTTTCCATTACACTGAAAGAGCAATCCCTCTGTTCTTCGATATTGGGCTTCGTTAAATCAACACCGGCATTTTGCAAATCGCATCAGTGTGCTCAAAAACTAAACGTTTGGGCAGGTATTTTAGGTGACCATTCTATAGGCCTATATTTTATTGATGGTATATTAAATTCCGACAAGTATCTCGAATTACTGAAAAAATCAAATACTTCCCGCCATTCAAAACATTGGAATAAATCAGGAAATAGTTTGGTTTCAACATGATGGCAGTCCAGCACATAATGCAGTGAGGGTAAAGGAATTTCTAGGAAATACTTTTCCTGACCGTCTTATTACTGGAACAGGAAACATTAAATGCGCGATCTCCTGATCTACCTCCAAATGATTTCTTTTTGTGATGTCATCTAAAAAATATTGTTTATACTCATGACGCTGGTAGAGCAGAAAATCTAGTAGCCTTGAGAGAAAAAATAACTGAGGCTGCGAATTCATTAACTGCCGACATGTTAGCAAATGTAAGAGCTAATTTCTACGACCGCCTAGGACAATGTCTTGCTATGCAAGGAGGAATTCTTGAACCTCTTGTATAATTTATTATAATTTTTAGAATCCTTTTTTATTTATTTTAATAGGATTATTCTTTAATTTTATTATAATTACGCTTTTGTTTATGCGACGCACCGCAGCTTAAAAATTTCCTGCATCTACTGAAAGAAATAAGAAAAGCAAATCCCTTGCAATTCGTAAATGTTATTTTAGAACGCATTACAGGTACCTATGTCGATGGTCAAATGATTACTGCTAACTTATATTTGCGAAGCAATCGGAGACAATCGTTGCCGGCCGTCGCGGTATTCGCCAGCATTGGATCGGCTTTTCCATATACATATACATCGTATGTACTCATACGTATTCCCTATGCCTAATGATATTTGACACATGCGGTAGATCAGGAAGGTGAAGGGCAAGGAGTGTACGTAATAGTTCATATATTTTTCAGCGGCTAAATAGAATTGTTTGCACTATAGATACTTGTGGTGCGCATTTCACAGTTCAAATAAGTTACAAGTTTCTTCGAACAATTTATAATTTTTGAAGACTTTTAACACGGAAGTAACAAGAGATAAAAAGAAAATGATTTTTATTGTATAGTGAAAACATTTAAAGAATAGCACATACGTCATAATGCGCTATGAACATATTACGGTTGGTCGAGTTCATTATATCCCATCTGATCCAGTTTAGGGGTTTTTGTATAACAGTTTGTATAACAGTTGCCGCTTACGATTAAGTTATATTGAAAATAATAATTTGCTTCCCCAATATGAATTAAATTCATTAAAAATATTATAGTTTTATGAAAAAAACATAATTTTCACAATTAGAAGGTTTTCCAAAAATCACCCCTAATACCTCTGCTCTCGAAATCACCTACGCCCCTGGCACTTTTTATTCGCGCAGCTTTGTGATGACGTATGTGCTACTTCTAAATGTTTTCATTCTACATAGTCCAAATGCCATCAACAAATGAAATATTGAAGTATCTTAAACAATAAATAATAAATCAAAATGGAACTTGTACAATTAATTTAAAACTCAACATCAAAAAGGAAAATATCGAAGATTTCTAGACATAACGCTATAAAAGAGACCACAACATAACAGTAGCTTAACGGGACAAAAATTTAATTAAATTTAAAAGAGTAATTTTAACTTAGTATGTAATCTGCAAGGGATTTAGACTTTATTTATGGCACAAAAGTATTAATAGAAGCTGTTCGTTTCTGTACAATTTTATGTTAAAATCTAAGAAAATTAACGAAATGAAAGCGTTTAAATATTTGTTTTCTAATCCAAGTCGTTCCATATTTATTAATGCAACCAAATTATTATGCGTACAGAAAATTGTTTTAACGCGGTTTACAAACTTTCGGTTACTTCTCTTGTGGAGAGATTTTCTTCACAAACTTCTATAATCATATTTCCTTCTTAATAAACATGATTAAGTTATTGTAAAGATTATATTATTATCGCTTGCGTAATATTTAGACCGAAACTGATTTCTCCACTTCGAAATTAGTCGAGCCAATGAACCGAAAATTTCTCCCAACTGGTACAAGATTGCAACACCAGTAGTATAACAATTACTAGTCTTTAGCAAAATTTTCGGTTTGCTTCCCCACTGTATCGGTGACAAAGTTACAACAAAACCGATTGTCTTATAAACGGATGTACAATATTATTTCCGAAAAGAGGGACAGGTGTTTTCGATACAAACTACGTCGCGATTACAGCGTCGTGTTTGTGAGTATATAGGAGAAACGTATAATAAACGGTCGCGTTACTAAATTAATGGTTTTCTTTTAAGAAAAGTCTTTTAAAACGTCGGAAATTTTTAAATTTCGATATCACCTGTGCACAGTTGTTTGCTTAATCGAAATATGTTAGTCAAGATGATTTTGTTTAGAGTGTTCCTTTTGATATTATTGATCGGTTTCACTTATTCTATGCCAGCGGAGTCTAAAGATGGGAAAAGTGAAGCTGCTAAAGGTGAAGATGGCAAAAAGGAAGACAAACAAGAGGGTGAGAAACACGTTTTTAATTTTATCATTTTTGAAATAATTTTCTAGAAACTGTATCCTTCCTAATACGAGAAATGTTCTATGTATTAACTTTCAGTCTTAATAAAAAAAAAACAAAATATATTATTTCAAAATTTGTTTCACATTTTACAAATATTTTCCAGTACAGCAGATACGATAGTGATTTCGAAGATACTTGCTTTCAAAATATTTTTTCGTATTTCTGAAAGTATATGACTTAGGTCTTTTCTAAAGCCTTAGACAGCTTCATTGGTCAAGAAAGTCTCATTTTTTAAACTAATCTTTAACATATTAGAATAAAATAGATATTTATGTATTAAGGGAAAAAACGACAGTTTTAATCCCGAGACAGTAAGTAATGCCTGAGCGACCGAAAGGAGCGAGGGCATTTTCTGTTGAGGGATTATAGACGTTTATTCCCGAATTACATACAAAACTTTTCTCCCGACCTTAAATGTAATAATTTATTTCATTATTAGTTTGACAGTTGATTGATAGATTGATCTGATGTCATTCAATTAAGTTCGTTTGTCATGAAAATGTGCATAGTTTCTAGTTACTAAGGTAAAACGAGTTTGTTTGTGTCTTATTTTCATTCACTAGTATTCACTTTATTCCCTAGAGAAAATCGAATATTTTATTCCCTAGAGAATAAAGTAGTCTAATATATGTTAATTGCCAGATGTATAAGATGACACTTTATTCTCGGTCGGGAGAAATAGTATATTATACTATAAGGGAGAGAAATGCGTTATTTTGGCAGAGGTGCAATTTGAAGCCCGAGGGCTACAATGCACCGAGGACAAAATAGCATCTCTCCCGAATGGTATATACTATTTTTTCCACGGTCTCATTAACTTAAAAACACATATTTTGTCATTATCACATTTTCATGACAAACCAACTTAATTGAATGACATCAGATCAATCTATCAATCAACTGTTCAACTAATAATGAAATAAATTATTACATTTAAGGTCGGGAGAAAAGTTTTGTATGTAATTCGGGAATAAACGTCTACAATCCCTCAACAGAAATTGTACAAATGTAACTTTTAATTTAAATGTCAATAAATAATTTCAATGTTATCTTTTTTTTGCATGAATCACAAACGTTCTCCATAATGTAAACTCCCTTGGGAGCATTATACTCCCTTGGGAATAATCGACTACTTCTGTTTTAATTTTGATGTCATAGAAACTGATTTCTACTCCCGACAGTGGAAAAAGAAAATTATTGGATGATTGACTCATCACACTAATAAATATTTTGTTCATTTAAATAACCCACTGTTTGAGCATATGTATATTCCTCATTTTGAGCAACCACATCACCACACTGTACCGTTCACAGGCAGTTGTGTCGAAGAAGTTAGCGATATCTTATTATAGCTTTGAATAATTTTTGTTGGAGTGGACTCATTTTGAAAGATTCAAATAACCTGCTGCTTCCCTTTTTTCAAGGTCGTATGAGTAGTACTAATTTTTGTCGCTTTGTTACAACTTTTCAACTGGGTGAAGGTATCCACGGATAAATCATGTGCAAGTGGCTTTGCATGAATCGACGTGACTTGTTTTTGGAGCTGGAATTAAGTTATGAGGCATACACCAAAGTGATTAGTAAGATGGTGCTGATTACTTCCACACAAAATGTTCAGATCCGCTAAGAAATGCTGGTTATAAAATTTCCCGTTTTCTTCTTCATTGCGTTCGATTGAAATGTAACTTAAAAATTCAATTTATAACTTTTGTTATACTCACAAAAGATGAAACGAGAATGCTACGATGATAACCTACTGAACAATTAGAGAAGATTGTTTATCACCACAGAAATTTTGCAAATCGTTGGCATTACTAGTATCTTGTTACTAGTCTAGATAAGAAATCACAAACTTTTTGTTAATTCTTTTTTAGTTTTTCTGCATATTCTCCTTGAAAGTCATTACATTTAGTCCATCGATATTAAAGCCTTTTTAGTCCTTTAAAAAAGTAAGCTTCATTAAAATGTTCGAAATGTGTTCGCTTCAATGATTTGACTCAAATCTTCTGCTACCACGGCAAAGTTTTCAGGTTAGGAAAAAGGAATGAGTCCGAAGGGGCCAAATCTGGTGACTAAATTGGATAAACAAGCAGTTGAAAATGAAATTCAACAAGTCCGAACACGTACTTTATCTTAAAAAAAGCACTCATTTCTCTCCTTTCATAAACAAAGTATTTTATCGTACACTTTCTGAAACGCATGCATATTCACCTGAAGATAATCGATGAGAAGAGTCCTATTGTAGTCTCAAAAGACAATAGTTATAAACTTTACTCCTGAACCTGAATGTCAGAAGTGTACAGTCTTTGCTTTCTTCAAAACCATTGCACCAGCCTCAGTCAATTGTTTCGACTCTTACTTCATTTATGGTGTAACCACGTTTCATCAACCGTTATTATTCAATTTGGATCATGTCATAACATCGATAATCGAGGGCTGAAATGAGTTCTCGTTCACATTTGTTGTCCATAATCAATAAATGAAGCACTCAACTTGCACTTAATTTATTATGCAAAATAGAAACCATAATCTAGATGAGATGTGTAGAACTACGTTTATTCAACGATCATCTAACGCCATATAATACTTTGTTAATAATGTCTCGAGTACACATGTTTTTTGGGTATCCAAACACGCTGGTCCGTTGTTCATCAAACACACTGGACCGGACACATTTAAACTCAGCTATTCATCGTTTTATACTCACGATCGAAACGGACGAAAATTGTCAGTTATATTTTGAAGGATTGCCAACTTTAAAACAAATAACATTTTTTTAGGGCTGCCGTTTTTTGTCGGTCTCGGTAAATAATTAATGAACTGGTCTCGTACTAAAATTAATTTTATTGTTCGATAATGCATTTTGTTTTAATAAAAATTATTCACAATGGCGCCAAAACGACCGTCATCTAGCTCGTTTTAGTTTCAATACCAAATACACCATACTTGACAATGAATTTATTTGTTACAATAGTGCAAACTGTCTATATCAGATAATAGCGATATTTACTCTGTACATATTTGAACATGGATAAAGTAAAGCAAAAATTACAACATCAACAAGCTACATTTAGAGCAAATAGACAATGACCGACAATATATATTTAATTAGCAACGTATACTATATCTGACGGTTACATGCTTATGAGGTAAATAGCAATGCAATATATAGGGCAATCAGAAGCATTATAAAAATTAAACACGAAAGAAAATTAAATAAACAAATTAAAAACTCTTGTTTATACAGAAAAGGTTTTTTGTTTCGACATATTATAATTCCAACATTTTTATGCTTTTCAAAAAGTCAGGTTTCTGAAACTATTCGAAATGGGTTTCTGTTTGGGCAGTGGTCGCCTTGTTCGGTCCGCATCTCCGTTTCTAACATTAAGGTTCGGGAGAAAAACAGAATAACAGCATCGCCTAGCCTAACGCAATAGTAATTAGAAAAGCAATTCCACAACACTTTTTGCTTCGCCAAATGCAATACTTTTCTTTTTTCTTTAATTCAGCATTGAAATGCTCCCACAAATTAGCATAATACGATCCCATAATCCCTCTTTTCTTTTCCAAACAATGAACTAGATTATGTGATTTCCAAAATACGGTAGCAATAATCTTTTAAGCAGATAAAATCAGTTCTGCCTTCTTTGGTGCTAGTTCGCCAGCAAAAATTCATCGCTTTGACTGTTCCCTCATCTCTGTCGCGAACTAATCCAGATTTCGGCAAGTAATATAAGCTCGGCAAAACAAAGTTGTATTGCAATTGAATAGATTCGAATAATGCGTTGACATTGTTACACGATTTTTGTTATGGTCGTCTGACAGTAAACGCGACACTATTTTTGTGATATTGGATACGCGTTCAGTAGCCAAGTTTAAAACCATATCAGACTTTGTTAGCCATTTCTTTGGTATGCACAGCTAGCAAAAAATTTGAAAGTTTAGCATCATCTGTGACAACCACCATTCTATGCGAAGGGAACGATACTACTAATTTTTTTAAACTTCGACTCTGTTTTTTATTGGTTCTTCCGCCTAATTTCACGTTTTAGAAGAGTCTGAAACAATAACTAGTTTACGCATCTACTTGAAATTCTATATTTAACTTTGTTAGAGTTATCAAATGTAAAAAAAAACTATTAATTTCGATGATCCTAGTGCTCCCTATCGAAAACTCAGTCTACCATCAAACGGACGGTTAATATAGTTAATTATATATTAGTTAACTTACTGTTGGAACTGACGCACAAGCCAAGCTGCTAAATCTAACAGAAATTGGATAAGATATAAAGGAACTGACTCAGATTAGCAAATTCTCAGCAGTAAAGAAATCTGTTTAATCGATCCTTTATACAGGGTGTATTATGAAAAACCTTGGGGCTGTAGCTTCCTTATATTTTATCTGATTTTAATGAATGATATGTCAAACTAAATCGTTTTTAAAGCACTGCAACCTGTTTTTAAAAAAAAAAAAAATTTGACATTTCGTTTTTGACAGACAGTAGTAATTTTTTTTTTTAAATTGTACTACATATTTTTTTTTACTTATTCTAATAAACATTTATTTCCTGAAGACACCTCCATTAAATTGAGTGACAAATTTTTTATTATTAAAAAAAACTACGAAATTTACAGAAATCAAGCTATCATATATTTTAATGAATCAAATGTTCGAAATTGGCCCCATTTTGTTCCAGACACATTTGACACCTTCTATTAACTCCAACTGCTGCGTTTAATATAAGATTTGGTGGTATTTAATGACATACTTGTACTATCCTTCTTACTAAATCATTTCTGGTATCAGGTGGAGTCAAATAGACATGATCTTGAATGTAAGACCACAGAAAGAAATCCAGTGGATTCAGATCTGGCGATCTAGCAGGCCATCGAATAGGTCCGTAAGTGCCCACCCATCTGACGCCAAAATAATTATTTAGAAAATCAGTATTCATTCGTGCATTATGGGGTGTGGCACCGTCCTGTTGGAACACCACCCTGTTTAACTCAGCAAGTGGCAACTCATCTAAATAATCGCCTAATTCATTGCGTAACAAATTATTATACTTTTCTTGGTTTAGATTACCCTCCACAAAAAAAGGCCCTACTACTCTATCGCCTAAAATGCCATACCATACATTTACGCTGAACCGATTTTGAAAATTGTGTTGCATCACAACATGGTTATTTTCAGTGCTCCAATGGCGATGTTTCTGTTGAATACACCATTTTTCCCAAAAGTGCATTCATCTGACCACAACACACGACGATAAAAAATTGGATCTTCCCTTAGTTTATTCATGAAAACCGTGCAGAACTGAACCCTTCGTTGAGGGTCGTTTTCATCGAGAGCATGCGCCTTCCGTGGTTTATAATGAAAGAACTTGTGCTTCTTCAGAATGTACTGTACTGTAGAATGTGATACCTGCATGTAGTGAGCAATTTCTCGCGTAGACGTATTAGGGTTTTCTTCCACATAGAGCAAGACACTTAATTCTAAATTTTGATTTTGAATTACACGTGCGTTTATTTTCGGTTTTTTGAATGATCCAAAATTTCGTAGATTTCGCACGAGCCTTCCAAACTTATCGGCACTTGGACGCAGTCTGTCAGGAAAACGATTTCCATAAGGTCGCAAAGCAGCTGCAGAATTTGTTCCGCATTCAAAATATGCTTGAATCGCATCCACACATTCGCCATTATCCATTTCAATTACAAAATTTAGGAATAAATCGTTGAAAATGTTATAATGAATGTGTGACTGACAGATGTCACAGCTCTCTTCGAAAATTTGGAATGCACTTTTATCGTTCAATATGAAATTTAAATTTAAAATAAACAATGTAAATGTTGTTGTTGACCCACCGCTCACTGATAACATTGGTTTGTAATCCTTTATGGGCTATATAGTATTGAATGTAAGTGATTTTAAAAGGTACACACATTTGCTGGTAATAAAATGAAATAGAGTATTTAAAATGCATTTAAGAAATCTCTGTGTTCGAAAAAAACAGAATAAATCGAACTAAAAAAAAAACCTTCAATTTCTCGATTTTTTTTCATAAAAGGATATCGTTGTTTACAGTTTCATATTCAGAAAAAGTAATATATTTGAATAAGGAAAAAAAAGTGTAGTGCAATTTAAAAAAACACAGTTTGCAGCTGTCTGTCAAAAACAAAGTGTAAAAAAAATTCAAAGCGGATCACGTTACAGTGTTTTTAAAACGATTTAGTTCGACGTATAATTTATTACATTCGGATAAAAAATAAAAAAGTTACAGCACGAAAGGTTTTTCATAATACACCCGGCATATACATTTTTAAAGTGCCTTTCGTTATATATGTAAAGTAATTATATAATAAAATAACAATGAAACCTCTTTTAACCTTATGTAATAAGTTTAATTTGCTATTGTACTATTTTCAGACACATGCCATCATCAGTTAGATTTGTGAACAAAAAATATCGATTTCGACACTGCCAGCTGATGATGGCGCCTAATCAAAGCTGGTATTGAAAATAATTAAATATATTTTATGTTTTAAAGAGCTTTAATAGTTTTTTTTCATATATTTTTTAAATGTTTAATCGTTATCACTAATGCATCCAAATTTTACACCTAATATGAATTTTCGCGAACCGATTTAAAAAATCGGTATGTGAAGTTCGAAAAATAAAACAAAAATAAATTTCCTGAAAATTATGTATAATTTTTAAAATAATCGTTGAGTGTAGACTTTCGCGACCATTTTGAGTCTTTGAAATTCTTCTGAAGAAGATGTATGTCATTAGCGACCACGGCTAAGCCCCCAAGCAAATTTTTAATGTAAAATAGCCGTGATAGCCACTATTAACTTCTACTTTAACTAAATATATTTTTATTGTGGAGTGATCGGTTATTTGACAATTTCATAATTCAAATTACCATTTGCGAGTTTCTTCAAGCGAGGATTATATGAAAAGCTTAATCTTCAGGTGTCCACTTCCCACACAATTGATTATTATTACAATGCTCCCTTTCAAATAGTGACTTATCATACCAATTCATGATCTTAGTACCATAGACGACATCGAGAAACTACATTCATCAACGTATGTGAAAGATGTAATGTGAAATATGCATGAGAATATCAGGAAAACTACAATTATTAAAAAATTGTAATATCAATATGTACACAATACTTAAAAATTATTATTTAAAAATGGTTAATTAAAGTATTTAAAGAAAGAAATCAATTGTGTGACCTTACACAACATTAAGTATTGACCCAGGTTCGGTTAGGCATCATCAATTATTAGATCACTGAAAAGAAGCGATTGGTTAAATATATAATTAATTTCTTGAAAATTTTGTCAGTAAGCCACTGATACAAGTTCATAATATGAAGCATCATATATCTTTTCTAGCTAAACACAAGTCGTCCGTGAAAGATCATGGTGACAAAGATAAGAAATTCAAAGAGAAAGGTTACCAGAGAAAGTCTGAGGATAAAGGTGATGATGGCTATAAGCATTTTGACAGTTTCCATAAGAAGCACAGTGACAGATATGGATATGAGTCCCATTCTTCGTTTGGAAAATTAAAAAAGGGTGACGCGTATGGAGGAGACGCAGATATCAAATATAACGGTAAGTATCGGTTTAACTGATGTTCCTATACTTATAATTCTTTATAGGTGAGAGCTATTGACTTTTAGAAGTTAATATTAATAATTAAAGTTTGGATTTTTATGCACAAGAAATGCTTTAAATATGCGCATAAATATGTCACGTTCTTCCCAAGAATGTGTCAAATATATGCTTCATTTTTTATGCACTTTATTTTTTATGTATTTCAAGCAGCCTAAATTACATTTGTACATAAAAATAATAATTATTACATAATATATGACATAATATATGGTAAAAGATTACAATTAATAGCAATATACATATAATTCGATGGATGTTACTTAATAATATCATAAGTTATTATGTTATTAAGTAACATCCATATAAGTATATGTATAATTATTAATGTTATTATTAATAACTATTCACTTTCGCAATGAGATCTACTTAACTTATTATTGTATTATTGTATCATATCAGAATAATTGAAACATACATGAGTAGGTAAACCCCACCAGTTTTGTATAATACAAAGGTATTTTTAATAATATAAAATATTATTAAAAATCTGGTGTGAAGAACACAAATGCGTTACTTCACATTAATTATGTGGACGGTATGCGAGGTACTTCGGCTGTCTGACAACAGGTAGCGCCGAATTTACTTCTGCGCTCGGTCTGAATAATTCCGGTGATAGGGCGATGTGGTTCTTTTCTGTGAATGTGTCTGGGAATATCCTTTCTCCAGCAGGGGCGTACCGATGAGCCTGTAGAAAGGTGAAATACGTATCTACGTCTCTGGGGATAGGATATATTCAGACATGTTCACAGAAAATATTAATAGTGAACCTGCATTTGTGTTCTTCACACCAGATTTTTAATAATATTTTATATTATTAAAAATACCTTTGTATTATACAAAACTGGTGGGGTTTACCTACTCATGTATGTTTCAATTATTCTGATACATTACACATGCGGTTAAGCCGCAGTATGAGTGAATACACAAACAAAATGCAGTTTTCTAGAGAGTTTGGCTGTGCCAACCTTTGGATGGACGTCGTTACTTCACATGAATTATGTGGACGGTATGCGAGGTACTTCGGTTGTCTGACAACAGGCAGCACCGAATTTACTTCTGCGCTCGGTCTGAATAATTACGGTGATAGAGCGATGTGGTTCTTTTCTGTGAATGTGTCTGGGAATATCCTTTCTCCAGCAGGGGCGTACCGATGAGCCTGTAGAAAGGTGAAATACGTATCTACGTCTCTGGGGATAGGATATATTCAGACATGTTCACAGAAAATATTAATAGTGAACCTGCATTTGTGTTCTTCACACCAGATTTTTAATAATATTTTATATTATTAAAAATACCTTTGTATTATTGTATCAATTAATAATTAAGTGCTTTTCTAAATTTTCGACACTAAAATTTTGTGTTCTATCGCTTAAAATATTGTTGAAAACGTTCTTTAGAGTTCAACTGAATGTTTTAATGACGCCAGATGTTCGGGATCTAAATGTAAATTATTATCTTTAACAGTCGAACTTAATGATAATGATAAAATGTTTAATATTTCTGAACTTGAACTTTTGAAATAATTTAATATAATGATTTAACTTTTGATAACCATCATTCTTTGTTGTAACACTATAAAATTTATCAGTATAACTTTACCAGTTCGACCTGGAACATTTTTCAATAAATTTTCACAATGTTCTACAATAGAAATTGACTCTAATAAAGTTATTTGGCTAGTCTCTAATTTTATTATTAATCCATTTAAAAAACTGTGATAGGCTTTAATATACGTCAACTGATCTAGAATCTTGCGTTTTTCGAATAAACTTTAGAGTTTTATAATTGATTCAGCCGAATCAGAAAAATATTTTTTATATGATTTCTCTTCTCATCCGATTGATTATATTATAAATTAATGAATGGATCAAAAATATACGACTTTATGTTGAAAATGTAAAAAATATTCACTTTATGCACACAAACTAAAAATATGAACTAAAGCTTAATTTTATGCAAAATACGTAATTTTTTTATATCGTTTATTGCATTATTTGAGTGTAGAATGGATATATCCACAGTATTTGGGTGATATTCCTTATAATAAAAAATATACTTTTACATAAAATTCGAACTCTATTAATAATACAGTTTCTTTGTTTTAGACAAAGATTCGCATGAAGTAGCTGCAAGTAGACGGGTCCTCCATATCGTAAGCCCCTGGCACGAGTAAGTCACATATATTTTTAATACAATAGGGTGAATCAAAAATCTAAAATGTTTTACTGAAGTATGCTTCCAAATAATGGTATATACCGTATGGGCCAAAATATAAAACACTGGATTTCGCACTATTCTTATGCGCATATCTGTTTATCAGCGTATTATTATATCAGCATCATGTGTTCATAAAAGTGCAAAGAATATGAGATTAGAATTGAAAATTCTTCTCACGATGGAGGAAAAAGTGTTTACTGTGGAGCATTATTTCCGCTCGTATGGAAACGGCTACCAGGGTGGGCCGAGTTTGAAGTTAGTGGCGTAACACTATCACAAACAATTTCATAAAGCGGCACTAAGCAACATATTTATGAAAATAATAAAATAAAATAAAACAATAACTTTGTTATACCACTTTATTTACATGTAATAGTGACCGCGGCTTCGACATACAATGTCATTATCAAACTGCAAAAGTTACAGGCCTACATAGATCTTATAAGTGGCACAAATATATATATATATATATATATATATATATATATATATATGATGTTATTTAAAATTACTACTATATACTTAACTATTATATACAACATTGGAAAAGAGGTGTATATATAAGATCCAACTTGTCGTTAAGAACAATATCTATTGTGTTGTTCCCGCTTTTAAAAATTTCAAGTGACTTTAAAAGATTTAATTTACGACCTTTCTCGGCCAAATGCAATATTTTATGATGACCAAATGTATGCCTTTCTGTAATAAGATGGTTTGCGAATGTTGAATCTGTCTTCTTTAGTTTATATGACCTCCAGTGTTCTTTTACCCGTATAATAAAACTTCGACCAGTGTGACCTATATATACACTTTCATTACAATACAATTTGTACACTCCTGATTTATTATTGATATCTGTTTTAGGTTTTGCGTTAAAAATGAAATTACTTGTTTTTACATATGGTTTGTAAGCTACACTAACATTACTATTATTTTTTGAAATTATATTTCCAATTTGCTCGCTTATTTTACCGAAGTAAGTTAACGAGACAAATTGTTTTAAATTAGCACTATCTTTAGGATATACTAAACTAAGGGCCACTTGTAACTGTTTTTTCTTTAGTATACTGTCAATTACGCTACTTTTATAACTATTGTTTACCGCTATTTATTTTATAGTATTGATTTCACGAACAAAAGATTCATTAGACAAAGGAATATTTAATGCTCTATGTATCATAGAATTAAAAAATGAATGTTTGTGTGTCTTAGGGTGTAGTGAATCTTTGAGAATAATGCAATCAGTGAAAGTAGGTTTACGATATATACCAAATTTTAAGCTCTGATCTAATTTGTTAAATTTTAAATCCAGGAACTTAATACTGTTATTCTCTTCTATTTCTACTGTAAAATTGATATTAGAATGGATTGAATTTATCAATTTTACAGTAGAAATAGAAGAGAATAACAGTATTAACTTCCTGGATTTAAAATTAAACAAAATAGATCAGAGCTTAAAATTTGATATATATCGTAAACTTACTTTCACTGATTGCATTATTCCCAAAGATTCACTACACCCTAAGACACACAAACATTCATTTTTTAATTCTATGATACATAGAGCATTAAATATTCCTTTGTCTAATGAATCTTTTTTTCGTTAAATCAATACTATAAAACAAATAGCGGCAAACAATAGTTATAAAAGTAGCGTAATTGACAGTATACTAAAGAAAAAACAGTTACAAGTGGCCCTTAGTTTAGTATATCCTAAAGATAGTGCTAATTTGAAACAATTTGTCTCGTTAACTTACTTCGGTAAAATAAACGAGCAAATTGGAATATAATTTCAAAAAATAATAGTAATGTTAGTATAGCTTACAAACCATATGTAAAAACAAGTAATTTAATTTTTAACGCAAAATTTAAAACAGATATCAATAATAAATCAGGAGTGTACAAATTATATTGTAATGATTGTAAAAGTGTATATACAGGTCAGACTGGTCGAAGTTTTATTATACGGGTAAAAGAACACATGAGGTTATATAAGCTAAAAAAGACAGATTCAACATTCGCAAACCATCTTATTACAGAAAGGCATACATTTGGTCATCATAAAATTTGCATTTGGCCGAGAAAGGTCGTAAATTAAATCTTTTAGAGTCACTTGAAATTTTTAAAAGCGGAAACAACACAATAGATATTATTCTTAACGACCAGTTGGATCTTATATATACACCTATTTTCCAATGTTATATATAATAGTTAAGTATATAGTAGTAATTTTAAATAACATCATAAACCACCCCCATATATTTTTGTGTCATTTATAAGATCTATGAGGGCCCGTAACTTTAGCAGTTTGATAATGACATTGTATGTCGATACCGCGGTCACTATTACATGTGAATAAAGTGGTATAACAAAGTTATTGTTGTATTTTATTTTATTATTTTCAAAATGAATTATCATAAAGTTACGGCTACCAGTATTAATTTTCTTCAACATATTTATGCTTTCTATTGCTAAAAAATTTCGTGATACTGTCGGTGTATTGTGGCAACAGAAGGGAAGGTCTCATTTATTCCCACAGTTACTGGCCTACCAATAACTGTGGGAATAAATAAGAATCATGGACGTGTCGTCAATCAGGTTTTGGAGTCACCAGAGCGAAGTCTTCGACGAACATCCTTGAAATTGAATATCAGTAATACGTCGCGTATGCGATTGCTTAAAGACGTAAGTAAATTTCCGTACCGAATTCAGATTAGACAATGATTGATAAACCAAGATATGCATGCGAGGATTGTGTATTGTGGATGAATTTTGGCTGTGATGTACGAGGATCCAGATTTTTTGCAT
Organism: Melolontha melolontha; assembly: GCA_935421215.2. NCBI lineage: Eukaryota > Metazoa > Arthropoda > Insecta > Coleoptera > Scarabaeidae > Melolontha > Melolontha melolontha. The sequence continues at coordinate 21,724,383 of OW285240.1, read as the reverse complement.
AATGTGTGGTTCTCTGACGAAAGTTACTAAGCAAACAATTCGCTTCCTTGATTTAGAGAGGCCAGACGTTATCGTCCATAAATCGCTACATAGTGAGCGTATGACGATATGGTGTGCAGTGTCAGCACACGGTGTACTTGGTCCGTATTTCATTAGGGATGATGCTGGTATACCTCTTACTGTTACTGTTTGTCGTGGCAGGAATCTCCGAATGGAAAGACAATGGTTTCAACAGGATGGGGCGACCAGCAACACTTCTCATCACTCTATAGTAGTGCTGCACGAAACATTTCAAGGACGAATCAAATCACGCAGGACTGATTTCAACTAGTCATCACATTCACCTGATCTTACACCACCGGACGCCTACTTATGGGGAATATTAAAGGGGAAAGTGTTCAGAGGTACAAACCCATCCAGAACTGTGAATGCATTATGTGAGAAGATCGTCTCATTTTTCAGGAATCTACAGCAACCTGTGTTCTCGAATATGTTTGAAAATCTGCGTGACCGTTATGAACAGTGTCTACAGTGCAATGGAGCACATTTTGAACGTGTATATTACAGAAACAGAGATGTATAAGTAATAAGTAATGTATGTATTGGCCCAGTACTGTATATTTTGGCGCGTACTCTCTCTCTCTCTATATTGTATATATACATGTATATATATATATATATATATATATATACACGAATATATTACTTCATTCATTGAATCAGAAACGAATTACTCAAATCAATGAAAATTTGTCAGATTTATTGTAAAAGTAAACCCTCATGAATCATCTAAAAGTGTTTGATTCACCCTATTCACACAGCAGAAGTGCGAACAAAAATTTTAACAATAATTTCGTATGTTTTAATGAAAGAGAATATACATTATTTGCTTTATATGCTTATTTTTTCTACTGTAGCACTGCAATTCTACCGCACTTTGATATAGAGCATATAGCAAGTAAATTTCATAAACACAGTCACAGTGACCACGAATACATTCATGATCATTATCCTGAATACATAGATCATCATGATCACTACGATCATAAATATGCTGGTCATTATGTTCACGATCACCACCATGACGAGTACGATTTCCATCCTGATCACGAATACGATCTCCATCATCATTACGAACACGATGATCACATATACGATTATCCTCCTGACCATGAAGAGGATCACCATTCTGAACATAAACATCATCATGAATATGACCATCCTCCGGACCACGAAGATGAAGGTCATGATTACGCTAGTCCCGACGATCATCATAAACAATACCAACACGACGAATATCGTCACGCTCATCATTTTCTTGAGGACAGTAATGACGATCACGTGTCTGATTATCCATCTGATCACCATGGGGACAACGACGATCACTCTCCAAATGATCACAACGCTAAAGATCAATCTTCTGACCATGATGAGAATCAACAATATGATCCTCTTCCAGGATATGGAGGGTATGAATATAATCCTCCTCCTGACGATAAAAATGGTAATGATTCCGGTCAAATTTCTGATAACAAAGATGATCAGGAAAACTATGATTACTCATCTCCTGATTATGAAGACGACCTACCTCCTAACCAAAATAATGACGAAATGAATAATAGTTTCGGGAATAAACATGAACGCAAAGATAATAAAGAAGTCAAATATTATTCTAAGAATAAAAGTGTAAACTTGAATAGAGAACGGCTTTTTAATCATACATTTGACAATAGACTTGCAAATGCTAACCAGAAAAGCAATAGTGATTTTGCAATAACAATGGAAAACCGCAAACCCTTCTATAACAATAAATATTTAAATAATATAAGAATTTATTTTGGACATTCGTACACTCCTTATCTTAATGGTCAAAAGTTGGAATCTCCTTCAAATGACAGTCATGATTTACAAAATAAAGGGGATGTGAAAACGAAAATAGATCAATTTACATCTACCAATAGTACTAGTAAAACTAATCATACAGAAAGTAAAGAAGTTTACTTAAAAAAACCATTTAATATAGATAGTGCACTTCATATGCACCATGACCATTCTTTTAACTCTGGCGAAGAGAAAAATCAAGCTAACTCAGGAGAAGCTGCAGAAGTAACTTTGCATAATTCATTTAACGCTGACAATGGGCAAAATATATTCGAGACAGTTCCCTACGAAAACAAAACTGATAAAGATGGAACTAATATTAACTTTGATGGTTCGCTTAATTCTGATACAGAGAACCATAATTACGATGTTGACAGGAATTACCATAATAGCTTAAGAAATAATGAATCAGTATTTTACGGAATACCGAATTATAATTCCAGGCACGAAAGTAACACAAACAAACAAAACAGTGGCATTTATTTCAATAATTCATTCACTAATCATAAAATCGAACATGAACATTTTGTAAATAACGCACCAACTCACGAAATGACTCCTGAATATAATGATCAGGAGAATCAACAAAATGCTGGTATTTCATTCACCGATAGTGCACTTCATATGCACTATGACCATTCTTTTAACTCTGACGAACAGAAGAGTCCAGCTAACTCAGAAGCAGCTGCAGAAGTGACTTCCCATATTTCATTTAACGCTGACAATGGGCAAAATACATTCGAGGCAGCCAACGCAAACAATACTGATGAAGATGCAACTAATATTAACTTTGATGGTTCGCTTAATTCTGATACAGTGAATCAGAATTATGATGTTGACAAGAATTATCATAATAGCTTAAGAAATAACGAATCAGTATTTTACGGAATACCGAATTATAATTCCAAGCACGAAAGTGAAACAAACGAACAAAACAGTGGTATTTATTCCGTTAATTCATTCACTAATCACAAAATCGATCATAAACATTTTTTAAATAACGAAGCAACTCAGGAAATGACTCCTAAATATAATGATGCTGCGAATCAACAAAAAGCTCATATTTTATTCAATGGTTCATATAATTCTAATAACCAAAACGAAGATCATGGTCTACATGAAAACACTAGTTCTGAAAGAAAAACGAATATTGATCAATACGGTAGTGATATCTTTTTTGAAAGGCCATTTATTTCCAATGATCAAAAACCAAAGAACAGTTTAAATGATATTCCGACAAAAGTTTATGGAGCTTCTCACCATGTAGAAGCTAATTTCGATCAACGTGATACAGGCATTTACATTGATGGTTCATTTAGTGATAGCAATCAGAATCACAAGAGCTCTGTTACTCACAAGTCTAGTGCTCAGTTAGAATCGAAAATAGAAGATGGAATATTCGTTCAGGAGGATAAACGCATTGCATTAAGCCTAACACCTCCTGATATTAACAATCATTACCAAAGAAGTGGTAATGACGGTTATGAACAATTCGGTCATGATAAAGGAATTTATTTTAGCGGTACCTTCAATCCACTTCATCAGAAATCGACTCATTACTCAGAATCTAGAGATGATGTTATCGGAAATAGTAACCCTGAAGAAGAGAATTATTCTAATTTCGATTCCGCTCTAAATAATCCCTATGTTACGAAAAATCAGGACAGTTCAATGAATCAAGAAAACCTATATACTTCTAAAACTAATGTCGATCAACAAAATTCTGGTATTAACTACTCTGGCACTTTTAGCTCTGGTGATCAGATAAACAGTAATTCTTCAGATTATCCTCTTAGTACTGCTGACGTAATCTCTGCTCAAGAGTATCAGCTGCTACCATATCATTATTCCAAGCCAAAAAAAGAAACTGATGGTATATATTTTGGTAATTTATTTAATTCAGATGTTAATCACAGCGATTATAGCCAAGAACATATAAAGAATGGCTATGATACAATCAAACATGAGGAGATTTTGATGAGTAATGTATTTAAGCCTCCCGACCAACAAAATTATGATACTGAAGCAAATGACAATGACAGTTTACAGAAATATCATCAAAACGCTGATATGAATTCTACTTTTAAAAGAAATTCTAATCAGGGAGACCTGCGATTTTACTTCGGTGATGCATTCAATTCCGATATTGATTCTAAATCTACTAAGTACGACCCAACAGATGACAAAGGCAGTTTCTCCAGTGGCTCATTTGAGAAGAATAATCAGAAGAAAAGATATCTGGAAAACAGTAATCAAACAATCAGTCAATCAACACAAAGTATTTATTTTACTGGTTCATTTAATTCTGATCATCAAAAGGATTATGAGAACTATAAACAGAATAAAGATTACGTGCCTGACCGCTACCGTGAAGCATTCAAAAATGATGGAATCTTACCGACTGATGCTTATAAATATATTAATCTTGGACTGTATTATGGCCATCATAGACATACAGATAATATTCGAAGTGGAAATTCACCTAAGACAAAACGAAAGAACGAAACTGAAAGAATCAGGTATATTGTCATACATTAAATATTATGTGACTAACCCATGGAGTTAATATGGTACATGACTTTTGTGTGTGTTCTCTTTTGTTTCGCTTTTATCAATGTTATAAAAACAGAAACAAAAAAAAATCAATTTTATATTTTGCTTGCAAACATTTTTCTAATTTGTAATAAGAACTTGTCTTACGTACATAATGTATAATTTTGGATGCGTACTAAAAGAGAGAAAAGTATCAAAATTCGTGTAAACTGCCAGTTAATAGGTAAATTTTTAATTTTAAAATTATTTTTCAAAGTTTTCAATTTTATCATTAGCTCAATTTGTCTTACTAGCATTGAGAAAAAAATAATTTTAATTTTTTCTAAGTAAATTATCTTCTTTAATATAATCTATTTAATCTTATGATTTAACGAAAGACCTAGACAATACATTTGGAATAAGTCTAGACCTTTTGTACATAAGTTAGAAGTTAAACAAAGTCTAAACAAATACATAAATGTAGGTGTAGGTTTCCGCGGTCGTTCTCTATGCGATTAAAAATTCTCAACATTTTGTAACTCGTTTACAGGATTGTTCCTTAGACACTAGTGATTTACTAGTTAGTTTTGACGTTGAATCTCTTGAAGGTCTTGATCCCGGACACAGCGTCAATCAACTCCGACATTATAGCCGCCCACGGCAAACCGAATGATATATCCGAACTCGTAAATGTGTGCCTTACTTCCACGTACTTCCAATTTCGAAACAAGTTCTATGAGCAAGTGTCGGGAGCCGCTATGGGTTTCCCCTTATCCCCGGTTGTCGCTAACATTTTTATGGAACCGTTCGAACAACAAGTCTTAAGCTCCTTTCATTTAAAACCTAAATGTTGGTTTAGATATGCAGACGATACGTTCAACATCTGGCCGCATGGGCGGCAGTATTTAGATGAATTCTTACTTTTTCTAAACTCCCAGCACCGTGACATTCGCTTTACCATGGAGGTAGAATCAGACGGATGTATCCCGTTTTTAGACGTCTTAGTGACCCGCAATATCAATGGCAAAGTGGGCCACACGGTTTACAGGAAGCCGACTCATACGGACCGATATCTGAACGGGTTTTCCCATCATCACCCGGCACACAAACAAGCGGTCATCAATACTCTTGTACATCGTGCGTTTTCTATCTCAGAACCTAGGGCACTACCCTCCGAAATTAGGCATGTTTCTAACACCCTACTCCAGAATAATTATAACGCCCACGACATACACCGTACTATAGTGAGACATCGTAACCCCAAACCTCGAAGTGAACCCGATCCTAACATCAGCACCGCCTTCTTACCGTATATTCAAGGTATCACCGATCATGTAAGAAAGGTTCTACATAGAAATAAAATCAAAACTGTCTTCAGACCCCATTCTAAAGTTTCGGAACTCTTACCCTCGGTTAAGGACAAAATATCTTCGCTCCAAGCACAAGAAGTGTATCGCATTCCGTGTTCGTGTGGCAGTGTGTACATTGGCGAAACTAAACGGCCAGTCGATGTGCTTGCCTCCGAACATGAACGTAGTACTAGACTGTTACCTATAGCCGGTTCAGCGCTGGCAGAACACAAACTCAACTCCGGCCATCAAATTCTGTTCAAATGTGTCAAGCTTCTGTCCTGTGAATCGTATTATTTCCCTAGGAAAATCCGTAAATATATTGAAATTTACAAACATCCCAGCTATCTCAATAGAGACGATGGCTATACGTTACATCCGACGTGGCAAACTCTACTGAACACTACTAAGAATTACCACGCCCATACGACGCATGCCATTGGCTCATTGTCCCCAGCCAACAGCAGGACACCATCTGACAAGGTCCACCCTGTATAAGTTGTGCCGGTCTCTGTCATAGCATTCGTCTGTCGACATCTGCACCGCATTCTCACTGCGCCTTCTGTGCAAGCAGTGCCACAGCTGAGAGAACATACGACGAAATATCGTCAAGAGCGAAGCCGGAAGCAATGGCCGGGCGAATTATTACGATAACAAACCTAAAACTAAATCCCAACTTCGTTGAACTCTGGCCACCCGAATTACTACAACAAACGCATGCGATAATCGACGAAACGCACAGCGAAAGTGGCGTGCAAGAGCTACTACGGACTTCACCGAGTTTATTTATTATAAACTCAGATCAACCGAAGATACAAGTTGAAATAACAGACCCCGAACCGACCAAAAAAGAAAAACACCACAGAAAACAGAAAATGAATCAGCCGGAAAAGAAAACCGAAGACTTCATCTACCCTAAATTTACGAAGAATCCGAAAATAGACGAAACAACATTACCAATTGAAACAAAAAATTCTTACGACGCCCTCAAAAACAAAACCGAAGAAAAAATGGAAGAAGAAACTTCCGAATTCACTCCACAGCCTTCAACATCAGCTAGCTCGCCCAGGGTAAGTGACAAACCAACATCACACATAACACAACTAAAACACAAAAACCACACAAAATTGCACCAATAATAGTAATCGAAAAAGACAAATGGACACACATACGACACTTACTTAAATCAAACAACATTAACACTGTAGAAAACAAACTGGTGAAACCAGGAATACACATCGAACCGATAACTGACAATGACTACCGTACACTTAAACAAACACTCGACAAAGAACACATACAATACGATACATTTCAACTAAGAAGCGAAAAGACACTAAAGGTAGTTATGCGTGGCATTCCTACCTTTATAACAGACACTGACATTACAGACGACTTGACTGACCAAGGCTACCCGACTTTAAAAATTAAACGCATGAACGGCAAACACGGAATACCAGCACCACTTGTATTAATCGAACTGACGAGACAATATAAGTCAATCTACAACATACGCGACTGCTGCGGACTATCTATTAAAATCGAACCACTAAACACACGGACAGACATTATATAATGCCACAAATGCCAGACTTTCGGACATCACCAAAGAAACTGCAACGTTAACTACAAATGCATGAAATGCGGAGACGAACATTCTACACATCTATGTACAAAGACGAAGACAACCCCACCAAAGTGTGCAAACTGCGGTGGCCCTCACCTATCCACTTTCATAAACTGTCCCAACAATCCAAACAATCCTACAAACAAAACCACACCTCAACCTAAATACATACCAGCACCACCCCCAACAACAAATCCATGGACACGAAGACAAAAAGACACGACACTTAACACAGTTGACGAACTAGCACTTGCCTTAGGCAATATGCTAATAACACTACACTCGACAAACGCCACAAAAGAACAAGTACTATACTTCGTAACACAAACACAGACAATAATAACACTCTACAATAACAAACTAAACACACACACAACTGAAACGCAAAAAAAAAATGAGATGATGACCAGTAAACGAACACATTTGACTTAAACGCAAAAAAGAGACTGACACACAGACTTTACACAAACACAATACACACAGGACCGCACAAAAAACACAACAACGCACGATTAAATCAGACTCAAACACGCCACAACCCTGGGAAATACGAAACAACGGAGTGGAAATGGAGGCAACTTCGACCACAAAACAAAATTCAAAGACTCATACCTGTCATAGCATTCTTCAAGCTACTGCGAAACGACGAACATCTACGTACAGCCCTGAAGATGTCTCTTGAAACAGTGGACGAAACCTTGGCAATTACGCCTAACTCGACGCGGTTCCAACCCGGAAACCGAGATCTACAAATACACAAAATTTGAAGAAACACAATGACATCCAAAATAGGTGTAGATGTTCTTCAAATGAAGTCAATTAATTGAGGTATTATTGATGAATTCAGTCCGACTTAAAACTTGTGACGTGTATCTTTATATTATTAAAATATGGGGTGGATTTGTTGAATGAATCGAACAATGTGGCTTATTCTGAAAAGGTTAATATAGAAGCCTTTCCCACAATATAGCTCTAAATCCTGGATACATATTTTGACAACTAAGTCATCATTAACAGTAGAAAAAGTATTAAATTCGTAACCTTAATACAGAAAGTACATCACCTACATATTAGCACTAATTTTTAAATATAAACTATTTAGGAGTACGATTATATGTAAATATATTGGTTAATTTACTTATAGAAATTAGTGTAAAGTGTGTGCTAGTGTTTTGAGTGCAATACATTTTCTATTGCTGATGACAAATTACTTGTCGAAAAAGCTATCTAACAGTTAAAGCTATATTACTGGAAGGATTTTTTAAATTAACTTTTAAATATGGAACCCATTCCATATTTAAAAGTTAAAAAAAGTTAAAAGAAAACTATGAAAGAAAACTAAAAAAAATAATTACATTACTCTTGATAAAGTCGGAAAATTCATCATGTATTACTACCATTCAGTTTTATTCAATTGCATTCAATATGTACGTAATTGTACCAACAAATTTTCGAAATATCCGGCAATATTAGGGTCTCTTTAGTGTTGCATATAGCCATAAAATCAAATAGTGGATCGACTCAAAGTGGTTTATTGCTTTTCAAAATATTTTCCGCAAAAGTTGATACACTTCTGTGTTCGTTCGAACCAATTGCCAAAGTAGTTATTCCAGTCTTTAGTTGGGACAGTCAAAATTGCCGTTTTGAAGGCATGTACTGCTTCTTCCGGCGACTTCCATTCTTGATCATTGGGAACGCAAAAAATCGTTGGGACTTAAGTCGGAACTCTGCGGAGGATGATGTAATAATTAGATATTTTGCTCCAGCAAAAACTCAATTGTCTTTCGAACTGTGTACGAACTCGCATTGTTAAGATACAAGATGATTCGTTGTTGTGAGTTGGCTTCTCGCAGCACGGCGAGAATTTGTGGCAAACTAACGGTTGTGTACCAATCTGAATTAACTGTCCTTCGATCATGTAAAGGAATTGTAGCTATATAACTTGACTTTGAGACAAACGTTGGGACTATATATTTCGACACACATCGCGAACGGATAACAAATTCTCTTCATATTGAAACAGCGGACTAACGTTTATTTTCGGATTCATCGAAATAAGTCCAAGATTCATCGCCAATCACGATGCTATAGATGTGTTTTAAGTTTCCGTTATTGAACTGGCTCAAAGTTTTTCGGAACCAATTAACGTGAGTCGACTTTTGCTCTTCGGTTAAAAGATGCGGAATCCAACGGAAAACTAACTTTCTCACACCCAGTTCATCATGTAAGATCGTTTGGATTGAGATCTTTGAAATACCTATGGATGTCTCAATTCCACAATATGTCACATCCTTCCTTAATGAGGCGGCGCATAGCATCGATGTTTTTCTGGGTGACTGCTGTTCTTAGCGACCTGTTCTGAGATCGTCGCTGATGCTGGTGCGTGCATGTTAGAATTCACAGTGCCCACGTGAAATTGTCAATTAATTTGGTGCTTGATCTTAAAAAACAGAAATCAACTCAGCAAGACATGGTTGTTGAGTTAACCCTCTCCTAAAGTTGTAAAAAATCATTGCGCGAAAATTTTCTCGACTCAATTCCGTTTCTCGGTCAATTTATAAACTTTGAAAATTCACTAAGACTAAATCACTTGCAGTATCTTGGTGAAATTTTAGATTTAGGTTACCGAAACATTGGGATTAATTTTGTCACCTGATGTTTTATTACTGGCGCCCTCTATAAGGTTTTATGCAAAACTAAAAAGACATCCCTCGACCACATAGGCGATATTAATACACAATTAAATTCGTTGAGCATCTAAGAACATTCGTGGATCCAAAATATATTCGACGCAAATTGTTCATTATAATAAGTTTTCTATATAGGTTTCTGCATTGATTCTTCATACGTTTTCAATGACTGTATTGTTATTACAATTATTGGGAATTCAAACGCTTTTCAGACTTTTTTCTGCAAAGCTAGATTATAAATTATATAATATTTTTCCTCCTTTTGCCTAGTCGTATATTGGAAATAAGTGTAACTTACAATATTATTGTAAGATGTATAATATGAGGATATAAACTTAACTTTGCAAAAGAAAAAATATATATATATTTTTCCATATTTGTTAATCGAACAGTTTTAATTTTCCCAATTTTAACGAATTTTATCTTTCGCAGATTTCTGAAAAATAATCTATTAAAAATGTCTTCAGTTCCCAGATTCAGATATTTTAGTCAAGAGAAAGGTTTTGATATTCAAGTTCCATTTTAAAAATCAAAAATGAAACTGTAATTGTCAATTTTGATACTTTTCTTGAAAAGAAATTAAATTAATTTCTTCTAACATAATATCATTTTCCACCTTTTGTTTATCAATATTAAATTGCTATTTTAATTAGTACAGAAGACCTCTTCAAGATTATTTTCTATAAATATAATTTTTCTTTTCTATTTTTATTGTGTCTAAATACAGCCTGCGGAAATATGTTGGTTCATTTTTATTTCGTTTGTTTCTTCCAATATATTTTCTATAACAAGCAATGTTAATATTATATTTTCGTCCCATGTAGTAGGACCTAGGAAGAATCCCGCTGACAACAGATCAAGTGACGATTCCGCTGACACAGAAAGGAAATATCACAGAAAATCAGATTATCACACCAAAGCCAGGAACCGCAATAATATTAATTTATTTTGTTCAATCCACAGCACTTTGTTACATATTGTTTTGTTTTAAATTATGTATAATTTGCCATTTATGCAATTTATTAGTATATTTAAATTAACTTGTATACAAAAAGTGATAATTACGTTAAAAAATGTCAATAAGACATATATTTGTTTCATGTTTGTTTTCTTAGATAGCAATTTTAGATACAATTATTTATAAGTGTTACGTTTTTTCTTGTGATTTTCTGTGTTGCTTGTTATTTTTATTTATATATAAATAAAGTACTATGAGAAAATATGCTATAATTTACATTTATTTAATTCATTACATTGAAATTCAAAAATGTTTAAGTATATCAATACGTTATGCACGTATTACGCTTTTGTTACAAATGAAACAGACATGCAATATACATATCTGTAACTGTAAACATGGACAATACACCTCGTATTTTCAGCATTTACTTCTGCTTAAGACACGTGTTTCTGCCATCTATAGGCGTCGTCAGTCAAGCTAGTAAAGCAATGTATACAAATGATACAAATCTTTTTAAAAACAGATTTGTATCTGTATATACATTACACTGAAATCGCCTACAAGATAAAGCAAATTTTGTCCTGTAAGGTGGCACTATTTAATAAGTGACATCTGACGGACGAAAGAGACTATGTCGAAAAAGGCGACCTTTCGTTTGACTAGCTATGCTAGTACATAAACGAAAAACTACGTATAAGTGTAGTCCATTAACACGAGCCAGATGGCGGTAAATATACAAAAATAATTAAGTATATCAATACGTTGCTGAAAATACGAGGTGTATTGTCCATGTTTACAGTTACAGATATGTATATTGCATGTCTGTTTCATTTGTAACAAAAGCTTAATACGTGCATAACCTATTGATATACTTAAACATTTTTGTATATTTACCGCCATCTGGCTCGTGTTAATGGACTACACTTATACGTATTTTTTCGTTTATGTACTAGCATAGCTAGTCAAACGAAAGGTCGCCTTTTTTGACATAGTCTCTTTCGTCCGTCAGATGTCACTTATTAAATAGTGCCACCTTACAGGACGAAATTTGCTTTATCTTGTAGGCGATTTAAGTGTAATGTATATACAGATACAAATCTGTTCTTAAAAAGATTTGTATCATTTGTATACGTTGCTTCACTAGCTTGACTGACGACACCTATAGATGGCAGAAACACGTGTCTTAAGCAGAAGTAAATGCTGAAAATACGAGGTGTATTGTCCATGTTTACAGTTACAGATATGTATATTGCATGTCTGTTTTATTTGTAACATTGAAATTCAACAAATTAGAGAAGAAAATATATGTACAGATTAAATAAATTTAGAAATATTTATAATTATTTATATAAGTTTAATATTACACTTACATTTTCTTAAATTGGGCAATCCTCGTTCAAAATAATAAGTTTAAATAACTATGTCCATGATAAGACCTAATAAAATTATATTCCATGAAAATTTTTGAAATTTACAAAATCTTAATTTTAGTCTAGATTCAAGATTTTCTTGACATACTAATCTTTCTCCTTCTTCTTCTTTTTCTGTTTTGGGTTGGACGCCAGCACGTCCAGGCACTTGAGAACACTGCTCTTTGTACTATTTCCAATAGATCTCTCAGTTCCACTATGTTAGTCTTGTGTCCTCGATAAAAGCCACTATCCTCCTCAGGGGAAGTTTGAGTACACTCGAAGGATCCAATAGATCTCTCCCGAAATATATCTGTCTGAGTTCCTTCAGTTCCTCACACGTGCATATTACGTGAAGGCTAGTTTCCTCCTGTTTTTCACATCTCCTACACCAGGGCTCGCTAACCAAGCCCATGCTGTACAAATGCTTCCTTAAAGGACAATGTCCGGTTATTAACCCGGTAATTATTTTAATTTATTTTTTGTTACTACGAATTAGGTTGGCTGAAAACTTTCCGTCCAGCTCTCTTAGTAGTGTTTTGGTATGGAGTTGACCTTCCGTTAACCTCCATTTATTTTTATGTTATTTTTCTAGCCACAACCAGATCTCCTTTTTAGCGGAATCCTTAGTGATTCCACATATAGGTTCTGGTCCTATGAAGTTCCCATTAGTACCTTCTTTGGCCAGTTCGTCGGCTATCTAATTGCCTTTAATGCCCTCATGTCCTAGCACCCATATCAGCGACACTGTATTGTCTTGTGCCAGTTTATTGAGGACCTGTATACAATATTTCACCAGCTTAGACCTGATAGACGGGTTCATAATGGCTTTAATAGCTGCCTGATTATCAGTCATTATGTTATCGTTTTTGGTCGCGCAGCCGGCTTCTAGAATTTACTCGGCGCAGGCTGCGACTGCAAACAATTCGGCCAGGAAAACCGTAGTATGTTTCCCCAGACATATCGATATATTCCCTCTAGGGCACATTCCGCATATGCCTGCACCTGCCCCTGACTAGATTGTGATCCATGAGTGTACCAGGTGCCGGCATCACAATCGATCGAGCGACTTTCTGCCTGTTCCCTGGTCGGTATAAATATGTTCAGCTTAGCTGTAAACATAATTTCAGGTGCCATACTGTCCGCCGGCATTTGAAATATCGGCTGTTCCAGTATAGTTCCTGTGATATCTGTATGGCTCCTTACAACCTTATTAGGACAGCATACGTCATTGGCCTTCAGCCCCAGTATTGCAGCCATTGCCTCCACCTTTACAAATTGTTCCAGCGGAGGGTGACCCACGATTGCCTCCATGGAAGCGGTTCCCGTTCTGTTCATGGCTCCCGTGATTCCCAATAGAGCCTGTCGCTGAAGAGTCGTGAGGAGCCCCACCGACTTTGTCCGCTCCGTCCTCCTTCACCAGACAACTGCTCCATAAGTAATCGTTTGTCTTATTACTACTGTGTACAACCAGTGTATCACATTTGGTTTTAGTCCCCAGGTCTTGCCAACAACCCTTCTGCATCTCCAGAAGAGCTGCGCCGCCCTGTCTGCCACTTTGGCTAGGTGTCTGCTCCAATTCAGTTTCGCATCAAGTGTTATGCCTAGATACTTCACTTCATTGCTTAGTTTTAACTCTTGTCCGAACAGCCTTACGCTACCCAGATCGTTTAGTTCTCTCATGTTGGTAAAGGCTACCAACTTGTTTTTTTGAGGATTGACAGTTAATCCCTGCTCATGGCACCATCTTATAATAATGCACACAATAATGCACTGATAGCAGTAATAACCGAAGTGTTCGGAGAAGGAATAACCTTGATGAGGCAATTAACATCGAAATTGACCTAAGTAAATTATATAGTTCAAGAATTGACTGTAAACTTTAAATTAGTATTAAGAATGATCCAATTGATTTATGGGAAAACGTATTCTGAATAGTTTTCAAGTATCATTAAGTTACGACTATGACAAGCTTTATCGATTTATTTTAAATTAATCACCAAAAGATTTTCTCTTAAGCGTGTAATTTTAGGTACCTTCTAAATCGGGATGCAAAGTTGAGTCCGGATAAAAGGAAGGATATAGGTGTATTTCTTTGAAGATAACTGGAAACTCTAAAAATCTCTCTCGGATCTTCTAAATCAGGACCAGGAATGATTCTTAATTACAAGAACGGTATTAATAGGATGCTCTGGGAAGGAATTCTTCGGAGTTGTTACAATATTAAGTAAATCTTCTAGGATATCTTAAAAAACTGATCTTGCTTAAGGACAGGAAGTACAGGATAAATAATTTTCTACTTAAAGTTCCAAAATAAGGTAATCTTCTTGATAAATCGAGTTTTAAAACAAAATTTCGGTAGTCGCCATGTTGAATTAATAAATTTAAAATGATGTTTTTGATGATAAATTATTTAACCACTGGTGTACGCCGTTCAAATGACTTTTAATTAATTAATTAAACGTTATGCTATCTTATGAATATATTTTTAAACACTTTAAATCGTTGTAATTATTTAAATCACGATTCTAGGAAGATGCGGACTAAAAACAATGCTGATATTTTTCGAAAAATAGCGTCCGTATCTGATGGACTCTATACAACGACTTCCCGGAATAGACGCCGAAAAAAAACAAAAACGTCCCCTTGAAATCTTCTACACATCTTCCCATTGGTTTGTTTGAACAACGGAAATGATGCGGAAATTTTATAATTTGGAATTAATGTTCGAATTTTTGACAATTACAATTTCCTTCAGAATTAAATACCTACAACTAATTACGTATTTTAAATTGGATATTAAAAACTATTCATAATACAATTGGTTTGAACAAATGCGGAAATGCATCAATTTTTGTAGAAAATATTTTGATAACTTTAAGCCGATCCACTGTTTGATTTTATGACTACATGCAATTAAAAAGATATGTCTCGTACTATGGATGTTACTACTTATAGATAAGGTATAGAATTATTCTTTGGAGCTGTAGCTCTGTTTTGCCTCATGGTTCAGTTAATCAAGAAAAAAATTCTGCATGCTATGTACCGACGCTATTATAGTGAAACTTACCGTGGAGTTTTTAAGCGCAATATTTGTCTAACAGTTTTCTGAATTTATATTTGTGTCACTGTAATATTTTTGTTTTAAAATAAAAATACTTTTACCACAAATCTATTATCTCACACTTACACCACGAGGAATAGAGTCGACTACCACCATCCTGAACATTACCTTACATTTCACCTACTATGTGCCTAAAATTTTAAATTTAAATTTTCGCAAAATTATATTTAGCTTAAATAATTTAGAGTCTTACGCATCATCATAGATTACTTATATGCTAAATTCTAAAAACTGCTTTATTTGAAAATATGTTCATGCGTACCTTCATTTTCCTTTTATTTTATATTCTGACTTTCGCTTTTGTGTATGTACATATGCAATAATTAAATATGCATAAATTATTATTAAATCTACCTATCTAGCGTATAAACAACACTTAACCTACAATTTATAATAATATTTGTTCATAACACTTAGCAAACGCTATTTAAAAAATAAAATATTTTACGGAACATTTATATACTGCAGCAGAAATATTTAATGTAAATGTTAATAAACTTCATGCCAATAAAACAAATTTATTGCAGTAGAACAAACACGTCTAATGGCAACGAGGTTGAAACCCTCGTTTATTATTTCTTAATATAG
The DNA here is from genome assembly GCA_935421215.2 of Melolontha melolontha. Lineage (NCBI taxonomy): Eukaryota > Metazoa > Arthropoda > Insecta > Coleoptera > Scarabaeidae > Melolontha > Melolontha melolontha. Next base: position 21,708,222 of record OW285240.1, on the reverse strand, counting down.
CAAGCCAGAATTTGTACTAATTGGAAAATAAATACAAGAAGGAAATGTTAATAGATTCAAATAGTGTTATGCATTTTAAAATACTGAGATTATTTAAAACAAGTATTTTGTTTAATAAACGTCCTAATTTAGGATCCAGTGAAATTGTTTGTTTTATTTAATATAGTCGAAAGTAGAAAGCAGAAAGAGAAGAGCTCCAAAATATCAACAAAATGTATTGAATAAGTTCTTCACGTAATTTTTATAGAGAGTTATATATTCTTGCAAGTAGTACTATATACTGTTAAAAAAAAACACTATATCCAATGTCTTTTTGGATGTTGAAACATCAACCAATTGTAACACCTTAACCCGGCTTCGGTACGGCGAACTTAAGTTACAATACTGGTACGGTGGAGTATAAGTCTAGGTAAATTGTTAGGGTGGTACTTGATCTAGATACACTGCGAAATTCATTGGCTTTAAAAGTAGAAATTATGTAAATCTCTTGAACAAAATTATTTGAAAAACTTTATTCTATTAAGAAAACAGAAATTCTACATTGAAAAACATGTATCACATGTAGTTATTGACATATAACATATATATATATATATATATATATAAAATAATACATATATATATTATATATATATATATATATATATTATATATATATATATAAAATATAATATAAAAACATATAAACTGTTTACATATAACACAATTATAAAAGGATTTTCTGCACAAATTAAGCACCTTCCAGATTTTTTTTGCTTCTTTCCTAGTTGGCCAACGCTTTCCTTATGTTAGATGCTATGCCTGTGATTTCAGAAAGTTTTCTTTTTAGACCATTAGGAAGTATAGGCTTCGCTTGTCGAATTTTTAGATGTTGGAAAACTAAATGTCTTCCTAATTTAATTACAAATTTGCGGCGTTATACAGGCGTTTCGGAATTGAAATTGAAAACAACAAACAACATAGAGCTTTTTGCAGCTCGATTTTTTGTTTGTAAAATTTGTGGAGGGATTTCTCATTTGTTTTTTCGTAAAGTACACACCGATGTTAGTTTATATTCACGGAGCAATCTAGTAACAAGTGGATGACTTGTAAACGTGATATTACGGTCAGAATTTCTAATTGATTTACTAAGTCTCATAACTATATCCTCTGGTTTGTTATTCAAATTGAACAGCCCATCTGGTTGTTTACCAGCGTAAATATCCTCAAAATAAAAAAAACTTCTTGCATCAACTAATGAAAATATTTTGATGCCGTCCTTGGCCGGTTTATTTGGGATAAATTGGCAAAAACTACAAAGTTCTCTAAATTGTAAGATATTCGCTAGGAGTGCAGACATCTATACAATTTTCTACAAAAATATCAAATATTGCTCTTATTCGGGTAATTTTATTCAACGAGAGCCTTTCTTCTCGGGATTCGCTGTTATCAAAACGCAACCATTGCATTAATAGGGTGAACGCCTTCTGGTAGGTACATTGTTGCTCTAAAAATATTAACGCCCAAGCCATCAGTGGTCCACAGTCATCTAAATTTTGCCTTTCCGATTTCAGAACATCAGCTATATATAAAGGTCCTAAAAGAGCTTTCAGTTCGTCTAACGTTGTATTATTTGTCAAATGCTGTGTGTCAGAACGGTCATAGTTCTGGTCGTTTTTTTACCCTTAGTTTCTAATTTGTGTATTTCACAATATCTGAAAGCTTGCATATGTAAAGAAAAGATGCCAGCAGTCTAGCAGTTGATATCTCTGAACTGTCGCTTTACGCCAGGCAGATGAGTTATGATATTTTCTGGTCTTGTTTTTGCGGCTAAGTTTCCATGTTTCTGATACCATCTTGTGAAACAATCTTTGTAAACATATTCATTATGTGTATTGAACCCCATGATGTTTGATTCAACAGATTCAGATATATCTGTATTTTTTATATTATTAAAAAATATACTCGTTTTTATAGCTTTCTCTCACTATAGGATGTTTCGAATTGTTTTTGTTAAAAATCTGTATACACATTAATTACTTGTTTAAAGTTCCAATGAGTGCCATTAGTTTTTCAGAAACAATGGCAAAATACTTTTATAAATAGAGCCAATATAAAAATCGAGTTTTAAACAAAAATTTAAAAAATTCCTAAAATTTAAATTTAAATAACGAATATCTTAGGATAATTAAGATTAAGAAAGATTCACCCATCCATATAAAATTGAGAACATTTGTTAAGAAATCAAAAATATAAAAAAAAATCGGGTGTTGAGAATACAATGAAAGTACATATTTGTTAGTACTCTGTTCGCCTGATGGATACTAATAACTAGAGCTGAGGATGTTTGCGGTACGGCAGGACCGTATGTAGTGCATCCCCACCAACGTATAAACACGATGCAGCGAAACACTTTAGTTAGTCGTGAACTGACAACGTGATCGTGTGTTCTCTTGAGCTCTATTTATGCGCAGTAAATGACAACAAAAATGTTAATGTAATAGAAAAGTTCGAGAGTGTGATAAACAATGATTTTGATTTTACCAGATTAAAACAAATTAGTAATGGTGCAAGTGTAGATTCGGTTTCTATCTATAAAGATTATTTTAATTGTGCGTGTGTTACATCCGTAGATGTCGAGCGGTCTTTCTCAAAATATAAAAAAATTTATTCATCACGGCGTACATCGCTCACCCCTACAAATATGGAAACGTATCTAATGCTACAAACTTACTGCAAGTCTTATCCACTTGGCGCTATGCTATAATAATCGTAAATAAGGTAAGTGTGTTATTTATATACAGTACACATAACTGACATACCTAAGTGATATAAATAGCGAATGCATGTAAAGCAATAAAATCACGCATGCATCACCGATCGAAACAAGGTCATTATATTCGTGCGTTTAACTGAATACTATCCTGGCACACCGCAAACATCCCCAGCTCTACTAATAACAAAGTCTTACAGTTATGAAGGTAGCGCTGATTGAACTGGCGTTTTGTGTATTTAATTATATTTAATTAAATACTCTAAATTGTTGAATTATTCATTAAATAGAAATCAAAACTATCAGTTTCTTTTGAATATTGCAGAAAATAAACGAAGTGGCCGAAGTAATTAAATGCATTTAGGATCAATGTAACATGTTACAAAGTGTTTTTCTAAATTTTTTCGGCCGTCTGAAATTAAGTTTGGAATAATAGAACATAACTTTAAGTTAAGGTGTATTGGAAGATAAGAATTAACGTTTGAAATTGAGAGATCATTCATAAAATAATATTTATAACAAATAATGACTTAAATGCATCATATTATTCAAATCAGAGTTAATCATTAATTATATCTAATTAGTAAACGATGCACGGTCTGTCTCATTATCAGTTGCAATTAAATGATAACAGAACCTAAGATTTAATGAAGTAAAAATTTGTTTTTGTTTTTTTTTGTTCTAAAACTCTTTTCATTTTTCCTACCTTATACTTGTACAACAGGCAAATACTAACAAATTTGTTAATAATCGTTTAGTTTGTGTTTTTAAAGATTTTGCATTTTGCCGCAACATTATTTTCTATATGAGATCATATTTATTCCATTAAATTCAGCTGCTAGTGATAAGATGGTAATCTTAAAACGTATTTATTCTATATCGTTGTTATATCATCTACAGCAGTGATCTACATGTTTTCTAATTCAATCAAGTAAAACTGATTTGAGTATGTACGAGGTGCATTCAAGTTCTAAGGCCTCCGATTTTTTTTCTAACTAACTACTCACCCGAAAACTATGAAACTGGTGTTACTTCTCGACGTAATCTCCCTGCAGACGTACACATTTTTCACAACGTCGACGCCATGATTCCATGGCCGCGGCGAAGGCTTCTTTAGGAGTCTGTTTCGACCACTGGAAAATCGCTGAAGCAATAGCAGCACGGCTGGTGAATGTGCGGCCACGGACAGTGTCTTTCATTGTTGGAAACAGCCAAAAGTCACTAGGAGCCAGGTCAGGTGAGTAGGGAGCATGAGAAATCACTTCAAAGTAGTTTTCACGAGGAGACTGTTGCGTAACGTTAGCCCGATGTGCGGGTGCGTTGTCTTGGTGAAACAGCACACTCGCAGCCTTTCCCGGACGTTTTTGTTGCAGTGCAGGAAGGAACTTGTTCTTCAAAATATTTTCGTAGGATGCACCTGTCACCGTAGTGCCCTTTGGAACATAATGGGTAAGGAATACGCCCTCACTGTCCTAGAATATAGACACCATAATTTTTTCAGCACTGGCGGTTACCCGAAATTTTTTTGGTGGCGGTGAATCTGTGTGCTTCCATTGAGCTGACTGGCGCTTTGTTTCTGGATTGAAAAATGGCATCCACGTCTCATCCATTGTCACAATCGACGAAAAGAAAGTCCCATTCATGCGCGTGGTTGCGCGTCAACATTGCTTGGCAACATGCCACACGAGCAGCCTTGTGGTCGTCCGTCAGCATTCGTGGCACCCACCTGGAGAACACCTTTCGCATTTTCAGGTCGTCATGCAGGGTTGTGTGCACAGAACCCACGGAAATGCTAAAACTGGAGGCGATCTGTTCAACTGTCATTCGGCGATCCCCCAAAACAAGTCTCTCCACTTTCTCGATCATGTCGTCAGACCGGCTTGTGCGAGCCCGAGGTTGTTTCGGTTTGTTGTCACACGATGTTCTGCCTTCATTAAACTGTCGCACCCACGAACGCACTTTCGACACATCCATAACTCCATCACCACATGTCTCCTTCAACTGTCGATGAATTTCAATTGGTGTCACACCACGCAAATTCAGAAAACGAATGATTGCACGCTGTTCAAGTAAGGAAAACGTAGCCATTTTAAGTATCTAAAACAGTTCTCATTCTCGACGCTGCCGCTACAATTCCATCTGCCGTACAGTGCTGCTATCTCTGTGACGTATTGACAACGAACGCACGCTCACTTTAAAACAATGCACATGCTTCTATCTCTTTCCAGCCTGGGGAAAAAAATCGGAGGCCTTAGAACTTGAATGCACCTCGTATTACACAAACGATGCTTAGTTTTGCTGTAATCAAAAAATGTTCTTTTGGTGGAAGAAAGGGCGTTTATAATAACCACTAATAATTTTGATAAAATTTTATTCGATAGTTTTAAAAATCTTCTCGCGTGAATACCTTCGGCTAATTCTCCAAGCCTTTCTAGAAAATTTAGCAATGCATTCTCAACAAAACAACTACCGATTCTTAAGTAAATTTCTAATAAACACGTATCGAAATATTTACAATAACGAACAGTATTGTTAATTAGATAGATAGATTTAGATAGGCTACTTAAGATAATCACTAGCCTATTCCACAACTTTTCTAGATCGATTTTGGTCCTTATATTTCGTTAGAGTGCTTTTTTTAGCCCTGCTCTTTTAATTAAGCTTAGCAGCTTAGATAGTGGTTGCTTTAGATACAGTTCCGCTTTAGAATATATGTATCTCCCAATTGTAAGAACTACGTTCTTGTTGAACCTTGGCAGGTTTCGCGGTTCCTTCTTCCCTTTGACAGAATCTAGATACCGTTTCTTCTATCGAGCACATATTATTCATATGTTTGTTGAGCCTAGAATGCCCTGTTAGTAGGCCTACTGTATTCTTAACCCTATGAGGTTCAAGGGTTTTTGGGCGCTAACTGGTACAACTAGGTCTGCGCAGACCTACATGGAATTTATATGTTAATATATAGGCAGGCGTATCAAAAGGGTATGTAAATGTGTTTAATGGTAGGAAAAATATGAATTAAACATAAAAACATATCTTTATATATTTTGGGTAACAATATATCATATTTTATTTAGCAAAGGTAATCAAGTAAAAGTTAGGCACGGCATTCAAGGCACGCGTATTTGGCATGTGAATGTTGTAGACATACCGGTTTCTTGCAATACATGCAATGGAACCGAGTTTTTCGCTGCTTTTTATCAGACTTATAGCACAGCGAGCACGATGGTCTAGTTGCAAAGGAAATGGCATGAATTGGCTGATCGTCTATCGGTGGGCCTGTCGCTACCTACAAAAAAAAATTGAAAATTTTTTTCATAATTTGAATTGAATGTATGTGTAAATGATATGCTTACATCTACACCGAATAATGCCATTGCGTGTTTGACGTGTTGAATACCTCGTACAATGGGATTCGTTGCTCTTTGCTCCATGTGTGGGACCACTAGCTGTTGTGCCAATTCCATAAGGAAGACACGTCTTCGATCGTTCCTCTTGACATGACCCAATTTGTCATGAATAACAAATGCAGCCAAGCCCGCCACGTCCAACATGTTATAGAGCAGAGCTAACGACCATCGGTTTGTGCCCCTTTTGCACGTATAACTACCAAGCATCTGATCCATGGTGTCGACTCCAGATTTATACTTATTATAATCTAAAATTTGAAATGGCTTTTGCGATGGCTTCGATTAGTCGACGTCGGGATTGTAATGTTCGGTCGAAATGAGAGCCACAACTTTTTTTTTTTTTTGGCACTTATGAGCAAAGCGCAATATTATTATTGTGGTAACCGAATAATGTGCTTAATATATCGCGTTTTGGATCCAACATCTCCTTCGGTATACAAGCCTTGTTCTTGCGCATGGTTCCTACATACGCCAACCTTTTCGTCATCAAAACAGCAGCCAAATCATAAGAGGAGAAGAAATTATCGGCATATACTGTTCGTCCAGAACCGGCGTACTTTTCGACCAATTTTAGACCGATGTTTTCGCCTCGATTTACCGCACGCGCTTCATTTGCATGTTTTCCAACATATATCAATCCCTTAAGTGGGTAATTGGAATTGGCGTCGCACATCCATAAGATTTTAATTCAGTATTTAGCTGGTTTTGACGGTATATATTGAGTGAAGCGTGTATGGCCTCGGTACGGGAACAATTGCTCATCAATAGTTATCTGGGCACCTGGAACATATAAACGCTCTAAATTGCTCATGAGCATATTCCAAACGTCGTCGATAGCGGCTGATTTGCTTTCTAATAGCCGAGCAGTTCCAGTGTTGCCGTTGTCGAATCGAATATATTGTAAAATGGTTTTATATCGGTGAGCAGACATCGTCGCCTTATAGATAGGGTTTCCATTGTTGCCCCACAGCTCAAGAGCAGGCTGACTATTTGACCCGAAAATGCCAGCAAACAAGGTTAAGCCAAAAAATGCTTATATTTCATTTTCGGCTACAGGTTTCGTCCATAACCGCGGTGTCTTGTCAGGATTATTGACACACCATAGACGGCATAGCTCCTGGGCTTTCCGGGTTGTTTCACGTACAATTATACTTACGATTTCAGGTGTTATTAGTGACTTAAATATTGAAACCGTGTTTCACATAATCCCTGGAGCCAGGCCTTCACGACCTATAGTGGCGCAGTTATGAGCACGGAGCCTATCTGTACCCGGTGGAGCACTTGACCAAATTTTACCATCTTTTGAACGGTATTTGACAACCGAGTTCGCTGAACGGGGCTCCATTTCCATATCGACGAATTCAAGAGCGTCGGTGGCAGTTGCAGCGCCTTTATAGAAATCTTCTAAATCCTCATCATCGTCATATGTGCTCTCAGTTTCTATAACGATGTCTGCCTCAGCATCAGAAGCCACATCTTCTAACAGTGGAACATAATCAGGGTCCGTAATGTCATCGTCGCCTTCGAATGGATTGAGTTCCCTGGCCTCTTCATCCGCACCAGTCATCCATTTGGCTAACTTGTTATCCATTTGATTCCTCTCTTCTTCCAATAAATTTTGATATCTTCTGGTGCAATTTACCACGTCCATTATATCATCATCGATAATAGATGTTGAAGTCATTTTGCTACATGTAACCAAAGGGAACTAATTGCCAATTTATATTTATTATTATATATGTATATATATTATATATTTATTATATATATATATATATATATATATATTATATATATATATATATATATATATATATATATATATATATATATATATATGTAAAATAAAAATTGTTGGGGAATCCGGCAATAAAAACCTTTAGTTAGTCAATTAGAGTCCTTTATTTTTACCTTATATTTCGCTCTGTAGATTTAGAGCTTCATCAGAGGTCAAAAAGCGAAACTATTTTTTGTGAGAGATATAACATTTTTAAAAAAACAAAACCTATAGAGAAACAAGCAGTCCACGTAATACAAATAAAACTTTATATTAATTTATTGTATATTGTATATTTATTTGTATTACGTGGACTGCTTGTTTCTCTATAGGTTTTGTTTTTTTAAAAATGTTATATCTCTCACAAAAAATAGTTTCGCTTTTTGACCTCTGATGAAGCTCTAAATCTACAGAGCGAAATATAAGGTAAAAAATAAAGGACTCTAATTGACTAACTAAAGGTTTTTATTGCCGGATTCCCCAACAATTTTTATTTTACATACTTGTTTTAACGGCAAAGACTCTTTGTCTACTTATATATATATATATATATATATTGTAAATATTTTTTGGAAAACACCCAAATAAACTCACTTCAAACTAAAACACTCAGATCTTTATACAACAAACACTGCTGCTGTACTGACAAATTGCCTGTCTTCTTTTTAAAATAAAAGCCGTTACACACAATTCGCATTCTCTACCTTAGCAATAAGCTAGGTCTGCACAGACCTGCTTGGTATGTATGAACCATTTCGCTTGTAAACAGGAATAAAACCGAAAACACCCACATAAGTGGTATAATTCCATACTTATTGTGTTCTCCGTAGCCGTTTCTAGGAAGCCATGGACGGGCTTATCTCTAACACGTAAAACAAAAGAGTTATACACACATTTATATGCAAAAGGTCTGCACAGACCTGGTTGAACCTCGTAGGGTTAATATACTTTTTGTTTTTATTCAGTAGCTTCATTGTAAACTTATGCAAATATTCCCTTAGGAAATATATTGCCCGTCCTTGACTGGGGGAGTTCTATTTTCTTCCCGTTCTTTCATGGCTATTTTAATAATTGTTCTTACAATGCCAAAGGAAGGCTACGGTCTTATAAAGTAGACGAGGTCTGTCGCACCAACTCGTTCTCTTTCTCATTAGACCTATGCCCTTCGTGTACCGGGATCCAGTTTAATATCACTTTCTCGTGATTACAATCCCACATAAGTTTATATTTAACTTGCACTGAATTCAGTCCCTTTAACATTGTTTGGTTATCTATTAATTTCGCCAACGCAATACTACCACTCGGTCGCTTGCGCTCTTGAAATACCTTAGTATCTCTACCTAGGCTCACCTGGATCATCTTCCTTTTTTTGAACACACATATTCTGGCTCAAACACCTTTTTCTGTTTTAGAGCCGTCAGTATTCCAGATAAATTTCGCCTGAACGGATGGGCCTTTTTTCAACTCCTTCCTACCAGCTATGAGTATTTCATATCTCTTACTCAAGTTGCATTTCTGAACCATAACATCACTCGGTTTTTCGGTAATTGGATCTGCCTCGAGTTCTTCTATCAGTTGATGATGGTGGTTGTCGTGTATTTCGTGTTATAGGTTTAGTGGTTTATAGTAGTATTGTTATTTAACAATTCATATTGTAAATAAAGGGTTTTCCATTAGAAGCGCTCGTTTTTTGTAACGCAATAAAAAAAAATAAAAAAATAAAATTGTGAGAATGATAGTGATCTATTTTTATTTCTATTATAAAGTATATGTGTTAACATTATCTTTTAAAAATTATATCAGGTAAATGTCCTCCGCGGCTTTGCCTGGTTTGTTGAATCCTGGATACCCAATTTGTGATGACTTTATCACATAAAAGTGGCTCAATTTCAGCGATAACGCGCCTAATGTTGGCCTTTAATGCGTCAACCGTCCGCGGTTTGTCAGCATAGACTTTGGATTTTAGAAAGCCCCAGAGAAAAAAATCCAGTGGCGTTAGGTCGCAGGATCTGGGCGGCCAATTAACGTCACCATTTCGCGATATAACAAAACCATTAAATTTCTCATGCAATAGTGTCACTGTATCACGTGATGTATGGCACGTAGCACCATCTTGCTGAAACCACACGTTTGTTAGATCGATCCCATCCAATGTAGGCCAAAAGAAATCTCTTATAATAGCCCTGAATCGCTCACCGTTGACAGTAAGTGCCACTTCTTCTTCGTTTTCGAAAAAAATATGGACCGATTATTCCGCTGGACCACAGTACACACCATACAGTCACTTTTTCGGAATGTAGAGGGACCTGATGAATCTCCCGTGGGTCTTCGTCGCTCCAAATTCGGCAATTTTGCTTGTTAGTAGAGCCACTTAACCAGAAATGAGCCTCCTCACTAAACATTATTTTGCGCCCAAAATCAGGATCGACCTCCAGCTGCTCTAGCGCCCAATCAGCGAATGCACGCCGCTGTCTATGATCGTTGGGCTTTAGTTCTTGGGTTAATTGCACTTTATAAGGGTGAAGCCCTAAGTCCTTATGCAGGATTCGCAAGTTGTCGTCGAAGACAGGCCAAGTTCTTGAGCCCGACGCGGAATGGACTGTTGCGAATTCTAATGCACACATTCCCGAACTGCAGCAATATTTTCAAGGGATCTAGCGTTTCGCTGACGTACAGACACTTTCTGATCTGCCACAGACCCAGTTGATTCGAATTTGTTTATTAAACGGCGAATTGCGAATTCTGCAGGACGATCGTTGACATCATAAATAGCACGGAGTGAGCGAAACGTTTGCCGAATGGAACATTGGTTTTGATAATAATTTTTAACAATTTCGACGCGTTGCTCAGTCGTGTAACGCTCCATAATAAAATGCAGAGACTAACTGAATACGGCTGTCAAAGATAGCATCTGTGTGACTATCGACTACGTCAAGCGCAGTTGCCAAACATCGAGCGTTACTATTGGAAAACCCTTTACTAACAAATATTTTTTAATCTCGATTCCTTTCTTATATATGAAATTCCCAGTTTGTTATTACTATTCGCATATGTTTTTCTTACGCAATTCATTAGAAATAAGATCTATAACCAAACGTCGAAGGCTTGTGATATTTATTTATTTTAATTTTTGATTTGTATTTTCTGAAAGTTAATACTTTTTGTAAAAAAACAAACCGATCTAGAGAAATTGCTGCGAAATTTTGCAACACGCTTTAGATATATTCAAAAATAACAATCTAATGTGTTTGATTAAAGCAAGTGTTTTTTAAAGTTTTCGTTCGATGATCTGAATTATTTAGCACACCACAGTCCAAATTCAGACTAAGGTAGTAATTCGTGATATTCTATCATTTTTTTTTTTTGAGACTGCGTATTCAACTCTGGCGTCTTCGAGTGAAGTCAGAGTTGAATCATTGTTGTGTCTATTAGAGCTATAATGTATTGCCCAATAAGATTGTAAAGAAAAACAGCAAAAAGGAATTTATAAACATTAAGAGATATGATTATGCAATGGACAATATCAACAAATGTAATATCGCTTTATATTTTGAAAACTACTAGAGTAAAATCATTTTCGGATAAGACTGGCGCAGAAACACATTTTAGTAATTAGAAAGAGAGCCACCTCATAAATGAGAGAAACAGCTAGTAGTATAAATCCGTGTACTATACGAGCCACAAACGTTTATCGATTATTTGTCAGTCGGTACCAGGCATTTGATCGGTGTGTTTCGTAGTCGTGTTGTACGTACATTGAGAGTTTTCCTATTTGTAATATTATTGTTGTGTTTTATCTATTAATTAATTTTTTTTCAAAGCTATTCAAGAGTAAGAATGCATCCTCTTGTAAGTAGAAATATACTTATCATAAAATTCCTGAAAATTTAGTTGTATTTATTTACACAGGGTAAAATGTCTGATATGGCAACAAACTCTGTCCTGGAGGAAGTGAGCCCTTGTTCGAAAAAGAGAAAAGTTATTCTTGAACAATCTCGTGAAATAATTTTTAATGTATATAACTATTTTAAAAAACAAGGTGTGACAGGTAAATATATTTACAAATAAGGTGGATACATAATATTTAACCTGTAATAATATTACTTTTTTTTAATCAAATTCAAAATTATAATTTATGTTGTTCATCAATTATAGGTCAGCTGCTAGATACAGTTGCAGAAGCAACAGGTATTTCTAGGAGCACTGTAGGTCGAATAATTAAAGAAGGTCATGCTGTTGAAACAAGAAAAGTAAATTCATTCTTACCGACAAAAATAAAACCACCAAAACCATCACCAAAATCTACTGTCGATAACTGTGGGGAAGAAATTATTCGCAGAATTATACATAATTTTCATGTGACTGAAAAGAGAAGACCCACAATAAAAGCCGTTTATAATAAAATTCACGATGATGAAGGAATCAGTTTTGCAGGAGGGTTATCATCTTTTAGGAAATTATTGCTGCGAATAGGATTGAGGTACTTTTTTTTATTATTTTTAGTAATATCACTCTAAACTTTTTATTTGCTAGATGGAAAAAAACTACTGATAACCGTAAGATTTTAATGGAGCGGTTTGACATAAGAGAGCTGAGGTGTTCTTACATCCGCAAAATAACAAATTATCGTATCCAAGGACGTCCAATAATATATACAGGTATAAAAAGCAATTAGAAAATCTATTTAGTACATATTTTAAGTACATAAGTAATTTTTAGATGAAACTTATATACATGCAGGGCATACATCTCCTTTTGGATGGGTCGATCAATCTAATGAAGGATTAAAGTGTCCAATTTCAAAAGGGAAGCGATTAATAATTGTTCATGCTGGTTCTGTAGAGGGTTTTGTTAATGATGCGTTATTAATTTTCAAATCAGGTCAAAAAAGTGGCGACTACCATGACGACATGAACTTCATAAATTATAAAAAATGGTTAGAAACATCTTTAATTCCTAATTTGCCTGATAATTCTGTGATTGTTGTGGACAATGCCAGCTACCATAATGTTATGTCATATAAACATCCAACATCAGCCAGTAGAAAGTGTGATATGATACAATGGCTAAACGAAAGGGGCATAACTTACGATGCAAATTGTACTAAACCGGAGTTGTACAATTTAGTAAAACTTCACAAGCCAAAACATATACAGTACAGCATAGATGGTATATTTGCAAAAAAAGGCCACACTGTCCTGAGATTGCCACCATACCACCCAGAACTAAACCCGATTGAAAAAATCTGGGGCATTGTAAAGAATCGGGCTGCATCAAGAAATGTTACATTTCACATAAATGATGTTGAAAAATTGGCGAGAGAAGAATTTTCAAACATCAAGGTAGAGGAATGGTCAGAAACTTGTCGACATGTGGAAGGTGTAGAAAAAGATTACATTATGAAGGAGGACATAATGGATGATTTTTGTGAAGAATTTATTTAATGTCAATAATGACTCTGAAGATGATTTCTACGATTTTTCAAGCGATGAAGACTGAAGATTTTAAATGTTTCAAAATATATTATATTAATTTTGTCATCAGCGAAAATAAATATTTGATTATATATTGTATGTATGTATATTTGTTTTAATAAATACAAAAATTTTTCTAGGCACATGCTTGTGTATTTATCTTCTTTTAATGTCTCTAAAGTGAGATTTTGGTTAGGAGTAAAATTATAATGAGAAAAAACAAAATTAAAGTTAATGAAAACCATATTACAAAATATGGATTAATATAATAATAATTTGTAAATACAAAGACTTAAATGTGAAAGCACTATAAAAAGAAATATTTCATTGTAAAATACTATTTATACAAAATTTGTTACATAATACCAATTGATTTAATAATTATTTTATTCTTCGTAAAATAATAAGTTTATTTAAAATCGACAACAAAATATAATTATTATGGTTTAATATAACTAAATATTATTTAAATTTAATACTGCCGCCTATATTGTCAAGACTGCTCAATGTTTTTAAGGTGTTCAGTATTTTTGTAACGTCACCGCTCGCGCATCTTCAGTCTCATCCGAAAGTAATTTTACTCTACCACTCAAACTTTGTTAATCTACACTTTATTATTCAAATAAAATATAGCAAAAGTAATAGGTAAGTAAGAAAAGCATGTCTTTACAACAAAATACAACTAATCTTTTACCGTTAAGTATCGAAGTATCGAACTTTTCCATATGTTCTTGTCCGTGCCCATTCACCTAGTTTCCTTCCACGAGGTGTTCCTTTTTTCTAAAGGCGCTGTTATCTTTCAATGCCCAGGTCAGTACAATTGTCTATCATTCACTGCCTCTATAACTGATTTCACTCTAAGATTATTTTTTATGTGATCTAGTTTCGTGACACCTTCTATTCTTCTTAGAATTCTTATTTCGGCGGCCATGAGTTTCGATTTTAACTATTTTGTTAATATTTACGACTCACTGCCATAAGTTTGTGGTGGAATGAATACCGTATGGTAGATAAAAATTTCGGTCATCTCAATTACCTTCGTTTTCTTAATAAATACCGATTTTAGTGAGTAATATAGTCTGGTAATTAATTTTGTCTTATTGTTTATGTACTGGTTTTATATTTCCTCGTTTATTTGTAATTAAACCTAGAAATTTCAAGTTTTTTTGTTATGTTTATCCCATACCCGTTCGCGTCAATATTTAAATTTTCCTCTGGTCTCCTTACCACTGGTATCTTAGTCTTCTACTTCTTTATTTATCACAAATATCGCTAGATGTTCTTGCATGTATCTATAGTTTCGTTTTAGTTCACCCTTATTTGATGCTAAATATCAAGTCATGCTAAATATCAAGTTATATTGATATTCGTTTTTAACTTTATAATTCCCACTCTTTTTCCGAATAATTGCTGTCGAGATAGCGAAAATACTATCTCGACCTTGACAGTTATGAATTGAGTTTGTTTAATTTATTTCACTTTTATGTGTAATGAAGATAACCATTAACATTTTGGTCTCTCTGTATATGCTTTGAATTGTCGTAAATTTTGTATCTTGATCTCATGTGGGCATAACTTCCGTATAGGCGTTCTTTATTTTATTTGGCGGCAGTTATTTTATGTTATTTAACAAAAAACACTTAAACCTAATTTATTAAGATAATTCTCACAAACGAAGCACTGAATGTTAAACTTAAATTCTTTATTATTATGTCTTGTTGTTGAGAGGAGACTGTTTGTCTCTTGATGCTAAGTACTGTACTGTACCGTATTGAGAGTCTTGTTTGTATGATTGTTAGGATGAGACTGATGTCTCTTGTTACGGTATGATGTAGAGTCTCTTGTTGCTAATGTAAGACTGTATGTCTCTTGATGTTAATGTAAGACTGTTCTGTACTGTGTTGCAAGTAGGTAAAAATCCACCACTGCCACAAACTATTAAATAATTCGATGCAGGCCGTATTGGTTCTTCTACCAGATAACGACATAATTTGAGAAAATTCCCAAAGAAAAGGATTCTTGGCAAATCGTACCTACCGGCAACGATACCAGGGTTACAATAGGTTTTAACAATCTAATTTTAAAATATTATTACTAATTAAGTATTAGTTGTAAATCTAAGTGTGCAGTTGAGGAAAAAATTCTATTGTTTAGTAATGCAATTTAGTGATACCTCTTTAGGTAATGTGCGGTCGAGAATAGATGATGAGACTAAACACTGTGTAATTGATTTCGTTCACTAACAATGCTAGGTAATAATACAAGTGTAGTAAATTTGCAAATATAAAAGATGCGCCTTCTAGAATCTAGAGAAAGTTTTACAATTTGAACATGATAATAAAATTCTGTTTATATATTAGTTTTAATTTGAAAATGAACGTTGAATATTGATAAAATTAGAAATGTTATATTTGAATTCTATTTCCTATGTTTACTTATATTTAACAATTATATTATAATAAATTTAGTTTTATGACGAAACAGTCGTCATTAAGGTAGCACAAGCTCCTCCATATTTTAAGATGTCTCAGATGTGACCTTTAGACGAGGTGTCGAAGGTCTTTTCTAAATATATCGTGCCTAAAATACATCTTTTCATTTACAGAGTGTATCCTTTTTATTATTTGTTACAACGAATTATTAGAAAAAAAATATTATAATTAAAATCTGCAATAGATAGTTTAAATAAAGCTATTCCTCCTTTGCAATACATTTTTATTGAATTTAGAGATTAATGGAAGAATTATAAAAATGTTTTGAAAGCGATATATAAAAATAACTGATCTAAAAATGTTCAATTAGTTGGTTATGTACGTGATGAGTAATATCTCAAAGTTTCTAAAAACAACACTTGATCTGTTTTCAAACTTAAATTAATAAAAATTATTTGAAATAAAAATGCTTGTCACTATGATAATGTATTATCATATACTTACAATAATTAAAGAACGGAGTATTTTCTAAATACATAATATAATTTCTTTTCAAAATTTCTGATATATTATTGGTACATAATGCCAGATTTGGTCTTGCTATACCATTAACAAAAACCATAAATCTCTCTATTGCATCTGCAATCTTTCCCACTTTGTGGAAACGTGCCAGAATTAGCCCAATTATCAAAAAGGATGACGAATCATGAATAATTATAGACCTATAACAATATTGTCAAACTTTGCAAAAGTATTTGAACATGTCATATACTCATCACTATTGCTAAATGTTTGTAAATACTGATCTCCTTACCAACATGGGTTTCTTTCTGGCAGATCGACGGTGATTGCATCTTATCTGAGTAATCGATCAAACTATGTTCATTATAATGGATTTTGCTCTTATGAGTTCGTCTCTAAATCTGGCGTTCCGCAAGGAACTAATCTGGGCCCTCTGCTCTTGTTGACGTACATTAATAATCTCCTTCATTGTATTGAGTGACGCTGACGATGTTAAAATTTATACTTCCGTCACGTATAAACATGACTCTGTATTTCTTCAACAAAATCTTGATCGTTTGAGTAGTTGGTGCTTTTCTAACAAATTAAAAATGTTGCTCTATTTCATTCATACGAAAGCAAAATTCAACCCCTTCGTCCTATGTAATGCATAATGAATTGATAACACAATCCGATACGTTCAGGGATCTTGGTGTATATTTTGATAGCGAACTTAGATTATCTGTCCACATGGAACAACTTTGCGGCTCCACCTACAGAAAATTGGGCTATATTATGCGTGCTGCTAAGTACTTCATTTTTAAATCGCTCTTCTTTGCATTCGTTACTAGTAGCTTGGAATATGCTTCTCCCGTCTTGTCACATTACTATGTTTCTCATCAGCTTTCTATTGAACGCCTGCAGCGGAAATTCCTAAAATTTTTGTCTTACAATCTCTACGGAACATATCCTCCAAAGGGAATCGATTATGATTCACTTCTTGAAAGGCACAACATGCAATCTTTCAGTATTCGCTGTAATACACATGGTGCGCGGTTTGTTTCGAAGGTTCTTCATGGGTTATTGACTGTGCAGCATTATTATCACAATTAAAATTCTATGTCCCGCGCCAATCCTCCAGATTTGTCAATACTCTTATCCATCCAACTCCCAGAACTAACGTGTTGCTTAACTCGCCTCTTTTCAGAATGAGCCGATCTGCTAATAGCACTTATGACGACTTGTTCATATAAGTGTTGGCTTTTGTGGTTTGTTGGTTACTTCTGCTTTTTGTAAATTCCCTTTTGTGTATTGTGTACGTGCATACATTTACATTCATATTTATATTATACCCTGTAAATGGTCTCTGTTGGATAAATAAATGATATTATTATTATATGTAGAAAATAAAACGGAGCTTTAGCTATCTATAAAATGTTACAGAAAACTATAAGAATAATTCCTTTAAACACTACAATCTACAAATATATTTAAATAAAATTTAAATGTAGCTCAAAATAGTTTTTGAAAAGAAAGAATAAAACACAAAATCATAATTAATATGTAGCTACAAAAGGTATATGAGAACGAAGCAAAAAGTAAAATAAAATTGAAATAAATAAAAGTTTGAAAACAGAACTGCATTGTATTTGATTTATTTTAAATTCATTCTTGAATGAAAAACTGAAGAATTGCAATGAAACGAGTAAAAACGAAATAGAAAAAGATATAATTGCATAAAGATGGTAAAAATTGAGGAAAGGCCAGAGGAAACATGTGAGAACGAACGATTTCTATACAGGCTGTCCTTGAAATTAAAAGATAACGTATGAAAAATTGAAAGATGTGATTATATAGAATAGGAATCCAAAATATTGTGAGTCAATAACGACTCGAACTCCAAAATTAAAAACTTCCTAGTAATTGTAACATGTTCCACATCTTAATTCAAAACAAGTTATACACACACACACACACACACACATACGCTATACCGCATATGTGTGTGTGTGTTTCCAAAGGCAGCTTCTTATACATTCACATGATTATGTCAGTTCCAAAAGTTATTGTTAGTGAATGTTTTTTTTTTTGTTACGGGAAGTAAGATATATAATAGTATATTAAAAAGCAAGTTTCATAAGGCACCATTTTGCCGCACGAGATCAGTTTAGAAAACGAGCCGCGATAGCGGCGAGTTTTCTAAAGAGCGAGTGCGGTGTGATGTCAGACGTGATGTCTAACGTGTGCAGGATCGCCATGTGATGTGACCCGGTCCTGAGGGGGCACACCGCTGCGTCTGTACGCAGATGCATCGATGCATTAAATAATAGACAGGTAACGTTGGGATAACAACATATAATTAGTTAACACTTATAACGATACAACGATGACAATATACATAATAACAAAATAGACAGTAGTCTAAAGGGGGTTTCTATCTTACACTCGCTATGTCATACTGTATATCTAACTATGTCTGACTGTGTCTGACTGTGTCTGACTGTGTCTGACCATCTGACTGTGTCTCTTGAGATCTGATGGATCGTCTTATATACATCAGAGTGTGCTCCTTTCGACTAGTGTCCTTAGTTTAATATCAACAAGTGGTAAAAGCGTGTAACATATATTGAGAACGCTTGTGTATGTAAATCGGATGGACCGAGGTCATGTTTTTATATACAATAGAAACAAGACCAGGGTCGCACCTTGACTAAGATAAGTAGTACAATACATTACTCAATTTGGTTGCTACGGCGGCAAAAATTTGGAAGTTTAATTTTTATATAAAGCATGCAGTTGGTCACATTGATACTTGACATTGTCAAATTTAAATCTTGCTATCCGCGAAGTATATTATATTACATATTATTTATTAATTTTGGTTAACATTACTTGATATTTTATCGAAAAATATAAACATGAGTAACTTAGAAACTAATATATCTTGCTGCCAAATGTATACAATATAAGTTGTTTGTGTAGAGTACGGACATATATCATATCTGTCAAATGTACATAAATTCTTAAAATCAAATGACAGCAATGATATTTATTTCTGTATTCGAACAACGCCAACATTGAAAAATGAAAAAAAGCGTATCGAAATGAATCTCATTTGGATACTGTTTTGGGTTTCATAATGAGTTCATTTCGAACGCAAAATAGAAAAAATATAATATCGATTCTGAATGCCGCTTTTGCATTTAAAGGCGAAAATGTTTGTGTATATAAAACGATAGCATTGTGACTTTGTTATTGTAAAGATTCCATAACCTGGTACGAAGTTAGCGTGAATTTTTAAAGATGTTATATTAAAAGAACATGTAAAATGTGTGCTCTACGGTCATTTAACGTCCTATTTGATAAAAATCTAACTTTAACCGAAAAATTGTATCAGACATACGTAACGATCAACAACTGAAAGAAACTTAAGCGAGATGGACAATAAAAAAAATATTTTTTTGTTATTATGGGTTAACTTTAAGGTATTGTCTTTTATAATATAGTCCATAACACACTGGCGTCACAGAACTTTTTAAATATCTTTGTAATTTTTTTCTCGCTCAAGAGTGAGAGTTTTGGGAAAATATTTTGTGTATACAGGCTGATTCATTTTCGGCCCTCACCATGGGGATCTCTCTTATTATTGGAGATAGAGTATAGGTTTAAATTTGGCAAAGTTGTTAAATTTTGTGTTTGTTATAAATCCGTAAAGGAAATAGACCTGTGACAAATAACCTTCGTTATTAAAAAAAAAAACGCGAAAACCCCATTTTCTTCATTTACCTATAGCACCGACGTTTGGCCTTATAGAGAAAAAATAAAAACACATCCTTGTGGCCATTTCTAAATCTCTATCCAGTGGTGTACTCTAAATTTTTATACGATGTTTCGTTTCTTTCTGGCCATCATCAACTATCTAATTTCTTATAGGCGCCATATTGGATTTAGACATCTTCAGAAAGAGTTTTTTTCTGATTTCAGCCATGTACCACATGCTGACTATAGATTTTGACATTAGGTTTTATTTGAAAGAATAAATTATAAGATTAAATAAGGTAGCCTTTGGAATTTCAATCTGTCAAACATTTCATTTATTGTTTATTATCATTAATAATACAAAAATGTCATACACTAACGAAGAGAAACGAGATATGATAAGTATTTTTTATTCTTCGAAACGAAATTCAACAGTAGCGAGTACAAGATAACAAAAACATTAATAAAAATACATAGAAAAGTAAACAATAAACAATTACAGTAAATGTTCTTCTGGCCTTCTGGCATTTTGTACTGCCCTTTGTATAGTTCTTCTAGGAACTGCATCGAAGGCATTCTGAAGTCTGTCTCGTAATTCTTCAATGTTTTGTGGCGCATCTAATTTATAAATATTATTTTTAACATATCCCCTTAAAAAAAAATCTAGCGAACTTAAATCAGGTGATCTCGCAGGCCATTCAACAACTCCCCTATTTCCAATCCAACGGTTTGCAAACTCTTGATTTAAGAAATTTCTAACAACAGCTGCATTGTGTGCTGGGGCGCCATCTTGTTGCCACCATAAATATTGTAATTGATTTAATGGGATATTGTCGTCAAGATAGTCAGATACGTATGTACGTAAAATGTTTAAATATCTTTCTCCATTTAAATGTTCTTCATACATAACTGGTCCTAAGAGACGATTTGCCAAAATACCCATCCAAACGTTTATTCCAAAACGATGTTGTGGTCTTCTAGCCCTGTTTTGCCGGGGATTTTGTACTGCCCAATAGTGCTCCGTATTTCTGTTGAACATTCCAGAATTTGTAAATTTTGTTTCATCTGACCAGATGATTTTGCTTAAAAAATTTTCGTCATTTTCTATCCTTCCCATTAACCAATTACAATATTCTAGCCTTCTCAAGTTATCTCCAGGCAGTAAAGAGTGACTAACATGGATCCTGTATTGTTTAAACCTACTTTTATGTAAAGTTCTCCAAACTATGTACTGGCACAAATTTAATTCTGACGCTTCTTCGCGTGTAGAAATTGATGGATTATTATTTATCTATAAAAATGCAAGATTAACATGAAATTTGAAAACACGCTTTTAATTTACCATTTGTAAAATATCTTGTCGATTTTCATTTAAATTCCTGTTGTCTTGACCATTACGCGGCTTAGTAAACGATCCATTCTCGACCAAATTTCTGTCGAGATCTAGAAAAATGGTACGATGAGGCTGTTGTCGTTCTGGATATAATTGTAGATCTCTTGTACTCGCTACTGTTGAATTTCGGTTCGAAGAATAAAAAATACTTATCATATCTCGTTTCTCTTCGTTAGTGTATGACATTTTTGTATTATTAATGAACAATAAATGAAATGTTTGACAGATTGAAATTCCATGGCTACCTTATTTAATCTTATAATTTATTCTTTCAAATAAAACCTAATGTCAAAAACTATAGTCAGCATGTGGTTCATGGTTGAAATCAGAAAAAAATTTTTTTCTGAAGATGGCTAAATCCAATATGGCGCCTATAAGAAATTAGATAGTTGATGATGGCCAGTAAGAAACGAAACGTCGTATAAAATTTTAGAGTACACCACTGGATAGAGGTTTAGAAATGGCCACAAGGATGTGTTTTTATGTTTTCTCTACAAGGCCAAATGTCGGTGCTACAGGTAAAAGAAGAAAATGGGGTTTTCGCGTTTTTTTTTAAATAACGAAGGTCATTTGTCACAGGTCTATTTTCTTTACGGATTTATAACAAACACAAAATTTAAAACTTTGCCAAATTTAAACCTATACTCTATCTCCAATACTAAGCGAGATCGCCATGGTGAGGGCCGAAAATGAATCGGCCTGTATATTCAATCTAAATTAATTTTTCCATTTTTTATACGTTGTCTTTTTATTTCAAGAACACCGGGTATATAATGGGAATTATAAATAATTGATTTCGTTTTAAGTCGAGAAAAAAAACACAAATACAGGTTCACTATTAATATTTTTTGTGAAAGTGTCCGAACATATCCCTCCCCAGAGATGTAGATACGTATTTCGCCTTTCTACAGGCTCATCGGTACGCCCCTGCTGGATAAAAGATATCTTCAGACACATTCACAGAAAAGAACCACATCGCCATATCACAAAAAATAATCCAGACCGAGGGTAGAAGCAAATTCAGCCCTGCCTGTTGTCAGACAGCCGATGTACCTCGCTCTGTCTACATAACCGATGCGAACCAACGACGCACTTCCAAAGGTGGCACAGCCATCTCTCTAGAAACTGTATTTTGTTTGTTTCTTGACTCATACTACGGACTAACCGCATGTGTAAATACTTTTTATTATACAAAACTGGTGGAGTTTACCTACTCATGTATGTTTTAATTATTCTGATAAATTTAAATTTGTCAAAAAATTGACAAATAAGCTAGTAAATATAAAAATTGTTGTGTTTACCCTTAAATGGCTTTTACTTTTGAGTAAAATAATACATTTATTGTAATGGCCTCTCGCGTCTCGCAAAATAAAGGAAATAATTGGATATCTTCCAAGCAGTTAAGTTAGAAATAATAAATTTATCGAAATATATCCAGAAAGTCAAAATGAATTGAATATTGTTACTTTTCGTCTTACTTCATTCATATAAATTTTTGATTGTCCATCATATTCACTCACCTGATTTTTTACAACTAATCCAGTTTTATCAGTCGTACAATGATCATCTGTACAATAACATTGACCTGTAAAATGTTGCTTTCTATTCCATTGAAGCATGGTTTCACATGTCTGGTTATGTTAATTTACAGAATTATAGAACTTTTTAGGCGGAGAATCTCCACAATTTAATCGAGGTAACATTCCATTCCGTTAAAATTGATGTTTCGGTGGCAAAATCAAGACAACGAATTATTGGGTCAATATTCCTTCAAGAAACAATTAACACCCAAAGATATTATGTCATTCAATCACATACTTAAGCATAGACGCCGCCTTAAGGTCTGACTATAGATATGAACCCTAGAGGCGGTAGAAGAGAGCGGAAGGGGATAGTAGGGGGAGAGCTAGACAAGTAAGAATTAAAATACAAGAAAAACTTGAAATAGAGACGAGATGGCCAGAATGAATAATAAAATAAATGGAGGTATAAGTGCAAAATCGAAAATTGAATCGGCATTTGAGAGCCGAACTTGTGGGATAAGGAACTACGAGCAATATTTATAAGGGTGATGAAGGATAAATAAGTGAGATAACGGAAAATCAAAGGAAATTTAGAAGAACATATTTATTTGCAGCTTTCCGTTTACCATATAGATTAAAAAAAGGCGATCTTAATGTATGAACAAAAAAACAGACTAGTTTTTTATTAAAGTGGTAAAAGAACTAACTGAGGAAACTACATTTCGATTCGATAATAATTAGCAGAGATTCTAATTCAATTATTTCCTGATTTAGATACTATCATAATATATTGCAAAATAAGCAATCAAAAGATAATCAGATTTTACTTACTAAGCTATCGTAAATACAATCAAAGCTAACTATGTACGTGATGAATATAAAATACGACAATTATCTAGATACGTGCTTCACTTCAAGATGTTATCTTTAATAAGAGGCGTTTCTAAACTTATTGTGATAAACAATATTATGTATGAAAATTACGAGTAAATCGAGTAAAGAAACAATACGTAATAGCCCCCCTCTTTCAACAATATCGTGGGAATCTTTTAATTATTTACATTTTCCTTTTTACAAAAGAAAAATGACAATCTAGAAACAAATAAGATAAAACCATGAGGAGTAGGGATGTTTATAAATACTTCAAGTATTACGATTCCCTTCTCTATACTAATTTTAGATTGTGATTGGTATATTTAGATCAGTGATTAATTCGCTTCGAACTGAATTTGTTTGTGTTGTCCGTGAAAATGACCAATACAATTACAAATTCCAGTGAGAAGAAAAATGAAGGTGAAGTAGAAACTTATTTTAATACGGACAAAGTTCATATTCCCGATGAAGACAAGGTAGTACCATTTAAGGAAATTGATGCCAGAAGCCTCGATCTTTGAAATTTTAGAAGGGATTTAGTTTCCGAAAACTATGGGCTTTCACAGGACCAGGATTTCTTATGTCCATCGCTTATTTAGATCCAGGAAATATTGAAAGTGATTTACAATCTGGCACTGTTGCCAAATATAGGCTACTGTGGGTGTTGCTGAGTGCAACTGTTTTAGGTTTAGTTGCCCAAACATTGGCAACAAGATTAGGTAATTATAAATTTGAAAAATATAGAAATTTATTGTAACAGATTGTTTAATATTTGGTAACAATTCTGCAATGGTAGTTACTGAAATGACCGAATCCATCCACAGAAGCCCGACAACTTCCCAAACGGCCATATTATCTTTTGCTTTATTTTCTTTATAGCCTTAAAATTAATTTTCTTTTGTCCCTTATAACGAGTGATCATTAAAATTTTCGCTCAAGTAAGCCATGTACACAAAAAGTATGTCCTAACTTAAGTTATTAGAGGAGATCTGTCATTATAATTTCAAACGTCATGATTGTTAAAAAATAATTTGAAATGCTGACTTTTATATTAAATATATTTATAATTTTTATACAAAGTAATAGAATATTATAAAAAATGTGTAAAATGTTGACCATTCTCCACCAAGCATAATCGCACTCTATTTCGTAGAGCATTGAAAACATTGATCAGTATTTGCGGTGAGTTATTGATGTGTTCACATTTTTCTATGATTTTATGTCTTAACTCTTGTAGATTATTAATTGATGTTTCATAAATAATATTCTTTATATATGGTCACACAAAAAAATCCATGACTGTTAAATCACACGATCGTGGTGGATATGGAATCGCTGTATTTCTACTTATTATCATATCGCCATAAAATTGTTGCAAAAACTGAATATTTTCAATTGTAACGTGAGATGTAGCCCCATCCTGTTGAAAATATCCGACCTGGAGTTCATCATTAGTCAACTGATTAGTAAAAACACTGAGAATTTCGTTATGATATTTCTCCGATGTTATCGTGCCCTCAAAGAATATTGGTCCTATTAATCGGTGACGACTCATACCTACCCATACGCCTATTTTTTCTGGATGTAGAGGAACTTCTCTGTAGAAATGAGGATTTTCACTGGACCACATACGCATATTTTGCGAATTAACATAACCTTTCAAATAAAACCAAGCTTCATTGGTGAAAAAAGTATGATTTAAAATATTGTCTGTCATTGTTTGAATAAACCATTGGCAAAATTTTGTTCTTTTTTTCATAATCCGTAGGTAATAGATTTTGTACAGAAGTTAATTTATATGGATACATGTGCAAGTCCTTTTTTAAAATTTTTTGACATCTTCCATACGAAAGCCCTACTTGTTGCGAAACTCTGCGAATAGATGTATTGAGGAGATTCGTTAATAATTTGTTTGACATTTTCAATTACGCCGCGACTTCTCTTGAGAGGAGGACCGCTTCCTTTTTTCCTTAAAATACTGCCTGTTTGACGAAAAAGATTAACACAATGCATTAGCGTATCACGGAAAGTTTTATAGCTAGGAACAGTATTTGGATATCTCTCTTCAAACTCCGTAAGGCAATTTTCTATTGAATGCTGCCAAATACCATCAATTTTTTGAGATGTCAGGAAGTAACATTCTACCATAAACGCTTTATGCATGTCATTAAAGGCCATTACTTTTTCATTTGATGAAACTTTAAAATATATATTTGACACTGACAGATATTTGAAATAACATCTTAATGACTGAAGCTACGACATAATTTTTATATACACGGCCAGCTACGAGTGAAAATTTTAATGATCGCTCGTTATTACTTTAATTTAATTCTAATGGAGCACAGAACTTTACAATACACTTGTTATTAGTTTTAAAATGCTTTGTCATTAAATTCGCTTTTAAGCGATGTAATTTTGAAAGCGTCAATCCGAAGTTCCAATATATTTTCGTTTTATTTTTGGTTAAAACACTCTCCACTTCGTCAAACACATATGAAACAACTGCAAACATCTATGCCAAATTTATGTCGAAGGTGAAAATAAAGAATTTTTAGGATAGCATTACGCCTTGTTATGCATACCGTTGCTACGTATGAAGAAGTACAACTTGACAATAAAGTGATTTAGTGCCCCCAGGCTTTGTTTACATTTTCTACAATTAACATAAACTGTTTTCCCATACATTCTTAATTAATCCATCTTGAACCGCCACCAGAAAGCCTTAAGTTTCAGATCGCAAAATGTATGATCTTAGCCATGAATGATGAGCTAACAAGTTCCAATCTCTTATTGGTCCAAAATACGCTTCATTAAGTACTTTAGGTACTAAAATGTTTTTTCATTTTTATTTTTATTATTATTTTTAATTAGACTTTAAAAAATTTGATTTAAATTAATACTTTATATTTTATATAATTTTTTAACTAACTAAATAATTACATACTTTTAAGGAGTTACAACTGGTCTACATTTGGCTGAAATGTGCTACAGGCAATATAGGAA
Source organism: Melolontha melolontha (assembly GCA_935421215.2). Classification (NCBI taxonomy): domain Eukaryota; kingdom Metazoa; phylum Arthropoda; class Insecta; order Coleoptera; family Scarabaeidae; genus Melolontha; species Melolontha melolontha. The sequence goes on along the minus strand of OW285240.1, from coordinate 21,681,322 downwards.
GTTTCCTAGGCTGGTTGTGTGGGTTATGGTCGAAATAGCTGTTATTGGATCTGATATGCAAGAAGTTATTGGAACTGGTATAGCTATTTACCTTTTATCTAACAAAGTGTAAGCTATTTTTCTATCATTTACTTCGATTGCTTAATTAAGGAGAGTCAAAATTTTTGTTACATACATAAACGTTATTAAAATTAGCTACGCAAGTGAAGTTTCAGAAACGACGGAACCGATTATGAAAACCACTAGATCCAGTGGTAATAGTAGTGGCATACTATCCGTCATTTACTGAATGATTATATCCTAATGGAATAGTAATTACATAACAAAGAAAGATACGACTATTTTCTTGCTAACGCTTTCTGCCAATTTTCATCAACTTCTCCTTATCACTTGCTTTCTGGTTTGAAATATTTACTACAGGATCAAACACGGTCTACGACTAACCGCGATTGAATTTTTTAGCATTTGTTTGCAACAAACGATACGCACTTATTTTGGACTACTGCCTAATTGTACGAAATCCATTGTGCGAAAAGTTTCTTCACAGCCAGATGACCATTCAGAAGTTATTGTATTCATCTCATTCATAAAGATAAACGAATATAATCCCTATAGGAAGCCTTCTGTTATAGTAATTATGGCTGAAGTCTACATGTTTACGTCCTATTCCATATAAGCAATCCTTTGTGATGGTGTACCATTTCTAAACAATATAACCGTGTAGAACATTATGTATGTATAATAAGTAGCATACTAAATGGATAATACAGCAGTTCTCCCTCATAAGTTTGTACATTGTTGAGTCTCCAACGTAACCTAAATATACACTGCTCAACTTTTGAACTGGTACACTTACAAGAATATATATAAAAAACAATTTACTACTTTTTGGGCAAGACTTTCTTGCTTAATTGATAGTATAAGGTTCTGGGAAACACTTTTAAGGCGAAGAATTAAAAGAATAGAACTTAAATAACTAATTTCAAATGTTCTATGAGAAAAATAACAAAATCTGCATTTTAGTATTACAGAAAAGATAACCAAACACTTAAAGATTAATAATGCGTGGAACCTCCTCTAGCTCTTATGACCTCCTGGCAACGTCTTGGCATGCTGGAAATTAAATTCCGAATGTAATGCTGAGGAATATTTTGCCATTCTTCCAAAACGGCAGTTCGGAGATGATGGTGATTGTTTGGATCCACTCCTCGTGATCTTATTAACCTCTTCAGGTAATCCCATACGTTCTCTATGGGATTAAGATCTGGGGAGTTCGCTGGCCAATCCATATGCGTAATATTGTTGTCTTCAAAAAATGCATTGATTTGTCTTGTTCTATGAGGACACGCGTTATTATCAACAAACACAAAACCATCGCCTATTTCATTAGCAAATGGCAACACTACAGGTTGTAATACCTCATTAAGATACCTGACGCTATTCATTGTAGCATTTCCAAGCATAACCAATTCAGTACGAAGAGTCGCAGAAATAACTCCCCGAACAGTAATTGAACCACCTCCATAAGCTTGATGGTAAGTCACGTTGTTCTCAAAATAGCTTTCTCCTCTGTTTCTCCAAATTCTAACTCTTCCGTCTGAGCTATGTTGACGCACTCTGGTCTCGTCACTGAATAAACAACGACCCCAATCTTCAAGATTCCAATTTGTATGTTGATGTGCCCACTCCAGTCTTCTTCTTTTGTGGGCTCTGGTCAACAATGGGCATTTTTTAGAAGATCTGGACCTTAAATTTACCCCATGGAGCCCTCTTCTTACTTTTTGAGTTGATACTTGAGTACCTGTTGCATTCAATATCTGAATTTGGAGTGTTCTTGCAGTAGAAAGTCTATTCCTTCGACACTGAACCATAATAAAACGGTCCTCCCTGACTGTTGCACTGCGATTTCGCCCTCTATGCCGTGTCTATGTTGTACAGATCCAGTATCATTAAAACGCATTCGAACTCTTCTGGTCACATTGTGGCTCACATTGAAATGGGCAGCTACAGTTCTTAGCGATGCACCAGTCATAAGCATTCCCATAGCTTGGCTCATCTCTTCAATACTTAAACGCCTTAATGGCATATCTAAAATGCAATTAACCACTCTGCATTAAAACATATTAGAGAAATTAGCAAAAATTCTCTTAAAATTTGATAGAAGTATAAGCGCCCGCGAGCTTACTTAGTAACTGCACTTATGATAGATAATTACAACGGAGTCGCAAAAGTCGTTGGATAGACATTGGTTTGCATTCCGAAACATAGCCCTGATCATATAGGAAGTCATGCCTAATGTCTACGAAGGGTTGTTTACTTTTACTGCAGGCTATATAAGTGTACCAGTTCAAAAGTTGAGCAGTGTATTTAGTCAATGTGAGTGTGCACTGTAACAGTAACATCTGAGAAAACACAGCTTTAAATTAAAACGGTCAAACTTCGAATAAGGCAGAAACTTATACTATAATATACTTGACAATGATAATCTAAAGCAATGGCGAACAAGACAGTAGAGTAGATAGAATTGTAAGAATATATAATTCATTATGTCGAATTCTTTTGCCAAAAATTCCAAACGAAGTCCAGGCTCTAGTAATGAATATGGTAGTGATACAAACATGAGTATTAATACATGGAAGCTAAACATGAATAATTGTAGAAAGCACTAAAAGTCGAATAAAAGCTTTTATGGTGGTGTTTATAAGAAGAAAGAAGAAAAACAAAATACGATTAATGGAACTTTATGGATTAATTTAAAATACAACCAGTAACATGAAAAATTCCAAAAATGTAAATGAGATGAACAAAAAGAAACGCGAGAGACTGAAGTGAAGCAAACAACAGACTAAGAAAACAAAATGAAGACAGGTGAGAAAGCCTCTTCAAAATAGGAGGGAGAGGAATAAGATGCTTAACTCAACTTTCCAGTATTAAAGCTGATGGTAGAGGGACTTGGGGTTAAGTAAAGTAGAGGATGATAAGAATAATAAAAAACAACAAGTTTTGGGATAAATCTTCTGTTCGGTTAGTTTTAAATAATACACAAAACTATTAAGATATCTATATTAATAAAAATTACACTAAATAATAACTAACAATAAAAACAGTCTTAAAAAAGGTATATAACCCCTTACCACAATTATTAATCGTATCCTAAATACGTATTTCGACAACTAAGTTGTCAGCATCAGTAGGTAAAACCACTAATCAAGGTGTCGCACATGGGGCACAGTAAAGCTAGAACACCGCTTACGCAACAACTACTTTACACGGCGTCCACGTATAGACTAATTTAAACATGCAAATATATCTAACGAAAAGATCGACAAACTTACCTCTCTTAGGGAAACGGCATTCACATATGTTTATACTCCAATTTGAAATAAATCGAACGAAAGATCTAAAAAAATTACCTCTCTTAAGGAAACGGCACTCAACATGTGTTAATACTTCAATTTAAAACGTCGACGACCCTTTTATGGTTCTAAGAATGAAAGGAGACAAGTGAAGGGGATCGGTGCTGCATTACCGTTAATGGAATGTTGTTTGTTTTTAGCGATATGAATGCTTTCGTAGGCGTCAAGATCGCGGGGGTTATTAATGTCCTTTACAAGCTTTAACCCTTTAATCGACACATTGTGTAGTGTACTTAAAGCATGGTTGGCAACGTTAGATTTATCCGGTCTATTGTATTTAATATGTGATATTTTTTCTTTAAACCGGGTTATTATTGGTCGTTTTGTTTGGCCTATATATTTCAAATTACAATCATCGCAACTAATTTCGTATATACCTGATTTCGAATTAAAATTAACTATCTTTAGTATTCCCTAGGAGACTTTTGATAGTATTTTCGGATCGAAAGGCAACTTGGAGCCTCTTTCTTGCACACCTTTATTAATGTTTTTCGTGATGGGGTGGTATGGTAAACACATGTACTTTTTCTCCTGGTTACTTTGAGATATCAAACTTGTGGATTCGCAGATTGTATTTTTTATTTTTGTTTTTCTAATTCATTTATTGATTATTTCTATGTCAAAGTCATTATATGTCGCGATATTTTTAATGAAATCCAGTTCTATTTCATATCTCTCTTTTGTTAACGGAAAATTTAGTAACCGATTGACTAAGAAATTAAAGGAAGCTGTCTTATGTTGATAACTATGATTTGAATCCGCGATAATGAATCTATTAACATTGGTTTCTTTCCGGAAAATGTCGATTTCTATTTTATGTTTATTCCTAATCAGTAAAGTATCTAAAAATGGTATCCTGCCATTGTGTTCCTTTTCCACCGTAAATTTAATCGTCGGAAATTTCAAATTTAATTGATTAACGAACATGTCTAATTCGCATTTCCGTGTATCAAAAATCGCGAGAATGTCATCAAGTACCTAATCCAGACTCTCGGGAAATATTTAGCGTTATTTTAAAATTCTACTTCAAATTGACTCATGAATAAATTGGCTATGAAAGGAGATAGGCAGTTACCCATTGTTGTGCCTTGTTTCTGTTCATAAAATTTTTCTCCTACTTGGAAACAATTTTGCGTCATGCACAGAGTTGTCAATCTCATGTATTCCTTTATTTTTGATGGTTCAATGTTATTCTTGTGGAGCAAGGTTTCTAAATATTTCATAGTCTCTGGAATAGGTACCGAGGGGAATAAAGACGTTACATCGAATGAAACTAAAATTTCCCCGGCTTCCAGTTCACAATCTTTAATTAATTTAACAAATTCTAAGGAATTACTAACTGACAAATTTTCTGGTTTTACGGGTAAATTTTTAAATTCATTCACTAACCATTTGGAAATCAAGTAAGTCGGTGAGTTGATACCTGAAACGATAGGCCTCATCGAGTTACCTGGTTTATGTATCTTCGGCAAACAATACATTCATTGTACTAAAGGATTACTAACATTCAATTTATACTTTTGGGTAGAAGTTATTAAAATTGGACTTTTCCTTAACGCGTCTTTTGTGTCACTAATCATTTTAGGTAACGGGTTTCTCTTAATTTCTACATACGGACCTTCGGCAATTAAATTATTAACTCTTTGAAAATAGTAGATTTTGTCCATAATTACTAACTTGTTCCCTTTATCTGCTTTTAGGTAAAAACAGTCCTTCGATCTAAGTGTTATAATGATATTCCATTCTTTATTGACCGACTTCTGTTTGTGCTGCTGCAAATTCTTATCGATTTGGGGTTTACAAATGCGAATTAGACATGTTCGTTAATCATTTAAATTTGAAATTTCCGACGATTAAATTTACGGTGGAAAAGGAACACAATGGCAGGATACCATTTTTAGATACTTTACTGATTAGGAATAAACATAAAATAGAAATCGACATTTTCCGGAAAGAAACCAATGATAATAAATTCATCATTGCGGATTCAAATCATAGTTATCAACATAAGACAGCTTCCTTTAATTTCTTAGTCAATCGGTTACTACATTTTCCGTTAACAAAAGAGAGATATGAAATAGAACTGGATTTAATTAAAAATATCGCGACATATAATGGCTTTGACATAGAAATAATCAATAAATGAATTAGAAAAACAAAAATAAAAAATACAATCCGCGAATCCACAAGTTTGATATCTCAAAGTAACCAGGAGAAAAAGTACATGTGTTTACCATACCACCCCATCACGAAAAACATTAATAAAGTTGTGAAAGATAGAGGTCTCCAAGTTGCCTTTCGGTCCGAAAATACTATCAAAAGTCTCCTAGGGATTACTAAAGATAGAGTTAATTTTAATTCGAAATCAGATATATACGAAATTAGTTGCGATGATTGTAATTTGAAATATATAGGCCAAACAAAACGACCAATAATAACCCGGTTTAAAGAACACATATCACATATTAAATACAATAGACCGGATAAATCTAACGTTGCCAACCATGCTTTAAGTACACTACACAATGTGTCGATTAAAGGGTTAAAGCTAGTAAAGGGTATTAATAACCCCCGCGATCTTGACGCCTACGAAAGCATTCATATCGCTAAAAACAAACAATATTCCATGAACGGTAATATAGCACCGATGCCCTTCACTTGTCTCTTTTCATTATTAGAACCATAAAAGGGTCGTCGACGTTTTAAATTGAAGTATTAACACATGTTGAGTGCCGTATCCTTAAGAGAGGTAATTTTTGTCGAACTTTTATTCGATAAATTTCAAATTGGAGTATAAACATATGTGAATGCCTTTTCCCTAAGAGAGGTAAGTTTGTCGATCTTTTCGTTAGATATATTTGCATGTTTAAATTAGTCTATACGTGGACGCCGTGTAAAGTAGTTGTTGCGTAAACGGTGTTCTAGCTTTACTGTGCCCCATGTGCGACACCTTGATTAGTGGTTTTACCTACTGATGATGACAACTTAGCTGTCGAAATACGTATTTAGGATACGATTAATAATTGTGGTAAGGGGTTATATACCTTTTTTAAGTTTTTACTTAACCACAGTCTCCAAAGAAAGACTTTTAATAAATACAGTATTTATATTCATTAATATGTATTTATGTCTACACAATGATCTCGACTTGATCGAGTCATTCTTTGCTTGATTGCTTACATACGCATGAGATCTTCTGGATACTTCCGTGTCTAGTATACTTCGACCGGTGGCGTCATCGCTTAGGTCACCGATTGGCGTTGATTTATGGTTGCATTAGTTCTAGAAAAATATTTTGTTGATTCGATAGCCTCTTTCTCAAAAGCTGTTGTTTACAGTATACAGGATCGAAGTCTTCGCTATTTTTAATCAGATCAAATTTATTAATTAAATTAACACTATTCCTAAAGGGTAAGATGTTATTTGAAATATAAAAATCGTAGAAATGTTAATATGGGTTAGCTTCTCACTAAAAATAAATTGTTACGATGTTTATTTTCTGTTTTTAGAATACCACTATGGGCTGGTTGCGTTATAACTATTGTGGACACATTCACTTTCCTTTTCTTGGACAAATACGGCTTGAGGAAGTTGGAGTTTCTTTTTGGTTTCTTAATTACTGTTATGGGTATAACGTTTGGTTACGAATACATAGTGGCCGGTCCTGACCAAGCAGAAGTAGTAAAAGGGATGTTTTTTCCATGGTGTTCTGGATGTAGTTCTCAAGCCCTCTTGCAAGCAGTGGGAATTGTTGGCGCTGTTATTATGCCTCACAATCTCTATCTACACTCTGCATTAGTTAAGTCGCGAGATATAGATAGAAGTAAACCCGAAAAAGTCAAGGAAGCCAATTTCTATTATTTCATCGAAAGCAGTATTGCGTTGCTTATAAGCTTCGTCATTAACGTTTTTGTAGTGTCCGTATTTGCATATGGATTACATGAAAAAACCAATGCTGAATTAGTAAGTATTTTATAAAATTACTTAGCTATTGTAATAGTTTTGAACATATACAGGCCAATCCAAATTAAGTGTTCACCATTGGTAACTTTGTTATTATTAAAGATACAAGATTGTTTAAATTAGCAAACTAGTAGTACTTTTAACGCTCTTTAAGATGGAAGAATTTAAAAAAACAAATGAGCCGCGCGTTTTCGAGTTTTCCCGAAAAATATGTTTTTTTCAAATGGAAACCACTGTATATTATATCATTTTCTGTTAGAAATTCAATTTTTAAACAAAAAATCTTATAAGAAATTTTTTACTGGGATTAAAAACACTTGAGTTATAATGTATAAACAAAAACAGCTAAATAATTTTTATAAACTTTATTTTATACATAAACATATCATTAAAAGAAAATAAAAATCACTGATTTTTTTCATAGAAGATGTTCAAAAATACCACCTTGTTGTTCAATACATTTTTGAACACGTTTCTGAACTTGTCGAACTGCTTTTAGTATGGTCCTACCATCTATTTGGTTTATCTTTTCACTAACTGCAATTTTTGGGGCGTTTACGTTTTCGTACCTTTGCTTATAAATCTCTGTCTTTAAATAACCCCATAAAAAAAATCAAGCGGTGTTAAATCTGGCGATCGGGGAGGCCAGTGAATAAGACCATTTGTTCCTATCCATGAATTGTTAAAAATAGTATTTAAAATTTGATGAGTACCTCTGTAGTTGTGCGCAGGTGCGCCATCCTGCTGAAAATGCAGATTCTGTCTACTTATGAGATCAATATCGTCAAAGAAATTATTCAAAATTTCAGTCAAAAATTATATGTACCTTTCACCAGTTCGAGTGCCCTCATAAAAGGAAGGACCAACAATCCTTGAACCAATTAAACCGCACCAAACATTAAAACAGTAACGGACTTGCGGGCGTCTTGGATGTACTAAAAGAAGATTTTCCTTTGACCAGTAATGATGATTTTTTGTATTGTACATTCCAGAATTTGAGAAATTTGATACATCGGTCCATAAAATATAACGAAAGTTGTTTACATTTTGGCGACAAAAGTTCAGATACCAGTGGCAAAAAAACATTCTTCTCTCTGGATCCCCTGGCAAGAAAACTTGAACTGGTTTGTACTTATAAGGAATGAATTTGTGTTTCTTCAGAATCCTATGCACAGTACCGTGACTCAAATCAGATTCCTTGATAATATCTAGTATGGAATTCTCACGGTTGGCCTCAAAATATGCAAGAACTAGAATTTCCGTGGCCTCGCTTATTATAAAAGTCCTTCTTGTTCTTGTTTTGGCAAAAACACTCTCATTGTCTCTAAATTTTCGGTACAGTCTCAGAAAAAATTGCTCATTTGGTTGTGTTCGGAGTGGATATAATTCAGCGTAGTGTTCCTTTGCCCTTCTAGAGGATTTTCTGCACACTAAATAAGATTCTTAACATATCACACTTTTCTGCATGGGTAAAAATCATTTTTTTGTCAAATTAATAACTAGCAAAATGAAATTTGTGAGTGAAAGACTAATAAAACTGTACTAATATTTGACGTTTACTAGAAAGAATTAACGTCTTTATCATAGAAACATAGAAATGCACTTGACTTAGCTGTTTTTGTTTATTCACTATAACTCAAGTATTTTTAATCCCAGTAAAAAATTTCTTATAAGATTTTTTGTTTAAAAATTGAATTTCTAACAGAAAATGATATAATATACAGGGATTTCCATTTGAAAAAAACATATTTTTCGGGAAAACTCGAAAACGCGCTGCTCTTTTTTTTTAATTCTTCCATCTTAAAGAGCGTTAAAAGTACTTCTAGTTTGCTAATTTAAACAATCTTGTATCTTTAATAATAACAAAGTTACCAATGGTGAACACTTAATTTGGATTGCCCTATATAATTATAGGTAATATATAAGTTTATGTTATAGAACTATTATCGGGATAAAATAAAACAGATTTTAATGAATTTCGCTTTTTACTTTACACCGTAACGATCGTTTCGCTCCAACCTGAGCTTCATCAGACATATATCAGTTATGCCTGATGAAGCTCAGGTTGGAGCGAAATGATCGTTACGGTGTAAAGTAAAAAGTGAAATTCATCAAAATCAGTTTTATTTTATCACGATAATAGTTATAATGGAATTTCATCAAGTAAAGGCTGAAACAATCCTATATCTGTTATAGAACATTAATCAAATTTAGGTATTTATTAGGGTAATTAAACAATGTATTAAACTGCTAAATAAATATTAACTTAAATATTATTGTAAAATGAAATAAGTTGATCAAACATTTGTTTGTTTAAAACGCAAAAGGAATGAATTTATCATTGTCACTGCATCAATTTACTACAGAAGTGGTACCGTTTCCATTCAAACATTCCCTTAAATCAATAGCAAACCACATAATTAAGCGTTTTGGTTTTGTTTTTAGTTGGAACAATGTGATGCCAACAATATTGATGCCCTGGATGTTTTCCCGGTAAGTAATCAGAAGCATTTCGTTCATTTAAACTTCTACATTCGGTTTCAATTAAATATAAATTAGTCGAACTGATGTGAAACGGGCTGTAAACGCGGCGCCGTCCTTTCGGGAAACCCTATTTCACTGAAATTGCAAAAGTTACAGCTTCGTCAATTATAAATCAGTGAATAATGTGGTACGAACTATAAGGAATTTTATTTGAAGACATATTTTATATAACTAACATCCCAGCAATGATTATATTATGGCGAATTAGCTGTAATTTAGCAGAATCTCTGAAAATATATTTAGGATGAATTACTTTTTTATTTAATGATTTCCATTTTATAGTATAATTATTCAATTCCTTTCTGAACCTTTCTAGGTTTAAATTTCATGAAAGATATATCTCTCAGACACGCGCGCACGTACACACGCACACACGCATACATATACAGGCGCGCGCACTCATACACGGGCACGCACACACGCAACAAAATAAATATATTTTGTAGAGTTAATTATTTTCAATATAAAATAGGTATTACCAACAAATATAATTTTTATCATCCCTCGTGCATCGTCAATTCCATCTACATATATTTGGTGGTAGACGGCTCGGCTGGTGTCTTTAAATGACACCACTATTTCAAACGCATACGATCGAGCGAGGCTAAGTACGTATTTAAGATTACACAGGCCTGCGTTTTTTAACTTTCTAAAAATTGTTATAAATTTGATAGCTCCATCACGTAAGGATTTTTCACAAAAAGGCTTCATATTATATTTTTTAAAAATTAAAAATAATTTTTAGTTACATTTTGATTTTATTTACAAAGGATATAAAAAACAAAATTACTCACAAATATCATTAAATCTAATGAAAAGAAACAGTAAAATACTATTTATGTCTACAAGTCCTTATAATATCTTTTTCTTTGTCTTTCCATACTCCTTTTCGTGCTTTTTCTTCTGTAATCTCGTAGTGGACCATCCCTTTTTAATATCCAACAATAATCAGCTAACATGCTTATATTCCATCTTCCTTGGTATCTTCTCTCCATCTCTTTTAGGTCTTGGTGGAACCTTTCCCCCTGCTCCTCACTTACTGCACCAAGATTTTCAGGGAAGTAGTCGTGATGCGAATCTAGAAAATGTACCAAATGCTCAAACTCATATTACAGTCTAAGGTTTTAAAATTTTCTAACATATTTTGCACAATATTTTTATAATCTTCATGTTTTTTGTTGCCAAGAAAATTTGTAACCACATTTTTGAAGGCTATCCATGCTTGTTTTTCTGCTTCCTCCATTTTAGATTCAAAATGTTCATCTTTCATAAGCTTTCTTATATCCGGCCCAACAAAACACCCTCCTTTATCTTTGCTTCTGACAAGCGAGGAAACTGGCTGCAAAGATATTTGAAACACTCTCCATCTTTTTTTAATGTCTTCACAAATTGTTTCGTTAACCCTAGTTTTATATGTAATGGAGGAAGCAAAACTTTGCTCGGGTCTACTAAACTTTTTCTTTCAATGTTTTTCATTCCAGGTTGTAAGGTTTGTCTTGGTGGCCACATATTTTTACAATAGTGCTGCTTTCTATCACGACTATCCCACTCACACAAAAAACAAGGATATTTAGTATATCCGCTTTGTTGTCCAAATAACAAACAAAGAACTTTCAAATCACCACAAATTGTTCAGCCTTGATCCTTGTAACGAATTTTAATTAAAAGTAGCTCAAGATTCTTTTAAATGAACTGAATGTCCCACTGGTACAGAAGCATATTTACTTCCATTGTGTAGAAGAACGGCCTTAAGGCTCCTTTTTGAAGAGTCAATAAGAGTCTCCATTCAGAAACATTATATTCTACGTCGAATTGTTCCATGAGCCCGGGTACATCATTACAGAAAACTAGTGCATCTTCTTCGGAATAATATAGAGCAAACTCTTTTTCTCTGTTCCTAAACCGTTGGCTAAATGTTGTGCTAGGTGCTAACAAATTTTTTTCTTTCAACCTTGAGTCTAAAAGCTCAGCTGAGTCCTTAGGAAGGTTAAGTCCCTCACCAAATCATTTAATTCAGATTGGTCAAACAGTTTTGGCTCATCACTTCCAGTATCATAGTAATTACTTCCCTCATCCAGTTCACTTGCGCATGTACGTGAAACCATTTCGTCATCAGATACATCATCTAATGTATCTGGTAGTGAAGGAACAGGTACTTCTTGTCCATGAGGTATAGGACGTGTTGCGGATCGAAGGTTTGGGTAAACGATGTCCTTTTCGTTTTTTAAATTGAATCCGTGTACTACACACGAACAAAAATAACAATCATCGCTATGATTGATCGGTTCTCTCCAAACCATAGGCACTCCAGAGCGAAAAGACTGTTTTTTTCCTTGTGACCACTGGCGAAGCTCTTCAACATACACTGAACAAACCTTATGAGGAGCCCAAGGTTTGTCTTGGTCTCCTAATTTCACGCCAAAATATGCAAAATATACTTTTTTTACAAAATCTGTAATGTTTATTTGTTGTTTTTTTACTGCAAACTTTCCACAAATATAGCAGAAGGAGTTGGGTACATTGACACAGCCTCTTGATGCCATTGGAATTTAATTTTAAAAAACTCGTAAAATAAAAATTAAATTAACTCAGCAACTAATCACAAATGTCAACTAATTACACAAATTCACACCACAGTTGTAAAGAAGATATTGAATGAACTAACTGTTTTGTCTAGAATAGCAATGTTTGTAGTGGAGGTGGGGAGGTAGACATGCAGTAATAGGAAGATGATGAGTCATGTCTTGCGACATGCTCAATTATTTCTATTTGTAACTTCTTTATCATAAATCTAGTGTATGTTTATTCAGAATATCAACTTCTTGCATCATCATAAGTAAAAAAATTATAATAGTTTATTTAAACAACGGTTTAACAAAATTGTCCTTTTCAAAAAGACTAATACATGCAGATAGGTCAAAAAACCCCAGATTGTAAAAAAAACCTTACGTGATGGAATTTTTTAAATAATTTTCTCATTTTCAGCACCAAAAAATCTATCGAAATCACTGTATAAAATCCAGACAATTTTAACATCGCAGGCCTGTGTTATTCAGGATATTTACATTGGTCATATAATATGACCAATGTAAATATCCTGAATAACACAGGCCTGCGATGGTATATGACTCATATTGATAATCCAGTTATTGTTAATTTTATAGTTTATCTCTAATTGTTGTTTTTCTATTAGTTTTTCTACTTTGTTTTTTAATTTATTTTTGTTTCTTAGGAAAATTAGTGTAAATTTTAGATTCTATTTTTTTAAGCTATTTAAAATATGAGGACCCAATTTCTCTATAATAAAATTTTTTAAATTTGAAATGATTTTTTTAAATGTGTCAATGTTACAAATGCTTTGGAATATTGTAATGTATAATATTTGCAAATAACAGGAATTCATAATTTTTTGAAATTTTGTTTTAAATTTTAAAATTATGAACTGAAATATATCTAGTTTGTTCATTTTTATAAATGTTGGCGATCTGCATCTTACCCAAAAACTTCTTCTGTTGACCTTGATTGCTAGTTCTTTACTGATTTTAATGTGTTCGTTATTTACGTTAAGAAAAGTTAAAGTTTTTCTGTGTTGGAAATTTCTTTTTGCTCTCTTATTGAAGTGTTTTATAATAATTCCGCTGCTGATAACGATGTTTCACTTGGGTAGGTTTCAGAGATAAACACACTTATGGCATTGTATTAAACCAATTTTATGATGGCAAATCAATCATTTTTATTTTAGTAAATAATGAAGATTTTTTACACTCTAGAAAGTATATAAAGATCTGATTTAACATTTAACGATTTCACATATTGTCAAATAGTACCTTTGAACAGAGAATTAAGGAACATTCGCTAATAATTGTCTGGAATTAAACCACAAATTTAACAAATTTTGAAATCTTATATCTGCAGGATAAAAGCAAAAAACTTAATTATTTCAAGCAATAGAAATTAATAAATAAGTTAAAATAGGTCTGGCGCCAAATGAACAAACTAAATTAAATCACTCCACTCTACTGGCTTTCTAAATTATAACCCCATTGTAATAACTCCACATTTTTGTAGGGATTCATATACTTTACATAATTTTGTAAACATTCAGTTCTCATCGTCAAAATTTGGTGAAACAATATTGTAGTGCATGGTTATAGTACGATAAATTATTTGAAACAATTTTTATTTAATTATTGAATTTTAATTTAACGTTGTTAATATAACGAGTCATCGAAAAACTTCATAATTGGAGTAGACTGGTGAAATTGGGTTGGTACTTTAGCCACTTCCACATAATGACACATTACTTAATGCTTGACAGTTTCATTTGGTTTCATTGTAAAAAAAGGTTATAGCATCGAAATGATACTACAACAAAAAAGAAAACAAATAACTTATTTAATATCGAAATCATAATAAAAATTTACATATAGCTACAGAAGTTGTTGAAAATGTTGTCCATTTACATCTAAACACAAACCAACTCTTCTCCGCAATCCAGCAAACACTTTATGCAGCATTTGCGGTGAGTTGTTGATCCCTTCACACTTTTCTGTTATGCGAATTCTCAGTTGTTCCAGATTATGAATTCGCGTTGAATAAATCGAATTTTGTACGTATGGCCATACGAAGAAATCACATATGTTTAAATCGCAAGACCTAGTTGGATATGAGATTTCAGTGTTCCTGCTTATTATTCTGTTATCTAAAAATTCTCTGAGATATTGAAGTGTTTCTCTGATCGTATGTGCTGTTGCACTATCTTGTTGGAAATACCCATTTTGTAATTCCTCATCATCCAGTTGATTTATGAATGAGCCGAGTATCTCATTGCGATATCGTGCAGCAGTAAGTGTACCTTCAAAAAAATGGAACCCACCAATCTTCTTCGACATATTCCTACCCAAACACCAACTTTTTGGGGATGCAATGTTTTTTCAACAAAAAAATGAGGATTTTCGGAGGACCAACACCTCATATTCTGTGAATTAACATATCCAGAAAGATAAAACCAGGCCTCATCCGTGAAAAAAACTGTGTTAAGGATATCCTGATTGCGTAGATTATTTTGAAACCATTGACAAAATACCACCCGTCTTAAATAATCCACTGGATAAAGTTCATGAATACATTGCAGCTTGTATGGATGTCAATGTAAGACTTTTTTAAGAATGAATTGGCACGTACCATAAGATAAATTTGTTTGTTGGGTCACTACTGAAGTGGATGTTTTTGGATTTTCATCAATAATATACTGAAGGGCTTCAATATTATCAGCTGCGCGTTTAGATGCCCGTCCACTTCAAGTTTTTCGACCGAGGCTACCAGTCTCTCTGAATAACTTTACACAATTTGTCAAAACATTGTAAAAATCATTGTAGTCAAACACTAATTCAGGATGTTCTTCACTAAAATTAGCCATGCATTCCGTAATTGAATACTGCCACTCTCCATTTACTTTCAGACCTATACGGAAGTAACATTCGATAATTTTTGCTTTTTGTTCTATGTTGAATACCATATTTTAAATAAATTTAATTTTCTTAATAAGAATTTTGAAAAATTTGACACAAACTTATAGTTTCAATGTCAAATAATAAATGTCATTATGTGGAAGTGGCTAAAGTACCAACCCAATTTCACAGTCTACTCCAATTGTGACTTTTTTCGATGCTCGTTATATAGCGAGCTACAAAATGTGTATCCTAGGTAGGCCATAACCGGCTGAGATAGACATATAGGTCACGTCTGAACTCAGAGAAGTGTAATTGTAAATAATCATAAGTCAAATTGACAACTTGGAAGACAGGAATTTATTAACTATTTAATAATGGCTTTGTATTTAACGGACAATAGAAACGGCACATGGTTGAAATTTATTTTAGAAACGGTAGTCAAAATTAATGGTGAATGGGTTTATTCTATCAGGAACGCATATAAGGATTTTTTAGAAAAATTTCCCAATATTACTATCTCATATGATCAGTTTTCCACATGCATTCGCCGTTTTGTGCAATTATTCAGGACAACAGGAAATGTGGATCGCAAAAAAGACAGTAGTAGGCCAACAGTTAAAATTGAGCAAATATTGAAGCGGTAAGGCAATTGGTAGAAGAACGTCCTCAGCTTTCTGTGTGACATTTACACCAAGAATTAGTCTTGCAGACGTATCCTTAAGCATGATTTACATTTACACCCCAGCGACTCATGAAATGCTTCCTGTGGACATACCGAAATGACAGGAATTCTGTCAAAGATTGATTGACCATTTTGTTGTTAATAATTGAGGAATTGAAAAGGTTATGTTTACTTATTAATCCTGGTTTCATCTCTTTGGCTATGTAAATTCTCAAAACATGAGGATGTCGAGCGCAAATAATCAGCACTTTTTGTGGAAGGATTATTGGACCTATATTTTTGAAGGCGTGTTAACTAAAAATACAAAATTTTAAATAGTGCGATTTAACACCGCGCGATTTCTTTTTATGGTCATACTTAAAAATAAAATTATATTTTTGTGACGCCTGTTTTTGATTTGAAAGACCTGCAACAAAGGATCACTAATAAGACCGTTGAAATTATAATTCTCCTTGGATCCTAGAAAATGTTATTAACTCTGTTTTACGCTGTAGAGATGAAAGCGGTGGCCATATTACACACTTATTTAATGAATATTGTTACGAAATAGATTATGTTTTCTTCTTCTTTTGATTTAAACAATAGGGTAAACGGATCATAAAAACCCCACACGACAATCTCCAATGGATGACTTCACTCATGATGAAGATTAATTTCTCTAATAAAAAAACGTGTCTTTTCGGAACCAACACATTTGTGTTAAAAGAAAAATTAATGATTGCTTCAATGTTATACTTGCTTTTTGAATACTACATTAAATAAATTGCTGTGCTTACTTTAATTATTAATTCATCTTCATTTTGAATATTATGAGATTTTACATACATGATGTTGTTTAATTTGATTTTGGTTTTTTTATGTTAGTTTTCAAATTTTATTTTTCGGTATTTTTCATTTTAAAACAGATACGACTCCAAAAAAACCTATATTTTTTATGAAAAAATCATTGTAATTAACACATTTCAACAACCAAACTTTAAAGTAAATTAAATAACAATGTACCTAATCTTAGAAATTAATAAGCATTTTAAATATAACTTAAATTTCAACGGTTACGTAAGTCTGGATATTCTCAACGGTCCATCCTAATTTTTAATACTTTAGCACACTTAACTGATGTGGCTACACTGCACTGTGCTCTGGGTTTCCCTAATCACTGCACTACTACTCAAATTCAAAATATTTGTTTCTCTCGAGCGGTCGCACTAGGTCCTGATTATCTAAGAGTTAAAGCACTTCAACGTTTGGATGCTTGTGGAGCCTCTACTCATAACTCCTGCCAATTTTCTTGATTTCTTCTTTTACTGTCCTCACCTGTAGTTCCCGGCGTTCATTCCGAACATACCAAGGAGCATTGATGACTTAGCACTCGGTTTTAGAATACTTGAAGATAATTGTAATTAGTTTCTTTGTTACAACCCCACAGCTCAAGGCCATATGCTCATACCGGTTTAAGCACCTGCTGGTATAGCAGTATTTTGTTCTTCATTGACAGCTGAGAATTTCTTCCCAACAGCCAGTACATATTTTTGTATTTCAGTTTTAATTGTTCAATTTTGATTTTAACGTGTTCTTTCCATTTAAGCTTGGTATCCAGGTTGAGGTCCAAGTATTTGGCTCTTTTTGGATGTTATTGTTTTGTTGTTTAATGCCACCGGGTAGTAATTTATTTTTCTGTTCGTGAAATTGATGTGGACAGATTTACTTTTATTTAGCTTGATGCGCCATCGTTTTGTCCATGAGTCCATGCCGTTTATTATGTCTGAAGATTGGCAGCTGTTTCTTCTATATTGTTTCCAACTGTTTAGACTGCAGTATCGTCAGCAAATGTGTCTAGTTTTATGTTTTCTGCTGCTGGAATATCGCACATGTATAACAGGTAAAGCTCTGGTCCCAGTACTTTGCCCTTGGAAAGTCCTTCATTTATTGTTGGAAGTCCCGAATATTCGTTTTTTTTTTTACTCGGAGCGTACGTTGACTAATGTATGATTCCAACAGCTGTACTTATTGTATTAGTAAAAAGAAAATTAGTTTCATGATTAAGCCTTCATGTCAGACTTTATCAAATGCTTGGGCCACGTCCAGAGAAACAACTGAACGTATTTTCTTTTTCTCCAAGCAACTTTCTTATTTGATGCACTTGGTCAACCGTTGCATGTTTATTACGGAATCCGAACTGGTGATCAAGTACCAGCTGTTTCTCTTAAATTACCTTCTAAACAGTTTTTCAAATAATTTAGACGACGTTAGCAGTAATGAAATGAGCCTATATAACTTTACTTCGTTAATAGGTTTACCAGATTTTGGTATCGTTATCACTTCTGCTGTTTTCTATAGGATTGAAACATGTTTTAATCTAAATGCAGCATTTATTAAGTGTATTATTTTGATGATATCTTTTCTTGGAAGTTGCTTTAATAGTTTTTATGAAATTAGAACAAATTCTAGGCGTTCTTTGGGATTTATATTTTCTTTGATTACTTTAGCAATTTCTTTGGATGAAGCTATGTCTATTTGTTGTATTTCTCGCAATATTTCTGATGGGTTGGTTTATTTTCTCAAGTCCCTTATTAAGTTGAAAATGATTTTTTACATATGAGGAAAGCAGCTCAGCCTTTTGTTTGTTGTCTCTGGCCAGTTCCCATTTACCTCTCGTATGTGTGGGATTTTTTTCATTGCTCTATTCAGCCTTTTAGTAGCTTTCCAAAGAGAATCATCTGTAGATTTATCAGGAGTTAATTCAGTATTAGCTATCTCTTCTCTTCTTCTTCTTCTTATGTTTTGGGTTGGACGCCAGCACGTCCAGGCACTTGAGCACACTGCTCTTTGTACTATCCCCAATAGATCTCTCAGTTCCACTTTGTTAGTTTTGTGTCCTCGATAAAAGTCACTATCCTCCTCAGGTGAAGTTTGAGTACACTCGAAGGATCCAATAGATCTCTCCCGAAATATTTCTGTCTGAGTTCCTTCAATTCCTCACACGTGCATATTACAGGAAGGCTAGTTTCCGCCTGTTTTTCACATCTGCTTCACCAGGGCTCGCGAACCAAGCCCATGCTGTACAAATGCTTCCTTAAAGGACAATGTCCGGTTATTAACCCGGTAATGATTTTAATTTCTTTTTTGTTACTACGAATTAGGTTGGCTGGAAACTTTCCGTCCAGCTCCCCTAGTAGTGTTTTGGTATGGAGTTGACCTTCCGTTAACCTCCATTTGTTTTTATGTTCTTTTTCTGGCCATAACCAGATCTCCCTTAGCGGAATCCTTAGTGATTCCACGTACAGGTTCTGGTCCTTTGAAGTTCCTATTAGTACCTTCTTTGGCCAGTTTGTCGGCTATCTCATTGCCTTTAATTCCCTCTGTATTAGCTATTAATTGTTTCGATTTTGATTTCCTGAATTTCTCTTTGCAAAATTGTTGTTTCAATTTTTGTTTTTCCTTGTTTTGGAACTTTGTCATTCTTTTTTGGCTTTCCTTTTTTCTTTCACCTAATTCCATATTTCTTTAGGATTTGGGGTGTTGTTCCACGGTACATGTTGAATGTCAATTATTAATTTTTCTGATTTTTTTTCTATTCTCAACTTGATTCTTCCAGTGAGTTCCAGTTGGAAACTTTTCCAGTCAGTGACATTGTTCGTCAGTGTCGGATTTAGTTGCTTCGTTATCACATTTTCACTTAATGTTAGCAGGTTTGGTGTGTGTTTTGATCTTGGTCCTTTCCTTCTTCAACTTGCATATAAGTTATGGCTACATTTTTGGAAATAAAAGAATCCAAGTGATGTGGGATCTTATATTGATATCAGTTAACCCGTATATGGGTTTTGCAGTCGAATGCCACTTTTCTTTTATTTCGCTTATCGCTTGGTAGAGTTCCTTACCTTATTTCTTGTTAAGTGTGAGCCCCAGTTCATATACTTGGCATTGAAGTCTCCACCCCATAATAATTTTTCTCCTAGCATATTCATGAAAGTGATATATCACCTTTGGTGGTGAGTACATAGCTGCAATTGTAATTTCATACTTTTTTGTCTTGATGCTTATGCTACTAACAGCCGGTAATTTTTCTGTTTTGGGTTTTTAGCGTTCACCTGTTCATGTTGTAGGAGTGCGGCGGTTTTGATGTTTTCCAAGTTTGGTTAGTCTATCAAGGATAGATTTATTAAACTCTTCTTGTCTTTTTTCTTGCTGCTCCACTTGTTTCATAAGTTTTTGTGGCATCAATGTGATTGTGTCAGCGCTTGTTTCAACATTTTAATGTGGTTCGCTTGTCACTTGAGCGAATGTTACATTAGCGTCTACTTGTCTATGTTCATTACTTATGGTATTTCTGGCTTCTGTGTTTCGTTTTTCTGGTAACTTTTTTTGTGGCTTTGTTGCTTAGTTCTTGTAGAGCTATTGCTGTACTGCATCCCCTATAGTTGACAGGATGTGCCTCTCCACACTGAATACACTTAACTTGAGTGTTTTTAGATTTCTTTTGTGTGTGTTTTCCAGCACATTTGACGTATCTTGCTTCTCTTCCACAATGATGGAGAATGGATGGAGTTTTGGCTTTTTAAAAGTTACTATTTTTATTTTCGCCCATAGTATTTCTTTGATTTTATAAATCTGTTGATCTTTGCTGAATATCAGCACAAATAAGGGTAATGAAGTTTCATCTTTACTTTTAAGAACCTGATGAACCTTCAATATTTCAAATTTTTTGTCTTTTAAATCAGCAGTGATAAGTTATGTTGTACAAATATGATGTAGATTTCTTACCACTACTTATCTATTTTATTTGTCTTCGAAGGAATATCATTCAAGATTTATATTTTTAACGGTAGTTGTTAAATTTCTATAGTTTATTTCATCGTTTGCATTTATTTTCATGTTTCCTCCAGCGAGCATTGTTGTCTGAAACTTTATTTCAAACTTTATTTAAATATAATTATAAAATTTGTTAATTATTACTAGCCGAGGTTTTTTCTCTTTAGTATTTTGTTGCTACTGTGGTTCAATTTTTTCACTGATGAAAGGCTTTACGGCTTAACGGAGTGAAGTACTAGCTTTTCTTTGTTTCGACTTTCTTACTCTGATCCATTCTGTTTCTCTGCTTAATTCTCCTTCATCAGTATAGTATTCATCGCGAGTTTGCGAGTTTACTCTATCTTCAGGAGAATTTTAATTTTCTACTGTTTTTTGTAAGATTTGCATTTTTATTTACAATTGCTGCACAGTAATTTGTAATTTTCTACTTTCTCGTTTTTCATAAAGCCATGCATTATATAATGCTTGCTCATTTTGGTTTCTCACTTGGTTTTCGTCAAATAGCGCTTGATATTGCTGAACTAACAGTGCCTTAGCTGGCGTTGACGGACTCATATTCACATCCATTTACATTTCTCAGAATTCTCAAGGCCGCTTGTACCAACAAATTTTACTGGCAGTTTAACGTGAACTTCAAGTTCAACAGAAAAAATGCGTTGTAACAAATTTAGTTCAAGCTTGAACTGCTAGTCAAAGACGCAGACAAGTGAATCTCGGACATTCAGTAGCAGTTCAAGTAATATTACGTCGTAACGCCTGCGTACATATATTTGTACACAAAAATTTTATTTATACAAGCTGTCCCGTATCGATATATTCAAATTGTAGGAGTGTAAAGTAGACTTTCTAGTAACAAAAACGCAAAAATTGTATATCCATTTTTATTTGTTTCAAAGTTATAGATCTATGAATGCGATTGTCAGATCATGAAAAAAAATGTAATCCTAAAGTCAATAAAAACTGATTTTATTAAAAAAATTCAATTAATAATATTTTCGAAATGTCCACCGCCTTGTTGAATGCAGGCTTGTGCCCGTCAGTCAACAGAAGAAGTACTTATCCGAATTTTATACTTGTTTTGTCGGATTTGCTCGACAGCCAGGTGAATACGATCCAACAACTCTTCTCTTGTGTTGCGCGTAGACTAAATTTTTCATGTACCCCATAAATAAAAGTCAAGGGGATTAAGATCGGGTGATCTGGGTGATCATGCAGCAGGACCACCTCGGCCAATCTATCTTG
Organism: Melolontha melolontha; assembly: GCA_935421215.2. NCBI lineage: Eukaryota > Metazoa > Arthropoda > Insecta > Coleoptera > Scarabaeidae > Melolontha > Melolontha melolontha. The sequence goes on along the minus strand of OW285240.1, from coordinate 21,659,213 downwards.
GATAATTGACGTTAACCCAATTTCGGAAAGCAATTCCATTCATGTGAACCACATGTCTCGTCGAACATTCAGTAGGACATCCTCTAAAAGACCAAGCTGTTCGTCAATCAGAAATTAAACTTTCCAGGAAGAACGACAGGACCAATCAACAAGTCATCGATTAGGGCCGCCCAGACGTTAATAGAAAATTGATGTTGAAATTTAGATGGGCGTATAGCTTTGGATTTTCTGATGACCACCTGTGCAGGTTTCTCAGATTTGTAACACCACTTCTCGTGAACATAGATTCATCTGTCCAGAGAACTGTTCTGCAGAAATTAAAATGAGCCGTGACTGTCTTAATATCCAGGTACAATAAACTAGACGAGCATAGTGGTCTGCTTCAAGTAAATCGTGTCCCCTGCGATAGTGATATGGATATAAGCCCTCACGTTTTAAATTCGCCAAACAGTCGTTCGTGGCACTCCTAGTTGTCTAGCGATTCGACGTACACTGAGATTTGGATCCTTTGTAACAATGGCTACTGCTTCTTCCTCTAAGTCTGTTGGCAAATTTACTCCTCGGTCGAAAAGATAATCACGCAGTCCGCATTCCCGAAATTGTCTGTGTACTTCCAGAAACGTTCAATAATGAGGAATGCGCCTATCGGGAAACCGATGTCGGTATTCAATAGCTGCTTGAAGTGCACTGCCGTAGCCTTACACAAAATGCATGTCCGCATACTCTTGAGAAGAAAATCGGTAATGCATTTTGAATAAAGAAAACGTGTCCACTCACTATAGTCTATTTTTAAACTAAGAGGAGCGTTTTAAATTAATCGCGCCAAAATTACTATGCGTGATTGGTTGCTTCAGAGGTAGGATTACGTTATGCAAAAATTGCGTGTTGACCTATCGATGTCAAACGGTCACCCATCCACGTACCGACCCCGGCCGATGCTGTTTGACTTCGGTGATCGGACGAGAACCGGTCTTTTCAGCGTGCTATGGCCGTTGCCAATTAATTTTATTTCTACTGGTAATATTAACTATACTTTCAAACAATTTTATATAAATTTGCATAATTATATATAAAATTAAGCGGGAAATAACGCTAAATTAAATGTTGCCTTTGAGCTCAATGAATAAAGAAAAACCAATAAAATACGAAAATTTAAAAAAACATTCAGAATGTCATTGATTTGGTAACTTTTACAGTGTAAATGTGGCTTTTCCATTTATTCCTCTTAGTTTAAAAATAGACTATAATAAACTGTTGTATGAACTGAAACGTAATGTAATCCTTTATTAAAAAATGCAACGTTAACAGTTATCTGAACATTTGTTTATTGTATGATATTCATGGTTCAGCACTTACGAAATAAATAAGATCCTTCTTTATCATAAATCAATTTTCAGTACTCTTTTTTGTAGATCTCCATGAAATTACTGTATGCATTTATTTAATTTAGGATAACATTTTATTATGCGACTTTAACGATCACAGGCCTTTTATTGAATCGTATAACTTTTTTTAAATAAAATCAGTTTGTATTGACTTTAGGATTACATTTTTTTTCATGATATGACAATCACATTCATAGATCTGTAACTTTAAAACAAATAAAAATGGATATACAAGTTTTGCGTTTTTGTTACTTGAAATGAAATCTACTATACATTTTAAATTTTGAACTTAACGATACGGGACACTTGTATTTTCTGAATATGTATAAAAATGTGTGTCTTAAGCGAGCTATCAATTGTTAAATGTTAATGATTAATAGAATTAATGAATTTTTTGAAGATATGTATGTTTTAAAAAACATTAAATTGTTAGTTAGTAGCTTATATATTTCATATCTTTAAGTAAACAACAAGAGTGTGTGAATAATAAATTTCTATTAAATTAAATAAATACAAGTTTTTTTTTAATTTCTAATTTTATATCAGGTTCTTCCTGCATAATTTTTAAACTCAGCATGCTTTCTTTCTTTTTCTCTGCCATCTCAAAATTATGTGCATCTTGCAATAACTTTAATTTTAAATTACGTTCTTCTAGAAAACATGCCTTTTGTTAACTCTTTCTTGGAGCTTTCTTCCTCCTCAACTTCTGCATTTACGAGGCTAACATCAGCAGCTTGTGCATAGTTATGATCTATTTGCATAGAATTTACTACAACAAACAATATTTATTTCACACATGTATAAATATTTATATATCATCCTTACCACAATCATCATCAAATTCTGATTCAAGCCCTGTTAGTTGCAGCTATATTCATTCTTTGATATCTGCCTCCACACTACAGATCCCAAACTCATCAAATGAAATCTGTCTTCTGCGTATGAGCTTTTTCAATAACAATCTTTATTTTATACGTTTCTTTAAATATTCATATATACTTTTTAAAGTTCTGCTATCACGGAAGACATCCCGACTATATTGTTAAACTCAACAGCCAGATTATTCCATGTTTCTATTTTATTTTATTGGAGGCTGAATCGGTTCTTTTATTTTCCAATACATTTCTGTACTTTCTAACAAGAGATACTAACGTAGCTTCTTCTTTGGTTGAGAAATTTGTTGCCCTTTTCTATCCAATACTAATAATAAAAATATACCTGATATATTAATTACTGAAACAAATTTATGTAGTAGCAAACATGTATTTGTTGCTTCTGCTGCTTGCAAGTAAATAAATAGAAGAAAAAGGCAAAAAAAATATTTGTATTTTGATTATTACCAATAATAAAATATGTGAAAAACAGATGTTTCAAAAAGCACATTTCGCGGTTCGCGCCCATTTCTCTATTTTATACTTGCTCTCTATACAGGGTGAGTCGTGAAGAATCGACCAAACTGTAGGAGTGTATTTTACAGGTGAAAGTAATGTAAAAAATCTCAAATGTTGCTATCCGATTTTTATTTGTTTTCGAGTTATAGCGTAATTAAAAATAAACAAAATTTCTATAATATATTTTCAAAAATACCGCCATTCATTTCAAAACATTTTTTACATCGTCTACCAAGGGCGCTGGTTGCGTTCCTGATTGCGTCAGGTTGATGTTTGATATTGTCAGCAGCATTCATAATCCGTTGAATTAGTGCTTCACGAGTGTCCACTTTTACTTGATACACTCCATTTTTTAACCAGCCCCATAAACAATAATCGAGTGGCGTGAGGTCTGGAGACCTAGGAGGCCAACCAATGTGACTACCACGTCCAATCCAACTCCCTGGAAACCTTTCAGCCAAATGTTGCCTGACTGCACGATCGTATTGTGCAGGCGCTCCATCGTGCTGGTAGAAGATTTGAATTCTGATGTTTATGGGAACATCATCTAGCAGTCCGTGCAGTTCATTTTCTAAAAAATGTAAATAGGTGTCTCCCGTGAGGCGATTCTCAAAAATGTAAGGACCAATTATAAAACCATCGATCATACCACACCACATGTTTACCGAAAATTTATGTTGAAAGTTACTTTCGACTGTTGCGTGTGGATTTTCGTCTGACCATACATGCTGGTTATGACAATTATTAATACCGTCACGGGTGAATGTCGCTTCATCCGTAAACAGTATACGCGATACAAAACGAGGATTATCATTTATCCATCGACAAAATTCCATACGTCTACGATTATCATCTCGTTGTAGGTGCTGTACTCTTTGCACATGGTACGGACGTAAGCCATGCTCGTGGAGTATTTTTATCACCCTTGTTTGTGGAATGCCCAATTGAATACTAATTCTCCGTGAGCTGGTAGTTGCGTCTTCTTCCACTACATCCAGAATATCTTCTACTTCTTGTAATTGTTGTCGACTGGCTCGTTCAGATATTATGCTTACACTGGGAAGCCTTCCGGTCGCGCACAATGTGTTGAATACACTAATAAATACAGTTTTATTACGATGTCTGTGATGTGGAAACCGTTGACGATATTCATTAGCAGCAGCTGTAGCATTCCCATCACAAAATCCATAAACAAACACCATATTAGCATATTCTAAATTAGAATAAGTGTGTGGCATTTTAGTTTGTTACACTATAGTCGTACAAACGTCAAGTCAATGTCACAATACCCGAACACAATGTTATAATTTACTCCAAGGTATAGGGAACATTTTTTATGATGGCAGCGCCCTCACTATATCAACGATGAACTAGAAGTAGTGACATTAGACGCATTATGCATACAAACCACTCTACACTGGTTTTCGACTGCTTTCAATGTCACTACCGCCAGTTCGGAAAACCACGAACAGGTTGCGCTTCAGCTAGGAAGACTTCCCTATAATGAATTGCTACCGGGGTTTCACTGTTTTTACGAATACATACATAAACATGGTATACTAAATCTACATTTTTAAAATACGCTATAACTCGAAAACAAATAAAAATCGGATAACAACATTTGAGTTTTTTTACATTACTTTCACCAGTAGAATACATTCCTTGAGTTTGGTCGATTCCTCACGACTCACCCTGTATAAACATTCTATCGTATGCATCGAATTTATCATTTTCCATTACTGCCAACCGACTTTAACCAACAATCAACTGACTATTTATTTATCAGCTTTTCTACAACGCATACAACGCTGTATTAGCGTCATCTTCGACCAGTAGATCAACTGAACTAAGAGTTAACTACAGATGGTACAACTGGCCCGTAATCTTTTTTAAGTCGCGTTTGTTACAGTATACACTTGATGCACAGATGTTAACTTAGACCGGGAAAGGTCCAAGTTTTAAAGGTTTATGACACTTGACCGCACGAATTTCGAACCGACAGTCCTTTACTTCAAAATCGAAGGACAACTACATCACGAAAAAATATACGATCTTTTTTATTGACACAAGACCATCCTACAAAGATAGAATACTCCAAAATAAATAAATTTTACGTATTTCTAAATGCTTTTTTATTAACTCAATTCTAAATAATGCGTTTGTATTGTATCTAGATCTCTCTCTCGCTTTCTCTCTTAAACAAGGTGTTTTGGTCTCTTATTAAAATTCTTTGAATGGTAAAAGTGCGATATAACGAAAAATTAATTTAGCGAAGGATAAAGTAAAGAAAACAAATTAAACATGACAGAGTTAGGAGATGTTCCGAGGAAATATAAAAATAATCTGCTTAATGAAACTTGAGGTAAATAACTTTTTGACGTAAGAAATTTTAACTTTAGATGTTAAGAAAGATGTATAAATTCAATTAAGTGCTATTCTATTTTTAGGAAACAAAAATTACTTCCTTATTAAAATAAATATTTTCTCCAAAAAAACATGAATGTAATTTTGTAACAGAAATTACATAGCAGGAAGATCTATTTTTTAACTAATTCAAAAAATTTCAAATTTCAAACAAGAAATATATATATGTTACATTTGTTAATTAATTGCTGCTTACAGCAGAAGTTATTTATGTAGAGAAATTAACTACTTCGTATTCATTTGAAATACATTTTAAAATGTTTTCTAAAACCTTAGTGTTCAAAATATAATATTGTCTACGTTGGGCCTTGAACCCAAGTCTACAGTTTGCCGGACTGTCGCTTTTACCACTTAAGCCACGATAGGCTTTGGTTCAAGCTATTTAAAAATGCATTATAAAGTAACAGTGTTAATGAATCAGATATCAGTTATTGAATGTAGATGTCAAGTTGAAAGCAGAAGTCAGTTTTGAAAGCTGATGTCAGTTTTGATAGCAGATGTCAGTTATTGAAAGTAAATGTTAGTTATTGAAAGCAGATGTCTGTTTTAAAAGCAGATCAATTGATATATTTAATAAACGGCTAAGAAATTATCTAAGCACTTATATATATATATATATATTCAACTTACTTATTACAGCAATTATTAAATTTAGATAACTAATTTTGATATTGGCATAGATACCATTTTAGATATAATGATACTTACCATATTATTTTACAAACATTGACAAAAGAATACAAGAAAAAAAGCTGGGGTTGGTAATGCACCTTTTAGAAAGAACAGGAGAGAACAGCCCAGAAAAAAAGGGGGTGGATGAGATAAAGTAAACCACAATAGAAGGAAATATGCAATTGACAAACATAAGAAATATGTTCCAAAGTAAGAAAGAACTGAAAATTCCTGGACACTGGAATAGAAATTGAAGTAGAATAGAAATGAACACGACTTACTTACTATTGAACATCTTCAGATAATTAAAATGTTCTTGTTAAGGTACTCTATCTTCGGAGTTTTAGAAAATAATAAGTCAAATGTGCTCAGTCAAATCATATGATTATAACTTCAGAACATTATAATATTTTTTCGATCGTGTGTTCGGTTGATGTTATTTGGACATTCTTATCAAAACATCGATAACAACTAGTTTGATTCAACATTAAGATCTTATCCTTCATTATATTTCAAAATTAGTAATATTGGTAAGAATTTAAATTTACTTATTATTAATAACCTTCAAAAAGCGGGACAGTTAAGCTTTATTAGTGTAAAGTAGGTTTTTTGATATAAAGGGATCTACCCTGGTACTAATTAAGTGTAAATGGATAATTTTGAACATGAGGCAGTAATTATCTTTTAAAGAAAGGCAGGTCCTTTACCGGAATGCATGATGATATGCGAGATACACTGAGCAAGGGTTGTCCTTCGTATACAATAGTCAGAAAATGGGCAAATGAATTTAAGCGTGGCAGGAGCAGCTTAGAAGATGATCCCCACAGTGAACGATCAAAAACGGCTAGAAATTGTGGATAAACTACTTGACTTATTGCTAAGTGACACACGATTTAGAGTGTTAGAAATAGCAAGAGACAGTGGGTACTTCCAAGGAACGGGTGCTTTATATTATACACTAAGAACTTGATATGAGAAAGCTTTCGCAAAGAGGGGTGCTGCGTTTACTGGTGACGGAACACAGACATGTTCGCTGTCAAATATCGATGAATAATTAGGAATTTATAGACGCAATCAAACTGATTTTTTGCGCCGATTTGTTACTTGTAACGAAGCATTGGTTCATGATTATATACACCCGAATCTAAACAGTCGAAGTGAAGCAAACGTGGAGAACCAACTCCAAAGGAGGCCAGGACAGTTTTATCGGCGGGAAAGGTGATGCCATCGGTATTTTGAGATTCAAAAGGAATATTGTTGATGGACTATCTTTAAAACGGCAAGACTGTAGACGGCAAATATTGCGCAAATCTTCTAGATTATTTGAAGATAGCTATTACTGCGTCGAGGAATGACTAAGAAGAAACTGTTCATCATGATAATGTACCTGTACATACCAGTACCGTCGTTGCAAAAAAAATAAAGAATTAAGGTTTGACTCAGTTCCGCACCCCTGCCCCATATTCGTCAGACCTAGCACCATCCGATTTTCATCTATTTCCTAAATTAAAGGATTTCCTCGAAAGAAAAAAATTCTGCACACACGAAAAGTTACTTCAACACTGCACGATTAGACTTTAGAAGAAAATCACTTTCGAGACCGAATAAAGAAGCTAGTGTAGATTATGTAGAAAAAAATATTAGTAAAACTAATACAGATAATGATTGAATTTGCAGTTCCATCGAAGATAGTGAAATTAGTAAGAATAACAGTAGAAAAAACTTCAAGCAGTATCCAGATTGGAGAAGGGACATCAGAAGACTTCGATATTGCGACTGGACTTAGACAAGGAGATTCCTTATTGAAACTGTTGTTTAATCTGGTATTAGAAAAGATTACCAGAGACAGTAACCTTAATCGACCCTAATAGAGAGAGACACTTCATCTACAAAAGTCATCGGGTAATTTGTTATGCAGATGACATCGCGATAATAGCAAGAAAGAAAGATGAATTGATAGAAATAACCGAAGCGGCGCGTAAGATGAGTTTAGAGATACGAGGCGCATTCAAGTTCTAAGACCTCCGATTTTTTTTCTAACTAACTACTCACCCGAAAACTATGAAACTGGTGTTACTTCTCGACGTAATCTCCCTGTAGACGTACACATTTTTCACAACGTCGACGACATGATTCCATGGCCGCGGCGAAGGCTTCTTTAGGAGTCTTTTTCGACCACTGGAAAATCGCTGAAGCAATAGCAGCACGGCTGGTGAATATGCGGCCAGGGACAGTGTCTTTCATTGTTGGAAACAGCCAAAAGTAACTAGGAGCCAGGTCAGGTGAGTAGGGAGCATGAGAAATCACTTCAAAGTTGTTTTCACGAAGAAACTGTTGCGTAACGTTAGCCCGATGTGCGAGTGCGTTGTCTTGGCGAAACAGCACACGCGCAGCCTTTTCCGGACGCTTTTGTTGCAGTGCAGGAAGGAACTTGTTCTTCAAAACATTTTCGTAGGATGCACTTGTCACCGTAGTGCCCTTTGGAACGCAATGGGTAAGGATTACGCCCTCACTGTCCTAGAACATGGACACCGTTATTTTTTCAGCACTGGCGGTTACCCGAAATTTTTTTGTTGCGGTGAATCTGTGTGCTTCCACTGAGCTGACTGGCGCTTTGTTTCTGGATTGAAAAATGGCATCTACGTCTCATCCATTGTCACAATCGACGAAGAGAAAGTCCCATTCATTCCTTGGTTGCGCGTCAACATTGCTTGGCAACATGCCACACGAGCAGCCTTGTGGTCGTCCGTCAGCATTCGTGGCACCCACCTGGAGGACACTTTTCGCATTTTCAGGTCGTCATGCAGGATTGTGTGCACAGAACCCACGGAAATGCTAACACTGGAGGCGATCTGTTCAACTGTCATTCGGCGATCCCCCAAAACAAGTCTCTCTACTTTCTCGATCATGTCGTCAGACCGGCTTGTGCGAGCCCGAGGTTGTTTCGGTTTGTTGTCACACAATGTTCTGCCTTCATTAAACTGTCGCACCCACGAACGCACTTTCGACACATTCATAACTCCATCATCACATGTCTCCTTCAACTGTCGATGAATTACAATTGGTATCACACCACGCAAATTCAGAAAACGAATGATTGCACGCTGTTCAAGTAAGGAAAACGTAGCCATTTTAAGTGTCTAAAACAGTTCTCATTCTCGACGCTGCCGCTACAATTCCATCTGCCGTACAGTACTGCCATCTCTGTGACGTATTGACAACGAAAGCACGCTCATTTTAAAACAATGCACATGCTTCTATCTCTTTCCAGTCTGGAGAAAAAAAATCGGAGGCCTTAGAACTTGAATGCACCTCGTAAATCAGGAGAAAACTAAATTGCTGTGAGACGTGGGTGATAAATAAAAATCAGAAAGAAAGGGTAATGAGATGGGAGAGAAGAATTCTGAGAAGAATCCTTGGAGGAATTAAAACGAAAGAAGGTTACATAAGAAGAATGAACGAAGAAGTGTAGGCATATATCGAGGACAAAAAATAGACGAAGTAATAATAGGTGGGAGATTGAGGTAGCTGGGACATTTGGAAAGAATACATACATGAGTTGAGATTCGGAAAGAATAGCTTTATGCTAAGTAAAGACAGGATCTTAATTTTTTCCATAACAATAAATCTAAAAATATTAATCGCCAACATTAACAAACAAAAAGAAGAGTATTTGCTTCAAGTTATATATTTGCTCAACATCAAGTGGATGCATCTACATAACTTGGGAAAGAAGTAATTTATTTTCTATATTAACTTGTAACCGAGTTCTTTTATTTTAAATTAGTACCACAAAGATAAATTGGCCGCATGTATAAAATATTTATCAATTGGATTGTAAAGATAGGCTTTTTAAAGGTCGTATGTAATAGATTGCAACATAAAATAGCATGTGAAGTACATTAATTGGTTGAGTGTTTTTATCTGTTTATGAGTACCTTATCAGATGTACTAGAATTTAGTGCAGTAATAGCAGTGCACAATAGCTATTATTATATCTTATAGGAAAATGATATGGAACTCGAAACTGCCACTTAATTAATTCATTTTTAATTTCATAATTAATTTAAATTTTTGTAGAAATATACGATCTTTATAGCTTATAAAATACCTTTATTGAAACAATATTTTAAAATATGATTATTTAAAAGAATAGACTTATTATTGAAATCTAATATTCAAGATAAGGTACGTATATATACTTCAAATAAATAATTACATATAATTGTCCTCTTAATAAAAATATGTTAAATTTCTATATTGGTATAAACTTATTAAATGTACAAAATTAGATTACTGCCCTTATGGTCTTTCATTTGCTAATATGTAGCTATGCTATTTTGATAGTTTCTTATTAAGTAGAGGAGAAGGTACGAATATGGGCTACCATTTTGTTATTTTATTATAAATTTTAAAAATTCTTCGCAATTGATCTAAAATTTTACAAACATGAACGTAAATTACGTATGTACGAGGGTTATCGTTTATAGTTTGCATATAGAGCTAGAATAATACAATAGATAGCTTTTAAAGACTTTCAATAGCTTCCCTCCTTCTTTGGCTACCATCAGTTACTCTTCGCCGTTTTGATGGTCAAGGAGTCAGTTCTGGGTAATTTTGTTTAAACAACTGATTATCTGTGTTAGCGATTTCGGTTCGAATTTTTCCAATAGCACGTTAAAAATTATCTAAATTATTCTTGATTTTTAATGCATCTGTATTGATATTTTGTAATTGATTAAACAATATGTCCACATGTGGCATAATTTTATGAAAGAAAGTTAACCAATAGATAAAAGTTTCCTCCTCTAAAACTCGCAAATTGGCACTAGCTTGATGAATGGTAGTTTGTAAACTAGCTTCTCCTTTGATTTGTTCTAGAGCTTCAATTATTTCTTCTCGGTGCTCATATATTGTATTCACTGTCCTAGAATTGAAGTTCCATCTTATTTTTGAAAAACGAGATAAGCTTTTTCTCTGAAGGAATTCTTCCAATCTTGCAGCTCGTTGTGGTGAAGTGGAGAAAAATGTACATAATCCCGTCAGATTGGCAAAAAAATTCTGCAATTAGTACTGCTCGATGTAGCATGTGACATAATTAGATTTGTCTGATGTGCATAACAATTTACAAAATTAGCCCTTCGATACTGGTCTTGGACATGTCTTTGCACGCCGTTAATGGCACCACTCATGACTGCTGCCCCATCATAACTCTGTGCAATCAGTTTTTCTGTGTCATCAACAAGCAAACTAATTTCGTTAAGGATGGAGGCAGATAAAGAATTAGCATCATGTCCACTAGGCAGAAGAAATTTCCAAAATCTTTCGACCGGTCTCATGTTCACAATATATCTTAAAACAACCACCAACTGAAACTGTTTGGACACATCTGTGGTTTCATCAGCTATCACAGATATGAAATCGGTTGCTTTAATTTCACTGGCAACTTGTTCATGATACACGTTCAACATTGCATCAAGCAGCTCATCATTCTGTTTCGTTTTTGATAATCCCTTAAAAACCGGTGCCGCTTCGTTGTGATCTTTGAGCGATTTATCCAATTCTGCTGTAAAATTTATCAATTCTCGAAAAATGCCCTTGTTATTCGACGTTTGCTGTTCATTATGACCCCGAAGTGCCAGTTCAAACGCGCCACAAAATCTAATGCAATTTATTATTAAATTTAACACATCCTATTTTTTGTTACCTTTTCATTGTGTTTTTGAATTGCTTTTCTATATGATGAATCTAAAACATTCTGAATGTTATTTTTTCCTAACATTCTTAGACTAAATATATTTTTCAAATGCCCTTCGGAATTTTCCTGTTTACTAATTTTAGCACTAAGATGAATTAAGTCTCCTATTCCGTTCTTTGACCAAGACGGTTCACCACCAAACAAAAGACACGGAAAACAAAGAAAATAAAACAAAGTATTTTTAATTTCACGCCCACAAATCCAGTCATTTTTCTGATAAATATTCATTTTGAATTTTCTTATATCGTCTTTACCTTTAACAGATTGTTTATTTTCTAAACATAATTGAGGCATCGGCCGTTTAAGGTTTTTTACTGCGATTTTTTCATTATACGTTAACCGCGAAAACGCGTTGTTCTGTAAAATAGATACCGTATTTATTATAACAACGCCCGACAGCAGTCTGGTTCAGTTGCTCCAACGCTATGTATTATACGACATTGAAGTACGGCGAAATACAGTTCTCCCCACCATCAATGTAATGTTAATGCCTTAATAGAGTAACAGTTGGGGTTTGCTCAGTATATCTGTGAGGACAATCGGTATATGTACGTTGTTAGCGTGCCACGTTCCTCGTCAATATCTATGAATACATAATATATATATATATATATATATATATATATATATATATATAATAAATAAATATTTTCACAGTTAGTCGCCGCTTGGTTTGTTTTGTTTCATAATTTCAGGGAGTGCAATTGCTCACTTATTCCCATTAAAGAGGCACTTAATATTAGCAAACTTAATTTCTTTTAAACAGTTCTCCTCTTTCAAAAAAAATTTCCGGAAGATTGCCTTAAAGAAGCAGTGAAATTTTATCTATGCCTCAATGAAAGCAGACTACGAACTGAATTAAGCGTTCTATATTCTAGAGAAGAATTTAGGCAAAATATAGAAGTCGGTGCTGTAGGTCTGCTAGGTCTTCTGCTGGATGAATTAAGCGACACCTTTAATGAAGTTGTTACGCTTTTAAAAATTGTCATTACAAATCCAATGACAACGTCCGAAGCGGAACACCAGTTTTCACGGCTGAAGAGAATAAAAACTTTCCTGAGAAATACAATGAAAGAAGAGAGATTAAATGCCCTTACTATGTTATCTTGTGAAGAAGAATGTATAAACGATTTCCCAAACTTTAATGAAAAAGTGATAGAACTGTTCTGCAAGTCAAAGACATGTAAAATGGACTTCGTTTATCGTCAGATGTAATTAAACTGTAGTGTAATATTTACTATTCCCTCAAAACAAACTCTACGATGAACAGTACCTGTCTGGAACAGTACGTCGGTGAAATTTATAAGGATTGGGTAAGCGTTTTTGTATTACACTTTTTAATTTTGAAATTATGCACTCCCTATGTAAACCACACCGAGCCGCCACTGGCTTAAATTATAACATACGTTTTCTCATGCACAACCTACTTGAACTCCGGATTTATTTGATCGCTCGTTATATGATAACGTAAATAAACTGTAAATAGATTTACCCTCTAGTTAGCCATGAAATTATTTATTGGAAATATCATGTTGGTAGTGACAAACAAAATACATTTGTCATTATGCGTACTGTGATGGTTTATTGATACTCAAAAGTGTTTACAATAAATTGTAAAGTTTTCATTATCGAATCATACTTTAGAAATGTTGTAAAATTAGAAAATAGAGAATAGTCGTACTCTGTGCAGCCACGTATATAAGAATTTCTGTCAGAATTTCCAAATTATCCAGTAACATGTGATAGTTTGTGACAATTAATTCAAGAATCAGCGGCAAAATTTCGTGAAACAGAGTCGGTGACTTTCCACCGCGATCTCCAAATCAGACAGTAATAGATTATTTCATTTATTCACACCTAAAAAATAGAATATTTACAAATCGTCCTTATACAATTGAAGAACTTATTGAAGTTATCCAAAATATTTGTGAGGAAATTACACCAAATAATTTAAGGAATGCCTTCATTACCATGAAACGAAGGCCTTATATATAAAAAAACGAAGGAGCTTACTTTCAACATTTATTGTAGCTGTTTCTTTATATTTTTTTATTTTTTCAACTCAAACATTTGTATGTAGTTATTTGTCAAAACAACAAAATCTAATCTGCAAATCTCTATGAAAAATTGCATGGCCTTCTAGAGAGTAGAAATATCTGATCATATTATATAATTTAAAATAAAAATCATTTTAAAACAGGAAAGTAATTAAACTGATATAATCTTCCAAATATTGATATGTATAGGTAAAATGCAAAGTCCGAATGGAAAGAAAATAACAAACCTAAATAATAATAATAATAATAATATACCTTTATTTGTTAAGACACACAAAATGTATACGAAACGTCACAAATGCATAAATAAAATACAAAATCTGTATATATAAAATAATAAACATATAATTAAAATGATTTTCAAGTCTTTGGCACCTATTACATAATTCTTTCTAAAAAAAATCTTCAACTTCATACAACACTTTGTTTATTAATAGTTCCTTGAGTCGGTATTTGAATTGTTTTGTTGACAATGATTTTAAAGTCTCCGGCAAGTGGTTGTATATTTTGGTACACTGGTGGAGTACATTTCTTTGTATTTTTATTAAATGAGAACGTGGAGGACACAAATATGACTCAGAAGTCCCTCCTGTACTATAACTATGCTTGAGTTCATATTTAGCAAAAAAATCAGAATAATGCATTTTGGCAAACAATACGCACTGCAAAATGTATACCGCGGGTAGGGTAAGAATTTTGGATCTCCAAAAGTGTTCCTACAAGTATCCCGTGGGTTGATGTTAAATATAGATCTAATACATGCCTTTTGAATTACGAAAATTCGTCCAATATCAACTGAATTTCCCCAAAAGATAACACCATGTGCAAGTCTAGAATGCACGTAGGCATAATATGCACTAACCGCGGCATAGCACTAACACTACGAGAAACCACTCCTAGAGCGTAACAAAAACCACTCAACCACTCACCAGCCGTTCGACGTACGCCTTCCATGATAGTTGGTAATCCAAGGTCCATCCCAAGAAGTCGGCCTCCTCGCCAAAGGCACATCCCTGTATCCGATATCAATTCCCGTTCTTTTGGCACCAAATCTTATTAGATTCGTTTTACCTACATTCATTTTTAAATTGTTTCTTGTAAACCAATCCTCAAAGCATGACAAGTGCGTCGTTAACAATTCAGCAGCATTTTCTTCTGTTTTTGCTTTCACTACTGATGAAGAGCCATCGGCAAATTGTATAGTTGGACATGTAGCTACTGCTGGCAGGTCATTTGCATATAAAAGTGACAATAATGGACCTAAAGTTGATCCCTGTGGCACGCCATAATCAACATTGCCCCATTCAGATCGTACCTCTTGTCCAGAAATTTTATTGGCACTGACACACTGCCTCCTACCCGAAAGATATGAACCGATCCACTCAAATGGCCTTCCATGAAAACTCATGATCTTAAACTTATCAAGAAGCACTCCACGATCTACGCTATCAAATGCCTTTTACAAGTCCATGAGCATACAGATAGTTGTCTCTCCACTGCTCAATCCATTCGAAATCTCTTCCAGTAACTGGAACATAGCCCTTGGGGTTGATCGGCCCTTTATAAATCCATTCTGTGTGTTATTTAATATTCCATGTTTATTAATGAAATTTGTCATTCTGGAAAACATCAGCTTCTCTAGAATGTGTGATAAGTTTGATACCAACGCTATAGGACGGTAATTATCAAATACCGACCTATCACCCTTTTTATACACGGTTTTATTATGCTAGATCATTCATCTTATCTGGGTATTAACCCTTTAAAAAGGGGAAATTTGCTATATATTGCAGCGGTACTGCTAGACTCTCTGCACAGTATTTTATAAGAGCAGTAGGCACTTCGTCATCTCCTACAGATTTTGTATCATTCAAACTGTAAATTGTTTGTTTTATTTCGTCGAGATCTGTAAAATGAAGCGAACATGTCTCAGAAATGTGTTTGATGTTTTCATACATAGGTTCACAATTATTATTGTTTATATTTGCACAAACGTTCATAAAATATTTGTTTAGATATGTTAATACTTCTTCTGTACTTTTATTACCATTACAGAATTTTTGTATATTAAAACTCATTTTCTTTTTTATACCATTTATATTCTTTACTACATCCCACGTTGCTTTTGCTTTATTGTTTGAATTTATTATGTATTCTGAATATGTTTTCTTCTTCGAGGCTTGAATTTCCCACCGCAATAGCTTACAGTAGTCGGTGTACACTGTTTTTTGTATTCTATTACTTATCATATCTTCGTAAAGTTGTCTCTTAACTTTTGACATAATTTTAATATCCTGTCAACCAGCATTTTCCTGTATTTCCCGAAACTTCGATAACCTAAAAAGCAATTTATGAAGATTACACAGGCCTGCATAAAATTTGTGATGACGTGATTTTTGTTTGTTAAGCTCAGTTTTTATATAGCAATAACTAATTAAAATACAGTTGGTCTCTACCACCCACAATTTTTTTTTTGCACAAAAGAAAAAGAAAAAAATATAAAAAAAATCTTATAATAGGCATTTCAATACATTTTAAAATGAATGTACTACTTCAAATTCTAGGTATTAACCCAAAAATGATTTTCTGTTGTGGTTTTAAAGAAATTTGTTAAATAGGCTCTCATTACCTGATGTAAATCTTTTATTACATGTATTAATTTTGGACAAAATTTCCGGGAATTTTTACCTGCTAAATCCTATTTATTATGCTCTCACTTTATTAGTATTGCGAAGAGGGATTTCAAGTTTATCACTCCAAACAAAATGTATGTTTTAATGTCATTTACTTCATTATAGCTCTGAGTGTCGATCAGTAAACAAGTAAAATTAATTTGTCTTTAGTGTTGTGCGTGATATTTGATAAATGAACATTGCTTAAAAATATGTCTAGCCGGTGTTGCAAAAACAAACCAGATGATTTCTGTTATATTTGTGGATATTTCGTCTTGAAAAAGTTTAAGAGACCAATTGGTGAATTTGTGAAAAGTGCATATTATGCACTTCAAAATCAAATTAGGAGATCAAGATAAAGATTGGGCACCGCACGTTGTTTGTAAGGTATGTGAATAAGGTTTAAGACATTGGACCAAAGGGAATAGAAAAAGCCTTCCTTTTGGAATACCGATGGTTTGGAGAGAACCGCAAAATCATCATGAAGATTGCTACTTTTGTTTTTGTGATATTAAGGGGCATAATAGAAAAACTTTGAAACATATTTTGTACCCAAATAATATTAAATCAGCTATCAGACCAGTTCCTCACAGTGATCATGTACCTATACCTATACCCCCCAAAGTACTACAAGACGATATTGAAACCTCTTCAACTTCCGGCTCCGTACAGATGGATAGTGATTTTGAACCATCAATCTCAGGTCAAAACCAACCTCAGCTATTTTCACAAGCCGAACTGAATGATTTAGTAAGAGATTTGTGACTTTGAAAAGATCTTTCTGAAGTACTGGGGTCTAGGTTGAAACAAAAAAAATTTCTTGCCCCAGAAACTACCTTCATATCTTCCTTTAGCTGAATATGACAGAAAAACAACCAAACGAAGCTTTTCTGAAAAACGAAAACGTTTTTTTAAGAAGCATAAAGAATAAATAACTATTTCTAATAGTTTCTATGTGTATATTTTGGTATTTTTTTAAATATAATATAAAACTAGCTTATAAATGAAATAAATCGTGTTTTCTCTATATATTTTGATTTTACTGGTTTGAAAAATAACCTTACGTGATACAAAAAAATTTAAAGCAGATTTGAAATCAGCGCTACCCTATTACTAGAAAACAGTTAAAATTTTTAAATCAACATTCAAAGAGTTGAAAAATGTAGGCCTGTGTTATCAAGACAGAACTAGAAAACATATAACAAAATAAAATATTCAATATTTAAGTTTAAAGATTAAATGTAAATGTAATTATTATTGTAATAGATCTCTTTATGCTTATAAAATTTATAGATATTACCGTTTAATAGAAACATTTTCAGTTCTTTACATAAAAAAAAGTAGTATAAATTAAAGCGACTATAAAATGCTTTCTAATATTCATTATTTTACAGAATAACACCGAGTATGTTACCGCCGATATCTACAAAGGTGGAATATTTCTGGGATGCACATTTGGTGCCGCTGCGTTGTATGTTTGGGCCGTTGGAATATTGGCTGCCGGACAAAGCTCTACGATGACCGGAACCTATGCCGGACAATTTGCGATGGAAGGTTTTCTAAATTTGAGGTGGGCCCGTTGGAAAAGGATCCTTTTCACCAGGACAATAGCCATTATACCCACCTTCCTAACCGCATTTTTTAGCACCATCGAGGATCTAACCAGTATGAACGACATATTAAATGCCGTCATGAGCGTACAATTACCTTTCGCAGTAATTCCTACTATAGCTTTCACCAGTAATCCCAGGATTATGGGACAATTTACTAACGGAATGTAAGTTATATTTCTCTCTTTGCTTTCTTTTATATTGTGATTGTATAACAGAGTTGATGGAGAGTATCTGTTTGTTTCAGAGCATTGAAAATTGTTTCTATTCTACTTGCGATTGTTGTTATTGCAATTAATATATTCTTTGTGGTAAATACGGTTGAAGAATTGGAATTGCACGTAGGAATTCTCGTGGGAGTTGTTATAATAGCTATCTTGTACGTAATGCTGGTTATATATTTATCTATACATATGGCTGCTAGTATTTTGATAGATGGCTTTGGACAAAAGCCGTACATTCAAAAATATTTCCTTACAAATGATAATCATAATCTAGAATTAAAACTTTAAATAATAAACATCTACTGTTGGAGGATACTATTTAGTTGAATCTTTTAAAATGTGTTAGTATAAAGCGCCTTTAAAATGTGATTTGTTATTTTGTAAAAATGTATATATTATAGTGTTATTAAGTAAAGAACTTATATTTTTTCTTATTAGTTTTATTCCATAAAGTGAAACAATATAATTTAGTATAGTAGGTTAAGATTACACAGGCCTGCGATGGTAAAATTGTCTGGATTTTATACAGTGATTTCAATAGAGTTTTTAGTGCTGAAAATGGGAAACTTATTTAAAAAATTCCATCACGTAAGGTTTTTTTACAATCTGGGGTTTTTTGACCTATCTGCATGTATTAGTCTTTTTGACCGTTGACCGTTTTGACCGTTGTTAAACCGTTGTTTAAATAAACTATTATAATCTTTTTACTTATGATGATGCAAGTAGATATTCTGAATAAACATACACTAGATTTATGATAAAGAAGTTACAAATAGAAATAATTGAGCATGTCGCAAGACATGACTCATCATCTTCCTGTTACTGCATGTCTACCTCCCCACCTCCACTACAAACATATTGCTATTCTAGACAAAACAGTTAGTTCATTCAATATCTTCTTTACAACTGTGGTGTGAATTTGTGTAATTAGTTGACATTTGTGATTAGTTGCTGAGTTAATTTAATTTTTAAAATTAAATTCCAATGTCATCAAGAGGCTGTGTCAATGTACCCAACTCCTTCGGCTATATTTGTGGAAAGTTTACAGTAAAAAAACAACAAAGAAACATTACAGATTTTGTAAAAAAAGTATATTTTGCATATTTTGGTGTGAAATTAGGAGACCTAGACAAACCTTGGGCTCCTCATACGGTTTCTTCAGTGTGTGTTGAAGAGCTTTGCCAGTGGTCACAAGGAAAAAAACAGTCTTTTCGCTTTGGAGTGCCTATGGTTTGGAGAGAACCAATCAATCATAGCGATGATTGTTATTTTTGTTCGTGTGTAGTACACGGATTCAATTTAAAAAACAAAAAGGACATCGTTTACCCAAACCTTCGATCCGCAACACGTCCTATACCTCATGGACCAGAAGTACCTGTTCCTTCACTACCAGATACATTAGATGATGTATCTGATGACGAAATGGTTTCGCGTACATGCGCAAGTGAACTGGATAAGGGAAGTGATTACTATGATACTGGAAGTGATGAGCTAAAACTGTTTGACCAATCTGAATTAAATGATTTGGTGAGGGACTTAAACCTTCCTAAGGACTCAGCTGAGCTTTTAGGCTCAAGGTTGAAAGGAAAAAATTTGTTAGCACCTAGCACAACATTTTACTGGTTTAGGAACAGAGAAAAAGAGTTTGCTCGATATTATTCCGAAGAAGATGCACTAGTTTTCTGTAATGATGTACCCGGTCTCATGGAATAATTCCACGTAGAATATAATGTTTCTGAATGGAGACTCTTTATTGACTCTTCAAAAAGGAGCCTTAAGGCCGTTCTTCTACACAATGGAAGTAAATATGCTTCTGTACCAGTGGGACATTCAGTTCATTTAAAAGAGTGTTATGAAAATCTTGAGCTACTTTTAATTAAAATTCGTTACAAGGATCAAGGCTGGACAATTTGTGGTGATTTGAAAGTTCTTTGTTTGTTACTTGGACAACAAAGTTATACTAAATATCCTTGTTTTTTGTGTAAGTGGGATAGTCGTGATAGAAAGCAGCACTATTGTAAAAAGATGTGGCCACCAAGACAAACCTTACAACCTGGAATGAAAAACATTGAAAGAAAAAGTTTAGTAGACCCGAGCAAAGTTTTGCTTCCTCCATTACATATAAAACTAGGGTTAATGAAACAATTTGTGAAGACATTAAAAAAAGATGGAGAGTGCTTCAAGTATCTTTGCAGCCAGTTTCCTCGCTTGTCAGAAGCAAAGATAAAGGAGGGTGTTTTTGTTGGACCGGATATAAGAAAGCTTATGAAAGATGAAAATTATGCATCTAAAATGGAGGAAGCAGAAAAACAAGCATGGATAGCCTTCAAAAATGTGGTTACAAATTTTCTTGGTAACAAAAAATATGAAGATTATAAAAATATTGTGCAAAATATGTTAGAAAAATTTAAAACCTTAGGCTGTAACATGAGTTGAAGGTGCATTTTCTAGATTCGCATCTCGACTACTTCCCTGAAAATCTTGGTGCAGTAAGTGAGGAGCAGGGGGAAAGGTTCCACCAAGACCTAAAAGAGATGGAGAGAAGATACCAAGGAAGATGGAATATAAGCATGATAGCTGATTATTGTTGGATGTTAAAAAGGGATGGGCCACTACGAGATTACAGAAGAAAAAGCACAAAAAGGAGTATGGAAAGACAAAGAAAAATATATTATAAGGACTTGTAAAGACATAAGTAGTATTTTACTGTTTCTTTTCATTAGATTTAATGATATTTGTAAGTAATTTTGTTTTTTATATCCTTTGTAAATAAATTCAAAATGTAACTAAAAATTATTTTAATTTTAAAAAAATATAATTTGAAGCCTTTTTATGAAAAATCCTTACGTGATGGAGAAAAATAGAGTTCATATTTGGATTCAGCGCCCAAAAGCACATAAGAATCAGCTATCAAATTTAAACAATTTTTAGAAAGTTAAAAAACGCAGGCCTGTGTTATTTAACACTCCCTTTTTATAATATAATGCGCATACTCATTGGAAATTAGTTTTCATCTTAGGCCATCTTATATAGTGCCTAGCCAAAATATTATGAACGGCATTAAAAAAAAGAGAATCTGAGAACGAAACTCAACCAACTTATGGCACATTAAGGAAAATCGTTATAAAACTGAAAATTTAAAATCGTATTGTGTAATTACGAGGGAGGGTCAAAATAATAATAACAATTATAATAATTTCTTAAACTTCATTCTAACTTGCAATGTAATAATAACTGAAAAATTTGTCAACATGTCATTACAAAAAATATAAACATTTTTATTTGCCATAAGCTACCAAAGTGTGGTAGTTTTTAAAACATGGCATCACACAAAGGGGAATATCGAAGCTATGGCAAAAATAAGTTGTTTCCTTGCGAATATTCTTTTTTGAACAAACTAGGCATCTTTTCCTTGGTTGTTTATTTGTACCTTGATCCTTGGCAAATTGAGATATAAAGTGCTTCTCTGTCAAGCGAAGGGGCGAGTCTGTGTCAGGAGCCCTTCGGCTGTTTGATCGTGGTTTGCTTATCTTATATTTTGCAAGCAACTCTTTCACCAATTTCAGCTGAAAGTCAGCTACAGATATATTTTCACACGTTTTAATTTTATATACCGCGTGTGAATTTAGAAGTGTCATATCAAGCAAATGAAAAAATAGTTTCTTGTACCATTTCACTGACTTTCGTACTGATTGTATCGAACTTTGAAGCATATCGGTTCTATCTACTGCTCCCATATTTGCATTGTAGTCAACAATGCATTTAGGTTTACTTATGTCTGTTTTCTTGACTTGATCTTTTTTCCCTGTATGAACCATATCTGCAGTATGTCGTGTCGAAAGCATTCTCACTTTTGTTTTATGTTGCCACTTCACTGCAAGTATATTGTCAGTGGAAAAATGTATAACTTGTCCTCTCGATATTTTTTCTTTCATGTCTGGCATGTTCTTTCTGTTTTGTTTTACAGTTCCACACGCATTTGTATGTCTAGCATAAAGCATACCATATAATATCGCTGGTGAACCAATTGTCAGTATATAAAGTATGACCCGAGCCAAGGTAAGGCTGCAAAAGTGTAAAAACGATATTTCCAGATTTACCTAATTCTGTATCATATTCTTGAATATCAGAAATTGCTCCGCAGTATATTATAAAATCTAGTATGTACCCAGTTTCGCAGTCGCACAGCACAAACAATTTAATTCCAAAACAGTGCCGCTTTGAGGTAATATATTGTTTAAAAGAAAGTCTTCCTTTGAAGAGCATCAAACTTTCGTCGATACACAGGTTCTCAAATGGGTAGAATGTATTTTGGTATACTTTTTTTTAGGTGATCTACGATCAATCTGATTTTATGCAATTTGTCATTTTCATTTTGATTTTCCTCTGAAAAATGTAATGCCCATAGTATCGAAAGGAAATGGTCACGAGAGAACACCTGTCCAAAAAATCGGTGTAACTAATAAAGCATCAGTTGACCAATAATCAACAATTTTCAATTTCTTTACTTGTGCCATGAGATAAGATACTGCGATAAAGCAGTAAAGTTCATCGATTGTAACGTCTGTTCATGTTTTTCTATTCTATGGAGCTTGATCGCGTTTATTATTATAAAATCAGTTGGTCTGTTGGGCGATACGAGTTACGAAATTTTCGGAGAAAAACAACTCAAAACTTTCTAATATTGTAAGATTTGCAGGCACATTATTTGTGCAACCAGAGTTAAGTTTTTTAAATGAATGAACAGTCGGTTGCTAGTTAGGATATGTTTTCCATTTGAAACCGGCATCAGGTGTCTTGAGTGTATTAACAGCTTTTTTCCTCTTTGTAGTTTTCTAACCAGCTAAAAGATTAAGTAAATATAAAAAATATATTTATATTAGATATCTTACCATGATTACTGCCAAAGTCATCATACGAGGATAAAGGGTTTTCTTGCGGTACATTATACATTTTTTCATTCTCAGTTTCACTATTGGACTCAAAGTCATAATCGTTAAATTCATCTGTACTTTCATTTACTTGCCTCTAGTTCGGCATCAGTTAAATATTTACGAGCAATTTTTATAGAAAAATCACAAGAAACATGATACTTAGAAGTCAGGGAAGTACACAAGACTGACTGAGAGATTGAGTATTCCGCTTTATATCTCTGATGTAAAAGACATTTATGGACCTGTCTACGATCCCACAAACGTGCGTTTCCCGATCTGAATGCATGTTTCAAGCCCGCGTATACAGGCTGTCCAGAAACTCTCCTGACAAACGAAGACCGGAGTTTCCTCAGATAATTTTAAGATAATTAAACCCAAATTCACCTAGTCCGAAAATGCTTCCTAAGGGAGCTAGAGTTCTTTGAAGATGGTGCCTTGTATTTATTTTTTTTAAATTCCTCCAGAACGCTTCTATTTAGAAAAACAAAAACTGGTATGCTTATTTATCCTCCAGAGATGAGTCGATTCCATCAATTGCGAATTTCTAGTACCGGTCATAGGCGTCCGTTTTGGGTAGGTCAACGGTTATTTTAAGGCATAACTTTTTTGTCTTTAACTTTTAAGCATTTGTGACACTAGATTATTAAATTTTCAGGTATTCCAGTACTAAAAGGTACTCTTACTTTAAGTCGGTAGGATATACCGTTTTCTAGAAAAATCGATTTGTAAATTTTTCGTTTTTTCTTCATTAAAGTTCAATTTTTTATTTTTTGCAATAGTTAGCTCTGAACTGCCAACAGAAGTAAAACCTACGTTTTTCATTGTCAAATTGTTGTCAGTTCGCGAAGTTTATCTTTTCATTTTTTACTTTGTGTTATTCAAACACAACGATTTCAATTTAAAAAAAAATGGTTTTTACTAATGAGGAATACGCCGATATGCATTTAGTTTATGGCGAAATGAGGTGTAACGCTCGAGCGGCGCAACGTAGATACGCTGAAAAATTTCCCAATCGTCAGCATTCCACTCACTCAACATTTACAGCTCTTCATCAACGATTAAGAGAAACAGGTTCAGTGGTCCCAAAAAATAATGAAACAGGGAGACATAATGATGTAACAGCAGAACATGAAGATGTTATTTTAATGGAAGTTGATGAAAATCCAGAAATTAGCGTTCGAAGACTATCTGCCATGTACCCCACAATTTCAAAATCTTCCGTAGGAAATATCTTAGACAAAGAAAATTTATTTCCTTTTCATTTTACAAAGGTGCAAGCACTGCTAGAAGGAGATTTTCCTGCTCGCGTAGAATTCGCTAGATGGTTACAAAATCAGAAAAATCATTATGAAGATTTCTTCAGGAACATTTTGTTTGGTGACGAAGCTACATTCTCAAAAAATGGAATTTTTAATGTACATAATGCACATTATTATTCGTACGTTGGTGACAATCCCCACGTTGTTCAAGAATTTAAGCATCAGCATAGGTTTAGCATAAACGTCTGGATAGGAGTAGTTGACGATTATCTACTTGGACCTGTGGAATTACCTGCTCGTTTAGATGGTGCTGATTACTTACATTTCCGGCAAAATATTTTACCTGATTTGTTAGATGAGGTGCGTTTAAATATTCGGCAAAGCTTATGGTTTCTACAGGACGGCTATCCGGCCCACTTTAGCAGGAATGTACGAGACTTTCTAGATAATAACTACGAAGACCATTGGATTGGAAGAGGCGGTCCAGTTGCTTGGCCAGCAAGGTCGCCGGATTTGAATCCTTGCGATTATTGTGTTTGGGGATACATAAAAGCATTTTTTTATTCCGTTCCGATATAAAATCGCGCACAACTCTGGCTAAGGATACAAGATGCTTGCAACGAATTTAGAAATAACTTTGGAATTTTTGCAAGAATTCGGCGTTCTCTAAGCAAAAGGGTAAACTTATGCATATAGACTAATGGTCATCACATCGAGCAACTTTTGTAACAAACTACCTTTGATACTTGTTCTTTTTTTGTTAGTTTCGTTCCATTGCAATAAATAATTTGTTTTTAATTTATTAAATTAATTTTCATTCATGCCTTGATAGTCCAAGCCAACTTCGTCGCTAAAAATAAGTAGGTACATAATAAATTGAACTTTAATGAAGAAAAAACGAAAAATTTACAAATCGATTTTTCTAGAAAACGGTGTATCCTACCGACTTAAAGTAAGAATACATTTTAGTACTGGAATACCTGAAAATTTAATAATCTAGTGTCACAAATGCTTAAAAGTTACCCAAAACGGACGCCTATGACCGGTACTAGAAATTCGCAATTGATGGAATCGATTCATCTCTGGAGGATAAATAATCATACCAGTTTTTGTTTTTCTAAATAGAAGCGTTCTGGAGGAATTTAAAAAAAATAAATACAAGGCGCCATCTTCAAAGAACTCTAGCTCCCTTAGGAAGCATTTTCGGACTAGGTGAATTTGGGTTTAATTGTCTTAATATTATAAGAGGAATCTCCGGTCTTCGTTTGTCAGGAGAGTTTCTGGACACCCTGTATATGCGGTTCCCACACATTTCAAACGCAAGGATTTGCGCGTTCATGCGTCTCCCGTCACGAAAGGGTTAAATTCCTAACTAGGTAAGAAACAATGCCACAAATCATCAAGGACGAGACGTTGTCTGTTTATGGGGACTCTTGCTCTGGTAAAATAATGATTCATAAATGGCATACTCTATTCGAGCATGGAAGAGAGTCTATTGAAGATGATCAGGCCGGCCGATTGAGGCGACTTCTGCAGACATTGTTGAAAAAGTAGAAAAACTTATTCTCGAAGATATTCTTTTGAAGAAAACACAAATTGCACAAATAATCGGCATATCACCTACCACCGTTTTGAACATTTTCCATCCACATCTTGGCATGTCTAAGGTCAATTCAAGATGGGTGTCGAGAATGTTCACACTGCTTCAGAAGCAACAAGTGTTCGCGTGAGTTTTTGAATTTGTGTAGCGAGAACAGGGATGAATTTGTGAAGCGAATTGTTACTGGGGACGAAACCTGGGTTCATTACTATGAGCATGAGTCAAAGCAAGAATCCATGCAATGACACAAAGACACCGCCTAAGAAGTTCAAGTTTATCACAATCGACTGGCTTCACTATAAAGAAGAAAGGTGTGTCACGGGGCAGTGCTACAATATTAGAAAAGCTGAAAGATGCCATTAAAGGAAAAAGAAGAGGAAAATGGACTCGAGGTGTTCTCCGTTTGCACGATAACGCACCCGTTGACAAGAGTCATGTTACGATGGATGCTCTACAGAGCTGCGGCTTTGCAACACTAGGCGACCAACCTTATAGTCCAAATTTGGCCGCGTCAGATTATTATTTATTTCCAAAATTTAAAAAAGAGCTTCGAGGAAAAAGATTTATTTATGATGAAGAAGTTAAGTTCGCTATTTCCGTCTATTTTGCAGGCCTGGTCAGAACATTTTTTTGATGGTATAAATAAATTATTTGTACGATCTGAGAAATGTATTAAGGTAAAAGGAGAATACATCGAAAAAGAAAATTGAATTTGAGTTTACTTTCACTCCGCCCCCCTCTTTACCATTCCGCGAATATTTTGACTCCTTTCGTATTAAAAGGGATATTATTTACCTAAATCCTTTACCTATTTTGTATTCCAACACCCTTAGTATTTGTGTTGTGTCCAGTTATTATTCAAATATCCCAATGTGATTACCTTATTAATTGTGGCGATCAAATTCATAATAACAGTGCTTAAGGACTTTCTTTGTGACTTTAGTCGTTCTTCTTTTGTTATCTAATTTCTGGTGATGGGTCGTAAAAATTTGTTACTACTAGTTGAAAATCATTCGGAGCAGTAAAAACAGAATTAAGACAAGAAGAAGCGCAAATATCAGAAGGAACAGTGGGCGGCTATCTCTACGAAGTAAGCTTAAAATGAAGCAGACGCGCTGCAATTGCACGAAACAACACAAGGATTATTTACTATTTGTTGGAGAATGGGGAAGAGTAGGATTGAATTGAATTCGTTTACTATACTTAAATTTTCCATTTTGAAAGTCAAATTTGTTATGATTTTTCTTTTGATTAGGCCATCTTCCTTCTACGAAGACGTCTTACAAAGGGCTACAATGAATATTTTATTTTAGAAACGGGGGAAGGGGGCAGCTACCACCATTTTTCCAGAAATGGCTGGTGGAAGAATATTTATTGAAAACGGTCCTATTTTACCTTAAGCTAATAAAGTTCATACTTACTTATTACCATTGCTAATAAGAAAATGTTTCTAAACTTATTTTGAATTGCAAAAATTTACATTTTGTTACGTGTCCGTAACGCTCATTTATTTTGTTGTAAATTAGCATTCTGTTTATTTTATTTTGCTCCGTTTCCAGCGAACCTACCTGTATATGTATCGACCGTCGTTTATTTGTGTGATATATTTGGTTTCTTTCAAGTATTTTTTCCCTTACTCCGGTATTTGTTTTTTGGTACGATACCCTCGCTCCTTACGCAGACGTAAATTCTTGACTATCTGGTGCAGATGTGACCGTTCTTCGACCACCGGTGTCTTTAAATGTGGCTTATTTAAATTTCTCTAAGTAGTTACGGCCCCGTTCAGGTTTTTAATTTAATAGACACCTCAATTAGTCGCGCTGCGCGATTTCTCCTTGGGAGGATTTTGGTGGTTGATTGAAGAACGCATCGACAACTAATTAGAGCCTCTGCAATTCCATCGAAAGACACGATTCGGTATGTAATTTGAGTTTCACTTAATGTTCTTTTGCTTATTCGCTATTTGATTTCTTAATTTAGATGGTCCTACCTACGGACGAACATTAGTCATCAAATTACCGTCCCTTGGGTTACGCCGTTACGCTCCAGGGTGGACATCCATCGTAGGAGCGCACTAGGAGTCTTCGGACTATTCAGATAAGCGTTACCTGTTAATAATTAACGAACCGTGATTTTAAATCTTTATTATCCTTACATATATTCTTAAACATTTTATCTAAAAATATATGTGCTTATTGGTAATATTAAAATTCGTACAGGTCTTTCTCTTGTGGTAAGAAAAAACCTGTTTCTTTCGCTTTGTTTATTTTTTGGGTTTGCTACGCAAAGAGTTCACTTCGAAAATGCCTAATTGACTGCATCTTTTAATGCAATTTATATGCGTATCATTTAGTAATTTTTACGAGCTTAATTTTGAGTAAAATTATCCATTTTAAATTTAATTATTAGATTAGATTTATGCCGCGTATTCTAGTGTTTAATTTAGAGCGGTGATACTGCGAAAATTTTATTAATTTCCATTTAACTAGAAATTTGTGAACGGGACAAAAGAATACGTATTTTTTTTTACAGGGTGATTTATTGTTTTGTGCACACTGTTCAATTGTTAATATAGTTTGTTACTTATAAAGCCATCTGCCACTTTGGTTGTTGTTTTTATTTTTTTCCTTTTTCCTCTCTTAATTTTCAATTAGTATAATTAGTTAAGTACTTTTTTTTTGTTTTTTTTTATATCTCCGTATATATACAGTGCTTCTCAAAAGTCTCCTCCCCCCCCTCTTATCTTTGGAACGATTATACATACACATGTGAAATTTGGAAACTGAATATTATAGGTTATAAACTTCCCTACTAGTGATGATAGATGACGAAATCGTCATAGATGACGTCACAAGGCCCTTGTGACCAATAATTTTAAATGGAACGCTACGGCAAGCGACACCTCTTTTAAAAGGTATCGAAAAAACCTATTCAATGATACTAATTTTGTTTGTGTTTGAGGCAGTTTTAATGGCTCATTAGTAAACATGAAAATTTAAATTCCATTCAGTATGATATTAAATACAGATTTAAGAAACAGTATGTACTTAAAGAAATTGCTCGAAGTGACCTCCATTTACTTCCTGACAGTAAAATATCCTATTTTTAAACTCTTCTAGTACTTATTCAAATGTGTCTGCGGAAACAGCCTCACATTCTGCAACAATGCGTTGTTTTAAAACGTCAAATTGTCAAGTTAATACTAAAATTCCAAATTCAAGCTCCGCCTATGGTTAGTTGTCAAATAATCTGACGTTTTTGTTAGTCTCCAATATTCGACGTTTTTGTAATTGTCCAAGTTTTTGTACATTTACTAATTTGTGTTTGTTGATCGAACGTCTCACTGTTTTTACAGCTTATGGTACTTTTAATATTTTTGTAGATTTTAATAATTTGTTAAACTATTGTGAGTCGAAGGTTTAAGTGCTTCAAGAAGCGAAATGGTACGTGCTTTAGGTGATAAAGTAGCAGCGGTCCTAATTCTTGGTGAAACTAGACAAAATATTCATGCAGCAGAACGCATATTTAATGAGAGGTTTCCCGGTCGCCCCATTTCGAGGACTTATTTAAGGGAGCTTCTTCGTAAATTTGAAACAACGGGTAGTATTAATGATGCGAAACGATCTGGCAGACCACAAATTTCTGATGAGAAAAAAATTGATATACTGGCAGAAGTAAGAGTTAATCCTACTTCTTCAACAACTCAAGTTGCATCTACCTGTGAAGTTAGTCGAAGTACAGTACACAGGGTGTTGAAAAAATACAAATTTCATCCATATAAATTAAAAATGGTTCATCAACTCTCAGACGACGACCCAGACCGAAGACTAGAATTTTGTGAAAATATGGAAACTAAAATTAACCAACAGCCAGACTACGTCAAAACAATTTGTTTTAGTTACGAAAGTACTTTCTATCTAAATGGAAATGTCAATACACAGAATGTGAGGTATTGGAGTGACGCAAATCCTCACCTGTTTCGTGAAACACATACCCAATTTCCCCAGACGGTGAATGTTTGGGCAGGTATCCTGGGAAACCACATCGTTAGGCCTCTTTTTTTAAATACTAATTTAACTGGTGAGGTTTATCTGGAGATGTTGCAAAACGCAATAGAACCGTTAATCCTTGAAATTTTGGAAGATAATCCAAATGAATTCGGCAATTTGGAAATAACATTCTAACAGGATGGTGCTCCTCCACACTATTACGGTGCAGTAAGACGGTATTTGCATGAGGAGTATCCTGGTAGATGGATTGGACGACGAGGTTCAACGGAATGGCAACCTCGATCACCGGACCTCACACTTTGGATTTTTTTCTGTGGGGGTACCTTAAATCGAAGGTTTACGCCACTGAACTTGACAATATTGACGTTTTAAAACAATGTATTGTTGCAGAATGTGAGGCTGTTTCCGCAGACACATTTGAAGAAGTACGAGAAGAGTTTAAAAATAGGATATTTTACTGTCAGGAAGTAAATGGAGGTCACTTCGAGCAATTTCTTTAAGTACATACTGTTTCTTAAATCTGTATTTAATATCATACTGAATGGAATTTAAATTTTCATGTTTACTAATGAGCCATTAAAACTGCCTCAAACACAAACAAAATTAGTATCATTGAATAGGTTTTTTCGATACCTTTTAAAAGAGGTGTCGCTTGCCGTAGCATTCCATTTAAAATTATTGGTCACAATGGCCTTGTGTTCGTCATCTATCATCACTAGTAGGGAAGTTTATAACCTATAATATTCTGTTTCCAAATTTCACATGTGTATGTATAATCGTTCCAAAGATAAGAGGGGGAAGGGGACTTTTGATAAGCACTGTATATATATATATATATATATATATATATATTGTTAACAGTTAGTGAAGCTGGTATGTTGAATTAAATGGAAAAGTAATGAATTAAGTGATTAAGTAAATTAAAAATAATTTAAAAGTTCATAAGTCTAGTTACAAAGATGACTTAAAGATGGAGTTAAGTTTACATATTACAGTTGTCACTTGCATAATATTCAAAACATAAATAAATGTATATAAACAATTTATACTTAACTTTAATAGGCCTCTTCCAAGTGCAAAACTTATTGTTTAATACCTTATGTCTATCTTAATCTAAATGCCGGCTAGCTGTGTGATTTTAGTGATATTATACGTTGATGATAATAGTAGATGTGCGAGTTCGGTACCCAATAGAATATAGATGAATGTTTTAAAATAAGTTATTAAATATATATATAGTGCTTCTGGATGTATAATTTAGTAAATAAAACAAGAGAGTGAAAGGCAAAAATAAATGGTTTAATTAAAAAATTCGATTTAAAAAATGTAAGTGTTTAACATAATAGTAAGATGCATTAACCTATACAAAGTCACGTGATTAAATATGTTCATAATAGTTAGGTTAACTGATTTTTATGAGATAATGCCTATAAATTTGATTAAAGTTGTTAAAATTATAACGCAAGGGAACCGTACTTTTCCGTTTTAGAGGTATACTAATTAAATATTAACATAGATGGTATACATATAATAATATCAACGATTATGTTCAAATTTAAATAAAATTTCAATATTTTAGGAAATGTAAATAAATAAATACTCAAGTTGGTTTGACGGTGGATACAGGATGTTCGAAGGTGTTCTGGATTCCTAAACTCAGGATAAAGGCTCTGGTTGTGGAATTATTCTGGTATCGTCTCTTGATATGGGTGAATGTGTAGGTAGCGTCCCCCGGAAAATGTAATTTCGTTTAAAACGACCAGGAAAGGTTTTTGGTTGTGGAAATTTCGTCGATCGATACCTTGTAGGTATGAGATACTTAGGATATATTTTGTGGTAAGATTATAATGCTTGATTTACTACTTTTTCACTAAGTTTCAGGAACACTCTTTTTTAAAAATGTCGACGCGTGCAAAAATTTATTCATCTTCCCCAAGCTAACTCTCGGTTGTTTTTTCTATCCAGGCGTCTTATTTGTAATACTTGTTTGTATTTATTTTTAATCTCGTTAATGATATTTATAAATGAAATAATTTACTATGACTAATCGTTTGCATATTTTACAAAAATTATAATTTAAATTTTTTAGTAGACTAGCTAATCCCGACCAGGCTTCGCTGTGACTCAATTTGAAATGAAATGAATGAGAAAAGAGATAAATCTATTATAATAAATATAAATTCAGTTGGAAAACAAATCATCCAATTGCGTTGCTGTGGCTATGTGAAGTTAAAGGAAAAAAAATGTATTTGACAAAAAAATTATTTTTTTAATTGTAAAGCTGATGAATTGATTACATTTTTTGTTTAGTCCATTTAGTTATTTAACATAACTTATAAACAATGTAACCCGCTATTTTAATATTGTTCCTGTCACTTGGCTTTTGACATATTGTTGATATTACTTCAAAAACGTCACCTTTCAAATATTTCAGTGTTATTTAAATTCTTTTAATAAAATTTGTATCGTATATGTTCTCTTTTCTTCGATCCTACCTTGAATAAATACAATAGTGAGTGTTATTCTCTTAAATATTTAATCTTCCTTTCTTGTGATCCTTAATTTTTGGATTTTATATCACTTTATGTTTAACTTCTTTCTATAACAGCTTCTCTGTGCCTGTTTCCTATTACTTTTCATTCTCATTGAACTTGTTATTAAATTCCTTCTGCCAATACTATTCTTATTCCAGTTATAATTTTTCGATTGTCAATTTATTACAAACAAAATGAATATGGGCATCGCTATACTACTACATTATATTATAACATTATTTTCTTTAGATTGACATTTTTAAATTCGTTATATCTTTTGAATGGAATGTCCGATTTTAATAATTTAAAAAGTATTTTACTGGTATTGAAATGGTCTTTAATAAAATATCATTTAATAGGATAAGGAATAATACAGAGGTATGGATAATATGGTTTGATTATTGTCGGCACTTTTATTAACTTTTAAAATGTAAAGAAGTAGTTATAGTGGCATAACTACAGTAGTGGGACATATGGTTTCGCGGAGTTTTTTGTAGATATTAATACGTTCTATAATACTGTACAACATTTTTTTGTTCTATCAACAATAGTTTCCGCAGTGTACGCGATGACAGATTTTTTGACTAATTTTTTCACACCTTGGGTTACATTAATGCATTTTTATTGGGGATCCCTTTTTTTTTGAAAATGTAATATAGCCTATGTCACTCAGTGAAAATGCAGCTTTCTAATGGTGAAAGAATTTTTGAAATTGGTCCAGTAGTTTTTGTGTGAAAACATTACAAACATACATACAAAAACACAAATGTTTCCTCTTTATAATATTAGTTTAGACACACCTGTTTATGAAATGTTCAATATTTCGCTAGATACTTGTTTACAGTTGGGATATTTCGCCGTATACAATTCAAACAAGGTACAGCTATATCCATAATATGTGTCAAATATATTTTCAATCAATTAAGTTAAATATCTTCGGTGAAATAATAATGTTAATGAAAATGACTTAGCAAATGACTACAAGAAAATAAATAAGCACGTGATTCAAATTTAAGCAATTAAAAACGCGGAATTAACTTTATTGATATGATATGTGAAAAATGCAGTTCCAACCATTTCTTATGTACTAAATTAACATTACAAATCTAAAAATAATTCTGTGTTTTTGATTCTAGGGTCCCTTATGTACATGGGTATGTCCAACTACAATATATATATATATATATATATATATATATATATTTATATTCATATACAGATAAACATAGCCATATACTAATCCTAATATAAGACTTTATTGCCTTTCTTTGGTTTGTATCCATTGAAGTGTTAACGCTGCCAACATACAGGGTGCTTGTTGCGCCGTTTATAATAATAGAGTGAATCTTTGCAGAAACTTTCCGTTTTCCGAATTTGCGACTCCACCGGCACAAAATTCGGTGGCGCCCTAGATCACCTGTTTGGTAATTTTAGTTGTCTTACCTCTGGGTCTCCCCACCCCCCTGGGCTGAGTCTCAAGAGCCGGGTGGGCCGTTGGACGTTGGCAGAAACGGGAGGGTGGACAATTTCAGTATAGTGCCCCGCCAGTGAGGTACATTCAACTGCTACTTGGGGCAGTTTCAACCAAGATCCCAGTGTACGAAAACTTCATTATTATTTGTATAATTATTA
This sequence comes from Melolontha melolontha, assembly GCA_935421215.2. NCBI lineage: Eukaryota > Metazoa > Arthropoda > Insecta > Coleoptera > Scarabaeidae > Melolontha > Melolontha melolontha. The sequence continues at coordinate 21,625,051 of OW285240.1, read as the reverse complement.
CTTTATTTGGTTCCTATCTAAAATAACATTCTTGGGCTCGCACGGAGAACAACATAACATAAAATTGTATTGCGAAAGTTTAGTTACTTAACATTATATGAAGATAAGTTGACGTTGAAAGCTGGCAGAGAAGAAATTCTGTTAGTTTTAGCTGAATTGGGTGCTGGTAATTTCGAAGCAATATCAGAACAGCTAACTGCGGAAATGTCATCGAATAGAGAATAACAAAATTTGTAAGATGATGATTTACGCCGTATGTACATGATTTGAAATTTGTTAAGGTTCAAACATTCCAGGACTTTTTCTACGAAATAAACTGCAGTCATTTTTGTTTCAAACTTTACCAGGAGAAAGTCATTGTGATATATTTGGTCATCATCTGTTATAAGATGTACGTTTTCTACAGCACTAAAATCATCCGAAATTTCATCTGATTCCAGAAGAATAGACTCTCCAGTATCCGAACTACTTATGCTCATTTTATTTCTAATTTTCCTTGTAGTCTTTGCTGGAAAAACTTGCTTCAGAAGTCTTTTTTGATTTCACACTAAATTTGTTTACGCCTCTCTCGGATATGATCGATTTCTTCTAGACGATTTTTTTCGGACGTGTCCGTAAAAACTAGACTTTCCTTTTTTATAGTTTTCCTTCTTAGCTTCTTTTATAGTTACTCTGGGCAACGTCCCGACAACTTCTGGAACAATAATATTGCTAAGAATGAACTTGTGTTTAGTTAATACCAAAGAATAGTTTTCGAAAAATTCTGATACTTCTTTCATTGAAACCAGTAACACGGGCCAAACTTGTACTTTCTAGTTTTCTTAAAGCCATTTTATGTTTGTTTCTCTTCTTGAAACATATGAGCCATTCAATTCCAGCTATCTTATTATTCCTCCAATGGGCAGAAACATTCTGGCAGAGCAGATAAATAATCGTAACTTGTAAGTTAACCCATAGTTCATGTCTGAAGATGTCTGGATGTATTTCACTAACTCAGTTTCCTGTTCATTTGTAAACATTTGAATGACATTTTATTTGCTATGATAATGATTTTCTTTTCCCTCAGAATCACTTTCGTGCCGGAATCGTCATTTTAAAGGCTTATCATTCGTTTTGGTGGGTACTTTATCTTTAATTTGTGAATTATAGAATATAGTATACCTTTTCTCACCTGAAATTTCTACTAGCCATTTTCGCAGACATTCTATTATGTAATATTTCTTTAATAACATCTCTCATGTCATTTTCACTTATTTCTGTTCGTTTTTATATAATTTTGTACCATCTGGAAAAAAGCGTTTATATTTAAACACACTTTTAGGTTCAATATAACCTCTACAGCATAATTATTATTAGTGAGCACATCCAACCACTTGGTTGAAAGTGCCCCACTTCCTAGTGTTTGAATGTGCCCCATGCCTACACGATCTGAAAAACAAAATGCAATTCTTATAATTCTTATTTTTTTAGGATTTTTAGGATTCCGCTAAAAGGGAGATCTGGTTATGGCTAGAAAAAGAACATAAAAATAAACCATAAAAATAACGGAAGGTCAGCTCCATACCAAAACACTACTAAGGGGGCTGGACGGGAAGTTTTCAGCCAACCTAATTCGTAGTAGCAAAAAAAAATTAAAATAATTGCTGGGTTAATAACCGGACATTGTCCTTTAAGGAAGCATTTGTACACCATGGGCTTGGTTAGCGAGCCCTGGTGTAGGAGATGTGAAAAACAGGAGGAAACTAGCCTTCATGTAATATGCACGTGTGAGGAACTGAAGGAACTCAGACAGAAATATTTCGGGAGAGATCTATTGGATCCTTCGAGTGTACTCAAACTTCCCCGGAGGAGGATAGTGGCTTTTATCGAGGACACAAGACTAACAGAGTGGAATTGAGAGATCTATTGGGGATAGTACAAAGAGCAGTGTGCTCAAGTGCCTGGACGTGGTGGCGTCCACCCCGAAACAGAGAAGAAGAAGAAGAAGAGGGGTATTTAGATTAAATTCTGGGTTTATTCCATCATATGCATATTACGTATACGATCATTCAGTGTTCGTTTAAGTTACGTATTTGCACGTTATTATAAATTTTACTTTTCAGGTGATCCCAAAGGAAGTAATCTTTTGTAAATAAATCGGCTGATCTTGGGAGCAATGGTATGGGGCCAAATCTGTCAATCCACCACCGTCTTTGCAATTCGTTATTAAAAAGATTCCTGACGGCGTTAGTAGAATGTACCGGAGCCGCATCCATTTGGAAACAAGATTCATTAACATTTAGCATCTCAATTGATGAATGATGATAGATGTGGTCTCGGGATTCCGATATTTTGCTGCAGTGAGGTTACAGTCAATAAAAAAATGGGCCTCTCGCTTATTCTTAGAAATCCAGACATTGACTTTTTGAGTGTACTCCGTTCGGGTTAGGTTTTGGGTATGAGGATTTGGACGGGGCCAATACCTAATGAATTAATGGAATGAAACTTTAGTATTTTTCAATGGAAAAATGTAAGATATAAGCCGGAAGTTCTGAGAGTTGATTTCACCATTTATGGTAAATGTAGCTTCATCAGTAAAAATTATTTTATCCACAATTACATTATAGTAGAAGTTTTATCCACCCTTGGATAGCATATAAAGTGACCTATTATTCACTAGTGAAATAATAAAGAAATATAATAGCAACCAGCAAGTATGACACAGCCTGCGACATTTCATTTTATGAATACAAATATTTTTTAATTAAATTTAGAATAATTCTATTCCGTTAACGTGGTTATTGTGGATAAAGCGTTGTGTTGGATGCGTGTTCTAGATGCATTTTATCCACTTAAGAAAACTAAACGCTCGAACCGGCGTTCTCACGTTGCGCAGATAAAATGCTATCTAAAACACATAGGTCCGATTTATTCATTTTCCAGTATATGTTAGTTGTCAATTAAATTTACTTGGTACATTTACTATTTTCATGTTTATTCAAGTCGGTTAATTACTGGAAAGAACTAATTTTTACTGCAGTAGTATGTTTAGGAGAAAATAGAGAAAGATGTAATATACAACAAACATATGGGATTGAGAAGGATGTATATCTTCCTGTAATCTGTAATTCTATTTGTCGACATGATAAATGTGTCCGTGCCAGAGATAAGGAGGAGAAGGGAAACTTAACGTTAAAAAGTGGTACCCTGTTTATGTATAGTCCCTGCTAAAACTGTAGTTGAGCCACAGTCGATTAAAAAAAAAGCGCGGTTTTTAAATTTAGTAATATATTAATTATAGTATTTTAAAGGCTTGTCGTAGCCTCTACAGTCTACACCATTCTACACCGTTGTAATATGTATAGCATATGTTTGACGGTACACATACTACACCGGGGTTGAATAATGTAGAAACTGTAGACGCATCGAACACACCTTTAAATAAGTTTTTATCTTATAAAAACTTTTTATCACTTTTAATTCATGTGTACGTTAAAAACATCAGCTGTATGATAATTCAGAAAATAAGTTTAGTGGAAAGTATATAGCACCTTTGTCTTTCGTTGAATTTCTTAAAATTCATTAAATATATTTATAGATTTATTTATATTTTCATAAATACATGGATTAAACTTTGGTTCGCAAAATTAAGACATTTGAAGAGATTTTAGTTCAGATAGGTATTAAAAAATACTCATATAATAAATTAAAAGTTTTTATAATGACAAAATACATAATTTTAATTAAAAAAACAATAATCTTTCTTTAAATTAAAATAAAAAAGTTAAAAATTCAGGCATTGTCACAAAATATATATCACAAATAAAAATAATTAAATAATTGTTGGTACAATATGAGTTTTAATTTTATTAACAGATTGCTTAAGCCAACAAGAACTGCTTTCTTGGCGAGAAATAGCGTATTAAATTATGTTTGTGTTATATACAAAGAGGATTTTCTACTATTAAGAATATTTCGTTGTTGAACTGTCTGCTAAGAATTGAATTATACACTTTAGAATATATTTATGTTAATAAATATCAACCTTTTTATGCCAAACTATACAAACTATGCAAACCCGCCCAGATGGTCAAAATAGTAAAACTGAATTATAAATAAATTAAATTATCGCTATATTAAGTAATCTTTTGTTTTTTTGTACTTTTAAACATGTGTATATCAAAAGCTGTTACTTTCGGTACATATCAATAAGCAAAAGAGTTTCTAGAAATAAAAAAACTTACATACGAACATACAACTAGATATGCGAAACACTACAAATGTTCATTAATTAGTAAGTTATGTATTGTGATGCAAAAATGAAAATATAATTATGTGGAACCGCACAAAATTAAAATGATGGATAAATATAAAAGTTTGATTTAAAATACTTTAAAATGCAACTAAAATAGTTATTTACGGGTACAATAAATCCGTTATATAGGCAACCAAACTTACAATATGGTGTGTAGTGTAATAACAAAATTTGTTCTTATTGATGTATACATACTACTATGTATATGGACCAACCCTTACATAACTTAGTATAAATAATAACTCATATCAGCTGGCGTATTCTTTCATTAATTAATTAATTTTTTTATATCAAGTAAATCGAAAGAATATAATTAATCTATTAACGCAAACATAGAAATTAGAGCAAGAATCAGTAAACTTGGTAATATACAGCCTTATGCATAGTCGTTTTAGTGGCTACTAACACGCTATTAAGACCATTTTAAGATCCTACTAAAAATTTCGGTATGGATAGTCGCGTTTGGTGCGTACTAACAACGTTTTAACTTTAGTAGGCTACTAAATCCCTAGTAGCGTCTGAGAGCGTGTTTAATGTGTCTATTAAAGCTAACCTACAAAAAGAAAAAGCGCAAACTGCCAAAACGTAACGGTCCGGTACGTAAAGTGATACAAAATTGAGAGTAAAAAATCATACAATGAATTCATTAACGGTAAGTATACGGATAATCGGCATACAGCAATTTTAATAATAATGGAAGTGCATGGTGTCTCATTATAATTTCATTTTAAACAAAATTTTAATCATTTTTTATTATTTTTTTAATACTGTTTCCAAATACCCATGAGATGCAATGAGGCAAACTGATGAGAAAAAGTCTGTTGAATATGTATTTATAGTATGATGTGGCATGTGGGCTTTATTTGCAAATATTACTTCTGTAGCAGGTGGATGGTGTGCTATAAATGTTAGCTTGTACAATTAATATATATATATATATATATATAGTCTCTATTTCTTCCAACTATCGCTTTGCTGGCTATAAATAAATCATTTGACTTAAGGGAAGTAAGATATATTTATTGCAGGATTTGTTAGAGATGCAAAACGCCTTCAAGAACATTGGCAACGGATGAAGATGCAATCAAAGAAAAATATCAGTCAGTATTGAAAGAAGTTTACTGAAACTGGAGCTGAAGTTATTGAGAGAAAATGATAATTGAATGTGTATATTATATGATATTAGATAAGTATGACAATAGGATGATGTAATTTAAAATATAGGATAAAGTAGGTATACCTAATTATATCCAAGTTACGTGTAAATACTGCATCATGTATAAAGTAGGTAGGTATGAATATTTGTTATATGTGGATACTTATAAATGTATATATAAATGTATACCTAAAATATTTCAATAATTAATAAATTATATATTAACATTGTTAAAGTCTACTAATTAAAATATCCTCATATATAATTGTTGACAGAATAAATTGCTGTGGATATTGTCATGTAAATCCATGTTGTTCCGCTAGAATAAATTCAGTAATAAATATGTTACAAAGCCAGTTAAATATGTATATTTAATTGAATCGGCCGATACTTGCTGGAAATCCATTATATGTAAATGGGATTTAAGTAAAACACTTATACTAATTTCCAATATATATTACACTTTATTATATATATTAATAAATAGACGACATGTTTCGCTACGATGTAGCTTCTTCAGATCTTATATTACTACTAAGTACTCAGTAGTAATATAAAATCTGAAGAAGCTACATCGTAGCGAAACATGTCGTCTATTTATTAATATATATAATAAAGTGTAATATATACTGGAAATTAGTATAAGTGTTCTACTTAAATCCAATTTACAAATATGTATATACCTATAACATCACCATATGCTCATTTTCCTAAATATCTAATTGTTGCAAGAACTTTGTATCTTAGGATTGGTAATCCACAATTATTGTTGGTTAAAAGATCTTTGAGCAACTTTTTTTTCTCATGCGGTATTTTGTTCGAAATTGAGCATCGTCATATACTTCAAATGTATTAAATTGTTCCAGATAGACTTTTAAATTTGGAATGATATCTACCTCAACTTCCTGTACCCCCCTTGTACATCAATTAAATCTTCCATATTTCAAAATGATATAATTTCAGTAATACTTTAAGTAAAATTATATATTATACTTATATTCTTCTTATCCCAAGGAAATATCAAATTTAAAAGCAAAAATTCACAAAATATATTCAAATAAACAAGATTATCCAAATCGTATTTAAAATAACCAACAATTCCAATAGGTTAACAATTTTAAATGTCTTCTCTATACAAAATGCGCATGCCTGCGACCTTCGTTTTCACTGTTGCCATATATTTTTTTCTGCTTAGACTCTATTAGTTAGTAGCCACTAAGTATGATGAAATAAGCGACTATGAATACGAGAAAATAAAAGCATCTTAGTACGCTCTTAGTGGCTACGAACTAATAGCGTACTAAGACCCTATTAACTTCACGACTATGCATAAGGCAGATATACAGTAATACATACAGTTATGTTCTTAAAAATAAAGAACAACCAAAAAATCTCAAAATGTCTAATTTTAAAATATTGGTTGGTATGATTGTGCCTTTCAAACACAACGTGGTTTAAGAAGAACCTCATATATTACATCTTGATGTATAACGTGCCTTCAAAAACTTTCTTCGTTGGAGACGGCCATGATTTTTGATAATAGTTGGTGACGACAGTGCACGTGATCTGTCAGAATCTGTCTAATAAGGAAAGTTTTTGAAAGCAGGTTAAGTTGTTACCATCAATTGCTTTTATTGAAAAAGAATAATTTTTAAATATAAATTTGTGAACTAACACTTAATCTACCACTTACGTCAGTAAGTATCCTGAATCTTTTGAACATAGAAAATAAAAAATATCTAATGTGACTCTGTACTCAACTATATTTCCTTATATATTCGCTTCAAGTATTTGTGATATAGCTTATATCATCTCATTCCAGATATTTTCTATAGGATTAATGTCTGCACATTCTAATACTTCAACAGGGAAATTATCATATTCGAAGTATAAGTATACAGAGGACACATTTCTTGAGCGGATGACAGCATTATATCTTCTAATATATTCTCCAAAACATCTCACTCTGATGGTAGTTTAATCTATTCCCACACATTATCACCTGAAAACCTTTCCTTTCTATGATTACTTATGATTATTATCCATCCTTCCAATTTTATCTTGAACAACACTGCCCATTTCACGTGCACGATATCTTTCTCTTCAGGTACTTAATGGAATATCATCTCTTATCTTCAGTTGGCTCATCAAACTCCAAAACAGGTTTCCAACATTTGACAATGTTTACTCTGAAATTTCTTGCCAAGCATTTATTAAATTCACTATAGCATCTTTTAAAGTCAAGCTTTTTATAAAGCCCTTGACAACATCTGAATAATTTATTATTATTGTTGATAGAAGAGAACTTTTATAATGTAACTTGGTAAGTCTAACTACATTTTAATCCATTAGTTAAAACAATGGCGTTACCTTTGGGAAAAAGAGTGTTATAATTTTTTCATCGTCACTTTTTAATTGATCTTCTGAAGGAAAAGTGCGTTATCAATAAGAACAATTGCTCCTTCATCTAAAGTTCTTGCTTTAAAAATTTTCTTACTTACAAGTTTATTAATTTGTATTAAGGCAGAAATACACAAACAGAATGAGAAATATTTCACCTGTGGTATAAAAAATTTTTGATACCAAGTTTTAAAAATCCAACCTGCTTATATAGTCTAGTTCCTATACAAAATTTCTAAAACTCCGGGGTTTTTTCAGTTTCAATCAACAGAGGTTTCAATTTATGTCGTCCCAAAGCGTTAGTGCATGCGCGAAACGCTACTCTTGCTTTTTCAGTTTTTCGTACAGGAACAAGTTTTTCCATTGAAACTGATTTATCAGGCAGAAATTTCCAAAATAGGCCGAAATGGTCTACGAAGGCGAATGAAGCTATCTGCTTAGGTGACCTTCGCGATGACAAAAGCCAAGTATCTCCAGTCGAATTAAATAAAAAGCGTTTGACTGAAATTGAAACATGAAATACTTAGTTATTAATTTTGATCGTATGCTCTGGCGTAAAGATATTCTTAATAATTTACTTATGAAGAAAGCGACTGGCTCTTAAATCGAGTAAACTGTATTGGGTCATTGGAAGAAAATCTCAACTGTCACTTTAAAATCAAATTTTGGTTTATAAAACTATTCTAAAGTCAATATGACCTTATTGTTTGTACCTATGAGGTTGGGCATCAAATTCAAACATTGAGATCTTGAAAATATTCCCGTAATCAAAAGTGCTTTGGATGATCGTTGATGCACCGGGGTTTGTTCCAAGTGATAGAACGTGATTTCCAAGAGAAATCAATTTAACAAGAGCGAAATTTTATTAACAAGCGTTAACGGAGACTCATCACCCACCCGAACATCATTAGTTATAAGTCAAAATAGTAATTGTAGACTCAAGCGGTCCAATCCCGCATATGATTAGATTTTAAATATTTAGTGTGCAATTTTCCAATGGTCAGTAGTAACGAATAATTTATAGATTTATTTATTTATTGATTCATTTCCCAACAGATACAGATATATACAATGACAGGACAAAAATAAATAATAATAAGCAAATATGTTGAATCATCTAACAAGTGTTTATTTGAAAAGTAAATCTAGGTTACTTTGAAATTTTGATAGAATAAGACGCAAATATATTAATATGTGTTTGTTGTTCTGGAAACGTAAATCCAAATGACATTTGATAATGTCAATCACAAATATCAGTGCATAAAACAATCGTGCGTCGATTCGGGTTTAAATAAATTGCTTCTCAGTTTTAAAATGGCTTTCATTTTAGAACATAATTTTTTTTTTAATCCAGGCTTATTTTCAAAGTGGTAATAAAATTGATGGTTTATGGGTTTATTCAGTTCAAGATTGCATAGTAGAATTTCAAGTTGAGCTTCCACATTTTGTAATAGATTATATACAATTTAAGAATACTTTGGATAGAACTTTAAAACTTTTTTCTGAAACTGGTAGTCTCTTAAGAAAATCAGGCAGCGGAGCAGTTAAGAAACGTACACCTCAAGTTGTCAATCTCGTTGAAGAAATAATGGAAAATGAACCACAAACATCTGTTCGACATTTGAGTCAACAAATAAACCTTTCTGTTGGTACAACTCACAAGTTATTAAAAAAAGATATGCAACTTTATTCATACCGTGTCACAGCAGTACCAGAATTGTTAGAAATTGATTACCCACGTAGACTACAGTTTTGTAATTGGTTTGTAAATATGAACAATAATGGAGAACTTTCGCAAAGAGTCATCTTTACTGATGAAGCATGGTTTTATAAAACGGGATACCTAAATTCACAAAATACAAGAATTTGGAGTAGTGAAAATCCACATGTAATTAATGAAGAATCGCTACATCCAGAGAAAATTGGTGTTTGGGCAGCGATAAGCCAAAGGCGAATCATTGGACCAATATTTTTTCAGGGAACGTTAACTGCTCAAAGGTACCGTACGGAAATTTTACAACCATTTGTCCATTGCATGATGATGAACTACAAAATGCATATTTCCAACAAGACGGAGCACCTTGTCACTGTACTGCAGAATCTTTGGATTATTTAGGAGAATTTTTTGATGAGCGTATAATTAGTAGAAATACTGAAATTGCCTGGCCTCCACGTTCATGCGATTTAACAACTTGCGACCTTTTGGGAGGACTTTTTGTGTCCTTATCTAAAAAATAACATATTTCGAACACCTATATTGAATTTGAATGATATGCTACAGAGAATCGAACAGAAATGCATGGAAATTAATAACAATCCAGTAATGTTGCAGAATATCATCAGAAATTTTGGACGGATGATTTTAAAGTGCATTGATATTGAAGGACAACATTTTCAACATTTGATATAGTTTTCAATAAATACCTATTATTTGTTATTTATTTGTATGTATGAAACTGTTAAAATAGAGGACTTCGTAGGTTAAGTAGTAAATTTTAATTTACGACATAATTCAAAATGTTCTCAGTAAATCACATGCTACTAGATTGACTTTTCAAATGAACACTTGTTACATATTCTACATAATAAACATATTCGTTAATTAACACAAAATAAATATTAATTCTAACAAAAAATTGTATTATTATATTAGTATATAGGAAATAAGCAAATAACAGTAATAAAATCCTAAAAAAAAAACAAATACCCAAAATAATTATAACTATGCGATGCTGAGAACCTTATAGAGTAGAACAGAAAGATTAGTCTGTCTAACAGCACATTCACTTTATGCAGCTACCAAACTATTAAGAATAATTAGCGGTTGTTTAAAAAGTACATCTCTACCCTTACAGGTCCCATCAGCGGACAGGAAAGTCCGGTAATAGAATATAATAATATAATAATAATATAATGATTTGCCTGATGCTGGCCTGTCGAGACTGAAATCGAGATCTCCTCAATTACTGCTAGCAGAACGACTTATAACAGAAGATTTCAACCCAAATGATAGTTGGAGAGAGTATTGGGCAGCGGTGAAACCTGCTGAAGAGGCCCATATCATTGATACTGCCTTACCCTTGCCAGGAATGGAGCTGCTTCTTCATGAGTGGAAGGCACTCAATAGAATAAGAACATCCCATGGAATTTGTCGTGACTCATTCTATAAATGGGGACTAACTGATACACCAACTTGCGAATGCGGAGAGTCTCGCCAGACTATTCAGCATATGGACATGAGATGACTTCTTTGAAGCAATGGCCCCGCGTTAGAGTGGATCAATGGCCTCGATTTTAAAATTTAACTTTTAGATGTATAATCAATGTTAACCATTCGCTAAATAAATAATGGAGGTGCAACGATTTAAATGAAGGTCGTTATAACGATAGACAAATATATACGGGTTGTTCTTCCGAGTATAGGTTAAGACATTGCACTTACAAACGTTCATATCCAACTTATTGGCAATACACTCCGTAATTAAGCACATCTATCTGTTTCAGAAGAAAGCTACAACCATCTTTGCTATTAATCATCTGGTACAGCTTCAGGTCGTTAGCAAAGAGTAAGAACTCGAGAATATCGCGCAAGTCGCTAATATAAATTAGAAAAAGTAACGGACCAAGGTTGTTTCCCTGAGACACACCTGAAGTGGGCGAAAAACAATTTCATATATTACCATTATAGTACACATACTGTGTTCTGTCGCACAAGTAAATTCGAAACAGTGAGGATAGAGCCAGGGTAAAACCAATTAGTTCAAGTTTAGTTTAAAGAATCTCGTGATATATGCGATCAAATGCTTTGGAAATGTCAGTATAGACGACATGAACTTGATCATTAATAACAGACAAGTTCGTGACCGTTGATTGTTTGTTCACAAAGGCAAGCTGATCGTTAGATAGTATTTGTCGTAATTTGGGATATATGCAATGATAAAAACACATTTCGAATAGTTTAGCGAAGTTATTTATGATTGCTATAGGACGATAGTTGTTAATAAGACTACTATCACCTTTTCTATGTATGGGAATAATTTTGGATACTTTCCAATATTTCGGAAATTTACACATTAAAAGACAGTGATTAAACAAAATCGTGAGTGGCTTAGAAAAAACAATAGTACAGTCCTTGATTAAAAAGCTGAGCAAATTGTGATAACCTATTGTGTAATTATTTTTCAAGGCTTTTAGGGCTCATTTCACATCGGATTCCTCAAGTAAGGAAATATCAATTGGCTTAGCATAAGTGCAATAATTAATAGAGGGTTGATAATTTGGACTTGAATAACGTGTGTGTTGACGGACTGAAAGTAATCTTGAAAAGCATTCACGATATCTGATGGAGTGGCAAATAGGTCGCCATTTTCACTGTTCATGTTCACTAGGAATACTGGGGAAATTCTTCTTGCACTTCACGAACGTCCAGAATTGTTTAGGATCGGTCCTAATTTTATCTTGCACGTTAGACACGTTCTTATATAATTTAGAAGAAGTCACCTTTACAGTTTTGCGCATGTTACGATACATATTGAGATCATCAATGCTGTTGGTCTTTTTGTATCTATAATGGTATTTGTCCTCGAGTTTGATGCTCTAAACTTGTTCTTTAGAGAACCATATAGGATAAGAATTGGTAGCAGGACTAGTTTTAAGGAATAATTGTGTCCAAGTGTTCATATATTTTATTCAGAAATTTATTATAGAATGCATTACAGGCTTCGTTAACATCCGGATGCGAATCGAGAAACGACTAGTCCGCGTTATATAAATAAATAAAATCCTCTTTTAATTTTAATTGAAATTGTAATTTTTAATGAATATATTCGCAGTTAAAGGAATAAACTTACTATTTCATACGCGAAGTAGTAGTTCGATTGAGGGATGATGTGTTTCTTCAATGACTAGTTGAATTTTACTCTACTTATTACGTTATTATTATTTAAGTTGCGGAATTATTGAATTTAAGACTCCTACTATAAGAATACAACTGTTTTTCAATTGAATAAATGTTTCTAGTTTTTTAAAAAATGAATTAAAGTTAACTATAGGTGTATCAGGTAGAATATAAATCCCAAATATATACACTTTCAATGAGTTAAGAGATAATTTGCAACAAATAGCATCTATTTCTGGTGAACCATCAACCACCATATAGAACCTACACTAAAAGGACACCACCACCACGTTCAAGACCAGTAAAGCGGAAGTCCCTGTCTCTTCTGTAAACAGTGTAGAATTGTGGATAAAGTTCCCAACTAAAAAAATCGCTAGATAACCATATTTCGGTAATATATAAAACATCAAATACGTCTAATGCAATCGCCTATCGTTCTTAATATAGAGTGATTTCACTGTTAGGCTTTCTTATTTTTCCGAAACAATATGGGGTATACCACGCTTGTAACGTATCCTTAGAATAGTTTTACCGTTAGCAATTCGCGTAGCCAATTCCGATTTTATTAGCTTATAGTAATTAATCTGCCGAGGTGTACGATCCAGAGAAAGCGAAGCATTCTTGTAATCCCATAGGTCTCGAAGACGTTTAGTATGTTTTATAGTCCTGTGAGCTTTGGAAGGATTAGAAAGTCCCACACTGAGAGGTCTAGGTTTGGCCCAACCACCAATGAAGCGTCCCACATGAGATACCTCAATCCTGTAAGCACGCGCCTCTTCCGACATGACTCGCAAGATATTCTTCGCCGCAGCCACATCGTGCGTGCTTCTATCATTGCATCTGCGAGACTCCAATTCTGGGAGATTAAATACCATAACATTGTTCCTTCGCTCATTCATATCAGTCATCTCCTACATCAATTCCTCGAACACCATATTAGTTATAATCATTGGACTTTTTGGAGACGTGTTATTGTATATTCTCCTTCATGATAATTGAATTAATTGCTCTTAATATTCCATAAATATTCTAGGACAGCGACATCGATCGTATATTTTCTCTCTTTTCACAAACTCATCTCCACTCGAATCCTGTTGGTAAACATCTTAACAGGGACACCTAGTATATTAAATGTAGGTGTAGGTTTCCGCGGTCGTTCTCTAGATGTAGATCTCGGTTTCCGGGTTGGAACCGCGTCGAGTTAGGCGTAATTTCCAACGTTTCGTCCACTGTTTCAAGGGACATCTTCACGGCTGTACGTAGATGTTCGTCGTTTCGCAGTAGCTTGAAGAACATTCTTCAAGCTACTGCGAAACGACCTACGTACAGCCCTGAAGATGTCCCTTGAAACAGTTGACGAAACGTTGGCAATTACGCCTAACTCGACGCGGTACCAACCCGGAAACCGAGATCTACATCTAGAGAACGACCGCGGAAACCTACACCTACACCGTCGTTTCGCAGTAGCTTGAAGAATGTTCTTCAAGCTACTGCGAAACGATGAACATCTATGTACAGCCGTGAAGATGACCCTTGAAACAGTGGACGAAACGTTGGCAATTACGCCTAACTCGACGCGGTTCCAACCCGGAAACCGAGATCTACACCTAGTATCTTGTTTATTGATAATAACAGGTACTCATAACGGGTTGGCCATTTAATGTTGCGGTTTTAAAAATCGTGCTATTCCCTTGTATATATAGAAATTAATATAATATATATTTTTTACACTAGAGAGCCAAGCGCGGTTTACAATAAATATATGAAAAATTTGCCTTGTCAGTTTTCAAGATGGCGTCGTATCCAACGGAATTGCGTGTGGAAATAATAAAATATTATTATAGAGATGGGGAATCTTTGGCAGCTACGGCAAGACACTTGCGTGCTCTATTCGGGAGAAATAACGCACCAACGGAAAACACTATAAAAAGTAAGGAAAAAAAGATAAATTTAGAAAAGTAACAAGGTATTCGTTATCGTGTTTCCATGTCTACTAATCCGACAATATCTTAGGATTGTAGTGAAATTTGAAGCAACAGCATCTGCGGCAGACGAAAGATCAACTGTTAGAGAACGTCAAAAGACCATCCGGGTACCAGAAACCATAGAACGAGTACGGGAGCACTTTACAGCTCAACCTTCAACATCGACCTCAAGAGCATCTCAAGAACTTGAAATACCCCGTACAACACTAAGGCGGATCCTTAAGCAAGATCTAAAGATCGCAAAATCCAGATCGATCCGCCGTTGAGACCGTTTGATATGGAGCGACGCTACAATTTTGCGAACGAAATCATCGAACGCATTGAAAATGGCAGCATGTCATTGGAACGAGTGTGGTGGTCGGATGAGTCACATTTCGATGTATCCGGTTATGTGAATAAGCAAAATCGGAGACATTGGAGGACAGAAAATCCACATCTAGCAATTGTTCGTCCTCTTCACCCTCGACGGTCGACTGTATGGTGTGCTATCTCGTCGGCAGGAATGATCGGTCCCGTGATTGTCAATGGAACCGTTACTTCGCAAAAATATTGTGAAATGCTTAATGAGTCTTTTATTCCCGTGGCGCATGGATTAAATATGGTGGAGAATGCATGGTTTATGCAAGACGGGGCTCGTCCGCATCGCACTGAAGAAGTTTTCAACATTCTTGAAGAACATTTTGGTAACAGAATCATTGGTCTTGACGCTCAACAGTTTACAGACGGAGGGATAACATGGCCACCATATAGTCCAGACCTCAATCCTTGCGATTTCTACCAGTGGGATCATTAAAAGATACGGTATATCGCGATGGTATAGACACCCTGGATGACCTTGAAATGGCAATACGGCAGCGAATAGAAGCGATACCGTACGCCACATTTCAGGCAGTTTGTTGAGAATTTGAGAAGAGGCTGCGAAATGTTATCGTTGCTCGAGGCTCAAACTTCGAAAACCTGATTTATTAAACCGCAGATTTTGTTGTTTAATTGCACAAATAAATCATTTTTTTAAATTAATGTTTTGTATGCTTAATATGACTTCAAAAACCGCAACCTTAAATGGCCAACCCTGTACATCCTATACCATAAATTGTGTGTGTATACCACAATTTGTTATATTGTCTTGACATTTACTTAAATTATTATTAAATTGTTGATATGGAAAATATATTCAGAAGAAGAAACCGTGTATATTTAATTTCTCTAATAAAATAATATTTGATTCAAGTAGTGAAGCGAATTCATTGGTATTCCAAAGTAGTAAATATTGCAAGCACAAAACTACCATAAATTTCTCAATAAATTAAATCGATCGCACCATTTCAGTAGCTTTAAATAATAAATTTAAGCACGACGTTCAATAATAATTTATTATTAATAACACTTCTATGCTGAGAAAAAAGCTTATAAAGAAGTGAAAACTACTGTTAGTCGTCTTCTTATGGTTAAATAATAAGCGTCGAATGCTGGTCACGTGCTGATAAACGGGTGTTGTTTACGTTCAACGGGTCGCACATTTCGATGCATCGTACTACCATCTCTTGGGAGCTTGGCGTATTTTCGATTATCATTGAATGTTCAAAATTCCGGTCACCGTTTTTGATAATACTATGTCGCGTACAGTACTTGGCATAGTACTTAAACAACTAAACTTGATTTCGGATCTTCTCTTTTCCATCCCTCTCTCACTTGCTGTTTGCTGACTTTGGTAGGGGCAGTCACACTCTCTCACACGGTGATGTATATTGAAAGCATTGTTTGGTTCTTATCATCGATTCCAGAGGAATGGGGCCATTTTCCTTTATTCAACGGAGATAACTGCGTTTGTAAAGTGACTAATTCAGTAAAAAGTGAGTTATACGAACATGATTAGAATGAACGACAAAGGAATATATCGATTGCAAAGCCTGTTCGTTGTATGTACGATATATACATATGACGGTTATGATAAGTGATATTCATTTGAATGTTTACTGCGCCATATAACTTGATGGAAAGGTTTGTAATTAACATCGCTCTTCTGCTTATAGTATTGACTAGAGCCCTTCTTTTTCTAATTGACTTTAATGGTTAATACATTTTCTAATATATTATGCAGGAATACACAGAAAATTATAGGAACAGTTTAAAAATTTTTGATATAGCTACTTAGATTTTAGTAATACTTTTCACAATTAATTAAATGCAAATCGGGGATTCGATGAGTATATTTATATCCGAATAAAACTTTCGGTTTAGCCGAAAACGATGTTAATTTTCTTATTTTAATTGAAGCACCCTGTATTTTTTATTAATTTCAATAGAGCTCTGCTCTGGGAGTTCAGCAATAATAAGGTTTGGCAAACTTTTGTTCAACAACGACAGAGATATTTAATTAAATCTAATAATAATATATTGATGAAAAGCATATGGTGGTGTATTAAAAATATGCCATCACGTTGTAAATAAAAGAAATGTAAAGTTATGAATTAATTTGACTGTGTAATTTAAAATAATATTGAATCCGCTAGCAAAGTTCAATATTCGACCTGTAGATGTAGCTAAGGTTTGAGTTTACAGATGTCGCTAAAATAAGGGCAAAACATCAACAATATGTAAATAAATAAATAACTTATACTTAACTTAATACGTTTCTTCCAAGTGCATAATCTTATTGTTATAATTTTTAAATGTATATCTATATGGGCGCCAGCTAGCTCTAGTCTTTGTGGTGAAATTATACTTAATAACAACAATAGTGCGGGTCTGGTACTTAGTATAATAGATGTGTGTGATTAAACAAGTTGTTATATATCGAATAATTCTGGATGAATAATATAATAAATAAAACAAGAGAGTGTAGAACATAAATAAATGGTTTAATTGATAATATTCTTATCCAAAAAGATAAGTGTTAACATGGATATATGATGCATTAACCTATAAATAGTCACGTGATCAAACAAGGTTATAATAGTTAGGTTAATTATTTGTAATTAGATAATGCAACAAAATTTACTAAAATTACTTTAATTAAATCGCAAGGAACTGTATTTTTCCGATATTAAGGTAAATTTATCAGTAAATAAAATGTTTTGCATAAAAATGATAATATCAACGATTGTGTTTAAAAATTAATATAAATAATTTCAATGTTATCGGAAATAGATATAAAAAAAGTACTCAAGTTTGGTTGTATGTGGATACTGGATATTCGTAAGGTTTTCAAGATTCTTTTCCTCGGGATTAAGGTTCTGGTAAAGGAATTATGCAGGTAGCGTCCCTTGGGATAGGATTTTCGATTAAAGACTTGTAGGAAGGGGTTAGGATTTGAATTTTTCGTCAATCGAAGCTTTATAGTTGGGTGATACGTAGGATATATCTTAGGGTATGATATTTATACTTTAATAATAATTTTTCACTAAATTCTTGGAACACTTTTTTTTACAATATGTCGACCCGTGCAAAATTCAGTTCAACCACCACGCTAACTCGCATTTGTTTTTATTCAGGCTTCTTATTCGTGATTCTTGTTTGTACTTTTTAATCTAATATTAAATTTATATAAATGAAGTAATTTACTACGACAAATCGTTTTGATATTTTACAAAAATTATAAATTTAATTTTGTGATACAAAAAACTATCTTTGATATGTACAATCTTTCGCTAGATACCTGTATTAAGTTGGGATATTTCCCGCCGTAAACAATTCAAATAAGTACAGCTATATCCAAAGTATATGTCTATAAAATATTCAATCGATCAAGTTAAAAATTTGCGGTAATATAATAATATTAATGAAAATGACTAAAGCAAATGACTTAAAGAAAATAATAAAATACATGATTCTTATTTAAGCAATAAATACGCGGAATTAACTTCATTGATTTGACATGTGAAATATACAGTCCCGACAAAATCTTATTTTGTAAATTATTATAATATGTTTTATAAATATCCTGTATTTTTGTTCCAGGCCCTCTCATAAATGGGTATGCCCCACCACAATATATTTTATTGAGAACAAGAAAAATTAACACAAAAAATATAAACAAAATCAATATCAGTTAAGAAGGTTTTCGAAATGAGGACCGTTTACTTCTTGACAATATGCAAGTCTGTCAACAAATTCTTAAATGACACTTGCTAAAGCCTTCTCACGAATTAATTGCTCTTCCTTAATTATTCTCTGCTATAACTTGTCCAGATTATACTGTCGTCAAAGATTTTAAATGACCCCGAAGGAAAAAATCTAGAGGATTTAAATCTGGAGACCGTGCAGGCCATTCAATGATTCCTCTACGACCAATCCATCAATTTGGGAATGTTTCGTTTACGGTTCCTGAAAATACTAGCCCAAACGTTTAATTTTACCCTGTTGTGTATGCCTTTCTAGCATCCAATGAGGGTTATCTGTTAACTAATATCAACAATCATCCACTTGTTTCAGTCGATTTGTATCATCCACCACTATCTATCTCTTTATCTTTTTCTACTTCGTGTAACACATATAACGCATTTCCTTCAAACAATAACTTACGATACAATTTTCGTAGAGCGAATTATTTTCAATTGTATGATGATCTTCTTCATTCGGATTGGTCATTTTTGGAGGGTTTTACTAATGTTGATTATGCACTTAAGAAGTTTTTCAATGTTCTATATAACATATTGTGAGCATCTCGATACTCGTGGTCAAGTTGATGTCATATATACGGACTTTAGTAGTGCCTTTGATGTGATTGACTACGAAAGTTTACTTACGAAATTGTCTGCATTTGGGGAGGTCCTTCCCTACTTCTTCTTCTGCAGTCTTACTTAAGTAGTAGACTTCATTATGTCTTCTACAGCGGTTATAAATCCTTTGAATTCTCTCCTCTAACTGGAGTCCCACAGGGTTCACAAATGGGGACCTCTAGTATTTATCTTGTTTTTAAATGATTTATTATCGTCTCTGTCTTGTCCACTACTTGCCTATGCAGATGATCTGAAAATATATTCCTCCATTAAAACATGGGACGACGTGTTGCATTTCCAGGCGAATTTGAACATTCTCTCCCAATGGTGCTCCAACTGTAAATTGGGATTGAACATCAAGAAATGCTGCTAAGTCTCTTATACAAAAAAGTTAATTTTATTGACTCCAGTTATTTTATAAATAATTCAATACTTCATAAGGTTGATATTATGATGGACTTTGGTGTTTTGTTCGACTCTCGCTTAACTTTATGTGTGTCGCTGCTTCGAAGACATTAGGTTTTGTTCTGCGTACCTGCAAACTCTTCTCTTCTATGTCTTTATTCAGAACTATGTACTATAGTTTTGTCGGCTTATTATATTTATCTTCAGTTATCCATTGAAAAGATACAACATCGTTTTTTAAAGTATTTATCATTTTAAATTGACGGCGTCTATCCCGAGCGAAATACGAACTACAATTTGCTACTTGGAAGACATGGTTTACAATTGTTAACCAATTGACGAGATGCTCTGGGAGCGAGATTTGTGTGGAAGATTATTGTATTACCATTGATTGTCCCTATTTACTTTCCTACATCAACATTCACGTTCCTCGAATATCCTCTCGTTCCTCTCCTACCTTTGCTTTACCTTCTTCTATTACCAACTTGTTGCAGAACTCTCCGCTCGTGACCATGTGCCGAATTACTGATGTGCTTTATGAAGACATTTTTTTCAATTCCATAGCATAGAGAACAAAAAGACTAAGATTAAATGATTTTTTATTTTTTTATGTGTTACATATTTTATATATATATGATTTTTTCCCCGACAAATATTAAAAATTTATTTAAACATGAAAGTACTATTATTTTTAGATATCTGTATATATCTGTATGTATTTCATGTATCGCAAAACAAACTTGTATTATTAAAGGTCAGCCTTATGCGAAGCCACCGCGATTGATGTGGTCAGACACTGTTTAACAGTTAGACAAGTACGTTCTTTTTATTTAAAAAAAGTATATAATTATATAGTTAAAGTAAAAATTCTGGTTGGATTTGAATTAGTTGTGTGGTGTTTGTATTTCAATTCCCGAATATTCTACGAGATTTTATTCTCGTAATTTTGATTATATTTAATTTAATAACGTTTTCTTGTCAACGTGTCTCACATTTTTTTTTATGTAAGTAAAAATATATATATATTTTTAAAGATAACTTATTAATTCAAAAGATTAGAATATTGTATGTCAATTGTATTAATATTGTTGTATTGAGATTTAGTCTTAATTAATTGAGATAGATGACAATGAGTATTTTTTTAAAATTTCTAAGTAAAAAAGTTTAACTGTAAAAATTTTATTATACGTTTGGATTTCAAGGGCAATTTATTAAACCTTATAATTGTTGGACTCCCAGAGCAGAGCTCTACTGCAATTCGTAAAAATTTACAAGACGTTTCATTTAAAATAAGAAAGTTACCATCATTTCCTGCTAAACCGAAAGCCTGAGTTAGATAGAAATATACTCATCTAATCTCCGATTTGCATCTAATTGTTTGTGAAAGGTCTTATTAAAATCAGAGTATTCATATCCAAGATATTTGAATGGATCCATACATCCAGAGTAGAGCTCTAGTGAAATTCGTAAAAATATGCAAGACGTTTCATTTAAAATAAAAAAGTTAACTTCATTTCCTACTAAACCGGAAGCCTGATTCAGATAGAAATATACTCATCTAATCTCCGATTTGCATCTAATTGTTTGTGAAAAGTCTTATTAAAATCTAAATATTCATATCAAAGATATTTGAATGGATCCATACATTTGGCAAACCCTATATAATCTAAGCCTCTTCTACCTTTTAATGGTGTGGGGTATAATGTCTAATTTTAGACAAATTTCCTCCAGTACTTTTTATCTCGAGCCATCACAGTGGTCTCTTTCCAAGTTTTGCCTCTTATCGCATCTTATCTCATGCCTTTTTTGGTGATCCTCTTCTTTTATCCTTTCGGATTCTTGCTTGCCATATTTCTATATTGGTCTTTCTTCTTGAAGACCTTTAGTTTTGTCTGTTTCGAGACTTGGCTTATCGTACTTTATCATGAATATCTATTTCCTGTGTGCCTGTCCGATCGATGGTTACTGCTGCGTACTGGAAATGATCTACTTGTTCACATTTCTTTTCATTTCTTTCTATGTTTAGGTTTTATCTATTTTCTCCAATCATCATTACTTCCGTTTCATTTATTCTCATTTCACTTTCCTCCATTTTTATGTTCTAGGCATTTAAGTTTATTTGCAAGACCTCGTTTTCGGACAATATAACGACGTCATTTGCAAATGCCCTCTCAGTTATATGTACGTTTTTCAACCTACATCCAATTTCTTTGTTAGTAGTTTACATTTCTTAATGATTTCATCCATGAACACTATGAATAGTAACGGGTAGGGCTGGGCGAAGTATCGATACATCGTCGAATACCCGATACCATAACTGGTATCGATTCCCCGATACCTCAGATAACGAAGGTATCGATTCTAACGTATCGATTCCAAAGTATCGATTCCTAAGCATCAATACCTATCGATACTTTACCGATTCCAGTACTCACTGAGTATCGATGTATCGGGTAGCTTACATATGTGCATTTTTTTAAATGTACATAAAGGATGCAATAACTTTTTTAAGTAAAAAAATTTTAAGTATGTATGCATTATATATGTATGTATGCATTATATATGTATGCATCATATATTATATAATATATATTTAAAAGGATGTTATTATTGTGCGTAGCAAATATCCTTATTATGACATAAATTTAACATAGGCATACAAAAAAAAAATTTTTTTTGGTGCATCTCTGTTTGTTTGAATTGTCGATAAAGTAGGTAATGTACAGTATATTGACATACTGCCATGGATTTTTCCCCGAAGGAAGAAAGTAAAGAGACTATAAAAGACTATATATTTATGTACATTTTATTACAGAGAGATAATTATAAAGATTTCATATTTTATGTAAAAATTTATTATAATGTGTATTTTGTCCACGATTGTACATCGTTCGTGACGGTCGGAGGTTTGCAGTTCCCGCTATTTTGGAAGTGATAGTATTTGCATATTGTAGCTGTTTTTGATTTATTTTGTGTTAGGTGGGGCTACCATGCTGTTTCCGGATACTGAGGTTTTTAGAGATTTGATAGTTCCTGAGCAGATAGGTCGTGTTTTTGTTACTATTGGATTAATTTTATTCAAATAAATTTTTGGATAATTTCGGTTTGTATTTTAATTAGTGATTTGATGTGTTTAATTTCATTCTCGAGTTTTTTTAAACTTGTAATTTGGTTCAAATTGACCTATCTGTAAATCTCTCATTTTTTGTGACGTGGCTAAATTAATTAATGTATGTATATTTCTTTTAATATTATATTTATGTATTTCAAAATAATTCTATAACAGTGATGAGTCAGTAAAATCATTAGATTGTAGTTTATAATATTTTGTAATCAGAGAAATATCGAGAAAAGTTATCAGATTGGTTTTTTGAGTGATTTTTTTTATTAATGTGCTAGAAGGATAGAAGGCGGGAAAACTTATTTGCTTCATGTTATTAGTGCGCATGAATTAAATTTTGGTTGCGTGCGAAAATAGATAATTTTCTATTTTGACGTTTGATTTATGGGATAACGTAATTGTTGATATCTGATAATTTTTTTTTATATTTAATTCATAATTTTGCTCGTGGTCAATTTTGATGAGGTTTTTTATACTTTTACTTTAATATAGTATCAAAGTTTTTCCTCATATTGATATATGTTTCAAAATAACTTTATACTTTGTAAAGTTAATTTTTTTTTTATTTTTTATTATTTTATTAAAAATTTAAGGGGGGAAAATTTTTGTTTAAATTTCTAATACCTATTGTTTTACTTCTATTACACATATCCATGAGGATAAACTCTGAAGAGCTCCAGGAGGGCGTACCCGACTGAGTATAGTCGGGAATCTACTGTGCATAGTGAATAAAAAATTAAATAAGCAATCAATATCACATTCCATTGCAATACGTCATTTTAACTCATCAGCTCTAGTTTACCTACTACCCTCATTGTGAATTGTTGTCGGCCTTGTTATGGTCTTGTTCGTAACTAGTCATTATTACAATATCATCGATAAAGTTTGTGTTACTATCTCATTATGGCTAGTACGTCCAGACGTTGTGTTAACGATCCTGATATATTTTGTTATGTTTGTGGTGAATACATACTGAAAAATCAGCGTAAATCGATTACAAACACAGTGCGTCGTTTGTATTTTGCTTACTTCGGTATTGAAATTCTACACCAAGATAAAGTGTGGGTGCCTCATAGTGTTTGTAAAATATGCGTTGAACATTTGCGACAATGGGAGAGAGGGAAACGTATGTCTTTGAAGTTTGGAGTGCCTATGATATGGCGAGTACAAAAAAATCATTATGACGACTGTTACTTTTGTATGATTAATATAGTGGGCATCAACAAAAACAATCGCCATAAATGGAAATACCCCAATATTTCTTCAGTACAAAGACCTGTTCCTCATTCAGAAAATGTTCCAATACCAACTTTTCACCAGGTAGTGCAGCAATCTCAGGAGGATGAAGCTGAAATACCTATTTCTTCCCAAGTAGATGATGACTTTCAATACTGAGGAAAAACATCAGATCCTAAGCCATTTTCGCAGAATAAGCTTAGTTACCTCATCAGAGACTTAGATCTTTCGAAGGAACGTGCTGAGTTACTAGCGTCAAGATTAAAAGAAAAAAATTGTCTTTCCTCAGATGTTCGAGTGTCTACATATCGCACGAGAGAGGGAAAGTTATTGAAGTTTTTTTCATCTCATGAAAATTTTGTGTATTGCTCTGTGAGTGGTTTGCTGGCTTTCATGGGTTTAACGATCTATCAGCCCAATGAATGGCGTCTCTTTATTGACAGTAGTAAACGAAGTCTAAAAGCAGTTCTTCTACATAATGGAAATAAATATGCTCCCGTTCCAAATGCTCACTCAACATATGCAAAAGAAGAATATGAGGTAATTTCAAATCTTTTACAAAAAATAAAATATATTGAACATAACTGGGTGATCTGCGTCGACTTGAAGATGGTTAATTTTTTATTGGGTCTACAGAGTGGTTATACTAAATACCCATGTTTTATTTGTCTCTGGGACAGTCGAGCTAAATCACGTCATTGGACTGCAAAAAATTGGCCTGTGAGAGATGCTCTTGTTGTTGGGGAAAGAAATGTTATAAATGAACCCTTAGTTTCAAGAGAAAAAATCATTCTTCCGCCATTGCATATAAAATTAGGGCTAATGAAGCAATTTGTTAAGGCTGTCGATAGAAATGGTCAATGTTTCCAGTTTATTTCTCACAAATTTCCTGGTTTAAGTACTGAAAAACTAAAAGCAGGTATCTTTGATGGACCTCAAATACGTAAATTGATGAAAGACACAACTAATTTTGAGACTTGTATGAATGATGTGGAGAGGCTTGCCTGGCAATCTTTTATAGCAGTTGCACAAAATTTCCTCGAAAATCATAAGGCTGACAACTATGCAGAACTAGTAGAGGAAATGCTGGTGCGATTCAAAGATTTAGGCTGTAATATGAGTAAAAAATTACACTATCTCAATAGTCATCTACATCATTTCCAACACAATTTAGGAGATCTAAGCGAAGAACAAGGGGAACGTTTCCACCAAGACCTAAAAACAATGGAGAATAGATACCAAGGAAGGTGGGACAGTCATATGATGGCTGACTATAGCTGGGGAATCATGCGAGATTGCCCGAGTCAGTTTCATTCTAGAAAATCACTCAAAAGACAATTTCTTGATGTTTAATGTCAATAAAATATATATTTTTTCGTGAATTGTGTTTTTTTTTTCTTGGGAACTAGAGCTGACAGAAGAAAACGGGTAACATTTTTGATATCGCCATGTAAGACATACTTAAAATCGGGACTAAAATCTCCAGCACCAAAATGGTTGTAGGCCAATGTAATTATTACAAAAAGAAAAATATCACAACATTGCAAATTTCATACCGTAGTTATGGTAGAAACTGTAAATTAATTTTATATCTCTTGAAACCGATATCAAACAATCGACACCTAGAAAACGGGTGATGAATATTGAATCCTAGGTATCGATTCCAAGGTATCGAATTAAGGTATCGATTCCAAGTTATCGATTCCAAGGTATCGATTCCAAAGCATCGATACCTATCGATACTTTCCCGATTCCAGTACTCAGAATCGATACCGTGCACAGACCCGATCCATCGCTAAGTATCGATACCTCGATTGGTATCAGTACGATACCGAAAACGTCGGTATCGCCCAGCCCTAGTAATGGGCTTAAACTTCTCCTTGCCTCAATCCTATATTAGTAGTGAATGTTTCCGATATCATATTCTTTTTTTATAATTGTGTTTATGTTATTTTGGTATATCTTTGTATCAATCTTAAGATTTTTCCGTTGATTCCGCTATCTGTTAATATTTTCCATAGCTTTTGTATTGGGACCATGTTAAATGCTTTGTCAAGGTCCATGACTGCCAGGTTTACTATTAATATTTTTGATATCCTTTCTCCAGCAGGGGCGTACCAATGAGCCTGTAGAAAGGCGAAATACGTATCTACGTCTCTGGGGAGGTATATGTTCGGACACGTTCACAGAAATATTAAAAGTGAACCTGTATTTGTGTTCTTCACACCAGATTTTTAATAATATTTTTTATTATTAAAAATGCTTTTTTCTATCATTTTTCCAATATTTTATGGTAGTATTCAGTAACGTAATACATCGGTAATTATTGCAATCTTTCGTATCTCCTTTCTTCCATGTAGGTATAATCAACGCTTTTTCTCATTCTCTGATATATTCTTCTTAATCTTAAAAAAATACATAAATAATGAAAGCCATGAAAGAAAAGAAAACTATACTAAATCTATTTAAAGCTACTTATTTACATTATCTACGACGTTAAAATAGCTAACTAACCTAATTAATATTTCTTTGATTTGAACACCTAACATTTTTTATAGAAGACGGCAGAAAGTTATATATTTTGATTCCCAATATGAGGGATATTTAACGAGAATGTGACTTTCAAATGAAAAATTGTTACTGTTGGTACAAAAACGTATCATTTTTTCCACATAATAGCCTTTCAACTTTAAACAGATTTAACAATCAATGTTGCAACTATTTATCTCTTCAAAAAAGTAGAATCTTTGAAACTCTTGCATGATCCCGACGTTACATACGAATCTCTACCAGCAGAACCATTTATTCAGTTGTGGGAATAAAAAAAAACACAGAGGGCCAGATTAACTTGATATGGGGGATGAAACTGTAATTGGAATTGGAATTTAACGATTACAATTGCAGATGGCGCAAGTGGTAAGAGCATCAAATAATGGGAGTGAAAATCTCGTTGATCGAGATTTCGAATCTCTGGACCGGATATTCTTTTATGGATCAGTATCTTCTTCAATTACACTTAAATATTGAAGAAGTGAAAGTCACTTCTACCCTCTTACGATAAGGAGGTGTAGTAACAAAGCCATGGAAAGCTTTACACACACACCATCCACTCTAAGCTGTCTCGAGGTCTTGACAAGCTTCAAGACATTAGGTCACTATCTATGCAAAAAATTATATACATTTTTCTTCCCCAAATATGGTAGTTTTTCTTTAATTCAGCATTGAAATGGGTCAATACTTCTTTTAAGTAATAAATATAGATATCGTGCAAATCCCAAAATACCATAGTCATAACCTTTACCACTTTTTCCTTTTTTTGCACTGTTCGCCAATAAAAGTCGTGTTTCGACTGATCTTGCATTTCTGGCGTAGAGTGAACTTGGATTACGTTTGTATATACATATTTAAACATTGCGCGGTACCTATCTTGCTGATAACTTTTTCATACCAAAATATTCGGTATTGAAGGTATTGAATTCAGTGGACATGTTTACAGCATGCGTTTTTCGTCAGTCGGAGATCGTTCAACACTACAGGGTGGCCCAAAATGACCGAAGGGGTTCGAGTTCATTATAACTTCTTATTTAAGACATAATTATTACATTTTTATTATTTTAAATACAGTATATTAATGGAGAATATTTTTAATTTAATTATGAAAAATTATATCTCGCAAGTGGTGGCCATTTTCTGCTTCGCATATTCGTGCTCTTTCCAAAACATTTTCCATAACCTTTCGCAAAACTTCAGGTGCTATGTTGTTGATTTCGTCGCATATATTATTTTTTAATTGCTGTATGGTTCGAGGCTTATTAATATAGACTTTTCCTTTCAAATAACCCCAAAGGAAACAGTCTGAAGCGGTTAAATCCGGTGAACGCGGAGGCCAATTAAAATCGCTTGTACGGGAAATAATTCGTTCACTATAGATGTCGCGTAAAAGAGCCATTGTGTCCCTCGCAGTGTGCGCTGTGGCTCCATCCTGTTGGAACCATACTTGCGGATGGTTTTCCACGGCTGGCCTTAAAAAATTTTCCAACATTGTCCGATATCTAACACCAGTGATGGAAACGGCGACACCATGTTCATTTTCAAAAAAATATGGGCCAATTATCCTTTCCGACGAAACACCGCACCAAACGGTACACTTAAGTGTGTGTAATTCTCGCTGTTGAACTACTCTTGGATTTTCCGTAGCCCATATCCTGCAGTTTTGCCTATTAACGAACCCATTTAATTGGAAACGGGCTTCGTCGCTCATAATTAAATTATGAATAAAATCATGATTTTCTTCTGCATTTTGACGAAAATAAATTGCATAATCAAGTCGTTGCTGGTAATCTGTCGGTTTCAATTGTTGGACAAGCTGAATTTTGTATGGAAACATTCTTATTGTGTGCAAAATTCTCTGCAGCGACCCTCTTGAGAGGCCAAGTTGTGTCGAACGTCTTCTGGTTGATGTTTCTCCATCTTCCCGAATACTCTCCTGTACCCGTTCTATATTGTCATCCGTGTGCACCGTTCGTCGTCTGCCGGCACCAGGAAGGTTCGTTATTGCCCCTTGTTCTCGAAAATTTGCAACGACTGCAAATTTGCCAGACGGTTTATTGTTGACTCTGAGGGTCCCGCACATTAAAATAGCGACGATATACAAGCTGAGTCAAAACAATGGATTGTTGATTTGAGAAATAAAGTTCAACGATTTTGGTACGTTGTTCAATTGTGTACTGTTCCATTTTAAATTCCCCAAGTCTTCTTTACAAAATATAGAAAACAAAACAAAAAAAAATTATAATAAAAAAGTTCGGTCATTTTGGGCCAGTCTGTATATCATGGACTTCCTCTGTAGTCTTTGTTAACGAAGGCACTCAGGCTCATCCATGCTCAAATGATCACAACGAAATGTAGCGAATTATTTTTGAACGATTCCATGCGAAGGGCCAGAATCCACATAATGCATTTCTTTCGATTATAATTATTTAATATTCCATTGACACGGTATATCTTTTTTCATATCAGCAATTATTTGTTTTCAAATTTGATATATCTTCTTGATATTTTGTATGTAATCTTGTTAGAAATATCAAATGTCAAAAACGTAATGATCTTGATAATATAAGTGTCTTCGATCAAAGATTTGACATACTATCAAACGGACCTCGTGTAATGATGATAGTTCGTACTCATCCGTCTATGTCTTGCTAGTATTCATTTTTATGTGTGAAATTTGCGTTTTTTTTAAACGAATCCTGGTTATTCTTAACACAACTACTAATTTTGAGTAGGTAATAGGCAGTAATAGTAGTTCTCATCGATGAAACACTATGGTAAAACTGGTAATTTAATGCTAGCTGCAAATTTGGTGTTCAAATAGACTTTATTGAAGTCACCATTAATTTTGAAGCAATGGTTTTATTTAACTTGTCCAAATGTCATGAAAATAATATAGTATATTACCCATTTCGTTTATTTACTTGCATGGAATTGTTTTAAATATTTAGGATTAAAGAATTTAAAATATTTAGTTATTTCAAAATTTGTCGTTCTCACAGAAAAATTCTGTTGTGATTACAGTTGGTTCGATGACTATTAATTTGATTATTGTTTCATTAACCCCATATAGTTTTACCTATTTCAATTTCTAATACACTACATTTTTATTTGCACTGTTGATCTTATTAATTAAGGGCAGAGACATGTCTCATAATTTTTTTACTTTCGTGGAATCGTGGCACTTAGGTTTTTTTTGGTCTATCGTATCTCCTTCTCCTATAAAATATTAAATAGCATAAAAGTTGATTCATCTCTTTGAGGTATACCTTTAGATACTAGAAAATCAAATGCAAATTTATCTCGTGATTGCATTATAGTTTATAAGGGCTATCTTAGTAAATGATATTAAGTTTTGTGGTATGACAACTTTTTTCATTATCGCGTATCATAAATGTTAACTCCTCCTGGTTTGAAGGATCGTGTATAATTTTGTATTTGTCTCACCGCTCACGGGACGTAACTTCCGTATAAGCTGGTTATTTCTTTTGGCTGGCGGCAGTTATATTGAAAGTTGGTATATTTTCTGAATGTTTTATTTATTTTACAAAAAACACTTAAACCTAATTTCATGAGATAGTTCTCACACTATAGCACATAATGTAAACTTTAACTTAATTAATACCAAAGTATTTTTAATAATATAAAAAAATATTATTAAAAATGGGGTGTGAAGAACACAATACAAGTTCATTTATGTATTTTTGAATGTATCTTCTTCAAAGACGTAGATACGTATTTCACATTTCTACATGATTCTCAATACGCCCCTGTTGGAGAAGACACATTCAAACAAACATAACTACGTTACTATCTAGCCGAAATTATTCAGACAGAGCGTGAAGGAATATTCAGCGCTGTCTAGATAATAAAAGCCGAAGCAGACGTGGTTTCTATAGTCGGTAACCACCGTATCTATAAAAAACTGTATTCTCGTGTCTTCACTACTTATCGGCGTGGGCCGAATATGTATATGACAACATAATTTGAAACATACTTGAGTGGATAAAACCTCACTACATTTGTATAATACCAAAGTATTTTTAATACATTAAAAAATACATAAATGAACTTGTATTGTGTTCTTCACACCCAATTTTTAATAATATTTTTTTATATTATTAAAAATACTTTGGTATTATACAAATGTAGTGAGGTTTTACCCACTCAAGTATCTTTCAAATTATGTTGTCATATACATATTCGGCCCACGCCGATAGGTAGTGAAGACACGAGAATACAGTTTTTTTTATAGATTACGGTGCTTACCGACTATAGAAAACACGTCTGCTTCGGCTTTTATTGTCTAGACAGCGCTGAATATTCCTTCACGCTCTGTCTGAATAATTTCGGCTAGATAGTAACGTAGTTATGTTTGTTTGAATGTGTCTTCTCCAACAGGGGCGTATTGAGAATAATGTAGAAATGTGAAATACGTATCTACGTCTTTGGAGAAGATACATTCAAAAATACATAAATGAACTTGTATTGTGTTCTTCACACCCCATTTTTAATAATATTTTTTTATATTATTAAAAATACTTTGGTATTATACAAATGTAGTGAGGTTTTACCCACTCAAGTATGTTTCAAATTTAACTTAATTCTTTACTGTTTGATCGTTGTATATTGTATGTCTGTTGTATATTGTATGATTATTGTGGAATGTGTTAATGTATGTTGTCCAATGTATGAATATCTATATTTGTTGTGTTACAAGTATATATAAAATATATCACTACCCATACCTTTACAAAACTAAAATGTACGCAATATTACTTCTTAGAAATTGTATCTGCATGCAAACAATACACAATGTTTCCGATAGTCTTAATTATCTTACTAAGAAATAAATATAATAATAAAATATAATTCCTAATTACGTAATAATAGGATGTTATAAATCTTCTTAATGTATTTCTATCTGATCGGTTCATCAATAATAGATTTTTGTGATGCATGCATGTTTGGATATCTTGAGCCTATTATGTATATTAATATAATTAACAATAGCAGGTATTGAAGGGTCTATTGAAATTCCTCACTAATTACCCTAGGCAATAAAGAAATAGTCTAAATGTATCGGCGAGCATTACTTGCGGTCGTGGTCAATATTCCTACCTGGAGCGCTGAAGGGTTTTATAATCCTTACCTGAATTGCGGTTAAGACATTTCAAATGCAAATTTAGATAATCATTATTTATCTTACGCATTTCTAATTTTACATAAAGTTTCCGTGGAACTTTGAATGGAAGTGCAATTATGTTACATTAGGTGTTTGTACATTTCTTAAGATTCTGTGAATAACATAAAATTTGGGAATAGATAAAACAATAAAATAATATCAATGGGGAAAATTGATTTTAAATGACTGCATCATGGAGAGAGGTGGATGTATATAAGGTACAAGTTCATTTATTTCGTATATAGTTCATTCCCGTTATTTCTGAGTGCTAGTATAATATCTAACCTACTCTTGTTTTTGTTAAGTGTTTGTAAAAGTTTATATATCTTGAAATTTTTCAAATTACAATGGAGTTTAAAACAATGCTCAGCGAGAAAGGCAAACTCCTTCTAGTAATAGACAATTTTAAATTCCGCCAATATCGAGAACTGAAAACTAGTGGTGAATTGTGTTGGTGTTGTACTTATAAATCTTGAAAATCGAAGATATATACAGTTGGAACAGAATTTGTGTTTTCAAGAAAAATAGGTGAACACTGCCATGAATCAGTTAGTGATAAGGTATTGAATCGACAGATAATAAGCAACCAGGTAAAACGAAAAGCTGAATCTGCAATTTCCGATAGGCCTAGTAAACTAATCCATTTAGAATTTTGAGCGCACACTGAGGTTCTTGAAACAATGACGCGCCGCGATGTTAAATAAATTTGCAATAATATTAGTCACGCCAGACTGAAGAGTTATCCAAAACTGCCGAGTTCAATATCTGATGTCCACGAATTCTTGGATGGTATTGAAATCAAAACAATCCGGGAAGAAGACTTTCTGATTGCAAACCAAAAATAATTAAATATTGTTGTGTTTTCTTCTGCTTCAAACTTAATATTTTTATGTAGTCAAGAAACAATTCTTGTCGACGGCACTTTTGATTATTGTACTAAGTACTTTCTACAATTGTTTACAATTCATACGTACACGGGAAATACGTACATCCCTTTACTGTATTGTCTGCTGAAGGATAAAAAATGCAAACTTATAGTAATTTATTTGAACTACTAAAAACTAAGTGCGAACAGTAGGAGAACTTTTTGAACCCAAAAATGTCGTTGTTGACTTTGAAAAGGCTATACATTTCGGTATTCTGCAATGTTTTGGGAATATCAACATAATAGGATGCAGATTCCATTTGACACAATCTTGGTGAGTACCATACTTACCTAAAATTACAAATATTTAAAAACGTATTTCACAATCTTCACTTCTAATTAGATTCACTTTTTTGTATTTAACGATATGCATTGTTTGACTGTAAACACTGAAACGTTGTTTTTTTTTTCAATACGTAGGTGGCGAATAATTCAGTCACTGGGATTATCTAAA
Source organism: Melolontha melolontha (assembly GCA_935421215.2). Taxonomy (NCBI): domain Eukaryota; kingdom Metazoa; phylum Arthropoda; class Insecta; order Coleoptera; family Scarabaeidae; genus Melolontha; species Melolontha melolontha. The sequence goes on along the minus strand of OW285240.1, from coordinate 21,591,722 downwards.
GAATACAGCAGTAAAACATCCCAATTGGGAAAATGGCTCCACTATGTCTTCGGTTTAATATTTTTGGATCCTAGAGAAGTAGGAGACGCCTTCGTAGAACTTATGACTGAGCAACCTGCAGATGCAAGACTAGGCAAATTCACGGACTACTTGGTTGATAATTACATAGACGAGGACTCTAGTTTTCCACCTGAAATATGGGCAGCTAATACTGCAAGTTTATCGCGTACCACTAACGGATGCGAGTCCTTCCATTCAAAGTTTAATGCGAATTGTCCATCTCCCCATCCAAATATCAATGTTTTTTTGGAATCCATAAAGAATTGTCAAACAGACACTTATATAAAATTAAATAGCGCTAACGATCCGAGGTATCAACAGAAAGATGTCTTAAACAGGAAAAAATTTGTTTCAGATAAAATAACGCAATATAAGCAAAATAAAATAAGTAGAATAGATTTTGTGAAATGTGTTTCATATAATTATAATGGTTGTGATGTCGTTTAAAAAATATTGTGTAAATATTGTGTATAAATACCTACTGTTATGCGTAAATAAAATAAATTTTATCGAAGTCCACACCATCTTTCAATTATTAAAGTATAGATAATTTCTAACTATTTGTTGAAATGCTTTAAGCGCAATTCAGGACAGGATTACCTAGACTAGTACTATCTGTCAATTTTCAATCACAATTCAGGTGTGATATTAAAGGATATGATGACCACGACCGCAATTCGAACTTACCGAAATGTATAAAGCAGGTAAGAAACAGATTAGTAAATGTAACTTCTTTGAACCTAAGGAAAATATTACAATTCTGAATATGCTAATAAAAATACGTTATACACTTGAAAATTAACGTTAAATATTTCTAAAGTTTGAAATGTTATTCTTTAATTCTGTTATACTAAATTATATCCAACATATAAATATGTACAATATAAGAAACTTCGTTTTATGACGAAACAATAAACTTGTTCGCAGTGAATTCCGGCGTCTGAGAGTGTCATAGTAATAATCGAGAGTTTTCGCGATTAGGAGGTGATTCGAAATAGAATATATATATCTATATATATATATATATCTGGAACAGCCTGTATAAAACAAAATATTTTTAAAACGTGCGCTTGATGGTAGGGAAGGATATCCGATGACTAAATATTTGACTAACTTTCAAATACGCGTGTAATCTTCCGTCCCCGCTTCGTTGCCGGACCCTGTATAGTATATAATATTATATATTTTACATGTCTATTGGTCGATAGACAAAATCCGTGCTAGGACTAACATCAAACACGACCTAATGAAAAGGCCTTGCAATTGCAAGGCTTTTTCATCCTGATCAATTGATCAGGATGATCAAGTTATGAAAATATAGAAACTAACAAATAAAAGGCTTAATCAAAGGTAATTTGAAGGCAAACTTAATAGAAATTATATGGGAATAATTATGGACTTCAGAAGTATTCTGAGTAGAGTAATTAATGAAACAAGTAAGACTGGATTGGAAATTAATAAGGAAATAAGAGTAAAGCCCCAAAGCATTTGAAGTACTTACAGATAAGAACTGTAGAATACCTTTTGGAGCTAGTATTATATATTTTTGAGCTAGTCGACTCCTTTACTCTTGGAGTATAAGGATAAATAGCTGCAGAAACTGAGATTGAGCGAAGGTTGGTGAAGGGTGACATGAGCATTGGAGCAACTAACGCGTTACTGCGATCGAAAGTTCTGTCTAGACAATCTAAATAAGGGCTTTATAAAACGATTTTGAGGCAATTGCTCTGCATGCACATAGAACCTGCACAATTAGTAAAAAATCTTGAAGAAATATTTAAATCTGGAAAGGAAAGGTGTTGCGAAAGATTTATAGTGGAAGAAAAAGAGGTGATAGATAGGAAAGAAGAAGTAAACATAAAATTTACGATTTATTTAAGAAACCATTAATCACCTAGATACTAAAAACAAAAGGACTTTAATAGTTGGTACATATTGCACATATTGGCCGATGAGTAGGAAGTAAATAGGCAGGATGGGCACAACTTGAAGGTATGGGGAGGAGAGAAAGCTATGGAAAACGTGATCGGAAGCCGTGACAGAGTGGAAAATTTCAAACTAAATACAAAAAGCAGTAAATAGAGGTAAATCGAGAAACAACATTCAACTGAGGGTCTAAGATGACCTATAGACACACATATACTTATGAAATTTAATTAATTAATAGGAAAATCGTAAAAATAATTCAAAACCCAAAAGAAACTACAACGTTTATAAGAGGAGAGAACGTAGTCAAATACATTTGTTGTAATTTAAACCGTTATTTTGCATTTGCTTCGGAAACTGTGAACACAGCATGCTTATTAGAATTCCAATATTTATTTTATCGAAGTAAAAATTAAAAGAATAAGAAAATCAGAGTAAAATTATATTTTAATTTTCAATTATAGGACTATAATATATTAGCTGCGGCTATCCAAATTTTCTTTTTTATGCAATGTAACGCTGAATTAGGAAAACGCAACGCAAAATATAAACACGTAAGTGAATTTCACGGCTCAATATTGAGCGATGGAAATCCACTACCGCTTTCCGTTTTGGTTCCGGAAAATGCCTTTGTCAAGGATATAAAAAATATATATATATTTTTTATATCCTTGACAAAGGCATCATTGCCGAAACATGTAGGATTATTTTAAATATATACACTTTGAAGTAATAACCAGACCTTTAATCGCCGACTAATTAAGTTTACCTATATATATATTATATATATATATATATATATATATATATATATATATATATATATATATATATGGAGTTTCGACTCAAAAAATCGCTCTGCAGTTTTCTATGACTTTCGGATCAATTTTTCACGATTTTCGTTTTACGATTCCGTCCTTTTCGATAATTTTTCGTGAATATCTCGAGAACCAAAAGAGATATCGGGCGATAGATTTCATATTACCCGGCACCGAAACGTCGAAAATCGATGCCTTTTTTCTATATTTTATTTTAGTCGCTTAAGAGGAAAAAAGCTCTAAATTTTGAAAACGCCATAACTTCCTCATTTTTTACTCGATCTACGTGCAATTTGCGGTGAATTCAAGTTCTTATCGAGAAGATTTAAACGAGTACACATTGTGCCCTGATAGGGCAAACCGTTTCGTCGCAAGAGCAACCCCAAATATTAATTTCAAGATTACTTTGTTGTTTATCCGTTTATCCGTTACGGCATAATGCCTTGTATAAATCGTATAGATAAGCTTGTGAAAAGAGCACAGTTTGACATCTCTCGTGATATATCTACTAGTACTCTGAATATTATTGTATATTACCTAATACTTCAAAAATAAAATTAGTTTGAACACTCTTTTATATACCAAGCAACATTCTTCTTTGCGATAGATGTATAGGGTTATTAAATTCATTTATTACCCTGTTTGGTACATATGTCCTTCATATCTTCATATATATATATAATAACTTCGTGACCTTGGTATGATATGGTAAACCTAATCAGTAGGCGAAACATGTAGAGTTTTTTAAATACATATATTTTGAAGTAATATACAGACCTTTAATCGCCTACTGATTAGGTTTACTATATATATATATATATATATATATATATATATATATATATATATATATATATATATATACAGGCTGATTAATTTTCGGCCCTCACCATGGGGATCTCGCTTATTATTGGAGATAGAGTATAGGTTTAAATTTGGCAAAGTTGTTAAATTTTGTGTTTGTTATAAATCTGTAAAGAAAATAGACCTGTGACAAATGACCTTCGTTATTTAAAAAAAAAAACCGAAAAACCCATTTTCTTCTTTTACCTGTAGCACCGACATTTGGCCTTGTAGAGAAAAAAAGGAATTTAAATGAAAATCGACAAGATATTCTACAAATGGTAAATTAAAAGCGTGTTTTCAACTTTCATGTTAATCTTGTATTTTTATTGATAAATAATAATCCATCAATTTCTACACGCGAAGTAGAGTCAGAATTAAATTTGTGCTAGTCCAGAGTTTGGAGAACTTTACATAAAAGTAGGTTTAAACCATACAGGATCCATGTTAGTCACTCTTTACTGCCTGGAGATAATTTGAAAAGGCTAGAATATTGTAATTGGTTAATGGGAAGGATAGAAAATGACGAAAATTTTTTAAACAAAATCATCTAGTCAGATGAAACAAAATTTACAAATTCTGGAATGTTCAACAGAAATACGGAGCACTATTGGGCAGTACAAAATCCCCGACAAAACAGGGCTAGATGACCACAACATCGTTTTGGAATAAACGTTTGGATGGGTATTTTGGCAAATCGTCTCTTAGGACCAGTTATGTATGAAGAACATTTAAATGGAGAAAGATATTTAAACATTTTACGTACGTACGTATCTGACTATCTTGACGACAATATCCCATTAAATCAATTACAATATTTATGGTGGTAACAAGATGGCGCACCAGCACACAATGCAGCTGTTGTTATAAATTTCTTAAATCAAGAGTTTGCAATCCGTTGGATTGGAAATAGGGGAGTTGTTGAATGGCCTGCGAGATCACCTGATTTAAGTCCGCTAGATTTTTTTTTATAGGGATATGTTAAAAATAATATTTATAAAGTAGATGCACCACAAAACATTGAAGAATTACGAGACAGACTTCAGAATGCCTTCGATGCAGTTCCTAGAAGAACTATATAAAGGGCAGTACAAAATGCCAGAAGGCGTGCCCAATTGTGCATTACCGAAGATGGCGAGATAATTGAACATTTACTGTAATTGTTTATTGTTTACTTTTCTATGTATTTTTATTAATGTTTTTGTTATCTTGTACTCGCTACTGTTGAATTTCGTTTCGAAGAATAAAAAATACTTATCATATCTCGTTTCTCTTCGTTAGTGTATGACATTTTTGTATTATTAATGAACAATAAATGAAATGTTTGACAGATTGAAATTTCAAAGGCTACCTTATTTAATCTTATAATTTATTCTTTCAAGTAAAACCTAATGTCAAAAACTATAGTCAGCATCTGGTACATGGTTGAAATCAGAAAAAAAACTCTTTCTGAAGATGTCTAAATCCAATATGGCGCCTATAAGAAATTAGATAGTTGATGATGGCCAGAAAGAAACGAAACGTCGTATAAAATTTAGAGTACACCACCGGATAGAGGTTTAGAAATGGCCACAAGGATGTGTTTTGATTTTTTTCTCTACAAGGCCAAATGTCGGTGCTACAGGTAAAAGAAGAAAATGGGGGTTTCGCGTTTTTTTTTAAATAACGAAGGTCATTTGTCACAGGTCTATTTTCTTTTCGGATTTGTAACAAACACAAAATTTAACAACTTTGCCAAATTTAAACCTATACTCTATCTCCAATAATAAGAGAGATCCCCATGGTGAGGGCCGAAAATGAATCAGCCTGTATATATATATATAATACAGCTATACTTTCGTATCATTCAATATTTACAAAAGCGTTATGAAATGAAACGATAATTCAGTTTGCTACTGTTTTCGTAGTTCATGTTACTTGAAATCGGAATCCTGTACCAGTTACAAAGTCATAAATCGCATTGACGCAGGTCACCACAATAGTAAAATCGTTTGGACCAATTCGACACAAGAAAACAAAAATAACATTCTACTAGGAAATAACTGTCGCGTCAAACATCCGTCCACCTTCATAAAAACGATTCCAAAGCTGTCCGAGAGAAGATATTTTAATCTTGCGGCCGAGCGAGACCAGTTCCAGTTTTAAGGATGACCCTCTTATTTTATGGACCGCCTTTATGGAATTGCGTCGCATCGACAGAACATTTTCCGGAACCAAAACGGAAAGCGGTAGTGGATTTCCATCGCTCAATATTGAGCCGTGAAATTCACTTACGTGTTTATATTTTGCGTTGCGTTTTCCTAATTCAACGTTACATTCCATAAAAAAGAAAATTTGGATAGCCGCAGCTAATATATTATAGTCCTATAATTGAAAATTAAAATATAATTTTACTCTGATTTTCTTATTCTTTTAATTTTTACTTCGATAAAATAAATATTGGAATTCTAATAAGCATGCTGTGTTCACAGTTTCCCAAGCAAATGCAAAATAACGGTTTAAATTACAACAAATGTATTTGACTACGTTCTCTCTTCTTATAAACGTTGTAGTTTCTTTTGGGTTTTGAATTATTTTTACGATTTTCCTATTAATTAATTAAATTTCATAAGTATATGTGTGTCTATAGGTCATCTTAGACCCTCAGTTGAATGTTGTTTCTCGATTTACCTCTATTTACTGCTTTTTGTATTTAGTTTGAAATTTTCCACTCTGTCACGGCTTCCGATCACGTTTTCCATAGCTTTCTCTCCTCCCCATACCTTCAAGTTGTGCCCATCCTGCCTATTTACTTCCTACTCATCGGCCAATATGTGCAATATGTACCAACTATTAAAGTCCTTTTGTTTTTAGTATCTAGGTGATTATTGGTTTCTTAAATAAATCGTAAATTTTATGTTTACTTCTTCTTTCCTATCTATCACCTCTTTTTCTTCCGCTATAAATCTTTCGCAACACCTTTCCTTTCCAGATTTCAATATTTCTTCAAGATTTTTTACTAATTGTGCAGGTTCTATGTGCATGCAGAGCAATTGCCTCAAAATCGTTTTATAAAGCCTTTATTTAGATTGTCTAGACAGAACTTTCGATCGCAGTAACGCGTTAGTTGCTCCAATGCTCATGTCACCCTTCACCAACCTTCGCTCAATCTCAGTTTCTGCAGCTATTTATCCTTATACTCCAAGAGTAAAGGAGTCGACTAGCTCAAAAAGATATAATACTAGCTCCAAAAGGTATTCTACAGTTCTTATCTGTAAGTACTTCAAATGCTTTGGGGCTTTACTCTTATTTCCTTATTAATTTCCAATCCAGTCTTACTTGCTTCATTAATTACTCTACTCAGAATACTTCTGAAGTCCATAATTATTCCCATATAATTTCTATTAAGTTTGCCTTCAAATTACCTTTGATTAAGCCTTTTATTTGTTAGTTTCTATATTTTCATAACTTGATCATCCTGATCAATTGATCAGGATGAAAAAGCCTTGCAATTGCAAGGCCTTTTCATTAGGTCGTGTTTGATGTTAGTCCTAGCACGGATTTTGTCTATCGACCAATAGACATGTAAAATATATAATATTATATACTATACAGGGTCCGGCAACGAAGCGGGGACGGAAGATTACACGCGTATTTGAAAGTTAGTCAAATATTTAGTCATCGGATATCCTTCCCTACCATCAAGCGCACGTTTTAAAAATATTTTGTTTTATACAGGGTGTTCCAGATGGAAATGCCAGACTAAAGTTGCATTTTTTTAAATGGAACATCCTGTATATTAATAGATAAAATGATCCGCGCTTGAAAGCTGGTTACATCGATATAATGTTGTATGGGTCTAAAGTTGATAGTTTCTGTGTAAATAATTATTTTACTTGACAAAATTGATACATTTCAGTAGCCTATTCTGCATAAGGAAAATCAAAAGATCCAAAACCAATAGAATATAATATTTTCTACTAGTATGCACTTTCGTTGCTACGTGAAATAAATTCTGCAACTGCTCGCGTTATACAGGCTGTTCACAATTTCGCAAAATCGAAGAAATCTCGTAATTTTTAAATGGATCATCCTGTATATTTTTAGCTCATTGAAAAGCCCTTTTACTACGCTTTCTACTGACACCTCATTTGATGCACCTTGGATGGATCATTTGCTAATTATTTCTTTTTACAGTTGAATTAATGAAAAATGTTTGTATTTTTAGTAGCTAATTTGCGCTTTTAAACCTTCTGTAAGATCGGACATTCAACAAATTATCCATAAATGGTCTATAACAAGAAGAAACCCCATTAAGTACGAGAAACAGTTGATTTTCACTCAGCGGTGAAAGCAGACATTAAATTAATATAAAGTAATATAGCATTTTCAATAGATTCACTGCTGATCAAGTTATCTGGTGTCAGTTTTAAGCTTGTATACTTAATAACCAAGTTGTCAAAAATTTCGTTCCATCTTACACAGTATTCCGTTCAATCTTTAAAAGAAATTGCTATAATGACTAATTTTAGTATTCATGAAATGGTGAATATGATATTTATTCTTGGGGAGTGTACAAGAAATTGTCTCCTATCAAGTAGAGCATATGCAGAGAAATTTGCAAACCTTGAAAGAAAGCCAAGACCGGAAGCATTTGAAAGGTTATTAGAGAGATATACAGAAACTGGTAGTGTAACCTACAAGAAGAGAGAAAAAATCGAATTGGCCGTATTATTAACAATACAGGAAAATCCACATATAAGTATAGACGGTATTTCAAAGGTAACAGCTATTGAAGATAGGAGCGTACGAATAATTTTAAGAAGTCATAAGTATCATCCGTACCATATGGAATTAAATCAGAAATTGCATAGTAATGATTTTATTAAAAGAACAGACTTTTGTGGTTGGTTGTTAAATAAAATGCGAGAAATGCCAAATATTTTAACAAAGATTTTGTTTAGCGATGAGGCTACTTTCAAAAGTAATGGGGCGGTAAATAAACATAACGCATTATTATGCAACAGAAAACCCGCATTGGATACGTTATGTAGACCGTCAGAATAGATGGTCTCTTAACGTCTGGGGAGGTATACTTGGTCCATATATCATTAGGCCGTACTTTTTCGATGGAACCGTTACAGGCGATACGTATTTAGCATTTTTACAGAACGAATTGCCCAATTTACTTGAGCATGTGGATGCTGACATCCGACAAATTTTCTGGTTGCAACACGATGGTGCACCTACTCATTACAGCCTTAACGTTAGGGAGTTTCTAGGGCGATGGAAGGAAGACAATTGGATAGAAGGAGGTGGTCCAATCGCTTGGCCTCCACGAAGTCCAGATCTTGCTGTCTTGGACTTCTACTTTTGGAGATATGTCAAGGCTCTAGTTTATGTGGAAGTTCCTACAACAAGGGAAAATATGATGGAACGCATAAGAGAGGCATTTAGAAATATTCGCCAAGAAACATTACAGCATGTTCAACAGAATTTCACCAGGCGGCTTCATTTATGTATTGAGAGACATGGAAGGACATTTGAAAGTTTTCTTTGATTTATTTGCATTTACTATTTACATTTACTTTATTTTTAATTACTGTATTACTACTTTTGTTAATTAAATTTGATGTGGTTAATAATATAATTAGTATTTATTTAAAATAGTGCAAACTTTTAATACTACTCGTACTTGATTCTTTCCTACATGATTTCGATTTATGTTAAGCTAATTAGGTATGTATTGTCTCATATTAGATTTTCGTAAAAAAGTTGGTTTTACAAAATTCTTTAAAATATAAATTAATTAGTGCAAATTTTTTATTAAACTGACACCAGATAACTTGATCAGCAGTGAATTTATTGAAAATGCTATATTACTTTATATTAATTTAATGTTTGCTTTCACCACTGAGTGAAAATCAACTGTTTCTCGTACTTAATAGGGTTTCTTCTTGTAATAGACCATTTATGGATAATTTGTTGAATATCCGATCTTACAGAACGTTTAAAAGCGCAAATTAGCTACTAAAAATACAAACATTTTTGATTAATTCAACTCTAAAAAGAAATAATTAGCAAATGATCCATCATAGGTGCATCAAATAAGGTATCAATAGAAAGCGTAGTAAAAGGGCTTTTCAATGAGCTAAAAATATACAGGGTATTCCATTTAAAAATTACGAGATTTCTTCGATTTTGCGAAATTGTGAACAGCCTGTATAACGCGAGCAGCTGCAGAATTTATTTCACGTAGCAACGAAAGTGCATACTAGTAGAAAATATTCTATTCTATTGGTTTCGGATCTTTTGATTTTCCTTATGCAGAATAGCCTACTGAAGTGTATCAATTTATCAAGTAAAATAATTATTTACACAGAAACTATCAACTTTAGACCCATACAACATTATATCGATGCAACCAGCTTTCAAGCGCGGATCATTTTATGTATTAATATACAGGGTGTTCCATTTAAAAAATGCAACTTTAGTCTGGCATTTCCATCTGGAACACCCTGTATAAAACAAAATATTTTTAAAACGTGTGCTTGATGGTACGGAAGGATATCCGATGACTAAATATTTGACTAACTTTCAAATACGCGTGTAATCTTCCGTCCCCGCTTCGTTGCCGGACCCTGTATATCATGTGGCATTATATTCTAGTTTTATTAGAAATCCTAATAGCTATTGACTAAAATGTTATAATTTTCTTAAAATTTAGTTCTACCAATGACTGTCCTCCAAAGTTAGCTGTGCCGTTTAAATTTACTAACCTAATGCAAAATACCTTAATTATAAATAAACATTTGTTTAGTACTAATTACCCACAATATAAAATGTTTCTACTTATGAAACTCTAATTTAATCTCTTTAATATTACTTTATGGTATGTTTTTCTGAATAACTCATCCCATTCATATAGCTTACATATCATTTTCGAGCATTCTCTTTAAATATTTAATTGTGTTTGTTTTATGCCTTTGTTAATTCCCTAATATTTATATATAGTTAACCCAGTCAATATATTCCTCCTAGTATTTATGTTTTTGTCCCCCATAGTTAACTTACGTTTGTATGGTTCTAGCTTCTTGCTACCTAGTTTGAATCTCAGGGTAGCAAGAAGCTAGAAGGAGACCGCGGAAGTTAATTATGTGTTTTGGTATTTGTACGGCATAATTAAATTTTTTATTTAGAAAGGAGAAAAACGACCGTATAATGCTAATTTATTGGACCATTTAAATGCTGAATTAAAGAACACGAGTATAATATCTCGCGAAGAAAAAAGTATTGTCTCACCATGATAATGCATGAGCTCATTAGTCTGCAGTTGTAGCCGCGTAATTGATCGTACTGTTGTTTTATCCACCATATTCGCCCGATTTGTAATTCTGTAACTTCTTTTTGTTCCTGAACCTAAATAAATCGCAGAAGTAGAGGATTACTTAGCAGAGTTTCAAAAATCCAACTTTTCGGAATGCATAAGAAAGGTGGAATATTGCTGATATAAGTGTACTCGTATAGATTCGAAAGGTTAGTATAAGGTAAAAGTAGAAAAATAGAACGTTTCTTGTACCGATCTACCTTTTTCATTTAAAGGAATAAAATAAAATAACATAAACCAGAGTAGTCTCAAAGTTTTTTATTGTTTACTACCCAAACTTTGGCTTCATCAGGTGATGATAAACACTTTATCGTCACCTGATGAAGCCAAAGTTTGGCGAAACAGTATTGTAGAACAATAAAAAACTTTGAAATTACTCTGGTTTATTTTGTTACTTCAAAACGGAGTTTCAACAAGTACCAGCCCGTTCCGTCGACTATTTTTTATTTAAAGTAATCTTTTCGTAAAAGATCCCTTGTATTTTAATATTAACCATATTACTTCATTTTCATTTGTCGTATCTATAGAATTATTTTTGAAAATAAAATAAAATAAAACAATAACTTTGTTATATATACCACTTATTCACATATAATCGTGACCGCGGTTTCGACATACAATGTTATTATCAAACTGCCTTATTTTATTTTATTTTCAAAATGAATTACCACAAAGTTACGGCTACCAGTATGAATTATTTTTGGGTACATATTTTCGAGTGTAACATTTCTTCCTATGAACAGATTAATATATTGTGTACCACACCTAACTAAAATGGCGTACGCGTGCTCGAATTAATTGATTTACACTCCGTAAGAGCTGTAATTGATATAATTAATATTTTAACCGGCGGACAATATACATTATATAGTGTTTACAATATTACAAGAGAAGCGATGGAACTCTACCATAAGCTAAATAAAATATAATCCATCGAAAACTTCTAGAATTATTATCATGAATAAATCCAATAAAAACGAACTATAAATTACTCTTCTAATTTTTTTCGGTTTCATTTCGTCATAGACAGATGTTTTTTTGTAATTATATATTTTACCCTCAAATTAACACATTGCCTTTACCTTCATATTCAATTCTTGGAATTTCTAATGTTCGAAGCTGCTTTAAATCAATTCTCCTTTAAAGGTCCATTTTTATTTACCCAATAGTCTCGATAAATTTGATTTTAGAGACTAACCGGACGACTTGAGATTTGCTGGCAATCAGCAATTGCGGCGTGTTAAAGTTGTGAACCACTCAACTTTAGAATAATTTATTTCTTAACGTTGCCGTAAGTACAATGTAACGTTGCAACTCTGTGAATAATCCTAACAACTTTTGTTACGTGTGTGGTGAAGTGACTTTCAAGCCTCAAAGAATAACGTAACCCCATTCGGCATTACAATTGCCGGCGAACAGTATGGCACATGAGATTATGTTTACAGTAAAGATGAACATATTTATACCTACCTGGGAATAGGCAAAGAGTCGTTCACGGATGTATTGCAATCCAATTATGAATTAGTACAGGTATCTGTGACTTTTACCCTAGAAGAAAGGTATCACTGAATCCGGAGGAATGCATAGCAGATTTCCAGGCCGAATTGCTTGCAGCCACAGATTTCAGCGAGGAAATTCGGCAAACCGACTGTGCAAACAGAAAAAAAAATTAACATAATGATTGCCAGTCAGGCGACTATGAAAGCCATTACGAATCCAACTACCGGGTCGAAACTAGTGAAACATTGCAAGCAAGAGATCAGCAGACTTGCACAAGACAATATTGTGCCACTGATATGAGTGCCAGGACATGAGGAGATTAAAGACAATAAGGTGACCAATAAACTGGCGTAGGAGGGTTCAAAGGGGACCTTCAAAGGACTAGAACCTGTATGTGAAATCGCTAAATATTTCGCTAGAAAGAAGATCTGGTTATGGCTAGAAAGAGGATACCGAAAGAAATAGAGGCTAATGGACGGTCAAATCCACATTAGGACACTACAAGAAGAGCTAGATGTTAGGTTTTGAGCCTACCTAATTAGAAGTAACAAAAAAGAAATTAAAACTATCATTTGCTTAATAATACTGGTTAACACAGTTTCTTATACACCAATACATGTAGTTTATGTGTTTTGTCATGCCGATTCGGAATCTAATTTAAAATTTGAAATATTTTCTTAAATAGTTTTAAAAAGAAACGTATTAAATTTGACAAAATTTTAAAGTTACTTTAATATAAGACAGATACTACTGAAAATACTGATATATTCAACGTAGAGTGGTCATGTCTGAAGATGTCTTTGCATCTTTCCAGGTCAGAGCGCTTAAACCACGTCCATTTTTGCCCTGGAACCAATCAAATTATATCTGACTATATATATATAAAGAGCTACAGACGGCTTTTTCAATTTAATGTAAGTCGTTTTTTGATAGCTGAACGTCTTTTTATTTCATAATGTGTACGTGTATAAATAATCCAAACAGTTTGTTATGTATGTGAAATATACACTACTCGCCAACATAAGCGGAATATTATACCTTTAATAGAAAAAGTTATATTTTCACTATTTTGGCTTAGCCATTAACGTAAAGACAAATCATGGGCTCCCAGCAATTTTTGGGCACGTTGTGCTGTTACTCTAACGGGCTGGAAAACAAAAAAAAAACGCTATGCCATTTGCAAGACCTAAGATTTTGCGTAAACGAACGGACCATTCGACTGATTGCTACTTTTGATGAACGAAAACTTTCGGATTTTCCAACAAAAATAAGAAAAATATTAGTTATGCCAGTCTGGCTCCTACTAGTCGTCCAATACCTCATTCGGAAGCTTTGCCAGTATCAAGACCCATAGGTGTTTCGAGTGAAGAATATTTATAATTATATATATTAATTATAATTATTTTTGCGGACATTGATATCAGAAAGTGCCGAAGAACAGTATAAAAGATAAACATTTTAAACAGGACGATACCATATAACTCCTTATAATGTACATACCTAATTCATATTATTTCATTTCTTTTCAATATTTTTTTCGCTACTTACACTACCTACTTTCAGGTAGGCGACCTTTGGATTCATGAAAGATCATAATGCGTCAGCGCTAATATTGGAATAGCGCGGAATGCAATTGTTGCTATTTATATTTCCGGAATTACAAAAAAAAATTATATTTGATCATTGAAAATGATTTTTTTGTTTTCAAGATATTTTCCGTGACGATCAATGAAATTTTTCATACGTTTAAGCCCATTTTTACCGAACTTTTTCAATTTCGAAAGAGGTATTCCCAAAAAAAGCATTTTGAATAACCTTCTTCTAGCGTCAAAAATCATTGACCATGTAGTTCGTACAATAAAAACCTAATCATTGGGTACCGAATCAGGGCTGTGCGGAGGATGACCCTATTCTATATTTTGGCCAGTTAAATATAGATTTGTTTGTGCCGCTGTGTGAGAGCTTGAACTGTCATGGTCAAGAATGATTCAGTGTCACTGATTATTATTTCTTATTTGTCCAAAGACTTTTCGAAAATAAATGGTTGTGTATCATTAAGAATTGACTGTTCTGCGATCCTCTACTTGCACTCTAGCACCATGTCAATTTTTTCAGAAAAAAAACCATGCTACCACTGTTGTTTGCTTCCAGGTTTGTACGACTAGATCACAGATTCGTCACCTGTCCAGATGTTATACACGACTCTTGACGTACTACGATTTTACTTTTTGAGCATTTCTGTGCACCATTTTTTTTGAACGATTGTCAAATTATGCGGGATCCGACGCGGATAATTTTTTTCCGCTAATTGTTTTAAATATTTGTGTAAAACATTTCCGACTCTGTCAGAGGCAAAATTAAAGGAGGGAATCTTTGTAGGCCCGCAGATTAGGAGCTTGGTGAAAGATCAAGAATTTGAAAATGTGATGGAAAACAAGGAAAAACATGCATGGCATGTTTTTAACGAAGTTGTACATAAATTTTTAGGGAATTATAAAGACACAAACTATGTTGAGATCGTTGAAAATATGCTGGAAACATTCAGATACCAAGGGCGCTGGGACACAAGAATGATGGCCGATTACTGTTGGACATTGAGAAGAGATCTTCCTTTAGCTGAATATGACAGAAAAACAACCAAACGAAGCTTTTCTGAAAAACGAAAACGTTTTTTTAAGAAGCACAAAGAATAAATAACTATTTCTAATAGTTTCTATGTGTATATTTTTGTATTTTTTTTAATATAATATAAAACTAGCTTATAAATGAAATAAATCGTGTTTTTTCTATATGTTTCGATTTTACTGGTTTGAAAAATAACCTTACGTGATACCAAAAAAATAAAAGCAGATTTGAAATCAGCGCTACCCAATTACTAGAAAACACTTAAAATTTTTAAATCAACTTTCAAAGTGTTGAAAAATGCAGGCCTGTGTAAATAATTGGTTCCTATTTGCTATGAAACACTTTACAAAGAGATGACTTTCGCATGTTAGGTATTCAATTTTCAGAATTTGTAAATGATACCAAGGCCAAGATACCAAGATACCAAGGGCGCTGGGACACAAGAATGATGGCCGATTACTGTTGGACATTGAGAAGAGATCTTCCTTTAGCTGAATATGACAGAAAAACAACCAAACGAAGCTTTTCTGAAAAACGAAAACGTTTTTTTAAGAAGCACAAAGAATAAATAACTATTTCTAATAGTTTCTATGTGTATATTTTTGTATTTTTTTTAATATAATATAAAACTAGCTTATAAATGAAATAAATCGTGTTTTTTCTATATGTTTCGATTTTACTTGTTTGAAAAATAACCTTACGTGATACCAAAAAAATAAAAGCAGATTTGAAATCAGCGCTACCCAATTACTAGAAAACACTTAAAATTTTTAAATCAACTTTCAAAGTGTTGAAAAATGCAGGCCTGTGTAAATAATTGGTTCCTATTTGCTATGAAACACTTTACAAAGAGATGACTTTCGCATGTTAGGTATTCAATTTTCAGAATTTGTAAATGAATCATATAAATTTGGAGTACTTCAGAATACATCATCTAACAATTTCAAGTACAACATAAAAGCAGACCCAATTCCTACTCTGTATCAAAATATAAGTTTTTAATTAAATATAATGACGAAACACAAGCAAAAGTAGATAAAATGAAGCGAGTTGGACGAACAAGGGAATTGCGTGGATTACATGATGAAATCTTTATTGAATTAGCTTCCTGTTTTTAACTTTTTGTCGGTTTCTGTAAAAGGAAAGTTTATATCACCGAATCAATACTTGCACAGTTTATTTTATATACAGTGATGTTTACGGAAAATATTTATTTAATATAAGCAATATTTAAAAGAATGTCTATAGGTTTACAAAGTTCAAATCAAGCGTGGCAAAGTCTAGTTCTTAAATAATATGTGTTCAATTGATTATTATGAGAAATAATTACTAGAAAGGTAACTTATTGATTTTATAGTTTATAGAATACTTCCGAAATTTCTCTTTTACTATCGTTTGTAGAGTATGTGACAATTCTAAATATTTTACTAATAGTTTACCAGTAGTATATTTGTTATTTTATATAAAAAGTACAGTACTGTTTCCTACGATTTCCATATTCTCTGATTTTGAACAACAAAAAATTTGCATAAAATTTGTTTGCGGAATGAAAGGTGGATACAATCAAGGTGTTAGAAAAAGGTTTCGATGACGAGTACATGTTATAAACAAGAGTGCTTGCGTGGTACATAATATCACAGAGAAAGCGTTGAAGATGAAGAACCATCTGAATTTCTTTCAACATCAACAGATGAAAACCGCATCAAGGAAATAAAATATCCTGTGCTCAAAAATCATCAATTGGCAATTATAGATGTTGTACATAATCATGGAATTCTGTCTAAATTAATTGAAGCAATTTTGAAGAACCACTTGTGTTCCAGACATGCTTCATCTCGATTGTTTCCAAAATCGCTGAATTTCTTCCAAAAAGAATGACTTGTTAAAGTCTTTGCAGAAATGATTTTTGATTACCAATCCATCACGAAACATCCCGAAACAGCTAATCAATTCAATGAATATTATGCCAAAACTGAAGCAAGAACGAAAAGCCGCATCAAAAACATGTTAATAGTTTTTCTTATTAGCGTAGTGTGACCACTATGAATTTCATCCAATAAGCCAAACTATTAACAAATAACACAGGCCTGCATAAAATTTGTGATGACGTGATTTTTGTTTGTTAAGCTCAGTTTTTATATAGCAATAACTAATTAAAATACAGTTGGTCTCTAATACCCACAGATTTCTTTTTGGACAAAAGAAAAAGAAAAAAATATAAAAAAAATCTTATAATAGGCGTTTTAATACATTTTAAAATGAATGTACTACTTCAAATTCTAGGTATTAACCCAAAAATTATTTTCTGTTGTGGTTTTAAAGAAATTTGTTAAATAGGCTCTCATTACCTGATGTAAATCTTTTATTACATGTATTAATTTTGGACAAGATTTCCGGGAATTTTTACCTGCTGAATCCTATTTATTATGCTTTCACTTTATTAGTACTGCTAAGAAGGATTTCAAGTTTATCACTTGAAACAAAATGTATATTTAAATGTCATTTACTTCATTATAGCTCATAGTGTCGATCAGTAAACAAGTAAAATTAATTTGTCTTTAGTGTTGTGCGTGGTATTTGATAAATAATCATTGCTTAAAAATATGTCTAGCCGGTGTTGCAAAAACAAACCAATGATTTCTGTTATATTTGTCGATATTTCGTCAAGTTTAAGAGACCAATTGGTGAATTTGTGAAAAATGCATATTATGCTTATTTCAAAATCATATTAGGAGATCAAGATAAAGAATGGGCACCGCACGTTGCTTGTAAGGTATGTGAAGAAGGTTTAAGACATTGGACCAAAGGGAATAGAAAAAGCATTCCTTTTGGAATACCGATGGTTTGGAGAGAACCGCAAAATCATCATGAAAATTGCTACTTTTGTCTTTGTGATATTAAGGGGCATAATAGAAAAACCTTGAAACATATTTTGTACCCAAACAATATTAAATCAGCTATCAGACCAGTTCCTCATAGTGATCATGTACCTATACCTATACCCCCCAAAGTACTACAAGAAGATATTGAAACCTCTTCAACTTCCGGCTCCGTACAGATGGATAGTGATTTTGAACCATCAACCTCAGATCAAAACCAACCTCCGCTATTTTCACAATGATTTAGTAAGAGATTTGGGACTTTCAAAAGATCTTTCTGAAGTACTGGGGTCTAGGTTGAAACAAAAAAATTTGCTTGCCCCAGAAACTACCTTCTCTTGGTATAGAAATCGTGAGGCTGGATTTGTAAAATATTTTGCACAAAACGGACCACTCGTGTACTGCCAAGCAATTGCTGATCTACTTACTTTCCTCGGAGCTCCTGAGTACACACCTTCTGACTGGAGACTTTTCATCGACTCTTCAAAAAGGAGCCTTAAAGCTGTTCTTTTACATAATGGAAATGTTTTTGCTTCTGTTCCGGTCGGCCATTCTGTTCATGTAAAGGAAAACTATGAACATTTACAGGAATTACTTTTAAGAATACAATATGAAAATCACAACTGGGAAGTGTGTGGAGATTTAAAAAATTTTGGCCTTCTCTTGGGTCAGCACTCTGGATATACTAAATTTCCATGTTTCCTGTGCGAGTGGGATAGCAGAAATCGAGATCAGCATTGGATAAAAAGACACTGGCCACGAAGGGTGACTTTCACACCTGGAACCAAAAATGTAATTCGCGAAAGTCTTATTGACCCTCAAAAAGTGTTACTTCCACCGCTTCACATAAAACTTGGACTTATGAAACAATTTGTTAAGGCATTAAACAAAGAAGGAAATTGTTTTAAATATTTGTGTAAAACATTTCCGACTCTGTCAGAGACAAAATTAAAGGAGGAAATCTTTGTAGGCCCGCAGATTAGGAGCTTGGTGACAGATAAAGAATTTGAAAATGTGATGGAAGATACGGAAAAACATGCACGGCATGCTTTTAACGAAGTAGTACATAAGTTTCTAGGGAATTATAAAGACAAACTATGTTGAGTACGTTGAAAATATGTTGGAAAAATTCAGAATTCTTGGTTGCAATATGAGCATAAAAATTCACTTTTTACATTCCCATTTGGACTATTTCCCAGAAAACCTTGGGGACGTGAGTGAAGAGCAAGGAGATTTCACCAGGATATTAAAGAGATGGAAAAAAGATACCAAGTGCGCTGAGACACAAAAATGATGGCCGATTACTGTTGCACATTGAGAAGAGATCTTCCTTTAGCTGAATATGACAGAAAAACAACCAAACGAAGCTTTTCTGAAAAACGAAAACGTTTTTTTAAGAAGCATAAAGAATAAATAGCTATTTCTAATAGTTTCTATGTGTATATTTTTGTATTTTTTTTTTAATATAATATAAAACTAGCTTATAAATGAAATAAATCGTGTTTTGTCTATATTTTTTGATTCTACTGGTTTGTAAATAACCTTACGTGATACAAAAAAAATAAAAGCAGATTTGAAATCAGCGCTACCCAATTACAAGAAAACAGTTAAAATTTTTAAATCAACTTTCAAAGTGTTGAAAAATGCAGGCCTGTGTAATTATTGTGCGTTTTTCGTGCGAAACCGTACGTCTAAGATTCACTTGACTATGTAAAGATAATTCGCAGCTTTTGAATCACTATAATGCATCATGTCGCACTTCATAGCTTGCTACAGATTACATGGCCAAGCATTCAACATTAATTGTTGTGCATGTGACTCTTTTCTATTTCCAAAATAATAGGTTTATTTGTTTTTTATTTATTTCGTATGAGAAGGGAAATCGAAATTTAGATATTAGTGTATAAATAACTTTTATGACAAAAAAAGAGTCATAATAGCTATTTATGTAACCAGTTATGAAATGGGTTATTTTGTGTAACGAAATGGAATGTTTGCAGGACGAGAGAGCGTAGCGAGCGAGATCCTGCAAAATGACATGAGTTACACAAAATAACATTTCATAACGTGTTTCATACAAGATTTTATCTAATTTTGACCAAAACATAGATTTATAGTTTTCCAGTTGATCTGACATTAAACGTCATAAGTCGTATTAAATAATTAGTGACAGTTTTCATGCTATTGATAATAATTCATTTGACTTGACAGGTGTTTGTTAATTTAAGTA
Source organism: Melolontha melolontha (assembly GCA_935421215.2). Lineage (NCBI taxonomy): Eukaryota > Metazoa > Arthropoda > Insecta > Coleoptera > Scarabaeidae > Melolontha > Melolontha melolontha. The sequence continues at coordinate 21,571,475 of OW285240.1, read as the reverse complement.
TAAGTATTTACTTTTATTAGCTAAATATTTCGGTGCATTGTACGAGTAAAAATGTCGGATTCAGATCGAATTCTTCTATATCGCTTGGTAGTCCACCTGAAGGTGGACTACCAAGCGATACAGAAGAGGCTGCACAAAGTGCATTATCGACTGTGATTCCACAAAAGTTCGAAAGCCCAGTACGATTTGGCTTATGAAAAATTTGGGAAGTGGCTTAAAGACAAAAAAATTAAATGTGTTAATGATAAGGTTTTATTAGCCTATTTCGAGGGAAGAAAGAATCAAAAAGCTTCAACACTCTGGACTCTTTATTCCATGTTACGAAGTGAATTGTCTTTGAAGAAGAATATTGATATTGCAAAATATGCCAGTTTACATGCATTTCTAAAGAGGCAGTCAGAGGGATACCATGCAAAAAAGTCTAATATTTTGTCAAAGGAAAACGTCTCCCGGTTTATGACAGAAGCTGAGGATAAAACATATTTAATGACAAAGGTCGCATTGATCGTTGGAATAGTGGTGCTTGTCGAAAAAGTGAGCTAACTTTTCTACGTGTGGGGGATATTTTAGACGAGTTTTCTCATTTTGTAATAAAAATCCCTAATACAAAGACAAAAGTAACGCGCGAGTTTGTGATCACAGAAGGAAATATTGAAGGGCAAAATTTTCTTGATCTTATTAGAAAATATATTTCTTTGCGTCCACAAAACGTAAATCACGATAGGTTTTTCGTCAAATATAATAATGGTAAATGCGGGGCACAGCCAGTAGGCATTAATACAATAGGTAATCTACCGAAAATAATTTCTCAGTTTTTGAAACTACCAAATCCCTTCTTATTTACCGGACACTGCTTCAGAAGATCATCGGCTACCTTTTTGGCAGATTCTGGTGCGGATATTTTTAAGGTTAAACGACATGGAGGCTGGAAGTCCAATACTGTAGCTGAGGGCTATGTAGAGAATTCTATAGAAAATAAGAAAAGGATTGCCAATGATATTCTTGGTGAATCAAGCTCAAATGCACATTCCGTTTTGCATCATAACATCAGAGTACCTGCCATGAATTCTGCGTGTGCAGGAATTAACCTCACCAATTGTTCACATTGTGTCATAAATGTTTATAAAGCATAAAATGAAAATTTAACCAGTTTGTGTCATTTAACGTTCCCCTTTATTAACTTGAGATGAAATGATTTTTTCAAAATATTTCGTAACTAGTGATGAAATGAACTTTTCAACACTAGTTACGAAATATTTTACTTTTCGTAACTAGTTACGAAAAGTAAACCGTTTCCTAACGTCATACAGTTTTGAAAATTGTCACTTTATGTGTCAAAATTAGATAAAATTAATTTATGCATTAATATTTAAATTTTTCAACCAATTCAGAGCTGCGGTAATTGCCTTGGTAAGCTCGTGGATGTCACCAGGGAAACTTCTTCTGGGGCAGTCGTTTACTATGTAGGTCACAGTTTGTTCCACATTTCCGCTGTCGCAGATGCTAGTACCTGCTAATTTGCACTTATACATCATTGAGTTGCATCCTTCGTTGCCTGTGCGGAACCTATTTAATTGAGACCATCGTCTACGTAAGAGAGTTATGCGCGGCAGAGATTCTGAAGGATTAGAAATTAAATATCTGTTCCTCAATTCAGGATGTTGTTCGAGGAGGGTTACTCAGCAGATATCCACATTGATGGGATTCTTAACATCCATATCCAGCCAAATCGATCTTCTAAATTTCAGTCGGGTCCTGCGGACGCTCTCCAAATCATCGTGTATGGGATAATCAATGTTGTCGGAAACCTTAAGCCATTCATTCTGTACTGCAGCCAGACGTCTGATATCCAACGGGGCAATGTTAGAAAGAATCGCTAACCAGAGACTAGGAGTGCATCTAACAGTACCGGTGACGATCCTCACTGTGTCCTTAAACTGAATATCTATTAGCCCGGTGTAAGAGCTTCGATATCTGACAGAAGCACAGTATTCAGCAGGAGAGTAAGCAAGTGCAGTGGCTACCGTTCCCAAGGTCTCTCCATTCGCTCCCCATGAATTGCTGGCAAGTTTATGCAATATATTATTGCGGGTCTTTACCTTTTGACTAGTTTTAAAAAGGTGCTGCTTGAATGTCAGAGACTGGTCTAACGTTACCCCCAAAAATTTAGAGTGGTAGTCGGATCAACTACAACACCCATGTAGTTGATCCGACTACCACCAAATTCAATATTCAGCTTTCTGTTGGCTTGTTTGTTTCACAAATGAAAATAATTTGAACTTATTGCAAATGAGAATCAATGAATAATGAATCTCATATCTACATGCAAATATCGTCTAATGTATCGCGTTACTTTCAGAACGACCACGTCGCGACGTCACGTATTCCCAGTTGCTAGGATAATTAAAAATTTGTGAAAAATTACACCTATTCGGAAGGCGCAGTTGTATTTCGCTCTTATTGAAGCTTTTCATTGTACCATATCCTGGACAGACATAACTTGTCACTTCTATACTTCGTGTATATGTAGTTATTATTTTGTAGATCTTCAGCAAGTTGTAATTCTCCATCCTCAAAATCCATCTGCATATAGAAGCTTTTGTGATTTTGTGGGTGAAAGAGCATTGGTTTAAACGCTGAACATTAGAGGAGCCATAGCCTATCTTTGAGGAAGGCCATCTTTAAGGTTTTGCCATTATTACTTCGATTGTTAGTCAGACTGCGATTCGGCGATTGCTCAGCATATTCTGGATAAGTTTGCTTACTTTAGCACAGGGAATAATTTTTTGGAATTTAAAAATCATTCCATTCTTCCGAACTGTGTCATAGGCGCTGGAGAGATCGAAAAAAAGCAGCCGATGATTTCAGGTCCTTCTGAAAACCTGTTTCAAGGTGCGTTGTTAACGCTAAGACATGGTCACAGCAACTCCTTCCCGTTCTGAAACCGGCTTGTTCCTTATTCATAATCTCGTCAATGGTGGGCGCTATTCTATTGTAGATAAGCCGTTATAAAATTTATATAAACAGATAAGAGAACTGTATGTCTGTAGCTTCCAGATCGTCCGGATAATTACCAGGTTTTATATTGCTAGAATTTCCGCGCTCTGGAAAATATTAGGGGTATCTCCAGAATCTGAAATATTGTTATAAAAGTTTCTCAGCCATTCTCGCGTAACCATTCCAAAGGATTTTTTTATAAATTCAGGAAAGACGTTATCAACACCAGGAGCCTCTTTTAACTTGAACCGGATATTGGCCGAATTGATATCTTTGGCAGAAAAAGGAGATGACCATTGGGAATTCTGAGGGGGGGCAGAAAAGGTAACCTTAATTTTTGTTTTTAAATCTCTAGCAAAATCTCTGTCGACAGGAACATTATTTGAAATATTTCGAAGTCATTCAGCTATTAGTTTAGGATTCATTGGAGAAGTTTGCTTGAGAGTGAGTAAAACTCATGTTTTTGGGCATTTCTCTCCATTTATTTTTCCGAGACTCCTCAAGTTAACTAAGAATTTGATCAGCTAGTTCATTGTCGCGACTGACTGAATATCATTTGTAAAGTTCTATAAGTTCATTTTACCACTCCGGGATGTACTGTTTTCTATAGTCACGAGGAATGGAGTTTTTAGCAGCATCAATCAGTACTAATACAAATTTAGGATCGTTTCTAATTGTCAGAGGGATATCCTGTATATGCTGATCGACCTTTTGCTTAAAGGTACTCCGGTTTGCCTTTTGGAAGTTCCACCTCGGTATCTGTCGGATTCAATAGAGAAGCGATTTACTGAATAGGTTGAAAAAATAGAACAAAAATCGAAACTCACTCTAAAAATCGACTTTCAGAACTGCTATACAGATTGGAGAAAAACGTTGGAGTAAGTGTATTGTTTCGGAAAGGAACGACTTTGAAAAAGATTAAAAAAATTTGGAAGAATAAGAAGTACTTTGCTTTTTATTTGGCCTGTCTGAGTTTTTCATCACAATAGTATTTTAGAATAATTGAAACATACATGAGTAGGTAAACCCCACCAGTTTTGTATAATACAAAGGTATTTTTAATAATATAAAATATTATTAAAAACCTGATGTGAAGAACACAAATACAGGTTCACTATTAATATTTTTGTGAACGTGTGACGGGGCGAGGTACTTCGGTTGTCTGACAACAGGCAGCGCTGAATTTACTTCTACGCCCGGTCTGGATAATTACGGTGATGTGGTGATGTGGTTCTTTTTTGTGAACGTGTCTGGAAATATTCTTTCTCCAGCAGGGGCGTACCGATGAGCCTGTAGAAAGGTGAAATACGTATCTACGTCTCTGGGGAAAGATATTTTCGGACACGTTCACAAAAATATTAATAGTGAACCTGTATTTGTGTTCTTCACACCAGGTTTTTAATAATATTTTATATTATTAAAAATACCTTTGTATTATACAATAGTATTTGTTTGTAATCCTTGTAACTAAAATCAAAATTGCAAGGCGGAATTATATATTTTATATATTTACTGTATTATTGTCACATGACTAGGATTATTCGATTTCATGTTTATAGCAAGTTCTTTAGCAAATATAAAATTTTTAGGCATTAATTTCTTATATCGGCGATTAATGCTTGATGGAAAACATCTCCTTTCCTCTTTCCTTTTTTTATTTTTGTCATCTGTTTGTATATACGAGTTTTATTTATATACAATCCCTTACTTATTGTAGCTACTTTGATACCCTTTTGTTTATTTAATGTGTTGTTTGTTTACATTCCGCGGTCCAGTTTATTTCTGTTGAAATTTGCGGCATGTTCTTCGTTTATATATTGTTTATTTTTGATTGTTTCTACCCATTGTAATTTCTATTCTTATTATGAGTATGAGTATTTATTTTCTTGGATTATCAACAAAAATATATTTACAACATATTTAATATGTATAAAGTGTCCTAGCTCCTTATAAATTGTATAAATACGAGGGTATATCAAAATATAGCGAGACTGGTGCTTATTTTACAACTAGAGTTTCATAACACAAAGAATAGAACATGAAACCCCCCATCTCCAACGTATTTATCTTCAAGTAACTCCTGACGTTTATTACAAATTAATTATTGAATTGTTAGTGTTTGACGAACCCATAGAAAATGATAGTGGAGCAAAGATATGCGATAAAATGTTGTGTTCGGTTGGGTAAAACTCCAACTGAAACTTTTGAAATGATTAAAACTGCATATCCAGATAATAGTTTATCACGAAGTACAGTGTTTGAGTGGCATAAGAAATTCAAACACGGTTGTGAAGATGAACCTCGACACGAGCGACCACCAACAGCACGGATTTATTAAAAAATTGCAGAAATTAACGACTTGATCCAATATGATCGTCGAATTAGTATATATCTCCCTCATATAGCTCCACTCAAAACATTATTCATGAAGATTTAGGGTACCAAAACGTTGCGGCAATATGGATTGCAAAAGTGACTGATGAACAAAAAGCCAACCGAGTGATAATTTTTCGGTAATGGAAAAGGCAACTGCAACATAATCGACAGTTTTTAAACAATGTGTTTAAAGTTGAAAGTTGAAAGTTGAAAGTTGAAAGTTGAAAGTTGAAATTTGAAAGTTGAAAGTTGAAAGTTGAAAGTTGAAAGTTGAAAGTTGAAAGTTGAGTCTATTTTTTGTAAATTTTCACCCACAATCATTATAGCATTTTCTACTTTGTTCTCTAATTTGTTTTCTAGCTTTTCTACGTTTAGTTAAACCAATTTATTTGTGGAATTTTCTAGTATCTTCCATTTCTCCTCAAAGAGTTTTTGTTGTTCCTCGTAGGCCTTATCTATTTAGTCCTCTAACATGTGAGGTTGGATCCGGCACCACAACAATGCTCTGGCCAAAGATCAGCGATTTGTCAAGGAACACTTGAAGAATTGGGGATGAAAATTATGGTTTGCCTTTCCTACTCACCTGACCTTGCTGCATGTGACATCCATTTGTTTCCTGAAGCCAAAAAAGAATTGAAAGGTCGAAAGTATGGGACGAATTTAGAGTTCAACAACGGTATACTAAATAGTGGGTATACTAAATAGACTCAAAAAATGGTTCCTCAGATGTTTACGACAAGTGGACAAAACGATGGGACAAGTGTATTGCACAGAATGGAGAGTATTTTGAAGGATAGTTTTGAAGTTTTCTAAATAAATGTTTCAATTTTGTTCTACAGCACCAGTCTCGTTATTTTCTAATGTTTCCTCGTATATGTCGTCCCAGTGTATATTATTCCTATATATTAAATCACTATGTTACGTGGTAATTTATTTCTATTTCCAATTCCGTATCGTTCGCTGAAAAAACGAAGAAATATCTCGAAAACGCATCACAAAGAGAAGCAGTAATTGCAAGATCTCGCTAACGAGTCTCCATATATCAAGGGGTGTGGTTGAACACCTCAACTACTTTCTCGCCCTGTCGAGACTACATCTCTGCATTTTTAGCGGAATTTCCGCTCAAGCAATTCTCAAAACATTAACGCGAGACAATAAATTACCACACCATAGAGTTTTTCATTCTGCTTTATTTGATTTGTTTTATTTTTTCGTTAAATTTTCATTTATTTTTTTTCGTTATTTATTTTTCCGTGCATGTTTTTGTTGAATTGAGAAAAGCGAGTCATCTAAATAATTAAATGCAGGAAGACATATTTTATTAATTTTGTTAGAATTTTCTGGTATAATGAAAAACATATCTTTTATAACATAAAGAAAACAAGAAATTCAAGTAATGTTAGTAGCTTTGTAGTATTACATTTATATTGGATTCGTAAAGGCAAATTATATTTTTCTTTAACCAATATTAAAGCCAATCAATCTCAAAAATTATTTCATTTTTGCCTGTCATTGCCTGTATTTTGATACGAATTGCATGCGAGTAGATCACGCTATCTTGCCAACTAAATTGAAAAGTTTTGGATTTAGTGAAACTCTAGTTGATTTCGTCACTACTTATCTACCTAATAAAACCTAACGTGTGTTCTACAATGCATATTTTTTAACATATTACACTCTCACTTCTGGAGTTCCGAAAGGCTCGAATGTAGGGCAACTTCTATTTATTATTTTCATTAATGATCTTCCAGATGAGATCTAGTAATCTAATCTAATAATGTTTTCTTTGTTGATGATGTAAATTGTTCGGTTGCGTCACCAATAGAAATTATTGCTTTCAGCTTCAAACCCATATAGTGAACATTAAGAAATATTACGCAAATAACAATTTTCCTTGCAATTCTGATGTGTGACACATTAACCTTGATGAAAAGACTAGAAACGATCATAACGAAAATTTGTGAAAGCCTATCATCTATCCCGGAACGTGTGGATGTATTTTATTCTTATTAGAACTTGCCAGTGCATGGTATCTTGGAAACATACATGGTTTCCATTTTTATATTACGCGTATATATACTTAACATGTTGAACTTACTGCAAATGAGAATTAATGACTATTAAATCTCACCTTACATGCAAATACCACAAATGTGTTACGTTAATTCGGCGATGCACATACCGCGGCCCACTGTCGATATTTATGCGGCCCGCCAACGAATTTTAAAAATTGTTCGAAAAACTACAAAAGTAGGTAAAAATCCATTCAAATCAATATATCTTAACTTTTTATTTTATTCTAACTTTTGTAATTGTTAGTAAGATATGTATCTTTAAGTACCTACTACTTTCTTGTTCAGGTTTACTACGTAGATAGGTATGCTCCTCGTCGTTCCAAGCATATTGTTACGAGACTAGAAATCTGTTGAACCAACTAGATTACTCGAAGATTCGCGAAACACGTCGGTATTATCCTCGAACAATGGGGTAGGTTCTCGATGTTAGGTAACTCGGATGTTAGGAATCGCCCGCTCTCGGGGCAGTTAAGTTTTAACTACGGACAAGCGAACGTTATATTGTTTGAATTGTAATCTGTGAAGAATAAATATTTCGTCGTTTGAACTTCGCATCTAGCTACGTAACAATATAATATCAATTTTGATATGGATAAACCAGGCCCCAGTAAAAAAACGTAGTCGTAAGGTTGAAGATGAAAATCGACAGTTTCAAGATATTTGGACCGAAAAAAACTTGTTTATTTCATCTCATAGCAAAAGTGTCTGTTTAATATGCAAGAGTAGTGTTTCTATTCCGAAGGAATATAATGTGAAAAGCCATTATGAAACCCAGCATCATACTTTTACCAAATTAACCGGCGAAAATCGAAACGCAAAAAATTTCCACTTTTCAAAGAGAACTAATAGGCCAGCAAGCTATGTTTACAAAACCAATTCAAGATGCTGAAACAGCTACTGAAGTTAGCTTTGAAATATCTTGAATAATAGCGAAAACTTGTCGGCCTTTTAAAGATGGTGAGTTTGTTAAGCAGTGTTTAGATATCGCCGCAAAAAAAAAATGTGTCCGAAAGATGCAAAGAGGTTTGAGAAAATTCATCTAAATCGGATAACTGTTCAAAGAAGACTTACCACATTAGCAGCTAATATAGAAGAGCAATTAGCTACGAAATCGAAAAGTTTTGAGTATTTTTCTATAGCACTCGACCAATCTACAGATACAAGTTCCACTGCTCAACTCTTAATATTTTTACGAGGTGTAACGCAAAATTTTGAAGTTAGTGAATAATTGAATGGTATGAGTTTTTTGACAAGTCAAACCAAGGGGAGTGACATGCTCAAAGCTCTTCTGGAAAAATGTTCTATAATGGATTTGGATTTAACGAAATTATCTGGAATTACGACTGACGGAGCACCTTCAATGGTTGGAATTAAATCTGGTATAATAACTATGTTAAAAGAGTATTTACAAACTAAAAACATAGATACCAAGGAATTAATGCAGTTTCATTGCATTATACATCAAGAGGCCCTCTGTTCAAAATTATTGGGATTTGAAAATGTGATGAAAGTTGTAGTAGCTACTGTAAACTTTATAAAATCACGAGGTCTCAATTACCGACAATTCACACAATTTGTCGAGGATATTGAAAGCGAATATGGTGATCTCCTGTTTTACACTGAAGTAAGGTGTCTAAGTCGTGGGCGACTCCAAGGCAAAGATCAATTGATTCTTTTTCAGTATTCTTTTTTCGTTTTGGAATGCCTTCTCTCCTCTTTTGACACCAGCCTCAACTTCCTTCATAGGTTTAATGATGAAATCGCCTGCCCGATTTTTCAGTCATTATTCCTACATTTTTTTGTGTGGTTTCTTAGATCCAATGGGTTGATCAAATCTTATGTCTGCATTATGAACAAATTGTGTTTCCTTTAATAGTGATATGGCCTTCAAGATTTAGATCACGTATAAACGTCTTATCTATGATCGCTGCAATAAATATAGGGTGTGCTCTGGTTAATTTAACTATAGTACTGCTGGATATTATTATTTTTGTTTTTATTACTTTGATTTATTTCTCAATCTTGTTTATTATTTTCCGTTTTGATGTTTATGAGCCTATAATCTGATCTGACTCCTTATTATGTTAATTATATATTAATGACTATATGTTAATACATCTATATTTTGCTTTTTGTATGATGTCGCGTAGTGCGAGTTTACTCGGCTAAATTAAATGTTAGCAAATGTTATATGGTTAATCTCATTGGTTCTTCGTTGAGTTTTACCTATACTCATTACGTCGATGGTTCTGATCTAACATCCCAATTAGAATCTAAAAGTTTTGGGTAAAAGCCTGAACTTAGAATCTCTCAAGAATCATCTATTTTTGAAGCTTTTCAGCCTTTGGTGGTGTTTATATTATATATCTATCTAACCACTTTAGAAACACAGTTTTGTTGAGATCCTTAGATTATTCACTTATAAACTGGTGTGCGCTGCTAATTTGGTATGCGCTCTATGCTTGTGATGTCTTGATATTATACCACATTCATCGAGGATTTATTAATTTTTTTTCAATTAGAGGAATATCTCAAGATATACTATTAGCAAACCATAATATGTGTTGCTTATGCGCCAGAAAAGACACATTGTGTTGTAAGTTTTTGCATAAACTCCTGAACAATCGAATATAATGTTATTAAATACCTAATTGTATTCTAGCGCCTAGAGTTAATGCCACATATGCCAGTACTTTTTCAGTTTCGTTTCCAAGAACAAATATAATTAAGTGAGCGCCGGTGTTCCAAATAGATAAAGAAATCAGAAGAGTGTCATATTTCTTTACAAGTAGATGTATGTCTTTCATGATTCTATTCTCTTCTCTTTCCTTCATTTTTAGGATACCTGTATTTTGTATATTGTTAAATATGCAAATTACATTTTGTTTATACATAATTACTATGCATGTATTATCCTATTGCCATTGGCCATTGAATGCAATGCCAATTATAAGTAATTGCAACAAATCTGTTTTCTTTTATTGTAACCAAGCTAGACTTAGTAGATTGTAGTCGTGCGTGTCGATTGCTTGTCACCTAATTGTTTTGTGGTAGATCGCAATCCCTAAAAGTCTGAGCACTCCTGTCGTAGATAATATAATTATAGCCGAATTGAACATGAAAAAATTGTCTGCAAGATGGGTACCACGAATGTCAACAGATGCGCACAAGCAAACTCAAAAAGACATTTGCAGTCGTCTGCTAACGTGGTATAGACGCAACGAAGAAAATTTTCTTGCAAGATTAGTGACAATTAATGAGTCCTAGACTAGTCCGAGATTAAAATACAGAGTAACGAGTGGACACATCGAGGCTCACCACCATCGAAAAAATTCAAGATGCAACCTTCCGCAATTAAAGTCTGTATTTTAGGATGGTGAAGGCGTAATTCTAGTAGATTTTTAATATATATATATATAAAAAACCCTTTTACCCTAAAGGGTGTCGGGTAAGTACAGTCTAATCTAAATTATGCATAAAATTTCTCAATAATGTTCGGTTACTGGCCAGTGATTTTGCTTCTTTTCAGCTCTTTCCCCTCTTCTGGATGCTATTTCCAATGACATCCTCTCATACTTGTCGCGGTCTTCCTCTTTTCCTTTTATACTGGACTTTGGCTTCATATATTAGCTTTACTGGTCTAGTGGCGCCCATTCGTTGTAAATGCCCCCACCAATGTAGTTGCCGCTGTTCAATAAAGTCCATTATCGATTGTATCTCCAGTTCCTCTCGTATTTGTGTATTTCTAATTTTATCCTTTCTAGTTACGCCTCTCACTCTCCTAAGATATCTCATTTCTGCAGCCTGGATGTTGCTTTTTTGTCTTTTATTAAGTACCCATGATTCACATCTGTATGTCAGAACTGCCCTGTAGACTGCTTTGAATACTTTTATCTTTGTGTTTCGTGATATTTCTTTTTTCATAATGAAGTTCTTATTCATTGCGTAATATAATACTTTTCAATTCTTTCATTAATTTCTGACTCATTTTTTCCAGTGTTTTCTATCAGGAAAACTAAATAATGAAACTCATTTACTTGTTGAATAGTTATTCCTTCAATTTGGATATTTAGTTGTTCTTCACCTGTGGTCATTACTTTTGTTTTATTTTTATTTATACTCAGTCCTTTTTTTTTCTTAAGTGTTTCGTTCCATATATCTATACTTTCTTGCAGGTTATTTCCATTTTCAGCTATTAGTACTATGTTATCTGCGAATGCTGCCTCAGCTACTTGTATCCTCTCTAGATTTCTGTACCCAATTTGAATTTTTTTTTCTGCATTGAGCATTGTCTTGTTACATCGTCCATAAATACAGTGAACAGTACGGGACTTAATCCTCCACCCTGCCTTAACCCATCTTGAGATACAAATCCCTCGGATCTCATCTTCCGCCTTATTATATAATTTACGTTGTTCTGATATAATCGTTGGATAGATCCAGATTTTTAATTTAATTCCCAAATTATGTGACTTGATAAAAGAAAAACGTCGGAGAAAGTTGCCTAAAGGCGTTCTCTTGCATCAAGATAAAGCACCCAGTCACAGGTTCTCCATTTGAACAGCTGCAATAGCTGAAACGAGCTTTGATTTAGTTGAGTATCCACCATATTCGTCAGATTTGGTCCCCAGCGATTACCGACCGTTTCCAAAACTTAAAGAACACTTGCTTGTTAAACGATTTCCGTCAGATAATGATGCGATATCTGCGGTAAATTAGTGGTTTGCAGAAATTAAACAATTTTTTTTTCGAGAAGCATTAGAAATAATAGAACATCGATGGGAAAAATGTGTTAAACGTAATGGAGACCATGTTAAAAAACAAAAGTAAGATGTTTGCCAATTTTTTATTGTGAGTGAGTCAGGGGTGGGGCAAAAGGATCCACCCTCGCATGTGTGCAATACGTTACTTGCTATCCTGATTCTAATATCGGAAGTGTTTAACATTTTTAAACAGTAAATTAATTACTAAGATTGTATATCTAGCTCTCAGACTTAGTTTTCAGCTAGTGGTTATTTTAGTTTTAAATAATGTACGTATTCCAATGTATATTAATATTCAGTTTATTTCTAGCACAGCACCTGTAATGTCTTCGTTAACTTCGTATGCCGTTCCCTTGATACGGTATACTTACCGTTACGCTAGCAATAACGTAACATAATAATTACAAGCTAGTGCGCACTTCGTAATTGCCACTGGAGTTGCTATCATTCAACTGGACCAAACACAAATCCCCGACAGGATAATAACAGCAAATTAGCCGGAATATCTTCTACGAGCTTCATTCCTTGAAGTTCGGAACTAATTTACTTGGTGGTTGTGACCGTCCTTGGGAACAAATTGAACACGATAAATCATGAATAGACATTGTAAATGTTTTTAAGTTTTTATTTCGTTTTTGTATTTTGTATTTCCATTTTCTCAAGGTAAATTATTTAAAATTTTCTTGTATTCTAAGAAATACTTCATTCAATTGCAGTTTGGTAGTTTATTCCTTGGTTAAAGAGAATCGTCTTTATTTTTATCGATTTAATAAGAAACTACATTTACAAAGGACCGTATATACATTGGTCATATCATAAATTTTTGATCTAATTAGTATAGAAGTAACGACAATTTAGGAAAAATAGTCCAAATAAAAATAACTTGGAAAGAACACTAGTAAGCTAGTGCACGGGTAAGCTCGGTATGAAAATAAGTAAAAAAGAGATTATTACTTCTTACTATTTAGAAATAGTGCGAAATTAACAAGAAAAAATTGATACCGTTGCAGAGGGACACAAGCAACAATGGCTGGAAATCTAAAATATCTGGACTCAATTATAAATAGTAATGCAAATATGGAACAAGATCCCAATATCAAAATAAAAATTATTAAGAGGCTATATCATTCATTAAAAACAATATTCTTAAATAAAAGAGAAGTAAGAATAGAAATAAAACTACGGTTTTAATCTTCACTTTTAATCATTACTCGTAAAACGACAATTGTTTCGCCAACACAGTGGCTTCCTCAGGTGTTTACCTCTAAACAGTACGTTACAAACTAAATAAAAAATAAATAATATATCTATAAAATCAAGAAGGATGGTATTTAAAATATTTTTAAAGAAATCTATGAATTACAAGTATTGTCGGTAGTGAAAGAATGTGGCATCTGGTCGGCCCTAACTGTATATTATAGGGTACTAAACATGTTTACGCATAAATTTGTTTAATAACCTACACATACATTTGTATTATCGTCTAAACAGATTTTAAGTAAATAAATTTAATAAAGGCGAGTTATTTAAATCTAATTTATTATTTAATAAAATTTGTGACTGTTTTAATTTATTGATTTCTAAACTTTCCAGTAAATTTAATTTCTTGCTTTTATTTTCTAAATGCAGAATTTGAAAATCTTTATCGAAAGTGTGGTTTTCTTCTAATAGATAATTCGCAAAAGTAGAATCTTGTTTTTTATTTTTAAACGAAGAACAATGCTCGGCAATGCGTTTTCAAACGATCTTCCTGTTTGACCGACATACTCGTATATCTTACCGCATCCACACATTAACTTATAGACTCCGGATTTCTTATTTTTGTCTGTTTTATCTTTATTGTTTTTGATGTGCTTTGATAACTTATTATTAGTTTTGAAAACCGTGTTAATATTAAGTTTTTTTAAAATCACTTGAAATATGCTTATTAGGTGTCCCAATGTACGTTTGTAATCTAAATTTTGAATTTTCTTTATCCTTTATTGCAGGGTATACCATAGAGATTGCTTTTTTGAAAAGTTTTTTTGTCAGCATATTTTCAATTAAAGTATCTGTGTAGCCGTTATTGATAGCTATTTGTTTGAAAAACGCATTGCCGAGCATTGTTCTTCGTTTAAAAATAAAAAAAACAAGATTCTACTTTTGCGAATCATCTATTAGAAGAAAACCACACTTTCGATAAAGATTTTCAAATTCTGCATTTAGAAAATAAAGGCAAGAAATTAAATTTACTGGAAAGTTTAGAAATCAATAAATTAAAACAGTCACCAATTTTATTAAATGATAAATTAGATTTAAATAACTCGCCTTTATTAAATTTATTTACTTAAAATCTGTTTAGACGATAATACAAATGTATATGTAGGTTATTAAACAAATTTATGCGTAAACATGTTTAGTACCCTATAATATACAGTTAGGGCCGACCAGATGCGCCACATTCTTTCACTACCGACAATACTTGTAATTCATAGATTTCTTTAAAAATATTTTAAATACCATCCTTCTTGATTTTATAGATATATTATTTATTTTTTATTTAGTTTGTAACGTACTGTTTAGAGGTAAACACCTGAGGAAGCCACTGTGTTGGCGAAACAATTGTCGTTTTACGAGTAATGATTAAAAGTGAAGATTAAAACCGTAGTTTTATTTCTATTCTTAATTATGGATCTTCATCAAGTAAATGCCGAATCAATTCAAAAGAGAAGTAATTAACGCCACAAGTATTAAAATTTATAAGATAGTCTTCATTGGCATAGGCAAATACCAGAAGATTGGAGAATTGGAATAATTGTACCAATATTTAAAAATGGAGATAACAGGGACTGCGCTAACTACAGAGGTATCACATTGCTCAGTGTTGTATCCAAAGCGTACGGGCATATTTTGGAGAAAAGACTACGAAATGTAATAGAAGCACAATTGGCAGAGACGCAGAGTGGGTTTAGGAAAGGCAGAAGTACGCAAGATCACATATTTACGACCAAACAAATGATTGAAAAAACCAGATAAAAAAATGCAGAACTGTATCTAGCATTCCTAGATCTAGAAAGGGCATTTGATCGAGTATCACAGAAACAGGTATGGAATGTGCTACAAGATAGAAATGTTAAGCAAAAATTGAGAAAGAGTATACAAAGCCTATACCAAAATAATAAGAACTACATAAGAAAAGATAACTTGCAATCTCAAATGTTTAATATTAATGATGGATTAAGACAAGGTGGTATAATGAGCCCGACACTATTTACATTAATATGTATGACGTTATAAAAGCTGCTAGCGGTAGAGTACGTCTAGTACATGTTGGACACTATAAATTACAGTCGGTGTACTTGTCAAACTGTGGTTTCGCCGATGATCTAGTGGTGTGCTCGGAAAAACAAAGAGATCTACAAAAAAAATTTGGAAATATTGGAAGAAGAGCTAACAAGAAGAAAGCTTAAAATAAATCTAAGCAAGACAAAGGTAATGGTGGTGGGCAAAGAAAGTACAACAATTAATATCGAGCTAAATGATCAAAAGATAGAACAAGTCAACACATATAAATACCTAGGAATAATACTGTACAGAGAAGGAAACATGGAATACGAAGTGAACGACAGAATCAATAAGGCAAAGAAAGCCTATCATAGCCTGAGAAAGACGTTGATATAGAAAAAGGAAATCAGTAGGAAAACGAAACTTACAGTGTACAAAACCATCTATAGACCCATTCTGACGTATGGAAGCGAAAGCTGGATACTAAATAATGCAACGAAAAGCAGAATACAGGCGATAGATATGAAATATTCAAGAGCAGTTAAAGGAATTACACGTAAACATAAAATAAGAAACGAAGCAGTAAGAGAAGAACTTGGTATCGAACCAGTCCTAAAGGTATTAGAGAGAAACCAACTCAAATGTTTGGACACGTGTGCCGTGTGAATGACAAACGACAAATCAAAACAATATGGGAAACAAAAGTACAAAGGAAGAGAAGGCGTGGAAGACCAAGAAAATCGTGGAATGATGAAGTTGCCGCGATTCTAAAGAAGAAATGCAAAAATTGGATGGAGACTAAAAGAATGGCAAGAGATATAAAAGAGTGGGCAAAATTTGTATATTGTGATGATTAGTAGTTTAAGTTGTAATTGTCAAATGAAATGTTATTTTAATCACCTCACACCCTAGGGTAAAGAGGTTTTTCGATTATATATACAAGATAGTCTTCATTCTACTGACTTATGGAAAAGAATTTTAGAGAAGAAAATAAAGGCTACTACACTCCAAGAAACAAGGTAGGTGTAATAACTCGATATACGGTCATGTGTATGCATAACACTTTGGCAAGGCGACAGCCTCGCCTGTAATACAAAACATTAACGTGTTATCCAAACACGACCTTACTCCGTATTTGTTGCATACACAAGACTATGCATCAGGGTTGTACATTTGTTCTAGAAACAAATGTAAGTAAAACAAGGATCTTTCTCTGATATATATAGGCGATAGTTTAAGTCATAGAGATAGTAACAACCAGTCAGTGGTACGAACTGTGGGTGCATCTTAATAACCACGTTCTACCCTGTCTTATTTGAACTAAGTATAATGTGTATATCTTGTAAATAGTATTGTTATTCATTTTATAAGTGTTGATTAATTATAGTATGTAAACCGAACTTCGAATGTGTATCATTTAATTCTCCGCTCAGCCTCGAACCTGCACAACAATGTGGCCGCACAAACGGCCCACATTACATGGCGATTCTGCCTACCTACGGCATAGGACCATTCTGCCAGTCGTTTAAGACTGCAGGGAAATAGTAGGAACCCGGAACGAGCCAGCAAAGAAAACCGAAATTTTAGCAGGTCAGTGTAACAAATGGACAATTACGTGACAAAGGAGGAGGTGATCATCGCAGGCAATGACGCCAACGTAAAAAACATATAACAGGTGAGTTTTTTTTTATATTGGGATTTCGGAAACTACAATAGATAGAGATTTGGTTAGATGGCGAAAGAAGTGTAGTTTTACGAGCTTCATTTAGTGTTGCTGTGGTATTTCTGCAAAAGTTCACAGCTTACTAGATATTTGCAAAAAATTATTAATTTTAGACAAAAGTTGAAAAAGAAAATATTATGGTAGCTATACCCTCTATCAATCTGCATTAATTCATATTTTATCTAACCTGCTATTTTCGAGTTATGACACAAGCTTTTGTTTTCTTAAATGGCACTCACTATGACATCATTAAAAAGAGCTTATTTTTCTCCTTACAACAATGTACCGCTTGGGATGGTTATTTTGTTAAATAAATGAGATAACTATTTTTATTATTTTTTGTACTCGCTTATCAAAACCTGTCATTTCACGATTCGATTTGCGTGCGTAAAAAGTCACTTTAAACACGAGTGCGTAAAAGTAAAGTTGGTACTTCCTGGAACTTGATTAATTTAGTGACATTTTAAAATCATAAATCCTTAACCTTAATAATATGCTACCCAGTTCGTTGTTTTTCTATGAAAATAAAAGGAAATGAAATAGAAATTGTTATATTTGGAAGGTATGTAATTCAATGTCAGAACAGCAACAAATATTATTTTTTAAATTTATAGAAAACTAAAAAAAAATTGTAAGAAGTGGGATTCGAACCCACCCCCTCAGAGAGGACCAGAACGCTCGAGAACCCGTATAACGGGCAAGTGGACCATCCGCTCGGCCACCGCTCGGCCATCCTGACAGATATTAGTAATATTGTTAAAAATACTTATAAATATAAAAATTTTGAAATTATATTTATATTTTATATAAATATTTATATATTAAAGTTCTCGTACAAAAAATATTGTACAAACTTCGTGCGTGAAACATTTCGCGAATTCGTGTCCATAAAGCGCTCGCCTACTGCTCGCGCTTTTAACTGGTCACTCATTCGCAAAATATGATTTCACGCACTTGGTTCGTAAATAACTATTTTGCCTTTAAAGACATAGTTTACTACAACAAAGCAGCATATAAAAACAGACTCAAATTAGATTAGTTGTTAGTTGTGAGAAGCGTAAATTTTGACATTACCTCATCTATTAGTTTGTGTTTAGTGATTTTCCCAAATGTTTGCAGTTTTGTCATGAATTTTTCTCATCTAGAAAAACGTGACATGGTTGCTTGTTACATTGACTGTAACAACATTCTACAGAGAACGGCAGAACACTATTTTCAGATTATTTTATGGTCTTCAACCTTCACTACATTTAAAAACGTATTCGACAACTTGGGAGAATTTGAATCATTTACAAAACCACATGCTAAACCAGGCATTGGCGAGATTGTAGAGATAAATGTCCTTACTCACACCCTTCAAGACCTATCAACTTCAACCCGTAAAATTGCAGTAAAAAAAAAAAATAAATTTCGGCCGTAAAAATTATCCGTGGGTCAAATGTTACATCACAAATGTCTTTTGTACATGGTACACGAATATGTGCGGAGCAGGTCCTAAATTCCTATTTAAAGTGTTATGGATTGACGAAATCCATGTAACAAACTATGGAATGTTCAACAGGCACAATGAACATGGGTGCAACAAAATCCCCACAATCACGAACAAAGAAGGCTTCAAGTCAAATTCGGAGTTATCGTTTATCGTGGTATAATCGGCACAAGAGTCCTCGGATCCTATATTTTTTATGAATTTCCTAGAAACTGAGTTTCAGGATATGTTAGATGAGTTGGATTTGGAGATCAGAACTGTTAAATGGTTCCAACCTAACGGCGCCCCTCCACATAACACTTAGACGGTCAGACGTTTCTTGGACGAAAAATTTACAAACTCTTGGATAGGAAGAGTTGCAACGGTTCCTTGCCTCTTTCCCCGTTCGCCGCTGCATCTAGCAATTTTGGATTTTTTATTGTGCAGCACGAAACAAAGAATACAGAAGAATCTACCAAATGCCAAATCATCTTAAGCAAGCGCTTCAGTACGAGATATTAAGAATTGACCGACAACAAATTCATAAAGCTACAAATTCAATTTTAAAAAGATGTATTCTTTGCATAAACAACAATGGTGGTAATTTTGAACACTTGCACCTATATGTAAATGTGCTTTCTACATATTACGATGCTAATTTATTCGAATTTTTTTATAGAAAAAAAATTCTCCCCTAAGTGGGATTCGAACCCACGTGCATGGCTTCCCGGACCATCGCTCTAGACCACTAAGCTATTAAAGGCAGTGAGTCCGAATATTTCCAGGGACGCTTTGAGTTACATCAAGGAAACAGATGATATATATCTTGCGCGTAGTAGGCTGTGTGTAAATTTATTGCATATCTCGCGAAGTAATGTAAATGTAAATATACTTTCTACATATTACGACGCTAATTTATTCAAATTTTTTATAGAAAAAAATTCGCCCTTAAGTGGGATTCGAACCCACTTGCATGGCTTATCGGACCATCGCTCTAGACCACTAAGCTATTAAAGGCAGTGAGTTCGAATCTTTCTGGGGATGCCTTGGGTTACATGAAGGAAACAGATGATATATATCTTGCACGTAGATGGCCGTGTGTAAATTTGTTGCATTTTGCGCGAAGTAAATGTAAATATGCTTTCTACATATTACGACGTTAATTTATTCGATTTTTTTATAGAAAAAGTTCACCCTTAAGTGGGATATGAACCCACGTGCATGGCTTGCCGGACCATCGCTCTAGACCACTAGGTTATTAAAGTCAGTGAGTCCGAATCTTTCTGGGGATGCCTTGAGTTACGTTATTTTTTTCTATAAAAAATTCGAATAAATTAGCGTCGTAATATGTAAAAGCATATTTACATTTACTTTGCGACAAATGCAACAAACTTATAACTATAAATATTTTTTACTAATGTATTTTGAACAGTTTTTGAAATTTTGAAATCAATTTGAGAAATGTATTGTTCTGAATTTTATAATTTAATTTGTTGAGATGTGGTTTATTATTTTTGTTTATTTTGTTTTGTGTTCAAATATCAGTTTGTTTGATTTTTCACAGGTTAATTCTGTTTTCAGTCACAAAGAAATTCGAAATAACTATAATTCGTTAATTTAACACAATATAATTATGAAATAGTACATTGTTGTAACAGGAAAAATTTTAATAAAGTCATAGCCAACTATGAATGCCATTTAAGAAAACAGTTTGTGTCATAATTCGAAAATATCAAGTCCGATAAAAAATTAATTAATGCAAGTTCATAGAAGGTAAGCTACCTTAATATTTTTCGTTTTCAATTTTTCTCTAAATTTAATAATACAGTAATTAGACGAGATTAAATAAAATAGAGAAATTTAGTTTTTTGCAGATACATATATTCATACATATATAACTAATTCAGTCCAATAGTTTTATAGTTTTATCTTATATTTTACAATGTTTGCTTTTTTTACAGTGACTTTAAACTGCAATTTCTCTTGAATATATATTGTTTTAATAAAATACTAACATATATACTGAGTGTCTAAAACCATATGTAAAATTAAACTCCTGATCTGCGAATGAACTACAATTTTTGATCCAGGTTAACACATTAAAATTTCGACCAATTCCCTAATTATTATAATTTTGGTGTATTTTGCAGTATAGTTAACGTTTACTTAATTTTGGAATTGTAATTTTATTCAGTTTAGCTTCATGTAATTTCTTTTATATGTAATTTTGTTAATAATTGAATGACTTAATATACCGGGTGATTTATAACCAGCATCAATTTTAACAAGTTTACTTTTTACTTAATTTATTAACTTTTGCATTTAATTTTCAGCAAGTTGGCCGCTTGTATATTGATTTTGATATGATTAATTGCGTCTCGAGAGCTATTTGCTATTCTGGTCAATTTCTTTATTGTTTCTTTCGATATACGTATTTTTTTTGTTTTGTTAATATACTATATACCTGGCTGTTGTATATACAGGGTATTCACCCAAAAGCGCCTCAGCTCCTAGCGCACTTATTTGATTTGGAGTCCGATTATAAGAATCTATACGTCAAATTAAAAGGCTTAAAAATACTAAAAACTGAAGCTTAAATCTAATTTTACCTGTTTAATCCTTTCCAAGGTCAAATGTCAATTTTATTTTTCAAATTGTAACCTTATTTTTTTTGATAATTTGATAGAGATTTTTTTTCTGAATTCAATGATGTATCACAATTGATATTTCTGATTTACTTTAGAGTAACAGAAAAAATAATAACTAAGATTACACAGTCGTGGTTTTTAAATAATACTTGGGTTTATTCGCAGTAGGCTTTGAAAAACTATGAGACATAGCGCTGACTATGAAAACTAAGTGTCAAAAATTGTATACGTCAGTTTTAATTTGTTTAACTATTTTTTGCAACAAAAATGAATAATAGTGAACTTGTTGACATGCTGCAAATTTATTTTGAGAGTAATAAAAACAGTGGAAAAAGGTTGCTTCGGTATCAAGAACGTTTTCCAAATAGACGGATCCCAAGTCGTCGCAAGTTTGCTCATTTGGAATCCAACGTACGTCAATATGGAAGTTTCACAAAGCTTAAATCATACATATCAAGACGAAAATCTTTAGATGAGTGTTTTACTGAGCCTTGAAGAAAATCGTTGGACGTCAGTGAGACCAATTTCTGAGAGTTTGAATGTCTGAATCGGAAGCGTACATGCCATTTTAAGGAAGAATAACTGCAAGTCATTTGTATTGCGAAAAATTCACACAATCAACGAAAACGATCCACAGCGTCGGATAAATTTTTGTAATTGATTTTTAAACGAATTAAGGCCAGATCCGTTGTTTTACACAAAAATCTTGTGGACTGACAAATGTAAATTTGCAAACTAAAGACATTTTAATCGTTTTAATCCCCGGCACTGGAGTGTAGAAAACCTACATATCGCCATCAAACAAAATCCTCAAATAGGGTTTTTTGTGAACGTTTGGTGTGGGATACTAGGCGGCAGGATAATACGATCAATTTTCATCGACGGAAATCTCAACCAAGAAAAATATCTCCAAATTTTGACAGAAGATTTACAACAAATATTAGATAACTTGCCATTAATTGAAAGTAATGAACTATTCTTTCATCAATATGGGGCTACACCACCTAACGTTCTTTGATTAGAGATTATTTAAACACAGAATTTGAAGATAAATGGATAGGAACTTACGCACCTGTACCATAGCCCGATCGGTCTTGTGCAATAACAACCTTGGAGTTTTTCTTGGATTTTTTTGGCGATACATTCAAGACACTGTTTCTGTTACTCGCCCAGAAACGGCCGAAATTTTGAGGGATAGAACAGCCAACGCCTGTCGGGAAACGCAAGCATAAATTCTAATTAATGCTACACAAAGTGTGGTATCTAGATGTCGGGAATGTCTTGAAAGAAACGGTGTCCAATTTGAATATTTTCGTTAATTTGTCATGTCTTTATTTAGTTGTTGAGTTATTAAACGTTATCTGTTGTTTAGAATTAGTTATTGAAAAGATTGTTGTTTTCGTAATGAAACATTGTTTCCAAAAACCACGGCTGTGTCAATCTTGGTTATTATTCTCTCTAAAGTACTCTAAAGTAAATAAGAAATATCGGTTGTGGTACATCACTGAATTCAGAAATAAAATACCTATTAAATTATTTAAAAAAATAAGCAAAAAAAATTTAAGTATATCAATACGTTAAGCACGTATTACGCATTTGTTACAAATGAAACAGACATGCAATATACACATCTGTAACTGTACACATGGACAATACGCCTCGTATTTTCCAGCAATTACTTCTGCTTAAGACACGTGTTTCTGCCTTCTATTATTAGGCGACATCAGTTAAGCTACTGAAGTAATTAAAGCTTAAATAGCCTACAAGACATAGCAAATTTCGTCCTATCAGGTAGCACTGTATAATTTAGTGACATCTGACGGACGAAAGAGACTATGCCGAAAAAGGAAACCCTTCCCTTGACCGGCTATGCCGGTACAGAAGGGAAGAACATACGTATATAGGTGTAAGTCCATTAACACGATGCCAGATGGCAGCAAATATACAAATACGGTTTAAGTATATCAATACGTTAAGCACGTATTACCTGATAGGACGAAATTTGCTATGTCTTGTAGGCGATTTAAGGTTTAATTACTTCATTAGCTTAACTGATGACGCCTAATAATAGATGGCAGAAACACGTGTCTTAAGCAGAAGTAATTGCTGGAAAATACGAGGTGTATTGTCCATCTGTACAGTTACAGATGTGTATATTGCATGTCTGTTTCATTTGTAACAAATGCGTATTACGTGCTTAACGTATTGATATACTTAAACCTTTTTTGTATATTTGCTGCCATCTGGCATAGTGTTAATGGACTTACACCTATATACGTATTTTCTTCCCTTCTGTACCGGCATAGCCGGTCAAGGGAAGGGTTGCCTTTTTCGGCATAGTCTCTTTCGTCCGTCAGATGTCACTAGATTATATAGTGCTACCTCATAGGACGAAATTTGCTATGTCTTGTAGGCGATTTAAGCTTTAATTACTTCACTAGCTTAACTGATGACGCTTAATAATAGATGGCAGAAACATGTGTCTTAAGCAGAAGTAATTGCTGGAAAATACGAGTTGTATTGTCCGTGTGTACAGTTACAGATGTGTATATTGCATGTCTGTTTCATTTGTAAAAAAAATAAGGTTTTAAGAAAAAAAATTGACATTTGGCCTTGGAAAGGATAAACAGGTAAAAATTAGATTTGAGCTTCAGTTCGTAGTATTTTTAAGCCTTTTAGTTTGACGTATCGCTTCTTACAATCCGACTCCAAATAAGTGCGCTAGGAGCGGGGGCGTTTTTGCGTGAACACCCTGTATATTTGGATCTGTTTATGATCTAATAAACTATTGTCTGTTGGATGCCTTCTGATTTATTTCGTTTACCTTGGGCAGCTTCTCTGTTAGCTGTGTTAGCGCGTAACACCATCAAACATCATTTTTTCTGACACAAACAAAATGCAGTTCCTAGAGAGATGGCTGTGCCACTTTTGGAAGGGCGTCGTTGCTTCACATTGGTTATGTGGACGGGGCGAGGTACTTCGGCTGTCTGACAACAGGCAGCACTGAGTTTACTTCTACGCCCGGTCTGGATAATTTTCTAGGAAAATTTTACTGTAATTTTGAAGTTGAATTAACTACCTCGAAACTGTCGTTCTCCTTTCACAAATATGAAATTAATTACTAAATTCACATTTATAACTTTACAACAACATAACAGCTCATAACAACTCATCGTTACTGTAAAATTTTCCTAGATAAACAAAAAATGTAAGACTATGACACCACACATTGGTTAGGTTTACAGAACTGTTTACATTTTCAGTCAAAATGTTATGAGAAATTTAGGTAAAGATTCAGTAAAAATCGGTGATGTATAAGTTTTATTTAGAGCCAAATAGCGTAACTTTATTTAAAAATGCGGCGACATTTAATCGTAATTTAGAAGAGCAGCTCAACAACACCCAAGTTTATGGTATTTGCAGATTTCAAATAAGTTAATAATTACAAGTCATTAATTATTTTTGATCTAACGAAAACTTAGTTGGAGACCAAAATAAAGTCAGAATACGAAACCACTTTACATAATAAAACATGAAAACAAAAAAGAAAAAAAGTTGCGGGGCAATGGGCTTCAACTTTAATCATGTAGTTCACAGCGAAACATAATAACCACAGACGACTTGAAATTTTTTAGCTTCAAATAAAGATTTTTAAAAACGAAAAAAGAGTCATCTGCAGCTCACGATGTAGATTGATTACACAGATTTGCAGCCATTTATTTAAAATAGCTAAGATTCTTCATTCGGGTGAACTTTACCTTCCAAGTTAGGGTACTCACTAACAGATATTAAACACAAGATAACCATAAATATAGTATTATACAAAGGTATTTTTAATAATATAAAATATTATTAAAAATCTGGTGTGAAGAACACAAATACAGGTTCACTATTAATATTTTTGTGAACGTGTCCGAACATATCCCTCCCCAGATACGTAGATACGTATTTCGCCTTTCTACAGGCTCATAGGTACGCACCTGCTGGAGAAAGGATATCTTCAGACACATTCACAAAAAAGAACCACATCGCCACATCACAGAAATTATCCAGAGCGGGCGTAGAAGTAAATTCAGCGCTGCATGTTGTCAGACAGCCGAAGTACCTCGCCCTGTCCACATAACCAATGTGAAGCATCGACGCCCTTCCAAAGGGCGAGGTACTTCTGCTGTCTGACAACAGGCAGCGCTGAATTTACTTCTACGCCCGGTCTGGATAATTTCTGTGATGTGGCGATGGGGTTCTTTTTTGTGAATGTGTCTGAAGATATCCTTTCGATATCCTTTAGATATCCTATGTTCGGACACGTTCACAAAAATATTAATAGTGAACCTGTATTTGTGTTCTTCACACCAGATTTTTAATGATATTTTATATTATTAAAAATACGTTTGTATTATACAAAACTGGTGGGGTTTACCTACTCATGTATGTTTCAATTATTCTGATACATTACACATGCGGTTAGTCCGTAGTATGAGTGAAGACACAAACAAAATGCAGTTTCTAGAGAGATGGCTGTGCCACCTTTGGAAGGGCGTCGTTGCTTCACATTGGTTATGTGGATGGGGCGAGGTACTTCGGCTGTCTGACAACAGGCAGCGCTGAATTTACTTCTACGCCCGGTCTGGATAATTTCTGTGATGTGGCGATGTGGTTCTTTTTTGTGAATGTGTCTGAAGATATCCTTTCTCCAGCAGGGGCGTACCGATGAGCCTGTAGAAAGGCGAAATACTACGTCTCTGGGGAGGGATATGTTCGGACACGTTCACAAAAATATTAATAGTGAACCTGTATTTGTGTTCTTCACACCAGATTTTTAATAATATTTTATATTATTAAAAATACCTTTGTATTATACAAAACTGGTGGGGTTTACCTACTCATGTATGTTTCAATTATTCTGATAAATATAGTAGATTGTCATTTTCGTATACGCCGTCTGGTAAACTATTTGCTAAATATATTTACCAATCTATAATCATAGACTCTATTTATTTCCATGTGCTCGTTTGAAATCCGATTGAAATATATAATATAAAAAATAAATAAACATTAGTTCAAGCGACTTTAAAAATTTATTTCAATCGACTTGTAAATTAGGATTCAATAAGTTTAGCCGCTTAGACTTTGCCAGATAATCGCCTTGACTAAATTAATTTCATATTACTAACATTACTACTAACTACTACAAAATAAATTTAAAAAATTTGAAATATCTGACCCACTTTACATAAGAAAACATAAAAACAAAAAATTTAAAAAAATTGCCATTCAATGGGCTTGAACACGGACTTAATAGCCACTAGACAGCGTACAATGTGAAAATGTATCTAGCGGCGTCCCCGAAAATTGTAAATACCTCAGCTTCTAATAAAGATTTATAAAAAAAAAACATTTGCAGTCCATAATGCAGATTGCTTTCACAACTTTTCAGCCATTTATTTAAAATAACCAGGATTCTTCAATCGGGTGAACTTTACTTTCCAAATTTGCATATATTTACACTATCGCTTTTTCAATACGAAAAAAAATATGTTCAATGCTATCGACCATGAAGATTCTGAAAATGATACTACCGTTCAGTAATATCCATTTCCCCGAAAAAAAGTCGGGCGGCCAAATTCATTTCTGCACATTTTTTGAAACATATTTTCTACGGGTTTGTATTTATCCATAGTCAAGACATACCTAAGTGTATATCGCCAAGAGGATGCGCACGCGACAATCTAGCTTCAACATGGTGAGACAAAATTGCCTGACTTCAAACTTGGGGTCTTATACGACGTACACCTTAGAGA
Source organism: Melolontha melolontha (assembly GCA_935421215.2). Classification (NCBI taxonomy): domain Eukaryota; kingdom Metazoa; phylum Arthropoda; class Insecta; order Coleoptera; family Scarabaeidae; genus Melolontha; species Melolontha melolontha. The sequence goes on along the minus strand of OW285240.1, from coordinate 21,544,360 downwards.
AAGTGCTCTAGGTGGTGCATTTGCGTGAGAAACACTGAAAGATATTAGTTATACAGGGTTACCGCTGAAAAGCGCCCTAGTTATGTGAATCTGAAGAATACGTATACGTACGTGAAAATCACAAAATTTCCAAATTTTTAGGGTCAAAATATAGTTAAAGTCGGTCCATAGCTTTATTTATTCTATATTTATCGACATACAGCTGTAATAAAGTTCGTTGACCTGGAAAACAAAAGTCGATAACATTTTGCATAATACCTATTTTCAACCATAAGGTCCAATTCTTAGATAGTGAATGTTATTGTTTTCTATCAAAACATTCTCGGCCGCACATATAGAGATGTTTTTTTTGTGAATATCAACAATAAGCCTTTACGTTGAATATGTCGACAAACCTATGCCGCATTAATGAAAATGTGATCAAAACTAAATAGTTTGAACATTAGACTAATCCATCTGGCGTTGAAGATGACACCCCTATTAAAAAAGCTTTAGAACAACTACTGCTCTTTGATGAATTTATCACTAAAATTAGTGATAAAATATGTGTTAAGTTGCAACTCGAATTTGACGAAAAAGTCAAGCAGTTGATAGAGGAGTTAGGCCAACTGAAATCCGAGGCAAACAACATGAAAAGTGAATTAAACCATGTCCAACAATATTCGCGCAATAATAATGTCCGAATATTCGGTGTTAATGAGGAGCCTGGTGAAAACACAGACGAAACCGTAATAAAAGTGTGCAAAGAGAAGCTGAATATTAATATTTCCTCCTCCGATATAGATATAGCACATCGACTGAAAGGCAAGGAAAGTGGTGTTAAGCCAATAATTGTCCGTTTTACACGAAGAACAGTAAAAAAGTTAATTTTTAATAATAAGCGTAAATTGAAAGGCAGTAAAATCATTATCAAAGAAGATCTTACGCCTATGAACATGGCTATTTGAAAAGAACTGCAAAGCCGATCTCCCGCTAATAGCTCCTGGACAAACGACAGGAAAATTTACTGTAAGTGTAGTAATGAAACATACTTAATTAAATCTGTGGAAGATATAGAAAAACTCTGGAGCACACGGCGCCCATAGATATCGAGTGAGCCGACCTTTTGTAATAAATTTGCATAGCTTGTTTACATATTTTTTTTTGTTGCTTTTTGTTTTTCTATTTTCTTATAGATACACTTACTTTTCATTTTCTTTCTTTCTTTTCTTGTTAATTTGGTACACAGAACTAAGGCTTTTCGTTGTTGTATAGATCATTCAGTATTGTAATATTATTATACAATGTGTGGAATGGATATCTTGGTATTTTAATATTTCTAAATTATATAGATTGGATATCGAAAACAAAAAATTAAAAGCAAGAAACTGAAATACTGGAACCAAGAAATTAAAGAAATGATCACCAAAAAGAAACAAGCATATTTGACATGGACACAGAACAAAACAGAAGAAAATAGAATAGCATATAAGAACATAACAGCTGAAGTGAAGAGAATATGTAGAAAAAATAATCAAGATAGTTGGGACCGATTTATTTCAAATGTAGAAGACGATATACACGGGAGACAGGAGTTCGCTTATAAAATTATAAAACACCTGAATAAAACAGAAAAAGATGATGCGAAGATCAACATCATAAATAAAGACGAATGGTTGGCATATTATACAAAGCTCTGGACAAAGGAAGAGAAAATGGAAAATCCAGGAAATAAAAACGAAAAAGATAATGAAGAGGATAGAAGTGTAGACCAGATAGAAATGGGAGAACTAGAAGAAGCAGAAAAAACCGAAAAGCCCCAGGACAAGATAATATAAACCCGGAACTTCTCAAATTTGCCCACATAGATGTGAAATCAAGATTCTTACAACTACTAAATAAATGCTGGAGAACAAAAACAATACCTGACAGTTGGAAGATCGCGAAGATAACACCAATATTTAAAAAAGGAGACAGATCCATCTGCGAAAACTATAGAGGCATATCCCTGCTAAACACCGCTTATAAAATATATTCAAAAGTAGTGACAGCCAGATTAAATAAAATAGCGGAAAATATACTTATGGAGGAACAGACGGGTTTCAGAAGAGGAAGATCTTGCACCGACAATACTTTTACAATTAAGCAAATAATAGAGAAACATCGAGAACATAACAAACAAACACATGTGTTGTTTATAGACTACAAAAAAGCTTTTGACAGAGTAGTAAGAGAAAAACTATGGGACATACTGGAAAGACGAGGAATACCTTGACATTTGATTAAAGTTATTAAGAGTATGTACAAAAACTCAAAGATTACCATAACCGATAGCGAAACGGAAGTGGCAACCGTCAACTTAGGACTACGACAGGGTTGCTGCCTGTCACCTATACTTTTTAATATATATATTGTTGACGTGCTACGGGAATGGCTGACAAATACTAAGCACTACACATGACCTAAACAGACAAAAATACCTAATGACCATACTCTTCGCCGACGATCAAGCTCTAATAGCCAGTGACGTGGACACACTTCAAAGTGCTGTCTACGACTTAAATAGAATAACCGAGAAATACAATATAATGATATCAACAGAAAAACTAAAGTTATGGCCTTTAGCGGAAACGAAACAGTGCGATCAAAAATAATAATTAATAATAAGCCAATAGAACAAGTAAAAACATTTAACTTCCTTGGATCCACTATATCGTATTTATACGATGACACAGATATACACACGAAACTAACAAAATTCAACAGAATAAATGGCACCATAGCCAGAACACCAAAAAAAAAAGTGAGGAAGGACACGCTGTTAAAATTCTATAAAACAATGGCAATCCCATGTGGTATATATGGGAGTGAAAGCTGGACCATTACCAAAGCGAATGAAAGAAGAATCCAAACATCGGAGATGAGGTTCCTAAGAAGAGCAGCAGGCTACACAAGAATGGATAGGAAGAGGAACACAGAAATAAGACAAGAACTTGGAGTTGAAGATGTGAACGAGATGATAAGAGAATACAGACGTAAATGGAGAGAACACGTAGAAAGGATGGAAGATGATAGGATACCCAAAAGAATATGGAAATATAAGGCGAAAGGAAGAAGAGCGACGGGACGCCCACGGAAAAGATGGGCAGACCAAAAATAAAGGTCGTAACAGGCTTAAAGCCTAATACGTGAAGTAAGAAGAAGAAGAAGAATTATATAGATGTAGTATGCCTGTATGTTTGGTCATGGATGGTTGAGAGCGGGCCTTACTTTTGCTCATCTTAATATTAAATCATTGATTCCTAAAATTGATAGTGTGATCGATGTATTGGCTGGGAATTCTATTGATGTTTTATGTTTAACCGAAACTTGGCTGTCTCCAAGGATTCCTGATGCCACTCTTAAAATACGCAATTATAATTTTTACAGACACGACCGCGAGAATCGCATTGGCGGCGAGGTGGGTATTTACGTTAGAGAAAATATTCGCTGTAATATCATCAATTCGGACGACTCACACATTGAACAAATATGGTTATCTTGCTGCATCTATAATGTACACTCGATAATTGGGTGTGTTTATCGACCACCTAATTTCTGTTCATAAATTTTCTTTGACGAATTGGAGGATTGGTTGCTTACACGCAGGCTCAATGCTGAGTCGGTCTATTGCTTGGGTGACTTTACTATCGATTTTTTGAATGAAAATTTACCTTTGAGGCAGCGAGTTTCACATATGTTTGATACCTTAGACATGAAACAAATAATAATGGAACCTACTCGAGTAACTCTCACCACTGCTACCTTGCTTGATTTAATTATTATTTCCGATGAGTCGGACTTGGTCGAAAGTGGTGTAATTTCATGCGACTTATCAGACAACGACATTCCCTACTGTAGGTTTTCTAAACCTGGGATTGTTAACACACCGAATCGGTGACCTTCGACTTATTAGTTTATTACCTGTTCTAAGCAAAGTCTTGGAAAAAAATACTAAATACACAAATCACTGAACATATGCAAGCTTTTGATTTGCTCCCTCAGTGTCAATCCGGTTTCCGAATTAATCATAGTTGTACTACTGCATTTTTGAAGGTCACAGATGACATTCTCAGATCTAGAGATTATAACGCTATGTCTCTATTGGTTATGTTAGATTACAGTAAGGCGTTTGATACTGTTACTCATTATATTTTCTTGGCTATTCTTTATCATCTCGGGTTCAGCAGTGGTGCCTTGGGTCTGATACTTTCGTACCTCTCCGAAAGATATTAGTGCGTAACGTTGCGTGGCGATGTATCATCACCGTTGCCTGTGACAAGTGGTGTTCCACAAGGATCAATCCTTGGGCCTTTATTTTTCTCCATTTATACCAGCCACTTACACAAATGTGACAAGCACTGCTTAATCACGACTTAGAGCGCATACAATCATTTTAGCAGAATCATGCACTAAAGATCAACCCGGAAAAGACCACTGCCGTCTTGTTTGGTAACTCTGCATTAATTCAGTACATCAAAGAACAAATCATGATCAAAATTAATAATGCAGAAGTGTCGTTGGTTGATTCGGCAAAAAACCTAGGTTTAATCATTAATGACACCTTCCGATACAAGATCTGATAGATACAAGATTTGAAACATCTTTCAAAAATTATTCAGTCAGCCTATGTCAATCTCAAAACATTGTATCCTTATCGATCAACTTTTGACATAAGTACTAAAACCATGTTATGCGAGAGTCTTGTCTTGTCGCTATTTAATTTTGCGTCCACAATCTACGGCCCTTGATTGGATAGTGCTGATCGAGCTCGCATACTGAAGGTTCAGAGCGCGTGTATGCGTTATATTTTTGGTATACGCAAATTTGAACATATTTCGCATAAACTTCTTGAGGTGCAGCTGTTAAATATGGCCAACAGGCAGTGGCGGCTCTTTAATGAGAACAAGTGAGCAATTGCACCCCCTGGAATTATGAAACAAAACAAACCAAGCGGCGACTAACTGTGAAAGTATTTATTTATTATATATATTATGTATTCATAGTTATTGACGAGAAACGTGGCACGCTAACAACGTACATACACCAATCGTCGTCACAGATATACAGAGCAAAGCCCAACTCTTGCTCTGTTAAGGCATTAACATTACATTGATGGTGGGGAGAACTGTATTTTGCCGTACTTCAATGTCGCATAATACATAGCGTTGGAGCAACTGAACCAGACTGCTCTCGGGCGTTGTTACAATGATTCCGTGTCTCTTTTAGCGAACAACGCGTTTTCGCGTTAACGTAAAATGAAAAAATCGCAGTAAAAAATCTTAAACGGCCGATGCCTCAATTATGTTTAGAAAATAAACAATCTGTTAAAGGTAAAGACGTTATAAGAAAATTCAAAATGAATATTTATCAGAAAAATGACTGGATTTGTGGGTGTGAAATTAAAAATACTTTGTTTTGTTTTCCGTGTCTTTTGTTTGGTGGTGAACCGTCTTGGTCAAAGAACTGAATAAGAGACTTAATTCATCTTAGTGCTAAAATTATTAAACATGAAAATTCCGAAGGGCATTTGAAAAATATATTTAGTCTAAGAATGTTAGGAAAAAATAACATTCAGAATGTTTTAGATTCGTCATATAGAAAAGCAATTCAACAACACAATGAAAAGGTAACAAAAAATAGGCATGTGTTAAATTTAATAATAAAGTGCATTAGATTTTGTGGCGCGTTTGAACTGGCACTTCGGGGTCATGATGAACAGCAAACGTCGAATAACAAGGGTATTTTTCGGGAATTGATAAATTTTACGGCAGAATTGGATAAATCGCTCAGAGATCACATCGAAGCGGCACCGGTTTTTAAGGGATTATCAAAAACGATACAGAATGAGCTGCTTGTTGCAATGTTGAACGTGTATCATGAACAAGTTGCCAGTGAAATTAAAGCAACCGACTTCATATCTGTGATAGCTGATGAAACCACAGATGTCCCCAATCAGTTTCAGTTGGTGGTTGTTTTAAGATATATTGTGAACGCGAGACCGGTCGAAAGATTTTGGAAATTTCTTCTGCCTAGTGGACATGATGCTAATTCTTTATCTGCCTCCATCCTTAACGAAATTAGTTTGCTTGTTGATGACCCAGAAAAACTGATTGCACAGAGCTGTGATGGGGCAGCAGTCATGAGATGTGCTATTAACGGCGTGCAAAGACATCTCCAAGACCAGTATCCAAGGGCTAATTTTGTAAATTGTTAAGCACATCAGACAAATCTAATTATGTCACATGCTACATCGAGCAGTAGTAATTGCAGAATTTTTTTTGCCAATCTGAAGGGATTATGTACATTTTTCTCCACTTCACCACAACGAGCTGCAAGATTGGAAGAATTCCTTCAGAGAAAAAGCTTACCTCGTTCTTCAAAAATAAGATGGAACCTCAATTCTAGGACAGTGAATACAATATATGAGCACCGAGAAGAAATAATTGAAGCTCTAGAACAAATCGAGGGAGAAGCTAGTTTACAAACTACCATTCATCAAGCTAGTGCCAATTTGGGAATTTTAGAGGAGGAAAATTTTATCTATTGGTTAACTTTCTTTCATAAAATTATGCCACATGTGGACATATTGTTTAATCACTTACAAAATGTCAATACAGATGCATTGAAAATCAAGAATAATTTAGATAATTTTTAACGTGCTATTGGAAAAATTCGAACCGAAATCGCTGACACAGATAATAACTTGGTTAAACAAAATGACCTAGAACTCACGTCGGCGAAGAGTAACTGATGGTAGCCAAAGAAGGAGGGAAACTATTGAAGTGTGCAATATTATTTCGCTAGAAATAAAAACTAGATTTCGGTATACAGGGCACTTAATATTAGCAAACCTAATTTCTTTTAAACAGTTCTCCTCTTTTCAAAAAAAATTTCCGGAAGATTGCCTTAAAGAAGCAGTAAAATTTTATCCATGCCTCAATGAAAGCAGACTACGAACTGAATTAAGCGTTCTATATTCTAGGGAAGAATTTAGGCAAAATATAGAAGTCGGTGCTGTAGGTCTGCTAGGTCTTCTGCTGGATGGATTAAGCGACACCTTTAATGAAGTTGTTACGCTTTTAAAAATTGTCATTACAATCCCAATGACAACGTCCGAAGCGGAACACCAGTTTTCACGCCTGAAAAGAATAAAAACTTTCATGAGAAATACAATGAAGGAAGAGAGATTAAATGCTCTTACTATGTTATCTTGTGAAAAGGAATGCATAAATGATTTCCCAAACTTTAATGAAAAAGTGATAGAACTGTTCTGCAAGTCAAAGACACGTAAAATGGACTTCTTTTATCATCAGATGTAATTAAACTGTGTAGTGTAATATTTACTATTCCCTCAAAACAAACTCTACAATGAACAGTACCTGTCTGGAACAGTATGTCGGTGAAATTTATAATGATTGTGTAAGCGTTTTTGTATTACACTTTTTAATTTTGAAATTATGCACTCCCTATGTGAACCACCCTGAGCCGCCACTGCCAACAGGAGAAAGCTTCAAGCCTTATGTCTATACCATAAAATTATAACTTTGAAAACGCTATCGTACTTAACTGAAAAGATACGTTTCCGGTCTGATGTACACAATATAAATCTTCGTAACACCAACTTGGTGAGAACCCCCAAACACAGATTGGCGCTTTTTGAAAGATCCTTCACGCATAACATTTATCTGCTGTATAATTCCATTCCGGCGTGTTATAAATCCTTGGAGACAAAGGCATTCAGGAAGCAAATCATGTACTTTCTTTTTAAGTGTCAGTAATGGTTTTCGGCTAGTATGTGCGTGTATGAATGTATATATATATATATATATATATATATATATATATATATATATATATATATATATATATGTATGTGTGTGTGTATATATATATATATGTATATATTGTTGCTTTTTTTTCTGTTCCTTTGCGTGTGTTCTGCTCTTATAGTTCGTGACAGGATGTACAGGCTTTATTGCATATTGCGATATTTGCATACTGTTTGTTTTATTTATTTTTTATTTTTTATGTATTTTTATTATTATTTTATTATTATTATGTAGAATAGCAAAATATTATTTTTAAGTTAGACTAGGCAAACTTTTTATTGTTAGTGATCGTATGTATTAAGGTTTTGGTGGAAGAACAGGCGGCGGAAATTCTTTTCCGCCCATCTGAACCACTCCTTAAGGTTTCAGCGCCTTTTTTTTTGCTCTTTTTTCTCTCTGATTTGTTATTTTGATATATGTAATGTGAAAGAAAATTTGTGTTGAAATAAAGGATATATTATTATTATTATTATTATTATTATTATATTTACATATAATTTTTTTGTGGTGTTACTAACAAATACCCGACAACACAATATATTTAATCGGTAAAAAGAATTATTGATGAATTAGGGATGGAAGCCTGTATTGTTGCCCGTATATTTACCTAAGACAGGGCCAGACTCAAATAAAGAAAAATAATTTTCTCGTTACTACGTCAACATTGGACCGCGATTTTTTGTATGAAAACATTACTCACATATACCTTTTACACCTTTTCTTCTTGGTCACTACACACAACTAGCATTGTAATGTATATATGAGGGCTATTAAAAAAAAAACAGCATCAAAAAAGCTTTTTTGTTTGCTGAGATCCAGAATGATTACATTCGTATATTAGGGTAACGCACGTTCTAACCCTGATGTCTCACGTGTAGCAACTAAAAAGTTTTACATATTCAAAAAGCAGCGGAAAAGGAAAAAAATATGATATAAATTACATAAACAAGTTTATCGTAGTTCTAAAATTAATGTATCTGATACGTATTTTTAAATATTTGTTTCCAGTCTCCAATCTCAATTCCTTAATATGTCACCAAAACGCCTGAAAACACTTCAAACAAAAAAGAAAGGACTCTCGTTCCAGTAAATACTTACAAGAAATTCTAGAGAAGGAATGGCGAAAATGTCACACCAGTTTACTGAAAACGCGTTCCTTTATTTAGACTTTTGCACTGCATAATTGCTCATGAAAGGCATTTCATGATATTTTAATTTACTAATATATTTTTTAAATGTTTGTTTAGTTAAGTTCGTTTTAAAACGTTTAAATAAACATCTGCTACAAAAAGGGTCTAATCTTAAATAACAATGATCATATATTCGTATTTATATTATGCACATATTTCGGACGACCAAAGACTAGACTATTGTAGGTGCTGGCTGTTATAGAGATTTCTTTTACGGTTCGAGGGTCGCCTGAACATCGGGAAAGCTTTTAGACTGATTGATCACTTCTGTGCTGTCGGACGAAGTGAACACGGATTGAAATTAGTTCTATTGCTTTCGAAATTCATTCATCATCGTGCGGAAACGCAAACGGACTTTCTAAACAAAAGATAATTAAATTATTTTTGTGAACGGCCGCGTGTTGCACATATATGACAGAGGCCTTGTTTTGAAGTCTTTTGCGCGTTCAACAGTTCGAAAAGGAAACATAATCGTGTAGTGCATGTATCGAAAGTCGAACGTAATAATTAACTAATTAGAAATAATATACAATAAGCAAATGTAAATAAATAATCTCAATATGTTTTATATTAACAACAATATTTAGAAAATGTAACGCAAAGACTCCGGGCTGTGGTGGACTTAGTAGATATATGACATATATTACAAGTTTAAAGATGTCGATTTCGATTTATAAAGTTATTCTGGTTTTAGTTCTCCTCAGTATATGACAAACTAAGTATTGACTAGTGACGCGCAGAAATAACTATGCTACCGTCTGAATCTAACGAAAGCTTAAAAGTCGTAACCGATCACCCCTGTTACTAATCCTTGGATCTTCAAAACAATAAATCCAAATAAAAAGAGTTTTGGTTTTGTCATTAGGTACTGAACAAAATACGTAATTAAGGATTCATATATGTCATTTATGAAAAATTTTTCTTATCACCAGATTGATATTTCATGTAAGGTAGGTATTACTAAGGAAGTGTGCGATCGCACATCATTGAAAGCATCCTATGCGCGCTTCTCATTGTGTATCTTCTTCTTCTAATTTTTTTTGGGTTGGACGCCTGCACGTCCAGGAACTTGAGCACAGTGCTCTTGGTATCACCCCTAATAAATCTTGTTAGTCTTGTGTCCTTGATGGAAGTCACTATCCTTCTTAGTGGAAGTTTGAGTCTGCATATTTTTTGAAGGTTAGTTTCTTCTTGTTTTCATATCTCCTACACCAGTGCTCGTTAACCAAACGCTGTACAGGTGCTTCCTTAAAGGACAATGTCCGGTTATTAAACCGGTAATAATTTGAATTTCTTTTTCGTTACTACGAATTAGGTAGGCTGAAAACATAACCTCCAGCTCCCTTAGTGGTGTTTCGTATGAAGTTGACATTTTATTAGTCTCGATTTCTTTTTATGTTCTCTTTCCAACCATAACCAGATCTGCCTTCTAGCGGCATTCTGTTTACAATGCTTCACTAGTTTTGACCTAGTAGTTGGATTCATAATGGCTTTAATAGCTGCCTTTCTATCACTCATTATGATGATTTTTTTGTTTGCGTAGCCGGCTTTCCAAAATATTCGTGGACGCGGGCTACAACTGCAAACAATTCAGCCTAGAAAACCGTCGTATGTTTCACCAGATTTAACGATATCTTCCTTCTGAGGCACATTTTGCATATGCTTGCATTTATGCCCCGAGTGGATTGTGTAGCAGGTGCCGTCATCGCAATCGCTCGAGCGATTTTTTGCTTGTTCCCGTTCGGTATAAATATAGTCAGTTTAACTGTAAACAGCCGGCATTTGAAATATCGGACCTCCCAGTATAGTTCCTGTGATATCTGTATGACTCCCTGTAACCTTATTAGGACACCATATGCCATTGACCTCCTGCTTCAGAATCGCAGCCATGGCCTCCGCTTTCATAAATAGCTCTAACGGAGAAAGACCCACGATGGCCTCCACAGAGGCGATTCCCGTGTTGTTCATTGCTCCCGTGATTCCCAACGTTAGGAGCCCCACCGACGATGTTAACTCCGTCCTCCTCCACCAGACAATTGCTCCATAAGTAATCGTTGGTCTTACTATTACTGTGTACAATCAGTCTACCGCAGGTCTTACCAACAGCTTTTCTGCATCTCCAGAAGAGCTGTGTCAGCCTGTCCGTCACTTTGACTATTGTGGGACTATATATACTTTGACTATATTGGAATGAAAAATTATTTCTGTATGTATGTCGAATTTTTGTTCTCAGAAATATTAGAAATACAAAGATATTTCTAAGAACCAAATTCTAGCGAACACAAAGAAAGAACTTTAAACAGCCCAATAATAGACAGAATCATAAAATGGTTAAAATAATCGCTACATCTGGCCATACAAATACATATATACGCTTATACATTATATAGTATGTTGTGCCCTACATTTAGTTGAATAAAATCTTTCCTTGAGAATGGCAGATATTATCGAAACAGTAATGTCAGAACAATAAAACAAAATAATGAAACCTATTAAGTGTATTTTTGTAAATTATAATTTGTATTAAATTCAATTTTATGCATTTATTTCCTTTTTTTTTGTCAATTTCAATAAACAGCAGTATATATATTTTAGGAATATGTATAAAGGCTCGTACAAATATCGGAACTTGTACCGGGTGGCCCAAAATGACCGAAGGGTTTTTAATTCCTTATAACTTTTTTATTATATTTTTTTTTTTTTGCTTTCAGTATTTTGTAAAAAAGACATGGGGAATTAATGGAACAGTACACAATTGAATAACGTGCCAAAATCGTTGAACATTATTTCTCAAATCAACGATCCATTGTTTTGACTCAGCGTGCATATCGTCGTTATTTTAATGTGCGGGTTGGACCCTCAGAGTCAACAATAAACCATCTGGTTGCAAATTTTCGAGAACAAGGGGCAGTAAGGAACCTTCCTGGTGCCGGCAGACGACGAACGGTGCACACGGATGACAATATTGAACGGGTACAGGAGAGTATTCGGGAAGATGGAGAAACTTCAACCAGGAGACGTTCGACACAACTTGGCCTCTCAAGAGGGTCGCTGCAGAGAATTTTGCATACAATAAGAATGTTTCCATACAAAATTCAGCTTGTTCAACAATTGAAACCGACAGATTATCAGCAAGGACTTGATTATGCAATTTATTTTCGTCAAAAGCAGAAGAAAATCATGATTTTATTCATAATTTAATTATGAGCGACGAAGCCCATTTTCAATTAAATGGGTTCGTTAATAGGCAAAACTGCAGGATATGGGCTACGGAAAATCCAAGAGTAGTTCAACAGCGGGAATTACACCCACTTAAGTGTACCGTTTGGTGCGGTGTTTCGTCGGAAAGGATAATTGGCCCATATTTTTTTGAAAACGAACACGGTGTCGCCGTTTCCATCACTGGTGTTCGATATCGGACAAAGTTGGAAAATTTTTTAAAGCCAGCCGTGGAAAACCATCCGCAAGTATGGTTCCAACAGGATGGAGCCACAGCGCACACTGCTAGGGACACAATGGCTCTTTTACGCGACATCTTTGGTGAACGAATTATTTCCCGTACAAGCGATTTTAATTGGCCTCCGCGTTCACCGAATTTAACCGCTTCCGACTGTTTCCTTTGGGGTTATTTGAAAGAAAAAGTCTATATTAATAAGCCTCGAACCATACAGCAATTAAAAAATAATATACGCGACGAAATCAACAACATAACACCTGAAGTTTTGCGAAAGGTTATGGAAAATGTTTTGGAAAGAGCACGAATATGCGAAGCAGAAAATGGCCACCACTTGCGAGATATAATTTTTCATAATTAAATTAAAAATATTCTCCATTAATATACTATATTTAAAATAAAAAAAATTTAATAATTATGTCTTAAATAAGAAGTTATAATGAACCCAAACCCCTTCGGTCATTTTGGGCCAGCCTGTATAATGTACAAGTAGATCCTCAAGCAAGCATGAGTGTATACAAATAAATATACATGTCGAAAATGGCAAATATTCTAGTTATGTTTACATTTGTATACACGTATGTATGTACGAGGGCTGTTTCCAAGCTTCTGGGAAGTTAGCTATAATTTTTTTATTTTGTCAATTTTCATCAATATTATAATGTAGTTTTTAACATAATCACCATTTAATTGAATACATTTATCCCAATGATAAATTAAATTTTCTTAAGCCATCCTCAAAGAACTTTTTCGGTGACTCCTAAATCCACCTATTTATGGCTTGTTTTCCGTCAGTTCAACTCAAAAGATTTTTTCAAATCTGGGAACAGATGATAATCACTCGGTGCGAGATCCGGTGAATAAGGTGGATGCGGGAGCAATTCCCATCGTAAATAATTCAAAACATCCTTCGTTTTTCTTGCAGTGTGCGGTCTTGCATTATCCTGTTGCAATAACAGACGCTTTTGCAACTTCCCAGACCGTGCCTGCCGCAGTGGTCTGGATAATAAGCTCAAATAATATTCTGCGTTAATTGTAGTACCTTTTGCAAGATAATCCATGAAAATAATTTCTTTGCAAACCTAGAATACAGTAAGCATTGCCTTTCCAACAGACGGAACTGCACGTGCCTTAAGTGGAGGCGGTTTGTCTCCGGATTGAAATAAGGGATTCACGTTTTGTCAGTGGTTATTATCCGTTGCCAAAATTCATCACCGTAACGGGGTAATAGCTCTTGAAGTTGACGACAAATGTCAGATTTATTGAGTTCTTGTTCTGGTCCCAACAGCCTTGACTCCCAGCGGACTGAAACCTTGCTTACGCCCAAATAATCAGCTAAGATTTCATGAACTTGTGGCGTACACTGATTTGAGAAAAAGTCATGCTCAATATTACGACCAATTACTTAATCACTACATTCTTGGTGCCTTTGGCAGTATAATTACCATTCAGCTGCTTTTTGGAATTTAATTTAATTCAGTTTAAACTCTATCAAACTATAATATACAAGTAAAAACTTGTATATTATTCAATTATTTACTGATTTACTATACCGGATGATTCATAACTTAGTATTTCACTATATCGTTTTCAACATAATTTATTAACTTGTGAATACTTTTAAACAAATTGGTCACTCGTAAATTATTTTGAGTATTAATTGCGGTTTCTGGACCATTGTTCAAATATTGAATTGCTTTATATATATTTTTTTGTATTCTTTCAATCTGCCTACGTAGTTATTTCATTTTTTTTGTTATTGTACTATATACTGAGTTGTTCAGACATATTTTGACTTGTTATGATACAATAACTCAAGTTTTGTTATTGTTATCCAACCTTGGATTTTATTGCATTTTGAATTTATTTCGCTTACAGTCGGCAGCCTCTGTATTAGCTGTACGGGTTGAGATCACAAACACGGTGGTGCCTATTTTAGAAATGTACCTATCCTTAAATCGCCTCTTAACCGGATAGCATCTCAACCTTAACTCTCCGGGGCATTTGTGTTTGGTAAGTGGCAAGTTGATAGTTTCTAAGCTAAGTTCGAAACATGTTCTTATGGCCGTAGCTGATGCCAACTATAAATCTGTGTATGCCAATGTTGGTATGCAAGGACGCATCTCTGATGGGTGTGTGTTTAAACATACTTTTTTATATGAGAAAGTGTTACATAATTCTTTAAATATTCCCCAACCGATGATGCCTTTTTACTAGGCGTCATCCACAGAATTCCTAGCAACGCGTATTTAACTACAGAATATTTCGCGCACGAAAGATTATTGAAAACACCTTTGGAATTTTTAGTTCCATATTTAGAGTGTTAGGAACGAATATAATGTTATCACCAGAGAAAACTACTGGCCTAACTTTAGCTGGTATTTATGTTCATAATTATCTTAGAAACTGAAAATTTCAGTTTTAAACACCAGCCGGTACATTTTATCCAGAACATGATAATGATAATTTAGTGACAGGCTCGTGGAAATCAGAAAATCAGAAAGTGCGGTGTTATTTTGATAGGAATTCACTAAAAGAAATACTTGATAGTCGACGAGAATTTGCAGAATATTTTGCAGTATTAAAGGTTCTTTGCTTGGCAGTATAATCAATAACACAATGCATAAGTTGTGTATAATAAATAACATGTAATTATGAAACTTAGATAAAGTTATTTAATTACTTGACTTGATATTCCATCAGTGCTCTTATTAATATGAGGCCGATGCTTGTCCTTTAGAAAGTGTAAGCCTTGAAAAGAATACTTCATCAGTTCCAGCTCCAGATTTTATACTTGTATACATTCGTTATAGCTCCCTACTAAATTGACTCCTTATATTGTGTCACTTTGTCTCTATTTCTTTGGGTGTGCAGTCTAGTGCTGCAGCAATTTCATTAAACAAGTCTCTTCTTTTATTAATGACTTTATATTCCTTGGATTTTACATCCCAAACGTTCGTGCTACTAATTTTTTCAATAAGCAAAAGCGTTTTTTTCCTTTGTTCCACTGAGATATATTCACCTATAAATCAATTCTTAATCATTGAAAATCTATTAACAATATCTCTATTCGCGATTATTTAGTGCTTTTATATTTACTTACTATATTATTGTATCACAAACTTTTACAACAGAGGATAATTGAGGACAATAACGAAACCATAGAGCATAACACAAAACACATAAACTCAAACTATACGTAATGTATGTTCAAACATGTTAAGTATTTGGAAAATTAACCTCACACAAATAGTATATGCAGAAGTCAATAAATTAACAATTTTTATGATTTGTAGGATCTCTTGTTTGAGGGAAAGTATCGCAACATGTCTATTTTACTTGTCTCTTACACAAGTTCCGATAGTTGTATGTAGATGTAACGAGGCCTAATTAAGACCGGCCCCACATCCCGATTTTATTTCGTTGTTAACTTCATGTCAGAAGACCAAACTTACATATTAATACTATCATGCAGACTGTTACGTAGCCATGTAAATACCTTGATTGTTGCGCACAAGCAGGTACATACAATTTTCTATTTGTATTATCTTAATGATATTGTCGTGACGACAATAAACTATGAATTCGTTTATGTAAACGCACGTATATTTATATATATATATATATATATATATATATATATATATATATATATATATATATATATACAGTGTTAGTTAAAAGTATGGAGACGGCGATTTATTGTCGTTAATATTCATTTTAGGGAATTATGTTCAATATAAAAGTTTGTTAGGATATTTTGATCTACATTTGAGAAAATTTGAATTTTTTTTTTCTTCAATTGTTTTTTAGTTACGCCTGTCCGCGCATTTTTTTTAAATTGGAACTAGTAAATTTTACTCTACCATCCGATAGAGATTTTCTTTCTCTTTACAATAATATTTTTATTTTTTTTAAATTCAATTTAATAACTTTTTTACAAGAAAAATTAAACAAAGTAATAACAAAGTAAATTAAAGTAAGTGTTCAAATTGTCGTCCATTAGTAATTTGACAATGACCAAATCGATTTACAAAACCCCGAACAGAGTTCTGTAAAAAATCTCGGGGAATTTCTTGTATCGTTCTGGTAATTCCAATTTGTAAATCTTCGACGTCATCGGGCTTATCTTTGTAAACTTTATTTTTTACGTATCCCCAAAGAAAAAAATCTAAAGGACTTAAATCTGACGAACGGGCTGGCCATTCAATGGTTCCTCGTCTTCCAATCCATCTGTGGGGAAAAACGTTGTCCAGATATTGACGAACATTTACACCATAATGTGGTGGGGCGCCATCTTGCTGGAACCAGATACTGTCATTGGGCAGGTGTTCATTGTTTTCATGAGGATAGAGCGTAGCACTAGCAGGTATTATTTCATTTTGCAATAACTGCAAATACAGAGCCGAAGTTAAATTGCCATTGATGAAAAAGGGACCGATAATATGACCGCCTAGAATGCCAACCCAAACATTAACCTTTTGGGGGTACTGCGTATGGTGCTCCAAAAGCCAAGAGGGACTTTCCGATGACCAGTATCTGCAGTTATGTCTGTTTACTTCACCGGTAAGGCAAAAAGTAGCTTCGTCAGAGAAAAGAATATTGTTGACAAAATTTTCATTATTATTGCAAATATTTAACATTTCTTCAGAAAATTGTAATCTCCTATCAAAATCATCTTCCGTTAACTCGTGTACAAGGTGGACCTTATAAGGTTTATACTTTTCACTTTTAAAAAACGACACGATCGATGACTGTGAAATATTGAAATTGGCCGCTAATTGATTGGTTGATAAATGGGGATATTCAGATACAGCCAATAAAATATCCAGTTTGTTATCATCGCTTTTTGCTGTTCTAGGTCTACCACTCAAAGCTTTAACGCTACCCGTTTGTTCAAAGCGTCTTAAAGTTTTACCAACAACGGATTTGGAAATGGGATTTCTATTTGGATGCGTATCATTAAATAAATTACTACCGTGTTGTAAACTTCTGCGTCTATCTCCATAACCCAACATCATAAGTATTTCAATTCGTTCATGTTCACTTAAACTCGCCATTGTTAATATTAACAGCAACAAATTGCACAAATGAATTATTTCTGTCAAAGATTTGACGTACACAATAACCACTGATAAAATTATGTCGCTCAAGTTTGTTT
Source organism: Melolontha melolontha (assembly GCA_935421215.2). Taxonomy (NCBI): domain Eukaryota; kingdom Metazoa; phylum Arthropoda; class Insecta; order Coleoptera; family Scarabaeidae; genus Melolontha; species Melolontha melolontha. Next base: position 21,526,705 of record OW285240.1, on the reverse strand, counting down.
ATCGCTACGCTTCTGTCTATCTGCGATGTACCGATCATCTGTTAAACACATGAACCGACTTTTTCTTATAAAAAAGTTATTAAAATGAATTTTAAAAAAACAAAAATATTTTTGTAACGAAAAAAAATTCTCTATCGAATGGTAGAGTAAAATTTACTAGTTCCCATTTAAAAAAAAATGCGCGGACAGGCGTAACTTAAAAACAATTGAAGAAAAAAAAAATTTAATATTCTCAAATGTAGACCAAAATATCCTAACAAACTTTTTTATTGAACATAAATCCCTAAAATGAATATTAACGACAATAAATCGCCGTGTCCATACTTTGAACTAACCCAATATATATATATATATATATATATATATATATATATATATATATATATATATATATATATATATTGATACGTTTCAAGAACAGCTCCTCTTCTGAAAGAGATACAAAAGACCATTTAATTATAATATTTACATGTACTATATATATTTTCATACAAAGGAGGGGAAGAATTAATTCAAAATATAAATACTTTATTATGACGACAAAATTTGCTTTAAAATAATTAAATTTTTTATTCTATATTTTTAATACTGTTGTGTATACTCAATTTTCTATTTCAAATTCATATTTAACGCGATTTAAAAGAACATATATAACGTATTTATATTCAAATATATTTAAAGCAATTAAGCTCCGCCTCCAAATTTAACGACAAAATAACCTGTATAGGAAGGAACACAGGTTGACAGAGTTATGGTAAACCAACTAACATATGTTTCCTAACCTAATGTATTTGTTAATTCATAATATCATTTTTTAAACGAATATACATTTAAATATTATTTAAATTTTAACTATATAAACAATAAAATATGAGTACAAATAAGGCGATTAACGGCAAGTAACTATACTAAAACCAAATGAATAAAACGGCGTCTTTACCACCATCATTGTAACAAACGGTCACGTTCATTTTCGCTCCGTACAAATTAATTATTTTCTACGGTAATAACCAGTGTACAAGTTTCAAAATTAGTAAAACGGTTACCATACCTGTCGTCGACCTGTAGACCAAGTTGCAAGAGACCAGAACATCAAGATTCGAAGTTAGAATTTTTGGAAATTCTGGCCATATAAATCACATACCCGAACAGTTTACCGAAGTACGAGCCGCCAGCCGAGACCGCGAACGCCGTCACGAAAACAGCTGTTGCCGGACTTTGAATATCTCCAGAAAAGCCATCTAAAGGGAACAGATCCTGTTCGTACACGGTTGCCTGATTCAAGAAACATTCCAGGACCTATCGGCAGAGATCCCAGAAGTCAATTTCCGAATAAAAAGGTTTTTTTAAATAATAATTTTTACACGCCATTTTTATAATCAAAGTCACATAAATACCTTGTATATTCTACTTATTAATACTCACCTTTCACTATTAGTTCTTCAAACATCGTAAACTTTTTTTTATTAAAAACATTGAATTCATTTGCACTTGTAAAAGATATTACCACTTAGTTTATTTTTCCTAATAGTTAACGAATTTATTAGAACTGTATTCCTAACCACATGTTCTTTGTTCACCATCATAAGTATATGTATTAGTACCAACCGTTATCGTACGTAACTTTGTGTGTGTGTCACGAAAAAAAAAGGAAAAACTTATTTAATTTTGAATTTTTGCCAGTTTGTTTGAACAATAAAATTAATTTATTTAGCCTTATATTTTGGTTTTATTTCTTTACTTGAAGTGTTGTTCGATTCATTTTGAGTAATTTATTTAAACAAGCGCCCGGGAGTAAAAATACCTGAACTCGCATATGAACCCAAAGAGATAAGAGATATAGAGCTAGCCACCTACAAAAATAATAAGCACATTTTTATACAGATAAGTATTTACAGTTACATTGTACATCACCTTTTATATAACATTGTACATTATATTTGTTATTATTACATTGTCTCATGCATTCACAATATATTAAATATTAATATTTTACATTTTTATCCCTATCAATATTATGCGAGTAATCAGGTACATAACAATTAAAACGCAGTATTCAGGGAGCACTATATTTGTCAGCCCAACTTAGGGGCAATTGCAGCTATACTAGAATATATATATATAAATATAATATTTTCGTGTCCTTGGTATGATAAGGTAAACTTAATAAGTCGGCGATTAAAGGTCTGGTTAATTACTTCAAAGTATATACAGCGTTAGTAAAAGTCCCGGAACGGTCGAATAACTTTGTTATTTGAAAATTATGATTTCTGAAATTTGGTATGGGGGTATAGTTAATATAAATGCATTTTATGCAATACACTTAATATTTTTTTCACTTCCGGTTTAATCGGCAATACGTCCACCTTTTTTTTTTTTAATGGAACGGCCATTTTTTTTAACACTATTGAATGCAAAATAAAAAACAACGTCCAGGAAGTTTTAAAATGTTTATTTTTATTCACAAGAAAACAGTTAAAAAATTAAAAAAGTGTCCTAATACAGAAAAATCAAGGTACCTGTCTATTCAGGTTGCGATTACAATAATTGTTCAAAATGCTCTCCATTTACAATTTGCCAAAAATGTAAACGGTCAGTAAAATTTCTTATTGAATTTTGTATTTGTTCTGGAGTGATGCGATTGGCTTCTTGAACTATTCTCTCTTCCAATTGTTCAAGATTATGGGGACGATTTTTGTACACTTGACATTTCAAGTGACCCCAAAAGAAAAAATCTAATGGCGAGAGATCTGGCGAACGTGCTGTCCATTCGAATGCTCCTCTACGTCCGATCCAACGTCCCGGAAAAATGTCATTCAAATAATCGCGGACATTATGGGCAAAATGGGGGGGGGGGGGGGGCTCCATCTAGTTGAAACCAAAAATGTGCATTAGGGTGATCACCTATGTTTGCATTTGGGAAGAGGGCCGCAAGTGCTGGAATAATCTCATTTCGCAATAAATTTAAGTAGACGTTGCCAGTTAAATTTCCTCTTATAAAAAATGGTCCTATGATGTTGTTTCCAACAAGACCAGCCCAGACATTCACCTTTTGAGGACGCTGTGTATGGACTTCTTCAATCCAATGCGGATTTTAAATTGACCAGTAGCGACAATTATGTCTGTTCACAGTGCCGTTGAGACAAAACGTTGCCTCATCTGAAAAAATGATGTGATCTAAAACATTAGGCTGCTGCTCGATCAATTCCGTCATTGTTTCGCAAAATTGTAGTCTACGATCTGGATCATCTTCAGTTAACTCATGGACGGGATACATTTTGTAGGCTTTCATTTTTGCTGATTTAAGAATTTTATGAGCAGATTTTTGAGAGATCTCATGAATTTGACCTAATTCTGTTGTGGGCACGTGATGATTTTCTTCCACTGTAAGTAACACATTCAAACTAGTTTCTTCATCTGTTGCTGTTAATGGACGTCCCCTTCTAGGTAAATCCTTCACCTGACGAAATACTTCAAACTTTTGAATTGTTCGGCATACCGTACTTTTACTAATGTGACGATCCGGATAAACAGTATTAAACAAAATACGAACCTCTTCAAAAGAACGTTGAGGATCACCGTACCCACGCATCATTAATATCTCAATTCGTTCTGATTCAGTAAGTTTTACTGCCATTTTCAAATGTGTTAATGTCTAAAATAAGTAAATTTATAGCGATGCAAAAGTTAAAATGCTTTTAAAATTGTCAAATGTGACAGCAAAAAGAATGAAAACACTAAACAACAACTATTTTCAAAGGTACCTTGATTTTTCTGTATTAGGACACTTTTTTAATTTTTTAACTGTTTTCTTGTGAATAAAAATAAACATCTTAATACTTCCTGAACGTAGTTTTTTATTTTGCATTCAAAAGTGTTAAAAAAATCTGGCCGTTCCATTTAAAAAAAAAAGTTGGACGTATTGCCGATTAAACCGGAAGTGAAAAAAATATTAAGTGTATTGCATAAAATGCATTTATATTAACTATACCCCCATACCAAATTTCAGAAATCATAAATTTCAAATAACAAAGTTATTCGACCGTTGCGGGACTTTTTATATATTTAAAACAACCCTACATGTTTCGGCAATGATGCCTTTGTCAAGGGAATAATATATATATATATATATATATATATATATATATATATATATATATATATATTGTAGGTTGAAAAACAAGTATGAACACGTGTATACACACACACGCACATGTTTTCCATTGCAAAACTGTTTCAGCATAAAATGTTATAAATAGAGGAATGCATTTTAAGATAAATAATAACTTCTGCTTACTCAAGTACTTTTTATATAATTAGTTGCTCGTTCACTAAAATAATAATTTAAATATTGATAAGGCGTAGATTATGAAGCAGAAATGCAATTCATACATTTAGTGTTATAGATATAAATATTCCTTCGATGTCTGTTTCTTATTACTTTAAATATTGAGGTCAACAGCATTTAGTAAATAAATACATATATGTAAAACAACGTTATAAACAAGTGATGCCTTGGTTTTCATGACTGATAGTAAATCCCATAAAACATAAGGAATTTATGTAACTTTACTATCTAAAAACATGTATAGTGTACTATTTAATACACTGCGCGTTCGTTGAAGATTTAAGTAATACGCATTTTGTTGCAATATGAAAGATCAAATTTAAATAAAACTGATTAATCCTAGATATCAGACTATTTTTTCCACACACGAATACTAGATATTAGTAATATTTACAATTTTCGAAATAACGGTTACTAGCAAATTTATTGCATTTTCGTGAAGTAATGTGCTACATTAGAATTTTTTCTATTAAAAAATTCGAATAATTAGCGTCGTAAAATGTAGAAAATATATTTACGATCACATTACTTCGCGAAAATGCAATACATTTGCACAACTGCCGGCTACGGGTGAAATGTACATCTGTTTCCTTAATGTGACTTAAGGCCTTAAGGAATATTTTCCAATTTTATATAACAGAAAAAGAATTCAAAATAATTTATTTATTTGAGCATGAAACACAATTGGCTTTGTGTTGACTACAAATTTGATAACCGTATTCAATGCAATAAGTTGTTGGCATGCGCCCCATCGATTCGGACAATAATAACAGGTTTTACGGTTCTTTTCAGTGGGTTTAGCAGTTTTAGTTTTGGTATAAATTTTCAAAATATTATGGATACCCTCGCGATGCAAACGCCTCAAAGTGGGGATATATTTTCTTACTTCTAGCCATGAAGTCATGAGAGAATTACTTAAATCTATCAAAAATTGATGTTTTATTGAATGTATTTATTGAAGCTATATATGGTATAGGCATTGATAGTTGCCATGTTAATCATATCATAGAAAATGGCCATTGGCCAGCATGTTGTTTTTCGGCCATAATGTATATTTGATTGAAAGCATCGACTGCGGATTTTTTTTCACCATAATTGGGCATGATAACAGGTTTGTTTGTTTCTGCATTTAGTGCTGCTCCTTCCTGAATTGATAAAAATAGCAGCAGCTTGTTTGGCTTTGGTTTATGTGAGACCAAAGTTTTTTGTTTATCAAAGCAAAACATTAGTTTATATGAATCTTGTAATAAGTCATTTGCTAAGTCTACCGATGTAAACCAGTTATCCATGGTAACGTTTCCGTTACTATCATGCATAGTTTCGGTTATATGTTTTACAAAAAAAATGAGATAATGGCAAACTGTTGGCTTTAGTTACTTTTCCTAAATATGGAATTGCGTTAATCATATATTTAGTAGCATTATCATAGAGTAAGACAATTTGTAAATCATATTTTGCTGGTTTGTTTGGTATAAACATTTTAGAGACACAACACCCTCGAAACGCCAATAACTGTTCGTCAACAATGACGTATGATGTTGGAGTATGCATCAATTGAAAATGAATAATTATGAAATATTACAACTCTAGTAGTTTTATCGTCAAATCTCAAACAGTCCAAAAGAAACATCAATCCTGAATGACTCGTAGATGGATCCTGATAAAACATTATGAAACATGTATCTTGCTTGGATTTAGATAGTTATTTTTCATGGCACCAGAGAAAATCAATTAACCAAACAAAGCTTTGCCTTGTATTGTGCTGATTTATTCTGTATCTGTTGATTAATAGATCGCATTATTTTATCGATAACGTTATTACTAAAAAAAATTAAGAAATCAATCAATTGGACTTAATTATTATGAAGTAAGAATAAAAGTTATTGGGACAGAATGATATACATAAAAAGAGATATGTTGCTACGCTTTTGCGACTAGAACAAAATATAGCAAGCAATAACGGGGTTGCGTGATGTTCTGCAGGATCTCCCCCTCTGGCCCGAACCTACGTGATGATGGTCGCCCCGAGGATATACTCTGCCGGCTAGCTCTATCGTATAGGAGAGTGTCGCGAGTTCCTAGGTCGCTGGTTGGTGGATAAGACGCCACCGTATTCAACCCACAAAGTACCCCCGAACACGGAAGCGGGTGGGACACTGGTAGCTTCAATAAAATCCAAAGAGAAAGCCCCTTTATTACTTGCTACCGATACAATCAAAACTTTGCTTCACACAAACACTTGTGGGAAAGGTAACAAATAAACACAAGTCGTCAACAATAACAAGTTTTAATGTCAAGACAAAGTAGGCTCAAAATGTAAAATACAACAAAAATAACAGTAGTCGCAAGAAAAGTTAACGTTAGAAATGATAAAAGGTTATAGAAAGCAATATTACAAAATATTTAGAGTAACGCCTAAACAAAACTAAGTGCGCAAGGCAAATAATAGGCTTAGATTATAAATGAAATTTAATTCAAAATCCCCCAGTTATATTCCCCAAATCACATAAGTAACGCTCTAAGCGCAATACAGAGTTTACAATAAAACAGGTACACCTGCCAAAACATCAACACCCTGTATACACAGGTAGTAACACTGTGATCAAAAATAAACAAATTCGAATTAAGATCTAATCATGAATTAAGCAGAACACAAATTAGGTATACGTAATAGGTGGTTCTTTACAAATTGTATACAGAGTAAAACAGAAGGTAATCTAGATCTACAACGTACCCCAAGTTAATTATTAATCTGTACGAAGGACCGACTGAGGATTCTAAGCCTCGTACAATAAACTAAACTAACTACTGGCCGCTGGTGAAGCTAGACAACCAGATTTTAAAAAAAATGATATTATAATCAATTGGTCGAATTCAGACGTTAAAAAGCTTAATTGTTAAAATTTATTGATAATGCCTTGTTTGCTATCTAAGTTTTACGAGCAAAATTATGAGGTTGCACAGAGAAGTGAATAGCTTCTCTAGTGCCTTACTTGTGATTAAACATTAAGTAAATTAGATAAAATTTTGAAAAGGTTTGCAACAGGTTAGGAAATATCCAACATCAAGAAATAAAATATCAGCACCTACTTTAGCATGCTCCCTACGTCGACCAGTTTCCAAACTTATCTTGAGTAAGTCTTCACAGAAGTAGTTCAGGTAAGACAATTCCGAAGATTTAACGATGTACAGCTGCCATTGAGCTAGAGAACGCCATTTAGGACGATAGCATAAACCTTCTAAAAGCTTCCTCTTTTTTAGTAGACCACGCCGAAATTATTTTCTGTTTCTGAGGATGTTAAGTGGTTTTTCTCCTCCAATTTAACTATAATTAAAAGAACAGCATCGGGAAAAGAGAGATCTCTTGTCCTGCCTACCACGTGGTTTAACTAACAACTCCGACGGTATACAGCCGAAGCAGGAATAATTCCCAATATTTTAGGCAGTTCAACAAAAATAATTAATTATTAAATAATCCTAGAAGGATACAAGGAATACATTAGACATAAAACAAAAGATTTCAACAAATATCGCTTACCGCAAAAACTAAGTTCTTACACAAAACCAAAACAGATCTAGCGCTGACTAGGTTCTCGAAACAAGTGCCGGAAGATCGAAGAATCGCATGAAACGATCGACGTCCGATATACGTCGCACACAAGATCGTTGGACGGAAAATTTTAAAGAAAAGGAAATAATTTCCCAAAAACCCTAACAAGGTTTAACAGTGATCGACGAAGCTAACAAGCTGAAATTTGGTAATTAATTAACCGCAATAAAGGGTAGAAAGACAATATAAGGTTGACCCCAATCGTCAAGCGATCTGCAATCGGAAGAACGCAAATTGTCGAGAAGATGGCGCAACAAGCGAAAGAAATGGAGTACGCAAGAATTACGTTAAATAAAAGGTTAAACAATCAAATTAAGCACCCAAATAGATTCACAAAATTCTAATAAAAATTACCACAATATAAGAATTGATTAAGAGAAACAAAATTGAAATAATAGTAAAAATATACAATGCATGACAACGCATAAAAATTTCCAAAATGTCGGCCTGCGTCGAGGAAAAGGAAGAAAAAGAATAGCCGGTTAATAATATGGATACAGAGACAAGACATTCAAAATATATGAACATAAGTAAATTTTATGAAAATATCAAAGTTTGAAGAAGCCTAAGTTGATCGATAATTAATAACAAAATTAAATAAAATTATAATATACGAAAATGTTGAATTATGAAAAGCCTATGAAAACTTAACGTAAGCAAAAGATGTAATTAATTCATTAATAATTCCCAAAAGGTCTCAGGATAATTTTCGAGCGAAACAATGTGGTCAATATAAACTTCCCAAAATTACCATCGTTCGTTCGTATTACAATTAAATTAAGTTAATATATATACATGCCTGGTAAGAAATTAAGGATAATCAGTATTTTTATACGATCCAGCGACATCATTGCAGCGTATAATACGTGATGTATGTGGTCCTGTAGCATGCGTATAGATGCGTATACATGCGTCTAGTTTCTATGGGCTCCGCATTCAGCTAACCAGAAGTAGCTGAGTACTTCACATCAGTGTGATTGCATGTATAGGTAAAAATTTCTATCCTACCGTCAAAATCTAACAATACAATCACTATTTAGAAATAAAAAAAGAATATTTTATTTAAAGGTAATACTAGTTTTCATAAATAAAAGAAATTCCCAATAATAATTTAATTAGAAAATTAAGCTGGTATCATACCATAAAACACTAATAAATAAATTTCCAAAAATCAATTTATCTTTACAAAGTAAATAAATAAACTTTCTAAATTCGAAATTTGTTTTATATTTAAGATTAATTAACGAAAAATATAAAATCAAACTTAAGTTACTTCAATATAATGTATTAAATGTTCAAAGCTATCTACAACTGTAATAGATAAACAGATTACTATTTAAAAGTAAATTCTAAAAAGAAACAAATGCTTCTAAAATGCAATTATACAAATATATATATATATATATATATATATATATATATATATATATTTTAAAATAAATCGTGTTTGTAATTAAATTTTATTGTAAAAAAAGGTAACAGATATCCAAATAATCCTATTTTCCACTCGTTAATTGGTAAAAAAAAATCGAACATGTGACAGCATATATATAATAACTTGTCGAAGTTCTTTTAAGTTATGAGCTCTGATATGCTCATGTATATGCACAGTCTGCCATAAGAAAAAGTCCTGCGGAGTCAAATCTGGAGATCTGGGAGGTATCAGAGCTTATGGTACGGTTAAGAAATGCTTCCACTGAAAACGTTCTTACTATTCTCGCAGTGTATGGAGAGCAATTGTCCTGCTGAAACCATGCATTATTGAAATTGATATTAAGATCACGAACAATATACCACTTTATCAGAAAGAAGAAGAACGTAGGGCTTGGCTTGCTCAAGTTTCATTTTCTAAGGGAGTTAGTAAATCTCTGCCTGCCCAAATTCTTGACACTGGCGTAAGTAATGCACAACCTCTATTATATACTCGTTTTCAGTTCTTTAGAATGTGTACATAAAAACAATGTGACTTTTTCAGGGTCAAGAATACCATAAGTCATTTCAAAATCTTTTTCATCTTCGTCGTAATTCGCCTTAGTTTTCAGTTATTGGAATCACCTTCCATTTGAAGGAAATTTTTACTTTGGATTCTTTTGTGTGGAGGGAATCACATTCACTTTACGTAATAGATCTCGTTTACATCTGTGTTAAAACCTAGTTCATGATCGTCATTAGCCATGGACCTTTGTCATATTTTACAGTTTCTTCGAAGAGCAGATTTTAATAAACTTGTTTGCAGCCTATTCAGACGTTCTTCCGATTCTTTTCTTGATGAACTCCAGGACGATTTTCCAATGTGCATCGACGACCACTCCGGTTCTGCGCTACCTGAAATTACTTCATGTACCTACAATATTGACTAACGACATTTTCGCAAAATTTAACAAGTGGTATCAAATCTATGAAATGTTGTCAGCGTTTTCTGGGTGCGATCACTCACAAATGAAGCATACGAGATGTTTTTAGGACTTGCCGAAATGTCAGGAAATTTGTTACGGTCATTTGCCGAACCATTACATACATCGTATTCTTATACATCGGAGTTTACACAACTTGGTGGCGCGTGGGTACAGTCAACCAATGAGAGACGGGGATAGATAGCGCCGAGAGGCGCTAGCCCTTATGTGCATACGTATTAAGATCTTTGGTGTGATAACGATGACATAGCGCTTTCGGCTTCACTTCTGTTCGAGATATTTTGGGTGCTGTTAGTACGATGACCTAAGGCAGTTTATATTTTATATAATATCATAATATTTCGTATAACAGACTTATCGGGCCACCGATTGTATTTGGTTAACTTTTCGTTGATATTATCACACTCAGTGTTCGAATTTGCCTGTATCTTTGTCCGTATCCATCTGAATGGTAAGCTGCCATTTTTATTATGCTTATTCAAATTAGGGAGTTTTCTAATGCTCGTTTCATATTATAATATAGGGAGCTAGTGATAGAGCTAATTTGGAAAGTTGGTTGGAGAGCTATTTAGCGCAATAATTGCAAGTACCGCCGATCTGACGAAGTAGGAACTCATCTACATTTTCTGTTACACCGGTGCGACTTAACGCCACGCAGGATTGGATCCAGGCCCATAACGATCGTACGATCATCATCATATGACTAATTAATATTTCAAGATTATTGCAATTGTGACACATATAAATCCAGTTCGTCTATATATTTTATTATACATATGTATTGAATAGTTTATTTATTAAGTTTATATTAAGTTTTTCCATGTTTTAATTAGTTTGTGTTCACATTTATTTTCATAAATCGGTATGTGCCATATGTATATTAACGGAGATCTCTGGTAATAATAATTTTTCTTTCAGGAATATTAAAGTTTTAATATAACTCATTTTTATATAAAAGCCGTTTATGTTTATATATCTTTATATGTGTTGAGATATTTAGGGAAAACGTATTTAATAAATATTGTTATAGTATTAAGTCTTTGTGCTGGTATTGATTTATATGTTTTATTTGAATACCTTTTATAGCCATTACGCCTTGTGGGTACGTTATTTTATATACGTCCTCCGTGTAACGTATTAACTCCAGTTACAATTTAACCGTAATTCACGAGTGCGCCCTTATTCTCTTTCATGATAGTCAGACACTCAACAACGTTTCTGTAAGAACCTCACGTCCTCTTCACTGACCGTAACTCTTTGGACTTCTGCAGTGTTTCTGTATTATATCGAAAAGCATCGGAAACCAGTTTCGTGAAATTAATTTTTAATATTTACCGTTAGCAAATTTTGCCGCTGCATGGTCAAACCATTCGATGGCATGGAGTCAATGGAGAAGGGATTTTCTTTTCCGCTAACCGAAAAAAGTACAACCTTATATTTTTTTGTTGGATAAACGTTAAGATATCTCACTTGTGCTAAATACTCATGATGTACTTATTGAAAAATATTATTTTTATTAAAATCTTTTCTTTGAAATGCCTTAATTATTTATACAGGGTGGCCCAAAATGGCCGAAGGGGTTTGAGTTCATTATAACTTCTTATTTAAGACATAATTATTAAATTTTTTTAATTTTAAATACAGTATATTAATGGAGAATATTTTTAATTTAATTATGAAAAATTATATCTCGCAAGTGGTGGCCAATTTCTGTTTCGCATATTCGTGCTCTTTCCAAAACATTTTCCATAACCTTTCGTAAAACTTCAGGGGTTATGTTGTTGATTTCGTCGCGTATATTATTTTTTAATTGCTGTATGGTTCGAAGCTTATTAATATATACTTTTCCTTTCAAATAACACGAAAGGAAACAGTCTGAAGCGGTTAAATCCGGTGAACGCGGAGGCCAATTAAAATCGCTTGTACGGGAAATAATTCGTTCACCAAAGATGTCGCGTAAAAGAGCCATTGTGTCCCTCGCAGTGTGCGCTGTGGCTCCATCCTGTTGGAACCATACTTGCGGATGGTTTCTCCACGGCTGGCCTTAAAATATTTTCCAACATTGTCCGATATCTAACACCAGTGATGGAAACGGCGACAACGTGTTCATTTTCAAAAAAAATATGGGCCAATTATCCTTTCCGACGAAACACCGCACCAAACGGTACACTTAAGTGGGTGTAATTCTCGCTGTTGAACTACTCTTGAATTTTACGTAGCCCATATCTGGCAGTTTTGCTTATTAACGACCCCATTTAATTGGAAATGGGCCTCGTCGCTCATAATTAAATTATGAATAAAAGCATGATTTTCTTCTGCTTTTTGACGAAAATAAATTGCATAATCAAGTCGTTGCCGGTAATCTGTCGGTTTCAATTGTTGGACAAGCTGAATTTTGTATGGAGACATTCTTATTGTATGCAAAATTCTCTGCAGCGACCCTCTTGAGAGGCCATGTTGTGCCGAACGTCTCCTGGTTGATGTTTCTCCATCTTCCCGAATACTCTCCTGTACCCGTTCAATATTGTCATCTGTGTGCACCGTTCGTCATCTGCCGGCACCAGGAAGGCTCCTTACTGCCCCTTGTTCTCGAAAATTTGCAACTAGACGGTTTATTGTTGACTCTGAGGGTCCAACCCGCACATTAAAATAACGACGATATGCACGCTGAGTCAAAACAATGGATCGTTGATTTGAGAAATAAAGTTCAACGATTTTGGCACGTTGTTCAATCGTGTACTGTTCCATTTTAAATTCCCCAAGTCTTCTTTACAAAATACTGAAAACAAAAAAGAAAAAAAAATTATAATAAAAAAGTTATAAGGAATTAAAACCCCTTCGGTGATTTTGGATCACCCCGTGTTAGCAAGAATTTTTTGCAGAAATTATTTGTACGTGTTAAGAATTAGCAGCTTGTTACAGATTATTATATATTTTATACGGAAAATTTCATTTTATTCTGTGGTCAGGTCATCATGCATATTTCAACAAAATATCCTTACAAAATACATATTAGTCGGTTTGGAGATATCGTGCGCGTAGTGCTGCCTGAGAGATTTCTTCCGGGACCCCACTAGGACGAACTAATACATCGCAAAAGTGTCGAAAAGCTAGACGGCCTTACAGCTCCCAGGTACGTACCAGTTTTCGGTTAAGGTGTCGTCCCTCCAGTAGATCGGTTGATTTCGCCTGTGTTCGTTCGCAAATCGTGTGCAGACAGGCGGTGTACGTTGTGGTAGGGCAAGTAAAAGCGCCGTTGGAACCGTGGTAGTAGCGCGAACGATGCCGGTATGTATTGGGGTTAGTTGTTGGTAACTGTCCGCGTCGCAGACTAGAGAGTGCGTTTCGGTGCAGTACTCGTAAAATAACATAAGAGCAAAAAACACTTTATTCGATGCATGCAAGTGTTTAATTGTGTACAACCTCTTACACAACTATTAATTAAACTTTTTCGATTTTTTTTTTGATCTTTGGAAATATACAAAATACATTATACTGTGGATTATCATCGTTAGAAATAAGTAATTGTAAATTCGAAAAAGTAAGTTTCCATTTTTACAAATATAATTTTTTTGAGGGGAGTACATATATGCCCCTAATTACCACACATGCAACTAAATTTTAAAGAAGGATAAAGTGTATATTGCTTTTGGATAAAACTATTAATATTTAAAGCTCAACGATAAACACGTACTCAATTAATTATCGCCAGACATTGATTTTTGTATTTTCAAAAATATAGAAGATCCATTTACATATATTTTAGTATTCTATCGCTCTTTTAAATAACTAAACTTTCGCTATAATTACTAGTTCATAATAGTGAAGAAATTTAATATTAGGAATTTATTATCAAATAATAAGAAAATTATTACTCTCTTTTCATAAATTGTAAGATATTAAATGATATGAAGTATTGACACATTATTTTTTCATTTATACAATTACAGAGGGAGATTTAAGTTTCGGCATATTTAAGAAATAAAATGATATATTTATAATAATAATAATATAACTTTATTTAGCCAACTGGTATGTACATGCACAGTAAATTTTGAAAATATAAACTATGAAAGATAGAACAATAACAGAAGACTTAAACTAAAAGTTTTCCCTAACAAATTCAATTACAAGGATCTTAAATTTATTCAAACTACCACTGGATTTCATGTGCGTAGGTAAACTATTAAACAGTTTCAGTCAGTTCACAAACACATTCTTGGTTGTTTGCACCCTATTATAGTTTTCAATATAATAATCGTTGGTATTTCTGGTTCCGTAGTTGTGAATTTGTTCGACCGTTGTCAATTTTCCACTTAAGTAAGGAGGCATTATTCCAATTTTAATTTTATAGATGAAAACGATTGTCTTATATACTATGTATTGTTTTACACTTAATAAACTTAAAGTTTCTAGCATTAGATTAATTGGGGTATATCTGTTACATTTTAATACTATTCGCAAAGCCTTATTCTGTAGTTTTTGGAGTTGCTGCATCTCATTCCCATTTATACTAAATAAAATGGCAAAGCAAAAATCAAAATGTGGTGCTATTAAGGTTTTAAACAACAACAGTCGGGCATACAGTGACAAATTATGACTAAATCCATTTAAGAAAAATATCTTCTTGGAAATTATTAGATAGGTATTGAACGTGAGTTTTGAAATCTAAATTAGTATTCAATATTACTCTCAACTCTGTCTATTTTCTTGGAGTCCATAGACAAATCTATATCATTAAAATTCAATTTAGAAATCTTATATTTATGTAGTACCAATTATCATGAACTTAGTTTTACTGAAATTCAGTCCAATATTATTCTCACATACCCATTCATACAATTTATTTAATTGGACAGTCATGCTATCCACCATCTCCCTAATATCATCACCAACTATATAGATCATGGTGTCGTCAGCAAACATACATATTTCGCAATTATCAACCGCTTTGACTATATCATTAATGTACAGAATAAACAATAGTGGACCTAACACTGTTCCCTGGGGCACTCCGTATTTTGTAATAATCTTATCAGACATCTCATTTTTATATTTGACTACTTGATATCTATTACTTAGGCACGATTCAAACCATCCCAATGCTAATCCAGATATTCCCATTTTATTTAATTTACACAACAACAAGGCTCTGTCAACAGTCTCAAAAGCCCTCCCTCTTGAAGTCTAAGAATACAGTCAAAACAAACTTGCCTTTATCAATTACTTTCGCTTTTATATTGTAATGTTATATTAAATATATATTTGAAGTTGAGTTTCACGCATAGGTACTTCAAAACAAGCCTTTATGTAACGATAACTCCACACAATGAAAAAACCATTTCAATTCTTAATTTCGAAAGATGTTGCGATAAAACTTTGTTTCTCTTTGATACAGTTTTGTATTACGGAATCTATTTATTTGTTACTTACTTTAATTATACTATACGCTTGACCTATATATGTACATGTTTTAATATAATGCACGCTTATACATAATTATAAAAACATGTTTTGATAAGAATAAGTCGATTAGTCTAGCGCAATCCATAATCCTAGAAATTAATTTATATATTTATTTAGTAAGGTAGGTAGGTAGGTAGTTACATTTCGTGTGTTATTGATAAGTAGTCAATTTAATGAATATAATTTTATCTGCAATAATACATACAATTGAAATACACAAGTTAGCTATACTGCTTAGATCTAATATCTAAGCATCTTGATTAACTTCGTGATAATTCGCTTCTAAAGACAAATATAATTACGCTAAACAAGAAATTATATTTTTCATGTATAAAAATTACGTTTAATATTTTGGCATGACAATAATGTTTTATAATGTTCTGGCCATGATGTGATATAAAAAGAATGTTACTATAGGAAGTTTGAAGTAATTAATGCATCATTACTCATAGTTGTTATAGTTGAACCGATGAGTTGGAAAAGAGTTGGAGAGACAAAAAACGGTTTTCTCAAAAACACATATTGCTATCTGGCATATTTTATGCATTTTTTTGTAGGTACTGATTATGTCTGTTGATATGGTGGCAATAGCATTATTTAAAGCACTCATGTAGTTACAACATATTAAAAAATGTCTTTGGATTTGTTCCTTTTTCGGAATAAAACGACTCTAATTTTTTTGAATCCAAGGAAAGCACAATAGGTATTTAAAAAAATTATATAAAAATATTGTCAGTAAAATTTATTACGCACAAAATAAATTCAAAACTATTTTGTTTACATTAAACAGAAAATAGCTAATGGAGACTATTGCAATAAAAATCTTTTTATTAAACAAAAAATGGTAGGTACTAGGGCTGGGCGATACCGGCGTTTTTGGAATCGGTAAAGTATCGATACCTTGGAATCGATACCTTGGAATCGATACCTTGGAATCGATACCTTGGAATCGATACCTTGGAATCGATACCTTGGAATCGATACCTTGGAATCGATACCTTGGAATCGATACCTTGGAATCGATACCTTGGAATCGATACCTTGGAGTCGATACCTTGGAATCGATACTTTGGAATCGATACCTTAATTCGGTACCTAGAAATCAATATTCATAATCCGTTTTCTAGGTGTCGATTGTTTGATATCGGTTTGAAGAGATATCAAATTAATTTATCGATTCTAAATTTTCAATATTGTGATATTTTGTTTTTTAATAATTATAGATATGTCATAATAAGGATATTTGTTGCGCATAATAATAACATTCTTTTAAAATATATAATGCATACATACTTAAAAAGTTATTGCATCCTTTATGTACATTTAAAAAAATTCACAAAGGTAACCTACCCGATACATGGCTACCCGATACATCGATACTTAGGGAGTACTGGAATCGCTAAAGTATCGATAGGAATCGACGCTTTGGAATCGATACCTCGCCACCCGATACCTCGCTACCCGATACATCGATACTTAGCGAGTACTGGAATCGGTAAAGTATCGATAGGTATCGATGCTTTGGAATCGATACCTCGCTACCCGATACATCGCTACCCGATACATCGATACTTAGCGAGTACTGGAATCGGTAAAGTATCGATAGGTATCGATGCTTTGGAATCGATACCTTGGAATCGATACCTTGGAATCGATACCTTGGAATCGATACCTTGGAATAGATACCTTGGAATCGATACCTTGGAATCGATACCTTGAATCGATACCTTGGAATCGATACCTTGATTCGATACCTAGGAATCAGTATTCATAATCCGTTTTCTAGCTGTCGATTGTTTGATATCGGTTTCAAGAGATGTAAAATTAATTTACCGATTCTACCATAACTACGGTATGAAATTTGCAATATTGTGATATTTTGTTTTTTTTGTTTGTAATAATTAAAGTCATGTCATAATATGGAATTTGCTACGCATAATAACCAACGTCTTTAAAATATATATTATGCATACATACTTAAAAATTCTTTATTTAAAAAGTTATTTTTATATACATTTAAAAAACGCAGAAAGATAAAATAATATAGGCAAATATGCGTGGTATTACAAAATTATACAAAAAGCCTAAAATATTCATTTCAAAATAGAAACAAACCAAGCACGTTTTATACCTACAATAGCTTGATAAGAATTCTTGACCCAACTTTTTTTACCTTATTATATTAATTAATACTACATATTTATATTATATTTTGTTTATTTTAGTTCCAATTTACAGTCGTGTATTGTGTATTGTGCATTCTATAGAACAGGAAAGTGTTTTATATTTATATGAATATGAATATCACCTATATTTCTCTCAACACTGCTTTATACAAATTATGTGTCAACAAATTTTTGCTGTTCCCTAGTTTTGATTTATTATCATTCCTACCTTTATTCGTCGTCTAAAGTTTAATATAAGCACTTATATTTCATATCATTTTAAGCTTCATCACTTTGTTCTTATAACTTGGTGTAATAAGTGGATACGTACGTACCAAAATGTCGAAAAAAAAATAGTGTAGTTTGGAAATACTTTGATAAAATTAACGACCAGGACGTGAGTTGTAATGTATGTAAAAAATAATATAAGTATACTGGTAATACTACAAATATGCTAAAGCATATAAAATGTGTTCATCCTTTTACATATTTTAATATTATTGAAAAGAAAGACAAAAGAGACGGTGATAGTGAAGTTACTGACGTTGAAATATTGGCCTCCGAAAGGTAAAATTATAATTATACTAGCTGCAGACTTATGTATGTAGTTCTTTTTTAATCCTTGCATGAAAAATAAGAAAATTCTAAATTGTCATTTTGCATAAAACAACAACATATACCTATGATGTACGCATACTCATTTAAAAAAATGCACAAAGGTAAGCTACCCGATACATGGCTACCCGATACATCGCTACCCGATACATCGATACTTAGCGAGTACTGGAATCGCTAAAGTATCGATAGGTATCGATGCTTTGGAATCGATACCTCGCTACCCGATACATCGCTACCCGATACCTCGCTACCCGATACATCGATACTTAGCGAGTACCGGAATCGGAATAGGTATCGATGTTTTGGAATCGATACCTCGCTACCCGATACATCGCTACCCGATACATCGCTAACCGATACATCGATACTTAGCGAGTACTGGAATCGGTAAAGTATCGATAGGTATCGATGCTTTGGAATCGATACCTTGGAATCGATACCTTGGAATCGATACCTTGGAATCGATACCCTGGAATCGATACCTTGGAATCGATGCTTTGGAATCGATACCCAAGAATCGATACCTTCGTTATATGAGGTATCGGGTATTGCACGATGTATCGATACTTCGCGCAGCCCTAGTAGGTACTACTATTACTACTACAGAAAACATTGAATAAAAAATAACATATTAAAAATCTTCTTTAGCTGCCTCTTCACTTGCAGTAGTGGGCCACTGAAGTACCTCTTCATAGAAATACATTTTATTTTTAGGTACGTCAGACTTTTTATATTATTAATTTTTTTTAAATTGATAGAAATTTTCTCAGGATAAGCTTTAAAATTCTCTGTTGTTGATAAGTTCGGGTGAGAACCTATAGGTCTGACAAGATTAAAGGTATCACTTACTAATCCGTCAATATAGGGACGAACTACTAGAATTCCAGGATTTTGGGAATTGTACATATATTTATATTTAGAAATTTGTAAGGGAATATTGGGATTTCGTTTCTCATAACTACCGTTAGCTTTCGTTTGTCTTTTATACAATAGCGGCCACAGTTTCTACTTTTTCAATAGAAAACTTATTAGAGATTCGAAGAGTTCAGAATTAGTGTTACATAATCGTCATGAGTATAACTCTTATCTACTTTCCGTATTTTACGTTTAACAGCGGCAAAATCGCGATCGCGGGCGTTAAACGAATGCCCCTGGATAGGAAAGTAGTGAGTTATTTTTTGAAATCTATTAGTTGATGTCAAAGCTAGCAAAAACCGCACAATAGTGTGACTCTCAGATAGGTATCTCCGGCAACGGCTAATTCTGCATATAATCCATTGTTATTATTATTATAAAAAGGTTATAGAATCTTTACTGAGTTTAGCAATTTGCTCTACTTTAGTATAAAATTTCTTGGCTCTTCGCTTATGAATGACTAATTCAGCTACTGCATCTCGCTTGGCATTCTCATTTAGATGTGGGTCTTTAATTTTTTTTGTTAGTGCTTCACACCGGGAGCAGACATCAATTTGGGGTCTATTA
The DNA here is from genome assembly GCA_935421215.2 of Melolontha melolontha. Classification (NCBI taxonomy): domain Eukaryota; kingdom Metazoa; phylum Arthropoda; class Insecta; order Coleoptera; family Scarabaeidae; genus Melolontha; species Melolontha melolontha. The sequence goes on along the minus strand of OW285240.1, from coordinate 21,506,602 downwards.
AAGCTTAAGTCCAAATTTTGTTACAGATACTGATTGAAAAATTTGTATTTAGCTTTGTCTTTTAATTAATTCTGGTAGTTTCTTAATCAACATCTTATACATTGTTTTGCCAGTTAAAAATGCAGATAAATACTTTTTCTTAATATTATTCGAATAGTGTATTTCCTTAGGAAAAGATTCGATAAATTCTTTCATTTGTATACAGACATTGTCAGAAGTAACATTATGTCAACCGAATTACCCCTGCCATCTTTTGGAGTACTCACTAGTTTGTAACTTACTGAAACGCTATAGCCTTTTCTTTGTAATACCATGTAAACCAACAAAGGCGTTCTTACAAACAACCTTTCGGACGCCATTAATGTTAACAAAATATTTAAATGTATACATTTTTGGTTTTTTGGAATCATCGCCCCATTTACGCAAGTCTTTTACTTGATAAACATCAACAAGGCTTTGGATGAAAGTGTCCTGTTGGTCTTTATGATTAAAGCTATTAACTTTTTCTATAAGATACTCCTTTTCCTGTTCAGATAAGATATTGAAATATTTCATTGTACAGATGAAAGGAAGAAACACCTACACTGCTCAAAATCGTACAGGAATATTTTTAAAAGTAAGATGTAAAAACAGAATATCGTATTGTATATAAATATTTTGAGCAAAAATAATATGCGCAAAGGCTTTATTATATTATCTTGCTAACACTGGAGCGATTGTGTTTGCAACATCTATCCATTAGTTGTCATAACGACGTTATTTGTCACTTTACATTTAACTACATTGTAGCGCCATTTCTTGCTGCAGAGTTTAAAAACATTAAGTTTTATGTATAATTTGAGTAGTTTTGTCAATCGAAAGGCGTCATTTACCGCCTGTAAAAATGTTATGTGCTATTGGCATGTTGCAAGATGGACGGCGGCAAGCTGAAGTTGCAGCCGAATTTCAAATTACAAAAAGCGTCATAGGTTGCTTATGACACCACTATAGGAATACTGGTGAAGTACGTAATCAACATCGTGGTAACGGTCAGATTACAACGGCAGCACAAGACACAAATTATTGCCCGACGTAATCATACCTGCACTGCTCGGCAGATGCAAAATCAGTTTAATCAAACATATGGCGTACTTACTAGCGATCATACTATTCGTAATAAGTTACATGAGGTACATTTAAGATCTAGACGACCCTTAAGAGTTCCACCTGTAATAAGAGGTAATCGCGAAGAACGTCTTTCATGGGCACAGGTTTACCGAAATTGGACAAGCGAACAATGGTCATATGTATTCTCTATGTGTTCTCTGATGAGTCTAGATTTGGCATGTACAATGATTCAAGAGGAAATCGAGTGCGGAGGCAGACAGGATGCGTAAATAGTTTGAATGCAGTCCAAGAAGTCCATTCTTCCAGAGGTGGTACAGTCATTGTATGGGCCGGCATAAGTATTGGTGGAAGAACAGATTGCGTTTTGATTGAACGTAATATGACAGCTCAAGTTTATGTGGAACAGGTCATTTTACCTGTCGTTGTGCCATATACAGGAGCAGTAGGAGAAAATTTCAATTTCATGCAAGATAATGTACGTCCACATGTAACTCGAATTGTAATGAATGTGCTAGAACAGAAACACATTTTCCAGAATAATTTGTATGAGGTAATCCTATGACTTTTTTTTTTCTTACTTGACAACTATCACTTTCGTCAGAGGAAGAATTACTCTCTAGCGTTTTTTGTTTTGTTTTCAAGTATGACAAATATTGCCAACAATTAAGTTATAAACTGCAAAACTAACTCGTACACAAAAGTTAGATGAAACATGAGACTATTATTTGATATTAAATCCGACATTGGTTTTGCAGTCTAAATTTTAGACACAGCGTCAATGTTGGATTCTTACACTCTTAATAAATTCGAAAAAGGAACATATCCAGGATATTTTTCGCATTATAATTACATATATCATTTAATAAAAGTACAATTGTTTCTTTTTCGCGCTTAATGACTACTTATAAACAACGCGAAAATATAAAAAAGGCAATATCGTGTAAATTCGGACATATTCCCTTTTCCAACTCACCGATACAGTTATAGAAAATACTAAATACATTAACCCATTAACTTTCAAATTTTTATCATCGACATTTTTTGTAAATTTAAATTAAAAATAGCATTATATTAAAGGTAATAGGCCAATTTATTCGTTGGCAAATAAATATACAATTCGCCATCAAAAAAAAAATAAATTTAAGTCCCATTTGGGACCCATGGCACTTGCCGTTACAAAAATTAAAAAAAAAACTGGACCAACATTTCAAACTGAAGAAAAATATTTATAATTTATGCCAATTAGGAAAACATTCCATATGCAGTCCAATATTGCATTTTTTACACTATTTGCGAACGTTTGTGTCACATATGGCACATTTTCTTTGTTTTCCATCAATCGTTCGCTCCAAACCATGTCCAACGGGATCAAATCTAACATCGTCAGGCACGCGGCTTTTCCTCACCTTACTAGCAAATTTCCGGCAAATTTAGGATCGGATAATGATTCTTTCTTCAGATAAGTGCTGGCAATAATGCGTCTAAAATCTAATAATGGGATGCTTACATTTACTGCAGTATGAATAGCGTGGGCATTAACAACCGCAACGTCAATCGTATTTGTGAAAAGAGGGAAATACCATTTCTTACCTCTAAATTTGATTCGATACTTTTGCACATTCCAGTCTAACTTGTCGACCCCTCCCATATGTTTATTGTATTGTCCGACAATGTTTGGTCTATCGACATTTTTTTTCTTTCTTACAATATCTTTTCACTTTTTCTATAGGTTGCAATCCTAAGTAATTCGATAGCATTTTAACACAGCTATTGTCATTCCAAATCAACGCAAATATTTTATTTTTTCATCATAGCGATAATCATATGCCCCGCGTTCCTCTTTTTTTATGATATTATCAGATTTCAAAGGACACTTGTTCATTCTATTATAGCGTACTGTTCCAGACGCCTTTATATTTAGTTCTCTCAACTTCAACAATAAATCAAAGCTGGTGAAAAAGTTATCGAAAAATATTTCATATTCTGACGGATATTGCAAAAAAGAGGTCATCTTCATTATTACAGAAGCTCCAACACCACTTACAAGTTGTACTTCTTGGCTCTTTCCTTCATAAATATCCATATGAAAACAATAGCCAGATTTAGAGCAGCACATAGCCCATTGTTTGAATCAAAATCTTATTGGATTTCCCATAATAAACTGTTTCAGGTAATGGTGGCCATAGTAACGCACCATTTGCTCATCTATTGAAAGCTTTTGTGCAAATATACCGAACTTTTTGAAATTTGTGTTCAATTTGTTTATCAAAGGACGAATTTTAAATAGTTTGTCTTGTTTATCGCTGTTGGATATGAGATTATTGTCGTTAAAATGCAGGTTTTTTTTTTATTTCCAAAAACCTGTGCTTAGGCATGCAGTTTCTAACGCATGTAAGATTTATATCTTCATCCTCCGACCAATATAACTGATCTTGGGGCAAAGTTCAAAGTTATGTCTGTTGTTTTGTCTAGCGTAATTTACACTTTGGATAGCTATATGGTTTAGTAAATCTTCGTCGAAAAGTTCTTCAAATATCTGAACCGGTGATTTACCTTTCAAGTTTTTAATAATCTGTGATTTCAATTCAGATACATTGTTGCTTTCAAATGATGTATTAGTCAAATTTATGTCCTGCTTTTTCCACTCACTTTTTGGCAAGAATTTACCTTTTGATTTTACTATAGATGCTTGATTTTAATCAACATTCAGAGCGCTGGAATGGATTTCTAGTTGTCCGGGAATGTCTTGTGGAACAGTTTTTGGCAAGAATTTACCTTTTGATTTTGTTGTAGATGCTTGATCTTGATCATCATTCAAAGCGCTGGAATGGATTTCTAGTCGTCCAGGAACGTCTTGTGGAACAGTGTCTTCTAAAATATTATGGTCAAATTCTTCGCAATCTGATATAACATCGATATTATCGGGCGGCAGTTCGACTATATCAATGACTTCTTGTTCTTGCGATCTTCTTGCGATAGTAAGGAATTTTCTAGAACCCATACTGAATTGGAAACAAAAAAACAGCAACTGTGAATAAAACTAACATAACGCTCTCCATATGATTTTTTTACATAGTAAATTCCATGATCCCCAAATGGGGATCAAGATGTTTTGTACTATATTTTTTATAATAAATATTATATTTGCTCACCTGTTATTCTAATATCAACTAAAGGAATGTATTATTACTTGAATTCACAAAACTGGCACAAAATTAATCAAATAAGCACAAAAAATATTATTAGAAATAATGTAAATATTCAACCATCAACTTTTGTGTATAGGTTATAAAATAACGCGCGTAATATGCTTACAGGGTTACCAACACTAAAATATAAAATTTATCTAGAAAGTACAGAGTATTCATGTTCAGTTAGTATACATTACACTAAAGATAATAACATTTAAAAATATGTCAAAAAATAAAATTCGCGAATCCCCATTTGGGGATCAGGGAAGTTAATGGGTTAATACTAGTATTAGTTACAGAAATAATAAGGCAATAATCAAAAATGTATTTGAAGGCTTCAAGGCTACACATTTATTTTAATATAATTTGTGTGTTAGCTATCAGCTGTTATATTCTTTCATCTCAAAAATTTTAGGATTTAGTTGTTTTTCATTTAAATTCAAGCGTTATCACAACAATATTTTTTACATTGCTTTCAATACATAATTGATATATAGACATAAGTCCATAAATAACACTGTCCATGAAAAAAGTAGACAACAAAAAGTAAAAATATTAAGCAACTAAAAGTTGAATATAACTTTCCTTTTCATTAAAAAATTGAATTATGCAACTTTTAAACCAAAAGTATAATGTAAGGGGGACTAAGCTTGAAAAATGCTCCAATTTTTCTATTGATAGCTTGTATCAATATTTATTTGCACACTTCAATCAAAAGCACCCCTTTAAATTGTTTTCATCCCCTATGCCTTTTTTGTGTTTACTTCAATTCGGGTATGTGTAATAATTACCCAGTATCTTTCAGTAAGACGTAATTGCTATCAATTTGAAGAATTGGCAAATTTTTTGTATATTTTCGACATTATTTTCTGAATTAGCATAATGGGCTATGGCTTAATTGGGCCAAAAGATCACTGAATCGTTGTTAATGAAAAAGACTTTTTCCAAAAATTCTTTCATATATACCTGCTGGTTAATCGTACCGCTAGTACCAAATGTCCTGCCTTTTAGAAAGCAAGAGGAAACTCTAGCGGATAAGAAATTTCATGGGAAATTTTATCTATTTCTTAGTTTCAAATTTATCGTCATCCACTAATTGACCTATAACATAAAATTGTAAACCTGGTAATTGTTTAAAGTAGACTTCATCGTCAGCTTTAACGCAATTTTTTTTCGTTAAAAAATTTAATACAACTTATGGGCACGCGATTTACATAATTGTTTCTTTATTCAATTCCGATTAGAAACGATATATACTTTGTAGAATCGCAATCCTTCATTTTTCCATTTTTTTTTACGTTTACCATTTTGAAACGAGGGCGGGTGGAGATATAAGGTCTCCAACTTTATAAAATAGGAATAAGAAAAGACGAAATAATTAAACCAGTCTCAAAGTGAAGTAAATTTTTTGTACTACCACATAATTATTTTCCGACGTAGTCACGTAGTGCAACACATTTTTCCAAACGGTGAATCCATTTCTCCATTGCGTCCATGTAAAAACTTTCTTGTTTAGTGTTGATTCGATTGCAAACAACAGCCCGAACTCCAGTGTCTGGTGAAAAACGTTGAGCTTTCCATATCTCCTTCAACTTCTAAAACAATCATAAATCTAAAGGTCCCAAATTAGAACTGCAAAGCAACGGTGAATTTCATGAAGCATAAAATCAAAAACAACTGAATGTGCGTATGGACTGCCAGCTTACCTGTTTAAACAAATAGCACCAGAAATAATATCAAAATAACGCATCTAATAAACATCGGCTTTGAACTAGGAGTGTGTATAAGTTGTATCGGTGTATATGTCTGGAGATATATATGATCCGGGAAATGTCCGTCCCATATTAATTCTTCCCGTAATCTTAAAAAATTCGAGACGGTTATAAAGACCAGATTGGTGAGCTATTTTGAACGAAGAAACTTACTTGCAAGTGTACAGTATGCATACAGGGCTCAAAAGTAAACCATAACAGCACTGGTTGACATAGTGGACAGTGTGGCTCATCATATTGACTTGGGTGATGAAACACTGCAGTCAATATGCGATCTAAGTAAGGCTTTCGATACTGTTTCGCATCGAATCCTACTAGAAAAATTAGACCACTATGGTGTGAGGGGATTGCCATTGCTGCTCATCGAGTCATTCCTAGCGAATAGAAAGCATATGGTGAAGTAAAATGGAAGCTATCAGGAATCGAAAGAAGAACAACATGAGTACCTCAAAGATCAGTGCTGGGACCTATACTATTTCCGATTTAGATAAATGACCTCCTACCTAGCGTAAGTGTCGATAAAGTCAATTCGTTCGCGGATGACACGACAATCTTGATAACATCCAAAAACAGAGACAGATTATTACAAAAGAGTGATGCCACGCTCAGAGAAGCTGAGGAGTGGTTCGGTGGTAACAATCTTAAACTTAATGTAAAAAAAAACAAAGCATCTCCTTGTTAGCACAAAAAGCACTGTGAATACAGAATCCATTAAAATCTTAGGACTACATCTAAACCGCCAATTCAAGTGGAGTAGCCACGTTGATGCTCTACAGAAAAGACTGGCGTCGGCTATTTACGTGGTAAAGAGGATTCGATAAATATCAAATTATGATGCGGCGAGGGAAGCCTACTACGTGCATTTTCATTCTATCGTTTCATATGGTATTCTGGTGTAGGGCTCGTCAGGGGAATTGCAGAAGATATTCAGGTAGCAAAAAGAAGCAGTGAGAGCACTGGCTCAGGCCGTGTATAGACCCAGCTGCAGACAAATTTTGAAAATCCTCCAAATTACGACACTTACATTCTCTCCTGCTTAAAACACATCCGCGTAGCCAATAATGCCAGGTTCCTTACCTACACCTATATTTACAAATACCCTACGAGGCATAGAGTGAATTTAATATTGCCAAAGAACAACCTAGAGAGAGCAAGAACAAGGACAAAATACACGGCTGCAAAAATATACACCTACATCCTCCAAGAACAGAGAGATTGCTACTGAATAATATGTTTTATACTATGGTCGAATTTTTGAAATACAAAGTAATTTTTGTATTCATGTCATGTCATATACACATGTACGTATTTTATTTTTTTTTATAAGTACCTTGAAGTTTTATATGCTTGTGTTTATATATGTTTGTATCTATTTATAGTAATGACGATTCATATACGACAATGTAAGTGATTGCAATAAAGAAAGATTGAAGATTAAAGATTCAGCCTCGTCACTATGTTTATCGTTTCGTTAGTGGAATGCGATCTGGCGTTGTTGTGCAAGAAAAAAATCGTTCTTTACGGGTAATATTCTTTAGTGATCGTAAAGTTTTGCAGTAATATTGAATTAATCGTTGATCCCTTCGGCAGATATTCGGTATGAATGACCCTATTTGCATCCCAGAAAATGATGAGCATGACTTTCTGCGCTGACAGAACTATTTTGAATTTTCGTACACGTGAAGAACCAGGACGACGTTATTGCATTGACTGACGCTTGTTTTCGGGATCATTATGATCAACATAAGATACGTCTCCGGTGTTGATGTTCATGAGAAAATTATCTCCTTCACATACTGGTTAAGAAATTCTTGACAAATGTTTTTTGTTTGTTCTTTCATCCATCCGTTAATTGTCAAGAGAACCATCTAGGGTAAATTTTTCTGTAATTCAACGTCTAAACAATGTACTGAACTCGTTCTTGACTAATGGCTAATTACCGACCAATTTGTTTTTGCGTAATTCGGTGATTTCGTTGAATCAGCTCATTCACTTGTCTTTGATTCTTCTTATAGATCATTGATACAGGTCGACCTGATCGCTTTTTGTTAAACACCTTTATTTCGTCTATACGACTCAATTTTGCAAGTTCAATATAATGGCGAACATTTTTCATATCCGTACCATTGTTGCCATAAACAGTAAGTAATTTATTAACAATTAATTTTTTCCTTTACCATACATAGAAGGTATTTCAATATACCCCCCAATTTATGTAGATGAGAAGGATTCAGGTATATTGTCATTGAACGTAAGATATAAAATAAAACTCGAAAAAGATGTTACCATTATATTACTATTACTTTAAATTTTATTGTCTGCTGCAATTTATAATAAACGTTGTATATGACCTATAATATGTACGCCTTTTGATTATGTGTTAAAACAATATATACGTTTTTAAAAATGATGTTACCATTATATTACTATTACTTTAAATTTTATTGTCTGCTGCAATTTATAATAAACGTTGTATATGACCTATAATATGTACGCCTTTTGATTATGTGTTAAAACAATATATACGTTTTTAAAAATGATGTTACCATTATATTACTATTATTTTAAATTTTATTGTCTGCTGCAATTTATAATAAACGGTGTATATGACCTATAATATGTACGCCTTTTGATTATGTGTTAAAACAATATATACGTTTTTAAATTGAAACGAAAGAACAAATAGAAATCGCGTAGACCAAAAATTTATATTTTATTTTAAAAGAGTGTCAGGTGCAATTAAGTTCTGAAAATAGTATAATTTAAATGACTGCCTCTACTACTCTTGCAAGACCGAATTCGATGAATCCAATTTTCAAGAACTACTTATATTCAATAAATTAGGCCTTATATCATGAATGGTGCTGTATTGAATATTTAAATATAATGCATAAATTATCTCTGATCTATTCTCGTAAACAATAGACTTTAAATAATTCCACAAGAAGAAGTGTAAGACTGTTAATATTGATCCCAATATTGTTTTCAATAAGTTGAGCTCTCTTGTTGCCTCATCTTTTTGTGGTCCAAATGATATACTACCCTGACTTTGTTGCCATCTCTGCATTTGCCTATTTCACTTTTATTTAATTTATAAGAGTTATTCGAACTTAATTGTTCCAGAACAACATAGCAGAAGCATCGAAACAAACTTACTCGTTTATAATCACTTTACCTCTGATTCCATTGCGGGAGTTTTTTTTTAAGTTGACTCAGTTAACTCGAGTAGACCATGACTTAGAAACAGTTCTAATACGTCTATTAAAGAATTGAACTCCATACCAATTAATATATCGGGTGTTTTTTTAGCTGCATGAGAACTATCGATATCGATAACTATGGTTTAACAGCTGAGAATGTCAAACTGTGTTGACATTTCTGTTCAGGAAGGTTTGGCAAGTCATCATGAATCGTTTAACGCCAAAACAACGCTTCCAAATTGTGGAAATTTACTTTGAAAAAAATAAATCTTTTCGCGAAGTTCATAGAGCACTCCATTTTACGGTCAACATAATCGGCCTAGTGAGCAAGCAATTCGTGCAGTTATTGATCGTTCTCGCACTAATTTTACTCTTCTCGATTCAAAACCATCAACAAGACAAAGAAATGTACGTTCCGAAGAGAATATTGCTGCTGTAGCGCGAAGTATTGAAGAAGACGCCGAAATGTCGATTCGTCGTCGTTCTCAACTTGTTGGCCTTTGTCCTTCGACTACGTGGAAAATTTTACGTAAGGATCTAGGCTCGCGTGCCTATAAAATACAGCTTGTGTAAGAATTGAAGCCAAATGACCATCGTTTGCGTCGCATTTTTGCTGATTGGGCTCATTTGAAACTGGCCGAAAATGGGCATTTTTATCAAAGAATTGTGTTTAGTGATGAAGCTCATTTCTGGTTAAATGGCTACGTCAATTAGCAAAATTGCCATATTTGGAGCGAAGACGATCCTCGAGCCGTTAACGAATCACCATTACATCCATTAAAATTGACTCTTTGGTGCGGTTTACACGCTGGCGGCATCATCGGTCCTTATTTCTTTCGAAATGAGCAAGGAGCTGCCGTTATGGTGAATGGCGAGCGCTATCGAGCCATGCTGACTGAATTGTTGTTTCCAAAAATTAATCAGCTAAACATCAACGACATTTGGTTCCGACAAGACGGCGCAACTTCCCATACAGCGCGCTCAACAACCGATTTATTGCAAAATCAACTTGCTGACAACTTTCTTTCCAGAAGTGGTCCTGTTAACTGGCCCTCTCGTTCGTGCGATTTAACGCCTCTGGATTACTTTTTATGGGGCTATGTTAAGTCACTGGTTTATGCCGATAAACCAGCAACTCTTGAAGCATTGGAAGTCAATATTCAAGCCACCATTGACGCCATACAGCCAGATTTATTAGAAAAAGTAGTTAAAAATTGGACTGATCGAATGGACCATGTAACTCGTAGCCGCGGCGGACATATGCCGGAAATAATATTTAAAAAATAAACGCCATGAAATTATCTACCAGATTATAATAAATAAATTTAATTCCAACAGTATTTCTGTCTTGTATTATCATTTTAAGTTCTCAAGCTCTTAAAAAGACACACAATATATATATATTTATATATACATGTATATATAGTAAATTCAATTTGTTGGCGATTTAAGGACTGGTTTTACTTCAAAATATATATATTTAAAACAACCCTACATGTTTCGGTAAATGATGCCTTTTTCAAGGAATATAAAATGTAAATGACAGTATATTAATGTCATACATTTGCAGTTGCTATAGATAAAATTATTCAAAGATACATTCCAATTAAATAATAATAAATCATGCCTTAGTATTCTAAAATAGATAGACAACAAAAACAGGGAAACACAAGACATGAGTTATTATTATGTACGCGCCCGTGGAGCGTCTTAAGATGTAAAGCTGTCGGCATTCGCCCTAAACGAGAAGGAAAACTACGAAAACCTACTCGGACAGCTAGAATCAAAACACGGAACTGTCAGCATGATAAGCAAATGTATAGATATTTAAATAACTTAAGATATATAATTATATAACAGCAACATATATTATGATGGTAAATGCAGATCGTTACATAATTAAGTTATAGTATATACTCCTTAAATTTTTTATATCACTTCTGTTGTTAATTGAATTTTTTTCCTGTTTAATACTAATAATTTCTTTAGTGGGTCTATTACATGGCCATTTAGATCACCTGATTTGAACCCGATTCACTTTTATGTATGGGGACATATGAAAAATTTGGTGTACAATAACGATAATGAAATCGAAAACATTGAATTATTTGCCATACGTCTTCAAGATGCTACAGGCACATTAAGCTGGCAAGATATCATCCGAGCGTGTTATAACTCGTGCATACAGCGAGCACAAGCTTGTACTCAAGCAGGAGGCGGTAACATCGAACATTTGCTCTCGGAGGTGTTCCTGTGTTGCTCGTTTAAGTGTGAATATATTTGTTACTTTGCAACTTTTATCACAATTTTTCTTTCATTTGTCATTATTATTTTGTATGTACTATTTACAGGTAAAAATAGAGCTCCATTTTTTACCCTATATCCTATACAGAGTGTGGTCTTGAAATAAAGAAACAATGTTTGATAATTGGAAAGATGTAAATATATAGAACATAAATCTAAAAGATTGTGTGTCAATTTCAACACGAATACCGAAATTAAAAACACCCCGAAAATTATATTACGTGACGTCTATGAATCAAAATATTCAGAGTGTGTATAAATAATAAATATCTCACACAAACATGTGCTACAGCGTATTTTTACAAACGTAACCACTGGATGAGATGGACAATGACAAAACTAGTCTTTTTCTTATTGCCGGTCAACTTTAAAATATCGTCTTTTATAATATAATCGATCGCACAATGGCGTGACAAAATTTTTTTAAATATACTTGTTATGAGCGGGAATTTTGGGAAAATATTTTGGATTTGTTTTCTATATACTTACATCTTTCCATTTTCCATACGTCGTATTTTTATTTCAAGGACATCCAGTATATATATATATATATATATATATATATATATATATATATATTGTTATGGTTCACAGATCTGACCTAATTTATCAAGGAAAAAGCAGAAATTAAATAAAAGATAATAGTACTCACAGGATTTTAATATAAAACATGTTATTAAATAAACAAAATGTACAAATCATTGTAAGATCTCAATTAGTTCTTTAATTATGAAATCGAAATATTATTACATTTAGATTCATATTTTCATTCTATTTATTAATTATTGCATTGAAATTATTTAAATATCGCCATTAATTAATAATTCTAAACCTAATTCTGATTACAAAAGTAATGTACCAAAATTTCGAGGTGATCTGTATAAAAGTTTTGAATGACACCTGTATTTAACAGTGACAAACTTCAAAGTCACGTGACATAGATACATATTTAGAAATATCGATATAAGTAGATATTTAGTCCATATTAAAAATATCTACCAAATAACATTATTTAAATAATCATTTACTTTTATATAAATCGCGAAAGAAAATAAAAAATATTTATTTTTCACTTAAGTATTATTTGTTCATTTCACCTTGGATACGGTTACCATAAACGCAGTCATATCGCCAGTGGGCGTTATAACTGGGTGCTATGGCTCATATCGGCCGGTAATTTTTTTACAGTTTTTAAAGTCTTGTGAGTATAAATAAGGTCCGAGAAGAAAGGATATACATTTTACAAAACTAATAATTTGAATTTCTAAGAAAGTCTAAAGAAAGAAGCAAATCTTTATTAAAATTAGGAGTATCTAAACATTGACACCTTGAAAACTTCAAAGTGTCAACAACTGTCATTTAAAATAAAATTAAGGTTAAATCGTTGATTCGAGGGGTCATATTAGATGCGCAATGATGCACAACGACATGACAGTTGACAGAAATCTCGGAACTTTTCCAATGTAATTTGAATTTTCCGCTTAAGAAATTAATTATTCGTGAAAAATAAAATCTTGTATGAACCACTGGCGTTATGGCAATTATATTGCCCTCGATCAACATTCATCCCTGGGGCCAGAGGCCTTCGGGCTGAATTAACGTCGACCTCGGAGCAATATAATACCCATAGCGCCCTTGGTGCATAAATAACTATTAGACATTTACCGTTGCCATGGTAAAACAATTTTTTTATGAATGAGAGATTATTTTCACCGATGCATAATAAAACACGTACTCCTGAAAACTCTGAAAAATAAATTAAGAAAAACGCTTAAAAATTATAGCATTTATCGTAAATTAGTGTTAAACAATATAAACGAAAAATAACCTACAAATTGAAGTAATTTTCCTGGTCTTGAAATTACCGATTTCCCATATTTTGAAAACGTCCCAGATCTTCCTTCAAGGCCCGAAAATACAAGATATTCCCGTAGAATCCTGCATAAAACTCCCCAAGAGCCTGTTCCAGCTAGTTTACTGAAAAATATTCGTTCTCCAATATATTATCCAAGGTAAAATTCTTCTAATTATTCAATAAAGTATCTTCTTACAAGGTCTTACATCTTCTGTAATACTTTAATAATTTCAAATTTATAGACATTTTTAAAAAAACGTTCATTTTAAATAGCAAAATCACTGTTATTATAATTTGCAATATTTGCTCCACATTAGACAACACAATACACTTTTTGTAATTTATGTATAGATATTATATGCTTGTAAACGTCTCCTGTTAACCATTGTCTGTTAAAACCATTTATTTACAAAAGAGAAGAAATGGAAAGATAAATATATTAAAATCTTCTTAATTTATCAATTAGTCTTTTATTAAAATTAGGTAAGAAAGCATAAATGTCTGCATTAAGACCCTGTGTTTTATATTTAAATTATCTGAGCTTAGCCATGAAAGTATTTTTATTGTTATAAATAATTTATGGGATCATCATTAACAACATAATATATATATATATATATATATATATATATATATATATATATACAAGGTGTGTATAAGTTGTCGCAAAAGCTACACGTAGCGACATTCTTCGTTCGGTTCTGAATAAAAAATCTTAATGTTAAAATGTCGTATCGTGCTTCGTAAATTCGTAAATGTCAAAATTTGACAGTAATGATTTTGATTGAACTCACTTTGAAATACAAACTTATTGTTCTACAACGTTGCCAAATGTGTTTTTCGTGGAAGTACGTTAATGAATAAATGTTTAAAACAAGCTTTTAAATCAAAAAGAAAACGTTTACGAAATAATACTAGTAAACATTTTTTCTTTAAACTAAATTGCATCTATCTCTATTAATAGATATCGAAGAGCAAAGGTTAGTTACGCACTAAACGTCTGAACTTCAAGAACCCCGTGAAAACAAACGAAGCATGATACGACATTTTAACATTTAAATTTTTTATTCAGAACCAAACGAAGAACGTCGCTGCGTGTAGCTTTTGCGACAATTTATACACACGTTATATATAAAGATAATTATTTCGTGACCTTTGTATGTTATGGTAAATTCAATTTGTTGGCGATTTAAGGTCTGGTTTTACTTCTAAATGTATATATTTAAAACAATCCTACATGTTTCGGCAAATGATGCCTTTTTCAAGACCTTAAATCGCCAACAAAGTGAATTTACCATATATATACATATATATATATATATATATATATATATATATATATATATACACAGAATGCGTCCATAAAGTATAAGCCCGTAGTTATTGTGCATTATTTGACAAAATGCGAAGATGGCAATTAATATTTTTTATTAGCTATATTTAGAAGATACTATTTTGTTTTTTCCGTCGACCTTGAATAAGTTATAACGTCATTGATAATTTTTTTAAATGTAAACCCCACTTTTTTATGGATTTCGAAAGCTTTTACAATTTTTATTCGATGATAAAATTTTAGTATGTTATATTAGAAAATTTTTGAGTAAATTGTGTTCTAATTCTAAGTTTTATTTTTTGACATTTTCAGTATCAAATTTATAACAAATTCCTCAAAATGTTTTTCTTCATTTTGTTGACAAAATCCTAAGCGATTATAAATTCCATTTCGCACATTCTGTAATATTTCGGGAGTGATTAGTCTTGTTTCGTATATGATGCGTTGTCGTGAAACATCCAAATTTTCCCGGTTGTGTCGCATAGACTTTTGATTTTAAGTAACCCCACAAGAAAAAGCCCAATGGGGTTAAATCTGGCGATCTAGCTCGCCATTCAATTGCCCCCCTTCTTCCAATCCATCTGTTTGGAAATGTATTATTGAGGTATTACCTTACTGGTAGCGTATAGTGCGAAGAAACACCATCCTGTTGATACCAAATTCTACGATCTGGCAATTGTGGACCCTCATTATTAGAATTCATTCCTCAAAAAATTCAAGTATATTTCCCCAGTCAAGTTTCCATCACAGAAAAACGGTTCCACAATGCGATCGCCGATAATCCCTGCCCATACATTTAGTTTTTGCGAGTATTGGGTATGTGTCTCTTGCATCCAATGAGGATTATCAGTCGACCAAAATCGGCAATTTTGTCTATTCACAGTGCCATTCAATGTGAAAGTAGCTTCGTCAGAAAACAAAATATTGAAGAGAAATAGAGGGTCATTATCACAAATTTGCATCAACCGTCCACAATATTCCAAACGCCGATCAAAATCATCCTCAGACAATTCTTGAACTAAATTCATTTTATAGGGATGATACTTTGATTTATGCAAAAGTTTCCTACTCTACCCCTTGCTACGTCAAATTCTTGACTAAGTTGCCGTGTGCTTGTGTGAGGACGTTCTTGAATCGTTAACAAAATGTCAACTTGAGTGTCTAAGGCCGTTGATGGACGTCCACTTTTTGGTTTATCTCGAACGAACCCTTCTTCCAAAAATTTTCTGTGGATTTTATTTACAGTTGAAAAACCAATAGGGTCCTGTACAGGATGCGTTTCATTAAACAACTCCGCTACTTCCCTAACATTTAGACGCCTATCTCCAAACCCAATCATCATGAGCACCTCAATGCTTTCCCGTTCAGATAAATGCATCCCGGAGAATGAATAATTAAAACACTTTACACAAACAATTAGAATTAAATAAAAATTTTGTGATTTGGATTATTTACAATCTGTCAAAAAATTACCTCGTCACTTTGGGAATGACAGAAAGATGAAAAATGATTACCCAAAAATTTTCTAATGTAACATACCTAAATTTTTACATCATCGAATAAAGAATTGTAAAAGCTTTCAAAATCCACAAAAAAATGGGGTTAACATTTAAAAAAATTATCAATGACGTCATAACTTATTCAAGGTCGACGGAAAAAACAAAATGGTAGCATCTAAATATAACTAATAAAAAACATTAATCGATATATCTTTGCATTTTGTCAAATAATGCACAATGACGTTATTACGGGCTTGTATCCATACATTATGGACGCACTGTATATATATATATATATATTTGTTCAGTATATGCTCTAAAAATCTATATCTATAGTAAATTCAGCTAGTTATAACTTATAACGTATAAAAAATGTTAGTTATGATTTATTTTTTAATTGTTTTATTTTCTCTTACTTCTATGTTGATTTATAATAGATAAATTGTGTATTTATGTCTATTGTATGATACTGTATTGGATGCTGTATGTATTTTATTTTTGAACAAATAAATAAGTAGATGATTTTGACATTTGAAAATTTATGTAATAGATTCAGAGGAAATTTAATTGATTTATTGGAACATATTTGATTAGATTTAAGATCGTAAATCAACTCAAGTTAAAACGCTTGCTAACGTTAACGCTAAACTTATTATTTAATAGAACTGGCGAGATTTAAATATGCGTTCGAATTTTTGTACTATTTTTGTAACACGCATTTTGAAATTTTTAATGAATGAATTAAATATTTAGTTTAAACTCACGCTACATATTTTTCTAAAAATATTAACTCTTATGAATATCGAGAATAGTTGGATATAAATATTTGTAAAAGTTATGTTGAGTTCGCCGCATAAATAGGTTAACGGACCAGTGGTTTTGATGATTGATTTAAACTTCATTATCCACTGCTACCGATTGTTTTGTTTATACGTGTACTAATGCGTTAAGTTTTTGAAACAAGAAAGTTGAATATATGTGTTTTTTAGTACCTTAATGTTCAAAAGTTAATAATATAAATTTCTCTTGTTACAATTTTAGTAGAACTGTTTGTTTGCTATTAAATAGAAAGCCTTTTTCTCACAAATACTAGGTTTAAATACATATATTTGCAAGAAAAGTACAAAGTATGCGCTACACCAGAGGCTCCCGAACTTTTTTTTTCTCATAGACCACTTTGAAAGTTTTGCTGGTTCCAGTGGACCCCCTGCAGCTACATTTCTACCATATTTCCAAAACTCGACAAAAAATGTAAAAATTAGATCTAACTATAGAAATTTGCGTTGCGGCTGAGTTATTGGTTACTTAATTAATTGATTGTGCTGTGAGTGGATGTCAAGAAAGTAAAGTTAGACAATCAAAAAAGTGATTCCATCCAACTTTACTCCTTTGACATCTACTCACAGCACAAGAAACCAATCAATTCTCACATATTTTATTGAGAAAACTCCCCATTCGGAGTGGTAAAAAGAAATAGAAAAATAGTATATTTCCTTGTGTTGTATTTATTCAAATATGTAATTATTACACTATTAATTATTATTGTTATCATATTACATTGTAATATGATAGCAGTCGTAATATAATTAAAATTAAATATTAATAATGTAACGTAACTTCTCCAATGACAATCACAAAATACTCATAATTTTAGTGGGAGGGATATACTTGATGGATTGACAGCAAATTATCAATATTTGGCTTCAGTTTTGTTAGGAATAACCGCAAATCTCCCCGTTCTGTGATATTCAATCTGCTCCTTTTTTTTGTTAAAAGGTTTGTAACGACACTATAACTTTTCTCGACAAGATATGACGAGGGAAACGCTATCAAAAGCTTTCTCGCAATTCCCCACAGTACAGGATATTTTTCGGGTATTTCTGCCTGCAGCCAAAATGTTTGATACTCTCTTTTAAATTTCACCTTCAGTTTCTAATTAGTGCTAAGGTCGAGTAGCTCCTCTTGTAATATCACATTCTCCACTTCCGTTTCATCAAGTGGATTTATGATCCATGGCGGTATTTCCATCGTCAGAATATCTTCAAATCTGATTTTAAAGTCATCATGCAGGGCAATTAAATGTTGAACGTATGTGTGAATATCCTCATCAAGGCATTCTACCTGTGACAAGTTTGAAAACTGGGAAAATTCGCGCCGACTAATATTTTGCTTCATAAATTTCAATTTTCCAAGAAAAGCTGAAATTACACCCTTTGTTTTTATTAAATTTAGGCTGCCCCCTTGTAATTGTAAGTTAATGTCATTAAATTTTTTGAACAAATCTGTCAAATACTGCTTTCAAATTGATCAGGTTTTCTTTTAAATCTGGATCTTTACTTTCCAGAAACTCTAAAACTGATTCAAAAAGTGGGAAAAAAATTGTTAAACATGCACCTTTCGACAACCAGCGCACTTCAGTATATAAGAGCAATCGTTGGAAGTCTTCATCATTTTCATCGCACAATTGTGCAAATAAACGCGTATTCAATGCATTGCTTCTTATTTTGTTAACTGCATTAATCACAAATTAAAGCGACTGGTGCAATTTAGCACTCAAATTTCTCGCTACTAAGTGTTGTCGGTGGATGACACAGTGAATTGCAGTTACCTCTTGTATAATTCTTTTAAGATAGCTTATAAACCCACGACATCGCCCGGCCATGGCAGGAGCTCCATCTGCTGCCACCGAAATAATGTTTGTAAATGGAATCGATTTTTCCTTAAAAAAATCACTCAGGACATTAAATATTGATTCACCTTTAGTGTCCGTCTCCAAAGTTTTCGCGAATAGTAGCTCTTCATGAATTTCTGCGTCCATAACAAATCGTACACATGCCAATAATAATGCTTCATTACTAGGTAAACTTGACTCGTCTATTTGAATAGAAAAATGAATTGTTTGCAGATAATTACACAAGAAACTTTCAATATCAGAGCTCATTTCGTCAATACGTCTTTGTACAGTGTTGTTACTCAAAGGAATTCTTTTGAGTATGTCAAATGGAGATTTGTGCAGAACAGTTTTTAAAACCTCTTCAACAGCGGGTAAAATTAGCTGTTCTCCAATGGTGTGCGATTTTCCAGATTTCGCTATAAGTAATCAGATATTGTAAGATGCCTGCAAGCCATCATCGTTACTTGCCGACGTTGAAGCGAACATACTGTGCACGGTGGGTCTCTTTTCATATTTTTCCTTCAATGTTTGAAAATATTTCAAATCTTTACCTATTTTATCAGGATGACACCTTCTTAGATGATCTTTGAACTTCGATGGTTTCATAGAGTCATTGCTCAAAACTTTGTTGCATATAAGGCATATGGGCAATTGCTTGTCTGCCTTTGATTGAAGAAAACCAAATTTTAAATAATCAACACTGTACTGTCGACATTTCTTCTTAGATTCAGCCATGTTTCGTATCAGTTACCTACACGTAAATAAAAAAAAACTTTGTTGTAGTAATGTTGTAGTAACAGGATATGGCTATTTTAACAGGATTAATTGATTATTGCAATGAAATAAACAAAGTACCGGCGGCAAACTGATTCTAATTATTAAAAGCAATAAATCGCTAAGATCAATTTCTGAGTTTTATGAAAACTGATGAACCGATTTTAATGTAATGTAAAACATTTTTTCATTAATTATATTTTTATATGTTTCTGTAAATTCGATAGAAAATACTTATAAATAATATTTTGATATGAAAACATCGCGATTTTAATTATTTATTTATTACTTTGATGCACATTACGAGTATGTAGTATACAAAGACACGTACAATTTATGAAAATATATTTAATTGTAAGTGAACCACCACACAGTCGGGTAATAAAAAAATTACTAATAAAGTAGGGACAAGAAGTTCAACCTTTCTCGGCTTTCTGTTCTTTTATGGAAGTATCTAATAATGGCTCTGTTCAGTATTTAATTTTTAATACGTACCTACTACACGCAAACATTACAAATATACTTATTACAACATAAATATATCTCTTTTCGCAGGTGGGCTGGAAGAGATTTCTTTTAGGAATAAGCCTCACCTTTTGTACCTACGTATTTTTTTGTAATTTGTCCATTTTTTGTTACTTACGTGTACAATAAATTGTAAAATAAATAGATAAATAATAAATAAAATAAAAGTATGTATAACAAATAGGCAGGTAAGTACTTACTTTTCCGACAGTGGCAAACACTAACATCGATTCACTTTACTTTACTTTTCTTTTCGAAATTCTGGTAAGAAATAAGTAACGTTTATCCCGTGGCATTCGTATTTATATTGGTGAAGAATCAAACAAGTTCATGCAATATTTCAAGCACACACACCATAAGTCGTACTTCGTCCTTTTGCACGTCTGAACAAGCATTGCGGACAGCGGTAGCGGCAGCGCTTTGCAAGTCTCGACACGTTGTACTGAATATGGAATATGCAAGTTTTTACAAGTAACAGTCGCTGAGATTCTTAAAATATTATCTGCCTACATTCATAGGTGAACTCAAGCCAACATTTTAGTTCTTCACTATCGAAACCAGATAAATTTTCGTGGATCCCCGCTTACGAATTGTGAACCCCCATTTTTTTGTCACGCCAATGTAGACCCCCGTCGAGTCTCCCGTGGACCCCTGGGGGTCCACCTGGACCACTTTGGGAATCAATGCGCTACACAAAGAAGGAAGCATTTTAAGCACGTGAGAAAATAAAAACAAATTTTTTAAAAGTTTCTCAAGGATCAATAAAAGAAAATGGACTATTAAAGAAAAGAGGAGTGCTATCCCAGTGGCGATTTGGTGAAGAGCATACCTTCAAAGTTTGTACCATAGCCAAGACGCTACGTTTAACACTATAGAGATTACTACATTAAAAAGAAGTTTAAATTGTATATTTATACATATATACATATATATACGAGTATATATTACATAAGTGTCATTTATGCAAATAAGCTCTGAAAATAGTATCATTTAAATAACCGCCTTTGCTTCTTCTGCAAGACAAAATTTGATGAACCCAATTTCCAAGAATTCTGTTCAATAAATTAGGAATTATGTCACGAATCGACTTTAAATAACAGCACAAGAAGAACTCTAAAAATGTTAAACCATAGCTTCTTGAAGGCCATTCGACAGGTCTATTTCCGAAAATAATTAACTGATTTAACTTTTAACGCAGTAAAAGAATTGTTTACGGGTCTGTAGCACGTAGCGCCGATTTATTGGAGCCAAATGTTTGTTACATCAATACCTTTCAGTTCAGGACATAAAAAGTTAGTTATCATCGATCTGTACTGCCGACCATTGAGTAATGAAATCTCCATTCCCATTTTGTAAGAAATAAGGGCCGATAATGCTAACGTGACATAAACCACATTAAACTGTGACTTTCACACAGAATGTAAAGGTTTCTCGTGAACGACATGTGGATTATTTTCACTCCAATAACAACAATTTTGCTTGTTCACCGTTCCAGAGAAGTGAAAATGAGCTTCATCTGAAAATACAATCTTCATACCAAAATCACCCTCATTTTCAAGTTGATTCAAGCCGAAGCCAGCAAATATACAGCGTTTTGCGATTACCTGAAGGTTTCAGTTCTTGCGTTAGAAAAATTTTGTAAGGTTGTAAGCCCAAATCTTTACGTAAGATACGGCAAATAGACGTTTCAGACAGACGCAATTGTTGTAAACGTCTTGGAATAAATTAGGGTTTCAGAATTTCTTAGTCTTAATGGAACGCTGGCGTTATGTAAGGAAAAATTACGCTCGAAATTTTTAATTAACAGTTGGACGAATAGCAAGTACTCTAGGTTGATTATGACGATCGTTAATTGGAAGAAGTGCACGATTGGTTGCAATAAAAGAACACTTACTTTCATAAAAAATAGAATAATTTCCAAATGTTGCTGAAACGAATATCGTGAGTATAATTTAGATAGTTGAGGGTTCATAATTACGATTACGATTGTATATTAATAAAGTGAAGATTGAACTATTAAAAGTTTTGAATCCATTTTGAATTATGGATTTTCATAAAATACCGAGTTAATCCAATCATGTTGAGATATTTACTTCTGATGTGCAAAATTTACGCTCTAATAATTCTAATAATACTCTTCTTATAATACTGAGAAATCTAAATTTTTAAAAATATCAAAAATTATTTGTAGTGTTGATCGTATATTTCTGTTTATATAATTTTCACTAATTTAAGAATAACAGAGAATGTAAAAGCTACAGAAATACAATATTGTATACTAAAATCAAGAAAACAATAATTAAACACAATTACAGAATTAACAAAATCTTCTTAATATCCCTCATACGTTTTGGCAGTTTCGTAAATTAATTCTTTAGATGCTGGAAAATAATTTAAAATGTGTATCCAATCTTCTCTTTCCAAATATGCTACAAACGTATTTATCACAATCGATCGATATGTATATAGATGTTTTGCTTGGGCATATAATCCAGCAAGAACACCAAAAGAACCACTATTGACGAATGTATGTTCAAATTTATCAGGATTGACGTAGACATCCTTGATAATTACCACCTTACCGGAGATAAGAAAATACATCGTCCCATTTACAGTGTCCTGCAGTTCTATATAATCCCCTACGAAATATGATCTTAACTTGAAACTTTGTATGATTTGCCTTTTACAGTCAGAATGACAGTTTTGGAAGAGCGGATGTGTCTGCAACATATTGTAGAAGGCATCGTTCAGTATGGCATCTTTTAAATAGATGGGCATGGACAATAACAGAACTGGATCTAAAACGGCTTGCTGTCTATCCCATAACAGAGTCATGTAATACTTTACTCTATTTGTGAGAGATGAGGAGAGATCTTCTGTTTTTGCAAAGAACATAGTCCTCCGCAATACACATTTGTATAAATATTTATTCATGTGATTTTCATAAATTGTTGCGAAGACTTGAGACATGCATATTCCACGTAAATATTGTCCCATAAGTATTATTATTATGAAAAGTGCTATAATTAATGCGCCCTCTGGGTAATAATTTGTTTGAGAGGTAAACGTTAAGGCATTCGTTGTTAAGTGAAACAATCTCATATAAATTATAGTTCTATTTCTTGCCGGAACGCCTTGCAATTCTATGCATGTAGGTGAAGGTGGATACATATTTAGAGATACTGAACATGATAAAATACCAATTAATGCTGCTGTACCCGTCAAAAATAATGATATCCAAAACATAATAAAAAAAGTTCTCACTGCTAAAATATTAACATTTAGCTTTTTATTTAAATTAGCAAAAATACCGAATACGAAAATTAGGCGTAGTAATCTATTTAATCTAAATACACCGAATAAAAGATTTCTAATTTCATTTGGAAAGGGATACACTAAAACTAATACGTCTAGAGGTACGATACTGATCAGGGATAAAATATTCATAATTTTCTGTTCAGACAATTTTTTTCTTATTTTAACTTTGTCAAAAACCATTTTTCCTTTGTCGTCTTCGTATGCGATTCTATGTCTGAACAAATAGTTTACAGCATATAATATATCGCTCGAATATTGCAAAAATAGGACGTATAACGAAAAGTCTCCAGAACCTATTTGATAGAAGTCTACCATTATACCCAAATAACAGGTAAAAATTAAAACAAACATTTTCCAAATTTGTATACCTCTACTGTTTGGATCAAATACATGTTCGAATTTTGATTTGAAGGCTCTTTTCTCGTTAGTAGAGGGTTGTTCCATTTGACTGTATTTCTCATTGGGTATATAGGATATGTTCATATTTTTTAAACGCGTAAAATCATTTCTCATATCCGAATAATAACCTAACAGTTTGTAGAATTGCTTAGAACGCATTACCATTAATTCCACGTGAGTGCTAGCGATAACTGTTACCTTAAGCCTAGAATATTTTCTATTCTCTAGATTTCCGAACATACTACCTGGATACATAGTTGTTAATCGTACTCCATCAGGACCTAATACTTCAACAATCCCGTCAAGAAGAATTATAAAATTCTGGCTTATCTCATTTATAGTGCATATATATTCATCTTTTAACATAATTACCATGTCAGCATAAAGTAATATATTTCTATAAAAGTTCTTATTTTTGTTAGTGATTATTGAAGAAGTAAATGCCTTTCGGCCATAGGAATCATAAAGTATATCAGTACGCAAAGTGGTAAATAAAGGTTTTATTATATCTTGTAGAGGCTCTCCGCGAGTACAAGTCCACCTTTTCTCGCATTTTTCAATTACATACCTTTTCAGCTTCCGGCTGATCTTAATTTTTTTCATGAATTTCTTGAGGTATTCCATCTGTTGTTGAAATTGCAAAATCGGTCCAAATTGATACATATGAAAGGTTATAATATAGGCTGTTACTAAGATATTAAGGCACAGTCCAATGTAACTTGAAAATATAACCATTATCTTAGACCAGTAATTTACTGCATAGAATCCTTGCCAACCGACTGTGGTCAATATGCTAACGAACATGTAAACACCATATAGATAGGCTCTCCAAGGATCAATTGGTTTACGAAAAGGTGAATTTATCAATACTGAATCATTTTTACACATGATATTACCAACAAAATTTTCATTTGCTTTAAATGAACCGAAATGACATTCGAGGTCTATAAGAAGACAACCTAGAAAATTTGCACCGATAAATAGTATTGGCATATAAATTATTCCGTAGCCCCAATGTAAAACTTCAATGGATTTACGCGTAAGTGTACCAAAATATTGTATGTATCTGTGTAACTGAAGCAAGCGATTGATGTGAGCAATAAAATATGCATCGACGTCGCCATAATCGGTCATAAAAATGAATTTAAATGGAAATACAGCGACTAAGTCAATTACAAATCCATTAGTGATATAATGCGTGGCGGTTTTTAGTGGATGCTTAACCAATATACCTTTCTTATTATAATAGCATACATGCAGTCTAATGTATATATCAATGTATGCAGTAAAATCAAAGAAATAAATTATGTAAAATATTTCTGTTGAAACAATAGGTGTAAATATTAATAAACAAGTCATGACAGCAAAGAAAGATCTAAAGCCTTCCCATATTTTAATAAACAAACCATTGGGCATTATTGTCAAACGCATTAAAAATACGTTTATAAATCCGAATGGATACAGATTATCAAAGGGTAGGAAGTAATCAAATTCTTCGTATGAATTCGGTTTTTGGTTGTATCCAAAGTAATAAAATGACTTACTTTTGACTTTCAGCAAAAAAGTAATCTCGGTAAATGATTGCACGTTGGCATATTGTTTCAAAGTACCTGCTATGTCATCTGACATTTTAACAGCCTCATTAAATATTCGCAAATATTTGGGATATTTCGTCAGTATTTGCTTAAATTTACTAAATTTAAAAATAGCAACTCGACAATCTGTTACTGTGACATAACTGTATAGGCTCGTTGCTTCAAATACTACTGGAAGTAAATTAATTGCCCTTTCTGAGCATTCGTTTCGTATAGAACTACCGGTGACATCGTAAATTTGAAATATGCCCTCAAAAATAATGTATACTTTGTCTGACATATCACCGGCGTATATAATAACTTCGTTTGTTGGTAAAGTGATCGGCTTCATTATAGAACATATATCTCGTAAACAGTCATTCGGAAATGTTTGAAAAAATACATGAGATCTTAGAAAATCCACTATAAGTACTTCCATTATCTCGTTCTTTAAAAACTTGGGTACTTGGGCTATGAAGTGATACCGACCTTTGCTCTTGTTAACAATCTTGTGTAGTTCTTGTATGGCCAAATATTTTGTTACTCGCTGACTGTATTTTTCACTAATTTTGTTTATTTTTAGTCTAACGAATATTTCGTTGCATTTCTTCTGTATTGACAATTGGTTTAATTTTTTCATGATGTAGCCAGACACTATTTGACTCAACATTAATAAATTGATAAAATACGCTATCAAATCTAAAAGAAGGAAAATAAAAGCAGTGGGTTGAAAGTTGAGTTGAATAATGCCAACTTCAGACACCATTTCCACCGCATTGAAGATGACATCAATTATTTCCATATCCTGATACAAGTATATTAAACCAGTGCATAAAAAATACGTGACATAGAAGTGTATCCAACAAAATTTTATATATCGAATCAGTATAATATTAACATTGAATTTCTTCTCCCACAATTGAAACATATAAAATATTCTCCATAATTTTGTCAATCTATTCAAACGTAATCTAGCTCTGTGTTGATCGGTAATAGTTTCAAGAATGACTGTAGAAAATACTTCTAATGGTATACCCGAAATTACGTCTAAACAAAAGCCCATTTGCGTCAATTTAAGTAATGCAATCGACCTGATCTTGGTGATCATACCATGTCTGGTACTTATGCCCGTTGAAATTTGGATATAAATATCAATCCATGTATAGACAGTCATAAACGAAACTATATGAAAATAGTATCGAGGGATCTCATCTAAGATGAATGACATGTATGGCACAAAAAAACACATTATAAGTGTGAGAATTATAATGAGAACTTCGTTTATGTATACCACTATAGAGTTAGGTTGCAAAATGCAAGGGAACGATGTTTTCACGAAAACAGTATCTTTTTCAGCCTCGCGCCTTTCTTTAATTGCCAACAAATCTAAATAATTCGCACAGAATAACATTTTATCGAAAATGCTGTTATCGATGTCATGGAGTAAATAAATATTTTGCATTTCATGTCTTATAGTTGATTCCTTATCAACAGACATCAAACGATGAAGGGTATTTTTAATCCAAATAATGGTAGAAGTATCTTTAGTACGATCACTATCCGACACTAAACTTTTAACATAGTTTGTAAGTTCCTTCGCATACTTTGTTTCTTTGTATCGATTGTTGACGATCTCTCTATAATAATAGTAAATTTCTGGGCGCAGTTGGCTTAATTTTATGAAATCTTTCCTCTCAATTATATATAGTTCACAAAAAGTTTTACAATATACGTGATTTTTTGATGCGTAACTGAGTAGTAATGTAGATTCTCCTATACAAGTACCATTGCAAAATGATAGAATAGGTGATTCACTGTCGTCTTCAGATAGCAATTGAATAGTACCAGACACAACGTACACCATTTTATTTTTAACTTCGTTTCTCCTGAAGACATATTCACCAGGCATGAAAAATCTGTGTTGGACAATAGTTGCTAAACGTCTCAAGTTCTCTACATTTTCATTTCTGAAGAGGCTGGAATGTGTAAAGCACGCCCAACTGATATCCAGTAGAACTTCGTTTTTCATAACAGGTGGTATATACCTGAAAAAATTTTTATCCTCATTGAAGCCTCCGCATTTTTCCCATAGCAACCCAAATGCATTCTTCATATCCTTAAAAAAATGAAGCGGTAAATGGTATTGTTTTAATATCCGCATTTCCTGTTTAAAATATGTTAAAAATCTATATTTAAGATAAATTTCTTCGATATATTCAACGATTACATGGACTACGAATAACAGCAATATAAAAAAAAAAGCAAATAGCACCATAACAATAGCAACCACGTCCCAAGCTAAATCATCTGGAGGTTGATTAGCAAATCCAGATACAGTCATTTTTGTAATAATATCCGAAACAGTGTTAAAATTACAAAAATTGCGACAATCTTCCCTAAAGCAGTGTAAATTACAATACGCCATATATGCCGCTGATCCTGTTAGCATCATGTTTGAACACATCTCAACCAATCTAACAAATATAGAATCCTCAATCAGTCTGTAGTAACATCTGAAGAAATAACAAACTTTAACTATTCTCAAACATCTGTTCAGTTTTAATGCACAATGTACGCTTCTTTCTAAGTATGTCTTTTGTGTAGTGAAAACTTCGATTGGAAGTAGTGAAATTATTTCCAAAATCAGCAACCAAATGGGACGCATCGAGGTATTGACTTGTCGAAAACTCAGATTTTTTATGTATTTCGTGATTAAAGTTAAAGCTATATCCACTGCGTAGAGTAAATCCATAATAACAAGCGTTTCTAAAAAAATGTACAATACACTGTTAAATGCAAAATTGCTTGACTTCAAGTGGAAGCAAACTTACTTTCCATTGTAGCGAACTTAATGCAATTTCCAGCAACTGCCCCGTACATATGTATACAGGAGCTTGCAATACAAACAATGTTAATTGCGACGAACCAAGCCGAATCTGTAGGTAAGAAAAATAGCTTTTTCCAGAATGGCATGTATTCCACGCGTTGCTGTACTTGTGTTTTAAAAACACGTTTTGTTTGTAAATATTTTTTATACCACGCCATTTTATTTGAGCGTCTAGGTCAGAATAAGACGTTACGACTTTGCTGTCATTTAAATAATTTGTGTATCTATACTGAGTACTGTAACCTTGGAAACGAAATGTGATAAAGATTACACTGCTTAACAGCATTTCTGATGATTGGGTTATGTTACATGATATTAGTCCAATTCTTGATGACGATTTCAATTCCGTGATTGAAATTTCTGTATTAGCTCTAGTTAAAAAAATATGACACGGGTGTTTTTTATAATAAAACACTATAAATTTAGAGATAATTCTAATTTATTTAATTGTTTTATAAGTCCTAGTTTTATATGTAACGGAGGCAAAATTATACGATCCCTTGATACTAAAGGTGGGTTTATCAAGGTCTGTTGTCCTGCAACTAGCGCTTCCCGAGGAGGCCAATCTTTTTTAATCCAATGTTGATATTTAGCTCTACTGTCCCACAAGCAAAGAAAACAGGGATATTTTGTATAACCACCTTGTTGGCCTAAAAGAAAGTTGACCATTTTTAAATCAACACATATGAGCCAATTGTGTGTTCCACATATTTAATTTTGCCCAGAGCAATAGTTGTATATTCTTCTTTTACTTTTGTGGAATGTGCAATAGGCAACGACCCTAATTTATTCCCATTGTGTAAGAGAACACATTTTAGACTACTTTTTGATGAGTCTATAAATAGACGCCACTCACTAGAAACGTAATTTTGAAGTCCCATTGCAGCCATTAAACCAGGTACATCTTTACAAAATACGAAATCATTTTCTTCCGCAAAATATTTGAGGAGATTTTGTTCTCTTGTGCGGTAATAAGAAATTTTCGTTTCTTTTGTTACTAAGTTTCTTTCTTTTAGCCTAGAAGCCAAAATTTCTGAAGCAGCCTTTGACAGTCCCAGATCTCTGACAAAGTCGTTTAAATCATCTTGATTGAATAGTTTTGGCGCTTTCAGGACCACATTCAAAGTCACCATCACTACTGTCAGTTTTCACTTCAAAATGCATAGGCTCCTCCTGTGAAGCATCAGCTTGAGGTTTAAGTGATATTTTAGGACTTAAAACACGTCTATGTGCCGACCGTATGGAAAGATATTCCCATTTGGCTCGATTTTTTCGGTTAATGCCAGTTATGTTCACCAAACAAAAATAACAGTCGTCGTGGTGGTTCAAGGGTTCAGTCCAGATCGTAGCGGTTTCGTACCTAAAGCTATTCCTTTTCTTATTTGTCCACAAACGTAGAAACTCAACGCACGTTTTGCATACCTCTTGCGGAATCCAAGGCTTGTCTTTCTTTTCCGGTGTGTGACCAAAGTAATTTTTGTAAGTCTCAATCACGAACGCTGTCTCATTCAAACGGTATTCTTAAAATATATACTCTCCGCAAATGAAACAAAAATGATTTGGATCATTGACACAAACTCTTCTTGACGATGCCATATCAAATTATATTAAGAAAACTTCATATTTTCTTAATTACAAGCAAATTAACACACTAACACAGCGATTTTTTCGTGAAAGCTATATCTCGTAAACAAGAGCTCTTACAAAAAAAACTGATGGTATATTTGAAATCAGCGACGTCAAATTAGTAAACATCACGTGATAAAAGTCAATCATCAGACAAAAGTTGTGATATTTTTGTGCAGTGTTATCAATGAAGGAGTATTCGGTTTTATTACGTTTAATTAGTTCCTTTTTGAACCATTGCCGTAAGTTATTATGAAATTTTAATAATACAAACAAAAAAATATTTTTCAACGTAGGAATCATTAACACTAACACATTCATCCCAACTTTTCTTTAATAACTCACTGCTTTCGAAAAAAAATACGACCCCACAGCGTTTTCAACGTCGCCATTATTCGATAAAAATCAACGCCTTCTCAAGTGTTTCTTAAGTTTTGGAAAAAGATAATAGTCAATGGGCGAAGTCGGGACTACACGGTAGATATTGTAGTTCCGCAAAGCCACATTTATTGATTACTGCTTCAACAATTCGTGCCTTATACACCCTACAGTTGTCCTGCAGAAGTAGAGATTTCTGAGCAAAATTGTGGGGTCCTTTTTCCCGTATAACCGTGTGTAAGTTCTTTATTGTGTTTTTTTAGAAATCTCCCGTTATTGTAGCCTCTTTTGGCATATACTCAATTACGAGAATCTTCTCGTAGAGTTTTCAAAACATTTCGTTTCTGATATTCCTGTTTCTCTAGCAATAACTGAATCCTTTACCAAAAACATATCTTCAACTTAGTTGATGATTTCTTCAGTTCGTGCTTCAAGAGGTCTTCGACTCTTTGAACTGCTTACACCAAAATTTGCTATTGAAGGTTGCAGCCACTTATTCGTACTAAAGCACCGCATGCATTGTGGACCAATTGTATTATCCATAGAGTAGCACTTACACCAAAGTCGATGAGCTTTCAATTTAATTTGGTATTAGAACGTGTCGTAAACTACATAAAAACTATGCTACTGAAAGCCAGATTTCTCAAAAAGCTATGCATGGACATGGAAACTGAATACACGGCCCTCCTATATTATTGCAGTTCACGTTGGGTTTAACATGACAATGTCTTATCCCGTGCATTCGAGCTACGTCGAGAAATTACCTCTCTTCTACAAGAGTAGGGTAATGAAAACTACAGATACTTTGCCGAACCCGACTTTTTGCTGAAACTAGTATACTTGTGCGATATATTAGAAAAGATAAATGCCTTCAATCTGTTTCAACATCTGTTTCTACAAGGCAATAACATGCATATTTTCAAATTTTTGGAGAATGTTGCGGCATCTAGGAAAAAGCTCCAGTTGTGGATAATAAAAAATCAATCAGGATGACACCTATTTGCACAATTTAGGCATTGCACAAATAGTTGGCCTGTAATAAACACGTTGTTTCCCAAGACTTGCTGCCCCTCTTCAAGGAACACCTATCAAAGCTCACTGATAGAATAAAAAGTGAATATTGCTCAAATTACTTGTCGTATCATTTATTTCATAATTTTTTGCATTTTCATATTTTAGTTTGATCGTTTTTCTGATTGATAAATGTGAGCTTCAGATTATGACGTTCATCTTAAAATTTATTTTAATTTCTGTGGCTGATTTGAGTCGTTGTACAAATATTTTGCTAAGGACGTCGGGCAAAATACTAAACTTGGTAATGCGTTGCGAACTGATAAAATTTTGGCACCTCTGGCACATCGTATTTATAATTAGTTATTTTGACTTGTTTTACGTATTTAATTATGTGCATATTACAAATAAATATACTGTAAAAGAAATCAAACTAAACATAATCTTAAAAATTATCAAAAATTTATGTCACTTTGTGGCAATCCATTGCAATTAAAAGAAACAATAAAACGTCTACTTTGCTTTTGCCAATTTATAATAATAATAAATAGTAAAAACAAAATGAATGTTGTATTGAAATAATTTTCATGGCCTCTACATTATCATTGAAATAATCAATAAATCGCTGAGAAAATTTTGTCTTGCAAATATGTATTTCATAAACTGTATTGACGTAAGTGTAGATTAGAATATGTCTAGTAGTACAGTAAGAAAGACCTGGTTTTTGCTGAAAGCATTGTATGAAAATCTGTGGACGTTCTTCAATTACTTGCCTTGTCGCTTAACATTTACCTCATTTCCAACCGTTGCGTTAGTCCACCATTGCCTTTTTATTGCGACACCAACTTCCTGTTTCTCTAAATAACTGCATAAAACGGAGAGTAGATGTTCAGAAATAATCATTTGGGATAGCTTCATCCATCCATTTTCCTCTGTAAAAATTTTCACATAAGTCGTCACACTTTATTTCGATAAAACCTCAATAATTACATCCGAAAAAAATGACAAGGTAAGAAACATATTAAAAACCATACACACACAAAAGAACACAGATTCCATATACGACAGAACACACACAAATATTTTTTCTACAATATACCACCCATTTTATAACTCCACTCCCTCCCCTCGTATAACAACAATTATAAACATTACAAAAATAAAATTAAAAAATAACATGTCCGAGAAAAGTTTGGCGGGTGACACTAAAAACATTTTGACACGTCAAAACGATAATAGACATATGCCTCATAAAATTAGTTTTATTTAGAAATGGTAACCAAAAACGAATACATTACATATTAACAGCACCAATTTTAATGTAAATAGTTTTTATTTCAACATTGTATCATTTTTAACCTTTTAATAAATGTTACAGTTTTGAAAAATGCGCTATATATAGTACCGAAACGTCAACGTAAATTAAATATTTTTTTAATTACCTGGTCGCTACTCCCAAGAAACAATTACGTTTTATTTTATATTATAATTATGGCCAAGAAAATCAGAAATTCCTTGTAATGGGACTCGTACCAAAGTCTACAGAGTCCCAACATAGACAATATTTTTCGATTAAAAATTTTGTATGATTTGCTTTGCAATTTGTAAACAGAAATGTTTACATCCCCGATTACTTTGCAATTACATACATATATATATATATATATATATATAATATACTATAGTTTTTCCTTCCCGTCAGTATTTTCAGATACCTAAAATAATAAAAGACAGGAATTAACATTGTGGTATTTACATTTTTTAAATTAAACAATAATTTTAGTCCGCCTCTATATAATTGATTATACAAACTAAATTAGCTGTATTAAATTATTAATGTCAAATGAAGCATTATAAATTCAGGATATAATATATTTATTAAATTTTGGTAATAATTCTCACTAGATTCCTACAAATATATATAAATTAAGTCACGGGAAACGGATGTTTTTGGAGCGCGCTGTACTCAATGTGCCTGTGTTGCCATTCAGTACCTGTCGTGCCGCTGTGGTCTCGGAAACACCGTGTGGTTGCTTAAATGTACGCGAAAAACGGTGAGTCAGTGATACTACACCCAATTCCCAGACGAAAATTCCACATCGGTCGTCATGGTGATGTACCTAGGCACAGTACTATTGTTAGATGGGTTAATGCACTGCGAACGATTTGTTAATTATTGAAAAGGAAACCACCCGGCCCTGCCAGAACCGCCAGACACCAATTTGGATCGCGTAAGAAAGGAAAGGATGCGAAATTCCGGTCGCTCTACTAGGCGGCACTCTGCAGAACTGGAAACATCGCAAAGCAGTTTGCAGCGAATTTTACACAAACACCCAGAATTTCACCTATATAAAATGACGGTAGACCAACAGTTGAATGAACGTGATTACCAACAACGTCTCAGTTTTTATGAAACAATGCTTGACATTTTTTAATAAAATGAGGATTTGACCATCTTAATGAGCGACGAAGTACATTTTTATATCTATGGAACAGTAAATAAACAAAACTGTCGATTCTGGGCTTCAGCAAATCTTCATGGATTACATCAGCGACTAATACACAGCTCAAAATCCACTGTTTGGTGCGGTAATAGAAAGTGCGAAATTTTCGAGCCTTTCTTTTTCGAAGAAGGAGTGATAGTACTTCAGACCGCTATGTCAACCTTTTTTGAAATTGATAGAACTATTGCCCATACAGCGAGAACTTCCATGACTGCTGTTTGAACTGCATTCCCTAATCATGTGATTTCACGCTTTGGAAATCTTCCATGGCTTCCACGTTCACCCGATCTTTCCATGTATGATTTTTATGTGTGAGGATTCTTAAAATCAGGCATCTATGAAGGAAAATCACGCACTCTCGAAGAATTGGAGACTGCAAGACGTGGCTAAAATCGCAGAAATCGATGAAGAAACTTTAGCAGGAGTGGACGCTAACTTTTGAAAGCGGTTTCAAATTTGTGCTCGTGAAAATAACCATCATTTGTCAGACATAATTTTTCACTCATAAGCATTCCATAATGGTCTAGTTTATTGTTTCTATGGAAATAAAATATTTTTGTTGTCAAAAATCTACAGAGTTATGCTTTCCAGAAGATATCCGTTTCCCGTCATTCTCCCTGTACTCAATACAACTAATTATAATATTTAAATTTAAGGATGACATTTTTATGTAATAACTGTAATACTGCATGTTTGGCGAAATTATAAAAAAAGGTTATATCATATTAGAGCATAGATAGCATTTAAATACCAGAAAAATATATGATAAAATTATGGAATTTGGTTAATTAAAATAAATTGAGTTAAATAAAGCCAAATTTAATACAAATTTAGAAAAGTAAAGAAGCCCTAGAAAGATAAAAACAATTAGTGGTGTGCGTCCTTTTAAAACGACAAGGGTTAATTTTTGAATAAAACAGCTTACCTGTGCAGTCTCAAAACCTGGTTTATAGCTTAAATAAATTAGGGCGATATTAAAATACCACAAAATCGATTTAATTGATTGAATTTTCAATTCAAGTATGAAAACTCAGAAAGTTTTGCTGTTAATTGAGTGGTCTTTTATAGACGCGTGGGTATTAAATGTGCGAACTATGTATTATTAATTCGACATTTTTAACAAAAGATACATATTGTACCAATCATAATCTTATGAATGTTTATAATAAAGTTCATATAACAATAAACTCGTATACTAAAAGCATAGTCAGTATTTTTCGACAAATAATATATTACAATGCTTCAGAGTTAAATTAAGCATAAAATAATTGAACGTCTGATTTATTATTATTGCCATTGTTAGTCTAACAATCGTTCCTTCAAGAAATAGCATTAAATAAACGATATTGAACGGTGCTATCCTAAACGAACTCATAAAAGAAAATGATTGGCTATAAAGGGAATTGGAAAGTAATTGGAAAACGTTAAAAGAAACATTTTTCCACTCTGTGATTAATATTTTTTTCAATTTCCCTAATTTATTCCGTAGACGTTCAAAACATTCTTATTAAGTCTACGGAAGATAAAATGTATATTGATTGTCTTCCGTTGCTTCTACTTAGATTTTAATTAGTTGATGGAAAATACCCGTGTTAAGAAAAGAAAACGAATTGATTAATTCAAAAGTAGTTAGCCCAGTGATTTCCAAGTGCCCAAGAAACAAGTTTTGTCGATCTTTGTAAAATAGGCTCCTGTTCGGCGATTACCTCCTCAATCATGATCTTCCCTCTGTCAAGTAATTTCTTTGTTAGAAATCAAAAGGAAATCGTAAAGGTCTAAACCTGAATAATACGATGAATAAAGCAGCAATTCATAGGATAGCTCGATCAGTTCCGCTGATGCGACAGTGGACGAGCAAATTGGTCGGTTGGCATAACTAAATGTTTCTTTTTTTTGTACAAATTTAGCAGGGGTACTATATTTCTGAATCAGTTCACCTGCTTTGCTTGCCGAGTGTGTGAACTAAAATAAACCATCTCTAATCATAACGGAAGAGTGTTTTTTCTATGAAAAATATGAGAATTTTCTTTTTAAGCCTATGCCAAATTGGGTTTCTGCCATTACCATTCCTGTCAATGGAACTTTTCTCGCCTTCTTTTGATGTAGAGAGAAGCCTACTGACTCAATTCATCATTTCTAGAGAGGTCCGTTTAATCAATGGTCACAGAAAGTTTCAGAAATATGCTGAACTTAGGCCTAAACATGTCCAAGAACTACTTTCAAATTAATTTACGGTTATGTTTTTAGTTAAGTCACTAGACGCGGTAACCATTTCGCTGATAGGTTTTTCATGTTAAAATGTTTGTGAGGATTATTTTATACACGTTTACTTGAGATGTTTACAATCGTAGTTTTCTATCTGATCTCACTGACAAATATTGTTATTTTTTGTGGTTTCAATCAAATATGTGAATTGTAGGATTT
Source organism: Melolontha melolontha (assembly GCA_935421215.2). Lineage (NCBI taxonomy): Eukaryota > Metazoa > Arthropoda > Insecta > Coleoptera > Scarabaeidae > Melolontha > Melolontha melolontha. The sequence continues at coordinate 21,470,247 of OW285240.1, read as the reverse complement.
GGGGTCTTGAGTGTAACGCTTAATAATCAAAATATCATCTTCGAATATAAAGCTCCTCTACTAGAGTGCCCTCTGAATGTCCTATCTGCCCTATCTCATTCCACTGTCTGTACAGGCAATTTCAATAGCCACCACAACACCTGGGATATTCAACAAGCAAACAAAATGGAATGGAACGTGTTATCTGGATAGAAGCTTTGGTTACATTGCCCTCCAAACAAAATTCGCCAAAGGGCCCCAACCTTACAGCCGAAGAACTCTGAAACTCTGTGCCCGTTGACAGAGCTTTTGCTAGAAATATTAAAGGAGAAATTAAGGTCATCTCCTTTGTCTATTGAAGAAACTAATTCGGCCATTGCCCTGTTCAAGCTAGGAAAGGCTCCTGATGACGATAATGTCTTACCTGAATTCATGAAAAATCTTTGTAATGTCTAATTAAAAGAGATAAAGTGCTATTTACAATAAAAATTATACTGCTGTCTGGTATTGAAACTCTCAACCTAAGCTAGGAGATTTTCAACTTAACGATAGAAAAAGAACATGAAGCTCGTCGCCGGTACTGTTAGATCCACTAATCTCTGGTTACCGATTCTCTTTAACATGGCCCCGCCGAATATCAGACATCTCGCTGCAGCACAGAATGAATTGGCTAAGATTTCCAATAACGTTTATCTTCCCATACACGATGCTTTGGTGAGCATTTCCAGGAGCCGGCTGAAATCTACGAGACCAATTTAGCTGGATGCTGGATACGGAAGTTCAGCATCTCATCAATGTGAATGATTGCTGGATAGCCCACCCTGAATTTAGAAAAGGTATATAATTTTGAATCCTGCAGAACCTCTGCCGAGCGTAACGCTCCCACGTAGGCAAAATGGTCTCAATTAAATAGGTTCCGGACAGGCCACGGAAGGTGCAACTCAATGTTGTATAAATGGAAACTAGCAGATACTAGCCTCTGCGACTGCGGATATGTGGAACAAACTATGGCCCACATAGTAAACGACTGCTCCATTTTCCTGGTGGTATCCACGAGTTGAGCAAGGCAAATCCTACAGCTTTCGCTGCTTAAAAAATTTAGATAGCGGTGTATAAATTAATTTTATGACCCTTCTTGTCATAAAAGTGATTTATACACTAATACCTAAATTTGGATTTCGCTTCTCATACGAAATAAATAAATCAAATACAAGCTTGTTCGCTTTCAATAGCCGTCAAGATAAACAATATCGATAAACATGTTTGAAATTTGGGCATTTGTCAATTAAGGGTTGGTTTTAAACGGGCGGATGTAATCTCACCACTAAATGACCAGTCTACTTTAATCCTATGGATAAATTTCCCACCATCCGTAAGGATTCACGTTAATACCATAGGTATTCTCACCACTAGTTTTAATACGTAATTTTTCATTAAATTTTCTAATGAAGGAAGAATGAATTTATTACTGAGTGCCTTTTCAGAATCTATTATAAAAGTTTAACAAATTATAATTTTGCAAACATTCAACACTAATAAATGAAATTTGAGATTTTATTGAGGATAATAATAAAAAGAAGTTGTGATAGTAATATATATATATATATTTTGGCTAAAAATACAAAAATAACGAAAAACATCATATGGAATTCAAAACCCAAAAATAAAAAGTAACACGTTACATAGCATACACCACAGTAAACAGTAAACATTTATATACATATACTATATACATATAAAAATAAATCACTAAAAAGTTATAGAAACTATTAGGTATATACATATTATATATAAAAAAAGCAAAATTAATTGGGTAACGAAGAATGACAAACACATTTTATGAACTCTAGCCTAGACAAATGACCTGATTTTAATCGATTTATACAATTTTCCAAATATTTTAATTTGTTTTTCACTTGCCTATCCTTTATTTTATTAGGAATATGTAAACTTTGTATTTTGAAGTCAGTGTAAACTTGGAATTCTTTCAATTTTTCGATAAACACATATATAGACGGATGCGTACTATAAAAAGATGCATTAAATCTGGAATGGAACGACTCGCACGCATTTGTAGTGCCAGTATTCGAGGCAACTTCTTCCGCCCATATATTCGTAGGAAATGTAGCATTTTCCTCTATATACGTTTCTAACAAATAATCGGCGTATTTATCTAACAGGCTATTGTCTGGTTTATAAGCCATCAAATCGAAAACAAAGCAGTCTGCAACATGTTCTGGTTGTAGATAAGTCATACCAAAGGTAAGCTTCAGCCAATTTCCTATTTCTGAATTATTTTTATAATGTTCACTTAATCCAAGGAACTGAATTTTTCTGTACCATGCTTGGTGTAGGTGAAATCTACAGCCACTGATTTTTACACTGGGCCAAACATGAATTATTGCGGTATGTATTGCTTATTCAAAATCAACATAGATCTCGCAAGGTTCGAAAAATGAATTAAATGATTCAAAAATGTTAGATTTCAACAACAAAAAAAGTGTTTTATATGTAGTCCAACTTTTGTTTGGCAACAAGCAATACAGTAGTGGGACATAGTGTCCATTCTGAAGTCCATGGATGGTAAAAAATTGTAGAAAGTATTTCGTACAATATGAGAATGTGCCGTCCATATACAAAGTATTCATTTTAGACAAGGCACGAATATTGGCTTCACATGTAAATAAGATAATGTTATGTTCTACACTATTTATAAACAAAAAGTTTTCACCTTTCGCGGTTTTAATTTTAGGAGAATATAGATTTACAACTTCATGCACTTCGTTTATATTTGCAGGTAGGCGACTAGGAAATATTTTCCGACGGCAGTTATACATATTTCTTCGTACATAATTGACATCATTGGTTGTAACAGACTCTGGCATATTGGCACTAAGGACTCTTCGAATAATCTTTGAAATTTTTTCCAATAAATCTTCTTCTGCTTTTCGCTTGCACAAATTTGTAAGCACTTCCTGTTTGTTTTTTGCTCATCTACTTCATGGTTATGAACTGTATCACTCCTCGATATTGTAAGCTCAGGACCAACAGTGAATACTTTAGCATTACACTTTCTTCTTTGGACACACCTCCAGAAAACTTCTCCGCTTTTCAATTCTTTTTCTTTAAAATACGTAAAATTCTCAAAGAGAAGTAAATCTTTACCCCGTATACTTTTTACTAACGTAGCTGACATCTTATAAATCGAATACTTATATTAAATTATTATCACAATGAACAACACCAATTGTAAGTACTAACCTCTTCTGTTGAGCAAAAGAAACTAACTTGTGAAACCGTAATAACTTTGCAAGAACATCAACATTAAATAGACATTAGTTAATATTAGTACTGGAAATTCCCAAATTACGGTATATATTGCTTTTTCTATTTTGCGTTCGAAATGAACTCATTATGAAACCCAAAACAGTATCGAAATGAGCTTTATTTCGATACGCTTTTCTTCATTTTTCAATGTTGGCGTTGTTCGAACGCCAAAATAAATATCATTGCTGTCTTTTGATTTTAAGAATTTGAGTACATTTGACAGATATGATATATGTTCATACTCTACACAAACAACGTATATTGTATACAATTGACAACAAGATATATTAGTTTCTAAGTCACTCATGTTTATATTTTTAAATAAAATATCAAGTTATGTTAACGAAAATTAATAAATAATATATAATATAATATACTTCGCGGATAGCAAGATTTAAATTTGACAATGTCAAGTATCAATGTGACTAACTGCATGCTTTATATAAAAATTAAACTCTGAACTTCCAAGTTAAATATTTCCAATTTATTAATGTAAAAAGTGCAAAATAGAAAAAATAGTATAAAAAACTCGTTTTACAAGGCCTTTTGCCGCACTCGCTCTTTAGAAAACTCGCCACTATCGCGGCTCGTTTTCTAAACTGTTCTCGCGCGGCAAAATGGTGCCTAATGAAACTTGTTTTTTAATATACTATTTATTACCTGAACTCTGTTAGTGGTGAAAATACCTGTCTGATTATGAGATTATTCTATCGATGCAGGTAGAGGGTAACATTTGGTGGTGAGATTACCTCCGCCGTTTTAAACAATAGAAAACAAATTTCGAGTAAGTAATGGACGAACAAGAATTGTCATATTTGTCCATAGCCTAGGTCACTTTCTTTTCTTTCCTTCCAGAAGCCTCTCTTATGGAATTCTAGAGTTTTATTACTCAGATATTTCGACAGTTCAAGGCCTATTTCGTCCTTTGTTTGTCATTAATGGAATTTCGTATTATAAATATGCACTCGTAAGTCACTGAAACTAGTAAATTAGATAGTTTTTAAAAATTTATTGTAAGTATCAACCGTTTACATTTATAATACATTGCTAATCTTAATATTTGATCTAGAGTTAACTTTAAGAATTCGTATATTGTAATCATTTACTAACGAAGTATTTTGATGATTTAGTTTTAGTAGTTTTTAATAACACTCTATGATTTTTGCAAACATGAAATATAGGAAAATATAAATACCATTACGATGTGAGCGATGACTGGTAGATCAAGAATATTGTTAGAGTGGGTATCGATCCCTGAGGTACGCCATGGCTCTATATCGCCTACAATTCAGAAAGTGATTTTTCACGTATCATTTAACATATGTTCGGTTATTTGACGCCTATGGAACATAAATTGTTATTTGATATATTCTAAAAAGTATTAGTATTTCTATTCTGCTGTTTGTTTCTTCGCGTATTTTTCCCTTGCATTTGCCTTGTTTTTCTATGCTTGTTCCGAATTAACATTCGCCCCTAGGATGCAATTGTTACTTGATACAGTAAAAAAGAAACAATGCATACTGAAACAAGACTTATGTTCTACCTGGCAGATAACTATGTGGGATAATAAATTTTGAGTACGATGAGCTATGCGTATTTATTCGAGCGGATATCGCGAAATGGTGCATTAAATCAAGCAAGGCTTCATAAATTCTAGGTTTTAACACATCTACGTGACATTCTCTAACAGGCCCCAGTCTAAATATTGTCTACGAAAACGTGTTTTCACATTTTTCAATTTTAAGCAGGGTGGTTCAAACTTTCATAACAGTAAAATTAACATCGCGATAACACTGAATCTTTTCTATATACGAGGGCTGCTAGTAATATTTCTGGAAATTATGTGAAAACTACATAAAAACTAGTAAACGACTTTATTTTTTTCAAAGTATTCGCCATTGAAATCATTATATTTTTGCATTCGCTCGAAACAACTTGCGAAACATTTATTCCACTTTGAAATTGATATTTCGAGAACCAATGTTGTTATTCAACAGCTGCTTCAGACGACGATCACTCATCACGTATTTTATTTTTGATGTTTGGAAACAAAAAGAAATCCCAAGACGATAAATCTAGTGAATATGTACAATGAATCATTAATTTAAAATTTTTACTTACTAAAAATCAGCGGTTTGATGTGCTCAATAAGATCACATAGCATGTGATTGTAATTGTAGCACCCTTAGGCATTGGTATAAAACCAATACACACGCTTTTGTATTAGCATTTGAACATACGAAACTGAATTCCAGGGAATTTTAAAGGAGGTCAAGAACAAAGCCTTGCCAAATAGAAAAAAAAATTCAATGTAATTAGCTGATATTAGTTATTTCGACCTATCCTCAAAAAGCAAATTATGGTATACCAATCAGTATTCACATTTCTTTGATTACACTGGTCAACACAGTTTGGATTCCTTATACACCTATACGTGTAGCTTGTGTCTTTTGTCATGCTGATTCTGAATCTGATTTAAAATTTGCTCCATCACGTCAGGATTTTGAGATATTTCCTTAAATAATTTTTTCAAAAAATCATTAAATTTTACAAAATTTAAAAGTTACTTTTATATAAGAAAGATAATACTTAAAATTTTGTCGTGTCGAACATTGAGTGGACATATTTAAATATATCATTCCTACGTCAGAACATTTAAGCCACGCCTATTTTTGTCCTGGAACCAATCAAATTAAGAATTGGTTGATATAAAGCGTAATCCATCCATATTATTCAATTATATCTCGAACATGGAGAGTATTATCAAAACTGACCCGCGTCAGTTTTGGCAGTATGTGCGTTCCAGAAGGAGTAATGTTGATATTCCAAACTCAATTGTGGGTGCAAATGGTAACACGTGGGTTGATCCACTATCAATATTTAATGGCTTTCACGAATATTTCCAATCCACTTATATTCCAACTTCACCTTGAACATTACCTTCAACAGAATCTATTTTGTCATGTAATTCATTAACTAATGCAAGATCTGTATCTGAAACCGAAGTATTCCAAGCTCTTAAGAAATTAAAAGTGAATTTTACTGTTGGTTATGATTGCATTCCTTCATTTATTTTAAGGGTCAGTGCTGCTGTTTTTTTTCTAACCCGCTAAGCTATTTATTCAACTTATCGCTCAAGACTTGTACTTTTCCCGATAGCTGGAAATTTGCTAGACTTACTCCTACAAGAAAAGTGATCGTCACTCTGTTGAGAACTATAGACTAGTGATGTGTCGATCCGGATAGATTCGGTACAAAGGAACGAATGCATACGTGGAACGAATCCGAAATTGTAACTGTATGTCGTTCCTCTATTTCATTCCATCGAGATTATTCTATAACCGCGATAGAACAGCACGTCGTCAAGCATTTGTCGGTCTTTCCACATACTTGCTTACTAAGATATAAATTATCAATGTATATATTGTCCACGTATTTTTTCATAATGTAAATAAATCATTAATGCATGAGTCTCTCTATTTATGTTTGTTTTAACTTTTGGCTCTTATCCACTCCATCAATTGTCGCTTATTTCAATAGTAAAGACTGGTAATGAAATATGTATATGTTACGTTTGTATATTTTGGATTTTGAATGTATAGATTTATAGTTTCTACAATTATTAGAATTTACATAAATATTATAATTATACACACTCATGCAACTTTTAAATAAATAAATAAAACAAGCAGGCAATCATTCCGATCCAACAAAGCTAGATCCAAATTAATGTGTCAGTTTGTAGGACTTACAACTCCGATCGGCATTTAACATTGTTTAACATCGACGTTGTTATAATCGTTCCACGGAACGAATCCTCTGGACTCGTTCCTTCTGCAGAATGGAACAAGAAGGAACAAATCCACAAAAGGAACGATTCCGCCCATCTCTATTACAGATCCATAGCTTTTATTAACAACGTATTTGAAAGTATTTGAATCTTGTTTGACTAAGATCATTTATGCTCAGATCCAAACTCTAGTATCTCATCATCAACATGGTTTCCTGGCTGGACGATCCACTGTTACCAACGACCATTACTCAATATATATCCGAGAAACTCGATAGTTATAGACAGGTCGACGTTGTTTACACCGAAATGACAAAAGCCTTCGACCACATTGATCATTCTCTACTCTTACTTAAACTCAATGCTCTTGGCGTTTCCCTGGCACTGGTTACATTCTTCAAATCATACCTTACCAATCTTAATGACTATGTGGCTTATAGGGCTCATGTCTGCAATAATTCTTTGCCATCTTTAGGTGTTCCCCAAGGAACTAATTTAGGTCCTTTATTGTTTCTCTGATTCATTAACGACCTGACCTGACCCTTGAACTGAATTTGCCAAAGTTGCTCTTTGCAGACGATTTAAAATTATATACTTCAATCAACACTTTACACGATTGCATGTCCTTTCGGGATCAGATTGAGGTAGTACAGATCTCGTGCTTCAAAAACAAATTAACTATGAACGTCGCTCAGTGCAGATGCAAGTATCAAGACCAATAGGTGTTCCAATTGAAAAATATGATATTACAGAACCAGTGTCAAGTTATCGACCATCTATGATGAATATTTGCCATCTGAAGAAGACGGACCACACCCAATAAATCAGTTAGAATTAAGTGATCTTATTCGAGACCTGAATTTGTCAAAAACTAGAACAGAAATACTAGGATATAGACTCCAAGGATGGAAACTGTTAACTTCAGGCACACATATTTATTTGTATCGTCAGAAAGAATGATCATAGTCAACCGACGAAGATTTGATGTTGGCATTAGGTCACCAACCCGATGAGCATTTCCGTACAGCGGGAATTCCCAGATTTCTGTTAATCAAGTCGGAGAGGTTCCAGTGAATCTACGAGCAATGAGGTTCACCCATGGATGTAGTATATATGGATAGCGCACATCTAATCAAAGCAGTGCATTCAATTGCCCCCAACAATAGAGAGAGAAACTACCGAGTGAGATAGAGCTAGTACTGGCAATAAAACGCGCATTCCCTATTAAAATACATAGGCGATCGACCGGAACGGGTAAATATACCTGCGGCATATACTTACCTGGCTGTTTAACTGTAATACGTTTATCAAGTTATAGTTTATTTCAAACTATAAGAATATAACTTTGAACGGCTCTAATGCTTTTATTGCACCACCTTCTGTGATGATAATTATTATACCTTGTCTCCTTATTGAACGGGTACGGTTTACCTATTTGCGTGTATACATATAGATATATAAAGCTAGTTTATTTGTAATACACAATAAAATTTTTATGTGTCATCGCATTTCATAAATCATCTGTGATTGAGTCGTCTTGTAAATCGGTGTCTGTGTCTGAATCGTATTGCAAATTTATAATCAAAAGGTGCTAGACTATTTTGTACATGCGCATATATTCGTCCTCTTTTGCTGTTGCGTGTTTAACAGCATTTTTCCAATTTACAGCAGTTATATGTTCCACAACATTTGTTATGTGTGTTACACTGCTTTCACTAAATTTCGGTATTTGATTTGTTCGTCTTATGGTATTTTTCAATTGGGCCCATATCAATTCAATGGGATTGAAAATGCAATGATAAGGTGGTAAACGCAAGATTGTATGTCCTGCTTCTTTGGCTCTGTTATCCACATAATAATCCTTTAAATATTATTTTGTCTTCATCACCTCTATTAATTGTTTTTTTGTATAATGATCCTCAAAATATAAATCATTTGCTTCTAAAAATGTTTTAATATCTTTCTTATTATTACATTTTGTAGGAACTTTGGTTTGCTGTCGAGAATGATACGGAGCGTTGTCCATCACTATCACACTATCTTTTGGTAAATTTGGCAGAAAAGTGTCACAAAACCATTTTTCAAATAAAGATGAGGTCATATCTTCATGGTAATCTAAACTTGAGGATTTAACATTTTCAGGCTGTCCGATCCATCCTTTTTCTGACCTAGCATGAAGAATGATTATTCTCTTCCATTTCGAAACCAACTGACACATACTTGAACTATCCACCCAACCTTTTGCAAATTGTGTCATGGGTGTCATACCACGTCTCGTCTAAATAACATATTAATCGTCCTTCCTGTCTATACCTTCTAATTACCGTTAAGTATTCATATCGAAGTTTCTGTAACCTCGGCCTTTCCATAATTGTGCGACGTTTGTCTATAGTGCCAAACTTAAAACCAGCTTTCTTTAGCGTCCGCCACAAGGTTGCTTTAGAACACTGAATATTTATAAGCTCATCACTGATGTATGTAAGCAGTCAAGTGCAGATACAACATTTCCTCTGTAGACGGAGTATACTTGCTGCCTAATAATATCAATTTCATACTCTTCAATTTTTGTCGGTGCTCCTTTGTCACTTCTTTGCTTTCGAGGACCTGCGTTATTTTTAATTATTTTATATATTGTTCCAAAAGGCACCTTGGTTAATTGCGACATTCGTTGAATGTTCTGGGTTTGTAGTTCGTTATTTTCTTCCATCAGGGTATGATAGACATTGAAAATTATCTGTTTTGCATCTTCTGATATATGCTTTCTCTGTCGTGCTCCAACAGTATTATCACTATCCACATCATAATTACTAACACTTTCAGCAAAAGGTCGCCACATGTACGTTAAGTAAAGAGAGAAAGATCAAATATGTATACAGAAGTAAATATTAACAATAAATGATAAATAGACTCAATATTAGATGTAATAGTTATATACCAACTCTCCTAACTATATTTACTTAAATTTTGTTTAATAAATATAAGCACTTATTTCATCTAAATTGTAATTTAATGACTATTTAACTATATATAATAAGTATATATTCAAATTAACAACTGTTGGTACTTATATTATTATTAAATTTTATTTAATCTAAATTGCAGTAATTACAATTTACTTAAATTTTGCCATTACGGACCTCAGCAGTTTGTTTACGTAAAAGATAATCGTATCTAGCGGCCAGGTAGTTATTGCCGCAGGTGCTGAAATAGAAGCATTAGAGACGTTCAAAGTTATATTCTTATAATTTGAAATAAACTATACTTTCAAAAAATTCGTGGATTTGTTTGTCTCTTTATAAAATAAATATTTTGATACTGAATTACAACTTTAATTTGAAGATACGGTATACAGAAAATACAGAATACAGCTTTAAAAAATCCGAATGAGTATGAATTTAATGTACGTCATGTATTTATAAGATCAAATTAATTAAATAGTTACTTAGTAATAAATGGCAATAGAAAACACATGGGTAGTAAAACACAACTAGATTTAATAACGTTTAAATTTTATTTTTCATTCTTCTTGTTTTTGTTTCAAAGTATTTAACTTTGTGTTTCACTCGCAAATTAATTGCATTTTTGCGAAGTAATGTAAATGTAAATATTGCTTTATACATTTTACGACGCTAATTATTCGAATTTTTTAATAGAAAAAATTTCACCCGTGCGAATTTTTTCAATTAAAAAATTCGAATAATTAGTGTCGTAAAATGTAGAAACCAATATTTACATTTATGTTTCCGTGTTTTAACTACTTTCTGAGATGTTAACCAATATTTTTTTCTTTTTATGAGATCATCTAAATGTTTTGTCCCTCAAAATCTCTAAAGTAGTGTGGTTCTGTTCTTTTCCTACAATATAAGATTTATATTTAGAATGCTTGATAATATATTTACTTGTTACCTTTTCCTCACATTAAAATTTTTCGTTTAGATACATTGGGAGCTTGAAGCCTCAACAACCAATTTTTCCACAGGTGCTTAAAATCTTGTATTTTGTGTTGCCTCAATTTCTCTATTGTGTAGCTCTTGAATTTCGTTTCTACTTGCTGTATTTGAAGTACGTACAATGACTCGTTTAGATTTAAAATTCTTTGGTATAGAACCTTTCTTCCAGATTCTATTGCCATGGACATTTATTTCATAATCATTTGCACTAAAATAGGTACTACAACTACAAATTACTGCTGTTTTTGAAGGTTCAAAATCTTTTCGTTTTAATGTTATAATCCATTTTTTCCGTAACTGTGGATCACAAGGGAATCTAGAAATTTAAAATATATGCTAATATGATAGAAAAATGTAAAAATAAGTACACTTACCTATGGTACTTTATGAAATGACCATCTTTTACACAAACTATAACGCAAAATAAAACTACTACTGTTTATATTAATGATAGAAACAAACAGTTGTAACTTTACTTAATGCAATTTCATCACGTGTTTAAAATAAAACTGATTTAACTATTCAAAATAATTCACTATGAGAATACGAACTCGGAATGTTTTGTCTATCTCGCTTACAATTTTCTCCCTCTAATGTTGGAGTCAATTCGTAATACGGATAGGCAATCCATATAAGTATACTACATTCATGGGTTCACCCATATGTCAGTCATATCGCCAGTTGTGTCTAGTTAGTTCTCGAAAGTATATGTACACGTACCTTGTTATTTTTTATATGTCGAAATCATATTCACATGTGTCAATCTGAATAAAAGATTGTCCTGAATTTTGTGTAGATAATGGCAGAGTGTTTTGTAAGTAAAGCATTGTTTAAGTTACTTTTTCTGACATGATATGGAAGAATGTCGAGAACGGCATTGTAAAACAATGGCGAGGTGGATTGACGGTCATACTGATTGTATGTCCATTGTCAGTGATTCCAAAATTTATTACAAAATCCGTAAAATATCGTCAAAAATTCGTCACTTAGGATCGCAAACACATCTGAACTCTGTAAAACTTTTATGGCGGCTAATATTCCATTAAATAAACTTAGCAATCCCACTTTAAAAATAATTCTTCAAAAATATACTGGTCGAAATGTTCCTGATGAATCAACTTTACGCAAATATTATGTTTCTAGGTGCTATACGAGAACAGTAGAACGCATTAGAAGCCATCTTTTAAATCAATACATATGGATAAGCGCCGACGAAACGATGGATATGTTAGGACGCTCTGTGGTAAATGTTGTAGCTGGTGTACTACATCCAACTATTCCCTATAACTCATATGTAATAGCAACAAGTGTTATAAATAGAGTTGATGCGGAAACAGTTGCTGAAATCATTAAGGAGAACATGCAAAAAATGCTTCATTCGGACGCCACGTACAAAGAAAAAATACTTTTATTTGTCAGTGATAGTGCTGCGTATATGTTAAAAACAGGCAGACTATTGAAAAAAACATATCCTAATATGCTGCATATTACTTGTGTAGCACATGCTCTCCACAGAATCTGTGAATATATCAGAGACACTTTTCCGGAAGTTGATAGACTTGTATCAGCTTTTAAAAAAGTTTTCAGAAAAGCATTATTGAGAGTAACATGGCTGGAAGCTACTAGTTATTATGCTGAGAATTTCGATAGTCTAAAATATTTCGTAACACTGCTAAAGGAGGATGCTAGAAGTATTGGTGAGTGCAAGGAGCTCACACAAATCCCAAATTTAAAAAATCAGTTGTACTTTCTTCACGAACACTTTGGAAAATTGCTAAAACTAATCACTTATTTTGAAAATCGAAATATCAAATTAAATGACGGATTAACCACATTAGATGTGGCTGTTAATAATTTGAAACGTATTCCAAGTGACTTCGGATGTGGCCTTCGGCAAAAGTTTGAAGCAATTCTTAATAGAAATCCAGATTTAATTACATTGCAGCAATTATGTATGGAGACAATTCCACAAAATCTAACGGCTAAATATGAAGAAATAAAAGAATATTTCCAGTATGCACCTATAACCAGTTGCGATTTAGAAAGGACGTTTTCTATTTATAAGGATGTACTTAACCCTTAACTGGTGACGTGCTTTTATTAGAGCGTAACTAGTGACGTGGGGTCCCTCAGTACCCCACACTTAAAAGCAGCATAAAAAAAAATTAAGGTTTTCAAGTAATTTTGAGAAACTGTTTTCTTTAATATCATTCACAAATAAATATTTAATAACATTTTACAAACACAATATTTTGTTTTACGCTAAAAGTGATATACAGAAGAAAAAAAGATATATTTTGTAATGCGTTTAATTTTTATTAAAATAAACTGAAAGAGACATTGACAAAAATATAAAACGAAACAACGAAATTAAATTTAACATAGTATTCTACTAAAATGTCAAAAAAGTTTTCAGGACAAATCTTTGATAAAAAAAAATCAGAACATCTGAATAAACCGCAATCTTTACAAATTTTTTGTGTGCAATTTGCACATATTGCAACTTTACATATCTTACAAAGTGTACTAGTCTTTTTATCGGCTCCTCTAGGACATTTCCCACAACGTCTTCTCTTATTGTCGACTACCTCAGCTACATTACCAATTTCTGTTAGAGGTTTCTGTAATATTCTGCCAATAGAAAGGCGTATTTCTCGTGGAATAGATGTGTTCCGAAGTCTTCTGTTAAGGTGTTCTTCAACCAATTGAAATGACGGTCTTTTTATGAAATTTAGTCTGGATATGCTGTGATTACCCCTAAAACAACCATATAGGATATAGGCATTTACACTTGAGATGTCAAGTATGGTATGAAACACTGCCATCGGCCACCTCCTCGTCCTTCTACTAGTGGTATAATTGGAACAGCGTTGGTCCAGACTATCAACTCCACCCTTAGTCAAATTATAAAATGCTATAATCTCCGTTTTTTAACTGTCATCATCAGTGTTGATGGTGTGGTGCATTGAGGATATCATGAGAGTTGCTTTCTTTATTTTTGGAACATACGACAACAAAGTCATATCAGCTGTAAACCCATACACGACAGACTTTTCTTTGCTAATTTTACTAGGTTGAAACTCTGGGGGTATTATTTTTTTGTTTTTTTTTTACTGTCCCAACGTAAGTTAAATTGTGTGTTTTTAGTGACTGAACCAGTTCATCTAACGAAAACCAATTATCGGCAGTAATGTTTCTATTGGATCCGTAAATTGGTTTGCATAGCCGTATGACCGACTGCGTTTGCACAGCTAATTTTCTCTCGGCATCAGACAGGCCGCGACCGTCACTGGATTTTCCTGTATATATGTACGCATTATACATTTTTTCGATGGCTCATTAGTAACGTGTTAATTTGACAAGTCAATCTAGGTTACTTTGAAATTTTGTTAGAATAAGACGCATATATATTAGTATGTGTTTGTTGTTCCGTAAACGTAAATCCAAATGACATTTGATAATGTCAATCACATTTGTTATTTATTTGTATGTATGAAACTGTCAAAATATACGACTTCGTAGGTTAAGTAGTAAATTTTAATTTACGACATACTTCAAAATATTCTCAGTAAATCACATGCTACTAGATTGACTTTTCAAATGAACACCCGTTACATATAACAGATAAATTTATATTGACATTATTTAATATTTTGACAATAATTTAATTGTGTAACTGTCACTTAAACTTTACATATTTTTGCATAGAAAAAAGTTCTGCATATTCTCAAAGAATTTGCATATAATACAGTTTCCGTGTGCATATAATTCCCAGCTTTACTTATAATACGACGTAGAACTTCTATTGAACCTCTTTCAATAACGCAACTTCATGCCATGTTTGTTTCGATATTTACAGGTTGCTACTTAAATACTTACTGAAACTTAAGATCTACTGTAGGTATAAGAACATATACAAAATGCTTACAAGATTATTATAGTTGTTTGCGTATATACAAACTGCACGATATTTTAACATATTACGCGCGCCATTATAAATAATAAACTCGAAATGCGAATAGATGTACTAAAACATCATTACAATTTAATGGCTACATAGTATCGATTACAGAGTAGTTATTTTATGGTAGTTCTGCTCATTATATTTTGCCATTAGTAAATAGCTTTCGTTTCTTTTCGCGAACAATAGGAACAAATAGTAGAAATTGCTTAAAATTTTCGAGGCAAAACTTTCGTAAAAATGTATTATGCTCTGTATCCACAGATTTCCTAGAAAATAGGAAAAAACATTTTATTTAACGTTTTAGGAAATACGTATTCTACATAAATTTTTGCTGGCATTAAAACCTACAAAAATGATACTAGAATTAACGAATTGCCTCAGTTATGGCTCTAAATCTACAATCCATTCCTGCTTCCTATCAAAAATTCAAAGTAATATATTCAGAGTTTTCGTATTACCCGGAACTGTCGGATGTGATTAATTTAAATTTATTACTGTTCTTTAATTAAAGCTTTGCTCACGTTGCAATAGCGCATTTATTTAGTAAAATGGAACTGGAGCAAAAACATTTCAGATGGCCATTGATAAACTTAATTCAAGATGTCTTGGCATTCGTATTACAATTAATAGGTTTTAAAAAAATTTATGAAACTCGTCACTATGTAGTTAAAGGAATGCAAGTAAGAAAATATAATGATAATGATGGGTTCAGTGTGTGCTTGATGTTAGCAAAAGTTTGTTACAAAAAATTACGGGGAAAATAAGATACTTACCTACCTAATTTTAAACTTATCCATATTTTGGATCTTGAAGATTATGCATTCAATTTAGCTTGCTTATGGATACGAGGAAATGTTATAGATTGGAACAATATCGTCTTAAAATTACAGGTATTGGTCAGAAGAAAATTCAGATTTTAGAATTAATTAAAAAGATAAGTGATCTAGA
Organism: Melolontha melolontha; assembly: GCA_935421215.2. Classification (NCBI taxonomy): domain Eukaryota; kingdom Metazoa; phylum Arthropoda; class Insecta; order Coleoptera; family Scarabaeidae; genus Melolontha; species Melolontha melolontha. The sequence continues at coordinate 21,454,289 of OW285240.1, read as the reverse complement.
AAAATAAAATACGTGGCATGGCACTTTGGTAGAACAAAGATATTAAAATCGGGCGTGAAGAACAACACAAGTTCATATTTTGTGAAAGCATCTTTCCGGAGATGCAGGCACGTGTTTCATCTTACTACAAAATTATCAGTACATGTTGATGGAGAGGTACTTTCCACATAATTAACACCCTTATCATTTTACAAAAATTATTAAGACAGAGCGGAGAAAAACATTCAATGCCGCCCACTAATTAATGTCAACAACAAGAACGCCAAAACAACCATGGCTGCCTTCATAAAAAGTGTAAAATTTAGCCAGGGATTTACACAACCGCAACTTGCGGAAACTGTATTAACCGTTATGTGGCTGAAGGTGGTACCCTGGTACTTTTAAGATGTACATGTATTGAAAATTTGAATTTTTGGGAAGCCAAATCGAGTCGAGCTCTCGGGGCATCTTCAGGTAGATCATTTTATATACAATTAGGAACTTTTAGACATAAGAGATATAGAGACTCCGATTTTTTTGTCTTAAAGAAAATTTAACACAGCTCTGGCGGACGGTGTTACCGAGGTACCACCGAGTATTCAATATCAAAAACAGTAAAAATCGTAGTATTTTCAATATATTTTATTGTATTTATTGTTATATTCACAGAAGTATCTGACAAAATATAAAATAAGATGAATAAAAATCATATATCCTGACATTCAAGACAATATACTGGTTGATACGTGCGCTGGAGGTATACAGGATTAGTTTATCGTCGTCGCGATAGCGTATTTTACATCAAGCGGGGCACAAAATTTGTAACCTAGGTAGGCCATGAACGACTGAGATAGACATATAAGTCACGTAGAACCTTAGACGAAATGTCATTTGTAAATAAACATGAATCAAATTGACAAGTTGGAAGATATCTTTGTAATTTTAGCTATTTTTAACTATTTAATAATGGCATTTGTATTTAACGGACAACAGAAACGGCACATGTTTGAAATTTATTTTAGAAACGGTAGTAAAATTAATGGTAAATAGGTTTATTCTATCAGGCAGCGTTTCTTAAACTGTGTTCCGCGGAACCCCGGGCTTCCGTGGAGATCACTCAGGGGTTCCGCGAAATTTACGTGCTTTTTTTATAACATTCAAGGTAGTAACATAAAAAAAGTAATAAAAATTTAACGGCACAACTAAATTCCACATACTAATCTGGATAGTCGGTGCAAATGCGATAGTCCGACGTCGCGAATTGTAACGGCGCCGTCGGCACAATTTTTGGTATTTAAAAGCAGCCGCCCTGGTATAATCACGGGAAATCCCGGTATCGGTGATTCCCCGGCTCAATTCTTTATTGATCATTACACTGCGAGTATCCGGGCATAATAGCGACTTGCCGATGTGTGTCTTATAAATAAAGTGATTGAAAATTAAAATAAAGTGATTGAAAGATAAATAAACTGATTGAAAGTTATTGATAAAGTGATTTTGTTTATTGATAAACTTTATTGGTTCTGTCTAAAACCAATTGTTTAAAACCAAACTGTCTATAAACTGTGTTAAAACCTAGAAATTGTAATTGTTTGTGTTTAATATTTCACTGTTAAAAATAATATCAACGTAAGTAACCTTTAAACTTTATTCGTTCTTAAGGGGGAGTTCTCATTTTTTGAATAAAAACACGACGATTTTTAATAATTTTTTTTAAAGAGGATTGTTTTTTTATATATAGAAACTTTTGTTAAATGCGTTACGCATATCTTTGCAAACACAAATTGTGTTTTAATTTGCCATAACTTGCCTCTGTTGCAGAGGGCGTTAAAGTTGACGCCGGAAAAACGAGATACCAAACGGTAGCAAAGATTACTTCTGTTGAATAAAATAGGATCTTTCCAAAAAATTAAAAATTATAAGAATGGCGCGCATTTTACTAAAAATTTGAAAAAACGATCTTTTTAGATTAGGAGAGGTGGAATTAAAACTGAAACATAGCATTTTAATAAAAAAAATAGTTTGCCCACTGGTGTACACGTTTACAAACATAATACAAAAAGATCTAGATCTAGATTGGTCAATTAGCGTCTAAGAAATTCTTGTTACCGATTTCAGAAACATCATTTTGGGAAAAATTTGTTTAAACTTTATACGAGTGATGTATACAGCTTATATACAAGTGATACATAAAGCTATAACTTTTATACGGAACCGAGTACTTATTCTAGATTTATTCTAGACACATATAGCATTAAGATAATAAAAGAAAAAAAAAATTTTAATTAAAAAATGAGAACTCCCTCTTAAAAGGTAACTGGTGCTGTTATTTTTGTCTTAAAACCATTTTCGATATTTTGTTGCAGGATGGAGAGGTGGCTTAAAGAAGGCACTTTAAAGCGTTCTGCTGCAGAACTTGACTCTTCTGTTTCGGACCCAGCAACTAGAAAGATAACTGTGGTAATAATAAAAGTGATGCAACTGAAATCGCCACAAATGAAATTAGGCCAGTAATGGCCTCTACAAGTAATCAACCCAGAGCAGTTACTAAAAAACTAAGGAAATATGATGAAAGTTATATATGTTTAGGATTCATGAACGATAATGATAATCCTCAGTGTGTTATATGCAACAAAGTTCTACCAAATATCTCTATGGCTCCAGCTAAAATGCGTCGTCATTTAGAATCTGTTCATGGCGAGCTTAAAGACAAAAATGATGAATTCTTCATTCGGAAGCGTTGTTCTTTTTTGTGAGTGTGTCTGAGAATATCCTTTCTCCAGCAAGGGCGTACCGATGAGCCTGTAGAAAGGCGAAATACGTATCTACGTCTCTGGGGAGGGATATGTTCGGACACGTTCACAAAAATATTAATAGTGAACCTGTATTTGTGTTCTTCACACAGGATTTTTAATAATATTTTATATTATTAAAAATACCTTTGTATTATACAAAACTGGTGGGGTTTACATACTCATGCATGTTTCAATTATTCTGATTTATTGTTTATATCATATTTTAAAAACATTAAAATAAAAGTATAAATTTATCGTTGTTAATTAATATGTATGTCTTATTATATTCTCTTCCTAAATATAATTCGTGCTACGTTAGCCAATAGTTCTGCTTGGCTTCTAGTGATTTTTTTACGTTTCCAACAATCAAAAATGCAGTATCACCGTTTTTCCTGTTTAGAATCACTGCATTCAAGTCACATATTTTGAGTACGCTAACTTCAGGATGCCGTAAATGTTTCAATAATTGGTTTAAACAAATGAAACAGTGCATAGAATTTATTTGTGATTATTTGGACAAACAATAAAGCCGTTTATTTGCGTATTAAATGTTTTCTTCATAGGTTTTGCGGAGATTTTTCGACTGTCCTTTGAAAATACATCCAAATCCGTACTAACAGAATTAAAGCTTTGATACATAGTGTAAAATTTAGCCAGGGGTTTACACAACCGCTAGTTGCGGAAACTGTATTAAACTGGCTCTACTCAACATCGGTCACAATCGATAGAGTATACAACAAAGCAATTTGAAACATACTTGAGTAGGTTAAACCTCACCAAATTTTGTGTAAAGCAAAAACATTTTGAATAATATAAAATCGGGTGTGGAAACACGAGACAAATTCATATTTGTGTGAAAATATATTTCCAGGCATGCAGACATGTGTTTCATAATATGGCAAGGGTGTTGCTTATGGTGAAAGTATCTCTCAATTCTATAGTAAAATCCAACATTCGGACGACAGGTATAAAGAACAAATACTTTTATTTGTCAGTGACAGTGCTGCATATAAGTTAAAAACAGGCAGACTATTAAAGGAAAAATATCCTCATATGGTGCATATTAGTTGTGTAGCACATGCTTTACACAGAATCTTTGAGTATATCAGAGAGGCCTTTCCGTAAGATGATAGACTTGTATCTGCTTTTAAAAAAGTTTTCAGAAAAGCACCATTGAGGGTATATCTTTACAGGGAAAATCTTCCATATTTGTCACTGCCTCCATCTCTAATAATAACTAGACGAGGAACATAAGTATTTCTCAGTGCAAGGAACTAATACAAATTGCAAATTCAAAAAATCAGTTGTACTTTCTTCCAGGAATACTTCAAATTTTCCAAAACTAATCACTTATTTTGAAAATCAAAATCTCAAATTAAATAATGGATTAACCACATTAGATGTGGCTATTAATAATTTGAAAAATATTCCAAGTGACTTCGGATGTAGCTTTCCGCAAGAGTTAGACGCAGTTTTTAATATAAATCCAGATTTAATAGCATTGCGGAAATTGTGTATGGGGATAATGCCTCAAAATCTAACTGCTAAATTTGCTGAAATAAAAGAATATTTCCAGTATGCACCTATAACCAGTTGCGATGTAGAAAGGACGTTTTCTATATACGAGGATAGAGGTCTTCTATCTACGAGGATGTATTTCATTCAAAGAGAACAAATTTTACGGAAGAGAACTTTGAGAAAGTATTACTTGTTAATATTAAAACTCCATTACTCAACTTAAGCTACAAAATGAACAAAGAAAAATGTATTTCGTATTTTATAGATCACCACCCGTTTGTTTTCCAATTATATAAATAAAATTAAAAACTCACTAACAATATAAATTTTCAATAGTACACCCGTGGGCGATGAGTCATGGGCCTCTCGTGTGCGGTCCCTACTAATTAGATTAGTAGCATTGAGGAATTCGTAATTTTAGAAATGTTCGTAGTCAGATGAGATTTTCTATACTACTATTATCACTAGTTTATTTCGTATTGCATATTTTATTTGATGTTTGATTTATGTCTTCTGCCTGCTTTTATTTTGTTTTGAAATAAATATTTCAATGGCTTAACTAGAATTTTCGAATTAAAGGAAATTAAAAACGCCATATAACTTTTTCTAATCTAATTCTGTAACCTTTATTGGTGTTCTTCAATTAGAAGCTGACATGCAGTGCCAATCATTAGCGATTCTTAATTTTAATTAACAGCTGAAAAGTGCATTCCAAACAACGAACTGTATTTATTTTAATTTTGTGAAAATTTTTAGCAAAACACTTTTCGAATGTTTTAAGAAACATGCGGTGATGTGTGGTTTAAATGATTTAAAATTACTCATGAGACACTTTAGGACGACAAAAACTCAGCTGTTCAAAAGCTGAACTAGGCAAATTTGACATCTAAAGAGTACATGATTTCATAAAAAGAAAGCTTAAATTGTTTGTGACATTAATTTAGGTCGAATGGGAAATGCAAAAAAATGTTACGAATTAAGCACCAGAAGTTGAATACAAAGCATCTGAATACCGAATGGTCGATTTATCTCTCCTCTCTTTTTCTCTTCTGTTTTGGGTTGGACGCCAGCACGTCCAGGCAATTGAGAACACTGCTCTTTGTACTATCCCCAATAGATCTCTCAGTTCCACTCTGTTAGTCTTGTGTCCTCGATAAAAGCCGCTATCCTCCTCAGGGGAAGTTTGAGTACAGTCGAAGGATCCAATAGATCTCTCCCGAAATATTTCTGTCTGAGTTCCTTCAGTTCCTCACACGTGCATATTACATGAAGGCTAGTTTCCTCCTGTTTTTCACATCTCCTACACCAGGGCTCGCTAACCAAGTCCATGCTGAACAAATGCTTCCTTAAAGGACAATGTCCGGTTATTAACCCGGTAATTATTTTAATTTCTTTTTTGCTACTATGAATTAGGTTGGCTGAAAACTTTCCGTCCAGCTCCCTTAGTAGTGTTTTGGTATGGAGTTGACCTTCCGTTAACCTCCATTTATTTTTATGTTCTTTTTCTAGCCATAACCAGATCTTCCTTTTAGCGGAATCCTTAGTGACTCCACGTACAGGTTCTGGTCCTATGAAGTTCCTATTAGTAACTTCTTTGGCTAGTTTGTCGGCTATCTCATTGCCTTTAATTCCCTCATGTCCTGGCACCCATATCAGCGACACTATAGTGTTTATTGAGGAGCTGTTTACAATATTTCACCAAATTAGACCTGGTAGATGGGTTCATAATGGCTTTAATAGCCGCCTGACTATCAGTCATTATGTTAATTTTTTTGTTTGCGCAGCCGGCTTCCCGAATTTCATCGGCGCCAGCTGCGACTGCAAACAATTCGGCCTGGAAAACCGTAGTATGTTTCCCCAGACATATCGATATCTTCCTTCTAGGGCACATTCCGCATATGCCTGCACCTGTCCCCTGACTAGATTGTGATCCATCAGTGTACCACGTGCCGGCAGCACAATCGATAGAGCGACTTTTTGCCTGTTCCCTGGTCGGTATAAATATGTTCAGCTTAGCTGTAAACATAATTTCAGGTGCCATACTGTCAGCCGGCATTTGAAATATCGGCTCTTCCAGTATAGTTCCTGTGATATCTGTATGGCTCCCTACAACCTTATTAGGACACCATACATCATTGGCCTTCGGCCTCAGTATCGCAGCCATTGCCTCCGCCTTTACAAATAGTTCCAGCGGATGGAGACCCACGATGGTCTCCATGGAAGCGATTCCCGTGCTGTTCAACAGGGCCTGTCGCTGGAGAGTCGTGACTCCTCACAACTCTCCAGCGACGATGTCCTCTCCGTCCTCCTCCACCAGACAACTGCTCCATAGGTAATCGTTGGTCTTATTACTACTGTGTATAACCTGTGTACCACATTTGGTGTTTGTCCCCAGGTCTTGCCAACAGCTCTTCTGCATCTCCAGAAGAGCTGCGCCGACCTGTCTGCCACTTTGACTAGGTGTCTGCTCCAATTTAGTTTCGCATCAAGTGTTATGCCTAGATACTTCACGATTTATCTCGAAATTTTCAGAGGATCGATAGGATCGAATTTATCACCTACGAACCGTCAAACTTTTGGTCACTTTTGTATCATTTTACAACAGAGACAGTTTTTGAAGAGCAACAATATTTGTGTGCTGTTACATTATGGCTTTTTTCAGCACTACTATATAATTTAAAATGTTCAAACAGTAATCAGAGCGTTATATATTCTCCATTATAATAAATGGTGGAAGTTGTGTAAATATCAAATCTTCTAAGCTTCTAAGGAAGCTTTTTCTTACCGGGTAAGCCCTCTTTAAAATGCATTTTAGAGGTCTATAGATGCTGTGCGTTTGTATTAATTTTTCAATGGAATATACGCAATTTTTATAAACTATTTAATGAAAAATTAAAATATCTCGATATTCTACAGTCGCCATTACCCACTAAAACCGCTTGCTATCGGAAGCAGAAAAAAAATTTATATACCCCTCTAAAATCTATAAATCACTAAGTTTATAATTCAGTTTCGAATTTCTTGGTTTAATATCTTTCTCTGCTAGCATATTTTTCAAAGAATGGCAATTATACCCGCATTTCTTCTATATATGCGTGTATTACGTACTCTATAAACACCAGTTTATTTATGCAAATATTCACAGGAAATACTGAACAACTATGAAGATAGTATTATAGTATTTTACAGTAGAATTTATAGAAAGAATATTGTCTTCTCAATTGATTTTCAATTGAAGTAGATATATGGTGGAAATGAGGCAATACCTTTTTTCGAAGTGCGTTTCAATGAACCTCGGAAGCAATAAACTTGAGTGCTTCGGCAATATTGAGTGTTTCTCAGTATCGAATGCAAGTAATAAAAATATGAATGTACGTTGGCATATGCCAACTATCCGGAGTTTTGTAAAGTGTTGCAGTTGTTTCGAGCAAATATTTTCATCGTCTTTTCTTGAGATATTTTCACGATCTAATACATTCTTGGAGTTGTAAATATTTAGTGCTCGTACGATAATGGAAATAAAGAGCATTACTATAAAGTTTTTAAAATCATTTTACGGTTTATAAAGATAATTATGTTAGACACATTCTATGTTTTATCTTATCTAAATTGTTCCTAACTTTACTAGATAATTACAACAACAACGTGTAGTAACACATTAAGAATCAGAGAGATTAATACTGGGTCAATCCACGCACACTGGTACAGCGGCGGCTGTTTCACAATTTTAAAACTAGTTTTTGACTTTATTAGAATAATTCTAACGTACAGCTGCGAGCATTAAATTTTGGTCGTCAATATCATTTTTGGCCAAAATGTAAGTTGCTGTATTGTGAAACGGTCGTAATGGTAATAACCTATAATTTAATCTGTTACATTTGAATAAAATTAATGGAACATTTGCAAGTCTTAGACGAGATACTACCGCAGCTTCAGAGAGTCCAGTTTCTATTAAGGAAATAAGCCTTACTTTGTTAAAATAGGATGTTAAGGCGACATTAGAAATAATTAAAAAAACAAGATTTTGACAAACTGCAAATTTATATTGAGATTTCATTGACAATAGATATAATCAATCAGGGCAGAAATCTACGTTGTGACAATTTCCTCAAATTCTACAATGACATTGTTGACCAAAATTTGTTGCTCGCAGTTGTACGTAAATGTAAAGATTGCCAAGTTATATATAGGTATATATACATATTAAGCTGGTACAGCCTTCAGTATACTATTTACGTTAATATAAACAATTTTCGATAATATTACAAGTTCTAATAACTTATAAATTAATATCTTAATTCTTAGATATTGTCAGATCGCGCCATCTATTTAGGAACGACATAAGTAGGGTTACCTATTATGTAGTTATTTACAATTTTAAATGTCAATTTATTTTCTAACTAATTGTTTTATTATTTAGGATATTTAAATACCTTCAATTTGTTTAAATTTACTTTTAACTAGAAGTTCAAACCAACATTTCAAATTGGCCACGCCTTCCTCTTTTCGACGGTTTTTTTTTCAGTTAGTCAACGCGTTCAAAAAAAAAAAATATCGCTTCGTTGTGGTAACGGAGAATATCAACAACGAAAAAAAGGGAAGCGTCGCTTTTTAATAAATAATTATACCATATCAAGATTTATAAGGCGATTTTTAAGTTATAATTCGTATTAAAAAGCTGAAATATAAAGAGTTATACTATAAAAAAACTATACTACTTTGGAGATACAAATTACCTATGTTTGCTAAATATTTATTCAAGAAATTTGAACATTCACTACGGACAAGTATCGAGCCAGCATCTAATTATATTAAACCTTGTAATCCTTAATTTTATTTCATTATATAAAAGCCATCAAGTTAATTGTGCTGTACAACCAATCTCCTGCCATTTTACCGAGATTATATCCTGTATCCAGTTCGAATACCTTCCCGATGCAACCTAATCCCAAAGCCTGCATATCTTCTGTTTCAAGTTAGTTAGTGCTCATAGTCAAGGTAGAATTTACCCTATAAATAAAGGATTATTTGTGTATTATTATTATAAATCGTAGTTAGAGCAGCTTCACTGTGCTAAATATCACCTATTTTGATTATTATAATAATAGTTTAACCGAGCTAGCATATTTCATAAACGTATTGGTCCATAATTAAGACGAACCTACCTCATTTTCCCTGAGATTACGTTATTATTGCTATAGAGAACAGATTCTATTTTGAGGTTAAACCATATTGATTTGTATTGATTTTTAATATAAATCCTTCCAATCCACCTTAAAGGCATTAATAAAATTGGCATATTGTTTATAGCTTATGTATATCAATTAGAGGGCTATAGAAAAACTGTCAGTTGTGAAATCTAAAACTTGTCAATTACGTTTTTGAACGTGTTTCTTGTCGAATAGTAATTTAAAATATGCATATTTCTATAACCGACGCAGCGAGAGCTGTTGCTTTGATTCAGGATGGTAGGTCACATTATTATGTGGCCAGAGTGTTGGGAGTTTCAAGATGTAAAGTTCAAAGAGCTGTTAAACGGTTTAATGAATTTGGTGTATACACAAGAAGAAATCATTGTGGTCGAAAAAATCTACTAGTGAGCGAGATAATCGCTTTATAACGTTAAATGTTTTGAGGGACAGAAAAGTTACTTCTGTGCAAATGAAAAACAGATTAGAGGACGTAAGGCAAGTTCAAGTAAGTGATAGAACAATAAAAAGGCGGCTGTATGATATTGGACTGCGTTCTAGGAGACTTGCAACTGGTCTAGAGTTATTGAGACACCATCGAGTTGAACGCCTTAGATTTGCTAGGGAACATGTAAATTGGGGTAACGAAGAATGGAGCAACATCCTATTCACGGATGAGTCCAGATTTTGTCTTAGAACACCAGATGGACGTGAAAGAATTTACCGGAGAACTGGTGAACGTTTCTTTCAAAACCATTTTTTCCCTAGAGTAAGTTATGGAGGCGGTTCGATAATGGTGTGGGGTGGCATACATTTTGAAACTCGGACGGACTTGGTTATAATTAACGGGGGAGTCATGACAGCCGATAGATACATAAGAGAAGTTTTAGAGCCACATATTATTCCTTTTGCACCGTTCATCGGAGATGATTTCATGCTGATGCATGATAATGCCCGACTGCATGTTGCCAGAATTGTACGCGAGTATTTAGCCGAGGTTGAAATCTCAGTAGTAAATTGGCCTGCTCTAAGCCCAGACCTAAACCCAATTGAGCATGTTTGGGATGCACTTGGGAGGAAAATACGATCTCGTGTACCAACGCCTGCAAATTTACAGCAGCTTAGTGACGTTCTAACTGAAGAATGGAATCAAATCAACCAGGCTTACATTCAAAACTTAATTGAGAGCATGCCAAGACGAATTGCAGCTGTTATCCGTGCACGTGGAGGAAACACTTCGTATTAAGTCTTTTATGTTTTTCATTTTCTTTTCAATTCCTTTTCATTAAATTCGGTGTTAAGTTAAATTCGTAAACTTATTGTTAGTACCATAGGAAAAATGTAAAAATGTAAGATTTTTCTTAAACCCTTGTATCTTTTACAAAAATTAAGCTATTGTAATAAATAAAAAAAGGAATTGTAAAGAAATGATGTGTCTTGTTAAGAAAATAAGAAAATACAAGGTGGAGCAACTTTGACAAACCATATGTGGTTTTAAAGTTGATTTAAAAAAACAGACTTTGTGTCACCCTGTATAAAATGATGTACGCCAAATTTTCTTAAAATTCCAAACATGTGATAGATTACATTTAAATTTACCTACAATATGCAAAAAAATTGAATCAAATCGAATTTAAAATAACAAACTTATTAACGAACAAACTTCATCAATTTTTTGAGTGGATCGATTATTTTGCAGGTGAGTGTATATGAAAAGCGCGACGTTAATGAGAATTAATAACTATTAAATTCCTACATTACATGCAATTGCCGCTCTAATTTGTTGTATTAATTTCTACAAATGAGAAAATTACATTTGCCTAAGAATGCAGATGGGGGATTCTACCGTCACGGGTGGGACACTTGTACCTTCATTTTCAGTATGTGTGACTAATTTATGCTAATTGTATCAATGATATCAAATTGGTTTATATAGAAAATAACAAATTAATAGATGTACTTTTATAGTTACAGTAGAGACGAGGATAACACTATGTAAAATTAAATAAAAAAGACAGTTAATGTTTGCCACGGGTGGGACCAAAAATTGACATTCTTGTTACACATGAATCATATTCAATAAAACTCTGCTATTTGATTAAACTTTTTAATGCAAATTACGATATTTCTTTGAGACAATAAACTGAACGTAACATTTGAATAGAAAATAATGTCCTATTATTTAGACATTTTTTTACAAAAATTAAATAAAGTGTGTCACGGGTGGGACTAACACTGTCACGGGTGGGACACGTACGATTTACTAGGCAAAATGAGCCGCTTATAAGTTTTTCTTTCTTGATATGGATGCTAAAGTTTCATAATCAGAGTCACTTCAGATGCTTGAGTCTGTATCAGAGAATATATTTGATACACTGAGCTTGACAGCTTTGCATCTTTTCAGATCCGAATCAGCAGTAGTGCCCACTAATAAGTCTTCTAGATTATAGCCTTTGAAAAAGTGGAGCGACTGTATTTTATCAATACCAGTGGCCAGTTTCCATCTACTATTTAGGATTTTTCTGTTAGCCTCGATTTCTTCTTCTAACAGATGTAAAATCTTGATGTTTTTAACAGTCTTACCCGCTGCCACTACAAAATCTTCAGCGATGTTGATTTCAACTTTTTGCTGTTTAACTTGACTCCAAACAGCTCTTTTAACTATTGCACCTACCCCATCTACAGCTCCTTTGCCATGAGATATAGCAAAAAAGTACCAGGATCCTGTAATACCAAAATCGTGGGGCATGTAACACAGATTTAATAGAGTGAATCTATTTTTAAATTGTGAAGCTGCACCATCTGAAAATATTTTTATAATCTCCAAATCTTCAATCTTGTCTTTTAGGTAAGTCATTATTTTTTTCAAGCATGCAAAAACTGCATGTTTGTCATGACGTAACACATCACTTATGAGAGCAAAAGAATATTTTCTATCATTTGGCAACCAGGCACATGCAGTGAAAACAGTTATTTGCTTGTGACTCCAGTGAGCAGACTGGATTTCATCTTGAGTAACTGCTGCATAGTTTTCTGCGAAATCTATTTGTAAAACTGCTTCCTTTGGTTGCATATAACATTTTGCGTCGTTAAAGGCCTGTGATTGCACTCTCTTTATATAAACGTGTTGCTTAAAACGATCAAGCTGATTATTTAATTCGATAATAGCCACTTCAATGGACCCTCTCACAGGTACAACCTGAGGTCGCCCTTCAATTTCAATCCATTTTTTCCATTCAATAGGTTGAAACAAGTCCTCATTATTATCTAGAGAGACCGTAAATCATAGCCGTTACAATGAATACAATGACCAAGCGTGCATTCTTCTCTTTTTGAATTGCAGCAAATTTTTTCCAGTAAATCACCACTTATGGAAGGAAACCCTGTAATTCTTTTAGCTATAGATTCAACCAGAAAATTAAAATTCGCATGGTATTTACAGACACAAACATTGTGCGGCATCTCACTAGTCAGAAAGACGTGAGCTGGGCGAAGCTGATAAAACTTGGCTATTTTTATTTTGATGTCAGGATATTCAAGTATAAATAAAGAATAAGCCTCTCTCACTGTCATATTCATATGCCGCTTTTGGCACAAAACTCTGTCGCCAGATTTCAGGTCTTTTACAGATTTCACATCTTTGATTCCTGGAGCCTGTCGACTGATATCATCACGTTGGTAAAACTCTGTAACTAAACCTTTATGATGTATGTGAATTAAACACAGCAATGCGCCTTCATATAGCGATAATTAATTGTTCTAGTGTGGAAAGGTTGTGAAGATATGATCCTTTGGATCTACCAAGTCAAATTTAGAATTAATTAATCAATTAATGTCGAAGTTTCATGTCATAAATCAATCATTTATGTAATTTAAGGGAGCATGACATTTTTACAAATAACAATTACTAATTGTTATTTGTAAAACAGATTGTAAAATTTTATGGGCGTTAATAAAAAAAAACTGCTGCGTACGTTTTACTTTTTGCCTGATTTATGAGCTACTACCAGGAGCTTGCAATAACTCTAATGTATTGGTAAAATATTTCGCTAATTCTATGACAAATATAACATATTGTAATGAATGTTAATAAGATAGTTTTAATAAAATAAATATTTTATTTAATAAATTTAAGCTGAGATAACATTCTACCATTAATGCCAAGAAAATTAAATGAGTATAGTGGTTTAGCAAACCGTTTCTATATGAATCGTTTGTTCCATAATGTACGTGAATTTCATTAATCATACTGCGCGTTGTTAGTTTCAGAGTCTACGAAGTGCAGCGTTCCACTAGAATGAATTGTTGGTTCTTTATTCTCTATTGTTTACATTAACAATATTCCTACGTATCGTGTAGGTGCCTATATAAATATATTCGTTTTCATAATAATATAAACCGAAAATGAAACTTTCAACATAATAAGATAATTGGGAAAATTCCGCAATTAATAAATTGAAATTATTCTCAACGTTGTTCTTTACGCCGTTATTTTGATATAAAATGTTTCTTATTAAAGTTTCATTTAACATTTATGCCAATAGTTACTTTTCTATTCACAGCGAAGCTGTTCGAAAATTTGTTGTACTTTTAATTATTTCTTATTTAATTTTTTTACTGTAAGTTTTACGAATAAAATAACTATACAGCATTGTAATACAAGAAAATTTGCTAGAATAAATACTAACAAATAATGAGTTAAAATGACCACTAGATCTAGATTGCTTTAAGTGGCTATCTGGTTAGAATCCATTCTCTAGCCTTGTTCTTGGCAGCTTTAAGAAGAAAACATCTATTTCCTTATTTGGAGTTGTCTGCCTCCTTTCTATATGCCTCGCGAAGTTGGCTTTCTCTCTGATCATTTTAGTCTGTGGGTAATTTAAGCCTTGTTTCTCCTGATTTTGCATTTTAGCATTGAATATTCCAAATAGCTTAGCTGATTGGATCTCACCGTCGAAAATCACATTACTTTACGACCTTGATCTTCACAATCTTGTGTATTTACTTTAATAAATAACTCTGGTTAATCTTTGCTGATCTCCTCTACTCGGTTTACAACCAGGGTATACAAAGAATTAGTGTTTCCTTTGTGAGTGGGACAGTCAATCAAGAAATTCCCATTACATTGCTAAAGACTGGCCAGTCAAAGTTCAGTATATTCCTGGACAAAAGAATACCCTTCCTAAGTCATTAGTTGAACCTGCCACCTACAACCATTATACATACAATTAGGTTGAATGAAAAATTTCGTGAAAGCAATGCGTAAAGATGGCCGATGATTTCCCGAAATCTCATATTCAAAATTTAAAGATGGAATTTTTATAGAACAAAAAATTAAACTTCTACAACAAGAGAAAAAAATTTAAGGAACCTTAAGTGACTTGAAGCGTGTTGCTTGAAATGCTTTTAAAAATGTGACCCACAATTTTCAAGGAAACAGCAAACCTGACAATTATATAGCATTTGTTAATGAACTGTTTAGAAATTACCATAAATTGGGCTGTAACGTGAGCCTTAAAATACATTTTTTCTATTTTGCGTTCGAAATGAACTCATTATGAAACCCAAAACAGTATCGAAATGAGCTTCATTTCGATACGCCTTTTTTCATTTTTCAATGTTGGCGTTGTTCGAATACAGAAATAAATATCATTGCTGTCATTTGATTTTAAGAATTTATGTACATTTGACAGATATGATATATGTCCGTATTTTACACAAATGTTATGGATTTTCCTTGGACAAGTAAGGAAAATGATTGAACTATATCGAACTCAGTAATAGGGACATTTTAAAAAAATTAGCTATCTCAGTTGTATGTTTATTTATATCAGACGGGGATCGTTATATATATATATATATTATTTTATAAATAAAATAAATTTTATAATGTATGAAATTATGATTAGCCCTTGTATATATAGGTTGTCCAAAGGATTGAACTTGCCGCTTTTTCGGATATTGTATTTGTTAAAATGTGTTGTCTGTATAGATTTTGATTTTATAGATGGTGGGAATGGACAAGCGGATATGGAAATTTCATTTTGATTTAGAGATATCTTGACTGCTAAAGTGTTCGGTTTATTAAAGGATAAAATAATCAATTTTATTCTTTGTTGTATAAATTCGGGTTGTATTTTGTTTTTGCATTTAGTGTAAGGTGCAAGTTAATCTTAATTCGATTTATGCGAGTGTTTTATGTTTATTTGAAATTTTGTGAAAAAGATATCTCTCGTGTATTTTATAAAATCGCACACAGATCTATGTAAGTTGATAAAAAATTATTTTGTTTATATATTTGATATCATGATTATTTTCATTATTATAATTTCATGTATTTATTGTAATAATTTATATTTGAAAGTAGTATATGGATATTAGCGAAAGTTGTCATGTTTTTTGTAAGGGAAGTTTTTTTTTTTCTTAAAATAATATTTCGAGAACATTTTGAATTCAAGGTTGGAGTTTCTGTAGTGGGGTTTGACCTTGTTATGTTATTTTGGCGCATGACAAAATTTCAATTTTCGTGAGTTTTGAAAACTTATTTGTTTTTGATATTTGTTTGAAGGGGTCACATTAGAGGTTAAACTTGACAGATTTCACTAGTATTTATTAGTTTTATGTTTGATCGAGATTCAAAAGAGGTTTTTCTCTGTGTGCGAGTCATTATTCACAAAGAGTGTTTCCTCCATTGCTACTGTTTGATGATGCTTTAGCACCCTATACACTTTGTAGAGGGATTTTTTTTTTATTTTTATTTTTAATTACATCAACATAAAGGAACTGATTCGTGTTTCATTTGTGTTTATGGTTTTATTTTGGAAAACGAAATTTAATTCCGATCCGCAAGGAACGATTCATGAGATGGCAGTTCGTGGATTCTACTAGACTGATTAGCCGGCGATATAAGCTGTAGTGTGAATAAAAAATTAATAAGCAATTTCAAAGCAAATTCCACTGCACAATTTTGGCAGCCCAGCGTGTCGGCGAATGAAGTTAAGCAAATAATTTGGAAATACAAGATAATTTATAAATTTGGAGAGTATAAAGTGTCACGTGAATATAACTAAATTAAAAGAGTTATATTGAAGAAATAGTAAACAATAACAAGCAAAATGGATGGTATTTCGAATGTAAATGAATGGAGACAGCCACCACTAATTGGCAGTCAAGAGTCATTAGAAGGTGCGAGTGCAGGTATAAGTAACCTCAATCTAAATCCCATACATGAAGCAGGACAGGAAGGTGGTAACAGTAGAGGGATAATGGATATGATGCATGCTATGATGAAAATAATAATGGATATAAAACAAACGATGCAACAAAATCACAATGAAATAAAACAACAACAAATGGAAATAAAACAACGACAAGTAGATATGGAGAGAAAATTGGAAGAGATAGTAGATCAAATGGTACCTATAAATAGCAGTAAACAAACAGATAAAGACATAATAGATGAATCACTTCCGTTAATAAATGAACCTAACATACCACAAAACACTGTGAGCGTAGATCAATTTTTAGAAGAAAAGGAAAAAAGAGAATGGCAGGAACAGAAACTAACGTATATGCAGAAACAAATTGAACAAGTGAGAAAAGAGAAGAGTGAAGAGAGTGTGCCTGTGTTCATCCCTGTACCAGTACAAAATGAACCATTGCCGAAGTTTTATGGTATGGCAAATACAAATCCCATGGGTTTTCTAAAAAAATTAAAGGAAAGTCTAGAGGATGTGCCAGGGGACCAAAAGAAGCTCCAGAAAATAGGGAACTGTTTCAAGGATGATGCAATGACCTGGTGGGACATGATCTAGGGTGAGGTGAAGACGATGGAGGAGTTCGAGGTCAGATTTACCAGTCAATTCTGGGGAACAACAAGACAAACGAGGGTAAGAAATGATTTATTAGTTGGTAGATATAATAATAATAGTAATGAGTCACGAGCGTCGTATGTTATGAGGAGACACTCAATTTTAAAATATTTGCAACCAAAAATCACTGATAGAGATCTAATATGCCAATTAAGTACTCATTTTGATGCACAAATTAGTCAGGCAGTAGCCATTCAAAATATAAGTGACATGCAACAATTTATTGAACTTTTGAAAAGATTAGATGACATGGAATATGGTAAAAGATATCAGAATAATTATATAGATCGCAGTGTTAATAGATCGTCATATGCCAGAATAGAAAATAATAATAATAATAAATATTCAAGTCCTCAGCGAGTAAGTAACTATAGTAATAGAAATAATCAAATGGCTTCACCAGGTAGAATAGATGATAATCATAGTAAAGATATAAGAAAGGAAAATTTAGCAGAAGTTAAAAATTATACTGGGACACGTCCTAAAGATAGTCGATGTAATTTTAATTTAGAAACAAACGATAAACAGGGTAAAGTAGAATTAGCATGTAGTAAGGATTTTAAGACCAACCAAAAAGAATGAATGTAATGCATTGTATGAACAGTCGAAATACGCAATAAATACGGTTTTACCTCATATAAAAATAAAAATAAATGATAAAGAGTTAAGTTGTTTAATTGATTCAGGAAGTGAAACGTCATTTTTAGACGAGAATGTGATTGAATGTTTGATTAAAAGTAATGTGGGGAAATATATGCCCACAAGTAAAATTACAATAGTGACAGCTACAAAGAAAATTTTAACAGTAGTGAATAAAGTTTTTATTGTTGAATTTATGATAGATAATAATAAGTTCATGGGAGAATTTATAGTATTAAAAGGATTAGGAAGGGATGGAATACTAGGAGTAGATTTATTAGATAAGATTAATGCAATAATAGATATACAAAAAGGGGATATAATAATTAATAATACGAAAGTTGAATGGATTAAGGAGTGTGAAGAGGATGGTGAAAAAATTATTAATAATATAGAAGAAGAGGATTTCGAAGAAAAGGAGGTAATGATGATGGAAGATATGGGTAAGGAAGAAAATGGAGAAGTGGAGTTCCCTGAAGATATAGATATGATGAAATTGGACTGCAGAGAGGATAAGGAAGTAGAAGTAAAAAATTTAATTAAAAAGAATATAGATTTAGTAAATAAATGTCCTAGTATCGCCAGAAATTACCAACATTCCTTAGAGGTAGATGAGACGAGACCATTTAAGGTGAAAAATTATCCCATTCCTAAAAATATTCAATCACAAGTAAATGATGAAATCAAGAGGATGCTGAGAGATGGTGTTATTGAAACTGGTAAAACGCGTTATGTTAATCCATTAGTAGTTGTAAAAAAGAAAACAGGAGACATTCGATTATGTCTAGATGCACGTCGACTGAATGAAAGAACAAAGCCTCAGTTTGAGACGCCTATTACGATAGAACCATTATTGGCGAAATGTTACAATGCAAGGATATATAGTAAATTGGACTTAAAAAGTGCTTTTTGGTTGGTTCCATTAGAAAAGGAGTCCAGAAAATATTGTGGATTTATGGTAGATGGACGAGTATATCAATTTAGGACTGTACCATATGGGTTAAGCAGTTCGGCAGCTGCTTTAATAAGAGCAATGCAACAAATTTTAGAACCTTATGAAGAGTTTGTGGTTCATTACGTGGACGATATTTTAATATACAGCAGGGATGAGCAGGAACACTCACAACATTTAGAGAAGATCATGGAAGTATTAGCCAGAGAAGGGTTAAAGGTAAATTTGAGTAAATGTGAATTTTATAAGAAAGAAATTAAATTTTTGGGGTATAATATAAGTACTAAATATATAAGTGTAGATGAGAGTAGATTGGAACTCATTAAGAAGTATCCTCTACCTAAGAATATAAGAATGTTGAGAGGATTTTTAGGCATGGTTAACTATTATAAACGTTTTGTACCATACCTGGCACGTATTAGTGTTCCTTTGTATGAAATGCTTAAAAAGAATGAAAAGTTTAAATGGACAGAATTAAGAATGAATGCATTTGAGGAGTTAAAGAAAGAGTTTTATAATCAATTAAAATTAATACTACCAGATTTTAATAAACAGTTTATTTTAAGAGTAGATGCTAGTGATGTCGCTATAAGCGGAGTTTTAATTCAAATAGATGACGAAGGGATAGAACAACCGATATGTTTTATCTCTCGTATTTTGAAAAGCTATGAGGTTAAATATACCATTGGTGAAAAAGAAATGTTGGCTGTGGTGCACGCGATACAAAAGCTCAGATATTATTTATTGGGAAAAAACTTTGTTGTAGAGACAGACCATGCTGCCTTGACATCACTTTTGAATACACGTTTTAAAAATAATAGAGTATATCGATGGTCACTATTGTTGTCAGAGTATACTTTTGAAATAAAGCATATTAAAGGCGTTCTAAATGTTTCTGCCGATGCGTTGTCACGAATGTACAACAGTAAAAGTAAATTTCATTATGTAGAGTTGAATGAATATAATAGACACTATGCTACGGGGAATTATGAATTTGAGATGATCCTTCAGGTCCAGCGAGATGAAAGATTTAATATAATAAGGGAACAATTAAATACTAAAGATAATTATAAAAATTTTGTTATGAAAGAGGGGTTGATTATGAAAGTGATTAGGGAAATAAGTTATATTGCTGTAAATGATGTGTATGCAAGGCAAACGATGTTGCAAATTCATGAAAGTTTGGGACATATAGGGGGATATAAAGTATGGTTGGTGTTTAGAGAGGCGTTTTATGCTAAGAAAGATCGCATAATCGCTAAAGATGTGGTCAGAAATTGCATTACTTGTCGTTTGGGCAAACATAAGAATATCTGTCAGTATGAGGTAAAGAGTATAATTACTCATGAGAAATTAGAATTGGTAGCAATAGATTATTTAGGGAATCTTATTCCGGGAGAATTTGAATATAAAAATATTTTAGTAATGGTTGATGTATTTTCTAAGTTTGTTAAATTATTTCCCACTTCGCAATATAATACAGATACCTCTATACAGTGTATTGATTCATGGATTATGCGTCAAGGGAAAATGAATAGAGTATTAGCTGATAATGCTTCGTATTTTAATAATGATAGATTTAAGACTGCTTTACATGATCGTAATATTAAAATTTCTTTCTCTTCCATACGTCATCCATGCGGGAATCCATGTGAGAGATACATTCAGGAAATAATAAAGTTTCTAAGGATCAAAACCTATGAAAATCATGCAGGATGGGTTGCTCATGTTCAAGATGTCGAAGATAACATCAACAACACACCCAATACTGTCACACTGGAATGTCCTGCGACTGTGATGTATGGGACGAAACCTGCCAGACCCTGGAATACACAAAATGAAAGGGTTGACAACCTGGTACAGTTAAAAAACCAAGTTGCACAAAGAATTACAATAAACGCACAGAAATATCTAAATAAACAAAATGAGCAGATTATGACGAGAACGAGATTTGATATTGGAGATGTGGTGATTGTAAAAAGTTATCGTTTGGGCAGAAGAGATCAAGGCAAATGTCAGAAGCTTGATCTGCCTTATACAGGACCTTATCGGATATCGAGATGCTTCAATAATGTGACGTATGAGCTGTATTCGATGGATGGACGTAAGAAAAAAGGACGATATCACATCAGTGCATTGCATCCGTTTATCACACTACAGCATCAGAACGATGAAGATCCTGTTCAACACTAATACAACAAGTTAGTGCGCGGAACTAAGACAGGGTGCGGTACTGTCTCGAGTGCTGTGCTGAAGTTTATCCTTGAAAAAAGCTCAGGTATGTTCTGACTTTGTTCTCGGATAACTTCGGGGAATCATGTTATGGATTTTCCTTGGACAAGTAAGGAAAATGATTGAACTATATCGAACTCAGTAATAGGGACATTTTAAAAAAATTAGCTATCTCAGTTGTATGTTTATTTATTTCAGACGGGGATCGTTATATATATATATATTATTTTATAAATAAAATAAATTTTATAATGTATGAAATTATGATTAGCCCTTGTATATATAGGTTGTCCAAAGGATTGAACTTGCCGCTTTTTCGGATATTGTATTTGTTAAAATGTGTTGTCTGTATAGATTTTGATTTTATAGATGGTGGGAATGGACAAGCGGATATGGAAATTTCATTTTGATTTAGAGATATCTTGACTGCTAAAGTGTTCGGTTTATTAAAGGATAAAATAATAAATTTTATTCTTTGTTGTATAAATTCGGGTTGTATTTTGTTTTTGCATTTAGTGTAAGGTGCAAGTTAATCTTAATTCGATTTATGCGAGTGTTTTATGTTTATTTGAAATTTTGTGAAAAAGATATCTCTCGTGTATTTTATAAAATCGCACACAGATCTATGTAAGTTGATAAAAAATTATTTTGTTTATATATTTGATATCATGATTATTTTCATTATTATAATTTCATGTATTTATTGTAATAATTTATATTTGAAAGTAGTATATGGATATTAGCGAAAGTTGTCATGTTTTTTGTAAGGGAAGTTTTTTTTTTCTTAAAATAATATTTCGAGAACATTTTGAATTCAAGGTTGGAGTTTCTGTAGTGGGGTTTGACCTTGTTATGTTATTTTGGCGCATGACAAAATTTCAATTTTCGTGAGTTTTGAAAACTTATTTGTTTTTGATATTTGTTTGAAGGGGTCACATTAGAGGTTAAACTTGACAGATTTCACTAGTATTTATTAGTTTTATGTTTGATCGAGATTCAAAAGAGGTTTTTCTCTGTGTGCGAGTCATTATTCACAAAGAGTGTTTCCTCCATTGCTACTGTTTGATGATGCTTTAGCACCCTATACACTTTGTAGAGGGATTTTTTTTTTATTTTTATTTTTAATTACATCAACATAAAGGAACTGATTCGTGTTTTATTTGTGTTTATGGTTTTATTTTGGAAAACGAAATTTAATCCCGATCCGCAAGGAACGATTCATGAGATGGCAGTTCGTGGATTCTACTAGACTGATTAGCCGGCGATATAAGCTGTAGTGTGAATAAAAAATTAATAAGCAATTTCAAAGCAAATTCCACTGCAGTATGTTGTATACAATTGACAACAACATATATATGTTTCTATGTCACTCATGCTTATATTTTTAAATGAAGTATCAAGTAATGTTAACGAAAATTAGTAAATAATATGTAATATTATATACTTCGCGGATATCAAGATTTCAATTTGAAAATGTCAAGTATCAATGTGACCAACTGCATGCTTTATATAAAAATTAAACTCTGAACTTTCAAATTAAATAATTCCAATTTAAGCAATTTATTAATGTAAAAAACGCAAAATAGAAAAAATAGTATAAAAAACTCGTTTCATAAGGACTTTTGCCGCACTCGCTCTTTAGAAAACTCGCCGCTATCGCGGCTCGTTTTCTAAACTGATCTCGTGCGGCAAAATGGTGCCTTATGAACCTTGTTTTTTAATATAATATTTTGCACTTGCATCTGACTTTTTTTTCCCCGAACGTCGGCGACGTAAATGATTAACACGGCGAAAGGTTTCATCAACACATTTATGTTATTGAAAAAACGTTATCAGGATAAGTAAAGCAGTGAAATGATTCCTGATTATTGTTGGACATTGATATCACAAAGTGCCGAAGAACAGTATAATAGAAAATTAAAAAAAAACATTTTAAACAGGGCGATAACACACCACTCCATATAATGTAATTAAAATTATTTCAATATTTTTTTCCAAAACCTGATCTGCCAGAATAAATTTGTTGTTACTACTATTGTTAGAACTATAAAAGAAACGAAAATTATAAATAGTTTCTAAAGAAAATTTGTTGACCAGTGCTATTAGAACTAGCGTTTAGCATATACTCGTTTGTAGAAATTGGTTGCCCAAATCAACTGAACTCAATAGTCTTCACATCTGCTATTCTTCGTACACCATTTATTAACGTGCTTTAAGAAAGAGCACTATTCACAGCAATTCAAGCATCTCCACAATCCTTTTTTAAACAAATAACCAAATATATATCCCTTCTATAGACAGTATAACCAAAACCAATAAATTTCTCACTGTTTATATAAGGTTGCAAATATGACTGGGATACACAAATTACCCAATATTATTTACTAAATGCGGCTACATAAAGTTTCTTTGCCTTGGTCTATAAACCACAGGTATACCTGGAAAGCTTTTATTTATGTCAGTGTTCAATATTATTATGAAAACGCTAAGAAATAAGTAATTAAACTTCTAGTTTCAAAAATTCTTTTATTGTAAATACACTACAATATTGTTTCGCCATACAATGGCTTCATCAGGTGGATGAAATACTGAATATGTACAATACAAGTTTGAATATTTATGTGAAAATTATTGGGGAAATGGTGGTGGAAATTTTTTTTTTACAATCTTAAATTTAGTAGAGGGGAGTTGTTTAAATCTAGTTGGTCATTTAAAGCTAATCCTAAACTATTGTACAGGGTGGCCCCCCGAAGGGGTTTTAATTCCTTATAACTTTTATATTATAATTTTTTTTTGTTTTCAGTATTTTGTAAAGAAGACTTGGGGAATTTAAAATGAAACAGTACACAATTGAACAACGTGCCAAAATCGTTGAACTTTATTTCTCAAATCAATGATCCATTGTTTTGACTCAGCGTGCATATCGTCGTTATTTTAATGTGCGGGTTGGACTCTCAGAGTCAACAATAAACCGTCTGGTTACAAATTTTCGAGAACAAGGGGCAGTAAGGAACCTTCTTGGTGCCGGCAGACGACGAACGGTGCACACGGATAACAATATTGAACGGGTACAGGAGAGTATTCGGGAAGATGTAGAAACATCAACCAGGAGACGTTCGACACAACTTGGCCTATCAAGAGGGTCGCTGCAGAGAATTTTGCATACAATAAGAATGTTTCCATACAAAATTCAGCTTGTGCAACAATTGAAGCCGACATAACGACTTGATTATGCAATTTATTTTCGTCAAAAAGCAGAAGAAAATCATGATTTTATTCATAATTTAATTATGAGCGACGAAGCCCATTTCCAATTAAATGGGTTCGTTAATAGGCAAAACTGCAGGATAAGGGCTACGGAAAATCCAAGAGTAGTTCAGCAGCGTGAATTACACCCACTTAAGTGTACCGTTTGGTGCGGTGTTCCGTCGGAAAGGATAATTGGCCCATATTTTTTTGAAAATGAACACGGTGTCGCTGTTTCCATCACTGGTGTTAGATATCGGACAATGTTGGAAAATTTTTTAAGGCCAGCCATGGAAAACCATCCGCAAGTATGGTTCCAACAGGATGGAGCCACAGCGCACACTGCGAGGGACACAATGGCTCTTTTACGCGACATCTTTGGTGGACGAATTATTTGCCATACAAGCGATTTTAATTGGCCTCCGCGTTCACCGGATTTAACCGCTTCAGACTGTTTCCTTTGTGGTTATTTGAAAGGAAAAGTCTATATTAATAAGCCTCGAACCATACAGCAATTAAAAAATAATATACGCTGCGAAATCAACAACATAACTCCTGAAGTTTTGCGAAAGGTTATGGAAAATGTTTTGGAACGAGCACGAATATGCGAAGCAGAAAATGGCCACCACTTGCGAGATGTAATTTTTCATAATTAAATTAAAAATATTCTCCATTAATATACTGCATTTACAATAAAAAAAATTTAATAATTATGTCTTAAATAAGAAGTTATAATGAACTTAAAACCCCTTAGGTCATTTTGGGCCATCCTGTATCTATTAATTTCTAAGTTTTCTAACAGGTTAAGTTTTTTACATTTTTCTTGAATGTGTAAAATTTTGAAATCTTTATTAAATCTATGATTAATTTCTAAACAATGATTTGCAAAAGTTGAATCTGTTTTCTTTTCTTTATGGCTTCTCTCGTGTTCTTTCATCCTAATTTTGAATTTCCTCCCCGTTTGTCCTATGTATACCTTATTTACAATCTTCGCATTTTAACTTATATACACCAGAGTTTGATTCTTTGTCTATTTTATCTTTGTTGTTTTTAATCATGTTCTGTTTAGTATTATCTGTCTAAAATAATATATGTTCGTTATTAAGTTTTTTAATGAAAGTACCAATTTTTTCCGTAATTTTTCCTAAGTAAGTGATTGAATTGTAGGAATTAATTATCTTGTATTTTAATTTTGGGTAAACTAAGGAAAGGGTTTTAGATTTTTGTTGGCTATTCAGGATGTTATTGATAATATTTATATAACAACAAACGGGGAGGAAATTCAAAATTAGGATGAAAGAATACGAGAGAAGCCATAAAGAAAAGAAAACAGATTCAACTTTCGCAAATCATTGTTTAGAAATTAATCGTAGATTTAATATAGATTTCAAAATTTTACACATTCAAGAAAAAAGTAAAAAACTTAACCTGTTAGAAAACTTAGAAATTAATAGATACAATAGTTTAGGATTAGCTTTAAATGACCAACTAGATTTAAACAACTGTAAAAAAAAAATTCCACCACCATTTCCCCAATAATTTTCACATAAACATTCAAACTTGTATTGTACATATTCAGTTTTTCATCCACCTGATGAAGTCATTGTATGGCGATACAATATATTGTAGTGTATTTAAAAGAATTTTTGAAGCTAGATGTTTAATTACTCATTTCTTAGCGTTATAATGAAGTTTCAACAACTATCTCCTTCGTCAATTAACTATTATTATGAAAATCATCATCGGTTGCTAAAATATGTTTACATTACAAAATCATAAGGAGAAATATAATTGGTGTCTGTTTATCCATTTTTTATAAAAACTATTGGTAGCATAAATGTAGGTAGCGAATTACTTTAATTAATTAATTAGTGAAATAACTTCTTCATTTATTTCTGGAAGGCGACTTATATTTCCATTATTAAATATTGAATGTTTCAAGTCTGTGCATAATTGAAGTTTGAATTAAATAAGAAATCAAGAAAGTACATAGAGAAACACATCAATGCCAGCGAATCTTTTATTACAATCGCAAAAATGCTTCTTCCTAACTGGAAAAAGGTTTCATTTATATTTATATCGTGACCTTAAGATTAATTTGCCACTCCATTTAAAAAGTTATCGTTTCTTTTTTTTCTTTTCACACTGTCCTACCGTTCGCCCGACGCGTCACTGATATTAATGAATGTATCAAAAGAAAATACGGGACGAATCAACTTCACTTCTGCTTCTGTCTCCGTTAATTCGATTGTGAGGGTCAGTGGTATAGAAACAAAATTAGGAACCAGCTTTAGCTCAGACGTGAGATCATCATTCTTCTGAATTTTGTAAAAGAGTGACTCTTCGTTACCTAATAAATGAAATAGAACTTGCCTTTTTGTGTCATTGTTTTTTCCTCTTTCCTTTTTTATGTTTTCCGACATCGTTTTGTTATATCAAATTAAACACGTTTCACGGTTAAGAAATAAGCTCTAGTTTTGGGATAAAGAGACTAAAAACGTGAAATCAATCAATCAATCTTCGAAAGAGGAGTATTGTATATGTAACTGCCTATTATATTTTATAAATAAGCAAAAAATATTATACTAGTTTTCATTTGCGTTGTGAAATTGCATATAAATGTGAAGTTAATTGGTCTTTGTCGCTGAACACATACGATAAAAAATCAAACCCAATATATATATATACAGGGCAATCCAAATTAAGTGTTCACCATTGGTAACTTTGTTATTATTAAAGATAAAAGATTGTTTAAATTAGCAAACTAGTAGTACTTTTAACGCTCTTTAAGATGGAAGAATTAAAAAAAAACAAATAAGCAGCGCGTTTTCGAGTTTTCCCGAAAAATATGTTTCTTTCAAATGGAAACCCCTGTATATTATACCATTTTCTGTTAGAAGTTCAATTTTTAAACAAAAAATCTTATAAGAACTTTTTTACTGGGATTAAAAACACTTGAGTTATAATGTATAAACAAAAACAGCTAAATAATTTGTATAAACTTTATTTTATACATAAACATATGATTAAAAGAAAATAAAAATCACTGATTTTTTCATAGAAGATGTTCAAAAATACCACCTTGTTGTTCAATACATTTTTGAACACGTTTCTGAGCTTGTCGAACTGCTTTTAGTATGGTCCTACCATCTATTTGGTTTATCTTTTCACTAACTGCAATTTTTAGGGCGTTTACGTTTCCGTACCTTTGCTTATAAATCTCTGTCTTTAAATAACCCCATAAAAAAATCAAGCGGTGTTAAATCTGGCGATCGGGGAGGCCACTGAATAGGACCATTTGTTCCTATCCATGAATTGTTAAAAATAGTATTTAAAATTTGATGAGTACCTCTGTAGTTGTGCACAGGTGCGCCATCCTGCTGAAAATGCAGATTCTGTCTACTTATGAGATCAATATCGTCTAAGAAATTATTCAAAATTTCAGTCAAAAATTCTATGTACCTTTCACCAGTTAGAGTGCCCTCATAAAAGAAAGGACCAACAATCCTTGAACCAATTAAACCGCACCAAACATTAAAACTGTAACGGACTTGCGGGCGTCTTAGATGTACTAAAAGAAGATTTTCCTTTGATCAGTAATGATGATTTTTTGTATTGTACATTCCAGAATTTGAGAAATTTGATTCATCGGTCCATAAAATATAACGAAAGTTGTTTACATTTTGGCGACAAAAGTTAAGATACCAGTGGCAAAAAAACATTCTTCTCTCTGGATCCCCTGGCAAGAAAACTTGAACTGGTTTGTACTTATAAGGAATGAATTTGTGTTTCATCAGAATCCTATGCACAGTACCGTGACTCAAATCAGATTCCTTGATAATATCTAGTATGTAATTCTCACGGTTGGCCTCAAAATATGCAAGAACTAGAATTTCCGTGGCCTCGCTTATTATAAAAGTCCTTCTTGTTCTTGTTTTGGCAAAAACACTCTCATTGCCTCTAAATTTTCGGTACAGTCTCAGAAAAAATTGCTCATTTGGTTGTGTTCGGAGTGGATATAATTCAGCGTAGTGTTCTTTTGCCCTCCTAGAGGATTTTCTGCACACTAAATAATATTCTAAGATTCTAGCAAAATGAAATTTATGAGTGAAAGACTAATGAAACTGTACTAATATTTGACGTTTACTAGAAAGAATTAACGTCGTTATCATAGAAACTTAGAAATGCACTTGACTTAGCTGTTTTTGTTTATTCACTATAACTCAAGTATTTTTAATCCCAGTAAAAAATTTCTTATAAGATTTTTTGTTTAAAAATTGAATTTCTAACAGAAAATGATATCTATTTGAAAAAAACATATTTTTCGGGAAAACTCGAAAACGCGCTGCTCTTTCTTTTTTTTAATTCTTCCATCTTAAAGAGCGTTAAAAGTACTACTAGTTTGCTAATTTAAACAATCTTGTATCTTTAATAATAACAAAGTTACCAATGGTGAACACTTAATTTGGATTGCCCTGTATATATATATATATATATATATATATATATATATAATTTAAACGAAATTATCTACCGTAATATATTGAATAAAATAAATTAAAGGCGGGCAAGCGGTCTGTCAATTAAAAACTCATTTATTAATTATCCCTATATTTCGCTACAACTTTGTTGCTTCTTCCGGAGATGAAAATGTAGAATTAAAAAAAATAATAATAGTCACGTACTCGGACTATAAAAAAATCTAATCAATTTTATTGTCCTTGTGCGTCACTTTTATTATTTTTTTAACTCTACATTTTTATCTCCGAAGATAAATTAAAAAACAAAGTAGAGAAACTAATAAAGAAAGAACACTTAGAGATAAATTACAAAATTAACAATAACTGGATTATCAATTTTCGGAACAAATTAAAATTCACGCTTGAAGAAGAAATTAATAACAGTATTAATTTTCTTGATATTTCTTTAAGCTATGATAGACAGGGTACTATTTATACAAATTGGTATAATAAACCCACTAATTCGATATATGAATTACCACTCAAATGCACCTACAGTATTCAATAAAGTGATTATAAATAATCTGACTGATAGAGCAGTAAAATTATCACATACTCAATACAGAAAAGATAACATCAAGAAAATTAAAACAATCTTAACAGATAATAATTATCCACCACAACTTATAGACCAAACAATTAAAAAAAGAATCCACCAAATATACAACACTGCAGACACCAATAACAATTTAAACAATGACAACATATATCACGATTCCATATGTTCCGCAACTATCAGAAAAAATTAAATACACTTTAAAAAAATATGATATAGCTACAACATATAAACTTAGTAATACTAATAAACATCTATTTTCAAAACTTAAACCTAAAATAGAAAGAAATCGAAAAAACACATGTCATCTATAAAATACCACGTCGCGATTGCGATAGTTACTACATAGGCCAAACTAAACAATATTTATACAAAAGAATACAAGCCCACAAATACTCTAAAACAGACAAAACTGCTTTATCTACACACAAACTAACGAGCCATCGAAAAAATTCATAATTGGAGTAGACTGTGAAATTGGGTTGGTGATTTAACCACTTCCACATAATGACATTTATTATTTTACATTGAAACTATAAGTTTGTGTCAAATTTTTCAAAACTCTCATTAAGAAAATTGTTTGTGTTTAGATGTAAATGGACAACATTTTCAACAACTTCTGTAGCTATATGTAAATTTTGATTATGATTTCGATATTAAATAAATTATTTGTTTTCATTTTTGTTGTAGTATCATTTCAATGCCATAACCTTTTTTTACAATGAAACTGTCAAGCATCAAGTAATGTGTCATTATGTGGAAGTGGTTAAAGTACCAACCAAATTTCACAGTCTACTCCAATTATGAATTTTTTCGATGGCTCGTTACAACGCGATCACCATTTCGATTTTGAAAACACACAGATAATTGATAAAGAACAACACACAATGAAAAGGGAAATTAAAGAAACGATCAGCATTAAACAGGAAAAAAATTCAATTAACAACAGAAGTGACACAAAAAATTTAAGCAGTATATACTATAACTTAATTATGTAACTATCAGCAATTTACCATCATAATATATGTTGCTGTTATATAATTACATATCTTGTGTTATTTAAATATCTATACATTTGCTTACCATGCTGATAGTGTGATAGTCTGTGTTTTTATCCCTGACTGGTTGTCCGAGTAGGTTTTCGTGGTTTTCCTTTTCGTTTAAGGCGAATGCCGACAGCTTAACATCTTAAGTCGCTCCACGGGCGCATACATAATAATAACTCATGTCTTGCTTTTCCCTGGTTTTGTTGTCTAAATATTTTAGAGTACTAAGGCATGATTGATTATTATTAAACTGGAATGTATCTTTGAATAATTTTATCCATGGCAACTACAAATATATAAGTATGACATTAATATACTGTCATTTATATTTTATATTCCTTGAAAAAGGCATCTATTGCCGAAACATGTAGGATTGTTTTAAATATATACATTTTGAAGTTAAACCAGACCTTAAATCGCCAACGAATTGAATTTAATATATATATATATATATATATATATATATATATATATATATATATATATATATAGACTCGGCAAAGAATGGCAAGTTTAAGCTTTATAAGATTAGTCCTCCTACAATAGTCATTCTTTTCAAAGAACAACAGCCACCTATACGTCGGGTCGAGTATTTCTCACCATTTTTAATACATATATACAGTTAAGCTCATATAATTACATTATAACCTAACTTGTCAAAATTTTCTAATATTGCTTAGTATTTATTAATTTTTTTTTGGAAGATAAGTCAAATGTCAAGTAATTTTTTAATACAATTTAGAAAACACAACAAACTAATACTTAATTGATCCTCCATTCACATCAATTACTGTCCTTATCCTTCTAGGTACAGAATCAAGACTTCTTAAAAGATT
Source organism: Melolontha melolontha (assembly GCA_935421215.2). Lineage (NCBI taxonomy): Eukaryota > Metazoa > Arthropoda > Insecta > Coleoptera > Scarabaeidae > Melolontha > Melolontha melolontha. Next base: position 21,422,910 of record OW285240.1, on the reverse strand, counting down.
AGGTTTTTCAATGATGTTTTCCCAGATATTTTCAATAGATCAATAATTTCAATCATTGTTCCCTATTAGTAAATCTTATACGAGATCTATGAATTTTCTTTGTCAATTTTTGATTTTTTGTCAAATATTCAAACAAATTGTAATCCATATCATATTCTTTTCCTCGTTTGCGACATATACTGCCTTCATTTTCCCATCTTTTTTAACTTGTAGTACTTTAGATTTGTTCAAATGAAATTCGTCTGCGACTTGTTTAATGGTGCAACTTTCCAAATTGAATAAAATTTGTACTTTGACTGCCGGAGTCAGTTTTCTTGCCATTTTGGATATCAAAAAACCATAGTTTTCTTTGATAAAAGCTAACTCTTGGCGCATTTGCGGTTTATTTAGTATATATTTTTGCAATCCGCAATTGCTATCGAGTCGTTTGAAAAATAGAGAATGAATTCTCTTATTTGTTCAAAGGTATCTGCATAAAATACAGCGACATCAAGCCACATGGCCCCGTCTTGTTATTATAGGTTGTGGTATCAGTGCCAGACCAGGTAACTTATCTTTGTATGCTTGAGCCCTCAGTGGTGCTTTAATAAATATTTTCTTGTCAAATTGATCAATGCATTAATATCTAAAAATGTGTAACGTATTTCTCCTGTTACTCTGTCAACAGCATGGGCCAAACATGTTACGTGCATCAGACTCGTGTAAAACCTTCAAATTCTGTGCTGACTTACCATATATGTGGCAACGTTCGATAACATCAGTACCCTGTTATCCGGAAAGGCATTCGGCAAAACCTCGTTAAACTATCGTTTATAAATCTTGTAATTGTTAAATTATTATTTGTTTTCTAAATTCTTCTGTACCAATTAAAAAGGATTGGCCGGCGCAATTTTCATTTAAAATGTCAATCAATAAATTGGCAATATAGCGTTCACAACTGTCTGTTGTCTCATCGACTACGAAATAAATATAATTTTCACTTATTCTTTCCTTAATTTTCATTATAGTTTCCTAAAACAATAGCTTAAAATACATTTTGTCTTGTAGTTCAGCGTCTAGGAACTGACAGTTTCATTTAGTTCTCTAAAAAATTTTAAACGTTGAATTATCCAACTTTGAAAATGGATGTTTACCGATTTCCGTATTTTGAACACTACTACAAAAGCCTTTAAAGACATTTAAAGCGAATATTGCATCAAATCTTATTATTTAAGCGAAACCGAGTCTGTCTCTGCGCCTGCATGACTCATTAGAGGATAGCGTCTGTTCCGCAGTCTAATAATTACTTTTGGCTAAATATGAATTAGTAGCATAGCATTGAAATATCTAAGTATTGATATTATTAGCAAGAATATTATGTTTGAAAATATTTTAAAATGTTCTTTGAGATAAAGTCTCATATATTAACTTTGTCGCACAAGGATGTATTAAATTTCAGCGAACAGAGAATTTCAATAAGAGTGTTTCTAACGGAGATCACTCATAAATGCCTAACTTAACACTCTGTTACTAGTCCTTTTAGAACACAGGTTAATAAGTGCGTCAGAAGGAGTATATCAAGCTTAAGTGGCATTTTAAGGGTTGGCGTCAAATTTTTCATTGCACCCTTGATTTATCACCTACAAAGGTGTAACGGCTTCTTGTTACAAATTTTTTGTGTTTCATGTACGTAGGCAATTATCTTTTGTGATAATGTTTTAGTAGGTTATTGTTTAACGCGGTTTAGCTAATTATCTTTGTTTCGTACTTTCTTCTTTATTCTTTTTGTCCGTTGACTGTTAATTACATTTTTTACCATAAAAATTATGTTTAAACTGTTTTCTTTTTTGAAAATATTTTATAACAATCACATTAATTAATTTTCCTTTCTCCTTACTCATTTTTACAATAAATTATACACATACGCAATACGCTATAATATTAACAAATAATAATAATAATAATAATTTATTTTATTCTGAATGAGAAGCGAAATTGAAAATTAGATGTTAGTGATAAAAAAAGGGTAATAAAACTAATTTATGCACTAATATCTAAATTCCTCAAGCAGTTGAGTGCTGCAGGGGTTGCCTTCCTGAGCTCATGGATGCCACTCGGGAAACTTCTTCTGGGGTAGTCGTTTACTATGTAGGCCAAACTTTGTTCGTCATTTCCGCAGTTGCAGGTGCTAGTATCTGCTAGTTTCCATTAGTACAGTTTTGAGTTATACCTTCTGTGGCCTGTATGAAACCTATTTAATAGAGACTATTGCGACGTGGAAGGGTTTACGTCAGGCAGAGGTTCTGAAAAATTAGAAATTAAATCTCTGTTCCTCAATTTAGGGTGTTGTTCGAGGAGGGCTATCCAACAATCATTCACATTGATGGGATGCCAAGTCGGTCTCCTAAATTTCAGTCGTGTCCTGGAGGTGTTCTCCAAATTATTGTGTATAGGAAGATCAATGCTGTTGATAATCTTAGTTCATTCATTCTATTCAGCGAAGATGTTTGGAAGAATCGGTTACCAGAGACTAGGGGTAGATCAAGCAGTACTAGTGGCGATCCTCACTCCTCCTGTGAGTGCTTCGATATCAGACAGCAGCAGAGTATTCGGCAGAAGAGTAAGCCAGTTTAAGAGCTGCCGTTTGCAAGGTCTTCCAATTCGCACTTATCCCCCATGAATTGCTGGCAAATTTATGTATTGAGCATTTAATATATTATAGCGGGTCTTCACCTTTTAAATAGTTTTATAGAGGTACTGCTTGAATGTCAGTGACCGAGCTAACGTTACGCCCAGATATTTAGGGTTGGGGTTGTGGTTGATCCGTTGGCTTCCTTGTTGCACAAATGAAATGCACATGATTCGGATTTTGAAGGGTGTGTTGTAATTCTCCATCCTCCAAATTCTTGGTTTGGGAGCATAAAGCCAAATCATCTACATATAGAAATTTTCGTGGTTTTGTGGGTGGGCAGCCATTGGTATTAATATTGAACATCAGAGGAGCCAGAACCGATACTTGAGCAAATTTATAGCAATAATCATATACACTGTGTCCATAAAGTATGGACACAAGCCCGTAATAACGTTATTGTGCATTATTTGACAAAATGCAAAGATATATCGTATATATATCGTATATATATATATTACCTTAGAAAATTTTTGAGTAAACTGTTTTGTAATTCTAAGTTTTATTTTTGACATTTTCAGTATCAAATTTATAACAAATGCTCAAAATGTTTTCCTTCATTTTGTTGACAAAATCCTAAGCGATGGTAAATTCCATTTCGCACATTCTGTAATATTTCGGGAGTGATTAGTCTGGTTTCGTAGATGATGCGTTGTCGTAAAACGTCCAAATTTTCCGGTTGTGTCGCATAAACACCAAAATGTTTAAATCATCGAATAAAGAATTGTAAAAGCTTTCAAAATCCATAAAAAAAATGGGGTTGGCATTTAAAAAAATTATCAATGACGTCATAACTTATTCAAGGTCGACGGAAAAAAACAAAATGGTAGCATCTAAATATAGCTAATAAAAAACATTAATCGACATATCTTTGCATTTTGTCAAATAATGCACAATAACGTTATTACGGGCTAGTGTCCATACTTTATGGACGCAAATGATTACTCAAAAATTGTCTAATACAAAATTTTTACAACATCGAATAAAGAATTCCAAGAGCTTTCAAAATCCATAAAAAAAAATGGGGTTGACATTTAAAAAAATTATCAATGACGTCATAACTTTTTCAAGGTCGACGGAAGAAACAAAAAAAACACATACTTTATGAACACAGTGTATATATATATGTACAGGCTGATTCATTTTCGGCCCTCACCATGGGGATCTCGCTTATTATTGGAGATAGAGTATAGGTTTAAATTTGGCAAAGTTGTTAAATTTTGTGTTTGTAATAAATTCGTAAAGAAAATAGACCTGTGACAAATGACCTTCGTTATTAAAAAAAAAAACGCGAAAACCCCATTATCTTCTTTTACCTGTAGCACCGACATTTGGCCTTGTAGAGAAAAAATAAAAACACATCCTTGTGGCCATTTCTAAACCTCTATCCAGTGGTGTGCCTTAAACTTTTATACGACGTTTCGTTTCTTTCTGGCCATCATCAACTATCTAATTTCTTATAGGCGCCATATTGGATCTAGACACCTTCAGAAAGAGTTTTCTTCTCTGATTTCAACCATGTACCATATGCTGACTAAAGTTTTTGACATTAGGTTTTATTTGAAAGAATAAATTATAAGATTAAATAAGGTAGCCTTTGGAATTTCAATCTGTCAAACATTTCATTTATTGTTCATTAATAATACAAAAATGTCATACACTAACGAAAAGAAACGAAAGTTAGATTAAATTATTTGAAATCTAAAATCAGTGCATTTTTTTATACTATCATAGAAAAGAAACGAGATATGATAAGTATTTTTTATTCTTCGAAACGAAATTCATCAGTAGCGAGTACAAGATATCTACAATTATATCCAGAACGACAACAGCCTCATCGTACCATTTTTCTAGATCTCGATAGAAATTTGGTCGAGAATGGATCGTTTTCTAAGCCGCGTAATGGTCAAGACAACAGGAATTTAAATGAAAATCGACAAGATATTTTACAAATGGTAAATTAAAAGCGTGTTTTCAAATTTCATGTTAATCTTGTATTTTTATAGATAAATAATAATCCATTAATTTCTACACGCGAAGTAGCGTCAGCATTAAATTTGTGCCAGTCCAGAGTTTGGAGAACTTTACATAAAAGTACGAAGTTTAAACCATACAGGATCCATGTTAGTCACTCTTTACTGCCTGGAGATAATTTGAGAAGGCTAGAATATTGTAACTGGTTAATGGGAAGGATAGAAAATGACGAAAATTTGTTAAGGAAAATCATCTGGTCAGATGAAACAAAATTTACAAATTCTGGAATGTTCAACGGAAATACGGAGCACTATTGGGCAGTACAAAATCCCCGATGAAACAGGGCTAGAAGACCACAACATCGTTTTGGAATAAACGTTTGTATGGGTATTTTGGCAAATCGTCTCTTAGGACCAGTTATGTATGAAGAACATTTAAATGGAGAAGGATATTTAAACATTTTACGTACATACGTATCTGACTATCGTGACGACAATATCCCATTAAATCAATTACAATATTTATGGTGGCAACAAGATGGGGCACCAGCACACAATGCAGCTGTTCTTAGAAATTTCTTAAATCAAGAGTTTGCAAACCGTTGGATTGGAAATAGGGGAGTTGTTGAATGGCCTGCGAGATCACCTGATTTAAGTCCGCCAGATTTTTTTTTATGGGGATATGTTAAAAATAATATTTATAAAGTAGATGCGCCACCAAACATTGAAGAATTACGAGACAAACTTCAGAATGCCTTCGATGCAGTTCCTAGAAGAACTATACAAAGGGCAGTACAAAATGCCAGAAGGCGTGCCCAATTGTGCATTACCGAAGATGGCCAGATAATTGAACATTTACTTTAATTGTTTATTGTTTACTTTTCTATGTATTTTTATTAATGTTTTTGTTATCTTCTACTCGCTACTGTTGAACTTCGTTTCGAAGAATAAAAAATACTTATCATATCTCGTTTCTCTTCGTTAGTGTATGACATTTTTGTATTATTAATGAACAACAAATGAAATGTTTGACAGATTGAAATTCCAAAGGCTACCTTATTTAATCTTATAATTTATTCTTTCAAATAAAACCTAATGTCAAAAACTATAGTCAGCATGTGGTACATGGTTGAAATCAGAAAAAAAACTCTTTCTGAGGATGTCTAAATCCAATATGGCGCCTATAAGAAATTAGATAGTTAATGATGGCCAGAAAGAAACGAAATGTCGTATAAAAATTTAATGTACTCCACTGGATAGAGGTTTAGAAATGGCCACAAGGATGTGTTTTTATTTTTTCTCTACAAGGCCAAATGTCGGTGCTACAGGTAAAAGAAGAAAATGGGGTTTTCGCGTTTTTTTTTTAAATAACGAAGGTCATTTGTCACAGGTCTATTTTCTTTACAGATTTATAACAAACACAAAATTTAACAACTTTGCCAAATTTAAACCTATACTCTATCTCTAATTATAAGAGAGATCCCCATGGTGAGGGCCGAAAATGAATCAGCCTGTATATATTGTAATGAGGCATACCCATGAGCATAGGGGGCCTAGAACAAAAATACAGAATAAAGATTTAAAAATGTTAATTTTAGAAAATAAGTTAATGTTGGAACTCCATTCTTCACGTGCCATATCAATAAAGTTAATTCCGCGTTTTTAATAGCTCAAATTTGAATCACATATTTATTTATTTACTTGTAGTCATTCACTTAAGTCCTTTTCATATACATTTATATTTCACCGAAGATATTTAACTTAATTGATTGGAATTATCTGTCACAGATTATGGTCATAGCTGTACCGAATTTGAATTATATAAGGCGGGAATTATCCCAAGTGTAAATAGGTATGTAGCGGAGAACTGAACATTTAAAATACACTTTTGTCCATTGTAAAATTAAAACAATAATTTATGTGAAATATCTAAACGATTGGTAATAGTAATTTATTTCATTTTTATAAAATTATTAACGAAATTAAATAAATATAAACAAGCATTCCAAATAAGACGCCTGGATATAAAAAAAAAACAAGAGAGAGTTAGCTTGGGGTAATGAAGAATCTTTGCAACGCGTCGAGTTTTTAAAAAAGTGTGTTCCTGAAATTAAAGAATAAAATAGAAAATAAACTAGTTAAATCTTACCAAAACATATCCGACAAGTTTCCTATCCACCAGACATCGTTTTACGAAGTTTACCCAACCCTAAACCTGCCTGATCGTTGTAAACGAACATCCATCTCCGAAGGGACGCTAACCCCGCTTAGAACGATACCAGCTTTTCTCTTCAACCATAGCCGTTATCCTGTGTACAAAGATCCTAACATCCATCGACCATCCAGAACTCACAACAATTATCAAATTGAGTACCTATTTATTTATTTATCTCCTAAGATATAAAATTTTTTATTTACAATTAAAAAAAAAAAGAATCGTTGATATTTTATATGAATACCTAAAATGTTAGCACTTAATCTATATACCTTCTGAAACGGAAAAATACAGTTCTTTTAAGTTTGAATTATTGTTACATAGATCAATATTTAAGCATTCATAAAATTATAAACAAATAACCTAACTTTAATAGCAGACCGAATCACGTGACTGCTCATGTTTATATATATTTCTATATCTAGTATCAAACTTACCTTATATTTGTTGAATTGATTAACTCATTAAACCAGTTATTTTTACATTTCATCCTCTTGTTTTATTCATTATAAATAACATCGGAAAGTTTTACACTTTGAATAACTTTTTTGAAAACTCATGCTAATATTATATCAACGCACCGAACCCGCAAAAACTGTAATATAAGCACCATTACCACTCAGCTAGCCGGAACTTAGTTTTAGATACACTTAAAGTATTCAACAATTAAGTATAGCACTTCAAGGAGGCCTAATAAAGTTAAATATAAATTGTTAATATTATCTTATTTATGTTCTGAAATATTACACCTGTGTCAACCGTATAAATAAAACTTAAAGCCATCTATAGGTCACATTTAGAACTACACTTGTGTATGTTCAAATTATTTTTAATATTCTGGGCAATTAATTAATTACTTTCACTTTTATGCCACGTATCCACTTTAAAGGCTTTCAGCCTTTTAACAATATATATATATATATATATATATATATATATATATATATATTGATGTAGTTCATCTTGGTACCAGAAACTAAGAAAAGAAAAAACCCTAATGTTAAAGTAAGACCTAGATTAAGAAATGCAAGTGAAGATCATACATTAATAGTATAAGATATTAAACAAGTTAATGTTACGTAATTAATTGTAAAATTTATTTCGTATAATTTTCATTATTTATTTAGATCATGTTTCACTATCAATATTCATTATTTTAATTGAAAATTCGAAATTAATTAACTTGATCAATAATATCTCATATGAATATCTATTTTATCACCTTAATAATTTTTGATTTGAATTGACTTTCCGCGGGAATCATGTATTTTATCTTGTGCAAATATGAAATTAATAGACATTCAAAGGAACACAATTTTTATTTTATAATTAATAGTATTTATTGTAAAGGCTATGTCGACACTGATGTGATAAAAAGTAAGTCAAAAGAAAAGATACCTATTTAAATACTTATAATATTGCAAAATAAATCATATGGAGGCCAAGAAGAAAAACGATAGATATAGAGCGTCGCTTGGGTTGTAGATATGAAACCACGTAAGAAATAAAGTTACAATATGAAATTGCATTAAATATAGTAAAAACCAAATATACTTACAAATAATGTCATACCTATAAGTATGACATTAATATACTGTCATTTATATTTTAAATTCTTTGAGAAAGGCATCACTTGCTGAAGCATGTAAGATTGTTTTAAGTATATGCATTTTTAAGTAAAACCAGACCTTAAATCGCCAAATAATTAAATCTGCTATATATATAGACGATAAGACGTTACTTCTTCAGGTTGCTTTTTAAATCTTGAAATTATTATTATTATTTGAGCAATTCTCCAGATATTTGGAAAATAGCCTAGCTTAATTATGGCATTGTATATGTATGTCAACAGTCTGCATTTGGCTGACAACTCCTGAAGAAGTGATTATTAGAGCAGACCAGTTTCCGTGCGCGCATGAGTTCCGGTATGGGAGTGTAATTCGTAATATATTAGAATACGCGATAGATAGAATAACATGAGCTTGTTACCGATATAAGTATAGAAGTAGAGACATTTATTCTATCGGAAATAATTAAATATACATTTGGTTTTCTGCTATTAAAGTAATATGCATAAACACACGAAAAATAAGAATAGTACATATTGCAGGTGCGTTGTGTGTACCTAAAATTAAATGGAAAATGTATGAAATCAATGATTGTGTGCACGACAGAGGATTTAAAAAAACACTTACCGTATATATACGGCATATACGGTAAGTGTATACACTTACCGTATATGTATAAACTGTTGTCGATTAATTTTGTTATTGTGCTTCGAACTGCATACGTGTTCTTTACAATGTGTTTTTGACCAACACATTAGATGTGTATTGCACATTAAACATTTAATTTTTGAGCCATCGTATATTAAATCCGGGAAATCCATAATAAACTTATTCACTACGTCTGACAACGGTCGTTTTCTCGATTTATGTGTCGACGACATTTTATTACGTATGCTTACACTTATATGCAGTCTAAGTAAGTACAAAACATATACTGAATGCTTTTTATTAGTTCTGATGCAATACAATCATCCTCACATCGGCGCACATGGCGCGCACGGAAATTGGTCTGCTCTGTGATTATGTCAAATCCAGGGGATTTTTTTTTTTAATAATTACATATTTTATTTCGCTTAATGTTATTTGTTTTATGAGTAAATCTATTGGCGATTAAATATATTTCTCTATTTCTTTATCGGCAGTTTGTTCAGAATCGTAAGATTGAAATATATTGTCGAGATTTGCAGCAAATATTTATTCATGGATTTATCACTTCTTGTCCAGTTTTTGTCATTTCTAGTAGGAGGATTGATTGTCGTGGCTTTTTATTATATTTTTGGTAGGTTTTCATAAAGAGTACTTTTGTATATTTATATTTAGGATTTCAGAGAGTAATTCTGTTAGTTCTTTAGAAGCTTTGTCAAGTTTGCTTTTATTTTCGAGTATTCTATTTTGCTTCCATATACTTCTAAACTTTCTCATTATGTTGATTATAAAAGAAAAAGAAACAATATCAACATATAGCTATAGTATAATATTAATAAAATAAGATGAAATTTTGTAAATTTCCTTTTTTTTGTAACAGAAATTTGAGTGACTTAAGTTATAAACTGTACTTGGTAATACAGGTTACTAAAGAAAATAACAAAATTTAATTGGATTTCATTAACCTACTACGTGTTATAAGTTATTACAAAGGTGCATATACAAACACAAAAGGTGTTCAAAGTGTACACCATTAACTTCCTGGCGGTAATAGATACATCGAATGAAACCACGAACTGCGTTTTCCCACCAAATCAAAGGTATATTGGAAATTTCTTGCTTCAAATCTTCGAGATTTTCTGGCCTATTAAAGTAAACCCGACTTTGTAAATACCCCCATAAAAAAATCAGGTGGTGCCAAGTCTGGTGACCTGGCCGGCTATTTGATAATTCCTCGTCGGCCGATCCAACGGTTTGGAAAAGTAGTGTTAAGAAAATTTCTAACGTTAATGGCATGTCCTGGTACACCATCTTGCTGGAACCATATTTCCTGGTTTTCATTAAGTTGAGGGATGATATTTTCTTCCATTAGTTCTACTGTCAAGTTGCCATCAATGAAAAAAGGTCCTACAATATTGTTGCTACTAAATCCCATCCAATCATATAATTTTTGGAGATACTGTGAACGAACCTGGCCGATACAGTGCGGATTTGTATCAGCCCAGTATCTACAGTTGTGTAGTAACATGATTATATAAACAAAATGATCGTTCACGCAAATTATATTTGTAATAAAATTTGGATTGATATTTTCCTACGATCCTACGATCAAAATCACCTTCACTTAATTCTTGCAGTACTTGTAATTTGTTTGGATAAAAATATTTTTTTTGTTATTTTTAGAGCTGATCGTCTACACATGTGACTTAAAGCTAATGTGGTTTAAAGCTAATTGTTGGACAGAAACCTTACCATTGTCTATCACATCAATAAAGACTTTCAATAAATTTTCGTCATTAGTTTTTGTTTTCTTAATTTTGGATTGCTAACGCTGTATCCGTTTTTGAAACTATTGATTTATTGTTATTTCTATTTGGATGTACTTAATGACATCCAAATAGAAATATATATATATATATATATATATATATATATATATATAAATATATATATACAGTGCTTCTCAAAAGTCCCCTCCCCCCCTCTTATCATTGGAACGATTATACATTCACAAGTGAAATTTGGAAACTGAATATTATAGGTTATAAACTTCCCTACTAGTGATGATAGATGACGAAATCGGCACATATGACGTCACAAGGCCATTGTGACCAATAATTTTAAATGGAACGCTACGGCAAGCGACACCTCTTTTAAAAGGTATCGAAAAAACCTATTCAATGATACTAATTTTGTTTGTGTTTGAGGCAGTTTTAATGGCTCATTAGTAAACATGAAAATTTAAATTCCATTCAGTATGATATTAAATACAGATTTAAGAAATAGTATGTACTTAAGGAAATTGCTCGAAGTGACCTCCATTTACTTCCTGACAGTAAAATATCCTATTTTTAAACTCTTCTCGTACTTCTTCAAATGTGTCTGCGGAAACAGTCTCACATTCTGCAACAATACGTTGTTTTAAAACGTCAATATTGTCAAGTTCAGTAGCGTAAACCTTCGATTTAAGGTACTCCCACAGGAAAAAATCCAAAGGTGTGAGGTCCGGTGATCGAGGTGGCCATTCCGTTGAACCTCGTCGTCCAATCCATCTACCATGATACTCCTCATGCAAATACCGTCTTACTGCACCGTAATAGTGTGGAGGAGCACCATCCTGTTGGAATGTTATTTCCAAATTGCCGAATTCATCTGGATTATCTTCCAAAATTTCAAGGATTAACGGTTCTATTGCGTTTTGCAACATCTCCAGATAAACCTCACCAGTTAAATTAGTATTTAAAAAAATAGGCCCAACGATGTTGTTACCCAGGATACCTGCCCAAACATTCACCTTCTGGGGAAATTGGGTATGTGTTTCACGAAACAGGTGAGGATTTGCGTCACTCCAATACCTCACATTCTGTGTATTTACATTTCCATTTAGATAGAAAGTACTTTCGTCACTAAAACAAATTGTTTTGACGTAGTCTGGCTGTTGGTTAATTTTAATTTCCATATTTTCACAAAATTCTAGTCTTCGGTCTGGGTCGTCGTCTGAGAGTTGATGAACCATTTCTAATTTGTATGGATGAAATTTGTATTTTTTCAACACCCTGTGTACTGTACTTCGACTGACTTCACAGGTAGATGCAACTTGAGTTGTTGAAGAAGTAGGATTAACTCTTACTTCTGCCAGTATATCAATTTTTTTCTCATCAGAAATTTGTGGTCTGCCAGATCGTTTCGCATCATTAATACTACCCGTTGTTTCAAACTTACGAAGAAGCTCTCTTAAATAAGTCCTCGAAATGGGGCGATCGGGAAACCTCGCATTAAAAATGCGTTCTGCTGCATGAATATTTTGTCTAGTTTCACCAAGAATTAGGACCGCTGCTACTTTATCACCTAAAACACGTACCATTTCGCTTCTTGAAGCACTTAAACTTTCGGCTCACAACAGTTTAACAAATTATTAAAATGTACAAAAATATTAAAAGTACCAAAAGCTGTTATAACAGTGAGACGTTCGATCAACAATACACAAATTATTAAATGTACAAAAACTTGGACAATTACAAAAACGTCGAATTTCGGAGACTAACAAAAACGTCAAATTATTTGACAACTATCCAGAGGCGGAGCTTGAATTTGAAATTTTAGTATTAACTTGACAATATTGACGTTTTAAAACAACGTATTGTTGCAGACACATTTGAAGAAGTACGAGAAGAGTTTAAAAATAGGATATTTTACTGTCAGGAAGTAAACGGAGGTCACTTCGAGCAATTTCTTTAAGTACATACTATTTCTTAAATCTGTATTTAATATCATACTGAATGGAATTTAAATTTTCATGTTTACTAATGAGCCATTAAAACTGCCTCAAACACAAACAAAATTAGTATCATTGAATAGGTTTTTTCGATACCTTCTAAAAGAGGTGTCGCTTGCCGTAGCGTTCCATTTAAAATTATTGGTCACAATGGCCTTGTGACGTCATCTATGACGATTTCGTCATCTATCATCACTAGTAGGGAAGTTTATAACCTACAATATTCAGTTTCCAAATTTCACTTGTGAATGTATAATCGTACCAAAGATAAGAGGGGGGAGGGGACTTTTGAGAAGCACTGTATATATATGTATATATATATAATATAACTGACATATTTCAGAAAAGTGCGTCTTCTGTCGCAACATCCAACTATTGCTATTGTTAGAATTGATTCTCTTTCAGTTAAATACATCTTAATTTCGTATTGAAACAAATCTAAAACTCACAGATGGACGGTAACGGTTGTCAAGTGTAATGGTAAAAGTAATCGAAACACTTTTTATCAATTTTTTTAAACTATTTTGGAAAGGGCATACTATATTTACATCACTGAATTCAGAAAAAGAAGTTATCTTTTCAACGATGCCAAATTCATGCACTGTTTTAAAAAAAAACAAGGAAGCCTTGGATTTAAAATAGATGATAAGAAAAAAAAAGAAAATGTAGTCAAAAAGATCAGAACATTTCCTTATATCCGTATAAAAAATTTCATTTAGATATCTCGGACCGTTCTCGAGATATTTGACCGTTTTCATACATAAAGGCCGCCACACATGGACGTACATGTTCTAAAACATGTATGTGCATGCATTAACGCGCATTCATTAACGTTGGTGTGTATGTGAAATAATATGACGTTTTTGAATGCGCATTCAATAAAAGCAGCGCGTTAAAAAATCTGTCTCTGCTAGAAATTATCAACGCACATGCACTTATATGCATGCAAGTCTCAACGTGTAGAGGCAAAAGAACAGGTGAATGTGCGAGAGTTTACAGTAGCGTCGGAGGTGAACTTTTTTAGTGTATACATTATTATCGCATGTTTTAAGGAGTATTAAGATATTGTTAGTATGTCTGATGTTAGAATGATGTCACGAGACTTTTAAGAGAGTTTATTGAATTATATAAATCGCATCCATGTCTTTGGCAAATCAAATCAAAAGAATATCTTGACAGAAATAAAAAAATCGGAGGCATACCAGTCGTTAATAAAAAAGTTACAAACTATTCAGCCGAATGCAACACGAAGTAACGTCATACGGTCATAACGGTTATAGCAGACCTCATTACTGTATCTTGGCGTTCTATTAATGAAGTAATTAGGTGTAAAAGTTCTATATAGGTATCTTCATCCATTCTTAGATAATTTCGCCAGTCATCAGGTTCTAGTCTCAGTTCTTCCAATAACTGAATATGCGAAAATGTTTGCCTTTTTAAGAGCCATCTTTTCTACCACACTCGACGGTTTTTTTTATTTTTATTTTTCTGTTTAATCACATATGCACACGCCACTGTCTCTATAGTTAAATAAACGTCATTTTGGGAGAACATCTTTACATTTCAGTAGACAGACCAAAACTATGGAACATGTTTGTATGTCTGTATGCTACTTTAACGTACGTTATTGAATACAAGTTGATGCGTGCACGTACATGTTTTAAAACATGCACGTCCGTGTGTAGCGGCCTTAATAGAGACCCAGTATATATTTCATAACAGTCATAGCTGCATATACATATTTAAATATAAATTTATGCAAAATATATTATGAATTGTATTCATACATGTTAATATAACAATACCTCAGAGATATAGGTTTTTGTATTAGTTTATGTCTTTCATCAGCACCATAAACTTTATAAAATCAGTGTAACGCTATAAGCGCATAGTCTTATTTACGTTTATCATAATTTTTTTTAAATTTATTTAGAAGCGGCTCAATATATCAAAAATTGTAGAATCTATGGAATGAATTTTTACAAACTAGATTCAGATGGACTTGAAATATTAACTATAGAAAATCGATGACTTTAGACCATATCGTATGTTATGTTATCGATAAGGTCAAACGCGTAAAGTGATAAACAAATATTACACTTTACATACATCTACGTAAGTAGAGTTAAATAGTTCATTAAAGTACTTGCTTTGTTTTGAATTAATTTGAAACTAAATAATTACTCGCGAATATTATGGTATGCTACTTGTAATTATCGTTGAGTTCGTGTAATGTAGGGCATTTGAACTTGGAGAAAATTGTTTGGTCCGAAGAGTATCTCTCGGGATATAAAGTAATAGTCTACGATGTAAAAGCATATTTGTACATACCTATACGGGGAGTAAATAAAATATTCCGACGTACGCTAATATATAATAGTACGGAAGACAGCAATTCAAAATTACAAAAAATTTTATTCTTTTGAAACTTTACTTTTTACGGAAATTTAGGAACACAAACTTTTCAAGTACGGTCCTATATTCAAATTGAATCTAAATAAATAGAAATTATATGTTTATATTTTGTCGATCTAACAAACAAATAGGCATTTATTTATTCAAGTTCACCAAAAAATCTTCTTCACATTTAGAGTAATAATAGGTACGTTTTTGTGTAAGCTATGACATTTTATGACGTGTCATTCATACATTTTCTTATGAATCAGCTGTTGTCTTGTTATTTAAAGGTAGGTTAATGACATGACCCTCGTAATATCCAGCAAAAAAATACAATATCCAGTTTCTTTAAAAATTTTGAAAGGTATAAAAGTCTTGTAGTGACATGGAATTTTCAATTTAGTTGTCTTAATATGAAATTCACGAGAAATAGTAAATTACATTTGTAATTTTAATTGAATGCTCATATTTTTTTCTATGTTCTATTTGCTTCTTTTTTAATAATAACACAGGCCTGCATAAAATTTGTGATGACGTGATTTTTGTTTGTTAAGCTCAGTTTTTATATAGCAATAACTAATTAAAATACAGTTGGTATGTACCATACACAGATTTTTTTTTTGCACAAAAGAAAAAGAAAAAAATATAAAAAAAATCTTACAATAGGCGTTTTAATACATTTTAAAATGAATGTACTACTTCAAATTCTAGGTATTAACCCAAAAATGATTTTCTGTTGTGGTTTTAAAGAAATTTGTTAAATAGGCTCTCATTACCTGATGTAAATCTTTTGTTACATTTATTAATTTTGGACAAGATTTCCGGGAATTTTTACCTGCTAAATTCTATTTATTATGCTTTCACTTTATTAGTACTGCGAAAAAGGATTTCAAGTTTATCACTCCAAACAAAATGTATATTTTAATATCATTTACTTCATTATAGCTCTGAGTGTCGATCAGTAAACAAATAAAATTAATTTGTTTTTAGTGTTGTGCGTGGTATTTGATAAATAAACATTGCTTAAAAATATGTCTAGCCGGTGTTGCAAAAACAAACCAATGATTTCTGTTATATTTGTGGATATTTCGTCTTGAAAAAGTTTAAGAGACCAATTGGTGAATTTGTGAAAAATGCATATTATGCTTATTTCAATATCAAATTAGGAGATCAAGATAAAGATTGGGCACCGCACGTTGTTTGTAAGGTATGGGAAGAAGGTTTAAGACATTGGACCAAAGGGAATAGAAAAAGCCTTCCTTTTGGAATACCTATGGTTTGGAGAGAACCGCGAAATCATCATGAAGATTGCTACTTTTGTCTTTGTGATATTAAGGGGCATAATAGAAAAACTTTGAAACATATTTTGTACCCAAACAATATTAAATCAGCTATCAGACCAGTTTCTCACAGTGATCATGTACCTATACCTATACCCCCCAATGTACTACAAGATGATATTTAAACCTCTTCAACTTCCGGCTCCGTACAGATGGATAGTGATTTTTAGCCATCAACCTCAGGTCAAAACCAACTGGGGTCTAGGTTGAAACAAAAAAATTTGCTTGCTCCAGAAACTACCTTCAGATCTTCCTTTAGCTGAATATGACAGAAAAACAACCAAACGAAGCTTTTCTGAAAAACGAAAACGTTTTTTTAAGAAGCATAAAGAATAAATAACTATTTCTAATAGTTTCTATGTGTATATTTTTGTATTTTCTTTAATATAATATAGAACTAGCTTATAAATGAAATAGATCGTGTTTTTTCTATATTTTTTTATTTTACTGGTTTGAAAAATAACCTTATGTGATACAAAAAAAAATAAAAACAGATTTGAAATCAGCGCTACCCAATTACTAGAACACAGTTAAAATTTTTATATCAACATTCAAAGAGTTGAAAAATGCAGGCCTGTGATAATTTTTTGCCACAAAAAGGACAAATTTGTCTACAACATGTGGAATGCTTTTAGGAGATATCCAATGTTGCTATCATTTGCGTAAACACAAGTATGTGCACGCTTAACACGGCTCGGTCTTCACGGATATTGGCCGCAGCTTGGAGAATACGTTGCCGAAGATCATATTTTACAGCCACGGCCTTTATAACTTAGATGCAATGTGCAGCGATCTCTCAATAATAATGTTTCACTGTATAGTAAGACGATATAGGTTAATTTGTGATTTGAATAGGCCATACTTTACGCCAGTTGATAGCAGACTGCAATACTCACTACAGACTTATAATATCTTCTAGTTTATTTTCGGCAAGGGCGCGTTTCATATCCACTTTTATATTCTTGAATATTTGATCACTCGCTAAGTAACAACACACGTTAAATTGACTTACAAATTTTATAATGATTTTACTAAGCACGCTAAATTTTACGTGTAGCAGTTTAGTTTAGTCAAAAGCAAAACCTAGACTAACCTTAAAACCAGGTAACCTTACTTCGTCATCGTAGTAAAAGAGTGGGAGAAAGTACTGGCGGTACGATAGGTTTCTACTTAAAATTCAGCAAATGCACCAGTCATTTTTACAATATGGATACGTAAAACTTAGCGCGTTATTACTCTAGGGTTAATAAAATTATTTTGAATTTATGGAAAGACGTTAAAATACTCAGAATTATCTATTTTTTTGTAAGCATATTTCTCTTTTGTTAATTTGCTTTCAAATAAAAAAACAAACGTTGAAACGTACGTTTTCGCATTATACATTTCACGACATAACGTTTTAGCATCACTTTTATATTTAAGCGAATAATCAGCAATGGTATTTATTTCCTCGTTATTTTTTATCGTAATTATCATTGCAATTTGCCGTAATAGCCTCGTAATTTTCGACCGTTTTCACTCGAAGCTGTCGCATCGTAACGGCGTACAATGGTAGCTATCCGCCTGCTAACAAGCGAACGGAATGCAAAAGAACAATTTTCGGCTTATATTTCAATCAATTTACATTAAGGGATTTCGAAAGCACGGTGTGTATTTCCCATCTACTTTCACATCACATCGCCGTCACCTCGCATTCAATTTTCCGGTTAATTGACGACGTTGACGCCTTCGCACGACTCCCTTCGCCCTTTTGCCAACATTCAACGAATTAGCGGATATTTTAGTCCCTTTTGAACGCCTTATCATATTTTTTACGGTATCGATTGAATATTTGTTGCTCGTGTTACGGGTAAATTGTTACGAACAATTCTATAGGTACTTTTTTCATAAATAATGCTTCTTCCATAAAGTCTTAGAAACCCAGAGTGAATATGCGAACAAAACATATGATGGAACTTCTTTCGAGTTTTTAAGTGATTTTTAAAAAATATCATGATATTTTAATTTAATAATAAATAGCAGTGACGTATAGGTTATATACAAACTAGCAACATTTTTTACATTGGCAGTGATTGCGTTCGATATTTTCTCTTTACTAGATAACTGATATACAGGGTTGGGCAAAAGTAACGCATCAGTCGAATAATTCCGTAAATATAAACTTTAGAAGAAAATGTTATTAACAAAAGTTTTTTGACAAGTTATTTTGTATTCGCTTCAATCATTTGTTTTTTTTTCATGATGATTACATATGACAGCCAAAATTTTTTTTTTTTTTTAAATAGAAATAATATTATATTTTAGACAATTTGGAATCTTTATTAAGTTCTGAATATGAGTGCGTACTATTTTCATGGGGTTAGATAATAAAAATATTGAGAAAAAAATAAAATTTAATAAAAGTAAACAAACTACAAAATTAAATTAAATGCTCAAAGTGACGTCCTTCTACGACCTGACAGTGTCCTAAACGTTCACAAAAATTGCGAATTGTATTTTGTAAACTATTAGGTGGTATGGCTTTTATCTCACGAGTAATTTTTGCTCTCAAATCATCTAGGTTTCTAGGTTTCTCCTTGTATACTTGCGACTTCAAGTGTCCCCAAAGAAAGTAATCCAATGGATTTAAAACGGGAGACCTAGCGGACCAATCAATAAAACCCCGACGTCCAATCCAACTACCTGGAAAAATTGTGTCTAAATACTGTCGAGCATTAATAGCATAATGTGGTGGTGCTCCATCTTGTTGAAACCTTAGATTACGGTTTGGCATGCTTCGTTGATTGTCGTTAGGAAATAAAATTAACAGATCTGGTACAATATGGTTACCCAATAAATGTAAGTAACCATCAACATTTAGGTTGTGTTCCAAGAAGTACGGACCTATGATTCGTTGCCCAACAATGCTAGCCCACACAATAAGTTTGTGGCGATGTTGTGTATGATTATCTCGCATCCAATGTGGATTTTCAGTCTCCCAATAACGGCAGTTATGCCTATTTACAAATCCATTTAGACAAAATGTAGCATCGTCAGTAAACACGATGTTGTTTAAAAAATTTGGATCGTTATTGGACAATTCCATTATTGTTTCACAAAACTGTAATCTTCGTTAAGTTCGTGCAGTAAGTGTATCTTATAGGGCTTGTATTTGCTCGCTTTTAATATTCGTCTAATTGATCTGCTACTCATATCATTTTCTAATCGTAGTTGAGTGGTTGACGTAGTGGGATTTTCCGATACAGCAAGTAAAAAACATGAAGAGATCGGTCTTCATTAGTGATTTCTTTTGGTCGGCCAGCTTTAGGTATATCTCTAACATCGCCCGTTCTCTAAATTTAGTAACCAATCTCGACACTGTTGATTGAGCTATAGGATCTCGATCCAAATAAACATTATTGAATAAAGTGCAAACTTCGTGATGTGAACGTTGCCTGTCAGCATATCCGGCCATCATAAGAATTTCTATTCTTTCTTTAGTAGTTAACTTGACCATTTTCACACAAAACACGTATTAAAAAAAGCAAGTTTTACGATGGAAACTATTTTATTGTGAAACGTCAATAATTCAATGACAGTCAAAAAATCTACAATTTCCAAAGCAATCTACAAAACACTGCACTAGTCCAAATGTAATTAAATTTGATTTTTTTCTCAATATTTTTGTTATCTAACCCCATGAAAAAAGTACATATACATATTTAGAAATTAATAAAGATTTCGAATTTTCTAAAAGAAAATATTATTTCCATTTAAAAAAAATTTTTCTTTTTTCTGTGTTATGTAATCATCATGAAAAAAAAACGCAAATGATTGAAGCCAATAGAAAATAACTTGTCAAAAAACTTTTGTTGACAACATTTTGTTCTAAAGTTTATATTTACGGAATTATTAGACTGATGCGTTACTTCTGCCCAACCCCGTATATACAAGGTGTGTATAAATTGTCGCAAAAGCTACACGTAGCGGCATTCTTTCGTTCGGTTCTGAATAAAAAATCTTAATGTTAAAATGTCGTATCATGCTTCGTCAATTCGTAAATGTCAAAATTTGACAGTAATGATTTTGATTGAACTCACTTTGAAATACAAACTTATTGTTCTACAACGTTGCCAAATGTGTTTTTCGTGAAAGTACGTTAATGAATAAATGTTTAAAACAAGCTTTTAAATCAAAAAGAAAACGTTTACGAAATAATACTAGTAAAAATTTTTTCTTTAAACTAAATTGCATCTATCTCTATTAACAGATATCAAAGAGCAAAGGTTAGTTACGCACTAAAAGTCTGAACTTCAAGAACCCCGTGAAAACAAACGAAGCATGATACGACATTTTAACATTAAGATTTTTTATTCAGAACCAAACGAAGAACGTCGCTGCGTGTAGCTTTTGCGGCAATTTATACACACGTTATATACAGGCTTAGTTAAAAGTATGGAGACGGCGATTTATTGTCGTTAATATTAATTTTAGGGATTTATGTTCAATATAAAAGTTTGTTAGGATATTTTGATCTACATTCGAGAATATTTGAATTTTTTTTTTCTTCAATTGTTTTTTTAGTTACGCCTGTCCGCGCATTTCTTTTTAAAAATGGGAACTAGTAAATTTTACTCTACCATTCGATAGAGATTTTTTTTCTCTTTACAAATTTTTTTTTGGTTTTTTAAAATTCATTTTAATAACTTTTTTATAAGAAAAAGCCGGTTCCTGTGTTTAACAGATGTTCGGTACAACGCAGATAGACAGAAGCGTAGCGATAAACAAACTTGAGCGACGTAATTTTATCAGTGGTTATTGTGTACGTCAAATCTTTGACAGAAATAATTCATTTGTGCAATTTGTTGCTGTTAATATTAACAATGGCGAGTTTAAGTGAACATGAACGAATTTAAATACTTATGATGTTGGGTTATGGAGATAGACGCAGAAGTTTACAAGACGTTAGTAATTTATTTAATGATACGCATCCAAATAGAAATCCAATTTCTAAATCCGTTATTGGTAAAAATTTAAGACGCTTTAAACAAACGGGTAGCGTTAAAGATTTGCCAAAGAGTGGTAGACCTAGAACAGCAAAAAGCGATGATAACAAACTGGATATTTTATTGGCTGTATCTGAATATCCCCATTTATCAACCAATCAATTAGCGGCCAATTTCAATATTTCACAGTCATCGATCGTGTCAGTTTTAAAAAGTGAAAAGTATAAACCTTATAAGGTACACCTTGTACACGAGTTAACGGAAGATGATTTTGATAGGAGATTACAATTTTCTGAAGAAATGTTAAATATTTGCAACAATAATGAAAATTTTGTCAACAATATTATTTTCTCAGACGAAGCTACATTTTGCCTTACCGGTGAAGTAAACAGACATAACTGCAGATACTGGTCATCGGAAAATCCCTCTTGGTTTTTGGAGCACCATACGCAGTACCCCTAAAAGGTTAATGTTTGGGTTGGTATTCTAGGTGGTCATATTATCGGTCCCTTTTTCATCAATGGCAATTTAACTTCGGCTCTGTATTTGCAAAAGTTATTGCAAAATGAAATAATACCTGCTAGTGCTACGCTCTATCCTCATGAAAACAATGAACACCTGCCCAATGACAGTATCTGGTTCCAGCAAGATGGCGCCCCACCACATTGTGGTGTAAATGTTCGTCAATATCTGGACAACGTTTTTCCCCACAGATGGATTGGAAGACGAGGAACCATTGAATGGCCAGCCCGTTCACCAGATTTAAGTCCTTTAGATATTTTTCTTTGGGGATACGTAAAAAACAAAGTTTACAAAGATAAGCCCGATAACGTCGAAGATTTACAAATCCGAATTACCAGAACGATACAAGAAATTCCCCGAGATTTTCTACAGCAGTCTGTTCGGGGTTTTGTAAATCGATTGGGTCATTGTCAAATTACTAATGGACGACAATTTGAACACTTACTTTAATTTACTTTGTTATTAATTTGGTTATTTTTTCTTGTAAAAAAGTTATTAAAATAAATTTAAAAAAAACAAAAATATTATTGTAAAGAGAAAAAAAACCTCTAGCGAATGGAAGAGCAAAATTTACCAGTTCCCATTTAAAAAAAAATGCACGAACAGGCGTATCTAAAAAAACAATTGAAGAAAAAAAAAATAATCACAAATGTAGATCAAAATATCTTAACAAACTTTTATGTTGAACATAATTCCCTAAAATGAATATTAACGACAATAAATCGCCGTCTCCATACTTTTAACTAACCATGTATATTATTATAGGGCTAATTGCACCATTATTCCAGCCAACTGCAAAGGGAAAGACAGAAATTAACATAAAAATAACACTCAATAGAATAGCTAAATTAGCGGACATAATTTGTAAAATTAGTATCGAAATGTAAATAAATTAATATTAAGACAACTTTGTAGATTTCAAATTAATTTATATTTATTTCAAAATTTACTTTATATATTTTTATTATCACTTTCATAATTAAAGCCATTAGCGCGAAATTAACAGATAGCTAATTTATCTACATTCAAATTTTGTATCGATACTAATTAGACACGCCCACTTTTTTAAATTTTTAAAACCCTCGAACAGGTTATTTTCATCCCACTCATATAACATAACCCTACATTGAAAAATCCGTTACAACTATTTGTAGAATATTATATAAATTTTGTTTCCATGTTAGAATTAATATTGCATTTATATTTAAATCATTATCAAATGTAATTAAAGTAAAATTCGAGGCTACTTCCATAATTTATACTAGGCTTTGAAAGAAATAATTGCTATCGAGCGTTAGTAGAAAAATTTCATTACGATTGCCAGGAAAAAGTGCTACTCCAAAGTTAAAATTTAATAAAACCTAAAATACCTGCAATAGAATCCTAAAGTTACGCTGAAATGAAGTACTATCCTTGGAGCTACTTTTGAACCAGATTTGGAGGCGATCATATCGAAGATCGGCAAGTGATTGATCAAAGCATCTTTTGTTGAAACACAAGCCCGAGCAATACCAAGGCCTTCGGCCAACGCCAACACCGGCATCGCAGTATCGAAAACATCGTATTTGATCCGTAATTCGACTTTCCTGACCAACTCCGTTTCTATTCAAGATACCTGCTGCATGCTACGAGAAACAGGTTCAATTTATTTCGAAAAAGTCTTAGAAAACTAATTTTTCAACCAAACAAAACTTTTCTAAATTACAAACTCTTGATTTTACTTTTAAATTACATTGCCAACTTACTCAGAATTTGTGAAAAGACATTTATAATTAAGAACTGTAGTACTCACCTGAATTTGTTTATTTATTTATTTATATTACCATATACTTGATAATAAAATTGCTATTAAACCATAACCTTTTAATTCACACGTGCACTCTATGCTAATTCCATATTTTGTCGTTAGGCACGTTATTTATTCATTGTTTATAGATATCTTACATCAATAAATATTTACACTTATCACAAACAAAGTCTTTTATTTATCAGTGCTTAGCTAGAGATAACTTAGTAATATTATTAAACAATTTTCCACCATTCACATAGGGATAAACTGACCGACGAGGATCCTAAGATAATCAATTTTTGTAAAATATAATACTAGTTCTCCGACATCTAGCTGTAGCCCGAGACATTACATGAGAAGGGCTAGTGATCTAACGTAGTAGGTTTAAAACAGCCCAAGGCGCCCAACCAACAGTACGATTCCCGTACTATACAATTCATAATTCTATCACTTATTATTACTCCATTATTATTATACATAGCTCTTTAGCTATTTATCAATAGTCACCCGAACGTGGAGGCTTCTGTAATATTTAAATCAAAATATTATTTACATCAATTAATATTATTATTCTTCAATTAAAATTATTATTATTCTCAGATCATCAGCGTCACTTCGATATATATATATATATATATATATATATATATATACGGTAAACTTAATAAGTCGGCGATTAAAGGTCTGGTTTATTATTTCAAAGTATATATATTTAAAAGAACCCTACATGTTTCGGCAATGATGCCTTTGTGAAGGATATAAAAAATATAAATGACAATATCCTTTTTTTTATATCCTTGACAAAGGCATCATTGCCGAAACATGTAGGGTTGTTTTAAATATATATACTTTGAAATAATAAACCAGACCTTTAATCGCCGACTTATTAAGTTTACCATATCATACCAAGGTCACGAAAATATTATATATATACATACATATATTTTACGAGTACTTAAATAAAAAATGAAAATGTGTTTCGATTTGTTACTAAAATAGCAAAAGCAAATATAGCTGATACGTGTCGTTTTTTTCCGCTACTATAACTATGGACTATTGTATACCTATTTAACATAAACGATTGTCGCTATATCTGAGAATTGAAGGTTACACTAAAGTATGTCGGTAAGATAGAGAAAGCACAATTTTACTAAAAAAATAAGAACTATATAATATATGCCCAATGAGAAGAATAATGATGCTCCATCCGATTTTAAGTTGGCACTCCCTGATACATTAATATCACTAAACACTCGTTAACTTAACTTTTAATATTTATCTACGTAATCCATTACTGTAGCTTGTGTTTATAGCGAAAGTATGTTTCCATGGCATTGAGGTCGTTCGGCTCGTTGAGCAACATATTTGCGACGAGTCCGGTTTCTAGCTGTATTGCTTCAACCTCTGTTACGAGAATCACGACCCCAATGTTTGCTTCACTGTGCAGAGGCTGTAAGGCTATAACACTTTACTTTTTAAATCTTCTGTGGCTTATACTAGCATAATAGGGCTGCTGAGACTGGCGTCCCTTGTTAAAGTATGATTATTATGTTGATTTTTAATGAAAGACTGTGTGTCTTGATGTTAATGTACGGCTGTTCTGTTCTGTTATTGAATTGATACTCTGGTTAAAAATATAGTTGCTTGTTATCATGTTGTGAATGAGACTGTTTTGTTAAAACTGTATTGCAAGTAGGTAAAAGTTCACCACTACCCCAACAAACTATTACATAATTACATGCGCGTATTGGTTGTACATTGTAATAGTTGACGTCTTAATTGAGAAAATTTCTAGTAAACAATGCTTGATAACGTACCTACTGGAAATAATGCCCTTCACGGTATTAACAATTTAAGCCTAAAATATTATTGCTACTACAATATTGGTTGTAAATCTAAATGAACAGTTGAAACTAAATTTCATTGTTTAGTGATGGACCTTACTATAGATTTAAGGAAACGTGATCCCAAGAATGGATATCCAGATTAAACACCCTTTTCACTATAATCCTAGGTAATAAACAATTACTCTATCATAAAACAGTAAATAACTTAGAACTTATAAAAGTTTTACAATTTGAATGTGATAATAAAATTCTATTAATAAAGTGGTTTAAAATAGAAAATTAAGGTTAAATATTTATAAAATTGGAAATGATATGTTTGAATTCCATATCCTAGATTTACTTATATTTAACAATAAAAAATATTTCCATATAAAATAATGTAAAAGGATATTAAATGTATCCTGAACACCATGTTTCTTTTGTATTTGTCGTTCCTATTGTAAGAAAACAGTTATTTTAATAACTATCTACAACTATTAATGTCGTATTAATGGATGTGATATAAAATGGCATATCTTATAGATTATTTTAACAAAATGGTTTTTATGTTGGAGGAAGTTCCTTTTATAGTAGAAGCTTATTGTCATAGCAGAACAATGGGAGAAAATGACACTTTGATGTATTCTGTACAGTTCCTCCTTCATCAGTTTGCTAAGGTGCTTACTGAGGGAACAGTTCATCATAGCAAGGATATTGTTAAACGCTTTCGTTAAAGTGTCTACAAGAGCAGCATTAGAATTTTTAAAAATTTTTTATCCTAATCATCGTGTATGCGAGGGGCGTTAGCCACCTCGGCATCAGACCATACACCTTTAGATTTCTGTTTTTTTTTGGAAATTTAAAATCAAAGGTATTTGACATCTAGATTTTAAATGAAGTGGATTATATTGATGTAAGTGAATTACAAAGTATTTGAGAAATGTTCTAAGAATTTTGTCGAACAGCATTTTTGCTCACACTGTAAATAAATATAATCAATATTAAGAAATTTCATATACAACAAAAAGTTTTTGTAATGTAAATGAGTATGTACTCACCATTACCATCCAAAAACTTTTGCAATC
Organism: Melolontha melolontha; assembly: GCA_935421215.2. Taxonomy (NCBI): domain Eukaryota; kingdom Metazoa; phylum Arthropoda; class Insecta; order Coleoptera; family Scarabaeidae; genus Melolontha; species Melolontha melolontha. The sequence continues at coordinate 21,396,122 of OW285240.1, read as the reverse complement.
TATGCTATCATACATTCGGCGAATATTTTTGTATCAAATCCAGTGCTCCCATTCCCAGTACCAGGGATACTTATACACAGGTCCAGAGCATATGCCGTCGGGTCTACTTAGATTGTTCAAAATTATCTTGTGATCCAATATCTCATATCTTTGCAAGATATGACTGGTTGTTTCTGGTGTCTTATTATATCCACTGTGCCTGCCAAATTTATTCAAGAACTGTCTTACAAGTGAGTGACTTATCAGATACCCAGTTATTAGTCTCGACTTCTTCCTTTCAATTGAAAGACATTTCCTAGCCTTATGTAGCCTATCAAGCTTTTTCATATGTGAATTTGGGTCTTTTCCTCCAATACGTGTGGATTTTCTTATTCGTTTCCGGATTCTTAATTTAGGCACTTTCATTGTCGGTATATAAATTTCGTCAGTTTTTCCATATCTTGTTACTTCTGGCATGCAAACAAAGTAAAATGAAATCTCATAAATATTGCAGTTGTTTTGAAATGTTATAGCTTAAATCATTAAATTTCAAGACGGTAATTTGCAATGTTTGCAATAGAAAATAGTTTGCAAGAAACTGGATATATTATAGTGCAGCGATGCACATACCGCGGCCCGCGGGCCGCATACGGCCCACTGTCGATATTTATGCGGACCGCCAACGAATTTTAAAAATTGTTCGAAAAACTACAAAAGTAGGTAAAAATCCATTCAAATCAATATGTCCTAACTTTTTATTTTGTTCTAACTTTTGTAATTGTTAGTAAGATATGTATCTTTAAGTACCTACTACTTTCTTGTTCAGGATTACTACGTAGACAGGTATGCTCCTCGTCGTTCCAAGTATATTGTTACGAGACTAGAAATCTGTCGAACCAACTAGATTACTCGAAGATTCGCGAAACACGTCGGTATTATCCCCGAACAATGTGGTAGGTTCTCGATGTTAGGTTAAGTTTTAACTACGGACAAGCGAACGTTATATTGTTTGAATTGTAATCTGTAAAGAATAAATATTTCGTCGTTCGAACTTGGCATCTACTTACGTAACAATATAATATAAATTTTGATATGGATAAATCAGGCCCCAGTAAAAACCGTAGTTCTAAGATTGAATATGAAAATCGACAGTTTCAATATATTTGGACCGAACAATACTTTTTTATTTCATCGCATAACAAAAGTGTCTGTTTAATATGCAGGAGTAGTGTTTCTATTACGAAGGAATATAATGTGGAAAGGCATTATGAAACCCAGCATCATACTTTTACCAAATTAACCGGCGAAAATCGAGCGCAAAAAATTTCCATTTTACAAAGGGAACTAATAGGTCAGCAAGCTATGTCTACAAAACTAATTCAAGATGCTGAAACAGCTACTGAAGTTAGCTTTGAAATATCTCGAATAATAACGAAAACTTGTCGGCCTTTTAAAAATGGTGAGTTTGATAAGCATTGTTTAGATATCGTCGCAAAAAAAAATGTGTCCGAAAGATGCAAAGAGGTTTGAAAAAATTCATCTAAATCGGATGACTGTGCAAAGAAGACTTACCACATTAGCAGCTAATATAGAAGAGCAATTAGCTAAGAAATCGAAAATTTTGAGTATTTTTCTATAGCAGTCGACGAATCTACAGATATAAGTTCCACTGCTCAACTTTTAATATTTTTACGAGGTGTAACGCAAAATTTTGAAGTGAGTGAAGAACTGATTGGTATGAGTTCTTTGACAAGTCAAACCAAGGGGAGTGACATGCTCAAGGCTCTTCTGGAAAAATGTTCTATAATGGATTTGAATTTGGAAGTAAATCTGGGATAATGACTATGTTAAATGGAATGCTAATGGAATTAATGCAGTTTCATTACATTATACATCAAGAGGCCCTCTGTTCAAAATTATTGGGATTTGAAAATGTGATGAAACTTGTAGTACCTACTGTAAACTTTATAAAATCATGAGGTCTCAATCACCGACAATTCACACAATTTCTCGAGGATATTGAAAGCGAATATGGTGATCTCCTGTTTTACACTGACATAAGGTGGCTAAGTCGTGGGTTGTCACTAGAGCGGTTTCTTAACTTGATTAAAGAAACGAAAATATTTCTGGCGGAAAAGAAAAAGGAAAAACCCTGATTGGCTGTGACTTAGCGTTTCGTATAGAGAAATTCAATAAAACTGATGTCAATTTCGCTTATGTTGAAAAAATTTATATTTTGATACAAGCTTTTCATGATCGTTTTCTAGACTTCAAAAAAGTTAAACCTCTATTAGACATTTTCAGCAATCCTTTCAAGATTTCACCCGAAAATGCACCGGAATCAATACAGCTGGAATTAATAGACATGCAAAATGATGATAATTTACCAAACAAGTTTAGTGATGGTAATTTACTCAACTTTTACCGTTGCGTTGACAAAACTGCTTATAAAAAGTTGCGAATAAATGCATTGAAATACGCAAGCTTATTTGGATCGACGTATATTTGTGAGCAAACGTTTTCAGTGATGAAGCTTAACAAAACAAAAAATCGAAACCGTCTGGCAAATGAAAATCTGGAAGCAATTTTACGTGTGGCGACAAGTAATGTGGAGCCAAACATAAACAAAATTGTTAGATCAATGCAATGTCATTCATCAAAATAATAAAACATGAAATATTACATTGTAATGATTAGATTACATTACGATTACATAATTACAACAAACATTTTTGAATGTTCTTTTATTTTTATCATATGTAGTAATTCATATTATTTAAAAATAAAAATATTTGTGTTAATAAGTATTCTTTGTAGTGGCCCGTCCTTAGCTTATAATTTTCCCAAGTGGCCCCTATTCCCTATAAGTCTGTGCATCCCTGATATAGTGGATACATGTGTAAAGCTGTCGTACTATTTCCAAGCTTAAACTTATACTAAATTAAGAACCATATTTCCATTGGTACTCACTAATTTTTTGTCAATAATATATGAATAAGTGAATATTTGAATGAAGAAGGTGTTAATATCACTAAGTACAGAGACGCTTTATTTTACATTATACATGTTTTTCATTTTCTCACAAATATGGCTATATATTGCGCTTTATTTATTCACAAAAGTAAAACACGAAACACCATATACAAGCACCTAATGTATAAACAAATTTAATTTTGTATTTCCTTTATATAAATACGTGAAATATATAGTGAGAATATTCAATCTTTAATATAAGGTGGGTTAATTTGTAGATGTATATTTAAAGATACACTATTGATTTTATAATTTAGTAGTATTTCAATTATTTAGGTTAGATCACTACGGAGTTGATGGAGGTTAAGTGAGCAGATGTTTCAGAATTTTCTTGTTCATAATTAACATATTGATATGCATGCAGCATTATGAACACACGAGTGAACAGAATCCAATTTGATTAATCAATACATGTTATAACCATTTATATTGTATGTTACATATATGCATGTATTATTTATGTTTTGCGATTGATGGTGGAATTTGAAAAGCTTTTCGTATTAATAAAATTTGGTAATGCACTCAAATTAATTTTGTTTTGATATTTACCAATATAAAATATTGTGTAACGTGCAGTTTATTGTATAAAATAGGATTCGCTAGCTCTTAATTGCGTTCAATTCAACTTTAAACATATTTATTGATAAATCACGGTACCAAATATGACAAACGGGTAATAATTCTATTTTTATCCGCTAACACTATTATAAACATGGACAGTGAAATAGATTATTTGCAATTTTTAAAATAATAAATGGAATTTTCATAATATACTTTAGTCTTATATCTATTGTGAGATAATCCATTTTGAAATTTCCAAGATTATTTTAGCTGATTTCACTAATAACACAGTCTTCGTTTCACTATAGACGCTTGCATTCAAGCCACATATTCCTCCATTAATTGCAATTGTTATTTGTTAGATTATCCAGGGAAGTGGGTGCAACTGATCCGAAAACCAGGAAGACGTTTCAACAGTCGACTATCAGAAGTTAATGTTAGTTCGAAAATTATGTCGTAAATTATATAAATTTTAAAATATTATTGAAGATCGGGTGAAAAGAACACAATTACAAGTTTATATTTGTATGTAAATTGCTATATATTTTCGCTTTAGACCCAACAATACATAATGCTCGGATAGAGAAAATTCACCACACCCTTACTACATACAATCAAGTTACAAGAGACAGCATAGAAAAACACTCAGCGAAACTCATTGACTAATGTCAATGTCACGAACGCCAACCCAACCATTGCCTTCCACATGACAAGTAGTTTCCATTGGACGACTACAGCCGTAACTGACGAAAACTGTATTAACGTATCTACATGGTAATGGTAATATTTGGTTTGATATTGACATTAATTAGTTAATGAACGGCACTGTCTTGTGTCTTTTGTGACTGGATTGTACGTAGTAAGGGAGTTGTCGTGGTGAATTTTCCTTATACCAGCATCATGCACTAACTAGTCAAACACGCGTCTGTATATCAAGATAACAATTTTCAAACTAATATAAAGTTTATTGTGTTGTATTTGAATAAATTACATTCCTTAATTTCTTGAAAAGTAATATGAAATTGATTTGGCTTTTACTTGATGAAGTGCCATCCACACAAGATGCAAAAATAAAACTCGCAAAAAGTGGCCTTGATAAACTTCGAAATACAATAGCCCTACTCGGACTTACGTTTCGTGGGCGGGTTACTCGTAAACACACTAGTCAGCCAGCCAGAACCACAGCGTAGCTCTAGTGAATACGCCGTGGGGTTCCTTGGCGAAACGTTGTTAACTTGACTATAGCTATATTTAAAAAGGGCGCCAATGCAATTTAAAGACTGCTTGTGAAAGTGGAGATACGCTACGCGGAGGACATACATGCGATAACGTACGCACTACAATCAACATGTCCGAAACCCGGGACTAGGAATTAAGAAACGAATAACCAAGTAATAAACAACAATACTTATTTTTGCCAAAAGCTCACCTAGATTTCCTATAAAAACAAATAATATACATTATCTTGAACGTTTGTCTTGCTACTTACGCGTGCAGGCACAGTTCTGACGTAATGAATATGGTCGGTAAGTTGTCGAAATCGGTAGTTGTAACGTTCAATTTAAAAGGGGTCATCTATATATTGTGTATCCCCTTAGTCAGTGAAGACGGGTGTGGGTTGACTAAAACAGATGATAGGTGACGCCACTTAGTTTTATTTGCGGAGGTTCGAGACTGAAAACTTAAGGAAATAGTTTGCGTGGTCGTAGGCGCATGCACTTACAGACTACTAAAAATGCACCGAAACGACGAACTAAACTAAAAAGAAAAGGAATACCTAAATATAAAATAAACAAAATTGTAAATAGTTAATTCGTATATTGTAAGAAAAATGAACAAGTAATTAACCAGTAATTAACAGGCGGTTAATAATGGCTCTCAATCCGCAAATAATAATATATAATAGTTAAGTTATGAAAAATTGACATTGTGATTTAAAACAGCCTATATATAACGTCATTAAATTATTGAACATATTAAAAAGAAAAGATACCACATGAGTTTATACTGAAGCAACTTAAAATACCAAAATCAGATAAATTAAATTCATCTGCAAAATGCATCAAAAATGTCTTAACCTAAGATAAATAATTTGTAGTTCGACGGCAGATCTGTTGTTGAACCTCACCTTTGTCTATTACACACACAGTTTATAATGCGAAAATAGTAATCATATTCAATCCAAATTACAGTTTAAAGCCATAGTAAAAAAAAACATTGTAAAATATATAACTCTAGCGTCTCACAAAGGTTGGCGCAAAAAAAAAAATAAAGAAATACGATAAGAAGAGTTACGTAGTTCTCTTCGTAATTACGTGAAATCAACTAACTAAGCAACAATTATGAATATAAATATAATCATTAATTTGATTCAAAATTAAAAATGTACGTGAATTAATTTTATAAAAGTTTAAGTAACAAATATATATAAGCGATAATTATCTGAAGAAATGAACATTAATCAAATAAATTCTTTTACAAATTATGTATATAAGAAAAAAGAATTGAACGGAAATCCGTATACATATACGAATTGAACTAACATTAAATTGATTAGCATTAAAAATTCGAAATCATGAAATTTTCAAGTTCACTGCATTGAACAAAAAAAGTCTGGTACAATATATCTTCAACAGATGTAAGAAAACATTGATAACTTGGTCCCCCCAAAAAAGAAACGATCGATGTACAGTTTCTTGTCACAGGTAATACAGACAAGAACGAGATGGTCTTCTCTCTCTAGCACATTGAATATTTAGTTAATGGGTCTTTTTTTCTTCTCGAAGCGAAATATCCCAGTATCCCAAAAGGATGTACAAAAGAGTAAGCTCGCCTACATACTGCTGTGAACAGTGCCTTAGCTATATGGGTGCAGTTCACAACGAATGTCCGGATAAACTCAGTCGCTCAATCTCCAAGCTGGAATCTTCTTATCTCAGGTCTTGCTCTCGAACAAGCAAGAAACGTGTAAAGAAAAACAATATAGCATTAAATAAAATTCACAATTTCCTAATTAACATTTATTAAAAAAAAACGAAAGAAAAAAAAATCCCTTTACCGAATGTAAAGAGAGCTAGAGCAAATATAACAATAGCTAGGAGGAAATAGTCTGTGTGATAATGACACGCACAAAGAGAAAAACCCCCTTGTGACTCTCGATCAAACATAAAACTAATAATATTGTCAAATTTGACCTCTAAACTGTAACCCCTACAATTCAAATGTCAACGGAAATCAAACTATTGACTACGCGTGTCAGCATAAAGATCATGCGCAATAAACATGACAAATATATCAACTCCCGCCGAAAAACCAACCTTAATACAAAACGATCTAGAACATCTTGACTTAAAAAAAACTCCCTCATAAAAAACATGACAATTTTCTTGAATATTCATATATTATTTTACTATCAAAATTATGCAAATAATTATCTAAAAATACAATCATCAACAAATTGTCGTATTAGCAATTATATAAATCAACTGTGTCTTGTACTTACATCGATCTAAACACATTAACACAAACTATGCCAGAGATACCAATTCTTAATTAAAATTTAAACAACAAAAATTTAAAAATCGTAAATGAATTTAAATGCACAAATTAAAAGCACTACAAATCAAATAACCCGACTTTAATCAAAAACGTCAGGACAAAAAATGAAGTTTCTTATCCATCCACATGCTTTACTAGCCCTGGTATCTCTAACCAAAATATCCCGGAAAATCTCATACATCGAACTCAATAGTACATAAATCCATCGGTCTAATATAAAATTGTACAGTCCCGGTCGCAAAGATAAATTCAAACATAATAAATATAAATATACATAATAAAATAAAATACATTTTAAATCAATGTTATGCAAATAATGTTCAATTTAATTCTTCTTTTGCTTCGGGGAAAAATCCATTACAATACGTTTATGTGTCTCGAAAGTAAAAGAAGTCCAATTAGTCGATATGGTAATGAGCTAGCTTTCTTTTAAAACTTTTTTTTCACTGTGCTGTAGTCGTATACGCAGTTGCGTTAATTTCCCAAAAGAACTTTCCCAAACGTGAATCATATTTCGATTATTCGGAATACACCAAGATATATACCACTTTACTGACTCGTCGATTAAAGAAAAGTGACCGAAGACTCTCTTAAGATTGCACTTTCGAAGTTAGGGGAAGGTGGGAGGATCAAATGCAGCTCATATAATCTTACAGTAGATGACGCGACCGATATCAAAGAATATACGTACTAATATAATGCAAAATTCAAATACAAGCCGGTATAAACTAAGCATAAAAATAAATGTAACAGTTTCTCCAAACACATTGACGGTACATAAACTTTTGAATATCTTGGTATATAAATCGTAAGGTAAAAATATTAAGTTGATAAAACGGCTCAATGAGTGAAGCCCTGTATGTATAATTTACCAAAATTATTAATAAATTAACAAAATGCACTGTATATATTAAACTCAAAATATTAGTAAATACACCAATGTAAAAAACAGGAATATTTATATTTATTTACTACAATAATATTAAACGTATAAAAACTTTGAACCGGACTGTATATATTACCAAAGGTTATATTACATATAACAAGTGTTTATTTGAAAAGTCGAATCTAGTACCATGTGATTTACTGAGAACATTTTGAAGTATGTCGTAAATTAAAATTTACTACTTAACCTACGAAGTCGTATATTTTACAGTTTCATACAAACAAATAAATAACAAATAATAGGTATTTAAAAATTTTATGTTCTAAAGTGAAAGCCATTTTAAAACTGAGAAGCAATTTATTTAAACCAGAATCGACGCACGATTATTTTATGCACTGATATTTGTGACTGACATTATCAAATGTCATTTGAATTTACGTTTACGGAACAACAAACACATACTAATATATTTGGGTCTTATTCTATCAAAATTTCAAAGTAATCTAGATTGACTTTTCAAATAAACACATGTTAGATAAAGAAATATACGAATACCGGAGATCTCTGTAAACGCTAACAAACAAATAAGAACATACATAGGAACTTACTATTACTAAATGTGACGATATATAATTATATAAATACTATATACAATGGATATTAAAATAATAAATGCGAAATGATTTACTCAATATTAGATATTAAATATTCAAGGTTTATATTAAACAACAAAGGCCAAAACTGCTATAAAATAATTACTAACGTGACTTATTACATGATTAAATTTTAAACAAATACGACAAGATCTAATGTGTTGCAAATATGACCGGATAAACTAAGGAAAATAAAGGGTTCATATATAAAATAAGTATGTCATATCTCGTGTCGGTATGACGCCAACGGTGGATGACCCCCAATGGCGGCCTATTGTAGGATATAGTCCTACGGCAGTTAATTGAAATCGTCCTGATGGTACTACGATCAACCGCAATCAATTTAAACTATACTTAGATCGACAGTAATTAAGCGAATGGTAACTAAGTAAGTGCCCTAAAGATAAAATACTTCAAGCATCAGCAAAAAAGAAATGCGTTGATATTTGAACAGGAATGATGCAAAGAAAATGGCGTCACTCACCAAGTTGTTAAAGACGTTGATGAATATCGATGTCAGTGGAGCTGGAATCCAAATATATTTTGGGCTGAATTTAATATGAAAAGTGCGGCCTGTAATGCTTTCTCCAAAAATTCTCACAATACACAACCAAACTAAAAATGGTAACACCGCATTTCACCACACCGAACTTCGATAATCAATAATAATAATCGATAATCAAACGGCAGATGCTTCAGTAAAGACGACGCTTACATATGCGAGATCTGGGAGGGAAGCGGTGACATAACGCGGACACCAGTATACATTTCCAACGGCGTACACTCCGTATAAACACCCATAATAGAATCTGACACAAATAACGCACCTTAAACTTAAAAAAAAACAACATTTTAAACCAAACAGAAAGTCCATAATTTAAAATAGAAATTAAAATCTTCACTTTATAATATTTGTTCGTAAAACAATTGTTTCGCCAAAACAGTGGCTTCATCAGGTACCTACTTACTTATTAATAGAGTTAAGATTTTAACTAAAAGTTTTATTTCTATTTTAATATATAATCATTTGATAAGAATCTGTAACAGATATTTAAAAAATTAATAATTCATGCAGGCGACAAAACCGCACATACTCATGTCATTATGGTTACCTTTTTGCGAAATGTTAGTGTATTAATTAAACACTGTTAACTATATGCTTGGAAAAATAGTCCCATGTCTCTGGAGAACTAATCAACAAACTGCACGGAGTCATTTTCACACGTTTCCGTTTTCCAGTTTTCTGTTTTTTTTCCTGGAATCCATTCGATTGTAGTTCCATTGCACGTTAAATAATGTTAATTTAGCATTACATATTCGCGTTAAATAGTATTTATAATTCACTCACATCATTCACTAACTGAAAAAGGGACATTTAAACAGAAACTTAACATGACTTATATCTTGTTTCTTTGTTTTTAAATTCGTGCCCTAAGAAGTCGGTTAATCCCCTGATATGAACCTGTAAGTGACTTGTGCGAAATACGTTCCTTAGTAGCGAACTTTTCGCCGGTAACGTGTATATACGTATGTACCTCATAAGCACTATTTATGAAAGTTGCACGAGTTGCAAATAAAGTAAAGGCTATTTCAGTTATTATTATTTATTTTTAGTATTTTTTTAAATGTAACTTTAAGTTTAATATTTTAACATATAAATAGTTCACTATATTATGCACTGGACCGTATCCTTTATTTGTAAATATAATCATTAAAAACGTGCCATTATCCTCTCGAACCTAACGCGAATTTACTAAGAAATAACAAATTTTCAAACCAAAGTGATAAGAAAAACTAAAAAGCACATCATATCACAAAGTGATATGATGTGTGTGAAATGAAGGTATGTCTCTGAAGGTCAAATCATCAAGCACGTAGGCTTCTCATAAAAATACAGTTTTTCTTACACATAAATACATACGGATATACACAGATATCCAAAATAATATTCATTCATTTTTAAATAAATTTTTACTATTTATTGGGGAAAAATCCATAGCAATATGTTGATGATGGTTTAATGATTATATTCGTCATAGATACTTAATAGATAAAACATAGTTTCATTCTTAGGTCAAAAGCTACATACGTTTCTTTACTTTTTAAATGATTTTTTGAATACTTGCGAGATAAATTTTAGTTGATGCAACTTATGAAGCGATGTGCAGCTAACAGAAACAAATATCTTTTAGTGATGAAACCGTAGTATTGCAATTTTATGTGCAAGTAGTGGGCAAACATATAATTCAAATTCTTTAAAGTTCGAAGGAATATTAGATATTGATTTTAAGTTACTAATAGCTTCAAAGTAAACGTTATCAAAAAGGATCTTGCCCCTTGACCTCATCCTGTTGACACTTATGTATTCCTATAATAAAAAAAATATGTGGGCGTTTCCTAATAGAAAAAGGAAGATGAAAGCAACAAAAAAGGTCGGGTTGCTTTCAAAAAATAATCTTTATCAACGCGATCGTTAGCGGAGATGAGTTTTATGCGACGTACCAAGATCATCACAGCGCGGTCTCCGTCGTCGCAGTCCTCGAGTTCTTGAGAATATTCAGTGACATGAAAACAATATTTTTTTGCGGATGTGCGGTCGCCAACTTACGGTTTGTCTCTGGGAAAATATGCCTTCTGTTCGCATTCCCAACGAGTGACGGGTTCGTAAAATCTCCCTCCGTCCCCGAGATTCTACGAACCGTTTCGGACAATTATATAATGAAGTCTTGGAATGGTTGTTTTTACTACAATCCGAGAGAGAATCAAGGATAATGGAAAAGATTAAGGGTTGAGAATCTTAAAATATTGGATACATTAAATATGACGGTGCTGGTGTATAGAAACAAAAGCGAAAGACTGAGAAATATTAAAGTGTGGAATGTAAATCGCCTGAACATCTCCAGCTAATGGATATTTTTTGTTATAAAATTAATTTGAACTCAGTGGAACATTAATAAGCCTTGTAGGTATGGCCTAATGTCTAATTCAGTAACAATAGAGAGAAGGAAGGCACTGCATTCAAATTTATAGACGAGTATGAAACAGTTATCACAAAGCTTTATAACAAGTATATTTTAGGGGTTATTAGATAAGAAAACAATAAACGATATTTATTTTAAGTGCGAGATAACGGGCGTTCAATTTATGACAGAAATTATTATTTTATCTAAGTTATAATTGCTTGAATATAACGAATATATATACATTATTCTTACGGATAGAAAAAGTTATTATCAGAGTATGGCAACATTGATAGGGTCAGTCACTGCGGCCTGCCCTGTTATAGTTTCCAGATGTAAATATCACAATTCCTAAACCAAGCTCGTTTATTCTATACTAAATTACCTAATCCTAAAGTTGCGTTAACAACTAGCTGCTCCACTTTTTACCCTTTTGTTTTATATCGAGTGATTCCCCTCGTTTCACCGAGCCTTAGTTGACATAAAAAGTTAAATTAGGGAAGAAATAGGACTTTCAAAAATTTTTGCTATGCCTACAACATAATTTGATAAATCAAGTGTACGCTTCCTACAAAATTTTTTTTGTGGTGTGAATAAAACTAGCTTAACATAATTCAAATCCGTTTTCGACGAAGTTCGTTTAGTGTCTTTAAATTTACATATAGTCTTAAATCCAACAGATACTGAATAATAGCTTTGATACAAGATGGGTGATGACAATATTACGTGGCTCGAGTCGCAGGTGTTTCTAGGTGATCTGTTCAAAGAGAAGTAGAGCGGTTCCGTATAACTAGGGGCTACACTAGACGAGTTTGTTCTGGCAGAACAAGGTGTACAAGCGCTCAGCATGACCGCTGTCTTATATTGAGAGTCCTGAGACATAGCGACACTGCAACAGTTCGTGTCAGAAATGATTTAGAAGAGATACGTGGTGTAGCAGTTAGTGAAAGAACAGTAAGAAGATTGCAGGAATATAGATTAACTGCTGGAAGACCTCCACATGGCCCACAGTTGACCAGAGAACATCGTAGAGAGCGGTTGCGCTTTGGTCGTGAACATCAGAACTGGGTTAATGAGGAATGAAGCCATATCCTTTTCAGAAACTAGTCGAGATTTAATCTCAGCTTTCCTGATGAACGTCAAAGGGTATGGCGAAGAGCTGGTGAAAGATTTGCCCAATGCAATATGGTTTGGGCGGAAATTAATATGGAAGCTCGTGCGGATTTATTGGTGGTAGATGGGAGCTTGGAATGCAGACAAATATGTTAGGGATATCCTAGAATCATATATAATGTCTTTTGCTCCTTTTGTTGGCGACAAATTTATTCTAATGCATGGCAACGACCGCCCTCACGTTGCTTGAGTTGTTAATGAATATTTGGAAGAAGTTGGAATCCATCATATGATCTGGCCAGCAAGGAGCCCAAATGAATATGTGTGGAACATGGTCGGAAGGTGACTTCGAGCTTAAATTTCGACACCAAGAAACATGCAAGAGCTAAGCGTGGCAATAGTCAAAGAATGGGGGAACGTTGGCCAAAATGACATTCGACTATTTGCTGAAGGAATGCAAGAAGAATGGAGAGTGTAATTCATTAATATTGAATTGCTACGGAATGTGGACATAACTTGTGAAAATTAATGCTCAACATTAACCCAAGATTCGTCGGTATATACAATATTTCTTTCTTCCAGTCGAAATGGTTTTATTTATCATAGATAATTGTTGCCATCTAATAATGTCATCACGTTCATTAAGAACTGTCCTCTTACCAACTTTTTCATAAGCAAAACCAATGTTTTTCAACAATCAGTACAATGTCAGTTTACTAAATGTTGGTAAATCGGAATCACTATTAACAGCAAAAATTTTGTTTAACCCATTAAAGCCCGTAATTCATTTTTGCTGATTTTTATTTATATTTTATGTGTTTAATAATGAATGTATTTAAATACAGTTTCTCTGAAAAGAAGCATTATTTTAATTTTATATAAGGACGTTTCGTCCTGGCAACTAAAGTTGCCAATGGGATAATATAGGAAATTTTTATTAAAAAATTATATAATTATATAATATATATAATTTAAATAATTTTATTTTTTACTTATGGAATGTTTTAAAACAGTTTTCTGGGTGTAATGGTAGATCATATTTGCTACAAATATAATGTGTACGATTTCCACATATTTTGCATCCTCTATATTTGGAAGTTCCCTTTTCAATAATGTGATCAGTTCGGTCTTTCCGAATTTCTTCCAAGGCCGTGGAAAATTGCAAAGAAGAACGAACACCTGTGGCTTTGCGAGATTCCCCAAAAGACTTCAAAATGAAAATGGCACATTCCCTCCGAAAGTTCAAAAGGGTTAAGTTATGGCCAAATTTCCTGTACATAAGCCAACCTTGTACATAACAAATGTCAACTTCCAAGCAAAGAATGGCCACCACCATTTTTTAGATCTTATTCTGGATCGGTAAGATGCTACAAATTGATCCGACAGATCAACACCGCCCATGCACTTATTATAGCGATCAATTGGATTAGGTATATTCACTGGAATCTTGGCTTTTTCAGTTCGGCTATATCTATTTGATATTTCCAAGGGATACATGTTCTCGCAATTGCTGAGAACAGTGACCACATTATTATCATTCCAGCGCACTGCGAGAATATTACCGATACCAGATGACGATAGTGCAACTCGTGGTGTTTTTCTAAAAATTTTTTTTTGGCTGGTAACTTCATTAGAGGGTTGCACCGATTTTCACGTAATGTGCCGGTACCTCCTATTTTTTTTTTCATTTAGATTTTGTAGTAAGCCAACTGAAGTAAAAAGATTATCAAAGTAAAATATAGTACCCGCCTTGGTTTCTAAGTAATCAGCTAAACCAAGTACCACATCTCCACCTTGACCCAAACCTGTTGTCGGAAGATGTGTTGAAGCACCACAATAGGGCTCGGCATGAAGTATTCTGCCAGAAGGATCTGCAGCTTCCCATAATTTAAATCCGAAACGAATCGGCTTTCCTTTTATAAATTGCTTCAGTCCATGTCTGCCATAATAAGTTACTATACTTTCGTCTATGCTAACAGTTGGTCCTGCACTTATTAGTTTGAATGATGCATTCAATATATCAATAAACTTGCGCACTTTATATAAGTTATCATTACCGTCATTGGTTTCATTGTTAGCAAGATGCAGATGAGCCATAATCTCATCGAAGCGGTTTCGACGAATTGCATTAGAAATAAGTTCACAGTGAACATCGGGTTCTGATGACCAATAAAGTCTCCGATACGGTAGTGGATAATATCCAGATAGCACATTACACCAATAAAAGTCCGAATTTCTTGCTCTGAAACATTAAAATTTTGCAGGAGTTTCTGCGAGGCATAACGATTTGTTTCACGGACAATATGCACTGACATCTCTTGATTCAAAAACGTTTTCATTGCCTCAAAAGGACTTTTAACGGTTTCCTTTAACAAATCTTCTGCATTGGGATGAATCACACTGTAATCAAATTTTGGTACTTCAGAATTTATTTCGGTAATATTAGCATACCACTTTGTTTCCCGAGCTAACGAAGCCTTAGAACGCTTAGCCGATGGCTGCTTTTTATTTGAGTTTTTACGTTTTATTGTACCCTTTTTGTTTGGTTGTGCACTAGTCGAAGGCATACCAGTGTCCACTGGTTCGTTGTCTGAGGCGTTATCAATATCGACGTTATCATCGTACCGTACAGCAACTTCTGCGCGAAGTATGCGACCAGGTAGACGATCAATGTTTCCCTCTACTTCTTCATCGCATAAATCGGAATCTTTATCAGTTTCTGCATCGGGTGGTTCAGACGGGGGACAAATTGCGATGCTCTGGGGTATTTCGTCATCTTCTGAAATCATGTCCAGCAGTTCATGAAAAAGTAACCCCTTTCCGTCTCTTCCGCGGATATACCTAACGAAAAAACTTTATATATTATATATAACCTCATTTTCCCATTGGCAACTAAAGTTGCCATCGAAATGTAAATGGCCGCCATTTTGTAAAATCTTACTGAATTGATAAACTAATTATAAAAGTACAAAATAACATATTTTAGCAAGACTACTAAATTATCTAATACTAATATAAATATGATTACAAACCTATATACTTACAAAGATTGATCTACTGCCATCGAGCTTAGTGAAATACGCTGACGCACTTGAAAACACTTGTGATTATCAAGACTTGTAGCACACTTCTAACGTTGTTGCATTAAATCTACATACAGTACACATTGTGCCACCACTTCAACACAAAATTCCCTTTATTAACTACATACATAGGCGTACTTGGCGGATTAAGTTAGGTGGCAACTTTAGTTGCCAACGGGCTTTAATGGGTTAACTTAGGTGGAGTATTATTCAAAAAGAAATTGTGCATTTTACGTCGAATAATAACCTGCACAGTTTCATCATGCCTTTATCCGAGTATTTTTCTGTAAACCACTTCTTTTCGGCATTTGTCTACGAGGGCTTGTAAATCTCTGTGATTTTCGTACTGCATATATGATGGTTTGTCACAACCAAGAACTTTACAAATTTTATCAACTGTTGCTGATACAACCATTGTTTTATTAATATTCATAAAGGCATTACGAATCATGTGCCATTCTCTAGATTTATAAACTTCACTTTGCCGTCCCCTTTTAACTGAACACTTTATAGTAACCTGCAAAAACAACACAACTCAAATGCTATAAATGCCTATACATCTCATAATTATAACTTATGCGTGTTAAAAAGAAATATATTTCTTAATAGTAAAAAAACCGGTTGTGTAACTACTTGAGAAGGATGCGGAATAAATAAAAAAGCCAACTAATATACAATGAAACACAAAAAAAGCTAAACGATAGATTACAGTGCACTGACAGATTAAACAAATGTTGCTAATTTACAATAATTATGATTTTACAACGTTGCATGTGCTAGAAAAGGATGTATTAATTGTCAAGTATGTAAGATAGCAAAAGAGGGAAATAGTCCATAAGAGCCTGTACTTTTTTCTAAGGTTGAAACGAGCTATAGTAGTCCGACATGTAGGTTAAATGACTTAATCAATCTAAGACATAACAGATTTATTCCATGGCATACTCTGAAAACTTTTTTTGTGGCTCGCTCAATACATGTATACTAACGTGAATTATGGAAAAATTGGCAATGCTCGTTTGTGTCTGTAAATTTGCCGCCGAATCTCCCATGTTCACTTTGGATTTTAGCGGCACCTAGAAAATACTTTCATGGTAGTCACGGTAAATTTATTAATTTGTTACCTCACCTAAAATTATGAATACAAGATATATAGTTAAAATACATCCCTCGCCTTTGCTGTTACCAAACTTACGTAATTACTATCTTTACAACGATCTCAGATTTTTAAATAAAATGAACAAAAAAGAAAAAATGTAATTGAAATGTCCAAATTGCAGTTTCTGTATAAAGCATCTGCCCGAGAAAGGCAGTTTATGGGCACTTCAGATATGTTGTAGTTGTTTAGTAGAAACTAACAGTTTAACAATAAATAATGTTTTAAAAAGGTATATAACCCCTTACCACAATTATTAGTCGTATCCTAAATACGTATTTCGACAACTAAGTTGTCATCATCAGTAGGTAAAAACTACTACTTAAAAGTCACACATGGGGCACAGTAAAGTAAAATAAACGCTTCCGCACAACTACTATACACTGCAACCCTGTAAAGACTAAATTTAACATGCCAATCTCAAACTACGAGACAAACACTTGCCTCTTAAGGAAAGGTTTTAAACATGTGTTAAGTTATCGAACAAAGGAACGGCAGAAATTCTTCTCTAAAGAAGGCGCCTACTGAAAACGATTTTTAAAGCTACGATGACCTACTATTAAACTAAATGAACCACCTTATATTTTCACAAAACACTAGTATATTTAACTATATGAATATTTCATGTGCATTGTACACATCGGTAGTTATTATTTAAACGTATTATTTCGAGTACAAGTATAATGACAAATCTATATTGGGTAGGGGTGTAAAAATTTTTTCCATTACAAATGGTTAAAACGTATGGTCGTATATTGTAAAAGCCGAACTCTCATTGCAAATTCTGAGAAAGACAAAATTAAGAAGGGGCGTTACATGTGAAGAAACAAGACATCCGACTGGGTTGTGTTATATTAAATGAGAATCAATTTACGTGAAAAGGGTCTATGAATAATTAGATATTGTAGGTATATAATTTAAAAGTTAATTACAATAATAGATATAGAATAGAAATATAGAATATAGAATAGAAATATAGAATAGAAATATAATAGATATTGTAGGTATATGATTTAAAAGTTAATTATAAATAGGTGACATGTCCTAGTTAAGGAGTTAAGCAAATTTAATATAATGTATACAATTCACGGTAGGCTCTGGGTGAAACATGATAAATAATTTAATAAACAAAACACCCGGTACATCTGTTCCACAAAACGCGAAACATTTTACATTTCGTGAAACAAACACACCGAGTGCTTCATTCAACAAACCATTGTTAAGGAGGTGATTTTTGCATTCTTTCACGTGTATGGATTCCCACATGTCTATGTTTCTGCTGTTACCTCCCCCACCCACTTATAAAAATGTGAATAGACAGCTGAACGGTATTGGAGATTTATCGCTATTCAAGGAGGTATGTTTATTTTTCGCGATAAATATACTTTCGTAAGCATCAAGTTCATGGAGTTTATTAATTCCTTTTATCAATTTCAAACCTGTAATCGGTACATTGTGCAGTGTGCTCAAAGCGTGATTTGCGACGTTTGATTTATCCGGTCTATTGTATTTGATATGTGCTATGTGTTCTTTAAAACGTGTTATTATAGGTCGTTTGGTTTGGCCTATATACTAGTATATACTAGTGTTTTGTGAAAATATAAGGTGGTTCATTTAGTTTAATAGTAGGTCATCGTAGCTTTAAAAATCGTTTTTAGTAGGCGCCTTCTTTAGAGAAGAATTTCTGCCGTTCCTTTGTTCGATAACTTAACACATGTTTAAAACCTTTCCTTAAGAGGCAAGTGTTTGTCTCGTAGTTTGAGATTGACATGTTAAATTTAGTCTTTACAGGGTTGCAGTGTATAGTAGTTGTGCGGAAGCGTTTATTTTACTTTACTGTGCCCCATGTGTGACTTTTAAGTAGTTGTTTTTACCTACTGATGATGACAACTTAGTTGTCGAAATACGTATTTAGGATACGACTAATAATTGTGGTAAATCCCGCCAAAGCCTGTCCCAAGCCAGGTTGAAAAAGGGAGAGGGGGAGGAGTAACAACCTCGTAAAAAAAACCAGGGTTCACCTGGTCCGGGTGATAGCACCCTGTGAGGGCCCCTTGTCAGGGTTACGACCGTAACTCAAGGTGTCAAGCGATCCGTGCCGAGGAGTGGATGGCCATACGATAGTTGGTCTTGAACGGAGCCTATGGAGCACCAGGCGCCACTCCGTAGTATTTAGCCTTGCCGTCGTAATGCGGGGCTCTGCGGCGGTCGACAGGTAGTTCCCTAGCTACTCGTGGGATGAAATATGGAAAATGAACAAAACTTAAAGTATAAAGAAAAAGAAAAAAAAAGACAAAAAAAAGTAGGGGAAATGGAGGAGATGGAAGACGAAGTTTTCCGTAGGAGAGAGTCGCTGCAGAGAACTCCACCAGGAGTTCAAAGACCAGAACTGAGCGAGGACGTAGTGCCAGCAGAAGAGAGGACGGAACAAATATGTAGAAATAGAGCAAACTCATGCCCAAGCGTAGTCGTAGAGAAAGGAGAGAGAACGGAAGAAAATAAGACCATAAAGAGAACACGCGAAGAAGGGGATGCTGAAAACAGAATGCAACACTTAAGGAGGGAAGTAGAAAGAATGACTCGAACGATAGGCGAATTGGCATGCATTACGGAATCGAGCAGTAAGACAAAAACAGAAATTAAAATGCTTGTACAGAGACTTAAAAGACAAGTAACAGATGTTAAAAAGGAATGGAAGGCATTAGATGAAGAAGAACTAAGAACCAAGAGAACAACAGAGAAAAAAGAAATGAAGACTGTTGCAGTGCAGGTGGTAGTGCAGGATATCGAAGACGAATACGAGGAAAAAAGGAAAAGAACTGCCAGTAAGATACAATCAACGATAGAAAGAAATGGAGATTTCGATAGTCTCGCAGAAATCTTGGATGAGAAATGGCCGCAAGAAACTTATAAGGTCACAGAAATAGATGCAACAAGCCAAGCAACTTTAGTCGGACGCCAGGGGGACTATGCAATCCTAATAGATCCCAGTAGGACGGGGACTAACAAGGTCGTGGAAAATCTAAAGCTGAAGTATAACGGTTTAGAGAAGGTAATGAGCAGTAAGGGGGAGCAAGTCGACTTCCTCGTCCAGACTGCAAGAACAAAAACCAGGATGAACGAGTCTGAAGAGATCAGCAGTGCTGTTTATGTCATTCCTATGCAAATATATCTGGCAGGCGTTAATGACATGGAGATTGTATACAACCGAATGAAGGAACTTATGGAGACTTCTAAGGTGCATCACACTGGAATCATTAATTTGGTAATTGGGGATGGTCTAAAGGTTGGATATGTCAGGAAAATCTGCGAACAGGTCTTTGCGAAGGAGAATATCAAAATAAAATTAATGGTACAAGGAATAAGATCAGATCCACAAAAACAAAAAATGAAAAAGGAAGAGAGCATAGTGACGGTTAAGGCAGGCGACAAGAGCTATGTCGACGTAGTCAAGAAACTTAGAGAAGAAGTGGATATAAGAAGTATAGGCGTTAGAATTGGGAAAATCCGTAAAACTGGAAAAGGGGACCTCCAACTTGTAGTAGAGGGTGGACAAAAAATGGCGGCTATATTAGAAAAGGAAATAAAAAGCAAAATGGAAAACATCAATGTGGCGACTAAAGCAGTAGGAACAACAACGCTATATATAATGGGTATGGACTCCGTTACAGGAGAAGAAGAAGTGAGGCAGGCAATTTCAAGGGAGACAAATCTGAGAGAGTCAGATATAAGGGTAATAGCAATCAGGAAAGGAAAATACGAAGAACAGACAGCAATTATCGAAGTTCCAAAAAGTCAAGGAATGGCCCTGATCAAGCACAGAAAATTGAGAATTGGATGGGTGGAATGTGGAGTCAGGGAAAGGATACACATTGTGAGGTGCTTCAAATGCTTGGAACATGGACATAAAAGCCACGAATGTACAGCAGGGATTGACCGCAGTGGAGAATGTTTTAGGTGTGGGCAGATGGGCCATAGGAGCAAGGAGTGTAAGAATACTCTGCGTTGCATGAAGTGCGGAGTAGAGGGCCATAGGGCAGACCAAATCAGGTGCCCGTATTTTAAAGAAATGGTTGAGAGGAAAAGGAAGGAGAGGATAGCTCTGATAAATGAAAGAGCCCGGGGAGACAAGAATGAGAAATGAGTCTAAGAATTCTACAAACGAATTTAGGAAGGGGGAGAGCAGCCCACGATTTGGCCTTTGCCACAGCCAGACGCGAGAAGGTGGATGTCCTCACGGTTGGGGACCAAACAAGAAAATTGTCGAGGGAAAAGAGTGGGTGAAAGACTCTAAGATGGACGTGGCAGCGACATTTGTTAATAGAAAGGTGACGGTAACAAGTGTGAGGGTGGGGAATGGATACGTATGTGTTGATCTTGGAAAATGGGATTTATACTGTCGTTATATATCGCCAAACTTAGATATAGAGGAATACATGGAAATAGTCGACGGAATAGCAAATAGTGTAGGAAGCAGGAAGAGGGAAGCAGTTATTGCTGGAGATGTAAATGCAAAGGCGCATGTGGGCTCGCATGTGGAAATCTCCCATTACCGATAAAAGGGGTGAGTACTGGGCAGAGTGGCTGGCGGCTTTGGACATGGTAGTTCATAATACGGGAGAATTGCCAACGTTTGTGAGAGGGACCTCAGAGTCCTTTATTGACGTGACGTTCTCCACACAGGGGGTGGCAAAACGAATTACAAAATGGAGAGTAATGGAGGATTAAACCCTAACAGAGCACCAATATATCTGTTATGAGGTAAAAATGGATAAAGCACCAGAGCGAGCTGTCGTAACGACGAAAATTATGACAAAATGGGACAGCTTTACAGCTAGCGTACAACTTAGACTTGCTAACATGACGAATGAGGAAAGAAGCTCGTACAAATTATGCACAGAAATAATAAGAGAGGCATATCTGAATAGTAGCAGTAAGGGTCCAAGAGGAAAGAGGGGTATACCATATTGGTGGAATGAGACTATTTCCGAGAAAAGAAAGGAATGCAACGCGCTTAGGAGGCAGTACACAAGATGGGCGAAACGCACCAAACAAGGAGAAGGCCAGGAGGCTTCGGATAAATACAAAATAGCGAGAAAAGAACTGCGAAAACTAATAAGAAACTCCAAAATACAACATTGGAAAAACCTATGCGAAGACTTGAATAGGGACATATGGGGAGACGGCTATAGAATAGCAGTCACAGGAATAAACAATTTAACACCTTATCAGATTCCAGATAAAGAAAGGAAGGAGATACTGGGAGAGCTCTTCCCTTACCCCAGGAGTGAGGCACAAGAACATAGAAGGAGAATAGGTATAGCCCCAGCTCTCACTGAGGCAGAACTGAAAGTAGCTGTCGAAAGCATGAAAACGGGCAAAGCCCCTGGGCTAGATGCAATACCTCCTGAGGCAATCAAGGAAGCGGTAAAATCGAACGGGGAGTGGATCTTGGAGGTGCTAAATAAACTCTTGAAGGCACAAAGATTTCCAAGAGAATGGAAAAACGCCAAAGTTATCCTTATACCGAAGGAGAGTAGGTCAGGGAAAAGA
The DNA here is from genome assembly GCA_935421215.2 of Melolontha melolontha. NCBI lineage: Eukaryota > Metazoa > Arthropoda > Insecta > Coleoptera > Scarabaeidae > Melolontha > Melolontha melolontha. The sequence goes on along the minus strand of OW285240.1, from coordinate 21,373,590 downwards.
AACTCCTATAGACCAATCTGTTTGTTGAATACATTCAGCAAACTGTACGAAGCCCTGATAAGACAAAGGTTGGAGGAAGAAATAGAAAAGAAGGGGGGACTGGCCAAACACCAATATGGATTTAGAAAAGGGAAGTCGACGCTTCTGGCAATGGAACAGATTAAGAAGATATCAGAAAACCTGGGAACAAAATGGAACGTACTGATAACGTTAGATGTACGAAACGCGTTCAACACAGCCAGTTGGGATTTAATCCTTCGAAAATTAGAAAGGAAAGGAATATCAAGTTATCTTCTCAATGTTATATCAGACTATTTCACCGAAAGATACATTCAAGTGACCAAACGAGAAAAAATGGAAGTAAAGGCGGGCGTACCGCAGGGCTCGGTCCTCGGCCCTACACTATGGAATATCCTCTATGACGATGTGTTCGGCATAGAATTGCTGGGACAAGCTAAAACTATAGGTTTCGCGGACGATCTGGCGTTGATAGTCTCTGCGGACAGCAAAAACGACCTCAGAAGTTTCACAAATGAGAACTTACGGCGAATAAAGAAATGGATGGGAGAAAACCAACTAGATCTAGCACCGGAAAAAACGGAGGCCCTTATCATAACACGGAAAAGAAAAAGGGATGGGTTGACCTTCAACATAGGCGACACACACATTGAGCCAAAGAAAAGTGTTAAGTACCTGGGGGTGTATTTTGACAATACAGGCAGTTTTAGAGAACACTTGGTTAGGGTGACCGGGAAAGCCGAAGAAAGAGTGGGACGATTAATTCGAATAATGCCCAACATCGGAGGACCAAATATCTATAAAAGAAAGCTACTAGCTGGAGTAGTACACTCCATAGTCCTCTACGGAGCACCGATATGGGGGGAGGCATTGAGGATTCGAAGAAATTGTCTCCTAATGGAGAAGTTACAGAGGCGAGTACTAATCAGAGTGGGAATGGCATATAAAACAGTGTCCACAGTGGCCCTGCAAGTTATTACGGGAATTCCGCCCATAGACCTGTTGGTGAAGGAAAGGGTGCATATGTACGAAAGGGAAAGCAAAGAACCACTTAGGGAGGTAAAAGATCGGACGCTGGACAGCTGGCAGGAGAGATGGAACGAAAACACGCTTAAAGGACAATGGACTAAAACGTTGATACAAGACATAGGAGCGTGGGTCAAATGCGAACACAAGGAAGTCGACTTCTACCTTACACAGGCGCTAACAGGGCACGGGGTCTTTAGGGCGTATCTGAACAGAATGCAACTAATATCCGACGACAAGTGCATATACTGCGGCGATATCGACACGGCAGAACATACGATTTTTATGTGCAATCGATGGAATGCGATAAGAGAGGGAACTGAAGCGAGCATGGGACTGGAAATAGCGACAAGCAATATCGTTGACAAAATGATAGAATCCAGAGAAAACTGGCAGAGGCTGCACCACATGATTAAGACGATAATGAAAACAAAGGAGGAAGAAGAGAGAAGACAGCGCAGCTAGATGTGAGGTATGAGGGTGCTCGATATGCTTTCATGATGCGAAAATCTACAATGGTGGTTCCATGAAAGCAAAGAGAGAGTAAAGACAGGTGGTTTTTAGTGGGTATACTAGACTAGGAGTCCCCACTACCATGCAATGATGAACAGGCATGGTGTTCATAAAGAATTTTCCACCTATTAAAAAAAAAAAAAAAAAAAAAAAATAATAATAATAATTGTGGTAAGCGGTTATATACCTTTTTAAATTATTATTTAACCACAGTCTCCATTGAAAGAATTTTTTAATAAATAATGTGCTATTTCTATGGTTTGACCTGAGCTTCTAGTTCAGATAATAGATTTAATTTTTAACTATTATCAGGATAAAATAAAACAAATTTTAAAGAATTTTACTTTTTAATTAACACTGTAACGGTCGTGTCGCTCCGAGCTTCATCAGACATATAACTAACTTATTTACAATTTTTTTTTTCTTTTAACACAAGTATACGGTAACAAACACATGTTTTATTTTAAATAGTTGAAGGAATGGGTACTTTTTATTACTAAAATGTTTATGCACAAAACTTTCACTACGGTTTATACAATACTGTTCTTAAGTAATAAAACTAGGGGTTTACATTATGTTACAGGGAGGTAAAGAAATTCTATGGAAAAATACTATGTGACTGTCTGAATATCAAATAAATAAATTGAGTAAGGGTGAATTATTTGTTTCTAATTGATCATTTAGGATCTTGTCGGTTTTCTTTAATTTATTAATTTCAAGTGACTCTAATAAATTAAGTTTTTTGCCCTTATTTTCTACGTGTAATATTTTAAATTCTTTGTTAAAATTGTGGTTCGTTGAATCAATGAGACGCATATGAAGAGACACTTTTATTATTTCTAAATGAAGAAAAATGTTCTTTGATGCGTATTTCAAACAATCTGCCTGTCTGTCCGATATACGTCATAGGGCAACTACCGCAGGTTAACTCATAGACTCCTGACTTTTTGTTGTTGTTAGTTAAATCTTTATTGTTTTTTTTTAATATATTTGGATAAATTGTTGTTAGTTCTATACGCTGTATTAATGTCAAACTTTCTTAAATATTTACAAATTTTTGTGCTTGAAGAGCCTATAAACGTGATCATTTTAAATTTTTGGGTGTTATTATTTAATATTGGGTAAACTTGTGATATGGCTTTTGTAAGGAGTTTTTTATTTAAAATGTTATCTATTAAATTCCTTTTATATCCATTATTGATAGCTATTTGTTTAATTAAATTTAACTCTTTCTCGAAATTTGTTTGGTTCAACGGAGTATTGATTAATCTATGTATAAGACTGTGATAAGCCACTAATTTGTGTTGTATCGGATGGCAAGAAGTGTTATGAATAGTTATATCTGTAGTTGACGGTTTGTGGTAAATTGCAAAGTTACATTTGTTGTTAATTCTAGTAATCGTTAAATCGAGAAAGTTAATACTATTATTTGTTTCCTGTTCCATTGTAAACTTAATATTGTGATGCAATGTATTAATATAATCAAATAATAAATTTAATTGTCTCTTTGTTCCTATGAAACCTAGTAATATATCGTCTACATATCTGTACCAAAATAATACATTTTGAAAAAGAGGATTTTTTGAAATAGAATTTTCAAGATGATCCAAAAAAATCTCAGCTAATAACGGACTTAAGGGATTACCCATGATTAAACCTTCTTTGCAAGTGTATATGTTTTCATTAAATTAAAAGTAATTTTGTTCTATGCATATGTTTAGTAAATCAAGAATTTCATTAATAATTATTGGATTTACATTATTTTAATGGAGAAGATCTTGTACTAAAATAACCGTTTTTTCTGAAGGGATACTAGGGAATAAATTTTGAACGTCAAAGGAAATGAGTTTTGTGTTAGACGTTAAAGTAAAGTATTTGATTTTGTTTATTAGTACATATGAGTTTTTTTACGCTTAGTTATAATGGAATTTCATCAAGTAAAGGCTGAAACAATTATATGATTTAATCTTTGTTTTGTAGTAGTTTTTTCAAAATTCGAGAGTTTTTATTTTTACTAAGAAATAAATTCCTCACAACAAGAAAAATTTTCAGGAGATTACCGTATGTAGTATAGCAGTAGGTGTTAAATGTTTTTAAAAGTCAATTAGAATTGTTAGTCTTAAAACGAAAACTATAAGATTGTTTGGGTAACTTCTTTTTTCCATTCGTTTGTATCCTAATTTGATGTCAGATGCTTTCATTTCTTGCACTTCGACCGGTCGTTGGCTAGGTTTCTCATTTTTTCTAAAGTTTTATCTCCTTTTCTACGGATCTCCTCTATTCTATCGTCCCAAAGTTTCCTTGGTCCTCCTTTATGTCTTCACCATATTATTTCTTTGACTATATTTTTACTGTGCATTTTTAACACAAACTGAAAACAATTCATTGTTAGCGATTATATCCTGTTATTGACCTGCCATTTGTCTTACTATATCATTATTTATTTTATACATTGTATTACATGAATTAATTGGGTATTATTGGTTAAATAACAGTATTTGCAGCATATTTCATTGAGAGTGGAAAATATTTTCTGGAAATGTTTATTTACTTAATTAAATTCAAGAGAAACATTACACTGTATTGACAATATTTACTCAAAATTCGAAATGAAAATGTTATTTTCGACATAAATTTCAAGGCAAGAAGAAAACAGTCGGCATTTGAAATGAATATTACAAGGACGGTGAAAGATATATATAACAATTTTTTACTAAATATAGAAAATATTTTCAAACATACAAAATATATAATACCTACACGACAAACACAAACAATTCCCTAATCCGAGAATAATATTTTATTTATCGATTTCTAGTGAATTCTGAAGACTTCTTCTGCCATACGTTCTTTTATAGCTTTCTTTCTCCTTTATGAAGTCGAATTTGTAACAAAATTTTTCGAGCATACGATCCATATTTTTAGAAATACATTTACTTTCTATTAAATACGTTATAATATAAAAAAAAGAAAATACAAAGACGACATCGCGCTGAAAAAATTACAGTCACCGTCGCATATACACACATCTTTACAAAACTTCTACGCTTATTTTCGCTTTTAAATGTCGTTAGGGATAACAAGATTCTTTTCTACGGAGTTATGCGGGAATACATGTCTTGTTGAATATAAAATCCCCGTATTTGTACCTTTTATGTAATCAAGGAAGAAGTATTAATTCGAGAGTTCGATTTCAGTATGTAGAATACTCTACTCATCTATTCCGCTTCGTTCTATTTATATAATAAGTTTAAAAATATGCATATTTGAATCTCATTGAGCTTGTCAGATTTAAAATTCATTTTGATATTTTTTTATTTAGAAAAAATGATAGAAAAGCACAAATAGCTTTTCTGTTAATAATTTTTTTAATTAATTTGTTGCTTTTGAATATTTATATTGGGATGATACATATTCCATCTTGCACATCAAAACTAGATAGATAAGTCAATTGAAAATAAACATATACCGGGTGCGGCAATGGTGTGTCGGCGGAGCTTAGTATGAAAACTAATAAAGTTGTAGCAATGAAATTTTACGTACACATGTAGTATATTACAGTGCATTTTCTATTTTTATTTATATATTTACAGGGTGTTCAAAATTTCCGCAACCACTTTCAATTTTTTTTTTTATATAGATTGCTATACTTTCTTGTTATTATGATGATAGCCACCTAAATTATCTTTGCAATAATATATGACAATGTGCACTTACAACTGTTAGTTTTGGTTTTATTGCAAATTTTGTTCAATACTTGACAGTTGCAGCGTCTAACATTTTAAGTCTTAGCCTGAAAATGGGTGCAGTGCCTCACGTAACTCTTTTGTTACCTATTTATGGACTAACACGTTATATGTTTTGAGGGTGAACAACGTGACAACATATACAGAGTGTTAAATATGTCGTGCCAAAGTTATCGAAGTTTAAAGGCTGTTTTCTCTTTTTTTTTTAATTGAACCTATAATTTTTTTATTAGTCAGCAAATTCCTTGTAAAATTGCCGTTAAAATGGAACCAATAACATAGTACTTATTTCTAGTATTTTCGAAGTTATAACCCGTTAATGGGATATACCTCTATTTATAATATTCAATATGCGGTGCTGCATCTAATAGTTGGTTGGTTGGCCATGAAATGATATTAAGCAAAAATTGCTGTGTAGCCAAACGTCAAATATCTACTTAAAATTTTCGTATAAAGTGTTTTCTGTAGTTCCTCTTTGCTGTAATCGCGTTTAATTATTATAATTTAAGATTGACTAGTTAATTATCAATTTCCGTTTGTTCGTTATTAGTTGTTATCTTGTTGTCGGTTATATAGTTTTCTAGTCATTATTTTTTATTTACATGCCGTAATAGTTTATAGTTGTGTTTCTTTAGAATGAATTTTTCGAAAGAGGAGCTAATAGATATGGTATTTGTTCTTGGCGCTAGCAATAGAAATCCACTTTTAGCATCAAGAACATAAGCTATGGAGTATCCTCACCAAAGAGCACCAGATATTAAGATGTTTGAAAATTTGTTGACAATGTTTCTTCGGACGGGTTCAGTGAATTACGTTAAACATGACAGAACTAAGACTACGGTTACAGAAGATAATGAAGTGACAGTCGTTCAGTCCGTTGTGAAAAATCCGCGCGTATCTACAAAGATAATTTCGAAAGAACACGGGATAGAAGTCACTGCCGTAAGAGAGATTTAAAAAAAACATAAATTTCTACCTTACAAAATTCAAAATCATCAAGCCTTATTACAAACGGATTTTGAAAGGAGACTTGTTTATTGTGAATGGCTACTTTTCCAATTACGACAAGATTTAACTTTTCTAGATTATGTGCTTTTCACAGGTGAAGCAACATTTGCTAATTGTGGAATAACAACAGAAAAAAATCTCATTATAATGACACTAGAAACCCTCATTTTGGGCAACCCATTTTATACCAACAAAAATGGAGTGTTAACACCTGGGGAGGCGTCATAGGAATCACTATTATAGGCCCATTCTTTTTTAATACTACTTTAAATTGTGAAATCTACACAAATTTCTACAAAATAATTTACCATTGCTGTTAGAAGGCCTACCAGATAACGTCATAAGGAGATTGTGGTATCAACATGATGGTGCACCTCCATATTACGGTGCTGCTACAAGAGTATATTTAGATAGGGTATTCACCAATAGGTGGATTGGGAGAGGGGTCTTTATAAGCTGGCCACCGCGATCACAAGATCTAACTCCTTGTGATTTCCTTCTGTGGTCTACTGTAAAAAAAATATAGTTTACGAAACACCTCCTACAACGGCAGAGAACATGCAGCAACGAATCAGAAATGCTTTTCTTCAAGTAAGTGAAAACAACATGGCTCAAAATGTAAGTCTGTCGAGGCGATTAAGAGCATGTGTAGGGCAGAATGGACATACATTTGAACACATTTTAAATTAATTTTGTTTTATTATGGAACAATTACAAAATGTAATTCTAAAACTAATAAAAAAGAATTAAGCAGGTGTTTGTAAAAGTTGCTTTGTTTGATATTATTTCATGGCCAACCAACTATCTATTAGATGCACCACATATTGAATATTATAAACATAGGTATATCCCATTAAAGACTTATAACTTCGAAAATACTAGAAATAAGTACTATGTTATTGGTACAATTTTAACGGAAATTTTACAAGGAATTTGCTGACTAATAAAAAAATTATAGGTTCAATTTAAGAAAAAAGAGAAAATAGTCTTTAAACTTCGATAATTTTGGCACGACATATTTAACACCCTGTATATGTTGTCACGTTGCTCACCCTCAAAACATATAACGTGTTAGTCCATAAATTGGTAACAAAATTAGGGTACTAAACATGTTTACGCATAAAACTTGTTTTAATAAACTAAAAGTAGATTTCTATTATCGTCTAAACAGTTTTTAAATGAATAAATTTAACAAAGGCGAGTTATTTAAATGTAATTGATCACTAAGCAAAATTTGTGATTGTTTTAAGTTATTGATTTCTAAACTTTGAAGTAAATTTGATTTATTGCCTTTATTTTCTAATTGTAGAATTTGAAAATCCTTATTGAAAGTGTGGCTTTCTTCTAATAGATTACCTAATAATGATATTAATTTATATTATGGTTAGGGATTTTGCTTGTTTCTATCTATTTCAGGGTTTCCATAAGTTTAGAATTGAATCGTCTGTAATAGAAGAATGATGCACTTAGGAACAAATCGTATAGAGAACAACTTGCTTAAGTATGGTATCAATTATAATTCGGTATCAACGGTCCAAAAAAAAATATCTGAAATATAAATATTGCTTTTTCACTTTCTTTCTAATGAAACACATTAAAATATTACGGTATCCAGTGATGCAATATTATTGTTACTAATTATAAAGTTCAGAATCATAAACATTCCTTGCATGTTCATGTAAACATTGCTACAGCCAATTATAGTAAATTCAATTACTTATCCATTAAAATTACTTTGTATGGGCTTGTACACACATTAGACGCGAATTCTTGGAATTAAAAATAGCCTCGATCTATCGCTATCATTAATCGATTAAGATTAAACACAAGGAAAAAAAAAAGAACAGATTGCGCTTAATTTAGTATACGAGTATCCTTCCTCTCTTCAGCGATAATTAATTCTAATCGTACGGTCGGTACGACTTATTAGAAAGTTCGGGATCTGTCGTCCCTCCGAACCTCTCCTCATTCGCCTTCAACATAACCCTTCCCCATTAGAAAACTATGCGATGTTATCTCTGAACTCGGGCGAGTTTAGTTCAAGTCCAAAGTTAAACTCATGCCGGCAGAAGCTGGCCAGAATCTGATACCTGCCAGTTCCTGGTCGTTTATTAAATTTAATATGTTTCTCCGTGTTATCCGTTACTGATGTACATTCTGAATGTACGCTAAATAACGCAATAATCTATATTAAACATCTATAATGAACTAATTACGATTGCGGTCTGTGACTTCTCTGTACATATTATGTTCAGTCGAGTCTGTCTGGAGTTTTTGTAGTTTCTGAACGCGACGGGGAAACATTTTCGTTCCACTTCGATAAACGCAATATAGAAAAAGAATGTACAGTATAAATTCTTAAGGACGGCAGAATGTTATCCGTGATATTCTCTCTAAATAATATATGTCAGCATTTATAGACGTCATACATTTGAAAGACATTTCTATGTTTAGATAATGGCATTTCTTTTCCTATTGCGTTCGAAAATTTTAGATTCAATTCTAGATTTCAAGATAAATTTTCCTTCTGTTACATTCAACGTTAAAACAAAGAAACATATATTTATATATATATATATATATATATATATATATATATATAAATATATATATATGGTAAACTTAATAAGTCGGCGATTAAAGGTCTGGTTTATTACTTCAAAGTATATATATTTAAAACAACCCTACATGTTTCGGCTATGATGTCTTTGTTAAGGATATAAAAAATATAAATGTCAAATAATTGACAATTATATTAGTATGTCAATTATTTGACATTTATATTCTGTCATTTATATTTTTTATATCCTTGACAAAGGCATCATTGCCGAAACATGTAGGGTTGTTTTAAATATATATACTTTGAAGTAATAAACCAGACCTTTAATCGCCGACTTATTAAGTTTACCATATCATACCAAGGTCACGAAAATATTATATATATATATATATATATATATATATATATATATATATGTAGGTAAAATTCTTTTGAGTGTAAAATGCTGGATCAAATTAACTCTATGTATATCTTTTTACAGTTAATAAAAACAGAATTTGGGTCAATGTATAATGAAATAAAATGTTGCTACGTAACGTTTCGAAACTTTATGGTTTCTCCATCAGACCTATTATATTATTTACGGATTAGGCATACAAAGTAAAATAATATATAAAAATGTATTTACATTAGCAATTTAATTCATAAGTGATGTTGTAGAATGAAAATACCAATCATATTTTGGTTGTAAATACAACCAAAATATAATTGCAAATTGGTATTGTTCTAATTTTTAAATATATAAATACGGAAAACCGTATTTACGGCATAAAAAGCGTGCTATTCAAATATACGAGGGTGGTTCGGAAACTACGTGTCCTAATAAAGAAAACGCAAGTTCTTTTGACAAAAACATTTTTTTTTTCAATATAGTAGTATAGCAGTATATCAGTATCGTAGTAATGCCTTTATTGTAGATCGTTTAATCCAAGACCTCGAAATAGCTATTTACAGCAGCGACTACCTCGAAATTAGAGGAAAATCTCTTATTGCCGAGCCATTTTTTCAGGTTCGGAAAGATGATAATTGCTGGGAGCCAAATCTGGGGAATAGGACGAATTCATAGGCACTAATTCAAATTTCAATTCATGAATTTTTGCCAATTGCAATCCTTTGGGCAGGTGCGTTATCCTGATGAAAAAGCAAATCCTTCTTCGCCAAATGAGGCCGATTCTCTTTGATTTTTTCGCTCAATTGTTGCAACGAATTGGCATAATACTCCCCATTTATTGTTTTCCCCTTTTCAAAGTAGTCGACCAAAATAATTCTAAAGAATCCGAAGAAACAGTTGCTAGAACCTTTCCTGCCGACAAAACCGTTCTTGCCTTCTTTGGCGGCGGAGAACCTTTTTTTGTCTAATGTTTGGATTATTCTTTGATTTCGGGAGTGTAATGATGGACCCAGGTCTCATCGACGGCAATAAAACGGCGTATAAAGCCCTTCTGATTGCGGCGGGAACGTGCTAAAAGGTCGCTAGAAACACTCAAGTGATTCAGTTTTTGCTGCGGTGTGATTAACCGCGCCACCCAACGAATATTTTTTCATTTCTAATTCTTTAGTTAAAATTCTCTGCACACTGTCATTTGAGATACCTACAATGTCTGCTATCACGCGCACTTTTACTCGACTGTCATCCAAAGCGATATGGTGGACTTTTTCATCATATCCGAAACAGTAACAGGTTTTGGACGTTCACTACGGGGTTCATTACTTATGCTCATACGACCACGCATAAATTTGGCAGCACAATTTTTTACCATTGAAAGCGAAGGAGCGGATACTAATAGTGTTGAATCCAACTCTGCTTTGATTTCGGATTTAAAGAGCAGCCACCCACATTCTCAATTATTATATTCTCAAAAATTAAATATGTATAAAAGTATATTCTTTCATTGTGTCCACCTTTGCTTGATGTAAATCCATATCACAAATAAATAAAACACACATAAGATGTTTTAGATTTACACTTTATTAATAAAATAATGACAGTTGTTTCGCTAACACAGTAGCTTCTTCAAATTCAACTTAAGACTAAAGATACATACAATATACATCGTTAAATCAGGTAGTTGACCCAAGTTAAAATTCTAGGAACTATTACATTTATATTTTGCTTTTTGAAAACTATACCATGTCCTACTTGTGTGAGGTTTAAGTTTAATAATATAACATAAGCAACTAAGAAACAATATTTCAATGGGTGAACAGATTTAACAGTGGGGATGAATTCAAGTCTAATTTATCGTTTAGTAGCATTTCTGAGTTTTTGAGTTTATTAATTTCGAAAGACTCTAAACAATTTAGTTTTCTACCTTTATTTTCTACATGTATGATATCGAATTGTAAATTAAATTCCTGTTCATTCTCTATTAAATGATTAGAGTAGGTTGAGTCAGTTTTATTATTGATATAAGAATGATAATGGTCTTGGATTCGTTTTTTAAACGTTCTACCTGTCTGTCCAATATATGTTTTGGTACATGATCCGCATGATAACTTATAGACTCCTGATTTATTGTCTTTGGTAGTTTTTTCTTTATTATTTTTTATATATTTGGCTAGATTATTATTAGTTTTATAAGCAATATTAATGTTTTCTTTTTTAAGGAATTTTGATAATTGAAGTTGCTATTGACCTATGTAAGTAAATGATTTAAACTGCTTGTCTGGCTCCACTTTAATGATCGGGTACACCTCCCTTAATAATTTATTGACAGATTTTTTAAAAATTAATTTATCTATTAGATTTGGGTCATATCCGTTGTTGTGAGCGATTTGTTTTATCTGTATGAGCCACTTTGTGGTAAATAGAAAAATGGACCCTATTGTTTACACGTTTTAAAGTGAGATCCAGAAAGTGTATACTATTATTAAGCTCCTTTTCTATCGTAAAAGTGATATTAGGATCAATGGAATTGATAAATTCATAAAGAGTGTTCAACTGCCTATCTGTACCTATATATCCTATCAATATATCATCAACGTATCTGTACCAAAACAAAACGTTCTTCACGTATCTGTCATTATGTAAAATCGTATTTTCCAGGTAATCCATATAAATTTCCGTAAGTAAAGGAGAAATAGGATTTCCCATGATAAGATCTTGGTTACAGAGGTAGAGTTTGTTATTGAAAGAAAAGTAATTTTGTTCTAGGCAGACTTTTAGTGAATCTGAGATCTCTTCTTTTATTATGGCGTTTGTTCTATTGTATAATAACATTTTATTAATTAGATGTATCGTTGTATTGGGGGGGATACTAGGAAATAAGTTCTTGACATCAAAGGATATGAGTTTCGTGTTATCTGGAAAGTTGCGGTCTTTAATGTTATTAACTAACCCTAGACTATTTTTAATACTATGTTTGGGTTTGAATTTCGTGTGTTTAAGGATGATATTTATTAGGCTATTAGACACTTTAACTGCGGGTGTTGTAATATAGGAGACTACTGGTCTAATCGGGAAATTGTCTTTATGTAGTTTAATCAATGAGTATAATTTCGGGTCTAGAAAATTGACTATTTTTGAAACGTATTTTCAAAGGCAAAACGGTTATTGCCATTGACAAGCAGGAATACGTTTCAAAAACAGTCAATTTTCTAGACTCGGATAAATACACTATCATTAAAAAAGATCCGACCCCTGAATTCCAACGACAAATCATTAATTTAATCAACAACTCACCTAGCATATTTAACAGTTATAATGTGTTTGAAAGTAGAAAACTAAAAGTAATGAATCAACAACCCCCGAAATTATACTCATTGATTAAACTACATAAAGACAATTTCCCGATTAGACCAGTAGTCTCCTATATTACAACACCCGCAGTTAAAGTGTCTAATAGCCTAATAAATATCATCCTTAAACACACGAAATTCAAACCCAAACATAGTGTATTAAAAATAGTCTAGAGTTAGTTAATAACATTAAAGACCGCAACTTTCCGGATAACACGAAACTCATATCCTTTGATGTCAAGAACTTATTTCCTAGTATCCCCCCAATACAACGATAGATCTAATTGATAAAATGTTATTATACAATAGAACAAACCCCATAATAAAAGAAGAGATTTTAGATTCACTAAAAGTCTGCCTAGAACAAAATTACTTTTCTTTCAATAACAAACTCTACCTCTGTAAACAAGGCCTTATCATGGGAAATCCTCTTTCTCCTTTACTTGCGGAAATTTATATGGATTACCTGGAAAATACGATTTTTCATAATGACAGATACGTGAAGAACATTTTGTTTTGGTACAGATACGTTGATGATATATTGATATGATATATAGGTACAGATAGGCAGTTGAACACTCTTTATGAATTTATCAATTCCATTGATCCTGATATCACGTTTACGATAGAAAAGGAACTTAATAATAGTATACACTTTCTGGATCTCACTTTAAAACGTGTAAACAATAGGGTCCATTTTTCTATTTACCACAAAGTGGCTCATATAGATACTACGATACATAATAAATCTAACCGGGTGGTTAGACCGCTACCTTGTGTTGGACCGGGTGGTCCAACACAAGGTAGCGGCTTTTGACAGCATGACACATACTTATTAACATCTCGATGTCCAATGAAGACTATAACAAAGAATATAATATTATAAAACAAATCGCTCACAACAACGGATATGACCCAAATCTAATAGATAAATTAATTTTTAAAAAATCTGTCAATAAATTATTAAGGTAGGTGTACCCGATCATTAAAGTGGAGCCAGACAAGCAGTTTAAATCATTCACTTACATAGGTCCAGAGCAACTTAAATTATCAAAATTCCTTAAAAAAGAAAACATTAATATCGCTTATAAAACTAATAATAATCTAGCCAAATATATTAAAAATAATAAAGAAAAAACTACCAAAGACAATAAATCAGGAGTCTATAAGTTATCATGCGGATCATATACCAAAACATATATTGGACAGACAGGTAGAACGTTTAAAAAACGAATCCAAGACCATTATCATTCTTATATCAATAAGAAAACTGACTCAGCCTACTCTAATCATTTAATAGAGAATGAACACGAATTGAATTTACAATTCGATATCATACATGTAGGAAATAAAGGTAGAAAACTTAATTGTTTAGAGTCTTTAGAAATTAATAAACTCAAAAACTCAGAAATGTTACTAAACCATAAATTAGACTTGAATTCATCCCCACTGTTAAATCTGTTCTCCCATTGAAATATTGTTTCTTAGTTGCTTATGTTATATTATTAAACTTAAACCTCACACAAGTAGGACCTGGTATAGTTTTCAAAAAGCAAAATATTAATGTAATAGTTCCTAGAATTTTAATTTGGGTCAACTACCTGATTTAACGCTGTATATTGTATGTATCTTTAGTCTTAAGTTGAATTTGAAGAAGCTACTGTGTTAGCGAAACAGCTGTCATTATTTTATTAATAAAGTGTAAATCTAAAACATCTTATGTGTGTTTTATTTATTTGTAAGAGTATTAAATTAGTATTTAATATCTTTTTAAAGTATAATTTATTAATTATTGAAATTAACAATAATACAGTAAAAGAATATTGTTATTGAATTGTTATCTTAATGGATGAAGTACATTCTGGACCGAAGGCCATCGGAATAGTTGCGCTTGATTGTGATGTATTCTCAGCAACTGAATTTCTACAGTAAAAAGTTATTAAAAATATAATATACAGACTGTCCCGTAAAAAACGCCAACATTCATAATTCCGTTATTTATTTTCCGGTTTTATTTAAACAAAAAGTAAATTTAATAGCATCAAAAACACTATAAGATAGCAGTGTTTTATTTGTTTTCAATTGTTTTCATTAATGTCAAACGACAGTCAAGTTTTTTATTTTAAATGGCAACATATATATTTTTGGCTATATTCGGATTGGATTTTTGTTTCTGAATTCAACGATGTATAACATGTTTATTTTTGATAAACGTTTATTGCAAAAAAAAAACTTTATAAATTTCATCTTTGTCTTCCATTATTTATAAATATTCGAATGTGTCATGAAACATTTGAAATGTAAGTATTATAAATATTATTATAAGAAACAAAACACTTTACAATAAATGTTGAAATTGCCCGCCACCTTGTTTAACACATATCGCACATCTCCTAATAATAAAAAATTTAAAAAAAACTTTATAAATTTCATCTTTCATTATAGTAGACTTGGCCCTGTCCACTAGCATTATGTGAATGTGCCTTAAGTGTCAGTTTGACTTTATTAAGTTTTCTGTATTATCCTGTTTGAACATTTTGCCGCAACAAAAAGCGTATCTTCGTTAAAAATGAATAACAATGAATTAACGGACATGTTACAAGTGTTCTTTGAATGTAATAAAAATCGCCTTCAAGCAGTTCGTCGGTACAGTGCTCGTTTTCCGGACAGAGAAGTTCCAGGTTCGAAAATATTTCAGAGAATTGAAAATAATTTAAGAAATTATGGATCATTTACCAAACCAAAAACACAAAAACGGAAATTCTCCG
The DNA here is from genome assembly GCA_935421215.2 of Melolontha melolontha. NCBI lineage: Eukaryota > Metazoa > Arthropoda > Insecta > Coleoptera > Scarabaeidae > Melolontha > Melolontha melolontha. Next base: position 21,358,213 of record OW285240.1, on the reverse strand, counting down.
AAGATAAGGAATTAGATGTTCTTGCAGTACAGCAAAATTCACGAACTTCGATTCGCGAAATTGCACATAATATTGGGGTATCAAAAACTACAGTTCATGGTATTTTAAGAAAACACAAACTTAAACCGTACATAGCTCGAAAAGTTCATGCATTAGAACAAAATGATCCTGGCCGAAGAATCCAGTTTTGTTGTTTTTATTTAAATGCATTAGAACAAGACCCGAATTTTTACAGAAGGATAATTTGGTCTGATGAATGCACTTTTAGCAACAACGGTATTTTTAATAGAAACATACATCGACAGTGGAGTGCAGACAATCCGAGATTTTCAAGTAGATGGGGCTCCCGTGCACAACGCTAGAGTAAATACTGATTTGTTGAACACCCAATTTGGAAATAGGCGGATAGGAACATCCGGTCCTATCGAGTGGCCTGCGCGTTCACCGGATCTTACGCCCCTCGATTTTTGGTTGTGGGCTTATCTACAAAATCGAGTTTATTTAAGAACTCCAGAAAATGTTGACATTTTAAGACAAAGAATTATTAACACTTGTCAAGAAGTACCTGCCGCTTGTCTTTTAAATGCGACCTTTGGAGTAATTAGGAGATGTGCGATATGTGTTGAACAAGGTGGCGGGCAATTTCAACATTTATTGTAAAGTGTTTTGTTTCTTATAATAATATTTATAATACTTACATTTCCAATGTTTCATGACACTTTCGAATATTTATAAATAATGGAAGACAAAGATGAAATTTATAAAGTTTTTTTTTTTTTGCAATAAACGTTTATCAAAAATAAACATGTTATACATCGTTGAATTCAGAAAAAAAAAAAACCAATCCGAATATAGTCAAAAATATATATGTTGCCATTTAAAATAAAAAACTTGACTGTCGTTTGACATTAATGAAAACAATTGAAAACAAATAAAACACTGCTATCTTATAGTGTTTTTGATGCTATTAAATTTACTTTTTGTTTAAATAAAACCGGACAATAAATAACGGAATAATGAATGTTGGCGTTTTTTACGGGACAGTCTGTATATAATATAAATAAGTTTTTCAGTTTATGTAAATTTATTACTACGTGGAAAAAATGTCTCTTTAACTTCTTTTTTTATTGGTTTATATGTATGTTCCCTTATGATATCTTACAGTTATCTTATCAACAGACTCTGTTTCTCTAAATTTTTTACTTAATTTAGCTTTTGTTGATTTGTGCGGAATCGGCCTATCAGGGTGTACTGCGCTAAATAAATCGTAAACTATTTGCCGCTTAGTCCCATTGTAGCATTTGAATATTTCTTGTTTCGTGTATTTAGCCATGTTGTGTGAAGCTACTATTCTCGAGGACACTGAATTACTGAATATTTTATTAGAGTAGGGCGTTATACTTATTAAGTCGATCTGGGAAGGTTTTGTGGTGGGGTATCGGACGCGCGTTTTTCGTTGCCTTCAGAGGAATTTAGACTGTATAAAAGTTATAGTTACAGGATAGCCGTCTGGCTGCTCAAAGTAAATTAGTTGCTAATAACAAATCGCTGACCTTAGTAAGGTGATTTAAGTAACTGGCAGTTGCAATATGGAGGTTTTTAATGTCTCGCTGCAGTATAGAATGATAGGACTAAGATTTACAACAACATTGATCTTCCCATACATGATGATTTGGAGAGCATAATCAGGACTCGAGTAAAATCTAGGAAACCAATTTGGCTGGATACGGTAGCTCAGTATCACTTCAATGTGGATGACTGCTGGATAGCCTTCTCAAACAGTACACTGAGTTGAGGAATAGAGATTTAATATCTACTCCTACAAAATCTCTGCCATACTTAATCTACTCACGTAGGCATTGGTCTCAATTATATAGATTCCGCACAAGCTACGGAAGGTGCAACTCAATGCTGTATAAATGGAAACTAGCAGATACTAGCATTTGCGATTGCGAAATGTTGACCAAACTATGGCCCACATAGATACATAAATGACTGCCCTAGAAGGAGTTTCCCTGGTGGCATCCCCGACCTGAGCAAGGCTTCTCTTGGAGCTCTAGACTTGTTGAAAAACTTGGATATTAGTGTATAAATTAGAATTACGACTTGTTTTGCCATGAAGGTGATTTATGCAAATATCTAAATTTCTCTCTGAATTGCCAATTCGGTCCTCTTACGAAATAATTATAATAATAATACGGAAGTCAGTACAGTTACCTGTTTTTATTACTTCGACATTCTGCAAATAATTAAATCCTCTTATGAGGGTAATAAAATTAAAAAACCCTTACCACAATAGAATTTAATGATTCTAAATACGTATTTCTACAACCACGTTCTCATCTTCAGTAGAAAAAACAGTGTAACACTTGAATGCACAAAAACACTCACAGAAGGATTGTTCTGAACGTCTTCTAGTTTAACACTAAAATCTTCAGTCTTAAATGCTACGAAAATTACCTACATTTTGGTAAACCCCACCTATTCATTCAAGAGAATTAACCCATTATTTGTAAATTCTATAGAAAAACCGTTTAGAAATATTATGAAAGCCGTAATTCAACATACATTAAGAATCCAATTATGAAACTAATCCTTAAATTACGTTGAAATATAAATTTGGAAATTAATGTTGAGTCAGAATATTTTAATGGCAAATATTGTAATGAAACGAATTTAAAAATAAATTCCATGAATTCGAATATTTTTAATGGTTTTCCTATTTTTCTTGCTTTAATAACATCTAACTGTCAATTAACTCAAATAAAAAAGAACCTGGTATAGGACCCAAATCTGCGTTAATTACGTTATTCCTATTTTTAAAGATAAAAATGCTCTCAAAACTATCTAATTCGCGGGGGCGTGTGACGTTTTTTATTAATCTCAGACAGTCAGATGTTACGTTGTGATCTGATTCAAGAATATGTCTGGCAACACTTGATTTTTCCGGTCTATTGAATCTAATACGCGAAACATGTTATAATATGCGAAGCATATAATAGCTTTTATAATATTTCTAAACGGGTTTTCTATAGAATTTACAAATAATGGGTTAATGCTCTTGCATGAATAGGTGGGGTTTACCAAAATGTAGGTAATTTTTGTAGCATTTAATATTGAAGATTTTAGTATTAAACTAGAAGACGTTCAGAACAATCCTTCTGTGAGTGTTTTTGTGCGTTCAAGTGTTACACTGTTTTTTCTACTGAAGATGACAACGTGGTTGTAGAAATACGTATTTAGAATCATAAATTCTATTGTGGTAAGGGTTTTTTAATTTGATTATTAACTTATAACCCACAGTCTCCGATTTGTTAGTCCTCTTATGAGGAACAAAAAAATTATATTTTTTTTTAGAAAGTCTTTTATATTAGTATTAATATCCTCTAAAAGAAGGATGTTGACATTTAATTTCTATTGAGGCTTAAATATTTTGCAAACTCGGTTGAACGATAAGAATTTAGCAGAATCTAATTCGAATATGTCAAGGCGGAAGAAAAAAGAAGATGAGCAGGGTGACACAATGTAAATATAGGTGGCGTTGCGATGTCCTGAAAATGAAATGTAAATAAAGTACCTTTCCATTTTATGAATAATACATTGCGTTTCGGATTCGCCAAATTATTTCGTATTAATCTTGTCAGAGATAGAGAAAGAGCTGCCCTTTTCTTTATACTTTTTATTTAAATTGGAGATAGAATTGATTTCATGTAAATTTAAACTGACTTTTCTTGTATCGCAGGGGTAGATTGTTGCAATAAATATTTAGATTATGTAAAAACTGTTCGAAATACACCGAACTCAAGTGGCTTAATAATTTATTACGTTATTTGGAGAGAATTCTACTGAAAATTTGGGGCTTAATAATGTGTAATGTTACCAAGATTTAAACAGAAACAGTTTTATTAAAACCTCACTGGAAAATAATAATTAAATAATTACATTAAAGTATATTTTCAACGTTTTCTCTCAAAACTTGTTTCGTGTTCATTTTTCGGAGTTATGTTATTATTAGAGTCTGGGTGCAGGCATGCGATGTGTGTAACGGTAAGAGTCTACAGTATTATTTAATATTTGTTCTTGAATATACATACTATTATTTATGTTTGTTTTTATGAATGTGCTTGTACTTCGTTTACACATATTGCTGTAAAGTTCTCCCTCCAATGGATAAACGTATAAGGCGTATAAGTGAATGCGACAGTATGCATACTTATTTTTGTTATAGCACCGAACCTGACCCATATACAATAGTTGTCTTTTAGATTTTGTTAATAGACCTGGAATAAAACAGTAGATATATTTTATAGACTTTATTGTTTTTCGAAGTATTCTCCACAAAGAATAATGGCACTTTTGCATATGATCGAATCAACTCTAAAAGCAGTTTTCCATTCGTTTGTTGATACAGTAAAAAATTAATTTTATTAAGGGCATCGGAGTGCTCTTTCTGACGACTGGAACCTTTGACCACGCAGTTCGTCTTTGATTTTCGGAAAGGTAAACAAATCGTTGGGGCTTAGGTCGGGACCGTACGAAGGGTAGTCTAACAATTCGACGTTTTGTTGCGTTAATAATTTAATTGTCTTGCGAGCTGTATGCGCACTTGTATTGTCTTGGTGGAGGATGGATTCGTCGTTGCGGATAATCCGGGTTGATTTCTCGGAGTTTAGCGATGACTTGCGGCACACAAATGGTTGTATACCAATCGGCAGTAACAGTTCTTTGATCTTGTAGAGAAATTGTTGCTACATGACCTGCTTTTGAGACAAATGAGCCGTTGAAAGCGAAAGTGGTGCAAGTCAAAAAAATAAAAATTTTAAGTTTGCTTCACAAATGGGTACTATGAAGTAATATTTATTATAATAGCTAAAATTCGTGACTGTAAACTAATTCATTCGGCTACAGATGTCGCTATGTCTTCATGCAGATAACTACTAACTTTAAAGCTTACAAGGCAAAGTGGCGCAAGTCAGACTTACACCACTTTACAAATTAGTACTTATCGAAGGAATATACAAATAATACGTATTACTCGTAAGTGAAGTGTTATTATAAACTAAAAATGAGTGAAAATAGTAAATCCGAAGCATCAGAACTTTCTTAGATTCTGGATGAGAATATCAATTGTCGGGAAGTAGTAGCAGTGAATCAGGTTTGTCCTTTTTTTCTGTTACCGTAATAATAACTTCACTTTTTCATTGAATTCAGAATACAATAATATGCATCCAAATGCTGATAAACAATCAGCAAAACGAAAAGGCAGGAAAAGAAACAGGGAGCCTCACAGTCATCTAGCTGCTACAAGAAAGAGAAATCGTAACCTCGGTTTGCAGTATATCAATAGAAAGGGCAATACAGTAGAAGCGAAAACTTTTAAACACGTAGACTGCAATTGCCGCATGAAGTGTATTAGTAAAATATCTGAAAATCAAAGAAAATATGCATTCGACAGGTTTTGGGCAATTGGATCTTTTACTACACAAAATGCTTACATTTGTGGGCTGGTAAAACAAACAGAAATAAAACAAGTACGTCCAAGAAACAATTCTAGAGTGCCTAAGATCCACACAAATACATTTTATATTCAAGCTGGTGCGTACTCCACTAAAGTGTGCAAATCATACTTTTTAAACACATTTAACATATCAGATGGAAGATTGTATAGAGCAATTAAAAAGGCTAGATGTACATCCCCCGGGGAAGATTTACGCGGACAGCACCCCCCTATTAATAAGACACCAGATGAGATGGCTAATAAAGTCCACGAACACATATCTATGTTTCCTGCTTACCAATCTCATTATACTAAACAACATAATCCCAACAAGAAATATTTATCAAGTAATTTAAATATACGGTTAATGTACAGGCTTTATATTGAAGATTGTCAAGAAAAAGCATACCAAATGTTAGCGAAGCTATTTATCGCAAGATTTTTACCAATGAATTTAATCTCAATTTTCACACTCCTGCTAAAGATACATGCACAAGGTGTGATGCATTCAAAATTAAAATAAACTCCGAAACAGATCCACAAATAAAGCGGCAGGCAGAAGTTGAGCATGAGCTTCATTTGAGGAAAGCAGAGAAAGCACGAAATAGCATGAAGGAGGACAAATATAAAGCAGTTCTTGATGCCAATAAAATCTATGCGTTTACATTTGATTTGGAGAAGGCTTTAGCATATCCACAATTGACTTGCTCATTAGCATACTATAAGAGAAATATGTACGTATATAACTTAGGATGTCACAACCTTGCTACTGAGCAGGGGTACATGTATGCTTGGGATGAAACTATGGCCTCAAGAGGATCCCAAGAAATAGCGTCTTGTTTGAAAAAACACATATCAACTTATGCTTCAAATAGTCAGCATATAATTGCCTACTGTGATGCATGTACAGGCCAAAACAGGAATATTAAAATGAGTTTAATGTGGCTTAAATTATTGGCGGATTCAGAAAGCATTACTGTCATTGACCATAAATTCCTGGTATCAGGACATTCGTACTTACCCAACGATAGAGATTTCGGCTCAATAGAATGTTATGCAAAAGGAAAAATTATTTATGTAGCGGAAGATTGGTACACTATTATACAAAAAGCAAGAACTAAATCTCATTTTCCCTTACACAAAATGTAGCAAACAGAGCTTCTCTTAACAAAAACAATGGAAGAACTCATTACAAAAAGAAAAGTGAATGAAGAAAATATTCCTGTAAACTGGCTTCACATACAGTGGCTTCGTTTTGAAAAATATGAGCCGTTTAAAATTTTTTATGAGGAAACACTAAATGAAGACTTTTCTTTTCAATATATCAACTTGTTGCCTCGTAAAAAAGATAGGCCCGTTATGATGAACAACGTAACACTTGAAAAACTATATAACGATCATCGACCTGTTTCTAAAGAGAAAAAGAAGAATATGATGGAATTGCTACAGTTTATTCCACCTACTTACCATCAATCCTTTACTAATTTACAAACAGCTGACGAATATGTTGAACATATAGGACCGTTAGAGCTATATGAAGATGAAGCATAAGAACTAATAATAATATAATAAGTTCTCACTTGTATTATGTGCCTACTTGATTAAAATTGATATTCTCTTTGCATAAATAAAGTAAAATCTATAATCTTATTTTATTTCAACAAAAAACCCATACAACCTTTTTATTACTTCATAACTTGGTAAAGTGGTGTAAGTCATTCAAACAACAAAAATAAGAGGAGCCACTAATTTTTTTCATTATTTTTGGACCGGGTTAAGCAAATTATAATATAAAAAAAAGAACAGTAACAGTAACAGTAATTAATATGTGATCATGATTTTTTAGTGGTCTTTTAACTTTATGTTTAAAATACTCAAACGATGAAAGAAAGACTTACACCACTTTCGCTTTCAACGGCTCAAATGTCGCGGCTATTTTCGCGGACACTTCGACAATAAATGACTTTTGTGGCCTTTTCTTCACCTTGGAACATCTAAACAGACGACTGGCGTTTTATTTTCTGACTCATATGAGTAAATCGAAGATTAATCACCACTCAAGATGTTGTATACGTTTTTAGAGTTTCCTGCGCTGAAGCGGTATAGAGTTTTTTGACACCAACTCACCCCAGCTGTTTTCTATTCTTCGGTCAACAGACGCGGTATCCAACGGGTAACTAATTTTGTGACAATGATGCCCCAATTTCGCAATATGTCACATGTCGTTGACGAGCTTGCGCGCAGCATTAACGATATCCTGAGTGCCCATTTTTGGTGCACCTGCTCTTGGACCGTCGCTATGACTAACCCGTCCACGATTGAATTCTTCTTACCAACGAGAAATTGTTGGCTGATGTTGTGCTTCATTACCAAAAGCAGAAATCAACTCGGCGAGGAATTCTTCCTGAGATAATTGTCCTCGAAAATCCTCGAAATAAAAAAGATTTATTTTTTAGATTTAGATTTAAATTGTTTAATGGTTTAATTACATTGTCAACTTTCGTTGCAGATACAATACTACGTATCGCACTGAAACACTTTGGATTTAGGCAAACTAAAGAGATTAACTTTTAGTACTGACATTTGATTAGTGGCGCCCTCTATGTCTTAGTATGCAAAACATAAAAGGCATCGACTTAAAACATAATTTTTAATAATTTTATGACAAACAATTTATAAAAAGTGATTTCCTATATAGGAATATTTCGCTATATAATTGTTTATTATATCCACAAGGTTGTGACAAATTTCTGTAAATCTGTCGACTAACGAAAGATGATATTACAACTTCTGGAACACCATTATATATAGTCATGCATTTAATTTGCATTCCTTTATTATTTTATAATTCGGCACATAAGTTCCACACTAAATTTGTAAAAAAAACTTCGTTCATTTTTATTATATTTTCAACAATCTGTATACCGCCTGATTCTGAGCAAACGCAACGGCCTGAATGTACGAATATTTCTCCCGCTCCGAACAAAAATCCCCTGAACGCGTTAAGCCAATCACAAAACAGTCTGTTGCTAAACCCCTCCTCGCGCCAACTTAATTGGCGCTTGCTATATGTATGACATCGATGTTAAGCAAATCACAAAACATTCTGTTGCTATACCCCCTCCTCGCGACAACTTAATTGGCGCTTGCTATATGTATGACATCGATGTTGACGCGCCTACAGCATTCAGGGGAATTGTATTCGAAGCGGGAGAAATATTCATACATTCGGATCGTTGCGTTTACTCAGAATTAGGCGGTATATACTTCTTTTGTGTATTAGATTTAAATCTACGTACGAGGGACACCTTTTATATTTTGCAATCGAACACTAGATGTTATTTTTGACATATTTAACCTTTATGTGACTGGAATGGTACCCGGGTGCCTTTTTCAGATTTAAATATTAATATTTTTTGTGTTTGAACTTGCTGAGCTTGGAAATTCTGTGACATCTCTAAACTTGTTCTATATTGCATTTTATTATATATACTTCGTTATTTAGATTTAATTTTTAACGAAAAAATGGCATCCGAAATTATTACAACCTCTAAGACCGGTAGGGTACTCGGGTACCTCCATTTAAAATTACATATGGATGAATGTGGAAGAACAAAAGTAGCATTTTTACATTTTTTTATTTATATATGTTATAAAAAAGATGTATAAAAAGAACGAAAATAAATAATAATAGGATTGAACTGCCTGTTGGTTACAGGTATCGCATACGGCCTTAGTAACAGAATGCTCATTACAAACTGGTTTTGAACAAGCATTACATGCTTTTCGTGTTTATCTTTGTCTGTGATTCAATTCCCGGCAAATGTAACATTTTCCAACTACCAAAATACGCCCAGAAGTATCTCGAGATGATTGATCTCTGACTGCTGTAACGACTGGTTGTGTAATTTGGCGTCCTAGAACCATTTCTAGTGATGTACGTGTAAAATGATTGCCCAAAACTCTTGGAATACTGCTTCGAGTTAGTACAGCAGACATGCATAACTCGTTTGCAAGATTTTTCAAAAATCTCCGTCGTCGATCGGTTGATGTAAGCCTAGGATTGTGCTCCGTGTAAATTATTTATGCACTCAGTGCAGCAGGGTCGACCATATTGTAAAAAAATGCTAGGGGCCAACGATTTGTTCTACGCTTTACTGTATACTCTGATAACATTTTATCCATCGTGTCGACGACGCCTTTGGTTTTATTATAATATTTAATAATTTCTGGTTTTGCAGTACCAGTATGTTCTACTTTGCCTGTTGTATGCATTGATGATAATAGGCTGACAGATTTGTTCTTTTTGGGAACATACGAACATATTGTTGCTCTTTTAGTAAATGCAAAATTAGTGGAATTTATAACTCTACTTTTATTGGATTGCATATTGGAAGGAAGAAAAGTTTTATTTTTTCGGACGGTTCCTACTAAAGTTAAGTTCCAAGAATTTAGGTTATGAGCCAACTGTGAACTTGTGAAAAAGTTGTCTGTCGTTATATTTCTTCCAGAACCTTAATATTTAGTAACTAAATCTAGAACTGTACGCTCTCCAATATTCACTTGACGTTCACCGTCTGGTGGTTTTCCAGTTTAATTTTACCTTGTAAAGGATAAGCATTTGCCGCATCACAAGCCCAAAAATTTTTTATCCCATACTTTGCCGGTTTTGAAGGAATGTATTGGGTAAATTTTGTATGTCATCTATAAGTAAGTAATTGCTCATCGACCGTTATGCATTCAGACGGCTCATAGTTGTTTTCTAAATTACTATTTAGCATTATCCATATATCACGAATTGGAGCAGCTTTGTCACTTTTAGATCGTACAGCACGTGTATTCTGATTATCAAAACGAATAAATCGTGAAAGCATTTTGAAGCGATCACGAGACATAGCCGCACGAATAAGAGGTAAGGATTCAAGTTTGCACATTTCAGATATATGTTCCTTATTAGATTTATGTACACCAGCTGCAATTAGGATTCCTAAAAATGCATCGAATTCCTCTTCAGTAAATGCCTTGAATACCTTTCGTGGTGGTGGTTGCCGCTTAGAATCTTTGTACTTTTGAGCTTGTTTTTCATTATAATCTCCAGTTACTTGTGTGCTGTGTTACTTTTCTGTTAGTTTCCCTTAAAATTATGGTACAAATTTCATTGGACATAATAGATTTAAAAGTTTCTTTAGCAGCATATAATGCACTAAAACTAGGCGCGCCACATTTTTCGCGCAAGATATTTCGGCTAATTGTCTGCGCTTGTGGTAATGCAGTATTAGTCCAATAAGTTCCATCTTTAGCAACTAAAACAGTAGGCTGTGCAGGCGTTTCTTCTTCATCACTAATTTAATCTGAATAAGGTTCCTCTTGTTCGATTACAGGTTCTATTTCTGCATCAGATTCTTCAGATTCGATTTCCGGAATGTATTCGTCTTCATCCGAAGCAGTAAATGGCTCTTCTTCTAATGCTTCTTCCGCTGCTACTAGTAATTCTACTGATGCCAATCTGAAAACCATAAAATATCACATTATTATTATTATTACTTTTACTCTTACAGGATTTGTAATTATATTAACTTCTATATCATACCTGGTTCTCCTCCATCTTGGTTTTGTAAATGAATCCGAACTAGGACCAGGCGTATTATCACACATTCCGATAAAAATAATAAAATTTGCACTTGTTATTACAAAAACACTAAAAATATTTAGACAAAGGTATTTTTAATAATATAAAATATTATTAAAAATCTGGTGTGAAGAACACAAATGCAGGTTCACTGTTAATATTTTCTGTGAACGTGTCCGAATATATCCTATCCCCAGAGACGTAGATACGTATTTCGCTTTTCTACAAGCTCATCGGTACGCCCCTGCTGGAGAAAGTATATTTCCAGACACATTCACAGAAAAGAACCACCTCGCCCTATCACCGTAATTATCCAGACCGAGCGCAGAAGTAAATTCGGCGCTACCTGTTGTCAGACAGCCGAAGTACCTCGCATACCGTCCACATAATTAATGTGAAGTAACGACACCCTTCCAAAGGTTAGCACAGCCAACTCTCTAGAAAACTGCATTTTGTTTGTGCCTCCATTCATACTACGGCTTAACCGCATGTGTAATGTATCAGAATAATTGAAACATACATGAGTAGGTAAACCCCACCAGTACTGGTGAGGTTTACCTACTCATGTATGTTTCAATTATTCTGAAAAATATTTAGTATGTACTGTAGCGAACAAATTATATACGAGCACTTCGAAAAATGGACGGTTACTGATTTTCAGACATGTCTAATCTTGTTCATAACAGCGCAGTTTATGTCTCCCCACCACTGTCTCCCGTATATGTATAGCTGCAAGGTATATACAACGTGGGGTACCCGGGTACCTACGTCGTCATTAGAAGGTGTTATTTTTCCCAGTCACATAAAGGTTAATATATTCATAAAGTTTGACATTTGTCAATGAGAAATCCGCGATATCTTAGAAATTGAGTCAGTAGTTTGTTGGCAGTGATAGTTTTAAGAAAGTGGGTTTGTAAAATAATGGAGATTACTTAATTTCGTTGGATGATTGTTTACGATTATAAAGAAGGCCTAAATCCACAAGAACGCATTATATCGCTTCGGACAACTTTTTGTAATGAGCACTATCAAAGAAGACAGATTTACAATTGATTTGCGGAATTTCGTCATGGTCGTGCCTCAGTGAGTGATTAATCACGTAAAGGTCGACCAAAAACTGTTGTTGTTCCAAAAAACCTCGATGCTGTGCGGAAAATGATAGAACACGATCGACATGTGACTTACAGTGAGGTAGAGGCATCTCTTGGCATATCGCAGACTGCAATTCATTCGATTTTACATCAACATTTATCTGTATGTATATGTTCCAGATGGATTCCACATAACTTGACCGAGGCATAGAAAGCAGCTCGTGTCAATTGGTGTAAAGAGATGCGTAAAAAATTCGACGAAGAAACGGCAAAATCCGTATACAACATCGTCACAGGTGACAAAACATGGATATATGCGTATGAGCCGGAGACCAAGCAACAATCTACTGTATGGGTATTCCAAGACGAACCGACCCCACAAAAGTTATTGGTGCAAGCAACACTTCCAAGAAAATGATCGCTTATTTCTTCGGCTGTACCGACCACATCGCAACAATTCCTTTAGAGAATCGAAAAAACGCTGAATGGTATATAGCAGGTGTGGCCAACTTTGGTGCACATAAGATCTACTTTTTATTTATAAATTGTGTCGCGATCGACCTATTTTTTAGGTAAGAAGGGGATGTTTTTGCAATGTGCTTTTATACCGACGTGCACTTTGGCGAGCTCCATGATTAAGGGGTAAATAATCTACATACATGAGTATTTATTTAATGGGTTAAAAAACTTATGTCCAGAGGAATTAAAACAACATGAGCACTTATTAATAACATTTATTCATTCAAACTTTTTAAATTAATGAGAAACCTGAGTTTGCATTTCCTTTACTAGTGCATCATAATTTGGAGTATATCCTGACAAAGACAATAACAATGAGTCCTCAGTATGAGAATCGGTCAGGACGGAACGAAGTTTAGTTTTAGTTAATTGTAAATATGAAAATGCCGATTCGCACAGATACGTAGATCCAAAGCAAGAATAAATATATTCGCTACATTTGATAATATTGGGATACTTTTCTCGGTTAACATATTTCCAAAAATTTTCTTCAAATTTTCTGGCTTGTAAGATTAAATCAGATTGTAAAATTATAATTTCATTTTCCAAGGCGTTTTGCTCCATATCAAATAAGTCTGCAATTTTTTTGCTAATTTCCTTCACAATTAAATCTTTTTTGAAAGGAAAAGATGTAAATTCCACAATTTCTTTAATTTCTTTAAAATCTTGGAATCGCTTCTCAAAATCTTCCATTACATTTTGTATTTCGGCCACGTACTTGTCAATCTCATAAATAATATTTTTATTTTTTTGTAAGTTGTCTGCCATATTTGGAAAATGGTTCATATTATTTTGTTGTAAATCTTCTATCAACAAAATAAATTTGGTTTTATATGCATCTATGCTGCTAATCATATCAATTATTGTTTTATTTTTACCTTGTAATTCTAAATTTAAATGGCTTAATATGGAAGTAAAATCTGTAAGGAATGCTAAGTCACTAAGCCAGGTTTTGTCATTTAAATATGCATATTTTTTCTCTTGTTCATTAAGAAATTCTATTATTTCAGGCAATAAATCACGAAATCGTTGCAGAAATTTACCTCTACTTAGCCATCTTACATCAGTATGCAATAATAAATCAGACTGACCTTCATCGAGTTTTAGTTGAAAAAGACGACGTTTGAGAGAACTTTCAACAACAATTCAACAATTTCAAACGCGACGTCCATTACTTCTTTTGTATTTAGTCTCTTGCTGGATAATACTTGCTGGTGAATTATACAGTGCTAACTCAAAAAATCTGGGAATTCATCGTCATTTCGACATAGGGCTATAAATCCATTTTTGCGGCCTATCATTGCAGCTGCGCCATCCGTTGTTATTGAAACTAATTTAAAAAGAGGTACTTTCTTATCATTAAGCAGACTTTTAAACCCGTTGAATATATCTACACCTCTAGTCCTTTCTTTCAAAGAAATCATACCCAACAATTCTTCTTTAGATGTAAAATCTTCAAAAACTAAACGAATGAAAACAAGTAACTGTGCAGTATCACTTATATCTGTCGATTCATCACATTGAAGAGAAAAACAAGAGCATCTGTTAATATCATTTTGTAACTGTTCCTTTAAATTTCCACCCATCTTTTCGATTCGTCGCATCACTGTGTTTCGGGACAGTTGTAGATCTTGAATTGCAGCAGTAATTTCGCTCTTGTTCTTAAAATCATTAAAAAGGGAATCCGAGATTTCCAAGAACATTTCCTTTACAAATTCACCATCAGAAAATGGTTTACATTTTTTAGCTAATAGATAGCTTACTTTGAAGGATGCAGTTGTTACTGCTTGTGACTTCAATATTGGCTTTTTGAAAATATTTTGTTGATTTGTTAATTGAGTTTTAAGATCCCGAACTTTACGTTTTCGTAATTCGGAATTTGGTGGATAATCTGTTTGATACTTGTTATGTAAAGATAAGAAATGTCTCTCCAAATTACCCTTTTTAGCAATGGCTATCGAGCTAAGACATATTAAGCAGCAACATTTATCATTCACCATCGTAAAAAAATAGTTAATTTCCCATTCTTCATTGAAATGATATGTTTTCGATTTTTTTGGTTTGCTATCCATGTTCATAAAAAGGTATACTAAAATGCAAAAAATATACGACTTAATAATAGGGCATGTAATAAAAGTATTAAACAGTAACAATATAAATTACAATTAATACCTGGTGTAGGTTTAGCCGATAAACGAAATAGCTAATCATACTTAATAGTTGCGAATAATTAAATTATTATTTTAAATAATGCTTATAAATATTTAATTAAGATTTAAATAATTTTATTTAAAATATATCTCTTATATACTTGCACAATTAATTTAAAGAACACTAATATTTCATTAATACTTACAAATGAAACAATCCGCAAGAGAAATTGACTGTAGCGTACAAACACTAACTTCAGAATGAAAATTTAACACTATATTCTGCAAAATTAGATTCCAAGAATTAATCTTAATGGCATGCAATTTAAATGTTATTATTTTAATAGTCATAAATTTCTCAGAAGTGTAAATACAAGTCAATTTTAAACGCACTGTATTTCAGATTTATTAAATAAACATCATTTATATACGTTTTTATATGTATTGTATAAGTTTTTATCATAAGCCGAAGTATTATGCTGATTTTGTAATATCCCAATTCAAATAAATTTTATATAGGTAGCAAAAAGTAGCAGCAGCAAAAAAGTTATCTACCGACAAAAGCTTTAAATAGAAAACAGAATTGCAAAAGTGCAAAGAAAAAGAACTTAATAAAACCATTTCAAATGTCAAAACAAACTAATAAAAATAATGATAATATAAAAATTATATCCTTTCTATGAGCTAATCACAGAAAACATTTGAATAAAAAGTATTTGTACTTTTTAAGTTAAAAGTTTTTATGAGATACTTTTCGCAAACCCCGAACTTGCGAGTGATCGACCAAAATTGGTCTCGCGATCGACCGGTCGATCGCGATCGACTTGTTGGCCACCCCTGGTATATAGTAATCTGTTTGCCAAAAGTTATATACGAAATCAGGAAGAACAACCGAAAACTTTGCATTATTCTTCATCACGACAATACGAGTTCCCATACAGCACGTCTAACAGTTAACTATTTGAAGGATAAAAGTGTTGAAATAATGTTTCATTGTCCATATTCACCTGACTTGTCGCCGAATGATTTCTTTTTGTTCCTAACTGTAAAACAAAAAATGTGTAGACAGTGATTTTCAACACCTCAAGAAGCAGTCGAGGCCTTTGGAAACCATGTTTCTGAGATACAACCTTCAGAGTTGAAAAAATGTTTTGAGAACTGGTGAGTACGCAAGCAAAAGTGTATAGACCATCAAGACGAATATTTTGAAAAACAATAAAATAGTTTGTTCCCAAAAATTTTGTTTTCTTCCCTGATTTTGCAAAAATATAAAAGGAGACCCTCGTATTTCAGAAATATTGCGCACAGGAGATAGATATCTGCGAACCTTAGCCCCGCACGATCAATATCTATATTTTCTTCGATTAAATAAGACGTGTTACTTTTCTAAATCTCCATTTTAAAAACGCGTGGATGTAGAGCCCATAAAAGCAAGGGTAGTTTCAATTTCAATGTTAACTAGATTTATTGTATGCGCGAGTCAGTTGATGCCGACTTAAATTTCTAACATGTAATATTTTGTACGCATTTTAAATTTTATATTTTCGTAGATTTCAGTGAAATTTGTTGAATCTTAATATTTTCATTATTTTACTTATACATAGCATCGACTCGTTTCTCAAATCCATTCAAATTTAGAATTTCAAATAACATGTACGAAGAGGAGTGCAAGAGGTCTGTATATTATTTAAATCACCTTTTTTATTCTAAAGTGATAATATTAAAGATTTTTAAGTGATATTAGATGTACAGGGTGGCCCAAAATGACCGAAGGGGTTTTAATTCCTTATAACTTTTATATTATAATTTTTGTTTTTTTTTTGTTTTCAGTATCTTGTAAAGAAGACTTGGGGAATTTAAAAATGGAACAGTACATAATTGAACAACGTGCCAAAATCGTTGAACTATATTTCTCAAATCAACGATCCATTGTTTTGACTCAGCGTGCATATCGTCGTTATTTTAATGTGCGGGTTGGACCCTCCGAGTCAACAATAAACCGTCTGGTTGCAAATTTTCGAGAACAAGGTGCAGTAAGGAACCTTCCTGGTGCCGGCAGATGACGAGCGGTGCACACGGATGACAATATTGAACGGGTACAGGAGAGTATTCGGGAAGATGAAGAAACATCAACCAGGAGACGTTCGACACAACTTGGCCTCTCAAGAGGGTCGCTGCAGAGAATTTTGCATGCAATAAGAATGTTTCCATACAAAATTCAGCTTGTCCAACAATTGAAACCGACAGATTACCAGCAACGACTTGATTATGCAATTTATTTTCGTCAAAAAGCAGAAGAAAATCATGATTTTATTCATAATTTAATTATGAGCGACGAAGCCCATTTCCAATTAAATGGGTTCGTTAATAGGCAAAACTGCCGGATATGGGCTACGGAAAATCCAAGAGTAGGTCAACAGCAAGAATTACACCCACTTAAGTGTACCGTTTGGTGCGGTGTTTCGTCGGAAAGGATAATTGGCCCATATTTTTTTGAAAATGAACACGGTGTCGCCGTTTCCATAACTGGTGTTAGATATCGGACAATGTTGGAAAATATTTTAAGGCCAGCCGTGGAAAACCATCCGCAAGTATGGTTCCAACAGGATGGAGCCACAGCGCACACTGCGAGGGACACTATGGCTCTTTTACGCGACATCTTTGGTGAACGAATTATATCCCGTACAAGCGATTTTAATTGGCCTCCGCGTTCACCGGATTTAACCGCTTCAGACTGTTTCCTTCGGGGTTATTTGAAAGGAAAAGTCTATATTAATAAGCTTCGAACCATACAGCAATTAAAAAATAATATACGCGGCGAAATCAACAACATAACACCTGAAGTTTTACGGAAGGTTATGGAAAATGTTTTGGAAAGAGCACGAATATGCGAAGCAGAAATTGGCCACCACTTGCGAGATATAATTTTTAATAATTAAATTAAAAATATTCTCCATTAATATACTGTATTTAAAATTAAAAAAATTTAATAATTATGTCTTAAATAAGAAGTTATAATGAACTCAAACCCCTTCGGCCATTTTGGGCCACCCTGTACTTTACTTTTATATAGAAAACGCAAATATTTATATGAGTAATTTAATTACGTAGGAAAAAGTAGAAAAATAAATTGTATAATTTTGTCAGTCTTTGCATATAAAAATAGCAGCCAGTGTTCTCCGATGGCAATAAAAGATCCCAGAAAATGATCTGTGAACCGCATATGGCCTCTAACTAATAAAAGAATACAAGCCCATTTTAAAAACTCACAGATATAATCGATAAAGAACAACACACGATGAAAGGGAAATTAAAGAAATGATTACTATTAAACAAGAAAAAACTCAATTAACAACAGAAGTAACATACAAAATCTAAGCAGTATATACCATAACTTAATAATATAAAGTAACGATCTGCAATTTACCATAATGAATATACACAATTGTTTTTAAATTTATATCATATGTTATTTAAATATCTGCACACTGGCGTATTACGCTGGCAGTCCCGAATTTACGACCGGCACTAAGCTGTCCGAGTAAGTAATTATATTTAGTTTTATAAAATGGGCGCTAACCTTTATCGGCAATTAATAGCTAAACGGATCAGTAATAATACTGACTATATGTCAAATGTAAGTGACGCAAAAGTATATTGCAGAATTTTCCAAGAGCATTCAGATTGTTCTCAAAAATGTAGAATTGATGGATATGTCAATTTAAAACAAGCCACCAGATAACTTTAAATAAAATTTCTTAAAAAAACTGCAACGGAAATTTGTGCGAAGCTAACAACATAACTTTCAGGAAGATTTAAATTTTCGTTACAAAATTACACAAAAAAACAAATTTCAGATGAGTTTAGATTAAGACTGGCTTACTTATAAAAAGTTAACTGTAAAACAGTTGATAGAATGAAATTTGTCGTACCAGCGCAATTTCGGGAATTTTTGATGTTACGTTGTATTTCTGTCTTTGCTGGTTTGTCTTCTTTCATTCATGATTTGTGTATTTTTTATGTTAATATTTTTTGATCACAGCTATCTGCTTTTAGGATTACTTCCTACTTTGCAGACTAGATCGTCCATACATGTGTGTCGCTCTGTTTTTACATATTCTTATTCGTTCGTTTTCTTTCCTCGTTTTTCAAATAATTTATTTCTTAAAACAACAATTAGTTTGACCATTTTGTACTCGTCGGCATGCTATTTTTTTAACATATTTTTTTAACTTCAACAATATCATTTTAATTTAATAGTCAGTTTTTATTTAAGAATATTATTTAGATACTCATTTAATTAGATTTTCTGAAATTTAAGTAAAAAATCTTATTATTTTATCATTATTATCATATTATTCGAATTAAAGATCCTCGAAATATTATATTATGCGTCTCGGTAAAGAAAATTTTATGACTTCCACCAGATTCGTGAAAATTATATTATAAAAATTTTCTCCTTGAGCATTTAAGGCGCACTTCACTAACAAGATTTTCAGCATTGCTGGTTTTCAACATCTTTCACTTCAAGTGGTTCCTTTCGTAAGATTTAAAATGCGTATCTCTAGGTTATCCAATCTACTTTTCGTGCTTATGCACGATAATCTTTCGAGGTTTAAATGGATAAAGTTTTTGTGAATACACGATTCAACGTATACACTTTTTGTAGGTATTTTCTTTCTACATTCTATAAGTCCTCTCTTAACACATAATCAGATGTCAATTTGAAAATAATTCGTCAATGATAAATGTGTGATATAGAAATAGTTAGGATCAATTCTTTTAATAAATATTTAAATAAAATGCCAGGGTACATCAATTTTCCTTTTTATTTAAAATTTTTTTATAAGGCGGTATTCTACAAACTAGTTGATTTTTATTATTATGCAAATATCAATATTTTTCAGTCGAAATACATAATCTATGCGTCGAATTCGACTATATTCTAAACGAGTTAGGGTAGGATAAAGTACCTGGCCAACATCAGGACCACCTAAATATATCGGAATTTTGTTGTAGTACTTAAACAAATTGACAGTTTATATGTAAAAAGTTATTAGAAATTATATAGAAGTGAACAAATTTTTAATGATTCAACCCTTTGCTCTTAGAACAACTTCAAGGCATTTGTGCATACTGTCTATGCAGCTCTTATGTATTCTATAATTTCGTCGTTATTTACCTATATTTCTTGAATGTTTGTCATAAATTGTTCTTCCGTTTTATTGTCTTTTGTATAAACAATATTTTTAGCAGATTCTAAACATTTTCAAAGGGGTTTATATCAGAAGGACTTTATGGTGGCTATAGAATCAGTATGTCTACCTCTTCCGGAAGATTCTTAACTGAGTTAAAATCCTTTGTATATATGTGTGCTTATACTCTTCTTGGTCCATAGTTCCGTTAACGAAGAATGTGGATCTCAGGCTCTAGGCATAAATGTATCCCTTCATCAAAGTTCAAATCCTTTGTGTACATCATATTAAAATATTTTCCAAAACGTGCATATATTCTTCTTGATCCACAGATCCGTTAACGAAGAACAGGAATCCTGGTCTCTGCGCATTATGCACAACCAAAGCATAACCGAGGGTAGGTGCTTCACGAATTTTATTAAATATTTTTACTAAAATATTCATTATGAATGAATACTTCTCGGTCAGTGACTGTATACGTGTTTTGTCGCTTAACAACCACCTAAGTAATTCAATAAAGAATGAATTGCTTATATTTTTGAGTAATTTGTAATGTTTCTTTAATCGACTTACTTTTTCAATTTTTAACTGATTTCTTTTTTAAAGATTTTGACGCGTTTGGTCCAGGCAAAACGCGCCTTGTTCATTACAATACATTCTTGGTTTCTCGGCGAGGCGCATCTATATTTCAATTTTTTTTAGTATAACCATCTACAGATGGTCTATTCGGATATTTTGAATTATTCTTCAGGTTTTGTTTGCGGTTTTCTATAATTATTCATCCCAGGCGATTGTACCACAATTTTATCACAAGGAAATTGTTGCAAGAATATTTTCTGTCATAACTTGCTATATGCCCTTTTGGGCAATAAATTTGCGCCTGCTCACTTACCTTATACCTAATTCCGATCTATCAATCTACCCCAATAACATGATTGCCCCGGAGATCTTAAGCTAAAGAAACCAATTCAGTTATAGAGGCGAGCGGTAGGGGAGGGATATTATTTAATATGACGGCGCCATCATGTTTATATTCTTTAGTCCTTCAGTGAACATAGACACTGCTGATGGTAAATTGAATAAATCAAAGGTATTTACGTGTTTCCTATGCTTGTATCAATAAAACAACAAAAGAAACAATAACAATGGAGGATTTATTGTAATCCAAAATAAACACAACAAACAAACAGATCTGGTACCCCAGAATGTCAAAAATAAAGGTTATGCCAACTTGGCTAACCACGTTACAATAAAATATTAAAAATTATTTAGAAAAGGTTAGATTTTAAGGACTAAAAAAAACTATAAACATGAATTTAACCAAAGCAATAATTACGTTACAAATGACGATATGATTTCTCAATAAACAAAGTAATGTCTGGTCATGAGTGAAAAACTCACCCAGTATAATAAATGAATGAAATAATTTAAAGTCCAGACAATAAACTGACTATTATGTGAAGTTAAAATATAAGCACATAAAATCAGGTGTTTTAGATAAATTCTAAAAACTAGATCATAAGATTTAAAAAAAAATTAAGGTCAACGTCTCAAATGATTTGACTAAATATGGAAAAGCAATAAAATTAAGTAAAAAACTTAAGCTAGAAATTGCATAAGTAATTTATCAAAGATCTTTCATAAATCGCACATCGAGATGGATACACACTGTTTATGCAACAATTAATTTATATGTAACATAATGAATGATTTAATTCCGTAAATTTCAATTTACAAAAATTTATACCAAAATAAATCTATTAATATTTGTTCACACTGTATATGCAGAAAATATATTAATTATAATACAAAATGACGGTCCTTAATTTCAATGATAATATTTAAAGAATTATAATACCCAATTAATCCAAAAATTGATGTTTCCACATAGTATATGTAGAAATTATTCTTACGTAATAAAACAAATAATTGAATAATGGAATCTGTTAAATATGTTCTACTAAGAAAAAGCAAAAGGCAAAATTTATACTGAATTGAATGGCAGGAAAAAAAATTTAATTATTTAATTTATGTACGGGTGGCCCAAAATGACCGAAGGGGTTTTAATTCCTTATAACATTTTCATTATAATTTTTTTTTTGTTTTCAGTATTTTGTAAAGAAGACTTGGGGAATTTAAAATGGAACAGTACACAATTGAACAACGTGCCAAAATCGCTGAACTTTATTTCTCAAATCAACGATCCATTGTTTTGACTCAGCGTGCATATCGTCGTTATTTTAATGTGCGGGTTGGACCCTCAGAGTCAACAATAAACCGGCTGGTTGCAAATTTTCGAGAACAAGGGGCATTAAGGAACCTTCCTGGTGCCGGTAGACGACGAACGGTGCACACGGATGACAATATTGAATGGGTACAGGAGAGTATTCGGGAAGATGGAGAAACATCAACCATGAGATGTTCGACACAACTTGGCCTCTCAAGAGGGTCGCTGCAGAGAATTTTGCATACAATAAGAATGTTTCCATACAAAATTCAACTTGTCCAACAATTGAAACCGAAAGATTACCAGCAACGACTTGATTATGCAATTTATTTTCGTCAAAAAGCAGAAGAAAATCATGATTTTATTCATAATTTAATTATGAGCGACGAAGCCCATTTTCAAATAAATGGATTCGTTAATAGGCAAAACTGCAGGATATGGGCTACGGAAAATCCAAGAGTATTTCAACAGCGAGAATTACACCCACTTAAGTGTACCGTTTGGTGCGGTGTTTCGTCGGAAAGGATAATTGGCCCATGTTTTTAGGAAAATGAACACGGTGTCGCCGTTTCCATCACTGGTGTTAGATATCGGACAATGTTGTAAAATTTTTTAAGGCCAGCCGTGGAAAACCATCCGCAAGTATGGTTCCAACAGGATGGAGCCACAGCGCACACTGCGAGGGACACAATCGCTTTTTTACGCGACATCTTCGGTGAACGAATTATTTCCCGTACAATCGATTTTAATTGGCCTCTGCGTTCACCGGATTTAACCGCTTCAGACTGTTTCCTTTGGGGTTATTTGAAAGGAAAAGTCTATATTAATAAGCCTCGAACCATACAGCAATTAAAAAATAATATACGCGACGAAATCAACAACATAACACCTGAAGTTTTGAGAAAGGTTATGGAAAATGTTTTGGAAAGATCACGAATATGCGAAGCAGAAAATGGCCACCACTTGCGAGATATAATTTTTCATAATTAAATTAAAAATGTTCTCCATTAATATACTGTATTTAAAATAAAAAAAATTAATAATTATGTCTTAAATAAGAAGTTATAATGAACCCAAACCCCTTCGGTAATTTTGGGCCACCCTGTACTTATATACACAAATTTATACAAATTTCTTCGGGTCATGACGACGACTAATTATATCGTAGTCTTCAAAAATATACTTAAGATAATGTCGCTTACAAGGAAAAAAAACTACGTTCTCGTGGCCGAAATGAAATGACTGGAAATTTTCAGCGTATCGGTCCTTTTAGAATCGGCGGAAACAGATTAGGTCCGATTTACTGAATTTTTGGCGATGTTTGCGCCCTTACCAGCTTCTCTATTAGATAAGAAGGAGAGAAAAAATATAAGAAAATGAAATACTCTAATTAAGGAAACAAATGTCTCATTAGGATATCGATGGCTTCTACAAGATATTCTAGATAATCACTCACCATGTTCAATGATATATTTGCTGTCATAAAGTGAAGAATTCCCGCATGGTTAAAAAATACATCTTTCCCAATCCGTGAATCTACACGATAAAATCAAAGTAGGACAATTCCTTGATATTTCTACCAGATTAATTAGAACTTATAAACCGCTATTGCGAACAGAAAACACTGTTTTATAAAATTCTAATCATTAAGATAATTCTTCACCATAAAACCAAGGAACTAACCACACACTTGAAACAAGAGCAAAATGAGAGAATCCTGCCCAATTCGCATATTTATTAGGACTGTTACTACGTCATAAGTGGAAAAAAGCATTATTTGAAAGAATATTTCAATTACCTTATATTTAATTAATTTCAAAAAGGAAATCGACCGCAAAGAACACTTACTACCAATTTATCTTTCCTTTTATATTTCACTAATAAAGATCAATAAATCGTTAATTACACATCATACTATATCACAAATAACTACGTGTAGATGTCACTGTATGCCTACTTCAATTAGCTACCAAATCGAAATGCCAAAATGAGTTTCCCTAACCAAATATAATTAAATTATATCTTTAAAAATTTTGATAAAATACTAAGATCCTATTCGCAATATATTTCTACATTAAACGGCATTGTTTAATTACCATTTTAAAATACCCGTACTTCTTCGATGACTTGCGTAAATTCTATATTTGAACGCACACATCCATTTCGCTCACATGTAAATCTATAGCGCATGTCCGGCGCTTGCCTTACTAAATGTCAAAGGAATATTATTTAAATGAGTGAACAACCACACAAAGTAGAGGGAAAAGATTTAATTAACTAGAAAAGCCGTGCAAAATTACGAATTTAAGTACTGGTCAAATTAGAAGACACTAATTTGCCTCTGTTCCAATTAGCACCTTTACACATAACCAACGCTAGATCGATTAATGCAAGTATAGTGACCATTAACTAAGCAATGCAAGAAGCCGTTATTCAAAGATCTAATAAATGTGTGAACTAGTCATACGCTGTTGTTCAAAAATAACCAATAGACTAAAATGCAAAATAAGGTAATTCAAATTCAAGAAATTAGATTAGAATGATATTAGAAATGAAATTAGAAATGATAGATTAGAAATTAAACATAGCAGATACCAAAAATATACAAGGGTCGAAAAAGACGCATCACAAACTAACGTTGCACTTTTTGTCGTAAAACTACTTCACTTCGCGCAATTTCTCGTTGCTAACAACCTACTTCGTTTAATAAACAGGAAATTTTGTCTTTTGTTTTTACTTATAATAGAAGAACGTTTGCTAGAGCATCATAATGAATAGTGCCGCATCATATTTAAGCAAATTTACTTTGGCAAATCAAAGCAAGTAACATCTATCGTTATAGGTGACGAGATCTATATTTATTGCTTTGATGACCTTACAAATTTGTAAGGTCATGTTTGGGTATTCGAAGATGATGAAAAATAACATAAAATAACAAAATCAGTATGGAAGAGAATATTAGCTGCTTTCGTCCGTTAATGAGAACTGATAATAATCCAGTTATGTTAGACAAGTAAAAAACGGTTACGTCAAAGTGATATTCAAAGTCCAGGTTAAACTCATGTTTTTTTCATAATGGCAATTAATTGGCGCATGAAGCGCAAGCTACTATCGACTGTTTGAAGCAAATACGACATGAAAGTTTTAGATCATCTACCACATAGTCCGATCCTCGCTTCATGTGATTTCGCATTATTTCCTCACGTGAAAATTCAATTGAAGGGATGCAGATTTACGACTTATGAAGAAGTTATTTAATACAATTTCGACACATGTATGTAGAGAATGGTTCAGTGACTGGTTTAGGTATATGAAGAAATGCATTGATAAAAACGGACAGTACTTTAAACAAATATAGTTTGTATGTTACATTCGATTGGACTTATAATACAGCTTCTGTATACAGTGTTATTCTGAATAAGTATCAAAGAATTTAATTGTAGATTAAACATGTTAATTAACATTTAATTAAAAAAAATTACCTAAAAAGTCCGCCGTGTAATTTAATTTTAAATCATTTAATAAAAGCGTTTTGGTACCGTATGAAATATTCAGCTATTGTATCGATAGTACGATGACCCTTACTAAATCGTTGATATCGCGTATTTATAACTTACTTATGTATAAATCCATTCATTGTAAACGAACCGTATGCAAGGAAAGATGTCTGCATATCTGCAAGCGACACGGAATATACGGATGGCACATATCGAATGAGTTATTACGGGATAGCGATACTCAAAATTTATCAGTTTGAATTAATTATTTTCACATGTTTTTAAAATGACAAATAACACAATTGGCATATATTTTTATAATTAAATTAATAACATTTAGTTGTATATGTATATTCGTTATATGTATTTGTATGTACATAAGTTTGTCAAAATAGACGAGTTCTAAAGTCCTTTCTAAACTTCTGTATTAAAGAACGCTGTTTTTAGTTATAGTAAACATTTTTTTTAAGAAAGTTTTTCATAATACATAGGCATTCTTAATAATATAAAATATTATTAAAAATTATTTTAATAATATTTTATATTATTAAAAATACCTTTGTATTATACAAAACTGGTGGGGTTTACCTACTCATGTAACATGTGTTCATTTGAAAAGTCAATCTAGGTTACTTTGAAATTTTGATAAAATAAGACGCAAATATATTAGTATGTGTTTGTTGTTCCGTAAACGTAAATGCAAATGACATTTGATAATGTGAATCACAAATATCAGTTAGTGCATAAAATTAATCGTGCATCGATTCTGGTTTAAATAAATTGCATCTCAGTTTTAAAATGGCTTTCACTTTAGAACATAACATTTTTT
Source organism: Melolontha melolontha (assembly GCA_935421215.2). NCBI lineage: Eukaryota > Metazoa > Arthropoda > Insecta > Coleoptera > Scarabaeidae > Melolontha > Melolontha melolontha. The sequence goes on along the minus strand of OW285240.1, from coordinate 21,331,579 downwards.
TAGTCCAGGTTTATTTTCGATAAAAACACACACAATGTTGTATTAGATTTACACTTTATTTCATAATATTTAATAATATATAACAGCTGTTTCACCGTACAACGGTTTCTTCAGATATAACAAGCGGTACTGTAAAACATTTTACTTAAACGTATATATTTTTTTATTTTATGACTTAATGGTATTCTCAGAAATTGGAAGCCGAACTATTTTTACCCGCCTCTTTTAGTATAAGAGTATAAGGGATACATAGATAACATAAATTATATTCTAAGTGACACATAACTAACAAAACATTTTTACCCGTTCGCCAAATATATGTTTTAGTACATGTACTAAAACATATATTGGGCAAACAGGTATAACGTTAAAAAAACGCATATACGAACATTATTATTCGATTAGAAATGGGAAAACAGATTCAGCATACTCCAACCATTTAATTGAAGAAAGCCATAGTTTTAATAATAATTTCAAGATCCTACATGAAGATAAGAAAAGTAAGAAACTCGATTTATTAGAAGCAATGGAAATTAATAAACAAAAATTTTCAAATAAATTATTAAATGACAAAACAGAGCTTAATTCCTCCCCTCTGTTGAACTTATTTCCTATTTTTGATTGAAATGTTTTGTTAGTTATGTGTCACTTAGAATATAATTTATGTTATCTATGTATCCCTTATAATACAAAGGTATTTTTAATAATATAAAATATTATTACAAATCTGGTGTGAAGAACACAAATGCAGGTTCACTATTAATATTTTCTGTGAACGTGTCCGAATATATCCTATCCCCAGAGACGTAGATACGTACTTCGCTTTTCTACAAGCTCATCGGTACGCCCCTGCTGGAGAAAGGATATTTCCAGACACATTCACAGAAAGAAACCACCTCGCCCTATCACCGTAATTAACCAGACCGAGCGCCGAGGTAAATTCGGCGCTACTGTTGTCAGACAGCCGAAGTACCTCGCATACCGTCCACATAATTAATGTGAAGTAACGACGCCCTTCCAAAGATTAGCACAGCCAACTCTCTAGAAAACTGCATTTTGTTTGTGCCTTCACTCATATTACGGCTTAACCGCATGTGTAATGTATCAGAATAATTGAAACATACATGAGTAGGTAAACCCCACCAGTTTTGTATAATACAAAGGTATTTTTAATAATATAAAATATTATTAAAAATCTGGTGTGAAGAACACAAATGCAGGTTCACTATTAATATTTTCTGTGAACGTGTCCGAATAAACTGGTGGGGTTTACCTACTCATGTATGTTTCAATTATTCTGATACATTACACATGCGGTTAAGCCGTAGTATGAGTGAAGGCACAAACAAAATGCAGTTTTCTAGAGAGTTGGCTGTGCTAATCTTTGGAAGGGCGTCGTTACTTCACATTAATTATGTGGACGGTATGCGAGGTACTTCGGCTGTCTGACAACAGGTAGCGCCGAATTTACCTCTGCGCTCGGTCTGGTTAATTACGGTGATAGGGCGAGGTGGTTTTTTTCTGTGAATGTGTCTGGAAATATCCTTTCTCCAGCAGGGGCGTACCGATGAGCTTGTAGAAAAGCGAAATACGTATCTACGTCTCTGGGGATAGGATATATTCGGACACGTTCACAGAAAATATTAATAGTGAACCTGCATTTGTGTTCTTCACACCAGATTTTTAATAATATTTTATATTATTAAAAATACCTTTGTATTATACAAAACTGGTGGGGTTTACCTACTCATGTATGTTTCAATTATTCTGATGTATCCCTTATACTAAAGGAGGCGGGTAAAAATAGTTCGGCTTCCAATTTCTGAGAATACCATTAAGTCATAAAATAAAAAAATATATACGTTTAAGTAAAATGTTTTACAGTACCGCTTGTTATATCTAAAGAAACCGTTGTACAGTGAAACAGCTATTATATATTATTAAATATTATTAAATAAAGTGTAAATCTAATACAACATTGTGTGTGTTTTTATCATTTGATATGGATTTACATCATGTAAAGACAGAATCGATTCAATTTATTTTCGAAGTGGTGATAAAATTGATGTTTATGGGTTTATTCAGTTCGAGATTGCATGGTAGAATTTCAAGTTGAGTTTCCACATTTTGTAATATATTATATACAAATTAAGAATACTTTGGTTAGAAGTTTAAAACTTTTTTCTGAAACTGGTAGTCTCTTAAGAAAATCAGGCAGCGGAGCAGTTAAGAAACGTACACCTCAAGTTGTCAATCGTGTTGAAGAAATAATGGAAAATGAACCACAAACATCTGTTCGACATTTGAGTCAACAAATAAACCTTTCTTTTGGTACAACTCACAAGTTATTAAAAAAAGATATGCAACTTTATCCATACCGTGTCACAGCAGTATAAGAATTGTTAGAAATTGATTACCCACGTAGGCTACAGTTTTGTAATTGGTTTGTAAATATGAACAATAATGGAGAACTTTTGAATGGAGGATTTTAAAGTGCATTGATCTTGAAGGACAACATTTTCAACAATTGTTATAGTTTTCAATAAATACCTATTATTTGTTATTTATTTGTATGTATGAAACTGTCAAAATATACGACTTCGTAGGTTAAGTAGTAAATTTTAATTTACGACATACTTCAAAATGTTCTCAGTATATCACATGCTACTAGATTGACTTTTCAAATGAACACTTGTTATGTTTCAATTATTCAGATAAAGTTTTTCATGTCATTTATATAATGCCAATATCGAAAACGATTACAAATATTTGTTGGTTGAAAAATAAATTTTTTTAAATAACAAATTTCAATTAATTAAAATTAGCAGTTAGGTTTATATACATGTAAAATTATAGTGAAAATCAATAAAATCTCTTTGTTTTGTCTGAAACAATTTATTAACCATTTCATATCCACAAGTGAGACGACATACGCCTACATGCAAATATATTCTCTTATGTAAGCAATGTTAAACGCAAATTCAACATAATTATAGACAACTCTAATATTATTCTCTCTAGTGAGGCATTGTTTTGTTGGCAATAATTCCGTTTATACCAATCGGTTTCAGTTCAAATTACGACCAGTTTTTATGAAACACGGTATTGTGTAAACACGTTAGAGAACAAGAGATGTACAATTCCTCTACGAACAAAACTGGTTTCGGTGTGAATATATAGGTGCTCTATTAAGGTATCCAACAGGATCTCACTGGCCGATCAATTATATAGTAATTTAAAAGGTTGGGTTGATAATATTTAAATATAATGTATTAGGTTAAATATATTTTGTAATCGTTGCTCAAAATAAACCAATTAGTAAATACATTCCTCCTGGCACAGTTTATAGCAAAATGTCGTATTATTGTGAAAAAGAATCGGTTTAATAATAAAAGGAGATCCGTTACTTTTTATAAGAACGGTTCCCTTCATGATATGTTTACAGATTCTATTATAAACATCATATTATAGTTATAATGTGATGCCAATAAATGCAAAGAATATATCTTATCAAAAGAATTTAAAGAGGCTCCAGAATTAGAATTCCGCAAGCACATACATATAAAATGAAGAAAAATCCGTTACCTAAAATGATTAATGACCCAAAAGACGCGATTAAGAAATGTCCAATTTTAATAACTTCTACCCAAAAGTATAAATTGAATGTTAGTAATCCTGTAGTACCAAGAATGTATTGTTTACCGAAGATACATAAACCAGGTAACTCGATGAGACCTATAGTTTCAGATATTAACTCACCGACTTACTTGATTTCCAAATGGCTAGTGAATGAATTTAAAAATCTACCCGTTAAACCAGAAAATTTGTCAGTCAGCAATTCTTTAGAATTTGTTAAATTAATTAAAGACTGTGAACTGGAAACCGGGGAAATTTTAGTTTCATTCGACGTGACGTCGTTATTCCCCTCGGTACCTATTCCAGAGACTATGAAATATTTAGAAAGCTTGCTCCACAAGAATAACATTGAACCTTAAAAAATAAGAGAATACATGAGACTGACAACTCTTTGCATAGCGCATAATTGTTTCCAAGTAGGAGAAAAATTTTATGAACAGAAACAAGGCACAACTATGGGTAACTGCCTATCTCCTTTCATAGCCAATTTATTCATGAGTCAATTTGAAGTAGAATTCAAAAACAACGCTAAATATTTCCCTAGAGTCTGGATTAGGTATGTAGATGACATTCTCGCGATTTTTGACACACGGAAATGCGAATTAGACATGTTTGTTAATCAATTAAATTTGAAATTTCCGACTATTAAATTTACGGTGGAAAAGGAACAATACGGCAAGATACCATTTTTAGATACTTTACTGATTAGAAATAAACATAAAATAGAAATCGATATTTTCCGGAAAGAAACCAACGTTAATAGATTCATCACCGCGGATTCAAATCATAGTTATCAACATAAGACAGCTTCCTTTAACTTTTTAGTCAATCGGTTACTAAATTTTCCGTTAACAAAAGAGAGATATGAAACAGAACTAGATTTCATTAAAAATATTGCGACATACAATGGCTTTGACATAGAAATAATCAATAAATTAATTAGAAAAACTAAAATAAAAAATACAATCCGCGAATCCACGAGTTTGATACCCCAAAGTAACCAAGAGAAAAAGTACTTATGTCTACCATACCACCCTGTCACGAAAAACATTAATAAAGTTGTGAAAGAAAAAGGTCTCCAGGTAGCCTTTCGGTCCGAAAACACCATCAAAAGTCTGCTAGGGAATACTAAAGATAGAATTAATTCCAATTCGAAATCAGGGATCTATGAAATTAGTTGCGCTGATTGTAATTTGAAATATATAGGCCAAACTAAACGACCTATAATAACACGTTTTAAAGAACACATAGCACATATCAAATACAATAGACCGGATAAATCAAATGTCGCAAATCACGCTTTGAGCACACTGCACAATGTACCGATTACAGGCTTGAAATTGATAAAAGGAATTAATAAACCCCATGAACTTGATGCTTATGAAAGTATATTTATCGCGAAAAATAAACATACCTCCTTGAATAGCGATAAATCTCCAATACCGTTCAGCTGTCTATTCACATTTTTATAAGTGCGTGGGGGAGGTAACAGCAGAAATATAGACATGTGGGAATCCATACACGTGAAAGAATGCAAAAATTACCTCCTTAACAATGGTTTGTTGAATGAAGCACTCGGTGTGTTTGTTTCACGAAATGTAAAATGTTTCGCGTTTTGTGGAACAGATGTACCGGGTGTTTTGTTTATTAAATTATTTATTATCTTTCACCCAGAGCCTACCGTGAATTGTATACATTATATTAAATTGCTTAACTCCTTAACTAGGACATGTCACCTATTTATAATTAACTTTTAAATTATATACCTACAATATCTAATTATTCTTAGACCCTTTTCACGTGAATTGATTCTCATTTAATATAACACAACACAGTCGGATGTCTTGTTTCTTCACATGTAACGCCCCTTCTTAATTTTGTCTTTCTCAGAATTTGCAATGAGCGTTCGGCTTTTACAATATACGACCATACTTTTTAACCATTTGTAATGGAAAATTTTTACACTCCTACCCAATATAGATTTTGTCACTATACTTGTACTCGAAATAATACGTTTAAATAATAACTACTGATGTATACAATGCACATGAAATATTCATATAGTTAAATATACTAGTGTTTTGTGAAAATATAAGGTGGTTCATTTAGTTTAATAGTAGGTCATCGTAGCTATAAAAATCGTTTTTAGTAGGCGTCTTCTTTAGAGAAGAATTTCTGCCGTTCCTTTGTTCGATAAGTTAACACATGTTTAAAACCTTTTCCTTAAGTGGCAAGTGTTTGTCTCGTAGTTTGAGATTGGCATGTTAAATTTAGTCTTTACAGGGTTGCAGTGTATAGTAGTTGTGCGGAAGCGTTTATTTTACTTTACTGTGCTCCATGTGTGACTTTTAATTAGTAGTTTTTACCTACTGATGATGACAACTTAGTTGTCGAAATACGTATTTAGGATACGACTAATAATTGTGGTAAGGGGTTATATACCTTTTTAAACACAAATACAGGTTCACTATTAATATTTTTTGTAAACGTGTCCGAACATATCCCTCCCCAGAGACGTAGATACGTATTTCGCCTTTCTACAGGCTCGTCGGTACGCCTCTGCTGGAGAAAGGATATTCTCAGACAAATTCACAAAAAAGAACCACATCACCACATCCCCAGAACATCAGGATATTCTTAAACACATTCACTTTTTGTGAATGTGCCTGAGAATATCCTTTCTCCAGCAGGGGCGTACCGACGAGCCTGTAGAAAGGCGAAATACGTATCTACGTCTCTGGGGAGGGATATGTTCGGACACGTTCACAAAAAATATTAATAGTGAACCTGTATTTGTGTTCTTCACACCAGATTTTTAATAATATTTTATATTATTCAAAATACCTTTGTATTATACAAAACTGGTGGGGTTTACCTACTCATGTATGTTTCAATTATTCTGTTATATTTTATTGGTGGAGAAATAAGTTAACAACGAAAGCACCTGCCTTTTAATTAGCTTATTTGTCTATGTTGTGTAAAAATGTGAATCTAATATTTTGAAGTTAACGAATTATTACTGAATAGCGAAAAAAGTTTAGGGAGTGATTTGAAAACAGAAAAAGTACTAAACTATGTAATTAGTATACTTAATTAGTCTGCAAACTGTATGTAAATAATAATTTTACAACAATTTTATTCATCTAAATATTGTCTTATATTACATTATCCGAAATCTGGAGAAAATGCTCGCCACTACTCGCTTGTTATCAAAAGAGATCGAGTTTCAATTCTGAAAATAGAATGATAGAAAAAGACAGTTAAACGCGAAAATGTTCACATTTACATAAAGCATATACTGTCATCCGGTGCAAAAAGTTTTTAGCGTTTCGTGTATGTGTATTTGAAAGTGAAATGGAGTCGCTGATATGTATAACTCTATGTGGTTGTGTGCGCGCTTGTGTCTGTATGGATGTCCATTTGAATAATGTATGTCGAATATGAACTCTTTTCTCAGTGTCAGAACTCAACTACCTAATGTGGGACGCTTGAAGGGCTCCCTGAGTGTGAGTGCGTTTATGTGTGGAATAAATCAGGCAAAGTTAAAGATACACGCTCACACATGCAAAAAATATTGAACGCACGTACATATATACATACATATATGGTTATGCCCTCAAATGAATACGAAATGAATACGTTTTCAGAAGAGGGGTGATGGTCTACATTTAATCGACTTACATCGAAATTTGCTCGATTTAAACAGTCAATTATGTTATTTACTTATGTACTTCATTGGCTTTTTTGTAAAACGAAAAAACAAGAGATTTTGATTACTTACTTATACGTGTAAAATATTGTTCGGAACTAATAATGTTGACTAATTTTTCCCATTATTTAGAAATCTACATCAGACCAATAATCTATTAGTTTGATACTATAACAAAGTGACTTGAGAAGGCTGTTTCCAATGAAACACTTAAACTAAATACTTTTTGTATATTTGGTTATATATAACTACGAGCTGTACTGTACACTTGAGTTGTTGTTTGGGCTATTTCCATCGTTTGCAGAACCTTGATATTCCGACGTTTCGGCAGTCCGTCTACTGCCGTCATCAGGGTAGTCCTGAGAAGGACTGTTTTTTGCCAAACTTGTCATTTTTATAACAACTTTATCTGGCGGTATGTGTCTTCCCTATTTTTTAGTTAACTGTCCTGTGTAAGGCTTGAACCAAGGAACACAAAAGAATGGTTCGCTTAGGGGAGACAGACAAATCGCAGCTGGCGGAACATGCTTGGGAAGAAGATCACAACATTGAATGGAATGAGGCGACAATCCTGGCCAAACAAGAACACGGCTACAAAAGAAAAATTACAGAAACAGCGTATATGAAGACAACACCTGACACGATCAGTACGCCCAGCCTGGAGATCAAGAATATCTGGCTCCCTATGATTAGAGAATGTGTTAGCCGAAGACCGGCACCCACGAGACCGGAGACAGACTGATCATTAAAAACTACTACTCCCACGCAAAATAAGGAAAAAATGGCATACTGCGCATACCCACCGCGCCTATTCGAAAAAATGCACACTGCGCATACCTACTGCGCATACACCTGTAACTTAAATATAAGTTTAAAATAGTAGTTTCTGTCCCCCTAATTAGTCGAGTGGTTACAGTGTTTGGTATATTGATATTCGGAAAAATTATCGACCGGGTTCAAGCCTTACACAGGACAGTTAACTAAAAAATAGGGAAGACACATACCGCCAGATAAAGTTGTTATAAAAATGACAAGTTTGGCAAAAAACAGTCCTTCTCAGGACTACCCTGATGACGGCAGTAGACGGACTGCCGAAACGTCGGAATATCAAGGTTCTGCAAACGATGGAAATAGCCCAAACAACAACTCAAGTTATACTCCATCGTCAACAATTACACGTCATGAGTTACAAATTCGGTATGGGCCCGAATTAAATAGGTCTTTCAGACAATATGAAAAGACCATGATTAAACTTGCCAAGGAAGCAAACCATCTTACCTTTCTATACAAAGCAAGACAACACAACGTCATCCCCAAGGGCTTAAGGATTAAACCTCCAGTCCAAAGTCAGAGAGCACAAAGGATTGCAAAAAGAGCCAGTGAAGCCTTAGTTAGGGAAAGAATCAACCATCACCGACTCGCAAAATTCAGAATCAAGCAACAATGCGAGGATATTAGGCAGAAAATCAAAGACGAAACCAGTGAGCAAGATTATGAGCACATCCATCAAGCAGTGGAAAGAAGCTACCAAAGAACAAACAACCAACGTAAAGAGATACACAAGAGAAAACTGGACACTCTAATACATCAACAAAAAAGAGAGACCAAAACACTAGATCCCTCCAAGACAGTCATCAATATGTCAAGCAAACAGTTGAACAACCACGCTATCGAAATCCTCAACAAAGGCATGAAGTTTGCAGTAGCAAAAAACCAAATTCCCACCATGGACATTATACTTGCCACAGAAACAGCCGCACAAAAAATAGAATCTCCAGAAGCAGCGGATGAATACCGATGGAGGATTAGAACAGCAATAGAAGATGCTAGATCAAGAAAAATCAAGCAGAACACCACGAGGGAAGAACAGCGAAGCCTCAAAGAACTAAGAGCAGATAGATCGATAAAGATACTACCAGCCGACAAAGGGAATGCAACAGTCGTAATGGATGTGGAAACATACAACAACAAAATACAGGATGTTCTAAGAGCAGGCAAATACAAAGAATTACCAAAGGATCCCACACCATCAGTGGAATCCAGAATATATAGAACACTGTTCAAATACAAATCAGCCTTCCAGAACCAAAACATAAGATATAGACTTACTCCACACTATAGTAAGCCGCCGCATCTATACGGATTACCCAAGATCCACAAACCTGACATCCCTCTGAGGCCAATCGTCAGTTCCAGAAATTCTCCGTGTCATCCACTAGCCAAGTTCCTACTGGACATAATTACCCCAATATCAGGGAATACACAATCGGCAATCTCAAACACCGAACACTTCATCAACAAAATCAAGAACATAAAAATTGGTGAAGAAGATAAACTGGTGAGCTTTGATGTTACTAGCCTGTTCACCAATGTACCAACAGGGCCAACACTAACAATAGTCAAGAACAGACTCTCCTTGGATGCCACATTACATGAAAGAACATCTCTGAGTATAGAAGCAATTGTAGAACTGCTGGCCGTCTGCGTCAACACAACCTACTTTCAAGTTGGCGAAAAATTCTACCAACAAGAATTCGGCATGGCTATGGGTTCCCCACTATCTCCCATACTAAGCAATATTTACATGGAAGACTTCGAACAGAGAGCAATTGATTCGTATAACTTCAAACCGAAGCTGTGGCTTAGATACGTAGACGACACCTTCGTCATATGGCCACACGGTGAAGGCACAATAGAAGGATTCCTACAACATCTGAACAGCTTAGAAGAATCCATAAAATTCACCATGGAATTGGAAGTTAACAACAAGATTCCATTCCTAGATGTCCTGATCAACAAGAACGAAAATGGCACACTAAAAACAAAAGTGTATAGAAAGCCTACGCACACAGGGCAGTACTTACATCACGATTCCAACCACCCTCACAATGTTAAGGTTGGAGTCGCACGCTGCCTATACGATAGGGCCCGAACAATATGCTCCGACGAAAGAGATAGAGAGGAGGAACAAAAATCCATCACCGAAATGCTCCAAAGAAATGGCTACACCAAGAAAACGTTGTCGAAAGCCAAAGAGGTCCGGGCACCACAGGACACAACCCAAGAACAACAAGAAAAAGTACACACCACGGTCATCCCGTACGTAAAAGGGCTCTCGGAAAAAATCAGAAGAATTGGCAACAACTACAAGATTAGAACGGCCATAAAAACAATGAACACCAATAGGTCCGCTCTAACCAGAACAAAACCAGACAACGAAGACCAACAAACAAAGAATTGCATATACAAAATACCATGCGAATGTGGACGACCATACATTGGAGAAACTAGCAGACCCCTAAGAGTCAGAATCAAGGAACACAAAAGAATGGTTCGCTTAGGGGAGACAGACAAATCGCAGCTGGCGGAACATGCTTGGGAAGAAGATCACAACATTGAATGGAATGAGGCGACAATCCTGGCCAAACAAGAACACGGCTACAAAAGAAAAATTACAGAAACAGCGTATATGAAGACAACACCTGACACGATCAGTACGCCCAGCCTGGAGATCAAGAATATCTGGCTCCCTATGATTAGAGAATGTGTTAGCCGAAGACCGGCACCCACGAGACCGGAGACAGACTGATCATTAAAAACTACTACTCCCACGCAAAATAAGGAAAAAATGGCATACTGCGCATACCCACCGCGCCTATTCGAAAAAATGCACACTGCGCATACCTACTGCGCATACACCTGTAACTTAAATATAAGTTTAAAATAGTAGTTTCTGTCCCCCTAATTAGTCGAGTGGTTACAGTGTTTGGTATATTGATATTCGGAAAAATTATCGACCGGGTTCAAGCCTTACACAGGACAGTTAACTAAAAAATAGGGAAGACACATACCGCCAGATAAAGTTGTTATAAAAATGACAAGTTTGGCAAAAAACAGTCCTTCTCAGGACTACCCTGATGACGGCAGTAGACGGACTGCCGAAACGTCGGAATATCAAGGTTCTGCAAACGATGGAAATAGCCCAAACAACAACTCAAGTTATACTCCATCGTCAACAATTACACGTCATGACTGTACTGTACACTCTCACTTTCTGCTGAACTCGCTGGAATACAGAAGTATTTCCTAGCACATTGTTTTAAGGGTTTCAGCTCCATTCCTGTTACCCAAAATAGAAAATCCAAATAAAAAATGTAAAGCTTACCTTCCAAAATAAAATATGATCTACGTCCTGATTTGAATTTGACCTTTCGAGATATTGTCTTATAGTTATTATTACATCGGCTGTAATTGACTTTACTATCTCTTATTCTTTCTTGCAAAAATCCAAATAATGAAGAAAGTGACTTTTGATGTGGACTAATGTCTGTTTCGATTACGGGCATTTGTTCTTTATTTTCAGGATCTACTTTCTTCATAATATTAAACATTTCTTGATCTAGAAAAGAAGTAACCACGGTAACATTTTCAGTACTACGAAAGCTTTCTCTTTAAATCGAGGTTCTCAAACAGTTGCTACTCTAGTAACTGATCCTCCTTCATATGAAAGTAGCCATACTTTAACAGATTCCAAAAGTTCGTTGCATAGTGTCTTCCCTTCCTCAATCTTTAATTCCAGAAGTGATGCTGTCAGATAATTGTACAGTCCAAATGTTATTGTGATTATTAAATAAATTGTTTGTGTTGTAAAACAAATTATATGCGATATTTTAAAATTAATTGATAAAATATTAATTTCCTTACCCTCTAACTGTTGGCCTATGTTTTTTTCAATATCTACTTTGTGAAGCAAGCATATATTATTTGTAGGTTTATCATTATCAAATATGCATTGATCGGGGCCATTATTTATTTCTATGGCAACTGATGGACAATCCGATTATTGTGTAGACATTGAAGATTCTGAATTTTTTTTTTGTAATTTAGAAATAATGATTAACATTGAGTAAATAAATAGTGTTTGTTTGGTTGTGTATTGTATAGCCATTAAAAATTGTTAGATATGGACTTATCGTTTAGTGATAAATACTTGATCTCTAGAAGATAACTTAATATTGAGTTTCTGTATGGTACACCTTTATTAAAGTAAAATAATTAGATCTCCATCAAATGTTTATCCTTTTTGGCTTGTTATGTGACACTATTATGTGCAATAGCTAAATATGAAATGTTTTTTTATATTCGTTAAATTTGTTGAAAAATTATTATAACGTGTTGATTTTTTTATTTAAGAATTTTCATATTATTCCAATATTTATATATTATAGTAAGTATCCTTAAGTTTATGTACCTTTATTGTTTATTTCCCCTTGGTTTTTCCTTTTCAGGCCTTTAGGTGTTTTTAATTTCAAAATTTAACTATTTTGATACTATATGTTTAAAAAACATTTTGATATTTTAATATATTTTTGTGTTTGTCATTTGTTTTTATAATGTAATCTCTTATTCTTATTCTATTTACTTTTATAATAAATTGCGCCATATTTGAATTTTATATACTATTATGATGGTTCGTTATTGTCAGTTTTTTAAAATTTTTCAATTTTAAATTGTTTAATAAATGACGGTAAATATAATATTTTATTAAATAACACTTAATTTAAATAAATTATTATTTTTTTTATAGGTAAATTTTGTGCTTTAACCACACTTTTGACACAAAAAGGAAAGAACATATTTCATGTATATTATTGTAAATAAATATAATAATTAAAGTTTTACATTATTGTCACAATCAAGGTTGATTTATTATTTTGGTTCATTAATGTATTCAGTTATGGCAATAGGTAAAGAGTTTTTTTTTTTGGTTGTATTGTGATGAGTTAGCAATATAATTTTAAAACTTTTCAGATTAATTTATTAATATAGTATAAAGTATCAACATGAATGAATAATATACTTACTTTGGTGTATAAGTTTCTGAAATGGGGTCTGTAGTTTCGTTCCTGTAACTTTGTTATTATATTCTCTAGTCAATTAAAATCTTCTATAGCTATTTTATGTATGGATGCTAAATATGATTCTAGTGCTCAATCATTTTATAGTGTTGGAGCCATTGTGTTTTTTAAATCTTTTTTAAAAGGTGATAATAAATCATAATAATTATCTTAAATATGTTTAAAAATATTGCGCACTTTTTTACTTTCCTTTAAATATGTAATGTACTCAAATAGATGTCATTATTTATTCACTTTAAGTAAAAATGTGCAGTTAGTCGCGTAGTTTTGCTTGCAAATATAATACGATTAATTAAAAATGTGTAGATAGTCGAGTAGTATTGCTCGCAAATATAATACGATTTTGTATTACCTTGTAATTATGACAGTTGTCTAAGTCTAATTTTTTGACTTCTGTCATTTTCCTAAACTTGACAATTTATGTTAGTGTTGGGCACTCGTTAAAAGTGAAATAGTACCATTGTGCGTAAAAAAAAATTTATACAATGAAATTATATTTATTTATTTTTTTAATTAAGGGCACACAAGTGTTATTATATTGGTGTTTTTGACATATTTCATCATTAATTAACTACACTGTGTACGTATCGTGCGGACAAAGTTTTCATGCCTGGTTGCCATGGCAACTTAGCCTTTATTAAGATCTAATAATGTATTTATCATTGCAACACCATTATATAAGATTAGACACTAGATAAGAGGGTGTGATTATTTTCAACGTTATTAGCCCGTTTTGCCTAAATAGCCGTTTAACTAGCACATTTGTGTGATGTTTCACTCTGTCACGGTATTTATCACTGTGGTGAGCAATAGCTTCTTGAATAGTGACAATCGGGAGGTCACGTTGGATGGCGTAGTTGACTACAGATCTTGAGGCGTCAAGTATGGCACATATCACTTTATTTTGGACCGCTGTATGATCTCGGTGTTCGAATTACTGACGATCCCCCAGAGCTGGATACCATAAGTCCATATTAGTTTTAGAACGAAGTTGTACAGTAACAGAGATAGTTGTTGAGAGATAGCTGTCATCTGCAACCGATTGGCCAATACATTTGATATAATTTAAAGCCTAACTACTTGCGTTTGGTAAAGATATGTGTCTGTCATGTGAGACGCCCATCGAGATGCATTCCTAGGTATTTGTGGTATCAGTTTGTGGGAGTTCACAATCGTTAATTCTGATTGGTGGACAAGTTTCTTGTCGCAATGTAAAAGTGACATATACAGCTTTGGATTTGTTGACCCTCATATGCCATTTCGTAACCCAGTCTTGGATTTTATTTAAGTTTTACAGAGGATTTCTTGAAACCATAATAGGATCAACAAGAGATGCAAGAATTGCTAGATCGTCGGCCTATGTTGCTACACGGTTGTCAGCTTATTAGGTGGTATGTCAGCTGTATATAGTAAAAACAGGATTGGGCCTAATACGCTTCCTTGTGGGACACCAGATATAATAGGATATAGATCCGTGTAGGTGTTGTTTTGTTTCAGAAGGAAATGTCTGTTAGTTAGGTAGTATCTTAGAAGTTGATAGTGAGGATGATACAAGTATGTTTTCAGTTTGTAGAATAGTCCGTCTTTATTTTTTTTATATCAAATATTTTAATTTTATGGTGAGGGAGGTCCATTTGATAAGGTGCATTTAGGTAATTTTGTATTTATTTTTCTTGTTTAGTAGAGATTTCAGAAAGGAATGGTTGGAATACTTGTTGCAGATGGTTTGCGAATACATAAGCTTTTTCTTTGTCGCTTCTTGCCCAGTTGTTTGTATTATCTTTAATTGGTCGGTTGCGTTGAACAGGTCTTTTCAATTTTCTTGTTGCCTTCTATAGTGAGTAATCCATATGTTCTGTTGGTGTTAATTTCTCTAGGTACTTTTTAATACTTTAATTTTTAGTCAGCCAACATATCTAAAAATAAAAAAAGTTTAATAATAACATGCAAATTAATCAGGTTTTCATAACAAAAAACTACTTTGTGAAAAAAGTGGGTCATATTAACAAAAAAAAATTTGTAGCTATATTGAAAGAAATTTTAAATTAAAAATAAGAACCTGACCGTGTTTGGTTTAGTGGTTAGGTGGTGGCTAGACTCTGAATCTGGTGAATTGGGTTCAATCCATAGTCTAGCTAATAATATTGATAGCGTTTTTTCAGGCCCGGCTCGTCTCAGGCTGACAAAAATTAGTACCTGAAACTCTGAAGTAATAATAGGCGGTCGGTGCGCAGTACTAGCTTCGTTACCATCCTAGTTGTACCGGAAGGCTGATATTGTAACAAGGCTACCAAAATATCTAAGAATTAAAAAATATTTCAAATTTTTTAATTATTGCAGTTCCTTAATAATATTTTGAGATGAGATTTGATAGTATTAGTTTAAGAATACGTTATGTTTCTTTGATTTTGGCTCGGAGGCATGGAACTTAACTCGGAAGTTAGTTGATTTAATTAAGGTGAATTGAGAGTAGATTTGAGCAAGTTGGCTAAGTAAGTTTACTTATGTAAGTAGAGTATATTGTCTTAAATAAGTTGACTAAAGTAAGATGACTTGAGTAAGTAAACGTAAATAAGTTGACTTGGATAAGTTGATTTAAGTAAGGTGACTTAAGCAAGTCGACTTAAGTAAGTTGTTTTAAGAAGGTATAATTTGTTGCTTAATTGTTGCGTTATTTCCACAATCTGACAAGATTACTCCTGCCGAAGAATGTAGGCGCAACACGTCGTGACTTCAACCATCTAGGTTGCAAAGTGCACATTTCGTTCTCATTAGAACTCGTCAGCTCACGATATTTTTTTGATTACAAGCTGTAAGTTTATTAGGCCAAACTGGCAGTATGATTACCTCCTCGTCGTTAGCAAAAAAAAAAGTGTTGGAACATACATCAAGCTGGTGTTCTGATTGAATTTTCTTCTATCACGCATATATTTACAAGAGTAATGACGGATGATGAAATACTCGTATTTCCAGTACGCTCTAAAAGCAAAACGTTGAAGTATGTAATGGAAAATGCCGAGTTCATAATATCCTAAAAAGTAAGCATGTCACACTCACAGTTTAGGACAATCTCGATGTAAACGATCGCAATGAAATAGATCACTAAGAATTTATTCAACGAGGGCAAGCAATAAACTAGCAATGCTATTAGGAAATGTTAACTTAATTATGAGTTTTTATTCCAAGAAACGATTCAATTGTAGCCCGACAAGTGAATGCCTTATGATGACAATACCCCAAGCTACAATGCATTTCTTGTGAGACTATCTGGCCAAAAAGTAATTACATAAGTAGATAATCTTGCCTATTCAATTGAATACTACAAACGATAGTTACCATAGTGACAGCTATCGAAACATAATAAAAAATATTATCGAAGTTTCTGAAAGTGATTGCTTGTATAGTTTATTTCAAATTACAAGAATATAACTTTGAACGGCTCTAATGCTATTATTTCACCACCTACTACAATAACTACCTGGCCGCTCAATACGATGATCTTTTACGCAAACAAACTGCTGAGGTCCGTAATGACAAAATTTAAGTAAATTGTAATTACTGCAGTTTAGATGAAATAAAATTTAATAATAATATAAGTACCAACAGTTATTAATTTGAATATATAGTTATTATATATAGTTAACTTGTCATTAAATTACAATTTAGATGAAATATTTGCTTATATTTATTAAACAAGCTTTAAGTAAATATAGTTAGGAGAGTTGGTATATATTACATCTAATATTGAGTCTATTTATCATTTATTGTTAATCTTTATTGCTGTATACATATTTCATTTTTCTCTCTTTACTTAACGAACATGTGGTGACCTTTTGCTGAAAGTGTTAGCGGTTATGATCTGGATAGTGGTAATACTGTTGGAGCACGACAGAGAAAGCATATATCAGAAGATGCAAAACAGATTATTTTCAATGCCTATCATAACGAACTACAAACCCAGAACATTCAACGAACGTCGCAATTAACCAAGGTGCCTTTTGGAACAATATATAAAATAATTAAGAATAACACAGGGCCTCGAAAGCAAAGAAGTCACAAAGGAGCACCGAGAAAAATTGAATAGTATGAAATTGATACTATTATCAGGATAAAATAAAACAAATTTTAATAAATTTCACTGTTTAATTAACACTGTAACGATCGTTTCGCTCCAACCTGAGCTTCATCAGATATATAACTAACTTATTTACAAATTTCTTTTTTTTTTTTTGTAACACAAGTATATGGTAACTAACACATGTTTTATTTTAAATAGTTGAAGGAATGGGTACTTTTTATTACTAAAATGTCTATGCACAAAACTTTCACTACGGTTTATACAATACTGTTCTTAAGTAATAAAACTAGGGGTTTACATTATATTACAGGGAGGTAAAGAAATTCTGTGGAAAAATACAATATATGATTGTGTGAATATCAAATAAATAAATTGAGTAAGGGTGAATTATTTGTTTCTAATTGATCATTTAGGATCTTGTCGGTTTTCTTTAATTTATTAATTTCAAGTGACTCTAATAAATTAAGTTTTTTGCCCTTATTTTCTACGTGTAATATTTTAAATTCTTTGTTAAAATTGTGGTTCGTTGAATTAATATGAGACGCATATGAAGAGTCACTTTTATTATTTCTAAATGAAGAAAAATGTTCTTTGATGCGTATTTCAAACGATCTGCCTGTCTGTCCGATACATGTCATAGGGCAACTACCGCAGGTTAACCCATAGACTCCTGACGTTTTATTGTTGTTTGTTATATCATTATTGTTTTTTATAAATTTGGATAAATTGTTGTTAGTTCTATACGCTGTATTAATGTCGAACTTTCTTAAATATTTACAAATTTCTGTGCTTGAAGAGCCAATAAACGTGATCATTTTAAGTTTTTGGGTGTTATTATTTAATATTGGGTAAACTTGTGATATGGCTTTTGTAAGGAGTTTTTATTTAAAATGTTATCTATTATATTACTTTTATATCCATTGTTGATAGCTATTTGTTTAATTAATTAATTTAACTCTTTCTCGAAATTTGTTTGGTTCAACGGAGTATTGATTAATCTATGTATAAGACTGTGATAAGCCGCTAATTTGTGTTGTATCGGATGGCAAGAAGTATTATGAATAGTTATACCTGTAGTTGACGGTTTGTGGTAAATTGCAAAGTTACAATTGTTGTTAATTCTAGTAATCGTTAAATCGAGAAAGTTGATACTATTATTTGTTTGAAATTGATACTATTAGGCAGCAAGTATACCCTCTCTACAGAGGAAATGTTGTATCTACACTTGACTGCTTACATAAAAGAATCAGTGATGAGCCTATAAATATTCAGTGTTCTGAAGCAACCTTGTGGCGGACGCTAAAGAAAGCTGCTTTTAAGTTTGGCACTATAGACAAATGTCGCACAATTATGGAAAGCCCGAGGTTTCAGAAACTTCGATATGAATACTTAACAGCAATTAGAAGGTATAGACAGGAAGGACGATTCATATGTTATTTAGACGAGACGTGGTATGACACCCATGACACAATTTGCAAAGGTTGGGTGGATAGTTCAAGTATGTGTCAGTTGAACGCGCCGGTTGAGAGAATAATCATTCTTCATGCTGGGTCATAAAAAGGATGGATCGGACAGCCGCTAATTTTCTGCTAAAAATGTTAAATCCTCAAGTTTAGATTACCATGAAGATATGACCTCATCTTTATTTGAAGAATAGTTTTGTGACACTGCTGCCAAATTTACCAAAAGATAGTTTGATAGTGATGGACAACGATCCGTATCATTTTCGACAGGAAACCAAAGTTCCTACAAAATGTAATAATAAGAAAGATATTGAAACATTTTTAGAAGCAAATGATTTATATTTTGAGGGTCATTATACAAAAAAACAATTAATAGAGGTGATGAAGACAAAATAATATTTAAAGGATTATTATGTGGATAACAGAGCCAAAGAAGTAGGACATATAATTTTGCGTTTACCTCCATACCATTGCATTTTCAATCCCATTGAATTGATATGGGCCCAACTGAAAAATACCATAAGACGAACAAATCAAACACCGAAATTTAAAAGCAGTGTAACACGCATAAAAAATGCCATGGAACATATAACTGCTGTAAATTGGAAAAATGCTGTTAAACACGCAATAGCAAAAGAGGACGAATATATGCGCATGTAAAAAATAGTAGCACCTTTGATTATAAATTTGCAATACGATTCAGACACAGACACCGATTTGCAAGACGACTCAATCACAGATAATTTATGAAATGCGGTGAAACATAAAAATTTTATTGTGTATTACAAATAAATTAGCTTTATATATCTATATGTATCCACTACACATGTTGCCATACGATTTGTAATTTTTTCTTTGTATATAATCCCAGTGTACAGACAGATATTTTTTATTATATACTTGAAATTAACAGCGTTTTATTATTATATTATAGGGCCCTAATTTATAGTCAATACGGCCCCTACATTCATACGTTGCAAATAGGTAAACCATACCCGTTCAATAAGGAGACCAGGTATAATAATTATCATCACAGAAGGTGGTGCAATAAAAGCATTAGAGCCGTTCAAAGTTATATTGTTATAATTTGAAATAAACTATACAATGCGGTTGTGGTGGAATTTCTATGCCGTATACTGTGTTTCACTGCTATACGGCTTAGGGATTCGTAGAGTTATTGTACGAAAATAGTAATAGTGTTATGTATAAATAGTAATCTATTTCCTTCTTAATTCTGTTGTAGTAGTGAAATACACTATACGGCGTAGGAATTCTTAGAGCTGATGTACAAAAATAGTAATATTACTGTGTATAAATAGTAATCTCTTTCTTTATTCTGTTATCCCTCTTTTACCTTATGGTGTCGATGTGCTGAATGAGCAGTGATGTAGTATTATTTTTATCTAGAAGTCATCCATTCAGCAACTGGCCACCAAATGTCTGTTTGACTACGCCAATTTTAATACTATCACCGTGAGTGCACAGCCACATTATCTGCTCTCGAGTTATATCTGCTTATTATGCCCTTGTACAATATTAATACCTCTGGTTTACCAATCTGCGTAGGAATCATAAGAGTACAAAATAGTACTATGTATAATAATCAAAAATAAATAATTTTATTATTACACCATCGTATTAAGTACTTATAAGAAACAATACTAATTAGCTCGATAGTAACATTTTATATTCACATTTCTTTAAGAGTAAACGTTTTCCGTATCGATGTTTATTGATTCGACTAGTTTAAATTAACATATTGTTGTTTATACACATGCTTGGATAAACAATTTTGAAATACTACACTTATTGTGTGGCGCCTGTTAAAAAATATGAACGTATGCATTTTATTGTATATATGCATTGAACGTAAGTGAATTTATGCTCGCTAGTATTAAAATGTATCGTGTTTTTTCCATTTTAGGTAGGCGGTAAAACAATATGTAGAAACTTCTATATTCTCGTGTACGATGGATAATAAACTTGCGACAGGTTTTTGAATTCAATTTTTCGACCATAATGTAATGTTTTACAATTACATTATATTAATTATAAGTAAACTTGACCTTTAAAAAAAAGTGGTGCTACACTGTTTACATACTACATTTTGTTGGCGTAAGCAGAAATTATTAAATATATTATGCATACGCATCAAACTAATACTATTCTTTATAATACAAAGAAACATTTTAACTATTCTGTAGAATTTAAATATACACAGTTTATGTATGAAAGAGTCTATATATTGTTCAGTCACTTTAACGCACTGCAATAGTCTTCACTTAAATTTCTAAAAAAAAAATACCTGCGTCTCTTCTCTTGAAGTGATAGAGAGCTTCCGGGGCTGATCTGTGAGCGGCATCGGCTTGCTCCTGGCTGAGGATGACTTTTTCTTCCATATCGTAGTTCCCATTTGTTTATCGGCTTATCATATTTTCGGGCTCGTTCCGGATTCCACTTAATGTATACACAGTCTTAAGTGGCTGGCAGGATTGCCATGTAATGTCAGATGATGGGATAGCAGAATCACCATGTAATATCTGATCATCTAACTAAAGGTAGGATCGCCATGTAATATCAGACGTGTGCAGGATCGCAATGTAATGTCACCTGGTCCCGGAGGTAACATTGTTGCCGAGGCAGTTCCATTTATACCGCAGGTTTGCCAGTGTAATAAATAACAGGCGGGACAACGATTAAATAACAACATATAATTTAATAAAGATAATAACAATGATAATAATAATAAACTACATTATAATTATGAGGCACTAGTCTTGTAGGGACTCTAACTCTCTGACTCTGACTGTGAGTCTCTGTCTCTGACTGACTGTCGAGACCTCTGAGTGTCTCGTTATATATTAGAGCGTGTCCCCTTAGCCTAGTGACCTGGTTACAAGATAAACACAATGTGGTGAAAGATCATCTCCCGAGGTCGTGTTGACGAAATGGGTATTTTGTAAATACATGACCTGGTTTAGTTATCGCATGTAAAATCTCCATCACTACAAAAATAAAGAAGCTTCTAGTGCTTCTAGTTGGATTCAAAACTTTTTTCTTACTGAACTACGGTTGTAGTGTATATTTCTACAATACATTCACTATAAATATTTTGTTCTCTACACAACGATATTTTTCTCAGTGCATGTATAAAAAGATGAGTGTAACGTCTCGTATATCGTTGTCCAGGTATAATTTAAAAAAATGCAGAAATTGTCACTGTTCGCGTATTATGAGTCAACAAATTATTTATTTTTGTTCTTATATTAACACATTTCACATTATCTGCGCTCTGTGTAGCAATTAAATCGATAAAATTAACGCGATTTTCATGGTACTTTGTATATTTTGCCCAAAGAATGAAATATTATTTACATTCCATCAAAAATATTTAATTCTGTTCGTCGTCTTTGAAAAACAAAATTTGTAATATTTGTTATTTCCGCAATAAAAAAAAATCAATCCCGTTAATGCAGTATACAGGGTTATCACTGAATCTGAAGTATACGTATAAATGTCTAAAAAAAAATCGATAAAATTCCGGATGATACTTTTAACATAAGTTTATATTCATAGATAGTAAATTAAATATTGTTATTTTCTTACCAAAACATGAACATACTTGGCCGCATATATGGCTATGTTTTTTTTTGTGTATATAAATAATAGCCTTTACGTCGAATATATCAATGCCGCATTAATTAAAATTTGATTAAAATGAATACTTTGAATGTTAAACTTGTTTTAAAAGTAAAAGTATTATATTTATAATAAAACAAAAAAACGTCATAAACAAAAAGCTATGTAGCGTATCCATAGCGTGTCCAATGGGGTAGATACCTTGGTTTTTAATTATTTGTATGGAATTATTTACATATATTTTTTTTTCTTTAAATTTATGTGTGGTACTAAAAAATACCGAAAGAGCAATATAATTAGTCGGTAAAGAGAATTACTGATGAATTAGAGGTGGAAGTTGGTATTGCCGTCCATATATTTAACTGCGACAGAGCCGTACTCGAATAAAGAAGAATAATTTACTCGTTACTACGTGAACATTGGATAGCGATTTTTTGTATAAAGGCATTACTCACATATACCTTTTACACCTTTTTTTTATTTGGGGCTATACATAACTAGCATTATATATTGAATCAGAAAGAAATCTCTAAATGTTTGTTCTTTTTTTCAGATTTTCTCGTAAAGGGACATGTATCTTCGATAGACATCTCTTCAAAATCGTGTACAGGTAATTTTTATACGCAAAGTTAAATTTTATTTATTTACTAATAAGATATTAATCCTTTTTGATTAAGTGTAAACCGTTCGTTAGTTTTTTAGAATTAATTGTATACTACTCTATAGTATTGATTCAGTCTTTATTTGCTGAAAGTTCATGTTCATGTCCATTAGTATGAGGAAAGACTTTTAGTGTTGCATAAAGTCATAAATTCAAACAGTGGCTCGACTCGAAGTGCTTACTGTTTTTCAAAATATTTTCCACAAAAATTAACACACTTGTGCGTTCATTCAAACCAATTGTTGTTACTCCAGTCTTCATTTGGGAAATTGCCGTTTCGAAGGCATCTACTGCTTTTTCCGTCGACCGAATTCGTTGACCACGCATTTCATTCTTAATCTTTGGGAACGTAAGAAAATCGTTGGGACTATGCGGAGAATGATCTAGTAATTCGATAATTTGCTGCTCCAAAAAGTCAATTGTCTTTCAAGCTGTGTGCAAACTTGCATTGTCATGATGTGGGAAGATTCGCCCTTGTAAATGGGATTCTCTGAGAATGATTATTTCTGGCAAACAAACGGTTGTGTACCAATTAGCATTAACCGTTCTTCGATCTTGCAAAGGAATTGTAGCTACACGACCTTACTTTGAGACCAAACGTTGCGACCATCTTCTTCGACAGACTTCCCGAACGGATAACTTTTGTCGGATCCCTTCATTCGAAACACCCAAACAGCGAACCGACGTTTACGTTCGGGGTCATAGAAATAACTCCATGATTCATCGCCACTCACGATGCTATAGACGTTTTTTAGTTTACGTCACTGAACCGGCTCCAAGTTTTTGGCAGCAATTAACACGAGCTGACTATTGCTCATCGTTGAAAAGATATGAAATCCAATGGAAACTAACTTTCTCACACCCAGTGCATCATGTAGGATCGTTTGGATTGAAGTCTCTAAAATACCCATGGATGTCTGAATTTCACGATATGTCACATGTCTATCTTTCTTAATTAGGCGGCGCATAGCATCGCTGTTTTTCTAGGTGACTGCTGTTCTTAGCGGACCTGTCCTGGGATCGTCGCTGATACTGTTGCGTCAACGTTGGAATTCACAGTACCAACGTGAAATTTTCCGTTGATGTGGTGCTTTATTTTGAAAAACAGAAACCAATTCAGTAAGATATTATTGTTGAGTTAATCCTTTCCGAAAGTTGTAAAAAATTATTGCGTTAAAATTTTCTCGAATAAATTCCATTTTCGGCCAACTTATAACCTTTAAAAATTCACTACGGCTAAATTACTTCCCATATCTTGATGAAACTTTAGATTTAGTTCAACAGAAGACTTAGATTTTGCACTTGACATTTTTGACACTGGCGTCCCTATGCGGCTATATGCAATACTAAAAGGTATCCCTTATAGTAAATACACAGATGTTAAAAATTTTCAGAAATTTTTAATTTTTTATTTATAATATGTTACATGATAATTGTCTTACAACACAATGTTTTTTTCACAAGTACACCTAAAACTAACTTACATAGCAAAGCTTTAACCAGCCCAGGACCCAAGAATTTAATTGAACAGAAATACGATACGCTTAAAGTTTTGCAATGTAAGTTATTTGTAGTTTACCACTGTGTGATGAAAAAATTGTCATGTAATGCACTGTAATTAAAAAATAAAAAATGGGTGAAAAGTACTAATAAAACTACAAGCGACATCGTGTCAATTGTAGTACGTGGATCAATGAGGATCTGTGATGTAGGTATGCTTTCTATGGGCTCCACACTAAGTTTCTCTTAAGTAGTTGATTGCTTGGCACTATAGAGCTTGGCACTATAGAGCGACCATGATGAAGTACAGGCCATATGGAGATAGCGTGCATAGCTGCCAAGTCGCGAACTCAT
This sequence comes from Melolontha melolontha, assembly GCA_935421215.2. Classification (NCBI taxonomy): domain Eukaryota; kingdom Metazoa; phylum Arthropoda; class Insecta; order Coleoptera; family Scarabaeidae; genus Melolontha; species Melolontha melolontha. The sequence continues at coordinate 21,306,621 of OW285240.1, read as the reverse complement.
TCCTGCGAACATACCTATATTGCTGTTAATCAGGCCTGCTGTCAATAGTATTGTATTGACATAACCTTAATTGTATTTATAATGAACAAACTTTTAAAATTATTATTCTTAGTTTGCATCTGTTTATAATATATTCGATGCCAAGAAAAAGTAAATAAGAGTGAAATATCATTCTAGTTAATGTATATGAAAAGTAAATCATTATATTAACAAACTACTTAAAATTGTATGTTTATGTTATAATTTGGTTTAACCAACACACCATTTGTATACTCAAGGTTTGTTTTGAATTAAAACAATTATTTTATATATATATATATTGGTTTCCTTTACTATAAAAAATAGTTTGATTTGTCTATTAGAATACAAGCAATAATCATAAAAAGTTTGTTTGTGTAGACCATAAACATACAAAAAATACTGCAATATAGATTTATTTAACCAATAACATAAAAATATCAACATCTTAAAAACCTATTTTTTTATTTCAATTAAAACTTGACTGCTGTAGTAACATTAATTATAGGTTTGTTCCGAGAAGAATCCCTATTATTTTTAGTGAATCGGAATTTAAATCTGTTTTACAGCCAGCATCGTGTACTATAATACTGTCTACCAATTGGCTAAAAGAGATGCAAACTGTCAGAGATTCGTTCTTGGAACAGACCTACAATACACTGGATGTTGAAGCAGCATTCGAATAGCTGATAGGGTCAGTTAATAAATCGTCTTCCATATCATCAGTTGAACCTGAGTCTCCCACATGGATGATAAACTCCTCAACATCATCTTGCAATCCATCGACAATCCACATTTCTTCTTCAATTTTTTTTACATGCTGAATATAATTCTTCCAATTGTCAGCTGTCACATTACTATAGGCACTCGTAATTAATGGTGCCATATCTTTTACTTTGAACGTAGTGTTGTGCATCTTTATGTGATTTTTCACTTGGGCCCAAACCATCTCTATTGGATTCAGCTCACCATGGTAAGGTGGTAAACGGAGAACTTCTCGGCCAGCATCTTTCGCCAACATATCAAGCTTATATTTGTCATATTGATATTTTATTTGTGATACACTAAACAACAAATCTCTTTTTAACATATTATCTTCAACGGATATATTTTTTTCAGTCAGCCAGTCAATTATATTTTCTTTTCTCCATGCATTTGTAGGTATCTTCTCAACCTTTCTGCTGTGGTACGATGCATTGTCTAGAAGAATTACAGCATTTTCAGGAGTATTTGACAATAAATGCTCAATGAACCACTTTTCAAACGTATCTGCATCCATCTCATTATGTGCATCAGCTGTATTTTTCTTGCATAGAAATGTTAATTCGGCACCAGGAAGTAAGCCATTTTCATTGCCAGCATGTACTAATGCAAAGCGAGGACCAAGACCACTCTGAGATTTTAATCCTGTACTCAATCCTCGAACAAATGCTTCTCTCTCTCGAGTACTTTTTATTGTAGAATCTTGCCAGACTTTACTTACTGTGTGTTCTACATTAACCCGCGACTCATCTGTGTAAACTATACACCTACCTGGAACAAATATTATCATAGGTGTATGCTTTTATATAAAGAACAAAGAAACTTTACCTTCATTTCGAAATGTCTTGATATCTGGCAGATACTTGTGTCTCCATCTTATAATATCATCTCGTTCAATGAGTATGCTTTTCCGTTTTACAGTTTGAAATTCAAAACCAATATCTTTCAAAAGTCTATATAATGTTGATCGTGTAAAAGTAGGGAGATCATTGTCATTGTTGGTGGTAGCAAGAACTGTATTCACAGTGGGTGGTATGTTTTGCATGAAAAATCTATGAACTTGTTGTCGTACAAGTGCGTGTATATTTTCATCATAACGGTGTAGACGAGCATTAATTGTACCCCTTTTCTCTTCTGCTTGTTTTTTTTTGGACTCAACAACGGCCCTTTTTCTTGTTCCTTTCTCATGTTGTATATGCTGTGTACTGAACAATGTAGTGCTTCACTTGCTTCAGCAGCAGCAACAGTAACAGTCATAGGTTTTTTATGAAAATGATTAAAAACATTTAGTATCATCTGCTTTTCTCTTCGACTAAAACATTCACCCCTTCGTGATTTTTTCTCTCCAGGCTCCATTACTGAAATTTAGAATCTGTAACGGTAATGTTTTTATTTACGAGCACATTTCCTTCACATTCCAACTTACCACAAACTTTTGTAAACAACAACGGGAGAATATAATAAAGAGAGAGAGAATATAATATATAATAAAAATATAAGGTATATAATATAATAACACTATAACAATATAACAAGAACGAAGAACAACAAATAATATTTAATAAAAATACGGAAAGGAATAATTTGATACTTGACAAGATAACAAAGTGAACAAACTACTGTTCTGTAGCAGTCTGGTTATCTGTACGAATTAAAAATCCCCAATAAAAATTAATATAAATTTTCGACATAGTGAGCGGTAGAAAAGGATAGCGCGATGCAATTTCTTAAAGAAAATAAAAGAGGGGAATGCTCCATAAGAGCCCATACTTCATCGTGGGCGTGAAACGCTCTATAGTATAATTATACGTATAGGTACGATTTTTTTTCCTGCTGAGAGAACCGAACAATCATTTATTTAAAAGAAGAATTTACTTAAATGAAATGAATATTTAATATTTAATAACAAAAAATATTCTCAATTAGTTTAACTAGAAAAATGAACCATAAAAATACGACTAAATAATGAAGGAATTTTTAAAAATAAAGAAATTTATCATTTCAAAGAAAATAAATAAACTTTTTAAATCCGAAATATGTCTTGTATTTCCAAATACTGTATTAAAGTTCAAATCATAGCCTGTAACTATAGTAAAGAAACAGATTACATTTTTAACAGTAAATCAAATTCTAATAAAAACAAAAGCTTGCAAAATCTGATTATTGAAACTTTATACATAATCAAAATATCATTGATATTCATATAACATCCATTTTTCTCTAGCTAATTAGTAAAAAAATCTTATCGCGCATGTGAGAGCATATCAGGTGTAATGCTTTTGAATTATCATTTGTCGAAGTTCTTCTAACTTCATCTGTGTACACAGCCTGTTTTAGTTAATCCCACAACAAAATGTTTAGCGGAGTCAAATCTCGCGACATAGGAGGTCATTCAGTTTTATCAGAGCTTATAAAGCAGCTAGCAAATATTTTAAAATCGTTTTTACTATTCTCGCATTGTGTGCAGGGCAATTGTTCTGCTGAAACCGCACATTACCGTGTAATGTCAGATGATGGGATGGCAGAATCACCATGTAATATCTGATCATCTAACTAAAGGTAGGATCGGTAATATCAGACGTGGGCAGGATCGCCATGTAATGTCACCTAGTCCCGGAGGTAACATTGTTGCCGAGGCAGTTCCATTTATACCGCAGGTTTACCACTGTGATAAATAATAGGCGGGACAATGATTAAATAACAAGATATAATTTAATAAAGATAATAACAATGATAACAATAATAAACTACTATATTATTCTTTATAATACAAAGAAACATTTTAACTATTCTGTAACAGAATTTAAATATACACAGTTTATGTATGAAAGAGTCTATATATTGTTCAGTCACTTTAACGCACTGCAATTGTCTTTCTTGAATTTCTAAAAAAAATACCTGTGTTTTCGTCTCTGGAAGTGGTAGAGAGCTTCCGGGGCTGACCTGTGAGTGGCTTCCGCTGGCTCCTGGCTGAGGATGACTTTTTCTTCCGTCGCGTAGTTCCCATTTTGTTTATCGGCTTACCATATTTTCGGGCTCGTTCCACTTTTCACTTAATTTATACACACTCTAATATATAACGAGACACTCAGAGGTCTCGAGAGAGCAGTCACAGGCAGAGTCAGTCAAACACTGAGTCACAGTCAGAGTCAGAGAGTTAGAGTCCCTACAAGACTAGTGCCTCATAATTATAATGTAGTGTTTGTTATTGTTATCATTGTTATTATCTTTATTAAATTATATGTTGTTATTTAATCGTTGTCCCGCCTATTATTTATCATACTGGTAAACCTCGGGTGTAAAGGCAACAATGTGACCTCCGGGACCAGGTGACATTACATGGCGATCCTGTCCACGTCTGATATTACAATCGAAATTAATGTTAAGATCGCGAACAACATGAATAATTAAGTTATTTAACACATTCAACTATTTTTGTGGCGTAAAATCGTTATGAATAAAAAAATGGTCCAATGATGTGGTCATCCAAAATACAGGGCCATACGTTCAATTTCCTTAGGTACTGTGGGCGTAAAAGCCAAAAAAATCATTTATTGCTGGCTGATCAATAATTAGTGAATATTTATTATTATATTGCCCTTTTAAAGAAATCATGAGGGTCTGTGAATAAAATATTACTTATGAAATTATTATTTTCAATCGCTATGTGCATTATTTTTTCACAAAATAAGCGCTTTATGTTGTCCTCAGGAACAATTTCCTGCCAACAATTATAGTTGTATGTTTTTAAAAGATTTTGGACTATTCATTAACAGCACGAACTCACTTCTTTCTTCATTTTTACGTACATAGAGATCTCGTCGCTCAATTTCCTCATTGCTACGACTTACAACAGATTACCGGAGGTTAAACTCATTACATTTTCTACAGTTTCTTATACATCTGTAGATTCCAATTTATGTACGATTTTTAGGATCGTGGTTTTTGTAGGAACAGATCTATTTTCAAGTATTAAAAAGATATTAAAATCAATCAAAAGGAAACAGCTTAAAAAATATTAAAAATACAAGGGTCATTCATAAAGTAAGTTCCGTTTGGTTATTAAGAAAGCCATCCAATACACGAAAAGTTTTTTATTATTTACAACTTAAAACTAATACTTTCAGCTATTTCTCTACATAGTTGCCATTAAGATTGAGACATTTGTCGCAGCGTTGAAACAGCTTTCTAATACCCTCTTCATAGACTTCTGCCGCCTGTGAATTAAGCCATGCTGTAACACTGCACAAAAAAACTTGTGTGTTTTTTGTGCTTCCAAGTGTTACACTGCTTTTTCTACTGAGGATGACAACGTGGTTGTCGAAATACGTATATAGAATTGTTAAGTTCTATTGTGGTAAGGGTTTTTAATATTTTATTCAATTGGATATAAGTTTAACTAAAAATTAAATGAAATATAAGATTAAAAATAGAATTTACATACGAAAATTTGTGAGGGAGTTCTGTGCGTAGGTAGACCTTGAAAATTGGATTTCAGTTCATTGCAGGTCATGAAATAAAGAAATTTTTCGTTAGAAATATTTGTGATGTCCAGAAATATTGCTTGAGTTTAAATATTTTAGAAGTTTTTAAAACTGCTGTACATAAAAAAAGATATAAAAATGCTAAATTAATTTGTTAGAGACAGCGAAACATAACAATTTAGTTTAAAGGGAATTTATGTACGAAATAATAAATCGTAAATTATTTTATGGCAGCAATTTCAACCTAATCATATTTTTTTATTTGTTTAAAAATCTAGACCTGTTACAAATCTTGAACTGTATATGAGTTTCAACTTCGAGTGCCGAATTCGCCCTAGCGATATGTTTCTGTCAAGCTTTAAATTTGTTTTTATGACAGAACCTCTGAAACGAGATATAAAATAAAACTTTTCAAAGCTTATTAAAAGTTTGAAATGATTTTTATGCTTGCGCAGCATAATTATAGAAGTATAGCGAAATGATTTTATAAAGCAACGCTAACAAAAGAACACCAACAAAATTTATTTATTAATAAAATACAATTCATTTTTAAAAATTTGGTTTAATGAGCAAATTTCTTAAAGTTGTTTTTCAATTGTCTAAAACATTTATATATAATATGTGTTGTTTTCATAAACATTTTCACTTTTTTATTGTTGCGATGTTGCAAAGTTTTAATTGGATTTCCATTCTTTTCTGTTTTCTTATATAAACTTTTAGTCTTAGTATCGTGTTATTTACTTTTTATTAATTATTTGTTGTTAATTGCTTCTTGTTCCACTTTGGCTTATGCATACGATGATATATTATATTAACCAATAAATTTTATCTATTATATAATCTTTTACCCTGTAGCTGGATATCTGTTAGGTAAAATATATAGTATTTAGTATTAGTATTATTTTTTTTAAGTTACTTTACTTTACTTTAAGTTTTTTTACTTAAAAGAATTCACTGCATAATTGGAGAATTTTGATCACTGATTCCTATATTAAAAAAGGTGACCCCATGCAATGCAGTAATTACAGAGGAATTATGCTTTTGAATACGACCTACAAAATATTAACATCAATCCTCAAGCAGAGACTAGAAAGGTACACTGAGAAAAAACTAGGAGACTACCAACAAGGATTTAGAAAAGGCAGATCAACGATAGACGCAATACATGTCATGACCCAAACAATAGAAAAATGTTACGAACATAATATAGAACTTCATTCACTTTACAAACGATTCAACGATTTCAAACGAGCATTTGATAGTATAAACAGTCGAAATTACTAAAAGAAATGAAAGAAATGGAGATATCCTCAAAGTTAATAAGACTTACTGAAATGACGATGAAGGGATCCAGAGCAAGAGTTCTAACTAATGAAGGCGTAACAGACGAGTTAGAGATAGATAATGGTGTCAGACAAGGAGACGCATTGTCAACAACGCTCTTCAATATCGCACTGGACGGAGTGGTCAGGGCAACCGAAATCAAGAAAAGTATTATACAAAGTTCGGTACAACTCATTGCGTACGCATACGACATAGCCATAGTCGCAAGAAGCAGGCAAAGCCTAGAGGAAGCACTATTGAAGATAGCAGAAGAAGCGAAAATTAGAGGACTAGAAATAAACAAAGATAAAACAAAATACATGATCATTACCAGAAGAAAGATAAACACAAACGTCATAAAAATAGGTGTATACCAATTTGAGAGAGTGGAAAATATAAAATATCTGGGTGTAAACATAAACAGTAAAACGATAGGAGTACCGAAATCAAAGCGCGCATACAGGCTGGAAACAGAGCATACTGGCGTTATCAGAGGTTTCTAAATGACAGAAACTTAAGCAAAAACACCAAGCTAAAAATGTACAAAGTAGCAATAAGGCCGATAGTAACATATGCGGCGAAAACAATGTGCCTTACCAGCAAGGACGAAGAAAACCTAGAAATATTTGAGAGGAAAATCCTGAGGAAGATTCTGGGGCCGAAGAAAATGGAAGGAGAGGAACAATACCGTATATGGTGGAACCACGAAATAAAAAACATCATAGAAGGAGAGGATATGGTGAAATATATTAAGATGTAAAGGCTAAGATGGTGGGGACACATAGAATGAAGAACAGAGGAGACCATAATCAGGAGAATAAAAGACTGGAAACCGGTGGAGGACAGACCGAGGGGGCGACCCAGAACAAGGTGGGAGGACCAAGTAATGGGAGATGCAAAAAAATTGAAGATAAGGAACTTAACCGAGATAGCTATAAACAGGGAGGAATGGGGAAGGATTGTGAAGAGAGCGAAAACCACCAATCTATGAACCTATCGAAACCAAGCGGAGTTATTCACCGCAAAACAATGAATACAAGAGCTCCACTCTAGGAGCGGCCCTATTCCGAAAGGAATGTTTGGCCGATTATATTATATATATTATTATTATTAATATTTTTATTTCAAACCCAAATTGCAACTAATTTACATTTTCTTCAAAATAGTAATTAGTAGACAATACCATAGCTAGTTTTTTGAAATAATCACAACTTATTACTAAACAAGCAAAACACCAAACTAAAATGAAGGTTTATTAAACTACGTGCACCACAATAACGAATACTTTCGCATTTCTGGTCCTCAGTACATCCTAATTACGACATGACGTTGCTGCATTTTTTGTAGTTTTAATTTACCACCAATATATTTCCATTAACCGAAAGTAAAGTTAAAATCGCAAAAATATACATTTTTCTTTCGGCGGTGAACAGGAAAAAACCTGTTCCAGGAAATCAAGTCCGACAGCAAAATCCGGACCCCGCTCGAAAAACTGTTACGTCTCGTCGTCAAAAACAGGGACGACAATGATTTATGGTCGAAAATGGGACGTTGTCGTCGCCGCCACCGAAGACCCCCAGTCTCTGCGCACTTTACCAAGGCCGTCTGTAATTAATAGGTCAAACTATATACGTACATGCATTTACACACATATCCGCTTCATTTAAAATTACTATCCTTGTATGTGCGTGGGTATGTGTTTGTGAATTCTTTTGTCACGTTTCTCGCTTACACATGGTAATTGAAGTTTACATAACATTTGCATAAAGAACCACTATTAGTAGACACCCTATTCGTCTGTCAGTACAAAATACGAACTGGTTTCAATAGGCATTTAACGTATCGCATTTCATTTAATTACACTCTTTTCGATCTGTAGTTAAAGTATTACACAGCAATAGATACTGTTACAATCGCTGTAATTCGATTGTGATTTAGGTTCACCAATCCTAATTAATTAATGATGGGATGACGGTGTGTTCTATATCAAGCGTACCTACTTACGTAATAAGTGCTATTAATTATTAGTAGATTAGTATATGAATGTACATTTGTGTTTATGCGGTTATTAGTAAATGAAATATTAGTTGGAATTACTTTATGATAAACAAGTAAAATGTTCCTTAATTGGGTCAAATGTTTATAATTTCTAACAATATATTTCAATTATTATTACCAGTTTCAAACACCATGGTGTTTCATTAGTAATTAATGCTAAATAGGTGAAAAACTAACTAAAAATTTGTGAAAACACACGTTTATCCCAGAACGTGTGGATGAATTTCGCTCCTATTAGAGATCGTCAGCACAACGACATCCTGGAGACAGACACGACTCTTCACTTCTAAACTTCATGTATATATAGTTAACATTATGAACTTACTGCAAATGAGAATGAATGACTATTAAATCTTATTTCTACCAACAAATGTCGCCTTCACTAGAAGTGAAGAGTCATGCCTGTCTCCAGGATATCGTTGTGCTGACGAGCTCTAATAAGCGAATTGCATTCATACAATATAGATGTCGCTTTTCACGAATTTTTAATTATCCTAGCAACCACAAAGTTTAATGTCGCGGCGTGTTCCAAATTGTAGTAATTAACGCAACATATTAGGCGACATTTGCATATAGAAATAAGATTTAATAGTCATTAACTCTCATCTGCAGTAAGTTCAAAAGGTAAAAGAAACTGTTGTAATTATATTTAGTTAACAATAATAATAATATCGATCAATCATAAATTCATTTTGTATTAAAGAGAGTAAGTGTACACCTTAAAATAAAATTTCATTGCAGACGCATATTGATACATCGCAACATGTATGTGAATTAAAACTTCATGACAGATAATTAAGAATGTTGATGCAAACTACAAATGTTAACAAAGCGTATATGTATAGTATTTTACGATAACAGATCAGTCATGTCATCAATGTGCGCCACACAACGTTGACAAATCTATTGTTTACATCTTGAAAATAATTGCCATTTGGGTTATAGGTTATGGTTCAGTTAAAAATTTAAAAAATCTTTGTTTTTACAGACGCCATTTAGGTTATACCTTAAACTGTTCAGAATGTTAATATTGCATATTTTTCACTTTATATTAAATGAAAATACATATTTAATGTTAATTAATAAAAGCAATTGTATTAGTACTTTGATTTTGCAAAATTTATAAGTATAGATAAATGTTTTAGAATAAGAAGAAACGAAAAGATTAGAAATAGCTTAATACAATAAATATTAATGATCATGATATATAATATAGCAGTATATACGCTAAAGAATATAAAGGTTTAATATTTTTTAATTTTTTTCACATTACCTACACTCATGAGTAGAGCTGGGGATGTTTGCGGTGTGCCAGGATAGTATTCAGTTAAACGCACGAATATAACAATAACATCATGCGTTTGAAATTCGTTTACGTTAGACAACCTAAATAAACACACATATATGTATGGATGTTTTTATTGATTGTTAAATATAAAAAAAAATCCGAAAAGAACAATCAATAAAAACATCCATACATATATGTGTGTTTATTTAGGTTGTCTAACGTAAACGAATTTCAAACGCATGATGTTATTGTTATATAATATAACAATAACTTTGTCTCGGATGCATGTATTGTAAGGACGGCTTGTCGTTAAAATATTACGATTCGTTTTAAGTTTAAATTGAATTCACAACCAAATACAAATACATGCGTATTATTATTTATGATCCATAAATACAAATGGCTATTATGATTTTGTATAATAACAATATCCAGTGCATACTAAAATATCACTCTATTAATTTATGAGATCCGGCAAATCATTTCAGAGAATATTTAGATAAATAGTTAAATGTGGGGATGCACTACATACGGTCCTGCCGTACCGCAAACATCCTCAGCTCTACTCATGAGTTTCTTTTAGGCACTGGTAATAATTTGTGTTGTATTGGAAAAGCTCTTACCAAGTAGATATTAGGCATTATGGTAGGAATTTTATCCGGTTGAAACTTTACGGTAGACCCGTATTGTGCCTCTAAAGCATATAAATATGATGTAATATAAAGTGAAACAGATATTAACATCAAAACATTATATCCCATATTGGCTCCTAATTTTTCAAATATTTTCACTGGAACAAATGAATTCATAGATAAATCTATAATAAAAAGGTAAAAGGGCCGTCGTAACTTATAAATTTAAAACCACTATTCGTATGTTATGAATTTTCAATATGAACTAAAATAGTTTACCCGTAAATACATTAATGAGTATACCTTTTTCTGGACTTTATTTTATTGTTCTTTACAAGAAAGAGAATTATTTCATGTGAGTTAAATTCCGAAAAAGTTTGGGTTGGTATAATTTGTCAACAAAATTTGAAGATTGCAAAAGGCTAATCGTTAAAACATCATCTTTCTCTTCTTCTAAACTAATTATGAAAGGCGCGATATCATTTCCATCAAATTCTACTTCTCTGTCCCACCATTTTTCAATCTCACCTTCAGTGTGTCACATTGTTAGCCCATGATTCAGCAGTTACCTAGCTTAGTGCTTCTCGCCACAACCTTTTACAGCCTTCATTTATCCTACCATATTTACCTATATTCCTAGAATAATACTTCCCCAAATTAGCTTTATAGGGTTAAAAATACAATGATATGGAAGAAGTCGAAGAACTATGTGGTCATATTGCTCTGCCAAATCATCGGCTTCATAAACAGCTGACGGTTTATACCTTTAAATAAAATTATTATCTATTTGAACTTAATTTAGTAATTATTTCATGTACTAACAGCAGTAACTATGTTCTTAAAGCTGTCTTGTCAAAATTGATTTTATTGTTGGTTAGCCATTCCTGAATTTGGTATTTTGTTGAAGATAAAGTTGGTAATTTATTTATTATTTAAGCCCGCATTATCCATACTAATAACTGAGGGGCTTTCTAATTTTTTATGCAGCTGATTTTCGAAGCATTCCAGAAAATTTTCTCTATTCATGTCACCGTGGTAATCCAACTGTTACTATTTGTTGCGAAGATTAATTCTCCAGGAACGAAATCATTGTTGCTACCAACATGTGTACAGAATAAAAGTTAATGATATATTGTCCATGCCAATACTTTTTCAATAATTAATACCTTTTGCCACCTTTTACAAATTTAATGTTATCATCTTGTCATGATTTTAGAGAGCTTCCATGTTGAAACACCAAGGTGTCATCAGAAAAACAAACTGGAATGTATTTTCATTTTTAAAACGCATATATTGTTGCAAAATTGTTATTCGATTCGAAACAATATGAGGCAATTCCATTAATGCTTGTGTAGGGCCGTCTTTATTAAAATGAAAACCAATATTTTGCAATATTTTCCACAAAGAAGTAATTATTTATTTGGTCTGTGAAACGAAGTCAAAATTTTGATATTAGTGTATAACTCACTTTTCTTCTTCTTCGCTTCTTGTATTAGGTTTTATTTCTGTTACGGTACCCATATTTTACTAGGTCCAACAGCTGAATATTTCGTGCGGTTCCAAAACGGTATTATTAACAAATTTAAAATTGAAAACAACATTACACAGAGGACTCTTAATAAATTGCTAAATTATTGTAGTTTTCGGCTTTTATATGAAATATTTACAAATATCAAATTAGTATGTAACTGCAAAGTAAGTAGGGATGTAAACATTGCAGTCTACAAATTACAAAGCAAATCATACGAAATTTTTAATTGAAAAATATTGTCTACGTTGGGACTTGAACCCAAGTCTACAGTTTGCCGGACTGTAGCTTTACCACTTTAAATTTCGTCAAATCACGTCAAAATTTAGATATTAGTTATAAATCACTTTTCTTCTTCTTCTTCGCTTCGTGTATTAGGTTTTATTTCTGTTACGGTACCCATCTTTTACTAGGTCTTCCTACATTTCGTTTACCATGGCATTTATAGTATTTTCCTTTAAATGGAAGCCTATCGTAATTTATTCTGTCTAAGTGTTCGTTCCATTTTCATCGATTAGTACTTATTTTGTCGTTTAGATTGAATATTGATAGGTCTTCTCTTATATCTTGATTCCTTACTCTATCCAACCTTGTGCAACCTTTAACTTTTTTTAACTTTTAAGATACAAAGTCAAGAAATGAAATTCCTTGACTTTGTATACGGTTTTCTTGCTTCTTTGTGGTAATCCAGCTCTCGCTTTCATATAGAAGTGTTGATAATGCGATTGTCTTGTAAAATTTAATTTGAATGTCTTTTCTTGTTTCATTTTTCAGAAGTTTATTTATAGTTCCGCATATATTACTGAATTTATTGAGTTTTTGTTATGTTTCTACTGTATTTAAAAGTTATGTCGCATTCAAGATATCTAAAGTGTCAAGAGTCCTGTAGTGGATTACAATTTTTGTCCTTATTTGCTCGTTTCCAATAAAAGCCATAATTTTAGTCTTTACAGCTTAGATAACCATATTAAATTGAGAGCTTATTCGGTTCAGTAGATGTATTGGAATCTACTTTCAATTAAAAATTTCGTATGATTTGCTTTGTAATTTGTAGACTGCAATGTTTACATCCCTACTTACTTTGCAGTTACATACTAATTTGATATTTGTAAATATTTCATATAAAAGCCGAAAAACTCCAATAATTTAGCAATTGATTAAGAGTCCTGTGTGTAATTTTGTTTTCAATTTTAAATTTGTTTTTGGAACCGCACGAAATACTCAGCTGTTGTATCGAGAATACGATTCCTTCCTTCACAAATAAACCTTTGTTTATTCATTCATAGAAGTGTGCAGGCGTCTACTCTATTCGGCCACTGTCACAAAACTAGTAAACGATGGCGATGTTTTCAAAATAAGTATTAAATAATTAGTTTTTATTATTTCTGTTAATGTGTTCGTACATATTAGTTTCCTTTAATATTTTATTAATTTAAATTTAGTTTCTGAAACCGAAAATACGGTAAATTAAAATTTTATTGAACAAATTGATATGTTAAAAGTTTATTTTGTATGAAATAAAAATGCTACTGCTTCCAGAAGACTTTATCAGCAATGGTTTTCAAACCGACAAATTCTTGTCGAACGTACCTTTGTCAGACTTGCACAAAGTTTGAGAAATCACGGAAAATTAGAAACCTACGTACTTAACCAAAGACGACAAAGATTTGATCGTATTTTAGAGGTAATACCGGACATGAATGCCGTTGACAAAAATCCATCCACCATTACTACGTGACTTGGATATCAGTTTGGTGTTTCGCAAGCAACGTGGAGGATATTACAGGAATACAGTTCACGAGGTTAACACATTACAAAAGTGCAAGTACTAAAAGTAGGTGATCCAGCCCTTCGTTTACCTTTTTATCGGTGCTTGCGACAGAAGAATAGCGATAATAATTATTTCATCAGTACAATATTATGGACCGATGGAGAAACTTGTACACAATGGGCTTCATAATAACTAGAATATTAGAATTTGGGTCAAGTAAAATCCTCACGCAACTAGAGCCATAGATCATTAACGACGATTTTCTATCAAAGTTGGGTGGGTATTGTAAATAATTATTTAATTGAACCTCACGTGTTAAATGAATGTGTTAATGAATATTTATTTATTTTTATAAAACCATTTGCATGAATTCTTAGACGACGTTCCACAAGGTATGTGCTTTTTGCACGATGAGGCCTCTTCGCACAGTGCGAGTTTAGTTACGGAATCGTGTACAATAATTTTGGAGTCAGTTGCCTAGGGCGGAAATGTATCTGTTGTTTGGTCACCGAAGTCTCCTGACCCTAGCGATTTTTATCTTTTGGGACATATGAAACATATTGTATATTCAGTGCCAAGTGAAAATAGACAATACTTAGGTAATATCGTATCGAAAATGCTGCCAGAACAATTGTTAATAACGCTGGTATTTTGGAACGAATTCGAGAATCTATTTTTCGTTGAGTGGATGCTTGTATTGCGACGGAAGGGCATAATTTTGAGCATTTACTGTAAACTATTTAAATAAAACTAATGAATGAATATGAGTTTACGTAATTATCTAATGTGATATGATTACTTCGTAAGTGTAAATCAAATAAATGTACCATCTAATAAAATTATTGCAAGGTTATCTATTGCGCTGTTATCGATGTGACAATGTATAGTTGTTTTGATCAGTGAATAACCTATTTCAAAACATTAAACGTCTTGTCTCCATTTATTTATGCAGGCAAATCTAAATTACTTTTTCCATTGCTTTGTCCAGGTTTATTTATAACTTACTTATGTATTAATCCATTCATTGTAAACAAACCATAGGTGAACAAATACGTCTGTATATCTACAAGTGACACGGAATATACGGCACATGTCACCTGTGTCAGGACGGCCAGCGGTATTCAAAATTTATCCATTTAAAATAATTTTGTTCACATTTTTTTTTTAATAAAAATAACTAAATTTTCATATATTTTTGGTAGTATACTCTAATAATAAAATTATGATATACTTGAATATAATGATGGAACAATTCCAATGCATGAAACAGATAAAATTGAAACTACTGCTACTAATGAAGAAATTCATAAATCACTCTAATAAAAATAAAAAATTATTTAGGCATACTCAAGACATCTATGTACATATATGCTAACATGTTGTTATGGGAAGGGTCAGTCAGAATAATGCAATATCCTGCATTCGCAACGATACTGTATTGCTGGCGATATAGAAAGTATTTTGTCGTATCACAAATACAGAATTGTTAGTATTTAAAAAAACTAATATTTCAAAAAAAAAATAGAAAAGGAAACAGAAATTCACTCAGAAAAGAAAATTCTTAAAACAACCGCATAGCGAAGCCCTGAAAAAATCGTATTATTAGTCAGCAATGTTTGAAACAGAAAATACAGGCTGCCCCGTAAAAAACGCCAACATTCATAATTCCGTTATTTATTGTCCGGTTTTATTTAAACAAAAAGTAAATTTAATAGCATCAAAAACACTATAAGATAGAAGTGTTTTATTTGTTTTCTATCGTTTTCATTAATGTCAAACGACAGTCAAGTTTTTTATTTTAAATGGCAACATATATATTTTTGGCTATATTCGGATTGGATTATTTTTTCTGAATTCAACGATGTATAACATGTTTATTTTTGATAAACGTTTATTGCAAAAAAAAACTTTATAAATTTCATCTTTGTCTTCCATTATTTATAAATATTCGAATGTGTCATGAAACATTGGAAATGTAAGTATTATAAATATTATTATAAGAAACAAAACACTTTACAATAAATGTTGAAATTGCCCGCCACCTTGTTCAACACATATCGCACATCTCCTAATTACTCCAAAGGTCGCATTTAAAAGACAAGCGGCAGGTACTTCTTGACAAGTGTTAATAATTCTTTGTCCTAAAATGTCAACATTTTCTGGAGTTGTTAAATAAACTCAATCTTGTAGATAAGCCCACAACCAAAAATCGAGGGGCGTAAGATCCGGTGAACGCGCAGGCCACTCGATAGGACGGGATGTTCCTATCCACCTATTTCCAAATTGGGTGTTCAACAAATCAGTATTTACTCTGGCGTTGTGCGCGGGAGCCCCATCTTGTTGAAAAAATATTCTATTTAAATTTGCCAAAAGTAATTCATCTAAAAAGTTTTGGAGATTTTCGTGTAATAAAGTGTAGTATTTTTCTTGATTTAAGCAACCATCTATGAAAAATGGCCCAATTAATTGATCACCTAAAATGCCACACCAAACATTTACGTTGAAACGTCTTTGAAAATTATTTTCAATTACAAATCTCGGATTGTCTGCACTCCACTGTCGATGTATGTTTCTATTAAAAATACCGTTGTTGCTAAAAGTGCATTCATCAGACCAAATTATCCTCCTGTAAAAATTCGGGTCTTGTTCTAATGCATTTAAATAAAAACGACAAAGCTGGATTCTTCGGCCAGGATCATTTTGTTCTAATGCATGAACTTTTCGAGCTATGTACGGCTTAAGTTTGTGTTTTCTTAAAATACCATGAACTGTAGTTTTTGGTACCCCAATATTATGTGCAATTTCGCGAATCGAAGTTCGTGAATTTTGCTGTACTGCAAGAAGAACATCTAATTCCTTATCTTCGGAGAATTTCCGTTTTTGTGTTTTTGGTTTGGTAAATGATCCATAATTTCTTAAATTCTTTTCAATTCTCTGAAATATTTTCGAACCTGGAACTTCTCTGTCCGGAAAACGAGCACTGTACCGACGAACTGCTTGAAGGCGATTTTTATTACATTTAAAGAACACTTGTAACATGTCCGTTAATTCATTGTTATTCATTTTTAACGAAAATACGCTTTTTGTTGCGGCAAACAAAACGTTCAAACAGGATAATACAGAAAACTTAATAAAGTCAAACTGACACTTAAGGCACATTGACATAATGCTAGTGGACTGGGCCAAGTCTACTATAATGAAAGATGAAATTTATAAAGTTTTTTTTTTATTTTTTATTATTATGAGATGTGCGATATGTGTTAAACAAGGTGGCGGGCAATTTCAACATTTATTTATTGTAAAGTGTCTTGTTTCTTATAATAATATTTATAATACTTACATTTCAAATGTTTCATGACACATTCGAATATTTATAAATAATGGAAGACAAAGATGAAATTTATAACGTTTTTTTTTGCAATAAACGTTTATCAAAAATAAACATGTTATACATCGTTGAATTCAGAAAAAAAAATCCAATCCGAATATAGCCAAAAATATATATGTTGCCATTTAAAATAAAAAACTTGACTGTCGTTTGACATTAATGAAAACAATTGAAAACAAATAAAACACTGCTATCTTATAGTATTTTTGATGCTATTAAATTTACTTTTTGTTTAAATAAAACCGGACAATAAATAACGAAATTATGAATGTTGGCGTTTTTTACGGGACAGTCTGTATACTTGTAATTTTGAGATATAGTATATTGTTTCTGGGTGTATGCATTAATATTTCTGGTACTATATATTCAGCTTCTATGAGAATTCTAGTTGATATTTTGTTGACGTACTAGAGTTTGTTTGTTATGCTTTCGATTACTTTGTATATACATGTACATATTATGTGGGCTACAAATAATCAGTATGTTTGCAAAGACAACATTAAAACAAGCTAATTCGATAGCTATACGTTGGGTTTATATATTTGTGGTCTATATTTTGATATACGAGGTGCATTCAAGTTCTAAGGCCTCCGATTTTTTTTTATCCAGACTAGAAAGAGATAGAAACATGTGCATTGTTTTAAAATGAGCGTGCGTTCGTTGTCAATATGTCATAGAGATGGCAGCACTGTACGGCAGATGGAATTGTAGCGGCAGCGTCGAGAATGAGAACTGTTTTAGATACTTAAAATGGCTACGTTTTCCTTACTTGAACAGCGTGCAATCAGTCGATTTCTGAATTTGTGTGGTGTGACACCAATTGAAATTCATCGACAGTTGAAGGAGCCATGTGGTGATGGAGTTATGGATGTGTCGAAAGTGCGTTCGTGGGTGCGACAGTTTAATGAAGGCAGAACATCGTGTGACAACAAACCGAAACAACCTCGGACTCGCACAAGCCGGTCTGACGATATGATCGAGAAAGTGGAGAGACTTGTTTTGGGGCATCGCCGAATGACAGTTGAACAGATCGCCTCCAGTGTTAGCATTTCCGTGGGTTCTGTGCACACAATCCTGCATAACGACCTGAAAATGCGAAAAGTGTCCTCCAGGTGGGTGCCACGAATGCTGACGGACGACCACAAGGCTGCTCGTGTGGCATGTTGCCAAGCAATGTTGACGCGCAACCAAGGCATGAATGGGCCTTTCTTTTCGTCGATTGTGACAATGGATGAGACGTGGATGCCATTTTTCAATCCAGAAACAAAGCGCCAGTCAGCTCAATGGAAGCACACAGATTCACCGCCACCAAAAAAAATTCGGGTAACCGCCAGTGCTGAAAAAATGATGGTGTCCATGTTCTGGGACAGTGAGGGCGTAACCCTTACCCATTGTGTTCCAAAGGGCACTACGGTGACAGGTGCATCCTACGAAAATGTTTTGAAGAACAAGTTCCTTCCTGCACTGGAACAAAAATGTCCGGGAAAGGCTACGCGTGTACTGTTTCACCAAGACAACGCACCCGCACATCGGGCTAACGTTACGCAACAGTTTCTTCGTGAAAACAACTTTGAAGTGATTTCTCATGCTTCCTACTCACCTGACCTGGCTCCTAGTGACTTTTGGCTTTTTCCAATAATGAAAGACACTGTCCGTGGCCGCACATTAACCAGCCGTGCTGCTATTGCTTCAGCGATTTTCCATTGGTCGAAACAGACTCCTAAAGAAGCCCTCGCCGCGGCCATGGAATCACGGCGTCGACGTTGTGAAAAATGTGTACGTCTGCAGGGAGATTACGTCGAGAAGTAACACCAGTTTCATAGTTTTCGGGTGAGTAGTTAGTTAGAAAAGAAATCGGAGGCCTTAGAACTTGAATGCACCTCGTATTTCGAATGAGACTTGATTCCAGAGCCTGCAAGACATTTATCGTTCACGGATTTGTAATTCGAAACTTTAATGTGAATATTTGCAGTAGTTTCGAGATATAATATTCTTTACATAACTGCCTTGTTTAGATATCAATTTTTTATAAATTTTCTGAACTCCAATTGTCTTTACAATCGATAACTTTTTATATGTAGATGCCGCTATCTTTTTTCATCTGGACTATTTGATTGCTTTTTTGAGTCTGCGACATGGGCCACAATCTTATTAGTTAACTGGTAATAATGGATATATAATATAGAAAATAAAAAGTGTAATTGCGAAGTTTTATACGAGATTTGTCTATAAAATTCGGTGAATGGTATAATAAAAACACAAAAACAGTATGCACATTAGAAATACCTCTCTTGGCCTTCGAAGTAGTCGCCACCAGACGTATAGCTTCTGAATACTGTCGAAAAAGTTTTTTCTAAGAACCGTTTTCAGAATAGCTGTAACATGGTCCTGAATCTACTTGACGTCAGCAAACCGTGATCCATTAATATGAGTGAACAAAAGAAGTCAGCAGAAGCACCAGATCTTGCTTCAGGTAGATATGGAGAGGTAGGTGTAGATCGGGAGAGGTGTTTCAAAACAATGCTCGTATGTAATGGTCCATTGTCGTGCAGTGCAGTTACATGCAATTTCCGGTTTCATATCATCTGTGGCCCAATGCGCCCGATGCGCTGCATTAAAACTTTGGGAACCTCCATGTAGAATGCGGCATTCACTCTTTGGTCAGCAGGGTCCAATTCTTTACGGATGATTCCCTCTTTGTCGAAAAATGTGATCTGCATTATCTTCACCTTGGATTTTTGCATACGGCTCTTTGTTTGTCACGGGGAAGAAGGTGACCGCCATTCGACTGATTGTCTTTTTGGTTCGTTATCGTACTGTTAACACCAAGACTTGTCCCCTGCAACAATGGAACCAAGAAAAGACGGATCCTGGTCACATACGTCGATCAAATCGCCACTGGTTTCAAAACTTCTTGCTCTTTGCTCGTCTGTTAGGGTGTGTTACACTGATCGTGAACAAATCTTACGATTACCTAAATCTTCATGGATGATGGCTCCTACTATGTCTTTGCTAATACCCATTTCTTCGGCTATTGATCGCAGAGTTAATCGCCGATCTTTTGCTGAAAACACACACACACATTCAATGTTTTCTATGCATGGCCGGCCCAAACGCGGTTCATCTTCCACCGATTCCTTTCCAGCGCGAAAGCGTACAAACCAATCGTACACAGATTTTCTACTAACAGCATCCTGCCCGTAAACTTGAACCAACATTTCATGGGTTTCCGTCGCCGTTTTACCCAATTTGAAGCAGAATTGAATGTTGTGTCGTTGCACCATGGCCTTTCGACGCGCACTGCTCGGAACATTCTGTTGAAAAGAATGCAATACTACTCATTTAGCAGCCCCGCGCAATCCCTGACAGAGGGCGGGTACAGACATGTCTGTGCATGCCTATGCATACGAACGACTTTGTTTCAAGCATTTAATACCGATATACGAAAATTTCCGTACGGTACCTTTGAGCAGTTTCCCCTGAAAGCAACATTCCCTGAAAAAAACTGGTCCAATGGTTCGCCTTTGGCTTATCGCTGCCCAAACACCAATTTTCTCTGGATGTAGCGATTCTTCATTAATTACATGTGGATTTTCACTACTCCAAATTCTTGTATTTAGTGAATTTAGGTATCCCGTTTTATAAAACCTTGCTTCATCAGTTAAGATGACTCTTTGCGAAAGTTCTCCATTATTGTTCATATTTACAAACCAATTACAAAACTGTAGTCTACGTAGGTAATCAATTTCTAACAATTCTTGTACTGCTGTGACATGGTATGGATAAAGTTGCATATCTTTTTTTAATAACTTGTGAGTTGTACCAACAGAAAGGTTTATTTGTTGACTCAAATGTCGAACAGATGTTTGTGGTTCATTTTCCATTATTTCTTTAAAACGATTGACAACTTGAGGTGTACGTCTCTTAACTGCTCCGCTGCCTGATTTTCTTAAGAGATTACCAGTTTCAGAAAAAAGTTTTAAAGTTCTTTCCAAAGTATTCATTCTTAAATTGTATATAATCTATTAAAAAATGTGGAAGCTCAACTTGAAATTCTACCATGCAATCTTGAACTGAATAAACCCATAAACCATCAGTTTTATTACCACTTCGAAAATAAGCCTGGACTAAAAAAATTTTATGTTCTAAAGTGAAAGCCATTTTAAAACTGAGAAGCAATTTATTTAAACCAGAATCGACGCACGATTATTTTATGCACTAACTGATATTTGTGATTGACATTATCAAATGTCATTTGGATTTACGTTTGCGGGACAACAAACACATACTGATATATTTGCGTCTAATTCTATCAAAATTTCAAAGTAACCTAGATTGACTTTTCAAATGAACACACGTTACTATAACACGATTTTCCGAAATTTGGTTTGTTTTGCTTGTACTGAAAATAGACAAAATATAAGGTTGGTAAATAATTTTAATTTCTTTGTAGCTTCAAATTACGTTTGCAGCTATAAGTTTGTAAGGCAAAGTTGTTCCTTTTAAGGTATTCTACAGGTTTCACAATTTTTTTCCGATAACTTTTGCTGCACGTATACTTAACAATGGCCATTATTGACTGTTTTAAATCTTATACCATTCAAAACATTAATAATATATAAGATTATAGGATGTATTTTAGTAAAGTGTTATTTTCGCTGATGAGTCTGAATGTGCCATAATAGGTATATTATTACTTTAGTAAATATTCCTAAATTTTAACTGACTCTACTGTTAATATAGGTGTATTCGAATCTTGACGAAAAGTTACGGATTTTATTGTTATAGTCATAAAATGCACCATAACAATACACTTTATTTTGTATATTACAGATACTTGACTAATACATTGTAACATTACAACATTACCAATGGATTAAAGAATTATAACTATAGTTACATTAAACATAAAAATTTGACTCGAATCTCGCTTTATTTAGAATTATAGTAGAACCTTAACATAGAATAGGTTTTACGCCTACATTTCATAAGTTTCTCTAAATAAATAATAAGGAAAAAAAATTGAAAAATCGTCACCAGTACAATTGAACTTTTTATACATGTTACTTAGGGCCTAAAACCTCATTCGAATATTTTCTGTTTATGTTTAGATTTCGACTTGTTTCGAAGAATATTTTGTTTAAACTTACGCAGTGGATATTTTTAGAACTAGCGCATAAAAATAATTATATACACGGCATTGTTAGTATGTCATTTGCAATTAAAATCGAGCACGTATTTTATGAATATCCAAACAGTACTTTTATCAATGGCACAATAACAATTACACACGATAGCGATGTCAATCAATACTGCAATTAATGCAACATTGAGATAATGTCAACAATGGAAACACTTGTCGGGTAGTCTCTTGTACTTAGGTATGCATAATCTTCACACATCCAAGGCCATTCGTGATATACTCTTGAAGAATGTCTCGGACAAATAAACATGTTTCTACTTTGGATTCTAACGACCACCTATTTTAAACACTAAACAATGTGCAATAGATTGTTATGTATTGCACTTTCTTGCATTTTTATACTCAATTTATTTTAAATTAAGTAATACAGAAACATTCAATAAAGGTTTAAAAATAGTTAATCAATACGATAAAATAAAATACATTTGACACACAACACTGAGAAATGCTAATCCCGTTTCAAAATATCTGCATTCTATATTTTTCATGTAAATGGATTTAAATAAAACACTTATACTAATTTCCAGTATATATTACACTTTATTATATGTATTAATAAATTGACGACATGTTTCGCTGAAGAAGCTACATCGTAGCTTCTTCAGATCTTATATTACTACTGAACATGCTCTTCACAAATGTATGGCTTTTTTCTAAACTATTTCAATGGGTTGCACTTGTCTACATTAGAATCGTCTCTTACCGATATATCGTCTAAAGTTATTGTTATCTTAATATTTGATGAAATCAGTTTAAAAGTGGGGAATTATTAAGGTCTAATTGGTTATTTAACAATATATCTGCATGTTTAAGTTTATTTATTTCTAAGGATTCCAGTAAATTTAACTTTAATCCTTTTTGTTGTGACTGTAAAATTTCAAAATCTGTATTGAAACTATGATTATCTTCCAACAAATGAAGTGCATAATTGGAATCTGTCTTTTTGTTAATAAAACTTTTAAAATGTTCCTGTATTCTTTTCTCAAAGCTCCTACCAGTTTGGCCTATGTATGTTTTAGGGAACTCTTTATATGTTAGTTTGTATACTCCGGATTTATTACTTTTGCTTGTCTTGGATTTATTATTTTTTATGAATTTCCCTAAAGAATTATTAGTTTTATAAGCATTTATAAACATTTATATCCGTTTTTCGTAAAATCTTTCCTATTTTTTCACTTATCGGTTCTATGTATGTTACTAATTTATAATTGCTTGGTTTATCTTTTATTATTGGGTACACATTTTCTATTGCTTTCCTATATTTCTTTCTTCTTAAAATTGTATCTACTATATTTCGGTTATATCCATTATTTTGCGCTATTTGTTTAATGATATTTAATTCTTTAAAGAAGTTTCCATTATTTAAAGGTACTGATATTAATATGTGTATCATACAATGGAATGATGCTAGTTTATGACTAACCGGGTGACAGGAACTATTGCGAATGATAACATCTGTGTGTGAGGGTTTGTGATATATTGAAAAGACATGTTTATTATTTTGTCTAGAAATTGTAAGGTCCAAGAAGTTTTTACTATTATCTAATTCTTCTTCTAGGGTGCACTTAATGTTTTGGTGTAGATTATTTATGTGTTCAAAAAATTGGTTTAATTGTCTATCTGTGCCTCTGAAACAAGCTAATACGTCACCTACATATCTGTGCCAGTATATAAAATATTTGAAATTGGAATGTTCTTTAATTTGTCTTTCTAAATTATCCATAAAAATCTCTGATAATAAGATATATTCGTGTAATGATGGCCTAATAATGGGCAACCCATTGAGTCCGCTATATGGATTTCCAGCAACTATCGGCCGATTCAATTAAATTTAAAAACTATATTTTTCAGTTATTAGCAATGATAATAGTCATAATTATGTATTTACGAATTTTAAAGTAAATTACGAGAGCTAAAATGTACTACGTTGAATAGCGATTAGAGAAATCGAGATTAAATATCACAAGACTGGCTTTCTAAAATTTACGATAAACGGTAGAGTTCCAAGCACCTACCTTTGTGTGTGTGGGGGGGGGGACTGATAATAATAATGCAACTGAACTAGCCTGTACCCAGGCTAAGATTTTAGTGAAGACGGCGTGGGGTTCCTCTCGATGCGTTATTAAGTGAGTGACTAAAATAATAGTTAAAAAGGGCTCCACCGTAAATTATTGTTGAATTATTATCAGGGGTCATACGTCACACGTATGACGTAGAGACTATAACGTACCTGCAAAGTGTAGGTTCAAAGAAACACAAGGAAGCAACAAATGAATACCCGCGCAGACAGTTTATTAAAACTATATTTATTGGACACGTTTTTCCCGCAAAAGTTATTAACAAAGATGCAATACATTTAATAAGAGCGGCCCTGTATATATACTCTAAAAATAAATGTTAACAAATAATAAATAAAATAATGATAGGATCAGTGTATAATCCAATAATATTAACAGATATGCAATACATAAGAATAGAAAAAGCAGCGAAAATAATATTGCAGCGTTTATATGCCTAATGTGCGAGTAAAGATGCCGGAGATTTCCTCGATCGTACATACAAAACTATAGAGAAATAAATGCGAAATATGGTCTTAATAAAGTTGACGGAAAACTTATATACTATATTGTCTTATACGTCGATTTCGACTTCTGTATATTTTCAGTATATTCTATAATTATTGCTAACCTATTGTGCTAGTTAAATTTCTAATTTTATCATACCTTGATTTTTCATTCTGTTTGTCGTTAATTTTTGAATGACTATGGATCTTCCTGAAACGATCGCTATATTTTTTTTCTACATTTCCAGTTGCTTCTGTTCGTATGAATATTCTACACATTTATTTAGGGCCATTCAATAACGTTTTCTTAATTTTAATATCTAGAATAATGTGTGTCAGGTACTGTTCACTTGATTCATTAATATTTAATTGTTAATTTGCGTGATCTTGAGCGTTAATCATACTGGTATCTGTAATATATGATTATACATATCCTAATATTCCGTTACGCTCTTAGTCTTTGTTGAATGCCATCGTATTACAAAAGTATTTTACCGCATAAAACTGAAGTATGTTTTGTATTTTTTTCCATTAATTGATCTAGCGTTGCTTATCTGCAAAAGGTGTTAATTAGAAAAGAGGCTGAAAATTGTCATCTAATTTACCAATGAGACAATTCGTAATTTTGTACGAGTTTAATAGTTAATTAAATCATTTCTCTTTTATTGTTGGGTTTGTTTACAAATTTAAGCTAGCTCAATTTGGCAGTAGTAGTTCATACACCTTAAATATTTTACACGGACATGGAATCTACGTATGTGTGTGAGCTTATATGCGTAGCAAAATGGCGAATTGGTATATTTTTCTGGTAATTGTGTTATTTTTATTAAAGGGCTATCTTTTGGACGCTGTTTCATTGTATTTTTTTTTTATTTTAATTACTAGAATTTTCTCAGTCGTAATTTATTATTTATTGCAATTTCGTATTGTGTCCGGAAATAAAGCGACATCTTTTGAGTACATTATTTGGTATCTAGCATGGTTTGTTACTTGGGAGATTATCCCTTATTAACGGTATTTAATGGAAACTTTTCGTGGTTTAACAATGAGTTTATCTTAGTTTTCCAATTCACTTTTTAGATTACAAATTATAGTGTGATAATTAAGAGATTTCTTTACATATATTTTTCGATGAGATTTCCCTGTCTCGTTAAATTAATATACGAAGTACGCATAATGATATAAAAACGCGGACACGTAGAATTTTCGGTTTTAGTTCTCTTGTGTTAGTTCTGGGTTAGTTAGTTACTTCCATCACTGTGTCGACAAATTAATTAGTGCAGTAGATTTTAATTGAAGTCTATAATTGTGACTCGCTTGAATTGCGGCTTAGAAACCTACTGTACTATATAAATCCAATTTAGAGAAGGGTCTAATTAAGGGTTTTAACCTTCATAAGAGCGGATTCTTAAAGATTAATTTTTGGAAGCGCATGTGGAGACGCCATTTTGATTAATCCTCGATACTAGCATAGGGTAAGCAAATATTATGCGATGCTCTTGTTGTAAGGCATTGTTTCTTCATTACTGTGTTCTATTTCTCATATTTTTTCCTCTCATTATTTTAACAGAGAAGCTCGCAAGGGCTGTAATATACTAAGAAACAATTCCATCAGGAACGGAATTAGAGCCTGTTCAATAAATCCATCATTTAGAAATCTCCTATAAGGTATTGATTGGTGTGGACCACGAGATCGCAATTTTTTCCCTGTACCCGCCATTTGATATCCCTTTATTTATGCTATTTATGCTTATATACTGAAGACTGCAATAGATATAATTCAACCTCTCACAAGAAAAAAATCATGTGAAAAATGTTGTATGTAAAATAGATTTAATATTCGATTATTATTCTTTTTTGCTGTGTATTAAACTCTTTAATTGTTAAGTACATGTTTTTTTTGCCTAAGTCAGACAATTGAAGTCATAGTTAGAGGCTGTTCGATCACTTCACGATTTCCTTAGAGGCCTGTTAAATTTAGTAATTGTCCTTTAATTATTGCATTTTTTTTATATATCATTTAGAAGCATTCAATATGATGACATAAAATTTCAGAATGTCATAAAAATAATTATAGATTTGCTTTGTGCCATTTTTCTTTGTGCAAGAAATTTTTATGTTCACTGTAACGGCTAAAGAATATAAACATGGTGGGGATATAAGAACTCTCCCTACAGCTTGCCTCTAAAACTGAGTTGGTTACTTTAGTCTAAGATCTCCGGGGCAATCGTGTTATTGGGGTAATTTGATAAGATCCTAGGTATTGCGGTAAGTACGTAGACGTAAGGCTATTGCTCGTGGGTCATATAGCAATTGGCTACAAAATGGTAAGATTAATAATTAATGATTCAAAGTAAAAGTTGAAAAATACAATATTGATCACAAAATGTTAAGATTATTTATTAATTAATATCTAGTTATTCTCTGGTTCGAATATCAAAACAAAAGATAAAAAACGACATTTAGACTGCAACTACGAAACATAAGGGGGCAAGCAAGGTTATATATGTCTCACAGACTTGAAATATCAGTTAGAGGTAGTTCCAAATTAATTGTATCCCACGGACACAATAATGGATAAGAAAGGGTGAATTCGACTTCGAGCTACGGTATGCGATCATTCACCAGGTCAAGAATCCGACAACGTGAATGATCTCCTTCTACTCAATTCAGGTAGTACTTTAATCTGCGAAAATCCAGAGCAGCTCTAGGTCTTTTCTAACTCCAGACTGGTAAGTGGTAGTTTAATGCCTATCTTAGATGTTGGCAGCCCTCTATATCGAAGACTGTGTTCGTTCAATCCAACAGAAAGTTGTTGGCAAAATACTCATCATAAGATTTTGAGCAAATATCCATCTCAACAGGTGTTCTATTCGCAACTTATACACTATGCAAAATGGTCTCAAATCTTTTACACGACAAGCCTGCTCGATATCTCAAAACAGAACTGCTACACAAAGACACCATCTCAATGTTCCTACACCACCAAAATCCCAACGCGCACGCTTACAGAGACAAGCGTATCCGCGGCTCCCATTGGTCGAGTGCGACTTTAAAGTAAAACACTGCCATCTATTCGAGGGTAGTTGATAAAATAGTCGTAACAAAAGATCTATAGAAAACAAAAAACCAGGCAGGCTTTCTCCGCTTTTAAATTTAAAGAAAATTTTAATGGAATATTTTTTGCTTTTAAGTTAAAGTTAACGCAATACATTGTAAAGACGTTTGCAAACATTGAATGAGAAGAAGGAATAGTTGCTGCAGTGGCAAGAATTCTTTTCTGAATTAATCGAATTCGCTTGGCTCTGTAGTATATAAAGTACTATACTATGTTGAGTTGGAAGAAGACAAAGCAGAAAACCAAATACTTGCTTTCAATATAAAACTGTTCTTTTGGCCAAGTCGAGGACAGTTCACTCACCATTGTATAAGGCATTATTGGCATTGCAGTAACAACAGAGCGAAATAAGCATAGAGTTTATAAAGTTTGGTGGTAACAATAGAGCGAAATAAGCATAGAGTTTATAAGTTTGGTGCAATTACAGTGAGCATCGGTAAGTTATGAGTTATTATTAGTCGGCATTCATCTTAAACTAGAAGGAAGACTATCGAAATCTTCTCGGACAGCAAGCTTCGAACTCAATCCTGGTCCATTGACACGAGCTACTGCGTTTGTTGGCGGGGTATATATAGCTATACCGATAGGTCCAACTCGCAACGGGCCATAGGCAACAATATACGTATGGAACGTAATGCAATGTGGCAACGTGTGTGCGATGCCTATATTGAGTGACTTTCTTAAAATTTAAATTTATTTTGCAGAATTATTGATTTTTTTACTTTTATCTTTTAGAAAACGTTATTTTTTTTTATTACTTAAAATTACTTTTCCGTAGCAGCTAAGAATACAATAATACAACAAATGGGCAAATTACGTATACAGAACGAATATGCAAACGACTATATCCTTGCGCGGTTTAAGTATTACTAAATTCTTAACTTCAATGCAATATGCAATGTGCTGCAATCGAAGGAGCTGCGCATGGAGGGGATTCGATTCGCTGTTGCCACACATTGCTATATGGCCCGTTGCGAACTGGACCTACCGGTATAGATTCAACGAATTCTAGGATTCTAGGTAAATCGAGTTCAAATTTCTTTTTTACACTTTCTGGTATATTTTCTACTATAATTTCCTATCTCTCGACTTTTTTTGCAATTTCTAACCATTTAGAATTAGGTCTATCTTTTCTATTCTTTTCATTGGGCTTTCAGTTTATTAGCAACTTAAATCCAGACCCTTTCTTTGCATTGCAATGATGTGTTACCTCCTTTACTTTCTTCTTTGGTCATTCATTATAATTTATCTTGATTCTGGGATCAGTCTTAATTTTGCTCCTAAGGTCTTTTTTTATAATATTGTCAAATCTAATTCTTTTGAGGCTTATTATAATGTCATATATGTTGATTTTATTTTTAGATTTTATTTGCGTATAAGGCTCTGCTTATCCCGCTATTGTCTTCATTGTTCTTTCTTTTGTTCGACCTTCACTGATTTTCCAGCCTAATTTATACCTTCCATTAATTATTTCTTGTAATGTTTTTACCTACCTCTTCTTCCTATTTCATCACATTATTTAATTTTCTTGCTACGTATTTCAGTGTCAAATTTAGTCAGTAAGTCAACTCATTTATTCAGATAACTTCACATATCCTCTCTATTTTCGGTATTTTAGTACTAATCCTTAATTTGTCATTAAAATGAGCCTTCTAAACTTTTGATATGCCAACTCTTCCATTGCCGATATAAGTTTTCTTCTTTTAATATTATCAAATGCTTATTGAAAGATTATAAATAGCAATCCTTACTTTTGTATCCATTGGCTTTTTTATTGTTAAGCTGTCCATATATTTTGGTTTTATCGAAGATATTGAAAAAGTTTTAAGTAATCAGCTACAAGAATATGTGCTAAAGTGTAACATACATCCCGAATATCAATCTGAGTTTATTACAGTATATTGGACTGAATAATTCTGCTGAGGAGTTATTTTTCAGATAGGATGCAATCTGTGAAATTATCAAACGATATCTCTACAGAAATTCTAACAGAAATTAATTGACTTCTGGCATTCTTCAAGGAATTAGTATTAGTCTATTATTATTTTATATATACACTAACGTATTTCAGAACTTGATCACATGCAATATTCAAATGAAATAGAAGACAAGCAATTATTTCATCCTTTTCACCTTTTACAGTTTCACAAGATTTTGACTATATAACGATCACCTTTTTGGAACATTACTTGGCTATAAATAATCACAAATCGGTAATAGTGCTATTTGATATTTAGGAGAACGAAAGACATAAGCAAATGGACAAAATAGATTAAATAGTAGCCTTCCTAGGGTCACGCAATTTGTCAAAACCCTATGTCTTTACGTAGATAACATTTTGATTTAGAAAATAAAGAAATATTCATTTTAAACGAACATATACTAATCTCGTAATACCGTATTCCAGCTTAAAACTACTTATACCATATTAACAATATATTTCAGAGAAAATTCAAATATTGCTCTGCAATTCTCTAGTTTTATTACAAATGTGGCTTTGGTTGTCCATATACAATCTTTACGTTGCTTAAAAAGATGAAGTAAAAAGTATGCAGTATTATTGTCTTAGATATATTACCTACTTTCCTAATAATATCATATCCCGCACAAGCCGAAGAGATTCGTTCTGCATGTTAGTATCACAGCATAGTTACATTCCGCTGAATTATCATGCCGAGCAGAAGTCCATAATATAAATATTAGAAATAAAAGTTTGATTACTTCTCCTTTACACAGAACGGGTTATTTAAAACTAGATTTTCATACAATATTTACAAAATACGTGACCCTTATAAATTTAAAAGTAGTTCAGTAAAGAGGTTTAAATACAGAATATGAAGCTACATTTTTCGTAAACAATGCCATTGAGTAAATGGGGTGAATGGGAATTGAAAATTCCTTTTAATATAAATATATTTTTAATTTTCATTTAAAGGGTAATTTACAGGAGTAGGTTAAGTTAGTTTTAGTCATATTTGTGTTCAAAAATTAGTTAAAACTAGTTATTTTAAAGTCCAAACAGAAGAGTGGAAATGGCAATTCAAATTTGCATTTTCTCGAGATTGTAAATAATTTACACTGAAACGAGATTGTATTTCACTTTTTGTTTGACATGGGACATTACGTCTGGAACTGAGGATTACTACTAACATTTTTTTTTAAATTAAATGTTTCAAAATTCATTCTTTTTCGAAATTAATTATTCTATCAAACTACCCTCATATACATGGCATCGCTGTATATTGAGGTCATATTCGACCAATGGGAGACGCGGATTATGTTTAGCTCTGAGAACGTGTGTATTGGAATTTTGGGTGACCGAACAAAGAGATAGCGTCCTTTTGACTTCACTTCCGATTGAGATATCGAACAGGCAGTCGTGTAAAAGATTTCAGACCATTTTATATTTTGTGTAATGTATCGTATAAGCTACTATTGAAGTCACCTTTAGTGATAGATTGCAGTTTTAAATCCGATACTGGATCTTTTGGAGACAACTTTCAGTTGATTCAAAAAACACCAGTCATCGACATATGCCCAAAAACATCTACTCGGGAGCCACTCAGTAGCTAGAATAGAGCTACAGCTGGTCTGAATGTTCGCAGATTTAAGTGCTACCACGTGGTTGGTTTCTTAATCTGGTAAATTATCGTGTGCCGTATCTTGGATCCAGACTTACGCCTTCGTAAGATAAGTCTTTATCGGTTATTGTGTTCGTGGGATATTATTAATTTAAAATTATTACTAATTGATAGTTCAAGTCTGTGAGGCACATATTACCTTGGTTGCCGTTCTATATTGCGTATTTACAGTCTAAATTTTATTCTTATTTTTTCTTTTAATATTTGAACTAGGAAATAACTAGATAGAGTGGACAATATTGTATATTATAACTTTTAAATTTAATAATTAATGATACAAAGGTATTTTTAATATAAAATATTATTAAAAATCTGGTGTGAAGAACACAACTGCAGGTTCACTATTAATATTTTCTCTGAACGTGTCCGAATATATTCTATCCCCAGAGACATAGATACGTATAGTGAACCTGCATTTGTGTTATTCACACCAGATTTTTAATAATATTTTATATTATTAAAAATACCTTTGTATTACACAAAACTGGTGGGGTTTACCTACTCATGTATGTTTCAATTATTCTGATAATAATTAATGATTAATCTTAACATTTTGTGGTAAATATAGTCTATTACAACGTTTACATTTAATAAGTAATTATTAATTTTAATATTTTATTGTTAATATTGTATATAACAGTTTTCTCGACAATTTTAATAAACCTATGTGTCGTATTTATTTCTGTATAGTTTTATATGTACGATCGTGGAGATCTCCGACCAACTTTACTCGCCCATCGGGCATGAAAAGCTACCATATATGGCTGTTCATCTCGTATTTTTAATTTATTGTGTATTTGCTATTAATTTGGAGACAGAACATTTACAATAAATACTGTCATATTACTACTTATTTGGGCGAGTATTGATTCCTACTTCTCTCTTCCACGTATTTTTTGTTCCTATGCTTTGTGGGTACGTTATAGCCTCTACGTCATCCATATGACGTATGACCTCTGATTACAATTCAACAATAATTCACGGTGGTCCCCATTTTCACTATTATTTTAGTCAGTCGCGTAATAACGTATCTAGACGAATCCCACGCCGTCTTCACTAAGACCTTAGTCTGGGCACTGTCTAGCGGAGTTGTATTTTTATTACCAATCCCCCTCCCCACAAAGGTAAGTGCTTGGAACTCTACCGATTATATTAAATTTTCAGAAGCCAGTTTTGTGATATTTAATCTAGCTATTTCATGTAGCACATTTTAGCTCTCGTAATTTACTATAAAATTCCTAAATATATAATTGTGATTATCATCGTTATAATAACTAAAAAATATAGAATGCTTTTGAATTCCGATGTCAAAGAAATCTGCCGCCTGTGAAGAAGCCCAGTCAATGACTGCAGTTTTCACTTTCTTTTTCGTCGACGAACCATTGACCACCAAGGAACTCCTTTACATACTGAAACAAATGAAAATCACTGGGTGCAAGGTCTGGACTGTAAGGTGGATGTTGCAATTGTTTCCATTCAAAAGGCCAGATTAGACCTTGTGCGTGTGTAGAAACATGTGGCCTTGCAGTATCAAAGAGCAAGATCACACCGGAAAACAATAAGCCACGTCCCTCGTTTCGTACGAAACGCGTCATAATCTTTCGTGCCGAAAGTGTCTGTTTGACTGTCATTCTAGTTGGCGACGATGCGCGTCACCATCCCATTGACTGTTGTTTGAACTCAGAAGTCATATGAGATACCCAAGTCTTATCTCCTGTAATGATATGGTCCAAAATTTATTTGCTTTCTGATTGTAGAGGGTCAAAAATGATAAAGCATTTGTTTCGTGGTCGTCAGAAAGCACTCGTGGAACCTATCAGCAACACAATTTTCGATACTTCATACCTAGAATTTTGTTCTCCACAAATCTTTAGAAATCAGAAAAGTTCGGCCAGGTCGTAGCTCATCATGCACATTAACCCGTCTCCCCTTGAAGATTCTCACCCGCTTTTGAACTTCACTGTCACTGATAGCTTTATCGCCGCAAACTTCACAAATCTGACGATGAATTTCCGCTGTTGTCAAATTTATTACACTCAAGAATCTAATTACAGAACGTATCTCTTAGTCGACCGGCGACTGAATTTTCTTAAACATTATGAACTTCTGCAGCTTAACACACAGACAGACGATACCGCTGCAAATGGCATCTAAACTCGCAACTAAACATGTTGGGAGGAGACGCTCATGCACACTGTGGCCATCGCGCATCGTTCTCACTCTCATTCACAAGTTGAACTTCTTTAAAAAATATTCCTCGTATGATAGTGATATGTGAGTGCGATGTGAAGATAGTATTAGCATTTTTGTTTCCAAATTTTAATAATCACTAATTTATATTTTAGAACAGTCATTAATTGATGATGATTTAATGCTGAAAATCCAAACGTCTCTATTATTGATTGTACTGACGAAATGAATGATCAAAACGGAACTGAAATTGAAAAACAAGAACTTGTAATTAGTATTTCAAGTATTTAAAAAGTCCATAAACGATTAAAAGATCTTGAGAATTATTGTTTTGAGCTCTAGCAATTTTAACATCGCTAAGAATATTTCTTAAGCTCAAATTGAGTGCGAATCAGAAATATCTATCAATAAAATAAAAAATGCTAAATAAATGACAATTAATTAAATTATAGATACGTGTACGTATTCTCAAATGCCTATATATTTGAAGCCCTATCATTGTCAAAGCTAAACATGTTTTTCTTCCATGAAATCCGAAATTGGTGGAGACTGTGGTTTGTAATCTGAAACAGAAATAAGAAAAACAACCTAAGCACAATATATATCAACAACTACTATATACTTTATTCTTGTCTCTATATATATAAATACTTTCATAACTATCTAATTCTCTATAATTATTAACAGTTTTAATCAACCTAAAGTTATTTGCCGGCACAGAATGACCTGTGTCCCAAATATGTCGGACACCGCTAGATTTTTCGGGTCTGTTGAATCTAAAGTGGGAAATATGTTCCTTGTAGCGAGTTGAAATTGAACGTCTAGTTTGGCCGATATATTTTTGGCTGCAATCGTTACAATTTATTTCATATATACCAGATTTATGTTCTACCTCAATTTTGTCCTTGGTGTTACCTAAAAATGATTTTAATGAGTTACATGATTTAAACGCTATTCGAAGAGAATGGTTTAGGAAGATAGCGTTCATATTTCTAGAGGCTGAATGGTACGGTAAACAAACAAATTTCTCACCTAGGTCTTTTTGAGGTAGTAAACTCGTGGTATCATAAATAAGTTTCCTAAGCCTATGTTTCTTAATTAGGTTGGTTATTATTTTCGAATCGGAACCATTGTATGCAGCGATGCTTCTGATTAATCCAAGTTCTTTTTCATATCTATCTTTTGTAAGCGGGAAACTTAACAACCGATGGATAAGAAAATTAAAGGATGCCATCTTTTGTTGGAAACTGTGATTTGAATCCGCGGTTATAAACTTGTTCACATTGGTTTCTTTTCGGTAAATATCTATTTCTAAGTTATTATTATTCTTAATTACCAAAACATCTAAAAATGGTATTTGTTCATTGTTTTCTTTTTCTATAGTGAATTTAATTGTAGGGAATTTCGAATTTAATTCTATTAAAAAATCGTCCAAATTACACAACTTGGTATTAAAAACCGCGAAAATATCATCGACATACCTAATCCATACTTTAGGGAAATATTTAGATTATCTCTTAAATTCTATCTCAAAATGACTCATAAACAAGTTCGCCATAAATGGAGCCAAGCAGTTGCCCATTGCTGAGCCATGCCGCTGTTCATAGAAGTTTCCTTCAATTTAAAAGCAGTTCTGAGACATGCATAAAGTTGTCAACCTCAAGTATTCATTTATTTTCTCGCGTTCAATATTGTTCTTAAGCAATAAACTGTCTAAATATTTCAGTGTTTAAGGAATAGGTACAGAAGGGAACAATGAACTGACATCAAATGATTCTAAAATTTCACCCTGTTCCAGCTTATAATCTTTGATTTTTTTAATAAATTCAAACGAATTTTGAATTGAAAAACTTTCTGGTTTCTCGGGTAAATTTTTAAACTCGTTTACCAACCATTCTGAAATCAAGTATGTCGGTGAGTTAATACCCTAAACGTAAGTAACCCTTTTGTACTTAGAATGTATTGTTTACCAAAAATTCACAAAGCAGGTAATTCGATGAGATCTATTGTATCGGGTATTAACTCACCGACATGCTTGATTTCAGAATGGTTGGTAAACGAGTTTAAAAATTTACCCGAGAAACCAGAAAGTTTTTCAATTCAAAATGCGTTACAATTTATTCAAAAAATCAAAAATTATAAGCTGGAACAGGGTGAAATTTTAGTATCATTTGATGTCAGTTCATTGTTCCCTTCTTTACCTATTCCTGAGCATATCTACTATGGTTAACCTTAGCCAAAACGCTACGTTTAACATTTTTCAGTTTTTAAGGTTATTCTACTGAAGATGACAATTTAGTTGCCGAAATACGTATATAGTATTTATTGATATATATTGTGGTTAGGGTGTTTTTCTTCTTCCATGTACTTACACACCTACTTTTAGTTACATAATAAGTTTATCGTGTTCTAATTTGTGTGCTTATTGATATGCAATACGCTTTATTTTAGTATTAATGCAAGGGGGTGTTGATATATTCTTAGCCTACTATTGAAACAATTTAAAGTTGGGACTATATATTTTATTATTCAATGGTCTGAGGGAGAGCCTGTGGAGTAGAACGAGTGTTCCAGTAATTAGAACCCTAGATACCGAATTGTAATGAGCGATTTGTGTGCAGGAGCATTATCCTGCAGGAACAACACACGTTTCGCTAACATGCCACGTCTTGTTTCCGTAATTTTCTCTCTCAATGTGGTTATTAATTTAAAATAAGAATCTACAGTGATGGTATGACCTTTTTTAAGTAATTGATAATAACTATTCCGCGGATATCTCAAAAAAGCTGAAGCAAGAACTTTGTCAGAGAATTTTTGAACTCGAAACTTCTTAGGCCTTGGAAAACCATGATGCTTCCACTCCATCGATTGCAGTTTTATTTCTGGGTCACAAAAATAGACCCATGTTTCATTCATAGTGACGAGGCGGTTCAAAAAATCTGCATTTCCTTCAAAACGGGCACATATTGACCGTGATGCTTTCACTCTTGCTCGGTTGCGTTCGGAGTTCAAACATTTGGAAATCCATTTTGCAGAAATATTTTTCATATCTAAATCGACGTGATCTATATGATGGATGCGTTCATTGAAATATTTAGTGCCTCAGTCATATGTTTCAGCCAATTTCGACGATCTGATTATATTATGTCATGAATTGCGTCAATATTTTCGGAGTTAAGCACCGAAATCGGTCTTCCTAATCGCTTCTCATTTTCAACTCCTTTTTTTTCTTCTTTTAAATGAAGTAATAAAATTTTTGACAGTCGCATATGATGGGCGTTGATCGCCAAGTGTGTTAAGTATATCTTCGTAAATTTCCTTACCACTTAACCTCTTCAAACACAAGTAGTTGATGATGCCTCGATACTCCAATTTATCGATTTTCATATTTGCATTCGACATGCTTTTTTTCAAAATTTACTGCATAGCAGTATTTCAATTTCTTGACGTAAGACGTTTACAGTGATACTTTCAAAACGTCATTATTTCTTGCCATTATAACAAGACTGTTTTGTTCAAGCCAAATAGCCTATGATCACTATATATTAATACCCCCTCGTATACACATATTAAATAATATGTAACCTGTTGTTTTCATTATTTTTCTCCACCTCTAAATAACGGACGCCTCTATACAGGGTGAGTCGTGAGGAATCGACCAAACTCAGGGAGTGTATTCTACTGTAATATAGTAATGTAAAAAAACACAAATGTTGTTATCCGATTTTTATTTGTTTTCGAGTTATAGCGTAATTAAAAATGTAGATTTAGTATACCATGTTTATGTATGTATTCGTAAAAACAGTGAAACCCCGGTAGCAATTCATTATAGGGAAATCTTCCTAGCTGAAGCGCTACCTGTTCGTGGTTTTCCGAACTAGCGGTAGTGACATTGAAAGCAGTCGAGAAATAGTGTAGAATAGTTTGTATGCCTGATGCGTCTAATGTCACTACCTCTAGTTCATCGTTGATATAGTGAGGGCGCTGCCATCATAAAAAATGTTCCCTATACCTTGGAGTAAATTATAACATTGTGTTCGGGTATTGTGACATTGACTTGACGTTTGTACGACTAGAGTGTAACAAACTAAAATGCCACACACTTATTCTAATTTAGAATATGCTAATATGGTGTTTGTTTATGGATTTTGTGATGGGAATGCTACAGCTGCTGCTAATCAATATAGTCAACGGTTTCCACATCATAGACATCCTATTAAAACTGTATTTATTAGTGTATTCAACACATTGTGCGCGACCGGAAAGCTTCCCAGTGTAAACATAATATCTGAACGAGGCAGTCGACAACAATTACAAGAAGTAGAAGATATTCTGGATGTAGTAGAAGAAGACGCAACTACCAGCTCACGGAGAATTAGTATTCAATTGGGCATTCCACAAACAAGGGTGATAAAAACACTCCACGAGCATGGCTTACGTCCGTACCATGTACAAAGAGTACAGCGCCTACAACGAGATGAAAATCGTAGACGTATGGAATCTTGTCGATAGATAAATGATAATCCTCGTTTTGTATCGCGTATACTGTTTACGGATGAAGCAACATTCACCCGTGACGGTGTTAATAATTGTCATAACCAGCATGTATGTTCAGACGAAAATCCACATGCAGCAGTCGAAAGTAACTTTCAACATAAATTTTCGGTAAACGTGTGGTGTGGTATGATCGATGGTTTTTTAATTGGTCCTTACATTTTTGAGAATCGCCTCACGGGAGACACCTATTTACATTTTTTAGTAAATGAACTGCACGGACTGCTAGAGGATGTTCCCATAAACATCAGAATTCAAATCTTCTACCAGCACGATGGAGCGCCTGCACATTACGCTCGTGCAGTCAGGCAACATTTGGCTGAAAGGTTTCCAGGGAGTTGGATTGGACGTGGTAGTAACATTGGTTGGCCTCCTAGGTCTCCAGACCTCACGCCACTCGATTATTGTTTATGGGGCTGGTTAAAAAATGAAGTGTATCAAGTAAAAGTGGACACTCGTGATGCACTAATTCAACGAATTATGAATGCTGCTGACAATATCAAACATCAACCTGACGCAATCAGGAACGCACTTGGTAGACGATGTAAAAAATGTTTTGAAATGAATGGCGGTATTTTTGAAAATATATTATAAAGAAGGATAATACCAATAAAATACAAAAACTTCAATGTATGAAATTTTGTTTATTTTTAATTACGCTATAACTCGAAAACATATAAAAATCGAATATCAACATTTGAGTTTTTTTACATTACTTTCACCTGTAGAATACACTCCTACAGTTTGGTCGATTCCTCACGACTCACCCTGTATACCGGACATTTTAGAATTTCCCGTTGGTGTCCGTTACTGGTAGGTTTCACTATATATTAATCTCTGAGAGCATGGATTTGTTAAGAACAGCATCTGTAATTTCTGAAGACGTAATTATATTATTGAAATTTTCAAATAATGTAATAAATTTTAGGAATGTTCTTGCAAGTGTTTTTTTAGAAATAAAAGACCGTAAGCAGGAGTAGTAAGTATTAGCATAATTTAAGAGTTCTCAAATTGCAATTAAAACATAAGTTTATGACTGCATTAATATATATGCATTATCTTTACACAAACATAATTATTTTATTTACATTCAAAGTCATTAAATCTAGTGATGAGTTTAATGACTTTAGAATGTTTATTTGTTTAAGTTTGACGACTTGAAGTGATAAAAATGACATGTTTGCGTTAATTAATAGGCAAATAGTTATGCATTAATGACTGGTGTAAGGTTTCTTTTTGTAACATTTTTTTTCTGTCTCGCGTGTGAGATAAGTAAACATATCAAGAAAAGAAATAGTTAACCTATGTATCTATATGCACATGTACACATAGACATATATGTATTTGTTCTGAAGTATTATACTAATTTTTAACATGTCGTTACCCTTATTATCGTTTTCATTGTTCTAATTTTCTAGGGTAGCTAAATAGGGTACATACGAAATGTGTGCGATGAAAAATAACAACACCACATACTTATATTAGGTATAAGCATTAATTATATTCACCAATTTTGTGTGCACAACGTGGGGCTTCTTAAATTAACTTAAGCTGATCCCGCTTTAATTTAATTAAACTTTACGTGAACTTCGTAATTTACTTATTATTGGACTGGAAGAGGTTTCAGTATTCGTTACGAAAACTTGTTTCTTTTGCCTGAATAGGGTTTCGCAATTATCAACTTTGTAACGGCAAGATAATTTATCTTTCTCGCGTTTGTCCAAAATAGTTACTTTTACAATTATCTGTTGAGTTACACGCGAACAGCTGGCAGTATGTAAATATCGAGGATCGACGGTGAAACTGTGAATAATGATGTTGCCGAATGACGGTTACGAGCGCTCCATTCTGTCTTTATGTTCTAATTTTAATGTAACGGGACAGTTCTAAGTTATTGATTTATTCATTTAGTTTAATGCTGCTATATAAACAGGTGTCTTCTAAATTGATATTCAAATATGATTGCTTCTACAAATAACGCACTGTATTACTAGTTAATTTTGACTATCTACGTATCTAGATGCATATATCTCGTAACAATTTATTATAAATATATTTGAAGTGTCTAAAGATTGAAATCTTGTTCTTAAGTAAACTTCAAATGTCCTTCTTCTTTAATATAATTGATTGAGGTCTCGCTAGGCACTTGGTGAAACATATTAAATGATAAAGGTAAAAGAAAATTCACACTTGGTTATTTGTTTCACTGCAATTTTATTTACAAAATACGGACAAATTTGTTTCGAACTTCACAGTTCATTCTCAACTGAACAAGAAAAGTTTACTTAAAATACGAATAGATAATTTGAGTAAGGTGGGAGTAACACTGTGAAACATATACGTGAGTTATGTATTATGGGGGTTTTCCTAGTAATTAACGAGAAACAGCCTTAATAATAGGGGAGATTACGAACTCTGTTTGTTCATTTACTATATTTAATGATTTGTTTATTGCTTTAGATATTTCCATGATTTCTAAAAAGTCTAATCGTTTACTTTTATTTGCAGAGTGTAAAATTTCAAAAT
Organism: Melolontha melolontha; assembly: GCA_935421215.2. Lineage (NCBI taxonomy): Eukaryota > Metazoa > Arthropoda > Insecta > Coleoptera > Scarabaeidae > Melolontha > Melolontha melolontha. The sequence continues at coordinate 21,265,574 of OW285240.1, read as the reverse complement.
TATTTAATGATACCATGTGTTGTTCATTTATACAATGCTCGGATATACCTGAGCATTTCTTGGAATATAAAATTGCTTTCTTATGTTCTTCTATTCGTGTGCGAAAACATCTTCCAGTTTGACCTATGTAGAAAGCATCACAGTCTAAACAATTTAATTTATACACGCCACATTTATCTGCTTTTTGAATTATATCCTTATTATTTGTCCAAAGTTTACCTAAATTTAATTTATTTACTATTATAGTTTTTATGCCTAGATTAACTAATCTATTATTAATTTTATTCGTGGTCTTTCCTATGTAATTTATTAAACGATAATTACTTGGTTCTAATTGGGGGGCTGCATAAAAGAATTTATTAATCTGTTTATGTTTTTTCTTTGAAATTAATCTATTAATAATATCAGGACTGTATCCGTTGTTAACGGCTAGACATTTCAAGACTGCAACTTCTTTATCAAAATTTGGCTTTGAAAGGGGAACGGATAGTAATCTATGTATGAAACTGTTGAAAGAGGAAAACTTAATGCTATCGGGTTGTTTGCTATCTGCAGATATGAGGGTGTCAGTGTATGTGTGTTTTCTGTAAATACTATAATCTAATTTGCCATTTAATTTTGTTAGGGTAAGGTGCAAAAAATTTAAACTGTTATCTAATTCTTTTTCTATGGTGAATTGTATTTTTTGATTGATTTCATTTAAACGATTGAATAATAAATCTAATTGCCTGTCGGTACCGGTCCACACACATAACACATCATCCACATATCTAAACCAACTGTGTATACAATTAACAACTGGGATTTTAGAACAAAACAAATCTTCTTCAAATTTTGACATAAATATTTCTGCTAATAAACACGACATGGGAGAACCCATAGCTAAGCCGTCTTTTTGTTTGTAGTATACATTATTAAATTTAAAATAATTTTGTTGTATGCAAATATTCAAGATATTTCGTAATTCTATTTTACTGTCGACTGTTTAAAAGTGAAATCTAAAGCATATTATCGAACATACATACATCCTGTATATCACTTCCTGAAATATCCATATTTTCCAACATGTGCTTTGCATTTAACGCTCATAGTTTGCCAAAGAATGAGATTTAAATCTCTTTAACTTGATTTCAGTTTTGTTTAGAAAACGTGAAACAAAAATTCAGTCAACCTATTTTAAGAAATTTCGTTAAATTATGGCTTTAACAAATCTGCGTTATCTAACGGGATTTTTATGTGATTTTCTTTCTATCGTTGTGAGTTCCAATATATGCATACGATATAAAGAAATATGATATATAGTGAAGGGATTATTATTTGCTTTATGTAACTACTTTCATATTTTATAGTTTATCTAATCAAATACTCCTTTTATATCCTAGTAAATTATGACGGGTATCAAACTTATAAAAAGAAATGAAGCGAGCGCTTTTAGTACGTTTAATATTTGTTTTTCATTTATCGTATAAAAAATAACCACCGACGACAACCCCCTAACAAAAAACATCGTTTTATTTTCGGCGGGCTGAACGAGTCGGAAAGGAACTGAATTCTCTCTAACACAGTAGTACTGCGTCGAGGTTAATCCGAATGCTTATTTCTTTTATGCTCGCGATGGTTTCTACATTCAACGTTGATGTGGGGTGAATTTTTGTTACTCGTTCTTTTACTGGAATTTTATGGCATTTTTTTCTCGTAACTTTCGCAATAAGGGAAATGAGCAGTTGGCTAGACTGTTTTTCTTATTTTTTTCTTCTTATTTTTTTCAAAAGATGTCATTACATTAGCTATGAATTGTCAGAAATTAAGTCTGTTCCAGTCGGAATTGAGAAGGCGTAGAAACGAGACGAGTAATAACAACATTTGTGGTAATCAAATGTTGACGGGTAAACATAAATCGAATAATTCGTGAAAGATTATGAACAAGAGAATGAAAATAAGGAATTATTTGTCGATATTTCATAAAATGTAATCAAACGTCAGTGTGTTCCAAATTGTTGCATTTTTCGCGAAGTAATGTAAATGTAAATATGCTTTCTACATATTACGACGCTAACTTGTACGAATTTTTTATATAAAAAAAAAAGAAACTTTTAGTATGTTGTTAAGGAAAATTGTAATGACTGATATATTATCCAATTAAACAATTACTTAGTTTCACGCATATTGATACAGGGGGATATATTATTTAAAATACGAATTTACCTCGTGTAAGCAGAGAAACTACAAATGTATCACGCAAACTAAAAATAAAACAAATTTTATAATCTCAGTTTCTTTATTTATATTTCTTTTAAAAAATTTATTGACAGAAATGCATCTACAAATCTGTAGGTGGCGAGATACAGGAGATATACAAGTGTCCCGAATCGTTATGTTAAAATTTTAGGAGTGTAAAGTAGACTTCATTTCAAGTAACAAAAACGCAAAACTTGTATATCCATTTTTATTTGTTTCAAAGTTATAGATCTATGAATGTGATTGTCAGATCATGAGAAAAAATGTAATCCTAAAGTCAATAAAGCTGATTTTATTTAAAAAAGTTCAATCAATAATATTTTCGAAATGTCCACCTCCTTGTTGAATGCAGGCTTGTGCCCGTAAGTCAACAGAAGAAGTACTTATCCGAATTTCATACTTGTTTTGTCGGATTTGCTCGGCAGCCAGGCGAATACGATCCATCAATTCTTCTCTTGTGTTCGAAACTTGCGCGTAGACTAAATTTTTCATGTATTCCCATAAACAAAAGTCAACTGGATTAAGATCGGGTGATCTGGGTGGCCATGCAACAGGACCACCTCGAACAATTCATCTTGGCTAATTGACGTTAATCCAATTTCAGACAGCAATTCCGAAATGTGGCGATGCCCCATCCACGTGAAATCACATGTCTCGTCGAACATTCAGTGAGACATCCTCTAAAAGTTCGTCAATAAGAAATTGAAGGTAATTGTCGGCATTTAACTTCCCAGGCAGAACGACAGGACCAATCAACAAATCATCGATTATGACCGCCCAAACGTTAATAGAAAATTCATGTTGAAATTTAGATGGGCATATAGCTTTGAGATTTTCTGATGACCACCTGTGCAGGTTTCTCAGATTTGTAACATCACTTCTCGTGAACGCAGATTCATTTGTCCAGAGGACTGTTCTGCAGAAATTAAAATGAAACCGTGAATAGACGAGCATAGTGGTCTGCCTCAAGCAAACCGTGTCCCCTGCGATAGTGATATGGATATAAGCCCTCACGTTTTAAAATTCGCCGAAGTGTCGTTCGTGGCACTCCAAGTTGTCTAGCGAGTCGACATACACTGAGAGTTGGATCCCTTGTAACAATAGCTACTGCTTCTTCCTCTAAGTCAGCTGGCAAATTTACTCCTCGGTCGATAAGATAATCACGCATTCCGCACTCCCGAAATTGCCTGTGTACTTCCAGAAACCTTCTGTAATGAGGAATGCGCCTATCGGGAAACCGATGTCGGTATTCAATAACTGCTTGACGTGCACTGCCGTTACAGTAGCCATACACAAAATGCATATCCGCATACTCTTGAGAAGAAAATCGGTATGGCATTTTGAATAAAGAAAACGTGTCCACTCACTAAGAAGCTGTTGTATGAACTCAAACTTAATGTAAACCTTTATTAAAAAATGCAACGTTAACAGTCATCTGAACATTTGTTTATTGTATGATATTCATGGTTCAGCACTTATGAAATAAGTAAGAACCTTCTTTATCATAGATGAATTTCCAGTACTCTTTTTGTAGATCTCCAAGAAATTACTTTATGCACTACGACACGTGCTCATTTATTTTAGGATAACATTTTATTATGCGACGTTAACATACACAGGCCTGTTATTGAATCGTATCATTTTTTTAAATAAAATCAGTTTGTATTGACTTTAGGATTACATTTTTTTTCATGATCTGACAATCACATTCATAGATCTGAATTTGCTAGCTGGGAATTATTCACCCCGATATTTTGAGTGCGAAAAATCAAGGCACATTATTGGTACTTTCGGTTATTTTATTATTAACATAATTGAACGAAAAAAATACAAATTCATAACCACTTCCAAATATAACACAAACTATTTTATTGACGTCTTAGAAGCAAATCTGATTAAAACAAATGATTTGATTTGAACTTCTTTGGAGTTAATGTCATCGTCAAACACATCACCTAAAATACTAATTTCATTCGAATCTGTTAAATTAGACATATTACATTCACTTTCACTTGTTGAATCCAAATGTTCTATAATAAATTTCCTTTTTTATATTCCCCTATATACGAGTATTCTTTTATTCTTTTTTCGCTTTATTTCCTTATTTTTTTCAAAATGTGCCTATTGAATTATGTTCAATGCAGGCGTGGTTGTTAGAACTTCTGCCTCTTTCTTTTTGTGTCAACGTTTTTTTAAACTAATTTTTTTATGTCCCAACTTTTGGATATGGTCTGACAATTTGCGGTGTTACAAAGTTTAAGTTACAAATTTATTTAGTTTGTGGTAGAGAAGTGCGTGCTTGGAAAGTAATAGGTGATCTTGAACCAGACGGTAGGTCTTCATCGGGAGGAGTTACACGTTGTATAGGAGTAGGTGTTACTTCTCCTGGAATAAAACGGAATTATTCTCTGTAATAACAAAACTGGTGGATAGCTGATCTGTGACTTCTGCTGGTATAAATTCACTATTGTCATGTTATAAAAGAGAAAAAATCCTGTATTCTTGAAAGCTAACACAATTTTTTTGGTAAATGTCGGTAGTGGATATGTAATACCGAGAATTTCCGCTATCTCATGGATCGTTATTCTGTTGCCAGAATTTTATGCAAGCCATGATAGGCAAACATAACCGCTTCCTTCACATCAGCTTCGCTAGTTAATCGAATCTAAGTTTTATGCAGTCTTTTCCGCGGCGTCATTTAAAAGTGAATCAAAAAGTTATTAAAATTAGTTTGAAGGACATTGCATTAGATATTATTCTGGATATTGTGTTATATCTATCCCTAATTTTTTTGAGGTACACTGGCCACTGCTTGAATAGTATGAAAAGCAGTAGCCACTGTGTCTCCATTTAGTATGACCATTGTTTAAAAAATTGTATCCTTTATCAAATCTTTTCACATTTTTTTTTAATTTAAAGACTTTTCCGTAACACGTTAGAAAGCCTATCGTCTGAATAATATGTGACTTAAAATTCAATTGTAAATATATATTAGAATTTAGTTTAGATATAATTAAGAAATGACCTAATTTTTACACGCCAAATAATCATCCATTACAGAACTTACATGTGTTGATGGACCAATGCAGGAAACTATGACAAGATTCTACTGGAGGTTAAGCACCTATATAAGAGATGGCATCACATTATCTTCATAAATTTTTATAAAATTTTCCAGTGAGCATTCTGCCGCTCTGTCCTACACCAGACGATAGAGGAAGGACAATCAAACGAAATGGAATCAGGTTACGTCCACCATATGCCGTGATATCTGTCCATCCGTAAGAGTAAGATCATGTATGCATATCTTTGACAATAAAACTACATTTTCACCCACGGCTTATCTGGAAAGGATATATTCAAACCCAAAGAAGGCAACTAAACATTATTTTCTGGTAAATGTACTGATGTACTTTGGGGTATCCACACATCAGTTTTGTGGATGCGCCAAACCAACTTTTAATATAATACAAAGATTCCAATCCTAAGTGCTAAGAGTAATAGTAAATTAGTGAAGGATAATAGTAAAACGTGAATAATCAGACGCTTCGCAAAGACATGAAATTTGCCTTTAAGACAAACTAAATTCAAACGTATGACTAATTGTAACGATCAAATAACATATTAACGAAAATCAATTATGGACAATTGTATAGCTGCGAGTATACCAACTTGGTCAGGTCCTTGGTCCAACTTGGTATAGAACTTGGTCACAAGATCTGATGCAGTAATAGAATAACAAATAAGGAGAATCATCATTAAATATTTCCTTTTTTATATGAAAACATGTATCACATTTAGTTAATATTGTTCGTTGATGTAGATTGTAAATACGCAAATCATCAAATAAAAAAAGAATAAAAACTTAAGATATATTTCTTACAAATTATATCCTTTTTCGCTTGCTTAATAACATTTACAAATCACAACACGCATAAATTTCTTACTCCGCTAAATTGCTATTGCTAAATTTTATTCACATACCTTGTGAAGAAAAGAAACGATATCATACTTATACTTCGAGAATGAAAAAGAAAATAGAATTGAAAGAAAAACCAATTGAATAGCTGACAACAACACCTTCGAGACAGTAAGAAATATACGAAATGTACGGTATTTAAGTTACTTCTGTTCCCACACATACACACATACCTACATACGACGCGTGTTGTGAAACGAACAGCAAATTTCGCCAACCAGGCATGAATATGCCATTGTAATAAATAGATAGCGACAATTGTTTGCCATTACATAGGGTTGTCGTTCCCTTACAGATGATACATTGCTCTGCATGCGTTACCAATGAGAGACACACATTAGTTCAACATCTATCTAGCATATAGCCTAAACCTCGACAAGCATCATATATAAATACAAACATAACATTTAAGAAATAGGTAACAATTCTTTCTCTACTTTCTTTTTCCCATTGTTTGGCACCTGTTTTACAAAGAAAGGTTCTCAGATCAAAAAAATCGATTTGAATGGAATTCAATATTTTGTTCTTTATTTAAAGCGAGGTTGAATAGGGGAATCAGACTTATTCTTAAATAATATTTTGAACACGTTCTCTTCTGTTTTCTTTTCCCATCCTTGAAATAATTTCTGTAGTCTAGTGTATTGTTATAGAATATAGACACAAATTATTAATAAATATAGTATCCTTAGTTGCACTTAATTTCATATTCTTAGTTAGAACACACTTAACACCTCTGATTACAAAGTAGCGTTAAATTTTCACGAGTTGTACGTGCAGTACCCCATCTTGCTAGAAGTAACCCCCAATCATACTACTAATCATACTACTCCAACTTTAATAGGATGTAAAGAAACTTCGATGTGATTGTTTGGATTGTTTATAGACCATCTTCTGTCATTTTGTTTATTTACAAACACCTTTAAATTAAACCAAAAAACTAAGATCAAAAATTTCGTCATTATTTAAATTTTGTTGAAAGAAGTTGCAATAATTAAGCCAATAATTAGTTTTTCGTTTATAGCTATCCAGCATAGCTTTCAGTTGGTGATATATTTTCTAAGCTTTCTATGGATGATTGTAGATACTCCTTGTTGTGTTTTTTTTTCTCCTTTAATACCCCACAGTAAAAGTAGTCATATTGCAGGTTTTCAGATTCTTGTCCCTTCTACTTCGTTTCCTTCGATACCACGATTTCAACTTTCATAATTCTTTATTTCGTGGAGAACTTCATTTGTTTTGCGAGATAGAGCTTATAACATTTTACGTTCCAAAAGTTTTTGTCCTATTTCACTGCTTTATTCCTACCTTTTTATTTGTTCGTTTCCGAGGCTACTGATTGACTTTTTTAACGATTTAAAATTTTTTTCCGAGTATCGAGGAATAATATCAATGACTATATTTATTTAAACATATTGTGGTTTACGTCATAAATGTACAAAAAGTCCGTGTAATCTTCATAAAGCCGAACTTTTATATCAATATTAAAGATACATACAAATCTGCTAAAAACTGTTGGTATTAAAACCTATTTGAATAAGTAAGCAATTCTACGGAAAAACGTATCGAAAATATTGTTACAGTTACAATTTAAACACAATAATTTCAACAAATAATTCAATTTCGTTATATGTTTCATGTATATAGTGGACAATAAAATTACTAGTAGTGTTCAAACAAACTTAATAATTGTTGAGTAATGTTGACCTCCACATTTATTCATATTTATTCTATTTCAATAGCAGTAAATTCTCACCAAATATTTGATACGCTTTTATGTTGGATGTATAATGCTGTCTCATATATATTGATGAGAAAGGGAGATGAGAATAAAGAAGACAAAAAAAATACAAGAGGAAGCGAACACAATTACACTTCCAACGGAATTGTTGTAAAGCCGTGGAATAAATGAAAATATTTTGATAAATAATTTCAACTGGAAGCCATTGTAAATTCTGTCGTTGTTAGTTTAACTAGAGTTCGCGTTTCGTAGCTTCTGCGAACAGTTGAATAATAATCCGAAAGCTATTACGTAGTATCTGTGAACATTGTACAGTGTTCAATGTTTGCCGCTGAAAAATAATCTAATGTCGTTGTATATAAATGGAAGCTTACTCAGAAGTTATTAATTATAGTTTGGCGCATTATTAGAGGACATTTCCCGTCAACGTCAAAGAGGTAGATTAGGAGTAAAATATAAACTTTTTGTTTCTCAACTTGCATTAAATACATACGAGGGTAAACGAAAAATTTATTTTTTCGTTTACCCTCGTACGCTGCCATACAACATATTTATTTTTGTTGCTGGAGAACAAACATACACTTAATTTTTGGGCCTAATCTTTTGCACGGTGACGTAGTTTTCAAAGATCTTCTAAAATACAGATATGGCATCATCAAAAACCGGTCTCATTCAAGGGACTTGAGAAATAGTGATCCGAAATGTAAGCTTAGCTTACTCTCTATTGGGATTGTTGCTATATGAGGCCTTGGCGTTGAAGGGCGTCTCTCTTGCTAGTAACAAATTATGGATATTAGTTGACCTTGCAACAAAGTACAATATTACAATGGTATTTTTAATAATATAAAATATTATTAAAAATCTGGTGTGAAGAACACAAATACAGGTTCACTATTAATATTTTTTTGTGAACGTGTCCGAACATATCCCTCCCCAGAGACGCAGATACGTATTTCACCGCATTATCATCGCATTGGTTATGTGTACAGAGCGGGGTACTTCGGCCGTCTGACAACAGGCAGCGCTGAATTTACTTCTACGCTCGGTCTGGATAATTTCTGTGAGATAACCATGTGGTTCTTTTTTGTGAATGTGTCCGAAGATATCCTTTCTCCAGCAGGGGCGTACTGATGATCCTGTAGAAAGGTTAAATACGTATCTGCGTCTCTGGGGAGGGATATGTTCGGACACATTCACAAAAAATAGTAATAGTGAACCTGTTTTTGTGTTCTTCACACTAGATTTTTAATAATATTTTATATTATTAAAAATACCCTTGTATTATATAAAACTGGTGGGGTTTTGCTCACTCACGTATGTTTCAATTATTCTGTTAAAGTACAATATATTGGATCGTTCATGGTTTCAGAATGTGTTAGAAACACCGCTACAGAATGTTGGCATCAGCTATAAGGTTGAGAACTTCGTCGTAGTGTTGAAGGAACCTGGCTGTAACATATATGTGCTGCTGTCTATCTAGAGCTGTAAGCTTTTGGCACCAAACGCATACGAATTTTACGTACTCTGGTTGACGCACACGATTGCAATCATTTGTCAGTAATGTAATCACTGACTAGAGCAGCCTTACGTCTGACCACATTGCATCTTCCCACTGAACTGAGATTATGAAATACAATGGGCAGCTAACTACTTGTCATCTCATACAGACACATATTGCTGCATGGCAATGCTTTTCTATAGTTTCAGAAATAATTTCAATATCGTTTTGATCTTGTCTCTTACATTATCGCTTATTTTATTTATCATTGTAGGAGAGAAAATACCATTATAAAAACCCAGATACTAATCATATATGAAGTTAACACAATATTATATCTCTAGAAATGCCAATAGGATTTAATGTGTATCATATAGAAAAAATAAAGATAGAATAAGAATATGGGAGGTTTTCCTCCGGACCATTTCTAAAATTTTGAATTAGGTTCCCATAGGTCCATTCATCTGTTGTAGATTCTCTTGGTTTATACTCAATAAGCAAGAATCTTTAAACATCTCAGCAAAACGTCACCATCAGTTGCTTTCCAGAAAATATATAAGGATTCTTGTTCAATTGAAGCCCCCGTCACGTCCCCCACGTCTCAGTCGCTGTGATAGTTTGACAAATACCCAAATCTCGCGATGCGAATATTTAGGACATCTGTTTTTGATATATAGGCTTCATGGCCTTTCTTGTGGCACATTATAAATCGCGGCTTTCAGTTTTTTGCGGTTTCAAATATATACTCTGACTAATGTAATTTGCTATCCATTATCATACCCAAGAATCTAATACAAGTAACATCATCAAGCCGTCTTAGTAGTTAACGTGAGAGTGTTTATATTTCTCAAGTTTTCAGTGACAAATTTTTCTAATAAACCACGTATTCAGTAATTTCAGGCATCTGTAATTTTATTTATTTTCATTTTTATTTCAATATCAGTAGCTCCTCTGATAATAAAAATAATATCATCCGCGTTGAGACATATTTTTGCTTCGTTGATATTATATAGTAGGTCATTTACGTAGATTATGGACAACATGGATTCTTGAGGTACAGTCTTTCCTAGATATTCCGTGCTAAAGGCTTCCCCATTCCATTTACTGTATTGTCGTCGATTTTCTAAGCATCAAACCGATTAGACATGTCCATTAGCTCAAATTCCGTAGAAGCGTAACTTTACGCGAAGTATATTGTAGTCGACATTATCAAAATTTAACTTAAATTGTAACGAGTGAGTTGAATTTTATATTTAGATGTCAGTTAGTAAAACCTTTTATGAGTTTTTTTCATACAACAATTGCATAAACAAAACCATATATTTATTTTATCATATATGTTCACAGATAGATACAAATCTCATATCTTGCTTGAATTAAAATTTGAAGATTTGGTTGTTATTTGAAAAGAAATATATGTACCTGTAGCATAAACTTTTATAAATTTTATTCCTGTTGTACCAGTATGTATCTTGTTACGGTACTCTTATATCTATATGTTAAACAAACTATATTTATAGTTACAATTAGAATATTTTCGCTGTGCAACCTAAAATTATAATTAGGATTTATATATTTATGTAAAAATGAATATGAATATAAATAAAATGCTACTTAATTTACAACGCAAATCCCTCTCTTACATATCTTTCACAAAACTAAGGGCGATTCAGATTCACGAAAGATGCAATAAATATGTAAACGCCCCTTTTATTTACGATGTAAACAAACAATATACAGGGTGGGGCAGAGGAACCGGATGTTTTTAGAATGCATAATATTCGACCATTAGAAAAGGAAAGGGCATTTGACAGGTGGGGATACCTTCCCTGACTCAAAGCATTTTACTGTCAGTTACTGTCATGGAGCCGTGGACGCTAGAACAGCGCATATTTGCATATGATTCTTTCGTTAGAAGTGGTGAATCAGTGACTACGGTTCAACGTGAATTTCGTCGGAGATTCAATATTAATCGAAATGACTCTGTCCCCACGCGTAACACAATCCTACGTAGGGTTCATAATCTTCGAACACGATGCTCAATACTCCGCTCGGATCTCAACGTACAGTGCGCACTCCAGAGAACGTTGAAAGGGTTAGACAAGCGATACTGCGAAGCTAACTCCGCTCTGCTCGGGCTCATTCGGCCGGATTGCGAATCAGTAATCGTACTGTAAGAAGGATTTTACATAGTGAACGTACGTAGTGACGTAGTTTACGTAGTGACATTTGCATCCATACAAAATAGCGGTTGTGCAGGAATTGAATGAAAGAGATTACCAGCAACGAGTGAATTTTGCCCAACAAATGCTTACACTTTATGAGCAGAACGAAAACATGTTGGTGGTAATGAGTGATGAAGCCCATTTCCACCTTAATGGGGCTGTCAATAGACAAAATTGTCGGTATTGGGCTGCCGAAAATCCTCAAGAGCTCCATCAAAAACCGCTGCACAGTCCTAAGGTTACAGTTTGGTGCGCAGTGGGGAGGTTTCGCGTTATAGGTCCCTATTCTTTTGAACAAAACGATGTTACCGTTACTGTAACATCGGCGCGTTACATTAATATGGTGAACACCTATTTTATCCCTGAATTGCAAAGAAGAGGTTTGGATCCTCTACAATTATGGTTTCAGCAAGATGGAGCCACGGCACACACCGCCAGAGCGTGCATTGCTGTTCTTCGTACTCTGTTTCCTAATCATCTCATTTCGAGGTTTGGTGATGCTTTATGGCCTTCTCGGTCTCCCGACTTTTCCATATGTGATTTCTTTCTATGGGGGTTCCTCAAGTCTCGTGTTTACGAGGGTAGACCTCGTACGTTACAAGAACTGAAGGAAGCGATACGTCAACAAGTTAATCTAATTCATAGAAACCTGCTGGAAAGAGTGGAAGTCAATTTTCGTGAACGACTACAACATTGCGTAAACGAAAACGGACATCACATGCCTGAAGTAATTTTCCGCACATAATGAAATGCTAAGTTCCTGCGTATGTAATCCTACCAATAAATTTCTTTTAAAGCAAAAACTGACGATTTTATTGTTATTTCAAAAACATCCGATTGCCGTGCCCCACCCTGTACATGAAGGCGTTCCAGTAGAATATGTGATAAATAAAATGAAATAGTTGAAACCAAATTACAAAGTATAAAAACAAATAAAAATTATTAATAGATTGGTTGATATTTATTTAGTGTTTTAAACATCTGATTTCTCAGCTCATTTATGTAAAGGTGTCCCAATAGGAACTTCAGGATTTCCTTTTTAAATAAAACCAACAATTTTAGCAAAATAACATTACTGTATATTTTATCAAAAAGTAGAAACATGGCGGCTATGCTCAAAAAATAATATTCCACAAATGTCCCCCTCGGCTGTGTCTACAGATGATCAGTCTTTGCGTAAAATCGTCAACAACTTTTTTACACAATTGCGGTTCAATTTCACCAATAACAACGAATATTTTGCTTTAGGTCATTAATCGTCCGCGGATTGTTAGAATAGACTTTGTCCATGAGAAAACTTCAGAAGAAAAAGTTTAGGGGGGTCAGGGCCGGGAAAACGTCTACGTAAAAAATTCATAGTTTCCCTCGCCTTATGGCACATCGCGCCATCTTGTTGAAAGAACATATCGTTGAACAACATATTATTCAATTGAGGTCATAAAAAATATCTCAACTTATTGCGGTAGCGTACGCCATTAAAATTTACCGGTTCATCGTCATTTTCATGAAAAAATGGTCCTATAACCACTCCAGCCCAAAATGCACACCACACGATTACTCGAAGAGGATGTAATGGTTTTTCTTCATCACACGAGGATTTTCACTCCCCCGAAGCTTACAATTTTGTTTATTAAAATAACCTCCGAGGTGGAAGTGAGCTTCTTCGGAAAACATAATTTTATAGTAAAACTCTGCATTATTCGTGACTTCTTCTAAGATAAAATTATCAATTGCATGACGATGTCCGTGATCTATGGGCTATAACTTTTGTGTTAGTCGAAATATATACGCGTACAAGATCAGATCTTTGGTGCAAAAATTCGATGCAAAGAGCTTTTCTTTATGTTTAGCTGTTGAGATCCACGACGAACTGAGATTTTTAGACTTTCGGTAACATGGTCACGTTCGCGATATTTTCATTCGATCGAGCTCTACGTGGACGCATTGACACCTTCAAATCAACAACCGATACAGAAACCTTAAGTTTTCGAATAAGATTTCGAATTGCGTTGTCATTACGCCCAACATTTTACGCGAATTTTCTTACTACGTTTGCACAATTCTAACACCTTCTTCCATCGTAAAGCGATTCATGATTAGATTGCCAGGTATGTAGATGACATATGCGAGATATAAAATGTCTAGGTTAAGTCATTAAAGAATACCGCTAAATCCAAAATCGACACAATAATCTAGAGGATTTACAGCTTATAATTGAGACTGTAGTCAATAGGATTTCAGCAATTGCACTTCAAAATGTTTTGCAGGGTTTAGATCCCGACTAGGTTATTGTTTGGTAGTAAATGGTGCCCATTTTAAGCACTTAAACAGTTAATTTTGTCTAGTTCCTTTGTTTTCTAGTTTTGAAATTAACTCACCGTTTTTGTTTGTATATTACAATAACACAACATTTTAACAATTGTCGTTTTATTCGGTTCATTAAAATTTTATTATTTGACAAAAATAAATGTTTTTGACCATTTTCTTGAATATTTTCTTGTACAAGCCCCCATAAATTGCATATTATTATATTCACGAAAGAAATGTCTTTTAAATATGTAAAAAAAATACATGACCCTATTTAAGGAAAAATCATGATCTTGTATTAAAATAATGAACTCAAAAAAAAACGAATGCCACCGAGTGATGCTAAATATTATATAAACTATCTTCTGTATAAGAAATGTTTTTATTAAATTGCTCATTCAAGAGTTGCAAGCAATATGCAATGCTTTTTCCCCACCCTGTATTCATATTACATCAAAATTATATGCATTTTTCTGAATTCGGAGAATAATTTCTAGAACCAATATAAACTACTCAAAAATGAATAGGGAATTAGATCCTTTTTTAACAGATCTAATTAATTCGATTAAATTTAACGTATTTTCTCAAACTATAGATAAATTAGAAGGCCCACAGTCGTTTGTGGACATTTTATTTGGTAAATGTCTTTTCTGTGTGATAAAATATTGAATCTTGTATTTTAACCTTAAATTAATTTAGAATACAAAATTATAAAAATCGCATTTTTTGACAAGTATTATTCATTTTAAACGTCATTTCACATTTTCACGATGCCAAGACGGCATTTAAATACAGAAACTTTTGATTTAATTGCGTTATTGCATCAGCGAGGGCAATCTGGAGCAGAAATTGCCGCAATTTTTAATGTGTCTCCAAGTGTTGTTAGTAGGGCTCTAACAAGATTCCAACAGTTAGGATCTGCAAGGAGAAGACCCGGTAGTGGATCTGAGAAGAAAACAAATCAGAGACAAGACCGCTACATACGAATTCAGACAAGGATGAATCCGTTTAGAAGTGCTGTATTGTTGCAAACACAGTTACGTGCCGCCACTGGAGTTAGAGTTTCGGATCAAACAATCAGAAACCGTCTGAGCAAAATGTATCTTCATAGCTGCAGGCCTGTGAGACGCCCAAAATTAACTAATGCCAATAGAATGGCTAGAAGAACTTGGGTTAACCAACGACTAGCAGAAAATTTTCAATGGGAGCATGGTTTATACACCGATGAATCCAGATTCTGCTTATTTAGTGATAATCGTAGAGTAAGGGTCTGGAGAACTCGAGGAGACCGTTATAGACGCGAGTTTACAAAAGCTGTGGTGCCTTTTGGCGGCGGTGGTATCATGGTGTGGGCGGGCATTAGTTTGAATGGACGTACGAATCTCCATCTCTTTGAAAACAATGTCAATGGACACATATACAGATATGACATTATTCAGCAATATGTGGCCGACTTTCGTGAGGCTGTGGATGAAAACATGGTTTTTATTGATGATAATGCAAGACCTCATCGTGCACAAATTGTAATGCAAGCAATAAATTACCTCCATATTAACCATCTACCTTTACTACCAACGTCTCCCGACTTGAATTCAATTAAGCACATTTGGGACAGACTTCAAGAACAGCTCAACGAACATAATCCACCCCCAGTTAACGTGCAACACTTGCAGGAAATTTTACCGCTGTGTTGGAGAAGAGTGTCACAAGAACACATTAATAATTGCATTATGAGTATGCCCCGAAGATGTACAGCTGTGAGAGATGTCCGTGGCCATTATAAACTATTTTAGAATAAATTGTTACAGAAAAATGTTTATTTTAGCTATTGTTAAAAATGTTGCTTATTTCATTTTTGATCATTTCTTAATAATCTAACGATTTTTCTGAATAAATATATTTGAAAATTTTAAATTGTTGTGTACAATTATGTATCTAATATAATACACTACAAATATTTACCCATACTATCTAAAAAATACAAAAAAGTAAAAATTCCTTATTCATTTTTGAGTAGTTTAATATATATATATATATATATATTAAAACACAAAACCACACACCCATAGAGAGACGCAAGCTGCCAGCAGCAACCAACACACAAGTTCATACCCAGAAGGAGACACAAATTGCTAGCAGCGAACAACACATATTTTCACACCTTGTTATCTATTTTTTGGAATACTAAGGCATGATTTATTATTATTACTAGAATGTATCTTTGAATAATTTAAACCATAGCAACTTAATTACTTGACATTTATATCCTGTCATTCATATTTTGTATGTAGAGAGTATGTGTAGAGTTTTTTAAATACATATATTTTGAAGTAATATACAGACCTTTAATCGCCTACTGATTAGGTTTACCATATCATACCAAGGTCACGAAGTTATTATATTTATATATATATATATATATATATATATATATATATATCTATGAACCATATAAATAGTCTATAACATCGTTAACTGTACTATTCATTCTGGTAACCGCAGATCTATTTTCTGTAGTTGAATTGCGACGCGATAACTTCAATTTTACAGAAAAATTGCTATCTACATAGGCGTAGTTAGCGTGAGGAGTTAAAAATTATTTTATTTATTAGTTTATATTTCGTAAGATAAATAAAGTAAGGTGAGTAACTTTCTTTCTTTCATTATTTTAACTGTTAATTGCATAGTGAATTTCGTTAAGTTTCAATAACTTACGCATACATTTTTAATTTTCATTTATTTAGATCTAGAACATTGTTTAAATTACTTTTTCAGATATAATATGGAACAACGTTGAGAATGGCATCGGGAAACAATGACGAGTCGGATTAAGGGTAATACTGATTATATGTCCATTGCCAGTGATTCCGAAATTTATTGCAAAGTCTGTAAAATATCGTTAAGAAATTTCCAGGAATTGCACGTAAAACGTCACTAGCATCGCAAACACATACACCTGTTGGAATCTGACAATTTTAACGAATAACTCTGTGAAACTTTAATGGCAGCAAATGTTCCAATAAATAAACTTAAAAATCACACTTTCACAACATTTCTCCAAAAACATACTGGTTGAAATGTTTCTGATGAATGTAACTTACGCAAATATTATGTTTCTAAGTGCTACACGAAAGCAGTAGAACGCATTAGAAGCCATCTTTGAATCAGTACTTATGGATACGTGCCGACGAAACTAGCGATATATAAGGACGCTGTGTGGTAAATGTTGTAGCTGGTGAACCACATCTAACTATTCCATATAACGCATATGTAATAGCAACAAAAGTTATAAATACAGTTGATGCGGAAACAGTAGCTAAAAAGATTTACGAGAATATTCACCAAATGCTTCATTCGAACGACAGGTACAAAGAAAAAATACTTTTATTTGTCAATGACAGTGCTGCATATATGTTAAAAACGGGAAGACTATTAGAAGAAACATATCCTAATATGCTGCATATTACTTGTGTAGTACACGCTCTCCACAGAATCTGTGAATATATCAGAGATACCTTTCCGGACGGTGATAGACTTGTATCCGCTTTTAAAAAAATTTTCAGAAAAGCACCATTGAAAGTAGTTCTTTTCAGGGAAATATCTTTATTTTTGTCACTGCCTCACTCTCCAGTAACAAGTAGATGGGGAAGATGGTTGGAAGCTACTAATTTTTATGCAGAGAATTTTTATAGTTTACAAAATTTTGTTTAAATGACGATGCTCGAAATATTTCTGAGTGCAAGGAACTAACATAAATTCCAAATTTAAGAATCAGTTGTACTTTTTCAGGAACACTTTGGAAACTTGCCAAAACTAATCACTCATTTTGAAAATCAAAATCTCAAATTAAATGATGAATCAGCCATATTCGATGTGGCTATTAATAATTTGAAAAATATTCCAAGTGACTTTGGATGTGACATTCGACAGAAGTTAGATGCAGTTTTTAATTGAAATCCAGATATAATAACATCACGGCAAATATGTATGGGAACAATGCCTCAAAATCTAACTGCTGAATACGCTGAAATAAAAGAAAGTTTCCAGCCTGAACCTAACCAGTTGCAATTTAGAAAGGACGTTTTCTATCTACAAGAATGTATTTCATTCAAAGAGAACAAATTTCACAGAAGAAAGTATTGCTAGTTAATATTAATACTCCTTTACTCAATTTGAACTAGAAAATAAACTACTAAAAATGTGTTTCGTATTTTATAAATCACTACCCGTCTTTTTCCAATTAACAACTAAAACAATGAAAAAAAGAAACTAACTCACCGTACTTTATTTATCTGACGAAATATAAACTAATCAATAAAATAAATTAGAAAAAATCCTCACCCTTCTATCTGCGCCCATCAAGAAAGGAATTAGTGTATTATTGAAGTAATTGCGTCACAATCCAACGGCAAAAACAGGTGTGCGGCTAACCGAATAAATAGTGCTATTCAATAACCGCGTGTTGTATTTAGCGATGTTATAGATTACACAGGCCTGCATAAAATTTGTGATGACGTGATTTTTGTTTGTTAAGCTCAGTTTTTATATAGTAATAACTAATTAAAATACACTTGGTCTCTACCACCCACAGATTTTTTTTTGCCCAAAAGAAAAAGAAAAAAATATAAAAAAAACTTATAATAGGCTTGGCTTGTTTCACTATGAGATTTATTTAAATTCTCTAACATCTGTTTCGGCTGTTATGCCATTCTCAAAGAGATCTATAAATCTAAGATGTTAGAGAATTTAAATAAATCTCATAGTGAAACAAGCCAAGTGTTTTAATTCTTTATTATTTACTGTATGAAGTTAAAATGTTTCACCAAGAAGTATCTGCAACAACAGCCGAGAATTATAATAGGCGTTTTAATACATTTTAAAATGAATGTACTACTTCAAATTTTAGTATTAACCCAAAAATGATTTTCTGTTGTGGTTTTAAAGAAATTTGTTAAATAGGCTCTCATTACCTGATGTAAATCTTTTATTACATGTATTAATTTTGGACAAGATTTCCGGGAATTTTTACCTGCTAAATCCTATTTATTATGCTTTCACTTTATTAGTACTGCGAAGAAGGATTTCAAGTTTATCACTCCAAACAAAATGTATATTTTAATGTCATTTACTTCATTATAGCTCTGAGTGTCGATCAGTAAACAAGTAAAATTAATTTGTCTTTAGCGTTGTGCGTGGTATTTGATAAACAAACATTGCTTAAAAATATGTCTAGCCGGTGTTGCAAAAACAAACCAGATGATTTCTGTTATATTAGTGGATACTTCGTCTTAAAAAAGTTTAAGAGACCAGTTGGTGAATTTGTGAAAAATGCATATTATGCTTATTTCAAAATCAAATTAGGAGATCAAGATAAAGATTGGGCACCGCACGTTGTTTGTAAGATATGTGAAGAATGTTTAAGACATTGGACCAAAGGGAAAAGAAAAAGCCTTCCTTTTGGAATACCGATGGTTTGGAGAAAACCGTAAAATCATCATGAAGATTGCTACTTTTGTCTTTGTGATATTAAGGGGCATAATAGAAAAACTTTGAAACATATTTTGTACCCAAACAATATTAAATCAGCTATCAGACCAGTTCCTCACAGTGATCATGTACCTATACCTATACCCCCCAAAGAACTACAAGAAGATAGTGATTTTTAACCATCAACCTCAGGTCAAAACCAACCTCAGCTATTTTCACAAGCCGAACTGAATGATTTAGTAAGAGATTTGGGACTTTCAAAAGATCTTTCTGAAGTACTGGGGTCTAGGTTGAAACAAAAAAATTTGCTTGCCCCAGAAACTACCTTCAGATCTTCCTTTAGCTGAATATGACAGAAAAACAACCAAACGAAGCTTTTCTGAAAAACGAAAACTTTTTTTAAGAAGCATAAAGAATAAATAACTATTTCTAATAGTTTCTATGTGTATATTTTTGTATTTTTTTTAATATAATATAAAACTAGCTTATAAATGAAATAAATCGTGTATTTACTATATTTTTTGATTTTACTGGTTTGAAAAATAACCTTACGTGATACAAAAAAAAATAAAAGCAGATTTGAAATCAGCGTTACCCAATTACTAGAAAACAGTTAAAATTTTTAAATCTACATTCAAAGAGTTGAAAAATGCAGGCCTGCGTTATTTATATGGTCCATCTTAATTTTGGCCTGATGCGTCCGGTGTCTACCTATCACACAAAGGCCACTCTTTCGTAAGAAAGTGTACAATCTTTTCGATCATCCGTATACGAGTTTTTTTTTGTATGAGCCGAACTTCTTCTTTCTGTCCGCTAATTTGCGGATGTCTCCAGGAAAAAATACGGAAGCAGAATTAGCAGTATTTTTACAGCACCAAAAATATTTATGTTAGAACCACAAGTCGCACTCGTACACATTTACAACATCCTACAAAATTACATTATTATGTACGAGAAAATAATCTAATAATTCCATACACTCCAAAGATAAGCAATATATATGGAATGTCTACATATGCAGGAAATGACTAATAATAACTAATATTATGCTTATTAAATGGAATAAAATCATGTCATAGAATTAAACAAGCCATTACAATTTTTATGAAGTAAAGGTGAAATCAATATATCTTCATGAATTTTATTATTTACATAATCGTTAAATTAAAACAGAATATATTAACTTCAGCAATATTAATAAAAATAGGACGTGTACATACATATTATAATCAGAAAATTGAAAAATATAATAAAATTGAAAAACATTTAATTTATATTCAAAGTGATTTCTTCCGCGAACATTACATTCCAGCATATAATAAAATATATTTAAGTAATGACAATGACCAAATTTCCCTAGAAATGAAATAAACATGTAGCGCACATCAATATTAAGTAAGTGATAAGATTATGTAACAAAACAAAAAGACTACATTATAGATAACAAGTGTTCATTTGAAAAGTCAATCTAGTAGCATGTGATTTACTGAGAACATTTTGAAGTAGGTCCTAAATTTAAATTTACTACTTAACCTACGAAGTCGTATATTTTGACAGTTTCATACATACAAATAAATAACAAATAATAGGTATTTATTGAAAACTATAACAAATGTTGAAAATGTTGTCCTTCAAGATCAATGCACTTTAAAATCCTCCGTTCAAAATTTCTGATTATATTCTGCAACATTACTGGATTGTTATTAATTTCCATGCATTTCTGTTCGATTCTCTGTAGCATATCATTCAAATTCAATATAGGTGTTCGAAATATGTTATTTTTTAGATAAGGCCACAAAAAGAAGTCGCAAGGTGTTAAATCGCATGAACGTGTAGGCCAAGGAATTTCAGTATTTCGACTAATTATACGCTCTTCAAAAAATTCTCTTAAATAATCCAAAGATTCTGCAGTACAGTGACAAGGTGCTCCGTCTTGTTGGAAATATGCATTTTGAAGTTCATCATCATGCACCTGATTGGCAAATGGTTATAAAACTTTCGTCCGGTACCTTTGAGCAGTTAACTTTCCCTATATTGGTCCAATGATTGGTCCAATGATTCGCCTTTGGCTTATCGCTGCCCAAACACAATTTTCTCTGGATGTAGCGATTCTTCATTAATTACATGTGGATTTTCACTACTCCAAATTCTTGTATTTTGTGAATTTAGGTATCCCGTTTTATAAAATCATGCTTCATCAGTTACGATGACTCTTTGCGAAAGTTCTCCATTATTGTTCATATTTACAAACCAATTACAAAACTGTAGTCTACGTGGGTAATCAATTTCTAACAATTCTTGTACTGCTGTGACACGGTATGGATAAAGTTGCACATCTTTTTTTAATAACTTGTGAGTTGTACCAACAGAAATGTTTATTTGTTGACTCAATTGTCGAACAGATGTTTGTGGTTCATTTTCCATTACTTCTTCAACACGATTGACAACTTGAGGTGTACGTTTCTTAACTGCTCCGCTGCCTGATTTTCTTAAGAGACCACCAGTTTCAGAAAAAAGTTTCAAAGTTCTATCCAAAGTATTCTTAAATTGTATATAATCTATTACAAAATGTGGAAACTCAACTTGAAATTCTACCATGCAATCTTGAACTGAATAAACCCATAAATCATCAATTTTATTACCACTTTGAAAATAAGCCCTGTTCTAAAGTGAAAGCCATTTTAAAACTGAGAAGCAATTTATTTAAACCAGAATCGACGCACGATTATTTTATGCACTAACTGATATTTGTGATTGACATTATCAAATGTCATTTGGATTTACGTTTACGGAACAACAAACACATATTAATATATTTGCGTCTTATTCTTTACTTTTATGACGTAAAATTATGTATAATGGCGCTTCGATTCATCGTGATTTAGTTGTGTGTATGCAGTCTTTTGAATTCGTTTCCAATGTAAGAAATGTTTTTGCTAAGTTCATTGTAATGACCTGGAAACTGAAACAATATGCAATCCTATTTACAGTTTGCGAACTAAGAAGTTAATACTCTTTTTGTTCGTATACGATTAGTCGTCGAACATTGTAGTGAAACAAAGCAATGTAGAACGAGATATCACTAAAGCCAATACAAACTCCGAAATTCGCTAGCAGATTTAAATACATGTGTCAAAGACACTAAGTTAATCTGCTTTAGATGAAAACGGGACTAATAATTTATTATACTTTAGTAATAACATAGTAATATGAATATTCATGAAAAAGATATTCTGTTTCTACGATTTAATATCTTAATAAACTTAAGAAAGACAAATCTGGGGATTGCTTTATTAGGTATATTTAAGAAAACGATTTTAGGTATTAAATGTCTTGGTATATCGCGCTCTACGCTTTGCGGAGCAATATAGATAAATACCCATAAAGCAAATTATTGCATCTATATAATTCCATATATTTACGCGAACAACGCTATAAATAATAAAATAGCTTATTTTTCTTAAAATAAACGATACATCAGATACTTTAAAAGTAAATACATAGGTATAGTTTATTTCAAATTATAAGAATATAACTTTGAACAGCTCTAATGCTTTTATTGCACCACCTTCTGTGATGATAATTACTAGAGCTGAGGATGTTTGCGGTACGGCAGGACCGTATGTAGTGCATCCCCACATTTAACTATTTATCTAAATATTCTCTGAAATGATTTGCCGGATCTCATAAATTAATAGAGTGATATTTTAGTATGCACTGGATATTGTTGTTATACAAAATCATAATAGCCATTTGTATTTATGGATCATAAATAATAATACGCATTTATTTGTATTTGGTTGTGAATTCAATTTAAACTTAAAATGAATCGTAATATTTTAACGACAAGCCGTCCTTACAATACATGCATTCGAGACAAAGTGTGCAACTCTACGAATAACTTCCATAATTGATCGAAAATGGACATTTTGGAGCTGAAGTAAAGCCCCTATTCTTAGAAAATTTTATTACTGTCGTTAAGAACTATTATTATAAACAACAAAGGCCTGTTATTAGTGTTGAAGTTTTAGTTTCATTGAATTTCCATGTTGTAAGTAGTCAATTGTAAAGTGTTCATTCACAATATTCTAAAACAAGGTGTAAATTTAACTAAAATCCAGAAAAACACATTCTGATAATATATTACTAGATTAGAAGCTGTGTTTATTACTATTTATTATATTATTTTTATAACCAAATGCAATAAAAGCTACGAAAACAAAAGAAACCTTGATTTATTAAAATCTTGTCACACAGCCTTTCAAAGCCTGGCAGCACATATTTTGCATATATTTTATATATACTACCTACTTGAACTAGGTGAATGAAGTTAGAAGATTTTAATAAATCGAGGTTTCTTTTGTTTTCGTAGCTTTTATTGCATTTGGTTATAAAAATAATATAATAAATAGTAATAAACACAGCTTCTAATCTAGTAATATATTATCAGAATGTGTTTTTCTGGATTTTAGTTAAATTTACACCTTGTTTTAGAATATTGTGAATGAACACTTTACAATTGACTACTTACAACATGAAAATTCAATGAAACTAAAACTTCAACGCTAATATAATGTATTTCAAGGACGGCTTGTCGTTAAAATATTACGATTCGTTTTAAGTTTAAATTGAATTCACAACCAAATACAAATACATGCGTATTATTATTTATGATCCATAAATACAAATGGCTATTATGATTTTGTATAATAACAATATCCAGTGCATACTAAAATATCACTCTA
Organism: Melolontha melolontha; assembly: GCA_935421215.2. NCBI lineage: Eukaryota > Metazoa > Arthropoda > Insecta > Coleoptera > Scarabaeidae > Melolontha > Melolontha melolontha. The sequence goes on along the minus strand of OW285240.1, from coordinate 21,241,357 downwards.
TTAATTTATGAGATCCGGCAAATCATTTCAGAGAATATTTAGATAAATAGTTAAATGTGGGGATGCACTACATACAGTCCTGCCGTACCGCAAACATCCTCAGCTCTAATAATTACTATACCTGGTCTCCTTATTGAACGGGTACGGTTTACCTATTTGCAACGTATGAATCTAGGGGCCGTATTGACTATACATTAGGGCCCTACAATATAATAATAAAACGCTGTTAATTTCAAGTATATAATAAAAAATATCTGTACATTGGGTTTATATACAAAGAAAAAAATTCAAATCGTGTAGCAATATGTGTAGTGGATACATATAGATATACAAAGCTAATTTATTTGTAATACACAATAAAATTTTTATGTGTCACCGCATTTCATAAATCATCTGTGATTGAGTCGTCTTGCAAATCGGTGTCTGTGTCTGAATCGTATTGCAAATTTATAATCAAAGTTGCTACTATTTTGTACATGCGCATATATTCGTCCTCTTTTGCTATTGCGTGTTTAACAGCATTTTTCCAATTTACAGCAGTTTTATGTTTCATAGCATTTGTTATGTGTGTTACACTGCTTTCACTAAATTTCGGTGTTTGATTTGTTCGTCTTATGGTATTTTTCAGTTGAGCCCATATCAATTCAATGGGATTGAAAATGCAATGGTATGATGGTAAACGCAAAATTGTATGTCTTGCTTCTTTGGCTCTATTATCCACATAATAATCCTTTAAATATTCTTTTGTCTTCATCACCTCTATTAATTGTTTTTTTGTATAATGATCCTCAAAATATAAATCATTTGCTTCTAAAAATGTTTCAATGTCTTTCTTATTATTATATTTTGTAGGAACTTTGGAATGATACGGATCGTTGTCCATCACTATCACACTATCTTTTGGTAAATATGGCAGCAAAGTGTCACAAAACCATTCTTCAAATAAAGATGAGGTCATATCTTCATGGTAATCTAAACTTGAGGATTTAATATGTTTAGCAGATAATAGCGGCTGTCCGATCCATCCTTTTTCTGACCCAGCATGAACAATGATTATTCTCTTCCCTCTCGAAACCGGGGCGTCCAACTGACACATACTTGAACTATCCACCCAACCTTTGCAAATTGTGTCATGGGTGTCATACCACGTCTCGCCTAAATAACATATTAATCGTCCTTCCTGTCTATACCCTCTAATTGCCGTTAAGAATTCATATCGAAGTTTCTGTAACCTCGGGCTTTCCATAATTGTGCGGCGTTTGTCTATAGTGCCAAACTTGAAACCAGCTTTCTTTAGCGTCCGCTACAAGGTTGCTTTAGAACACCGAATATTTATAGGCTCATCACTGATTCTTTTCTGTAAGCAGTCAAGTGTAGATACAACATTTCCTCTGTAGAAGGAGTATACTTGCTGCCTAATAGTATCAATTTCATACTCTTCAATTTCTCTCGGTGCTCCTTTGTCACTTCTTTGCTTTCGAGGCCCTGCGTTATTCTTAATTAATATTGTTCCAAAAGGCACCTTGGTTAATTGCGACGTTCGTTGGATGTTCTGGGTTTGTAGTTCGTTATTTTCTTCCATCAGGGTATGATAGACATTGAAAATGATCTGTTTTGCATCTTTTGATATATGCTTTCTCTGTCGTGCTCCAACAGTATTATCACTATCCACATCATAATCACTAACACTTTCAGCAAAAGGTCGCCACATGTTCGTTAAGTAAATAGAGAAAAATCAAATATGTATACAGCAGTAAAGATTAACAATAAATGATAAATAGACTCAATATTAGATGTAATATATACCAACTCTCCTAACTATATTTACTTAAATTTTGTTTAATAAATATAAGCACTTATTTCATCTAAATTGTAATTCTAATGACTATTTAACTATATATAATAACTATATATTTAAATTAACAACTGTCGGAATTTATATTATTATAAAATTTTATTTTATCTAAATTGTAATTTAATGACTACTTAACTATATATAATAACTATATATTTAAATTAACAATTGTTGGTACTTATATTATTATTAAATTTTATTGCATCTAAATTGCAGTAATTACAATTTACTTACTTAAATTTTGTCATTACGGACTTCAGCAGTTTGTTTGCGTAAAAGATAATCGTATTGCGCGGCCAGGTAGCTATTGCCGCAGGTGGTGAAATAAAAGCATTAGAGCCGTTCAAAGTTATATTCTTATAATATGAAATAAACTATATGTATTTACTTTTTTGTACACTTAATAAATATGATACAAAGAAATTATTGAAATTCAGTTTATAGCTTATACTGATATATTATGAATATTTTAATGATTTCTAAAGGTTATGAGTTAGTTTCTAGACAAAAAGTTATAAGTAAGCCGCTAACAGTGTACCTACATAAAATTTATATTTTAACGTTCTCTTGTTAGAGAACTTCCGCAGCGAAAGAATTAATAATAAAGTAATCATTACTAACATTAACTTTACAGAACCAAGGTAAAAGGACAAATAGAAATGTGTTACTCTTTCGGGTGAATTTAGAATGCGATAAAATTTTTAACGATTTGATGTAGAACTTTCAAATTTTAGCAGTTATAATACAATCTTCTTCCGAATTTCTTCGTGTGCTTGCTAGTGTATTTAAACTATATCAACTTCTTCAGGATCTGTTGTAAGATCGATTCTCTTTGTCGTCGTACTTTTCATTTATTTCGTCATGACCTCTCAATAATTTCTAAAATACTATGAAGTATAATGGAGTGGAAGAAATTACAGCTAAAGTTAAAATAAACAAAAAAAAATACTGAAAAATATTGTTAAAGTATTACCAAAAATACTCGAAATAAACCTTGTAAAACTAAGCAAAAATAATTATAGAATTACTTTAACTAAGAGAGAAGAAATGAAGCCTGAGTCTACGGACACTAAAACTGCTGAAATTTATCCTCAGACACGTTTTGCTTATATGTATTAAAGGAACTTTACATAAAACGTTTGTTCTATTTCTTGGAATCAAAAAGGTGGCTACTACTTCGACTTGAATATTGTATAACACGAAAGTTAACTTAACAATATAGGAGAATGCATTTAAACGCGTTCTTAGAGGGAAGGAAAAAAATTTGATAAATTAAAGGTGGAATTTGGATTTTTGTCCAAATTGATGCAAATCTATTTAGAAAAAATATGATTTAATCTATGCATATATTTGTATATATTATTGCATTCCGTCGTTGTGCGGAACAATAATATTTAATTTAAAAAATAATTAAATAATAATACTTAATAGTGTGAAAATTGAGTTGAATTTAAATTTACGCGCCTTAAAAATGGTTAGCGTAATATAAATAATCGATAGCAGTTAGATATATGAAATACCTAAGTCAAATTCTGAGATAGTGGCTAGATTCAATACAGCCGAAGCTACATGAGCTCTTTTAAATATTCTCAAGGTCTGGATTCTTGTTAGCAAGAAGGTAATTATATCTTAAAAACAACTTATCAAATTATATTATTTTAATTTTATTTTAATTTTTTTTCTTAAGTTTATGCATTCAACTTAAATAAGTTTCATATATGTTAATGATATGTTTAAGTATATATTGTTTCAGATACATTTATTCATAAAAAAAGATTATATGCAAGTGTTTCTTTTGTAGTTAAAAATATTGACGTATCTACAATTACAGAATATATTATGAATATTATATAACCAAGTATAAACCAAGTTGATTTGATTGGCCTAAATTCCGAAACCTCGGCAGGTTGCAAAATGCGAGTGGCTTTTCTCTTCTTCTTCCAATTTTGTCAAAACTGTAGCAGGGCCACAAGTGTCTTTATAACCTGGATTTTTTTAAATTCTATTGGTGATTTTGGTACAGTGTACGTATCCGAAGCGGTTCTATAGGACATTAGACCACTTTATACCTTGTACGGCTTGGTCAATTAATTTAGGATCACAATCACATTTTTTTGTCATTATAAGACTAAAATGAAAATAAAGGGTCTAATTCAGTTATTGGACACATCATATATAGTTATCGGACCCCCTGTCCAATAACTGTACGCTCTAAAGAAACTTCAAAATGAAGAAAAACTTATTTAGGAAACGAATGCCTTGAAAAACTATAGCGATATCGTGTAACTTTGTTAAATTCAGTTATTGGACACATGTCTCTAGTTTTTTACTTACGTGAATTATTTTTAGTTTAAAACTAATCAACTGTGGCCTAAAATACTCTCTAAGACTTTTACGATGATTCACAATTTAGTTAATTATTATTAAATAATTTTAGCTTTTTCACTCACTGACCGCAGTAAACTTTCTTAACAAACTGCTTAAGAATACGTGTGAAGAAATATCGGGCTTGTTTAAGAATGTCGTATTTACAGGTTTCTGTAAAAATTGTTAATTGTGAATGGATTTTCTGCAACTAGATACTAAAGGGCTCTGTTTAATTAGAAAATCAGGAAGTTTACTTTATTATAAGTCTTATAATCTCCAAAAGAAAGTGCCTTGTCCAATAACTGTCAATATCCAATATCGCTACGATTTACCCTACATTATTATTTTTGTGTTTTGGATTACAAATTTGGATTACTGTTCTATTCAACTTTATGTTTATTACACTGCTCTTGGATATATAAAATATCTTTTGTGATTTCATTAAATCCAGTTGTGAAAAAAAGCCCTCGAACTTTCTTGTGCACAAGCGCGACAGCATTTCTTAGCTCGTAAACTTCAATGTGAGAAGTACTGTCTTGTGGCGCCATCTATATTTGAATAGTAGTATCTACTACTATTACTACTATTGATATCATATTAATCCCCTAACTTTCTTTCTGTTGGTCAGATCGAGACATGTTCGATGTTATGTAAATCGAGAGAGAGGTACAGTAATAAAATTCTATGTTTCCAAAAGATTTATTTAAGATGTTTACTAAGTGAAAGAATAGCTGAAAACGAAAAACTTAGAAATTACTAAAGAATTTTACTTAGAGTAAGATAAAATTCGACTACTTATGTACACGAAAAAATTTTTAGAAATTAATAACACAGGCCTGCATTTTTCAACACTTTGAAAGTTGATTTAAAAATTTTAACTGTTTTCTAGTAATTGGCTAGCGCTAATTTTAAATCGGCTTTTATTTTTTTTGTATCACGTAAGGTTATTTTTCAAACCAGTAAAATCAAAAAATATAGAAGAAACACGATTTATTTCATTTATAAGCATGTTTTATATTATATTAAAAAAATACAAAAAAATACACATAGAAACTATAAGAAATAGATATTTATTCTTTATGCTTCTAAAAAAAACGTTTTCGTTTTTCAGAAAAGCTTCGTTTGGTTGTTTTCTGTCATATTCAGCTAAAGGAAGATCTCTTTTCAATGTCCAACAGTAATCGGCCATCATTTTTGTGTCCCATCGCCCTTGGTATCTTTTTTTCCATCCCTTTAATATCCTGGTGAAATCTTTCTCCTTGCTCTTCACCCACGTTCCCAAAGTTTTCTGGGAAATAGTCCAAATGGGAATGTAAAAAGTGAATTTTTATGCTCATATTGCAACCAAGAATCCTGAATTTTTCCAGCATATTTTCAACGATCTCAACATAGTTTGTGTTTTTATAATCCCCTAGAAATTTATGTACAACTTCGTTAAAAGCATGCCATGCATGTTTTTCCTTATCTTCCATCACATTTTCAAATTCTTGATCTTTCACCAAGCTCCTAATCTGCGGGCCTACAAAGATTCCCTCCTTTAATTTTGCCTCTGACAGAGTCGGAAATGTTTTACCACAAATATTTAAAACAATTTCTTTCTTTGTTTAATGCCTTAACAAATTGTTTCATAAGTCCAAGTTTTATGTGAAGCGGTGGAAGTAACACTTTTTGAGGGTCAATAAGACTTTCGCGAATTACATGGTTCCAGGTGTTAAAGTCGCCCTTTGTGGCCAGTCTCTTTTTATCCAATGCTATTCTCGATTTTTGCTATCCCACTCGCACAGGAAACATGGAAATTTAGTATATCCAGACTGCTGACCCAAGAGAAGGCCTAAAATTTTTAAGTCTCCACACACTTCCCAGTTGTGATTTTCATATTGTATTCTTAAAAGTAAATCCTGTAAATTTTCATAGTTTTCCTTTAAATGAACAGAATGGCCGACCAGAACAGAAGCAAAAGCATTGCCATTATGTAAAAGAACAGCTTGAAGGCTCGTTTTTGAAGAGTCGATGAAAAGTCTCCAGTCAGAAGGTGTGTACTCAGGAGCTCCGAGGAAAGTAAGTAGATCAGCAATTGTTTGGCAGTAGACGAGTGGTCCGTTTTGTGCAAAATATTTTATAAATCCAGCCTCACGATTTCTATACCAAGAGAAGGTAGTTTCTGGGGCAAGCAATTTCTTGTGTTTCAACCTAGACCCCAGTGCTTCAGAAAGATCTTTTGAAAGTCCCAAATCTCTTACTAAATCATTCAGTTCGGCTTGTGAAAATAGCTGAGGTTGGTTTTGACCTGAGGTTGATGGTTCAAAATCACTATCCATCTGTACGGAGCCGGAAGTTGAAGAGGTTTCAATATCTTCTTGTAGTACTTTGGTATAGGTATAAGTACATGATCACTGTGAGGAACTGGTCTGATAGCTGATTTAAAATTGTTTGGGTACAAAATATGTTTCAAAGTTTTTCTATTATACCCCTTAATATCACAAAGGCAAAAGTAGCAATCTTCATGATGATTTTGCGGTTCTCTCCAAACCATCGGTATTCCAAAAGGAAGGCTTTTTCTATTCCCTTTGGTCCAATGTCTTAAACCTTCTTCACATACCTTACAAACAACGTGCGGTGCCCAATCTTTATCTTGATCTCCTAATTTGATTTTGAAATAAGCATAATATGCATTTTTCACAAATTCAGCAATTGGTCTCTTAAACTTTTTCAATACGAAATATCCACAAATATAACAGAAATCATCTGGTTTGTTTTTGCAACACCGGCTAGACATATTTTTAAGCAATGTTTATTTATCAAATACCACGTACAACACTAAAGACACCTTAATTTTACTTGTTTACTGATCAACACTCAGAGCTATAATGAAGTAAATGACATTAAAATATACATTTTGTTTGGAGTGATAAACTTGAAATCCTTCTTCGCAGTACTAATAAAGTGAAAGAATAATAAATAGGATTTATCAGGTAAAAATTCCCGGAAATCTTGTCCAAAATTAATACATGTAATAAAAGATTTACATCAGGTAATGAGAGCCTATTTAACAAATTTCTTTAAAACCACAACAGAAAATCATTTTTGGGTTAATACCTAGAATTTGAAGTAGTACATTCATTTTAAAATGTATTAAAACGCCTATTATAAAGATTTTTTTTATATTTTTTTCTTTTGTGCAAAAAAAAAAGTCTGTGGGTGGTAGAGACCAACTGTATTTTAATTAGTTATTGCTATATAAAAACTGAGTTTAACAAACAAAAATCACGTCATCACAAATTTTATCCAGGCCTGCGTAATTGACCTTTTAATTTCTAAAAAAATTCTTCAGAAAAGTTTGATTAAAAATAATTGAAATATTATTTCTAAATATGATTATACTCTCCAATAAAGATTATTATTATATTACAAAATCTAAGTAAATAATGAATTTAATTATATTGGAACAGAACAGTACATACTTGCACTTAAATCCTACCGATTACTAAAGAAGATTAAGAACATTATTTTTTATTAAATAATGAAACCAACTTTCATAAAGTCTATTCAATTGACACAAACATATTTTCTGAAATTTCATTAACAAATATACACTTAAATCAAAATTATGCCTCATCGCAGTATTGCATTTATATCCAATATTATCTTGTACCACCTCGTTCGATACTATATGTTTAAAGAGTAATTTTGTTTAGTAATCTTATAACTTGCCCCTTCTCTTTGTAAAAGTTTAGAGCAAAAAAGAAAAGGTAATATGCGAATTTTTCCACCTCAAAATTCCTCTCAAAGCGAAACGACATCTCATATCCTCTTAGGAATTCATATCACTATAAATACATATCCTGTGCCGGATAAAATTCACACATGATCGGCCTTCATATAATAAACGCATATGCTTTTGGCATACTCTCTATGTCTACGAAAAAAGAATAAAGTCCGTTACCGTTTCCATCCATTATTCAAGATGTCCTTTTGTAAGAAAAAATAAGTAAAACTAAATCGAATACTAGTCGCATGCCATACGGTACGTATTCATCTACGAAGTAAAAAAGCGTGATCTCATTGTTACAGTATAGTTTGTGTGTGGTATGTCGTATGATTTATGCGATCATGACATCATGTGGTGTTAATTACTTTTATGGTTATGTGAAATAATTTAAGCACTATGTACTAACAAAGACTGAAAGAATAATGTGAATTTAAATAGATGTCGTGTCGTTTCGTAATATACAGAGGTAATTCATATTGTTTAAAGCCTAGAAGTGTCTGTTTGTCATATGCTGTTATATATAAATGTATATCTATGAATATATGCATGTAAATGTGAATAAATTCAATTATTAAAATAATTTTTGTCGTTACTTAAACGTCATGAAATGTCTTTCAATGATAGCACTTATTGTTGTAGGTCAACAACTTTCAGTCTTTAGTCTTTTGTTATAAATATACAAACGCTATCAATTTGCAAAATTATTTACTTGCCTTCACATACTACTACATTTTATCTAGTGGTGGAGCTACGTTACTAGTTTTGGTTCTCCATTAACTAAAAATAGGCTCTCTTCAGTAATTTTTTTATTTTAAGAAATAATCATAAGAGTTTAAAAGAAACTGAAGCACCGAAATTTATTTAGAGGTTGACCAATTTGGTTGCAATAATGCTGTTACAAATACGGACACTGTTCTTGTTAATAAACCTTCAATATACTCTTTTTTACATTTGTTTTTTAAATTTGGTAGTTAACTTTTTAACTTCGCACCTACATAATAAGCCTCAATGTATATTCTACAACGAATAGTAATAATAATGATAATAATAATTATAATTAGTGCAGACCAATTTCCGGCGCGCCATGAGCGCCGGTATGGGAGTATAATTCGTAATATATTAGAATATGTATAAGTATATAAGTATAGAAGTAGAGACATTTATTCTATCAGAAATAATTAATTATACATTTGGTTTTCTGCTTCAATGCACTTTAATAATAATAATAATAATAATAATAAAAAGTTTATTTTCTTTTTCCTTTACATCCAAAATACAACTAGAATAAACGATAAAGAAAATTAAATAATAATAAAAAACACAAATTCACAGCTAATGAGAAAAAAAAGTACAGAAAAAAATCCTTTAAAATCCTCCGTTCAAAATTTCTGATGAAATTCTGCAACATTTCTGGATTGTTATTAATTTCCATGCATTTCTGTTCGATTCTCTGTAGCATATCATTCAAATTCAATATAGGTGTTCGAAATATGTTATTTTTTAGATAAGGCCACAAAAAGAAGTCGCAAGGTGTTAAATCGCATAACGTGTAGGCCAGGCAATTTCAGTATTTCGACTAATTATACGCTATTCAAAAAATTCTCTTAAATAATCCAAAGATTCTGCAGTACAGTGTCAAGGTGCTCCGTCTTGTTGGAAATATGCATTCTGTAGTTCATCACCATGCAACTGATTGACAAATGGTTGTAAAATTTCCGTACGGTACCTTTGAGCAGTTAACTTTCCCTGAAAAAATATTGGTCCAATGATTCGCCTTTGGATTATCGCTGCCCAAACACCAATTTTCTCTGGATGTAGCGATTCTTCATTAATTACGTGTGGATTATCACTGCTCCAAATTCTTGTATTTTGTGAATTTAGGTATCCCGTTTTATAAAACTATTCTTCATCAGTAAAGATGACTCTTTGCGAAAGTTCTCCATTATTGTTCATATTTACAAACCAATTACAAAACTGTAGTCTACGTGGGCAATCAATTTCTAACAATTCTTGTACTGCTGTGACACGGTATGGATAAAGTTGCATATCTTTTTTTAATAACTTGTGAGTTGTACCAACAGAAAGGTTTATTTGTTGACTCAAATGTCGAACAGATGTTTGTGGTTTATTTTCCATTATTTCTTCAACACGATTGACAACTTGAGGTGTACGTTTCATAACTGTTCCGCTGCCTGATTTTCTTAAGAGAGTACTAGTTTCAGAAAAAAGTTTTAAAGTTCTATCCAAAGTATTCTTAAATTGTATATAATCTATTAAAAAATGTGGAAACTCAACTTGAAATTCTACCATGCAATCTTGAACTGAATAAACCCATAAACCATCAATTTTATTACCACTTCGAAAATAAGCCTGGACTAAGAAAATTTTATGTTCTCAAGTGAAAGCCAATTTAAAACTGAGAAGCAATTTATTTAAACCAGAATCGACGCACGATTATTTTATGCACTAACTGATATTTGTGATTGACATTATCAAATGTTATTTGGATTTACGTTTACGGAACAACAAACACATATTAATATATTTGCGTCTTATTCTATCAAAATTTCAACGTAACCTAGATTGACTTTTCAAATGAACACTTGTTATATGTTGTCGTTGTTAATATCACTACTTTACACCGAAAATGTACATTTGATGAGAGGTAGATTTCCTTATGTATTTTCTTCCGCTGAATTCGAAAAGCAATGTTAAATTTTTTTTTTATGGAACAGTTTTTGAGATATTGTAATTTTTTCATTTTTTCGACCTTTTTTCACTTGACAAATCATATCTCGAGCTAGAAATGTCCGATTTGGTCGTTCTTGGTACCAAAATGCAAGGTATTGAGATGACGAACAGATATGTATAATCGGGTCTTTGATTGGTAAAGCGGTTCAAAATATATCCATGAAAATAGGGCACATTTTCAAAAAAATCATATTTTACAGTGATTCTATGCCGACAGAAAAGTACAAATCGTTAAAAAAACGTCTGGTTTCTGTTCATGTACGTAAAGATGATACTTTTACGTAAGAACTAAAACCAACCAGAAGAAAATCGACCGAAAAATGACAAAGTTATAAGCAATTGAGTGAATAAATCCAAATCCCATATTTTCCTAATATTTTATTTTTTTCGACAATTTATTGTGTTTAAACGCGTGCAATACATTCTTGACATTTTTGTGTGTTAGAAATAGTTGTGGCTCTTGCTTTGTCTTCGGTTGCTTTTGGGATCCGTTTCTCTAGTAAGAAACCATACATATCCCAAAATCCTTGATAGCGCCGCTCAATGGTCTTAATTTGTTGGTGAAATCTCTCGCCGTGTTCGTCACTTACGTCACCAAGATTGTCCGGAAAGAAATTCAAATGCGAATGCAAGAAATGGATTTTTAGAGACATATTTACACCTGTAAGAAATAAATAAAATGGCAAAAACAATACAATAGAAAACAACCAGGAATGAAATTAAATAATGGCATTCCGTACCCATCTTGTTGTAGTTCTCCAGCAAATCGGTAATAATTCCCTCGTAGTTAGGGCTTTTATTGTTCCCAAGAAAATTGGAAACAACTCGCTCAAATGAATTCCAGGCCTCGTTTTCAACGGGTGTTAAATATTTTGGAAAATCTGTGCTTTTTACCAATTTCTTTATGTGTGGACCATCGAAGACGCCTTTCTTGATTTTTGCTAAAGAAAGCTGCGGGAAAAGGGTTTTCAAATAGGAAAATAATTGGCCTTCCTTCTCTAAGGCCTTCACAAAATTTTTAATGAGGCCAAGTTTAATGTGCAACGCTGGAAGGATTATATTTTCTTTTTTGACAAGAGGCACGTATTTAATATTGTCTTTGCCCACTGTGACGTTCTTCCTTTCTGGCCAGTCTTTTCTTCTATAATGATGTTCACGAGCACGACTATCCCAGAGGCAAAGAAAGCAGCAATATTTTGTATATCCACTCTGCATTCCACACAACATGCCGACGACTTTGAGATCGGAACATATTTTCCAGTTGTGATGCTCATATTGAATGTATTTTAGCAAACTAGCCATTGTGGCGTATGATTCTTTAGTGTTGATGGCATGAGCGATGGGGATAGAAGGTTTTTCATTTCCAATATGCAGTAGGACTGCTTTCAAACTCTCCTTACTACCGTCAATGAACAAGCGCCACTCATTTGGATCATAAGGCTCTCCGAGTTGCTCAAACAATGCAGGAATATCGTTGCAGTAGCATATGTCGTTTTCCTTCTTAAAATGTTGTGCGTAAGGTTTATCACGGTTTTTGTAAAATGTTCCATATACTCCCGGAGCCAAACAGTTCCGTTGCTTCAGGCGAGATGCAAGTAACTCCGCTTTTTCCTTTGACAGCTCGAGATCTCTCACCAAATCATTCAGTTCAGGCTGCGTAAAATGTTGCAATTGCGACTCCTGTTGAAATTCATTATCACTGCTTGTGTCTGTCTGTAGTGATGATTCGAAAAATTAAATAGTTGAATCGGGGCACTTAGGATGAGTAAATTCACTTGAATGTGGAACTGGAAGCGAATAAGATGCTACTGTCGCATAAACCCATTTGGCACTCTTTCCAAAACCAGTGGATTTGCTCGGGCAAAAGTAACAATCAACCGAATGGCAGAGCGGCTCTCTCCATATCATCGGTACACCGAATTTCATGTATCGTCTAATTTGGAATAAAAATTCACTTTATTATTAATTCAATTGTATATATAAATTTAGTCTTACTGTGATGAACCAGAAGCCCACGCGGCAAGAGTTATATGGCACGATAAACAAACATTATTTGGTGTCCATTGCTCATGAAAAGTTGCAGGTGCTATTCCAAAATATTGCAGATAATTATGTTGTAATGAATCGGTGAATCTACGTCTATTTGGTTGGGGGACAAAATTGCCACACACGTAACAGAAATTATTTCGATTGTTTACGCACTTAAATTCTCGTTTTCTTTTAGGCATTTTGGTGAACACAATGAAATATAATTTCAATCAAATTTGTGAGTTCCTATAATATACAAACAACCGACACTACGTTTTATAGAAGATGTCAAAACAAAATGTCAGGGTTCTAAGTTTCCTAAATGTGATGTGTTGTTGTTTTGTTTGGAATAAAATCTAAGAACTCTAGCGTCAACGTGAGAACTAATATACGTTGCCAATATACCAACAGGCTATCGATATAAAATCATGATCCTATACCAAAGACATATAAATATCAAGATATAGCAAGAGTCAGCTGTTTATTGGTACGAATAATAATTATTATTATAATAGTAATAAGAAAGTCAAAATACATAAAAATAACAAATAATAAATTCAATATATTTGCGTGTGAGCAACCGAACTCATAAATTGTCGAAAAAAATAAAATATTCAGAAAATATGGGATTTGGATATATTCACTCAATTGCTTATAACTTTGTCATTTTTCGGTCGATTTTCTTCTGGTTGGTCTTAGTGCTTACGTAAAAGTATCATCTTTACGTACATGAACAGAAACCAGACGTTTTTTTACCGATTTGTACTTTTCTGTCGGCACAGAGTCACTGTAAAATATGATTTTTTTGAAAATGTGCCCTATTTTCATCGATATATTTTGAACCGCTTTACCAATCAAAGATCCAATTATACATATTTGTTCGTCATCTCAATACTTTGCATTTCGGTACCAAGAACGACCCAATCGGACATTTCTAGCTCGAGATATGATTTGTCAAGTGAAAAATGGTCGAAAAAATGAAAAAATTACAATATCTCAAAAACTGTTCCATAAAAAAAAAATTTAACCTTGATTTTCGAATTCAGCGGAAGAAACTACATAAGGAAATCTATCTCTCATCAAATGTACATGAAAAAAATTTCATTTTGTAAACTAGTGTAATTACATGTTATAATTACATATTGATTTTGTGAATATGTTTGTCATTTCAGTTACCTTTGTTTTGCCGCATACTGTATATGGGTTACCTGTTCAATACGCAATCACGTAACATTGAGATTCAAATGTTACGTTTTCTAAAAAAAATGGAGACCTCCTCTCATTTTCTAAGATTTCCTAAGGCTGATTTTCGTAAAGGCCCCATTCGTATGTACTTGATCGCAAAAAATCAGGCGATTCACAAGTGATTTTGTTTACAATTGTTTAAAAACTTCAACACAACTTCTTACAATTGGCTCTTAAATAACACACGTGCATAATATTGTGCATCTTTTTTTGGCAAATTGAAGTAGTTCGTGAACTCTTTTCAAAATTCTAAATATTTCATTAGCCGTTATCCAAATTTAGTGTAGCTATTAATTTTTAACTTAGCTCCCAGCGTTTAAAAATAGCTCTCTATATACATATTCGTTAGTGGAAGAATAAACGTAATTTTGTTTCTTAATTCCACTTGCGATAATTTTGTTTGCAAGTAGTATAGTTCCATTTTGAAATGGCTATTCTTCGTAAGTTCACTTTTTAAATAGCTTGACGTAAAGTGATGTTTATAGAATAATAGATTTTCAGAAACGTAAATAACACATATTTTCTCGATGAGGAATGCAAAAATTGTAAGAAAAGAGTTCTTATAAATACTTACAACTTGCCACATTAATACTTTTTCTATTATTAATATTTCTGTATTTACATGGATGCTTCAATCATTTACCAAGTGACCCGCTTTAAAAATGAAAATTTTAATGTATCATCCATTTCCGTCCAAATTGAACGATCTCATTCATATTAAATCCATTATAGCAGTCCTGTTTCTTTTTTTTTTTTACAAAATCTCGGACTATCGGTCGGCCGGTGAGTAGTCCAGTGGCGTATCGATTTTTCATCGTTCCTGCTTTTGACAGCTGACACGTCGAGCGATATTTATATTCAGAGGGAGGTCCGGCTCAACTTCCAATGATACTGTACGTGGTAATATATCGTATATATATATAAGACCATACACATCTAGGGTAGGAAGCTACCACCATCCGACTAAAAGAGTAAAGAAACTGCTGGACACGATGCTTAGTTTAGTCGTGCGTGATATGAATTTTCCGGACTACTTCCTACGGTATATACTTAGAGTCGAGATGAGACAAATTTATTGTTGTCTTCATTCCAGTTAACTTTAATGGGGAGTGATTCCCAAACTCCCTCTACTTTAAGTTTTGCTTTTTGTCGTGTCGTTCGCTTCACTCTGGCGTGCCAAGAGACGTTACAAGAGACCGCATATTGCCAATGACAGATTCTATCGATTTAATACAATAATAATAAAAAATAACTCGAAAATGAAACATGGAAACGTCAATAACGATAATGGCTTTCGTTGATGGTTATTATTTGATACAGTCGAATATAAAATGCTTTATTGTGTTTAAGATAATAGCTTTTCATGAATCAGCGCATAGCCGACGAAATTTTAGTGCTAATTAAGGTATAATTTTTACTTTTACCTCAACTTGATCTTATTCAGTCTTTATTCTCAAACTTCTTTTCTGCAAGTTTTCGAATAGATTTTGATATACTATCCTAATTTTGGTATTTACATAATGTTAAAGTAATGTAAAAGTTTACTGTAGAAACGCAGAAAGATATAATTTAGAGTACTAGTTAGCTTATTTAGATGACTTTCAAGTTAAACAAGCTAAAATTAAATCTAGAGTAAAACACTAATTTTAAAGTTTAAAAATTTTTACAAAAATTTTTCACAAATGTATTACAATTGTTTCACCAAACCCTGGCTATATATTCACAAATGTCTACTACCGACACCTGAATTATACAAGGTGTGTATAAATCGGTGTGCTAATTATACGTGACGACATTATTGATCAAATTTAGAGTTAAAAGTCTTAACCCAATTACAACCAACGTGCTTTTAAAAGGTCGGTACAGAAATCTTTTTTTTTGTACAACTTAAACTAGTTTCCGGAAGATGGTGCTCCAGTCTATCATTAAACAGAGCATGTACAACGTCTTTCCAAGATTTGCGGCAGTGTAAGTTTTGAAGACTTGCAGATATTGTAAATTGTGTGTGAAACATTTTTTTACGTTCTGTCATGGACAATTGGAAGTAAGAATAATTACGTAATTACAAACATAACATTACTATTTCTTTACACTGATGAGTTGGTATAGTCATAACTTTATGGTTTTACACTTAGACATCTTTGTTTTTTGCTTCATTTTTGCAACATAACCTTACAAACACAACTGTCCTTTTAAAAGGACAATGGTTAAAACACGTACTATTTTGTTTTCAGTTATTTGAAAAGACCTCTTACACTCCATGAGCTATTAGAAGAAGTAGAATACATTGATGGTGTTCACAGTATACCAGACGATATAGCAGTGTTTCCTCCCGATAACGCTAATGAAGAGGTTACCGATGAAGACTCCGGAGATGATGAAATTGTTACTATGAACAATCTTCCAGGTAAAATATTGAATACTCAAGCTGAAGCTATTTTTGATACCGATCACGATAGTGATGATGATATCCCATTGTCACATTTTAAAAAATATAAAAAAAAGACAGAAAAGTAATCAATGGGTTAGGGAAGACATTACAAATAATTTACCAAAATGGCAAGATGAAAGTACGGCAAATAATAATATGTCTTCCTTGGACTTGTTCAGTCTCTTTTTTGACGAGAAACTTTGGCAAATGATACTAAATTATAGTAATCTTTATGCAGTGCAACATAACAGAAATGGAGATATTACACTAGATGAAACAAAATGTTTTTTTGGAGTACTTATTTACAGCGGTTATACAAGTGTCTCAAGAAGATCTTTGTATTGGGAAAACAGCTCTGATGCTAATCATCAAATTGTGTACACCGCAATTTCACGGAATCGTTTTAATTTTATAATGCAAAACCTACACTGTTGTGACAATACAAATCTAAAAGTTGGTGACAAATTTGAAAAAGTTAGTCCACTGTTAGAAAGATTAAACCAGAAATTTCTTTCTTTTGCCCCTATACAAGAAAACCATAGTGTAGACGAGTCCATGATTCCGTATTTTGGACGGCATGGTTCGAAACAATTTATCAGGGGCAAGCCCATTAGATGGGGTTTTAAATTTTGGATGGCCACAACTATAAACGGCTACATAGAATGTTTTGAACCATATCAAGGATCCACCACAAATCTTTCAGAAAGATACAAAGACTTGGGTTTGGGCGCAAGTGTGGTCTTATCATTCGTTGACAAAATAATCGCAGCAAAAGGTCAGCTGCCTTCTCATGTCTACTTCGATAATTTTTTTACGTCGTGGGAGGTACTTTTGGTGCTTAGAGACGGAAATATAAAAGCTACTGGTACGGTGAGAGAGAACAGAATTCCAGTATCAATTATAAGGTCTGGTAAAGAATTGGGAAAACCAGAAACAGGGACATTTGAATATGCTTTAGAACGGGAGGAGAATATAATAGTCGCCGATAGAATGATAATAATATTGTTACCATTGCTTCCAATTGTAAATCTGTACTACCAAAGACTAATGTGACTCGATATTCTCAAAAAGAGAAGAAGAAAATATCTGTGCCTCAGCCCAAGTTGGTAAAAAAATACAATCAGAATATGGGTGGAGTAGACAGGGCAGATCAGAATATCAGTTTTTATCGCTTGAGTATCAGAGGAAAAAAGTGGCTTTGTCATGGCTTGGATATGGCTATTCATAACGCCTGGCAACTTCACCGCCACTATGGAGGGAAAATGGACCAGTATGGCTTCCGTCGATCTCTTTGTAAAGGTATTTTAGAAACCCATAATAAAAACACTAAGAGAGGACGTATACGAACAAGTGTCAATTAAAACGAAATTTCGCGATTTGATGGTAAAGATCATTTGATTGTTTACCAAGAAAATCAAATCAGATGTGGACGGTGCCACAAGAAAATCCAATTTAGGTGTGCCAAATGCAAAGTGGGGTTACATCCTAAACAATGTTTTGTTGAATATCACACGCAATAATATTTTTTTATGTTTATTATGTTCCAATATCAAATTGAAGATTGTATTAAAATAAACTTAAGTTTTTTAAAGTTAGTTCTGATTACACCTTATAATGCCACTGTCCTTTAAAAAGGTCGGCCCTTATCTAAAAAACTACTAAAAAAAAATAAAAAAATTAAAATGAAAAGTTGTTGATTGGGTTCCAGTTAATGTAGAAATAGACAACAAATGTATTTTTTCAAGAAAAAATTAATTTGGTAGTATCTGGGTTAATATTAAAACGGTGTATTATGCATCCTGTGATTTCAGAAAGAATTTGAAAGTTATTTATTATAGAATCTCTGTGTGTGGGTTTATGGTAAATCGAAAATTCATATGTATTGTTGAAATAACAAATCAAAATACCCCAATAAACACAAACTAGCGGCATTTCATAACATGTGACACGGGTTAATAACTATCGTATGATCAAAAAGTCTTTGTATCGCTATTGCCGTGGAATTTACGAGATATCTATGAAATTATTTATTTCAATTAGTTTTGACATTTACTTGACAACTTTCAAGTCAGCTGGTTATAATTCAAAATGTTTCAATTAGAACATACAATTTTTATTATCAAATCATACTACAGTAATGGAAATATAGGTGAAAATGATAATTGGGTTTAGTCACCTCGTTTATGTTCAATAAGTTCCGTGAGAGATTTCCCAACTTCGCAATAATCGAACGAGATTTTTTTCGGCAACTTCAACGAACTCTGGACTGATTTGAAAGAACTGATAATATCAGCGATAGCGTTCGATCTGGATGAAGACGGGCTAGAAATGATGATGTTATTGATCTGGTTAGGCAACGCATGCAGGAAGATTGAAACAAGAAATCAATTTAAATTATGGGACGTGTCAAACCATTGTTAAACATGACTTGAACATGTTTCCTTATAAACTGCAGATGTGTCAGAAGTTACTGCCACCAGATTGTCAGAAGAGAGTATCGTACTGTACCTGGTTTAATGACCATATGAATAACGATATCCTTGATTTAACATTTTTACAGACGAATCTTATTTTTACCTATCTGGATACGTTAATAAACAAGTTATGCGTATGTGGAGCGAGAATATTCCTAATTTTCATAGTGATGCTCCTTTACATAGTCCTAAGATTGGTGTTTGGGTTGCAATGTCCCGCAGACGGGTAATAGGGCCAATATTTTTTCAAGATACCATAAACGCTGAAAGATATATAAATCAAACACTTGATCCTTTTATCAATCAATTGCACGATGATGAACTTCATAATGGATACTTTCAGCAAGATAACACGTTGCTCGGAATATTTACGTCAATTTTATTATGAAAGGTTTAATATCAGACGGACGTTACTCACCTAGGTCTTGTGATTTGAGTCCTTTAGACTACTTCTTATTCCCATTGCTTAAGAATAACATTTTTAAAACTCCAGTTCACACTTTAGATGAATTACAAGAACGTATTGTTGAAAACTGTCTCACAGTAACACCTGATATTTTAATTAAAGTTTTTAATAACATGGGCCGACGTGTTAACCGGTGTATTCAAGAACAGGGAAGACATTTTCAACATCTTTTATAATTTTTTATTGTAAAAGTGTACCTACCTGAATGCTATTATTATTAACTGTAATGAGATAAGCCTTATTTTTTTTATTAGTTATTAAAACTTTGTTTATTTATAAATGCATTCTGTAATCTTTATAAATGTTATTAAATATAACATACATAAAATGTAAATAAATACCATAACCTAAAATCTATTTTATTTGTGACTTATGCGTACTTCAAGGCGATGAATCACAGAAGTAAATAATTTTATCGATACATGTAGCTTTACGTTTCATGGCTATCACGATCCAAAGACTTTTTGATCATACGTTATTTCCCTCAACACGAAAAATTTCGAAACTGAATTAAATTTAAACATTAAACAAATAGCAATGAATAACAATTTTGCGTCAGTGATAGTAGACAACGGATTGAGGAGGAAACAATTAAACCTTACTTTTTCTGCACACAACAAAGAGGCAAAAATATACAGATCTATGACTTATCTAGGTCCTAGTTTCAAGAAAATCAGCACACTGGTAAAAAAAGAAACTAAACATAAAACATTTATTTAAAACTAATAATGCTGCTTGTAATATTATCAAAAATAAAAAAGGAAGAACAGAAATAGACGAAAAATCGGGAGTCTATGAGCCAAAATGTGGTCCAAACAGGCCGTTCTTTTAACACAAGGATCAAAGAACACATGAAAGGTCCTTTCATAACAAAAAAACAGATTCTCATTATGCGAAACATTTGTTAGAATATTAACATGACTTAAAAAATTTGCATACACAAAATAAAAGTGTTCTATTAAATAATTAAGAAGCTTTAGAAATTAATAAATTCAAAAACACAAACTTATTATTGAACAACCAATTAGATATATCCAATTCCCCGCTTCTAAATTTATTCACCACTCCCACTTAAGATCAGTTAGACTCTAATAGTGTAAATTCAATTAGCAAGTAGAGTAAGTATTATTTACTTGATAAAGCTACAGTGTGAGCGAAACTTTGTTCTATTTATATATATATATATATATATATATATATATATATATATATATATATACATATATGAAACAAAGGCAGCGCTGGTATGTTAAATAGGTCCCACGTTCGTGTGCCAAATGAGACAAGACGGTTGATCTATTAATAAAAGAATCTAGCAAAATGAGATAATGAAAATAATAAAGGTTATGAAAGTAAAAGTTAAATGAATTGAATTTATAATTGGGCGCCTTATAATATGAGAATAGATTTAGATCAACGCTATCTATGTTCTTAATATACCAACTAGCAGTCGTGAGCATGTGATAATTAGAATATGACTCTTCAGGATCGTCGTAGATAGAATGTGAATGCTTATTCCTTTGTATAGTGATTAAATAAATAAATCTAATATGAACTAACTCTTACAACCAAACACTAGCAAATAAAAGAATTAAGTGATAAAAATAAATAATTTATTGAAATAAATAAGAAATCTGTAATTTGAACAAATAGATGTGTCTAGCGACAAATGTAAATAACTACAAATAATAAACACGTGTGTTGGATACTTAAAGGTTATGTGTAGTAAAGAAATATGATCTTATATTAAATTCCAACAGTTTATACAATAAATCAGGTAAGTACTACTATGTTTAAAATATTAATATGGGATAACTATAATGTCTAGGATGTAAATAAAAGTAAAATTCAGGATTTTATTAAATTGAATAATTAGTTTTAATTAAATAATATTAACTTTTCGACTTTGTTGTAGAATATTGATAGAAGTGAACCTGTTTCCCAACGAACTCTGCGGTAATCCAGGCTGAGAGCGTCGTGATCGGGAAAATGCAAAGTGCGTAATTTATATACATTTCGATACTAATTTTACAAATTAAATCCGCCAATTTAACCCTTCTTCTATGGGTTTTATAATTGTTAACTCTGTTTTTCTTATTATAGATGCTGGAATATGGGTGCTGTTTGCCCCATTACAATATATATATATATATATATATATATATATATATATATATATATATATGTATATATATATAATCTAAATTCTATTCTACCATATAATGGTGTCGGGACGAAACTGTATTTTTATTCCAGACGCCTACAAATTCTTTCCATCCTTTTCTTTCTTCCGCCATTTTCTTTGCTTCTGTCCATGTTCTTTCGTTTGTCTCCAGTATTTTCGCTATTATTCCCATTGCGTTTTTGGCCTACTCCTCCTTTTGTTTTTCAGTATTCTTGCCTCCCACACTCTTTTAGCTGGTCTTACTCCTTCCATTCTTTGCAAGTGGTCCCACCAACCCAGCTATCTCTTTTCTATGAATTTGAGTGTTGATTCTATTTCCATGTCTTCTCGTATTTTCACGTTTCTAATTTTATCTAGTTTGGTAACTCCTCGAACTCTTCTCATGTCTTTCATCTCGACAGCCTGTAACTTGCTTTTTTGCCTCTCTCTTAAAACCCAGGATTCGCAGCCAAATGTTAGTATGGGTCTAAATATCGCTTTAAATATTTTCATTTTTGTGTCTCACGAAATTTCTTTATTGTTTATGAATTTCTTGTTCATTATATAATGGAGCTTTAACGTTTTCTCTCTTCTCTGGTTTATTTCTACTTCTTGTATTTCCTTTTCGTCCATTGGCACTCCAAGATATTGGAAAGTCTTCACTTGCTCTATTTTTACCCCGTCGATTTCTATATTTATGTTTTTTGGTGCATCTCCTATTGTCATCACTTTTGTTTTATTTCTGTTTATTCTCATTCTGTGGTTTTCCAGCTCTGTGTTCCATGTTTCTAGGTTCTATTGTAGTTCTTTTTCACTTTTAGCGATTATAACGACATCATCTGCGAAAACTCCCTCCGAGATATGTATCTTTGTAGTTGTAAGTGTCCAACGTTGACTTGCTAGTTTTTGTGGTACATTTCTTTATTATTTCATCCATATATGTTACGAAAAGCGTTTGGCTTAAACTGCCTCCTTGTCTCAGACCGTTTGTAAATGTCTCAGATTTTATATTATTATTTGTGATAGTGTTAACGTTGTTACTGTAAATTTTTCGTATAAATCTTATTATATTAACACTTACTCCTCATTCTTTCAAAATATTTAATACTTTTTCCCTCGGTGTTTTGTCGAACGCTTTTTCCAGGTCTATGAACGCTAGAAATACATTTTCTTCTCACACTTGGCTTTCTGGGTTATCTGTTTCAACGTGAAAACGCGATCTTGCGCACTTCTCCCTTTTCTGAATCCACTTTGTGCCTTATTTAATGTACTCTCCACTATATTTCTAATTCTTCCATCTAGAATTTTCTCGAATATCTTCATGGCTGTACTCAGTAGTGTTATGCCCCTGTAGGTGTTACAGTCTCTCCTGTCTCCTTTTTTAAATATTGGTACTATTAAGGCCCTGTGCCAGGTTTCTGGGAAGTTCCCTTCTTTCCATATTTTATTATGAATTTTCAAGAACAACTCCCTTCCTGTTTCTCCCATGCTTTTGATCATCTCTGTTGTTTCTTGTCATATCCTGGTGCTTTTCCGTTCTTTAATTTTCGTATTACCTCTTTCAATTCGTGCACAGTTATCTCATCTTCTAGATTTTCTTCCACTTTTTCTTCATGTTCCAAATTAAGATCCTTCTTCGTTTGCTCAGTCAGAAGTTCTTGAAAATATTCTTTCCATCTGTTGATTATATCTTTAGGTTCTGTCAATATATTTCCTTTTATGCTTTCGATGTACTTTATTTCTTGTATTTTTTCTTCTCTTATCGATTTTAGTGCTCCATAAAATAGCTTTTGATTTTCCTTGTTATTTTTTTCTATTTCTTCCCCAAACTTTTTCCATGTGTCCTTCTCTACCGTTATTACCAATTCTTTTACTTTTTTTCGTTCTCTTTTATATGTGTCGTAATTGTCTGTTGTCCTGTGTGATAGATATTTTTTCCTTGTTTTTATTTGTATTCGGATATTTTTTGTCCACCATGCTGTTTGTTTTTTATTGTTGTTTTTCGTACTTACTCCACTTCCTTTGCTGAAGCTTTCATAGTATTTTTCAATAGGTTCTATAACCCCTCTACATTCTTCTGTAGATCTTCTGTAATCATTCCTGTCTGCTCTAAAGTTTCTTTTATAAGTTTCCTGTACTTTGCTGTTATATCATTATTTCTTAATTTATAGTATCTTATTTTCTCAGAATGCATTGCTTTTTGTTTTGATGCAGTGTTCCTCTTTTCTTTTTCAAAATTCTTTCTAATTTTTGTTATAATTAAGTAATGGTCGCTACCAATTTCGGGTCCTCGTCTTACTCATATGTCTATTACTGCTCTTCTATTGTTAGTTTCTACTAGCACGTAGTCAATTATGGACTTTTCCACTCTGCTTTTTATTTCTCTGGTATACTTGTGTATTTCTTTGTGATCAAAGAACGTATTTTTATTAATACAATTCTTGGAAATTCTAACACGTGTTTTATTTCAAGTGTTTTGTGCATTTTAATAAACAAGAAAGTACCAACTCTATCACAATTTCTAAAGCAGTTATTCCAGTATTCAGTTGGAACTGTCAAAATTACCGTTTCTACTGTTTTTTCCGACGACTGAAATCGTTAACCACTCTTTCCATTCTTGATCTTTTTGGGAACGTAAAAAAATTATTGGGACTTAGGTAGGGATTACACGGAAGGTGATCTAAAATTCTATACTTTGCTGCTCCAAAAACTCAATTGTCTTGCGAGCTGTACGCGTGTAGTGTACTGCGTCTCTGCGTCTCTGCATTTCATAATTTTAAATAATAGGCACATACTAGAGATATCGATTTTCGGTACATTTTACATAAGTATGAGTATAACGTTAGGTGCCGGCTTTCTCTTATTGGCCTTTTTTTATATGCCTCGCAGAATTAACAATGGCCCACAGGCTTGCGTTTTTAACTTTCTAAAAATTGTTTTAAATTTGATAGCTGATTCTTACGTGTTTTTGGGCGCTGAATCCAAATATGAACTCTATTTTTCTCCATTACGTAAGAATTTTTCACAAAAAGGCTTCAAATTATATTTTTTTAAATTTAAAAATAATTTTTAGTTACATTTTGAATTTATTTACAAAGGATATAAAAAACAAAATTACTTACAAATATCATTAAATCTAATGAAAAGAAACAGTAAAATACTATTTATGTCTTTACAAGTCCTTATAATATCTTTTTCTTTGTCTTTCCATACTCCTTTTTGTGTTTTTCTTCTGTAATCTCGTAGTAGTAATCTCGATTTCTTCGTAATCTCTTCTGTAATCCCTTTTTAACAGCCAACAATAATCAGCTATCATGCTTATATTACATCTTCCTTGGTATCTCCTCTCCATCTCTTTTAGATTTTCAGGGAAGTAGTCGAGATGCGAATCTAGAAAATGCACCTTCAAGCTCATGTTACAGCCTAAGGTTTTAAATTTTTCTAACATATTTTGCACAATATTTTTATAATCTTCATGTTTTTTATTGCCAAGAAAATTTGTAACCACATTTTTGAAGGCTATCCATGCTTGTTTTTCCGCGTCCTCTATTTTAGATTCAAAATTTTCATCTTTCATTAGCTTTTTTATATCCGGCCCAACAAAAACACCCTCCTTTATCTTTGCTTCTGACAAGCGAGGAAACTGGCTGCAAAGATACTTGAAGCACTCTCCATCTTTTTTTAATGTCTTCACAAATTATTTCATTAACCCTAGTTTTATATGTAATGGAGGAAGCAAAACTTTGCTCGGGTCTACTAAACTTTTTGTTTCAATGTTTTTCATTCCCTGTTGTAAGGTTTGTCTTGGTGGCCACATCATTTTACAATGGTGCTGCTTTCTATCACGACTATCCCACTCACACAAAAAACAAGGATATTTAGTATAACCGCTTTGTTGTCCAAGTAACAAACAAAGAACTTTCAAATCACCACAAATTGTCCAGCCTTGATCCTTGTAACGAATTTTAATTAAAAGTAGCTCAAGATTTTCATAACACTCTTTTAAATGAACTGAATGTCCCACTGATACAGAAGCATATTTACTTCCATTGTGTAGAAGAACGGCCTTAAGGCTCCTTTTTGAAGAGTCAATATAATAAAATAAACTGCAGAAATTTTATCAAATTGTATTATAATATATTTAGGTATTGTAATATAGCGTATATGGATGCATGATAAAATTGATGACATATTAAAAAAATATAGGCAAACAAGAAAATAAACTGAAAATTAATATATTACATATATCCGTTTTGTGACAACATGTAACAACAGGTAAAGCGTAAACTAATCAAATTAGTTGACTGTTGACGGATAAAAAGACATGAAATTTAACACCATTGTATTTCTTGGCACTTTATTTATAGGTACGTTACCGTAAAACCTTTCCGCACATTAGTTTAATTTGTATGTATATTTTTATTGTATACATATTACATAATATGTGGTATTAGTTTCAATTTAGTTACCGTTATTTTACCCCTACGAAGCGCCTCAATAGAGTCGTGAAATATTGGTTAAAATAGACAATTAGAGGAGTATTTCCAACTTTTCCCAACAAAATTTCTAACCGAGACTCCTGATCTTATCAAATCTAATAATAGGTTTGTTCCAACTCGCTCAAAAATTCGTACAGTGACGATCCGGTACATATGCATAGAAGAAAAAGTGTTCCAACTTCATTTTTGACCATACATTGAACGGTACTAAAAGCATTCCAACTAAATTTTGATCGTACACAAACCAATCACGGGACGGTCAAAACAGTTCACAGACCGAAGCATGTACCGTTTGGACTGACATGCGCATTACATAACTTGTTCCTATGGAACTACAATTGGCAATAGCAATATCACACAATATCATAGTTAATTATTTCAAATATTACTTACAATATGGAACAGACATGTAAATAATTTACATATCTGTAACTGTACACATGGACAATATACCTCGTATTTTCAGCATTTACTTCTGCCTAAGACATATGTTTCTGCCATCTAGGCGTCTTCAGTCAAGCTAGTGAAGCAATGTATACACATTGATACAAATCTCTTAAACAATAGATCTGTATCTGTATCTACATTACGCTAAAATCGTCCCCAAGCCATAGCAAGTTACCTCCTATCAGATGGCACTAATTTAATAAGTGACATCTGACGGACGAAAGAGACTTTGCCAGAAAAGGCGATCTTCCGCTCGAATAGCTAGGCTATTTCAAAAACGGAAAAGTACGTATATTGGTGCAGTCCATTAACACGCGCCAGATGGCGGTAAATATACAAAAAGGTTGTGTTTATGTATAACAATACGTTATGCACGTATAAAGCATTTGTTACAATATGAAACAGACATGTAAATAATTTACATATCTGTAACTGTACACATGGACACTCTTTCGTCCGTCAGATGTCACTTATTAAATTAGTGCCATCTGATAGGAGGTAACTTGCTATGGCTTGGGGACGATTTTAGCGTAATGTAGATACAGATACAGATCTATTGTTTAAGAGATTTGTATCAATGTGTACACATTGCTTCACTAGCTTGACTGAAGACGCCTAGATGGCAGAAACATATGTCTTAAGCAGAAGTAAATGCTGAAAATACGAGGTGTATTGTCCATGTGTACAGTTACAGATATGTAAATTATTTACATGTCTGTTTCATATTGTAACAAATGCTTTATACGTGCATAACGTATTGTTATACATAAACACAACCTTTTTGTATCAAATATTACTGTTGGCAGTACTTCAAAATATATCGATAACATGATAACCAAACGATCATAAATACGGTCCAACTTTTTTATAATTGTCACTTGTCCAAAAGCAGTGTAAAACTAACGCTTGCGAACAAAATGATACGCGTACCGTAACGAAACCGGTAGTTGGAACAAATCTTATATTTTAAATCACAAAGGTACGGTTTAACTACAGTGTTTAGTCGACGCGTTTAGACGCCACGTCTAAATGCTCATATCAGACAATGGGTTTACGAGTTTCAACTTGTAGCTGCAGTTACACCAGATATAAGTAAAATCCATTGTCTGTCCGTTTAGACGCATCTAAACGCGAGATAGACCATACCTAAATTGTGTATCGTATTTGTTTATGTTACAGTTTTGTATTTATTTGCAAATATTAATTAATTTAAAAATAATCACTGGAAACTTGATTAGTTTATTTGAACTTTTTTTTTCTTATCATAAATTTAATTGGCTGTACATTCTGTATATTTGAATTTCATAATTACATAAGTAAATTGGTTTGCTAAATTCTTTGTTTATATTTGACATGTCTATATTTAAGAAGCATCCTATAGAGTTTAAGCTAGAGTTTAATATAATCAATGAATATAGTATTTTAAACCAGTAGATTTATACTATATACATATAATACATATTGCTATGAATAGTGGTCTGAAGGTTTAGCACGCCATCATCCACAACTAGTTTTCCCAACTAGGTTTCTCAGCCGGTGAATTTTCAAATATGAGACTTCTAACTTCTCGGGTTCCAATAAGGAAAGTCGTGTCTGTGAACTATGTTAGGCGCCAGTGAAATGTTCACAAAAATTTATTTACTTAAATTATATAAGTTACTAAGCCGGAGCAGCAATATTGGTATGAAAATAAAACAAAAGCAGGATAAAATTTAAACTGAATATTTAATACAAAAATAAAAAAGAAAAAAAATATATCTTTACTTAGTATAAAGATACTGTATTATACAAAAATACATGAGGTAAAAACATTCATTGTAAAATTGACAGCTAAATGAATGGAAAACTTCCTCTTAATGACTCCGAACAAAATTTATCTAAAAATAATCAAGTTTACTATTCATTTCCTCCCCAGAGAACCACACTGTATAATCAAATCTGATACACGTACAAAATTTACACATGCGCAATAAACATGTACAAAAAACCCTGAATCCTCTCGAACAAATTATAATTACTATAATTTTAACATAGAAATTTTAATAGTAAGCTTTATAATTTATATTTCTAATAATTAAATCTCTTAATTAACAAGCTAGGCGGCAGGGCACGATGGAATATATACGGAGATGATAATGAACCTAGGATCGACAGCTGTGGAAATAATGGTCAAGCTACTAAACAAAGTATGGAGAGAGGAACAAATACCACATGACTGGGAGATAGGAATATTGATACCGATATTCAAGAAAGGGAATAAACGGGACTGCGCTAATTACAGGGGTATTACTTTGCTTTGCACGCTGGCCAAACTCTATGAATGGATACTGACCAAAAGACTAGAAAGAACAGTGGAAAGACAACTAGAAGATTCACAAAGTGGTTTCAGAAAGGAAGAGGAGTTCAGGACCACATATTCACACTGAAACAATTAATAGAGAAATGTACGAATGACAATAAATATGTGGCCTTTATAGACCTCAAGAAAGCCTTTGACAGCGTGCCAAGGGAACTAGTTTGAAACAGTCTAAGAAGGGGAGGAGGCGGGCAAAAATTAATAAACTGTATTAAAGCTATATATAAGAACACAAGAAATTACGTTAGAACCAGGAACACAAGATCTGAAGAATTTGTAACGACGGAGGGATTAAGACAAGGAGGCAACCTTAGCCCAGTATTATTTAATATAATAATGGATGATGTAACGAAAGAAGCGAAAATGAAAGTTAAGAAAATGGAGGTGGGATACTACAACATGGAACCGGTAGAAATAGCAGAGAGCATATTTGCAGATGATTTGGTGATTTATGCGAAAAATAAGCTCAACCTTCAGCGTAATCTAGATATATGGGCAGAGGCGTTGCGAAAGAAGAATTTAAAAATAAACGCAGAGAAAACCAAAGTTATGGTAATAGGGAAAAAAGATGATGAATTACAAATAAAACTTGACGACACTAAAATAGAACAAGTAGAAACATTTAAATACCTAGGGGTGAAAATACACAAAACAGGAACCATGGAGGCAGAACTGAATGACAGGTTAGATGCAGCATCTGCACTTTACTACTCCTTGAACAATTCGTTCCTGGGAAGAAGAGAAGTGTCAAGGCAAACTAAGACCTCAGTTTATAAAACTATATTTAAGCCCGTATTGATATACGGAAGCGAAAGTTGGACATTGACGAAACGAATGGAAAACAAAATACAAGCAATGGAGATGAGGTTTTTAAGAGGAATAATGGAAATTACTAAGAGAGACAGAGTAAGAAATAGCAAAATAAGGGAAGAACTTAAAGTACGGACGCTGAAGGAAGATATACAACGAAATCAATTAAGATGGTTTTGACACTTGACAAGAATGGGAGAGGAGAGAACAACAAGAAAAGTATGGCAAGCAAGAAGATATCAGAGAAGACCAAGAGGTAGACCTAGGAATTCGTGGGACAGCCAAGTGGAAGACATATTGAGAGCCAAGGGAATATCAGGGAGAGAGGCGAAAAGAATGGCAATCAACAAGAAAGAATGGGCAAGGATGATATACGGAACGAAATTAGAATAAAATAATAATGATAGATTCTGATAGGCTGCACTTACTTATCTCATGTACTGTAACTTTAAGGAATTGTTTGATTTTTGTATTTAACCTTAACACCTAACGGTAAATAAGGTATTGATGATATATATATATATATATATATATATATATATATATATATATATTAATTAACAAGCTTGGATACAATAGAAATATTCTTATAATTTTCAAATTTTATGTTTTATGATATTATAAAAAATTTATATCTACCTACTAAAAAAAATGTGTGGAGACAAAGTACAAAGAAGGTGCATATTCAATTTAAACATCAAATAACTTACGAGAATTAAACTCTACAACTCTCTAATACATCAAAAAATCACTAATCAAACAATTAACCGAAATAATTGAATATATTTAATTATATTTCTCAAAACAACTTTCTAGTTCAAGCTATCATTTTGGTCTCCCCGTTTGAATTGACCTCGGTCTCTACATGAGAGCGATCCCGAATAACAAGTTTTTATCTTCGCACAAATTTATAATATTCAAGATACAAACATGTTCACAAAATATGTACATTTTAAATATTCAAATATATCGTATAATTAAAGTATTTTTCTTAAATGAAAAATCCATAGCAATATGTACGAATATAACGATATGTACAAAAGTAATCAAATACCAAAGTAACGATTAGATTTTCAAATAGGTAATCGTTACTTTGGGTCCGCGCCTGTTACGAATACTAATGTACCGAATAGTTACTTTTTCGACATCATTAACCATGGTCTAGAAACATTTTTTGTCGAACAGATTTATCATTAAAGATGATAAAGTAGCACTTCATAAAAATAATAATACTACCTTACTTTTAATACTAGATACTACTTATTAACATTCAATAACTTAAAAGTGCCGACATAAACAATAATATATATACGCATTTTCTAAAATTGGTTATTGCTTTCTGATTTTGTGACAGCAAATATTGTACTTATACCCAGTATGTAAAAAGATTAGAAAAAGGGAACACATTTAGAAATATTTCAATTGAAAAATTGATTTTTTAGATATTACTAATGCATAAAGTACGAAATTTATATACACTTACTCATTATAAGCGTGGCGTTGACAGTTTTATTGCAGAATATTCCGTTTAAGTTCGTATCAAGAGACATTTGGGAACATCAATCATTATTATCGCATGCCATTTTTACCGCGCATTTTGTGAACACGATTCCATAAATTCGGTGTAACTTCCTCGTTTTTTCCACCATTATCTGTTGCAAAAGGCCGACGACATTATACAACGCTCGATATACTTGATACCTTCACATAAAAAATACCCATGAAGAATATGTAATTAAGCAATATTTTCTTATAATAAAATTAGGTAATTTAGACTAACTCTTACATATTTAGTTTTTTAATTACGAGATTAACAAGACGAACTTATATGTTAATATGAATCGATTACTATTATAATGGTGGCAAAAAAATATTTTCTTCTTGGCTACCAGACCGAATTTGTGCACTTGTTATGACAAAAATTTGGTCTTAATTCAGGGGTATCATCAGCAGGTGACAATGTTATTTCACTAGCTTACATACTGCCGTGTATTACAAGCTTATGTATCTCTCAAGACTTTAAATTACGAAGGCCTATCTCAGCGATTTTTGGTTCTTAAATATAAGACCTACCAACGAATAGGAAGTATACAGGGTGTCCAGAAACTCTCCTGACAAACGAAGACCGGAGATTCCTCTGATAATTTTAAGACAACTAAACCCAAATTCACCTAGTCCGAAAATGCTTCCTAAGGGAGCTAGAGTTCTTTGAAGATGGCGCCTTGTATTTATTTTTTTTTTAATTCCTCCAGAATGCTTCTATTTAGAAAAACAAAAACTGGTATGCTTTTTTATCCTCCAGAGGTGAATCGATTCCATCAATTGGGAATTTCTAGTACCGGTCATAGGCGTCCGTTTTGGGAGGTCAACGGTTATTTTAAGGCATAACTTTTTTGTCTTTAACTTTTAAGCATTTGTGACACTAGATTATTAAATTTTCAGGTATTCCAGTACTAAAAGGTACTCTTACTTTAAGTCGGTAGGATACACCGTTTTCTAGAAAAATCGATTTGTAAATTTTTCGTTTCTTCTTCATTAAAGTTCAATTTTTTATTTTTTGCAATAGTTAGCTCTGAACTGCCAACAGAAGTAAAACCTACGTTTTTCATTGTCAAATTGTTGTCAGTTCGCGAAGTTTATCTTTTCATTTTTTACTTTGTATTATTCAAACACAACGATTTCAATTTAAAAAAAAATGGTTTTTACTAATGAGGAATACGCCGATATGCATTTAGTTTATGGCGAAATGAGGTGTAGCGCTCGAGCGGCGCAACGTAGATACGCTGAAAAATTTCCCAATCGTCAGCATCCCACTCACTCAACATTTACAGCTCTTCATCAACAATTAAGAGAAACAGGTTCAGTGGTCCCAAAAAATAATGAAACAGGGAGAAATAATGATGTAACAGCAGAACATGAAGATGTTATTTTAATGGAAGTTGAGGAAAATCCAGAAATTAGCGTTCGAAGACTATCTGCCATGTACCCCACAATTTCAAAATCTTCCGTAGGAAATATCTTACACAAAGCAAATTTATATCCTTTTCATTTTACAAAGGTGCAAGCACTACTAGAAGGAGATTTTCCTGCTCGCGTAGAATTCGCTAGATGGTTACAAAATCAAAAAAATCAAGATGAAGATTTCTTCAGAAACCTTTTGTTTGGTGACGAAGCTACATTCTCAAAAAATGGAATTTTTAATGTACATAATGCACATTATTATTCGTACGTTGGTGACAATCCCCACGTTGTTCAAGAATTTAAGCATCAGCATAGGTTTAGCATAAACGTCTGGATAGGAGTAGTTGACGATTATCTACTTGGACCTGTGGAATTACCTGCTCGTTTAAATGGTGCTGATTACTTGAATTTCCTGCAAAATATTTTACCTGATTTGTTAGATGAGGTGCGTTTAAATATTCGGCAAAACTTATGGTTTCTACAGGACGGCTATCCGGCCCACTTTAGCAGGAATGTACGAGACTTTGTAGATAATAACTACGAAGACCATTGGATTGGAAGAGGCAGTCCAGTTGCTTGGCCGGCAAGGTCGCCAGATTTGAATTCTTGCGATTATTGTGTTTGGGGATACATAAAAGCATTTGTTTATTCCGTTCCGATACAAAATCGCGCACAACTCTGGCTAAGGATACAAGATGCTTGCAACGAATTTAGAAATAACTTTGGAATTTTTGCAGGAATTCGGCGTTCTCTAAGCAAAAGGGTAAACTTATGCATAGAGACTAATGGTCATCACATCGAGCAACTTTTGTAACAATCTACCTTTGATACTTGTTCTCTTTTTTTAGTTTCGTTCCATTGTAATAAATAATTTGTTTTTAATTTATTAAATTAATTTTCATCCATTCCTTGATAGTCCAAGCCAACTTCGTCGCTAAAAATAAGTAGGTACATAATAAATTGAACTTTAATAAAGAAAAAACGAAAAATTTACAAATCGATTTTTCTAGAAAACGGTGTATCCTACCGACTGAAAGTAAGAGTACATTTTAGTACTGGAATACCTGAAAATTTAATAATCTAGTGTCACAAATGCTTAAAAGTTATAGAAAAAAAAGTTATGCCTTAAAATAACCGTTGACCTACCCAAAACGGACGCCTATGACCGGTACTAGAAATTTGCAATTGATGGAATCGATTCATCTCTGGAGGATAAATAAGCATACCAGTTTTTGTTTTTCTAAATAGAAGCGTTCTGGAGGAATTTAAAAAAAAATAAATACAAGGCGCCATCTTCAAAGAACTCTAGCTCCCTTAGGAAGCATTTTCGGACTAGGTGAATTTGGTTTTAATTGTCTTAAAATTATCAGAGGAATCTCCGGTCTTCGTTTGTCAGGAGAGTTTCTGGACAGCCTGTATGTCTAGAGAAATAGTACAACGAATTATAATCAAATATAATGATTTATTGCTTAAATTTTTCTGGTGTAAGTAGATATGTACTAAATATATAGTAAGTACTGAACAAATAGTTGACAAGTATAAAATAATCATAATACACGAGGGCGATTCATAAAGGAAGTTCCGTTTCCGCCTAGTGAATAGAGCAGATGCTATGCTATTTTGGTCCTTTAAAATGTCTGCTGTAATTTAAAATCCCGCCGACTGTGAATTGCGTGCTGTTATCCGATTTCTATGGGCAAAGATCATGGAGACTGCTGAGATTCATCGTAGACTTTGTTCTGTTTATGGTGAAAATGTCATAAGTGGCAGTATGGTTAGAAGATGGTGCCGAGAAGGACAAACTTATGTCCGTGACGAACAAGAGAGTGGAAGATCAATTGTACCCTTCTTATCGAAAACCATAAAACAAAGAGAATAAGATCGGCACTAACTTTTGTGAAACGCTGCGATGTTGATAGTGTAGATTTCCTCAGGCATATTGTAACAGGTGATGAGACTTGGGGCGCCTATGTTCCCGTTGAGACGAAAAGACAGTCAATACAGTGAGGTCTTATTTAGTTTACGAAGGATTTCGTAAATTAAATAAGACCAATATACTTCAACGCACTTAATTCAACTCTTGAATAGACATGGAGTTGCTGAAGAAAATCAGTATCGTTAAAGATAATTGTGTTATAATAGATTGTGGTTATGCCAAATCTATATATACAAGGTGTGTATAAATTGGCGGACCCACTACACGTGGCGACATTCTTGGTCAAATTTTGAGTTAAAATTCCTAATCCTAAAACGATGTATCAGGCTTCCTTTGTCTTCAGAATGAATTTGAAAGAAACATACATTTGGCAACATTGAACACGCATGTGCTAGTTATAATCTTCGGAACATTTTTACACGTCGTCATGTGAAACTTACATTTTAAATTTAAAAAAGAAAAAAACGAAATAAAATTGGTTTCTTAGATTACATATTTATTACGAAAATATTACAAAGTTTTAAAAATTTTTGATAATATTGACTAATTTTTGTACATCTTCTTGATAGAAATCAATGTAATTATTACCTACATAATTGTTCGAATTGAAATCCATCAGTTTGTAGACATAGCTGCAATCTTTGTGGTATCGTTTGTACTATTCGCTCAAATCTTTCTGGTGTGATTTCTAATACTGCGGCGTCAATTCGGGCTCTAACTTCGTCAACGTCTTGAGGAGCTGTAGCATAAACTTTACCTTTAATGAAACCCCAAACAAAAAAATCTAATGGATTGAGATCGGGGGATCTCGCAGGCCACAAAAGGGGACCGCCACGACTAATCCATCTGTCTGGGAAGTGTTCAGTCAACCAGTCTCTTATATGACGAGCAAAGTGCGCAGGAGCTCCATCATGCATGTAAATCATATTACGGCGTACGTTCAGCGGTATCTCATCAATAACTTGTTCTAAAACATTTAAATATTCACCGGCATCTAGGCGATTTGGTAAGTAAATTGGTCCAACTACCCTGTGGTTTATTATACCCAGGCAAACGTTAACAGAAAACCTTCTTTGGTGACCGTATTCGCGAAATTCATGTGGATTTTCATCAGCCCAATGATGAAAATTATGAGTATTAAACACACTATCTCTGGTAAACATGCACTCATCACTCCAAAGAATACTTCTTAAAAAGTCACCTTCTTCCTGAATTCTATTTAAGATTGTATTGCAATAATTGATTCGAAATAATTCGCATTTCTTGGAATAAACGAACCTGTTTCACGAAGTCGTTGGTCCAGCCTTCGAAATACATTTTTACTTGAATGCCTCCGATTTGGAAAACGCACTCGATATTCCTGCCCTGCCATGCTAGCATTTCCACGACAGAAACCGTATATCATGTACATATCGACATATTTGTTGAACGTAAAATTCATAATAAACAAACAGAACAACTAGTAAACACAAAAATCCGAAAACTGATTAAAACTATACAAATAAATACGAAAACTAAACAAAATTATACAAATAAACACGAAAAATAAGCAAGTCGAATGAAATAGGTAGATTACATAAGTGTCAAAATTTGACAGTAGTTAATGTATTTGACTAGAACAACATTAGGCTGCCTACTTATTGTTTTACAACGTTGTCAGATGTGTTTTTCGTCAAAATAAGTTAATAAACAAATATTAAAAACAACCTTTAAAATCAAAAAGAAAACTTTAACGAAAGGATAATAACAACAATTCTTCTTTCTTCTAAATTGTAGCTCTTTCTGTCAACAAATATCGAGTACTAATGCTTATTTCAAGACTGAAAGTCCGAACTTAGGAACCTCGTGCAAAGATATGGAGCATGGTACAACATTTTCGTATTAGGATTTTGGACTCCGAATTTAACGAAGAACATCGCCGCGTGTAGTGGGTCCGCCAATTTATGCACAACTTGTATATATATATATATATATATATATATATATATATATATATATATATTTAGTGTTTATAAGAAATTAAAATTTATTTCTTATTTATTTTATTGGTCGTGTGCATAATATTAAAATAATAAGCTTTTTTTGGTTTAGCGACCTTTATTGAAAATTCAATTTATTTAAATAACGACGTTTCGACTTTTTTTTGTATAATCAAGTCTTTTTCAAGTGATTTATAACTAAAAAAATTACAAAACGAAAGGTAAGAATTATATTTACATTACATGAAAGAGTTAAAATTAAAATAATGATTAGGGTAAAGAAAAATAAAATTTTAAATTTAAAAATTTAAAGAATACAAAAAACTCACCAAATTTATTTCGATGTTAAAACACATGCCACAGTGCAATATGCATGGTCGGAACAAATGTCGACCCATTCATTACAGGGTCTAACCGTGTATCTCCGAATCTTAAGTGTAACTAAAATGTCTTTGTTATAGAAATGAAATTTTTGTTTTATTATATTATTTCGTTTGTTTGGTCAAGCCATGTGTTTGGGAAAATCCAGTATGTTTACAATGGGAAAAACATTTTTTTGTGTTTCTTTGTGTGGGTGGGGTTGTCTTCTATTGTTTAATGAGTGGATAATACAGTTTTGAAAGTCCATCAATCTCGTTACGGTCGTTGATTGTTTTGTTATTCTTGAAAATGTGAATCATTTCTAATACCTCCCTAGCCTTTGTATTTTTTTGCTTGGTTATTATTTTTGTATTTTCAAAATCAAAATTGTGTTTTAATATTATCTGGTGTTTTTTTAAAGCTGTCTGGTTCCGACCATGCATATTGCACTGTGGC
The DNA here is from genome assembly GCA_935421215.2 of Melolontha melolontha. Lineage (NCBI taxonomy): Eukaryota > Metazoa > Arthropoda > Insecta > Coleoptera > Scarabaeidae > Melolontha > Melolontha melolontha. Next base: position 21,204,003 of record OW285240.1, on the reverse strand, counting down.
ATGTGTTTTAACATCGAAATAAATTTGGTGAGTTTTTGTATTCTTTAAATTTTTTAATTTTAAATTTTATTTTTCTTTACTATAATCATTATTTTAATTTTAACTCTTTCATATAATGTAAATATAATTCTTACCTTTCGTTTTGTAATTTTTTTTAGTTCTAAATCACTTGAAAAAGACTTGATTATACCAAAAAAAGTCGAAACGTCGTTATTTAAATAAATTGAATTTTCAATAAAGGTCGCTAAACCAAAAAAAGCTTATTATTTTAATATATATATATATATATATATATATATATATATATATATATATATAAATATAATATTTTCGTGACCTTGGTATGATAAGGTAAACTTAATAAGTCGGCGATTAAAGGTCTGGTTCATTACTTCAAAGTATATATATTTAAAACAACCCTACATGTTTCATTCTCTTGACAAAGGCATCATTGTCGAAACATGTAGGGTTGTTTTAAATATATATACTTTGAAGTAATGAACCAGACCTTTAATCGCCGACTTATTAAGTTTACCTTATATATATATATATATATATATATACAAATCAAAGACATTTCATTTGTTCTCAATAGACTCACAAACTACATAATCGATTTTGATAAAATTTGGTGTCTATGTTCCTTATGTTGTGTGGAAGGATATTTTATTATTTTTTTTTCCAAATTTTATCGGCGAATATTAAAGAATTAACAATATGTGAAACATGAATTTCTATAAGAAAAAATCCTAATGTAATTTTAAACAATTATATAAAAACCACGACAACGTGACATATAAAATATGACAGTACAGAATATGATACGAGTATACTGTCACTTTTTATAGTTGTTATATATAATTGAATGTTCATATTAAAAAAAAACCCTTTTAAAAATGCCATAAATGCTGAAACATGTGCTTAAGGGATAAAGTATCTTAAATAAATAAATATTCAATTAAAACAGACCTTAAATCGCCAAATAAAGAAAATCTCCTATGCATATATGTATGGTAGGGACCCCCTTGATAGTACACTCGAATGACACTCGATTTTAACGTGAACTTCAAAAATTTCAAATTTTGTAATGCGTGTAAATCAAATTTTCATGCTTCATTTTGGTAAAAATGTCACATTTGACAAATCCATACTCAGTTTATTTTTTAAAATGCCGCAATTATTAGAATTACAGAAATCTGTTATCAAAACTAAATGCTAATTTTGAAGTAAAGTTTTGTATTTTGATATTGGAAATGATATTTTTGAAATTTAAGTAAAGCAAAACACTATCTGCAGTTTTCTTAATTATTTTTTTAAATTTACTATTTTTGCAATATATTTTGCATTCTAAGCCAATAATTTTTTTTATAGCGTTTAAGAAAAGTTTACACCGCTTAAAATGTTTTTGTATTTAAGTGTCTTAGTTTTCAAGAGCCGCATCTGCACATATCTGTTTTCAAGTTGTCTCTTAGCAATTGTCTCGACAGAATAGCAACTACCTTGACATTACGGTGAGCAATGCATTTTTGTTTTCCGAGCACAGTTATCGAATTGCTATGTGTGATTACAACAGCTGGAAATTATCAATCCTCTTGTGCATATGTAGCATGTTCGCAAATTGGGAAACTATCTGCTCTGTTTGTTTATGGACCAGCTGGTAACGAAAAATATTGTGTATCTAAAGGCATTGGAGTGATGGATTGATTATAATAATATATCTTTATTCGTTGTTTAGCTATAGAATAAATGAAAATTTTATATCGGTTATTGGCAGTTAACACAAAGGAAGTTTTAATTTTTCTATAGAATGTGGTCGAGCAATGCCTGGCTACGGGCAGCTAGTACTAAATATTTTTCCAGTTTTACTTTGAGTAAGTTAAAATGGTTACTGTATATATTTCCCTCCAATTTATTATTGATTTAGCCTGTGAATATGAGTGTTTTGCTTGATTCGTGCAAAAATTTATAGTTTCGTTTTACTCTTTTTGTGCCTAGAATTCTACTATGCGCTCTCTTAAAACCACAGTACTTAATTACTTAATTTCCTTTAAAAAAATATGTCATTTGTGGATATTTTTATTTACTAATACAATTCGCAATTACTTATTTTCCAATCAAAAAATATGTCATTTGTGGATATTTTTATTTACTATTATCAGGATAAAATAAAACAAATTTTAATGAATATCACTTTTTAATTTGCACCATAACGATCGTTTCGCTCCAACCTGAGCTTCATCAGACAATTTGTAGATAAGTTAGTTATACTTATGTACAAATGTTAACACAAATGTACCGTAACAAACACATGTTTTGTTTTAAATAGTTGAAGGAATGGGTACATTTTATTACTAAAATGTCTATGCACAAAACTTTCCCTACGGTTTATACAATACTGTGCTTAAGTGATAAAACTGGGGGTTTACATTATGTTACATTAAGGTAAAGAAAGAGGTAAAAGTGACTCTTCATATGCGTCTCATATTAATTTAACGAACCACAATTTTAACAAAGAATTCAAAATATTACACGTAGAAAATAAGAGCAAAAAACTTAATTTATTAGAGTCACTTGAAATTAATAAATTAAAGAAAACCGACAAGATCCTCAATGATCAATTAGAAACAAATAATTCACCCTTACTCAATTTATTTATTTGATATTCAGACAGTCATATATTGTATTTTTCCATAGAACTTCTTTACCTCCCTGTAACATAATGTAAACCCCCAGTTTTATCACTTGAGAACAGTATTGTATAAACCGTAGGGAAAGTTTTGTGCATAGACATTTTAGTAATAAAAAGTACCCATTCCTTCAACTATTCAAAACAAAACATGTGTTTGTTACGGTACATTTGTGTTAAAATTTGTACATAAATTAGTTATATGTCTGATGAAGCCCAGGTTGGTGCGAAACGATCGTTACGGTATAAATTAAAAAGTGAAATTCATTAAAATTTGTTTAATTTTATCCTGATAATAGTTATAATGGAATTTCATCAAGTAAAGGCTGAGACAATCATATATTTTTATTTACTGATACAATTCGCAATTACTTATTTTTCCAATCTTAGGGACGAAGACTCCAATAGTTGGTGTTGAAAAATTTCTTGATTTGTGATCTACCGATTTTATATTATAAACTTTTCTATTGGATATCCTCCTAGCATGCGAATATTTTCTAAAGAGCACGTCTACGTTTAACTTCGCAGAATGAACAGTACATAATAATGAAACAGTTCCATAAAAAGTTGAGTGCTTGGGTAATCCTAAAGCCCTATTGTCTTTTCTGGTGTAAAAACTGTTGGAGCTGAATTATTATGTAGATTTTCTCTTTCATATTTCTTTCCATCCTTTTCCGCATAGTGTTCTTTGTTCTGTTTACCTTGTTGTTTCTGTATGGCTTTATACATACGTATACAGTTCTTATTATTATCTTTTATTCAATCATTATTACATTCCCGCACTACATTAATTCTCTTTCTTTATTTACATGTTGAATTGCATTTGTTTTTAATTTGTCTCTGAAAATAATGTTCCCTATTTTGCTCTTTCTCACTTACCCACTTTGGGTTCTACTTTTATGTTTTTTCTCTTTCGGAATTTCTTTCTCTTGCCAAAAATTAATTGGTCTTCTTACAGTACTTCTTATTTTGTTTCCTCATTCGTCTATTTCAGTAAGTACGATCCTCGTCCCGTACGTATCAGTTGGCCCACTCTCCAAAATTCCAAACCCAGTATAGTTTATTGAATTTATGCATACGAATCTCAATAATGATTTATTATAATCTTAACAAAGATACGTATCTTGTTTTTTAATTTTCATAACAAAAAACTAAATTATACATTACTGATGAATTTTGCGTGTTTTATGGGTTTTCAAATTATTTATATTTTGTTCAGAAAATAAGTAAAGGTGATTATGCAAAATCATATGAAAGCAGTCGCGGTTGATTGTCATTAGGTTGTCAAAAGCATTGAAAGTGTGAATAAGAGCTGTAGAATAACCTTTTCCTTTAATGATATCCCAAGCAAAAAATCTAAGGGATTAAGATCGAGGGACCTCGCAGGTCATATAATGGGACAGCCACGACCAATCTATTTATTTGGTAAGTGTTCATAAAACCAATCTTTTACATTAGGAGCAAAGTGTGCAGGGGTTACATCATGCATGAAAATCATATTACGTCGTATGTTAAGCGATATCTAATCAATAACTTGTTCTAAAACATTAAATATCCACCAGCATTTAAACGATTTGATAAATAAATCGGTTCAACTGCTCTGTGGGTTATCATACCCTATCCAAGCGTTAATGGAAAACCTTCTTTGGTGACTGTATTCGCGACATGTGGCATGTGGATTTTCATCTGCCGAATGACGAAAATTATGAGTATTAAACACACCATTTCTGGTAAACATGCATTTATCACTCCAAAGAATACGTTTTAGAAAGCCACCTTATACTTGAATCCTATTTAAGATTGTAATGCAAAAATTGTTTCGAATCAGGTTATAATTTCTGTAGAAGGACTAAACTTTAGAAACATGGTATGAATGAAGTAAGTCTTCTCACAGAACCAAATGAACAGTTTTATTACTGGGGATATATAATGTAGAAGCTAATTGACGGGTACTCGCAGAGGGATCTTCCTGTGTTGTGGCTAGAGTTGGCTCTTCCAGTTACGCGGTAAGCCTTTGCCTTGGTCGACCAGCGTTCGCATTTCTTTGAATAAACGAATCTGTTTCACGAAGGCGTTGGTACAATCTTCAAAATATATTTTTTCTTAGATGCCCCAGTTTGAAAAACACACTCGATATTCCCGTTCTACCATTCTAAGACTTATATGACAGAAACCGTATATCATGTGCATATTCACTGAACTAAAAATCTCATTGAGCAAATAGAGCAACAAGTAAATATGGGACCACGAAAACTAATCAAAGATATACAAATAAACACGAAAAACACAAAAATTACAGAAAATAAGCGAGTCGAATGAAGTTGGTAGGTACATAAAAGTGTCAAAATTTGAAAGTAGTAATATATTTGATTGGAACAACATTAGGCTACCTACTTCTTCTTCTTCTGTTTTGGGTTGGACGCCAGCACGTCCAGGCACTTGAGCACACTGCTCTTTGTACTATCCCCAATAGATCTCTCAGTTCCACTCTGTTAGTCTTGTGTCCTCGATAAAAGCCACTATTCTCCTCAGGCGAAGTTTGAGTACACTCGAAGGATCCTATAGATCTCTCCCGAAATATTTCTGTCTGAGTTCCTTCAGTTCCTCACACTTGCATATTACATGAAGGCTAGTTTCCTCCTGTTTTTCACATCTCCTACACCAGGGCTCGCTAACCAAGCCTATGCTATACAAATGCTTCCTTAAAGGACAATATCCGGTTATTAACCCGGTTATTATTTTAATTTCTTTTTTGTTATTACGAATTAGGTTGGCTGAAAACTTTCCGTCCAGCTCCCTTAGTAGTGTATTGGTATGGAGTTGACATTCCGTTAACCTCCTTTTATTTTTATGTTCTTTTTCTGGCCATAACCAGATCTTCCTTTTAACGGAATCCTTAGTGATTCCACATACAGGTTCTGCTCTTATGAAGTTCCTATTAGTACCTTCTTTGGCCAGTTTGTCGGCTCATTGCCTTTAATTCCCTCATGTTCTGGCACCCATATCAGCGACACTGTATTGTCTTGTGCCAGTTTATTGAGGACCTGTTTACAATATTTCACCAGCTTAGACCTGGTAGATGGGTTCATAATGGCTTTAATAGCCTCCTGACTATCAGTCATTATGTTAATTTTTTTGTTTGCGCAGCCGGCTTCCCGAATTTCCTCGGCGCATGCTGCGATTGCAAACAATTCGGCCTGGAAAACCGTAGTATGTTTCTCCAGACTGTCACACTTTGTATGTTCAAATCCCGGCTAGGTTTAGCGCTTCAATAAATGATTACATATATTTGGAAAATGGTGATCGATACACGAAACACAAGGCGTCGTTGTTAAAATTGTATAATACAGGTGTAATTAGTATGAAATAAATGGATTAGTATGAAATAAATGAATAATAAAAGAGCAGAGGTGTCCTTAAAGCGCTTTATTTAATAATAACAAACGATATTAAACACTACACCATAAATATAAAAACAAATAACAATTATAATACGCCACGTGCAGAGTTAACTTCCGGTTAAAGTTAATCTACACAAATACGTTAAATTCTTGTGAAAGCTCACCTCTGTAAGAGTTATTTAATGATTAATAAATAACGAAAGATAAAAGAAAAGAATTTAGTAAGTAAAATGTACTTAGCTTGTAATTACTGTTGTTGGCGTTCCGTGGATGGGCACGAAAACGTCGAGAGTGTTGGATGAACACGTGAGGTCGAAGAAACTAAGAAGATCGAGAGCGTATCCTATATGAGTCCTCTTGATTTTGTTCGGTGGTCGGAGTTGCCTCCATTTCCACTCCAATTTCATTACCCGGGGTTGTGTATGTTTTGTGTTATTATGTGTAGTTGTGTGTTTGTGTGTTACGTTTGTTTATCCTATATGGAATGCTGTGTGTTTTGCTACATTTTTGTGTGTTTGTGTTGACCTCTGTTTATCTGTTAATTTTGGATTTTTTTCGCGGCTATTTGGATATCGTTATCCTCTGCGCGTCTTTTAATTTGCTTAAGTCCGTCTTTTTTAATTAGTCTCCGTTTTGGATTTATTATTTTTCCTTTGTGGGGTTTTCGTGTGACTTTATTGTTTCTATTGTTTTTAGTGTTCGTTTGCATATTATTGTTTCCAGTGTTTCGAGTTTCGTCTCTTTATGTATCTGCGCGTTTGTCATGTATCGCGGTGCATTTATCGCGAGTCTAATTACCTTGTTTATTTTCCCTTGTACCGATTGTCTTTGCTTTTCGCTGGCTTGATGCCATATTTCTCCGGCATATGTTGCGCCCGCGAGTATTATCGTTTTTATTATTAATATTTTATTTTCCAGTGTTAGTTTGCTTTTGCCGTTTAGTATCGGGTACAGTGCGTGTGTTGTGAACCCTATTTTTCGTTTTAATTCTTTAATATGTGCCGTGTATGTTAGTTGTGAGTCCATTGTGACCCCGAGGTATTTAACTTTTTCCTGCCAGTGTATTGTGTGGCCTTCGAGTTTGACTTCGTCCGGCCTTTTGTGTCGTTTTCTGTGTTGGAAGTAAATTGCCGCGGTTTTTAGTGGGTTAATTTTAATTTTCCATTTGTCGTACCAGTCCTTTAGGAGGACTAGATTGTTTTGTAACTGCTTGTGTATGTACGATGTTCGTCTGCTGCTTATGTATATAGCGGTGTCGTCTGCGTATTGTGCGATATTTCATTTTTCTATTGTGGGAATATCCGAAGTGTATATGTTATACAGGAGCGGTCCGAGAACGGATCCTTGTGGTACTCCTGCTGCTATGTGTTCGATTGTCGATTTTTCGTTTCCGATTGTGACATTAAATGTACGGTTCTTTAGGTAATTGTCGGTTATTTTTATTAATGTGTTTGATATTTTGTGACGTTTCATTTTGTGTATGAGGCCGGCGTGCCAAACCCGGTCGAAGGCCTTTTCAATGTCGAGAAAGATTGCGCCCGTTGATGTCGATATGTTCATTTTTTCGGTTATGTGTTCTGTCAGTCTTAGTGCCTGTTGTGTAGTTGAATGGTTTTTCCGGAAACCGTATTGAAAATTTGGGATTATGTTTTTGTTTTCGACTTCGTTTTCAAGTCTTGTCTGTATTACGCGTTCTGCCAGCTTACTTATTGACGGAAGTAAGCTTATTGGCCGGTAATCTGCGGTTGTTTTTGTTGTTTTTCCAGGTTTGTGGATCATTATTATCTGCGCGTGTTTCCAAATCGCGGGATAGTGTCCGTGTTTTATTATTCCGTTTATTATGTCGGTTATAATTTGTATACCGGTTTTTGGTAGGTTTTTTATTGCAATGTTAGTTATCCCGTCCGCTCCCGGGGCTTTTCGGTTTTTAAGGTTTTTAATTATTTTTTCCACTTCGTCGGTATTTGTGGCGTCGATTTCTCCATCTGTTATATCGATTTTTGTATTTCGTTGCCGTTCAATTTGGTTTGTAAATGTGTTATGCTTCGGTATTGTTGGGTTCGTTTCGAATTGTTTCTTTAACGCGTTCGCGAATTCGTCTGCTTTTTCTTTATCAGTTATTGCCGGTCCGTTTGCTGTTTTTAGCGATGGAATTTTGTTTTTTTTGTTTGTTAGGGCTTTTGTCATCTGCCAGAGTGTTTGATCTTGCGTGTTAAGGGATTCAATTTTGTTATTCCAGTTTTTATTAAAGTGTTCGATCATGTCAGATTTTATTTCATTTGTTATCGCGTTTAATTTTGTTTTTATTACCGGATTTAGCGTTCTTTTATATACTTTAAGTATGTTTTTTTTGAGTCGTAATTTTATTTTTAGTTCAGTCGGGATGTTAAGTTTTGTGTCGATGGTTTTAGTTTTTGTCGTTTGTGCTATTGCATTTTTTATGTCATTTTCCAGTGTGATCACTGCTTGATCGATGTCTTTCGCGTTGTGAATTTTTACTGTTCTGAGTACTAGGGATTCTTTAAATTTTCCCCAGTCTGTCTTATTAAATGTTTTTTTCGTTCTAGTTGTGTCCATGTCAAGCGTTAATATCACTGGAAAATGATCTGAGGAGAGGTCGTTTATAGTTTCTATTGTATGTGTTGTGGTTATGTTTTTAAGTATTGCTATGTCTAAAACGTCAGTAGTGCCCGTTGGTATGTGTATGTGTGTGGGTTCTACAGGCCCGATTACATTGAGGTTGTTGTCTTGTGCTATTTTCTTTAGTTTTTTACCGTTTTTATTGGCTACTTTCGAGTTCCAGTTTTGGTGTTTCGCGTTAAAATCTCCCGCAAATATTGTAGGTGTGTTTTGATTGAAGATCGTTTGTATGTCTGATTCTACTATGTCTAATCCAGAGGGAAGATAACTTGCGTAAAGGTTTATCGGTCCCCTTTTTGTGTTTACTTGTATGCCTGTGTTTTCGATTTTATCGAGTGTTTTGTATTCAAGTTCGCTGTGTTTTATTGTTTCGTGTACGAGTATAGCGGTTCCGCCGCCTTTTTGTACCGGCCTATCGTGTCTGTATGTTTTGTATTTTTGTATTTTTAATGAGTGACTTGGTTTTAGATGTGTTTCATTTAGCAGCATTACGTCTATTTGGTGTTCGTCTAAAAATACGTGTAATTCATGTTTTTTGTGTGTTATGCTTTGTGCATTCCAATAGGCTATTTTAATGTTGTGTTTGTGATTCATTGTCTGCGTGCGTGGAAAAGTTTTGTAAGTTCGTTTGTTTGTTCGAAAAAGCTTTGTGTTTGTTGGGGTGTAGGGTTTGTCGAGCTAAATGTTAGGAATAGTTTCCCAATCATGAGTGCAATTGTGTCGTCAGCTTTTTCGTGTGAGTTAAGTGTTGGTTTTGGTGTATTTTCCCGGGTTGTGGGTGTGGTTGCGGTGATGTTATTTGTCTGTTGTCTTTGAGTCCACGCGTTGTGTTTTGGTAGTGGTGCTTCTATGAGTTTGCGTGTTTGTATTGGTGTGTTTATTGGGTTATTTGGATTCTTTTTGCATGATAAGCTGAACGAGAGGTGAGCTCCGCCACAGTTTGCGCATTTAGGGGGGTGGTTGACGGCTTTGTGCATTCATGCGTCGAGTGTGACTCTCCGCACTTCATGCACGCGAAATTCACGTTGCAAGTACGCTGTTGATGACCGAATTTCTGACATCTGTGACACTGTACGATGTCTGTTCTAAGTCTGATGGACTCTACTTTTACTTCTAATCCGCAAACTGTGTGGATGTCGAAAATTGACTTGTATTCTTTGTCTATTTCTATTAAAATAAGGGGGGCTGGAAGGCGGTCTTTACCGTTCATCCTAGTGATTTTTGCGATCGGATAGTTTCTAGAATCTAGATCGGCTTTGATGTCTTCGTCGGTTAGGAATTGGGGTACGCCTCTGATGACGATTTTTAATTTTTTCTCGCTACGGAGTTGGTATGTGAAAGATTGAATGGCTTTTTCGTTGAGAATTCGGTTGAGATTGCGATAGTCTTGTTCTGTTGATGGAGTGATTTGGACTCCGGCCGGGACGGATCTACTTTGTGTGTATTGAATGTTGTGTGTTTTCATTAGATCTCGGACTCGATACCATTGTGTTGGGTCAGTGATTGTAATTGGGGAGATAGAAGGCATTTTGGGTAATTGGATTGTGTTGTTTGCTGTTTTTGTGTTTGTTTTGTGCTGTTTGTGTGTGTTTGTGTGTTTTGTGATGTTGGTACTTACCCCGGGTTTCTCTGCGGAGGTGGAGGCTGTCGGTTCTTCTTCGCTGCTGTCCATTGGCGTCGTTTCTTCTTTCTTCGTATCTTCGTCGATCGTGCGGAGTGCTTCGTACATGTTGCTCGTTTCTATTTCCGGTGATTCTGTCTTCTGTCGTTTGTTGGACTTTCGTGGTGGTTTTTCGTTTTTCTTGAGCTCGTTTATCTTGTTTTCGAAGGCGATGTGCATCATCTTCATAAAGTTTTCCATTGTCTTTTGCAGTTCATCGTAGGTGTCAATATTCTGCAATATATCCATTGCTATACGTTGGCCGTTGTCGTTGGTGCCAGCCATTTCTTCTGGTTTCGCTGTGTTGTGGAAAATATATTATATTATAATATAATATACCGGTTGATGTATTCTATTACTACCGATGTGCTCAGAGAAATCGATAGCGTGCGAATGAGCGTATCCGCAGAAACCGGCGTTTATATATGACAGCGCGGGGAGTGAATCTCTACGGAAACTGTGGACCAATGGGAGGCTGCAGACAGAGTCAGAATTAATAAGATTCGCGATACGCTCGCGGAGTCGCGGTATCGATGAAAATAAATATAATCGCGAGGTTCGTCATAGAAAGCGGGTTAGAATGATACCTCACAGCAGGTAATTCGAGGCGTGTATAACGAAGTTAGAATGGCCAGGTAAACTACAATTATTACTAAAGGCAGGTAGACGTAGGTTTACCTGAAAATGGGTCTAGATGACTTACAGTAACCCTATCTATTATAAACTACAGGTGTCGTTTGAAATCTAGGTTGATAACGACTAATCTATTAAGTTATTGAAAATGGCGGCAAAAAGAAAGAAATAACTCTAGACAAACTATTAATTATCTCGCTTCAGCTATAAGTTAGACGTATGAGATTTTGAATGAAGAATGGGGTTAAATTATCCTAAAGAATCGTACCTCGCTTATAACTGAATATTAATTAGAAGGCGAGTAATCTCATAATGAATAAAAAAACACGCTAACTCATTAGGCTTCTAATAAAAGGCGCATTTTTGCGCGTAAACTTAGAGGATAGCTAGCTTTTCCTAGAATTACGGCTAACCCGATGCTTGTGTCAACCGAACTTTCTCTTTAGGAATGCGACGGGAAGGTTGTATACAGAGTTTTTGAAAAACATTGCGCGTACAAAAGAAAAAGCGATGATTTAATGAAACTAATTTATTTAATGTACGCGAAGTGTAACAAGACATATCGATATCTTCCTTCTAGGGCACATTCCGCATATGCCTGCACCTGCCCCCTGACTAGATTGTGATCCGTCAGTGTACCAGGTGCCGGCACCAAAATCGATCGAGCGACTTTTTGCCTGTTCCCTGGTCGGTATAAATATGTTCAGCTTAGCCGCAAAAACATAATAGGCTACCTACTTATTGTTTTACAACGTTGTCAGATGTATTTTTCGTTAAAATAAGTTAATAAACAAATATTAAAAACAAACTTTAAAATCAAAAGGAAAACTTTAACGAAAAATAATAATAATAATACTTCTTTACTCGCAAATCAAATTTGCAACGCCACGTGCATAGCGCAAGACATAAAGATAGAGACACTGGTGCCGATACAAAATACGCCTCTGCTTTCGCTCCGAATTGGTCCACTCTAGCCATAACACACATATAAAAACAAGAGCACAGTAGCGTTTGAATGCTGGATGTCAACTGAGTGTGACACGATAATAATGCAACCGTCTGCCTAACACCAGAAATTCTTTATCCCCCCCTTTCACTAAATTTTTTACGTCCATTATTTTTTTCTTTATTCCCAGATAAATATACTATTAAAATTAAGGTAAAAAATCTTAATTTTAGTTAAATTTGAAGCTTAAAAAATAAAATAGAAAATTTTAACTAAATAAGAATTTTACACAAAATAAAAATATAAAAATTAGTATTGTAAAAAAAAATGATCAGATGGAATTTTTTAAATATTTTTTTTGGTTTTAGGACATCAAAATCTATAAGAAAATGTATAAAAAACCTATGCAGTTTTTTACTTGCAGACCTGTGTAATTAAATCGCATTAAAATAAAGTAAATAATGGTTATTAAAACTTAGAACAAGGATCAAAGTCAAGAAATAAATTATTGAAAAGATATAATAGGAAGAAATCAAATTAAGGATAAAAGGATTGGAACAAAAAAGGCAAAAGAGTTAAAGTTCATAAGTGAAAAAGTGAAAAAGGAAGACAGATTTGTTGAATTACTGATGTACGAAATTGGTATATGAAAGGGCAGAAGTTAGTGAGAGGAGATTTTTTTGTGACAGGAAATTAATGAAATAATTAATTAATGAATTAATGAAATAATTCGTAGTGGGTTTATTAGTTATTAAGAAATGATGCTTAATATAATATATTCATATTCATTCATATTTTTATTAAAAGGAAAAAAAATAAGAAATTTAATATATACGAGGGCGACCTGAAATGTTTCCGGAATTGACAAGAAAAACACGATATTGGTGTGGTTTTTTATCAGAATAATTGAAACATACATGAGTAGGTAAACCCCACCAGTTTTGTATAATACAAAGGTATTTTTAATGATATAAAATATTATTATATTCACACCAGATTTTTAATGGTGGTTTTTTATTTTTATTTTTCGTATCAATACACTTTTTCAAACGGTGCTCCAGTCTCTTTAAGCCGTCGGAAAAGTAGAATGTTTCGAGGTCTGCAAAATAGTCATCTGTAGCGGCGATGACCTCCTCATTTGAGGCAAATCTCTTTCCTCCCAGTGATTTTTTCAGGTTTGGGAATAGGAAAAAGTCGCTGGGAGCTAGGTGCTGTGAATATGGAGGATGAGAGACTAATTCGTAGCGCAACTCATTCAATTTGGACACGAAGATGCGGGATGAATGAGTCGGTGCATTGTCGTGGTGGAAAAGCACCTTTTTCCGCTGCAAACGACGCCGTTTCTCCTTCAATACTGCATCGAATCGGGTCAATAAATCACTGTAGTATTGCCCCGTGATCATCCTTCCCTTCTGCAGATAGTCGATGAGGATCACACCTTGGGAATCCCAAAAAATGGTCGCCATGACCTTTCCGGCCGATGGAACGGTCTTTGCTTTCTTCAGAGCCGATTCGCCCGGAAAAGTCCACTGCTTCGACTGTTCCTTGGTCCCCGGTATGTAGTGGTGGATCCAAGTCTCACCCACGGTTACGAAACGCATTAAGAAATCCCTTGAATTGCGTTGAATCCTGGCCAGACACTCCTCCGAAACGGTCACCCGATTTCGTTTTTGCTCCGGTGTGAGCAAACGCGGTACCGATCGTGCCGAAAGCTTTTTCATACCCAAAATTTCGGGAAGAATATGGCCAACGCATTCTTCTGAGATGCCTGTTGTCTCTGCTCTATCATGAATCTTGTCGACCATTTCATCGTTTGTGGCGGTTTTTGGGCGTCCACTGCGTGGTTCGTCACTTGTGCTTGTGAGGCCACGTTTGAACTCGCTCACCCAGAAGCTGATGGTCGAATATGATAAAGTAGATCCTACATGAGCCTCTAGCAAAATATTTCGAATTTTTGTGGCCGTTTTCCCAGCCATCCAGAAGTGTTTTATCACTGCACGAAATTCGATTTTATCCATTTTTGCGAAACCGCCTGACTTGTTACACAAAACGCATTCTTAAACAACTATCGACAGTAGACGTCTGAAATTTTGACAGTTGCCATAAAAAAGGTTGCCCGTGACGATCATTGAATCCACTTCAACCTTCGTGCGCCATCTCTTGCCCATTCCGGAAACATTTCAGGTCGCCCTAGAACATATTTAAAATAAATTAAATTTTTTATTGCATATGTTAAGTAATTCAATTTCGGCGAAACAAACAATAGAACCTGAAACGTTACTATCATAATATTTTCCCATTAAATGTGGTGCAAATACAATTTATAATACGTTAGACGCCGTAACGTAATGAGACTAAATATTCGTAATATTTTAAGCTCTGCAACGTTTGGCTTTTATAAGCTAGTTTTATATATACACAAGTACTCGTTCAATGTTTTCTCGTTTTTTCTTATTATATCTACATTATCAGCATAATAATTCTTATATTTTTGCGTCCTACATTCTACAATATCCTTCCTCTCAGATTTCTGAGAATAGGAACGGATTTGTTATACACGTAGGTATATCTTACACATTTCGAAGTATCGTAAACCTGGGATTTTTCATCTCTACCTTTTACGTAAGCATTACCAAAAGTTGGCGATAAATTTTCACGATTTTGCCCTACGTTAAACTGCTTTTATAATACTGTTAAGACATAATACCAATTTTTAAAAGCAATAGTACTTATTTCCATATTGGTTTTGAATAGTTTAGTACTAACAAAGTCAATGGAACGTTCTTACATTTTTTGTATCCATACAATATTTTCCCCAGGAAATGTCGAAAGTTTCTTTCTTCATGCGGTTGGGTTTACTCTATTTTTACATACTATTATATACCATTATAGTTAATATGGCTTGTAGGCTTCCGCGGTCGTTGTCCATGATTGCATTTTAATTCCGGGTTGAAATCGCGTCTTTGGCACTTTCTTCTTGACCGACGCTTCGTCCTCTTTTACAAGGATCATCTTCATGGCTGCTACTACTCTTACTACAGTGAAACTAAAAATATGTTAGTCCGAAATGGGTTTATATAGGAGCTCTTTCATGTCACTGGAGTGTTGTAGTTACAGGGTTTTTCGGTTGCCTTTCACGATTTGTCATTTGTAATTCACTAATTCACAAATGACTTTACTAACTATCAAATTTGAGTCAATTGTAATTCCCTTTTATCAAAACTGTTTCACTATTTGTCAAATGATTTTCTCTATTCTTATGCAAATAAAATAATAGAAAGCAATCGAACTCATGTATATTTATTAGGAAACAACGAAACTTATTATGTAAAATAGACAATAAGTAATGAAATTCTTAAACATTAAAGTACTATTTACGAAAGAATTTCGATTCTTCGTGAACAATTGCCTAAGTAGGACTCCATATGTTGTATGCAGTGAAGGCAGTGTTCGTGAGTGATATTTTCTGATACCCTGTGGATGGATTGATATAGCTCATCCGCATTTCTTGGTTGTGATTTCTTGATGTAATTTTTCCATTGACTAAACAATTCCTCAATTGGATTCAAGAATGGGCTATACGCCGGAATAAATACAGCATGGTGGCCATGAGCTTGAATAAGATTTAGTACTTTAGCATTTTTGTGAAAGCGAACATTGTCCATTATAAGATAAGCTCCTACGATATTATCAACACGAAAATGATTAATCAAATTTAACAGATACTCTGAAAAATGTTCCACGTTGTATGGTCTATCCTGTATTTGAAATAAATATAACGAATTAAAATTCATTCCAGCTACAATTGAATAATTTCGTCCTTTCGTATTTTTGGCAGATCTACCAGAGGACACTCTTGAGTAAACATTTATACCAAATTCATCAATGAAAAAAATTTTGTCTCTCTCATGCATAATTCTGTTGTATTCAATTGCATAATCAAAACGATTTTGTATTATAGCTGGTGTATTTCTTCTTTCTGGTATGCACGTCACTCGTTTCATAGAATAATGGAATTCTTTTAAAGCCCTATTAATTGTTGATGTAGATATTTGCATGTCGGGCCATTGGCAAAGACTCTTTGCTTGTAAATCACGAAGTGTAAGAAAGAGTACAATCCTCGTCAATCCAATCACATATTCGTTCCTTTTGAGCTTCATTAAGCTTTTGCTTTCTGTGACCCGGAGGTTGTTTATGTATCTGTCCCGTTTGCACATGTTTTGCATAAATTTTACGCACTGTATTCGGTTTTACATTAAACTGTATTCCCACATCAATAGAAGATTTTCCCTGATTCATGGAGTTAATAATTAATGCGCGAACTTCGTTACTAATTTTCGCATTTCGCCTTCTCACACGCTTCATGTTACAGTAATGACAGTTCATGAAATTATTTTGACAAAAGATGAAATTCATTTGACAAATGTGAATATCATTTGAATAATGGTGAAATACAAATGGCAAATGGTGAAAGACAAATAAAAGAGTGAATGTCATTTGATAAATAACACAGGCCTACAAAAAAAAAAAATTTTTGGTGCATCTCTGCTTGTTTTAATTGTTGATAAAGTAGGTAATGTACAGTATATTGACATACGTCATTTTAACTCATCAGCTCTAGTTTACCTACTACCCTCATTGTGAATTGTTGTCGGTCTTTTTATGGTCTTGTTCGTAACTAGTCATTATTACAATATCATCGATAAAGTTTGTGTTACTATTTCATTATGGCTAGTACGTCCAGACGTTGTGTTAACGATCCTGATATATTTTGTTATGTTTGTGGTGAATACATACTGAAAAATCAGCGTAAATCGATTACAAACACAGTGCGTCGTTTGTATTTTGCTTACTTCGGTATTGAAATTCTACACCAAGATAAAGTGTGGGTGCCTCATAGTGTTTGTAAAATATGCGTTGAACATTTGCGACAATGGGAGAGAGGGGAACGTAAGTCTTTGAAGTTTGGAGTGCCTATGATATGGCGAGAACAAAAAAATCATTATGACGACTGTTACTTTTGTATGATTAATATAGTGGGCATCAACAAAGACAATCGCCATAAATGTAAATACCCCAATATTTCTTCAGTACAAAGACCAGTTCCTCATTCAGAAAATGTTCCAATACCAACTTTTCACCAGGTAGTGCAGCAATCTCAGGAGGATGAAGCTGAAATACCTATTTCTTCCCAAGTAGATGCTGACTTTCAATACTGCGGAATAACATCAGATCCTAAGCCATTTTCGCAGAATGAGCTTAGTTACCTCATCAGAGACTTAGATCTTTCGAAGGAACGTGCTGAGTTACTAGCGTCAAGATTAAAAGAAAAAAATTGTCTTTCCTCAGATGTTCGAGTGTCTACATATCGCACGAGAGAGGGAAAGTTATTGAAGTTTTTTTCATCTGATGAAAATTTTGTGTATTGCTGTAATGTGAGTGGTTTGCTGGCTTTCATGAGTTTAACGATCTATCAGCCCAATGAATGGCGTTATTGACAGTAGTAAACGAAGTCTAAAAGCAGTTCTTCTACATAATGGAAATAAATATGCTCCCGTTCCAATTGCTCACTCAACATGTGTAAAGAAGAATATAAGGTAATTTCAAATCTTTTACAAAAAATAAAATATATTGAACATAACTGGGTGATCTGCGTCGACTTGAAGATGGTTAATTTTTTATTGGGTCAACAGAGTGGTTATACTTAATACCCATGTTTTATTTGTCTTTGGGACAGTCGAGCTAAATCACGTCATTGGACTGCAAAAAATTGACCTGTGAGAGATGCTCTTGTTGTTGGGGAAAGAAATGTTATAAATGAACCCTTAGTTTCAAGAGAAAAAATCATTCTTCCGCCATTGCATATAAAATTAGGGCTAATGAAGCAATTTGTTAAGGCTCTCGATAGAAATGGTCAATGTTTCCAGTTTATTTCTCACAAATTTCCTGGTTTAAGTACTGAAAAACTAAAAGCAGGTATCTTTGATGGACCTCAAATACGTAAATTTATGAAAGACACAACTAATTTTGAGACTTGTATGAATGATGTGGAGAGGCTTGCCTGGCAATCTTTTGTAGCAGTTGCACAAAATTTCCTCGGAAATCATAAGGCTGACAACTATGTAGAACTAGTAGAGGAAATGCTGGTGCGATTCAAAGATTTAGGCTGTAATATGAGTATAAAATTACACTATCTCAATAGTCATCTACATCATTTCCAACACAATTTAGGAGATCTAAGCGAAGAACAAGGGGAACGTTTCCACCAAGACCTAAAAACAATGGAGAATAGATACCAAGGAAGGTGGGACAGTGATATGATGGCTGACTATTGCTGGGGAATCATGCGAGATTGCCCGAGTCAGTTTCATTCTAGAAAATCACTCAAAAGAAAATTTCTTGATGTTTAATGTCAATAAAATATATTTTTTTTCGTGAATTGTGTTTTTCTTTCACGGGAACTAGAGCTGACAGAAGAAAACGGGTAACATTTTTGATATCGCCATGTAAGACATACTTAAAATCGGGTCTAAAATCTCCAGCATCAAAATGGTTGTAGGCCAGTGTAATGAATCACAAATGACAAATCGTGAGAGGCAACCGAAAAACCCTGTAAGTTTTTAATATAGAAGGATTTGCCAGGTATTTTGTAGAGCATATACATGATCACTGTTGATATGCCTTAGGGATCTTTCATTTTTCTATAGATTCACATATTTAACGGTTACAGTAATACGGTTGCGGGATAGAATTTGGACAGATTTTATCTTAAACTATGCCAATAAAATCAATCGTGATGGCACAATACCTGGAAAACTATTCAATTTAAAAACTCAGTTATATCTATGATGCTCCAGTGACGGGGAATATAGTAATTTACAATTTGGGTCTTTCAAAACAAACCAAAGTTTCCGTTGATTGCTGCCGCAGTGCTGTGAAACAAATGATTGAACTTACTGTAAATGAGAATTAATGGGTATTAAATCTCACTTTACACCTAAATGTCGACTAATGTACTGTGTTAATTTCTACATTGCGATAAACTAAGTTTGCACCAGTATTCAAAAACGCTACACGTCACGACACCACATTCTTGGTTGTTAGGATAATAAAATAATGAATTTCACGAATTTTTCATCATAAATGATTGCTTATCTCTTAGATTTTATTAGACTTATAGCAACCGTAACTTTACAGAATCGAAGAACCGTGAAAGCTGATTGATACACCACAATTTACTTGCTGGAAATCATCGACGAAGTAAGAAAAAGTAATTGATTGTCTACAAGAACTGCTACAGTATGAGGTTACGACGAAATTATAGGGAATCAATTTACAAATCGGTAAATTATTATTCACTAGCTGGACCCGGACACGCGTTGCTGTGACTCAGTCTAGTTAAATTCAAAGCGCACTTTTCAAATATGTTTAATTTCACAATGCTTGTGAGTATAAAATATTTTTTGTTCCATTGTCTGTACAGATATCGAGATTGTCTGGTTTGCTGACTCTAGAACACGCAACATGTAATTGTTCATGTAAGAAGCAATCCGTGTGTAGATCTAAACCGCACAATTCTAAAGACCGCCTGATGATCATTGCAAACGCCAGTCGAATGGGGAATTGCAATCTCGTAAATTGAAATGTCGTTGGGATTATAGGAATGCGAGGAATGAGGACATCTTCACCTTTGAATGGTCTTGTCAATGTTATTGCTTATACGACATTCCTCATGAATTTATTTACTGCAAGCCGTGTGGTAACAAGAGAGCTGGTTTTAAAATTTTTTTATCTGTCACCGGTGTGTGATACGCATGTTTTTACCTGTCACTGGTGTGACATCTATATAATAGGTATAACAACGCGCGTATTTGAATGCAACGTTGTGTCAAAATATCAAAGCAATCGGTGAAGAACTTTTGGAGATTTAAGATTTTAAAGAAACGAACATTTACATTTTTATTAATATAGATTATGACAACTCTAGCTCTCACTTAGCACATTAAAAGATTGATTTTTTAGCGAGTAAAAATGTTTAATTAATGGCTCATTGCCCGTATCCACCATTTGCCACCCTGCGATTTCTGTTTGCTCCGAAATTTCAAAAATAAAATGTTGTGAACGATTTTCGTTATCTGAAGCGGTTGTTTGCAGATTCCGAACACTATTCTCCATCAACTTCAGAGTAGAAAAAATGCTTTGCAAATTGGTTCGAACAAATGCAAAAGTGCGAATATTTGGAATAACGAAAACGTAGTTTACTAAATTTTATATGTTTTTTACATTATTTCTAGAAATATTGCCAACGTAAATATATAAACATCACAAGGTAAACACTTTGTATATCTTCTGAGCACTTTGCTGCGTGCTTCTCTTCTTCCTAAATTAGAAAACATATTACATAAAGGCTCTTGGGAATGCCAACCCAGGCTTCTTAAATTCGATGACGAAGGTCATGTAGATTATTTGGTGGTTGAAGTAAATTACCCAGTCAAGTACTAATCATATCCTACCCATGTTCGATTGGTGACAAGTCTGCGGAGGGAAAAGGATATGGCAGCAGTAGTAACTCTTGATGTATGAGGACGTGGGTTGTCTTGTTGAAAAAGGACTTGAATTAATTTTCGTAATTTCTGTCAATAAAAACTAGAGGCGTGTTACGCTCGAAAAATTATTCTGAGATGATTCAGAAATTTTTAATCAATTTATTTCATTATTAACCTACGTTAATCTATTTAGACCTTTCAAATTTCACCTTTTTCGTGTTTCATTATTTTATTCATTTTTGATATTAATTATCATACGTTTTGGGCTACTTCAAACTTGGTTTACTCCTGACATTTACTTTTGTTCAATTATCTTGGATGTCGCTATAACCGTATTTCTTCTGTTGGACATGGTCCGACATCTTGAATTTATTTTAATGCTTAGTCACGTTGCAGTTAATATCTGTTTGTAAATCAGATTTTGATTCTTTTATACAAATCTAATTTATTAGAAATTCTTTCAGAATTTCGTGAACCTAATTTAGAGCCTATACGTCTATTTATCTCATTTAATTTACTTTTATTGGTGTAATTATTTTCTCTCGCTCAGAGCGCCATCTCACATTTATTTCTTCAAGCTGACTTGTACAGATTCCTTGACGTTTTCAGTCTGTCTTTTTCCTCAGAATTACAGTGTTTTAATTAGCGTTTTTTTTGCTGGTTAGCTTGGGACATCTTACTTGTACCTGGCTAGGGTTTTCGGAAATTAATTTCCATTCTTTACAAAATAACCTGTCTATCGATCTTACCTATGACGTAGATCGATAATGTAAGTGTCCTGTTGGCACTGGCGTTGGCATTCGTTCTTCAAACGTGTGACGCGCTGATTCTATCATTTTCTTATCAGTGAATCTTTTGTGCGGTAAGACTTATCATAATCATTTGAATTTTTACTTATTCTTTTCCTTTGTTTTCCCTAGGATTTATAAAATATTATTACTGGAGCTAATCTTCCAATTTTCCGATTTCTAAGTGTCTCAATCGTACACTTACGTCAAGTTTTCTTTTACCAAGAGATTTACCACGTGGAGGCAGATTCTTTACCTTGGTTTAGTGATTAAACCTCTCAGCGAGGAATTGCTAATTAACGAACTACCGTAAGGAGAATCTTCGGGAATCCTTTATCTACTCACATCGGAGGTTAAAGTCTCTGCGGGGCTTGCAGTTCTGTGGAAATTCTGAATCTTGTTCGCGGCGCCACAAATGGCGGCAAGACTCCATTGACTCAGAAAAGGAGGCGTCGATTCGTTCTTCCTCTGCGAAGACTTACACGAGGGAAGACAAGGACTCTGAACATTATTAAATATCAAGCTAAGTAGTAGTTAAAGTAATTCTGTTAGTTCATGGTTCTTCTAACCTGTAACTTTTTTTTATATTAACAAATTATTATAAAAACACACTTGGCTATTTCACAATTTTTTATTAGATCTATGTCTAACATATGTTTCGGCTGTTATGCCATTGTCAAAGAGTATCTTAAAACTAACTTACAATACGTGTCCTTTTAACTTTTATACCTATATTTTAGTGCTAGGGTGCTGGTTGGGACATATTTACAATCACGTCTATTATGGGAGTGTTTTTTTTATATATATATTTTCCAAATTTATAATCTATCTATTGAATAATTAGTCTATGATGGGCATTTGAGAAGCTATTCACTTCTCAGGGCTACTTTTATATAGCGTTTAATTAAGATAGCAAAATAGTTTATTTCTAAAATCTCACTCTAACCGATGGGCTTGATTGCCTGAATTCTTAATTACTCTTTTATATTATAACTTATTTGGTTGACTAGCTTCACTAGTGGCCAACATTTAGATTAGAAACTTGGACGGGGCATAGGACCTTCAGTTGGGCCTACGAACAATTTCACTTTTATAATTCTTGGGTTACGTCGAAGAACTGGTTATCTGTTAATTTCTACTCTGTAAACTTGTTGTACAGAACCATTGATATGTATACATGATCTGTGTTCTAAATTTTAAACTGTCTTGTACTAAATATACCTAATTTTATCTTACTCGATTTGTTAATACCTGACTATGCAGGGTGATCGAAGAATCGCAGAATCTCTTTGTTTTGACTATTTTGCTTCAACATTCATGTTCTTGATAACCACTTCATAATTTCTTTTAATTTAGTTTTACGTCTTAAATTACTTTAGAATTCATTTATAAAAATATTTAATATACCATTCAACCTCTTTGCTAGTTTGGTACCTACTTTTTAAATGTGGTACAAGCAAATTTAGTTCTATTTTGAATAACCTTTGTTTCATGGAGCACTACGACGGCTGATATTATACTGTTAAATTGTAAGAATCTATTTCTAGGTATTAAATCTTGTTATTGCTGTTTATTTGTGTTGTTTGATTTCTTATCCTACTTGTGTTGAGATGAGTAAAGTCTTTCGTATATAGCAGCAACGAGTAATAGGGGGGGGGGGCTGACTCTCTTGGGTCTGGTGCTACCTGTGTTCCACCCGCTTCCGAATATACGGGGTGAACCTTGCAGGTGTTATATTCGGTGGCGCCTCCATTACAGCAAGCGACCTTCGGGACTCGTGCGCTCTACGTATCTTTTGAGCTGGCCGGCAGGGTGTGTTCGACGGAACGTCCACTTTCAGGTAGGTCAGATCGAGAGAGGAAGGTTTTGCAGAACATCTTGCAACCTTCTTGTTATTTGCCTGCTGTTGTATTTTGGTCGCGGTTGTGGTAGCAGGTGACCTGCTACCGTATGTTATCGCACCTCATACTGTCACCCTTGGTGTAAGGGGTGTATGCCGTTCCACCTAAATTCTAAATTTCTGTGTTCTCCACGAAATCGTCTTACTCTTCTGCGACATCGTGAACAGATAGAATCGGTTCAGAGAATACAAAACGATTCCATTCACCATCCCAATTTCATCTGGCGTTCCATCACTCAATCCGAACAGTACGATCTTCACGTGTTGTAGTTGCTCGCGGTCCTCCGGCTCCATGACAACGGTTATGGATTTCTTCTTCAGACCACCTGGACCAACACGGCACACTGCGTCCCATGCGGTCGGAAATTTGTCTTATTGAAAAACCACCTTCTCACATACCAGCGATGCGGTCCTTTTCGAATTCACTTAAATGATTGAAATTGTTCCGTAAATAATCTCTTAATAAATTGAGAACAAATCGCTACGAAATATTGCTTCAATATGAAGGAATTGCAAATTTAAAAACAATTTTTTTATAAAACAAAATTAAAAATTGTACACCTGTTAAATTTTTTTTGTCTATATTGTTATCATTTCTTATCAGAGGCAAAACAGAGTAGTCTAAAAAATTTCATTGTAATTGGTCGACTCTTTCTAGATGCTCGGATTTCTTTGAAAATCAGTTTATTAATTGCAGATTATCTTAAATAAATTCTTTTGTATAATACGAATTAATACGTTTTACTTAGGCTTACTTTTAAACACTTTTCCTTATATCAATTAATTATTTATTGTCTTGAATGTATCAACAATTGCACTTTGCAATAATATAGGATATTTTTTCGTCTGTTTAGGTTAAGAAGCGTCTAACGTTAAATGCTTCTGCAAAGGCACTAAGAAAATTTTAACTAACTATAGGGAGTGGCAAGACATTCGATGTTATTTTTCGAAATATTCGAATGTACGTGCTTACAGATAATTTCGCGTATTTCGCCATAAATAAAAGCAGCGACCATTATATAAAATTCCAATTTGGCTATTACTTCCCGTTTTCTTCACGAAAACGCCATCTAAATTTGCATAATAATAGTACTATAACGAGAAAGTGAAAGGCAGGGAGACTCTCGCCTAAAACTGCAAATTTAATTGTACGCGAACTTGAGGTGAATCGTAATTCATTCATCTATTTTGTGAGATTATTCGATAACGGTGGAACGGTATAGTCCCGCCCCTATATCTCATGTATAATTTATAATTCGATGCATGAACAGGTGTGCCGGGGCAAGGATCTTAAACGTCAAAGTGTCCGGCGAATGTGGTCGCCGGCTAAGTAATACTACGTGCCAGAACCCGAAATTCAAATGCAACGTCTCAGATGTGAGAATGGCGATTAAATAACTAAATTACTTACTAGAACATCCCATCTACATATATAATTACATGGCAGGACTGACATAATATACCAAAAGTATAGCAGATACCGTTCCATTATGATGTATACGTATGACGTAAAGTTCCGCTATATCGAACGTTCTTTTCGCAAGGTAGGTAAACATTATACCGAGTATCCTTGAAATAAAAAGAAAACGTAATTATACAAGGTATCTGTAAAAGGTTTTTACAAAAACCTACCACATATTCCTTACACCGAAGTGAGCCGATTTAAGACAACTTACCTTAGTTCAAAGTAGCTTAGTTTGGACGTCATACGACGCTGAAGTTACTCTTCCAAAATAGTCTTTTTATTATAAATATAAATCGGCTCATCAAATTTTCCTGGAATTTGGTACATTAGCATAGTTTTATGAGACAAAATAACTCATATCAAAAATTTGATATATCATTCCATAGGCGTAGAAGAAGAATTGCGTGTTTCAAATTTCTACGTCAATGGAAGGAGAGGCGTTTAAATATAAAATTTTAGATTGTGTAACTTATTTACTACCGCTGTAAAACTCGATTACTGTGTCATGGCTTTTGTGAAACTTGGATTATTTTTTAATAATTCAATGTAACAGTAAACAAAAAAACTGGAAAACTAAAATATGGAAAAGATGTCACAGAAATTGTTGAAAGTATCCACCATTTAGACGTCCACAAAGATTTACACGTCGAAGAAAATTAAAATGTAGTCTTTGCGTAATTTCTTCATCAGCTTAACATTAACATTATTTGTTGCATTTTAAATACGTTGCCACAGTTATTCTTCATTATTTACAGATGTCATGTAAACGGTTGGCTTAAGATGTTCCGACAAAAATAATTCATTGGAATCTGGTGAACGTGGTGCCTAATTTATAGAGGCATCATTACCTTTACCTATGCATTTGGTTTGGTACTGTTGTTAAGTGGTTTCGAACATTTAATTAAAATGTGGTGGACCTGATGAATAAGTTATACAAAGAGTACATTTTAATTTTCTTCGTCGTGTAAATCTTTGTAAAAAGCAGATTAAGTATTTTTTGTTCAAATAAATTATTACATAATATTTC
This sequence comes from Melolontha melolontha, assembly GCA_935421215.2. Classification (NCBI taxonomy): domain Eukaryota; kingdom Metazoa; phylum Arthropoda; class Insecta; order Coleoptera; family Scarabaeidae; genus Melolontha; species Melolontha melolontha. Next base: position 21,178,311 of record OW285240.1, on the reverse strand, counting down.
CATTAATTTATATTTAACGCCCTATCTAAAAGCGTTCTTTAAATATGAATCTTATCATCACTTCTAGAGAGCGGTGGAGGCACGTTATGGTTTCCAAGCTCTGTACTCAAGCCATTACTCCCGGTCACCTATGCTAGTTTATATAGGGCGAGGACAAGTCGATTGCTATATCTTGTCGGATTTATTTTAGATTACCCATTAATAGCTCGTCTCCCCTATGTTTCAATGGTTCACATTTTTACAAGATATAGTAAAACATTTCTGGTGCCTTATTACACATTCCGCAATTATGGTTTCCATTCTAACTCTTTTGTCCGTCGGTTGTAACGAGTTTATCTGATACCATTTGATAAAACAAAATTGGCTCTTTGTTCCGAAGGGCGAGTTGTTAAACGTCATTCATTAGCCAAACTGATGACGTCGTAAGACAAAAACACGTGTCTTTGGCTGAAGTGAACGTTGGTAAGATACGAGGTGTATTTCCATGTGTACAGATACAGAATGTGTGTACATATATGTATCATTTGTAAGAAGTGCTTAATCGGCTTACGCATTGATATACTAAATTTCCACCATTATAACTGTGAATCCTATTCAAGAATTGTTTTACCTAAAAGATATCCTGTTAATATTCTCATTTGGTTCTTTCCCCAACGCGTTCCGCTCAACAATAAAAGTTTTGACATGTTTGTGTTTGAGACTGTTCCTTCAGTATATCCTATATAGTGTTTTGGATCATCTGCTTCTGCAGTTAAGCAGATAATCCTGTTCTGGCAATTTCATCAGCCTTTTCTTTTCCTACGTCTTTCCATGCCGTAATACAGCATTACAGCATGGATATTAGAGAAAATATCAATCCGTCTATGTACATTCGTACATTACAACGTTGTATAGGTCACAGCATTAAATACAGAAATATTTTTCCAGAGCAGCGAGCTATTTTCAAGTTTTTACAGTATCCACCAGCTCCGGTACGAGGTACTAAACTTGTCTATGTTTTAGATCTGCCCGTTGGAGTAATCCTGATTCTATCTATGCACGAGAGGAGGAGGGGAGACTTTAATATTATCTTCATAGCAATAATAAAATTACGAGAGAACAGAAAACTTTTGCTGTCAAATAGCTGTCACATTTATATTTATACTGACCATGTTTAATCCAGATCCAGGAAGCTTTGTTGTTTTCAAAGAGCTTTATTTGATAAAAAAAATAGTGGGATTCAGTTAGAACATAGAAGCGAATTCTTGATGAAAGAAAGAAGTGGATCCAAAAATAGTCGTCAGAGGATGGCTAACGTGTATAAGGAAGATGCGCCATTATCTTATAATAAAATTTTGGTCTAAGCAATTTCTACGGGGTATAAAATCAATTCAAGACGATTCATGATGCGGAAGGCTTATAAAAGCAAGAATAAAGGGAAACCAGGAAATCGAGGAACAAGTATTAGCAGATCGAAGCAAGGAGGTGTCAAGTATTGCTGTCGAAGTGGAGATATCAGAAACCACAATACTAGACATTTCACATGAAGATTTAGGAATGAACAAGGTGTCAGCACGATGAATTCCCAGATTGCCTACTTTTGAACAAAATTGTGTCGGCAACAAATTTGTGAGAGAAACTTGAAAGTTTTAGCTGATGATAAAAATCTTTTTTCGAAAATTATAACATATGATGGGATGTGAGTATATCACTCGGCCCACCCACAAAATAAGAATCCATGCAGTGAGTTCACAAGAAATCCTGTCACAAAAAAAGGCAAGGATATAAAATTAGTTTGAGAAACTAATGGCTGCGGTGTTTTGGGAATCTTGCTAATTGAATCCGTGAATAAAGGCTATAGAATTACAGGAGAAGTATATAAGGAAACAATCCTAAATTTTAAAACTGCCATACTGCAAAAAAGACTCCAAAACTTTGCTCAAAAGCTTATGCTGCGCTATGACAATTGCAGAGTTCACAAGGCTTGCCAAGTCCGAGAAATAATCAATGACTGCGGATTTATAGAGGTGGAATACCCACGATATAGCTAGGACTTGGCACCGAGTGATTATTATCTCATTCCTAAATTAAAAAGGCATCTGTGTGAACGTTGATTATCTTCATATGATTGACTGAAGAAACGGTGCAGGAGATTTCTGAAAACTTCCCAAAAGAATTTATTTGGAAGGTATTGCCTTATTAGAAGAGCGTTTGAATAAATGTGTAACCGTTAATGAATTATATGTTGAAAAATTAAATATAGCTTTTCTTATAATGTGTTTCGTCAAAGCTAAGTAGATAATATAAAAATCTCCCTTCATACTTCTAAGATAATTACTTCAAATCGAGTGTTAAAAGCGCAGTTGGCTATAAGACGGCCTGGTTCTAGATCAAAGCATTTATCTTCCATATGTCTACCAATACTAGTAGGGCTTAGGGAATTATGCAGTCTATATAGACCTATCCTGGCCCCGCTCTTATTCAAAAGTTATTTATCGAAAGGTACAATATAGGCTCTATTGTTGCAGTCGTTGATTGCTTTCATATTATCATAAAAAATGGTATGTGTTTGTATCTTGCATAATCTTGCTATTGGTGTAGACTGTAGTTACTTCTTCCATCATACCAATAATGCGAAGCTAAAATCTGGTTTTACCTTTATTGTATACAATCAGTAGTGGTGATGATTTTAATTTTCACATTTTCTCTAACTACCACATACGTTTGGATGATGTACTTTTAATATATATTTTAGACATCTCTGAGGATGATTATAGAGTTTTCAAACAAAATACTACATTTTCTGTAGCCCGATTTTTGATTAGAAATTTGTATATATTATTATTATGAATAATAAGAGAACCTTTAAAATCGGTTATTTATTGTTTTTTTTTCCATAAATTTGCATAATTATTGTAATGACAAGCTGCTCTTTACGATGTACGATACGAAAGATTTTATTAATTCATTTGTCGGATTAATGACGGGTTCGATAAAATCCCCGGTTTTCGTTGATCAGTGATCAAATGTAATCTCCAAATCTCTCGACCAATATCATTCGGGATTCTATTAGCTTGTGCGAGTAAACTTTCCAATTTATTCCGATCATCAAGCGTCTACATGATGAAATAAAACGCAAAATAAAAAATGCGAACGCACACATATGCAATCATACAATCGAATAATTCAATTCTATTTCAACGTAACGACACCATAATAAACAAACGACCAGTACACGGAACGATGCCCCTAATTTACAAACGAAAATTCTTTTTTTAGTAGAATAGTACCGGTTACACAGCGACGGATTACAATTAGGAATATAATAAAGTAGATGTTTTTGACGAATTCAAACATTGCCTTTTAAATAAACGGTATACTTTTTGTCTTTATTGTGTAGATAATGATAGTGATAAATCACAACTGTAAATCTATTCAGACCAATAAAGCAGTTTACGTTGACTCTAGCAAAAATACTTAATATTCTTCCGTATTAATTAACATGAGGAAGAAAGTTAGAAGAAGAAAATTAACTACTTTTGATTAAATTCGATGTATAATACACAATTTTCACATTCTAACATTCCTAAAAAGCATTTTTTGACTAGCGTAAAGAGCGACTATATCTATTTAGATGCAATAAAAAATATTTGGGAGTAATCGTTATTATTATTATTTATTTAGGGTATGACTAACATCGATTGAAAATATACATCTAAAAGTTAAATTTTAAATTTTAGAGTAATCATTGATTCGCTCTAAGAGAGATTGCTTTTAAAATAAATACATATGATGTCCACAGATTCACTCTCAACATAGGGATCTCGCTTATTATGAGAGATAGAGATTTGGTTAAATGGGATCAAATACTCCAGAGGTAAAGTTGTACCAAACCCTATACACTAGTTTTGAATATTTCACGTACTTCGGGCGCTACTGCGAAAAAAGTGAACTTTTGTTTTTTCGATTTTCTTGAATAACTCATTTATTTTTAAAATACGACAAATTTAGTTTGCACTTATTTAAGGAACTTTTTAATAGGAATCTGGTGGTGTATCTAGATTTTTAAATACTGCAATAGTAGTTGAGCTACAATGGTCAAGTTTCATTTTTCTTATGGGGGTCATAGTTGGCTATGACACCATTGAAAACAATTTTTCTTACCCTTTTCAAAAATGTATAATTATAATTTATTATACCTGATACCAAAACTAATTTCGAAAATTAAAGAAATCAACATATTAATAATAATAATAATAGTTTATTAAGCGCCCAACAGCAAAGCCAAATATAGGCACAAAGAAAATGTATCGTACATGAATAAATTTACAAAAACAAACAAACAAAAATATATCCAATACACTTAAATCTAAAAAAAAGAAAAAGAAGAAAATAAAACTTTAAACTCTAAACTTCGGTTCAAAAAATATGTCACTAAAGTATTTATTCCCACATCTACACATTTGATAAATCGGACTCCTCACCAATGCATTACTCCGGCACACGGGATAGGCAAAAGTTGCAGAATTGCGAGACGCAAACTGAGGCACAGCAAAACACAGTCTTCCAAGTATCGAAGTACAATCGATGTTATTATGCACAACACTGCGTAGAAAGTTAGCACAGGTTACTTCGCGCCGGACATCCAGCAACACCAAATCATGTTCCCTGAGAAGTAGGTTATTGTCAGTATTTCTAGGAGGATAATCACCACTCGTTTTAAAAGTAAGATACTTCAAAACACGACGCTGAACACTCTCCACATTCAGTTTATGATGACTATAGATGGGATGCCAGACTATTGAAGCGTATTCCAATTTACTTCGAACTAATGAACAGTAGATATGCTTAATAGTTGCGGGTTGTGAAAAATATTTGGAGCTGCGCTATACAAAACCAAGCACAGCAGAAGCAGATTTGCACATATTAATGATATGGTTGACGAATGTTAAACCTCTGTCAAATATGACTCCTAGGTCTTTGATTGTACCATCAGAAGTTAAAACTTCATTATTAATGTTATAATCAAAATGGTAAAGATCTTTTTTCTTTGAAAATCGAACCACGCAACATTTTCCTATGTTGAGCTTCAAACCGTTACGCTGACACCACGTCCACACCAAGTCGATGTTCTTCTGAAGGAGAAGTGCATCATCAGGCCGCACAATACGCATATAAACCTTCAAATCATTAGCATAGGCTAGTCCAGAACACGTCAAAGACTGAAGTAAGTCGTTAATAAATAATATAAAATGAAGCGGGCCCAAGTTAGATCCTTGAGGAACTCTAGAACTCGAAACAAACTCGGATGACTTAAACCCATTGTAGAAAACGTAGTTCATCCTCCCATGTAAATATGATTCAAGAAGCAATAGCAGATCGTTACTAACTCCAAAATTGTGTAGTTTCTTCAACAAAATATCATGGTTAAGAGTGTCAAATGCACGACTGAAGTCGGTATACAGCACATCCATCTGCCCTCTTTCATTAAGCGTGTCGGAAATATCTTGAGATATACATATTAGATTCGTCACTGTCGAACGTCCACACACAAAGCCATGCTGAATAGGAGAAATCCTTGAGCTGACATGAGCATAAAGATACCTGTATATAATTTGTTCGAAGACCTTCGAAAAGTTTGACAAAATAGATATTGGTCTGTAATTATTCAGATTACTTCTATCTCCCTTCTTAAATACAGGTGTAATACGAGCAATCTTCCATTTGAAGGGATAATTTCCTTGTCTCAGAGCAAGATTAAAAATTCTTTTCAGCGGAACAAGGAGCACCATTCGGCAATCCTTAATAATCATGGATGGAATCTGATCATCACCAGCATTCAAGGTCGGTTTCGATCTCTGAATACTCCATAAGATAGCTTGATCACTGATAGCATCAATACTCAAACAATCCATAAGTGCAACATCAATAGAAGCATCGGACGGGCACGCACCATCAGAATATGACCGAGAGAAAAATCTCGCAAGAGCCTCGCCAATGTTTCCAGGTCCATCGATAACAACATCCCGATCTTGCATAACAGATGGTATTCGAGATGACCCCTCTCTGAGGTGGATGTACTGCCATAATTCACGGGGATCATGCTTAATGTCCTCTTCAGTACCACGCAGAAACGCATTCACAGTAAACAAGTCTCCTTTCAAAATCCGCTTGTAATAAGCCTTGATGATTTTGAATTTTGTAAGGGTTAAATTTATGTTTATTTAAAATCCTTCTTACAGCAGTGACTTCTATCCCGTGTTCATTCGAAATTATCCTTGTAAATACGAGCGGATTTTCCACAACGGACTGGACGACTGTCACTTCCTCATCTTCTGTAACCATAGTCACAGTTCTATCATGTTTGACGTAATTCACTGAACCCGTCCGAAGAAACCTTGTCAACAAATTTTCAAACGTCTTAATATCTGGTGCTCTTCGGTGAGGATACTCCATAGCATATATTCTTGATGCTAAAAGTGGATTTCTACTGCTAGTGCCAATAACAAATACCATGTCTATTAGCTCCTCTTTGGAAAAATTCATTCTAAAGAAACACAACAATAAACTATTACGGCATGTAAATAAAAAATAATGACAACAAAACGATATAACTGACAACAAGATAACAACTAATAACGAACAAACGGAAATTGATAATTAACTAGCCGAACTTATATTATAACAATTAAGCGCGATTACAGCAAAGAGGAACTACAGAAAAGCACTTTATACGGAAATTTTTAAGTAGATATTTGACGTTTGGTTACACAGCAATTTTTGCTTAATATTATTTCATGGCCAACCAACCAACTATTAGATGCAGCAACGCATATTGAATATTATAAACATAGGTATAGCAAACGCCAATTAAGTTGGCGCGAGGAGGGGGTGCGCAGAAGCCGTTTTTAAAAACGTCCACCCCCACTACTCAAGTAATTGTCAGAATACATTTGTCATTGACGTTTGACGGAACATAATATCTTTGCTAGGGGATCATAAAGTGATACACGCTGAGAGGTTAGGATTATCTGACATTTCATGTAAAACCAAATACAAATCTCCCCACTACTTCTAATCCTACGCGAACTTACCCTTCCTGGCGCCAACTTAATTGGCGTTTGCTATATATCCCATTAAAGGGTTATAACTTCGAAAATACTAGAAATAAGTACTGTTATTGGTTCCATGTTAACGGCAATTTTACAAGGAATTTACCGACTAATAAAAAAATTATAGGTTCAATTTAAAAAAAAGAGAAAATAGCTTTTATAGTATAGCAATCTATTTAAAAAAAAATTGAAAGTGGTTGCGTAAATTCGGAACAGCCTGTAAATATATAAATAAAAATAGAAAATGCACTGTAGCATACTACATGTGCACGTAAAATTTCATTGCTACAACTTTATTAGTTTTCATGCTAAGCTCCGCCGACACACTATTGCCGCACACGGTATAGAATATAGAAGAAAACATATTTTAATGATATTTACAGTATTGTTCTTCTTATTTTAAAAACGAACCATATTTAAAAAAATATTCCTCGTAATGTTCAAAAAAGTTATTTTTGATCAGAAAAAAACAAAAACATAAATCTATACACTTAATCATTTTCATTACTGAAATTTTAAGTAAAGTGTTAGTATAATATCAAACTTCAAAATTATTTGTTAGGTAAAATATGGAAAGACGAAAGAGTAGTAAGCAATGGATATATATTGTTGTAAGTTAACTTAATAACATTTAATACCGAGCGAGCTACGCGTTCGTTTTTATCCTGTAACTTATTTCCAGCCAACTAGTGAACAAACTTCTCTACAATTGTTTCGATATATAATGTACATATGCAAATGCTTACAAATGCGTACAAATGCTCGCATATAAGGAGAAGTTAATTCAACTTTGTATCCCTTGTGTTTCGCTTGAGAAAATATGTATTAAAGTGGTAAGTATGAAAACATCCATCATGTAATAGTTTACGCTTGGCATTAAAAATAAGTTCTAAATATTTGCTTAATACCCATGATTAAAAAACAAGGATTGTGTAATTTTCTCAGTAACCAATCAGAATTAAATAATATTGGATGCAAACGATTTGACAATAATATCCAAAAATAAAACTAATAGGAGCAGCAGAAAAAATTGATCTAAAAACAAGGAAATATAGAAACTTTAATATAGGTCACTTAGTCGTACAAACAGGTATATGGAATTACTTATCTACGTTGTAAGTGTTACTTTCGTTTTCAATTATACAATATAAGTTTTTAATTATATAAATGTCCATTTTCTTTAAAATGTCTATATTTTTAAATAGCTTTAAACAATCTGTCGTAATATTATGATTAGTTTCTAACGCATGACGAGCAACACCCGATTTCTCGGTATACTAGCACGGGTTGCTATTGCGCGTTGTATTTCATCAATATATTTTTATTTACAATGGTGGCAATTAATTTCATATACAGGCTGATTCATTTTCGGCCCTCACCATGGGGATCTCGCTTATTATTAGGTTTAAATTTGGCAAAGTTGTTAAATTTTGTGTTTGTTATAAATCCGTAAAGAAAATAGACCTGCGACAAATTACCTTCGTTTTAAAAAAAAAAAACGCGAAAACCCCATTTTCTTCTTTTACCTGTAGCACCGACATTTGGCCTTGTAGAGAAAATATAAAAACAAATCCTTGTTGCCATTTCTAAACCTCTATTCAGTGGTGTACTCTAAATTTTTATACGACGTTTCATTTCTTTCTGGCCATCATCAACTATCTAATTTCTTATAGGCGCCATATTGGATTTAGAGTTTTTTTTTCTAATTTCAACCATGTACCACATGCTGACTATAGTTTTTGACATTAGGTTTTATTTGAAAGAATAAACTATAAGATTAAATAAGGTAGCCATGGAATTTCAATCTATCAAACATTTCATTTATTGTTCATTAATAATACAAAAATATCATACACTAACGAAGAGAAACGAGATATGATAAGTATTTTTTATTCTTCGAACCGAAATTCAACAGTAGCGATTACAAGATATCTAAAATTATATCCAGAACGACAACAGCCTCATCGTACCATTTTTCTAGATCTCGACAGAAATTTGGTCGAGAATGGATCGTTTACTAAGCCGCGTAATGGTCAAGAGAACAGGAATTTAAAAGAAAATCGACAAGATATTTAGCAAATGGTAAATTAAAAGCGTGTTTTCAAATTTCATGTTAATCTTGTATTTTTATAGATATATAATAATCCATCAATTTCTACACACGAAGTAGCGCCAGAATTAAATTTGTGCCAGTCCAGAGTTTGGAGAACTTTACATAAAAGTAGGTTTAAACCATACAGGATCCATATTAGTCACTCTTTACTGCCTGGAGATAATTTGAGAAGGCTAGAATATTGTAATTGGTTAATGGGAAGGATAGAAAATGACGAAAATTTTATAAGCAAAATCATCTGGTCAGATGAAACAAAATTTACAAATTCTGGAATGTTCAACAGAAATATGGAGCACTATTGGGCAGTACAAAATCCCCGACAAAACAGGGCTAGAAGACCACAACATCGTTTTGGAATAAACGTTTGGATGGGTATTTTGGCAAATCGTCTCTTAGGACCAGTTATGTATGAAGAACATTTAAATGGAGAAAGATATTTAAACATTTTACGTACATACGTATCTGACTATCTTGACGACAATATCCCATTAAATCAATTACAATATTTATGGTGGAAACAAGATGGCGCACCAGCACACAATGCACCTGTTGTTAGAAATTTCTTAAATCAAGAGTTTGCAAATAGTTGGATTGGAAATAGGGGAGTTGTTGAATGGCCTGCGAGATCACCTGATTTAAGTCTGCTAGATTTTTTTTTATGGGGATATGTTAAAAATAATATTTATAAAGTAGATGCCACAAAACATTGAAGAATTACGAGACAGACTTCAGAATGCCTTCGATGCAGTTCCTAGAAGAAGTATACAAAGGGCAGTACAAAATGCCAGAAGGCGTGCCCAATTGTGCATTACCGAAGATGGCCAGATAATTAAACATTTACTGTAATTGTTTATTGTTTACTTTTCTATGTATTTTTATTAATGTTTTTGTTATCTTGTACTCGCTACTGTTGAATTTCGTTTCGAAGAATAAAAAATCATATTATCATATCTCGTTTCACTTCGTTAGTGCATGATATTTTTGTATTTTATTAATGAACAATAAATGAAATGTTTGACAGATTGAAATTCAAAGGCTACCTTCTTTAATCTTATAGTTTATTCTTTCAAATAAAACCTAATGTCAAAAACTTTAGTCAGCATGTGGTACATGGTTGAAATCAGAAAAAAAAACTCTTTCTGAAGATGTCTAAATCCAATATGGCGCCTATAAGAAATTAGATAGTTGATGATGGCCAGATAGAAACGAAACGTCGTATAAAAATTTAGAGTACACCACTGGATAGAGGTTTATAAATGGCCACAAAGATGTGTTTTTATTTTTTCTCTACAAGGCCAAATGTCGGTGCTACAGGTAAAAGAAGAAAATGGGGTTTCCGCGTTTTTTTTTAAATAACGAAGGTCATTTGTCGCAGGTCTATTTTCTTTACGGATTTATAACAAACACAAAATTTAACAACTTTGCCAAATTTAAACCTATACTCTATCTCCAATAATAAGCGAGATCCCCATGGTGAGGGCCGAAAATGAATCAGCCTGTATATCGGATTTCTTACTCATATCTAATTTACCTTCTGCGTTTCCCTGAAGAGATTTAATTGAGTTTCCTGGTCGAAAACCAACTTAGAGACACTGAACAACTCTATTAAGGTTTTTTTTTTATTTTGATATGGTAAGCACATGAATTTTTTGTTACGATATTGTTGAGGAAACAGATAAATGGTATCGCGGAGTATCTTTTTTAAATTTAGTTTTTCTAATTAATCAAAACCGTTGTATCTCGCAATATTTTCAAATGTCTAATCCTTTTATTCTATTTTTCTTTTGTTAAGGAAAAGTTTAGCAACCGATCGACTAGTAAATTGAAAGGAACCGTCTTTTGTTGGGAACTGTGGCTTTAATTCGTGGTGATAAACCTATTGACAATAGTTTTGTTCCGGAAAATGTAAATATATACTTTATGTTTATTTCTAGTTATTGGTGTATATAAGAATGGTATCGTTGTTTTCCTTTTAGACTGTGAACTTAATAGACGGAAACTTCATATTTAACTGCTTTACAAACATGTAGAATTCGCCCTTATGTGTATCAAAAATCTCGAAAATATCAACTAGAACCTAGGCCAAACTCCTGGTCAATATTTAGCGTTGTTTTTAAATTCCACTTCAAAGTAGCTAGATTCAACTCTATTATTTTTCCCTTTTTAAGATGACAACTTAGTTGGAGAAATACGTATTTACCATATGAATCTTAATCTACTAAGGGATTTCTTAAGTTTTTACTTAGTCACAGTTTCCAATTAAAGACTTAAGAAAATATAGTTTGAAAATCAATGAAGTTAAAAGAAAGTATGTGAAAGTGGAGCAGTAATATGAACATTAATAAACTAATAGAGCAAAGATATAAATTTGGGAAAGTCTGCTTCCTCAACCACCTAAACAGGAAAACAAAGCATCAAGAAAAATCAAGCACACGATACTATACCAAAATAGTGAAAAGATTAAGAAGAAAAATAAAATAAATCTGTACAGACTCTAATAAGATCTGTTATTTTATATGCGTTAGAAACGACAACAATAAATAAAAAAGAAGAGAAAGAGGACCTGAAGAAAATGGAGAGAAAAATAATGTGAATGACACTAGGACCAATAGGACAAATGAAGGAGAAAACAAAGCAAAAGAAAAAGGAAATAAAGGAAGAATAAGAGCAAAAATTATCGTAAGATATACAAAGGCCCACCGATTAGAGTGGACAGGACACATTATGAGAAAGAAACCAATAGATATAACTCGACAAATGACACAATGGATTCTGCTATAACCAAGAGGCAGAAAAACATCGAGAACGAGATGGAGAGCTGTAGTTATGGAAGACCCAAGAACACGTAATAAGGGACCAAAAAGTAGAGTTTAGTGATAGTGATGAATGGAGAAAAATAGCAATGGCAATAAAGACATCTGTAATAGCAATGAAAAAAACTAGAAGTGATCCACCTCAGTAAATTGATTTTAAAACATTTAGCGTTAGCCAAAAATTCCATGGATTAAACGGTTTGACGACAACGAAGAGTTTTTTTTTTATTAATATATTTAAAACAGCTGAACTTTCATCCAATTGTACATAGGTATTTGCTTTCTGTAGAGGAAGTGCATTTGGTTAATTTAACATCTGATACTACAATATTTTAATCAATTTTATTAGCCAGTTGTATTAGATATCAACATCTTTTATTACTTTAGGTACTGGATTTCTGTTTTTGTGTTTTGTAAAAATGAGAAAACCACCTATTAAACGCGCTGTTTCAGCGATTAGCGATTAATGTTGCTTGCTTCGTGTATTTTAATACTCATAATTTTTGATTTGTTTGTAAATGTAATGGCCGCAGTAATTTTAATTTCAATACGTCCGACAGATTCTGTAATCGCGGGACGATGTTTACAATTAAAAGTTTATACCGTGAAATTTAAATTATGTTAATCGGTTTTTGGAGCGTGAATGGTTTTTAACGAACGACCAATTTTTCATTTTACTAATGGCGTATAAATGTAGAGCTTGTTTGCCTATTCAAATTCTTTTATTTTTTTACAACAGTAAAAACTTGCTGTTGTGTTCAGGTGAAATGTGCGTATTAAAAATATGTTATTATTCAGTAGTTTCCATAATTTCGTTGGTACATAATAATTTTCGTTACGAAAGATAATACTGTTACTGATATTTATAAACAATTTTATATAATGTAAGGCTATTGTGCCATCTCATAGTTTCGATAGGTGTTGCTGAAAGAACGCAAAATATAAATGATTACCAACAGAAAGAAACAAGAAATCACAAAACAAATTGATAAACTCTAAATACGTATTTCGGCAACTAAGTTACTATCTTCAGTAGAACAATCTGGAAAAGAAAAATAGTGTTAAGTGACGCGTCTTTGGCTAAGATACACCCTTGATGATATGCTCTTCACCACATCGTCAGCGGGATAACACTAAATTCCTAACATTATAATTAACCTTTATCTACTACTTAAACCTTGTGCGAACATTAAAGAAGCGTGAAGCTTGAAGAACATAAAGGGTAAAAATAAATACTACAGTCACAATGAAGCATACAAAGTGTATCCATTGTCAGGATTCATTAATTTACTCTTATATCTAGTATATAAATACTTTCGTAGCTATATAATTCTCTATAGTCATTTAGATTTTTAATTAATCTAAGATTATTTGTAGGCATAGAGTGATCCGTGTCCCAAATATCGGGCGACGCAAGATTTTTCGGGCCTGTTAAATCTAAAATGGGAAATATGTTCTTTGTAACGATTTGAAATTTAACGTTTACTTTATCCGATATATTTTTGATTACAATTATTAAAATGTACGCAAAAGTTATCTCACCACAAACATAACAGAAGTAATCTGGATTGTTTACACACTTTCTAGACATCCTACAATGTCAACTATTCGATTCGATTCACTAACTTCAACTGACTAACCTATTCGCTTTATAGCTGCTTATATACGCAAATACGGCTTCTAGATTTTTAGAGAATATTACAGAAAATTCGAGAATTTTCTATTCAATTCCATAATATTCGCGATAGTGGCGTTTATCATTTGTTTGTATACAGGGGCTGTTTAGTACAAGGCTGACATGTGGTTACAGTGTTAATATATATGGAACACATGACATTACGTAAAACTTGAACTGATATTAAAAAGATAAGTTTATTTTCGGTTTTAGTACACCAAAAATAATAAGATCTAGTCGATTTTATTTGATATACATTTTACCCAGTGTAATTAATGATTTGTAGTCAATATTGTATATTACAACTTTTACATTTAATAATTAATGTTTAATTTTAATATTTTGTAGTCAATACTGTATACAGTTTTTCCGTCAATTTTAATAAGCCTATGTTTTGCATCTATTCTGTATTGTTTTATATGTATGATCGCGGAGATCTCAGACTATCTTTATCCACACGTCAGGCATATAACAGCTACAATATTACTTATTTAACTCCTGTCGGATTAATACCGGGCTGTTCATATATTTTTCTTATGAATAGTATATTTGTTATTAATTTGGAGGGAGAACATTTACAATGAATACTGTTTCGATACTATTTATTTGCACGAGTATTGATTTGTAGGTACGTTGTAGCCTCTACATCATCCATGTGAGGCATGACCTCTGATTACAATTCAGCATTTGGCGTCTTCACTGAAACAGTGGCCTGAGTACCGGCTAGTTAAGTTGTATTTTTATTATCAACCCTCGGACAAATGTAAGGCTTTGGATCAATGCAATGTTTTGGCATTGTACCATAAATTTTCGAAAGCCAGTTTTGCGATGTTTATTTTTGCCATTATCGGTGGCAATTTTTAAATTGTTTTCGAAATTTCTTTCAAGTTTTATCTCGAAAGTAATTGGATTATTTAATTGTATTTTTGTGAATTTAATTAAATAAGATATGGGTTTTATTTTATTTACTTATTCCTTCACTAATAAAGGTCGGCATTCTCGGTCAACTCACAGAGGCGTGGACCAGCAATAGGTTCGGGAGACTCACTTTGCCAGCGCATCGTGCGCTATGTATATGTGGTACATTAATACGTGAGCAGCTATCACAGTGTGAAATTGTTTACAGACGTATTTACGCGTAGGCGTAATTCGAACTGAAAGCTGTTTTTTAAATAACGCGCTCTTTTATTTCAGTAAACCCAACGCACTGACGCCGCTGTTTGCCTACCTAAGTGCCGGTCTTTATTTATAAAACTACATACAAAAGTTCGCTTAATTTTTAAACACTGCATTCCAAACATATAAAATTTCTACAGAACAGATGTATCTTCTTAAATAGCTTGACAATACTCTTTTTCGTTATATTATATCTTGTAAGTGAAAAAAATGTTTTACGAATTTCATTTCATTCCAAAATTTAACCTAATTCTGGAAAATTGGTCTTGCTGCCAAACATTTACAGCGCTTTTGGTTGACACATCAAAACGAAAGGCTTTAAACATAATTGAAAAATAAACATGGCATCTTTAAGTTGCAACACCGTAATAAGGCGTTGGTTGCAAAAATTTCGCCTTTAAATTTCGTCGTTTCGATGAAACTGGTACATTAAATTACCAACGTAGAGGTCTCCCTTAACAGGAGATCAGAAAAAAAGGAAGAAACGAGTCAAGTAAGGTAATAAGCTCCGAGTCTTATTAACTTCACAATGAAGCTCTGTCACGTATAAAGCTGTTGTAGTTCAGTACTACGGAGGCGAGAAATATCTTTATAGCACTACGCTACTCATTAGTCTGGACGTCTACGCTGGATTATTTTCGTCAAATGAAATATAGACAAGAAATAAGGTTGTAATTAAATTTATTAAGTTTGTTCGTCTTTTTCAAATTCTTGCTCTCTTGTCCTTTTTATGTTGACGCAGAATAATTCCTCCCGAGAAAAGAATTTTATTTTCGTTTTCACTCATCAATTTCTCTTGGTTGCAGGTAGAAGTAATTAAATTTTGAGTACATTTTATATAATAGAAATGTGAGACGTGAATTCTATTGTGATGTAATTTATATATATTTTTAATTTATTACTTTAAAGAGCTACAGTGAATTCAATGTTTTAAAAACTTGTTGCACGGATGGATTTTGTCCTAAATACAGTGTGTTTAAAAAAGATGCGGCAATATTAAAGGGGGTGATTGCCCAGGTCATTTTATACAAAAAGTTCCTATAAGCATAGGTCCGCATACGCTTCGTTACCGATCTACAGCGTGTTGAAGTTTAATTTTAAAAAACAGTAAAAGCTTGATTTTTCCAAAGCGGCTTGAGATATCATAATGAAATTTTAGGCGTGTTAATAGCTGTGGGAGACACATACTTTGCAATACAACACAATGTTTCAGTCGTACCTGTGGCGCGCGTATTGGCGCGTCACAGGCTATTTTTCAAGAAAAAATAGGACGCCTCTGATTTCTCTAAAAATACAAATATGCTTTTATTTATTGTTCAATTATGAAGAAAAAAGCTCTCTTAACTTTTTATCGTACGACTTACCGTTTTTTATTAAAAAAAAACATTTTAGTGTATGTCCATTTATTACAGAAAAAAAAATAAAAAAACAAGGTTTTATTCAAGGGCAAAAACAAATATTTTACAAAAACACCAGTCCTGTTTTATTCACTGACATATTGAATGAGTCTCGTGATTAATAATTTTGTATGTGTCGAATTTGTTGAAGTTCCTTATCATGAATCGCTATACGAATGCCGAGATGACCGACATGCACTACATTTATGAGCGTGCTGATGGCAATGCATTAGAAGCTAGGCGGTTGTATACTGAAAGCTTTCCTGGCCGTATTGTTCCTGATAGAAAAACTTTCGAAAGTATTTATCGGCGTCTTTATGAAACAGGCACATTAAGACGAAATGGAAGAGCAGGAAGGCCAAGGACAGCAAGAACGGTAGAGCTGGAAGAGGATGTGCTAGACATGATTGAAGAAGATCGAGGTACTTCTACTCGAAAAATTGCTGACGCTTTGGATGTAAGTAATGGGACTATTTGGCACATTCTGAAGGAAAATTTGTAGTATCCATTCCATATACAACGCGTTCAAGTACTTCTTCCTGCTGATTTTCCTCCTCGCATTGCATTCTGTCAATGGCTTTTGCACAAAATGGTTAAAATCCCTCAATTCCTGATGTTGATTCTGTTCACCGATGAAGCGAATTTTTCAAGAATAGCAATACGGAATTTCCGTAATAACCATGTATGGTGTGACGAAAATCCACATGAAATTGTTGAAGATCGTTTTCAACATCAGTTTTCTTTGAACGTTTGGCTTGGGATTGTGGGTGACTGCATAATTTTACCGGTATTTTTACCAAGGAGATTTACTGGAGAGGTGTATCGCAACTTTTTGGAAAACACGCTCCCTGGATTTCTGGAGGACGTACCATTAGCAATTAGAGATGCAATGTGGTATATGCACGATGGCGCACCAGCCCACTTTAGTCAAGTAGCTCGTGATTTCTTAACACAAGCATACGAAAATCGCTGGTTAGACCGAGGTGGACCTCACTCATGGCCTGCACGATCCCCGGATTTAAATCCCCTGGATTTTTTCATGTGGGGCCATTTGAAGTCCTTGGTGTACTCTACTCCATTGGAAAACGTAGAAGACTTAAGAAACCGAATAATTGCTGGGTGCAACTCATTTAAAACCGATCCTGGTGTTTTTCAGAGAGTTCGCCAGTCAATGAGGAGAAGATTGGATTCTTGCGTCCGAGCTAGAGGTTGTCACTTAACACAGTTTTTGTTATTTTTGGTTGATAAAATTGTTGGTTTGGTAAAATATTTGTTTTTGCCCTTGAATAAAACCCTGTTCTTTAATATTTTTTTTCTGTAATAAATGGACATGCACTAAAATGTTTTTTTTTTAATAAAAAACGGTACGTCGTACGATAAAAAGTTAAGAGAGCTTTTTTCTTCATAATTGAACAATAAATAAAAGCATATTTGTATTTTTAGAGAAATCAGAGGCGTCCTATTTTTTCTTGAAAAATAGCCTGTGACGTGCCAATACGCGCGCCACATGTACGACTGAAACATTGTGTTGTATTGCAAAGTATGTGTCTCCCACAGCTATTAACACGCCTAAAATTTCATTATGATATCTCAAGCCGCTTTGGAAAAATCAAGTTTTTACTGTTTTTTAAAATTTAACTTCAACACGCTGTAGATCGGTAACGAAGCGTATGCGGACCTATGTTTATAGGAACTTTTTGTATAGAATGAACTGGGCAATCACCCCCTTTAATATTGCCGCATCTTTTTTAAACACACTATATATTGTAATATGAGTTACTAATATTATGCAATTTCATTAGTAATAAACCCGTAGTATTAGTAAAGACCGGACTAAAAGGCACCAAAATAAACAGAAAAAGGCATTTTTTTTTAATAAAGCATAAAATTCCAAAAAAGGCAAAAAAATAGAAAACAACACAAAACTAACAACCTTTCATTTCTACCAAATATACATTTCTAAACAAATTTATATAAAGAAAACTATTAATCCCGAAAACCGTTGATCTGACATTACATTTTCATCAAAAACCACATTTTCAAACCAAACTTTTATAAAAAAATACTAATCCCGAAAATAACTGATTCTAAATGTTCCTTGTGTCTTCTACCACTTCTACCACAACATATTCTTGTAAGCCAAAAAACTTCTCTCTGCGTCGACATTTGTAATTGGTGCATATTTGAATTATGTGATTAATACTGGATCCATAATAAAATCAGTAACAATTTCACCATTTAAATTAATGTTGTTTTTTGTAATGTGTCGAATCCTTCATTTTTATGCAGAACGTCGTTTAATTTATTTGTCATTATTTGATCAATATATCCTGGTACAATATAATATCTTGAAAAATTTTTAATCATCTGTACTGCAGTAATTAAAGGCAAGTCCTGCTTCTCAAGTGATTTTATAGTCACTTGCATAACTGTAATTGGTTTTTATAAACGCCAGAGGTTTAACTTTTTTGAAGTTTAGAAAACGATCATGAAAAACTTGTATTAAAATATAAATTTTTTCAACATAAGCGAAATTGACATCAGTTTTATTGAATTTCTCCTTAATTTTTTTGTAGTTTGGAAAGTGGCTGTAATTGGCTGAATTGATTTGTGTCTTGAAAAGACTCGATTTGCATTGAAAGGACGAAACATGAGAGTATAACTGCGAAATCAATTGATATTTGCCTTGGAGTCGCGTATTTAAGACATTCAAGTGATTTGTGATGTCTACAAGAAACGCTAAGTCACACAGCCATCAGGGTTGTCGAGTTCGGAGACGTCCTTTTTCTTTGCCGCCAGAAATATTTTGATTTCTTCAATCAAGTTAAGAAACTGCTCTAGTGACAACCCACGACTTAGCCACCTTACTTCAGTGTAAAACAGGAGATCACTATATTCGCTTTCAATATCCTCGAGAAGTTTTGTGAATTGTCGGTGATTGAGACCTCGTGATTTTATAAAGTTTACAGTAGGTACTACAACTTTCATCACATTTTAAAATTCCAATAATTTTGAACAGAGGGCCTCTTGATGTATAATGCAATGAAACTGCATTAATTCCTTGGTATCTATGTTTTTAGTTTGTAAATACTCTTTTAACATAGTTATTATCCCAGATTTACTTCCAACAATTGAAGGTGCTCCGTCAGTAGTAATTCCAGATAATTTCGTTAAATCCGAATCCATTTTAGAACATTTTTCCATAAGAGCTTTGAGCATGTCACTCCCCTTGGTTTGACTTGTCAAAGAACTCATACCAATCAGTTATTCACTCACTTCAAAATTTTGCGTTACAGCTCGCAAAAATATTGAGAGTTGAGCAGTGGAACTTATCGATTTCGTAGATAATTGATCTTCTATATTAGCTGCTAATGTGGTAAGTCTTCTTTGAACAGTCATCCGATTTAGTTGAATTTTCTCAAACCTCTTTACATCTTTCGGACACATTTTTTTTGCGGCGATATCCTAACACTGCTTAACAAACTCACCATCTTTAAAGGGCCGACAAGTTTTCGCTATTATTCAAGATATTTCAAAGCTAACTTCAGTAGCTGTTTCAGCATCTTGAATTGGTTTTGTAAACATAGCTTGCTGGCCTATTTGTTCCCTTTGTAAAGTGGACAATTTTTGCGTTCGATTTTCGCCAATTAATTTGGTAAAAGTATGATGCTATATTCCTTCGGAATAGAAACACTACTCTTGCATATTAAACAGACACTTTTGTTATGCGATGAAATAAAAAAGTATTTTTCGGTCCAAATATCTTGAAACTGTCGATCTTTATCTTCAACCTTACGACTACGTTTTTTACTGGGGCCTGGTTTATCCATATCACAATTGATATTATATTGTTACGTAGGTAGATGCCAAGTTCGAACGACGAAATATTTATTCTTCACAGATTACAATTCAAACAATATAACGTTCGCTTGTCCGTAGTTAAAACTTTACTGCCCGGATAGCGGGCGATGCGTTGTATTTATACGAGTTACCTAACATCGAGAACCTACCACATTGTTCGGGGATAATACCGACGTGACCGACGTTCGACAGATTTCTAGTCTCGTAACAATATTCTTGGAACGACGAGGAGCATACCTGTGCTACGTAGTAAACCTGCACAAGAAAGTAGTAGGTACTTGAAGATACATATCTTACTAACAATTACAAAAGTTAGAATAAAATAAAAAGTTAAGAAATATTGATTTGAATGGATTTTTACCTACTTTTGTAGTTTTTCGAACAATTTTTAAAATTCGTTGGCGGCCCGTATAAATATCGACAGTGGGCCGCGGTATGTGCATCGCCGCTCTAAACATTTCTACCCTTAAAGAAGCTTTAGCAAAGATTTGTTTGCCGCGTGTTAATTTATTTACTAACGGGAACTGCAATCTTACAGTTTCAGTCCGTGCTCTAAGTAAGTGCAATGAATTAAATTCGGGTAAAAAATCTTCATCCTGTTAGATGCAGCTTTTGCCATATATGCCCGCTGTCTCTGACAGCGTGAGTAAAATTGTATCACTCGTTACCTACCGGCTCCGGTAAGAAAAACATGTTCATTCGCCGTGAATAAATCTTATTATTGCATTATTATTTGTTTTACTTAGTTCCTTCGTACTTTCTAAAAAACTTTTTGGCGAATTTCCAATATTTAAAACTCCGGGTATTAATTTTGCCACGTATCGTCCATATACGTCTGTTTCATCTACACATATCCGTATACAATTATTTCCAATAATATTTTTGATTTCCTTAATAACTTTTTTATAGATTGATATAATTTTTGCGGAGATGGCTTTCATCAGTAATGTCCATTGCGCAATACGTTTCTAAGAACGTTTGGAAATATGTGTTTTTCAATTTATAATTGGGTATATTTGCTTTTATCAAAGCTTTGCAAATATTAAAATTAATTTTTGATCGTTGAGTATAGCTGGAAATTGATGCCACAGATTGCATAGCTTTACCTATAGATTGTTGTTTTTTGGTTTGACTTTTAGTTAGTTTTAGATTTTCCTGGCGCAATGACGTTTTGACATGCTGAATTATTTAGTATTTCTTGTCACATATAAGCCAGTAAAAGATATTTAGTAACGCCAATACTTTTTATCCAAATAAATTGTTTAACACGCTTGGCGAAATAATTTATATTTCAATTCCTTGAAATTTTTAATCCATTCTACAAGAGCGGGCTTTTGTTTCGACATTACACTACGAACGCACTTGACACTGTCACACGAACAACTTTAATACGGAGAATCTCACGTCAAAGGGCACAACGAGGAATTACAAAGAACAACTACATTTACGAAACAAATGTGCAGTGGCGTAGCGAAAATTTCTTTTCGCAATTAAATAGATTTTGAAAAAAATGCATCAGAGAGTCAGCAAAAAATATTGGTCTTATTTTATTTCTTTTTTTCTGATTAGTACAAATTTTTAAATATATTTTTCATGGTTAACATTCTGAACTTACTGCAAATGAGAATTAATGAATATTAAATCTCATTCTTACATGTCATGTATTAATGCATCACATAAGGCGACATTGACATGTAAGAATGAGATTTAATATTCATTAATTCTCATTTGCAGTAAGTTCAGAATGTTAACTATATATACACAAAGTAGAGAAGTGAAAAGCTGTGACTGTCTTCGAGATACCGTATATTGATAAGCTTCAATTAAAGCGAAACGCGTCTGTACGTTCCCGTTGATGGAAACAGCTTTTCACTAATTTTTAATTATCCTAACAACCTGTAAGATCGTAGTCGCGACGAGGTGTGTTATACATGCTAGTACAAACTTGGTTTGTCGGATTGTAGTTATTAATGCATCACATAAGGCGACATTGACATGTAAGAATGAGATTTAATATTCATTAATTCTCATTTGCAGTAAGTTCAGAATGTTAACTATATATACACAAAGTAGAGAAGTGAAAAGCTGTGACTGTCTTCGAGATACCGTACATTGATAAGCTTCAATTAAAGCGAAACGCGTCTGTACGCTCCCGTTGATGGAAATGGCTTTTCACTAATTTTTAATTATCCTAATATTTTTCATTCCTTAAATTTGTATAAGCATATTTTCTATAAATAAATTATTAGAATCTCAATAATTTAGAATTATACACAAGTTACACAATACAATAAAAATACAATATACATAACTCACTAAGGTATAGACATAAATATATGAAACATATAATATTATAAATTGTTTAAAACCTAGTTATAGCTAATATTGCGTCTCCAGAATTTCGTAAAAAAACAATTATTGAGAATACATCGAGTTTGAATTAAGAACAAGATTCTTAAGAATATTGATCTCTACAATCAACAGTAAAGTGTCATGGAGACATTGACAAATATTGTATGATTGGCCTCTAATAATGAACAAATTAGTAACAATTTAAGAAGAAACATCGCCTACTTGGAAGTTCTTTAACGAATTGAACATATGAATGATCGACTTTGTACAACTATATAGGAATAGACCAATTAACCCAACTGCGTACGCTGTTTCAAAATTTTAGTTAGAATTCTAGTACTAACCTGTATGCATACACAGGCTGTTGTTAAATAACGTTTAAAAACTTAAGACCATGTAGTACGGTCGATCATAAAGTTAAAAGTCTTAATATACATTTGCAATAGCGGTAATAGGTAAAAATAGTCAATATCAATAAAAATAATTTAGGTACAATGTTACGCAATAGCAAAGATAAAATTACAAAAGTACAAAATCCGGTGTATACCAAATTAACTGCAAAGACTGTGATGCTATCTATATCGGATAAAGTGGTAGAAATATAAATACTAGATTAAAAGAACATAAAAAGTCAATTATCCAAGGAATAAAAAAATACGCGTTTTGCAGAACACTGTATAGACTACCTCCACTTTCTCGATATAGATAGCTGCAAACTGTTATAACGAGCCATCGAAAAAATTCCTAATTGGAGTAGACTGTGAAATTGGGTTGGTACTTTAGCCACTTCCACATAATAACACATTACTTGATGCTTGACAGTTTCATTTGGTTTCATTGTAAAAAAAGGTTAGGGCATTGAAATTATACTACAACAAAAAAGAAAACAAATAATTAATTTAATATTATTACAAACGGCGGCTTTTGCTGGATATCGGGATGTGGATGTGCCGTGCCAATAATAATGAAATTATTCTAAGATAAATAATTAGTGGTGTTGGTGAAGTTCCTTCAAAGGTCCAGGACGTGCGTGGTATTGGTTAATTTTAATAAATCTACAACTTACTTACTAAATAAAACACATAAGCGTTGTCCTTAATCTTTGTATTTATATTTACATAAGGAAGAAATGAAATTGGTATATTTAAAATAATTAAACAAAAGTAATATATACACGAGGAGCGGTAATTAAGTATGTAATTGAAAATTAACACACAATACTCTGAAACGAACGTTTAATTGGGCAGTAAATTGAGGGTTAATTGAATACGATTAATATAAAATAATCTCTGCATCGAACAATACAGAGTTACCTTTGATTTGCGGCGATGGGCGGCTACGTGGTGCGTTGTATACCTGGACAGATATGCAGAGCGATGTTTGGCCGGAGGAACAAGAAATTAACTAGTTTAATTAATATGGATTCGCTTAAAAGAATAATATATATAGAACAATACAGGATTACCTTTTAATTGCGGTGAGATGCAGGGGCACGTGGATCATGCCACCGGTACTTGACCAGTACGGCGGGTGATGTTGCACTTTCGAGGGTTCTAACGAGAAGATCGGACTGATAGTTTTGTCGATAGAACACTGGTTTTTGAAAATGGTCTGTTTTATGATCTAAGTCGAAGAGGGGCGATATCTTGAATAATAATTAAGAAGTGGAACCTGAAGATGTGTTCTATCGATGGCATAAATATTATTAAAATAACGCTTGTTACTTAAGCTTTCTAATGATATGAAACACCATATATGAAAGAAGATGTATATTTAAATTAAAACAATTTCAAATGAAATGTAAATAGAAAGAAATCCCACAGTAACGTTGTTGCCGGTTCAGGTAGAAAGCCAAGGGTTTCGGTTAAAATATAACAAAAGAGATGCTTTCTCTTTGGACACGAAAATGTACAGAAAAATGTCTAAGTTAAAATATTTTAAATCGAGATATTTAAAGACGAAATATCGATTATTTAAAAATAAATTAAAATATACTATATGCTAGGCGTAACAATATCTAAATCATAATTAAAATTTACATATAGCTACAGAAGTTGTTGAAAATGTTCTCGATTTACATCTAAACACAAACTAACTCTTCTCCGAAATCCAGCAAAAACTTTCTGCAGCATTGGCGGTGAGTTGTTGATCTCTTCACACTTTTCTGTTATGCGAATTCTCAGTTGTTCCAGATTATGAATTGGCGTTGAATAAATCGAATTTTTTATGTATGGCCATACGAAAAAATCACATATGTTTAAATCGCAAGACCTAGTTGGATATGGGATTTCAGTGCTCCTGCTTATTATTCTGTTATCAAAAAATTCTCTGAGATATTGAAGTGCTTCTCTGGTCGTATGTGCTGTTGCACCATCTTGTTGGAAATATCCATTTTGTAATTCCTCACCATCCAGTTGATTTATGAATGAGCCGAGTATCTCATTATGATATCGTGCAGCAGTAAGTGTACCTTCAAAAAAAATGGGACCCACCATTCTTTTTCGACATATTCCAACCCAAACACCAACTTTTTGGGAATGCAATGTTTTTTCAACAAAAAATGAGGATTTTCGGAGGACCAACACCTCATATTATGTGAATTAACTTATCCAGAAAGATAAAGCCAGGCGTCGTCCGAGAAAAAAACTGTGTTAAGGATATCCTGATTGTGTAGATTATTTTGAAACCATTGATAAAATTCCACTCGTCTTAAATAATCCACTGGATAAAGTTCATGAAAACATTGCAGCTTGTATGGATGACAATGTAAGACTTTCTTAAGAATAAATTGGCACGTACCATAAGAGCCATAAGAACCATAAGATAAATTTGTTTGTTAGGACACTACTGAAATGGATGTTTTTGGATTTTCATCAATAATATGCCGAAGGGCTTCAATATTATCAGCTGTACGTTTAGATGGCCGTCCACTTCCAGTTTTTCGACCGACGCTACCAGTCTCTCTGAATAACTTTACACAATTTGTCAAAACATTGTAAAAATCATTGTAGTCAAACACTAATTCAGGATGTTCTTCACTAAAATCAGCCATGCATTCCATAATTGAATACTGCCACTCGCCATTTACTTTCACACCTGTACGGAATTAACATTCGATAATTTTTGCTTTTTGTTCTATGTTGAATACCATTTTTTAAATAAATTTAATTTTCTTAATAAGAGTTTTGAAAAATTTGACACAAACTTATAGTCAATGTCAAATAATAAATGTCATTATGTGGAAGTGGCTAAAGTACCAACCCAATTTCACAGTCTACTCCAATTGTGATCGATGGCTCGTTATAATGCAAAAAAAAAATAAAAAATTGTACTATTTGGAAATATTAGAAATAAAAAAACTAATTCTATGAAACAAAACCTAACAAACAGGCGGCAAATTGAATATCTACATACACTCATAATAGGCACTGTCATTAAATGGTAATTTAGGCCAATCCAAAGCACAGGTATTCATGTATCAAAATTGGAAGTTGATCCCTTAATTTTGTCAAGTAAACTCTTTGAGAATGGTCGAATAGACCGAAAGAAGTGTTAGAGTTCAAATCTAATAAACAAGTGAGACTGAACAAACGTTTTCAATTTACTTACGTTTATTTTTTAAACACCAAGAACCGACTTCTACATCCATTAACAAGATAGTCCATAGTCTAGTTACTATACTACTGAGTAAATTACTTTTAAGTGTAGGCATTGATAAACCGAAGATGAAACGTCCACCATACTCTCATTTGAAAATTTCACAAATCACAAAAACCTAACTGGAAGTCTGATAAATTACCCAGTAAATGAGTGCATAATAACATTTGCAAAAAATTATTTTCTAAAGTTCTATGCGTGATGGATTCTGCTATTGTAGTTGTTTAATGTAAATGTATTTTATATCGTTTTATAGTAAACTACACCTGGCTCCACCATGGCATATCTCGGTCAAAATAGCAGTATAAGCAATAGAAAATTATAAATTAATTAAATCTAATCTATCGTTTCAAAGTAGAAAATAAGTTGATTATCTCTTGAACTTTATCATGTTTAGAAGTAAAAAAATTACATACGAAAATCTTAACATGCCTTGAAATATGACTACTGACAAAAACAATCGAAAATTTAATTATTTTGCGTATTCCAAAAATGGGTCAATTATTAAAATCGTATAGAGCGAGATCTATTTCATAAAAAATTCTTTCTTGAAACTATTTTTTTAAAATTTTTAATAAATGAGATAACTGTCAAAACTTACTGTCTCAATACAAGACAAAAACGGAAATCTAATTCAAGAAAATTGAACTCGGCAGTTGTGAACAGCAGATGAGTTAATCGATATATTGTACAAGTACCTTCGTGTGACAAAACTAAGTGCAGTACTTGGTTAAATAATTGACAATTTTATTGTCACGGCAATGCAATTACAGTTACATAAAAGTTCAATGAGAAAACGTTAATGTATAGTGTATGTAGTTCTGCACAAATCGATTTATATGTGAAAAGTTAAATTGAAGAGACTAGACACACTTTAAAGATTACAAGTTTCATCGATAATTGCTCCAAAGATAATTATGTGACAAACAACTCAATATATATATATATATATGCATAATAGTGTATTGTAAGAAGTACCAATATGACATACATTGATTTTAATCCATTTAATATTTTTCACTGATTTACGTATAATATGCATGAAATTTCTGATTGTTTTAAATATTTTGCAGGAAGTAGGGGTAACCGGGTAACCGGTAATCGTTTATAGTGGGACACGGTATATAGTGGGACATTGCATTTTTCAATTACCAAATATTTATCTATCAATACCACCAGTTGAGTGTGAGATCTTGGGTGCGTCGGAGGTGCAATAGTTGTGAAAGGCAAATTAAATATTATACAGCTTTGGAGAATTAAGAAAGTCAAGGTAAGGTAGCACTGTAATTTTTCTGTATGATGTTCGGTTTTTTCATAATATATTAGCTTTTAGAATGTGCTATGGATTGACATTAAAAGACACACAAGAATTAGCCTACCGCTATATAATAGCTAATGAGAAAGATATTCCTCAATAATGGAGAGCAAACAAAATGGCAGGAATTGAGTGGCTTCATTTATTTAGAATGCGACATCCTAACTTAAGCCTTCGAACTCCCGAAGCCACAAGCTTAAGTAGGGCTACAAGTTCTAATAAATTCAGCGTAAATATTTTTTATAAGAACTTTCAAAATGTGATAGAAAAGCACCAGGTAAAAGGATTTCAAATTTATAATTGTGACGAAACCGCCGTAACAAACGTCCACAAACCTCCGAAAATACTAACAGGTAAAAAAGAAAAACAAGTAGGAAAGATTCCAAGTGGAGAAAGAGGTACATTAGTCACAATGTGCACTACTATATTTGCTAATGGAACATTTGTTCCCCCATCTTTCATTTTTCCAAGGAAAGATTTTAGGCCACACATGCTGAACGGAGTTCCAAACGGTTCTAGTGGCGCGGATTATCCATCAGGATGGATAACCTCGGACAATTTTGTGTTATTTATAGAACATTTGATCAAAAACGTGCGATGTTTGATTGAAAATAAAATACTTTTAATTTTAGATAACCATGAGAGTCATGATGATATCAAAGTATTAAATCTCTGCAAAACAAATGGCATTATACTTCTAACACTTCCGCCGCATTGCAGCCATAAGCTGCAACCATTGGACATAAGCTGTTTGGCTCCATTTAAATCACACTACAACAAAAATCGATTGATGAATGGATGTTGAACCATTCGGGGATCCCTATGACGATCTACGATATTGCAGGTGTAGTGGGAAAGGCATTTGCATTAGCTTTAACACCATCTAATATCATAAAGGGATTTCAAAGGTCTGGAATTTATCCATTTAACTCCGATATTTTCGATGAATCTGAGTTTTTGTTATCATACGTAAAAGACAGAGTGCAAGAACCAGAAAGACCTTCCGATGTACCAAGACTTTTCGATGTCCCGGGATCTTCCGATGTCCCAGGACCCTCCGATGTCCCAGGACCCTCCGATGTCCCAGGACCTACAACTAGTAATGAAATTGTCGATGTATTGACGCCACATAGTATTAAAGCAAGTACGAATATAGTAACTCCTGAAGCAGTTAGACCACACATTAAGGCACAGGCAAGAACGGGCAACAGAAAGGGGAAAAAAGGCGAAATCTAGTGTTTTAACTGATACTCCAAATAAAGAAGAAATGAAGTTGACACACGAACAGAAAATGCAAAAGATTCAATTAAGAGAAATGAAAAAGCGCCAAAAGCAACATAAACTGAATAAAAATGGGCAACGAATTAAAAACAACCTAAAGAGAAAAATATTTACAGAGTCCTCAAGTTCGAAATGTGACGTTGAACTAGAGAAACTCTGCAATGATTCAACAGACGATAGCATTACAAAAGAACACGAAGTCGCAAACGAAAATTTATCTGATGGAAACTTTGTATTAGTAAGATTTTCTAGAAAGAAAAGTATTAGATTCTATGTTGCCAAAATTGAAAAAATTGAAAATGTTGACTACTATCTAACCTTTTTTACAAAAGGACTTGGATGGACTTTTACATATCCAGAGAAGAAAGATGATGAGGTAAAAGAGGGACAAGATATAGTAATGAAACTACCTAAACCTGAAATATCAGGGGGCACTGAACGAGCTTCCAAAAAGTTTAAGTTTAATGTTGATTTAACTGATTTTAATGTATATTGATGTTAAACGATGTATTAAATTAACCTTTGATGTACAGATACGTATATATAATAAATATTTTAAAGTTTTCATTTTTTCTTTGATATTCCAATGTGTCCCATAATATACCAGGTTAAGTCCCACTATATACCGGGTAGTGATATGTACTGGGACATATGGTATATACCGGGACCATTGAAAAGAAAACAACACTATGTAATAAAAATTGATTTTGATTGACAACAGTATAAACTTAATACCAATTGCAACCTTCCATAGATACTTTGTCTCAAACAAATAAAAATTTGATACTAAAAATTGTCCATGAAATATATTGTCCCACTATATACCGGTTTCCCCTATATTAAATTATACTAGATATTAGACAAGACCATACATTTGATGTTTTAGGGTTCCTCAAGGATCTACTCTAAGGCCTTTTCTATTTAATATTTATATTAACCACCTTATCATACTACTAAACTGTATTTGCGGGCGGGGATGATCTACAGGGCTTTACTAGTCTTACGTACTTCGTTGGATTATTACATAGTATCATTAGGTGACCTTCAATTAATCGACAATTAATGAGGAACGAAATTATTTTAAATAATTATGATAGGTTTTCGAATTAAATTATTTTCTTCTAAGCCTTGAATTATCTTCCAATTCTCAAAATTAAGATGTGCTATATTGTTTGATTCCCCATTGGGTTCTAATAAGTATGTTTTTGCTATTTGTGCTGCAAATTACAGCACTAATAGTGAAAGCTAAATTGGTTTCGTAAGAAATTGATTGGAATAAGATTTCCTTTTCTAGTATCCGAGTTAGTTGTTCTTTCAATTGACTGTGATAAATGTTCAGAAGTACCTTCTTGAATGATCGCTTTTTCAAATGTTTCTATTTAAAAAAAAACATAGAATATACTAATCTCCTTAAAAGAATTCATTGAATACTATCAGTATTAGTCACATGAATATATTTGAATACCATTCATAAATAGTACTTTGTTGTCCTACGTATACTCTCGGGGAATAAAGTTTGTTACTATTGTTGTTACTGTATTGCGTACGCTAAGAATATTGAAAAACTTTTAAAAAATATTTGGAAAAGTGGGTTACCGGTTGAAAGAACTTTACTGTTTTTGTACATTTTAAAACCTGATTTTCTTTAAATTATTTGTACTCAACGTTTTTTCTAATAATCAGTTTGTTTAATAAATTCCAAGAAATCTGTAATCTGCCAGAGGCCAATGTGCTTCAGCATGAATAAAGTAAGTAATGACATGCACTAATATTGTTTGTTGTTAATTTGAGATTGTAATCAACGTTACACTTATTAAAGTGTTTTGAAAGTTATCCGGATATGAAGTAAAACTCATGCTTCCACAATTTCCAATTGTTTCATTTTACTATGACACATGACATGTTTTGCTACACTGTAGCTTCATCAGAGGTTAAACTATTACTAACATAATCTTCCTAACATTCCTATGGCTATTTCTACACATGAATGAGAGATTATAGTTTTCCTATTACATTAATACAAATTCCTTAAGTAAATAGTCTGTTATTATTATTGGAAATTACACATAACATAGTTAATAGCATAGTTAATTATTGTAGAAACCAATTCAATAAAGGTGAGTGTTAGATATTATGGTGGGTGGTGTATACCCGTAGCGATTTCGCTCTTATCGAAAATGCATGACTTGCCTCGCAAAGTAAACACACGTTCGCGGGGGGAATTCAGACACCACCGTTGAAAACCTAGACTAGACTATTTGTATTTTAGTTTGTTTGCCACTGTGTGGTTATTTGTGTAGAGTAAATTTACACCGAAATATGTGGTTTACTTGTCGGCATACAGTGTTTGTTGAACCTCAATTTATATGATTGGATTGGCGTTGTGGTCTATGCCGCAAGTTAATTGTGCCCTCATCCTTCTGTAGTGTTCTTGATTCTGATTCCTGCTACCGGCTTCTATAACTATTTGATGATGAGATTTGCCGTTCAATTTTAAAATCATCGTAACTGTAGAATCTGTTGTAGGAATGAATTAATCCACGTGGACCGGAAGTTTCATCAAGGACCACGTATTATAAAGCGGAAACGACTTCATTTTATGTGGTTTATCTTCGAACTTTATCTACAACTCGAAAGGTAGTGCTGTGTTAATTGCGCCGTTTCGACTGATTAATTATTTCTCAAAACTTGCATTTGTGTCATATATAATAGTGTCGTTATCATCACATGTAAAGAAAAAAAATAATACATAAAGAATCATTCATTTAATCCATTTTGCCTTGAATAGTTAGTAATTTATTTGCTTATATAATAGACTAGTATAGTTTATATTAATTTATTCTTCCTCGAACCTTTAATAATTTCGTTAATAAGTTTATAGTTTAGAATTGTTAATACCGATTCGTAATTATTATTGTGAATTTACGCTTTGCGATGATGGAATTTGGTTAAGTATACGTCTCAATTTAGTTAAGAATAACGTAAGTGCCTATGGGTGAATGTTTTTCTATTTTTAAAGATGTATTTCTTTTTTTTTACTTTTAATTAGCATCATAAGATATGTAGTAATAAGTATTCATGCATAATGCAAATTTCGATTGTGAATGCGTACCTGAGATCTCATGTATTCGTATACCGCATTCTTTTTTTTTTGTTCACGTGATATATACAGTTGGCGTTATACCGATCCGTACAAAAGTTTTGTTTCTTTTCGACATTTCAAATTTATATATATAACACCACGGTGATGAGTATACTAATTAGACTCTCAAAAAATGGTTCTCAGGTGTTGATGACAAGTAGACAAAACGATGGAACAACTGTATTGCACAGAATGGAGAGTTTTCAAAATAATTGTTTAATTTTTGTATTACAGCCCTGGTCCCGTTGTTTTCTGATATTTTCTCGTATATCTTGTGGTTGATAAGTTGTCTGTATATAATTTAAAAAGAACAGGTCATACGATACTTCGCTGTGGTACACCAGATCTTAACGATATGATTCAGATTGGTGTACTTCATTTCATGTTTGCGTATAATAATAATTCATGACCTAGTATCCCCCAATAGCTTAGCGCCAATTACTTTTATAAAATCATTCATTATAATCCAACACATGGCAATGTACATATTTATTAAAGCATTAAATAAATATACTAGAGCATAACTTGTATACTTATTAAAGTAATTTATCCAACACTAATGCAAGCAAAAACATACACTGAAGGGATATCCAAGTAAGCCATGGTTAAATCTAAATAACAGTATTTCTTAACTCACATTAATGCAAAGAAGTGTAATTAGAAAAACAAAAATACTGTTAAAATACTGAATTTGTAGAGCCAAGTAGCAACAGAAAATAACCTAATACAGTAGACCATAATGAAAAAGAAAAATTAATTGTTTTTGATCATTTTAAAAATGATCATATGAAGACAAAGTGTATGTCACCATGTAAGTGTATGTTAATATTGAAAGAGGAACATCGTATATGTAAGGGCAAATCATTAACTTAAAATGCCATTGTTACGCCCGCGCCCATAGAACAAATTAAGAAATTTGGCTGCTGCCATTCACCTTAAACGTGAAGACAAACAACAATACTATTCTCACACATGTGGCCTCGGATTCGATTCGAGACATCGACATGGTAAGCCAGTGACTTACTACTAAGCTATCAGTTGTAAAAATAAATAAATATTTTTTGAAAACCATTAATAAATTGGTAGTAAATAATTACACAAACAGTGATATCTGTACATAATTCAATAGAAATATTTCTTGTATTAGTTTAAACAACATTTTTAATTATTTGTATAAACGCAAATTCATTAATGTTATTCACAATATTCAAGTAGTTAAATAACAATGTACCTGGCGAAATGATTAGTGTTGCAAAATAAGGTAGCGCAGAACCGTTGCGTTGTGCTATTAACATCAGCCCGAGTGCACACTGCACTTGAATCAAGTTTTGTGCAAGTGTAACTAGTCATTATTAATGAACATGCACGGTCATTGGTAATTATTATTTAGTGGCCTCATCTGCGTGTGACTTCGTCGTTTATGTGAACATATGGGGCCGCATAGTAGAATTTACGGAACATTGTGCTATACCAATGGTCGGCCGCATCTCAATCGACATGGGTGACATAATGTTGGAAACCGATAAGCTCAAATACATGTGTTATACAGCTCATACACGGAATTATACGCACGTATAGTTTGTTATTCACGTAATGTGGCATTCTTTTAATTGTTTACCTGGTTAATTTAACAGATAACATAGCTTGTTTACCGTCTACTAATAGATTCGTGATTGGGTGAATCGTGTTATTGTACTTGCGAAATTACAAATTAATACTACACGGGTTTTACTCGATAACTATTTTATAGAGGACAAATTAAATTCGTACGTTACAGGATTTGGCAGATATCAATTACATATGATAATGAATGTTTATTAAATATATTTTTTTAAAAACACATTTATTTAATAAATTCAAATATATAAACTAAGGTGCTATTGTTTTTCTGCATTTTAGATCCTATTCATTAACATCATAACAGGTTTAATGCGTGTGTATTATTTTGCTTTGTACTATTAATAAAATAGTAGCCCTTATAAGTCGGCAAAGAATTTTCCCACTCACTGATAAAGTACTGCATCAGCGGCAAGCGAGCTTTAGAAGAGAAAGATCACGTGTCGGCCAGATTGAAAAAACTGGACTGATAATTATTAGAGAACGGACACGCTTACCACGTGACGCAAAGCCCAGTGCAGTACTGGCGAAAGGCTGTATTTCTAAAATATTTAATTTTATTTATATAATTGGAAAACGAACGGGTGGTGATCTATAAAATTACGAAATACATATTTATTTGTTGAAAAGTTGTATTTATAAAGTTTTTAATTTTATTTATATAATTGGAAAACATACGGGTGGTGATCTATCTATCTAAAATTACGAAATACATATTTATTAATTAATTTTATTTATATAATTGGCAAACAAACGGGTGGTGATCTATAAAATTATGAAATACATATTGCTATGTATTGTGTTGTTTATTACTTATTTAAATTGGCTCACAATACACGGTAGCTTACCCAGTCTTACTCAAATCGGAACAGACTTCCAGGAGCTCTTGTATCTTCAGGGTTACCCTCAAAGGGTACGTGCCGAATAAAACAAAAGGTATTAGCAACGCAATGAAACTCACATTAACAACACAAACATGTAATATAAAAGAAAAAAAAAATTTTGACTTTATCAAATATAAAGAAGTGCTGAGGCAATAATGTATGCCCCAGCGTGAGGAAAACTTGTATAAAAATTGACTGCTATACTAGACAAAAAACCTCACTTTGACCACGAGCAAAATTAAACTAATTAAATATTCAGGAAAACTATCAGACTTCAACAATTACGTTATTCCCAATTTTAAACGTCAAACAGAAAAATAACTGTAAGCGCGCGCATCAAAATTAACCCATGCGCACATTCAACATGGTAAAAATGTACTTTTCCCACCAATTCCTAACCTTCTAGAATATATTACTGATAAAAAAAATACTTCATAAAAAGTATGAAAATTTTCCTTGACTATAAAAATATATTATAAACTAATAATTTACTGAATTTACGAGCTCATTCAATACACAAATAACATAACTAAATTAACATATAAAATATACTTGCAAATATATACGTACATTAATTAATGTAGTAATCACACTTCACTGAAAAAATTCTAACAGAGAGATTTCAGATAGGTCGCACAAATCAAAAAATTACAAATATCAGAGACTCATAATAAATCGAGAATTATATTAAACACATCAGTATCACTCAACTAAATACATAAATCGAAATTAACTATAATATACTGAATGAAAAGGAAGTTTTTATTCAGCAAAATGTAACACAACCTATCTGTTATATGAATCAAAAATCTCTCCCTCCTTCTTCTCGGAAATGGAATTATTACCCTACCTAAAACAAAATCAAAAGTCCGGCTACAATGATGTACTTCCTCTGACCGGTACTGCGTACATCAAGACTACGCTCGAATAACCTACAGACGTGGACTAAAATACACATTATAATCAAAATTTAAACAAATATTAATTATTTCTAAATATTTTGCTGGAATAAAATGTACATAAATATATAGTCTTTTATAGTTTCTTTAAATTCTTTCTTCGGGGAAAAATTCATGACAATATGTATTTGTTGAAAAGTTGTATTTTTATAGTTTTTAATTTTATTTCTATAATTGGAACATTTTTATTTGTTCATTTTGTCGTTTAAGTTGAGTAAAGGAGTATTAATATTGACTAGCAATAGTTTCTCAAGGTTTTCTTCTGTCAATTTTGTTCTCTTTGAATTAAGTACATCCTTATAAATAGAAAACGTCCTTTCTACATCGCAACTGGTTATAGGTGCATACTGGAAATATTCTTTTATTTCTTCATATTTAGCCGTTAGGTTTTGTGGAATTGTCTCCATACATAATTGCTGCAATGTAATTAAATCTGGATTTCTATTAAGAATTGCTTCAAATTTTTGCCGAAGGCCACATCCGAAGTCACTTGGAATACTTTTCAAATTATTAACAGCCACATCAAATGTGGTTAATCCGTCATTTAATTTGAGATTTCGACTTTCAAAATAAGTGATTAGTTTTGGCAATTTTCCAAAGTGTTCGTGAAGAAAGTACAACTGATTTTTTAAATTTGGGATTTGTGTGACCTCCTTGCACTCACCAATACTTCTAGCATTATCCTTTAGCATTGTTACGAAATGTTTTAGACTATCGAAATTCTCAGCATAATAACTAGTAGCTTCCAGCCATGTTCCCCATCTAGTTATTACTGGAGTAGGAGGCAGTGACAGAGATGGAAATTTTTCCCTGAAAAGAGCTACTCTGAATGGTGCTTTTCTGAAAACTTTTTTAAACGCTGATACAAGTCTATCAACTTCCGGAAAAGTGTCTCTGATATATTCACAGATTCTGTGGAGAGCATGTGCTACACAAGTAATATGCAGCATATTAGGATATGTTTTCTTCAATAGTCTGCCTGTTTTTAACATATACGCAGCACTATCACTGACAAATAAAAGTATTTTTTGTTTGTACGTGGCGTCCGAATGAAGCATTTTTTGCATATTCTCCTTAATGGTTTCAGCAACTGTTGCCGCATCAACTCTATTTATAACACTTGTTGCTATTACATTTGAGTTATAGAGAATAGTTGGATGTAGTACAGCAGCTACAACATTTACCACACTGCGTCCTAACATATCTACCGTTTCGTCGGCGCTTATCCATACGTATTGATTTAAAAGATGGCTTCTAATGCGTTCTACTGTTCTCGTATAGCACCTAGAAACATAATATTTGCGTAAAGTTGATTCATCAGGAACATTTCGACCAGTATATTTTTTCAGAAATGTCTTCAAAATTGGATTGTTCAATTTAAATAATAGAATATCAGTGATAATAAAGGATGTTTCAAAATGACTGCAGGATGTGAATCTTGCGGAAATGATTTTTAATCAATTCTACTGAACTAAAAGTTTGACAACTGTAAAATAGATACATCGTGATTGTTGATCATGGAACGCTATATGAATGATCAAGCGAATTTTAGTAGTGAAAATTATTTAAAATGTGGTGAAACTTTAGCGGAAACAGTTCGCAGTGTGCGCGGAATTCTTGGTCGACAAACTCCACCAATTTGTTCGACAGGTAAGAGATTGATCGAGAAATACCATCGAACTAGTTCCGTTGTGAACGAAAAATTGTCAGGTTGTCCTTGGTTAGGCCGATTTATTGTTTTAGTGACTGCAAGTGTTGGTGAGAATCCAGCTTAGTTGAATCTTCACCATTTGCAGCAACTGGTCATTTCGGCAAGCATTTTCTAGAAAATTTTAAAAAGGATCTCCATCTGCATCCTTACAAATCTTAATTGACTTAATAACTTAGCTAATCATGCAGAACACCATACCATGGTCAACTAGTTGTTGTAAAACTAAGGAATGAGCACTGATTTTGTCAGAAAAATTGTCTTTAGCGATGAACCACACTTAAGTAATTACGTGAACACACGAACCAGCTGGATTTAGAGAGTATAAAATCCACATCTTAATCAAGCGAGCAATGCATTCAACACAAGTTAGCTTTTGGTATCGATCTTGGACTGATGGAGTAGTTGGACGACACTTCTTCGAGAACGATGCCGGCAATGCAATGACAGTGAATAGTAAACATTATCGCAATATGAAGAAGGAGTTCTTGTGGGCTGCGTTGATCAGTATGGATTTAGAAGGGATTTGGTTTTAGCAGGACGCGACAACCTATCACCATGCGCGAGATACAATGCAATTGTGGAATGAGGGATTGCCTGACCACGTAATATCATGCACTGTTGGACCAGAATTCAGCGCCGAGATAGCGCGACTAACGCCCTTCGACTTCTTTCTGTGAAGTTTTGTGAAGCTTTAGGTCTATGCCAGTAGATAAACTATAGGGGTTCGAACACAAAATTCCCTGTATTTGTTCATGGAGGTTCAGTTTGCATCTTTTGGAGTGATTTGTAGTGGGGAAAGATGTCAGGGCCATCTACGCCGCCGGATGGGACATAACAGACAGACCTTTCTTTGAAGTATCTATTTCAATGACAGATCTGTCTGTTTAAATGACAGGTCTATCTGCTTCAAAGACAGGTCTGCCTGTTTCAAAAACAAGTCTGTCTGTTTCAAAGACAACTCTCTCTTGAGCACGCGTGTTATGTCACAGCCGGCAGCGGAGGTGGTTCTTAGTACCTTTCTCCACCACAAGTCAGCCCAAAAAAATGCAAAATTAACCTCCATAAGAAAATACATGGGATTTTGTGCTCGAACTCGCATAGTGCTACCTACGCGAGCAGCAGGCGCAGCGATGACGTCTGAAGGTGGTCGAAAACCAACAAAGCCGTAGTAGTATCGCACAATGTCTTGGAGTTTCTATTTACTGTGTATGCCCTTAGTCAGTGGAGACGAGTGTGGGTGACTATAATAACAGATAGAAGGTAGCGCCACTCAGTTTTGCTTACAGAAGCTCGGTCTGAAAACTGAGAAAAGGGATTGCGCTTTCTTCAGCGCCTAAATTAAAACGTATTTTCGGAGTAAACTATGTGTACGCCGTTGTCATTAGTCGAATTAATTTAAAATACTGCAAACATTATAAATATTGAGACGGGTAATTTCTCCATACAAAAAATACCGGTTCACATTTTGAACCCCTGAGGAAGCATACGATTTTGATGCGAAATATTGGGATAAAAAAATAAAGAACTGACTTAAGTAAACCAAAAAGCAATTATCCTTTCCATACATGTTCTAACGGCAAAGACATTTGGTCTAATTATATATATACAAGGTGTGTATAAATTGGCGGACTCACTACACGTGGCGACATTCTTGGTCAAATTTTGAGTTAAAAGTCCTAATCCTAAAACGATGTATCAGGCTTCCTTTGTCTTCAGAATGAATTTGAAAGAAACATACATTTGGCAACATTGAACACGCATGTGCTAGTTATAATCTTCGGAAGATTTTTACACGTCGTCACGTGAAACTTACATTTTAAATTTAAAAAAGAAACAAACGAAATAAAATTGGTTTCTTAGATTACATATTTATTACGAAAATATTACAAAGTTTTAAAAATTTTTGATAATATTGACTAATTTTTGTACATCTTCTTGATAGAAATCAATGTAATTATTACCTACATAATTGTTCGAATTGAAATCCATCAGTTTGTAGACATAGCTGCAATCTTTGTGGTATCGTTTGTACTATTCGCTCAAATCTTTCTGGTGTGATTTCTAATACTGCGGTGTCAATTCGGGCTCTAACTTCGTCAGCGTCTTGAGGAGCTGTAGCATAAACTTTACCTTTAATGAAACCCCAAACAAAAAAATCTAATGGACTGAGATCGGGGGATCTCGCAGGCCACAAAAGGAGACCGCCACGACCAATCCATCTGTCTGGGAAGTGTTCAGTCAACCAGTCTCTTATATTACGAGCAAAGTGCGCAGGAGCTCCATCATGCCTGTAAATCATATTACGGCGTACATTCAGCGGTATCTCATCAATAACTTGTTCTAAAACATTTAAATATTCACCGGCATCTAGGCGATTTGGTAAGTAAATTGGTCCAACTACCCTGTGGTTTATTATACCCAGCCAAACGTTAATAGAAAACCTTCTTTGGTGACCGTATTCGCGAAATTCATGTGGATTTTCATCAGCCCAATGATGAAAATTATGAGTATTAAACACACCATCTCTGGTAAACATGCACTCATCGCTCCAAAGAATACGTCTTAAAAAGTCACCTTCTTCCTGAATTCTATTTAATATTGTATTGCAATAATTGATTCGAAATAAGTTATCATTTCCGTAGAGAGGCTGAACTTTAGAAACATGGTATGGATGAAGCAAGTTTTCTCGTAGAACCAAATGAACAGTCTTATTATTGGGAATATTTAGTGTAGAAGCTAATTGACGTGTACTCGCAGAGGGATCTTCCTGTATTGTGGCTAGAACTCGCTCTTCTAGTTGTACGGTACGCCTTTGCCTTGGTCGACCTGCGTTCGCATTTCTTGGAATAAACGAACCTGTTTCGAAGTCGTTGGTCCAACCTTCGAAATACATTTTTACTTGGATGCCTCCGATTTGGAAAATGCACTCGATATTCCTGCCCTGCCATGCTAGCATTTCCACGACAGAAACCGTATATCATGTACATATCGGCATATTCGTTGAACGTAAAATTCATAATAAACAAACAGAACAACTAGTAAACACGAAAACCCGAAAACTGATTAAAACTATACAAATAAATACGAAAACTAAACAAAATCATACAAATAAACACGAAAAATAAGCAAGTCGAATGAAATAGGTAGATTACATAAGTGTCAAAATTTGACAGTAGTCATGTATTTGACTAGAACAACATTAGGCTGCCTACTTATTGTTTTACAG
Source organism: Melolontha melolontha (assembly GCA_935421215.2). Lineage (NCBI taxonomy): Eukaryota > Metazoa > Arthropoda > Insecta > Coleoptera > Scarabaeidae > Melolontha > Melolontha melolontha. The sequence goes on along the minus strand of OW285240.1, from coordinate 21,138,041 downwards.
CGTTGTCAGATGTGTTTTTCGTCAAAATAAATTAATAAACAAATATTAAAAACAAACTTTAAAATCAAAAAGAAAACTTTAACAAAGGATAATAACAACAATTCTTCTTTCTTCTAAATTGTAGCTCTTTCTGTCAACAAATATCGAGTAATAATGCTTATTTCAAGACTGAAAGTCCGAACTTTAGGAACCTCGTGCAAAGATATGGAGCATGGTTCAACATTTTCGTATTAGGATTTTGGACTCCGAATTTAACGAAGAACATCGCCGCGTGTAGTAGGTCCGCCAATTTATACACACCTTGTATATATATACATATATATATTAACAAATTATTATAAAAACACACTTGGCTATTTCACAATTTTTTATTAGATCTATGTCTAACATATGTTTTATAATAATTTTATAATAATAATATATATATATATATATATATATATATATATATATATAATATATAATATATATATATATATATATATATATATATATATATAATATATATATAATATATATAATATAATAATTTGTTAATTACAAAATGTTTCACCAAGAAGTGTCTGCTACATCAATTAATGATATACATATATATATATATATATATATATATATATATATATATATATATATTCATACTGTATATCAAAAAAAAAATTAATTATAACAATATGAAAAACCATAGACTACAGCAAAATTATGCTAAAACTAGTTCGGAAAATATTAAATTCTCAACAAGTCATAAAGAAATAAATCCGGTATAAGAATAAATTTAAATTACAATAGTTTTGCTTTTAAATAAACGCAGATTTCCTAAAGTACCCCAGAATTAAACCTCACAATTTATTACAAACAGAATATAAGTGGTAATAAATATTTTACAAGATACCAATAATAATTTTATTTTAAATTAAAAAGTTATTATATCCAAAATGCATCGACATATATCGTACAATATGCAGCTGAACATGAAAAAAAATTTTTTTCACAGGCGGTAATAAAAAGTTGTCAGCAAAAGAAATATGTTACAGGAAAAGATCTATGTACGAATATGACACAAAATTTAGAATTTAATTTCAATTAAGGAAAGGTTAATTTTATGTTTAAATGTTTAAATGAAATATATAATATACATATATACAAAAACGATTTTTAAGTCTAAATATAAAAAGATAGGTTGAGTCGAGCTCTAAAATATTACGTTAATTACGGCAGGATATAGAAAACAATATATAAATATATATATATATATATATATAAATATATATAAATTAATATTAATCATACGAATTACTTGGTTCCATAAGGAAGGTCTTGTTCTTTGGAGATGATAGTTATCATAGCCCTTGGAGAGGAAAACTCGCTACGATAAGGTTTTTATTCTTTCTGGCTTGGTGATAATCAGCCAAGTTAACCTAGTGATAGTCCCAGATGTTATAGAATGAAGTGCCTAGATGCAGTCTTCAACAGAGAGCTTACTTTTCCGAAGATCGGATTGGAACGACGTTCTACACACAGTTTGGTTTAATTTATTTTCCCCAAACTTCTAAGGTCGCTTCAAACAAACAAAATTGGCTCTTCCTAATAATTTTAATCACTTCTTCGACTTGATCCGTATTAAGCGATAAAACGATATGTCGAAAAGCTGTGACTATAGCTTTCTTTAATACCACTAAGGTCGGAGCTCGAATCCCGCAATCAGCCGCTGGCATAGAAAAGCATAAGGGGGGTGATACAGTTACCAAATTTTAAACACAGATAGCGATATACGTACCCGTTGAACGTATTTAAATGATTCACAAACAAAGATACCGGGACTTGACAATAAATAAGGGAAAACTAAAAATTGAAATTAAAGCGTAACAATATTAAATTTTCTGACCGGAAAAAAAGTATTTACGACGAGAATATTTTTTTAAATACTTTTTCAATAAAAGTTCCTTAAGGTAAATGTACATTAAATATATTATTAAAATTTTTCACGCTTTCGAAGTTATAGTTTTGTTAACGACTGGCAACACCCCAAAAGCCCTTATCAATAATAAAATAACGGAAGCTAAATCTTTTATTCCCGTTTCCATTTCGACACGAAAATTAAGGAACATGAGAAGGAATTTATCGCTTAATACCCTCTAGTTTCATTATTATGAGCAGCAGTTGCCACAGATTTTCATAACCAGCATATTTCTCGCATTTTCCATTCGAAGGAAGAGTACGTTTCATTATAGGATTAATTTTGCAAGCAGTTACAAATGAAAATCGCGGTTCTCTTGCACTAAATGCATGTACTATTGTTTGTTATTAGTGTTTGTGACACAAACTTATAAGAGAACTGTGTGAAATATGGTCGTCTCTCAATCTTTTCGTAGATACAATTGAATTTAATTTTGAGCTTGTCTGTTCGAATTACTAATACATTTTCCTAAATGTTAGTTTGTTTTAATGTCACATTTAATGTGATAATTGTGTATTCAGTAATTAAATTAAAGTATTATACAGGGTGACTTTTTTTACATTCTTCGTATAGGGATCTCGTATGGGGATCTCGGAAACTACAATAGATAGATTTGGTAACCCTTGAATGCCTGCGTGATATTTTCTTGTGAGAGTACTCGCGTAGCGTTTGATAGATATTTTTATTTTATTGTTTTAATTAAGATATTTCTAATGTTTAGAAAAAGTCTTACACTTCTATACATCTGCATTTATAGGCATAATGTATTGATATATTGGTAAACAAGGGTAAATAAATAACGAGCCATCGAAAGAATTCATAATTGGAGTACACTGTGAAATTGGGTTGGTACTTTAGCCACTTCCACATGATGACATTTATTATTTGACATTGAAACTATAAGTTTACTTCAGTAAAGGTGTGAAAGTAAATGCCGAGAGGCAGTATTCAATTACGGAATGCATGGCTGATTTTAGTGAAGAACATCCTGAATTAGTGTTTGACTACAATGATTTTTACAATGTTTTGACAAATTGTGTAAAGTTATTCAGAGAGACTAGTAGCGTCGGTCGAAAAACTAGAAGTGGACGGCCGGCTAAACGTACAGCTGATAATATGTATGTACACATGCGTAATTATAAACTAACATTTATTTAAAATATCTACATAAAAAATCATGACCTCTATTTTACTGTAATTTTATGTTGCAATTTATTGGTTTCGTTACTAATCTGTATTCATTCTAAAACTGAGATCGCTTGTAATGTGGCTTTGCCTTACGGCCACATTGTTGTGCAGGTTCGAGAATGAGTGTGTAATTAAATAACACGAGTTCGGAGTAGGTTTAACATAGCATAAGTATAAGTATAAGTTCTTTTCCTTAAATCTTTTGGTAAACAATTAAGTTCCGTTCTTCTTTTCAAGTGTTCTAAAGCTAAGTTAAGAGCTAAGTTTTTTATAAAACATCTTCTGCTTTTCAAATCAGGATATTTAGTACCTCAATAAATAACGTGTGCACTTATGGCGCCCGCGTTTAACAGTGCATAAAATATAGACAGCGGCACCAATTTATATTTCTAGACACAGAATATGTCGCACATAATTTTTCTACAATGTCAACTCCCGAATTAGTGTAATTGTAAAAGGTAATGATTTCAGGCTTTTTTGCGTTGGTTTTTGGAGTAATCAGATTACTACTATCGCTGTATAGCGAATATAAGATATTGTCGAGCATGTGTCTTTCATTTTGTTGGTTAAACATTTTTCTTTGTTCATGTATACTGACATCGTACATTTAGCTAGAATTTTGCAACATTGCGTTTTTCTTTATTCTTTTATAGGGTCTTTGTAAAGAGTGATAAGTCTACACCGTTTTTCTTTATATACCGTACTTCTTTCTATTTGGAGAAAATCATTTCAAAACTGATTTTTCTACTTCTATGAAGAGCAATCATAGATTAAGGTTTTTTTCCCGCAAGGTAGGAGAACATCTTTTACGTTCGTTTGGGAAGAATATATACCCGAAATAAATAATTATACATGAATTTTTAATGCACAGAACATTTATTTCATAACCATATTAAGTGTAAAGCTCATTTAATTATAATTTAAATTCTATAATATCCCTTGCATGTTCATAGGGTGATCGATTTTCTCCAAAATTGGCCTGTGGTCATGTTAATTTTTTTTTCAATAGTTTGCTATTGTTTCCAAATTTTAAAGAAATGTATATATTCTGTATGGGACTAATTTAGGTCAATATTGCAATAGTATTTAATATTTTACAATGTTTTTTTACGATGAATTTAAGCTATAATTTCTATTAAATTTTGTTACTATTCATGTAATATATTGTGCGTGTGTAATACCTATGTAAAGTTCAACGACAGATCTGCGGTTGAACTAAAATTTTCGATCTTAAGTTAAGGCATGTCGAAATATCGATTAGCTAATTAATTATCATAATTTTGGTAAATTTTGTAGAAAACTTAATTCATCGGATTTTGGCATTTTTAAATTAGTTCAATATACTCTTGTATTGTTTTCTTTATTTTGTTCAATAATCATTAGATCTGATATACCGGGTGATTCAGGCCTAGTATAAATTTTTTATAACGTAACTATTAATTTTTCCTTGTGATTTTAAGCAAGTTATCGCTTTTATATTATTTTTATAATGTTGATTGTTGGATGTCATAATATTTTCTCTTCTTATGATATAATAAACCACCGTTGTTATTATTATTGAACTTTGGGTTTTATTTTATTGGTAATTTGTTTGCTTGATCCTTTGGAATTTATTTTGCTTACCTTCGGCAGCTTCTGTGTTAACTGTGCATTTTGAGACCATAAATACGGTGGCGCCTATTAATATTAAGAATATATCCCTTGCTCACCTCTAAGCTCGCTAGCGTCTCAACTTAAGGTCTCCGAAGCATTCGTGTGTGGTAAGTTGGTAATATTTTTAGGATTTTAAGATATTAGGAAATACACGCGTAACTACAGCCGAAAGTCGTATATTCAACAGATTCAGAATATGCTAATAAGCAGTAGCTTATAATAAATGGGCAACTCGAAATTTCTTCCAAGCCGCCAATATATTTTTTTATGCTTCTATTAAAGTTTGTCTCCTTTCCTTTTCAATTAGATTGATTCGGCTTTTAGTCGATGCAGATCCATCATTCAGAATGGAAAATGGAACTACAATTAACAGTTAAATCTTCAATTTATTAATATATAATCGACAATTGTTTCGAAAACACAGCGATTTCTTTCGGTATGTACTAGAGTAAGTGACAAACTAACATCGGTACATATAAATGCAAAAAATTTTAATATTATTTTGTTTTTTTTTTGAAATGAGACAATTTACACAAATTTTCGAATAAAAAAAAATCGGCCCTTACTGTTATACAAAGAGACAGAAAAATTGGAAGTTTTGAAATTTGTAGTGGCAGCCATGTATAGTTGGCAGCACTTCGGAACAGGGACGTTGAACTGTAAACAATCTCACATTTAGTAATAATGGATCAGTGGAGCAGTCAACAACGTGCTTTCGCCATAAAAATGTTTTACAAAAACAACGATAATTTAGAAAATGCGCAGAGGGAGTTCCGACGTTTTTCAACTTAGAGCGTCATGGTCGAGTTTCTTAAAAACATGCCATAAAAGCTTGATTAAAAACTTTAAAGAGACTAGATCTGCTCTTAAAAAGAAACCGACAGAACGACCGAGAAGTGCTCGTACTCCACAGATTATCAAACTGGTTCGCGTTTCAGTCTTACAGAGCCCACGGCATTCAGTTCACAAGCAAGCAGCTGCGATCAGAGTGTTCGCCGAATCATAAGTATTGATTTAAATTTTTATCCGTACAAGCTGCGGATCATAGAACAACTGAAGGAGAACGATCGGTAGTTCCGATTAGAATTCTGTCAGCTAATTATGGCAAACATAAACGAGGACAATGAATTTCTGGACAAGTTGTGGATGCCAGATGAGGCTCATTTTCATCTCTCAAGCTACATGAATAAGCAAAACTATCGTTGCTGGACAGACACCAACCCTAATGAATTTCACGAACGCCCTTTACACGTTAGCAAGGTGACAGTATGGTTTGCAGTTTCGACATACGGGACTTCGCGAATGTAGAGCGGATCCCAGTGACTAACAGTAGAACAATATTCCACAACTTCACGAAATCTGGTTTCAAAAGGATGGTATGATGTCGCATATTGCAAGGCAAGCAATTGCAGTCATGCGAGAATTGTTCAGTAATGGTGTTATCTCAAGATTCGGTGACTTTCCCTGGCCCTTTACAGTATTTTTCCGTTTGTAATTTTTTTTTGTGGACCTTAAGAGAGTACACGATTCGGCCAAGAACTGTATGAATTGAAACAAAGAATTCAAGACGAAATTCGTAGTATCCTGATATGTTGCAGCGAACAATGGGGAACCTCAACAGCAGATGAGTAGAATGGATACGTACAGAAGCCATCTAGAGGACGTAATTTTCAGACATTGATAATTTGGATTACTGTCTCTTAAATGGCAATATGTAGTGGTTCAATTACTAACAATAATTTTTTTTGGATTTATTGCATTTTTATTGGGTTGTTCAAAGGTTCCCGTTATTCTGTGTCACTCTGTACAATTGGGAAACATGCTAATAGAAATATAATAGACTAAATATTAATTTTCGTTATCATCTAAACGATCACTTTAAATCAATAAATTTAACAAAGTTGAGTTATTTAAATCCAACTGATCGTTCAGTAAAATTGTTGATTGTTTCTATATACAGTGTGGCCCAAAAGTCGCGCAACCGAGTGAAAAAAAAGAAATGAAATTGTGTAGTACAAATATAAAATTTATTCTTCTATAATAAAAATAATACAAATATGTTTGAACAAAAACTGACTCTTTGGGATCACAGCTTATGTTCGAAGTGTCCTCCACCTTCTTCAATGCATCTCAGACATTGCTTTTTAACCGCGTTACAAATGCGCCGAAGTAATTGTTTGTCATCATTGAGTTTGGCGACTTCTTCGGTTATAACATTTTTCATGGTCTCAATATCCGGCAACTGATGATGGAATACCTTATCCTTTAAAATACCCCACACAGCGAAATTTAGTGGGGTTACGTCGGGAGATCTCGGAGGCCATTCGACTTGACCCCTTCTTCCAATCCATCCGGGGAAAAATTCATCGAGAAATTCGCGAACAATTAAAGCGTAATTTGCTGGAGCACCATCTTGTTGAAGAGTTAAACATTGACCAGCAAACACTGGGTTATTGGCAAGTTCTTCACGTAGTTCCATCAACAAATCGAGGTATGCAACACCTGTTACAGTATTGTCGAAGAAATAGGGGCCGACGATTCCGAAGGCGCAAACACCAAGCCATACCATTACTCCAGGCACGTTTAATTCTTCTTGAATGGTGATATGCGGATTTTCAGTGGACCAGTACACACAATTGTGTCTATTGATGCGCCCATTTAATTTAAATTGAGCTTCGTCCGACCACAAAATTGTTTTAAAGAAATTTTGAAAGGCTTCACATTGAATGACATACCATTCTGCGAACTGTAGCCGACGATCCGGATCATCTTCTGTCAATGCTTGTAAGAGGCGTGGTCTGTAAACCTTCAAACCTAGTTCCTTCATTATTCGCTGTAGGCTAGAACGAGAAATATGCAGTTCATTTGCGGTTTTTCGGACAGATCGCGCAGGCGATTCAATAAAACTCTCAGCTACAGTTTGTAAGTTATCATCTCTCCTCAGACTACGTGGCCGGCCTGTACGCTTGGAATCATCCACAGAACCGTTTTTTTCGAATCTTTTTATCAAGCGATAAACAGTCTCACTCCTCGGAACTTGACAGTCAGGGAATTTTACCGCGAAATCAGAAAAAATGTGTTCATAATCAGCATGGTAACGATAGTATGAAGACACCAAGAATACCCGTTGCGCTACGGTATACCGATAATGTGGGCTTGTTGGCATGATAACGCGTTCACACACTTACAAACTCCGACAAGATATTGCATCACACACAGACAACCGCTGTACTGCCGACAGACCAGCCGTCAACCTTGCATTAGGGGGAGAATGGCGCATGTGTATTTCATTTTGACGTTGCGCGACTTTTGGGCCACGTGGTACATCTAAATTTCTTTGTGTCGTTTTCTTCTATTAAGTGATTGGGTAAAAGTTGAATTTTTAAACGAAGAACAATGTTTAGAAATACTGGACCGACATATACCTTACTGCATCTACAAGTTAACTTGTCTGAGGTGTGGCAATGTAATTCCCGAATTGACGCTGTTGTAGTGGAGTCACCTGAAATATAACCAAAAATAAAACAGTATGTAATAGTTTACAGTTTCACCAATAGATGTCTGTGAAGCGAAGATAAAATAGCTGTTAGTTTCTGAGTAGAACGCAAAGGCGCACACTGTGTTTCTGTGATTCGTAATGGAACAACGAGTAAATATTAAATTTTGCTGTAAATTAAGTAAAACTGCAACAGAAACTTACGATATGTTGAAATCTGTATACGGTGATAACAACTTAAGTCGTACTATTGTGTTTGAGTGGTTTAAGCGATTTAAAAATGGACGTGATAGTGTACAAGATGATGCTACAACTGGTATGTCGAAATGTAGATACGATCGCAAAAGTGCATGAACTTGTGGCTCGAGATCGACGAATGACACTTCGAATAGCCTTGTCACCTGTGATGTATCATGGGTGTTTCAGTATGATCGTGAGACGAAGCCCCAGAGCATGCGGTGGGCTATAAAAACATCACCAAGATCCAAAAAGTTTCGTTTGCCAAAACGAAAGAATCAAAACCATGCTGATAACGTTTTTCGATAGTCAGGATATAATCCATAAAAAATTTCTACCGAGAGGACATTCCACTACTGGTACATACTACATTGAAGTAAGGAAGAAATTAGTAAAGCGCATTTTTGGAGTGCAACCATAGAAACCGAGAAACGGGTAGTTTGTTCTTGTGACATGACAATACACCATCTCATTCTTCACTAATTGTAAGGGCATTTCTCGCAAAAAAAGGAGTTCTTGTGATTAATAATCCATCCTATTCACCGCATCTGGCACCGGTGGATTTTTTCCTCTTTCCTATAGTGAAAACTGTCCTCAAAGGGAAACAATTTCATGACGTAAAAGATATTCAGAAAAATGTAACTACTGAATTGAACACCATTGCTTCGAATATTTGTTGACTGCTTTCGAAAACTTTTAGAACGTTGCAATGGGTGTATTAATGTGAATGGAAGTTAAATTCAACATTTTTTGTTTTACTTCAATTGTGCACTTACATTTTAAATCAAACCAGGAATTAAATAACCGCACCTCGTAGACTACATATTTCTTATTTTTATCTGTTTTCATTGTTTTTAATGTATTTTTTTTTATTGTGAACTTTCCAGCGAAGTCTCGTGTTAAGAATCTTATCCAAATACATTGTTCAGTTCAGTGTTCAGTGGGATTACGGCAAGGATTGCAGTACTTTCAAACGAAGGTGGCAATTATGTCATGCTCAATGTATATCACTAGTAAACTGTAAGTAGACTACTGTGCCTAGTCCGCTTAGTTGTGGTAAACCAGCCGTGATTGCTTTTACTTTAAAATAAGCTTGCTCTTGCTTAATTGTAAATTATTATTCTGGTCTATAAGATTTCTACTGCTGGAAATTTTGCCTTGACAAGAACATGCTTAGTTGAATAGGCCCTTATACAATACTTGGTAATTTTATGAATTGGTCTATAGTAGAGTGACTATCTCCAAGGACAAACTGTTGAGAAGAAACCAAATTATTTTTACTAATTATTGATTTTATTTTCATAAAAAACAGCAATTTTTGGATACAAGAGGAACGAAAGAGACTTTTTAAAAAGGTATAAAACCCCTTACCACCGTTAATAATCGTATCACGTGTTTCGACAACTAACTTATCATCCTCAGTCGGTAATAATAATAAACACCGCGTATACATGAGCAGTTGAGTATATATTAAATTAATTGCCGTGACTATAATTAGAAATACATCGGCCAAACTAAATATTCAATAACAACCCATTACAAAAAACATATAGCGCGTATTAAATTCAATAGACCGGAAAAATCCAGTGTCGCCCGCCACGCATTGGAGAGTAATCATAATATTACGGTAGACTGAATCTTATAAAGAAATATAAACAACCCGGGGAGTTAGATTGTTAAGAGTTCATTCATATTATTGAGAACCAAAAGAATACGTACAATGTCGACAAAGGCCCCAGTGTCAGGTAGTTATCTTTTCCGATCCCTAGAAAAGTAGATAAGATGGTGATAAGTAGGTGAGGGGACATAAAACACATGTGTGCCTTTTCAGAAGAGGGATGAGTAATATCATTTGTAGTTTTTCTTCAAATAGTTAGTGTTATACGTGGTCACCTTATAAAGTGCTGCGCGATTCTTTGCGTTAGCTTTGCTATCCCCTATGTTCAACACTGTTTATTATTTTTATCTACTGAAGATGACAACTCAGTTGTTGAAATAGGTATTTAGGATAAGATTATTAATTGTGGTAAGGGGTTTTACACCTTCTTTAAGTTTTTTACTTAGCCACTGTCTCCAAAGTTAGAATATTTAACATTAAGTGTTGAATTTAATGAGATTTACCTTAATAAATTAGGTTCAAGTGTTTTTTGTGAATAAAATGAAACACCCGGAAAACACATCTGAGTTTCAATACAACTGCCACCAAACAAAATAAAGATAGCGTATACGAAAGTTACGCCCCGTGAGTGCTGGGTCAAGATACAAATTTACTTTCCTTTTTTTCTTTCATGTATCGGTAAATTACAAATGAAGCAGATATACATTACACGTATTTGTATCTAAACACATGGACATACATCGCCTATTTTCCAACATTTACTTCAGCTGAAGACACGTGTTTCTGCCGTTGAACTAGCTCCATGTTCTCTAGGATGTATCACGAGGAGGTAATCCACACTTACACCCACATAAGTAAACTTATCAAAAAGAAGAAAAAAAGCAAGAAACTTGTCACTTTAACATCTAATTATAAAATGTTTAATCTTTTCATCATAAAGCATGTGAAAAAGATACCATAGCTAGCAAACTAATAAATTAATAAATTAGTATCCAACTCAGAACGATAAATCCAGAAATAATAATGTCTACAATAATCAATAATAATTTTTGTAATCTATGATAACTAGACATAAAATTGGGTTGCTTCGCCGGAAAGTCAGCGAACAAAACTAATCCATACTTAATAAGGAACACATTCAATAGCCAATCAAATTTCCACCAACAAACACACACAAAATTATAATTTTAATTCTAGAACTCGGAGACCATTTGAAGATGTAATGTGCGGCAAGCTATATTAAGTATATTTACAGGGTTCTAATATCTTTGATATGGGTACTTTGATTTTAATAAGACTTTCCACAATTATTGAAATGCAAATCGCGGATTGGATGAGTATATTTATATTCGAATCGGACTTCTGGTTTAGTCGGAAACGATGTTAACTTTTTTATTTTAAATGAAGCCTGTATATTTTTACGAATTTCGATAAAGCTCTGCTCTGCTAGTTCAGCAATAATAATTAAATCTAATAATGCAAATTTTATTGAGCACAAGGAAAATGAAAACAAACAATATCAACAAAATCAACATCAGTTAAGAAAGTTTTCGAAATGATAACCGTTCACTTCTTGACAATATGCAAGTCTGTGAACAAATTCTTAAATAACACTTGCCAAAGCCTCCTCACAAATTAAGTGCACTTCCTCAATTATTCTCTGCCGCAACTCGTCCAGATTATGCGGTCGTCTAGTATAAACCACAGATTTTAAATGACACCAAACGAAAAAATCTAGAAGATTTAAATCTGGAGACCATACGGGTCATTCAATGACTCATCTAGAACCAATTCACCAATTTGGGAATATTTCCTTTAAAAAACTTCCAACGTTAAGGACGAGAGCGGGTGCTCGATCATGTTGGAACCAAACACTTATAGGTAATTACTCATCCTTCTCGATATTAGGAACAACCTGGTGACGTAAAAGATTTAAATATCTCTCTAGTTAGATTACTATGAAGGAAAAAACTACCAATAATACGGTTCCTGAAAATGCCAGCCTAAACGTTTAATTTCTGCGGATGTTGTGTGCGTTTTTCTAGCATCCAATGAAGGTGATCTATTGACCAATATCGACAGTAATTGCGATTAACGATACCATTCACAAAACGTAGCCTCGTCGGAAAATAGCAAATTGTATGTAAAATATTGATCATTTTCGCAAATCTCCATCACCCTTTCGCAAAATTCAATTCTACGATCGTAATCCCCGTCCTATAATTCTTGTACTAAATGTGGCTTATGCGGATGAAATTTTTCGTGCTTCAATATTTTGACAACTGATTGGCAACTTATATCATAGTTTAGTGCGAGGGATGTAGTAGAAGTTTGTGCTAATTCTTCTAATGCTACAGAAGTATCTTGAGCAAAAACTTCATTAGTTGCGCCCTTTGGTCGTCTGCTTTCCGGTAAATTTCTAACACCTTTGGTTAAGTTATACCTTCTCAAAGTTTTACCAAGAGGAACAGTTCGGAATATTGAATGCCGATCTTGATGCAAGTCTTTAAAAAAATCGCATACTTCCTCATGAATTCTGACGCAGTCACCAAAACCAATCATTATCGAAATTTCAATACGTTCTTTTTCAGTTAGTTGAACATTAATTAATATTTGACTGTCTACAAAGTTAATTCTGACAGTTTAAGTCAAGTACTGAATTTTAATTCCATGGCTTACTAAACATAAACATTATTTTAAAATATCAGTTTTAATTAAATATCTTTGTCACTGTTAAACAAAAAGTTTCCAAACCTTACTATTACTGAACTCTCAGAGCAGAGCTCTATTGAAATTCGTAAAAATATACAGGGTGTTTTATTTAAAATAAAAAAGTTAATATCGTCTAAACCGGAAGTATGAATTGGATATAAATATACTCATCGAATCCCCGATTTACATCTAATTAATTGTGGAAAGTGTTATTAAAGTCTAAGTAGCCGTATCAAAGATATTCGAATGGATCCCTACATTTGCCTAACTCTGTATACTCGTATATACTAGATAAAAATCATTACGAGACTAGCCTGGTTTATGGATCATTATGACTGTTACTAAAGATAGGAAACAGTGGCACCACTAAACCACAATCTTAAATGACAAACGAAGACTCGAGAATATCATAAATTTTGAATAAAAACAAATTTAGCCATGTGAGAAACCACGTAAGTTGCTTTTGTACGGGTTTCATATACCGCCTCATTCTGATCAAACGCAACGATCCGAATGTATGAATATTTCTCCCGCTCCGAATACAATTTCCCTGAATGCTGTGGGCGCGTCAACATCGATGTCATATGTCATACATACTTACATATTATGGAGCCGCGTAAGAAAAATTATCTGATTACCAAATTCCTATTAAAGGTTTAGTCCTGTGTTATGGTAATGAGTAAATTGCAATACGTTATACTGACGATAGACACACAAAGCGTAATGAAATTATTAATAAGCTGTTAAGAAAATTGCAAATAGGGCATCAAGAGATTTAATAAATTAAATTTTAATAATAAAGGTCACAAAAACTATTCATGGTAAACTAAATAAACTTCAGAAATAAATAAAAACTAAATTAAATTCTAGTAATGTAAAGAAAAATTTACTCTTACAAATAATAAAATAAATTGTTCATAATGAGAAATGAATTATATAATAACGGAAATTCATCCGTTTAAACTCATTGCCGTAAAATAATTGATGACGTTTGGAATATTTATAATTACGAAAACCATTTAATTTTAGTATGCGGTTAACGGAAGAGCAGCATATGCCTAAATCGTTGGAAATATCAAATTTGTCAAATTTGAATTTAGTTCTATTGCAGCGAATACTAAAATGGACGTATCATTAGGAACTCTGCGATTTGGAAATAATGGTTTTAAATTTTGTACAGAACCAGTAATGTCTATTTTCTTTTTAAGTCTACAAATTGTAGCTTTGTTCGGGATGGGCTTGTCGGGATACCTTCCGGCAAATAAGTCACATACTCTTTGATAAGAATTATCAGCGTGGTACCATTTCATCATTTCGGCTTTCTCTTCTAGTGTATAACGCGCATGATCACTATTCAAACACTTAAGAGACTCCGTATAGGGTGACAGTGGTGACACTAATTTGTGACATTAATTGTAAAATGGTTGCGCGACAGACTGTTTTGTGATTGGCTAAACGCGTTCAGGGTATTTGTAAGAAAAATTCATACATTCGGATCGTTGCGTTTACTGAGAATGAGGTGGTATTTCAATTTATGATTTAACTCCTAGCTTTTAAGGTATAGATATAAAAAATACCAATATAAATTATTTTTACATAATAACTATGTCAGCTGTATCAAATTGTAGAAGAGTTATTTTCAAGATTTTTTAAAAATACGTTTTTATTGGCACATAATTTGTTAGCGTAACATTTAAAAGATACAGTGAGTGTCTTTGTTGGGGCAACTCGTGGTTTTTCGTCGCTCCTGTGTTGGCTCACCGCGCACGGATTGTAAGGCCGTATACGCACTAATTTTTTACTCTTCGGTGGCAGTTTTTAATGAAATGCGGCACATCCAATATAACACCTTTATTTACATATTTACATTACTTCATACATAAAATTTGTTGTATAATGAAAGACGGTTGTCTTTTGATAACATATGAGACTGGTGTCTCTTGATATTAAATTTCGATTGCTGTCTTGAACATTGTTCTTACGACTGTTGTCTAGAACGTTATTATGTTAAGACTCGCGACTGTTATTAATTAATGTAGACTGTTGTATTGAACATTGTTCTTACGACTGTTGTCTAGAACGTTGTTCTGCGGCGAATTGCTACTGGCGACTTGCTTTGGCGACATGCGACTGTTGTCATCGCGCGCTGAGCTATTTAAAAACTTTTTTAAGCATTGTAGGCAAAATTTACCCTTCCCTCTAATTAACCCTAGAACAATTAACAAAATAGGCCACATGCGGCTAAATGACGAACAAAAGGTCGGCAAAGTTACAAAGAACCGCCTTGCTTGTAAATTGTGCCTACTAAACTAACAAACGTTGCAGATTGTTTTTGATTCTAACTGTATACATGGCACGGCACGTTCACTGATAAAATAATATAATTTGAAACGTATCTAAAGAATGCGGCAATAAATAAGTACCGACATGAATAAAGGTTGACAAATATGTAATACGCGGTATCATAAATTTAGTGAAACGTTTGCATCTTAATACAATAAGAAAATATAATTATACAAAGGTTTTAATTTAGTTTCTGACTCTTAGATTTAAATACTATAATCTATGATTTCTTATATTTAATGTGTAATATTAAAATGAATAATACTTATTTTCAATATATAGGTAATACAAAATGAATAATGTTTATATTTACTATATAATATACAAATTGGTTTCGTTTATAAGACGAAACAGTCTTAGAAGAAATACGTTTTGAAACCTATTAGCTAAGCTGCACCTTATTTATCAGTATAAAGTTCAACTATTTGTGTATGTACTACATAAGACCTAAATAAATAACAATTTTGTGTGACAAGGCAAAGCGTACAATATGAGATCTACACTGGAAATCGTAAGTAATTTAAAGTTTTATGAGTTAACTTCACGATAAAGCTATACGTGCAATTTCAATCTAGAGTACCACTGTGTAACTTTATTACGTCCTTGCAATGTAAAGTTCATAATAAAGTCAATATTTTGTACATTTTCTGCTTGTTTTATTTACTTTCTGGTTGTAAATTCAGCGCGAGAGAATTTGTTAATATGTATTTCATTTGTTGGGTAACCTATATCATTCGAATCAATAAATTACAGACGATAGCATTACAAAAGAACACGAAGTTGCAAACGAAAATTTATCCGAAGGAAACTTTGTATTAGTAAGATTTTCTACAAAGAAAAGTATTAGATTCTATGTTGCCAAAATTTAAAAGATTGAAAATGTTGACTGCTATCTAACCTATCTTACAAAAGGACTTGGATTGACTTTTACATATCCAGAAAAGAAAGATGACGTAAAACAGGGACAAGATATAGTAATGAAACTACCTAAACCTGAAATATCAGGGGGCACTGAACGAGCTTCCAAAAAGTTTAAGTTCAATGTTGATTTAACTGATTTCAATGTATATTGATATGAAACGATATATTTACATTAACAGATACGTATACACGCTGATTCAAATTAAGGGCGCACCATTGCTATCTCTGTTATTATTGATTCTAGAAAGTAGGTTAAATTAGCAAAGTATTGGTGTTTTTAACATTGATTAGCATGCAGTTCATGAAAAAAAAATTGAATAACGCATATTCCAGAAATTTTTAAATTTATAATTTTTTTAAATGGAACAGCCTGTATATTTTTTAAAATTCTGAATGCTAATGTTCTTTGTAATATAAAATTTTCATTACACTATTGTCCTAAAACGAATAATAAAGTAGTTATAGCAGTTTCTATTTCCTTCTAAATGTTGTCATTGCTCCGCTAACTTTTGACAAAACAGATACATATTTTGCAATGTAAAGTTCATAATAAAGTCAATATTTTGTACATTTTCTGCTTGTTTTATTTACTTTCTGGTTGTAAATTCAGCGCGAGAGAATTTGTTAATATGTATTTCATTTGTTGGGTAACCTATATCATTCGAATCAATAAATTACAGATTCTAAACGTTTCGTAATTATTAACTAAGCAATGCTCTGTTACAGTTTCTTTAATTCTTATATTTTAGTAGTTAGTGTTAAGGAAAATTATGAAATTTTAAAGTAAAAAATATTTCTTACGAAAATATAATAATGTGTCATACGGCATATACGGCAATACATGAAAAGGTTTTTATTATATACAACTTAAAGCTACTCCTTTCAGCTATTTTTATAGATCGCTGCCATTAAGACTAAGATATTTGTAATGGCGATGACCAGCTTTTTAATGCCCTCCACATAGATCTCTGCCGCCTATGAATTAAGTGGTAATGCTGTAACACTGCCCATCAGTGTTTATTGTGGTCCTTCGTTTCATAAAGTCTACAAGAAGGACGCCTTTCTTGTCCCAAAAGACAGGTGCCCATGATTATTCTTTCAGAAAAAGTTTGATGGCACTTTGTAGGTTTCCTCTTAGGCGAGTTAGAGCGACAACACTGCATTGACAGTCTTTCTTTCTCAACGTTAACATAGGCGACGCAAGTCACATCACTTGTTACGATATGCCTGAGGAAATCTTCACTGTTAACATCGTAGCCTGTCAGAAAATTTAGTACCATTCCCATGCTTTTTGTTTTATGGTCTTCGATAAGAAGTTTTTGCACCCATCGTGAACAAAATTTGTGGTAATCTAAATGTACAGTAACAGTAAGCGAAAGTTGAGGGAAACAAAAACTCAGTTTTCTGATTGTGAATCGTCCATTTTCACGATTTTTTTCTTCAATATTAGCGACAAGTTTGTTCGTCACAATAATTAGTCTTCCACTACCGACATTAATTCCTCCTTCTCGAAAGATACGCACTATCTTCTAGCCATATTGTCATTGATGACATTTTCACCATAAACAGAACAAAATCTACGATGAATTTCAGCAGCCTTCACGTTATTTGCGCACAGAAGTCGTATAACAGTAAGGAATTCACAGCCGACGGAATTTTAAATCGCAGCAACCATTTTCAACGGCCAAAATAGCGCGACAGGATGTCGGAACGATTATTTCACTGGCACTGCCAGACTCATACTGAACCAGACTACACCGAAATCCTGGGGTCCGCACCGGTATCCTCAGCTCCCTGCTCACTAGGCGGAAGCGGAACTTATTTTACGAATCGTCCTCGTATGATTCACATACTCTTAATGTGTCTGAATTTTTGTCATCATACGTAACAGACAGAGAGCACGAACCAGAAGGACCTTCCGATGTCCCAGGACCTTCCGGTGTCTCAGGACCTTGCGATGTCCCAGGACTTTCCGATGTCCCAGGACTTACAACTAGTAATGAAGTTGTCGCTGGTACCATCAATGTATTGACACCATATAGTATTAAGGCAAGTACGAATACAGTAACTCCTGAAGCAGTTAGACCACACATTAAGGCACAGGCTAGAAAGGGGAACAGAAAGAGAAAAAAAGGCGAAATCTAGTATTTTAACTACTCCAAATACTCCAAGTAAAGAAAAAATAATGTTGGCCCACGAGCAGAAAATGCAAAAGATTCGATTAAGAGAAATGAAAAAACGCCAAAAGGAACATAAACCGAATAAAAATGGGAAACGAATTAAAAACAATCTAAAGAGAAAAATATTTACAGATTCCTCAAATTCGGAAAGTGACGTGGAACTAAAGAAACTCTGCAATAATTTAACAGACGATAGCATTACAAAAGAACACGAAGTTGCAAACGAAAATTTATCCGAAGGAAACTTTGTATTAGTAAGATTTTCTACAAAGAAAAGTATTAGATTCTATGTTGCCAAAATTTAAAAGATTGAAAATGTTGACTGCTATCTAACCTATCTTACAAAAGGACTTGGATTGACTTTTACATATCCAGAAAAGAAAGATGATGACGTAAAACAGGGACAAGATATAGTAATGAAACTACCTAAACCTGAAATATCAGGGGGCACTGAACGAGCTTCCAAAAAGTTTAAGTTCAATGTTGATTTAACTGATTTCAATGTATATTGATATGAAACGATATATTTACATTAACAGATACGTATACACGCTGATTCAAATTAAGGGCGCACCATTGCTATCTCTGTTATTATTGATTCTAGAAAGTAGGTTAAATTAGCAAAGTATTGGTGTTTTTAACATTGATTAGCATGCAGTTCATGAAAAAAAAATTGAATAACGCATATTCCAGAAATTTTTAAATTTATAATTTTTTTAAATGGAACAGCCTGTATATTTTTTAAAATTCTGAATGCTAATGTTCTTTGTAATATAAAATTTTCATTACACTATTGTCCTAAAACGAATAATAAAGTAGTTATAGCAGTTTCTATTTCCTTCTAAATGTTGTCATTGCTCCGCTAACTTTTGACAAAACAGATACATATTTTGTATTTAATGTTTATTTTAACATATTACAGCTTACAAAAATAAATTAAAAAGAAGAAAGTACATGTATAATTTATAAATACCGCTCAAAGGTGTCACCTTCCTGCTCAATACATTTTCGTGCCCGCTTCAGTACACTCTGGGTGGCTCTTAAGATTGTCCTTCTATCTAATTGGCGAAAAACTTCTCTGACCTTGTCTTGCAATTCGCGAACGTATCGCGTATCGCGTTTTGTACACCTCATTTTTTAAGTATCCCCAAAGAAAAAAGTCTAAAGGTGACGAAACAAATTTTCCAAATAGAGACATGTTTAATAAGAAAAATGGTCACTACTTGTCTCAAGAAAATTTATTAATAGTTCGTCCACATGCTGCACAAGTTCGATTTAGTTTTAACCTTTGGTGCGGATTAATTGGTTCGGTAGTCGTTGGTCCACTGTTCTACAATGGTACGTTGACAGGAAACAGATATCTGGAATTTATTCGTAACGTTCTAGAGTATTTCCTTGATAACGCCAATTACCTGATGCGCCAAAATTTATACTTTCAGCAGGACGGTGCTCCTGCACAAAACTATCACCTAGTGCAAACCTACCTCGACACCATCTTTGCCGGAAAGTGGATTGGTACAAATGGTCCAATTCAATGGCCAGCACGCTCACCTTATCTCTCACCTTTAGACTTTTTTCTTTGCGGATACTTAAAAAATGAGGTGTACAAAACGCGATACGACAACGTGCGCGAATTGGAAGACAAGGTCAGAGAAGTTTATCGCCAATTAGATAGTAGGACAATCTTAAGAGCCACCCAGAGTGTACTGAAGCGGGCACGAAAATGTATTGAGCAGGAAGGTGACACCTTTGAGCGGTATTTATAAATTATACATGTACTTTCTTCTTTTTAATTTATTTTTGTAAGCTGTAATATGTTAAAATAAACATTAAATACAAAATATGTATCTGTTTTGTCAAAAGTTAGCGGAGCAATGACAACATTTAGAAGGAAATAGAAATTGCTATAAGTACTTTATTATTCGTTTTAGGATAATAGTCTATTGAAACTTTTATATTACAAAGAATATTGGCATTCAGAATTTTTTAAAATATACAGGCCGTTCCATTTAAAAAAATTATAAATTTCAAAATTTCTCGAAAATGCGTTATTCAATTTTTTTTCATGAACTGTATGCTAATCAATGTTAAAAACACTAATACTTTGCTAATTTAACCTAGTTTCTAGAATCAATAATAACAGAGATAGCAATGGTGCGCACTTAATTTGAATCAGCCTGTATATACCTAAATATTTTAAAGTTTTCATTTTTTCTTTGATATCCCAATGTGTCCCATAATATACCAGGTTAAGTCCCATTATATACCGGGTAGTGGTATGTACTGAGACATATGGTATATACCGGGACCATTGAAAAAAGAACAACAGTATGTAATAAAAATTGATTTTGATTGACAACAGTATAAACTTAATACCAATTGCAACCTTCCATAGAAACTTTGTCTCAAACAAATAAAAATTTTATACTAAAATTTGTGCATGAAATATATTATCCCACTATATACCTGTTTAATACAAACGTATTTTTAATAATATAAAATATTATTAAAAATGGGGTGTGAAGAACACAATACAAGTTATATATTTGTGAATGTATCTCTTCTCCAGCAGGAGTGTACCGATGATCCTGTAGAAAGGTGAAATACGTATCTGCGTCTCTGGAGAGGAGATACATTCACAAATATATAACTTGTTTTGTGTTCTTCACACCCCATTTTTAATAATATTTTATATTATTAAAAATACGTTTGTATTATACAAATTGGTGTGGTTTTTACCAACTCATGTATGTTTCAAATTATTTTGTTATATACGCATTCGGTTCGCCCGACAAGTAGTGAAGACACGATAATACAGTTTTTTATAGATGTGTTTGTTACCGTCTATAGAAACACGTTGCTTAGTTTGACTGTTATTATGTAGACAGCGCTGAATATTCTTTCACGCTCTGTCTTAATAATTTCTGGTTGATAGCAAGGTAGTTATGTTTGGTTGAATGTATCTCTTCTCCAGCAGGGGCGTACCGACGATCCTGTAGAAAGGTAAAATACGTATCTGCGTCTCTGGAGAGGAGATACATTCACAAATATATATCTTGTATTGTGTTCTTCACACCCCATTTTTAATAATATTTTATATTATTAAAAATACGTTTGTATTATACAAATTGGTGTGGTTTTTACCCACTCATGTATGTTTCAAATTATTTTGTTATATAGGTACCTGTTTCCCCTACCTGTTTAACTCATACATAATTGTTTAAATAAATTCCAATTTCCGTTTTCGTTTCTACGTTTATTTTGAACTCATTCGCTTTTAGCTTTAACTTTCTTATGTTTTGTGCATTTTCTTTTACTTGCTTATGTTTTTTGTACCATCGTGTGCTAATATATATCTCCTTGACTTAAGTGCTTTTCTTTCGTAGCAGTTTTTCTTTTTTGCCGCTTTCTTCATCTAACCGTTCCACTGACTTATCAATTTGTATATATTTGGATTTTACTGTGGCTAGATGTTCTTTGGTATATTGTACTGGGTCTCTCTAAATCGAATAGAAGACGGCAATGTAAAAAAAAGTAGAGTTGACTGATTTTTAAATTCTTTGTTCCTTAGAATCATCCATCGTTTATTGTTTTCACGATATTTTACAGCGTAACATTCTCAGAACGAATATTGTGGGAAAATTCTTCTTCGACTTTTAATCGATCATTTGACCATTAGTCACCCACAGTCGTCCACGGCAAATAAGCTAGACAATATGTCTTTCCGTTCTTAACAGAAAAGAGAAATTGATGGACACTACCGGGTCATTTACATGCACACAAACGGCAAACCAGAGATTAAGGTCATCGTCTCATTGTAGCGGTCGGTGATATATGGAACCGATGGAGATTGAACGTCTTTTTGCTGCTACTTTTTCTTCATTTACTTATATCGAAGGCGACATCTACATTCGATGGTGGAAGAGAAACGAATTTAGAAGAGGACAGTAGCGGTCGACGGGAATCTATCAACGAAAGTATCTAAAGAGAGAATGAAATCACTGTAGATTTAAAATCGCGCGAGTCTGATTATAACAACCCGGGAGAATTTGACATTGAAAACTCTATTTCCGGCACTCTGTATGTGTGAGTTTATATGTAATGTTATCGTGGTTATTAGGGTTAATTAGGGTCGATGTCGCGCGACGATGATGTCATTTCAGCTACATGAATGCGCGTGTACTATTAATAATAAGTTATAACTATAGGAAAAGATATGGATGAGCTTGCACATACATGTTTATCATTATAATGCATTATAATGTACAAAACAGAATAAATGTCTGATATACGAGAGATATTTGATGGGAACGTAACACTTAAATGTAAAACTATTATTGGTAAGAAAAAAAGCTTTATTTTTTTACATAATCGCCTTTAAACTCTATACATTTAAATCACTAATATTCCAACTTCTAAAAAGAGTCTAAATAAATCATAAGGAAATATCCAGAGGATAAGACAGCAATTCGAAATGTAATTTGACAAATTTAGCGGTTAGATTTATAGATTTATGAATAAAAGCATTTTTACGGTAATACACCTATTTTCTACGCGAAATGTGGTAATTTTTTTCTTTAATTCAAAATTGAAATTGATAAATCAATTACCGCAATAGTGTAAGTGGGGGAGAGATGGACCACATTTTAGAAAATTGCTTCTAACTTTTTTTATTAGAGATATTTGGTAACAAATATTTTATAGGTAACTTAACATAACTTAACGAATATTAAAATGATGTTAAAACTTAAACAAATCTTTTGGATACTAACAAAAAATAACATATATAGTAGTTAGTAAAAGTTCATCTCTCCTCCACAGTGCAGGTGAGATGGACTGCGTACAGAGGAGAGATGAACCGAAACAAATATGAATAGTAACTATTTGCTTTTCTTTTTTATAGCATGCTTACCGCACTGCTGGCACAAATTATGATAGGTGGTACAATTCTCGTGTAACCAGCGACCGCATATGGTGCACTTGATCCAATCCTCAGTCTTTTTTCTCTTCCTGTAGTCTTCCTTGCACGCTGCACATTCATTTTCATAGTCCTCAGCTTCTGCCGTATTATCATCATCTGATGAATAATTTAAAACCATTTATTCAGAAGTCGTCGTAGAAGAAGAAGAATATCTCGTTCGGTTTGACTTAATATTCTTTCGCTTTGCTTTATTAAATCGCTCAGTATTAGCTGGTCTTTTTTTCTTTTTAGCGCTAAGTTCTTTTTTTTGTTAAGCTCTCTTCTCTTGGTTAAATTTTCTTCTGAGGTAAGAAGAGTCGCAATACTTCTTCCGCGTTTACGGGCGTTCAATACTGCTGTTGTTGAGGGTGTGGGTGAAATTAATTCTAAAAGCTTGCCCGGTGTTTCTTTCTCTTCCTCTTTGTCACTCTGTTCTGCTTGATCTTCTTTCTCAATAGATGGTTTGTAGCTTTGGGATGAATGGCTATCTGTTTGAGTGTGCACTGTATTTGGTTCTTGAATGGTATTATTAACTTGTACATTATCAATGTATTCGTAATCCGGAATAGTCGTGGGATTGAATGGAACAATACCAGTGGCACGAAATGCTGCAACTGCATTGTCTACTGTAGCAGCCCTATTCCACGATTCCCCTAAAAGCTTCCCAAACTGCAATCTCTTCAATGTACGGCTAGTATTTGATTTTACAAAATGACGACATGCTTGAGAATAATAAGTCTTCAGTGCCTTAAAAAATGCCCGATCCAACGGCTGCAGGTAATGAGTAGTGTGTGCAGGCAAACAAAATAATAGAATATCATTTTCTTCATACTACAATTATTCTGATCATTTTGTTCGGCAAATTCCAGCATCTCCAAATTAGTAGTGTGAGAAGTGTGACCGTCGAGTATTAAGAGAACCTTTCCGGGCATCTTTCTAGGCAGAAAATGGGTTTTTAGCCACTCAAAGAAAATGTCAGAATTAACATTTTTTGTGACATTCTAATTGCGGATCCAGATGGCATTCCGTCCAATAGCTCATCCTTCTTGTTTTTTCCTTTAAAGATACAGTAAGGAGGAAGGAAAACGCCCTCTGCATTACAACAAGTCAGAACACTTATCGTCTCTCCTTTCTCACCGGAACTCATGGATGTCACATTTTTTTATCCCTTTTCTGCTAAGACTGCACCGGCTCTACTGTTTAATTGTAAGCCTGTCTCGTCAGTATTATAAATATTGCCGGGTTCATCATGCAATTCATTCTCAGTCAAAATGTTATCGAGCAAAGAAAAATATTCTGTTACAGTTTCTCTTGACATTGCCACTGCACGAGCAACTGAAATATTTTCTGATTGGCGTATTGTTATGTCCTTCTGCCTACGCAGAAAAGACAGCAACCACTTATATCCTGCTTTACCTGAAAATGGCAAAATAATATTATATAGTTTTAGTAACGCTGTATTTTGAAACATTTATTTTACCTTCATCCTTGTCAAAGTTATGTTTTATGCCTATCTCTCAGCTAAATTAAAAGCCATCATGCGCACCTCATCTCTGGTTGGTGCAAACCCAGTTTTTTGTAGTTTTTTTATGTGACTAACTAATTCTCTTTCCGCATCGTCTCCTAATAGTGATGGCGGCCCAAGACGATCTTACTTAGCTGCATTATTAGTTCGTAATCTTCTCAGTAATGTAGATTTAGGAATTTAAAAGGTTCTGGCTGCTACAGTAACCCCCATATTATTTGTTCTTACTGCATTAATTGCATTTTGCAAATTTTGGGCTCTCCATGCCCCTCTAATCGCAGTATTTTTCTTTCTAATATAAACTGTAGGCATATCTGTAATGTAAAAAAACATAAAAACAACCAGTCCGTCTCTCCTCGATATGAGAGGTCCATCTGTCCTAAATGCAGAGGTGAGATGGACCGTTCAATTTCTGCTCAACCGATACGAATAGAACCGGCTTTTTAGGTTATATTCATTCCATCACATGTGGTGTTAAAAAATATATAAAGATAGTACGTTTAAACTTACCTAAATAGTTTTTCTTCACTTCTAGATTATACTGACAATAATTTTAGTAACACTTTGCGGCATTAAACTACGATTTCTTTTCTAAATTAACTGGAATTTTCACATGCGGCCGCTAGCACTAATGTATTACGACTCACTGACCGCACCCTAACTAGATGGCGGTGTAGCACAATTTTAAAACCGAAAGTCCATCTCTCCTACCGGTCTATCTCTCCCCTACTTACCCTATACTTCTGTGATTGTTCCTTTCTTTTTCAAAAAATAGATGTAGATTATGATTAGGGACCGGACACGAGATGCCGATGAGTGGTCCACAGGCGTATTATTGAAAATTTGTATTTTTAAGAGTTTATTTATATAATTGGAAACCAAACGGGTGGTGATCTATAAAATACGAAACACATTTTTATTTGTTCATTTTCTAGTTCAAGTTGAGTAAAGGAGTATTAATATTAACTAGCAATACTTTCAAGGTTCTCTTCTTCTCTTCTAAAATTGGTTCTCTTTGAATGAACTACTCTAGATAGAAAACCTCTTTTATACATCGCAGCGGTTATAGGTGCATACTGGAAATATTCTTTTATTTCAGCATATTTAACAGTTAAATTTTGACGTATTGTCCTCATACACAATTGCGGCAATATTATTAAATCTGGATTTCTATTAAAAACTTCGTATAACTTTTGTCGAAGGCCACATCCGAAGTCACTTGAAATATTTTTCAAATTATTAATAGCCCGAGCTAATGTGGTTAATCCATCATTTAAACTGATATTTTGATTTTCAAAATATTAAATTAGCTTTGGCAAATGTCCAAAGCGTTGCTGAAGAAAGTACAACTGATCTTCTAAACTTTGTATTTGCATTAGTTCCTTGCACTCAGAAATACTTCGAGCATCGTCATTTAAACTTCTAACGAGAGTAAGACATAAATCAGGACAACCGCAAAAACAACACTTGGCAGGTCAATTAACCGCCAACACCGAGTATATTGTAATTAATTATACTTATTTCATTCGTATCCGACTTATAATTTACGCTATTAGTGTCTCTGTTGATGTGAACCATTTCTAAAAAGCATCAATTTTTGTAATTATTTTCAGCGTCCACAATTTTGACATAGCCAAAATTAAATGTATGGCCCAGATCAATTGCATATTCCACCAGAGCACAAGATCTCTTACCAATACGGCCATCACTTTTGCGTCGTGTGATACGCTGTTTTAGCCATTGTGACGTTTGGCCTATGTAAACGCCACGATAATCCGAACATGGTATCCTGTAGACAATATGACTATTTAAATGCAAAGATGTTACATCCTTGGTCTTACTATATAATTTCTTCAAAGTAAATGTGTTATACATCTTAATGTTACTAAATTGTTTAAAGTGTGATATAATTGAATGAGTAAAACCACCAATATATAGAATTTTCAGTGGTATATAGATGATTACTATAAAAAGAGAAAAGCATTGTGGAACGGAGAAATAAAAAGATCCGTCAAAGAAAAAAGGAAATATTGGAAAGAATATTTGCAAAATAAAAATGAAGAGAGTTATAATAAGAAGCTAATCATGCTAATAAGAAGCAAAGAGGAATGAAATAAAGAAAAAAGTACTAGAAGCGAAACGAAAGTCACAGGAAGATTTTGGAGACCTAATTGAAATAAGTAGCAAAGAAAATCAAAAATTGCTTTATATAGTAATCAAATCCCTTAGAAACACCTTGCAATACAAAAACAATACAATACGATACAAAACTACAGCAAGTTAAATAAAGAAAAGGAGAAACATTGCCAGAAGAAGATGAAAGTGTGAATAGATGTTAGGGATGTTTTAAAAAGTTTATAAAGGCAGAAACTAAAAAGCAAAGGCCTGTCGAAACGGAAGTAAGGCAAAATGTTAAAGAAAATGAGTCTCAAATGGAATACAGTATAACAAGAACAACATTAGACGATGTGATAACAAGAATTAAAGTAGCGAAAGCCCCGATGTTAAAAAAATTGAGACCTCAAAGTATTCAATGGGAGAAAGGGAAAAAGACGAAGAACTACTCAAGATTTTGAATATATATTGGAAAAATATAGAAATTCCAGGCACTTGAGCATACTGCTCTTTGTACTATCACCAATAGATCTCTCAGTTCCACTCTGATAATGTTGTGTCCTCGATAAAAACCACCATCCCCCTCAGGGGTAGTTTGAGAACACTCGAAGGATCCAATAGATCTCTCCCGAAATATTTCTGTCTGAGTTACTTCAGTTCTTCACACGTGCATATTACATGAAGGCTAGTTTCCTCCTGTTTTTCACATCTACTACACGAGGGCTCGCTAGCCAAGCCTATGCTGTACAAATGCTTCCTTAAAGGACAATGTCCGGTTATTAACCCGGTAATTATTTTAATTTCTTTTTTGTTACTACGAATTAGGTTGCGGTAATTATTTTAATTTCTTTTTTGTTACTACGAATTAGGTTGGCTGAAAACTTTCCGTCCAGCTCCCTTAGTAATGTTTTGGTATGGAGTTGACCTTCCGTTAACCTCCATTTATTTTTATGTCCTTTTTCTAGCCATAACCAGATCTCCCTTTTAGCGGAATCCTTAGTGATTCCACATACAGGTTCTGGTCCTATGAAGTTCCTATTAGTACCTTCTTTGGCCAGTTTGCCTTTAATTCCCTCATGTCCTGGTACCCATATCAGCGACAGTGTATTGTCTTGTACCAGTTTATTGAGGACCTGTTTACAATATTTCACCAGCTTAGACCTGGTAGATGGGTTCATAATGGCTTTAATAGCCCCCTGACTATCAGTTATTATGTTAATTTTTTTGTTTGCGCAGCCGGCTTCCCGAATTTCCTCGGCGCAGTCTGCGACTGCAAACAATTCGGCCTGGAAAACGGTAGTATGCTTCTCCAGACATATCGATATCTCCCTCTAGGGCACATTTCGCATATGCCTGCACCTGTCCCCTGACTAGATTATGATCCATCAGTGCACCAGGTGCCGACACCACAATCGATCGAGCGATTTTTTGCCTGTTCCCTGGTCGGTATAAATATGTTCAGCTTAGCTGCAAACATAATTTCAAATATCGGCTCTTCCAGTATAGTTCCTGTTATATCTGTATGGCTCCCTACAACCTCATTAGGACACCATACGTCATTGGCCTTCAGCCTCAGTATCGCAGCCATTGCCTCCGCCTTTACAAATAGTTCCAGCGGAGGGAGACCCACGATGGCTTCCATGGAAGCGGTTTCCGTGCTGTTCATAGCTCCCGTGATTTCCAACAGAGCCTGCCGCTGGAGAGTCGTGAGGAGCCCCACCGACGATGTCCGCTCCGTCCTGCTCCACCAGACAACTGCTCCATAGGTAATCGTTGGTCTTATTACTACTATGTACAACCAGGGTACCACATTTGGTTTTAGTCCACAGGTCTTGACAACAGCTCTTCTGCATCTCCAGAAGAGTTGCGCCGCCCTGTCTGGCACTTTGACTAGGTGTCTGCTCCAATTGAGTGTCGCATCAAGTCTTATGCCTAGATACTTCACTTCATTAATTAATTTTAACTCTTGTCCGAACAGCCTTAAGCTACCCAGATCGTTTAGTTTTCTCATGTTGGTAAAGGATACCAACTTTTTTGAGGATTGACAGTTATGTGTGGGTATTACACTACTTTGCACAAGGCTAAAGTTTTATGAATGAATGCTAGAGAACATATTAAAAAGTTAACATATATTATAACCCTTGGGCATAGGTACGATAGTAATAGACACGATTTTGCATGAATACTTGAATGTACAGGCTTTGCATCCTTCGTAGTCTTTGTAGCCTTCGGATCCTACAGAATTCATATAAACTCAAAAATAAGACAAAATGGAATAAAAAATATTAATGAGATTCAATCGAGGTTTTTTAAACTAGCGTCTTCAACATTGCTCCTAACAATCCACTGTCTGAGGCTTTCAAATCGATCCGAAACCTACGAAGTTTCTTCGTTCGCGCAGTACAGAGAAGGAAATAATCGTTTGTTTCTTGGATTATACTAGACAAGTGAAACCCGTAACTTTAGAGAATAGAAGAACCGTGAACGCTGATGGGTGTATTACAATTTGTTTGACACGAATTATTGATGAAATAAGAAGCGATAATCGAAGTTTGTGAATTACTCTTCACCATAACAACGCTATATCTTACTCAGTAAGTCAAACCCTTGATTTCTTAGCTAGCAAAAATGTTGAATTTATAACTGTTGCTCGTATTCACCTGATTCATTACTTAGATATTTCAATTTTTTTGTAAATATATATTGAAAATAAAAAGCGTGGTGAGCGATTTTCATCGCCTGAAGCCCCTGTTGGAAGATTTCCAACAGAGATTTCCGAAGTATTAGCTTTCGAGCAGAAAAAATGTTTTGCAAGTCTGTTCGAGCTGATGCAAAAAGTGTTTTGATGTCAATGATGAAGACTTTGATAAATAATAAAGTCGTTTATTAATTTTTGTACGTTTTCTTACACGGTTTTCAAAAATATTCTCAATAGCCCTCGTTCTGTTTGCATTCATTATTTTTCTAATTCTTTTATTCTATATGGCTCTTACTTTATCCTTTATCTGCAATACTTAACCACCACTTGTTACGATCCTTTTAATAAAACATTTTGATGCCAAAAGACATAAGACATAGAAATTGAATTAAGAAATCATCTCATATAGCAAAGGTTAATGATTTTTAGAAAATTAATAGCTAAATTTTTATTAAAAAATATATTTTACAATTTTGCTAATTTTTAAAATTAATTATATCTGAAATTCTTTTGCATTCAATTTTTTGTTATTATATCGTATATTCTATAATTACTTTTTACTGTATCACCTTGATATATAGTGCTCCTACGCCACTGTCGAGTTTGGTAGACGGAATGGTAATATTTCTCTTACTATTACTGTTTCCATTACATTTTTGAGAGCCAAAATACCATATCTTGCAAAAGAAGCTTGTGTGAAGCACGTGAAAATTCTATTTAAAACTCACTAGCTATAATGCATGTTTACTGTCCGGTTTGATGTAAATCTGGCAATACTCGATTGTGTATTTTATCAAAATCATGTTCACTGTAAATCTGAACTGAAGCATTAAATATTCTACCTCGTAGTTATTTTTCGTTGTGAATTTTGTCGACAGAAACTAGCTATTTTACATATGTACGTAGTTGTAGAAGTAAAACTCAGTAGCTATTCACTGGACTGGACAATCCATGTTTATTCACGTTCTATTGAAATTATTGTTTGGATATTTAATATCTCTTGCATCATATAGTGGAGCATTATCGCGTTGATACCAACAGGACGAAGTATTTTGATAATTAAAGCTATTTCCTGAATTCTAAATAAAATCCAAAATGTAAATATGGTACAAAAGAATTTGTATGAAAAATAGAAATTTGTGTTCTGAGTATTAAATAACAAATCCGATGCAGTACTTACTTTAACGAATACTGAGGATATTTCAGCATAGTAGTCTATTTCTCTATCCATAGGAAGTGTGTGTGGGAAGAATCCCTACCCTGATAAAAACCAAAATCATTTTTTCGTAGCTCGGGCCATTTTTCTTTCTTCCATTTTCTCTCAGCTTTGCCATATCATAATGATGCTGATTGACTATCGTATCGTCTGGAATCAATTTCAACAAAATTATACTCTTCATGTTAAAAAAGCATGATTCTAAATTTAAACCTACTTTGACGCACTTTTTCGTTGTCGCTGTTAACGTTTTCTAGTGTATTTACTCTTGTAGTGCCTCCGAATCATACTGAAAGATCTAGGATTCACCCTAAGGGACATATTTTCGAAAAAAGTTTGTGCCCATCTTAAGTTGCTACATATTTTTCTTTTATTTAATTGCACAAATTTACGTAGATTATGCGGAAGAAAACTTTTTCGTGTCTTGCCCTAAAATTTGGCTATTTCTTTCTATACTTTCTTCAATTCTTGACTTATGTACTTATGTACTTCACTGAAGACTCAAATCCACCCGCAGAAACATAATCCTCCCCGAAAGCTTTAGTAAGTCTGAAAGATCGGTTTCAGTTTTATTAAATCTTACCAAATATATTATAATATACTGAAACATAACAGGAAATACACTACTTGTAACTGACAATAAATTAAGTGCTGTATTGCAGTTATTTGCGATGTTTTCACTACTTTATTTAGGAAACAGAAACGTGATTTTTTATATCACCTTCGTACCAGCAACAAATCTTATTGAGACAGTTACTACCACATTAACCATTTTTACCTTCACTATAGCTTGTCTCAGAAAAAGAAGGGGTGATTCAAATATTGTGCCAAAAGCTACTTATTTTTCAAGAATTTCATTAACTCTTCTGCAGACAAATTCAATATCGAAAATAATCTAGAGATATCGGCCATAATTATTTAGTGTTTAGTAAACAAACATTACCCGTAAACCGTTTCTTGCATTTTTCTTTTATTTTTATCGTTATCTGCCGTTGTACTAAATCAAATCTATACTTTTAAATACAAAAAAAAGATGTTCGATCAAGCAATTTCGAGTAACATGTTGCTACATGCTTTCTCAAGCACTAGTACACGCAATATCAGTGACCAACTTGCTTAATGAATACAAAAGTTATATAAATAAAGTTGAAAGAAAAGGTAATAAAAGGGTACTGAGTTAATGCCACACCCAGTATAGTAATTTTTAACTTATAATAATATAATAATAATGCACATTTACTACGCATAAGACAAGCAAATAATACTGGGGTTGAATTGAAGTAAAATTATACTAATGAATTTAGAAAAATAAAAGTTATACAACAGAAGCAATAAGATCTCAGTATTTAAGTCATTAAGCTATTAATAAGTAAGTTGTATTCTTAATCTAGATAATAAATCAGTTAGTAATTTATCTAAAGATCTTTCAATAAATATCACATCGAGATTCTGTATATTCAGTATAATAGCTAGATTATTAAATATTCGAAAAAATCAATCTATAATTTAAAATTTTAATAAGGGAAATTGAACAGTGAAAATATACTATGAATTTTAGCAATACGTTGGTCTGTACCATTCTACAAAGTTATAATTAATATTTAAATTTTAGAAATATTTCTTACGTTAGCAAGAATAATTCAATGTAAAATTTTGGGCATGACCCTAGGACGTTATTGTAAATTTCGACTACCCTGTGCAAAATTAAGGGTTTTCGATTGACTCTAAATAACTCCAAAAAATCTAACTTAAGATATATATTTTACATGTAACACCAACGAATTCTTCGTAGTGAGTTTTAAATTAACTGTCTGTATGTCTCCAGAAGAATATATATATATATATATATATATATATATATATATATATATATCCTTATTAGTTATCTTTTCTTGGAAACAGCTTACAACTCTTCTTCGACAATGATATTCAATCAATTCAGCTTCTACCAAGGATTTATCTAACGAAAATCAGTTTACAAGGGCCACAGGGAGTTTTATGACCACAGTTGTAAATTTAAGCTCCATACGAGAAATTATATGCCTCGTGCGTGGACCCTTACAGGAGGGTAATTGTTTTGCTTCAAAAATAAATTGTAAAACCTACGAACACGTGTTGCAATGAAAATTCTAAAAGCACTAACACAGCGATGAACGACACTTTCGATATCTCACTATACCAGTTCTGTCGTTTATATTAATTATAATGACTGGAAAACCGCATAAGCGAAATAAACTATATACTTTTAATAAGTCATTATAATCCTATTCCCAAATGAATTACATTTCCGGATGTTTTCCGAGTTCCCAATTGACGACTAAATTGCAAGAGATCGAGATTTCGCAAACTCGATGCTTTTATACAATAAGTTAAGCAGTTCTTAAAACAAACGATAGATGAAGCCGTTGTAGAGAAGAATTTAAATAAGAATTACGTGCTTAGAAAAACATTTTGCTATATCAAAATTAAGGCAATGAAATACAAAACCCAATTAATAAATAATTTCAATTAAATACATTTTATCATAAAGAATTTTAATAAAAGACAATTGTCCATAAAATACACAAGACACAAGATGTCTCTGACACTAATACAACAAAGGAGATATTTAAAAAAATACCATATGACAATTCTAATTAGACAAAAGACAAAGCCTTAAACTAATCTAATGAACATTAAATAAAACAAATTCCTCAATTTAAAATGTTTGCCAGCCAAAATACCGCCACATTTATCGAAAATTCAAACGCCATCTACAGACAAAACATATGGACGATACTAAATCCAAACTATAATATAAACAAAAGTTGCATACCCATCCTCGTGAAATTTATATCATATTTAATTAAATTTAACTAACACTTCAAAATTGCTACCACGAAATTTCCAATTTCATCGAACGATAGAATAAATATCCGCCAAACAAAAAACATCAAACCTGAAAACATTTTTCAAGATCGAAATTACCAAATATAAGCAAAATTCTACGATATACAGATCCGTTCATAATTTATTGATCAAGCAATCAAAAATGCCAAAGAGATGAAATCTGCCTGTTACAATGTTAGTTTCACCGCCAAGAAAATCAACTGTAGTTATTTGTATTTCGCACAATTAAAAAATACAAACGTACGGGCGAACTTGGCCTCCCAAGCAACGTGTAGGACGGCACTCAACTCTTTAAGATTTTGATGGATCTTTTAACAATGATGTACGCTAAATAGTTTTTTTTAAATAAACTTCCAATTCTTAGTAAAATCATGGCAGAAATAATTACTAAAGATGAGTCTGTACCAAAAATGGGTTGAGCAACTTTATACAAATTTTTTAAATTTATTAATTTCAAGTGTTAACGAAAAACTATGGTATTTAAACAAAACATTCCCAAATCGGTGGATGAATTGGTCCTAGAGGATTCATTTAATGGCCCGCATGGTCTCCAGATATATATCCCTTAGATTTTTTGGGGTCATTCAAAATCTATTGTTTATATTAGACGACCGCATAATCTGGACGCGTTACGAATAATTGAGAAAGTGCAATTAATTCGTGAGGAAGCTTTGGTAAATGTCATTCAAGAATTTGTTCACAGACTTTCATATTGTCAAGAAGTGAACGGTTATTATTTCGAAAACTGTCTTAACTGATATTGATTTTGTTTATATTTTTTGTGTTCATTTTTCTTGTTCTCAATAAAATTTGCTTTACAAGATTTAATTAAATATTTTTATCGTTGTTGAACAAAAGGGTGCCACACCTTATTATTGGTTAAGTTCCAGAGCAGTGCTTTATTGAAATTCGTAAAAATATACAGGGTGTTCATTTAAAATAAAAAGTTAGCATCCTTTCCGGCTAAACCGAAAATCTGATTCGGATATAAATATACTCATCGAATGCTAGATTTGCATTTAATTCATTGTGGAAAGTCGTATTAAAATCTAAGTGGTCATGTCTAAGATGTTTGAATGGATTCATACAATTGCCTAACCCTGTATGTAACTTTCAATAACAAGTTGTAAAAGAGTTCATGCATCGGAGGTGAAAATATCCAATTCTTAATGATTTCGACGTAGTAAATATGAATCACCATGCATAACCTGGTTTGGCTATTGTTTCAGAGGTGCAGGGGTACCATAACATAATGTAATTAAGGCTGAAATATTACGATTGTAGAAACATTGTTAAGCATAAATAAATTTTTACGCATTATAATGAGTAATATATATTTAATTTGAAATGTTTCCATCCATATATGAATCAATAAAACGTAATAAAATAAAAATTTCGAAAATAGAAAAAAGTGCTTAAAAAAGAAAAAGTATTACTCTAAAAAAGTAAGACTTTGTTACTCTTATTCCTAATCCATTACTTGTTAGTCTCACCATATACAAAAGTATAGTACACCTCTCTGCACTCCCTTAAAGTAACATATGGCGTATTACGCAACAGTCTACAACTAGCTGTTGAGACAGTTCACTCGCCAGTTCTGTATTTTGCATTTATGTGCAGCTAAATCTTACCGTCATTTTGGAATGTCACGAAAATGTATTAATGATGCTAATAACTTATATTTGCGGTAACGTACATTTGAGACACAAATGAAGCGCATTACCACCGCAATCAGAAAGGCATATTTCTTACAGGGTTGGCCATTTAAGGTTGCGGCTTTTGAAGTCATATTAAACATACAAAACATTAATTTAAAAAAATTATTTATTTGTGCAATTAAACAACAAGATCTGCGGTTTAATAAATCAGGTTTTCGAAGTGAGAGCCTCGAGCAACGATAACATTTCGCAGTCTCTTCTCAAATTCTCCACAAACTGCCTGAAGTGTGGCGTACGGTATCGCTTCTATTCGCTGGCGTATTGCCATTTCAAGTTCATCCAGGGTGTCTATACCATCGCGATATACCGTATCTTTTAATGATCCCCACAGGTAGAAATCGCAAGGCTTGAGGTCTGGACTATATGGTGGCCATGTTATCCCTCCGCCTGTAAACTGTTGAGCGTCAAGACCAATGATTCTGTTACCGAAATGTTCTTCAAGAATGTTGAAAACTTCTTCCGTGCGATGCGGACGAGCCCCGTCTTGCATAAACCATGCATTCTCCACCATATTTAATACATGCGCCACGGGAATAAAAGACTCATTAACCATTTCACAATATTTTTGCGAAGTAACGGTTCCATTGACAATCACGGGACCGATAATTCCTGCCGACGAGATAGCACACCATACAGTCAACCGTCAAGGGTGAAGAGGACGAACAATTGCTAGATGTGGATTTTCTGTCCTCCAATGTCTCCAATTTTGCTTATTTACATAACCGGATACATCGAAATGTGACTCATCCGACCACCACACTCGTTCCAATGACATGCTGCCATTTTCAATGCGTTCGATGATTTCGTTCGCAAAATTGTAGCGTCGCTCCATATCAAACGGTCTCAACGGCTGATCGATCTGGATTTTGTATGCTTTCATCTTTATATCTTGCTTTAGGATCCGCCTTAGTGTTGTACGGGGTATTTCAAGTTCTTGAGATGCTCTTGAGGTCGATGTTGAAGGTTTAGCTGTAAAGTGCTCCCGTACTCGTTCTATGGTTTCCGGTACCCGGATGGTCTTTTGACGTTCTCTAACAGTTGATCTTTCGTCTACCGCAGATGCTGTTGCTTCAAATTTCACTACAATCCTAAGATATTGTCGGATTACTAGACATGGAAGCACGATAACGAATGCATTGTTACTTTTCTAAATTTATCTTTTGTTCCTTACCTTTTTATAGTGTTTTCAGTTGGTGCGTTATTTCTCCCGAATAGAGTACGCAAGTATCTTGCCGTAGCTGCAAAAGATTCCCCATTTCTATAATAATATTTTATTAATTCCACACGCACTTTCGTTGGATGCGACGCCGTCTTGAATACTGACAAGGCACATTTTTCATATATTTATTGTAAACCGCGCTTGGCCCTCTAGTGTAAAAAATATATATTATATTAATTTCTATATATACAAGGGAATAGCGCGATTTTTAAAACCGCAACATTAAATGGCCAACCCGTTATATTTCGGTTGCAAAATACGCGACCAAGATAAAAATTGGCAATTGGGCGACCAGTAAAAGAAAAAGTGTGCCATTTGCAATACCGATGATTTGGAGAGAGCCGACAAATCACGCTACCAATAGTTATTTTTGAATGGTTCAACCTGTTCGTGGAGGTTTTACCCAGAAAAAGGAGAGTGTTATACATTATCCAAACATATCATCTGCCTTGCGACCAGTTGCGTACTCTGAGGATTTACCGACTCTGAAGCCACCTACTCATTAGGAAGTAATTCCGATGAAGACGAAAAATATACTGCATCTTCGGATCCAGGACCGAGCAAGTCACGGTTTCATGAAGATAGTGATGGAGAATATATTAGTTCCTCGGATTCGACAGTACACATAATTACATCGAAACATTTGAACGATTTTGTTTGTGATTTCAATCTGTCGAAAGCCAAAGCAGGGATACTTGCATCAAGACTTCGACAGTGGAATCTTTTGGACGAACGTGTCAGAGTCTTTTCATTTCATATTAAAGCACCCGTTATTATCAAATTAGTAAGACTGTACTTCATGTTGTCATTTTTACTTCTTAATAAATTAGGTGGCAAACAAAACATATAATGTATTTGTTAATACTTTCTTTTTTTCCCCATCATACAATGTAATACATTAACATAACCTGAAAACTAAAGCCAATTTCCCTTTTTTATTGCCATATTCGTGTTTAGCATGTTGCCGCTTCGGATCGTATCATAAATATTTCGACAATTTCAGTGAAGATGCAATTTCATTATTGTCCAGTGATATAATCAGATGTAAAAGAAAATCTTTAACGATAATAGAATAATACAGACATGAAGGTCGACCAATACTTTATTTAGATGAAACTTGGTGAAATGAAGGTCATACAAAGGAAGTTCGGATCGATGTAAACATAGCAAGTGCACGACAAGCTTTTGTTGACGGACTATCTGCAAGATTATAGAATCCAAGCTATAAAGGCTGACGGCTAATAATATTGCACATGGGATCCAAATTAAGTTTTTTAAGGACGAATTGTTGTTCTTTGAAGGTAGAAAGGCGGCTGACCATCACGATGAAATGAATACCACCGTTTTTGAGATTGGTTTGCGAAGATGCCGAAGTTATCGGATAACGCTGTAACAGTGACAGACAATACATCAAATCATTCATGTAGTACTGAAAAGGTACCAACTTCTTCCTAGACAAAAACTGTAATCCACCTTTTACTTTTCTATTGTATCTGTTATTGTTCTCTACTTTATATTCATTTCATTTCGATAATTTTATAATCTTAAGTTGTATTTTTGAGGTTGTTTTGTAATAAATTCTAAATGTAGTTTTCGTTTTACTTTAAATTAGCAATATTTTGTAGGAATATGGGTAACTAATTATATACAGTCGTGAGGAAACGACCAAACTCAAGGAGTGTATTCTACTGGTGAAAGTAATGTAAAAAAACTCAAATGTTGTAATCCGATTTTTATTTGTTTTCGAGTTATAGCGTAATTAAAAATGTAAATTTAGTATACCATGTTTATGTATGTATTCGTAAAAACAGTGAAACCCCGGTAGCAATTTATTATAGGGAAGTTTCCTAGCTGAAGCGCTACCTGTTCGTGGTTTTCCGAACTAGCGGTAGTGACATTGAAAGCAGTCGAGAAATAGTGTAGAGTGGTTTGTATGCCTAATGCGTTTAATGTCACTACCTCTAGTTCATCGTTGATATAGTGAGGGCGCTGCTATCATAAAAAAATGTTCCCTATATCTTGGAGTAAATTATAACATTGTGTTCGGGTATTGTGACATTGACTTGACGTTTGTACGACTATAGTGTAACAAACTAAAATGCCACACACTTATTCTAATTTAGAATATGCTAATATGGTGTTTGTTTATGGATTTTGTGATGGG
Organism: Melolontha melolontha; assembly: GCA_935421215.2. Taxonomy (NCBI): domain Eukaryota; kingdom Metazoa; phylum Arthropoda; class Insecta; order Coleoptera; family Scarabaeidae; genus Melolontha; species Melolontha melolontha. The sequence goes on along the minus strand of OW285240.1, from coordinate 21,099,235 downwards.
AATTCTACAGCTGCTGCTAATGAATATCGTCAACGGTTTCCACATCACAGACATCCTAATAAAACTGTATTTATTAGTGTATTCAACACATTGTGTGCGACCGGAAAGCTTCCCAGTCTAAACATAACATCTGAACGAGGCAGTCGACAACAATTACAAGAAGTAGAAGATATTCTGGATGTAGTAGAAGAAGACGCAACTATCAGCTCACGGAGAATTAGTATTCAATTGGGCATTCCACAAACAAGGGTGATAAAAACACTCCACGAGCATGGCTTACGTCCGTACAATGTACGGACTACAGCACCTACAACGAGATGATAATCGTAGACGTATGGAATTTTGTCGATTTATAAATGATAATCCTCGTTTTGTAACGCATATACTGTTTACGGATGAAGCGACATTCACCCGTGACGGTATTAATAATTGTCATAACCAGCATGTATGGTCAGATGAAAATCCACACGCAACAGTCGAAAGTAACTTTCAACATAAATTTTCGGTAAACGTGTGGTGTGGTATGACCGATTGTTTTTTAATTGTTCCTTACATTTTTGAGAATCGCCTCATGGGAGGCGCCTATTTTCATTTTTTAGAAAATGAACTGCACGGACTGCTAGAGGATGTTCCCATAAACGTCAGAATCCAAATCTTCTACCAGCACGATGGAGCGCCTGCACATTACGCTCGTGCAGTCAGGCAACATTTGGCTGAAAGGTTTCCAGGGAGTTGGATTGGACGTGGTAGTCATATTGGTTGGCCTCCTAGGTCTCCAGACCTCACGCCACTCGATTATTGTTTATGGGGTTGGTTAAAAAATGAAGTGTATCAAGTATAACTGGACACTGGTGATGCAGTAATTCAACGGATTATGAATGCTGCTGACAATATCAAACATCAACCTGACGCAATCAGGAACGCAACCAGCGCCCTTGGTAGACGATATAAAAAATGTTTTGAAATGAATGGCGGTATTTTTGAAAATATATTATAAAGAACGATAACACCAATAAAATACAAAAACTTCAATGTATGAAATTTTGTTTATTCTTATTTACGCTATAACTCGAAAACAAATAAAAAGCGGATAGCAACATTTGAGTTTTTTTACATTACTTTCACCTGTAGAATACACTCCTACAGTTTGGTCGATTTCTCACGACTCACCCTGTATATACACGTGAAATACTTTTTTTTTTTCAGGAACGTTAGAAATAGGTTTTGTTGGGTTATGTTAATTTTGGCCTATAATTCAAGCTGTAAATGTAATTTTCCACAGAAACGTATTTAACGAAAGTATTCTGGTAATGCACCACACAATAATTAGTTTATGAATATAAATTTATCATGAAATTGTTTATACTGCTTATTACATGTAATAAAATCGAATGACATTACGACTAACAACTACACTCTCAGGTGTACGCGTACGTGAATCAAATTATTTTAAGCTGTGTGAACCGAGTTTTAGCGTGATATTTTTATATGTCCTTCTTAATCTGAGACAAACCTTAGAACAGGAAATAGAAATTGTAGCGAGATGTTGCTCGTATAACTTAAGAAACTATTCTCTAAATAAAGCTTTAAAAAAGTCCTGTATGTTTTACAATTCCAAAAGCACAGACATTCTTTTCATCAAGTACACAATTAATTAGTTCCTTTCTGTCCATTATTTAACATGCACTTTTGGACAAAAATTAATCCTCTTTATATAGACAATTTAGCTTTAATTTAGAATATACACTTCGACAACCAAGCTATAATCTTCTACAGTAGAAAATGTATTTCACTCGAAACAATCGCACTTACGTATTAATACGAAGGTGGTATAGCTATAGGTACCGCATGTGTCAAATATCATTAGGCATAGGGAATACGTATGAGTACATACGATGTATATGTATATGGAAAAGCCGATCCAATGCCGGCGAAGACCGCGACGGCCGGCAATGATTGTCTCCGATTGTTTCGAAAATACAAGTTAGCAGTAATCATTTGACCATCGACATAAGTACATGCAGGAAATTTTTAAGTTGCGGTGCGTCGCATAGACAAAAGCGTAATTCTAATAAAATTAAAGAATAATCCTAATAAAAAAAAGGATTCTAAAAATTATAATAAATTATACAAGAGGTTCAAAAATTCCTCCTTGCACAGCAAGACATTGTCCTAGGCGGTCGTAGAACGGTCGCGACGGCCGGCAATGATTGTCTCCGATTGTTTCGAAAATACAAGTTAGCAGTAATCATTTGACCATCGACATAAGTACATGCAGGAAATTTTTAAGTTGCGGTGCGTCGCATAGACAAAAGCGTAATTCTAATAAAATTAAAGAATAATCCTAATAAAAAAAAGGATTCTAAAAATTATAATAAATTATACAAGAGGTTCAAAAATTCCTCCTTGCACAGCAAGACATTGTCCTAGGCGGTCGTAGAAATTAGCTCTTACATTTGCTAACATGTCGGCAGTTAATGAATTCGCAGCCTCAGTTATTCTTTCTCTTAAGGCAACTAGATTTTCTGCTCTACCAGATTCATGAGCATAAACAATATTTTTTAGATATCCCCACAAAAAGAAATCATTTGGAGATAGATCAGGAGATCGCGGGGGCCATTTAATGTTTCCTGTTCCAGTAATAAGACGGTCAGGAAAAGTATTTTCTAGAAATTCCTTTACCCTCACTGCATTATGTGCTGGACAGCCATCATGTTGAAACCAAACGATTTCCTGATTTATTCCAATGTTTTGAATGGCGGGAAGTATTTTATTTTTCAGTAATTTGAGATACTTGTCGGCATTTAATATACCATCAATAAAATAGGGGCCTATAGAATCTTCACCTAAAATATCTGCCTAAACGTTTAGTTTTTGAGGATATTGAGTGCGATTTGCAAAATGCCGATGTTGATTTTCCAAAGCCCAATATCGAAGAATAGAGGGATTGTGCTTTCCGTGTAATGGAAAAGTAGATTCATCGGTGAAGAGAATATTTTTAACGAAATTTTCATCTCGATGTATCTTTTCCATAACGTCTTGACAAAACTCCATTCACCGGAAATTGTCCTCAGGAAATATTTCTTGAGTTTTCGAATATTTGAAACATTTTAATCCATTACGTTTCCAAATACGTGAAATAGTTGTGTTACTTGTACCCAATTCCTCGGCAGCACTTCTAGTAAATCTCGTGTTATCAATTTACACAATACTACAAATTAATACATCCCGCCGTTCTCTTTCCTCAATTTTTTGTGGTGATACCTCTCTTGGTTTGCAGTTCGTACAGTTATTGAGACAGAAACAAGTTTCAAATTTATTTATAATATTATAAGTTGTTTGTCTGCATTGTACAGAACGGTCTGCGCAAATCGCTTCTGTCCGCTCTCTGATAATCATCCGAAGCCTACTGAGGACTAATTAGTTGTCGAAATACGTATTCAGTATGTTGAAGTGAAAGTTCTTTTTTGTTTTCTTTCTATTTGGTGTTGTATTTCATTGAAGCTTCCCTACTCGGATAGGCAAGTTTATCGCCATAATGAAACAGTATCCATTCTACTATTATAGACAAGAACACTCATTATTAGTAATATAGAATTCTCCGATAGTTAGAGTTGCATAAAATTCTACACTGCATAAAAGATAACTCTATGTTGCATAGGCGTGTATACATTGTTAATAATGTCGCTCGTGTTAAATGAACTGGTACTGTTTGTGCCACTCAACATGCTAATTATAACAAACCCTTCGGCCTACATGTTTTGTTCTCGACATGTGTGAAGTACAAAACAAAAGCACATAGGCTGTTCAATAAATAAATAGACGATGGATATCATATAATTTCGATGGCTTAGCTAATTGTATGTAAACAAGTTTTCAGTAATTTATCATTTCGCGGTGTTTGCTATTTACTTATCGTTATTCAGAGCCAATTTCAGTTTTATGTATATAGAAATCTCAAAAATAAGTATAACTTTTTTATTAACTCAATGAACACTTATTATCTGTTCCATCAGGTACAAGACATGAGAACATTAGGCATTCAGATATATAAGGTGTCCCGTATCGTTATCTTCAAATTTTAGGAGTGTAAAGTAGATATCATTTCAAGTAACAAAAACGTAAAACTTGTATATCCATTATTATTTGTTTCAAAGTTAGAGATCGATGAATGTGATTGTCAGATCATGAAAAAAACATGTAATCCTAAAGTCAATAAAAACTGATTTTGTTTAAAAAAGTTCAATTAATAATATTTTCGAAATGTCCACCTCCTTGTTGAATGCAGACTTGTGCTCGTAAACCAACAGAAGAAGTACTTATCCGAATTTCATACTTGTTTTGTCGGATCTGCTCGGCAGCCAGGTAAATACGATCCAACAACTCTTCTCTTGTGTGCGAAACTTGCGCGTAGACTAAATTTTTCATGTACCCCCATAAATAAAAGTCAAGGGGATTAAGATCGGGTGAACTGGGTGGCCCTGCAACAGGACCACCTCGACCAATCCATCTTGGATAATTGACGTTAACCCAATTTCGGACAGTAATTCCGAAATGTGGTGGTGCCCCATCCACGTGAAACCACATGTCTCGTCGAAAATTCAGTGGGACATCCTCTAAAAGACCTGGCAGTTTGTCAATAAGAAATTGAAGGTAATCGTCCGGATTTAGCCTCCCAGGAAGAATGACAGGACCAATCAACAAGTCATCGATTAGGGCCGCCCAAACGTTAATACAAAATTCATGTTGAAATTTAGATGGGCGTATAGCTATGGGATTTTCTGATGACCACCTGTGCAGGTTTCTCAGATTTGAAACAACACTTCTCGTGAACCTAGAGTCATATGTCCAGAGGACTGTTCTGCAGAAATTAAAACGAAGCCGTGACTGTCTTAATATCCAGGTAGAATAAACTAGACGAGCATAGTAGTCTGTCTCAAGTAAGCCGTGTCCTCTGCGATAGTGATATGGATATAAGCCCTTACGTTTCAAAATTCGCCAAACTGTCGTTCGTGGCACTACTTGTCTAGCGATTCGACGTACACTGAGAGTTGGATCCCTTGTAACAATAGCTACTGCTTCTTCCTCTAAGTCTGCTAGCAAATTTACTCCTCGGTCGAAAAGATAATCATGCAATCCGCATTCCGAAATTGTCTGTGTACTTCCAGAAACGTTCTGTAATGAGGAATGCGCCTATCGGGAAACTGATGTCGGTATTCAATAACTGCTTGACATGCACTGCCGCTACAGCAGCCATACACAAAATGCATGTCCTCATACTCTTGAGAAGAAAATCGGTAAGGCGTTTTGAATAAAGAAAAGTTGCCCACTCACTAATAAGGTGTTGTATGAACTGAAACGTAATGTAATCCTTTATTAAAAAATGCAACGTTAAGAGTCATCTGAACAATTGTTTATTGAATGATATTCATGGTTCAGCACTTACGAAATAAGTAAGAACCTTCTTTATCATAAATCAATTTCCAGTACTCTTTTTTGTAGATCTCCAAGAAATTACTGTATGCACTACGACACGTGTTTATTTATTTTAGGATAACATTTTATTATGCGACCTTAACAATCACAGACCTGTTATTGAATCGTATAACTTTTTTAAAATGAAATCAGTTTGTATTGACTTTAGGATGACATTTTTTACGTAAAAATAATGTAAAACTTAACGAACATCCACCTTATTCGCCTGATTTGGCAATGTGTGATTTCTGGTTGTTCTTGCACCTGAAAAAGAGCTTGCATGGTCGACGTTTCGTGTTGGTAACCGAGATTGACGAAGCAGTTAATCAATTTTGTTGTATTTTTAGTATTCCGAAAGATGGCTGGCTGAAAACTTTTCATTTGTGGTTTGTCTACAAAAGTGCATTGATGTTGGTGAGGAGCACTTTGAACATGAATAAATTAATTTTCCAATACTACTTGTAGTTTCCTTTAATTGCTTCTTAATTAACTTTAATAACAGTGTATTAGGATGATGTTCGAGTCTATCATCATACTTTGCACTATACTTTGTAATTTCTTCTCCGATCAAAGGCTAAATAACTTTCAACAACAAACTATGGCATACATCAATAAGTATTCACCACCATTCGAAGCAAATCGGGAGACCCTGGTAGTTACCCACAATTATATGCTGTATGTTCATATAGGCTTCAGTAAGGCTTTATAAATTAGCAGGCAATATATTAGACTTGACTTGATGATACGTAGTTGCTTGCGTTTCGTGAATATGTGCTTCTTCCAATTAAATCGATCCAAGTATATTTCTAAATATTTTGCTTTCTCGGCTTGAAGTACAACTGAACCATTTAGTTTTACGAGTGGGCAATATTCAAGTTTCGTTGTAAATGTAAAGTGTTCGATTTTACTTTCATTGGCTTTAATTCCCCAAATTTTTAGCCATTTCTCTATTTTATACGAATGCCTCTGAAGATTATTAGAGGCAAATATTTAATTAAGATAAAACTACTACTAAATTATTATTAGCTAGCAGGTCACCAGTTTAAAATAAATATAATAGTTTCAGAATCAGAAGTCTCAGATCTGTGTATTCGCTTTAATATATCACAAAGAATTTTCTATGGATCAAATAGTTGCTGAAAATTCATCTCAATTTATAAAGGAAGCTTTCGTGTCAAAACATATTGAAGACCTGCTCAATATCAATAAATTCAGCTGAATACAATTGTTTTATAAATCATTGTTTATTTGCTTCGCCAGTCTGTTTATCTGTTTTACAAAGGCTGGCCCAAAATTACCGAAGGGACTTTAATTCCTTATAACTTTTTTAATATAATTTTTTTTTTGCTTTCAGTATTTTGTAAAGAAGACTTGAGGAATTTAAAATGGAACAGTACACAATTGAACAACGTGCCAAAATCGTTGACCTTTATTTCTCAAATCAACGATCCATTGCGAGATATATTTTTTTTTTAATATTTCCCGTTAATATACTGTGTTTAAAATAAAAAAAATTAATAATTATGTCTTAAATAAGAAGTTATAATGAACTCAAACCCCTTCGGTCATTTTGGGCCACCCTGCAGTATCATGCTGCCTCCTGAAGCCAAATTGATTGCTGGGAACTAACTTTTTGTCTTCTATTATTGTTAGCAGAAGCTAAATTAATGGGTCTATTCGAGGTCCCCTCTATAGAATTTTTAATCAGCTTGGGTATGAGAATGATTTGTGCAGCCTTCCAACAATAAGAGCTCTCTCGGTATGCAATTCATGCACAACACCAATATTAGCGATAACAGCAGAGGTCCATGTCTAATCTTCACTAAATTCACTATTGAGGGTAGTGCGTCCACCCTGAAGTTAAGAAAACCAACTGCAAATACTACTCTTGAATCGTGTTTCATTTCTGGAAGCCAAATAAAATTGAAGCATTGTTAGTGCATTGAAATATAAAAAAAATATGGCTTAAAAATTTTAACGCGTAAGTTCCATTTTTATGCAAAACTACCTTTTTGCTGCTGTGCCAACCAATTATTGGTTGGAAACTTCAAATTTTAAATACAACAGTTGAAAAATGCGTTCACCACTTGAACTGCTAGATTCCAGAAATTTTCGCAGCAACCTTTGTCTAAACGACATAGCTCGTAGGATATTTAGGATCATAGATTGACGATGACACTTAGTTCATCTCAATTTCGTGTTTTCATATAGTTGAAAATTATTTTATCGTGCAGGTACTTTTGCACTTGAAAAATCACCTTTTTTGGCCACCCTCCTTTTTGTACTCCCAAAACCTATCTTCAATATTTTTTGTTATTTTCGTATTCGACATCCTTGTCCGAACTATTTCAACCTTGACGATTTATATATGTTGTTAATCTTTTACATGCCATGCAAATTATTTATTTTTTTGTTTGTTCTTCTCACACTTGTTTCTCTTCTATTTCTTTATTCTAAAGATTCAGTTTACTTTAAAGTTTTCTATGAAGATGACAATTTGTTACCAAAATGAAGATTTTTCATAGCTCAATCTAGATATATAGATAGATCAAGATATCGTAAAATCTAAGATAATTAAGGTACATGTATTTGCCATTTAGTAACTTTTAATATTATTTTGTATTAAAGTTTATAAATGCAGAAAATCAATTTCTAAATGGAGAGCAAACATCCTATGATGTATACTGTGGAAACTACTTATGGACTAAATTCAGTAATTTCAAAATGAATGATATTTTTATAAAACGCTAAAACAGGTCAACTTTTATTTGGAAGCATTTTGAGGTAGTGCAACTGTTCCAAGAGAGGCACCCCAAACTACCCCCCTTTTCACTAGGAACCGTATCCAAAATTGAGGCACAGTTTCTAGAACTTCGTCATGTGAAACCTTGGTTGGGACAGCCTACTTTTGTTGCTGATGAGATCAAAATAAACGTTCTCCTCAGTATTGCAGAAAATCCAACATCTACATTACGCCAAGTAGCTTTTGAAAGTGGCATCAGCAACCGTATTGAAGTATTTTAGAAAACATAAGCTTCATTCCTATAAACTTCAATAGGTTCAAGAACTAACAGAAGATGATACTGACCGCCGTCTTCAATTTTATAAGCAAACGATGGATTTGTTGGAGAGAAATGAAGTTTCTTTAGACAGCATAATGTTTTCTGTCGAATCTATATTTACTTTAATTAAATGGAGAAGCAAACAGTCAGAGAGATATTGGGTTGCTTTTTTACAGTATTCTTAATTCTCACTGGATGCGCTAAAATCACAACCAATGCCCAGAAAATGTAAATGTTTGGACAGGCATACTCAATGATCGTATACTTGGTCCTATTTTTATTGATGGAAATCTTACCGGATCAAAATATCTAACTCTTCTGAAAAACAAATTGGTTCCAGCCTTAGCAGTAGATCCAGATCCTCGAGATCCAGATATTTCTTGGAACATATTATGGATTCAGCAGGGGGGAGTAGCAGTTGTTACGACGAATGCGTCCCGCTTAAAAAAAAAACAAAAAAAAGGAAAAAATTCTAAATGCATCCCGGAGCAGATCCGGTCTCGGGCGACTGAAACCGCCCCCTGCCCGTTCTTGCCAACGTCCAACGGCCCACCCGGCTTCTGAGGCTGCCTCAGCCCAGGGGTGGGGGAGACCCAGAGGTAAGTAAATCAACCTAAAAAATGGTGGTCAAGGGCGCTACCGAATTTATGCCGCTGGACGTCGCAAACTCGGAAACATTGACGAAAATATTATATAAAAAAAAAAGACAAGTAGCGTGAAGGGTAGAAGGCCGGTTCCGCAACCGAGACTCGTTCCACTCTCGAGAATCGAGAGACAAAAAAAACTACGCTGTTTCCAACCAAACAAATCCTATTTATTGTCACACTCAGTATATGAGATGAAAGAGCAAAAAAAAATTATAAATCTTGAACTGGTGAACTTATGATTAAGTTATTAATTTACTTAGAAACCATGTATAAAGTATATTATCGAAAAAATTAAATACATAAAATGAATTTATATTATGCGACTGAACGCCAGTCAAAAGTAAAGAAAAATAATTAGGAACAATAGGTGATGTACTTAAAATAAATCGATATATAGAATTAATTACAATGCGGCTGATGGCCTTAGATCGCCCTAAAAAAAAACAAGTACGTATTCCTTTCTTTCTTGTTGGTTCACAATGTATTTTACAATTTCAACAATTCATTGAAATAAATGGATCTTAAGCTAGGAAGTTTTAAATTCAAATAAGTTGGCAAAAATATGTAATGCATATAACTAAAGTATTCAAGTAATATACATGAATAAAAGCAAGTTAATATTGAAAAGTTTTACATCTGTTCGTGAAGCGAACGAAGAAAAGTATAAGAAATGACCCAAAAAAAACAGGTCAGGCAACACAGGTTATTTCATTTGAAAAACACTTTTTATTTATTAAAACGGTCTATTAGTTAATTGCAATAATAATATATAAATAATAAAATAAGAGAACGGCGAATGACAAAAAAAAGAAATAAAATAATAAACGAAAGCTTATCTGTCGGGTAGAACGGCGATGGTGTTCCTTCTCCCTTCCGAGAAAGCGTCACATGCGGGAATATTCAGGTGGTTTTTCGTTATTCCTCGCCCGTCGGTTACACCATCTAAATAAAGGAATAAAAAACGAAATAAGTGAAAGGAAAAAAACAAAGAAAGCCCAGATACATCCCAAAGAAATCGTTCGATGGCGGTGAAATTAAATAAGTGCTGTTTACGTGTATTTACGTATATATTTTCTTATCTCATCACTTAAAATTCTCCAAGTGAGATATCGCATTAGCGAATAATTCCGATATAAATATCAATTAAATCCCTCACGGGGCCGTAATTATACCAATTACAGTAAGGCTACATCGATAAGTATCGGTGATTAGAGAGAACGTAACCACATTTTAAGATCGGCAACTAACGACGGAGTGTAGAGAGCGAGTCTTGTACTTTTCTTTTGAAAAAGGCGAGCACTGAGGTTCGAGAAAAAAAGAAAAAAACTTGAAAGAAATTAAATATATGGATAAGTAACGAATAACGATACCTATACAGGTAGGTTCGTTAGAAATGGAGCAAAATATATTAAAGATATCATTAATTAAATTACAAAATAACGTGGTGAAGCGTTGAGCGTTACGGACACATAACACAGTTCTACTATTCTTTTTGTGTTCGATAACATTTAATTCAAGTTTTCTCAACTAGATGGATTGCGAGGAGGAGATTCATAGAATGGCCTGCCAGATCGCCAGATTTAACATCGCTTGATTTCTTCCTCTGTGATTTCTTCAAAGAATAAGGTTTCGAAAACAAAACCTAAGGGCATGATTTGAAAGAGCGTATCCGAACGGAAATTAGAAATAATACACCTGAAACTTTACACAACCTTAAATAAGAGTTTTATTTTAAATTAGGTGTTTGCCAACAAGTACACGGAGAAAACTTTGAGCATTTGCTACGTCAGTAAGGAATCTAAAGTTTGTAATCCTAATTTTAAAAATTTTTGGATTTGTTATTAAGGCTGTTTAGAGTGCTATCCAAAACTTTTAAAAAAATAATATGACACAGTTTGAAAGTGAAAAAATTAGTATTAAGAGAAATAAGAATTGACCTGTTTCAGCGTTTTCGACAAATGTTATAAGTTTTGAAATTACAGGATTTATGCCATAAGTAGTTTCCACACAGTATATAAATATATGTAGATACACGCAAATATTCATAAACATTGTGGATGCATCACCAAAATTTATCTTCCTATTTCCACAACGATAAATTTTATGTTTACATACGTCATGAGACAGAATTTCTATCCCCATATAATAACTTACAGACCGCGGAAATGAATCGAAACCTCACTAGTGTTCGACGCAGTGGTGATTTCTGAATCACAAGTTACGATTTCTAAAGCATAGAGAATAAGGCATGTGTAGCGCTTTAAAGGAATTGACGACGTTTTCTCGATTCGCGCCTTTGAAACGTACACAAACTCACAAAAGATTAATTACGGTGGTACCCGCTCATATCTCGACGTAAAGATCTAGGTATTAGACGTTGAGATTACATGACTATGTGTCATATAGGCGTGCAACACATTACATATATATTCGTAAATGTATAAGGAGTGTAAATACATGAACGTAACGGTCGGCAAACTTATCAGGAGCAATAAGATTGTTATCAAGGAGAATAATTGGGAGTGTGGTATTCTCTACGTAAAAACATTTTATTAGAATAATAAAATATGGACTTTTCACACATTAAAACATTAAAGAGAGATATGTTTAAATTTCTGTTTAAATTTATATTATTGGATATACTTTTTCTTTAATTGTTGTCATGTGTCAGCGTTTTTTTGCTCTTCATTTTCATGCTAAACCAATATTTTCTGTGATTTTACTATATTTCTCAAACATGTCGCTAACATTATACCAATAATCCAGAGATGTCAGTTATTGAATGCAGATGTCAAGTTGAAAGCAGAAGTCAGTTTTGAAAGCTGATGTCAGTTTTGATAGCAGATGTCAGTTATGGAAAGCAAATGTCAGTTATTGAAAGCGGCTGCCTGTTTTGAAAGCAGATGTCTGTTATGAAAGCAAACGTCAGATTTGAAAGCAGATGCCTGTTTTGAAAGCAGATGTCAGTTATTGAAAGTAGATGTCAGTATTTTGCGAGCAGATGTCAGTTTTGAATGTTTGAAATTGCTACTTGTTACTCCATAGCTATATGAGTGTTTAGATAATTTCTTAGCAGTTTATTAAATATAACAATTGATAAATTATTCAAGTTTTTCGGCTTTTATATGAAATATTTACAAATATCAAATTAGTATGTATGTAATTGCAAAGTAAGTGGGGATGTAAACATTCCTGTCTACAAATTACAAAGTAAATCATACGAAATTTTTAATTGAAAAATATTGTCTACGTTGGGACTTGAACCCAAGTCTACAGTTTGCCGGACTGTCGCCTTTACCACTTAAGCCACGATAGACCTTGGTTAAAGCTATTCAGCTATTTATATATATATATATATATATATATATATATATATAAGTAAAAATTAATTAACGGGTGAGCGGTCTGTCAAGTAAAAATAAAACTCCTTTATTCCACTATATATTTCATAACGGATTTGCTACTTCATCAGGAGTGTAATTGAGAGTTAAAATTTAGCAAACAATGGCACTAAACATGTTAAAATTCATCAAATTCAAAACATCAAATCAATATGCTGTTAGTTTATCGTCAACCTTTTAAAAAACAAAAAAATATGGTTACAGATAACTTATAGTCAATAAACATTTACACTTATTATTTTAAAGAAACTCTTTTATTTATCACTGCGTAGCTAGAGATAACTTTGTAATATTATTAAACAATTTTCCATCATACACATAGGGGTAAACTGATCGACGAGGAGCCGGAGATAGGGTCCAATTTTTGTAAAATATTATACTTGCTCTACGACATCTAGTCGCAACCTGAGATATTACATGAGATAGGCTGATGATCTAACGTTACAAGTTTAAAATAAAGGCGCCTAACTAATAGTACAATTCCCGTACTATTCAATAAATATTATAAATATCATTATTATATTATTTTATTTCTCTGCTCATCAACAATATTTCAATATATATATATATATATATATATATATATATATATATAAGTCAATAATTAATTAAAACGGGTAAGCGGTGTGTCAACTAAAAACTCATTTATAAGACCAGCAATATGCTTACAACAATAATAAAATACTTACGAATACAGGGTTCAAAATTAACAGTAACGTAACTAAACATGTTAAAGTCGATTACCTTATAATAAAACATTAAATTTACTAGACTTTGTTTCACGACCACATTCTCAAAACATAAATACATACATATTAAAATATAAAAGTAAAAATATTAAACAGATAGCAAAATAACTGATGTCATAAAAATATCGAAACCAAAAATAAACTATACATTAAGGCAGGTAGATTATAATTAGTCCATTTGTATCCGATTTATAATTTACGTTGTTTGTGTCTCCGTGGATGTGGACCATTTCCAAAAAGCATCTTTTTTGCGGTTGTTTTCATCGTACACAATTTTGACATCACCAAAATTGAATGTATGGTGCAGACCATAGTCTTACTATATAATTTTTTCAGACGAGAATTATGAATACTACCTATTTACTAAAGTTTGCACTACAACAGAGGCAGATTCAGATTCGCGCGTCCAACAAAATTTCAAGCAACATTTTGCCGGCTTACTTGGCATATACTAAACGGCATCTGCCTCTGAAGCCAACTAGTTGTTCATAAGACATTGTTATCTGGTATGATACTCGTTTTGCATTGTTTAATAAACAGATCCCAGATGTAAGGTGCCAGTGCTAATTCATCGGTTCCTAAAGGTATTTCTCGAGTTCTTTTATCGTAAAGTCTAATAAATCTTTGTATTTCTTCAAATCGAAATATGGACATCGTGCCTCGATATATGGGATAAGTAAATTTATCAGAAAAAAATCCCTCGCAAGTACATTATAGTATAAGTAATCCACAAAATGCATACAGTTCATCAGTCCATGTCTTTGATTTTTGTTTATTTCAAATTTTCTGGCAACATACGCCAGCAATAACAAGCTGAGACGTGTTAGTATACAAAAAAAAAATGTTTATGTAAATGCAGGACAGTGATGAGAGAAAACTATTTTCTATTTTAAAAGAATAAATAAAATTATTTGATCTAAGAAACAGTTGAACGGATACCTATTTAGACCTTATCAGAAAGCTGGATTAATTTAATAATATTTAATACAAATAACAATTACAACACCAATTACACAGGCCTGCATAAAATTTGTGATAACGTGATTTTTGTTTGTTAAGCTCAGTTTTTATATAGCAATAACTAATTAAAATACAGTTGGTCTCTACCACCCACAGATTTTTTTTCGAACAAAAGAAAAAGAAAAAAATATAAAAAAAATCTTATAATAGGCGTTTTAATACATTTTAAAATGAATGTACTACTTCAAATTTTAGGTATTAACCAAAAATGATTTTCTGTTGTGGTTTTAAAGAAATTTGTTAAATAGGCTCTCATTACCTGATGTAAATCTTTTATTACATGTATTAATTTTGGACAAGATTTCCAGGAATTTTTACCTGCTAAATCCTATTTATTATTCTTTCACTTTATTAGTACTGCGAAGAAGGATTTCAAGTTTATCACTCCAAACAAAATGTATATTTTAATGTCATTTACTTCATTACAGCTCTGAGTGTCGATCAGTAAACAAGTAAAATTAATTTGTCTTTAGTGTTGTGCGTGGTATTTGATAAATAAACATTGCTTAAAAATATGTCTAGCCGGTGTTGCAAAAACAAACCAGATGATTTCTGTTATATTTGTGAATATTTCGTCTTGAAAAGTTTAAAAGACCAATTGGTGAATTTGTGAAAAATGCATATTATGCTTATTTCAAAATCAAATTAGGAGATCAAGATAAAGATTGGGCACCTCACATTGTTTGTAAGGTATGTGAAGAAGGTTTAAGACATTGGACCAAAGGGAATAGAAAAAGCCTTCCCTTTGGAATACCGATGGTTTGGAGAGAACCGCGAAATCATCATGAAGATTGCTACTTTTGTCTTTGTGATATTAAGGGGAATAATAGAAAAACTTCGAAATATATTTTGTACCCAAATAATATTAAATCAGCTATCAGACCAGTTCCTCACAGTAATCATGTACCTATACCTATACCCCCCAAAGTACTACAAGAAGATATTGAAACCTCTTCAACTTCTGGCTCCGTACAGATGGATAGTGATTTTGAACCATCAACCTCAGGTCAAAACCAACCTCAGCTATTTTCACAAGCCGAACTGAATGATTTAGTAAGAGATTTGGGACTTTCAAAAGACCTTTCTGAAGTACTGGGGTCTAGGTTGAAACAAAAAAATTTGCTTGCCCCAGAAACTACCTTCTCTTGGTATAGAAATCGTGAGGCTGGATTTGTAAAATATTTTGCACAAAACGGACCACTCGTGTACTGCCAAGCAATTGCTGATCTACTTACTTTCATCGGAGCTCCTGAGTACACACCTTCTGACTGGAGACTTTTCATCGACTCTTCAAAAAGGAGCCTTAAAGCTGTTCTTTTACATAATGGCAATGTTTTTGCTTCTGTTCCACCGCTTCAAATAAAACTTGGACATATGAAACAATTTGTTAGGGCATTAAACAAAGAAGGAAATTGTTTTAAATATTTGTGTAAAACATTTCCGACTCTATCAGAGGCAAAATTAAAGGAGGGAATCTTTGTAGGCCCGCAGATTAGTAGCTTGGTGAAAGATCAAGAATTTGAAAATGTGATGGAAGATAAGGAAAAACATGCATGGCGTGCTTTTAACGAAGTTGTACATAAATTTCTAGGGAATTATAAAGACAAACTATGTTGAGATCGTTGAAAATATGCTTAAAAAATTCAAGATTCTTGTTTGCAATATGAGCATAAAAATTCACTTTTTACATTCCCATTTGGACTATTTCCCAGAAAACCTTGGGGACGTGAGTGAAGAGCAAGGAGAAAGATTTCACCAGGATATTTAAGAGATGGAAAAAATATACCAAGGGCGCTGGGACACAAAAATGATGGCCGATTACTGTTGGACATTGAGAAGAGATCTGCCTTTAGCTGAATATGACAGAAAGACAACCAAACGAAGCTTTTCTGAAAAACGAAAACTTTTTTTTAAGAAGCATAAAGAATAAATAACTATTTCTAATAGTTTCTATGTGTATATTTTTGTATTTTTTTAATATAATATAAAACTAGCTTATAAATGAAATAAATCGTGTTTTTTCTATATTGTTTGATTTTACTGGTTTGAAAAATAACCTTACGTGATACAAAAAACAATAAAAGCAGATGTGAAATCAGCGCTACCCAATTACTAGAAAACAGTTAAAATTTTTAAATCAACTTTCAAAGTGTTGAAAAATGCAGGCCTGTGCTATTGGCGCCGAAGATGGCGTAAGCAGAGAAAAACCGCCAATCCAAAATAGGACAAACATAGGTATAATCCTTTGAAGACTGAGATCATTTTATATACATTGGCAAACGCTGCTTCTTTTGTAACTTATTGAGATCTTTTCTGTTATTACAAAAGTCTTCACACGATTTTATATAAAGTTAGTGAACTAATTACACAAAAAAAGGAATATATAAAATTGACTATAATATGATTCCTAATTTTTACTAGTTTATATGTAACGATCTAATAGCATTCTAATATCGTCGTCGTAAAAGGGAAGAGATTTTTTACAGCTTCTGAGGAAGTTCTTTTCAACTACACTGTTTTGTAATTAACGATGGAGACATAAATTGTTGGTACCAGAGTGGAAGAATACAGAGCATTAATGATATTTCAGATTAGTTCCAACTTTCGTTGCATCTTTTTCGATATCTGCAGTTTTGTATTATCATCATTTTACTAATCAAGTTTTAATGTTTTTCTTGAATAAGTTTGTTTGGTTGTTCCAATTTACAACATACTCGTATATCTAAATCGATGTTAAGTATAGAAAATAACTTTGTGATAATCATACACATGTTTCTAGTGTTCAGAGCAGTGTTATAGGTTGTTTCAAGGTATTAATTTGATATTTCGTTAGACAATTTTATATTAGATCTATTTTTTGTCACCTGTAACAAAATATACGCATAATACGCAATTCTTTTACTCTTTTTTACACGAAATATGAGGGAATTTGCAGTCGAGTTTCTTAATATGCTAATAAGTAAGTCGTTAATTACTTCTTACATCGATATTCGTGGATGTAGCTTTCGTATGGTGAGAGCTGAACTATTTATGAAATGAACAGTTTCCGTATCGTTCTTCCAAACCAATTTTTTACTCTCATTTTCGAATACGAATTGTTTTTCGAACGTTTGTCCTGAATCTCATCTATATTCATACAGCGTAACATGGTGAAAATGCCGGACGTCCGCACTTATTAATTAATAAGAAGTTCGTATCCGAAGGAAGACTAAAATGAACTAATTTAGTCTGTTTATGCCTACAGATACTCCCTTTTTAAATTAGTGTGGACAATATCTATATTCGCACTTCCACTGAAGTTTTACTTTGCATACAATCCAATAAAGCCGTTTGTAATGATTCTATATTTCCAATTACCAACAATTTCTGCACCTTAAATTTTATTAATTGATTACAATTTTTCACATACAGTAGAGCAAAATGCAAGTGGGTTTACTGTGCATCTATCGATTTCAGTTTCGGGTATTATAAAATTAATCAATAAACTCTAGTGATTGACAAAATGATGACCTTACGCCTAATGAGTAATTTTTTGGAAAGAAAGGAAATTTATTTATAGACGAAAATTATATTTAGTAATCTATTATATTAGGCCACTTCCCCCAAATGCAAATGATAATAAAATGAATTAGATAATGATGATAATAAAAATAAACTAACTAAATAAGGCGTCTATATTTGGTGTTTAAATTCTCAACAAACAGCGCTATCAATATAATTAGTTGATAATTAAACGTTCTGGGATTATTTAAAAAAACAGGGTTCCTGTATAAACTAATATTTTATTTTAGTGCGGACTAACATGAGAGCGCTCTGTCTTTTACAGGGGGGTTCTCGTATCGTATGACAAATACAGTCTTATTCTTACTCTGTACTTACCAGAATTTTTTGAAAGACATCTCAGGTGTACTGAACAAGGTATTTACTTTGCTTAGTTGATTTCAAACAGAGTGTTGTTCAGGTAGAAATCAAATAAAACGCTGGTAAATTAAATTAAGCTTTAATAAAAGTAACTGTCAGTATCTACAACAAACAACTAAATGCACTCATATATAAAAAATTAAACAACAGAAATAAAATAAAATATTTACAAGTAATAGGTAAATGACTACCTCCAAATATGAAAAAATATTATACAATATCTTTCAGTGATATATCGAGGTAAATGCATTAACATACGTGCAAATAGGTTGTGTAAAAAATGAGTACTGAGGTTATGTCAACACGTCGTATGTGTAGACGTTTGATGGTTTTAGTAATATTGAGTAAGCAATCTTTGTTTAACAATATACTAATTTAACAATGTAACCTTAGTATTCTCTATTTTTTTGTAAATTAAAAGATATTTTACATTGAAATTATTTTATAGCTACTTTAAGACCAGGTTTACCATTGAATTTTATATTTCCTTTTTTTAAATACCTAACAAAAATTCGGGAGTAATTGATTAGCGCTTTTTCTTCCCATGCTGCAATTCTATTGATTTTGATATAGCGGCCTCCAGGTTCGTGGTTTGCAAATCGCACGGGAACAGATAGAAATTGCCGGGAGCTGGTCGAATTTTTCCCTCCAAAACTGCAAAGACCAAATCTTCTTCCTGGCGTAGCCTGGGAGGAATCTCCCTGGATGAATTTACTCTCGGATAATATTTCTTTGATATCTCGGCATCTTTCGGCGTCGGTGGTCGATTTTGTTTTAACTTGAAATATCTCGACTTCAATAAGAGATACAATCGCATGAAAACTTTTAAAATGCGTAGATATATTATATGAATTTTTTTACAGTAATTTAATTATCGCACAACGAATACTTCCGCACAATTTTAATTTTCTATATCGTAGGGTCCACGAACACGTCTTCTCGCCCTGGCAATTTTCGTGTATTTTCATAGTGATCGTCTTTTTTCCTTTGATATTGGCCTGTACGCCATAAACATAGTTTCGGGGGGGTTATAAATATTTGAAATAGTTTTTAATAAAATTGATAATTGAAATTTAGAAAGACTAATGTAGAAATTAATTATTTTAGAGGAAACTTTTAAATAGAAAATAATATGTGTCGTAAATACGTATTAGTGTCGATGTATTTTTACATAAAACATCATTATGGCTAAATCCCGGTTACAATTTTAATATACAATGTGACATTTCTCTAAACAAATAAATAAATAATTACAAAAGATTGCTTGCAAAACTTGTATTTGTATTTCTTATTAAATATAAATCTCAAATGGGAATAATTAAAAAGGTTAACTTAATAAATACAATAATTAGTATTATTGATTGTGCATTTTAATTTGTTCTTTTTTACGCCATTATATACTAACATTGTCTCTAAAATCTCTGAAAATTTGATTTTTTGAATAAATTCCAACGAATTTTGAATTGAAAAACTTTCTGGTTTCTCGGGTAAATTTTTAAACTCGTTTACCAACCATTCTCAAATCAAGTATGTCGGTGAGTTAATACCCTAAACGTAAGTAACCCTTTTGTACCTAGAATGTATTGTTTACCAAAAGTTCACAAACCAGGTAATTCGATGAGATCCATTGTATCGGGTATTAACTCACCGACATGCTTGATTTCAGAATGGTTGGTAAACGAGTTTAAAAATTTACTCGAGAAACCAGAAAGTTTTTCAATTCAAAATTCGTTACAATTTATTCAAAAAATCAAAGATTATAAGCTGGAACAGGATGAAATTTTAGTATCATTTGATGTCAGTTCATTGTTCCCTTCTGTACCTATTCCTGAGCATATCTTCTAAGGTTTACTTTAGCCAAAACGCTACGTTTAACATTTTTCAATTTTTAAGGTTTTTCTACTGAAGATGGCAACTTAGTTGCCGAAATACGTATATAGTATTTATTGATATATATTGTGGTTAGGGTGTTTTTCTTCTTCCATATACACTTACACACGTACTTTTAGTTACATAATAAGTTTATCGTGCTGTAATTTTTGTGCTTATTGATATGCAATACGCTTTATTTTAGTATTAATACAAGGGGGTGTTAATATATTCTTAGCCTACTATTGAAACAATTTAAAGTTGGGACTATATATTTTATTATTCAATGATCTGAGGGAGAGCCTGGGGAGTAGAACGGGTGTTCCAGTAATTCGAACCCTAGATACCGAATTGTAATGAGCGATTTGTGTGCAGAAGCATTATCCTGCAGAAACAACACACGTTTCGCTAACATGCCACGTCTTGTTTCCGTAATTTTCTCTCTCAATGTGGTTATTAATTCAAAATAAGAATCTATAGTGATGGTATGACCTTTTTTAAGTAATTGATTATAACTATTCCGCGGATATCTCAAAAAAACTGAAGCAAGAACTTTTTCAGCGAATTCTTGAACTCGAAACTTCTTAGGCCTTGGAGAACCATGATGCTTCCACTCCATCGTTCGCAGTTTTGTTTCTGGGTCACAAATATAGACCCATGTTTCACTCATAGTGACGAGGCGGTTCAAAAAATCTGCATTTCCTTCAAAACGGGCACATATTGACCGTGATGCTTTACTCTTGCTCGTTTGTGTTCGGAGTTCAAACATTTAGAAATCCATTTTGAAGAAATATTTTTCATATCTAAATCGACGTGATCTATATGATGGATGCGTTCATATGAAATATTTAGTGCCTCAGTCATATGTTTCAGCGAAATTCGACGATCTGATAATATTATGTCATGAATTGCGTCAATATTTTCGGGGTTAACCACCGAAATCGGTCTTCCTAATCGCTTCTCATTTTCAACTTCTTTTTTTTCTTCTTTTAAAGGAAGCAATAAAATTTTTGACAGTCGCATATGATGGGCATTGATCGCCAAGTGTGTTAAGTATATCTTCGTAAATTTCCTTACCACTTAACCTCTTCAAACACAAGTAGTTGATGATGCCTCGATACTCCAATTTATCGATTTTCATATTTGCATTCGACATGCTTTTCTTCAAAATTTACTGCATAGCAGTACTTCAACTTCTTGACGTAAGACGTTTACAGTGATACTTTCAAAATGTCATTATTTCTTGCCATTATAACAAGACTTTGTTTTGTTCAAGCCAAATACCCTAGGATAACTATCTATTAATACCCCCTCGTATACACATATTAAATAATATGTAACCTGTTGTTTTCATTATTTTTCTCCACCTCTAAATAACGGACGCCTCTATGTACCGGAACTAACAAATAATTTGACAGCGGGATTTGCAGTGACTAAAGGATTAAATCAGGAATGTTGTCTATCTCCTACACTATTTAAGATTTATTTATAAAGTGCGCAAATGCAATAGAAAATAGTATATTAAAAAACAAGTTTCATAAGGCACCATTTTGCCGCACGAGATCAGTGCGAGTGCGGCAAAAGGCCTTATGAAACGAGTTTTTTATAATATTTTTTCTATTTTGCCTTTTTTTGCATTAATAAATTGGATTTATTTAATTTGAAAGTTCAGAGTTTTATTTTTATATAAAGCATGCAGTTGATCACATTGATATTTGACATTTCCAAATTTGAATCTTGCTATCCGCGAAGTTATTATATTACATAATACTTGTTAATTTTCGTTAACATTACTTGATATTTTATTTAAAAATATAAACATGAGTGACATAGAAACTAATATATCTTGTTGTCAATTGTATACAATATAACGGGTGTTCAGAAACATTCGAAGTCAAAGTAGTCCTTGAAAATATGAAGTCATGTCTGAGATAGATTGATACATTTACTTAATACAATTTTATAGGTTATCAAATTAGTATCAGATACTTAAGTAAAGATATACGATTTTTTGTTCAGAGCCGACTTGACTTCGAATGTTTCTGAACACCCGTTACGTTGTTTGTGTAGAGTTCGTACATATATCATATCTGTCAAATGTACTTAAATTCTTAAAATCAAATGACAGCAATTATATTTATTTCTATGTTCGAACAACGCCAACATTGAAAAATGAAAAAAAGCGTATCGAAATGAAGCTCATATCGATACTGTTTTGGGTGTCATAATGAGTTCATTTCGAACGCAAAATAGAAAAAAAATATAAAGGAATGGGCATGCCAATGGATGAGCAACAGCAGTTTATATTCTGTCATTTACAGACGATCAAGTTGTTATAGCACAAAACATAGATGACATAGAGAATATGGCGCGCAAACTTATTGAGGAGTATGGAAAGTAGGGATTAGAAGTAAACGTAAATAAATAAGAATTTATCTGTTTTGGAGTAAAACAACATGACTTAACTCAAAAGTACTGGACAAAACATTGCAGTATACAGAGTTAGGCAAATGTATGCATCTATTCGAATATCTCTAACATGGCTCCTTAGGTTTTAATAAGACTTTTCACAATTAATTAAATGCAAATCAGAGATTCGATTAATATTTATATCTGAATCACACTTCCGGTTTAACCGTAAACCGTGTTAACTTTTTTATTATAAATGAAATACCCTGTGTATTTTTATGAATTTCAATAGACCTCTGCTCTGGAAGTTCAGCAATAGTAATGTTTGGCACCCTTTTGTTCAACAACGATAAACATAACCCGGGCGGATGTAAACTGGGCATCAAGTATATGGATTTACCTGCCCTGTAAAAAGGATTGCTTAATCCTACAGGTAATCTAGGCACCAGTACCGCTCGGGTAATGATCGCCTTAAAGCTTAAAGTAAGAAATTAGACGTTAATAAATTAAGGAATTTCCTAATGACCAAATAGATTATTTCAAATGTATTTTTATTTGTACATCTATTGTGGGCGGGCCTCTATTGTATTATGCTATAATATATTCTATATATATGGAAACATTTAGTTTGTGTATTTCATTCTCACTGCGATATCCATTCTTGCTACATCGCAGTTGAGAGCACTTACGTCCAATACAGCGTAAATACGAACCCGGAAGAAATGGCCGGAAGATATATCACCAAAACCGTAACGAATATAACTCTGAAGAATAACTTCAAAAGAAGATGTACGCCGCAGCAACGACAAGACGCAGAAATTATCATTAGCCAAACAACCGACGAAGAAGATATCCAAAACCTTCTACAAAGGCAACCACAGATATTCATCGGCGATCCCGTCCAGCCAACATGTGAAATAGAATTATTAGTATCGCCCGAAGAAAATGAAGAAGAAGAAGATACAAGCCCGGCAAACCCGCCCGACAACAACTCGGATCACATAATCAACGTCCAACTCCAAAACGATTTTAAAATGGCGAAGAAAACGGCAAAAAAACAAAAAACAGACCACGCAAATACACCTATCGAAACAAAAAACGCATACAGTGTCCTCGAGAAAACAATCACCGAGGAAAAAATGGAAGAAGAAACTGAAATCACTCCACAACCTTCAACTTCATACAACAGCACTCCCAGGGTAAGTGATAAGACACACACTACACTTAACACAAAAATTGAAACAAAAAAAACACACAAAGTCGCACCAATTATCATAATCGAAAAAGACAAATGGACATACATACGACAATTACTTAAAACTAATAACATCAACACGACAGAAAGCAAAATGGTGAAACCAGGAATTCACATAGAACCGACAACTGACGAAGACTACAGAAAACTAAAACACACTCTAGACAACGAACATATACAATACTACACTTCAATTGAGAAGTGAAAAGACATTAAAGGTGGTGATGCGTGGCATTCCCACCTTTATCACCGAAACTGACATCACAGACGACTTGACGGACCAAGGATACCCGACTTTAAAAATCAAACGGATGAACGGCAAACACGGAATACCAGCACCACTTGTATTAATCGAACTGACGAGACAATACAAGTCAATCTACAACTTACGCGACTGCTGCGGACTGACGATCAAAATAGAACAACTAAACAAACGGACTGACATTATACAATGCCACAAGTGCCAGACTTTCGGACATCACCAACGGAATTGCAATATTAACTACAAATGTATGAAATGCGGAGACGGACATTCGACACATCTATGTACTAAAACAAAAACAACCCCACCAAAGTGTGCAAACTGCGGTGGTCCTCATCTATCCACTTTCATTAACTGTCCCAATAACCCAAACAATCCTACAAATAAAACCACACCTCAACCTAAATACGTACCAGCACCACCCCCAACAAGTAATCCATGGACACAAAGACAAAACAAGACAAAACTTAACACAGTTGACGAATTAGCACTTGCCTTAGGCAATATGCTAATAACACTACACTCGACTAACGCAACAAACGAACAAATACAACACTTCGTTACACAGACACAGACAATAATAACACTATACAACAAAACACATTAAACACACAACTGAAACGCAAAAAAAAAATGTAAACGCGACTGACGCACAGACTGCACAAACAAAACACGTGACAACAAAAACAAACACAACAACGCACGATATTAATCAGACACAAACACATCACAACCCTGGGAGATACTTAACAACGGAGTGGAAATGGAGGCAATCTTCGACCACGATTCAAAATTCAAAGACTCATGAAGAAGTTTGTGTATTTAGTTATTTCTATCTTGTTTGCGGCGTTTGCTTAATGTAAGAAATTAGATCCGCTTCTCAGTCTCGAGTTTTGTTGCACACTGTTAAGAATTATGGAGGTCTCTTTCGTGGACAGTAACAACGAAAAATGTTTGCTAGTGGTTAACAAGTACACCTTTTCAAAACAGAAAGTGTTGAAGAGTGGCGAAGTGTTTTGGCGTTGTACAAAAAAATCCTTAAATTGTCCCGCAAAAGTGTTTACGCTTGATGCAGAAAATTTAGTGAGCAGAAGCCAGCTAGAACATAATCATGAACAGAATCAGAGTAAATTAAACCGAAAAGTGATTTCAAATGCGTGTAAACGTAAAGCCGTTGATGATATTTCCGAAAAACCAGCGAAAATTATTCGTCGTGAACTAGCTAAGGAACTGCCGAAAACAATTACGATAACAGATTTCACTTATATTCGAAGAAATTTGTACAATGCAAGGAGAAAGTTTCTTTCTGGGCCGTTACCACAAAATAAGACAGAAGTCCATGATATAGTGGAAGCTGCTAATGTTAAAACAAGCAAGGATGAAAGTTTCGTTTTTATAAACTGTCCAGTGAGAAATATCATAGTGTTTTCTTGTGAAACGAATGTTAGAAGTTTATGTGGAATGCGTAAAGTGTACATGGACGGTACATTTTCGTATTGTAGAAAATATTTTTTACAATTATTTACAATCCACGGACTTAATAATGGACATTATATTCCATTGATGTTTTGTTTGTTGCCTGATAAACGCAGTGAAACGTATGCAACATTACTTGAAATGCTAACAAAAGAAATCTTTCAACGTCACTCTACAATATTACGACCAGCTGAAGTTTTTGTAGATTTTGAGAAAAGCATTGACACAGCGGTTCGCGCTATATGGCCATCAGCACAAATCTATGGTTGTCGTTTCCATTTGTACCAATCGTGGTTCAGGAAAATCCAAAGTTTGGGTTTAACAGCAGAATTTAGGAACACAAATTCCGAAGTAGGAAAATGGCTGCGATATACATTTGTATTAACGTATTTGAATCCTGACGAAGTAGGCGATTGTTTCGCCTTAGATTTGTTTGCCGAAAAACCTGCTCATGCACAGGCTGACGAATACGCCGATTATTTATTGCAGACATACATAGAAGACGATGCTCCTTTTCCTCCACATATGTGGGCTACTGCAACTCCATCGATCACTAACACCACAAACGCATGCGAAGCGTTTCATTCCAAACTAAATGAGTTATTTTATTCAACACATCCATCTATTTATATTTTTATCGAAAAGCTTAAGGAATTTCAAATAGACACTTATGTTAAAATTCAAAGTGTGCACACACCAGCAAGAGTTAAAGACACACGCGCAAAACAAAAATTAAGAACTCTAAATGAACTGTGTGAACAACTAAATAATGGAACATATCACGATTACACTTTGTGAAGTGTATATCATTTTATTCATCTGTATGACTTCAAATACACTATGTATTTTTTTATTATAGTTTTTATATAATTAAGTATTTGCTTTTATTATTGTTTTCATATGAGTACATATTTTTTATTTTCTATCTTTTGCTGTACTTCAACTTGAAATACACTATTTCTATATTATTGTTTTTGTTTGCTTTATACGGTGCCCAGTTTACATAGACCCTCTGCGAGTACATTTTTAGCTAGTGCCCGAATTACCAACGAGATTAAAATTTCAGGTAGGTTAGTGCCCAATTTACATCCAGCGCATGACCCATACCGGTAACCATACGGGATCTTTGAATAGCTTTTCGTGAGAAATGGGGAAACATTACCCAAGAAGAGGTCGCTAACTGCATTTAAAGTTTACCACGTCGAATGGTAGAAGTCATTAGAGTTCGTGAAGATAGTACGCACTATTAGTCGCTTAAATTGTGTGAAAACGTAGATGTAAAACCTAGCTGACAAGAGCAATGAATTTGCTAATTTTACACAATTTACTGTTTCGTGACTTTTTTATTGAATAAATGCGTATCTTTCTTTATTTCCCATTCTTACTTTGTAGATAATGTCTCATGTCCTGTCACATAAAATACGTTTTTCTTGTATTATCTGACATTTACTTCGGTGTCCGGAATTTCTTGCCCCAATGTATTTAATCACAAAAATATGTAATTTAAAAAAAATAAGTCAATCATTAAGAATATGTTGTTTCATCGCCTAAAGAGCTAAACAGATATTTAGGTCAAATATTGTATGTCTTTTTCATTTCTTTGAAATCAAGATCAGAGACGTCTAATAAAATATTATCGGAGCGGAACCAATAGCGACTCGTCTGCGTTGAATCCATACAAACAGATGTCGTTCCTTCAAACGTTTCTAGTAACTAATGATGCACGCATCAATTTAAGTAATGATCCAATCTCGTTAGTGTAATAGTTTCTGTTCGAAAAGCAGCAGCACAGATTTCTTTCCCGATACGATTATTTCATAGTATAACAAGAACCATGCATTTTTTATGAAACTCTCCTAGTGTATGTATATCCATATGTATGTATATATGTGCTTTGCGTGTCTGTACAGTTTCTTCATTATTGGTAATATAAATAACTAAATAGTCCCGGGAAAGCTACTGTTTATATCATGTATAATTTCATTCAGGTAGGGTCGTCGACTTCGCAACATATTATATTTATGTTACCGTATTTCGAACGAATCCTAGCATCAATTATGTTCCAGCTTGTTTACTTCATACTTCAAACATAGGCATGGAAGCAATCTATTCATCAATTAATTTTTCATATTTCATTACTGTATTCCCTATTGTTAATAGACTGCTAACCTTAAGGTAAATAACTAATAATAGTAATAATAGTAAGTTAATAATAATAACTAATTTTTAAAGTGTATTTACATACATAAATGGAGATCGTTTCACTTGAATCTACATTTATGAAGCCTTTTGTTGAGCATATTTTTGAAATAAAACGAAATATACTTGTATCAAATATTAACTTTCAGAACGAAAAATATTTTAACTAATCTTTAAAAAATTGCTTGGATTTGAGGCATCTCATGTTATATAAAATATTTTCTGTCTCGATAACACAGGCCTGCATTTTTCAACTTTGAATGTTGATTTAAAAATTTTAACTGTTTTCTAGTAATTGGGTAGCGCTGATTTCAAATCTGCTTTTGTTTTTTTTGTATCACGTAAGATTATTTTTCAAACCAGTAAAATCAAAAAATATAGAAAAAACAGGATTTATTTCATTTATAAGCTAGTTTTATATTATATAAAAAAAAATACAAAAATATACACATAGAAGCTATTAGAAATAGTTACTTATTCTTTATGCTTCTTAAAAAAACGTTTTCGTTTTTCAGAAAAGCTTCGTTTGGTTATTTTTCTGTCATATTCAGCTAAAGGAAGATCTGAAGTTAGTTTCTGGGAAAAACAATTTTTTTGTTTCAACCTAGACCCCAGGACTTCAGAAAAATCTTTTGAAAGTCCCAAATCTCTTACTAAATCATTCAGTTCGGCTTGTGAAAATAGCTGAGGTTGGTTTTGACCTGAAGTTGATGGTTCAAAATCGCTATCCATCAGTACGGAGCCGGAAGTTGAAGAGGTTTCAATATCTTCTTGTAGTACTTTGGGGGGTTTAGGTATAGGTACATGGTCACTGTGAGGAACTGGCCTGATAGCTGATTTAATATTGTTTGGGTACAAAATATGTATCAAAGTTTCTCTATTATGGCTCTTAATATTACAAAGACAAAAGTAGCAATCTTCACGATGATTTTGCGGTTCTCTCCAAACCATCGGTATTCCAAAAGGAAGGCTTTTTCTATTCCCTTTGGTCCAATGTCTTAAACCTTCTTCACATACCTTACAAACAACGTGCGGTGCCCAATCTTTATCTTGATCTCCTAATTTGATTTTGAAATAAGCATAATATGCATTTTTCACAAATTCACCAATTGGTCTCTTAAACTTTTTCAAGACGAAATATCCACAAATATAACAGAAATCATCTGGTTTGTTTTTGCAACATCGGCTAGACATATTTTTAAGCAATGTTTATTGATTAAATACCACGTACAACGCTAAAGACAAATTAATTTTACTTGTTTACTGATCGACACTCAGAGCTATAATGAAGTAAATAACATTAAAATATACATTTTGTTTGGAGTGATAAACTTGAAATCCTTCTTCACAGTACTAATAAAGTGAATGCACAATAAATAGGATTTAGCAGGTAAAAATTCCCGGAAATCTTGTCCAAAATTAATACATGTTACATGTTAATACATGTTAATACATTATAAAAGATTTACATCAGGTAATGAGAGCCTATTTAACAAATTTCTTTAAAACCACAACAGAAAATCATTTTTGCGTTAATACCTAGAATTTGAAGTAGTACATTCATTTTAAAATATTAAAACGCCTATTATAAGATTTTTTTAATATTTTTTTCTTTTTCTTTTGTGCAAAAAAAAATCTGTTGCTGGTAGAGACCAACTGTATTTTAATTAGTTATTGCTATATAAAAACTGAGCTTAACAAACAAAAATCACGTCATCACAAATTTTATGCAGGCCTATGTATCATTATAATATCCTTGCTAATAATATCAAACATTATTAAAAATGGAGTGTGGAGAACACTAAACAGGTTATATTTGTGTGAAAGTATCTCTCTAAATACGCAGACACGCATTTCATCTTACTACAGAATCATCAATGCGCACCACTAGAGATACTTTCACTGTAACAACACTCTTACTACATTACTTACTTACTTATTAATAGTTATTAAGACAGAGCGCTGAAGAAATAATTAGTAAATAATATATAGCTGAACTAAATTGTACGAAGGTCGAATTTGGAGTATAACAGCTTCGAAAAAAAACTTAAACAGACTTAAATAAATATATTCTAATATTTCATATGGATAAGATCTTGATAACATTTTCTGCCCAGAAATTATTCATGTTTCTTTGTTCAACTTTTAAGTATACTTTCTGGCATTTTTACATTTCCTTTTGGAATTTCCAAAGAACCGGAAGAGAGTTAAAGCCATTTTAGCTTATGGGATTCCTGGTTGGAATCGCGTCTCTGGCACTATATCTTTCTTGACTAAGATTTCCCTAGGACGTGGACGGATGGTCGTCAAGAAGGAAGCAGTGTCGAGGACGCGGTTTCAACCCACCTGGAATCGCAGGAACTATCGTGTACAACGACAGTGGAAGCCTATAAGCTAGATTAGTAATGTGTATTCTTGTTTAAAAAAAAAGCAATTCCTCACTATTGGAAAACTACAAACGTACATAACTTCCCAAAAAAATTAAAATACTTATTCTGCAAGTATCTTCATAAACTGAATAAGCTGGTCAGCACAGTTCGCTTTCCTTATACACCCATACGTATAGTTCATGTCTTTTATCACGATTATTCTGAATCTGATTTAAAATTTGCTCCAACACGTCAAAATTTTGAGAAATTTTCCTTAATATTTTTTTTAATAAAGCTGGAAGCGGTCCTTCTTCACATAGGAAACGTTTATCCATCTATCCTTGTCGATCACGCAATCCACTTAAAAGAAACGCAATGGATAAAGATAGCCGTGGACTCTAATACCCTAAAAAAAGTTTCGGAAAACTCAGATGAAAAACTTAAAGATGGAATTTTTGCAGGATACCATATTAAATTTCTACAAGATAAAAAAATTTAAAGAAACCCTAAGTGACCTGGGGCGTGTTGTTTGGAATGTTATTGAAAGTGTCTAGGAAACATAAAATTTGACAATTTCTATAACACTTATTAATGAACTGACCATGAGGTCACCATAAATTGAGCCTTTAAATACATTTTTTGCACTCACACTGGATTACTTTCCATCGAACCTCGGCGACGTGGGTGATGAACACGACGAAAGGTTTCATCGAGACGTTTCTGTTATTGAAAAACGTTATGAGGGCAAGTGTAACAGTAAAATGCTTGCTGATTATTGTTCGACATTGATACAAGAAAGTGTAGAAGAACAGTATAAAAGAAAGGTAAAAAGAAAAATATTTTAAGCAGGACGAAGAAAAATTAAAGAAATGAAAATTTGTCGGCCAGCGTAATTAATCCATTTGTTGTAATTGTAATCCAACTGTTTTCGTCTATTATTTATTTCTCAGTAAATTTCAAGAAGCCTAACAAAGTTAATATTTAATTTAATTTCAATTAATATTTCTAAATGTAATATTAAAACAACACTGTCCTTTGAGACTGTGCTATCTACGCAACGTGGCTTTGGTTAGAGAATATGAAATGTGAAAACCAGGAGAAAACGAGCCTTCGTGTAAAAATCTATTGAAACCTACGAGTGTACTCAAATTTTTCCCGAAAAAAATATTAGCTTTTATGGAAGATACAGGACTGACAGAACGGAAGTGAAAGATTTACTGAGGAAACACAAAGATTACGCTCAAGTGCCTGGATCGGCTAAAGATTTACATGATGAACACACAAAGCTCTATTAGACATGTTTCTGTGTTGAGAGGGAATTGTCATTTGTGGACCATCCTTTGAGATTCTTTAAACATTTGGCTTTTACGAGAATTTACAGAAATTCAGTCAAACTCTCAACATTCAGCTGCTTTAGCAATATGGTCGAGATTGGAAAACACTTCCGTAATAGGGTTACATCAATCACATTGATATGCTGGACGGTATTCAGGGAAAATTTCTCGTATTTATATGTTTATTTAAGAAAGAATAGCACCTTAATAGACGCTATGGCTATAGACTCCTTTTAAATAAATTTAGTTAAGTCTCGGTGTATGTTAGAAGAATAATTTCTATACTTACTTATACGGCTTTTGAATACTTCAGAGAATAAATTTTAATATTTTCAGATTAGGAAATCGTTTCCCAAACACGTTCTCTTTCGATTTTTGTCGAACTAATGGATTACGCACTAAATGGTAGTAGTATTTTTTGGAAGAACACAATAACTAGTCAAGACACGATCGAATCAAGAACCAGTAAGGAAAGAAGTATTAATACGAAAGTGAGATTAAATGGGGCACGCTAAGGGAAAGCAAAGAGGGCATTACTAATTAAGCCAAGAAATGAAGCGAGAAAGTAAAGAAGCAGAGGAAGGCCCAGGACAGTATAGAGAAGAATGGTTGAGAAGTAGATAAGGAAATATGGCAAAAGGTGGAGAGAGCTGGTTATGCTAGTCAAGGCAAAGTTCAATGAAGACCTTATGTTCCGTGATAGAGTGAATTTTCAATACCCTGCATAGCATATACTAATCTTTTTAATTGGGTCGATTGTCTACTATATCCTATCGAAAGTTCTTTTTAAGGTTCTGAACTTATTTAAAATACTCATGAATGGAGTCATTGAGGAGATACATATTTGTATAATTTGAAATCAATAATATTAACTGCAACTGTACCTAAGTTACTTCACATTTCATAAATTGTGATTGAATTCGTTTCTTAATTTAATCCTCTCTTGAACCGCGTAAGTGTTTATTGAAAGGGAGAGCAAGCACGTTGATTAAATGAATATATTGAATACCACTAATTTATATACACATTAAGCCTGTCAAGTGTGTAAACCTTAGCTTCGCTATATTGCAAGAGATCCCGCTCCTGGAATTTACATCTATTCATTCAATATTATCTCACCAACGGTAATGTTCTGGGACAAATAATGAATGCTTTAATAGCATCACATATTTACCTTGAATGCAGTAAGCATGTTTTCCTAATTTAGAAAAAATCTTTAAAAGATAATTCATATACAAGATCAATGTATAGTTTATTTCAAATTATAAGAATATAACTTTGAACGCTCTAATGCTTTTATTTCACCACCTGCGGCAATAATTACCTGGCCGCTCAATACGATTATCTTTTACGCAAACAAACCTGAGGTGCGTAATGACAAAATTTAAGTAAATTGTAATTACTGCAGTTTAGATGAAATAAACTTTAATAATAATATAAGTACCAACAATTGTTAATTTGAATATATAGTTATTATATATAGTTAAATAGTCATTAAATTACAATTTAGATGAAATAAGTGCTTATATTTATTAAACAAAATTTAAGTAAATATAGTTAGGAGTATATATTACATCTGATATTGAGTCTATTTATAATTTATTGTTAATCTTTGCTGCTGTATACATATTTGATTTTTCTCTCTTTACTTAACGAACATGTGGCGACCTCTTGCTGAAAGTGTTAGTGATTATGATGTGGATAGTGATAATACTGTAGGAGCACGACAGAGAAAGCATATATCAGAAGATGCAAAACAGATAATTTTCAATGTCTATCATACCCTGATGGAAGAAAATAACGAACTACAAATCCAGAACACTCAACGAACGTCGCAATTAACCAAGGTGCCTTTTGGAACAATATATAAAATAATTAAGAATAACGCAGGGCCTCGAAAGCAAAGAAGTGACACGGGAGAACCGAGAAAAATTTAAGAGTATGAAATTGATACTATTAGGCAGCAAGTATACTCCTTCTACAGAGGAAATGTTGTATGTACACTTGACTGCTTACATAAAAGAATCAGTGATAAGCTTATAAATATTCTAAATAATTCTAAATAAATGTTCTAAAGCAACCTTGTGGCGGACGCTAAAGAAAGCTGGTTTTAGGCTTGGAACTATAGACAAACGTCGCACAATTATGGAAAGCCCGAGGTTATAGAAACTTCGATATGAATACTTTACGGCAATTAGAAGGTATAGACAGGAAGGACGATTAATATGTTATTTAGACGAGACGTAGTATGACACCCATGACACAATTTGCAAAGGTTAGGTAGATAGTTCAAATATGTGTCAGTTGGACGCACCGGTTTCGAAAGGGAAGAGAATAATCATTCTTCATGCTGGGTCAGAAAAAGGATGGATCGGACAGTCGCTATTATCTGCTAAAAATGTTAAATCCTCAAGTTTAGATTACCATGAAGGTACGACCTCATCTTTATTTGAAGAATGGTTTTGTGACACTTTGCTGCCAAATTTACCAAAAGATAGTGTGATAGTGATGGACAACGCTCCGTGTCATTCTCGACAGCAAACCAAAGTTCCTACAAAATGTAATAATAAGAAAGATATTAAAACATTTTTAGAAGCAAACGATTTATATTTTGAGGATCATTATACAAAAAACCAATTAATACAGGAGATGAAGACAAAAGGATATTTAAAGGATTATTATGTGGATAACAGAGCCAAAGAAGCACGACATACAATTTTGCGTTTACCACCATACCATTGCATTTTCAATCCCATTGAATTGATATGTGCCCAACTGAAAAATACCATAAGACGAACAAATCAAACACCGAAATTTAGTGAAAGTAGTGTAACACACATAAAAAATGCTATGGAACATATAAATGCTATAATTGGAAAAATGCTGTAAAACACGCAAGAACAAAAGAGGACGAATATATGCGCATGTACAAAATAGTAGCACATTTGATTATAAATTTGCACTACGATTCAGACACAGACACCGATTTGCAAGACGACTCAATTACAGATGATTTATGAATTGCTGTAACACATGAAAATTTTATTGTGTATTACAAATAAATTAGCTTTATATTTCTATATGTATCCACTACTCATGTTGCCACACGATTTGTAATTTTTTCTTTGTATATAAACCCAATGTACAGATATTTTTTATTATTATATACTTGAAATTAACAGCGTTTTATTATTATATTATAGGGCCCTAATTTATAGTCAATACGGCCCCTAGATTCATACGTTGCAAATAGGTAAACGGTACCCGTTCAATAAGGAGACCAGGTATAATAATTATCATCGCAGAAGGTGGTGCAATAAAAGCATTAGAGCCGTTCAAAGTTATATTCTTATAATTTGAAATAAACTATACTGATACTGTACAATGTTTTAGAAATTATGACAGAGGAATTATCAACCCTGTTTCATTGCATCACACCAACACCTGACAATAATTAGCTAAACAAAATGCTTTTGGAGATTACTGTAACATTATAATGTAGTTGAGTACTTATTGAAAACATTTGGCTTGTAGGGTTCCGCGGTTGTTATCCATGATTTCCTCAAGCTCGGAGTCCGAGGAGCGACTTAAGGAAACAATTTAATATGTTAAAATAATATGCTTTAATTTTTTTGAGATATTCTTATTCTTATTATATCACATTCATAGCTAAAATTTTTAAATACGTTTAATTCATAAGTACAAGTGCTGTTGTAATTTTCTACGCATTTTTTTAGTGATAAACATCTCGCTTCGCAATAATAAGGTAATAAACCTATTTCTTTGCAAAGTCTAGCAAAAAGTCTTGGCTTTAAGAACCTCATTTTAATATAGTTTACGAGAGCTATAGCTGTCGTTACCACAATATTCAGTGCAACACTTCTCTGTGAATCACGCAATATGTCCAGATACACTGGCGATATTTTTTTCCATATAAACCTTTGGAGGTCTTGATCTTCCGGACATTGCTCAACGAGCATCTGTACATCTTCCAGCACAGTTTTTATTGTGCACTCCAAGTGCTTTAACTCTGTTTTTTTACGGGTTTACAAAACAATTGCTTTTTAACTTCGCACGTTTCGTTGGAAAATCTAATATCTCTATTAAATGGCATCATCTGTTGTCTCATCAAGCTAAAGAAATATAATATATAAATATAATTTGAATTGAAGTTGATTTATACAGGTGTTCTTGAAATAAAAAGACAACGTATAAAAAATGGAAAGATGTAATTACCGAGTGGCGCGCGAAATGTCATATATTGAAAATTGTTTATATAACTTTTAATAAACAAAACATATTAATTTTCTTTTACATTAAACATGAGAATATGTATGCTCAGCGAGGGTGTAGTACATGCTCAATATGTCCACTTGAAGACGTGCCCCTTTTTCGAGACGAACTGTAAAGTTTCCAACCATCTTACGAAATAAGTCTTCTGTGATTCCTTGCAAAAATGTTGTGATAGCCGCTCGCAGTTGCATCAGATTATTTGTTTTATTGCAGTAGACTGTTTCCTTCAAATATCCCAAAAAGAAATAATCACATGAGCCGCCTTTATCAAGAGAATACAAAATATGAATTCATATTTTGTATTCTCTTGATAAAGGCGTACACAGCCGAAACATGTAGAGTTTTTTAAATACATATATTTTGAAGTAATATACAGACCTTTCATCGCCTACTGATTAGGTTTACTATATATATATATATATATTATACCAGAGAGGTATATGTATGGAGCAAACAAAATATTTTTAAATAGTTGGAATATCATTGATCATATTAATATCGTATCTAAACTATAGGATATTGCATCGGTAATCCATTAAAGCTTTAAGGAACCTTACACAGCTTCGAAACACTCAGTATATGCAATGCGTACATGGGTGGTACACACAGATAGAAATTAATAATGCAATAAATTATTAAACCGCAATGTATTCACATAATCGGATACTCCAATCAGATAGTATAATAAAAAAAAGGTTCAGCCTGTTATGCAAAAATATATAGTTAACATTTGGAACTTACTGCAAGTGAGAATTAATGAATATTAAATCACATTCTTACATTCTTATATTTACATGTAAGAATGTGATTTAATATTCATTAATTCTCACTTGCAGTAAGTTCCAAATGTTAACTATATATACAGAAAGTATAGAAATGAAAAAGCAATGTCCGTCTTCGAGGAATACCGTGCATTGAAAAGTTCCAACCAGAACGAAACGCCGTCTGTACGTTTCCTCCCGTTGATTGACTTGTTTTTTTCAGTATTTCTTAATTCTTAATTAACCTAATTACCAGGAAGTTCGTTGTCGCGAAAGGGTGTGCTCTGCATACTGGTACAAACTTAGTTGGTCGGATTGTAGTTATGAACGCATCATATAAGTCGACATTTACATGTAAGAATGTGATTTAATATTCATTAATTCTCACTTGCAGTAAGTTCCAAATGTTAACTATATATACAGAAAGTATAGAAATGAAAAAGCAATGTCCGTCTTCGAGGAATACCGTGCATTGAAAAGTTCCAACCAGAACGAAACGCCGTCTGTACGTTTCCTCCCGTTGATTGACTTGTTTTTTTCAGTATTCTGTAATTGTGAAAGTTTACTAATTAAATGGATAATATATTATTTAAACAAAATTAGATATAAAATTACATAGGATTCCGTTACTGATAAAAGAAATATTAAATTTAATTTACTCAAATTTCTTTACTTTAAAACAAATCTGATATGTGAGATTGATACTATTAAAAAAAATACTACTGAAAGTTGAATTAGAAAGCTGATTAAGCAATTAATATGTGAAATGAACTTAATTAAGTTTTATATTGAGGCAAGAGAAAAAAAATTAAATAAAATGGTGAGTCGAACACCATGTTTTAGAACGCCATGCGTTCCTCCAAAATCACTATTATATTGTTTTTCACAAAAATGTTATTCTCTACACACGACATTGCGTCCAATTGCGTTGATTTCCTGTGGCCGGATAATTAGATGTATGCGGATGAAATCAATCTCTCGTCTAATTGGGCAGATTTCACATTAGCACAACATAGCAGCCCTTCTTAGCAGATAATAACAGTAGCCGATACTAACGAGAAAAAAAAAGAATAAGTGGAAGATTCCAGAGTAATATAGTAAAAGGGAGAACAATGCCGCGATATAATTGCAGCCGTCCACTTGCCAAATTGTCAATTCCTGCATGCCGCAGAACAGTAACACTGTTTCAATTCAAAATGACTTTTAGTTTTAACACTCGTCGACTTACTTCAAAGCGGAATTATTAAGAAGAGAACGTCAAGAATGATTGTCCGTGAATTTAAGCAGAAAGATGGATACGTCATTATTAACAAAAAAAGGCACTACCCCCATACGTGATGTTGAAATAAAAGATAGATAATTACTCGTATATCATGACATGATTCACAAGCAAATAAGGAAGTCCCAATCAAAAATTAATCAATTAAATCGGATTAATTAAGGGTTTTGGTAAGGAGTAAAATTATAGAAAACGTTACAGCGATCTCCAGCAAAGAGTTTAAAAGAGTCTCGCTTAGATGGCTCTCCGAACAAACCAAAAATGTAAAGACCATAATTAAGTGAAAAATGGTTATTCGATAAATTAAACCATCCTAATAGGTTTACAAAATTCTAATAAAAAATATAACGGTGTCCTGTTTACCTAAAATTGCCTAAAACGAACAATAATTGAAATATAAATTCAAATGTATGAACGATGACTTCGCATAAAATTTCCAGATGTTTAATCTGCACATGAGTAGATTCAAATGCTCCGGATTAAAAATGGTTATAGGGACATCCAAGATATTTTAACATACAAACGTTACATAAAGATATTAGAGTTTGAAATAGCCTATGATGTTCGATAGTTAGCAATTAAAGTAAATACATTATACTAAATGATAATATGGAATTTTGAAACAGCCTATGATGACTTAGAATTAGCAATTAATTAAAATAAATTATTAAAAATGCCCAAACGGTATAAGGATCATTTTTAAAGTGTAACAATTGAGTAACGGAATTTCATAATAGCATAAACCCATCGTTGGGCAAATGTAATATATCATTTCTAGTTTGGTAGTCATTCCATTATTATTATGATGTAGTTCGAATCATAACCGCATATTATAACGTGCCTTCGAAAACTTTCCTCTTTACAGACGGCCATGCTCATTCAAAATTATACGTTTGTAACAGATTAGGTGCAGTGTCACCAACCATTTTTTGATAGCACATTATAAATTGGGCAAGGGGCGAAAGAAGATCTGAAATATGTCTTAGTTCATATTTCACTTCTTAATATTAATGACAATTTTTCGTTTTCAAGAAATTGGTGATGTTGTTGATCGCCCTCATAACGGTCGTCCGTGATCTGCACGTACGTTAGGTACTGTGATTGCTGTTTGTGCAAGAATCACTCAAAATATACTACGGAAGCAAACGGTTTTGTGCCGTGAAGTCAAGAACGCACTCAGAACAATCTCTTTCGTCTCTGAGGAAGATTTGGACATGAAGGCTTACATGAGAATCAAACACCATTCTTTACCACAAGTCTTGAAGGCCATATGAACTAAAAGCCCGAAAAAGTTGTCTTAAGTCGTTACGGCAATAGGATATCGTGAAATCTTATTTGGGTACGTTAAAATATTCACAATTGAGAAAAAATTTAACCGACATAATGATAGGTTCTATCCTCAAAGTTCCTTAGAAGCTCGGATGATCGGGAGACTGGTTTAAGATAATCACTATCTGAAGTCGGTAGTGACACTTCCAACGACGATGTTCCTCCTATTCATTTTTGCGAGATTGAGGTTTAAACATCAGCTCGAATGTACGAAGGAACTGTGTTAGGCTTAATGATGAAGCTTTTGGGAGACTCCTTGTTTAGGGTGAAGAAATGTGTATTTAAAAAGGATATGTTATCCAGTTACGAGGAAATATCAGAAAATAAAGAAACTGGTGCTGTAGCACAAAAATGTAACATTTATTTAGCAAACTTCAACAACTATCCTTCAAAGTACTCTCCGTTATGTGCAACACACTTGTCCCATCGTTTTATCCACTTGTCCTAAACATCTGAGAAACTATTTCTTTTAAGAGTCTATTTGGTATTTTCAAGATTATTCAAGAGGAAGGTTAGGTGAGCAGGGAGGTTGACCATAATTTCCACCCCCTTCAAGTGTTCATTGACAAATCTCTTATCCGTGGGCTGGGGCCGATGTCTTGATAAAGCGCCATTTTTATTTAATTTTGCCTTTAGAGTTTATCGAAGTACATTAGAATAGTACTCTCAAGTTACTAGGTACAGTATGACCATAAATAACGCACTATTTATCAAAAAAAAGTGCATCACTTTACCGGTACTTTTCACAGTTTTCGCCTTCCTTTAAGACTTTAATTCAGGGTCGTACTAATAAAACAAACTCTCGCTACATATAACCACATTGTTTAAAGAATGTGCATTATGTTGCAGTTGCCTTTTCCGGTGCCGACAAATTGTCACTCAATTGGCTTTTTGTTCATCGGTCATCACTTTTGGAATCCATTTTGCCGCGACTTTTCTGTATCCTAAATCTTCATGAAAAATTATAATTTTAATTTAATTTAATTTCTGCAATTTTTGAATTACTCCGTGCAGGTGGTCGCCCGCGTCGAGGTTCATCTTCACAACCGTGTCTGAATTTCTTATGCCACTGAAACACTCTACATCGTGATAAACTATTATCTGGATATGCAGTTTTAATTATTTCGAAAGTTTAAGTTAGAGTTTGTTACGTGTCCGTAACGCGCAACGTTTTATTACTTTAATTCGTATTATATAATTATATCTTCAATATATTTCGTTCCATTTTTAAACGAACCTACCTGTATAGGTATCGTTATTCGCTATTTAAATAAATATTCAATTTCTTTCAAGTCTTTTTTCCTTTTTTCCTTGACCTTTAGTGCTCGCTTTTTTTTTTTTTTTTGTTAAGAAAAGTACGACTTGCTCTCGACACTTGGTGGTTCGCTATCATCTTTGAACGATGTTACGTTCTTTTTACCTAACACGGATATCGATAGATGTAAGCCGTATTGTTATCCTTGTAATTACGGCCCCGTAGGGATATTTATCGATCAAACCTATCCAAAAATTATTCGCTAAATGCGATATCTCCCTGGGAGGTTTTCAAGTGGTAGGAAGAATTAAACTGGTAACTCGTTAAACAATCATTGTTATATTTAATCACCATCGAACGTATAACTTGGTATATATGGGCCTTTTCTGTAATAACTTTCTTTTGCTTACTTTCGTTGTATTCCTTTATCTAGATGGTGTATCCGACGGGCTAACCAAAAACAAAAATAACCACGTACATCACCTATTCCGTTAGGGACGATTTTCTTTCCTAAAGGGAAAAGGATCGCCGAACCCAGTTGGAACCTCAGATAAGCTTGTTACACTAATTCTATCTGTTAATTATTAATTATCGTTCGTAAATTTCCCATTTCGTTACATTTAAAAATTATAGTCATTATTCATTAGTGAAATAGTCCCAGGTGTTTTCTAACGAAAAATCTGTGTCGCCTGACCTTACTTTTTGTAGATCACTTTTTTATTCCTTTGCGTTCGCCTCGCGAACTTTTTTTTTTGTTGTTTCAATTTTAACCTTGCGTTTAAACATAAAATTTATTTCAACCTTAAGTGTTGGTATTTCAAGTTTTTGCTAATTTAATTAGAATACTTTTTTACACTTGAATTGTTTGTATTACATATTTTGCCAAGTAACTTTGTTTTTTTTTCCATTTTTACCATTTAATGTGAAGACTTTCATTATACGCAAATTACATATTTTGCGTAACCTTATTTGTATAATAAAAAAACGTTCTAGCTAAAGACCGTTTTATTACCACGAATTGTGGAACTTGTTATCTATTGTGAACCAATAAGAAAGAATACGTATTTTTTTTTAGGGCGTACTAAGGCCCTCAGCCACTTTGTAATTTTTACTTTTTTAATTTATTTGAAATTAGACAACATCGTTCTTAATTTAAAATTCTTACTTGCTTTTGACTGGCCTTCAGCCCATAAATAGACTTCTATTTAAAATATTTTTTTTTTGTCATTAACTATACACGGTGTGTTTAATAAATAGGTTGTTTGGTTGGAATAACGTATTTTCTTTTTCTTTCCCTCGTCTCTCGATCCTCGAGAGTGGAACGAGTCTCGGTCACGGGGCCGGCCGTCTGCCCCACGCATGATGAAACAAATCTAATAAGAAATAAAAAAGGCAGGTCTTTTTCATTTCTTATTAGATTTGTTTCATCAAGTGTCCGAATTTGCGGCGTCCAGCGGCAGAAATTCGGTGGCGCCCTTATCTCCACCTTTTCTTTGTCGTAGATACCTACCTAGCTTACCTCTGGGTCTCCCCACCCCTGGGCTGAGGCAGCCTCACAAGCCGGGTGGGCCGTTGGACGTTTGGCAAGAACGGGCAGGGGCAGTTTTAGTTGGCCGAGACAGGGTCTGCTCCGGGGAGCGTTTTCTGTTTTTTTTTATTTCAAGCTTGACACCTAGTGATCGTAGCAAGTTTTACCCACCGAACACAAAATTTTATCGCATATTTATGTTGCATAAGTATATTAGAGATGGGAGTTTCATGGTCTATCCTTTGTGTTATAAAATTCTAGTTGTGAAAGAAGTTATAGCACCAGTCTCGTTATATTTTGATATATCATCGTGCAAAGTAAAAATTCGCCAAACGTGGCTAAAACATAATGTTCTTAATTTTATTAAAGCTTGCGATTGGCCGTCTGGTAGCCCTGACCTGAATTCTCTTGACTATCAGTTTTAGGATGTTGCCGAATGTATAGCTTCTAAGAAACGTTATCCAAATTTGGAGCAAAGTCGCAGCCGAATGTGCCTAAAGGTAGTGTAAATCGATAT
The DNA here is from genome assembly GCA_935421215.2 of Melolontha melolontha. NCBI lineage: Eukaryota > Metazoa > Arthropoda > Insecta > Coleoptera > Scarabaeidae > Melolontha > Melolontha melolontha. The sequence goes on along the minus strand of OW285240.1, from coordinate 21,056,825 downwards.
ATGAATGGCGTCTTTGCGTGTATGCAAAAGGCGAACACTTCACTACCTTCTTTGAAAGCTTGTGCCGTACATCTAAAATATATATATTTTGATTTTGTCCTATTCTTTTTTTTATACTCCATTAAATCACCGACAGTATTTATATGTAGATTGTGTATATTTTGCCTATATATGCATAGATATATGTAATATATGTATATATTCACCTTTCATTCCTTAACACCATACATACAAAATGAGAGTAAAAGTTAATTGATTTTTCTTTCACTTGAAGTGGTCCGCAAAGAATGCTTTTAATTTCATATTTTCATTTTAGTGTTGGTGCTCTTTTAAAATTTAAATTGGTTACTTTTGTCTAATTACTCTTGTTTCAGGAAGCCTGCACTCATACATAAGTGAATTTGAAAAGGTCTTTTAACACAACAAAAGAAACCGTTTAGTTTTGAACGTTTTTTAATGAATATTCAGAGATTTACTAGTTAACGGCATGAATATGAAAATTTAAAAGCATTCGCGTTCAAATTAGTCGCACATATACGTACCTTTTTTTTTAATTAAACCTTTGACATCAAAGGCCAAATTTAAATTAAAATATGTCAGCTTTTTTTAATCTACAAATTAGACAGGCATTGCTTCGAGCGTACGCCCTGCATAAAATTAGGGGTTCAAATATTTAGAAGGTCGACATTATTTTCGGTCATTTTATTTTAAAATTTTTATATTTTTCTTGCGTTCAGTAAACAGATAAAAACATCGTCTCATGCATATTCAGCTGAAAACAAACATTTAACGTTCTTCGTTCTCGTCTAATTTGCATGGATAATTTTGACGTTTCCACAGACGCACGCAAACACACATTTTCCCTGCAAGACAGATGTCCTCTCACATGTTTACAGAACTCGGCGGTTTATGAGTGATTAGACGGAGACCCATATCGCTGAAAACTTCTACAGCTTTATTCATAAGCTAACGATGATAATGATAACAACGTAGGGATGAAATCGCGTACGAATTCATTTGTCCTTCTATATTTCGTTCTTCCCTATTTATTCTTCTCATCAGTGAACCCTTGTGTCCAGTATAACGTCGACGGGTACGTTATTAGAGAACAATAAGTATATAGGGTAAGAAGAGGGTTCTTTTCTATACTCTTCGGAAGCCCTACAGAGAACTCTAAGGGATAATTGTGATCTAATGGCGTACTAGTCATCTCTATATTTCTTGTGAATTTTACGAAGGGTCCGGATGATTAAATTCTGCTATCGTAGAGTTCGACCCCTTATAATTTGTTAGGGAATAAAATCCGACGTTTCTTTCATTATTGTTAAAGAATTTGGGCGGATCAATAGTCCTCCGTTATATTTGTTTAATCTGCATAATTATTAGAGTCAAGTGCTCTTTCCTTTCATGATTTTGCATGGGCTTGTAAATAGTATATCCTGAAGTAGAGGTAAAATTAAAAAAAATAACTAATTGGCAATTACGAACTTTTCCTGCAAATCTACGTATTGTAATAGTTCGAAATTTATTAGTATTTATTTTATTTAAAATATAAACATGGTCAGTATTAAAGAATTATATTTCTCTATGTTCGAGGGTCGTATATCATCAAGAAATCCGTCACGCAACTAGCCTCTTAATACTGCACGTTATTTGAATAACAAACAATTACAAAAGAAATAAAGGAATTCAAGATGGATCCAAAGTTATTACAATAATTAGGTAAATTGACATATTTACAAGAATGGATCCGGGAATAAGTGATTAGCGTTGCGCCAAATATGCGTAATAAGTGTCTTATAAAGTATGGTTGTTTCTGATCTAGATTCTAGAGATGTATCTGACGAACAAGTTTCATTAAACATTTTCAATTAGTTATATTTCTTCTATTACTAAGATATAGTTTAAGTAAGTAGGTATAATTAAAATTAATAAAGATTTCTTAAAGCTAAGCAAAAATTCTTATAGGATCGAAAAATAAAATCTAAAGAACGCGTATCTGAATTAGATATGCAACACCGATATACAAATTTATGTTACATGAACAAGAAAAGATTATTCTTATAGACTTTTCCTACTTATTTCGAACCTGCTTTCCAGTTCTTCCAGGACGCGCGGGCTTTTCTAATGAATGATTTATCCGTTTTCCTGTTTTCTTAGCGTCCAAAGAAACATAGTTGGTCTTCTTCAAAATGCAAAGTCTATGAATTGATAGGGATGGTGAGGAAGAGTCCACAGTATTGTACAGCAAGAGCATTATTGCCAAAGAGATATTTACCTTAAGTCTTGACTCACGTGATATGCCATCGATTTTAATTGTACAAATGTAACAGTTGGGACATCTAATGAAGGCATCTACTGTTTCTTCCGGTAACTGAAATCGTCGACAACGCATTCCATTCTTGATCTTTGGGAACGTAAAGAAATGGTTGGGACTTAAGTCTGAACTACATGGAGGATGAGCTAATAATTGTATATTTTGGTACTCTAAAAACTCAATTGTCTTTTGAATTGTGTGCGAACTTGCATTGTTGTGATTCGGGATGATTCGCCGTTGTGGGTTGATTTCTCACAGCACGGCAATTATTTCTGGCGAACAAATGGTGGTGTACAAATTCACATTAACCGTTATTCAATCTTCCAAAGGAATTGTAGCTACATGACCTGATTTTGAAATAACATTATGACCATCTTTTTCGATACACTTCGCGAACGGATAATTTTTGTCAGATTCTCTCCATCTTGAAACACCAAAACAGAGAACTGACGTTTACTTTCGGGTTCATAGGAATAAATTCATGATTTATCACCACTCACGATGCTATAGATGTCTTTCGAGTTTCCGTTATTAAACCGGCTCGAACTTTTTCGGCCCCAACTAGCGCGAGCCGACTTATGCTCTTCGGTTAAAAGATTCGTAATCCTACGAGAAACTAACTTTTTCACACCTAGTTCATGATGTTGGATCATTTGGATTGAGGTCTTTGAAATAGCAATGGATGTCTCAATTTCACGATATGTCACATGTCTATCTCTTTTAATCAGGCGACGCACAGCATCGATGTTTTTCCGGGTGACCGCTGGTTCTTGGGGGTGTCTTGCACCTCTGATACTGGTGCCTCCATGTTAGAATTCACAGTTCACAGAATTCACGATTAATGTGGTGCTTCATATTCAAAACAGAAATCAGCTCAGCAAGACATTGTTGTTGAGTTAAACCCCTCCGAAAGTTGCAAAAAATTATCGCGCGAAAATGTTCTCGACTCAATTCAATTTTTCGGCCAACTTAAAAAATTTATTATGACTAAATAAATTGTCGTATCTCGATGAAACTTTAGATTTAGGTTAACGAAAGACCAAGAGTAATTTTGACATCTGACATTTTATTACTTCCGCCCTCTATGAGACTATATGCATCACTAAAAGACATCCCTCATACAACAGCCGGCAATTACTTATTGCCCGAAAACCCCAAACCATCCAATTATTCGCCGAAATCAGATTTATTCTAACTAATATGCCATTAGGTGACTAAATACGGATGGTTAAAAGAGGATGTTTTCAAGCGGTTTTGAAAATTAGAAATGCGAAGAATTAAATACAAAGGACGAGCTCCTAATTTAGGGGTAAAACGATTACAAAGAAATGATAACTAGAGGATAAATTCGGATTGCATATTCAGATTTGCTAGGCAAAACTACATAAGAATCAAGGAGAAATGTTCCTGTAACAAAATATTTGTATACCAGTGAAATTAATATGTTCAGCGAAGTGATATTGAGATTCAAATATTAAACCTAGGTTCGACTTTATTCCCTCATTAGATATTGCATCAATATACAGAATAATGAAGTTCTATCGGACTATTTATTTAGAACAAGTAGCTGTATTTGTTAACATTTAGTTATATCAGTCAACCGTATTAAAATCTTGTGCGAAGTCTGTGCGATCGGAGCGCTCACGACAAATGAGCGTCAATTATTATTGACCTACTACTGTCATAAAACCATATTGATATATTCTAGCATTCAAATAGGTTTGTAAGATTACATAAAATACTTATGAATTCGGGCTGGTAGAAAATGGTTTTCATTAATTTGAATTATGACAGACAGTTACCAGCAGTGAGTGATTTCAGTAGACTTGCATCAGTTTAATATATTAAATGGATATTTTTAATAACCCTCGCAAGTCTAGAGATTTTACACGAGCAAGGAGCAGAAGACTTCATGATACGCAGAATTCGTTCGATGATCCACAAACTATTGCAAATACCTTTGCTAATACATGTTCATTGGTTTTTCCTGTGGATTCGTTGATCGTGCAAATATCTAACAACGCGACACATTTTAAAAAGGTAAAGCTTGGGAATGTACTCCAGGGCATAAGACGTCTTGGAATCGTCCAAGGCAATAAAACTTTTGGCAATTCAGCTACACCAGGTTATTTGGTAGAAGAGTGTGCGTACATCCTCGCGAAATCTCCAAGTAAAATATTTAATTTATCCTTACGATTATACACATTTTCGGAACTTTTCTAGAAGACGATTGACCAAACTTTTTCCTATTTCACAAAAGGAGATAACACTGATGTAGTGCCAATCACCATATTTCCACTCTTGCCAAAATATTTAACTCGATTGCCTATAAATTCCGAGTTTTCAGATGCAAATCTTTTAACTTTATCTTTTTTAACTTCTTCCATGGATTAATGTCTACACAATCTACATTTAGGAACTCGTGTTCTATCATTTAGGAAATTACAGAGATTTTAGGTAGGGGTGATTACATTTATGAAATCCTAGTTGGCCAATAGATTTATTTATATACACTATAGCAGCTGTAAATCTGATATCTAGATATCTTCTTCTGAAGCTGAGCACGGCTGTAACGTTGGTCCAAACGAGGCTAACCAGCACCAACACAAAGATATATAAATAGAATGTGCACCTGGTGCATCGATAACAGATCATAAACATATTTGAAAGTTGTTTATATACCTTAAAAAACTTTTTGCACTCATAACATGACAGAATTCATTATTCCAACAAATATCTATTACTGATTTAGGCATTACATTCTCTTGGAACATGTTCTGGACATCTCTAAGTCAACTATTAAATCATCAGAATTTATCATAAGAACAACTAAACGATTTAATGAATTAGGTACTCTTAAGTCATTATTTTTTGCTTTTATCCTTAGTAAGATGGAATTCACTTCTATCGTATTTTATCCGATTTACAATGCCAATGGGAATGAAGTTGAGCGAGTCCAATAAATATTTCTCGAGTACTTGTATTATGAACTAGATAAAAGCAGCATTGAGGAAGAGTAAGTATTTTGACCTTCTCGAAAGGCATAAATTTAGAAGTTTGGTATAAATCGTGTCAGAAACAATATAAACACACCAGACCTTTTGTCTAAATTTAAGCGCCGCAGATATATTATTCCACAACATAACGTGTGTTCATTTGAAAAGTCAATCTAGGTTACTTCGAAATTTTGATGGAATGAGACGCAAATATATTAGTATGTGTTTGTTGTTCCGTAAACGTAAATCCAAATGACATTTGATAATGTCAATCTCATTTGTTATTTATTTGTATGTATGAAACTGTCAAAATATACGACTTCGTAGGTTAAGTAGTAAATTTTAATTTACGACATACTTCAAAATGTTCTCAGTAAATCACATGCTACTAGATTGACTTTTCAAATGAACACCCGTTATAACGCCACTCAAGAAACACGCCGGTTTTGAATCCATTGGTAATTTTTTTTTGTCGGTTGGCGACATTCTTTTGTATTGTTTTAACACCGACAAACATTCCGATTGTTGTCTCAGTCTGTGTCTAGCCATGGATCAGTTTACTATTGCGCAACGTGTGGTCATTGTGAAAACGTTTTATCAGAACGGAGAAAGTTATGCAGTAGCTGTTAGGCGACTTCGCCAAATTCTAGGGCGTGATGAAGCATCGAATGAATCAACAGTTCGCAGACTTATGAAAAAGTTCAATGAAACAGGTTCTAGAGTGAACGTTAAAAGTTCTGGACGTCATCGTTCTGGCCGATCTGAGCAACAAATTGCGGTGGTTCGTGACAGTGTAGCTGTTACTCCAATGAAATCGGTTCTTCGCCGTTACCAAAAGTTGGGCATAGGATGTTTTTCAGTACGAAGAATTCTCCAATATGATCTCCATTACCACCCATACAAAATTCAGTTAACGCAGCAGTTGTTGATTTGTTTTTGAGAAGACGACAGGCGGACGGCGGCTTTGCGAGCAAAATAATCTTCAGTAACGAAGTGCATTTCAACTTGAATGGATTTATGAATAAACAGAACTGCTGCATCTGGGGGTCAGAAAATCCTTGCATTATTCAAGAAAGGGAAATACATCCACAATGAGTGACAGTTTGTTGCGACTTTTGAGCGGGCAGCATCATCGGGCCTTATTTTGTTGAAGATGAGACAGGACAAACTGTGACAGTCAATGGAAACCCATACCGTGTGATGATAAGAGATTTTTTGTGGCCTCATTTGGATGGAATGGAGATTCAAAAGTTGTGGTTTCAGCAGGATGGTGCCGCCTTCCACGCCTGTCGCGCTCCATGAGCGGCTCCCGGATTGCCTCATTTCGCATAATGTTGACCATCAATGGCCACCAAGGTCATGTGACTTAATTCCTTGTGACTATTTTCTTTGGGATGCTGTTAAATCATTGGTGTATGTCAATAAACCTCGAGACATCCCTGACTTGAAGAAGGAAATTCTACGGTTGTTAGCGGCATCCAAGTGGAAACTTGGCAGTCATAACAAATTTGACGGACAGAATTCTTGCATGTCAACTTAGTAGAGGTGCTCATGTGCCTGACACAATTTTCCATACTTGAACTGGGAAGGTGATGTATTTTGTTAATGTGTTTTGTGAAAAATAAAGTTCGTAATACGATATATCAAAACCGGTGCGCTTTTGAATGACCCTTTATTTACTCACTGAATTGTAATACGTTTTACATAATATATGAGGGCTCCAGTGCAAGAACCAGGTATCTCCACTGTTTTGGGAAAATGAGTTTTATATACGGATATGTCTATTTTAAAATTCCCTATCGTTCGTTACACGAACAGTATATCTCCTCCGCGGCCTTGCTTAGATATATTAGCGAATGGAGATACCATATAAATTTTACTGTGCAATAATGAGATATCTCCTGGATATACCTTGTTCTTGCAGGGTACAATTCGTCGACTTTTTACTGGGCGCAGGCGCATATTCTTTCATAACATTGTTAGTTAGGTTATGTTTTACGTTTGTTTTGCTGTGCTGGAAAGTACGTAGTGATTTACATACGTGTTGTTTGTTGATATATATTGGTAACATATTATATCATGTCAACTTCCGAGTCTGAATATGCGGAAGAACCGTTTGAAAGTACAAGCACCGATAATGATTAAGATTTTATTGTTTCGGAGGCGGAATTAGAATCTGATGATGATGAAATTCGACATAATGCGAATTCCTAGAAGGATAAAGAAGGAATCATATTGAAACACCGATGGAAGAGATCTATATCAAAAAAGTGTAGAACTCATGGCTTGGAATACGTAAATACTAGTGGTCATGTTGTGCCTGCAAAGAAAGAAGGAAAGCTGTGTTCGTGTAGGTTAAAGTGCTTTGAAAAAATTACCGCAGAAGTTAGACATAAAGTACGAGAATCTTTCTACCAGCTGAAATCGAAAGACCTACAAGACTCTTTCTTGGCTAGGCTTATAAAAGTTAAGGCTGTAAAGAGGCATAGACCTGGATCCGGAGCTGGAAAACCTAAGACTGGATCGTATGAATTCGTTGTAAGTAATGTTTGTCTCTGCTATAAAAGTTGTTAATAACAAGACAATACTCACACAAAAATGGTAAATGGCTCATTCGTATAGTTCATTTTTATTAATTTTTTAGATAACAAATCACGCAGATGACTACAGAGTTTGTAAGAGCGCGATGCTCTCAATTTTCGATATAGCCATAAGTCGCCTTGAGAGAGTGGCAAATCATTTAAAAACCTCCTGTACAGCACCTGTAGATGCAAGAGGACTTCACCAAAACAGGCCAAATAAGATCGAAGATGTAGTCTTACATCAAATTGCAGGACACATTAAGAGTTTCCCCAGATATATATCTCACTACAGTAGAAAGGACAACGTCAAACATAAATATTTATCATAAAACTTGAACACAGCAAAAATGCACAACTTGTCTGCAGAAATATGAACCCGAACAATATGCTTTGCTGCAAGAAAGCAAAGCAGCTAATCCTAAAGTTAAGTATGACTTTTATAGAAAATATTTTATAGAGAATTTTAAACTTTCTTTCGGCAAACCAAAGTCAGACACCTGCTCAAAGTGTGATATGTTACTGAAAAAAATAGAATCTGCCGATAACGAAGAAGAAAGAAGGGCTCTTCAGATTTTAAAAGATTTACATGTCACCAAAGCAGAAACATTTTATAAAGATTTGAAGACAAAGACCCAGCTTGCTCGTGAAGATCCTTCTCTTGAGGTGGTTACATTCGACTTTCAACTAAATATGCCACTTCCAGTATCTCCAAGCGGTGATGTGTTTTATAAAATACAGCTATGGGTGTACAATTTTTGTATACATGTTGGCAGTTCAAAAACAAGTTATTTTTATGTTTATGATGAGACAGTAGGAGCTAAAGGGCAAAATGAAGTGATTAGCTTTTTACATCACTTCTTTAACAATTTTATTAGATCGGAAGACAAGCATATCTATTTATTTTCGGACAACTGCAGTTCCCAAAACAAAAATTACGTATTAATCCAGTTTCCTATTCACCGTCGTAAAACTTGGAAAATTTGCCACTATTACACATCGGTTTCCTGAACCGGGCCACAGCTTTTTGCCCTGCGACAGAAGCTTCGGCGCCATAGAGATTAAGAAGAAGACATATGACCGGATTTATTTACCTGAAGATTATCACAAAATTATCCGTGAAGCAGGAAAGAAATTTGAAATCATAAACGTTACTCAGGGCATGATTATAAACTTCAAGGACCACTTCTTACCAATATTTCGCAAAACAGTCTCTACAAAAAAAGATAAGTTTGCGATATCAAAGTATAGACTATTTAAATATGACTCAGGAAATGCCCGATATACAGTGTAGTATAACTGTTGGGATACCAACATATTCAAGTTTCGTAATCTTGAAAAAAGGTGAAAACCCTTCTTTGCCGGCTAATGATAAAGTACTTCTATACACAAACAAACGGATTATAAAACCACATAAATTTAAGCATGTAATGGATCTCGCTAGAGCATATGTGGCACAATTCGATATGTGGTTCTATAATAACATTGAAGCAGCACAACGTCAATCAAAGGCAGAAGTGGCAGAGAATGCAGGTTCGGACTATTCTGAATATAGTGACTCAGAATGATGAGACAATTTCCAGTTTTATGTGTTGCGAAAATGCACCAAAATAAGTTTTAGTGTTTTCTTTTTGTTAGTATTTTATTTCTAGATTATGTTCTGTTTTATGTGTACGCCCGCTTGATAATAAAAAAATAATAAAGTTGTCAGCGATCAATTTTTTTTTAATAATAATGGACAAAAACCAGATATCTCCATTATTAATATCATGATAATTTTGAAAATTAAATAAAATAAAACAATAACTTTGTTATATATACCACTTTATTCATATATAATCGTGACCGCGGTTTCGACATACAATGTCATTATCAAACTGGCAGTTTGATAATGACATTGTATGTCGAAACCGCGGTCACGATTATATGTGAATAAAGTGGTATATATAACAAAGTTATTGTTTTATATTATTTAATTTTCAAAATGAATTACCACAAAGTTACGGCTACCAGTATTAATTTTCATTATAATTTTTTTACCATTGTTTAAAACCAAATTATACCTATTGTAGGTTTCGTTATTTGCAGCCTGAATTCGACACGAAACTTAAAAAATACAAATTTATGAAACGTAAATATATAGAAGTGATTTTTTCGCACCCTGTAACATTTCGCATTTTGGAGATACCTGGTTCTTGCACTGGAGCCCTCATATTACATTGTTTAATTTCGTTCACTATCTTTAATTGAATGTATTGAATTTGTATCTATTATTTTAATAGAAGACTGAATGAAGATAAAATAGAAATAATTATTATTCGATCATCAGTCAGCACTGTAAATTCTTAGCTTCGTCATATTTTCATATTTTAAAAATAAATTGGATAGTAATGTAAGTATGTATAATTTAAACTGCATGTTAACTGATAACACATTGCATAAACAGTTAACTGCGTAAATATTAAATAAATGCGGTATGCGGGCAAGTTCAATGTTCTTTCATATTTTCTTAATTTAATCCATTCGCCTGAACATATGACCCCGCTGAATGATAAATTTTGCGCGTTATGAAATTTACAACATTACTACATATTGTCATATACGGTTAGTTTCTCTACAGATTTATCGTTTAAACCGTTATTATGTGTAAAATTTGTAAATGACCGTAGTTAATTGTAATTAAAATATTGGTATTTGTTAATTAAGAAGCATTGCATCTGTATGAAGGATATTTTTATTGGGATGCTGTATTTCAGTTGTGAACACTGCATTTATTACACGATATTGCAAAAATTATTTGCAGTCAAAGCGCATGTACTTTTTCAAAAATATATTTATAACAAGTTTCGATTACTAAAGCATATTTCATTAACTCGGTATTCATTACTAAATATATGGGCGGATGTAAACTGGGCACCAAGTATATGGATTTACCTGCCCTGCAAAAATGATTGCTTAATCCTACAGGTAATCTAGGCACCAGTACCGTTCGGGTAAGAAATTAGACGTTAATAAATTAAGGAATTTCCTAATGACCAAATAGATTATTTCAAATGTATTTTTATTTGTACATCTATTGTGGGCGGGCCTCTATTGTATTATGCTATAATACATTCTATATATAAGGAAACATTTAGTTTGTGTATTTAGTTATTTCTATCTTGTTTGCGGCGTTTGCTTAAAGTAAGAAATTAGATCCGCTTCTCAGTCTCGAGTTTTGTTGCACACTGTTAAGAATTATGGAGGTCTCTTTCGTGGACAGTAACAACGGAAAATGTTTGCTAGTGGTTAACAAGTACACCTTTTCAAAACAGAAAGTGTTGAAGAGTGGCGAAGTGTTTTGGCGTTGTACGAAAAAAATCCTTAAATTGTCCCGCAAAAGTTTTTACGCTTGATGCAGAAAATTTAGTGAGCAGAAGCCAGCTAGAACATAATCATGAACAGAATCAGAGTAAATTAAACCGAAAAGTGATTTCAAATGCGTGTAAACGTAAAGCCGTTGATGATATTTCCGAAAAACCAGCGAAAATTATTCGTCGTGAACTAGCTAAGGAACTGCCGGAAACAATTACGATAACAGATTTCACTTATATCCGAAGAAATTTGTACAATGCAAGGAGAAAATTTCTTCCTGGGCCGTTACCACAAAATAAGACAGAAGTCCATGATATAGTGGAAGCTGCTAATGTTAAAACAAGCAAGGATGAAAGTTTCGTTTTTATAAACTGTCCAGTGAGCAATATCATAGTGTTTTCTTGTGAAACGAATGTTAGAAGTTTATGTGGAATGCGTAAAGTGTACATGGACGGTACATTTTCGTATTGTACAATATATTTTTTACAATTATTTACAATCCACGGACTTAATAATGGACATTATATTCCATTGTAGTTTTGTTTGTTGCCTGATAAACGCAGTGAAATGTATGCAACATTAATTGAAATGCTAACAAAAGAAATCTTTCGACGTCACTCTACAATATTACGACCAGCTGAAGTTTTTGTATATTTTGAGAAAAGCATTCACACAGCGGTTCGCGCTATATGGCCATCAGCACAAATCTATGGTTGTCATTTCCATTTGCACCAATCGTGGTTCAGGAAAATCCAAAGTTTGGGTTTAACAGCAGAATTGAGGAACACAGATTCCGAAGTAGAAAAATGGTTGCGATATACATTTGGATTAACGTATTTGAATCCTGACGAAGTAGGCGATTGTTTCGCCTTAGATTTGTTTGCCGAAAAACCTGCTCATGCACAGGCTGACGAATACGCCGATTATTTATTGGAGACATACATAGAAGACGATGCTCCTTTTCCTCCACATATGTAGGCTACTGCAACTCCATCGACCACTAACACCACAAACGCATGCGAAGCGATTCATTCCAAACTACATAAGTCCTTTTATTCATCACATCCATCTATTTATATTTTTATCGAAAAGCTTAAGGAATTTCAAATAGACACTTATGTTAAAATTCAAAGTGTACACACACCAGCAAGAGTTAAAGACACACGCGCAAAACAAAAACTAAGAACTCTAAATGAACTGTGTGAACAACTAAATAATAGAACAATATCACGATTACACTTTGTGAAGTGTATATCATTTTATTCATCAGCATGACTTCAAATACACTATTTTTTTATTATAGTTTTTATATAATTAAGTATTTGCTTTTATTATTGTTTTCATATGAGTACATATTTTTTATTTTCTATCTTTTTGCTGTACTTCAACTTGAAATACACTATTCTATATTATTGTTTTTGTTTGCTTTATACGGTGCCCAGTTTACATAGACCCTCTGCGAGTACATTTTTAGCTAGTGCCCGAATTACCAACGAGATTAAAGTTTCAGGTAGGTTAGTGCCCAATTTACATCCAGCCAAATATATTAATCAGAAACATATAATATTCAACGAAGGGCCCGTTAACTGTATAGCCTATTTCTCATTTAATGGGATTTTCTTTAAATTTATTTAATGGGTTTATTTCACCTTTATTAATTACAACAGGAAATATTTTTGTGATATACAGTTTATTTTACGGTATCATCATAGAGATGTAACAAAAGCTTCTTTCTTACAAAGGCATGAACAATTTTCGATATTATGTAAGAGAAGTGCCATATAAAACAACAGCGCTAGTTAAGATACGATAACATTAAATACTACGTTAAAATACTACAGCTAAAATGAAAAATAAAAATGCTTTAAATCGTTTATATAGTACGTAAACGCAAAGCCTGTCATTTAAATAGTTACAAACGTCCATACAATCCATACAGCTAGTGATAATAGTGATAGTCTAATTAAAATACTAATTTACAGTGTTATTCTGAATAAGTTTTAGATCATTTAACTTTAGGTTAAACATGTTAATTAATATTTAATAATAAAAAAATATCTAAAAAGTCAGCTGTGTAATTTTATTTTTAATTTTAAATTATTTAATAAAACCGTTTTGAAACTGTACAAAATACTCCGCTACTGTATCGAGAGTACGATAATTCTTACTAAATCGTAGGTATCGCATATTAATAATTTACGTATGTATAAATCCATTCATTGTAAACAAACAGTATATAAATAAATACGTCTGCATATCTGCAAGCGACACGGAATATACGGACGACACATGTCTGTTGAGTCAGGATGGATAGGAATACTCAAAAATTTATGTTTTTAAATTAATTTTTTTCACATTTTTTTAAATTAAAAATAACACAATTGATATATTTTAGTAGTATAATCTAATAACTAAATTAATGTCGCTTATTCAGAATAACCCTGTATATTAGCTTAGCAAAAATCGCTTTTATATTAACGTGTTAATATCCTAATTTAAAACCATACAAATATCCACATATTTCTTTGTAATCAAATTCAAAAGTAACTTAATAAAGTTCTAACATAATTTACTTTGCATTTATGTATACAGATATGCGTACGGATTTGAGATAGCTTAGAACACACCGACTAACAAAATTATGCCATCCTTCATCGAAGTTCATGTTACCTTATGTTACATCGTTGTAACTATAAATGATATACACAGAACGTGTGTTTAATTTACATAATAATGAAATTTCAAACTTATAATGAGGGTTATAAATCCCCTTGTAGACTACAATATTAATTATTTACATTAATGCAAGACGAAACCAATATGATTTGCAGGAATTCACTTTTACGTATGTCAATTTCTTTGACATGAATAGTAGGAATTAAATTAAAGCATCATTAAAGTATTATAAAACTGTTATTTAATAGTTTTGGGAGAAAAAGATTTGAAATTTATTATGAGACACAACACACAAGTATGTTTTGTCTTTTTGCCATGGCATGTTTTGTAGAATTTTCCGATACTGACAAGTGAAATCGCCCGTTCTGCGTTAAACAGGAACACAGAGAATAAGATGAGTTTAATTTCACCAAAACTTTTTTTTAATCAACAACGTGTAAGATACAATATATGGAAAACCCGAGAATAATATGTTCAATACACCGCACACCTATTCTTTGCGCTAATCCGCGTGTGTAGCTAGTTCTCAAAAGAACTGTCAATTGCTCGACATTTAAAAAAAAACTACCTATAGTTTGCCTAGATTTCGCTCTGAAGTCAAACGGTATGAATGAACTTAGAACAACAAATCGACCATCTGCAGTGTCATTGCGTTTAGTTATAATTGCATATTTAGTTTATGTTATTCGATTTTCCTCATTTAATTACCTCGGAAATTGAAAAAGAATGTTCTTCCTAAATAAACATATTGTTTACTAATTAATTGGTTTTAATATTGGTCGCAAGCAATGACTTTATCTCAGGAACGTAAAAGTTTTATTGTCGAATCGTACTTTCGAATAGGTCAAATAGTTGATTGGATTTGGATTCAATTGAAGAATGTTTAGGTCAATTTCGAATTTCATACCCAAAAGTTGCCGTCAAATAGGATTAGTTCTCTAAAACTCTAAATCTTTCCTTTGTGAGACAGGAAATGGTAGCAGAAAAGAAAGCAGTGGATGACGTAAAAGACGCACACAGAAATAATGAACCAAAAACGTCAATACGTTCCTTACCACAATAAACTCAACTTACCATTGGAACTTATCATGCAATGGTGAAAAAAATATGCATCTATGCTCATATAAAATAACATTCGTCCAAGAACTCCTGATAGTTGATCCACCTAAAAGGCTCCGTTATTGTGAATGGTTAATTAACACTTTCTACAATGATAATATTTATTGGGAACTTTTTCAGATACATACCGTAAAATGGGGTTACTTTGATCAATTTTTATTTTAAAAACTCTGTATCTTTTGTATAAATTGGCAGAAAAATACGTAAAAAAAAAACAAAATGTCGGTTTTTTTGTCTTCTACCAGAAACTTAACTTAAAAAATTATCAATTTATTTAGTTTTTGAGAAAAAAAAATTAAACCACTTGATCAAATTTATACACTGATCGAGGTTACTTTGATCACCATGCTTATTTCCATGTCATTTGAAAGTAAACCCAAAATGAACATAAAATTTAAAAACAAATTGAAATCTGTCCGCAGGTTTTTTAATAAAGCTGTTTAAAACACTTGGGGTGACTTTGATATAGACAAAAATAATGTTTTAGTTATAATTTTATTTGAAATTAACATTTTAAAACAGAAAATCAAATTCTTAAGCTCTAAACCTCATTAACATTGATCTCGTGTGGAAACACGACCAATTCAGTCCCTTCTTGAAAGGTAGGCATAGGCAGGTACGCAACAATAGCAGACTGTTCAATTTCAGAAATGTCGTCTTTAATTAATCTCAATGTTTTTTTGTTTTGGCACGATTTTAAGCCGGTAACTACCAGCGGAGTGGTTTCGTTAATGTAACATACGTAACGATATGTTCTTTTTCCTCGCTGAGAAGTAAATGTTGCCAATACATAACGACCCTCGGTCAATATATTATCTTCTTCCTCTTTATGCTCTCTCTCGTTTTCCTCTTCTTCGAATGTTTCCTCTACAGCCTCATTGTCATCAGATATGTTTACTTCAAGTGCTGTGTCAATCGTCTGATTAGTTTTCTTTGTCTTCCGCTTTTTTCTACACTTGGCGGGGGGTCATCTATTAAATCCGCTGTCGAAATACTCTTTCCAGCAGCAACATTTAGTCTTTTCTTTCTTTTTACAGTATGGGATGATTCTCCAAATCTTTGAGTTCTTAATAGTTCAGTCCGAATGCTCTCAGTTTCAGCCTCAACGTTACTATCATCAGATGGTAAGCGCATGTACACCTGATCAGGGTTAAACGGCAATATTCCTGTTGCATTAAATGCACTTATAAGATTTCGTTTGATGGCACCGTTTTCATTATCCAACGGGGATACCACAATTTTTTTCGGTTTAATTTCGTCCATTCTTAGAAGTGTCTTTTGAGGAGATTCGGAAATGCGTCTTTTGGAACAGTGGTCAGCCTTAAGTTCTCAAGTTTCCATTTCGTTAATGTACTTCGCCATGCCTCTTTCATCGGACGAAAAAATGCTACGTCCAAAGGCTGAAGCAGATGGGTGGAGTGTGGTACCAAACAAACAAAATTGATATCGTTTTCTTCACATAATCGTAACACTTCTTCATCGATATGAGACGACAAATTGTCTCCAAATAACACTTTATGACCGTTTAATCTTTTCGCGTGAACCAATCCCGGAATGTTACGCCACTTGCAGTTCGGTTATATCTAGTTCCACGTGAGCAACATGGTTCATTACAACACGGTGAGCCACACGGTCCTCTCTCCTTCCAAGTGTCATATAGATGTGTGCTCTTGTATATCACATAAGGTGGTAAAAGAACACCATTTGCAGACTCACAAACCATGATAGACGTGCAGCTCTTGGAAAAGTTTATTATTTTTTCTGGATACTTGACTCCTCGTCGATATATATACCGTTTCTTGTCCGGGTCGTCACTTAAATTTGACTCATCGTAGGTAAAAATATTACTACTAGGCACGTTTTTAACAACAGTTTCGAAATGTTTAAAATATTCTTCTATAGTTTTTTTTTGAAACTCCAGCTCGAGCCCTTTTTATATTTGCTGCAACACGCTGACTGTAAGAATCCTGATGACGTAGTAAAACCGAGTAGGCCCAGTCAATACCGGGCACATTATTGGAAAATTTGGCAACAATTCGCCCAGTTCGGTCTAAACAAGCTTTAGCGAACATACGCAAGTCAAAGAGACTAAGAGGAAACCCCCATTCCGCACACATTGCTGCTGATTTAAGTATAGCCTTTTCTTGAGCGTCAGTGAACACAGTTTGAGCTCCAGGTTTATTTATGTGTTGTCCTTTATACCTATTGTAAAGACTTCCATAGGGGATTTTAAATTCTTTTGCAGCGCCACGAATCGTCAAACGTTCGTCTAATATAGATTGCAGCGCATTTTCAATCACTGCATCTGAATAATTTTTGTACTGTCGACTTCCAAGCGGCTTTCTATAAGTCCTTGGCATTATTCTGTACTAAGAACAACCCAGTTAATACTATGCAGAAAAACTATTTTACGAAAATATATCGTAAACCGTAGTTACTTCAACATGTGGGGTTACTTTGATCATGTGATTAAAGTAACCCCGTACACCTGATCAAAGATACCCCAATACACATTCAAGTTTAAAACATGGCGACTCTATTAGTTTTTTAAAACATGTCAACATAAACAGTATTCAGAGGAAACCGTAATTACCAATAACCAAGACGGTAAAAATAAAATTATTGTAATTTTGTAAGTACATTAAGAGTTCTACACACCTCAAATTCCTATATTATGCACACTTTCTACAAAAACACAAAACTTATAACGATACACTGTGCCGTTGGTAAACAAAATCCACCATACTGTTAAATCGGTATCAGTGTTGCCAATACCTTAAAAAGAAAACATTTGGCAGTTTCAGCAATCTCAATATTCACGCTTTTCAAGAATAAGTAAACTGTTATCAAAGTAATCTCTTAATATCAAAGTAACCCCATTTTACGGTACATTAATCCAACAACTTGTGCATATGATCTGATGAAAGTATTCATATCTTTATTGAATTATCATTACATCCGTAAAAAGTAGGAGTTTGAGCAGTTATGTCAAGTAAACGGTTAATTGGTCCCTTATTTTTTTTAAAGTAAAACGACCATTAAATATTTTTAGTAAAGCATTTTAGGAAATAGGGATTAATGTGAAGAGGAATTATGAAGAATTTTGGAAGCCTTTATGAATGAACTGCATAATGACGAACTCAGATTACTGTGATGACTCATCCAACGACGCGTCGCGCGTCATACCTCTGGCGCTTTCTCGATGGATGTAGAACGTTCGAGAAGAGAATTTCACATTGATATATAAGCCATCGAGGAAGGGATTAAGGCATTCGATACCATAGCATCGCTGAGTGAATATAAATATAAGTACATAAATATAAAAACATAATTATTATTGTTAGTAATTAATTTTTAAATTAATTGTTATTCGTTTTTATTACTAAAATAGTGTAATATAGTGTGTGTCTACGTTACCGTTAGTTTTATTTAAGAACCAGAAAAGACTAACTTTACATTACGATATTTTCAAAAGGTGCATCACTTCATGATACACCTGAAATACTGGATAGAATTTCTTCGAATTAAGAAGCTGCGCACTTTAGGGATACATTATTATTTAACCGAAAATGAAAGACAGTGTCGTGTTGAATGATGCCACACTATACCAAGCAAATCCAATCAGGCAACTAAAAGCACATAGGACATATCTTTACGGGTCACGATATTTGGATTTATTATTATTATGCACCTACAGGGAACAGTGACTTCAAGTAAAAAAGTCGAAAGAAATTAGTAAAAATGTTAACTGTTCTAAGAGAAAGTTTTACAACTCTCGCTAATGAGAGTCTAAATTCCAGGTTAAAGTCGTGGTTTCTTCATTACGCGTGGAAACCTGAATCTTGGACTATTTGAAACAAATAGGACCTTTTGTTTGGATCTAACTCTATGTACTTAACTATACAAATCTAATAAATTATATTTATATAATAGTAGGCGATAAAGAAATACGACGAATAGTTTAGTGACTGACTTTAAAAAAATAAATAAATTGTATTTCACATACAATAGAAACCTTATGATTAGAGAGTCTCATTCCAGTAACATCCCATAGGCGTAACATCTCACGAGCGAAGTGCGCTTAAATTTGTCCGGCGGTGACTGACAAAATATATACAGGGATAGACAAATGCATGGATCTATTGCTACACTTTTCGCGACAAAATTCTAAAAACAAAACAACAAGTATACTTGGTAGCGAGATGTTCCGCTGGGCCACCCCCTTTTCTTTGAACCTACCTGTTGGCGAATATCCCAAAGGAATAACTCCCGGCCAACTCAATCGTTTCTTGGAGAGCGTCGCGGGTCAAAGTCGCGAAGTGGTAAGTGAGCGCCACCGTATTCCTCAACAGAGCACCCCCGTAACACGGAAGCGGGTGGGATGTAGGTAGCTCCAAAAGCAAAACTTGTTTGGCCCCAAACTACTTGATAATGATGAAAAAATATATACCTAACACCGTAGTTGCTTAACTCATACACTTGTGGGAAAGGTTTCAAACAAATACAAGACATCAACTATAACAAGTTTAATATAAAAAAAAAACCAGTAGGCTAAAGAAAATTAAATATTGAAATGAAAAATATTGAGTCGACGTTAAGAGAAATTTTCACTAAGAATAATATAGATTTGAAATTCCAAAATCTATGAAATAAGATTACTAAAATAAATGTAATGTAACTGTTACGCCTCTGGCGCATATCAGTGAATACAATAAACAGTATCAATCGGTATATCGATATAGTATAACACTCTGTATAAACAGGCAAGAAATTTAAAAAAATTAACAAAATATATATTAGATTAAATACGTGTCTGGACAAGAGATTCACCAGGACGCACTAAGTATACTTAATTCTGGGTCCTTTACAATAAAGTTATAAAGATCTTAATTAAAAAAAGAACCGAAACGTATCCCAAAATAACACTTAACCAGTACGAAGGCTCATCTGAAGGATAATTGCCTCGTATAGAATAACAATACAAGTTACACCTGGCCGCTAAAGAAGTTAGCCAACCAGTATTAATAAATCTACAAGAAAATAGAACGTAAATAGGTGTGTAAACAACCTATCTATTAATCGAACATTGATATTGCCTTGAACGGCTAATCTAAGTTACATGAAACTAATTAAAGAAACTGAGCGAATAACTATTCCCTGTACAGTAATGAATTGACTGTAATCTACTTAAGAATTTAAATAATTAAAATGCTCATCACTACTACCGAGCTCTATTTCAAATCAAATGTATTAAACTGACAGTAAATTACGATGCTAACCTTTATGAAAGGTTCAAATTTGCAACGAAAGCACAAAATAACTAATTACCGGCTTCTTCTCTCGAGCCTTAATGCAAATGAAAAGTCAATTCACAAAACTAACCACCAGAGGTTATGAATTGCATTTATATTGAACAATAAAATGAAAATTATGGCACCTACTTTAAATTGTCCTCGCTACTGCCTAACTACAAACTTTATGGGAATGCCCTCAAAGGGATCCACGGAAAATTATTGAATTTCACTATAATATTTCTGCAAAAACACTACAGCCATTAATGTCATCTGTAATCCGCCATTTTGCTGACGTCGATGAACGTTCTAGAAGCTTATTTTCTTTCTGTGACCACGCCTCAAATAAAAATCACTAATGAATGTGAAATGAAGCCGTTTTCACACGGTTTTCCTCCAAAAATTCAACGCCATTGAATCATTCGGGGATGGTTTGAATTATTTAGTCCTATGGGAAGCGTGACCGGGTATATGTGATAAAAATATATCCTACAAAGGAACAAGATATCTCTTACCGTAACGCCTTATACGAACTTAAATAAACTACAACTTGCGTGGCAACGATCAACTAACGAATCCCAGATTAGACGCAAGGAAGGGGACATGCGCTAAAAATTAAGGGCGACATCTATAACGTTCAGAACGAATCTTCGCAAGCAAGTTGGTTGCAGAACCAACAGAGAACGAAGTTCGATTAGATTAAAGGAGTTGAAAGTTAAACCACGCGATGTCACTACACAATTAAATATAAGGGAGTACGGAAAAGGCAAATAGACATTTTTTTTCAAAACGTAAAACTATTCCAATATCTCTTATACCGCTGCTTAGATTTTAATAAAATTTTCCACATTTAACTTAATGCAAATAGAGAATTCGAGGAGCACATTTATTTTCAAATCAGACTTCCCGTTTAGCCAGAAATGATGTTAACTTTTTTATTTTAAACGAAACACCCTGCATGTGTTATGAATTTCAATAGACTTTGCTCTAGGAGTTTCAGCAATAATAAGGTTTAGCACCCTTTTGTTCAACAACGACCAGGGATAGTTAATTAAATCTAATAATGCAAATTTTATTGAGAACAATAAAAATAAACACAAAAAGTATAAACAAAATCAATATCAGTGAAGAAAATTTTCAAAATGATGACCGTTCACTTCTTGACAATATGCAAGTTTTGAATGACATTTTTCAAAGCCTCCTCACGAATTAATTGCACTTCCTCAATCATTCTCTCCCGTAACTCGTCCAGATTATGCTGTCGTCTAGTATAAAGCACAGATTTTAGATAACCCAAAAGAAAAAAATCTAGAGGATCTAAATCTGGAGACCGTGGGGCCATTTAATACAATCAATCTGCCGATTTGGGAATGTTTCGTTTACAAGACTTCTAACATTAAAAGCATAGTGAGGGGTGCTCTATCTTGTTGGAACCAAATAGTTACAGTTAATTCCTCATCTTCCTCAATATTAGGAACAACCTGATCACTTAAAAGATCTAAAAATCTTGTACCATAAACGAAAAAAGGACCAATAATTCGATTGCTGAAAATATCGGCTCAAATGTTTAATTTCTGCGAATGTTGTGATGCGTTTCTAGCATACAATGAGGGTTATCTATTGACCAATATCGACAATTATAGCGGTTAACGGTGCCATTCAAACAAAACGTAGCATCGTCAGAAAACAGCAAATTCTATGTAAAGTCAGAAATTATTTTTGCAAATCTCTGTCACTCTTTCGCAAAATTAAATTCTACGATCATAATCCCTGTCCAATAATTCTTGCACTAAATGTGGTTCATACGGATGATATTTTTTGTGCTTCAATATTCTGGCTACTGAACGGCAACTTATATAATAGTTTAGTTCGAGGGATGTAGTAGAAGTATGTGGTAATTCTTCTAATGCTATAGCAATATCCTGACGAATAACTTGATTTGTTGCGACAGTAAATTTCTAACATTTCCGGTCAAGTTATATCTTCTCAAAGTTTTACTAACGACAGTTCTTGATATTGGATGCCGATCTTGATGCAACTTGTTAAATAAATCGATTTGACACGGCCACCAAAATCAATCATCATCAGAATTTCAATACGTTCTTTTTCAGTTAATCGAAACATTATTAATATTTGGACGTCTACGAAGTTAATTCTGACAGTAGGTCAAGTACTGAATTTTAACTCCAAGGCTTACTAAACATAAACAAGATTTTAAAATATCATTTTTAATCATATATCTCCGTAAATGTAGGTTTCCGCGGTCGTTCTCTAGATATAGATCTCGGTTTCCGGGTTGGAACCGCGTCGAGTTAGACGTAATTGCCGACGTTTCGTCCACTATTTCAAGGGCCATCTTCAGATCTGTACGTAGATGTTCGTCGTTTCGCAGTAGCTTGAAGAATGCTATGACAGAGCCTGGCACAACTTATATAGGGGTGACCGGGTCAGATGATGGCCTGCTATGGGCTGGGGAAAATGAGCCAATGGCATGCGTCGTATGGGCGTGGTAATTCTAGTAGAGTTCAGTAGAGTTTGCCACGTCGGATTTAACGTATAGCCATGGTCTCTATTGAGATTGCGGGGATGTTTGTAAATTTCAATAGATTCACGGATTTTCCTAGGGAAATAATGCGATTCACGGGACAGAAGCTTGACATCTTTGAATAGAATTTGATGACCGGAGTTGAGTTTGTGCTCTGCCAGCGCTGAACCGGCTATATGTAACAGTCTAGTACAACGTTCATGTTCGGACACACGCACACCGACTGGCCGCTTAGTTTCGCCAATGTACACACTGCCACATGAACATGGAATGCGATACACTCCTTGTGCTGGGAGCGGAGATATTTTGTCTTTAACCGAGGGTAAGAGGTCCGAAACTTTAGAATGGGGTCTGAAGACAGTTTTGATTTTATTTCTATGTAGAACCTTTCCTATATGATCGTTGATAACTTGAATATACGGTAAGAAGGCGGTGCTGATGTTAGAATCGGGTTCACTCTGAGGTTTATGGTTACGATGTCTCACTATAGTACGATGTATATCGTGGGCTTTATAATTATTCTGCAGTAGGGTATTAGAAACATGCTTAAGTTCGGTGGATAGTGCCCTAGGTTCTGAGATAGAAAACGCACGATTTACAAGAGTATTGATGATCGCTTGTTTGTGTGCCGGGTGATGATGGGAAAACCCGTTCAGATATCGGCCCGTATAAGTCAGTTTCCTGTACACCGTGTGGCCCAGTTTGCCATTGATATTTCGGGTCACTAAGACGTCTAAAAACGGGAGAGGTCCGTCTGATTCCACCTCCATGGTAAAGCGAATGTCACAGTGCTGGGAGTTTAGAAAAAGTAATCATTAATCTAAAGACTGCCGCCCATGCGGCCAGATGACGAACGTATCGTCTACATATCTAAACCAACATTTAGGCTTTAAATGAAAGGAGCTTAAGACTTGTTGTTCGAACGCTTCCATAAAAATGTTAGCGACAACCGGGGATAAGGGGGAACCAATAGCGGCTCCCGACACTTGTTCATAGAACTTGTTTCGAAATTGGAAGTACGTGGAAGTAAGGCACACATTTGCGAGTTCGGATATATCATTCAGTTTGCCCATTACCACACCCATACGACGCATGCCATTGGCTCATTGTCCCCAGCCAATAGCAGGCCACCATCTGCCCCGGCCCCCCCCTCTATAAGTTGTGCCGGTCTCTGTCACAGCATTCTTCAAGCTACTGCGAAACGACGAACATCTACATACAGCCCTGAAGATGTCCCTTGAAACAGTGGACGAAATGTTGGCAATTGCGCCTAACTCGACGCGATTCCAACCCGGAAACCGAGATCTACAAATATCTATGTAGTTGTTGAATAAAAGGATGCCAAACATAGTTATTGCTGAACTCCTAGAGCAGAGCTTCATTGAAATTCATAAAGATATACAGGACGTTTCATTTAAAATGAAAAAGCTAACATTGTTCATGGCTAAACCGGAAATTTGAAAATAAATATACTCATCGAATCCCCAATTTGCATTTAATTAGTTGTGAATAGTCCTATTAAATCTAAGTAGCCGTATCAAGGATATTCGAATAAATTCATACATTTACTTAACCCTGTATACACCGCCCGTACGATGTTACTCAAATGAATAATAATAATTGTTATTAAATGTGACACAACATTAAATGTGAACAAAAGCGCCGCTACTTGATTCAGATTTCTCCGATCATAATTGAATAGCGTCGTAACAATTGAAGCACGTAGCTATAGAAAAAATGGACAATAGTTGTACAATAGCAGTACGAACAAGTCTTTGAAAACCGCCGATCTCGACAGTAAGTTAAATGGCAGAAAAGAGTCGCGCCGTCAATAAATCTCTGTACGCGGAGTGGAAACTACATAAATGCATAAAATTCCATGTCAAATCTGACAAAAAAGTTGTCTCATAAAATGTTTTAATCCTGGTAAGCATGTCTATGAATCGTAACACCGAATTAATGCAAATATCTAGATTATTACAACTAAAATTGCATTAGAAAAAATGGTATCGTTTCATTCATCCTTATTTGATAATGCAATTAAACTTGATTGTTTATAAACACTTAATATAAATAGCGAATAACGGAAGTTGAAATTCCAATTTGGAAAGCACGAATGACCTTAACCTTGGTCATTGAATATGGTAGGCTTCGAACTGTGCAGAATATAAATATGAAAGACCTTCCATGAATCACCAACTCCATATACAAACAAGTAATAATTTATTCGATGATGTAATGATGGTATCATCGAAAATGAAACGAAATGTGCATATTTAAAAATGTCTGTGTCGATAACCTTTAAAGTTAAGTAAAGTAGTCGGCCGACTATTCCGCCCAATGCAATTTATAAAATTGTTTGTTTGCGTGGGAATCGCGAATAAAGATTTGGAGATCTGCATAAGAGAATCTGGTGGTGCCACGTACGAATCATATTACGTACAAAATGCGTCCCATTCTACATATGAATAAAGTCCGACGGTCATTCATGAATATAAAGTAATGAATTACTATACGTCGTACCACTCATCTCATGTATTATTACCATAGTGCCTTTCTATAACTGGCTCGCCCACGCCATCGTAACGGAAACGCAACCTTTCAAACCCACCGGCATATGGTGTTCAATGATGTCTGCATGTCTAAAAACCATTACATGTGTGTTTGTATATGTAGAAACGTCAGCAACAGAGAAAGTGTTTTTCTAAGAAATTTGCAGAGGCTTTTGTTTACGAGGTTACTTGCTTTATATTAGAACAAGTCTTTCACCTTCTAACAATAATGCAATCTTATAAGATACATAAGTATTTTAATATTATTTGAAAGTTTGAACAGTGTTGTAGACTGAGATAAACCATTGCCGAATCTATAAATAACGAAACCGTATTTAGTTCTTCACGATATTTAATGCCTTCCGTCTTGAAGATTATACGAGGGTAATTCGTAAAGTAAGTTCCCTTTGGTTATTAAAAAACACCAATACATGAAGAGATTTTCATTATATACAACTTAAAGCTACTAACTTAGCTACTAATTTATCATAGCGATGAGCGAGCTTTTTAATGCCCTCTTCATAGAACTCTGGCACGTGTGCATTAAGCCAAGCTGTAACACTGTCCTGCAGCTCTTCATCGCTCTCAAGCCGCTACAAGAAGGGAGTTGTTCTTATCCTAAAAGACAGTGCCCATGACTTTTCGCGTAGAAATATTTCGACTGCATTTCAAAGGTTTCCTAGAGCTAGAGACATAGGCGATCCAAGTCTCATCACCTGTTGCGATATGCTTGAGGAAATCTTCACCGTCAATATCGTAACGTATCAAAAAAGTTAGTGCCGATTTCATTCTCTTTGTTTAATAGTCTTCGGTAAGAAGTTCTGGCACCCATCGTGAACTAAATTTACGGTAGCCTAAATATTCATCAACAATCTCGTACAAAACTGTACGTGAAATTCGATTCTCTCACTAGGACTGCCAAACTCGCATCGAACCATACTACACCGCAGTGCTGCGATCGGGCCTATATTCCCACTTCTCTGCTCACTAGAAGGCAAAGGAATTTACTTTACGAATCGTAAACTAGTATATGAAACAGAATTAAAATATTGAGGTCCTCACACAAAACATTTTGATCGTTTTAATTTTAATATTTCTTATTTTTTCAAGTACCTATGCGTTTTGCTCATTCAATTTTGAAGTGGAAGATTACCACGTGAAACCTAAATATGATCAAAATGTTCTGTGTGGAGCTTGCAGCATTAAAAACATTTTGCCTTTAAAATCTGTAGATACTATTTCTTACTCAGAAACAGCGTAGAACGCATTTGTTTATATGTTTAGCAGATCTATAACGTTAGCGAAATTCGCTACCCTCGGGTTGTAAATCCTTATAAGTATAATTGTTTTCTTGATCGACAATGTCTAGTTTGAATTATAAAACAACTATTTACTTGTTTTGTTGTTTAATTCACAATTATTACAAAAAATTGCAGGAATTTTTCGGTTGAACAATAGAGTCAAAGACACCGATATTGTTGTTATGTGTACTACTCACGAACTAGTACTAATGCTACTATACTCTGTATTACGAATACATAAAGTAAGAAAAAGTGAGTAATCAGTACGCGATCGTTTTTAAACACTGCTAGTAGAAGCCTTGTTCACACATATGAACTGCATGTAGCGGTTTAATGTGGACATGTAAATCTGATTTTTGAGCTGATATTTTGTAACTTCACAAATGTTAACAACTGTAATTTGATCGTTATTAGTCTATATGTTCGTAGCAGAGAGTATAACTATTCGAGCCCTTGCTTGAACAATATTGACTGCGGTTTAAATCGATACTGCCAAGATTCATACCTCTAAACTTCAAGGAGTTCTCGGAGTATGCATTTAAACTGCGGTAATAGAAATAAAAAATGAATTGAAATATAATACCTCTTATTGAGCGCTGATAATAAAGTGATTAAGGATTGAACATATTTATAAGTAATGCACCTCAACTATACTTGGACGAAGACCGTAGTAAAGCTAATCCGGATATAGGAAACAAAATGCAAAAGAAATTGTTGATGATACGTTTAATTAGGCGTATCCGAGTAGCATCCCGTTTACCTGTTTTAATCCGGAAACGTAGTAACGTCCGATATAGATAATCCCTCTTATCGCTAAATACTGTAATGGCTGGAGAAATTACCAAATTGGCATTTGTGAAGATAGTTGAAAGCCATTTTAAAATTTAAACAAGTATAGGCAATAGATATATCTAAATAAATATTGTACTACCTAATATTTTGATGCGAATAAATATAATAATACTAGTCATTTTCATAATTACCTTCATCAACGTTAATCATCCCTTAGAATTTAGATAGACATGGGCCTGGGTGTTACTCCGATATGTTATTTTTTTTCTTCTATTTTTTTTAACCTCGACACACGGTCATGAGCCACAACAAAAAAAAATAGTTGTTTATCAAATACAAAAAGCAACAATTAATGAGGAACATATTTCGAAACACCGATTCTAACTAAACGCGGAAAATAGTGACTACTAGATACAAATGATCAATTTTGTTGTAACAATTTAGAACAACAATTTTTTTCAAAGCTTAAAGCCTCTATAAATTAGTTAACCATGTAGCCTTAATAAGAAGGTTAAATTTATTGGGAAAGCGAGAACAAGAGATATAATAACATGTAAGAAGGAGTCACATTTTTCTTTATGATGGCCACAAGAAAAGAATAGGTGATTTCCATCTGCCACTGACATTTTGTGAAGTTTACAATGCACCAATGCCCCAAAATGTACCAATGTTGCACTACGTATGGGCTCTTAATGTAAAAATAAACTATTTTAAAATTACTATTTTACGCTAGTTCAATTCCTCTAGTCCACCAATTCTCAACCATCTTAGATTCGCGACCCCTACCCTCCCAAATAGTAAATGAAAATAAAATTAATACTTCGCAAATTTTTGACAAAGTTTCTTCGGACGGGTTCAGTGAATTACGTCAAACATGAAAGAACTAAGACTATGGTTACAGAAGATGAGGAAGTGACAGTTGTCCAGTCCATTGTGGAAAATCCGCTCGTATTTACAAGGATAATTTCGAAAGAACACGGGATAGAAGTCACTGCTGTAAGAAGGATTTTAAATAAACATAAATTTAACCCTTACAAAATTCATCAAGGCTTATTACAAGCGGATTTTGAAAGGAGACTTGTTTACTGTGAATGGCTACTTTTGCAATTACGACAAGGTCTAACTTTTCTAGATCATGTGCTTTTCACAGATGAAGCAACATTTGCTAATTGTGGAATAACAAACAGAAAAGAATCTCATTATTATGACACTAGAAACCCTCATTTTGTGCAACCCATTTTATACCAACAAAAATGGAGTGTTAACACCTGAGGAGGCATCATAGGAAACACTATTATAGGTCCATTCTTTTTTAATACTACTTTAAATTGTGAAATCTACACAAATTTCCTGCAAAATAATATACCATTGCTGTTTGAAGGCTTATCAGATAACGTCATAAGGAGATTGTGGTACCAACATGATGGTGCACCTGCACATTACGGTGTTGCTGCAAGAGCACATTTAGATAGGGTATTCACCAATAGGTGGATTGGGAGAGGAAGCTTTATAAGCTGGCCACCGCGATCACCAGATCTAACCCCTTGTGATTTCTTTCTGTGGCCTACTGTAAAAAATATAGTTTACGAAATACCTCCTACAACGGCAGAGAACATGCAGCAACGAATCAGGAACGCTTTTCTTCAATTAAGTGAAAACAACATTGCTCAAAATGTAAGTCTGTCGATGCAGAGGCGATTAAGAACATGTGTAGATCAGAATGGACATATATTTGAACACATTTTAAATTAATTTTGTTTTATTATGGAAAAATCAAAATGTAATTCTAAAACTAATAATAAAGAATTAAAAAACAGGTGTTTGTAAAAGTTACTTTGTTTGATATCATTTCATGGCCAAGCAACTACTAGTTGCATCGCATATTGAATATTATAAATATACACCACGACCAAAACCTCGTAATAGTTGCGCGGTAGCAAAACGTATAACGGTGCGCTGATAAATGGGGCGGGCGTAAAGCTAGATAAGCCTAATTGCCGGTCTGATATTGGTTGCTCACTAATAACAGCTCAGTGCCATATATAAGTACGTGTATGTATGTATAAGTGTAGGTTTAGTGCAATAAAAGTATACTGCCGATCAAAATGCAACGAACATCTATTCATTTAGGCGGACGTGCCATTAATGCACAAAGTCGTGAAATTGTTGCTAATGTTATTAGCTATTTAAGTGAGCGTTTTCCAGAAGAAAATGTCTCGACTATAAGATCGGAAGCTGCGAAGGCTACGGGAGTGTCAATGGCGACAATTTATAGAATTGTCAGTGAAAAAAAGAAAATAGACAGTGGTGAATGTCATAGATATCGTTCTCCAAGGAAGCACATAAATACTCCTAAGCGAATAACTGGGATTGACGACGCCGATAAGGCGATTCTGAAACGCGAGATTTTAAATTTTCATGTAACTGAGAGGACTGTGCCTACACTGAAAAGTATTTTACCCAAGTTCAAAGATGTGAGCGGCTTTAACGGAGGTCGGGAGAGTTTGCGTAAAATTGTGCAGGGTATTGGTTTTCGGTGGAGGAAAACACAATCCAACAGAAAAGTGTTGATGGAGCGCCAGGAAATTAGGTTCCAGAGAACAAATTATTTGCGAGACATCAGAAGGTTTCGCCAAGAGGGAAGACCTATCGTTTATATGGACGAAACGTACATCCATGCCTCGCATACAACAGTCAAAAGTTGGAACGAGAATACTTCCTCTGAGGGGTTAAAGGAACCTATAGAAAAAGGACAGAGGATGATAATAGTGAACGCTGGTAACGAGAACGGTTTTATCCCTAATGCAACTCTTATATTCCAATCCAGCACCAAGACAGGGGATTATCATTCCGAAATGAATTTTGTAAACTATGCTAAGTGGTTGCAGGAGAAGCTTATACCAAATTTACCACCGCGAACTGTATTAGTTATAGACAACGCACCATATCACAACGTGCAGAAAGACAAGTGCCCCACTACTGCGTCCACAAAGCAGGAAATTAAGGACTGGCTACAGAGAAAAGGCATACCCTTTGAAAATACTTTACTCAAAAGCGAGTTGTATCGTTTAGTTCTATTGAACAAACCGACTTACAAAACATACGTTATTAATGACATTTTACTACAACACCAGCATACTGTTCTACGATTACCCCCTTACCACACAGATTTAAACCCTATCGAACTAGTGTGGGCAAGCTTGAAAGAATACGTGGCGAAAAATAATGTGCGTTTTCGACTAGCCCACGTTAAAGAATTGTGCGAAGAATTTTTCAGAGATTTTCCTGTGGTAGAATGGGCGAAACGTTGTGCTCACGCTAGAAAGTGTGAGGAAGAATTCCTTAAGCGCGAGGGAAATATTGATGCCGTTGTTGATGAGTTTATAATCAACTTGGGGGATGATTCTAGTGGCCATAGTTCAAGTGACGATAGTGATGAATTTTCTTCTGACTGCGAATAGTTAAACAATATTTAGTTTTTTTGTTTATTATATACAATTTTATTATAATTTGCAGGAGTATCGACCGTACTTCGTAAGGGTTAGAGCGTTATTGGGGAATCGGTGTGTTTATGAACGACTATTTATTAACTATTCACTATTTTTCCAGACTATTTTATTTAGTTTTTAAAATATAACGTAACTGTGCAGTTTCAAATTTCATTTTTAAATTAATTAAACGTTAATTAACGTATTTTAATTAACGTATCGATTCCTCAATTACACTTTAATCGTATTATTAATATGTTATTATAATATATTTATTTTCCAGTAATGCTTACAGTTCAAGTAATTTTGGGCTAATATGGGAAAGTTTTATTATAAACTTGTTTATTGATAGTTTGTATCCATGAATTGACGTTGCTTC
Organism: Melolontha melolontha; assembly: GCA_935421215.2. Taxonomy (NCBI): domain Eukaryota; kingdom Metazoa; phylum Arthropoda; class Insecta; order Coleoptera; family Scarabaeidae; genus Melolontha; species Melolontha melolontha. The sequence goes on along the minus strand of OW285240.1, from coordinate 21,025,436 downwards.
ATTACTTAATGAAAGAATTTGTATTAAAAAATTAATAGACAATTACCATAAGCACCTTTTAATGTGACGAGTAATTATCGGTAATTCGAAGATTAAATTAAATTATGACAAAGGAAACAATTTCCAAGTTATAAATACGCCAGAATAGTTCTGTCAGTCCTAAGCCTGAATAAAGTGTTAAGGAAGGTTATTGATTGTAGCAAAACCGAGTTATAAAAATACTGTAACTTTTGTACGATACTGTAAACCGGCTATCGCATAACTCCACCCACTCTAATACAATATGCGCAGACTGGCCCATCGCTATCACGAGGTTTTGGCCGTACTGGTATAGGTATATCCCATTAAAGGATTATAACTTCGAAAATACTAGAAATAAGTACTATATTATTGGTACCATTTTAACGGCAATTTTACAAGGAATTTGCTGACCAATAGAAAAGTTATAGGTTCAATTTAAAAAAAAAAGAGAAAATAGCCTTTAAACTTCGATAACTTTAGCACGACATATTTAACACCTTGTATATGTTGTCACGTTGTTCACCCTCAAAACATATAACGTGCTAGTCCATAAATTGGTAACAAAAGAGTTACCTGGGGCACTGCACCCATTTTCAGGCTTCAAGACTTAAAATGTAAGGCGCTACAAATGTCAAGATTTTAACAAAATTTGCAATAAAACCAAAACTAACAGTTGTAAGTGGACATTGTCATATATCATTGCAAAGATAATTTGGGTGGCTATCATCATAATAACAAGAAAGTATAGCAATCTATTAAAAAAAAAAAATTGAAAGTGGTTGCGGAAATTTGGAACACCTGTGAATATATAAATAAAAATGGAAAATGCACTGTAGCATACTACATGTGTACGTAAAATTTAATCGCTAGAATTTTATTAGTTTTCATGCTAAGCTCCGTCGACACCACTATTGCCGCACCCGGTATAATTACATTGCACTAATTTTATACATTAAGAAAATACCAACAGTACAAAAAATGAAATACAACTATTCCTAATATTTTACGCCACTACGTTTATAGCGACGGGTTCATACCCGTCGCATGTATGATGTTTAATCGTTTTGTGTGTCTCCACTCGACTTCCTTTCATTACCAAACGGACTTTACTTTCTGGACTTACCTCGTATATAATTTACTTAAAAGAAACTTCTCCACTATTCCATGAATTGATATACCAGATTGCTAATAAAGCGCGGCAAACTCGATCAAGTATAATTCCCTAATTTTTGGATTACTATCAACAAATAAATAATAGAGAGATAATACAGAGGCAAGATTAATGTCGGCCATCATGGACGATTGCAGGAAATGATCGAAAATGTTTATTTTTATATAAGAAATCGGAGATATGACAGAAACTCTTACTCCAATCCTTTTATATTAACTTAGAGGTGTATTTTCAATATTAGTACTTGTAGAGACAAGCACCTTTGTTATGGTACTTTTGATATATTGAACAAAAACATGTGGAATAGGTTATAGAAAGAAACACAATAATTTAAGAATTTATTAAATTACAAAAGAGAGATATAATATTGATGAAATAAAAATGAAATTTCCACTATTGGTAAAATACCATAACAATTGTTTCGACGCACAGTGTCTTCTTCAGATGGATAAACTGGAAACTAAGTCAAAATTGTTTTTAAAATTTTTATTTCATCAACAGTCTAAATTTCTAAAGTCTAATTAATGAATGTTGACTGGTTTAATGTTCTTCGCATTTAAACAACTGATTATAGATCTAATTTCACAAGCGGTGGGTTGAATCAACGTCGCCATTTTAAACAAGTACTACAGCGATCTCAAAATGGCATCATATACTTCTCCTTGTCTCAGAGCAACTGCCGCGCATGCACGGAACCGCGATCGCAGCGCTGTCGTGGCAAAAAATGCAAGCAGAACTTTCTGGATTTACCTCGTATTATAGTATTGTGCCAAAGAAATTATTTAAAATTATAAGTTTTATTAGTTTATTTTTATTATGTTGCGTCATGTAATGTAATGGAACAACAATAAATTGTTAATTGCCGCATATTAATAAACGTCTTTTAAACTTTTTTGAAATTATACCACAAACTTCTTTGGCTTGTTATTTTTTCAAACCGTACATATTTTAATTTAGCTTTATGATAACTTACTACATGATTTTTTTCATTCTACGGCCATATTAGCTTCGCTAGTTGATTTACTACGCTGTTCATTAAGCACAGGAAATGACACCTACTTCCAACTACTTCTCACGGCGTTGGGTTTTAGGAAATGTAGTAGATGTAGGCTATATTAAAATCGAGCTGATCTAATTCAATTATGAAAGAATTTTGTATGTAGAATTATTGCGTAGGTACAGTTAAATAATTGCAACGACCTGGCAACAACACCAACATACACGTTTTTTGTATGCATATCTGTATATTTAATTTACGAAGAGAAATATTTTATTATTTATTACTATGGTGAATAGTAAAATTATACACTATTAATTTGTAAATCTTTTTTCTATTACTAGCTCGTTTTGAATAAGAAAGGTATACTTTTAATTTAAATTTTAAATTAGAAACACTGTCTTCGGGTAAATGTAATTTATCTAACTTTAAACATTGACACTGTGTATATTTTCGTACACGAACTTGTGTATAAACTTTTACAAGAAGAACAGAAAATTCGATTTTCAGGAAATTGTATTTAGGGCGCTTTAAGGCTCTTTATTTACCTTTGTCTTTTGGTATAAGTCTGCTTCTGTTTTTCTTTAACGCTCGCAGAAAAAAAGCTTAGATTAGCAGCGCAAACGCTATCTATTCCGTGTGTGTATGTTGGTATCGCAATTAAGAGGTTTTCTGGATGCCGCATAGTTTCACGTTTCACGTGTATAAACAAAAACAAAGATAACCGAAAAAAGCTGTTTTGGCTAAGAAAATAAAGAAATCTATTATACAGTTGGATGAACAGAGTTCAAACCAAATGGCTTTGACATTTATATATATGAGATAAAAGTAATAATTTTTGGGAAGTAGCGACCGGGTAATTAAAACAATATTTAATTTGACGTTTCGATACTATATATAGTACCTTTTCAAAACTGTAAAATTTATTTAAATGTTAAAAAAGGTAAGAGATGATATTATAATAAATTTACTTACATTAAATTTTTGTACTGTTAATATATTGCGACGTACTTGTTATACATTTGTAAATAAAACTAAACTTTTTTGTATCAGCAGGTAGACCGTTTTCGGCCATGTGTTTGTTTTTTGACAGGTGGAAAGAATGTTAGCTTTGTCAACACTTTGCATAGGGTGGGGGTGGGGGGGACTGTTTTTGAAATTTTATTTGTGATGTTTATATTATTATATGGGGTGTTTATATAATGGGTAGGTATATTGCTGATAAGTTATTCAAATCTGTTCGGTCATAAATTTAATATGTATTTTTTTATATGTGGACCCTTTCTAGTATATTTCTTGCTTTGTTGTTTTTGCAGATGCAATTATTGCGGTTTTATCGAAATTGAGAGTGTGTTTTATTTGTTTCATATGTTTTTTAATGGCTATACTATTATTTGAAAATTTGGGTCAATTTAAACGTTATTGGATAATAGTTTTACTAAAGCTATAGGTTATTTGTGTATAACGATGTAACAACTAAGGTTGTCAACATTTCATAACTATTTAAATATTATATATTTTAAATTCAAAGGCATTTTTTGGTAAAACTACCATCCAAAAAAAGTGGAGCAAATTAGAAGTTCCGACAAGTTTAACTCTAGAAGCATTTTAGGGGCTAAAGAATTAACATTAACAACCACATATTTTCAATACAAAAATAAATTTTACAAACAAATATATGGATGTGCTATGGGCGCCCCAATTTCCAGTGTGATAGCCCAATTACTTCTAGAAAATCTGAAATTTATTCTTCTTAAACAGTTTCTTCTAGATCTTCTAGAAGTAGAAGATCTAGAAGAAACTGTTTATAAAAAAATAAATTTCAAACTACCATTTTATAGAAGATATGTTGACGATTGTATCTTTGCTATCTCCCCAAAAAAATCAAATTGCATACTAGAATTATGTAACAGTAACCATAAAAAAATACAATTCACAATAGAAACAGAGATAAATAACAAAATAAACTTCTTAGATATGACCTTAATAAATAATAATAATAAAATCTATATTATCTGATATGCTAAACCTACCTCATCGAAAAAATACATGAATTATCATAGTGTCTAGCCATTTTCAATAAAAAAGTGTTATTATAAATCTTGTTGATAGAGCCATGAAATTGACCAGCCCTCAGTACAGAAAAAAAAATTAAGCAAAATATAAATCATTTTATCAGACAATAATTATCAATCCACACTGTATAATAGAATAATAATACAAAGGATGCACAAAATGTCTAATCACCAACAATACATAGTTAACGAATAAGCAAACACACCAAAAAGAATCTATCAATATCGTATGTTCCTCAACTATTAGAAAAATTAAACAATTTTTTATAAAAAGAAACGATATCCAAATTGCTCATAAAAATTACAATAATTTAAATTTCACTAAAACAAAATTAAAAGTAACCATACCTACTGAGAAAAAATCACGTAGTTTATAGCATGTAATAATTGCAGTCGCGTTTATATAGATCAAAAAATCAACATTTAAGAGACAAAGTCAATGATCACAAATATACAAAACACGAAAACAAAAATAGTCACATTACAAAGGAGTCAAAGTACTACAAACGGAAAAGAATTACGAAGCGAAGTCAATATTGGAACTAATTCATATTAAAAAAACAAGAAGAAAACCCCGTAAACGACAGTAACGAAATTACAAATTTATCAAAACTATATTTTCTATAATATAAATAAAAAAGAACTAAATTGTATATAATAAATTTAATAATAAGTTAAATTGAAATATATGCACAGACAATCGTGCGTTTTAGATAAATTCTAAAAATAGGTCATAAGATTTCTAAAAAAAATAAGAACGACGTGTGGAACTGATTGAATAATAATTGTAAGCGAACTAAATTAATAGGAATCTTAATTTAAAAATTGCATAACTAATTTATCTAAGATCTTAAATAAATCTCACATCGATATTTTGGTACACACTGTATATGCAACAATTATTAAATATAAAACACTATCAAATGTTTAATAGCGTAAATTCCAAATTACGAAAATTTGCACAGAATAAATCTATTAAGATTTGTCCACACTGTATATGCAGAAAATATTACTACCAAACAAAATTAACGGAACACTAGTTTCAGTTTATAATATAAAAAAAACTATTACACAAAAAATCGATAATTAATTTTTCCACACAGTATATGCTGAAATTATTATTATATAACCACAACAAAATTAAATAATTAATCGGCTAAGTTCTTTTCACAAAGAATATGGCACTAAAGCAAATCTATAATTAATTTTATGACATTCTGTGTTTCATATTATACTAAATGCTTCTAAATGATATATTAAAAAAATGCATAAATGAATCTACCAAAATGATAATTAATTGACAGTTACCAAATTTAATATGCCTCTAGGGTAACATCATCTGATCGAACACCCTATGGCTATGACTTAGAATTTCTTAAAGTATACCAAAAAAATGTACTTAACAATTAAGTATTTAAATGCAGACAAAAAATTTAATTAAACGAAACTATTTATTGTAGACACGTTTTTCCCTTGTGGGATGACGAATAATCTAATTGTAGTCTTCAGTATTACAAACAGAAATAATTACGTAACATAAACTGAAAATATACACAAGTCGAAATCGACACATAACAATATATACATATCAAACTCAAACAGACCTTAAGTTGACGACTAATTTAATCTACGATATATATATATATATATATATATATATATATATATATATATATATATATGTATATATATATATATATATATATATATATATATATATATATATATTCCGTATCCCGTGTCCCGTATCGTTATGTTCAAATTTTAGGAGTGTAAAGCAGACTTCATTTCAAGTAACAAAAACGCAAAACTTGTAAATCCATTTTTATTTGTTTCAAAGTTACAGATCTATGAATGTGATTGTCAGATCATGAAAAAAAATGTAATCCTAAAGTCAATACAAACTGATTTTATTTAAAAAACGTTATACGATTCAATAACAGGCCTGTGATTGTTAACGTCGCATAATAAAATGTTATCCTAAAATAAATAAACACGTCTCGTCGTGTATACAGCAATTTCTTGGAGATCTACAAAAAGAGTACTGGAAATTGATTTATTATAAAGAAGCTTCTTACATATTTCGCAAGTGCTGAACCATGAATATCATAAAATAAACAAATGTTCATATGACCTTTAACGTTGCATTTTTTTAATAAAGGATTACATTACGTTTCAGTTCATATAAAGCTTATTAGTGAGTGGACACGTTTTCTTTATTCAAATTACCGATTTTCTTCTCAAGAGTATGCGGACATGCATTTTGTATATGGCTACTGTAACGGTAGTGCACGTCAAGCAGTTATTGAATACCCACATCGGTTCCCCGATAGGCGCATTCCTCATTACAGAACGTTTCTGTCTACACAGACCATTTCGTTAATGCGGACTGGGTGATTATCTTTTCGACCGTGGAGTAAATTTGCCACCAGGCTTAGAGGAAGAAGCAGTAGCTGTTGTTACAAGGGACTCTCTACAACTCTCACTGTACGTCGAATCGCTAGACAACTAGGAGTGCCACAAACGACAGTTTGGCGAACTTTAAAACGTGAGGGCTTATATCCATATCACTATCGCAGAGGACACGGTTTGCTTGAGACAGACCACTATGCTCGTCTAGTTTATTCTACCTGGATATTAAGACAGTCTCGGCTTCATTTTAATTTCTGCAGAACAGTCCTCTGGACAGATGAATCTACGTTCACGAGAAGTGGTGTTACAAATCTAAGAAACCTGCATAAGTGGTCATCAGAAAATTCCAAAGCTATACGCTCATCTAAATTTCAACAAGAATTTTATATTAACGTTTGGGCCGCCCTAATCGATGACTTGTTGATTGGTCCTGTCGTTCTTCCTGGGAGATTAAATGCGGACAATTACCTTCAATTTCTTATTGACGAACTGCCAGGTCTTTTAGAGGATGTCCTACTGAATGTTCGACGAGACATGTGGTTTCACATGGATGGGGCACCACCACATTTCGGAATTGCTGTCCGAAATTGGGTTAACGTCAATTATCCAAGATGGATTGGTCGAGGTGGTCCTGTTGCATGGCCACCCAGATCACCCGATCTTAATCCCATTGACTTTTGTTTATGGGGGTAAATGAAAAATTTAGCCTACGCGCAAGTTCTGAACACAAAAGAAGAATTGTTGAATCATATTCATCTAGCTGCCGAGCAAATCCGACAAAACAAGAATGAAATTCGGATAAGTACGTCTTCTGTTGGCTTACGGGCACAAGCCTGCATTCAACAAGGAGGTGGAAATATAATTAATTGAACTTTTTTAAATAAAATCTGTTTTTATTGACTTTGGGATTACATTTTTTTTTATAATCTGACAATCACATTCATAGATCTGGAATTTTGGAACAAATAAAAATGGATATACAAGTTTTGCGTTTTTGTTACTTGAAATGAAGTCTACTTTACACTCCTAAAATTTGAACATAACGATACGGAACACTTGTATATGTTGTAACTGATGAAAATGCCTCACGTTGATGGTGCCTAATGGTGTGTATAATTCTCTATGGTTAGCACACTTTTAACTAATTTTAAATTATTTATTGTTACATTGCGGTAATTGTTTACAATATGTCGGCCAATATTTGTTTTTTTCCGTAAGGTTATTACACCGAATACCAAATAAATTTAGAGCAGACTTACGACTTACTGAGGCAGTTTAAGTACTCACGTGCCAACATGGAATTGATGTTCGTAAACTTTATGTACAATGTATGTTATTGCTTTGGTAGGTAAGTATATTTATCTTATTACGTACATATACAGGATGAGCACACGAAATCACAGAATTGCTTTATTGGGAGATATAAACAGAAAGTTAATGAGGGTTATTTTTGTTACACTATTATTAGGGCTATGGATTATGTTGAGTGGTCTCATTCATAAAACTAGAAACAGTAGCGAGTTGAGAATAGTCCCTGAGTTACACCTAATTTTACGGTCGAAACAAAAATATATAATTATTTTTCCTATCAATTCTATCGAATTGTGCGCAGTTTGATTACAAAGATTTACTCCACGGAGCTACAATACCTCTCACACCATAGTTCTCAATTTTTCCATTTCAATATACAAGATGATATAGTAATTTATGTTTAGTTACAGACTAAGAAATATTCTTACTATTCTTTTATTTTGTTGAGTAATTGCCTATTATTAGGATAGGCATAGATTTTAATTAAATGAAAGAGATACCGTAGAAGTGTGGGTGTGACTTAACAAGTTAGGCAATTAAATAGATATGTAGAGCTTATTCTACTCGAATTTGATTGTACTTCATGAAATCCAATTTTACACTCTCCTCGAATTGTTACTTTAGTATTTGTCGACTTGCCAACGCATGTTGCTGCCTTTTATACTGAGGAACACTGTCCTGACTTTATTTGTAGTTAAACGAAAATTAATCAGAAGAAAATATATGTAAATTCGTAATTTAGACAACTAGCAATAAATTTAGAAGTACTTTGAAACTGGTAACGTCGGATTTCGTACATTTTCTGCTCTGTTGGTTTTACTAGTGCATTGTTCTAACCCGTAGATGTTCGTGTTTCTCTTAATTTAGGCGGGACCAGATACAGTACAAAATTAGCTTCTTAGACGCCCTGCTTTTTCTTCTCTTCACGATATTTCTCGCGACTTCCTTTCATATTGGACGCGTGTGTTTTAACATACATACATATATTATCCTTACATACGTTTGCACTTACTTAACGAAGAAGCACAAAAGCAGGAGAACATGATAACATAAAGTGGCTTACCGTTCAGTTCCAATCTTTTGCAAAGCGAAGTTATTTGCGGTATTTGAGAGGAGATGCACGTAAGAGATTGCATCTCAAGCAGTGCTCGCAAATGACTTACGTTATTTAAGTAATGAATTCTGAATATCTGCGGTATTCCTTTATACATACCTAGACGTATGCGTTAAATAGCTATCTATTGTTTTTTACTAAAAATTTTATTACGATTCTATATTTATATTTTTATAATAATTAAATTAGATAATTATAATTTATATTTTTATGATAAGCGTAATTCATATACAGTGTGGTCATAAAGTTTGGAACCAAGCTTATAACCGCATTATTTTACATTTTTTCGAAAAGCGCCCGGACATGTAAATTTTCTTTTTCAAAACGCCATCTTTTGACATACAATTTTTTTTCTATGACGTCATTGGTTTTCGAGTGATGACGTTATCAACACTTTCTTTAAATGGCAACCATATTATTTTTTTCTCGTTTTTGGTAGATCTTTATATCCACCAAATAGTTATATAAAACAATTGGTATGTTGCATAACAATTTTTTTGAAAAAATGATATAAATTTTGAAAAAAATACGAAAATTTTATTTTTGTACAAAATTAAAATTAAATTTAAAAAAATACATCTGAACTTAAATTTATTGTAACAGTTAACATAAATTTTCAAAATGGATCCCACCAACCAACTGACACTGTCCCAGCCGAGTGTAAATGCTTTGCGATCAATAGTAATCTGCGTTATTCGCTCCAGGTCAAAAGAAATTCGTCTTCCCAATCGGCCAATTACTTATTAAAAAATCTTGTTTAACATTAAATAGTTTCACAAAAAAGGGCCAAAGAAGTTTAATTTATTTAAAAAATTGACATGATGTGGCAGACCATTTCTTAATTAAAATTGTCGCCCAAAAATTGAAGATTTCAAAAACTATTAAACTTACAAAATTTACTGAAATATGTAAGTAAATTTTTTTCAAACTTCTGTCTTGTGTGAGGACTTAAATATTCTTCTTGAACAAACCGGATCGTCAAAAGCACATGTACTCATGTTACTATGCAAAAAATTTACAAAAACAAAAACACGCACTTTTTTACAAGATATTTCTTTATGACATTCTTGCTTCTTTTTATACAATTTATGTACAAAAATTTTAGTTTGAAATTGTTTCTATGGCGACAACATTGTTGAATTATTTACTTCTATTTTTGACGTTAAATTTTTGAGATATTACGTAAAAATTGTTCATTTTCGATGATATAAAAAATGGCACATTTATCTGAGCGAGAAAGAATCGAAATTTTAATTATGGTTGGGTATGGGGACAGACAAAGAACGCATGCAGAAGCATACGATTTGTTTAACCATGAACACTCTGATAGACCTCCAATTACCAGGTCTACGGTGACAAAACTAGTTGGGAAGTTTACCGAAACTGGATCCGTAAAAGATCGACCACGGCAAGGTAGACCTCAAGTAGGAGAAGATGTGAAATTAAATGTGCTTCTAGAAGCAGAAGAAAGGCATCATGTTTCCACCAGACAACTTGCGTCAGCCAATCAGGTGGCTCGCTCATTTGTCGTCAACTTATTTAAAAAGGAACACTATCGTCCTTACAAAGTTCAACTTGTACAGGAATTACATGAGGATGACGAAGATCGTCGACTGCAGTTCTGTGAAGACGTAATGTTACGTTGTGACCAAAATCCTAATTTCTTGGAAAACATCGTCTTCTCAGATGAAGCTTCGTTCTGCCTAAATGGATCTGTTCACCGCCATAATTGCAGATATTGGTCGCAGAACAATCCGCATTGGACTCAAGCGTGTCATACTCAGCGCAGAGGAAAAGTTAACGTATGGGTTGGAATGATTGGACGACGCATTTTAGGACAATATTTTTTTGAAGGAAATTTGACTGCTGTGCAATATTTAGAATTTTTAAGATTTGAACTGGTTCCAGCGCTCGCTGCTTTTTCCCAAATCACGAGGATGGTGATGTACCCCATCCAAATATTTTGTTTCAACATGATGGGGCGCCTCCCCATTATGGTGTAGAGGTTCGCCACTATCTTGACGAAATATTTCCCAATAAATGGATTGGACGGAGAGGCGCCATGGAATGGCCACCTCGTGCTCCTGACCTGACTCCGTTAGACTTTTTTTGTGGGGTTATTTGAAATCGAAAGTGTATTTTAACAAACCGAACAATTTAGAAGATTTAAAAGAAGGAATTCGCGTAGAACTTACACAAATATCCCCAGACATAATTGAGGCGAGTATTACACTCGGCTGGGACAGTGTCAGTTGGTTGGTGGGGTCCATTTTGAAAATTTAGGTTAACTGTTACAATAAATTTAAGTTCAGATGTATTTTTTTTAATTTAATTTTGTACAAAAATAAAATTTTCGTATTTTTTTCTAAATTTATATCATTTTTTCAAAAAAATTGTGATGCAACATACCAATTGTTTTATATCACTATTTGGTGGATACAAAGATCTACCAATATACCAGATATGATGTTACCAGAGCTGATTCGAAGCATCCATTTAAGATATGTTTATCTTCTATGGATGACGTTTACAAGTTTCTTTAGATCGTCTGCTCACTCTCTGAAATTTATTAATAGATTTTTAGCAAAACGATACATGATGAGTAGTTCAAATTTTCTGAGTTGCTCTAGAATACAATTAAGAAAGAGACTGCGATGCCCTTTTTGTTATTTGTTTATAGTTCTTATTTTTTTTCTTGAAATATTGATTTATAAAAAGAGCTGCACACCAACGACAACAATTTATCAGTATTTAAATGAAAATATCCTAAAACATCAATTCAATTGATTTACTGTAATTCTTAAGAAAATAATGCCTAGGAAATTATCATTTTGCTGATATTAATCATGGTACAGTACTACGTAACGAATTGTATGCATGCCCTCGACACAGTGGTATCCGACCCCTTAAACGTTTTGATAATTTAGATAAAAAAGACAAGTTCATACAAATAAACAAACTCGAGGACAGGCTTTCGTCTACCTACGAATAAGAATAAGGAAAGGTCTGTATCTTTAAATTTTGAAACATAATCGAAAATATAAATAGCATGACAAAAGCTCTTCTCCACAAGAGTCGTGTTGCAGACATGGAGTGGTATATAATAAAAATAACCGAACTTCTTTCATAAATTAAATATGTAACTTATAACGTAAATAAATACTTATTATGGAATATTAATGGCATGCAAATTAAATACTTATACAATTGGGTTCCAAAAGTGGAATATTACCTCTCATTTGTGGATAGATTTATAAAATCTTGTCACAATATGGATATATACAATATGCCCAAAAAAACTTTCCTCATTGGAGACGGCCATACATTTTTTAATAGTTGACGACAGTACACGTATTCTGTCATAAACGTATAACTTTGATAGTTTGGCTATGTCATGTAAATGTGTGTAATAATATAAGCGTTTATAGTTTGAATTTATGTATGACAACTGTCAGAATTTAAAGTTTTCTAAAACCTTGCATATGCACTACTGAATTACTAGTCTTGCTATAGACGCCCGTCAGTGCGTGATGCTGGGATAGACAAAATTAACAAAAATAACTCTCTTATGCTACTTACAATCAAATCACAAAAGACAGCATAGAACATTCACCGCTGCTCATTGACTAATACCAACATTTTTGGTTTGGCGTTCGTCATGTTGAGATAAAGATTGTGTACCTCAAGGCCAAAGTGTAACCCAACGAGTAGGTTTTTAAAGGCTTTGAAAAAGGCTTCCTCCTCTGAGGCCAAACATGAATACAACATCACCACAATGCGCTACCCACACAGCGATTCCAATTAACGGGTTTGTGGCAAGTAAAAACATTTCTGTGACTCGGCAGACTTGAATTCTTTTCTTTTTCCTTTTCCTTTTCCCAAGATTGAAAATTCACCTCAAAGAATGCCGTTTCGAGACATTTAAGGAGATTTTAGCACTGTTATGAAGAGCGTACAAACCGCCTGCAAGCTGTGTGCCTCCTATAACAACTACTTTGAATGAGACAATTTGGAATTGCAACACCTCGTATATGTCTAAACTTTCACACAGGTTATATGTACAACTAAACTAAATAGCAACACAAAAATATAATTCTTACATTTTGAAATAAACATCGAAATTACATTAAATTAATTTTAAATACTATTAGTTTATAAAGATATTATAATTATAAATACCTGGAGTGTTCAGAGAATCAAATATTCGATCGCGAAATGGTTGCAACAAGGGTTCTGCAGAGACCCATGCTAGATCCGTCTTATTTCGTAAAAAATATCGCACATTACTTTGAAGTTTACATAGGCTTTACATACAAAATGTATATTTAAACTGAGAAGGTAAGTTTATTTGAAAATATAATCTTAACTTATATAATTTTTTACTCTGAATATACGGTGTATCCATAGGATTGATGTTATAACTAGAGAACGGACACGCTTACCACATGACGCAAAGCCCAGTGCAGTACTGGTGAAAGGCTGTATTTCTAAAATATTTAATTTTATTTATATAATTGGAAAACGAACGGGTGGTGATCTATAAAATTTCGAAATACATATTTATTTGTTGAAAAGTTGTATTTATAAAGTTTTTAATTTTATTTATATAATTGGAAAATATACGGGTGGTGATCTATCTATCTAAAATTACGAAATACATATTTATTAATTAATTTTATTTATATAATTGGAAAACAAACGGGTGGTGATCTATAAAATTACGAAATACATAATATGTATTTGTTGAAAAGTTGTATTTTTAAAGTTTTTAATTTTATTTCTATAATTGGAACATTTTTATTTGTTCATTTTGTCGTTCAAGTTGAGTAAAGGACTATTAATATTGACTAGCAATAGTTTCTCAAGGTTTTCTTCTGTCAATTTTGTTCTCTTTGAATTAAGTACATTCTTATAAATAGAAAACGTCCTTTCTACATCGCAACTGGTTATAGGTGCATACTGGAAATATTCTTTTATTTCTTCATATTTAGCCGTTAGATTTTGTGGAATTGTCTCCATACATAATTGCTGCAATGTAATTAAATCTGGATTTCTATTAATAATTGCTTCAAACTTTTGCCGAAGGCCACATCCGAAGTCATTTGGAATACTTTTTAAATTATTAACAGCCACATCTAATGTGGTTAACCCGTCACTTAATTTGAGATTTCGATTTTCAAAATAAGTGATTAGTTTTGACAATTTTACAAAGTGTGCGTGAAGAAAGTACAACTGATTTTTTAAATTTGGGATTTGTTTGAGCTCCTTGCACTCACCAATACTTCTAACATCCTCCTTTAGCAGTGTTACGAAATGTTTTAGACTATCGAAATTCTCAGTATAATAACTAGTAGCTTCCAGCCATGTTCCCCATCTAGTTATTACTGGAGTGGCAGGCAGTGACAGAGATGGAAATTTTTCCCTAAAAAGAGCTACTCTCAATGGTGCTTTTCTGAAAACTTTTTTAAAAGCTGATACAAGTCTATCAACTTCCGGAAAAGTGTCTCTGATATATTCACAGATTCTGTGGAGAGCATGTGCTACACAAGTAATATGCAGCATATTAGGATATGTTTTCTTCAATAGTCTGCCTGTTTTTAACATATACGCAGCACTATCACTGACAAATAAAAGAATTTTTTCTTTGTACGTGGCGTCCGAATGAAGCATTTTTTACATATTCTCCTTAATGGTTTCAGCAACTGTTTCCGCATCAACTCTATTTATAACACTTGTTGCTATTACATATGAGTTATAGGGAATAGTTGGATTTAGTACACCAGCTACAACATTTACCACACAGCGTCTTAACATATCCACCGTTTCGTCGGCGCTTATCCATATGTATTGATTTAAAAGATGGCTTCTAATGCGCTCTACTGTTCTCGTATAGCACCTAGAAACATAATATTTGCGTAAAGTTGATTCATCAGGAACAGTTCGACTAGTATATTTTTTCAGAAATATTTTTAAAGTAGGATTGCTAAGTTTATTTAATGGAATATTAGCCGCCATAAAAGTTTTACAGAGTTCAGATGTGTTTGCGATCCTAAGTGACGAATTTTTTACGATATTTTACGGATTTTGTAATAAATTTCAGAATCACTGACAATGGACATACAATCAGTATGACCGTCAATCCAACTCGCCATTGTTTTACAATGCCGTTCTCGACATTCTTCCATATCATGTCTGAAAAAGTAACTTACACAATGCTCTAGATCTAAATAAATGAAAACTAAAAATGCGTGCGTAAGTTATTGAAACTGAACGAAATTCAATGCACACTCTTACGTCGAAATAATTGGTAGAAATAGATTCAATCAAACGATATTAAACAGGATGTATCACAAAAATTACGATGTAATTAACAGTTAAAACTATGAAAACAAGAAACTTACTCACAGCACTTTATTTATCTTACGAAATATAAACTAATAAATAAAGTACATTATAAAAACCCCGCTTCTATCTACGCTCATGAGAACACTTTAAAAAACACTATATTCTCCGAATACAATAGCTGAGTTGTCCATTGTTATCGTGCGAGACCAGGTGGCGGAGTAAGTCAAACAAATACTTCATTGAATTACGCCGGGATGTATTGTGCGACGTTATACACAATTCCAATTGCCGATTGCGTTTTATGGAAATTGCATCCGTTCTCTAGTTATAACAGGCGTGAAGAACTAAAAACGTTTGAATTTTATTTTAAGAGTTTGCGATAAAGACCTGCTTAATTTTAAGAACGTTTTAAGTTTTTAAAAAACAATTCGGCCCTGACAGAGAAGCAAATACTACTTTCTTTTCAGGTAAAGTATCTTCTTCTTGATCGTACTGTAAAACTTGACTAAGAAAAGTTGTTCAGAATGAGAAATTCTGGCTCTAAGCAAAATTTCAGAAAGATCTATCTACTTTGATTAAACAGTCATTTTTAAAGATTAAACAAAATAAATTTTATATATTAAACATTTTCTCTGTAGAACATTGACGAAGCAAATAATGTTTACAACAACTTTAATTTACAAATTATAATAATAGCAATGATCTACAATAAATTCCTTATTCAACGCAACTGCCAGGAGGTCATAATAAAACAATTGTTCACTATTCTTAAGTCATATTATAGTTTGCAATTGGTCTTTCAAATTGAACAATCGCTCACTAATCTTAAGTTATGTTTTAGTTTGTAATGGCTTATTCAAATTGAGCGCCTTATTTTTAAAATAAATAAAATATGGATGGCGTACTGAATTCGTCTGGTTATTTTGACATTTACGAAGTGTGATGTATATATGCATGATAAAATACAGTCGTGTGGTCGTTCACAAGAACATATTGATTTGATTCGTGAAAGTGTTGCTGAAGCACCTAAAATGTCCATTAGTCGACGTTCACAACAAGTTGGACTTGTTCAACAACATGGCCTATTTTACGAATGAATTTAGCTTTAAAGGCATATAAGGTTCAAATAACACAGGACCTGAAGCCATTGGACCATGCAAAACATCGTACATTCGTCAGTTGGATTAAAGAACAACCGGGTAATTTTTCACAAAAAATCATCTTTTCTGACGAAGCACAATTTGAAATTAGCGGTTTTGTTACCAAACAAAATTGTTGAATTTAGGATGAGGAAAATCCAGAAGTGATTCATGAAAGACCTTTATATCCTCAACGAGTCACTGTTTGGTGTGCTTTATGGTCAGGTGGTGTAATTGGACAATTTATTTCAAATTGATATTTGCTGGTGATACTGTAATAGTGAATGATGTTCGATATCATGAGATGTTAACTGAATTTTTGTGGCCTAAACTGAATGATATTGATCTAGAGGATAGATGGTTTCAAAAGGACGGTGCAACATTTTTGCTAAGGAAACAATTGCTTTATTAAGACAAAAATTTCCTGCAAGAATTATTTCAAGAAATTGTGGTGTTAACTAGCCACCAAATTCATGTAATCTAACACCGTTGGACTATTTTCTTTGAGGTTACGTAAAAGTCAGGTCTATAAGTACAAACCACAATCGATTCCTGAACTAAAGGTTGCAATTATTCGTGTCATTTGTGAAATAGAGCCTCAATTATATCGAAATGTAATAGAAAATTTTAACGAAAGAGTGAACAAGGTTAGTCACTTGTTGGATATTATTTTTTCTGTATAAATGTTACAACTGATACTGCAACTACTAATAAAAGCGCTCAATTTGAAAGATGCTTTAGTATCCCTTAGTTTGCATTTCAATTATTGCCAGATAATGTTAAGGTAACAGCAGAGAATTAACGTTGTTCAGTGATATGGGCTTGAAATACAAGAAGTACTGTGGCAGTTTAACGAGATGTTTCTCAACGTCAATCTTACACGTGAGACTACCATGCAAGTAGTTCAAAAATTCAATACAGGTGTTCGAAATATGTAATTTTTTAGATAAGGTCACAAAAGAAGTCGCAAGGTGTTAAATCGCATGAACGTGCAGGCCAGGCAATTTCAGTATTTCGACTAAATATACGCTCATCAAAAAATTCTCTTAAATAATCCAAAGATTCTGCAGTACAGTGACAAGGTGCTACGTCTTGTTGGAAATATGCATTTTGAAGTTCATCATCATGCAACTGATTGACAAATGGTTGTAAAATTTCCATACGGTACCTTTGAGCATTTAACGTTCCCTGAAAAAATATTGGTCCAATGATTCGCCTTTGGCTTATCGCTACACAAACACCAATTTTCTCTGGATATAGCGATTCTTCATTAATTATATGTGGATTTTCACTACTCCAAATTCTTGTATTTTGTGAATTTAGGTATGCCGTTTTATAAAACCATGCTTCATCAGTAAAGATGACTCTTTGCGAAAGTTCTCCATTATTGTTCATATTTACAAACCAATTACAAAACTGTAGTCTACGTGGGTAATCAATTTCTAACAATTCTTGTACTGCTGTGACACGGTATGGATAAAGTTGCATATCTTTTTTTAATAACTTGTGAGTTATACCAACAGAAAGGTTTATTTGTTGACTCAAATGTCGAACGGATGTTTGTGGTTCATTTTCCATTATTTCTTCAACACGATTGACAACTTGAGGTGTACGTTTCTTAACTGCTCCGCTGCCTGATTTTATTAAGAGACTACCAGTTTCAGAAAAAAGTTTTAAAGTTCTATCCAAAGTATTCTTAAATTGTATATAATCTATTACAAAATGTGGAAACTCAACTTGAAATTCTACTATGCAATCTTGAACTGAATAAACCCATAAACCACCAATTTTATTACCACTTCGAAAATAAGCCTGGACTAAAAAAAATTTATGTTCTAAAGTGAAAGCCATTTTAAAACTGAGAAGCAATTTATTTAAACCAGAATTGAGGCACGATTATTTTATGCACTAACTGATATTTGTGATTGACATTATCAAATGTCATTTGGATTTACGTTTACGGAACAACAAACACATATTAATATATTTGCGTCTTATTCTATCAAAATTTCAAAGTAACCTAGATTGACTTTTGAAATGAACACTTGGTACTTTGAAAAGTAAAGTTTATTACTGTTACTCTGTTTATTCTACGATAAGTATTCCATCAAATTGCTCCTGTACAATTGCATTATATTAAAATCGTGCGGATATTTTGATATATTTCTTTTAAAATTTGTAGACATACACATATTCTTTACGCGCTCCAGGTTATCAAATTCCTTATTTAATATCACGAATTTCTACTACTTAGATTAATTCCATTCTATTTTACTATCACTACAGACAGATTTATACACTTACGCTGTCTAAATTTAATCTCCTTGGGTTCGATAACTACTTTTAAAGTGTATGGGAAATTTCTTCTGAAGTAGGAAATAAAAGATAAAAACTTTCGTCACTAAATGAGAACTCTAACTTGCATGTTTTAATGTAAATATTTCTTTCATCTTTTATGTAGCAAAAGCCATTAAATCTTAAAAGAAAATAGTAACTTTTACGTTTCGGCTTATTAAAGATTACTCACGTTTTAATACTGAACGAAATTCCCGCTCACAATAATTAAAAAGTTTCAAGGTGATGCCGAAGATAAATGTTTATTTTAATTTAATGATTTTCGTTTAAGCTAGTTTTTACGATAAATATAATACAAGAACGTTAGATGCATCGTTTGCAATAAAAAAAACTGCAGTTTGCAGGAAAGTAATGCTTTCCTAGAGTTTTAGATATTCTCTACAGTATACGTTTACGAAACTCTCGTTAAAAGCAGTAGTATTTTTCCAGCAATAAATGTATTTTTACGTGAGTAACGAATTCAACTTTAGTAGTTAATTTCTTTATATGAGGATTATTATTATTGTCCTAAACCATTTAATTGTTCCAGACATAAATTCTAATAAAATTTAAATTAGCAGCATTTAGAATTAAGTTTATTTTTCAACGTAAAATACTTTAATTCGAGGTGGTATTACTGTAGTCAAAATATTTAAAAAAAAATTCTTCCTTGAAATAATTTGTAATTCTAACAACGGAAGACCTTAACCTGAAAATTTCCAAAAAATTAAAACGTTGTGCAGTAGTCCAATCTAGACCATGCTCAAAATATTTTTGTGCTGAAAAACATTTTAAGGTGACGAAAATCCATAGTTAGAGTATAGACATAGTTAGAATATCCATAGTTAGACTATTTTCAACAGACTTATAGGGGACAGGGACCACTCCGGAAAATTATAAGCCAAGGACGGGCCACTACAAGGAATAATTATTAACACAAATATTTTATTTTTAAATAGTATGAATTACTACAAATGATAAAAATAAAAGAACATTCAAAAATATTTGTTGTAATTATGTAATCGTAATGTAATCTAATCATTACAATGTAATATTTCTTGTTTTATTTTGATGCATGACATTGCATTGCCCTAACAATTGCCACACGTAAAATTGCTTCCAGATTTTCATTTGCCAGACGGTTTCGATTTTTTGTTTTAGTAAGTTTCATCACTGAAAACGTTTGCTCGCAAATATACGTCGATCCAAATAAGCTTGCGCATTTCAATTCATTTATTCGCAACTCTTTATAAGCGGTTTTGTCAACGCAACGGTAAAAGTTGAGTAAACTACCTTCATTAAACTTGTTTCGTAAATTATTATCATTTTGCATGTCTATCACTTCCAGCTGTATTGATTCCGGTGCATTTTGGGGTGAAATGTTGAAATGATTGCTGAAAATGTCTAATAGAGGTTTAACTTTTTTGAAGTCTAGAAAACGATCATTTAAAGCTTGTATTAAAATATGAATTTTTTCAACATAAGCGAAATTGACATCAGTTTTATTGAATTTCTCCATATTTTTTTTGTAGTTCGGAAAATGGGTGCAATTGGGTGAATTGATTTGTGTCCTGAAATGACTCAATTTGCATTGAAAGGATGAAGCATGAGAGTATAATTGCGAAATCAATTGATCTTTGCCTTGGAGTCGCGTATTTAAGACATTCAAGTGATTTGTAATGTCTACAAGAAACGCAAGTCACACAGCCAATCAGGGTTGTCGAGTTCGGAGACGTCCTTTTCCTTTTCCGACAGAAATATTTTGATTTCTTCAATCAAGTTAAGAAACCGCTCTAGTGACAAACCACGACTTAGCCACCTTATTTCAGTGTAAAACAGGAGATCACAGGAGATCACAGGAGATCACAGGAGAACACAATTTGCATTTGTGTTCTTCACACCAGATTTTTAATAATATTTTATATTATTAAAAATACCTTTGTATTATACAAAACTGGTGGGGTTTACCTACTCATGTATGTTTCAATTATTCTGATACATTACACATGCGGTTAAGCCGTAGTATGAGTGAAGGCACAAACAAAATGCAGTTTTCTAGAGTGTTTGGCTGTGCTAACCTTTGGAAGGGCGTCGTTACTTCACATTAATTATGTGGACGGTATGCGAGGTACTTCGGCTGTCTGACAACAGGTAGCGCCGAATTTACTTCTGCGCTCTGTCTGGATAATTACGGTGATAGGGTGAGGTGGTTCTTTTCTGTGAATGTGTCTGGAAATATCCTTTCTCCAGCAGGGGCGTACCGATGAGCTTGTAGAAAAGCGAAATACGTATCTACGTCTCTGGGGATAGGATATATTCGGACACGTTCACAGAAAATATTAATAGTGAACCTGCATTTGTGTTCTTCACAACAGATTTTTAATAATATATTATATTATTAAAATTACCTTTGTATTATACAAAACTGGTGGGGTTTACCTACTCATGTATGTTTCAATAATTCTGATAGTTTACACTTCAACAAAGAATTGAAATTATTCTTATTTATGGGGAGTGTGGAAGATGCGCAAGAAGAACGTCAAGAATGTTTAATGAAAGGTATCCGAATAGTAATTTAAATCATAAGTATGTTCTACAATTAGTCGCTAAGTTTAGTGAAACTGGTTCCGTTGCTAACAAAAAAAGAAATATTAGCCGTGTCTTGGATGAAGCAGCACAAATAGAAGTATTAGGCACCTTTACTGCAGAACCCTCCACATCACTTCGCATTGTGGCACGCCAAGTAGGAATGTCTCACGAAACAGTAAGGAAAGCACTAAAGTGAAATAAGTTTCACCCCTATAAAATGCAAATTCTACAACAGCTTTTTGACGACTATTTCGACAGAAGGATTGAATTTTGTGAAACAATGACGGATTTTATAAATGAAAACCAAAATATCTTGCACAATATTTGCAAAATTGATATTATATTGTTACGTAGGTAGATGCCAAGTTCGAACGACGAAATATTTATTCTGCACAGATTACAATTCAAAAAATATAAAGCTCGCTTGTCCGTAAAACTTAACTGCCCCGATAGCGGGCGATGCGTTGTATTTAAACGAGTTACCCAACATCGAGAACCTACCACATTGTTCGGGGATAAGACCGACGTGTTTCACGAATCATCGAGTACTCTAGTTGGTTCGACAGATTCCTAGTCTCGTAACAATATGCTTGGAACGACGAGGAGCATACCTGTCCTACGTAGTAATCCTGAACAAGAAAGTAATAGGTATAGCAAACGCCAATTAAGTTCGCGCGAGGAGGGGGTGCGCAGAAAACGTTTTTAAAATCGTCTACCCCCACTACTACACTACTACAGTAATTGTCATAATACATTTGTCATTGACGTTTGACAGAACATAATGTATTTGCTAGGGGATCATAAAGTGATATACGCTCAGAGGTTAGAATTATCTGACATTTGATGTAAAACCAAATACAAATCTCCCCACTACTTCTAATCCTGCGCGAACTTACCCCTCCTCGCGCCAACTTAATTGGCGTTTGCTATACCTAAAGATACATATCTTACTAACAATTACGAAAGTTAGAATAAAATAAAAAGTTAAGAAATACTGATTTGAATGGATTTTTACTTACTTTTATAGTTTTTCGAACAATTTTTAAAATTCGTTGGCGGGCCGCATAAATATCGACCGCATGCGGCCCGCGGGCCGCGGTGTGTGCATCGCTGCATTAACGTCTTTACATTGGTTTTTCGTTGTCTGAGTGGTGCAACCAATTGTTAAATTTCAATTTAAAGAGGCCATGAAGCTAATTAGGAAAACATTCAAATCAACGTTAACTTTATAAGTGTCTGTGATATTAAGAATTGCTTTATACGCAAAATAAAAAACCGCGCGGCCCGCGGTATGTGCATCGCTGTCATAAATAAAAAGGTCTGGTGGCGTCAAATCGCAACTCCGTGTATACCAAGCAACATTACCAAAACGACTAATTACACGATTATAACGGGTCTTTCAATAGAGACGCTCGAAGTTTGTTAGGTTACAGCGACCATGTTGTTAAAGCAACATCTATTAAATTTGTTGTGAATTGTTCAGTAGTACATGGCACATCATCATGGAAGGTTATAGTGTTGAACAACGTGTAAATATCGTCAAATGTTATTTTCGAAATCAGCGCTCCCTTCGAGAAACGTTCCGCGCATTGGGTGATTTTTATCCTCGCCACAACCGCCAAGTCGACTATTCGACGTTTGGTAGCCAAATCCGTGTCAACCGGTTCGACAAAAAAATCAGCGAACACCCATATATCACCGAAGCGTAAGGTCTGCTGAAAACATCGCTGCTGTGCGTGAAAGTATACGGGAAACCCAAAGCTGTCAATTTCTCGTTGTTCACAAGAACTTGGTCTGCGACTTCACTTTGGGGAACTTTGTGTTGGGACTGGGATCTGCATCCATATAAAATACAACTGATTCAGTAACTTAAGGTAACCGACCCTAAACAACGCCGTGTGTTTGCTGATTTCGCTCTCAAGCGGTTGTAATTCGACCCAAATTTCGCTAAAAAAATCATCTTCGGCTGCGAGGCCCATTTTTCGATGAGTGGTTGTGCAAATAAGAAAATTGTCGGATTCGAGATGATACCAATTCCGACTAGATATACCAGCACCAACTGTATTCCGAGAAAGATTGGTGCGGATTTTGGTATAGCGGAATCATCCGTACTTTTATCAAAACGAAACTGGCATTTCCATATCCGTCAATGCCGATCGCTACAGATCGATGGTAAGCAACTTATTGTGAACTATACTGGATGATATGGATACCGACGGCATGTGGTTCCAACAGGACGGCACCACGTACCACACAGGGCATGCCACGATGGAGTACTGCACGAACGATTTGAGGGCATTGAGGGATTTGAGATCATGCTTTTGGCCTATCTTAAATAGCAGGTCTATGCGAATAAAGCGCAAACAATATATGTCCTCAAAGTCAACATAATGAACGCCATCCAGCAAATTCAGCCAAATTTGTGCGGCAAAGTCATCGAGAATTGGACCTGCCGAATAGGTGCTACCAACCAAAGTCGCGGCGGATATTTGAACTACCGTTATATCCCATACTTAATGCCATAACATGTTCTTTCAAATAAAAAAGAATTGAGTAGATATCTCACGCACAACTTGTTTTATTTACATTTAAAGATCGAGCATCCTATTGAAAGACCCACTATTAACTTAGACCCAGTTGTACCAATAAAGTTCACTGGTAGTTCAACGTGAACTTCAGTTCAATAAAAAAAATGTGAGTTCAAGCTTGAACTGCTCGATAAAGACGCAGTCAAGTGAACGGTGGATCTCGGGCGTTCAGTAACAGTTCAAGCAATATTACGTCGTTAATCCATATTACTATGAATAGTGGGTTGAAGATTTGTTACACCACTTTCCACAACTAGTTTTCTCAGCCAGTGAATTTTCAAATATGAGACTTCTAACTTCTCGGGTTCCACTTAGGAAATACGCGTTCTAAAAGTAAGTTGAGCGCCAGTGAAATGTTCACAAAAATTTATTTACTTATTTTATTAATTAATTAGCAATAATGGAGTGTCAAATGAAACAAACGCAAGATAAAAATTTAAAATAAATATTTAATACAAAAATAAAAATAATAAAAAATTTATCTTTACAAAGTATAAAGACACTGTATTATACAAAAATACTTGAGGTAAAAACATTAATTGAAAATTGACAGCTAAATAAATGGAAAACATCCTCTAAATGACTCCGATCAAAACTTATCTAAAAATAATTCAGTTTAATATTAATTTCTCCCCAGAGAACCACACTGTATAATCAGATACTGATACACGAAAAAAACTTACGCATGTGCAAAAGACACGCACAAAAACCCTTGAATCCTCTCGAACAAACTTTTCCATTATAATATTCTCTTATCTCTTATCTATAAGCTTCAATACAATGGAAATATAATTTAAATATTTATGACGTCATAAAAATTTTATATACTTACAAAAACTAATGGAGACGAATAAGGTGCTTACTCAAATTTAATCATCAAATACAATGAGAATTTATCTCTATAAATATCGGGACTATAATAACAATATAACAAAATCACTTTCAATCAATCAACCCGAATTAATTAAAATATATTTAAATATATTTCACAAAGCAACCTTCCCGTTCAAACTATAAATTTCATCTCCACGAGAATTGACCTCGAATTTCACAGGAGACCGATCCCGAATAACAAGTTTTTCACTTCGCAAAATTTAAATACATTTTCAATATACAATTTATCTCACAAAATATGTACATTTTTAAATTAAATTATTTTTAATTAAAAATCCATAGCAATATGTTATAACTATATTTTATGAATGTCTATAAAAATGTATATGTTAAGGGAGCTATCAATTGTTAAATGGTAATGATTAATATAATTAATGAATTTTTTGAAGATATATATGTATATAAATATCATTAAATTTTTAGTGTTAGTAGCTTATATATTTCATATCTTTAATATGTGAATAATAAATTTGAATTAAATCAAATAGAATTTCACAAGTTTTTTTTCTTAATTTCTAATTTTATATAATGTTCTTCTTGCATAAATGTAGGTGTAGGTTTCCGCGGTCGCTCTCAAGATATAGATCTGGGTTTCCGGGTTAGAACCGCGTAGAGTTAGGCGTAATTGCCAACGTTTGGTCCACTGTTTCAATGGACATCTTCAGGGCTGTACGTAGATGTTCTCGTTTCGCTGTAGTTTGAAGAATTTACTACAACAAACAATATTTATTACGCACATGTATGCATCCTTACCACTATCATCATCAAATTCTGATTCAAGCCCTATTAATTGCACCCATATTAAATCTTTGATATCTGCCTTCTGTACTACATTTCCAGAACTCTTCATGTGGGCCCCACCTGTGAATGAGCTTTTTCAATAGCAAACTTTTTTTTGTTCGTTTCTTTAAATCTTCATATTTATTTTTCAGTTCTGCTATCACGTAAGACATCCTCATATATATTGTTAAACTCAACAGACAGATTATTCCATGTTTCTATTTTTTTTATTGGAGGCTGAATCGGTTCTTTTATTTTCAAATACATTTCTGTACTTTTTAACAAGGGATACTAACGTAGATTCTTCTTTGGTTGAAAAATTTGTTGCCTTTTTTATCCAATACTAATAATAAAAAATATACCCTGTACTTACACATAAATAAATAAAAAATATAGAAAAGTGAATAAATAGAAGAAAAAGGCAAAAAAATACTTGCATTTTTATTATTACGAATCAAAATGAAAATATTTTTTTTGCCTTTTTCTTCTACCAATAATAAAATATGTGAAAAACAGATGTTTCAAAAAGCATATTTTGCCGTTCGTGCCTATTTTCTATTTTATACCTGCTCTCTAGATAAATATTCTATCGTATGCAGCGAATTTATCATTTTCCATTACTAACAATCGACATTGACCAACAATCAACTGACTAATTGTTTATCAGCTTCTGTACAACGCATACAACGCTGAACTAGCGTCATCTTTGACCAGTAGATCAACTGAACTAAGAGTTAACTATAGATGGTACAACCGGCCCTTAGTGTGCAAAAGATCGATTGTTGGACGACTTGTGTGATCCTGCTGGAACCCAGAGGTTTTCCAAGTCCAATTTGTAAATTTCTGACTACAAAAATCATTCACCTTGCCTCTGTATCGATTTCTATTGGCCGTAACACAGTTGCTATCTTGGGATGCAATAGATTCTCTACGACTATGAACTCAAAATACGGCCGCATTGCTTATTTACATAGCCGCCGAAATGAAAATTGCCTTGTTCAGGCTAGTGCTATTAATGTTCGAGATCTATGGCTAGATAAGGTTCTTAGGTATTAGGGCACACTTGCGGCAGTACTAGCAATATTTTTCGGCTGAGCGCGCTAGAAGAGCACGAGGATAACTTGCGTTATCAATTAATAGGTCAGTCCCACGATCTTTCTTTGCAAACTTGCTTGCAGCAGCCGCGTTTATTATCATTATTTTGACCGATTTTTTTTTCAAAATTCGTATTGTGTTTATAAGTTTTCAATGCTTGCCTTTGTTATCTGAAACATAGATCGATTCATTTCATGCCGCAAAGATTTGATGGCACAAGTCTGTCAATACTTTAATTGTGTTGGTGTTGTAAATGTTAAAATAACACGTAGTAAAACCAGTGGCTGAGTCGCCCTTTATAACGAGGTATTTAGTTCTTGATGATCTTGCTGCAATCTAAAAATCAAAAGTTTATCGGCAAGGTTTCTAGTTGTCAACCGAAGATGCTCGAGCTCATGCTCGTAGTTTCGTCAGGTGATGTTGATGATGGCCCAGATCGTCCTTTGTCTGCAACACGTATTTTTTTGCCTTTTTTACGACTTAACCCTTGTGTGCATGACAGACTAATGCGTACGTAACCACATACGTGGGGTCCTGTCGAGACCCCATTTTTTTTTAGATTTAAGGTACTTTAAGACTGTATTTGTGTTCTTCGCACCAGGTTTTTAATAATATTTTATATTATTAAAAATACCTTTGTATTACTTTAAGACAAATTAAAATTTAAAAAAAAGTCTTAAAATTGAATTTGATCGAGGTTACATATAATATGATGGTTGTACAATTATTTTTATATTAGAACAAAACAAAAATGTGTTAAAAAAACATTAGATTTGACAATGCTTTGAAATTACATATAACTTTAAAAAAGAAAATTTAATGGAAAACATTATTTTAATGAAAGGCATGGAAGACAAACCGTCACTGTCTCTTTTTTTCTATGTGCGTCATAAACAAATTTGTGACAGTCGTTACATTTTATGTTAACCTTCTTGTCTTGTTCTCTTGGACATTTATAGCATCTACCCCTTTTTGTCGAAGTGGTTCTTTCTTCATCTCTCTGTGAATCTAAATTTGTTTCTGCTAAGGCAATACCACAATCCTGGAGTGCTGTTTTTACAAATATTGGAAGTTTTCTATTTTGAGCCCGTTTTTCCATGTTTCCACGAGTTAATTTGTCTCCCAGTTGTAACAAGAACAACCTACGTCCGGCTTTATTTTGTTTTTTCCATTCGGGGTGTTTTTCATTGAATATTACAAATGTATTCATGGCACATATATCTAGAATATTCATGAATAGTCTATAAGGCCATCGTAGTGTTCCACGAGCGCATGAAAATTCTCGAATCAATTTATCTGCGTTGTCAACTGCACCTTTAGTTTCGTTGTAGTCTAGTATCATAATAGGCTTATTTTCGCTTTCAGGAGATACGTTATCGACTTGATGTTATGTAGACAACAAATGAACCATTCTGCCCTTTTTTGGAATGTACGATACCATGCTTACATCCATTGTGAAAGCGAACATGGATGAATGAACTGGTCTTGAGATTACATTGAGTTGAGGTGGCGTATCAGTTTTATTTTTTAGAACCGTTCCAAGCAATGTAAGTCCTTTGCTCAACAAATAATTCGCTAAAGGTACACTTGTAAAGAAATTATCTGTAGTTATGCCTCTCCAGCTACCGAAATATGGTTCAACCATATCTTTTACTACACGCATTCCTTGTTCTTTTTCCCTCACTCCACTTGGAAGACGACCACAGTAAACCTGAAGATTACATAAAAAGTCTTTACGTCAGCAAGTGCCCAGACTTTTATGCCGTAACGACCAGGCTTTGATTTTATGTATTGTCTAAAGGGCCATCTGCCCCTAAAGCATACTAGTTGTTCATCCACTGTAAGAGATTCGTAAGGTTCAAACATTATTTTGCAATTTCTTACAAATAAGTCCCAGATCTCTCTAATAGCCGCCAGTTTATCTTCCTTCTTTCTGTAAATTCTTGTAGTCTTATCGTCAAATCTTAAGAATCTTGATATTTCTCCAAATTTGTTGACAGACATAGCTGCACAAAAAAATGGGCGGCGTATAGAGGAATCTCTTGTCCACATTTCACGCGTGGATTCTTTCCTGCATCCCAATCCACCTGCTTTTATAAGTACACCGAAGAAGCAATCTAGTTCACCCTTTTCTAAATCTATCCAATTCAATTCTTCTTCATTTGTATAACGACATATAATATCTTTCATTTCATTTGTAATAAAGAAATTGAAAATATCTATAGGATCATTCGCTTCTTCGGTAAACGGCGTCGGCCCAGGACGTGCATTTACTAAATTTCGCAGTGGCGTTTTACTACTGCGAAAAGGTAAACTATTCCACTTCAAACCTGACTTGGCAACGTACTGAGCACAATGAAATTCTTCAGTATTACTTGCATCTGGTAATTCATCGGAATCTTCTTCGCTCTGACTTTCGAGGTTATCTTCGGACTCAGAAAGAATTTCTTGAAAATCGACATCATATTCATCTTCTATATCCGACAAATCTTCGATATTTTCAGCAAGATGGGTCAACTCTGTGCTAGTCAATGGACGGCGACGATCTAAACGACTCATTCTTTTCAAAAATTAGAAAAAACAGGTGTATATTAAAATGTTATATTTACTACGCAAAAGCACATATGGGGTCCTTTACAGACCCCACTTACCTAATTTAACTTTAATTAGAACAGGGAAAAACTTGTAGTCAAACTACCACTGCACAACATAACCTCAAACTGCAAATGACAAATAGATGGACGGCCAAACGCCTACTAATTCAGGGTAGGCAACTGTGAAGAAAAATGTGGTGCTGGGGGTCGCCAAAGGACCCCAGTCATGCAGACAAGGGTTAAACGCTCTTGTTCCTCACCTGCAGTCGCCGCCTAAACCTTTTTTTAAAGATTTTCAATGTATCTTTGGTATAAATTCCATTCTGCAATTAAATTTATGCAAATTCTTTGCTCAATAAAATTATTAAGACATTATGAAAGTCGTAGAAAACACTCGTAACAAACAATCATGTTTTCTCACTGACATCAACGATGACATTCAATTTTGTACAGATGTCCAAGCACAGTGCTACCAAGTTAGGAAAAATATTGCGTCTGACTGAATTAACCCACGCACCAGTCTGATATGTTTTGCTTACAATAGCCAATGCAATGTTAAACCACAATCTATTTCACAACATTAACTAATCACAATTTCTGTATTTCTTTTATATATCAACAGTCACAATATTATTTTTTATTTCAGTCTCCTATATTTTCACGTAAAAACATTTAAAATATTTCGAATAGATATCTAAATTTATCTCTCTCACTAAAGAGGATAGTGCAGCGTCTGGCTGTTTACAGTTCCTACTAGTATGCCATAAATTCTGCCCACTCAATCGTGTCGAGCGTATTACATACCCACGACTGCACTCGTGCAAACCTGTTCCAGTACTGGATTAAGCAAAAAAATCTCCACTAAATTGCACAGCACTTACTCGAAGAATTGCAGTACCTAGATTTTTAGAGGCGATCTACGCCGAGCTCTCTCGTAGAGGGAAATTCAATATATTTCTGAAAATTTAAATTAACTAAATTAGTTGAGTATGTGGCTTTTATACGCTAAATATAGAGAGCGTCATGGAATATTCATAAATGTTACTTTAGCAATTATATTTTACAAGAAATATTATGCTTGGTTTCAGTAGGAAACCTAATTAGAATAAAATTTCCCTTCTAATTTGCAAACTTTACGAACGAAACTTAAAAAGATATCTTACGAAACATTAATACTTAATTTCCTAAAATATTACTTTCTGTAGGAGAAAAGGTTTCAACAACTTGTTAAATATAAATAAAACACGTCTTTCACTTTCATAAATTATAATGGAATAAAATTGAAGTAATTCGAAATATATTTTTATTTTATTTATATTGTTGGGACTAAACATCAACTCAGAATTTTCTATACAGAATGACCGAAGTTTCCTTTTGTTAACTTAAATAACATAAAACAAACTTAAAAACAATAACATTTTTTAATTTAAAAATTTAAAAAAATATATAAATTAATAAAAGTAAAAAAAAATATTTTTAGGATAGCTAATACGTACTTTACATGTCTACAGCAGGTGTTCGAAGTTTCCCCCACCGACTCGCACACACAACTCCAAACGTCGAATGAGTGCTTCGTTGACACGCTGAAGGACATTTTGCTCCCGTATTAAAGCACTTGCTTCATTCACACGATTTTGCATTTCATCGATGGTATCTTTTTCATTCACATACACCAGTTGTTTTAAATTGCCCCAGAAGAAAAAGTCCAGCGGATTTAAGTCAGGAGAACGCGGTGGTCATGCGACAGTATCCCCACGTCCAATCCAATTATCTTGATACACAGTATTTAAATGTCTACGAACAGTGTGTGTAGAATGTGCCGGAGCACCATCATGTTGAAACCACATCCGATATCTAATATTAAGGGGGACATCTTCTAACAGCGGTTGTAAATTATGTTGTAAGAATTCTAAATAAGTTTGGCCATTAACACGAGCAGGGAGAATAAACGGGCCGACGATAAAGTTATCTATTATTCCCGCCCGTAAATTTAGCGAAAATCGCTGTTGATTATGCACACAAAGGGCCGCACGAGGATTGTCTATTGCCCACTGATGCAGATTATGCAGATTATAAGTCCCTTCACGTGTAAAAGTAGCTTCGTCTGTAAGGAGAATATTAAATAAAAAATTTTCGTCCTCGCGACTTCTTTGAAGCAACCATTCACAAAATTGTACCCGAGCCGGATAATCACGAGGGTTTAATGTTTGCACTCGTCGGTAGTGAAAAGGATAAAGTTGAGCTTCTCTTAAGGTTCGCCAAACAACAAACTGTGATACGTTAAACCGATTAGCAAGGTGTCGTGTGCTTAACGTTGGATCATTTTCTATTGCCTCCAAAATCTCCTCTTCAGCAGCTTAAACGTTTTCAGCACGCCCTGGACCAGTATCTCGGCGTCGAGGTTGTAATTCTGCGGTATCGCGAGCCCGTTGAACAACTGCTATAAACGTAGGAGCCGACGGTAAATGTTGATTCGGAAATAATTCGGAATATCTACGACGCGCTGCATGACTATTCTGTTGACATTCACCGTAAATCAAAATAATATCAACTAACTCACTATTGGTAAAGTGGCATGTTCATACAAAAATATTTTTCAACTAGCAATAAAGTAAAACTAACGTCTTATTACTACGAAAAATACCGTTGAACTAATATTTTATCTGCGAAAAATTGCACGCATTGTTTCGCTTGACGTCACTAAGTATACAAATAAACAGGGCATTTCATTCTATCACATGTACCAAGTAAACTGCAGTCTCACATATTAAACTTGACCCTGACACAGTTTGATATCGTTACGGCCACTCATCGGTTACTGACCTATTATGTATGAAATTTGTACAGTGAAACTTGAAAACATTGGGCTGTTATAAATTTTTTTTGGCGTTACTAGACAACTTTTATTAGAAAAAAATTTTACTATTTTATTTGTTGAATTTTTTGGAATATATCCCCCAAAAAAACAAAATGAAAGTTCAGTCATACTGTATAAACCGGTACGATCTAGATTAAGTATACCATATGCTTATTGTAGCTTATTGTTGTTTTATATCGAACTAAAACTTCGCTTAGAATACTTCAATTTACAAAAAAATATTTTCCAAAATAAATAAAAATTCAAGAAACATATAGTAATCACAATGCAAAGTAATATATTGTAATTATATCCATATAAATTTTAACAATATGTAAGAGTATGTATATGTTTTAATTAACCTTAGAAAGCGTTGATAATGGAAATAAAGTTTCAGAAATCGTCGTTTCCTACGTTAGAGGTATACGAGCAAAGTTTCAGAAGTAATGAGAATGATTTTTTTACGCTCAATGTGGCAACACTGCATTAAGTTAGCGACGATTACATGTGAGTGGAAGAGGTAGGTACACAACCAGAAAAGGTGCAGCATGGTGTGAAAAGAAAAATAACAAATCGTTCACTATAGTTTTACTACCCGACGGTACTTCGAGATCGCGCTATTCTAACGACAATGTAGGTCAGGGTTTATATATTAGTAGAGACCGGACGCATTAGGCCGAAATTACTATTGACGATATAAATAGTCAATAACATCGCTAAATGCAACACGCAGTTATTGAATAGCAATATTATTCGCTTAACAGCACATCTGTTTTTTTGTCGTTAAATTTTGACACAATTACTTCAATATTACAGTTAAATTACTTTCTTCATGGGCGTAGATAGAAGCATGAGGAGTTTTTATAATTTATTTTATTTATTAGCTTATATATCGTAAGATAAAGTACGGTGGGTTAGTTTCTTTTTTTCTTGTTTTAACTGTTAATTACAGTTCGTAATTTTTGCAATGATCCTGTTTAATATCGTTTCATCCAACCTAGTTCTCCCAATTATTTTAACGTAAGTGTCTAGTGAATTTCGTTTCAATAACTTACGCGTACATTGTTTAAGTTACTTTATCAGATATGATATGGAACAACGTCGAGAATGGCATCGTGAAACAATGGCGAGTTGGATTAAGGGTCAAACTGATTGCAAGTCCATTGCCAGTGATTCTGAAATTTATTTAAAGTCAATTAGTTCAAAGAAATCACAAGTAAAACGTCACTTAGCATTACAAACACATACACAGAAATTAGAAATTAGTCCATTGCCAGTGATTCTGAAATTTATTTAAAGTCAATTAGTTCAAAGAAATCACAAGTAAAACATCACTTAGCATTACAAACACATACACAGAAATTAGACCAGTTGGAATCTGACAATTTTAACGAAGAACTCTTCGTTAAACTTTAATGGCGGCAAATAGCCCAATAAATAAACTTAATAATCCCACTTTCAAAACATTTCTCTAAAAATATACTGGTCGAGGTGTCCCTGATGAATTCTATTCTATTTCTAAGTGCTACACGAAAGCAGTAGAACACATTAGAAGCCATCTTTCAAATCAGTAGCTATGGATAAGTGCCAACGAAGCTGTCGATATATTAGGATGCTGCGTGGTAAATATTGTAGCGGGTGTATTACATCCATCTATTCCATATAACGTATATGTAATAGCAACAAAATTTATAAATACAGTTGATGTGGAACCAATAGCTAAAACCATTTACGAGAATATACACCAAATGCTTCATACGGACGACAGGTACAAACAGGTTTATTTGTCAGTAATAGTGCTGCATATATGTTAAAAACAGGCAGACTATTAAAAGAAACATATCCTAATAAGCTACATATCACTTGTGTAGCACATGCTCCCCACAGAATCTGTAAATATATCAGAGACATCTTTCCAGAAGTTGATAAACTTGTATACGCTTTTAAAAAAGTTTTCAGAAAAGCACAATTGATAGTAGTTCTTTACAGGGAAAAATATCCATCTTTGTCACTGCCTCCTTCTCCAGTAATAACCAGATGGAGAACATGGTTGGAAGCTACTAGTTTTTATGCAGAGGATTTCGATAGATTACAAAATTTCATTACATATTTAAATGACGATGCCCGAAGTATTTCTGAGTGCAAGGAACTAACACTAATTCCAAATTTAAAAAAATCAGTTATACTTTCTTCAGGAACACGTTGGAAATTTGCCAAAACTAATCACTTATTTTGAAAATAAAAATCTCAAATTAAATGATGGACTAACCACATTGGATGTGGCTATTAATAATTTGAAATTAGTGACTTCGGATGTGGCCTTAGACATAAGTTGAACGTAGTTTTTAAATCCAGATTTAATAACATTGCGGCAATTGTGTATGGGGGCAATGCCTCAAAATCTAACAGCTAAATACGCTGAAATAAAAGAATATTTCCAGTATGCACCTTTCTTTCTACAAAGGTGCATACTATCTACGAGGATGTATTTCATTCAAAGAGAACAAATTTCAATTTTAAGAAACTATCTTTAGTTTAATATTAATACTTCTTTACTCAACTTGAACTACAAAATGAGCAAATAAAAATGTATTTCGTATTTTATAGCTCACCACCCGTTTGTTTTCCAATTATATAAATAAAATTAGAAACTTTTTAAAAATAAAAATTTTCAATAGCACGCCCGTGAGCGATGAGTCATCGGCCTCTCGTTTCCGTTAGACAGAGCTATTTTGAATTTTAGAATAAGTTGATTTAACATACTTATTTTTTCTTTTTCTTTTGACTTATTGTGTTTCTGTCATTATTATTAGTATTTATTTTGTGAATATTTATTATTAGTATTAATACAGACTTTCTTGAAAATATTTTAAATAAACTATGTATTCTAGACATTTTGTTACATCTGTATATTTGTCTCATTAAAGAAATTAATAAGTTCAATAAATGTGCGGTGTATGGATTTGAGGATAAGACGTTACCTCGACACCTTTTTCCAAACACAACGAAAGATTCCAAATTATTTATGATTTAGTTCAGTTATGCAAAAATCCACGACTAGAAGAGTTGCCTCCAGAGAAAGTGTATTCATCACATCGAGTATGTAGTCGTCAATTCGATGTCAAAGATATTAGTCGAAATAATAGACTTTTTCGGAATATTGCACCAGAATTTTTCTTACCAGGTATATCCACATAATGATCGCTCAATATAATTTCTAAACGAGTCATCATGAATTCGAAATCGTATGTCGTTACTTGAACTGCACTTACAAACAAACGTCAGGTATTGTTATTCGACATTTTACTTGACGTTTGTAACGTAAGTGCAGTTCAAGTAATGACATACGATTTCGGATTCCTTAATGACTTGATTACCTAACACAAAAAACAAAAGGCGGAGTGGCACACACTATCATCACCGTGGCCGAAGAGAGCTAGCATGGGCAAATACCGAATCAAATCAATGCTCATCTTTTTTAATTGTGCTAGAATTTTCCACAAAGAATTCATACTGCAGAGCCAGACAGTGAATCAAACCTATTCTCGCGAGGTCCATGATCGTTTGCGAAACAAGGTTTTGCGTGTGCAACCTGATATTACCAACTCTTTGATCCTGCATCGCGATAATGGCTCCAGTCACACCTCATTGTCGGCTAGATAATTTTTAGCAGAGACAAACGTTCCAGTACCCTCACACCCACCTCACAGTCCAGACACGACTCCATGTGATTATTTTCTTTTCCCAACACTTAAGTGTTGAAAGTTACCACTACGGAGCAATAGGCAACATACAAAGAGTCACGACGCAGGTTCTATACATCCTAAAGGACTTTTAGAATTTTTACGAAGAATGTCAAAATCGCTGGAGTGTGCATACCCAAAGAGCAAGCTTTGAAGCTTAAATTGTAGATGCATTAAAAAAAACTTTAAAATAGATCATTCTCCTTACGTCTGAGACATACCTAGTATAATATGCCTAGTGTAAATTGAATTTTAAATACATAACTCCAATATGCTATTAGTGAGAAAAAAATATTTGATAATATCAATATTTGTAGAATCTTTCTGAGCTCTTATGAAAAATGCTGGGGTTCTACTTGCAGTACGACATGTGCAAATTTTAATTTAGAATCGAACACCCAAATCTTCGAATAATGATTAGTTTTTCAAATCCTGCTCATTTACATTATAACTGCCGTCTAATCAGTGCTTGTTCTTGGCATGGTGAACAATGCACCACTTATCAATATTCAAGAAAAACTCGTTATCATAAAAGTGTAAACTAAATTCATGATACTTTGGTACATGATACTCCACGTCACATAAGTGAAAATCTTTTACAGCACTTCATTTTAGAGAATCCAAGTAAATTATGTACGTATTAAAGAAAAGAACGGTCCTTAGTTAGATTCCTAGTGAACAACTGTTGAGCTCTAAGCTGTTATAAAATCAATGTAAGTACGACGATATCAATTCCAGCAATTTAATTCAATCTAAAATTATGGGATCCTTAATAATAATAATATTGCTTGGTTAACAGCATTGATTTGCTCGACTGAAAAAATATCACATAATAAAAATTAGGAAAATCTCATAATTATATCCTAAAATGATCTATCAGTATTCATTAAACACTATATATTGAAATTAATAATTCCCTATGAATATCAATTTGAACAGAGAAAGTTAATGAACTTTATTCATACTATCATTCGACATTTAGGAAATGATTTTCCGAAAATAAACATAGCAACGCAGCGGCAACAACATATCGTAAATTTGTCGAAATGGAAAAAAGCGAAAGTATAACTAAACTGTTTTCGGGCCAATTCCTGATTTTGTATCATTTATCATTCATTGTGTGGCACGAACAGAAACCGATTATTTATTGTTCTCCTTTTTTTATTCTCTCTGTTAATATTCACTTTTGCACGTATCGTTTCATCGATTATCTGGTTAGACGGCAATATGTGTTTGTGTACTACTCAATAAAATTGACACTGGAAATAGGTCCCACATGTAATCAAAAATAATAGGAGAGTAAGTTGAATGTACTGCATGCTTATGTACAGATGTTTATGATTGATTTTTATATTGGTATATAGGAAGTGCATTGTCTACATTCACCTGCGCTTTTATCTAAAATAAAGCTGCTTTCTTTTGGAAGATCAGAATAGTGATATAATCGATTATACTTTTCTGTTATATTTATGAAGTAGTATTAAGCAATCGATTCACGTTTTGTCCACCAAATATTGTGTCGAAGTTGTTAGGCCATTTCGTTCTTTTTTCTTTGTCAGCGTTCTCTATACTCATGTGACTAGGTATTCATGTACCAGCTACTGTAATATCAATTTAGTAGGAAGATAATGCTATCTGGATGCATAGGAGTGCCCAGTTAGGCGAGCCAACTACAGCTAGTTCCGTTGAGAAATCCTTCGTGATTTATCTTAAAACTGGTCCAATCTGGACCTCTGGGATGACTGTATCACATCTGATATACTCTACACCAGGTATTGAATCAATGAGCCTTGTGTTTTAGACATGAGGTAGAGCTCCGGTTTCGCCACTGCGTGTCTTTCGGCAACCTACACAAACCAACTGAAGAGACTACACAGTTCGGCTGTTAGTATCACCTCTGATCTACTCTATACCACTGGTCAATGAACGATTCTAGACTAGCGAAAGAATGGAGTATTTCAGGAGATGGAACACGACGGTGACTTATCCAACGTTGATGGAAGAATTCGTCTGACATTGAGGCTGCGTGGGTTGGAGCCGATTTGCTGGTCCAGTCCACCTAGGAATTAGATTCGAAAGGGCTTTGGCTTGTCGATCTTAGGCTTTGGATGCATGGGTTACTTTTTGACGTGGGGTATAGGCTAATAACTCGGGACCCAAATGTACAACTTTCAAATGTGCAACTTTATGCTGCACGTCAATCTAAAATGGTTGTGCTCATATCGCCATAACGAAATTTAAATCTTCTTCGATCTCCTTTAAATTTCTTTTTCTATTTTGCGTTCGAAATGAACTCATTATGAAACCCAAAACAGTATCGAAATGAGCTTCATTTTGATACGCTTTTTTTCAATTTTTCAATGTTGGCGTTGTTCGAACACAAAAATAAATATCATTGCTGTCATTTGATTTTAAGAATTTAAGTACATTTGACAGATATGATATATGTTCGTACTCTACACGAACGACGTATATTGTATACAATTGACAACAAGTTATATTAGTTTCTAAGTCACTCATGTTTATATTTTTAAATAAAAAATCAAGTAATGTTAGCGAAAATTAATAAATAATATGTAATATAATATACTTCGCAGATAGCAAGATTTAAATTTGACAATGTCAAGTATCAATGTGACCAACTGCATGCTTTATATAAAAATTAAACTCAGAACTTCCAAATTAAATAATTCCAATTTATTAATGTAAAAAATGCAAAATAGAAAAAATAGTATAAAAAACTCGTTTCATAAGGCCTTTTGAAAACTCTTTAGAAAACTCGCCGCTATCGCGGCTCGTTTTCTAAACTGATCTCGTGCGGCAAAATGGTGCCCTATGAAACTTGTTTTTTAATATACTATTTTACGCTAAAGTAGTGCTTTATCAACAGATGGGACTCTCCTTCTTCATATTCACATTAAACTACGAACTTGTTGTTTTCGAAGCGCATAAACCAATAACTATTTTAACTTGGTCAGCGTTATCAAATGTCAAAACAGTAGTAATTTTAATGATCCTAGTGTCCTCTATCGAAAAGTCACAGTACTTTCAAACGGACCTTGTATGTGATATATTTAACTTAATTTAAAGAGATCCTATGAATCTTAGCGCTAAAAATAGTGAATTTTGTTAACTCTATTTTGAATTTTATTGAATGCTTTATTTGCGTTATTTATCGAAACACAAAATTGAATGATAAAATTATTTACAAACATTCTCTATTATTTCTAAAAAAAATGCTACCGTTAAAGATAAGTCTAACTGGAATAGAACTGGAGTGGAGACCCAGAACATAACTCAAGGTTTTTTACCGATCGAAGCGGATAATGTCATGAATCTATGTGCTTTACGTGACAGAATGTAGACGGGATAAGAGTTTGTGTAATACAGGCACAGTTATTTATTTTCTCTAACGTAAAATCTACAAATGAGATTGAAAAAGAACAATTCACTTTTCTGCGAATACCACTTTTACTAAATTGCAACGACACATTTTCAAAATTTGCTTTTCGAAATGGAAATATACTGGGTACTTGAAAATAAATTATATAATTTTCTGTTTTATAACATTATCCCAGAAAGTATATGCAGATCTTAAATTTTTGTGCAACCCTCCAATTAAACTTTCATAACCTGATTTATGCCGCACCATTTACATAGAAATGTACATCACAACTGATGTAATTCTTATCATTGTTCCGAATCTATGGGTTGGACGCCAGTCAGTGCACACTGCTCTTTGTACCACCCCTAATAGGTCTCGCAGTTCCACTCTGTTAGGCTTGTGCTATCAATGAAACCCATCATCCTCCTCAGAGGAAATTTAAGTATGCCTATGCGGTAGAGATGCTTCCTTAAAAGACAATGTCCAATTTTAATTTCTTTTTTAGTACTACGAATTAGGTTGGCTGAAAGCCTAGCGTTCAGCCCCCCTAGGTTTCTTAGTATATACTTGATTTTCATTAGCTTCCATTTATTTTTATGTTCTATTTGTAGCCATAACCAGATCTTTTCTGGCGAAATCCTTGGGGATTTCACATAAAGATTCTGGTCCTATGGGGTTCCTCTTAGAACAATCCTTAACCAGTTCGTCGACTATCTCATTGCCTTTAATCTCCTCATGTCCTGGTACCCATATCAATGACAGAATTGTC
Source organism: Melolontha melolontha (assembly GCA_935421215.2). NCBI lineage: Eukaryota > Metazoa > Arthropoda > Insecta > Coleoptera > Scarabaeidae > Melolontha > Melolontha melolontha. Next base: position 20,985,223 of record OW285240.1, on the reverse strand, counting down.
TTCTTCCAGTCCATTGAGGACCTGTTTACATTGTTTCTCCAGTTTACGCATGGTGGATGGATTCAGAATGTCTTTAATAGCTGCTTGTCGGTCAGCTATTATGTTCATTTTTTATTTGTGCAGCCGGCTTCCCAAATTTCCTCGGCGCAGGCTGCGACTGCAAACAATTCAGACCAGAAAACTGTCGTATGTTTCCCCAGACTTAATTATATTTTCCTTCTAGGGAACATTCCGCATATACCTGCACCTGTATCCCGATTGGATTGTGATCTATCCGTGTACCAGGTGGCGGCACCACAATCGTTCGATCGACTAATTGCCTGTTCCTTGGTTCTGTCCGCCGGCATTTGTAATACCGCCTCTCCCAGTATAGTTCCTGTGGTATCTGTATGCCCCCCTACTACCTTATTAGGATACAGTAAGCCATTGACCTTCAGCCTCAGGATCGTAGCAATGGCCTCCACTTTCACAAAAAGTGCGAAATAATGGAATAAAATTAAAAAGTCCTAATTTCTAAGTTTTAGAAGTTAATGTTCGCCAGTTTCATTTTAAAAATCGTTAAATTATTTTAGTAGGATAGAAGTTGAAATTTCATAAAATAATAAAATATAAATACAATATATAAAGTCAGTTCAAAATATTAAGTCAAATTAAGGTATAAGATATAATATGTTAATTAATGATCAAGATATAATTTTGAAACAAATAAAAGTGATTTAACTATAAATTCTTGTATCAGTTGTCTTTTGAGAAAAGTAAATGCTTCAGCATTTACTAGTTGTATGCTAGGCCTAATAAAAAGAACCAAAATGAACCCCTGAGGAACATAACAATTTAAGTATATACATGTGTAGCAAATAACTACTAACGAAAAGGTATTATATTGTAAATATACCAAACACGAAATATACAGCAATATGTATGTATAGAACACCGAACATTAAAAATACTCGTAACAATCAATATATGTACTTACATATACATACACAATAAAATGCTTGTATACAAAATAAATGTAAATGTGAAACACAAACATGTAATAATGCTTTGGCTATAAAAGTTCTTTTATGGTACATTCAAAGTCATGTATATTTAATAACTTATATATCATTGGATACTTGGAATATCGTTTTCTAGTAAGGCAAAATGATTTTTTTTAAATTTTATTAATCACAATTACGGTATACTTCTCTGTAACATTAGAATTAAAGTTGTTTTCGCCTAATCATTCTCATTACTCCCAATATAATATTAACAATGTCATTTATGTCGAAGTTCGTTTTTGACCGTAACATTCAAAAGTTTTCAATAGACATTAAGTCTATATTATTAAAACGCATACAAAAAAAATTGGTTTTGGAAAAGAAATGGACTTTGGTTAGTCTCCTGATAACGAAATGTACATAGAGAAGTAATGAATTTGTCAAACTTTGAAATTGAAGAAAAGTTACATAAAGATTGTGATGAATCTGCTTCTCCCAAGTAATAATTTGTAAGGGGCTGATATGAACACAAAAGTGACACTGCTTGTGTTCCTGGATTAATGTATTAAAATGGTACTACTCTTGCCATTCCGCAAGATGTAGTTAGTAGTAGATATTGTTACACATAGCGTATAGAAGTTTAATTCTCTTAATTAAATATATATTCGTTTTTAAATATCTCATACTAATTATATTTAAACTTAAGACATTTTTCTTCATTTGTACAAACTTTCATTTTCGTTACAAAGAGAAAGTATTTTCTTTTGTTATATATCTTGAACTGACCGCCGACGACCCTTATTACCTGAACCGTCAACCGATGACCGAAATGTAGAATTTAGAATATCGAATTTCTTCTAGTGAATTCCATATTTTAAATTGTTTTAATTTAATATTATTTACATCTTCTTTTATGTGTCGTGTTTGATATCGTTAGGAAGCTTATGTCACAAGGGTTATTTTAATAATAATTCTGACATCGACAGACCAAGTCTTCAAGTTGCGCGTTTTAATTAACTATAATTCAAGATATCGACCCCCTCTTCGATACATCATAAACCAACCGTTCTAGACCCCTTCCTTTGCGATACAATATAGTTCCTTCTTCGCTTGCGAACCATTCGTGAGAAAACAACTCCTCGTGTACTGTCCAAGTCACGACGCTATCACACCGACCAGGTGTTCTTCCGTTTCTAAGGTAAATTGTATTGTTCTATACATTACTATTTTAAGTGAATCCAAATTAATGTAAACTAATTAATTTCTTATTCCTCCGGATAAACATCGCCCTACATATACTTGTTCGAGTATATCTTCAGACCACGTGGCTACCATCGCCGCAAATCAAAGGTAAGCTCTGTATTCTTCGATACAGAGGTTATTTTATATACATATTAATTAACCCTTAATTTACTACCCCGGTTAACGTTCGTTTCAGAGTATTTTTTGTGTTAATTTTAATCTACTTATCCACCACTCCACGTGTACATATTACTTTGTTTTAATTGCTTTTAAATATACGAGTTCAAATCTTTATTATGTAAATATAAATACAAAATTTAAGGACGCCGCTGTGTTTTATTTAGTAACTAAGTTGTTGTATATTTATTTTAATTAACCAATACCACGCACGTCCTGGACCTTTGAAGGAGCTTCACCAACACCACAAATTATCTTATCGTATTACAAAATAACTAAAATATAATTTTATTATTTATCTTAGAATAATTTTATTATTAGTATAGCCAAATACATGGGTTGGGGCCCATGTATTTGTAATAATATAGTAGTAATTAATCTGTATTGTTACGGGTTGTTTTTTCCTTCCTGCATTTCAGTTGCATTGCAATTCAGTTCACTTTGTAATTTTCTTTTGGACGGTTCGATATATAGATAGAAATTCTGTATGGTATAGTTGTTTCCTATTTAAAATTGCATTTTTATTGACACAATTGTGCCTATTTTTAGGCTAATAGGCGTATAGAATTAATTTAATTAAGAATATTGGAGTAAGATGAAATTAACATTACTTTTATTAATTATTCGTCTTATTTAGTGCATGTTTATTGTTGTCTAGCTGGTATATTTCTTATGTGTACCTCTTATACAGCCCTGAATTTTCGTCGGTTAGGACTTGTAATTTAAATGTGAGATCTTATTATTATACAGTGGCGGCTCGTGAGTTATGAAACACGGTGGGCACAAGAAAACTTACCTATTTTTTGCATATAAAATCCATTCTCCAATTTTTCATACTGGAAAAGACGTCTATGACTTTGTTCTCAAAATCCGGGATAGACTGGATGAACTTCTTTTCTATTGATAGGACCGCCAATGCGTTTAGTCGATCTTCTGACATTGTGCTACTCAGAAAAGTTTTAATGCGTTTCAGGGCGGAAAAACATCGTTCACATTCTGCTGTCGACATGGGCGTTGTACAATAATATAATAACAGTTTGTACGTTTCCGTCAAAACCTTTTTTAGGTTGTCGTCTATTATGAACACTAAAAGTGGCAAAATACCGCCTACGTCACACATGTCATGGCGCTCATAAACTACTAAAAGTTCACTTTTAAATTTTGCACTGTCCAACATAGGATATGATTTCACAGTTTCATCAAAATTTATGTGTGAAAATGAATGACTATAAGTTTTAAAATTTTGAGAATCAAATAATTTTGCTGTACTTAAGTGGTCCCTAAAATCAAATCGGTCGCTAATTTGGCTTAAAATAGTGTCACATACTACCTTTGCAATAACAGCTCTGTTATCTCCAGCTGTTGTTTTTTGCTTTTCCTTGCAGGTTCTTCATTATTGCGTTCTTGATTGTCATTGTCAGTAGAATTTCTTAAATTTCTAATGTAAATAATTTGCTGTTGGAATTGTTTAATTGCCATTTGCAGTTGAGCACTGTCAATCCCGCGCATTTGAGTCTGATTAAATAATATTTCGACATGTGGCATGATGAAATGAAATATTTTCAACCAGTAGAGAAATTTCGGGCAATTCAAATGTTTTAATAAACCACTTGCTTCACTAATAGTAACTGAATCCATCCCATCTTCGTAAATAATTTTGTCTAAACATTCTTTGAATCCTGGTATTCAAATAATGTGTTTACAGTTTGACCTTTGAAAATCCAGCGTGTAGGAGCAGCGGTAGTGATCTATGTTTGACTATTTCATCAAGAAAAAAAACTTGAAAAATTTTTACATTTTTATTGCACTGTGCCGTTCGTTCAATAATTAAATGAAATTGATGCGCGAAACAGTGAATATAATGTGCATATGGGAATGTTCTTTTGATAATAGCTTGGGCACCACTCGCTTGTCTTACCATTCATCAAGTACGCCCCATCGTAACTTTGAGCAATTAGTTTATTGTTATCAAACCCAGAAGGAGAATTTAAAAGTTTGCAATTCATTCAGCAATGTTTTTGCTAATACATCAGCATTATGTCCACCCGGCTTAAAAAAAGACCAAAAGCGTTCAAAAATTTGTCCATTAAACAAGTATCGAATAATAACAACCATTTGCTGATTATTAGAGGTGTCTGTAGTTTCATCGGCCTCCAAAGTAATGAAATTTTCAGATTTAATTTCTTTTAATATTTCCTGCTTGTAAATTTGCCACATTGCATCTAGCAATTCGTTTTGAATAGTTTTTGTGTGTGAATCTTTCATATGTATTGCAAGTACAGCGTCAGCTGCAAAGTTGATTAAGTCTACAGAAATACCTGGGTTTTCCGACGTCAATATCTCATCATGGCCTCGTAACGCCAATTCAAAAGCTCCGCAAAATTTTATACACATAATTAACCGGCGCAAATTATGACGATTTTTTTCCACATCTTCGTTGTACTTAATTTTATGTCGCAAATAAGCACTGTCTAACTGTTCACGTATGTCGACTTTGCCCAGAACACTCAAATCCAAGCATGCATTCATGTAAGAAACGGAATTTCTGTGTCTTTACCCTGTCTGCGATATGCTTTAAATGATTCAACCCTTGTTTATTCCACGCACTAACATCATTCTTAAAAATTAAGCAAATAAAACAAAATAGTTGATTTGCTAGTGAACATCCGCATATCCATTCATATTTTTTATATATATTTTTATTGAATACTCTATTGTAAGTTCGAGTTTTACTTGTGGAAGTGTAGTTTATTTGAAGATCAGGAATAGGCCTTCCTTTCTTCTTAATTAAAAGTTTTTCCTCAAATGATTAAGAGATTTTGCACACAATTAACTTCCATCATTAATAATAAACGTTACTTCAAGCCTTCGAAATAAAACATGCACAGTACGCGCCGAAAACAATGCAGTCGCAATGAATGCAAGAAGTTAACTGGAGTCGGGCAATTTTGTGCCCCAAACCGACGGTATAAGCACATATGGCGAAGATAAACGGAGCCGGCCGATTCATAATCGAAATAAGTACATCTGAAATCGTGCCCCGGAACATAGCTTTGAGCGTTGGCATATGCCCTAGTGTCTGTGGTGTGGAAGGTAACTTTGATGCCATCGTTATAAAAATACGTAAAAATAATAAAATAAAATAATGCACTGAATTACATGCGAATTTTATTGTTTTTTTTGGTGGTTGGGTGAGCAGGTGCCCTTGTGCCCTTTAGTACCAGCCGCCACTGGATTATATACACTACAGCTCCTTATATAAAATACTGAGTATAGCCAGAATGTACTTCAGTTTTTTTAAACTAAATAGTTATTTATGTATTAAGAGCGAAAAATGATACATTATTGTCTCGTGTATAATGTCTCGTTTTGTACGTAATACAAATAACAACTTTTCTACAATCACTTAATAAAATGAAACTATTTTAAATCATTAACTTTATTGTAACATATTTATAACAAATAAACAAAACAGTAGACTACAGTAATTCACTTATTGGCATTACTTGTAATCAGGAAACTGAAAGTACAGTTTGTACAGTCTTTAATAATAATTCCTGATCCAGTTGGAATATTAGGGCTATATTCTGATGTGGTAATTTATTGATTATTATGTTCAGCATAATTACTTATTTGGACATTCGATGGTCCCGGTAAAATTATCTTTGCTGTTTCAATTATCATCTATATAGCCTTCGGCAACTGTGGAACTTTTCCATCTCCCGCTTTAATTGTGTGATGTCACCTCCACCATTTACTAATAAAGTGGCCGATGTTCGGCGGAAGCAATGTCCTGTGTATAAGGGGCAGGCTGGCAGGTTTAAATATTTAGCAGTTTCACCCGGTATTTTGGCAATAGTATTCAGTCCCACAACTTGATTAAAACACTTTTCTTTAGTATATTTTAAGAATAATCGTGGCCGCGTGTTTTGATTTCTAGGTCTTAAAGCAACGTATTTTCTATATAAACATAAATAGTCAATTGAATTTTCTTGGGTGTTATTTGTGACAGTGAAAATTCGAGTCCTTCTTGTTTTTTAATCAATAATAGTAATGAAAGAGATTCTGTGTCCTGGATATCTTTTACAGTCATTTTTACTAATTGGTCACGCCTACATGTACCTTTTTCTGGCAACAAATTCAATCTTACAGCTTTTGCAGCACTTCTAATCCAGGAGGTGTACTCAGAATATCACTGTTACTATTTTCTATAATTTTCTTCAAATATATTTAAGTTAACGCGCAAATTGCGAGATATTAATTATTGTACTTTTCAATCTGTCAATTTAAATGTTACATACTGGTTGCTATTGACAACGCTCAATTTTCAGACTTTATCGCGCTAGAGCGATAAATTGACAGTTCTCAGTAAACATCAACTTGTCATTGCCAATGACAAGCAAAAAAGCATTCTTTATCAAGTGATTGTAGAAAATATGTATTTATTTCTGTTTTCGTTTATTAGTATTTTTATATTATAGATAGAGCAGACCAATTTCCGTGCGCGTCATGAGCGCCGGTATGGGAGTGTAATTCGTAATATATTAGAATATGCGATAGAGTAGCGACGCAACATGAGCTTGTTACCGATATAAATATAGAAGTAGAGACATTTATTCTATCAGAAATAATTAAGTATACATTTGGTTTTCTGCTATTAAAGTAATATGCATAAACACACGAAAAATAAGAATAGTATATATTATAGCAGCGTTGTATGTACCTATAAATAACATGGAAAATGTATGAAATCAGTGATTGTGTGCACGACAGAGGATTTAAAAAACATTTACCGTTTTAAGCGTCTTCCAAGGATTGACAAACTGCAGAAACCCGATTGTATATTTTCAACATCAGGTGCGTTACTATGGTTATTTCTGAAAAAACATGTCCGCCGTGAGGACAAATATGTTTATATTCGGAAAACGAGCGTTCTACGTCTGGTGATGTTATATTCGCATAATCAAAATACTTTTTTAAGCAACTTAACGCATCTGTGACGTGCCCTCACAAATACGCGTGTCAAAATCTGCATTTCTGTCTAAAACACTTTCAAATTTAATTAGAACACTTTCACTTTTTGCGTATTCTACAGCACACAGTTGTGCGCGAACATCTTTAACGATTTGCAGTGATTCCTCTAACGACAGCGGCTAATTTTCTAACTTTGTTATTGCTTCTTCTAGTCACAAGTAATTCTCACGGATACTTTGTAAATCCATTTTAATCTGGGCACCTTGAATTTTTTTCTGGCTTGTGTTGATAGCTGCACTTTCTTTCGGTTCAAGTGATAAAACCACGTCCTTAATTTTTCAAAATGTTCGTGATAGTAAAATCCCGCCCATAACCATGTACCCCAACGTGTCAGAATCGGCTGTGATGGCTCAGGGGTATGGGGACACAATTCGTGAAATTTCCGAATATGTTTTGGAGATTTCAGGAATACTGCGTTTGTACTCGATATTAAAGCATCTACCTCTGGATAACATCTACGAACCTGTTCTGCCACAAGGTGTAGAGCATGGAGTTTACAAGTAATATGTAACAAGTTAGGACAATATTTTCTAAGAGACCGGCCTACAGAACACGTGCTTGCGGCACTATCGGTCATAAACATTAATACTTGGTCTTTCGAAAGTTTAAATTTTTCCAAAGTATCTAATAGCACCTTTGAAATTTTTTCGACATTATATTGTTCTAGTCGTCTGGATGCTAATAAAATTGAAGACGTTGGTTGATGTGGTTCCATATTACGCGCCATCACACTAACTACAGATTGTTTTTTGCTGTCAGTTGTTTCGTCCACACATAACCACAGTTTTTTATTTTTCAATTCTGCTTTGATTTTATTTTCAACCTGTTTACGCACCAATGGTAAATTCCTTCGTAACGTTATCGCGTTCGGTAATGTTTGATTCGCGTATTTATTCGAAAATGAAATAAATGAATCGTTACTTAACAAGGTAAACAAGGTAAACGGCAGTGTACACACAATCATAGTTACACATAGTTCATGTATAAACTGTTGTCGATTAATTTTGTTATTATCTTTACAATGTGTTTTTGACAAACATATTAGATATGTATTGCACACTACATATTTAATTTTTGAGCTACCGTATATTAAGTCCGGGAAATCCATAATAAACTTATTCACTTCGTCTGACAACGGTCGTTTTCTCGATTTATGTGTCGACGACATTTTATTACGTATGCTTACACTTACATGCAGTCTAAGCAAGTACCAAACACATACAGAATGCTTTTTATTAGTTCTGATGCAATACAATCATCCTCACATCGGCGCACATGGCGCGCACGGAAATTGGTCTGCTCTAATTATAGATATAAAATTTAAGATAAATTAAGTACATGCTGTTGCGCTTTGTATAGCTTTAAATAAAGGATTTTTATTAAAATTTGTTTGTAGAATAAAACACAGATACTTGAGAAATTTAAGCAATTTAATTTTCCTTTTTCACATAAATTACGTCAAATGACAGCAATGAAACGTTAAATGTTAGTCTGCAAGTTGTGTAGTATAGCTTGTTTCTTGGCATAAATTTACGATTTATAATTCCATAGAAAGAAACCAGGAGTTTTAAATTTCATGAGTTAGGGGGATAATTAACTGATCCACTTCTGGAGATAATTCTTCAGTGAACGAATTCTTTGATTTACAGAGTAGCAAGCCGTATCGTCTTGTTGGAACCACGTCTTGTCCAAGTCAAGAGCGTCCAATTCGGACCAAAAAAATCCAGTCAACATTGAGCGATACCGAGTTACATTCACAATAATGGGGTTACCAGCATCGTTAAAAAAAGAAAAGGTCTCACGACTCCTCCTTGAAATGCACATCATAAGTGGATGCAGTGCTTCTTCTTGCATTACTTTTGACTGATTTTTAGATCAAATACGGCAGTTTTGCTTATCCACAAAACATGAAAGCGTCGCTGGAGATGATTTTCTTATAAAATGGGATCACTTTGGAGTTATTACAAATGTTCGGTTAGTTTAAGCTCTTGAGTTAAAGCAATAGTATAAGTACATAGGCCAAAATATTGTAGCAGAATTCGTCGCAAATTGGTGTTGGAAGTGCCTAATGCCTGAGAGCGATGAGAACTTCACATTTGGATCTTTCGTAATACCCTGACGTACAGTATAGAGCTGCGATATTCTCTTTGCACTTCTTTGTCGCATTGGCACGCGAACATTATGAATGAATATATTGATTTCTGCACAAGGAGTTCAATTATACTTGACTTGCATTTCTTTATAATTGTTTATTACTTAATTATTTCATTAAGTACTTAAATATTATCGGGTACAAGTGTACATTGTGCTAATGAGATAAATGTATTTGGAATGTAGGTGTAGGTTTCCGCGGTCGTTCTCTAGATGTAGATCTCGGTTTCCGGGTTGGAACCGCGTCGAGTTAGGCATAATTGCCATCGTTTCGTCCACTGTTTCAAGAGACATCTTCAGGGCTGTACGTAGATGTTCGTCGTTTCGAAGTAGCTTGAAGAATGCTATACCAGAGACCGGTACAACTTATATAGGGAAGACCGGGTCAGATGGTGGCCTGCAATTGGCTGGGGACAATGAGCCAATGGCATGCGTCGTATGGGCGTGGTGATTCTTAGTAGAGGTCAGTAGAGTTTGCCACGTCGGATGTAACGTATAGCCATCGTCTCTATTGAGATTGCGGGGATGTTTGTAAATTTCAATAGATTCACGGATTTTCCTAGGGATATAATGCGATTCACGGGACAGCAGCTTGATATCTTTGAATAGAATTTGATGACCGGAGTTGAGTTTGTGTTCTGCCAGCGCTGAACCGGCTATATGTAACAGTGTAGTACAACGTTCATGTTCGGACACACGCACGCCGACTGGCCGCTTAGTTTCGCCAATGTACACACTGCCACACGAACACGGAATGCGATACACTCCCTGTGCTTGGAGCGGAGATATTTTGTCTTTAACCGAGGGTAAGAGGTCCGAAACTTTAGAATGGTGTCTGAAGACAGTTTTGATTTTATTTCTATGTAGAACCTTTCCTATATGATCGGTGATACCTTGAATATACGGTAAGAAGGCGGTGCTGATGTTAGGATCGGGTTCACTTCGAGGTTTGGGGTTACGATATCTCACTATAGTACGGTGTATGTCGTGAGCGTTATAATTATTCTGGAGTAGTGTGCTAGACACATGATTAAGTTCGGAGGGTAGTGCCCTAGGTTCTGAGATAGAAAACGCACGATGTACAAGAGTATTATTGATGACCGCTTGTTTGTGTGCCGGGAGATGATGAGAAAACCCGTTCAGATATCGGTCCGTCTGTGTCGGTTTCCTGTAAACCGTGTGGCCCAGTTTGCCATTGATATTGCGGGTCACTAAGACGTCTAAAAACGGGAGACTTCCGTCTGATTCCACCTCCATGGTAAAGCGAATGTCACGGTGCTGGGAGTTTAGAAAAAGTAAGAATTCATCTAAAGACTGCCGCCCATGCGTCTAGATGACGAAAGTATCGTCTACATATCTAAACCAACATTTAGGTTTTAAATGATAGGAGCTTAAGACCTGTTGTTCGAACGCTTCCATAAAAATGTTAGCGACCACCGGGGATAAGGGGGAACCCATAGCGGCTCCCGACACTTGTTCATAGAACTTGTTTCGAAATTGGAAGTACGTGGAAGTGAGGCACGCATTTACGAGTTCGGATATATCATTCGGTTTGCCGTGAGCGGCTATAATGTCGGAGATGATAGACACTGTCTCCGGGATCGGGACCTTCGTGAAAAGAGATTCAACGTCAAAACTAACTAGTAAATCACTAGTGTCTAAGGAAAAATCCTGTAAACGAGTTACAAAATGTTGAGAATTTTTAATCGCAGAGTTACTGTCACTGTGTATTGTTTGAGCATGTTAGATAAATATTTGGCTAATTTGTAGGTGGGGCTGTAGATAGCGCTGACAATGGGGCGAAGAAGCACGTTGGGTTTGTGAATTTTAGGTAATCCATATAATCTCGGCGGCTTGGGGTGTCTTGGGATAAGAGATTTTTGTATGTCTCCGGGGATAGATGATCGTTTGATGAGATCTGTTACAGAACGTTCTTTCCGGGCCGTAGGGTCCCGCTTCATTTTGGAATGTCTTCAATTTTTTGAACAATTAAGAATTTGCTGCATTTACTTAACGATTTTTAAGAATTTTTAAATCGGCAAACAAGAAGTGCCCTAGAAAAAAAACTTGACGTGATAGGGACAAATGGGTATTATATTTGGCATTAGCGTACCAATATTAATTAAAAACAAGTATCAAATCATAGTCAGAAGAAAAAAATTAATTGTTGGCCAATGTTATTTTTCGGCTTGGACCATTTTAACGACTGAAAGTTGTAGTTAACGCACGTAAAGTTGCCTCTACTGAAGTGAATTTTAATCTGAATAATATGCAAATGATGTTGCATGGTTGAAATGGTATGCACAGATAAGCATAAATCTCAAAAACCAAAGTCATCAGGCGTTCTATCTGAAAGAAATTTCCAATTACAAATGCGTCCTCGTAATGAAAAATCCTTTAAGTAGGATAATAATTTTTTTAAATATTTATTTATATATTTACTTATAAATAATTTTAGGAAAAAAATGTTCGGTGTTCACAATATACTTCACTTTCTTTCCAACATCAATGAAAAGCTAATGAGTTTACTGAATATGCAAGTATAACGCATTCATATAACAATATTGAATAAATTTAGGTATTAATCAGCTAAAATACGTTTTAAAACAGACATATTCTAGAGAATAGCTAGGTATTAATAAAAACAATACAATAAATAATGCAAAAACTTTATCATATTTTTTTCAGTTTATTTTTGTGTTTATTCATTCATTTGTTTAAACAATAATTGATTATAAAAAAATTAAATAACCAATACGTTTCGCAATTAAATTTTCTTTTTTAACAAAAAATTGGGGAAAAGCAAATGAAATGGTCAATGTTTAAATATTTTAAAAGTGTGAAAGTTATGGACGGTTTTCCGATGGCGGGTTTGGTCCCGTAATATGAATTTCAAACAAAACTTTTTGCAGTAACATGCGCTGTTTTCTGACGTATTCAAATTAATTTATAAAGGACGGTTGGGTTGAGAGACTCTTCGGCCCTGCAAATTTCAACTCTTATAATGAATTTAGTGTGTGTACATAACCCGCATGTAAACAAAAATTCGATTTCGCTTTTTTTAAAATGTTCTTTTTATATTGCTTCGATATATATTTTCAATAAAGAAATATATACATTTCCTATTCTCCTAAAAAAACTTAACTGAAATTTAAAAATTCGTATAATTTAACATTAAAGTAATTATCCAATTCTTGTTTATTTTATAGCTAGATTAAGTTTAAATTTTATATTGTGTATCAAATATCTTTTTACATTTAAAATATTTGCCGATATAAATTCAAAGACTATACGTTAATATACAAAAGTTCAAATTTCATCCATATTGATAGAGGTCTACAGAAACAATTTTTCAGTATTATCCCTTTTAAACCTTCGATGAACAAAAACTTACCACTCATTTCTCTTCTAAAAAATTTATACAAAACATCCAGGAGAATTGGTGGTAATATATTTTACCTTAAATAACAAATGCAATCCTATTTTGATAACCTTATATAACGAGTGATCATTAAAATTTTCGCTCAAGTAAGGCATGAACACAAAAAGTATGTCCTAACTTAAGTTATTAGAGGAGATCTGTCATTATAATTTCAAACGTCATGATTGTTAAAAAATAATTTGAAATGCTGACTTTTATATTAAATATATTTATAATTTTTATACAAAGTAATAGAATATTATAAAAAATATGTAAAATGTTGACCATTCTCCACCAAGCATAATCGCACTCTATTTCGTAGAGCATTGAAAACATTGATCAGTATTTGCGGTGAGTTATTGATGTGTTCACATTTTTCTATGATTTTATGTCTTAACTCTTGTAGATTATTAATTGGTGTTTCATAAATAATATTCTTTATATATGGCCACACAAAAAAAATCCATGACTGTTAAATCACATGATCGTGGTGGATATGGAATCGCTGTATTTCTACTTATTATCCTATCGCCATAAAATTGTTGTAAAAACTGAATATTTTCCAGTGTAACGTGAGATGTAGCCCCATCCTGTTGAAAATATCCGACCTGGAGTTCATCATTAGTCAATTGATTAGTAAAAACACTGAGAATTTCGTTACAATATTTCTCCGATGTTATCGTGCCCTCAAAGAATATTGGTCCTATTATTCGGTGACGACTCATACGCCTATTTTTTCTGGATGTAGAGGAACTTCTCTGTAGAAATGAGGATTTTCACTGGACCACATACGCATATTTTGCGAATTAACATAACCTTTCAAATAAAACCAAGCTTCATCGGTGAAAAAAGTATGATTTAAAATATTGTCTGTCATTGTTTGAATAAACCATTGGCAAAATTGTGTTCTTTTTTCATAATCCGTAGGTAACAGATTTTGTACAGAAGTTAATTTATATGGATACATGTGCAAGTCCTTTTTTAAAATTTTTTGACAAGTTCCATACGAAAGCCCTACTTGTTGCGAAACTCTGCGAATAGATGTTTGAGGAGATTCGTTAATAATTTGTCTAACATTTTCAATTACGCCGCGACTTCTCTTGAGAGGAGGACCGCTTCCTTTTTTCCTTAAAATACTGCCAGTTTGACGAAAAAGATTTACACAATGCATTAGCGTATCACGGAAAGTTTTATAACTAGGAACAGTATTTGGATATCTCTCTTCAAACTCCGCAAGGCAATTTTCTATTGAATGCTGCCAAATACCATCAATTTTTTGAGATGTCAGGAAGTAACATTCTACCATAAACGCTTTATGCACATCATTAAAGGCCATTACTTTTTCTTTTGATGAAACTTTAAAATATATATTTGACACCGACAGATGTTTAAAATAACATCTTAATGACTAAAGCTACGACATAATTTTTATATACACGGCCAGCTACGAGTGAAAATTTTAATGATCGCTCGTTACTATGACGGAGAAGAACTTTAACCGATAATATTTTATACCCAAATTTATAAAAAAAAATTAATTAGAATTACAACCCGCGTTTCTGCACTTTTCTTTTCTGCAAATGTAAAGTTAATATATCTAGTATTGTATTAACTTAGATATAATACTTTTTCAGGCTATGAACGAGAAAGGTACATATATTGTATCATCAAAATAAAACTGACTTAGAATTAGCCATGGAATTTTCAAGTATGTCTTAACACAATTACAACATTTTACTGTTATCAAGTAGCTGTCACTTTTTTTTATATACTGTTACGCTTCGCATATATAAGAATGTTTAATTCTATTTTTAAATTATATTTATTTCTTTAAATATCTCGCATTTTAAAATATTAAACTTAACTTAGACATTTTTCTGTGTACATATTCGTTTGCACAGAGAAAGCATTTCTTTTGTTCTCGCTTAGACGATAGACCCTCGAAATCTATCTGACTTGTCAACAAGCCTATAACGTTCACCTTGGAATTTCTATATACTTTTCATTTTAAACTTAAGTTATTAATTTAATTACGTACGACTTCTTTTATAGATAGTGTCTCATATCATTTGAAAGGTTGACTCACAAGGGATATTTTAATAATATTTATGTCATTGATAGCACAACTCTTCAGGTCGCGCTTTTGATTAATTATTATTCAAGACATCGACAACATCGGACCCTCTCTTCGACTTAGTGCAATAAAACACAAACCTTTCTTAGACCAGCCTTACTTCGACACCATTCAGTCTTCTGCTTAGAACCCTCGTAAGATACACATCTTACCCGCCGTGCTGTTCAAGTACCGGCCAAGATGCATGTGCCCTTACATCTCCGCAACTAGAAGGTAATCTGTATTGTTCAATATAAATTATTCTTTTAAGCTAATTCACATTAATTTAACTAACTAATTTATTATTCCTTCGACCAAGCATTGCTCTACATATCTGTCCAAGTATATAACGCACCACGTAGCCGACCATCTTCCAAACTCAAAGGTAACTCTGTATTTTTCGATACAGAGGTTATTTTATATTAATCATAATTAATTAACATTTAATTTACTGCCAAAGTTAACGTTCGCTTCAGTTTATTTTTGTGTTAATTGTTTTTTATTTCTTATTCAACGCTCCTTGTATTCATTACTTTTATTTAATTACGTTTAAATATATCAAGCTCAATTTCTTTTATGTAAATAATAAATACAAACTTTAAGGACAACGCTCCTGTATTGTCAAAATTGCCGTTTTGAAGTCATCTACTGCCGGCGACTGAGATCGTCGACTATGCATTCCATTCTTGATCTTTGTGGGAACGTAAGAAAATCTATATAGGCCCTTAGGCTGGGACTATATGGACTATGAATAATTCGATGCGAACTCGCATTGTCATGATGCAGGATGATTTGTATTTGTGGGTTGGTTTCTCGGAGCACAGCGATTATTTCTGTCAAAGAAACGATTGTGTACCAATTCGCATTAACTATTCTTCGATCTTGCAAAGTAATTGTAGCTGCATGATCTGATTTTGAAACAAACCTAGGGACCATATTTTTCAACACACTTCGCGCACGGATAACTTTTGTGGGATTTTCTTCTTCTTGAAACACCCAACCAGCGGACTGACGTTTATTTTTGGATTCATAGGAATAAATCCACGATCCATCGCTACTCGCGATGCTATCTACGTTTTTTGAGTTTCCGTTACTGAACGGGCTCAAAGTTTATCGGCACCAATTAACGCGAGCAGACTTTTGCTCTTCGGTTAAAAAAATTGGAAACTAACTTTCTCACACCCAGTTCAACATGTAGGATCGTTTGGATTGAAGTCTTTGGATACCCATCGGTGCTTCAATTTCATGATATGTCATATATTTCTCTTCCTTATTAAGGTGGCGCACAATATTAATGTTTTTCTGGGTGACTGCTGTTTTTGATGGAGCTGTCCTGGGATGGTCGCCGATACTGGTGCGTCCACGTTGGAATTCCAACGTGAAATTGTCATTTGAGGTGATGCTTCCTCTTCAAAAACATAAATTAACTCAATAAGACATTGTTGTTGAGTTAATCCTCCCCGAAAGTTTTATGGCGTTTTATTACTGGCGACCTCAGCGAGGCTATATGAAACACTAAAAAGACATTCCTCGTTACCGGCAACTTTCAAATGTACAGCTTAATTGTATTTAATTTTGTGAAATTCTTAAGTAGTTGCGAGAAGAAAAATAAATCAGGACAATAACAAATATAAGAAAATATTGCCCATTAAAGTTAAAGAGACAAGTTTATTAGAAAACGTGATGCAACTGAACAATTCTCCAGCTATACAATCAGTTTGGAATATGTAAAGGTGTTCCTAAAAATGAATATCGGGTGAAGCCCTGTATATAGTTATAATTAGAGAACGGACACGCTTACCACATGACGCAAAGCCCAGTGCAGTACTGCGAAAGGCTGTATTTCTAAAATTTTTAATTTTATTTATATAATTGGAAAACGAGCGGGTGGTGATCTATAAAATTACGAAATACATATTTATTTGTTGAAAAGTTGTATTTATAAAGTTTTTAATTTTATTTATATAATTGGAAAACATACCTATCTATCTAAAATTACGAAATACATATTTATTAATTAATTTTATTTATATAATTGGAAAACAAACGGATGGTGATCTATAAAATTACGAAATACATATGTATTTGTTGAAAAGTTGTATTTTTAAAGTTTTTAATTTATTTCTATAATTGGAACATTTTTATTTGTTCATTTTGTCGTTCAAGTTGAGTAAAGGAGTATTAATATTGACTAGCAATAGTTCCTCAAGGTTTTCTCCGTCAATTTTGTTCTCTTTGAATTAAGTACATCCTTATATATAGAAACCGTCCATTCTACATCGCAACTGGTTATAGGTGCATACTGGAAATATTCTTCTATTTCTTCATATTTAGCCGTTAGATTTTCTGGAATTGTCTCCATACATAATTGCTGCTATGTAATTAAATCTGGATTTCTATTAAGAATTGCATCAAACTTTTGCCGAACGCCACATCCGAAGTCACTTGGAATACTTTTCAAATTATTAAGAGCCGAATCTAATGTGGTTAATCCATCATTTAATTTGAGATTTCGATTTTCAAAATAAGTGATTAGTTTTGGCAATTTTCCAAAGTGTTCGTGAAGAAAGTACAACTGATTTTTTAAATTTGGGATTTGTGTGAGCTCCTTGCACTCACCAATACTTCTAGCATCCTGCTTTAGCAGTGTTACGAAATGTTTTAGACTATCGAAATTCTCAGCATAATAACTAGTAGCTTCCAGCCATGTTCCCCATCTAGTTATTACTGGAGTGGGAGGCAGTGACAGATATGGAAATTTTTCCCTGAAAAGAGCTACTCTCAATGGTGCTTTTCTGAAAACTTTTTTAAATGCTGATACAAGTCTATCAACTTCCGGAAAAGTGTCTCTGATATATTCACAGATTCTGTGGAGAGCATGTGCTACACAAGTAATATGCAGCATATTAGGATATGTTTTCTTCAATAGTCTGCCTGTTTTTAACATATACGCAGCACTATCACTGACAAATAAAAGTATTTTTTCTTTGTACGTGGCGTCCGAATGAAGCATTTTTTGCATATTCTCCTTAATGGTTTCAGCAACTGTTTCCACATCAACTCTATTTATAACACTTGTTGCTATTACATATGAGTTATAGGGAATAGTTGGATGTAGTACACCAGCTACAACATTTACCACACAGCGTCCTAACATATCCACCGTTTCGTCGGCGCTTATCCATATGTATTGATTTAAAAGATGGCTTCTAATGCGTTCTACTGTTCTCGTATAGCACCTAGACACATAATATTTGCGTAAAGTTGATTCATCAGGATCATTTCGACCAGTATATTTTTCCAGAAATGTCTTCAAAATCGGATTGTTCAATTTAAATAATGGAATATTGGCTGCCATAAAAGTTTCACAGAGTTCTTCGTTAAAATTGTCAGATTCCAACGGGTTCAATTTTTTTTCGTGCTTTAACGATCCTACGCGACGTTTTACGGTTGATTTATTGCAATTTTTCAATAACGTTTCACACACTTCACAATTAATTTCGGAATCACTGGCAATGTACATACAATCAGTATGGCCCTCAATCCAACTCGCCATTGTTTCACGATGCCATTCTCGACGCTCTTCCATTGTCTGAAAAAGTAAGAATATTCTAGATCCAAATAAACTAAATTAAATAACGAAATTTTATGCACACTTACGTGAAAATAATTGGAAGATGTTGATTAAATGAAAAGAAAAGGAATGTACGTGCTATTTCTCTTACGAAATACGAGAAACTTATTTATTTTATCTACGTACACGACACCTCTGTAAAACACTATATTCTCCGAATACAATAGCTGGGTTGTCCATTGTTATCGCTGCGAGACCAGGTGACCGAGTAAG
This sequence comes from Melolontha melolontha, assembly GCA_935421215.2. Taxonomy (NCBI): domain Eukaryota; kingdom Metazoa; phylum Arthropoda; class Insecta; order Coleoptera; family Scarabaeidae; genus Melolontha; species Melolontha melolontha. Next base: position 20,966,255 of record OW285240.1, on the reverse strand, counting down.
TCAAACAAATACTTCATTGAATTACGCCGGGATGTACTGATCGACGTTATACACAATTCCAATTGCCGATTGCGTTTTATGAAAATTGCATCCGTTCTCTAGTTATAATACATAGGATCCTATGTAAATCGTTCACAAAAGAATTACTTTTCGCTTAATTACATAAACTTAATAATACATAATTGATAACGTAAATAAATTATAGCAATAACAGAGGATTTGCATTCTCATGCCCAAACTTTTAAAACAAATTAATTTTACAAATTTTTATTTACGTGAAACGTCCTCAGTAATTTTTATATGAATTAATCTGATAATTTAAAGTTAATGTGAACTAATTTAATAAAAATATTCGTACATAATACTTACGGTCGACAAAGCAAAAAAGAAGTAAATAAGAAAAAGACGATATGACTTGGCGAATTTAAATATTTTATGTAGCTAACGTTTGTTCTTTTTTTTTCTCTTATCGCTTTACGGCCCGACGCAAGTTTTCGTTATTAGAGGAATGACCAATCTGTCACTCGATGTAATTACGCCGCCTAATTGTACTTAGTTGCTCTCGGCTACTACTCTCCGATGTCGCTCCAAAATCCTCCCTTCTGGTGTTATCCTAAGTATAACAATAAAACCCTGAAGAAGGAAATTAGACGGTAAAAGAAACGAAATACGAAAATGGAGAGACGCAAAGTTCTAAAAAGACTTTATCTAATTTACTCACCTTCAGATGATCGAAGGGTACAATCAATATACAGCCTAATCAAACTGGACGCACCAACATTTAGAATTGCGATAAAATAACCTCCGCAAACTCTAGTAATCCAACTAATTCAGTGAAATGTTTTTTTTTTATACTGTGCTGTATTTCTATTAATAATTTATAGTTTTACTATTATTAAATTTCTAACTTGAAATTGTGTTGTAATCTGTTGAGTGAATAATAATTGTTATTCTTCTGGTTCTTCTTCTTCTTATTAATTTCAAAATTTAATCGAATTATTTTTTTTAAATTAAAATAATAACGATATGAATATTTACATCGTGTTAATTTCCATAAAGTTGACTTACTTAGCGCATGAACATTTAATATGAAATGAAGCCAAGGTCTTGATTATATAGCGAGAAACTCTCGACTGGAACACTATAATTACGAAATTTTGTACACAATTTACATATTTTCCGGCTGTTTAATATAATCTAAATTAGTAATTTCTATGCACGGTTTACTTAGATTATTTTCAAAATAGAGGCTGTAGTTTTCAAAAATATTCCCGCATAATTCCATTATATAATAAAAGATGTTATTATTTCCTTTTAGAATATCATATTTCAAGAGTACATTAACTTTTCATTTAAGAAATGGATACCGGATAAAATAAGAGACGTAAGATTCAGCGAGTTTAGAAAACGAGAAGCCATATTCGATTACTGTTACTTTCTATTAAATTAAATAGTTTGGCAGTGATAGCTTTCTAGAAAGTTCTAAGATGTAGCTACAGATTGTTACTAGCATTAAAGTTTTCAAAGTTTCAGACAATATCTATCATCTTTAATGCATCTAACGAACAAAAATTCTTAAGGAATTTGTAACGTCTTGGATAAAATATAATAGATGTTTTAGTTCTTTGCAGATATTTATAATGGAAATTGTAAGTTTGTTACGGTACAATTTTAATAACTAAGTGTGCACTTGAACAGCAGAGGTACTAAAAATTGCTATTGTCATACATTTTAACTAAATAATCTTTACTTTAATTGCATTTTCGCGAAGTAATGTAATTGTAAATATCTTTCTACACTTTACGACGCTATTTTATTCGAATTTTTCATATAAAAAAAATTCGCCCTTAAGTAGGAATCGACCCCACGACCTCTGGCTCGCCGGACCATTGCTCTACCACTAAGCTGTTAAAGGCGTGAATTAGAAACTTTTATGGGGATGCCTGGAGTTACATCAAGGAAACAGATGAATATATCTTGTCCGTAGTACGGCAGTTGTACAAATTAATTGCATTTTCGCGAAGTAATGTAATTGTAAATACACATAATCTCTACTTTTTTGAGTATTTATATTTTTTTAATAATTATACGTAATTGCTTATCATATTATTGTAACCATTTTGTATGGAGTATGTAATACAATAACGTACTATATTTCATATTCAGTAAAGTAAAACAATAAACAATATTAATTCACCTTCACATATCAACTCCAGTAGAGTATCACCCATTGCATTGATAAACTGTACACGTTACTTACTATCTTTATCATTGCCCGTGAGCAGATTACTAAAAGTAATGGCCTCCGAAGAAACATATGATTTTGAAGACAAAGACGTTCAATCCTTTCTTCTTACAAATATTAACGTACTGATTAAAGGAAATTACACGTAAAAGTCGAATCTTAAGTTCATAAGGTTTCACATTCAGTATGTCAAAAAATCTGTTAAGTCTTGGAACTTAATGTAAGAAACAAGAATGAAACCATCTGCAAAAAAAATTACAATTAGAAAACCATATGAAATTAATTTTAAATAAGAAAATAGAAGTTTAATTGTTACTATGTAATATATATATACAGGATGAGTTTTTTTGAATGTTTAGCATTGGGATCACAGAAACTACTGGAGATAGAAAAACGCTTAAATGGGGAAAGATGCGCAGTTTTACGAGTTTGACTTAAAACTGCTTTTGTTTCTCCGATAACTTTCATAGCTTATTAGATATTCAAAGAAAACTAAATTTTACGATTTTCTTTAAACATGTTTAGCATCGTTAAAAGTAATTTTAGAGAAAAAGTGTTCAGACAAAAGTTTTAGATAATTTTATGCCAAATAAAACTATGTAGCTAATTTTTTTTTCGTTCACCATTATCGAGTTATGACACAAACTTTTGTTTTTTCAAATGGAAACCATAGTTGGTTTTGACATCATTAAAAAGCTTATTTTTTGCTGATTACAATGATATAAGGTTTGATATGGTTCCTTTAAAAAATAAAGAGGATATAGACATTTCTATGATTGTTCACTTTATAAGATAAAAATTAAAAAAAAAAAGTTTGGTGTTTTGTAATTCAAAAAACGAAAACTCTGAGTTACAATAGTGTTCATTGGAGCAGTCGAGATAAATATACTCACATTGCTTTCACGTTGAGTCACAGAAGTGAGAGCTGTTAATTTTTACTTTTAAGTCAAGTTCATTGTCAAACATTGACAATTAACTATTAATTAATTTAATTGTAACTTAACTATAAGCGGTGCAAACGGCCGTTAATCATAAGTTTGCATTGGCTATGGAATTTTCTAACGTAGAAAAGCGTGATATGGTTGAATGTTACATTCAGTGCCAGAAAAATTCTACTAGAGCTGCTGAAGTTTATTTTGAAAATTATTTTGATCGACGTCAGCAGTCGTTACCTACGTTTAAGAGATTATGGGATAATTTAGCAGATTATGGTTCGTTCGTTAAACCAAAATAAAAAAAAGGGATGGATGAAGATAGAGAAATAAACATATTAGCAAGTGTCGCTCAGAATCCATCTACATCGACCCGACAAATTTCAACAGAAATGGGCTCCTCTCAACGCACTATTGTCAGAGTGTTGAAGAAGCATAAATTTCGTCCCTACAAATTACCAGTATCACAAACTTTACATGAAGGTGATAACATCAGACGAATAGCTTTTTGTAGATGGTTTAAAGATCACTGTCAAAACGATCCACACTTTTCAATGAAAATATTATGGACTGATGAATCTCGTTTCACAAATTGTGGAATGTTTAATAGGCACAATGAGCACATATGGTCTCAAACAAATCCACTTCACGTTGAACATAGGAGACCACAAATTAATTTGGGTTTAATGTTTGGTGTGGTGTTATAGGATCAACTGTTCTTCCTCCTTTTATTTTTGATAGATCACTAACTGGCAATCGTTATCTTAATTTTTTACAATAAGATTTCGAGGAAATGTCAGATAATTTAAATTTAAGAACCCGAGCAATGCTGCAATGGTTTCAACATGACGGAGCGCCTCCGCACAATCAACTGAATGTTAGAAATTATTTAAATTTGAACTTCCCTAATCAATGGATAGAACGAAATGCACCCATTGAATGGCCGGCCAGATCCCCTGATTTATCAGTTGTGGATTTTTTCTTGTGGGGTGTACTAAAGGACACAGTATACAAAATAACATATGACACAATCGATGATTTAAGAGAAGCTGTTTTAGTTGCTTTTAATAACATCGATAGGCGTAAAGTCCGCAATGCTACAAATTCTATTGTGAAGAGATGCAATTTGTGTATTAATAATAATGGAGGTATCTTTGAACATTAATAATGTTGTGTGCCCTTAATAAAAGTTCTTATAGTTTTCATTTTATTACCACATAAGATTTCAAAATAAGTTTTCGTTTGGCTTGTATTTTATCAGTTCGAAATTCAATTGTTTTCCATAAAAACCATAAAAATGTCTATATCCTCTTTTTTTTTTAAATAACCATATCAAACCTTATACCATTGTAATCAGCAAAAAATAAGCTTTTTAATGATGTCAAAACCAACTATGGTTTCTATTTAAAAAAACACAAGTTTGTGTCATAACTCGATAATGGTGAACTAAAAAAAAAAGTTAGCTACATAGTTTCATTTGGCGTAAAATTATCTAAAACTATTGTCTGAACACTTTTTCTCTAAAATTACTATTAACGATGCTAAACATGTTTAAAGAAAATCGTAAAATTTAGTTTTCTTTGAATATCTAATAAGCCATGAAAGTTATCGGAGAAACAAAAGCAGTTTTAAATCAAACTCGTAACTGCGCATCTTTCCCCATTTAAGCGTTTTTCTATCTCCAGTTGTTTCTGACATCCCAATGCTAAACATTAAAAAAAACTCAGCCTGTATATAGATAGATAGATAGATGTCATGGATGAAATTAAAATGTTCAATGTTAACAAGTTTCTTAAATTAAATTAAGAGTAAAGGCCCATTAAAATTAAGTTAGTAAATTATATAAGGAATTTAGAAAAGGAAAAATTACATTTAGATATTGAAATAACAAATTTGAATATTATATCTAATTTATACAAGGGTTAGTCAAATTATTGTATCACATGAATAATAATAAATATATGTATATAATGACCAGAGAGCAGACTCGAGCGACTGATGATTCATAGCCCATAGGCATCTGCCTTGTATTCGCAATAAGTTTGTTTCTGAAAGCAATCCGTTAATTTCGAACAATTTGATACGAGGGGTCACTTACATAAATGGCACATACCTACATATGCAGTTAATGTATATCTGTCAATCTCTATATTGTCCAAATTAACCTCTGCGGACTCACCACAAATTGACTTAAAAGTCATACTGTGTCGCCGGCAGAAATATCCCAAGCATCCATTTGATCCTGTGAAATTTTCTATCTTTAAACCGCTTGCTGCTTCCAGTGCTTTTCAAAACCAATTGTAGAAGACTTGATCTGCCACTCATTTCGGTTTTTCGTTTTTGCTCCATGATAACGCCTTCATTGACTATCTTTTTTAATTCACCTTTATTTTTCATAATATCGTTAATTGTTTTTCCAATCCCATATATTTCGGTCAACTTTCGCGATATCAACGCAGACTTTTCACTTTTCGCGATTATATTTATTTTGTCTTTTAGCGACAAACGTTTTCTTTTTTAGCGACATACTTAATTAAGCACCTTTCGAATACGAAGGCAACTTTAAGCTAATCAACTAACCGAAAGAACTTTTCGCATACGGAAATAAATTTAAACTAATAACCAAGTAACCGAAAGACCACTTTATGTGTAAACTTGTACAAATGAAGGCGTTTTTGTTGTTTGATCAAACATAAACATGCAGGGATTGAGTAATTTTCTTTCGGGGCGTGTTCGGGACAGAGATCGCATTCATTTCTACAAGTTTAATTTTATTATGTGTACATACCTGGAATACATAATTATGGGCAACTTCGCAAAAATACAAAATAATATTTGGTATTTTCATCAAAAAAGATACAGCATAAATAGTTCGGCAGATATCGGCTGGTAAATTTCTATGAAAATATACCGTAAAAATTTGGGTTTATTTGGCCGAGGTCGTTTTATAAAAGTGGCCGTAAATAACAAATTTTCGTATATGGCAATTTCCTTACAGTCGGTTCGGAGAACTTTCAAATTGTCTGTTACTTCAGGTGGCCGCTTTAGACATATGGCTATTAAAACAGGTTTTACTAGACATATAACTAGAGCAGACCAATTTCCGTGCGCGCCATGTGCGCCGATGTGAGGATGGTTGTATTGCATCAGAACTAATAAAAAGCATTCAGTATGTGTTTGGTACTTGCTTAGACTGCATGTATGTGTAAGCATACGTAATAAAATGTCGTCGACACATAAATCGAGAAAACGACCGTTGTCAGACGAAGTGAATAAGTTTGTTATGGATTTCCCGGACTTAATATACGATGGCTCAAAAATTAAATGATTAGTGTGCAATACATATCTAACGTGTTGGTCAAAAACACATTGTAAAGAACACGTAAGCAGTTCGAAGCACAAAAATAACAAAATTAATCGACAACAGTTTATACATGAACTAGGTGTAACTATGATTGTGTGTACACTGCCGCTTACCTTGTTAAGTAATGATTCATTTATTGCATTTTGGAATAAACACGCGAATCAGACATTACCGAGCACGACAACGTTACGAAGGAATTTACCATCGGTGCGTAAACAGGTTAAAAATAAAATCAAAGCCGAACTGAAAAATAAAAAACTGTGGTTATGTGTGGACCAAACAACTGACAGCAAAAAACAATCTGTACTTAATGTGATGGCGCGTAATATGGAACCACATCAACCAACGTCTACAATTTTATTAGCATCCAGACGACTAGAACAATGTCATGGCGAAAAAATTTCAGATGTGCTATTCTATACTTTGGAAAAATTTAAACTTTCGAAAGACCAAGTATTAATGTTTATGACCGATGGTGCCGCAACCGTGTGTTCTGTAGGCCGGTCTCTTAGAAAAATATTGTCCTAACTTGTTACATATTAGTTGTAAACTCCATGCTCTACACCTTCTGGCAGAACAGGTTCGTAGATGTTATCCAGAGGTAGATACTTTAATATCGAGTACAAAGGCAGTATTCCTGAAATCTCCAAAACGTATTCGGAAATTTCACGAATTGTGCCCCCATACCCTTGAGCCATCACAGCCGATTCTGACACGTTGGGGTATATGGTTACGGGCGGGGTTTTACTATCATGAACATTTTGAAAAAATTAAGGACGTGGTTTTATCATTCGATCCGAAAGAAAGTGCAGCTATCAATACAAGCCAGAAAAAATTTCAAGATGCCCATATTAAAATGGATTTACAAACTATTCGTGAGAATTCAATTGAAGAGAATAACAAAATTAGAAAATTCGTCGCTGTGGTTAGAGGAATCACTGCAAATCGTTAAAGATGTTCACGCACAACTGTGTGCTGTAGAAGACGCACAAAGCGAAAGTGTTAATTAATTAAATTTGAAAGTGTTTTAGACATAAATGCAGATTTTGACACCTTAACACGTATTTGTGGGGGGGGGACGTCAACAGATGCGTTAAGTTGATTAAAAAAGTATTTTGATTATGCGAATATAACATCACTAGATGTAGAACGCTCGTTTTCCGAATATAAAAATATTTTTTCTTCACGGCGGACATGTTTTTCAGAAATAACATTAGAAACGCACCTGATGTTGAAAATATACAATCGAGTTTCTCCAGTTTGTCAATCCTTGGAAGACGCTTAAAACGGTAAGTGTTTTTTTTAAATCCTCTGTCATGCACACAATCACTGATTTCATACATTTTTCATTTTATTTATAGGTACATACAACGCTTCTATAATATGCACTATTCTTATTTTTCGTGTGTTTATGCATATTATTTTAATAGCAGAAAACCATAGAATAAATGTCTCTACTTCTATACTTATATCGGTAACAAGCTCATGTTGCGTCCCTATTCTATCGCATATTCTAATATATTACGAATTACACTCCCATACCGGCGCTCATGGCGCGCACGGAAATCGGTCTGCTCTACATATAACTATAGTTTATATCGAACATCAAGCTTTCTGACAAGGTGAATATATTTTTAAGTCATATTTTTTGTTTATTTCTTTTTGAAATCGTTATATTTCACTTCAATGGTTTTACCAGTTTTGCTGTTTATCCTAACAAATGCCTGAACGAAATATTTTTAAAAGTTACTTAATGCCTTTTTAACACAAAATTTGGTATGTAAATTCTATTTGTTTATATTTCAGTTAGTCCTTCTTGCCTAACCCATCTTTGTACATTCTCTTTGTCTTTGTCATCACTCCAGCTTTATAAATATAAAAGTACTCAACCCTTTGCTCGTAAAATGTAATGGTACGTAATATGAAAATATTGGCAGCTCCTAAAATAGACAACGTTCGCGTTCCATAAATCTACGTGCATCAACATGTCGTAAATATATTCCACTCCCTAAAACTAATATATGTACTGTTTCACTAGAAGTGAACAAGAAACCATGTTGCCAAGGCCGTAATAAAGAAATACTGCTATAGTTCGCCGCCGAGTTGCGTGATAATAAAGATTTGAGGGCGTGATTAAATATACATTTTAGAGATGTTGTGTCATAAATATGCTAGTGCTAGCCTCCATTATCGGACAGCCATTTAAATAAATTTGCCGTAAATTTTGGTTTCAAATTCGAACAGTATATTACCTATACTAAGCTGTATGCCATCGCGGACGCGGTAGGAAATTAGGTATACTGCAATATACATATTCAGTCCTTCTCGATTAGTATTCATTGGAAAAAGACGATAAGTCTAATTTTATCCTTGACATATTACGAAAATTTTAATGAAAAAAATTTAGGTAAATAGATCTTACTAATTCAGTGGTGCATAAATAAGATTCTTAAAAAATATCTAATTTTAATATTCATCAGAAATTAAACGTAAACACTATAATTTCTACAGTTGTAAAATTTTTCTCATCGGAATATATATGATAATGGTTTGAAATTTTAGATATACGTATGTATTGCTTCATAAAATATTAAACTTTTATTGAAATATATAACATTTCTTCTATAACACAATTTCTATGGTTCTCTATAAATTATCAGATAAAAGATTGCTGTTCTTCAATTCTTAAATTCTGGTAATTAGGAGTTTCGTTTGAGGATAACCTGTGCCGGTGAGCTTACGTATGGGCTGCCGTTTCTAGCTTGGACTTTGACCTTTGTGTTCTAACACTTTGTCGTAAATAAGAACGTACGATCTAGGGTTACCCCTAAGTATTTTGGTTGATGATTCTAGCTCTACACTTCTCCACGTGATTCTTACACACCGCATTTGTTTCTGATTTCATTGCTACTTACTCGGTCTCTTAATATATTACATGTAATCCTTCTTGGAACCCTCATCTCTGCCATCTCGAGCGTCTTCTGTGTTCTAGAGGTATCAGGTCTTGTTTCCGATGCGTACGTCATCTTATAGTAGCATTATACAGTACAACTCTCTTCCCTATAGTCACCTACAAACTTGTATTACGTATGTGTGCGTTCAAGAAGCGAGGAGTGGGGACCCACGAAGCGATGCATACATGCTTTTAGTTACAGTTTACTTGTAAAGTTGGATGGTTTGCTCAACTTTTGCGAATAGTCCGTATTCACGATGGATATTTTTACCCTTGAACAAAAAAAATATGTCGTAAAACAGTATCATCTTGGTCGCAGCATAAGAGAAATTGCACGGGTATTTCAAATTAACTTTCAACGTACCATTGCGTTTGAAACGATAATTACGGGCGAAAATAGTTGAATCTATCCTAAATATTCAACCGCGAACGATTTCAAATGTTCAGAGAAACTTTTATGACAGATTAGGACATTGCTTGTTTGCATTAGGAGACCGTTTTGAGCATACAATACATTAAATAGTTTACTTTTTATTTTTTTAATTCTAGTTTTATTTATTATGTATAGAATATAGAAGTTATTATGATTTACCGCTTTATTTATTGTTATTGTTATAGGTATATCTGACATTGTTTTAAACGTTAAAAATTTTAAAATCTTCCAAAAAGTCCACACTTATTTGTATTTATTATTACATAAAGTCCCTATTATTGACGGTAGTTCCACATTCATCGACGTTTATACTATGTATGTATGTGCTTACTGCTTACATCCAAACTGATCTACAGTACATACATACATACATGCTATGTGCGTCCCCACTCCTCGCTTTCGAACGCACACATACGTAATACACGTTTGTAGGTGACTATAGGGAAGAGATTTGTACTGTATATTCTTGTCTTATAGTCGTTTTATATATTCTTGACATCATTTCTGTGTTGATGTGCTTGTTTCGCCATATGGTGTTGATAAGGCATCCTGTTAGTTTGATGGCTTTATGTACCTGATGCTCTACTTCTCTCTCCACGTCTCGATAGCTGGACAACGTGACACCAAAATATTGTATCACGTTATCCAGCTATGCACAACGTACCGATACTTGCTTAATGCTTCATGCTGACTCTATCAATTCTCAGTTTGCACCTGATCGGTACTGTACTAATTACAATTGTTTCTGTTTTCTGGTAGAGATTATCATGTTGAATGCCCTATTTGTTATGTTGAATCTGTGAGTTAGCTTTGCAGGTTATCTTCATTCTGAGCCACTATTGCTACGTCCGCGTAGCAGAGTATTTTGATTTCGCTATTCCCCATTTTATGTTCTCTTCCCTTACCAACACTCCCGATAATTTCGTCCACGATTAGGTTGAAGAACAGAGGGCGCAGTGTGTCGTTATGCCTTATCCTGTTGCCCACATCTATAGAGTCCGTAGTTGTTGTTTTTGTAAATGTTTTCATATATTTTGATGATATCCAACAGGATTTCTTTGTTGTATAAAAGATGAACTATGTCCTTAAATCTTACTCTGTCAAAAGCTTTCTTTGAGTCTATCAAACAGAAAAATGCTGGCTTATTGTTCTCTATAGCCGTCTCTGTGATTTGTTCTATGACTAAAATCGCATCATTGAACGATCTTCCTGAACGAAAATCCTGCTGCTCATCTGCTAGGTTTATTTTATGCGTTATTTGTTCGTGCAAAATTTTTATGGTTTCAGATTGGTATTTAGTAGGTTTATACCACTGTAGTTCCCTGGTTGCTTTATATCGCCTCTTTTGACTAGCAAGATCAGCATCCTCGTCTTCCATTCTCCTGGTATTTCATTGAGTTTTATGATTTTGTTGATCAGTGTAGTCAGTTGTTACACCATCGCTGGCCCACCATATTTCAAGAGTTCATTCGAGATTCCATCCGTACCCGCGGCCTTTCTAGTTTTCAAACACCCTAGTTTTTCCTCCATTTCTTGCCTGCTCATATTAATCTCTTCGTTTGTGGCGATTTCTGGTGTATCTACTTCCATCGGCATCCGCTGTTCCTCCGTATATCGCTTTCTTAGGTATTCTATCCAGGTCTGCTTCTCTATGTGTCTTGGTTCAATTAATTCTTTCACTTCCGATCTTTGACCTCTTATGAATTGCTATATTTCCTTTTGAAGGCCGTAGAAGTCGTGTTCCATTTCTTTAGAGAAGCGTCCCCAATGTTGTTACATCTTATCAGTGCTTGTGTTTCGTTTCTTATTCTCTTGTAATCATCGTATGCTTGCTGTGTCCTGATTAACATGTATTTGAGGTATGCTATCTTCTTACACATATATTTCCTGTAGATATAAAATCCTTAAAAAAAAGGTATATAACCCCCTACCACAATTATTAATCGTATCCTAAATACGTATTTCGACAACTAAGTTGTCATCATCAGTAGGTAAGGCTACTAATCAAGGTGTCGCACATGGGGCACAGTAAAGCTAGAACACTGCTTACGCAACAACTACTTTACACGGCGGCCACGTATAGACTAATTTAAACATGCAAATATATCCAACGAAAAGATCGACAAACTTACCTCTCTTAGTGAAACGGCATTCACATATGTTTATACTCCAATTTGAAATATATCGAACGAAAGATCGACAAAAATTACCTCTCTTAAGGAAACGGCACTCAACATGTGTTAATACTTCAATTTAAAACGTCGACGACCCTTTTATGGTTCTAACAATGAAAAGAGACAAGTGAAGGGGATCGGTCCTTTATCACCGTTCATGGAGTGTTGTATGTTTTTAGCGATATGTATACTTTCGTAGGCGTCAAGATCGGGGGGGTTATTTATGCACTTTAAAAGCTTTAACCCTTTAATCGGCACATTGTGTAGTGTACTTAAAGCATGGTTCGAAACGTTAGATTTATCCGGTCTATTGTCTTTAATATGTGATATGTGTTCTTTATACCGGGTTATTATTGGTCGTTTTGTTTGGCCTATATATTTCAAATTACAATCATCGCAACTAATTTCGTATATACCTGATTTCGAATTAAAATTAACTCTATCTTTAGTATTCCCTAGGAGACTTTTGATAGTATTTTAGGACCGAAAGGCAACTTGGAGACCTCTTTCTTTCACAACTTTATTAATATTTTTCGTGATTGGGTGGTATGGTAAACACATGTACTTTTTCTCCTGGTTACTTTGAGATATCAAACTTGTGGATTCGCGGATTGTATTTTTTATTTTTGTTTTTCTAATTAATTTATTGATTATTTCTATGTCAAAGCCATTATATAAAATCCTCACAAAATTGGAAAACAATAAAGAATAAATTGTATAAATTCCTTTGTATGATCGAATCCTACTCGATAGAAGAAGTCTATTAGAAAAGTAACTAACTCTTAAATTAATTTAAAATAATATACGTAGAAGTATTCCATGTTAAGTTTGACTTGTTCTCGTGTACAACTGTAAATTTATTAAATATATTTTTGACTCGACACAAATAAATTATTATTATTATAGAAAAAATATAGAAATATAGAAAATATAGAAAAAATATAAAAATTACTATGATCTTGTCAATCATAAGACATCGTCGCCTGAAATATGTTCAAAATCTATCGACTGAAGAGTTAATACCCATTTACACATAACAACTCATCACTTATCACTTCATCATTTAAACTAGTAACATAAAATACGTCGTTAATTTCTTATAATGTTTCAATTTATTAGAGGGACGGCAGACTGCGACAAACTAGCCTTCTTGCATCAATTTTGCGCCACGCTTTCTTCAATATTTCATATTTATTTATTACGCGGTCGTCCAAGAAAAGACCGTTCAACGGATTTGATCGTTCGATACTATAACGTTCATAAATCTGTAATGTTAGACCCCATAAATAGCGTATGAAGAAAATGAAAGACACCCAGAGAATTATCATTTCTCATTTTTATCATCAGTCTTTTCGTTCGTAATTGATATCTATTTTCTCTTTTCCTAGTAACGTAATGCTTGACTTGGTTTTTTTTTTATTTGCGGCAATTCACAGAAAATATTTGCTATGGTATAGTATCACTTCCTTCGAAATGTTATATATTATTTGTAGCAAGGGAAATTTTAAGAATTGTTTAAGTTTATACCTCCAGCAAAGTAAAACAAGGTATTATTCATATTAGATGCTTTTATTTAGAATAATTGAACCTTATTAAAATAGGAGTACCTATTTACTAAAATAAGCTCAAATAACGAATTTAAATTTTTATTATGGTTACGCTTTTTGCGATATATACGTGTTCATAATTGAAATGCAGTATTTTAAATTACTGCTGTTATCTAAACATAGGACAATTAAATCTTGCTTAAATGCCACTGATAAATACAATCCAGGACTGAGAAGGAAGTTGGAAGGATATTATTTCACACATTTCTCCAGAGTTTTGGTGACTAATTATTACCATTATAATACAACGCTTTTTATTCTTGTCTATACACACACACACACACATATATATATATATATATATATATATATATATATATATATATATATATATATACAAGGTGTTTAATCACTCGCTTTCCTAATTTGGAGGGTATAAAGTTCCCAAATTATATAACGTTTTACCAAAAAAATCGCATTGAAAAATTTTCCAAATAAACGCGAAAAAAAAATAAGAAAATATAGGAAAATGTACGGTCGGCATACATAGTGTATGTATGTTTGTGTGAACCTCCTATGTAAGTTTCATGCTGTCGACTGTTATTAAAAGAAAACATGCTGACCTACGAACAACTTGTCGAACTCAAGGCGAAATAGCTGAATAGCAAATAGCTGACGGTGTCATAATAAGATATTTGCCGCTGAAATTTTAATGTTTGTATTTGTAGTTGTTAAACCATAGCCATAGGAAAGAAGTCGAAGATACTAGAGTGCAAAGAGATCCAGAAATATACTCAGCTCACTACTTGTTACTGTCAAAAATATTCATTCCAGGAAGGAAAAGCTCAATGGTGACTAAGAACAAAAGACAAAGTGGTTATAAGAAACTATAAACTCAGACAAAATGAAATAGCGACAAAATACAAAGAAAAAATTGAGCAAGAAATGGAAGAATTAAATAAACTGGACACAGACAATAATGTGGAAATATTATGGTCAAATATAAAAAGCAAAATACATAAAGCTGCAAAAGAAGCGTGCGGAATTATAAAAATAAATAAAAACAAAAAACAAACAAGCTGGTGGAGCGACGAAATAAAAGATGCGATAAAATATAAAAAACATGTGTGGGCGAAATACCTCAAAGCGAAAACAGAAGAAAGCTACGCTAAGTATAAACAGCAAAGAACAAGGGTAAAAGAACTAGTGGGAGCAGCCAAACAAAAGTCATGGGAAGAATTCGGGGAAAGAATGGAAAGTGATAGCCACGGAAACCAGAAATTATTCTATAAAGTATTGAAAACTTTCAGAAGTGATACGAACTATAATAGCAAATACATAAAATCAAAAGAGGGAAAAATACTTGAAGATGACAAAGAAATAATGGACAGATGGAAAGAATACTTTGAGGATATGCTTAATATAGAAAAAATAGTACAAAGATATAATGAAAAAGAAGAACAAATAACCACCCAATTAACAGACGAAGATGACCAAGAAATAAAAATAGAAGAAGTAAAAGAAGCAATCATAAAAATAAAAACAGGATGAGCAGCAGGTCATGATTGTATATCACCAGAAATGATCAAAAACTTGGGTGAAAAAAGCATAGAAGCTATAACTAAACTGCTTAACAAAATATGAACAGAAGAGAGAATACCACAAGATTGGGACATAGGAGTAATATTACCCATCTTCAAGAAAGGAGATTACGGTGAATGTAAGAACTATAGGGGAATAACAATGATGAGTATAATGGCCAAAATTTACGAAAGAATACTGGAAAAAAGATTAAAAATACAAATAGAGGCACAGCTAGAAGATTCACAAAGCGGTTTTAGGAAGGGAAGAGGAGTACAAGACCACATATTTACTATAAAACAAATAATGGAAAAAAGACAGCAAAGCAATACGTACTTGACGTTTATTGACCTAGAGAAAGCGTTTGATAGTGTACCAAGGAAAGCGATATGGGAAAGACTAAAAAGAAGAGGTGTAAATAAGAAATTGAGAAACAATATAGAGTGTATGTATAAGGTCACAAAGAATTATGTACGAACGAGAAATGCAGAGTCACAGATATTTGAAACTAAAGAAGGATTGAGACAGGGTGGTGTACTGAGCCCAGCACTATTCAGATAGTGATGGATGGCGTACAAATAGAAATAAAGCACAAACTGAAGAAATTACCAGTGGGTTATAGAAATATGGAAATAACGACAATAACTGACTGCGTCTTTGCAGATGATCTAGTAATATTTGCAAAAAACACGACAGGCCTGCAAGAAAACGTAACAATATGGAACGAAGCCGTTCAAAACCGGAACTTAAAAATTAACATCGATAAAACAAAGGTAATGGTAATTGGGAAAGAAAACAAGCAAGCATTAATAACACTGGACAATACAAAAATAGAGTAAAGACGATAAGATACCTGGGCGTAAATCTACAGAAGAATGGTAAGAACGCCGAAATCGAAATAAATGAAAGAATAGAAAAAGCAACACGGACATACTATGCTTTGAATAACAAATTTATAAGAAAGAAAGAAATATCAACTAAGACAAAAATCCTAGTCTACAAGACTATACATAAACCAATATTAATGAATGGTAGGGAGAGCTGGGTGTTAACAAGGCAGCTAAAAAGTAAAATCCAGGCGGCAGAGATGAGATTCCTGAGAGCAGTTAAAGGCATTATAAGAAGAGATAGAATACGGAACGAAACAGTGAGGGAAGAACTAAAAGTGGAATCGATCTTAAAGAGCATTGAAAGGCAACATCTGAAGTGGTTCGGACATGTAATACGAATGGAAAACCAGAGACAAATGAAACGGATATGGCTGGCAAGGACACAGGAAAAGAGGACTAGAGGAAGACCGAGAAAAGAGTGGAAAAGTGTAGTGGCATAGTGCTTGGAAGCCTGGGGAACAAAGTGGAAGGATGCAGAAGTAATGGCAAGAGACAGAAGGGATTGGGCAATGTTTGTTCGTAAATAAAAAGTTTTTTAGACGCCTTAACACCTTCGGGTATAAGAAGGCTTTATCGATTATATATATATAAGTGATTAGATAATTTCTTAGCCGTTCATTAAATATAACATTTGATAAATTATTGGAGGTTTTCGGCTTTTTATATGAAATATTTACAAATATCAAGTTAGTATGTATGTAATTGCAAAGTAAGGGGGGATGTAAACATTGCTGTCTACAAATTACAAAGCAAATCATACGAAATTTTTAATTGAAAAAATGTCTATGTTGGGACTCGAACCCAAGTCTACAGCTTGCTGGGCTGTCGTCATTACCACTAGACCACAATAGACCCAGGTTCAAGTTATTCAGAAATGCATTATAAAGTAACAGTGTTGATGAATCAGATGTCAGTTATTGAATGTAGATGTCAAGTTGAAGGCAGAAGTCAGTTTTGAAAACTCATGTCAGTCTTGATAGCAGATGTCAGTTAGTGAAAGCAAATGTCAGTTACTGAAAGCAGATGTCTGTTTTGAAAGCAGGTGTCAGTTATGAAAGCAAACGTCAGATTAGAAAGCAGATGCCTATTTTGAAATTAGATGTGAGTTATTGAAAGTAGATGTCAGTATTTTGAGAGCAGATGTCTTTTTTGAATGTTTGAAAATGCTAATTAATACTCCAAAGCTATATGAGTGATTAAATAATTTCTTAGCCGTTCATTAAATATAACATTTAATAAATTATTGGAGGTTTTTGGCTTTTTATATGAAATATTTACAAATATCAAGTTAGTATGTATGTAATTGCAAAGTAAGGGGGGATGTAAACATTGCTGTCTACAAATTACAAAGCAAATCATACGAAATTTTTAATTGAAAAAATGTCTATGATGGGACTCTAATCACTCATATAGCTTTGCTCATATAATTTGTTGTAGTCGGATATCTTAAAAATTAGGTGAGTAGGTACGCATCGACCTTTAAACCAAATGTTTGTTTTCGCCCATCAGTTGGCTTTTAAAGAGAAATAATTTTAAGGATAACCGTTCTGATAATAAAAAGAAAACGAAGGCATATTTATTTACTACGTTTTATTTTTTGTTAAGGTCACCGGACTTTGTGTTTGAACTAACTAAACAGTGGCTTCTTAAAATTTATCCCTAACCTTTTTCAACAGAATGTGTACTGTCTAACATAAAAACGTTGACTTTTTTCAAAAATTAAAACAATTTAAAAAAAGGTATTTTGTTGTCTGGTGGAGGAGGACGGAGCGGACATCATCGGTGGGGCTCCTCACGACTCTCCAGCGACAGGCCCTGTTGGGAATCACGGGAGCTATGAACAGCACGGGAACCGCTTCCATGGAGGCCATCGTGGGTCTCCCTCCGCTGGAGGCGGAGGCAATGGCTGCGATACTGAGGCTGAAGGCCAATGACGTATGGTGTCCTAATAGGGTTGTAGGGAGCCATACAAATATCACAGGAACTATACTGGTAGAGCCGATATTTCAAATGCCGGTGGACAGTATGTCACCTGAAATTATGTGTACAGCTAAGCTGAACATACTTATACCGACCAGGGAACAGGCAAAAAGTCGCTCGATCGATTGTGGTGCCGGCACCTGGTACACTGATGGATCACAATCTAGTCAGGGGGCAGGTGCAGGCATATACGGAATGTGCCCTGGAAGGAAGATATTGATATGTCTGGGGAAAGATGCTACGGTTTTCCAGGCCGAATTGTTTGCAGTCGCAGCTGGTGCCGATGAAATTCATGAACCCATCTACCAGGTCTAAGCTGGTGAAATATTGTAAACAAGTCCTCAATAACCTGGCACAAGACAATACAGTGTCGCTGATATGGGTGCCAGGACATGAGGGAATTAAAGGCAATGAGACAGCCGACAAACTGGCCAAAGAAGGTACTAATGGGAACTTCATAGAACCAGAACCAGTATGTGGAATTACTGAGGATTCCGCTAAAAGGGAGATCTGGTCATGGCTAGAAAAAGACCATAAAAATAAATGGAGGTTAACGGAAGGTCAACTCCATGCCAAAACACTACTAAGGGGGCTGGACGGGAAGTTTTCAGCAAACCTAATTCGTAGTAGCAAAAAAGAAATTAAAATAATTACCGGGTTAATAACCGGACATTGTCCTTTAAGGAAGCATTTGTACACCATGGGCTTGGTTAGCGAGCCCTGGTGTAGGATATGTGAAAAACAGGAGGAAACTAGCCTTCATGTAATATACACGTGTGAGGAACTGAAGGAACTCAGACAGAAATATTTCGGGAGAGATCTATTGAATCCTTCGAATGTACACAAACTTCCCCTGAGGAGGATAGTGGCTTTTATCGAGGACACAAGACTAACAGAGTGGAATTGAGATATCTATTGGGGATAGTACAAAGAGCAGTGTGCTCAAGTGCCTGGACGTGGTGGCGTCCACCCCAAAACAGAGAAGAACAAGAAGAAGAAGAAGAAGGTATTTTTTTTCGGATTATGAATTACTTGAAGTACATATACATACAGTTTAAATAATGTCAACGAATGAACAAACACCCAATATATCAATGATAAATTCTTGGAGTTTTTCGGCTTTTATATGAAATACTTATAAATATTATCAAATTAGTATGTAATTGCGAAGAAAATGTGAATGTAAACAAAGTTTCAAGAATTTATCAAATGATATTAAATGAACGGCTAAGAAATTATATTTATATATTAAATAGAATAAAAATATTTTTACGAAATCTTTGGCCAAGAAGGACTGTTTATATTGGGAATGTTGAGTATAGAAAAATCGTTTATAAATAAAATAGCCAATTTTGATGATATTGATAAATCATTTTACAGATTCTAGTGAGTGAAGAAGTGATCTCAAGTTTAAATCTGTTTAAAATATTTATATTTTATACATTTATATTCAGTAATAAATTCGTATTATTTATTCAACAATCCCCTTTACCTCGAATTCAATATAACGTTCTTGTAAATTTAACCAGGAGCCACTACTGCTAACAAAATAACAAAAACATAAGAGCAGACTGAAAATTTGTAAATAAATAAAATAAATTATAAATGCGTATGATTTAGCTATTAAATTTATAATAATTATAATAAATGTTATCGGAAATTTAATAAAATTTTCACTGAAAACATATCATTTCCGTGCAATTTCATAAATAATGTAATTCCCACAATGTTGTGTAATTTGATACTCTATATATTGCCACAACACATATGGAATATACATATTGCGGTAAAATTTCAGATAACCGATTGAATGTTATTTTTCAAAGCTGAAATTTCCTGACCAGATACAAAATGAACGATGAATATTTAAAATTTGTTAATAAATAATACAAATATACACTATAATAGAAACATATATCCAATTAAAACATTTTATAAATATTCTTGAAATTATAATTTATTTTAATCTATTAAATTTACTGAACTGAATTAATTTAAAAAAAATCTTTCATATGTGAAATTCCCAAAATTATTATCTTTCGCGTATTTAAAATCAAGAAAGCTATAATAAGGTCTTGGTTACTTGGTTTATGATTATGAGATAATGGTAAGTAGGGCTGGGCGAAGTATCGATACATCGTCCAATACCCGTACTGAGTTCTGAGACCTTAATATTATTGAAACTTTGTGGGATTATATGAAAAGGTATATGAGAAATAATCAGCAAATAACAATAAATGCTTTGCAGACAAAACTAACAGGAATATGGCAAACATTCATGCCAGATGACTGTAGAAAATTGTTGTAAACCATGCCAGATCGAATTAAAGCAGTTGGTAAGGCCAAAGCTGACGTAACTCCGTAATAAATTTTGTAACTAGTGATCGTCCGAAATACATTTTTTTACTTTGGATAGCTTGGTTTCGTTTCCTAAGAAATAAAATGTATGTCCTATTCTTAATATTGTAGTATATCCAACTCTTTGCCCCCAATAAAGAATTGTCACTTCAACATAAACAAATTATAATTTGTGTCGTCCGAACCTTATGTTGTTAGGGCTCGTACAAGCAGTTACCCGTGCTGGAAGAGTTGTCACGCCTTATTAACTTTTATTTTAGGTTCCATTTTTTTTTGTTTTTAAAATTTTTAAGATATCATTTTTTTCCTGAATTTATAATTGAATGTAATTTTATATTTTGTTGATAAAAACACACAATGTTGTATTAGATTTACACTTTATTTAATAATAATAATGACTATATAACAGCTGTTTCACCGTACAACGGTTTCTTCGGATATAACAAGTGGTACTATAAAACATTTTACTTAAACGTAAATATTTTTTATTTTATTACTTAATGGTATTCTCAGAAATTGGAAACCGAAATATTTTTACCCGCCTCTTTTAGTAGGGATACATATAGATAACATAAATTATATTATAAGTGACACATATCTAACAAAATATTTCAATCACAAATAGGAAATAAATTCAACAGAGGGGAGGAATTAAGCTCTGTTTTGTCATTTAATAATTTATTTGAAAATTTTTGTTTATTAATTTGCATTGCTTCTAATAAATCGAGTTTCTTACTTTTCTTTTCTTCGTGTAGGATCTTGAAATTATTATTAAAACTATGGCTTTCTTCAATTAAATGGTTAGAGTATGCTGAATCTGTTTTCCCATTTCTAAACGAATAATAATGTTCGTATATGCGCTTTTTGAACGTTCTACCTGTTTGC
Source organism: Melolontha melolontha (assembly GCA_935421215.2). NCBI lineage: Eukaryota > Metazoa > Arthropoda > Insecta > Coleoptera > Scarabaeidae > Melolontha > Melolontha melolontha. The sequence goes on along the minus strand of OW285240.1, from coordinate 20,944,913 downwards.
CCGATATATGTTTTAGTACATGTACCACAAGTTAGTTTATACAGACCTGACTTATTATGATATGCTGTTTTACTTTTATTGTTTTTGATGTAGTTACTAATATGGTTGTTGGTTTTATATGCAATGTTTATATTTTGTTTTCTTAAAAATTTTTCCAATGGTTTATTTTGTCTATATGTATCCCTACTAAAAGAGGCGGGTAAAAATATTTCGGTTTCCAATTTCTGAGAATACCATTAAGTAATAAAATAAAAAATATTTACGTTTAAGTAAAATGTTTTATAGTACCACTTGTTATATCCGAAGAAACCGTTGTACGGTGAAACAGCTGTTATATAGTCATTATTATTATTAAATAAAGTGTAAATCTAATACAACATTGTGTGTTTTTATCATTTGATATGGATTTACATCAAGTAAAGGCAGAATCGATTCAATTTTTATATTTTGTTCTATAAGTTTCCAAAAAAAAAATTATAATTACCTCCAGTTCAATTGTTTCAATTGTTGTTATTAATGGAGGAAACGTACTCTTAGCCAAAAAAAAATAAATAATTTAACTAACTTTATAGCATAAATTCTTTAAAGTTAAAGTTTAAGTTGAACATTGGCACATATAATTAACACGATTATCCGAAATTTAGCGTGTTTTGGAAGTTTTGCATTGATAATATACAAAATTCAAGCTTAAATTAATTTATCTTTTGGCTAGGAGTACTTTTACCCCCATTAGATTGTAAGGCAGATTAGTTCCTTTTAGGTCCATTAATGATTTCAAAAGCTTTTTTCAAAATACGGGGGTTTGTAAGGATCTTAGCAATCGCCATCATATTAACTAAATTTTAATAAATAAGTAATATAAAATAGAAATAAAACTACGCTTAAAATCTTCACTTTTTGATACTTAATCGTAACACGACAATTGTTTCACCAGCACAGCATCAGGCAGTGGCGGCTCGGGGTGATTCACATAGGGAGTGCATAATTTAAAAATTAAAAAGTGTAATACAAAACCGCTTACCCAATCCTTATAAATTTCACCGACGTACTGTTCCAGACAGGTACTGTTCATTGTAGAGTTTGTTTTGAGGGGACAGTAAATATTACACTACACAGTTTAATTACATCTGACGATAAACGAAGCCCATTTTACGTGTCTTTGACTTGCAGAACAGTTCTATCACTTTTTCATTAAAGTTTGGGAAATCATTTATACATTCTTTTTCGCAAGATAACATAGTAAGGGCATTTAATTTCTCTTCTTTCATTGTATTTCTCATGAAAGTTTTTATTCTCTTCAGCCGTGAAAACTGGCGTTCCGCTTCGGCCGGTGTCATTGGGATTGTAATAACAATTTTTAAAAGCTTAACAACTTCATTAAAGGTGTCGCTTAATCCATCCAGCAGAAGACCTAGCAGACCAACAGCACCGACTTCTGTATTTTGGCTAAATTCTTCTCTAGAATATAGAACGCTTAATTCAGTTCGTAGTCTGCTTTCATTGAGGCATGGATAAAATTTTACTGCTTCTTTAAGGCAATCTTCCGGAATTTTTTTTTGAAAAGAGGAGAACTGTTTATAAGAAATTAAGTTTGATAATATTAAGTGCCCTGTATACCGAAATCTAGTTTTTATTTCTAGCAAAATAATATCGCACACTTCAATAGTTTCCCTCCTTCTTTGGCTACCATCAGTTACTCTTCGTCGCTTTGATGGTCGAGGAGTCAGTTCTGGGTAATTTTGTTTAACCAACTGATTATCTGTGTCAGCGATTTCGGTTCGAATTTTTCCAATAGCGCGTTCAAAATTATCTAAATTATTCTTGATTTTTAATGCATCTGTATTGACATTTTGTAATTGATTAAACAATATGTCCACATGTGGCATAATTTTATGAAAGAAAGTTAACCAATAGATAAAATTTTCCTCCTCTAAAATTCGGAAATTGGAACCAGCTTGATGAATGGTGGTTTGTAAACTAGATTCTCCCTCGATTTGTTCTAGAGCTTCAATTATTTCTTCTCGGTGCTCATATATTGTATTCACTGTCCTAGAATTGAAGTTCCATCTTATTTTTGAAGAACGAGGTAAGCTTTTTCTCTGAAGGAATTCTTCCAATCTTGCAGCTCGTTGTGGTGATGTAGAGAAAAATGTACATAATCCCGTCAGATTGACAAAAAAAAATTCTGCAGTTACTACTGCTCTATGTAGCATGTGACATAATTAGATTTGTCTGATGTGCATAACATGTACAAAATTAGCCCTTGGATACTGGTCTTGGACATGTCTTTGCACGCCATTACTAGCACCACTCATGACTGCTGCCCCATTATAGCTCTGTGCAATCAGTTTTTCAACAAGCAAAAACTAATTTCGTTAAGGATGGAGGCAGATAAAGAATTAGCATGATGTCCACTAGGCAGAAGAAATTTCCAAAATCTTTCGACCGCTCTCGCGTTCACAATATATCTTAAAGCAACCACCAACTGAAACTGATTGGACACATCTGTGGTTTCATCAGCTATCACAGATATGAAGTCGGTTGCTTTAATTTCACTGGCAACTTGTTCATGATACATGTTCAACATTGCATCAAGCAGCTCATTCTGTATCGCTTTTGATAATCCCTTAAAAACCGGTGCTGCTTCGATGTGATCTCTGAGCGATTGATCCAATTCTGCCGTAAAATTTATCAATTCCCGAAAAATGCCCTTGTTATTCGACATTTTGCTACCGCTCAAACGTGTTGGCAGCAAACCCCAGTGGGAACTAGGACGGGTCCTAATTCCGCCCCTGGTCTCAAAAAAAAAAAAAAAGGCCCCTCGAAAAGTCTAGCCGACTAGCTCAGAAAGTTACCAAAGTAAGCGGAGGCGTCGTGTGTCTCACAACATCGATGTTAGGGCGGGCACCACTACGTTTCGTCTGGCAAGACTTGGCCAACGTAGAACACCCACGGCCTGAAGGGCGTTACACAATGGGGTGTTCGGCTACACAACAATAAATTAAAACACAAACACTTCTGCCCGTCAGGGTCCAAAGGTAATCAAACAACAAAATATCTGTTAACAAAATCAACAATTTATTGCACAACGAAAGCTTGCGATAAACAGGAAATGTGACACTATATCTCGTTCTACAAATCAGTACGGTATCGAAAATCTTTGACTAATTACAAAAGACAGTATTACATCGGTTAGGAAATGAACAAAGTTATCTCGAATCTAATTAGAGTCGAATAAATTTAAAGGGAAAAAAAAAAGTTAAACTTAGCACTTTATATTCTACCTGTATACAGCGGGAATGTCGTCACCCTGTGAATGGTGTTACAAAAGACTGACTAGAACAGAAGTTGTTACAAGCGACAACATTATTTAGATTTAATACCCCTCAGTGGTTAGGCCACCGGGTATAACAATACAGTAAAAAAAGAAACTTTTCATTTACCTAAGTGGTAAAGGATTGCAAGAGCAACAATTGCTCCTAAAGTAAAGTTACCAAAGTAATCATAACACAGGTTCACCTGTTATGAATGACTCCTCCCTGTATACAACACTGAGATATGTATTAAATGGTGAAAATTACAAAAATTACGTCACATTACAATTTAATAAGAAAATAGAACGCTTGTTCAGAATTCTAACGTTGGTTCTGTACATGAACTGTTATAATATTAATTAACCCTATACTAGGCCTTGACGTAACCTCAGATTTTTGTTTAACAGGATTCTTTGCTGAGGGCTCAGTAACCTGTAACTTTGAATTTAAATAGGAGTTTGCTGGTGAAGCCAGACAACCCCAAAAGTGCACAAGATAATTAAAATTAAGAAGCAGTACAAAATAATGTAGATATAATCCTCTCGGAAACAGATGTAGGGTGAAGCCCTTTCACTATCGGTAGCCTCAAAAATTAGTGTAGTCCCACACGGGAGTACTTGAGTGTTTGAAAAGCAAAAGATTGAATAAATTTAACATAGAAAACTAATAACACTTTAGAGTTCGGGTTACTCTACATAGGCCTCATTTTAGAGAAACTTTATATGAGATTTCAACTTAGCTGCATATCCCTAGAGGGATACAAAGTCCTCCAAAGGATCCTCCACGCGAGAATCTGATAGCACGTTCTCCCTGGTTACGGCCCTGTCAGTGAGAACTCAACAGCACCAGGATAGCCTCGCCAGAATTGACTTAGGACGGAGAGCTCAGGTTAAAAATATTCGCAGTTTAACAATATAAGACTCATCAACAATTCATAGCCATCTTTCCTTCCCGGTCACTATCGGAAAATTTATCGACTACGTCAAATGCAGGAAATTGGAATTTTTCCCCTTAATTTCAGCAATCCTATGACGAAAAGTCGCAATAAGTATAATTTCAGAAAATCCAAGTAAAACTTACCGCAATAAAGCTCCGTTTCAGAGAAACACACAAGCAAGCGCTATGATGACTGAAGATCGAATAATGGAGTCTCACGTGCTTAACGAAAATGGCCGTCGAACAAGACACTACCAAACTCGGAATAACAAAAAAAAACAATATAATTTCCAAAACCCAACTCAAAATTTAGCGGGGTGCATACTGAAGTTATCAAACTAAAAATACGGAAGTTATAAGCAATAAAACAGGGAAAATTAAATATTTAGAGATAATAGAAAAAGAAACCTGCTAATCGGAAGTTAACGTAAGAGACGAATAGAGGGCGTCTCCCACATAAGGATAAATTAAACACAAAACGCTCTTAAACAACGTAAAGTCTATTTAATAAAAACCCAAAATTAGAGTACAAAATACGAAGAGTTTTAAGACGGTCAGCACATCATTTTAAGCACCAAAACTAAGTACGTAAAGCATGCCTTAACCGGAGCTACGCATTAGTAAAAATAGATGGCGTAGACTAAATATAGTTAATACAAATTCAAATGAAGGACAGGCTCGGTCAAAATATATGAACATGGAATAATTAACTGGAGGAATTATTGTTTTGAAAGGCTTAAAAGATGTAAAAATTAATAAGCTATTAAGGTAAAATAGAGTGAATCGAACATAATGCAAAATAAATGCTCCAAGTTGTCTTGAAGGACTTAGAAATGAAATAAATAGATAAATTATAAACTAACAAAACGCAGAATGATTTTTTACATGTAACAACTCCCCCCTTACAAAACAGAAATTTACTTGTAAATTACTCCAAAAACTAAGGATAGGGTAAGATGAAACATAATAAGTGACTACGTAAGCCCAAAATAACGGCAGCGGAACGAACAGCACGGTAATGCGGTAGAAATGAGATAGCCAAAAATGTGCAAAAAAAATCTATACGTCGGAAACTAGTAATATACGGAGTGAAACAAATAAAAGGAGATCTGAAATCATCAGAACTATCAGCCAACAATCTGATAGAACAAACTAAAAATATGATCGGTAAAACTAAAACCATATAAAACCAGGTAATACTAACAGAAGTATACCAAAAATAACACCCAAAATAATATATTACAAGATAAACTATCCAACCAAAGATAGAAGCAAACTAAACGCAGAAGAGAAATTGACATATCGTCAAGCAAAACTATTTAAAACCAGATAGGAGAAAAGTAAAACGCAGATGGCGAAATTGACATAACGTCAAGCAAAACTATCTTAAACTAGATAGGAACAATGTAATTCGCAGGAAGCGAATTTGACTTAACGTCAAACTATCTATCTAAAACAAGATAGAAGGAAAGCAAAACGCAGAATACGATAATGACACCAGGTCAAGCAAAACTATCGACGCTCAGATTGATTGACGGTAGAAACTCATTAGCACCACAATAACCAAACCAACACACCATGTCTACAGTTAGCTCGGCCTAAACCACCACAGAGGCCCTTCGACATTCGGTCGGTACGAGGATTACAAATAACGAAAACTAAAAAAAAAACAAACAAAGAGTACTGAACGGTCGTCACCCCAGCATCAGAATGTGCAACAGCCGATATCATGCCGAGTGTTCAAGCGCCACGAAGAAAACAAGAAAGGGGAAGAAAAAGCTGCATAAAGCACCGAAAAAAGCACCGACTAGGAGGGGATCATTACTCCTAGCGGCGAAAGAAGATAGAAAGCTGCGCCATGAACACAAGTCACGAAAATCGTTGCGTCACAACCAAAACTAGGGAACAACTTCCGACAGCTCAAAAGAGACTAACTACCGTGAAGCAGTAGCAGCTCAAAAAAAAAGGATTAACTAAAAAGGTATATTACTAACGTTAAGGGATGCAATTGGATAAGGGAAAAAGAGGTAAGAATCTAAAAGGTGGAAATGAGTAACTGTGACACTGTGTACTTACGAGTTCCAACGATCTAACAATCGTTACGCCATACGATAGAGACAACAACAAAAAAAAACTTAATCTGGCCAAACAAAATAAGAGGATACGATATAACAAAAGTTTAAAGTGCAGCGGCGGCCTACCACCACACTAATACGGTTGAGGACCAAAACACTAAAAATCAAAACAAACAGAGACACGTCCATGATCGAAAAAGAAAAAGTCGCGATTACAAAACGAGGGGTGTCGATCTCAGCCCTATAAGAAGCATACGGAAATGGACGACGGAATTTTTGACGTCCACCCCGCTTCTTTACACGAAAGTGTCGACAAAATCGGAAATAAAAATGGATCACATCAGAGATGTATTCCAAAGTCCAACATAAAGATATTCTTTAGAATCAAACACAATGGTCATTAAGAAAACGGTACACAGCAATATGCAGGTAGAATAACAACCCATATGCCAACTATAAAAATAAAGTGAAAGAACTCTATAAGAATAATATAATAACAGTCAAAATCGGTAAACAAGTTAACAAACGGTTAACGTCAAAATCGGTAATCAAAAATTGGAATCTACCAAATCCAATAGACAAAATCAAACGTCTAATACGTATAAGAGTTCACAAAACCCTCACAAGAGGAAAACCTACACGGTACGATAAAACTCTATACGACAGGAACAAAATAAACTGTAAAGATCAGTGTATAAGTGTGATCTCCAAATCCTCTAAATAGATATGCAATAACAGCAAACAGAACAGCACTATCAACAGTTCTAAACCTTCTAACGTCCAAACTCCATAATATAAACGCTAACTAAACTACAAGAAAGTTAACAGAGTCAACAAGATAACAAAGTTATCCTAGAATGTAAAAGTCATAATCATAAACGAAAATGTCAGTATCAAGAATCGATAAAAGCTTCAACAAACATACGCAGTCCGATCCAAATTTGGAATAACAAACTTATCTCAAAATAAGTACAACAAAACCTAGCACAAACAGCTAGAATCAAAATATACCAAAACTACAGGATCTGCGAAACGTAAACTTGTCAACACGGAAAATCGATCTAGAATAGACAAATGAAAATCACAATAATATAAAAGTAAGACAAAATCGGTATACCGTACGACAAAATATTGAGACCCAACTTAAACCTGAAGAAAACGATATGTTACAGATGGAATGAACAACAATGCAGGACTCCTTTTTGGTCGCCTTTTACGCCAGGGCGGATTACACCCGACTGAGTATTCTTCTGACCCCCAGACAGGCCCGATACATATTCGAGTTGGAATGAACAGACAAGCACGACTCCTTTTTGGTCGCCTTTTACGCCAGGGCGGATTTCACCCGACTGAGTATTCTTCTGACCCCCAGACAGGCCCGAAAACATATTCATTAGTCGTCACTCGGTTGTGCTTTTAGATGTGCGCTATTCCAAATTCCAGGCAGAAGTCCGCCTTCACAGGTTCTGAGTTCGTAAAAATCGGAAGACAGTCGACGATTAATTCGATAAGGACAAACGAAGTTCCTACGCCAGACTATCTGATTCGGAATGAATTCTACCACACGATGTCTCAAATCACATCGAGATTTAGATTTCAGCTGGGAATCAACGACAGCAATACGAGGTACTTCCAAAGACTGATTACTACAAGAGGGTTCTACCAAACGACTAATAGGTTTCTGTTGTTCAGGTTTCGATCTTAAACAAGTGCGACAGCGATTAATATATCGGATGACAACAGCTGACATTTTAGGCCAATAATATGTCTCAGAAATGCGTCTTAAAGTTGTCGAGATATTCAAGTGTCCACCAGTAGATGGTTTATGATATGCCTTTAATAAATCGGAACGACGATCTTTAGGGACCAACTCCCTCCAAGAATCGCTTACGGTACCAACACTACAACGCCAAGGGCGTACAAACTTAAAAAGTTTACCATCAAAAATCTGGAATGCTGAATATCTTTCTGGAGATTCCCTAACATGAAGTAAGAGACGATTATACCACTTATCAGAAGTATTAGACATGGCCTTCATTGAACAAAGTTGAGCTTGAGTGTGAATCGGCTCACGGAAAACACTTTCACGATGAAAAACGGAATTGGGAAACGGACACGATCTCATTGACGTTTCCTTCTGTCGTTTCCTAGAAGGACGACATCGAGGACAGGAATTTGCGATATGACCAAGAGCACCACATCTATAACAGAAACGAGATTTACGAGGATTTGGACAATCTCTCACCAGGAGACCTGGAACATTACAATTCCAACATTTAGATACATTGCTGGACGAAGGTACAGATACTGCCGCAACACCAGAAGTTGAAGAATAAGCATAAGCTAAGTCAGGTTCATATAAAGATGTTTTAGCACGAGGAGGAGGTGCGAAAGCTTCTATCGACATTTTGCAAGCTTCCAGCCTTCTGCATAATTCCAGAAGCTGATCAACAGATTTGACTTCGGTAAGACCCAACTGACTCTGATAGAATGGTGCAATGTTTTGCATCAGCACGTCCAACTTAAGACCTTCAGCAACCGGTACTGTTAAACGCCCAAACATACCATTCATAACAGCAACATACATTCCAATGGTTTCAGCAGGCCCTTGAGTTCGCCTCTTAATTTCTTGAAAAAGCTTATCATTATAATTAGGAGGTTGAAATTGAAGTCGAAGTTCTCGCACGAAATCGACCCTGGACGATACTTTATGACGTGTGGACCGCCACCAAATTAAAGCTTTACCAGCAAACAATTCTGTTGCAGATCTAATTAACTGCTCTTTGGATATATTATTTGCAGTGCACTTGTCCTCAATGACTTCAAGGAAGGCACTCAAAGACTGTCGAGAACTCTCGCCATCGAACCTGGAAAAACTCCATCGGGACACAGGAATGACCTTAAAGGCAGAAGATGAAGCAGAAACGGATGCCGCGCTCACCGCATGAGTTGCAGTAGCACGAACAGGTGACAGCATAGGCTCCCCCACTGATTCTTCAGAATCGGACAATTCACTGTCAGATTCAGGTGGACCATGAGCAACACTAGTCGACGCAAACACGAAAGACATGTCTGCAGGAACAGAACCAGCCAAAACGGACTTCCTGGCTTTACGCGCCTTAGATTTCAACGACGCCTGAAGGGATACCAATTCAACTAAAATGCCCGCTACTTCCTCTTCAGCTACCGGAGTCGCCGGTTTTGCTCGCCTGATACGGGAAAAAGCGTGAACTATTTTGGTATTTATTTTGCGATAACGCAAGCTAGTCTCAATCTCAGAAAACTTGTCAAGAAGATCTTTAATTTCATGGACTTTCTGTTTGACTTCCCGCGCATCGTCCTCGTAGGAATAAGGATTCGCTGGTTTAGCGAGTGCAATTCCCCCAGACTCCAGCTGCAGCAAACTCCTTAAAGTCGCACGCATAGACTTGACGGGAACATTGTCGTTCGCCCCGCGAACCCTCAGCTCATACACGAGCTCCTCTCGTTCTAAACGATTTATATCGATCTTCCCCTCCATGTCGACAAACGGAACAGACAACCCAAAAAAACAATAGATTCACCAGTATCGTCAATCACCAAAAAAAACAAGAACGTTGAACAACGATCTCGAATTGAGTCGCAAACCCCGAATCGCTACACCCGGCAAATAACCCAAAAGAAACCCCACAATCAGTTTGATTACCCTAAGCCCTAACCAGTAGAAGGTTCATGTATTTAAGAAAAAAAAAAAAAAAAAAATTATAGGCCAGACAACCAGGCCTCAAACGTTGGTCGTCAAATTTTGCTACCGCTCAAACGTGTTGGCAGCAAACCCCAGTGGGAACTAGGACGGGTCCTAATTCCGCCCCTGGTCTCAAAAAAAAAAAAAAGGCCCCTCGAAAAGTCTAACCGACTAGCTCAGAAAGTTACCAAAGTAAGCGGAGGCGTCGTGGGTCTCACAACGCATCGATGTTAGGGCGGGCACCACTACGTTTCGTCTGGCAAGACTTGGCCAACGTAGAACACCCACGGCCTGAAGGGCGTTACACAATGGGGTGTTCGGCTACACAACAATAAATTAAAACACAAACACTTCTGCCCGTCAGGGTCCAAAGGTAATCAAACAACAAAATATCTGTTAACAAAATCAACAATTTATTGCACAACGAAAGCTTGCGATAAACAGGAAATGTAACACTATATCTCGTTCTACAAATCAGTACGGTATCGAAAATCTTTGACTAATTACAAAAGACAGTATTACATCGGTTAGGAAATGAACAAAGTTATCTCGAATCTAATTAGAGTCGAATAAATTTAAAGGGAAAAAAAAAGTTAAACTTAGCACTTTATATTCTACCTGTATACAGCGGGAATGTCGTCACCCTGTGAATGGTGTTACAAAAGATTGACTAGAACAGAAGTTGTTACAAGCGACAACATTATTTAGATTTAATACCCCTCAGTGGTTAGGCCACCGGGTATAACAATACAGTAAAAAAAGAAACTTTTCATTTACCTAAGTGGTAAAGGATTGCAAGAGCAACAATTGCTGCTAAAGTAAAGTTACCAAAGTAATCATAACACAGGTTCACCTGTTATGAATGACTCCTCCCTGTATACAACACTGAGATATGTATTAAATGGTGAAAATTACAAAAATTACGTCACATTACAATTTAATAAGAAAATAGAACGCTTGTTCAGAATTCTAACGTTGGTTCTGTACATGAACTGTTATAATATTAATTAACCCTATACTAGGCCTTGACGTAACCTCAGATTTTTGTTTAACAGGATTCTTTGCTGAGGGCTCAGTAACCTGTAACTTTGAATTTAAATAGGAGTTTGCTGGTGAAGCCAGACAACCCCAAAAGTGCACAAGATAATTAAAATTAAGAAGCAGTACAAAATAATGTAGATATAATCCTCTCGGAAACAGATGTAGGGTGAAGCCCTTTCACTATCGGTAGTCTTAAAAATTAGTGTAGTCCCACACGGGAGTACTTGAGTGTTTGAAAAGCAAAAGATTGAATAAATTTAACATAGAAAACTAATAACACTTTAGAGTTCGGGTTACTCTACATAGGCCTCATTTTAGAGAAACTTTATATGAGATTTCAACTTAGCTGCATATCCCTAGAGGGATACAAAGTCCTCCAAAGGATCCTCCACGCGAGAATCTGATAGCACGTTCTCCCTGGTTACGGCCCTGTCAGTGAGAACTCAACAGCACCAGGATAGCCTCGCCAGAATTGACTTAGGACGGAGAGCTCAGGTTAAAAATATTCGCAGTTTAACAATATAAGACTCATCAACAATTCATAGCCATCTTTCCTTCCCGGTCAATATCGGAAAATTTATCGACTACGTCAAATGCAGGAAATTGGAATTTTTCCCCTTAATTTCAGCAATCCTATGACGAAAAGTCGCAATAAGTATAATTTCAGAAAATCCAAGTAAAACTTACCGCAATAAAGCTCCGTTTCAGAGAAACACACAAGCAAGCGCTATGATGACTGAAGATCGAATAATGGAGTCTCACGTGCTTAACGAAAATGGCCGTCGAACAAGACACTATCAAACTCGGAATAACAAAAAAAAACGATATAATTTCCAACACCCAACTCAAAATTTAGAGGGGTGCATACTGAAGTTATCAAACTAAAAATACGGAAGTTATAAGCAATAAAACAGGGAAAATTAAATATTTAGAGATAATAGAAAAAGAAACCTGCTAATCGGAAGTTAACGTAAGAGACGAATAGAGGGCGTCTCCCACATAAGGATAAATTAAACACAAAACGCTCTTAAACAACGTAAAGTCTATTCAATAAAAACCCAAAATTAGAGTACAAAATACGAAGGGTTTTAAGACGGTCAGCACATCATTTTAAGCACCAAAACTAAGTACGTAAAGCATGCCTTAACCGGAGCTACGCATTAGTAAAAATAGATGGCGTAGACTAAATATAGTTAATACAAATTCAAATGAAGGACAGGCTCGGTCAAAATATATGAACATGGAATAATTAACTGGAGGAATTATTGTTTTGAAAGGCTTAAAAGACGTAAAAATTAATAAGCTATTAAGGTAAAATAGAGTGAATCGAACATAATGCAAAATAAATGCTCCAAGTTGTCTTGAAGGACTTAGAAATGACATAAATGGATAAATTATAAACTAACAAAACGCAGAATGATTTTGTACATGTAACAACTTGCTGTTCATCATTACCCCGAAGTGCCAGTTCAAACGCGCCACAAAATCTAATGCAATTTATTATTAAATTTTACACATGCCTATTTTTTGTTACCTTTTCATTGTGTTGTTGAATTGCTTTTCTATATGATGAATCTAAGACATTTTAAATGTTATTTTTTCCTAACATTCTTAGACTAAATATATTTTTCAAATGCCCTTCGGAATTTTCATGTTTAATAATTTTAGCACTAAGATGAATTAAGTCTCTTATTCCGTTCTTTCACCAAGACGGTTCACCACCAAACAAAAGACACGGAAAACAAAACAAAGTATTTTTAATTTCACACCCACAAATCCAGTCATTTTTCTGATAAATATCCATTTTGAATTTTCTTATAACGTCTTTACCTTTAACAGATTGTTTATATTTGAAAACATAATTGAGACATCGGCCGTTTAAGATTTTTTACTGCGATTTTTTCATTATACGTTAACGCGAAAACGCGTTGTTCTCTAAAAAAGACACGGAATTATTGTAACAACGCCCGAGAGCAGTCTGGTTCAGTTGCTCCAACGCTATGTATTATACGACATTGAAGTAGGGCAAAATACAGTTCTCCCCATCTTCAATGTTATGTTAATGGCTTAACGGAGCAACATGGGCATTGGGCTTTGCTCATTATCTGTGACGACGATCGGTGCATGTGCGTTGTTAGCGTGCCACGTTCCTCATCAATAACTATGAATCCATAATATACATAATAAATAAATACTTTCACAGTTAGTCGCCGCTTGGTTTGTTTTGTTTCATAATTCCAGGGGGTGCAATTGCTCACTTGCTCTCATTAAAGAGCCGCCACTGGCATCAGGTACTCACAGCTAAAGTTTGTAACGTACTCTTTAGCTGTAAGTACCTGATGAAGTCACTGTTCTGGCGAAGTAATTGTGTTACGATTAAGTATTAAAAATTAAGATTTTAACCGTAGTTTTGTTTCTATTTTAAATTATAGATCTTCATCAAGGAAAAGCCGAATCAATTCAATTAAATAAGTAATACACTGTTTAATTAATAAACTGTTTAAAATAAATGTTTTTTCGATATTTAAATATACATTAGAAAATGTAATTTTATGTTTATCAGAGCGTGACGGAACACGTTCATGTGACGCTGACTTATTCTGCACATTAAAAAGGCGTAATTTCGCATGCCGTTGCACATGTGCGCGAATTAAACGTTTCGTGATTTTGATCGCAAACACTGCAAGAATGTCACCGTCACTACAATGCGTCAAGTACAATGTGACACAACAAACACAACGTATATAGAGGGGACATCGTGGAATTGTGTAGAATCTTACCTATTCAACTGGGGCTACCGGTGCTCCTAAACAGGCACTTCATGCAATCACGCTTGCACGAGATGAAGTGGTTTCACTTTCGTAGCTTGAGGTTTTTCTTCTTATATGGTAGGAGTGTTCTTAGCACATACAGTAGCAGAAGCTTGCGTGTTTGTCTTTTATGTGTCAGTGCTACCCATTATTTTTTTCTCATTCCAATGAGAAAGAAAAACCGTCTATTTATGTCTGATAAAAACTCGTGCTAAGTAAAATATTACACAACTATGAAATTATTATCTGTTTTGTTAAAATTTATGACACATATCTGAAAGAATCGGACTTATTTTGATTAAGGATAAATGTATTTTCTTAAATGTATACGTGACCTACATAGATATAAATATCTTATTAAAACTTATAGAACGTATATTTATTTTCTTGCAGAATTGTTTCATATAAATGAAAACTATCGTGGACGATTAGTTAAATTTGTTCTTGTAAGCATAGAAACTCTTTTTTTATCGAAAATACTTGACGAAGAAAAATATATTTATCTTTATATAAATTAAATGTAGTAGTTATTATAACCTAGCCAGACAGCGCAACAATCTTATATATTGCATCTTCTACAATGTGACTCCGTTTTTCCTCAATATAAAGAGGAAGTGCCTCTATTTTGATAGCTGATTGACCAACACTCAAGCCTTTACTTTGTAATGCAATCTAAGCACAATTTATTTCCCTTAGTACATCATTCCAAAAGAAAAGATGGCAAAGAAATTTGAAATTACACACAGCAGGTGCAGCACCTCTGGTGTCTAAATTTTCTTGTTATTCACATAATTCCGCAATTCCAGCCACAATGCCATCGAAATTTTCAACCAACACTTTCACTGCAGCATAATGAGCACTCCAACGCGTTATTTAGAGTATTTTAACTGATGCTTTGCTGTATTTAAGAAGCACTTCCCAGCGGCTAGTGGAAGCAGAAAAAAATAAAAAATTGTCTCTACTGTTCCGAAAAATGTTTCACATGATACATGTGTAAATGAGTGTTGGCCCCTTAATACAAATCAGCGATCTAAACGTCCAACAAAAATTGCTTTGTCATTTTCTTCTTTAATAATAGCTTGCACTCCACCATTTATGCCATTCGTAACAGCGGCATTATCATAACCCTGGGAACCACACAGCATAATATCTAAACGGTCATTTCCAAGCTTCTTTAAAATTTCAACACTTAAATTAGGGGCTTTTTTTCCATGTAAAGGAAAAAATCCAAGGAATACTTTATTAACTTCCACTACAAGTTATCACTAGAGCAGACCAATTTCCGTGCGCGCCATGAGTGCCGGTATGGGAGTGTAATTCGTAATATATTAGAATATGCGATAGAATAGGGACGCAACATGAGCTTGTTACCTATATAAGTATAGAAGTAGAGACATTTATTCTATCAGAAATAATTAAATATACATTTGGTTTTCTGCTATTAAAGAAATATGCATAAACACACGAAAAATAGGAATAGTACATGCAGCGTTGTATGTACCTATAAAAAAGTGGAAAATGTATGAAATCAGTGATTGTGTGCACGACAGAGGGTTCAAAAAAACGCTTACCGTTTTAAGCGTCTTCCAAGGATTGACAAACTGGAGAAACTCGATTGTATATTTTCAGCATCAGGTGCGTTTCTAAGGTTATTTCTGAAAAACATATCCGCCGTGAGGAAAAAATATGTTTATATTCGGAAAACGAGCGTTCACATCTAGTGATGTTATATTCGCATAATCAAAATACTTTTTTAAGCAACTTAACGCATCTGCTGACGTGCCCTCACAAATACGTGTTAAGGTGTCAAAATCTGCATTTCTGTCTAAAACACTTTCAAATTTAATTAAAACACTTTCACTTTTTGCGTCCTCTACAGCACACAGTTGTGCGTGAACATCTTTAACGATTTGCAGTGATTCCTCTAACGACAGCGACGAATTTTCTAATTTTGTTATTGCTTCTTCTAGTCCCAAGTAATTCTCACGAATACTTTGTAAATCCATTTTAATCTGGGCAACTTGAAATTTTTTCTGGCTTATATTGATAGCTGCACTTTCTTTCGGATCGAATTATAAAACCACGTCCCTAATTTTTTCAAAATGTTCATGATAGTAAAACTATGCACCCCAACGTGTCAGAATCGGCTGTGGTGGCTCAGGGGTATGGGGATATAATTCGTGAAATTTCCGAACACGTTTTGGAGATTTCAGGAATACTGCCTTTGTACTCGATATTGAAGTATCTACCTCTGGATAACATCTACGAACCTGTTCTGCCACAAGGTGTAGAGCATGGAGTTTACTAGTAATATGTAACAATTAGGACAATATTTTCTAAGAGATTGGCCTACAGAACACATGGTTGAGGCACCATCGGTCATAAACATTAATACTTGGTCTTTCGAAAGTTAAAATTTTCCAAAGTATCTAATAGCACCTCTGAAATTTTTTCGGCATTACATTGTTCTAGTCGTCTGGATGCTAATAAAATTGAAGACGTTGGTTGATGTGGTTCCATATTACGCGCCATCACATTAACTACAGATTTTTTTTCTTGCTGTCAGTTGTTTCGTCCACACATAACCACAGTTTTTTTTTTTCAGTTCGTCTTCGATTTTATTTTCAACCTGTTTACGCACCGATGGTAAATTCCTTCGTAACGTTGTCATGCTCGGTAATGTTTGATTCGCATATTTATTCCAAAATGAAATAAATGAATCATTACTTAACAAGGTAAACGGCAGTGTACACACAATCATAGTTACACATAGTTCATGTATAAACTGTTGTCGACTAATTTTGTTATTATTGTGCTTCGAACTGCTTACGTGTTCTTTACAATGTGTTTTTGGCCAATACATTAGACATGTATTGCACACTAAACATTTAATTTTTGAGCCATCGTATATTAAGTCCGGGTAATCCATAATAAACTTATTCACTTCGTCTGACAACGGTCGTTTTCTCGATTTATGTGTCGACGACATTTTATTACGTATGCTTATACTTACATGCAGTCTAAGCAAGTACCAAACACATACTGAATGCTTTTTATTAGTTCTGATGCAATACAATCATCCTCACATCGGCGCACATGGCACGCACGGAAATTGGTCTGCTCTAGTTATCACAATAATTTATCTAGTATCGATAACTTATTTAAAATTGCCTAAACCTAAGTGATTTATCGTAGAAAAGCATAGTGATGATTTGCGAACCCCAAACAGGTGGCACCTGGAGTGGGCCGCCCCTAACGCCCCCCTCTAGCTACGCCAGTGGTTAGGAAGTATGCGGCACACATTTTTAAAATCTCATAAATTAAGTTTAATTTTGTTTCTATGACCAGTTTATTTTCTTTTTCTTCCCAATTAATAAATGAAAAATACTTTAGACCACAAGTGTTATACTTGAAATTGTGTTATAGAGGAAAGTCCCTAATTTTTTTAATCCTCTGTATATTTAAAAAATACTTTAAATGATAGCTCTTCGTCCCTAATTTTGATGTTTAAAATTTTATTACAATATCCTTTTTAATTTAATACATATGTACATGGTTCCACACATTTACCCATCATTGTATACTTGGTGTGCCAGGTGCCACCTGTTTGGGGGTGATATCTGACCGTGGAAAAAAATAAAAACTTTCGCAAACCATCACTATGCTTTTCTACGATAAATCACATAGGTTTAGGCAATTTTAAATAAATTATCCATACTAGATAAATTATTGTGATAACTAGAGCAGACCAATTTCCGTGCGTGCCATGTGCGCCGATGTGAGGATGATTGTAATGCATCAGAACTAATAAAAAGCATTCAGTATGTGTTTGGTACTTGCTTAGACTGCATGTAAGTGTAAGCATACGTAATAAAATGTCGTCGACACATAAATCGAGAAAACGACCGTTGTCAGACGAAGTGAATAAGTTTATTATGGATTTCCCGGACTTAATATACGATGGCTCAAAAATTAAATGTTTAGTGTGCAATACATATCTAATGTGTTGGTCAAAACACATTGTAAAGTACACGTAAGCAGTTCGAAGCACAATAATAACAAAATTAATCGACAACAGTTTATACATGAACTATGTGTAACTATGATTGTGTGTTATATATACTATTCTATTAAATTCTAAGTTGATAACGCTATCCTCCGTGCTATTTTATTTTGCTGAAGGAAAATTTATTATTATGCATATTCAACATGAGTGCCGCTTCGAATTTACATCCCTCTCTTTGAGAAGAGAATAGTAAAAAAAATTCAGGAACCAAACTACATATAAATGAGGAAAATTTAATTCTACCATTATATTCCTGTGTCAAGCAATGATGAAAATTTAATTTGAGCAATTTAAAAACCTTCCTTTACAAATATTAGACTCGCTGATAACATCTTATTATACTAACATGAGAGTAAGTAAATAAAGCGAGCGCTTCCAACATTTTCATATTCTAAATGCTCATTAGGAATAATGCTTAGAGTTCCTCTCTATACACATCAAAATGTAAAATATTTGTTGATGTGATGCCGTGCTATTTTTGTGTTTGTTGGATTTCATTTTCGTATATATCGCGTGTTCTCACAAACAGTGCGTGCTTCTTCTTGATGTATCCAGTGTTTGTGTTTCTTTTTCATTTTCGGCTGCAAAACGGGATAATAGAGATGAAAAAGAAACTTATGTAAATGTTACCCGTTTCGATGAAACCGAGGGAAACACGGAATTACGACACGAAATTCGTTTCGCGTTCATTAGTGATGATTGCCCAAAATTAAATATACTTATAACTTAATGGACGGCAATTATGACCGAACAATTTGGTAAATTGTTCCTGTTTTATTAAAGCAAGATTTAATATATTCTTGGATTCCGGCCGTTTGCGCCCGTTTTCGCTTTTGTGGTTTAGCTATTATAAATTCTAATTTCCTTGTTAATTTCAAAGTTTCATATATGGAACTAGCGCTGGTATATAGAGAAGTAATTCTAAATATTTCTTAGATAATATATAAAATATTTGCTCAAAGTTATTGCAAAGCTTAATTAAATGGAAAATCTGCTCGGTTTTCTTAAAAACTGGTGTTGATTAAGGGCTGGATGTTCAGGATAAATTAATATACTACTTCAAGTATCAAATATGAGGTAATCTTCTTAATAAATCGTATTTTAAAAATTGTAAAAATTAATTCAATACGTTGTCGAAATCGATAAAATTGATAAGAATGAATAGCTAATATTTAAGGCTAACTTTTGTATAATACAAAGGTATTTTCAATAATATAAAATATTATTAAAAATCTGGTGTGAAGAACACAAATGCAGGTTCACTATTAATATTTTCTGTGAACATGTCCGAATATATCCTATCCCCAGAGACGTAGATACGTATTTCGCTTTTCTACAAGCTCATCGGTACGCCCCTGCTGGAGAAAGGATATTTCCAGACACATTCACAGAAAAAAACCACCTCGCCCTATCACCGTAATTATCCAGACCGAGCGCAGAAGTAAATTCGGCGCTACCTGTTGTCAGACAGCCGAAGTACCTCGCATACCGTCCACATAATTAATGTGAAGTAACGACGCCCTTCCAAAGATTAGCACAGCCAACTCTCTAGAAAACTGCATTTTGTTTGTGCCTTCACTCATACTACGGCTTAACCGCATGTGTAATGTATCAGAGTAATTGAAACATACATGAGTAGGTAAACCCCACCAGTTTTGTATAACACAAAGGTATTTTTAATAATATAAAATATTATTAAAAATCTGGTGTGAAGAACACAAATGCAGGTTCACTATTAATATTTTGAATCTTTGGAAGGGCGTCGTTACTTCACATTAATTATGTGGAAGGTATGCGAGGTACTTCGGCTGTCTGACAACAGGTAGCGCCGAATTTACTTCTGCGCTCGGTCTGGATAATTACGGTGATAGGGCGAGGTGGTTTTTTTTCTGTGAATGTGTCTGGAAATATCCTTTCTCCAGCAGGGGCGTACCGATGAGCTTGTAGAAAAGCGAAATACGTATCTACGTCTCTGGGGATAGGATATATTCGGACATGTTCACAGAAAATATTAATAGTGAACCTGCATTTGTGTTCTTCACACCAGATTTTTAATAATATTTTATATTATTAAAAATACCTTTGTATTATACAAAACTGGTGGGGTTTACCTACTCATGTATGTTTCAATTATTCTGATACATTACACATGCGGTTAAGCCGTAGTATGAGTGAAGGCATAAACAAAATGCAGTTTTCTAGAGAGTTGGCTGTGCTAATCTTTGGAAGGGCGTCGTTACTTCACATTAATTATGTGGACGGTATGCGAGGTACTTCGGCTGTCTGACAACAGGTAGCGCCGAATTTACTTCTGCGCTCGGTCTGGATAATTACGGTGATAGGGCGAGGTGGTTTTTTTTCTGTGAATGTGTCTGGAAATATCCTTTCTCCAGCAGGGGCGTACCGATGAGCTTGTAGAAAAGCGAAATACGTATCTACGTCTCTGGGGATAGGATATATTCGGACATGTTCACAGAAAATATTAATAGTGAACCTGCATTTGTGTTCTTCACACCAGATTTTTAATAATATTTTATATTATTAAAAATACCTTTGTATTATACAAAACTGGTGGGGTTTACCTACTCATGTATGTTTCAATTATTCTGATACATTACACATGCGGTTAAGCCGTAGTATGAGTGAAGGCATAAACAAAATGCAGTTTTCTAGAGAGTTGGCTGTGCTAATCTTTGGAAGGGCGTCGTTACTTCACATTAATTATGTGGACGGTATGCGAGGTACTTCGGCTGTCTGACAACAGGTAGCGCCGAATTTACTTCTGCGCTCGGTCTGGATAATTACGGTGATAGGGCGAGGTGGTTTTTTTCTGTGAATGTGTCTGGAAATATCCTTTCTCCAGCAGGGGCGTACCGATGAGCCTGCATTTGTGTTCTTCACACCAGATTTTTAATAATATTTTATATTATTAAAAATACCTTTGTATTATACAAAACTGGTGGGGTTTACCTACTCATGTATGTTTCAATTATTCTGATACTAACTTTTGTAACTGATATTTAATACTTTTCGTCGTTAATTATAAAATTATCACAAATTTAAGAAATTTCTGGATGCCTAAGATGCTTCTAAATTATGAAAATGGCGCCCGTCACTTATGGGATATTGACTATGACTGTATGAAATTTGAAAATTATCTCACCTCCTATTGGTCAAAATACCACAACGGAGGTGATACGTTAATGAATATAAGTTCTATATACATTTCGGTACAAAAAACACTTCTTACGGAGTCAAATTAAACTTAATTACTAATTATTTAAATTAAAATAGTTAAAAACTTTTACTAGTATTAAATTTGAAAAAGGAAACAGTGCATAATGAATATAAACTCTTCAGATAGGAAATAATACATAAAGCAAAGTAAATATTTTTGAATTTCTATTTCCAGAATTTTCACCGTTTGAAGAATTTATATAATCCAACGTGCCGACAGCTTGTCTACTAACATTATCAGGATAGGCGCTAGAAGGACGGCTTCTTACCAAACTCATTTTTGTTATACTCGTGTATACCTCTGGTGTATACCTCTTCCCATTTTTATTTAAATTTACAACGTACGACAATGATGTTTGAACTCGATCTTGAAACTTAGAACTTTAGTAATCCCACATACTAAGCTACTAAATGGAATGGAAATTACTATTTTAAAACTTGAAATAAAATAGCAATTTCTTGTCTTGGTGCTTTCCAGTTGTACGGCTGGGTACACTTGGTACTTCCTTCACGCATGCTCAAGGATTTCCTGGTACGATAGCTCTTAGTTTTATATATCTGATAATCTGATAGCGGTGTAATTATTCATCTCATATTTTTGTTTGTTATAGTGTCTGCATATTTTTCTTACAAAGACAGATTGATATATAAAGTCTCCAAAAATGCCATTGCGAGAATAGCGGAGATAGAAACAAGCTCTACCCTGCAAAAGGTAATTTCGAGTACCTCGTCTTAGCGTGCAAAGTTCCATTTTCCTGTGTATCGTCGTTGAGTAGCAGTGTCATTTATCATTAGTTCAATTTCTGAGATGGCGTACAAACCAACGTTTGAAAGCTGTTTATGGCAGTCTATGAAATTTCATCGACCTGATTCGTGTATGAAAATTTAAAGAAGCTCCATAAGAATTTCATACTCGTCATTTGCTGAGATGAAACCGAGTCATTCATAGTGTATATCTGCCGAAGGGATCAATAATTGATTCAATAAGATAATGCAAAACTTTAAGATTACTAGAGAATCATTTCTGTAGAGTAAGACCGGAAAGAACCATTTTTTTCTTGCACCACGGCAACGCCAGACCGCGAAACGATGAAGACAAGGACAAATCTGAAATTCACGGTTGTTTTGCACCCTCCGTATTGTCCTAATTTGGCACCTACAAGATTCTGATTGTTCCAAAAACTGAAAGAAATATTGAAAGGTCAACATTTTCTATCAGATAATAAGTTCAAGCTGCAACCTTGGTAATACAATAAATATACTTCATTTTGAGATTAATTCGCCCTGGTATTTTGCTCATAAGTCGCATGAAAGTTTTACTTCCATGTTACGACTTTCCGTAACCACCGTGTATTTTTCTCGTCTCTATAAGAACGATTTAATGTCGGATCGATTTTTGTATAAGCCTAAGAATTTAGTTACTGTCAAAGTTGAATAGATAGTAATCGGACGCAATTATTTTAGGAGTGTCTAGTAGTATTAATTCTCAGTATATACGTTTGTCATACTATTTATTCGGTAACTACTTTGTAATTCACTTTATTAGTCATCTCAGAATAAGCTTCATAGTAAATACTTGCAGTTAGTAACTCGGTTTTGGGGTTACGCGCATTCATTACTGATTCAAGATATATGTTGTGGCCTCTGTAGCTGCTTACAGTGTAGCACTTTAGATTTGGACACTGCTGCAACAACTTATTGTGCGATGTTTGTCTATTTGACCATTATCGGTAGATTACGAGTAGTTAAATTATTTCGAAAAATTTTTCGGACCAGATCCCATCTGTGTCTTTAAATGTGAGGATTTGAGAATTCCCATTGAAATTTTGGTATAGGTTCATGTCGATA
Organism: Melolontha melolontha; assembly: GCA_935421215.2. Lineage (NCBI taxonomy): Eukaryota > Metazoa > Arthropoda > Insecta > Coleoptera > Scarabaeidae > Melolontha > Melolontha melolontha. The sequence goes on along the minus strand of OW285240.1, from coordinate 20,921,862 downwards.
TTCTTATTCAATTCATAGATCTACTTTCTACACTCTATGTTAAAGGCCTAGGCATTAATTTGATCATTGAAACTTTGCTAAACACTGCTGGTGGTCCTACTATATTTATTATTTTTAGATATTGCATCAATATTCAATTATTTGTGGAGCCGTAAGCACACCACATAGTATTTGTTCGGGAAAAATAGATTTAATTTTGTATTTTTAGTTTCATTTAGATATAAGCAAACAGATGTAAGTATATTTATGTTAATGTATTCAATCCTAGTTTTAAATTGTAAATATTGTAAAGTGTATATAGAAAAGGTTCTTGGACTTGGGATATATTTAATGTTGTCAATTACCTAGGGCCTGGCAGGTATTACATTTATTTATTCACTGTCTTGTTTTCTTCGGTCATAAAAACTATTTATTTTATTACAGGCACACCCTGTGTGGGTGGCTTGTTAACCCACCAATTTAGTAGTTGTAAATGTAATGTATAATAGAATAAGTTTTATTGACATATTTCCTGTTATAGATAAAGTGTTATATAATAAAATAAAATAAAACGCTAACTTTGTTATATATACCACTTTATTCACATATAATCGTGACCGCGGTTTCGACATACAATGTCATTATCAAACTGCAAACTGCAGTTTGCAGTTTGCAGTTTTGCAAACTGCAAACGGCAGTTTGATAATGACATTGTATGTCGAAACCGCGGTCACGATTATATGTTAATAAAGTGGTATATATAACAAAGTTATTGTTTTATTTTATTTTATTATTTTCAAAATTAATTACCACAAAGTTACGGCTACCAGTATTAATTTTCTTAAAGTGTTATATTATTATAATAGGTTAAATAGTCTTGGTTCGATGCGATTCTGCGAAATATTATGTTATCTCTAACGCACTTCCTGTGTATTGTATATTTATTATTTTAAGAGGTATTTTATTTTTCTATAATTAAGGGTTTACGGCGTATATTGTTTATTTTAATACATTGATGACGTTGGAAACTACAGTATATATCTTTCTTGGAAGGCAGGTAAAAATAGTTGTATAGAAATTTCTGTATAATCAATTTCGTTGTTTTCTCCCTCTCTTGAAACTGGCGGGGACAAAACTTTCTTGCCGAAAAATAAGTAAATGAAAAAACAGTTCCAAACAAGATCTCTTAGAGCTCACTACAGTTCCAAGAACGATCTCTTCGAGTTAACTACAGTCCTAGCTTAGGTCTCAGTGAACTAACAGTTCCTACTAAGATCTCAGTGATCTAAGTAGGAGCAAATATTATTTATTATCCAGTTTTCTCGGTCTTTAGTATTAAGACCAGATACTGCATTTGTATGAAGTTAACGGAACTCCAAGACTAAATTTGTAAATATCTTAGTGTTATACAAAAATTATTGCATTATTTCAACTCGTGATTCGGTCGATACATACCTAACTTCCTTCAAACCAGGAGGAATAAACAGTATTGGTCTCAAACTATCCTTCTCATTATCATTTCAGGCAAAGTTATACTCATGCGTTTTCAACAAATCCAAGGCTCTGTTATTTCTACTTGGCATATGATAAACACTTTTTTAGCTGCCTGCCAGTTGGACAACGAGCGGAGCTGCTTACTGGATTTATATCAGTTGAATTAAGAAATTAATTATGGTTGCAGTAAAATCTATTTCAAAGTTTCATAAATTTACCTACTCACAGAGTGAAATGCATCCGAGCTCCATATTTTGCGAACACGTAATTAAAATTTGTTTCCTATATGTGCACTCAACTTAATAACACTTTCGAATTAGTACTTTTAATGATGGTCCAAAACAACGTTTAATTAAATTCTGCAAATATTTCGTACGTGATTCCGGACGTAGATTGATTTTTAAGTGAGTAGACGATGAAAGTCAAAATTAGATTGATGTATTTATATTTCGCGTAATCCTGCAAATTTACAGAGCTTTGGCCCCGTTTCGCAATTTCAGAAATTTGATTGGAGGAATGGTACTCATCAAATATTAATAAGCTTTCATTCTATAACAGCGACGTTGCAAAAAATGTTTTCCGATACATTTTAACGGATTTTAAATTGATTTTAATCTACATTAAAACATGAAAATAAATAAAGTAAATTTGTAGATCAAATAAAACCTATATATTTCGCTTGAAACAATAGTACAAGACATACACCAAATAAATAGTCAATAAACATAAAATAAATAAATAAAAAATTACGCAACTAAAAACCAGATGCTGTTACATTTTCTAATGTACTAGTATCATTTTTTTTCAGGAAAACAACATTGAATGATACTCAAAGTAAGAATATCAAAAGATTTCATCAAAGAAATTTAATTTTTTTCGTTTTCTCCTTTAAGAGTGTATAATTTTATTTTATTTTATACTTCTAATAATAATAAAAACAAAACATCAAGTTTAGAAAAAAAAACGAAGTCATAAATATTGTGATGAATCATTCGCAAACGTCAGGCGACCGTCTGGCGACTCGTCCCGAACGTTCCAGCTACCGCGCGAAAAGTCCACAGACTCTGGGGATATTCTCGAAGGTCCATAGGCCTATAAAGGAACTGAAAATGGATGGGGAGAGGCATTCGATACCAAATCATCGCCGTGTATTCCTACATAAATCTAGATACATATATAGATCCTTATTGTTAGTAATTAGTTTTTAAATTATTATTTCGTTTATATTGTTAATATAGTGTATGTGTTTAAATTACGGTTAGTTTTATTTAAGGGCTCAAAAGACATACATTACAATATTAATGACACAAGACACATTGAGGGTGGGTTTCAGAAACGGCTGAAGACAACTGTGGTGTTTGTTGATCTCACTGCAGCATTTGATACAGTCTAGAGAGAAAAACTTTTTTACAAACTTCTGAACGTAATACCATGCAACAGAAAAGCATCTTTATTAAACAACATGCTTTGCGATAGGCCCTTACATACATAATAACAGGAGAGAGCAAGAGTAACATGAGATATTTCAATAATGGCCTCAAGAATCGGCACTTGCACCTGTCCTGCTTAATCTATATATTTCTGACATGCCACACACAAAGTCAAAAAAATTTGCCGATGACCTAACTTGTGCATGCCGGGGTAAAACCATAGAGAGGCTAATAATATACTTTCAGAAAATCTGTTCAGGCTGGGAAAATTCTTCGCCGACTTAATCCCGAATATTAATAAAACAGAAGTATCGTGCTTACCCTAAATATCGGGGAGTAACAATGGATCGAACAGTCTCATATAAAAAACATCTAGAGAACACCGCAGCTAAAATAAATACTAGAAATAACATAATCCACAAACTGTGCGGTACTGCTTAGGGTGCGAACGCATTCACCTTTAGAACGTCAGCTCTTATCCTTGTTTACTCAGTAGCTGAATACTGCGCCCCAGTCTGGCTAAATAGCTGCCAGGCAAGAAAGATCGACATCAAACTCAACGAGACCATAAGAATAATTAGCGGTCGTTTAAAAAGTACATTTCTCCCTTGGCTCTCGGTTCTAAGCAATATTACACCTCCCATCACCCGAAGATAGGAAAGCTTGGTAAGAGAATATAATAAAATAATATCGAATCCCCACCTTCCAATACACAGTGATTTTCCTGATGCCGGCATGTCGAGACTGAAGTCTAGATCTCCTTAACTACTGCTAGCAGAACAACTTATAGCAGAAGATTTAAAATCAAATGATATATGGAAAGACTATTGGGAAACCTTGAAATCCGCTCAAGCAGCTCATATCATTGATTCCTTACCAGGAATGGAGCTGCCTCGCCATGAGTGGAAGGCGGAATTTGTTGTGACGCATTTTATAAATGGGGACTGGCTGAGACACCAACTTGCGAATGCGGAGAACCTCGCCAGACTATTCATAATATTACAGTTGGGTGCCCCCTTACACCATATGGAGGTGAGATCAGTGACTTCTTTGAAGCTACTGACTCCTCGTTGCACTGGATCAATGGTTTTCATTTTAAAATTTAACTTTTAGGTGTATATTTCTAATCCATGTTTCATACGATAACAATATAATACTAATACTTCGGTCGCAGTTTTTAGATTTCGAATAGGTGATTTAATTTCAACGTCGACGAGGTTGCAAACCGGAAGGAACTGCTGTGACTAAGTATTGGTTAGCAACGCACATTGAAGCAGGTTTTCAAAACGGCCTGAAAACATCCGCTGCTTTTGTCGAACTCTCCAGTGCCTATGACACAGTCAGGAAGAATGGAATGATTTTTAAATAAAAAAAAATCGTCCCATTTTCTAAATTAAGCAAACTTATCCAGAATATGCTCAGCAATCGCCGATCCGCTGTCTGCGTAAACACTCGAAGTAGTAAAGGCAAAACCTTGAAAAATAGCCTTCTTCAAGTATCGGTTCTGGCTCCTCTAATGTTCAGCATTTACATCAATGATCTCCAACCCACAAAATCACGAAAATTTCTATATACAGATTACTTAGATTTGTGCTCCCAAACCAAGAATTTAGAGCATGGAGAATTACAATTTTTTTTACAATGGCGCTTACAACCAACTCCTTCAAAATCCGAATCATACTCTCGTGCTGAATACTGTGCTGCTGTCTGATATCGAAGCTCGCACACCAAGCTAATGGATATGGCTGAAAATCAGACATCTTGCTGCAACACAAAACGAATGGGCTAAGATTATCAATAAACTTGATCTTCCCAAACACGATGATTTAGAGAGCGTCCCCATGACTCGACAAGAATCTAGCAGACCAATTTGGCTGGATACGAAAGTTCAGCGCCCCGCCAATGTGCATGATTGCTGGATAGCCTTAGATTTAATTTTTAATCCTTCAGAACCACTGCTGAGCGTAACCCTTTAACGTAGGCAATAGGAGCTACTCAATTCTGAACAAATAGAAACTAGCAAATACTAGCCTCTGCGACTGCGGAACAAACGGTGTCCCACATAGTAAACGACTGGCCCAGAAAAGTTTCACTCGTGGCATCCACGAGCCGAGCAAGGCAAGTCCTGCAGCACTAGACTGGTTGAATAATTTAGATATTAGTGTGTAAATTAGTTTTATAACCCTTTTTTGTCGTAAAAGTGATTTATCACTAATATATAATTTTCGGTTTCGCTTCTCAAACGAAATAATAATAATTTCAATAAATTTATTAGGCGTGATTCGTCTTCTTCAGATGACAATAATTTGTCGTCGCGTTAAAAAATCCTGACTGGTGATTCTGTTTCTGTAATAATATGTAGCTCGTTTAAATCCATATATCTTGGCATAAGCAATGCTTCCGAATGAGAGTAAATGGCAAGTATGAATAAGCACACTTATTATTGTAGTATGAGGAGTCGATTGAGTTGACTTGATTTCTAATTTTATTTCACTTTTGTTGTTGAACAGTGAAATCTCTGCACACATAACAAAAGCTGTTTACGCACGTACATGAACATTGTTGATATAAATACAATTTTCACTAATACAAATTTATTTGGTTTGATTTGAATCACCCGTATGTGGTCGAGTTATATATCGTACATATGCTTGTACAGCGCGAACAAAAACAAATAACAAGATCTGGCAAAAATTACATTAAAGTAAAATTCTAAAACTTCAAAATCATATATTTATTTTTCTACATAGTTACCGTTAAGACTAACACATTTCTCCCAACGTGTAACGAGTTTTTCCGTTTCATTGCTGAAAAGATAGTGGTAGTAAGGACGGTGTAGAATTAATTCAAACTTCAGGTTTCGCAGCCTCTGCAATTGCGCGCGAGGTGTGTATACGAACGTTGTCATTGTGCAAAATTATTGGTTCCAGGCTGCCTCTAACACGACAAGCTCGACATCGGAGGTGTTTTAGAGTCGAGTCTGTACGAACCTAGAAAAATTTACCGCTGCCCCTCGTTCCAGAAAATCGGTCACATAAACTGGATGAGCATCCCAAAATACAGTTAAAAGAATTTTATTTGCGAATGCTTTCGTTTTGACATTTTTCGCCTCAAGAGGAAATGGATGTCGATATTCAGCGCTCTGTTTTTTTCTTTTCGGGGTCGTAATGATGGACCTCTGACTCGTCCCTCGTCATAATATTCAAAAGAAAGACGTCTCCTTCATCATGGTAGCACTGCAACAGTTGCTGTTTGTTCTCATATATAAGATGGCGTGGTACCCATCGTGCACATATTTTACGGAATCCCACTTGTTCAATAACGAAGCCGACACGTTCCTTGGAAATTTCAGTATGTTTGCGATACGCTTTTGAGTGATTTGCCGGTCATTTTGAATCAAATCATGGACGAGTTTGCGATGTTTATCGTCTGTGGTAGTGATCGGACGTCCGCTGCGGGTTTTATCAACAATTTTAACTATTCCGGGCTCGCAATCACGAAATTTTATTACCCATTGATTTACAGTAGACTTATCAACAGCATCGTCACCATATATATATAACTGGCTATACATTCCTTACGGAATTGGAGCCGCTGCTTGAGCTCTTCTGACTAGCATTATGGGGCGGTTCGTCACTCCTCTCCATCCTCACCATAAACATGCTTTAAACTACGATTAATGTCCCTAGGAGTCACTTTTTCAGGAGTTAAAAATTCGATAACAGCACGCTGTTTAACTCTCGTTGAAATAGCACTAGAACACGTCTCCATATTTCCGCCTCTCAAAATACACTGGATGAATTCAACGACCTCAAACCTGTGCGTGTATATAGAGGGGGGGGATATCACTTCCACATTCCACCTGGCGTCATTTCGTTTGCGCTGCACAAGCATGTGTACATTACTTTTCAGCCTAGCCTCGTATTATTTCCGAAATTTAATTATTGTAGAACAAACAGAGGTCTGTCTAAATAAATTTGATGAAGCAAATATGCCGGGACATGTCCAAACTTCAAATAAACATGTTAATAATATTTTTCATAGTATTGCTCAATTAGAATATAACTTTAAATATATTCATATTTAGCTTATTTTCATGAACAACTATTTCAGTAAATATGGTAAAATCTGTCGTGATGGAAAAACTTTCGAAGTAGCTTTAGAATCGGACTGCAAAAGACGGTGTTAGCTCGTGTTATTGCACAGATCGGATGATTATTCGAGGCTTTCAACATTAGCATCTACTTCAGACATTATCCCGTGGCCTTAACCAAATTTACTTTCAGTTAGCTACTTCTGCAAGTTTGAACAAATTCGAAAAGAAAAAGTCCAACGAGTACGGTTGTAGTGGGCACCTAGTTCTATATAGAAGGCTAGGAAATATGAGATAAACGAAGAAGTTATAGAAGAAATTTCATATCAGCGACATTATATATCACCAGAGTAGGTTACAAGAAAAATGTACAAAATAACATTAAGAATTACAGGTGGATAAATGAGGAGGGTTCATGCAAAAGCAGACATATCCATTTTACCCCTAAATTAACTTTTTGTCAGTTTTGTAATACTTGAAATGGTTTATATGACTTGCATTTTTCAGAATCTCTCAAAACCATACAGATCTCACAGTATTTTGCATCTAAAAATATCGAGTTCAGACAAAAGCAGACATATCCCAAGTAAAACTAAAATTGAACAAAACGAGACAAATCCCATTAAAAATAGTTCAGACAAAAGCAGACATATCCCAAGTAAAACTAAAATTGTACAAAACGAGACAAATCCCATTAAAAATAGTAATTTCTTTCATGATTTCATTCAAAAATAAGACATATCGAAATACCATTTTTGCTTCTTTACGCTTCCTGTTTTACCGACGTCTCTTCTACTACTTGTTGAACATTTCACTTGAGTAAGACTTGAGTGTTATTCGTGCTGTTATTGCAGAAGGTGTTGTTGAAGATAAACAGTAATAAATAAATACGCAATGAATACTACAGTTGCTGCAATCAATGTGGGCAGCAGAAAGAAGACGCCGAAAATGCTGAAACGCGAGAAAGGAAAACATCAAAGGTAAAAATTAGTGTTGAGGTTATATCTCTCTGTATCATTATTTACAATTTTAGATATTCTAATGCCGATCTAAATTTAAGGCACTATGTGCGGCCTTGTAATCACAATAGTAAGGCGTATAAGTGCAGTTTGGTAAAAGTTAACGATATTAAAAAGGCTAGAGACAAGTTTTACGAAAATCCTTCTAAAATTGTTCAAGATCAGAAGTTGTGCCATCTGGTATCTGTCTGTGAACCGGAAAGACGTCGACCTAAGGATGGGGTGTCTCCCGAAAAAAGGAAATCAAAGTCTGTACATACTATTTACTTTTTCCGTACATACAGGAGTAATAACAAAACAGAAAGTTTGACGGTCTGCAGAAACTTTTTTTTGTCTGTATTCGATATTACAAAAAATCGGTTGTGTACTATTCAGAAAATTATACAAAGAGGCAATGTACCAAAAGAAAACCGAGGAGGTGATGGTTACGGTAATAAAAACATTGAAAAAAAGCAAAAAATTCGGGAATTTCTACAGAACCTTCCAGCATCTGAGAGTCATTACAACAGAAGCAAATCCAGCCGTGTTTATGTGTCATGTGAACTGAATATTAAAAAATTGGGCGAGATGTATAATGTGAAAAACCCTGATTTTACCACATCACAATCAATGTTTAAACGAATTTTTTACGGAGAGTTTAACATTGGATTCGCTTCTCCAGCTTCAGATGTTTGCGGGACGTGTATCAATTTGAAAAATGCAATAAAACAAAAAGAACCGAATAAAGCACAACTAATTACAGAATTAAGAATTCATAAACTTAGAGCAAACAGTTTCTACACTCTGCTAAATGAAACGCCTGAAAAAAGTGTTACAGTTTGTTTTGACCTCCAGCAAATACATCCACTACCAAAAACACCTATTCAGGATGCATTTTATTTAAGGCAAATTAGCTTTTACAGTTTTTGTTGTGGTGACGTACAATCAAAAAATCCTGTTTTCTATACCTGGTCTGAAAACCAGGCGAGCCGTGGCTAAACAGAAATAGGATCCGCATTACTAGCCCATCTTAGATCTCTGGACCTAACTGATTTGGAACTAATAAGACTGTTTTGTGATGGCTGTGGGGGCCAAAATAAAAACTCCCACATTATCCATATGTTGGCCTATTGGCTGAGACATGAAGCCCCAGAAAATGTTAAGGAAGTTATAATTCATTTTCCAGTAAGAGGACACTCATACCTGTCGGCCGATCGTGTTTTTGGGCGTGTCGAAAAAATTCTGAAGAAGTACAGTGTAATTCTCAATCCTGAAAAATATAATGGTTTTTATAGTCAAGTTGGAAGAGCTCGAGAATTAGGCGAAGATTGGAACCTGTATAATATCAAAAAACTTTCAGAAACCTACAACAAACTGAGCAGAATCAAAGATTTAAAGAAAATTTATATAAGAAAAAAATATCGAGGAATACCACTACAGTCCGATACAAGGGGTGTCTTTTTTTTCGTTTTGAAAATGACGGCGAAAAATATGGCTCCCTGATAAAAAGAGGACGTAGCAAAAATATCTGCATATTAGAAGACCTGCCATTGGGAAACACACTTTCTACGGACAAAAAGAAAAATGTTGTAACCCTATTGGAAAAGCAATTTAATAAAGATGATGTTCAATGGCAGAACCTTGCTGAATTGAAGTTTTTTAAAAATATTTTGGAGGAAAATGTCATGCAGTTGGATGAACCAGAAGAAGAAGAAGCTGAAATATGTGATTGTATTGAAGAAGACAAAGAAATGCACATTTAACATTATTTTCTATTTTGTTTAGAGTTTTTAATAAAGGAGTAATATTTTTATTTTATGCAACCGAATTTTAACAAACCCCGAAATATCCCATATGAGTTCAAACAAAACCAGACTTATCTGTGGGGATCATGCAAAAGCAGACAAATCCATTTTTGTTTGTTAAAAATATCTGAGGAAAATATAAATTGGATAATACAAAGGTATTTTTAATAATATAAAATATTATTAAAAATCTGGTGTGAAGAACACAAATGCAGGTTCACTATTAATATTTTCTGTGAACGTGTCCCAATATATCCTATCCCCAGAGACGTAGATACGTATTTCACCTTTCTACAGGCTCATCGGTACGCCCCTGCTGGAGAAAGGATATTCCCAGACACTTTCACAGAAAAGAACCACATCGCCCTATCACCGTAATTATCCAGACCGAGCGCAGAAGTAAATTCGGCGCTTCGGCCCGGCTGGAGAATATCCTTTCTCCAGCAGGGGCGTACCGATGAGCCTGTAGAAAGGTGAAATACGTATCTACGTCTCTGGGGATAGGATATATTCGGACACGTTCACAGAAAATATTAATAGTGAACCTGCATTTGTGTTCTTCACACCAGATTTTTAATAATATTTTATATTATTAAAAATACCTTTGTATTATACAAAACTGGTGGGGTTTACCTACACATGTATGTTTCAATTATTCTGAATATAAATTGGTTTTGTTTTTATTGAAAAATGAGTTAAGAGATCACTTTCAGATCGATGTGTTCTAAAAAATTTTTGTTGAATAAAACGTCTTTTGATGTGAACGTTTTTGCTGTTTTTCTCGAAACTTGTTCATATGGACATGTCTGCTTTTGCATGAACCCTCCTCAAATATGTCAAGGATATTGTATTCAAGACAAAAGTCGCAAAAGTAATGGAAAAGGGGGATTAAAATTCATGCCATGGAACGAGAGGGGCCAAGACAAAAATAATGATGAGATATGATTGGAGAAGAAAAATAAAAGAATGAATGTTGAAGAACACGGTTTCGGAGAGATAAATAGATTTACACGTGAGTATAATGTTATGTTAGGCAAGTAAAGGGACAGAGATACAGAAATTAAATAAAATATGATAATCGCATACAATATTGCATGCCAATGAAAAACTTTCAAAAAATAGAACACTTGAGGAGAAAATTAAAAAGATCTGTAAAAGTATTATAATACTAATAATGTTGTATATTATTGAAGCTACTACAATGATAAAAAGGATGAAGAAGAACTAAGATGAATAAAAAATTAAAAACCCTTACCACAATAGAGTTTATTGTCTATTGTGGTAAGGGTTTTTAATTTTTTATTCACTTAAAAGCCACAGTCTCCGATTTTTCAGCGAAGAACTAAGATGACTGAACAGAAAATAATAGAACCAAATTTTAGCCAATTAAACAGAAAACACTATATATAGAAGAATAACTAACCATCAGCTGCTGCCGACAAAGGTAAAATAGAGAAAGTAAAGTGGTTAGGCCACATGTAGAGAACCAGAGTCGAACTGACAATAAAATCAATAATTGAGCGGAGACCTATGAATAAAAGAAGACAAGGAAAATTCAGACGCATTTGATAACAGAAGGAAGAAAGAAGATCTACATTGAATCGGAATTTCTAACTAACAACAAAATAAGGGTTATATACGAGAGTATATAATCAAAATATAACGAGACTGGTGCGATAATTTCTTTCGCAACTAGAATGTTATAACACAAAGAATATAACATGAAACTTCCATTTCTAATGTCCTTATCCTCAAACAGGCTTTGATATAACTTTTGACATTTATCACAAATGAATTTCTGAATTGTCGGTGTTTGACGCACCCATCGAAAAAATCAGAGTGGAGCGAAGACATGCGACAAAATTTTGTGTTCAGTTGGGTAAATTTCAAAGTGAGCCTTATGAAATGATTAAAACTGCATACCCAGATGACAGTTTATCACTATGCAGAATGTTCGAGTGGCATAGGAAATTCAAAGACGGTTGTAAATTAGTGGAAGATGAACCTCGACGCAGGCAACCACAAACCGCACGGATTAATTCAAAAATTGCATAAATTAACAACTTGATCCAAAGTGAACGTCGGATTGACACATATCGAATTTCTGACATTGTTAATTTGTCTTATGGTTCCACTCAAAAAATTATTCATGAAGATTTAGGGTACCGAAAAATCGCGGTAAAAAGTCGCGGCAAAATGGTTTCTGAAAGTGATGACCGATGAACAAAAAGCCAATCGAGTGACAATTTGTCAGCAGTGGAAAAGGAAACTGCAACATTACGACCATGAATTAAAGTCTAAAACTATGCAATGGAAGCACAAAGGCAGGCCAAGACCGCAGAAAGCAAAAACTGTGAAAACTGCGCCGGTAAAGTGATGTACTTATTTTTTTTTTGATAACTGGGGCATTATTTATGATCACATTGTACCTAGAGAACATACAGTCATTGAAGAACACTATTCTAATGTACGTAGAGGAATCCTAAAGGCAAAATTAAAGAAAAAGACATCGGTTTGATCCCGCATCGCGACAATGCTCCGGCGATTTGTCAACGAACAGTTGAAGAATTGGGGGTGGAAATTATGGCTCACCATCCCTACTCACTTGATCTTGCTCCACGTGACCACCATTTGTTTCCTGAGGTCAAAAAAGTATTGAGAGGACGAAAATTTGAATCGAATTTAAAGCTCAATGCGGTGATGGGTATACTAAATAGACTCTGAAAAAATGGTTTCCCAGATATTTATGACAAGTAGAAAAAATGATGAGGCAAGTGTATTGCACAGAACGGAGAGTACTTTGAAGGATAGTTGTTGAATCTTTTCTAAATAAATGTTTCATTTTTGTACTGCAGCACCAATCTCGTTACTAATCTGATATTTCCTCGTATTTCCGGTGATTCTTAAATGTTGTACCGCCTGTCGACTTGGTTTCTAAAGGACTTCTGTGATCTCGACGTCTAAATGAAATGATTTATTTTTGCGATTATTACTAGAGCAGACCAATTTCCGTTCGCGCCATGAGCGCCGGTATGGGAGTGTAATTCGTAATTTATTAGAATATGCGATAGAATAGGGAAGCAACATGAGCTTGTTACCGATATAAGTATAGAAGTAGAAACATTTATTCTATCAGAAATAATTAAATATACATTTGGTTTTCTGATATTAAAGTAATTTGCATAAACACACGAAAAATAAGAATAGTACATATTATAGCAGCGTTGTATGTACCTATAAATAAAATGGAAAATGTATGAAATCAGTGATTGTGTGCACGACAGAGGATTTAAAAGAACACTTACCGTTTTAAGCGTCTTCTAGGGATTGACAAACTGATGAAACTCGATTGTATATTTTCAACATCAGGTGCGTTTCTAAGGTTATTTCTGAAAAACATGTCCGCCGTGAGGAAAAAATATGTTTGTATTCGGAAAACGAGCGTTCTATATCTAGTGATGTTATATTCGCTTAATGAAAATACTTTTTAAAGCAACTTAACGCATCTGTAGACGTGCCCTCACAAATACGTGTTAAGGTGTCAAAATCTGCATTTCTGTCTAAAACAATTTCAAATTTAATTAGAACACTTTCACTTTTTGCGTCTTCTACAGCACACAGTTGTGCGTGAACATCTTTAACGATTTGCAGTGATTCCTCTAACGACAGCGACGAATTTTCTAATTTTGTTATTGCTTCTTCTAGTCCCAAGTAATTCTCACGAATACTTTGTAAATCCATTTTAATCTGGATATCCTGAATTTTTTTCTGGCTTGTATTGATAGCTGCACTTTCTTTCGGATCGAATGATAAAACCACGTCCATAATTTTTTCAAAATGTTCATGATAGTAAAACCCCGGCCGTAACCATGTACCCCAACGTGTCAGAATTGGCTGTGGTGGCTCAGGGGTACGGGGACACAATTCGTGAAATTTTCGAATCCGTTTTGGAGATTTCAGGAATACTGCCTTTGTACTCGAATTAAAGCATCTACCTCTGGATAACATCTACGAACCTGTTCTGTCACAAGGTGTAGAGCATGAAATTTACAAGTAATATGTAAGAAATTAGGACAATATTTTGTAAGAGACTGGCCTACAGAACACATGGTTGCGGCATCATCGGTCATAAACTTTAATACTTGGTCTTTCGAAAGTTTTAATTTTTTCAAAGTATCTAATAGCACCTCTGAAATTTTTTCGGCGTTACATTGTTCTAGTCGTCTGGGTACTAATAAAATTTAAGACGTTGGTTGATGTGGTTCCATACACATTACCTACAGATTGTTTTTTGCTGTCAGTTGTCCGTCCACACATAACCATAGTTTTTTATTTTTCAGTTCGGCTTTGATTTTTGTTTCAACCTGTTTACGCACCGATGGTAAAGTCCTTCGTAACGTTATCGTGCTCGGTAATGTCTGATTCGCGTATTTATTCCAAAATGAAGTAAATGAATCATTACTTAACAAGGTAAACGGCAGTGTACACACAATCATAGTTACACATAGTTCATGTATAAACTGTTGTCGATTAATTTTGTTATTATTGTGCTTCGAACTGCTTACGTGTTCTCTACAATGTGTTTTTGACCAACATATTAGATATGTATTGCACACTAAACATTTTTAATTTTTGAGCCATCGTATATTAAGTCCGGGAAATCCATAATAAACTTATTCACTTCGTCTGACAACGGTCGTTTTCTCGATTTATGTGTCGACGACATTTTATTACGTATGCTTACACATACATGCAGTCTAAGCAAGTACCAAACACATACTGAATGCTTTTTAGTAGTTCTGATGCAATACAATCATCCTCACATCGGCGCACATGGCGCGCACGGAAATTGGTCTGCTCTAATTATTACTATTGGAAGAAATATTAATGTCATTTTTATATTATATTTATTATTATTTTATATCGCGTTTAAAAATCCACAAGAAATAATGATCAAAGAAATAGTTTATTATTGAACAAGTGTCATTTTCATGTCTATTTTTAATTTATACCGAAGATTATTTTTAATACTTTCTTGTGACTAAGAGACCCTTTATTGTCTACAAAAAGTAACCCCATAAAGTAAGAAATACATCACTAGAAATAAAATTGCTATAAATTTTAACAGACTTTTTGGACAATTTGCAATTATAAGGGAAAGTTAATTTTTCACCTAAATAACGGCTACTTAATCATACTTGTGTGCTGTGGTAATCTAAATTATTATTATTAACTCCTGCTATTAGTGTATTTCATGTTATATATGAAGTACTAAGTACTCATGAAGTTTCAGTGACAAAAGTTATTGCTGGAAACGACGAAACAGTATACTATTGGGTAACGAAACTTTCCCAAGATTAGGAGATGTGCCCCCCGTAAATTAATTATTCTCATTAACTCCAGGCGCTTTGCAGCGCCATTCACCAGCATAACCCCTTCATAATCGAAGTAATTCTACGTGAAATTCAGTTTCCTATTGTAACTACTCCAAAGTGCTCTAAATTTATTTAGAATTCGTATTCTATGGTGACTATTATGCATCATTGTTAATATTATTATACACGTGCGCATTAGGTTTATAATAATAAAACAAACAATTATGCGATACCACATAATTTATAGAAATCTAGAAGCGTGAATTATTCTCCATGAAGTTTATATTTGAAATGCCTTATTCTAAGTTCTGTTCATTATGAAATAATATAACTTAAAATCAATTCCCTCTTATTATATACACATCACAGTACCAAAACTTGTTTCATTCATCACTGCGTATTGACTAGAAAACAAACTTCAACTTCTCGTTGTAATATACTGAGAACGTTAGTTTGAAATTATTCATACATACTAGGGAAAATGCATGATTTATATTCGGTTTGTTATATTTTGTTTGGTACATGCAGTTTGTAAGGCGAACACTATTTTAATGCTCCATAGCAATGGGGTAAACTGTGCAAATAAGAAGATAATACATAACCATCGAAGACATTTTTTATTCTAAACAAAGGAAATGTATTGAATGAAAACTATGCTATTAGATATAAAGCAATAAAAAATATCTTATCTTCAATTATATCACATTTATTTAGTCTAGTACGAATATATTATACGTAAAAAGTTTAAATGTATTTAAAAGGTACATATGACCTGATCAAGGTGAATCAGTTGTTGATATTACCTTAACAACCAGCAATATATCAACTAAATGTAATTGGAACCTATTAAGTGATTCATTTTCATCAGACCTTTTTCCCATAATAATAGAGTTAGTATATCAAGGACAAAACATTAATACGATCTACCCTACAACTAGATGGAAAACGAAATCAGAAGACTACACAAAATACCAAAATTACATTAACAAACACTATCAAAATGAAATCGAACCAGAAAGTAGTAGCGACAAAATTAAGCTTCTTACAGAAATCATAACAAAAGCTGCAGACTCTCCATTCAAAATTAATGTACCATTTGTACCGAGAAACAAAGACTCACCTTTATGGTGGGATAGTGAATGTACTGAAAAAGTAGGTATGAGAAAGAGAATTATAAACGCCTACAAAAAAAAATAAAACAGTAGACAATTATATTAAATGTCGAGAAGCTTCAGCATATACAAAGAGATTCCTAAAACAAAAGAAAAGTGAGAGCTGGCGTAATTTTTGTAATAGTCTAGATAAAAATACTTCGCCAAATTATATATGGAAGACGATTAGGAAATTTAGTAGGGCATACCAAAAACCTCACGAAAAAGAAGAGTCGTGGATACATGAATTCCTTGGAAACCTTACACCTGTATATGTTACAAATTCCAAGAAATCGTATCAAAAAAAGACTAGTAATTGCATATTTGATAAGCCTTTTACAATAGCTGAATTAGAATATATCATGTCTAATACAAAAGATACTGCTTCAGGCCTGGATAACATAACCTACAGCATGGTAGCAAAATTACCAAAACACATAAAAAGAATACTACTTATGGTATACAATAATATGTGGTTAAACAATGAAGGTGTACCAGAGTTTAAAAATGTACTTGTTGTGCCTATACTCAAACAAGACAAAAATCCCAAATTAGCGACATCGTACAGACCAATATCGCTACTATCGGTATACACTAAATTGTATGAGCGGCTTGTAAAGGAAAGATTGGAATGGTGGATAGAAGAAAACAACATTCTCCCGATGCAACAATTCGGTTTTAAAAAAAATTCTGGATCATTGGATGCATTAACATATCTTATAACTAACATACAAAATTGTTTCACGAACAACTCACACCTAGAGTGTGTGTTTCTTGATATCCAAAAAGCATATGACTGTGTTGACTTAGATAACCTGGAAAATAAACTAATTAATTTAGGTATTCCAGAACATATCAGTATAAATAAAGTGGAACTTTTTAGAAATCGGAAGACTTATGTTAGAAATTCCAAATGTGAAGCTATAGGTCCTCGGGTGGCTTCGCTAGGATTACCCCAAGGATCCAGCCTTAGCCCCATCTTATTTAATTTATATACACTAGATCTTCACAGTACAATAGGAAACCGAGTTTCCACTATACAATATGCCGATGACATTTGTATTTTTGCACAAAATAAGAACTTAAAAATGCTACAACAAACTATAAAAACCGCATTAAATATTACAATGAGGTGGTTAAGATCAAATAGATTCGATTTAAATCCTAAAAAGTCTGCAGTTATGTATTTTTCACGGCACCGAAGTTTACCAGATCATGGTATTAACCTAAAGGGAACTCAAATCCCAGTACGTTCAAATATAAAATACTTAGGTTTAGTCATAGATAACAAACTTAAATGGTTCCATCATATAAACTACGTATCCACTAAATGTGAGCGATATATTAATGTTCTAAGAATAATATCCAAAGTAAGATGGGGAGCTGATCCTAGCATTAGTAAAAATGTTTACAGAGCATGCGTTAGAGCCAAAACGGACTACGGTTCCACTCTGTATGGGTCTGCATCAAACAGAATATTAAAGCGAATCAATATAATACACAATAAAGCTCTACGTATTTGCCTAGGTGCCATGAAATCTACACCCGTCGATGCACTGTATGTTGAAGCTCAAGAGCCGCCTGTATTTCTAAGGCGCCAATTCCTAGCTGCAAAACAGATAATTAAGATGAAGGCAATTAATAGCAGACATATATTAGACCATATATATAAACTTGCAGTAGATGATCTAACGGAAAAATATTGGATACATCATACAACCCCACCATTAGCCGAAGCTTATAGGAATACCGGTGAATATAGTAGATATATGCATATTAACCTTGGAACAAAATTAAATTACTTTGAATATATGCAATCTATTAATGTAAATTACCCTCCATACGGCGACAATACTCTATACAACTCTACTTTGTATAAAAGTATCTGCTCAGAAATTCCTGCATCCACGGTAATTTTTACTGATGCATCCAAGTCTAAAGAAGGATGCGAATGTGCCTTAATTGTGCCCAGAAATGGATATGAAAAGAAGGTAAAATTACATAATAATGTATCCATTTTCACAGCAGAGGCAGTCGCAATTGCAGAGGCTCTAAAATATGTAAAAAAATATAATATTGGGAATGCAACGATTATGTCAGACTCCAAAAGCGTACTGGAATCTTTACACAAGAGAACTCATCCAAAAAAAAATAACCCCATAATATTGAACATCATCGAACGCTTGAGATATCTGGCGAAAAAACATGTAAAAATCCGTTTCTATTGGATTAAAGGACATTCAGGTATAGAGCCTAATGAGGCTGTGGATCGTTTAGCAAAGGAGGCTATAAATAGTAATAACATACTGACGGAAAAAGTACCATCTAATGATCTTTTTTTCCGATTGAAACAATATTGAATAATACTGCCTTGGTTACGATATATCATAACACACTTATATTTCCCAAGGGATTTATGAAACGCTCATATTGTCCAAAGGGAAATATGAAACGTCACATTTCACCATAAAAATGTTATAATTTTTAATTGAAGCAACAAAAATAATCAGAAATGTTTTATTTCGTTCGTTCTGCAGGCGCCAAAGATTTCCATAATTAAAGCGACCTTTAAAATTACGGTTGTAACAATCTATTCAACAGAGGAGAATCACAATGAAATTTTTACCTTATACATCAAAAAAATTTCATTAGGAGCTTCTCGAAAGAATTTTTTGAGCTGTTCTCGGGACAACACCTCTGATTTTTTAGGAACGTATCCTTTATTTTTATTTTTCACAAATGCTTCTACTTCATCGAACATTTTAACATTAATTTTTTCCTTTAAATGTAACATTGACCTTAGCATCGATAATTTTGGCCACAACGTGTTTGGTGAATATTTATGCGACTACGGATAGAATAAATTAGTCATACGTCAAAAATTAAAAAAATTATAGCAAAATACCAAATCTTCAAAAAACGCTAGCAACATATTTTCGTCGACACCGTTCACCAAATTTTCTCTTCTCCACTCTTGAAAGTCTTCATACACTTTAGTGTAAGCAGCTTTGGATTTCGCCGGAACCAAACATTCACGGGCTTTCGCCGCTTGTGTTAGCACATTGTTTGACATTTCATCAATTTTATTTATAACAGGACGCGAAAATCGAACCAGTCAACCATGATATTTACAAACACGGCCCTTAGCAACGTCACCAATCCTATAAATTCAAAAATATACAATCCAATATTTTTCCATTTTCACAACAATATTGTTTCAATCAGAAAAAAACTATTGATTACAACACGGGGAATATGAATACATTTCCCTTGGTTGTCTATACATCCCTCGGGTTTCACCCTCGGGATGTAACTAGCCAACCACGGGAAATATAATATTCATATTCCCCTAGTAGTAATAATAGCTATATTTCTCATCTAAAAACCAAAATACTAAAAGATGATTGGCAAACATATTGGAAGCATTCGTATACGAATAGAATGACACACTACGCAAAAATACACCCAAATGTAACTATCCGAGAATGGCATAAGGAACATAGGGTATCAAGGATATATCGCACTACCGTCGCTCGATTAAAATTTAACCATGGACAATTTCCAGCACATTTACACATACTTAAAATTATCGAATCAGCTGCTTGTACATGTGGCACCAATATAGCCGATATGAACCATTTAATCTTCGAATGCCCTAAGCAATAACTTTCGAGGTGAATTTATTGGCAGACTTGTTAATGCGGGAGTGGTCATGCCTACTAGTATTACGTGTGTCCTAATGTATAATACTAAGCATGTTTACGATCCATTGATGGATTACATTTTTAAATCTAGGATTAGGATCTAAAATCAAAACCTATCCTCGTTTGCCTTTGTGGGGAAACCTATTTTCCGATGGCCGTTTTTTATTGTGTCTAAAGTCGCCTGATAGGCCCCAGACGTGAAACATGTTTATTCCTACGTTTCCCTTCCCGATTTGCGTGAATTTGATCTTATTATAGATTCTGTAAACATTTCTTAACGTGGCAATATGGGCAACGATCCCGAATGCCATAAAAAAAAAGGTACGTATTTATGTACAGAATGCGGCAGACGAATTGGGTGTTTTTAGAACGCATAGTATTCGAAAATGGTAGAATTGCGAGAACTGTGCATGCGCGAAGTATTTTTCTAGTGGGAGGTCATTTCAGTTACAATAGAGCGTTAGAGTGTAGAGCTGCGTACATTTGCAGTAGAACAATGTTTAGAAATAACGATTCCGTGGCACATGAGTAAAGGCTTTTTCGTCGGCACTTAAACATTAATCGTCAAGTAAGTGTTCCCAAGCGAGATACAATGTTAAGGTGGGTCCATGCATTCCATACCACTGACTCTGTAATGAAACAAAAATCTACTGGTCTTCCCCGCAATGTGCGCACTCCCAAAAACTTGGAAAAAGTGAGAGTGGCTGTCACTACGAGTCCACGGCGCTCCGCTAGACGCCAAGCTCCAGAGCTACAACTATAGGATAGATCTGTTCAACGCATTTTACATGAATATTTGAGATTTTACCCATACAAGATGATGATCGAACAAAAACTTCAATCACGAGATTACGCTCAGAGATTAACGTTTGCTAAAATGATGCAATCCTCGAAGAAAACCCAGTGGCAATGATCAGTGACGACGCCCATTTAGACTTGAACGGCATGGTTAATAGGAAGTATTTTCGCTACTGGGCTGTAGAGACATTACGAAAGATCCACGAACGTTAGCTTCCATAGTTCTAAAGTAACTGTTTGGTGAAGAGTGTGCGAAAGAGGTGATAATTTCTTTAAAATGTAGGGGCACACGATTACAATCAATGCCGAGCGCTACATCACCATGTTGAATGATTTCTTGCGACTTGAACTTTACCATAAGCGAATCACTATGCAGCGCATGTTGTTCCAACACAATGTGCGACAATGGAAGTGGTTTGTCGGGTTTTCTCAACACGTTATATCACACTTTGCCGCCGCGATCACTAGACCTCAACGTTTGTGATTTTTTTCTGTGGGGATATCCAAAGGGAAAAGTGTACCTTAGTCAGCCCCGCACACTAGTGGAAATGAAGAATTTAATTCGCAGAGAAATTGCCGCGATCGACAACGACTTGTTGCAAAGGGTCATGCGAAACTTCACGGCGCGACTTCAAGTATGTGTGAGACGAAATGGCCACCATTTTTCGGATGTTATCTTTAAAAATTAACATTTTGTTTATTTATGTAAAATGGCACCATATTGTCTTTATTTTAGTATAATAAATCTTGCTCTTCAACGATCTTTTTCTAATTTCTTAATTAAAAAACACCTGATTCCTCTGGCGTAATAGAATTCACTGTACATAAGGTTGATACGTGGTTACCAGAGAGCGGACTGAAACGATTGAATGACCAATTGCTCCGATAAAACGTTGTTGCGGTCTCAGGCATTCCTCGAGCAGGTGTTTTTATTTCTATCGTTATGAATAGAACATTGTGTGTATTCCTTCGTAAATTAAATACAAACGCAGCGTGTATGACGGAATTTACATATATATTGAAATAACGCTGATGATCTATTATAAAAGTATATATAATAAATGGTGATCGAATAATAATAGTTTATGAAAGTTAAAGTTGGTAGAATGAATTTACAATTGGGCGCCTTTTAATATGAAAATATACTTAGATCAACGCTATCTATGTACTAAATCTTCCAACTAGCAGTCGTGAGCAAGTAATAAGTAATATTTGACTCTTCAGAATCTTCGTCGATTAAATGTGAATGTTTATTCCTTTGTTTGGTGTTTAAATAGATAAATCTAATATGTATATAATAACTCCTACAACTTAACACTAGCAAATAAAAGAGTGAGTTAGGTAAAAAAAATAAATAATTTATTGAAATAAATAAGGAATCTGTAACTTGAACAGATAAATGTGTCTGGCGACAAATAAAAATAACTACAAATATTGCACGTGTGTTTTATACTAAAAAGGTTATATTAAGTTATGATAAATGGTCTAATATTAAATTCAAACAGTTTACACAACAAATCAGGCAAGTACTACTATGTTCAAATTATTTATATGAGATAACTATAATGTGGATGTCTAAGATGTGAATAAAAGTAAATTTCAGGATTTTATTATTTTAAATAATTTGTTTTAATTAAATACTATTAACTTTTTCGACTTTATTATAGAATATTGATAGTAATGAACATGTTTTTCATCGAACTCTGCAGTTATCCAGAATGAGCGCGGTGTGATCGGGAAAATACAACGTGCGGGTCCTTCAATTTTTGATGACGGCGTTTGCGGCTTAAAACGGCTTCAATTCTGCCTCCTCGTCGGAACTCCAATATAAAAGATTTTGACAGCGTTTGACTTCAGGTTTGTTTTCATATGATGGGCCAAATATTAATATCTTGATTCAGCATAAATTTGTAATTATATCACAGGTATTTTAATTATTATATAAATTTTCTTAGAAGTTGAACAAAATTACGGCCATTCGTTATTAGATTTTTAGGAAAAGACGCCGATAGCGGTTATTTATTTTCAAAGTCTAGTTAATATCGTCAAATAGCCTCGAAGTTTTACTTTTACTAAATCCATAAACGAGAAAAATATAAACAATATGATAATTTTGTCATAATAATTAAATTTATAAAATATTTTTCAAGCTGTCAAAACATGCTTTCCAACACAAGGTTATGTTGTATTTGTGTGTAGAAAATAACATTTTCGCGGGTTAATTGCATTTTAAAAACTGGGCGTGTCTAACTAGTATTGATACAAAATATTGATGTAGATAAATTAGATATCTGTTATTTCGCGCTAAAGATATGAATTATGAAATTGAAAATTAAAATATAAAAAGTAAGTTTTGAAATAAAAATAAGTTAATTTAAAGAATACAAAATTATCGTGATATTAATTTATGTACATTTCGATACTAATTTTACAAATTAAATCCGCCTATTTAACCCTTCTTCTGTGAGTTATATAATTGTTAATTCTGTTTTTCCCATTATAGTTGCTGGAATAAGGGTGCAGTTTGCCCCATTACCATATATTATTTCCTTAAACTTCTTGAAATAATCGCTTAAAAAATTGTATCCGCTAATTTCCAAAGTGTATTCTCGTGTTTACATGCTGTTATACATGCATATACATATACGTATTTATTGTTATTGAGATAGCATATTTTCTATTCTCTTCTATAAGGGATTGTTTCTGGTTTCGTTTCTTTCAGTGTTATTTGGTTACAACGTTTAGTATTTCAAAAAATCCATTTTATATTGTTATATTGTATATTTATCCTATAATTTTTTATACACATTAAGTTTAATTTACTACCTTATTTTTGGATTAATTTTCGTTTCTTCCTTTTAGTCCATTTCTTTCAGTTCTTAGTATTTCTCTTTATTTTCATTAACTATGGAGAATTCTCGTAGGGCAACCATGGCAGGATGTGTTAGAGGCCATACAGATTGGTTGCATATTCATAATTATATCGAAATATATTGCAGTGCCTGTTCATTAAGTTTAAGGCGTCCACAAAAGTGTAATGTGCGGAGACATGTTTCTTCTAAAACTCATCAAGATAACATATGGCCATCTGCACCTGACACTTTTAACGAATAACTGTGAAGCTTTCATGGCGGCTCATATCCCATTCAAAAAGCTGAACAATCCAGAGCTCAAGAGGTTTCTTACAAAATATACTGATCGTCATATACCAGACGAATCTACTTTACATAAATACCACTTACCAAAGTGTTGTTTGAGAACCATTGAAAAAATACGAACCAACCTATCTGGTCATTATCTTTGGGTAAGTACAAACGAAACAACGGATGTAATGGGACGATGTGTGTTAACTGTAGCTGTTGGTATTCTTCATCCGACCATGCTTAATTGCAACTAAAATATTGCCAGTCGTAAATTAAACAGTTGCAGAAGTAATTGATCAATGTATTCATAATATTCTGTCATCGGATAACAACTATAAAGACAAGATTCTTTACTAATACGGCAGCTTTTATATTAAAAACAGGGAAGTTATTAAAATAATCTTATCCCAATATGCTACACGTTACCTGTGCAGCACATGCACTACACATAGTATGTGAATACATCAGGGATCATTTTCCAAATGTTGATAAATTAGTTTCATCATTTAAAAAGATATTTCTCAAAGCACCTTCACAAGTGGCATTATATAGATAAATACCAAATTTGCTTTTACCCCAAGTTCCTGTATTAATTAGGTGGGGACCTTGGCTAGAAGCAACATTTTTCTATTCACAACATTGGATGAATTAAAAAACTTTGTTTCTCATCTTCAAGATGATGATACGTAAAGCATGTCTAATTGTAAACACCTTGTGATAACGCAATGCAATTTGTGTGTATGCAAACAATCTCAACCAGGTCACAGCCTCGTTCCCGTAACGCAAGTGTAACGTGTGTTACAAATACGTCCTCGCTGACGCGAGTTGTTTGCAAACACAAGCTACATGTCAGGGTTGTATAATATTCCCTAAGTAGTACGAGGATGATCTGATGTATATATAACGAGAGTAATGCAAGGGACAGACATTCAGATTCACAGATTCACATTCACGTTCACATATTCAGTCTTAAACAAGAGTCAGATTCTTAACCAGAATCATGTCCTCTTTTATACTCTCTTTAGATAGACAGTAATATTATTAATGATAAGTATATCATAATGTATTTAAACGTTATCCAGTTCTAAGTGTTATGTATTAAAATATATGTTACCCGAACTATGTGTATCATTTAACGGGACAACGATATCTGCGTGAAGGCTCAACGATGTAGCCCTCAGGACCAGGCTAACATCACGTGGCGTCCTGCCACGAACGTGCACAAACGGCACTAATACCACATGGCGATTCTGCCTAAGGGCGTAAGGCCCCACCGTTAGCACAACCTGCTACAAATTGAATATTTACAAAACCACTTAAACTTTATTAAAGCTAATTTCCAGTGTTTTACAGATACGATTACTTACACGCAAAATCAATATATTAACCTAAAAGAGGCAATAATTAACTTAGAAACCATTATCGGTCGAACGTAAAGTATGCCTTCTGAATTGGAAACAAGCTGAGACAAAAAGTTGATGCCATATTTAGCAGAAATCCAAATTTGAATATATTATATCAATTCTGTGCAGAGCCGATTGAAAAATCTATGTAAAAATCTAAGTATGCTGAATTTTTGCAACATTTTAATCACGCACCAAACACCACTTGTGATGTAGAACGGACATTTTCTATTTTTAGAGACGTTTTTACATCTGACAGAGCTAATTTAATACAGTAACACCTTGAACAAGTTTTAGTTGTTCATACTAATATATATCAATTCTGCACAGAGTCGATTGAAAAATCTATACATTCGAAGTATGGTGCACTTTTGTAACATTTTAGTCACGCACCCATCACCAGTTGTGATGTGGAACGGACATTTTCTATTTTTAAAGGCGTTTTAACATCTAAAAAAACTAATTTAACACAGGAACACCTTGAACAAATTATAGTTGTCCATACTAATGTTTTACACTTTCAATGTTTCACAGAAAATAAATAGTTTTAAGTTTTGTTCTTTGTAAATCATTTTTATTCAAAATACGATACGCAATTCGCTTGTCAGCATCACCTTTGTTTCAGCAGTAGTTAGTTGCTGCCGGTTACCAAACCGTTTATTACATTCGCTCTGTTGTGCATTGACAGATACATATTAACTGCATACCGATAGGACCAGCTCTCAATGAGCCATACCGAGCAATAAGTGGCAACAGCGATTCCCCTCTACGCGCAGTAGCTTACATTACCATACATTGCAGAATTATGAATTTAGTAAGACTTAAACCGCGCAAGGATATAGTCGTTTGCATATTCGTTCTGTATACGTAATTTGCCCATTTGTTTCAGATATAAAAAGGTCGTTATATCTCCAAGTTATTATTATTGTATTCTTAGCTGCTGAAAAGTAATTTTAACTAATAAAAAAAACAATAACGTTTTCTAAAAGATAAAAGTAAAAAAATCAATAATTCTGCAAAATAAAGTTTAATTCTAAGAAAGTCACTAAATATAGGATTCGAAAATACCGCCCTCTCTCCCCAAACAATAGCCGAGCCTATTGTAAAACTCCCGCCTCACTCCCTCGAGATTTCTAGGGGTTATTGTCTCGAAAATTCTAAACAGTTGGACTTGCAACTGTTGCAACCTTTACATTTGCACAGCTAGATACGAATGACGGCAATCTCTCGATCATCGGACTTATGTATGCGCACGCGGAATGGCGTCGTACATACGTTTCCATATCGCATTACGTTCCATACGTATATTGTTCCGTATGGCCCGTAGCGGGCTGGACCTATCTGTATATAAGTATGTGTGGCCACACGTATCAAATTGTTCGAAACTTACGGATCGCTTACAGAAACAAAGCTATTGCGAATACAAGACAGACTCCTATGGGCTATGAATCATCAATCGCTCGAGGCCGCTCTCTGGTGATTACACAATGCCCTACAAAAACATCAATACGATGATTTTCTGGAAGCAATTTCGCCGTACATTGTCATAATGTAAAATCGTGTTCACATATATGTGAACTTATTAAATCTAACAACATTGAAAAATGTGTAACTAAATAATACTTAATTAAATTAAGTGTTCAAAGAGAGCACCCTTTGTGGTAAGCAAAGCCCCAGACGATTGTAAAACGACGTTCTGACATTATTCAATATTTGGGGCGAATTGGGATATGTGTACCGATCCAACGATTTTCAGATGTAGTGTTTAGTAAGTTTTATACTATAGGCGTATTATTAGCTGTGCAGTCATCTTGTAGGTATCAGGCATCTTCCAATTAGATATTGCTTGAATCGCAGGAATAATTTGATTTTGTAATAATTTTAAGTACCGCAACCCGGTTAAATTCCGGTTTATGAAAAATGGACCTAAAATATTATTATCTAGCATGCCTGCGTGTAACATTAACCTTCTGAGGATACGGCGTTCGCGTAGAAATTATTCTTTTCAAATTCATCCGAGACCAATATCGTGCAATAGTCGGATTATGTCTACCATGTAAGTGAAACGACGATTCGTCTGAAAATACAATATTTTCTAAAAACTGTGTGTCTGTATTACATTTATCAGTCATAATTTGACAGAACTGCATTCTCTGAAAAGAATCATCTTCAAAAAACTTTTATAAAGTGCTATATATATAAATAAACGATATTTCTATTTTTTTAAATTTTGCACACATTGACATGATTTGTGTTAAACTGTGCTGTAATTTGTCGCGATGAAAATGTCGGTTCTGATTCTACCAAAGCACATATGTCGATTTCTAAATTATTAACAATCTTTCTTGGTTGATCATTTTTATTTTTAGTATTTGATAATGTAAAATTACTTCAAATTGCTTAATTGTGTGACGTATTGTTTTTTACACTTGTAATTGGTCCATCTGGAAATTGTACCACAAAATAAATCGAGAACGCCCGCTAAGAAATTCTCGCCATAATAATATTTTATTATCTGTAATTTTTCTTCAGGTGAATTTTGGAAAAACGTATAGTGTGCGATGTTGTCAGCTTATGTGGCATAACTCGCATAAGTGATCCACACTTGCGCAAGCGCGCCGTTACTAAACTATCCATCACTGGCATTTGTAACAATCAACTGGTACATAGGCAAATTCCTTATGTAAGGCAAGAAAGAAATGTGTACTAATCCTTTCTTGTCTTACATCAGGCATGTTCCTATGATAGCATGGTAAATTCGAATTCCAGTTGGTCAATGCGGTCGTGTTCGTATCGCATTGTATCTATCCACTTTTCTCTCGCTAATCTCACAGTCAGTTTACATGCCTTTCTGACCTTCACGGAGTTCATTTACTACTTGATTTGTAACAATCTGTGTAGCTTCAATTTACAGTTTACATTGTATGTGTGTGTTTGCACATTGTTGATATTTCTAAATATGCATTTGTGTTCGTTTGCTAACTCGGCGTAGCATGTTTTTTATTGCTCAATTATAACAGATGCCAAGAGAAATGTATTATTGAAGTTTCTGAACGCCCTCAACTTTTAACTTGAAGATACATACACGCATAGATTCCTTGGATTAATGATTTTTATTGATGTCTTCTCAAGATGTACGCAAGGCTTCTGCTTGCCGGGCAAAGTTGTACGCTACTGCGAATCCATTACTTTGTCCTGCATACTTATAACTCTTTTTGTCACAAAATAGTTCCAAATACTTAATTGTAATTGATTCAGTTAACATAATAACATTTGTCTATAGCATTGATTCCCAAAGTTGTCCAGGTGGACCCCCAGGGGTACACGGGAGACTCGACGGGGGTCTACGTTGGCGTGACAAAAAATGGGGGTTCACAATTCGTAAGCGGGGGTCCACGAAAATTTATCTGGTTTCGATAGTGAAGAACTAAAATGTTGGCTGGAGTTCACCTATCAATGTAGGCAGATAATATTTTAAGAAGCTCAGCGACTGTTACTTGTAAAAACTTGCATATTCCATATTCAGTACAACGTGTCGAGACTTGCAAAGCGCCGCCGCTGCCGCCGTCCGCAATGCTTGTTCAGACGTGCAAAGGGACGAAGTACGACTTGTGGTGTGTCTGCTTGCAATCTTGCATGAACTTGTTTGATTCTTCACCAATATAAATACGAATGCCACGGATAAACGTTACTCATTTGTTTCCCGAATTTCGAAACGAAAAGTAAAGTAAAGTGAATCGATGTTAGTGTTTGCCACTGTCGGAAGAGTAAGTACATACCAGCCTATTTGTTATACATACTTTTATTTGTTTTATTATTTATCTATTTATTTTACAATTTATTGTACACATAAGTAAACAAAAAAATGGACAAATTACAAAAAAATACGTAGGTACAAAAGGTGAGGCTATTCCTAAAAGAAAAATTGTAATAAGTATATTTGTAATGTTTGCGTATAGTAGGTACATATTAAAAATTAAATACTGAACAGAGCCATTATTAGATACTTCCATAAAAGAACAGAAAGCCGAGAAAGGTTGAACTTCTTGTCCCTACTTTATTAGTAATTTTTTTATTACCCGACTGTGTGGTGGTTCACTAATAATTAAATATATTTTCATAAATTGTACGTGTCTTTATATACTACATATTCGTAACGTGCATCAAAGTAATAAATAAATAATTAAAATCGCGAAGTTTTGATATCAAAATATTATTTACAAATATTTTCTATAGAATTTACAGAAATACATATATCAAAATATAATGAATGAAAAAATGTTTTACATTACATTAAAATCGGTTCAGCCGTTTTCATAAAACTCAATTATTGATCTTAGCGATTTATTGCTTTTAATAATTAGAATCAGTTTGCCGCCGGTACTTTGTTTATTTCATTGCAATAATCAATTAATTCTGTTAAAATAGCCATATCCTGTTAAGTAAGACCGCCTTAAGATTACTACAGCAAAGTTTTTTTTTTATTTACTGGTAGGTAAGTGATACGAAACATGGCTGAAT
The DNA here is from genome assembly GCA_935421215.2 of Melolontha melolontha. Lineage (NCBI taxonomy): Eukaryota > Metazoa > Arthropoda > Insecta > Coleoptera > Scarabaeidae > Melolontha > Melolontha melolontha. The sequence goes on along the minus strand of OW285240.1, from coordinate 20,891,968 downwards.
CTAAGAAGAAATGTCGACAGTACAGTGTTGATTATTTAAAATTTGGTTTTCTTCCATCAAAGGTAGACAAGCGATTGCCCATATGCCTTTTATGCAACAAAGTTTTGAGCAATGACTCTATGAAACCATCGAAGCTCGAAGATCATCTAAGAAATATTTTTTCGAAATATTTTCAAACATTGAAGGAAAAATATGAAAAGAGACCCACCGTGCACAGTATGTTCGCTTCAACGTCGGAAAGTAACGATGATGGCTTGCGGGCATCTTACAATATCTCATTACATATAGTGAAATCTAGAAAATCGCACACCATTGGAGAACAGTTAATTTTACCCGCTGTTGAAGAGGTTTTAAAAACTGTTCTGCACAAATCTGCATTTGACATAAGAATTCCTTTGAGTAACAACACTGTACAAAGACGTATTGATGAAATGAGCTCTGATATTGAAAGTTTCTCGTGTAATTATCTGCAAACAACTCATTTTTCTATTCAACTGGACGAGTCAATTTTACCTGGTAATGAAGCATTATTATTGGCATATGTTCGATTTGTTATGGACGAAGAAATTCATGAAGAGCTACTATTCGCGAAAGCTTTGGAGACGGACACTAAAGGTGAATCAATATTTAATGTCCTGAGTGATTTTTTTAAGGAAAAATCGATTCCATTCACAAACGCTATTTCGGTGGCAACATATGTAGCTTCTGCCATGGCCGGGTGATGTCGTGGGTTTATAAACCATCTTAAAAGAATTATACCAGAGGTAACTGCCATTCACTGTGTCATCCACCGACAACACCAAGTAGCGAAAAATTTGAGTGCTAAATTGCACCAATCGCTTCAATTTGTGATTAATGCAGTTAACAAAATAAGAAGCAATGCATTGAATACGCGTTTATTTGCACAATTGTGCGATGAAGATGATGAAGACTTCCAACGATTGCTCTTACATACTGAAGTACGCTGGTTGTCGAAAGGTGCATGTTTAACAAGATTTTTCTCACTTTTTGAATCAGTTTTAGAGTTTCTGTAAAGTAAACCTGATCAATTTGAAAGCAGACATCGGTATTTGACAGATTTGTTCGAAAAATTTAATGACATTAACTTAACTCAATTTAATAAAAACAAAGGGTGTAATTTCAGCTTTTCTTGGAAAATTGAAATTTATGAAGCAAAATATTACTCGTCGCGAATTTTAATGAGGATATTCACACATGCGTTCAACATTTAATTGCCCTGCATGATGACTTTAAAATCAGATTTGAAGATAATCTGACGATGGAAATACCACCATGGATCATAAATCCACTTGATGAAACGGAAATAGAGAATTTGATATTACAAGAGGAGCTACTCGAGCTTAGCACTAATGAGGAAATGAAGGTGAAATTAAAAGAGGGTATCAAACATTTTGGCTGCAGGCAGAAATACCCGAAAAATATCATGGACTGTGGGGAATTGCGAGAAAGCTTTTGATGGCGTTTCCCTCATCATATCTTGTCGAGAAAAGTTTTAGTGTCGTTACAAACCTTTTAACAAAAAAAAAGGAGCAGATTGAATATCACAGAACGGGGAGATTATTCCTAACAAAAACTGAAGCCAAATATTGATAATTTGCTGTCAATCCATCAAGTACATCCCTCCCACTAAAATTATGACTATTTTGTGATTGTCATTGTAGGAGTTACGTTACGTTATTAATATTTAATTTTAATTATATTACGACTGTTATCATATTACAATGTAATATGATAACAATAATAATTAATAGTGTAATAATTACATATTTGAATAAATACAACATAAGGAAATATACTATTTTTATTTTTATTTTTACCACTCCGAATGGGGAGTTTTCTAAATAAAATATGTGAGAATTGATTGGTTTCTTGTGCTGTGAGTAGATGTCAAAGGAGTAAAGTTGGATGTAATCACTTTGTTGATTGGCTAACTTTACTTTTTTGACATCCACTCACAGCACAATCAATTAATTAATTAACCAATAACTCAGCCGCAACGCAAATTTCCATAGTTAGATCTAATCTTCACATTTTTTGTCGAGTTTTGGGAATATGGTAGAAATGTAGCTGCAGGGGGTCCACCGGAACCAGCAAAACTTTCAAAGTGGTCTATGAGAAAAAAAGTTTGGGAGCCTCTGCTTTAGAAGAACGATGGAAATCGATATAGATAATTCCATTCACTTTCTACAGCTTACCACAACAAAATTGAACAATACACATGAATTTTAGATTTACCATAAACCCACACACACAGATTCTATAATAAAACTAAATAACAAATCAAACCACCCCAATCAACACAAACCAGCGGCATTTCATAACATGTTACACAGGCTAATAACTAGGTATACCCCTCAACACGAAAAATTTAGAAACTGAATTAAATTTAATTAAACAAATAGCAGTCAATAACAATTTTACCCCAGTAATAGTATACTAAACTAAACGTAAATATTTCATTTAAAACTAATAATACCGCTGGTAATATTATCAAAAATAATAAAGTAAGAACGCAAAAAGGCGAAAAGTCGGGAATGTATGAGCTGAACTGTGGGAATTGCCAAAAACTCTATGCGGGCCCATCAAGCAATTCTTTTAACACAAGAATCAAAGAACACATGAGGTCCATTCATTACATTGCACTGTTACGTGGACTTGATGCACCTGTGTATTGTTTCATAGCGCACGGGTTGTAAGACCGTATACGCATTAATTAATTACTCGTCGGTGACAGTTTTTAATGAAACGTGGCACTCCAATATAACACCTTTATTTACAAAATTTACACTATTTAATACATGAGAATTGTTGAATTTTGATAATAAAGCAAGCCTGTTGTCTTGTTGATAAAAATTAGACTGGTGTCTCTTAATATTAAATGTAGACTGTTGTCTTGAGCATTGTTCTTATGACTGTGTCTAGAACGCTGTTATGTTGAGAGTCTTGTCTTGAGCACTGTTGTGTTGACACTTGCGACTGTTGTCGCGCACACTGATCTATTGAGACTGTTTTAGAATTGTAGGCAAAATTTACCCCTAACATGAGGAAACTCTGGAACAATTAACAAAATAGGCCGCATCAGAATGCGGCCAGATGACGAACAAAGGTCGGCAAAATTCCCTTGTTTGTAAACTGTGCCTACTAAAATAGCAAACATTGCAGATGGTTTTTAATTCTATAACTAAAATTCCCAGTTTATGATGCTGGCATTCTTCAATCTGATATTTTATGGTACAAAATTTAGTGAACGTGCGTTTGATAAAGCATTTGAAAGTTTCAAACTGTGTACATAGCACGTTCACTCATAAAATAAGGTAAATTGAAAAGTGTCTAAAGAGTCCAGCAATGAAATAAGTACCGAATTGAATAAAGATTGATAAATATTAACGATGCCGCATCCTAAATTCAGGGAAATGTTTGCATTTTAATACGATAATAAAATATAGTTATACAAAGGTTTCAATTTTGTACCTGACCCTTAGGTTCAAATACTATATTCTACGATTCCTTATATTTAATATATAATACAAATTGATTTCGTTATATATATTTTGTTCGTATAAGACGAAACACTCATTATGCCAAACATTTGTTAGAACGTAAACATTACTTTGACCCCAATTTCAAAATTTAGCATACATAGAATAACACTAATACCACTAGTGATTGAATTTTCGCGATAAGTCTGTCGATTGGTTTTTAAACGAAACTAAGTTGCTTGAGTCCACAGGACGAGTTTTAGCAACTCAGTTGAGCTTAGAAATAAGAGACAGACTTATCTCGTAAAAATTAAATCACTAGTTGAATTTTGCTAGACTATTCCACGAATATTAAACATTTACTATAAGTAACAATGAAAATATTAATAATAGCAACAAAATTTAGCATTATCTTTAACTATAATTATTACTATAATTTTGGATAGTACCACCGTTATTCGGACATAATTTATTGTTGGTCTCGACGTTATTAGATGCACTTGGAGTATTTCTGAAGGTATTCATTATGTGCTGGTGTTGTTCTGAATTAAGATGTAAAGAAATGAAATTCCCATGGCTAGTAATTTTCATAGCCTGTTGTTCTCAAACACCAGATTGTAGTAATTGGCTCAAGGCAGTGGAGCGATTGGAATGATTTGTAATTTTTTTTCTTCTGGTATTTAACCCTATTTTTTTGCAGACAGTTTTGTCCATTTCGCTATAGTTTTAATACGAGGATATTTTTGAACCAACTATTATTAACATTTTTATTCCACTTGCCAATTACAGTCATAAAAAGTCTATTATTTGTAATACATCCCATTTTCTAAATCAGTTTTCGATACAAAATTTGTTACGTATACGAATTCATTCTCCTTCTTATTGCCTATATTTGTTCAAGTTTACGCTATTTGTTCTCTTTAAACCCTCGTAGCTTTATCAAATTAATTATTATCGTCTAATGTTATTTTATTTGCTTAATTCTCTATTTATCGAACTGTATAGACCCTTCAAACTTCGATATTTTCAACCTATTTCATTCGATCAATTTATCTTGGAAGCCTATGTGCATTAGCAAATCGGCCATCTTCTTGAAAATTCCCTATCTGACTTGCTCGCAAGAGATTCACTTCTATCTCGTTATTTGTCACACCGATATTCAAACTATTAATGTAGGAATTTTTGCTATAAAATATAGTTCATCTAGACGCATCTTATTTTGTTAAATATGGTCTTATGAAAATATTTCATTTTCAATTTAATACCACCGCATATTGCGCCATCTCCTTTTCGTTGTTCGACCTCTGCAACAGAATTCTCACTTGCCGACTTCCTTCTCTGGACATTTATATTATTTAACGTTTTAAGTTTGGATGGACACATATTGCGATTTGAAATCATTTTCGAGATTTTGAAAACTAGATTCCCTTCCTTCTTTTACTTCCGGCAACTTCGGTGACGTGTATCCGGCATTTTGCTACTGTATCGTTACGGCGGCCATTGAGTCTTAAGCTTTTGTAGCGCTGTGTCGTGTTTGTGTCACTTGTGATGTGAAACGAAATTTCTGCGGTAAGGTTATTGTTATCCTCATACTATTTTTACCATTTCGTACTTTGAACTTTCAGGATTCTTTTAAACGTTTTACTTAACGTGGATTTCTCTGTATTTCTGAGAATAATTTGGAAATCTGTTGGTTGGCGTAAGGCGTCTTACCTGAGATTTTAACCTGTGAAGCAAGATATGGCTGTCCGAAATACTTTGACGCAGTTCTGGAACTAACCTGTGTCGTCCACAACCTGATAAAAAGGGGGCACATATATTTTGCGAGACCTTTTGGACTAGGAGAAAAGGACGCGGTTCGTCCATATTGAATCCCCAAAAGGGCGTCGCAGTGAAGTCTGCTCGTGATATAGAAAATAGATTTGCCTTAGTAAGCGAGAATTGAATTTGGAAGGAACGTTTACTGTTAATGTAACCTAGATAAAAGTAGGTGTTGTCATTTAATTTCTTGCAGTCCTAAAGTTATTAGAAGATCATTTAAGTAACGTTTAGTGCTTAGAAATTCTAAATTTATCTTATATCCAGGCTGTTTCTTACATATTAGGACACACACTTCGTGTGATAGTTTTGCCTATTTACTCAGTTCATTTAGAAGGGATTACTCCCTATTTCAAGTTAGTTTTACAGTAACATTCGAGTTTGATTTAATTATAAACCCGTTGATAGTCTTAAATATCCCCGGGTACTAGTACAGAAACATATTATTAGCTCCGGATGACCGACAGCTTCACTGTCTGTCACCTGTTTTGATTTTGTGTCATAATCGAGGCCAGATCCTTCAGATCGGACCCTTATTGTTTGTTTCGATACTTTAAAATCGAAGAACTTATCTGTAATTTTACTATACATATTTTGTTATAAACTGTACAGAATCTAGATTACGTATACGAAATTGGTATTCTAAATATTTAGTTTTGTTAATTAATTTCCTTCAGACTTTTGTTATATTTAAATTTTGCACACCTGTTATACAGGAGGTACTCCAAAAGTTCTATCTGGGTGTTTTGATTTTATAATCTGTAACTTTTCCTACCTTTTATTTTATTTGTAAACAAGGCATAACTTTGTTTACTATTATAAGGTAACCTACCTTATTTCTTGGATTTTAGCAAATCTAGTAACTTACGCGTTGACGTCTTTTGAGACTACTTTTAATATCTCGATCGTAGATTCAAGTTATTGATATCCTGGTGGGACAAACTTTGGATTAACCCCTCTCGCCTCTCGATACATATATACAGGGGGAGACTCTGAATTTTCAGTCTCTGTTTAATTATACAAAATTTTCTGGCTTTCGCTTTTATTCAATGATTAAAGCTTCACCTTACTTTGGATTTTACTGAAAATACTTGACAATTAATTTAACGTTAACTAACCTTATGAATGTTTACAATCCGTCTGTGTCTAGCTTAAATTTGTAACTTTATATCGGCAATATTATGCGAGTTTAAAACTTCTGGTTTCTAGTAATAAATTTGTGAGTTTTGTTGATTTTGTTTTTTATCTCAATCCTTCCTACTAGTTTATGAGTCTAACAAAGTTTCTTGCTCTGCAACGAGTGATAAGGGGCTGACCCTCTGGTGTTTGTTGGAGCTACCAGGTCCCGCCTGCTCCCGTTATAGCTGTTTCTCTGCAGGTGGATAATAACGGTGGCGTCCATATTCCAACTCGCGGCGTGAACCCGCGACGTTCTCCGAAACAAGAGAGAGTTAGCCGGCAGAGTCCTTCCTGGGGACATTGAACATCAGGTAGGTTCGGACCAGAGAGGTTCAGCGAGCGAACGCTCCTTATCACTCGTCACACTTTTAATTTTACGCCGCGTTGGTGGCACCTTACACGACACATTTCAGGGCTGTTTAAATTTTGAATTAACCATTTAGTATCTGCATAACTTTTATTGCGCCTTGACGAGTTTTAGAGAATATCGGGTTGTTTGCAATTCTGTTCATTAAACAACTTTTGTTGTCAGTTTCTTCCTCGAAGAAATGTAACATGCAAAAGGCTGCCTCAATACCTCTCCAAGCTAGCACTACCGCAGCTATATGAAAAAACTTCTGGAGTCCCACTGGTGTATCCTCGTCCCATTGTAAGCACATATTCCTATATTCATTCGAAGTCATAGCGACAGAACTTATTTTTCTTTCTCGGGAATAGCTTATAATAGTTTTCTTTTACTTTTTACGAGCTATTTTCGTACTAATTTTGTAGTAGCGTTTCATATAGTTTTAATAACACATTCCTTGTAATTAGTTCAAGTTCCAGTTCCTTGTAATGTCTATAATTTGTAGTTGCGTTCTACATAAAACGTCATAAATTGTCGCCATATGTAAAGATTTCGATTTTTTTGTATTTATTGGTACATTCTCGTTAATTTTCTGGTTGATAACATCATTTGAATTTACACCGAAGCGATTCATTTTGACGTTTATAAATGCAATTTAATTGTCAAACTGTCAAATTGTACGTTGCTATGGTTAAGTCGCTGAAAACACCGAAGCTCAAACTCCAATCACATTTCAAAGACACCTGATGTTTTCGCGATAATACAAGCTGTCTTTGGATTGAAATTAATCAGAATGAGTAAGTATTTCCGAATGAGTGGAATAGTCTTAAATAATTTAGAAGCTTTAGAAATTAATAAATTGAAAAACACAAACTTATTATTAAATAACCAATTAGATATATTCAACTTCTAAATTTATTCATTTTAAACAAAGACCCCCACTTAAGTCAGTTAGACACTAATATTGTAAATTCAATTAGTACTTAAGTTTAGTTAGTTTTATATATTCGATAAAGCCCCAGTGTGAACGAAACATGTCGTACTTTTATTAATACAATTTTTGGAAATTCTAGCACGTGTTTTATTTAAAATGTTTTATGCAATTTATTTGATTAAATTTTCCAATTTACAAATTAATTAAAAATATTTTACTGTGTTTTAATTGATTTGGTAATTCACCACACTGTACTTATAAATTGAATACATAAATATTTTAACAAACTTTCTATCGAATTTAGGACTATGATAGCAATATTAAATTACCTAAACAACTGTGCACTAAATAACATTGGGGTTCTGGTTGCTTTTGTTTCATATAAACAAGTTTATCTGAAGAGCTACCGCGGTATTAGTTTATGTTTACACCACTTGGATTAATATAATCTACCAATCCCTGAAGGGCGGAAAGATTAGTGTTTGTTAGAATATTTGCGCGTGATGTAAATTTTGGTCTTATTGTTACTGAAGAATACTTGCATTAATTACAGATAGCTTGAGATATAAATATATTTAGTAGCACTTGTATTACTGTAATGTGGGGTAAGTAGTAAGGCGAATTATGTTATAAAGTTAATCTACACAGAATATATCTTCAAATCATTATACGTGCTAATTTCTTGCAAATATCAAACACGACAGTCTCTTAGATGGTCAAAAATAAGATGAGATATTACTAATTAAAAGACTAAATATATACTGATTTTCAAAAAATCCAAACATCCGGAAAGAGTGGACCATTTACAATGAAATTTTTTATATTACCCTGTTTTGTGTCTCATAAGAAATGACGAATATGGACAACAAAAATTAGCAGGCGTACAATTTCTTTATTTTGTTTTATCAAAAATTATGATTTTATATTTGCGTTTCCTTCAGATTAAAGCAATATTTCGTAGCGCTTTGCTCTCAATTTATTAAGTCATTATGCCTAAGCGCCGTTCATGGAACAATTACAATCATTTAAGTGAATTTGAAAGGTTGCGCATTGTTGGAGATATTTCAATAAAACAAATGTTGGTCCAGGTAGTCTGAAGAAGGAATCCATAACCGTCACCACGAATTCAGACGACCTCGAGCAACTACAGCACGGGAATATAGTCATTTGAACATTGCGGCTTTACAAGACAGAGTCTCCACAACCCAGTCGATTGGAAATGCTTGTTTGGAAGTTTAAGGAGAAAGAGTCTCTATGCCAACGATATACCGCAGAATGCGCGCTTTTGGGCTTTGTTCATATAGATAATTTTTATCTCTCCTACTGACACCTCGACATCGTGTTTCTCGGATTGAGTTGAGTGTTGTAACGCCAGATCAAATTGGGATGGTGAATTTAATCATGTTGTGTTTTCTGACGAGTTCCGATTCTGTTTGTGGGTCCTCTATGGTAGTAAAAGAGTAAAACGATTTTGTGGATAACGCAGAAATTTAGAATTTGCTTTGGAACGTCATCCGGCCCTTACACCGGGGGTGATAGTATGGAGTGCGTTAATATACTGTAGCAATTCGCCTCTAGTTTTTATTGATAGAACTTTGAATGCACTTTCATACCCACGAAGGTTACTTCAACTCCTTTCTCAATAACGCACGTCCACATACAGCGAGGGTTACTACAAGGTTCTTACAGAAAAATAACGTGACCCTTCTACCATAACCTTCTTGCTCCCCAGACTTGTCACCAATCGAACATGTGTGGGATATGATGGGTATTTGACTGGGTAATTTACCCCAACCACCAAATAACCTACTAGGCCTTCGTCGCCGAATTCAGAAAACCTAGGATGACATTTCCCAAGGTACCATGAATCATTTAATTTCAAGCATGTCTCCAAGAGTTGTGCAATGCATAAGAAATCGTGACGAATCCACTCGTTATTAAATAACATTGTTATTTTTTAATATTTGAGTTTGAAAATGTAATCATTTCTTAAGTTTGATTAAACAAACATCATGTATAAATCTTATTAAAATTGATCAACCTCTAATTTCAGATTTTTTAAATGTCAGTATATAAGGACATAAAAATGTAAATATTATTTATATGTAGATTAAAAACTGGTCTTAAAGTTAAATATTTTTATTGCATAACAATGGTTTGTAATTAACAAATATCTAGCTTAGAATGCCAATGTTTGGTGAAACAATTATACTCCAATAAAAATATTCGAACGCTAAGAAATACGTAATTAAACTTCTAGTTTCAAAAATTCTTTTATTGTATATACCATTACAATATTGTTTCGCCATACAATGGCTTCATCAGGTGGATGAAATACTGAATATGTACAATACAAGTTTGAATATTTATGTGAAAATTATTGGGGAAATGGTGGTGGAAAAATTTTTACAATCTTAAATTTAATAGAGGGGAGTTGTTGGGAATAATTTTAAGCTAATCCTAAACTATTGTATCTATTAATTTCTAAGTTTTCTAACAGGTTAAGTTTTTTACTTTTTTCATGAATGTGTAAAATTTTGAAATCTATATTAAATCTATGATTGATATCTATACAATGACTTGCGAAAGTTGAATCTGTTTTCTTTTCTTTATGGCTTCTCTTGTGTTCTTTATACTTCCATGATAAACACGATAATCTACACATCGCAATAGCAAAAATGAAGTAAAACTACACACCGTTAAACCTAGCATTGAAAAACAACGCACACTATTTATATAATAATCTAGCGTACATCCAAATAATGGAAAAGTTGTGGTAAGAGGAAAACTCCATGGTAAACATTGATTGCCTATGGTGAGAGAAAATATAAGTGTTGCCGATAGTTACAAATAGCTTGAAAGTGGAAAACTTTTCCAAGAGACCCAGGGTTTCATCTCAGCAATACAAGTTCAAGTAATATTATAAGAAGCTATAGGAAATGCATCACTGAAGACATAAATATTTAGCAAGATAGCTGCATGGAATTCAATTTACACCCTGAAACCATAGACCATATTACTGCAGGATCTAAAACACTAGCAGGAACAGAATATACTAATAGACATAATAATGCAGCTAATATACTACACCTAGTAGTAGCACAAAAATTCAACCTCATTAATGACACATCTACACCCTACCATGAATATACACCCACAACAATTCTTGAAAACCAGAGATTCAAGCTCTATTGGGATACAAACAAACTTCAACTACTTTCGTACTTCGAGCTAAAATGAAATACATCACATACTTAATATATAAAGTGCACCAACAGGCAATAAAAACGTAAGAAATTAAGCAAAAATTGCATGAAATTTTAATAATCATTAATTCTTACATTCTCATGCAATTTTTGCTTAATTTCTTGCGTTTTTATTGCCTGTTGGTGCACTTCATATATTAAGTATGTGATGTAGTTCATTTTACCTCGAAGTACGAAAGTAGTTGAAGTTTGTTTGTATCCCAATAGAGCTTGTATCTCTGGTTTTCAAGAATTGTTGTAGGTGTATATTCATTGTAGGGTGTAGATGTGTCATTAATGAGGTTGAATTTTTGTGCTACTACTAGGTGTAGTATATTAGCTGCATTATTATGTCTATTAGTATATTCTGTTCCTGCTAGTGTTTTAGATCCTGCAGTAATATGGTCTATGGTTTCAGGGTGTAAATTGAATTCCACGCAGCTATCTTGCTAAATATTTATGTCTTTAGTGATGCATTTGCTATAGCTTCTTATAATATTACTTGAACTTGTATTGCTGAGATGAAACCCTCGGTCTCTTGGAAAAGTTTTCCACTTTCAAGCTATTTGTAACTATCGGCAACACTTATATTTTCTCTCACCATAGGCAATCAATGTTTACCATGGAGTTTTCCTCTTACCACAACTTTGCCTTTATTTGGATATACGCTAGATTATTATATAAATAGTGTGCGTTGTTTTTCAATGCTAGGTTTAACGGTGTGTAGTTTTGCTTCATTTTTGCTATTGCGATGTGTAGATTATCGTGTTTATCATGGAAGTATTATCGAAGGATATGTATTTTTTTCGCATTTCTACTAAATGTTATTCTTTCAACGCAAGAGGTTGGATGTAGTTTTATGTATTTTTCTTTAGTGCACATATTCTAAAATTAATATTATTAAGATAAATGTGTGTCCATCTAATTATTTCAAATGAGCATGTTAAAATGGATATGGCGAAGGCCCCGTTCTTGTTATATTTTTAGAATTTAGATATAATTTGAGGATGAAAATTGATAGCCAGGTATACTGGTGTCTTTCTTCTGTCTTTATATGTGAGTGGTTTATGTTTATATTTTGATGGCAGCCATGGAATTTGTAAGTGTCTACTTCACCATATGCAACTGGGTTCATAACATGTTGCGCAGCACAGTTCATACCCAAATGCGAAACAAAACCATCTCCATGACGACAACAAAAGGGTGTCCTCAAATAGATGTATTGTCACCGCTACTATCGAGTCTAGTAGTGGATAATCTCATCAGGACATTAAATGACCAGAGAATATGGAAGCAGGGGTTCGCCGATGACATTGTCATAATGTCCCGGGGGAAATTCCCGGGGACAGTGGCGAGCATCATGCGAAATGCTCTGCGAATTATGGAAAGATGGTGCCTTGAGGAGGGATTAGCTGTCAATCTTCAAAAAAACAAGTTGGTAGCCTTTACCAACATGAGAAAACTAAATTATCTGGGTAGCGTAAGGCTGTTTGGACAAGAGTTAGAACTAAGCAATGAAGTGAAGTATCTAGGCATAACACTTAATGTGAAACTGAATTGGAGCAGACACCTAGTCAAAGTGGCAGACAGGGCGGCGTAGCTCTTCTGGAGATGCAGCAGAGCTGTTGGCAAGACCTGGGGACTAAAACCAAATGTGGTACACTGGTTGTACACAGTAGTAATAAGACCAACGATTACCTATGGAGCAGTTGTCTGGTGGAAGAGGACGGAGCGGACATCGTCGGTGGGGCTCCTCACGACTCTCCAGCGACAGGCTCTGTTGGTAATCACGGGAGCTATGAAAGGCACGGGAACCACTTCCGTGGCGGCCATCGTGGGTCTCCCTCCATTGGAACTATTTGTAAAGGCGGGGGCAATGGCTGCGACACTGAGGCTGAAGGCCAACGAGTATGGTGTCCTAATAAGGTTGTAGGGAGCCATACAGATATCACAGGAACTATGCTGGAAGAGCCGATATTTCAAATGCCGGCGGACAGAATGGCACCTGAAATTACGTTTACAGCTAAGCTGAACATATTCATACCGACCAGGGAACAGGTAAAAAGTCGCTCGATCGATTATGGTGCCGGCACTTGGTACACAGATGGATCACAATCTAGTCAGGGGACAGGTGCAGGCATATGCGGAATGTGCCCTATAAGGACGATATCGATATGTCTGGGGAAACATACTACGGTTTTCCAGGCCGAATTGTTAGCAGTCGCAGCCTGCGCCGAGGAAATTCTGGAATCCGGCTGCGCAAACAAAAAATTAACATAATGACTGATAGTCAGGCGGCTATTAAAGCCATTATGAGCCCATCTACCAGGTCTAAGCTGGTGAAATATTGTAAACAGGTCCTCAATAAACTGGCACAAGACAATACTGTGTCGCTTATATGGGTGCCAGGACATGAGGAAATTAAAGGCAATGAGACGACAAACCGGCCAAAGAAGGTACTAATAGGAACTTCATAGGACCAGAACCTGTATGTGGAATCACTAAGGATTCCGCTAAAAAGGAAATCTGGTTATGGCTAGAGAAAGAACATAAAAATAAATGGAGGTTAACAGAAGGTCAACTCTATACCAAAACACTACTAAGGGAGCTGGACGGAAAGTTTTCAGCCAACCTAATTCGTAGTAACAAAAAAGAAATTAAAATAATTACCGAGTTAATAACCGGACATTATTGTTCAAGGAAGCATTTGTACAGCACGGGCTTGGTTGGCGAGCCCTGGTGTAGAAGATGTGGAAAACAGGAGGAAACTAGCCTTCATATAATATGCACGTGTGAGGAACTGAAGGAACTCAGATAGAAATATTTCGGGGGAGATCTATTGGATCCTTCGAGTGTACTCAAACTTCCTCTGAGGAGGATAGTGGCTTTTATCGAGGACACAAGACTAACAGAGTGGAACTGAGAGATCTATTGGGAATAGTACAAAGAGTAGTGTGCTCAAGTGCCTGTACGTGCTGGCGTCCAACCCAAACAGAAGAAGAAGAAGAAGTGTCTGTTTCAAAATTATTTAGTGGCTGCCTCCATTTTCCTATTTCATTGTGTAGTGTTTTGCATTTGCTTATCTTATCTTAAGCTTCATCTTAATATCGGAGGTTATTTCTTCAGTGATTTTCATTAATCCTCTTATGTATGTTGTTGTGGATGTGTAAAATATAATATCACCTATGTACATTAAATGATTTGTCTTATATAGTGTTGTTTTATTTGATTTGATATTGAAACCGTATTGTGGGTCCTTTAGAGTGTTTTATAATAGATTTAAGCAAAAGCGAAACCAAGGAGCACTATGCAGGTCGCTTTATAAAATTCCTCGTCTAGTATCTCTCTCTTTCTATGATATCTGTTGGTCTCTGTCTTTATGATATCTGTTGTTGTATTTAATATAATCTTAATTTTCCATGCATTATTATTCAAAGAAAGTTTTAGATGTTCTTGTTTATTTTATATATTTACAATATTTTTCGTAACCATGAGTGGATAACAATGTCAAAGGACTTTTTGTAAACTATGTAACACATTTCGAGGGCTCTTTGATGTTTTCCTGCTGTTTCATGATCACACTGCCATACGGCCCTCGTACCCTGGTACCCAGGCCAATGTCACTTTCTTGTCATTACTCAGCTCATTTAGGGCATACATACAATCCCATACGAGTTTAACTAAATTCTGCGCCCTTAATATTTCTTGGCGGTCGGAAAAATGGCCACGGTATTATTTGTTCAACCCTGTCTCTTAATTTCTCGAACTTAACGCAATCCCGCCACTTCCGCTTGAAATACTCTAGTATATCTCCACCTAGGCTCACTTGGATCATCGTCTCTGCTTTAAGCCTATATATTCCGGCTTTAACTTATAGACTAGGCTCGATTTTCATACGAGTTAACTCTGCTAAAATAAAAATTGGAAATGCATGAGCACTAAACCTATGCAAACTTAATTAACACGAATTATTCATACAATAATGAAGAGTTTGGAAAGCAGCAGCTTCTTCATCAGAACCACCCTGAAGAATTCAAACTTGAATTCATCAACTCTGTCGTCAAGTATTTTACGTCATAAACTACATAGGGTATGAATATTTCTGTTAGAAAAGAAATCTAAATGAACTACGAGGCATGTCTTTTATGTTTTGCATACTAGGATTAGACGGCGCCACTAATCAAATGTCTACTAAAAATTAACTTCCATCTGCATCTTCGCCTAAATCCAAAGTTTCAATGCGATAGGTTTAGCATTGTACCTACAACGAACTATCAAAGTTGACAAGTTATATTAAACCGTGAAAATTTTCGTGCAATAATTTTTTAATAATTTTCGAAGACAATTATCTCAAGAAGAATACCTCGCCGAGTTGCTTTCCCTTTTCGGTAATGAAGCACCACATTAGTCAACAATTTCTTGTTGGATGGGGAATTCAAACGTGGATGGATTAGTCTTAGTGACGATCCAAAAGCGGGTGCACCAAAACCGTCGAGGCTGTACGCAAGCTCATTAACGGAGATCGACATATGACATATCGCTAAATTGAGCCATCATTAGAGATTTAATATAACTCAATTAAATAAATATTGCATAAAGAATTGTGTGTAAAAAATTAATTTCCTCTTTGGATCTGTTGACCGAAGAGCAGAATACAGCTAGGGTGAATTGATGTCAAAAAGACCTTTTCTTTATTGCCTATGGTAGTTAGTGAGGAATTTCAATAGACCCTACAATACCTGATATTTTTAATTATATTAATACAGGGTTGGGCAAAAGTAACGCATCAGTCGAATGATTCCGTAAATATAAACTTTAGAACAAAATGTTGTTAACAAAAGTTTTTTGATAAGTTATTTTGTATTGGCTTCAGTCATTTGTTTTTTTTTTTCATGATGATTACATATGACAGCCAAATTTTTTTTTTTTTTTTAATGGAAATAATATTATTTTTTAGATAATTCGGAATCATTATTAAGTTCTGAATATGAATATGTACTTTCTTCATGGGGTTAGATAATAAAAATATTGAAAAAAAAATTAAATTTAATAAAAGTACAAAATTAAGTGAAATGCTCAAAGTGACGTCCTTCTACGACCTGACAGTGTCCTAAACGTTCCCAAAAATGACGAATTGTATCTTGTAAGCTATTAGGTGGTATGGATTGTATCTCACAAGTAATTTTTGCTCTCAAATCCTCTAGGTTTCTAGGTTTCTCCTTGTATACTTGCGACTTCAAGTGTCCCCAAAGAAAGAAATCCAATGGATTTAAATCGGGAGACCTAGCGTGCCAATCAATAAAACCCCGACGTCCAATCCAACGACCGGGAAAAATTGTGTCTAAATACTGTCGAAAATTAATAGCATAATGTGGTGGTGCTCCATCTTGTTGAAACTATAGATTACGGTTTGGCATGCTTGGTTGATTGTCGTTAGGAAATAAAATCAACAGATCTGGTACAATATGGTTACGCAATAAATGTAAGTAACCATCACCATTTAGATTGTGTTTCAAGAAGTACGGACCTATGATTCGTTGCCCAACAATGCCAGCCCACACATTAAGTTTGTGGCGATGCTGTGTATGATTTTCTCGCATCCAATGTGGATTCTCAGTCACCCAATAACGGCAGTTATGCCTATTTACAAATCCATTTAGACAAAATGTAGCTTCGTCAGAAAATACGATGTTGTTTAAAAATTTAGATCGTTATTGGACAATTCCATTATTGTTTCACAAAACTGTAATCTTCTGTCCGGGTCATCTTCGTTAAGTTCGTGCAGTAAGTGTATCTTATAGGGCCTGTATTTGTTCGCTTTTAATATTCGTCTAATAGATCTGCTACTCATATCATTTTCTAATCCTAGTTGAATGGTTGACGTAGTGGGATTTTCCGTTACAGCAAGTAAAACATGAAGAGATCGGTCTTCATTAGTGATTTCTTTTGGTCGGCCAGCTTTAGGTATATCTCTAGCATCGCCCGTTTCTCTAAATTTAGTAACCAATCTCGAAACTGTTGATTGAGCTATAGGATCTCGATCCAAATAAACATTATTGAATAAAGTGCAAACTTCGTGATGTGAACGTTGCCCCTTACCATATCCGACCATCATAAGAATTTCTATTCTTTCTTTAGTAGTTAATTTGACCATTTTCACACAAGACACGTATTAAAAGAAGCAAGTTTTACGATGGAAACTATTTTATTGTGAAACGTCAATAATTCAATGAACAAAAAATATACAATTTCCAAAGCAATCTACAAAACACTGCACTAGTCCAAATGTACGTTTATTAAATTTTTTTTTCTCAATATTTTTATTATCTAACCCCATGAAAAAAGTACATATTAATATTCAGAAATTAATAAAGATTCCGAATTTTCTAAAAGAAAATATTATTTCCATTTAAAAAAAAAATTTTTTTGCTGTCATATGTAATCATCATGAAAAAAACACAAATGATTGAAGCCAATACAAAATAACTTGTCAAAAAACTTTTGTTGACAACATTTTGTTCTAAAATTTATATTTACGGAATTATTAGACTGATGCGTTACTTCTGTCCAACCCCGTATACATAATAGCCTCAAGAAATCCAAATATGCATGTATTACAAAAATCTATTATTGATGAACCGATTAGATAGAAATACATTAAAAAGATTTATGACACCATATTAATACGTAATTAGGAATTCTATTTTATTATTATATTTATTTCTTAGTAAGATCTTTAAAACTATCGGAAACATTGGGTAATGTTTGCATGCAGATACAATTTCTAAGAAGTAATATTGCGTACATTTTAGTTTTGTAAAGGTAGGGGTGGTGATATATTTTATATATACTTGTAACACAACAAATATAGATATTCATACATTGTTCAATAAACATTAACACATTCTACAACAATTATACAATATACAACGATCAAACAGTAAAGAATTAAGTTAAAGTTTACATTAAGTGCTATATTGTGAGAATTATCTTATGAAATTAGGTTTAAGTGTTTTTTGTAAAATAAATAAAACATTCAGAAAACATACCAAATTTCAATATAACTGCCGCCAGCCAAAAGAAATAACCAGTTTATACGGAAGTTACGTCCCGTGAGCGGTGAGACAAACACAAAATTATACACGATCCTTCAAAACAGGAGGACTTAACATTTATGATACGCGATAATGAAAGAAGTTGTCATACCACAAAACTTAATATCATTTACTAAGATGGCCCTTATAAACTATAATGCAACCACGAGATAAATTTGCATTTGATTTTCTAGTATCTAAAGGTATACATCAAAGAGATGAATAAACTTTTATGCTATTTAATATTTTATAGGAGAAGGCTATACGATAGACCAATAGAAACCTAAGTGTCACGATTCCACGAAAGTAAATTATTTGCGAGACATGTCTCTGCCCTTAATTAACGATATCAACAGTGCAAATAAAAATGTAGTGTATTAGAAACTGAAATAGGTTAAACTATATGGGGTTAATGAAACAATAAGCAAATCAATAGTCATCGAACCAACTGGAATCAGAACAGAATTCTTCTGTGAGAATGAAAAATTTTGAAATAGCTAAATATTTTAAATTCCTTAATCCTAAATATTTAAAACAATTCCATGCAAGTAAATAATCGAAATGGGTAATATACTATATTATTTTCATGACATTTGGACAAGTTAAATAAAACCATTGCGTCAAAATTAATGGTTACTTCAATAAAGCCTATTTGAACACCAAATTTGCAGCTAGCATTAAATTACCAGTTTTACCATAGTGTTTCATCGATGAGAACTACTATTACTGCCTATTGGATACTTGAAATTAGTAGTTGTGTTAAGAATAACCAGGATTCGTTTAAAAAAGATGTTCGCAACATTTGTCTCGAAAGCAGGTCATGTAGGAACAATTTCTCTACAAGATCAAGGAACTGTTACTGCCGATTGGTGTACAACTATTTGTTTGCCGCAAGTCAGCGCTAAGCTCCGAGACACCAACCCACAGCGGCGAGAGTCGTCTTCCGCCATGACAATGCAAGTTCGTATACAGCTTCCAAGACAATTGAATTTTTAACGCAACGAAACGTCGAATTGTTAGACCATCCTCCGTACAGTCTCGACCTAAGTCCAAACGATTTCTTTACATTTCAGAAAATAAAGGACGTGGTCAAAGGTGCCAGTAGTCAGAAGGAGCAGTCGAGGCCTTCAAAAACCCAATTTTGACTGTACCAACAAACAAGTGGAATAACTGCTTCCGGAGATGGTTCGAGCGTGTGTAAAAGTGCTTTAATCTTCGTGGAGAATTCTTCGAAAAACAAAGAAGTCTTTAGAAGCTATCTGGTGCTTTATTACAGCTCTATATGCAAAATATAAAAGACTACCCTCGTATAATTAAATAAAATAAATATTTTTTTTTAAATTTTTAATTGGTTTTACAAAATATAATAATAATAAACGCAAAGGATTATAACACAATTATAACACATGAAATCTTTAATAACTTCATTAAAAACGATAATAGGCATCAAATCACGAAAGTAAATTTTTAATTTCTTTCTCCGCAAATAGATTAACTCAGGTACAATTGAATTAACTTCATAAATTTTGTTACCCTTTCTTTTTGTATATACACAAAAAAAAGAAATAAAATGTCCATTATTTACTCTCCGGATAAAGATAATCCTCGAATGTATTATTATTATTATTATGAAAGGGATGTCGCATTGTCCCTAGAATAAAATTAAAAATTCCCAAGTGATGTCTCCGGACTGAGGGAGGTTCAGGATCTCCTTTATGGAAACTATAGCCTTTAAAAGAGGGCGCTTTTAATAACGGCACGGTCGTACTAGGGACCGTCGTTAAAGTGAACAGTACGGGTTGGTTATCGGTGAAAGAGAAGAAATTTTTGCGCTTTTTCAGTTTTAATTAAAACAAACACGTACGTTTACAGATTTTAATATATATATATATATATATATATATATATATATATATATATATACATACATACATTCTAATTTGATATTTGTAAATATTTCATATAAAAGCCGAAAAACTCCAATAATTTATCAATTGTTATATATATATATATATATATATATATATATATATATATATATATATATATATATATATATATATATATATGTATATTTAGTGTTAATAAAGAATTAAACTTCTTATTTATTTTATTGGCCGTGTTACAACGAAATAGGAAATTTCATTTCTCAAACAAAGATATTTAGTCACACAAAATATTCTGAGGAACGCGGTAGACCCTGGAAAGGTCTCGGGCAAGCCCGACCACACATGTACACATGTGTTTTGAAACGGAATAAATCGGTGAGTTTTATATCATTTTAATTTTTCTTACTTTATTATTATTTTAATTTTAATTTTTAATTCATTCGTACAAATGTAATCATTTAATTTTCCTTACTTTATTATTATTTTAACTTTAATTTTTAATTCAATCATACAAATGTAAACATATTTTCTTACCTTTCGTTATATAAATTTTTTGTTTCTAGTCACTTGAAAAAGACTCATTAATAAAAAGAGTCGAAATGTCGTAGAGAAAAACATTGAAATTCATTAAAGGTCGCTAAACCAATAAAAAAGTCTATTATTTTAATATATATGTATATATAGTATATAATAATAATAATAATAATAATAATAATAATAATAATAATTGTTTATTCGCCCAACAGGTTCATACCCAGTAATAGGGCGAAAACTGTGTAATACATACATACATATGACAAAACAGAAAAAAAGAAAAATATAGTAGTAGTAATAGTAGTTAAATGCAGATATACATAAATAAACAAAAAAGTGTACATTAATAAATTAGAACACATACGCAAACTCATTTAATGATTTCACCAGTAAATATATCACTGTATATTGCATCAGCATTCCGCATCATATGGTAAACAGGTGATTTCATTAGTAGGTTGGTCCTCGCGGTGCTAAAGTTGAATGTAGTCGTATAGCAAGTATTCACTGAAGGTACATTAAATCGAACAGCAGCTAATACCCAGCGCAGTCAATACTATTGGTGACAAGTTTAAATAAGTAGCGAACACTTTGTTCAATCCTCCGATCAGTAAGTGTCTGGAACCCAAAACGTAGCCTTAGTTCATCATAGGAAACATTTCTGTCTGGGTACACTCCAGTATTTTTGAAAATCAAGAATTTCAAAAAACGTCGCTGTACACGCTCAATAGGAAGTTGCTGCGATATATAATGAGGGAACCAAACGACGGACCCATATTCCAATTTAGGAAGAACAAGAGCGAAATATAAAGACTCCAGAAGCCCAACATCACTGAAATATTTACAAGTTCTGATAGTAAATCCCAACATTCTTGACGCAGGCGAACAAATTTTTTGAACGTGACTGTTAAATAATAAAGATGAATCAAATGACACACCATGATCCTTAATTTCACTCATTCTGGTGAGTGGAACATCATAAATTGAATAGGAGGACAAGTATGGACGGTTTTTGCTAGTGAAAGTCATAGCATAACATTTGTTAACGTTCAAAACAAGCTTATTCCTGTCGGACCAATTGGCCAGTGCACTCAAGTTATCCTGAAGCATGTCTACATCGCGTTGATTATGTATGCAATTAAAGAGCTTAACGTCATCTGCATATTCTAATACTTGACAAGACATTAATGGAAACAAACCATTGATGTATATATTAAAAAGCAAAGGTCCCAAACTCGATCCTTGTGGAACCCCAGACAATGCAACAAATTCCAATGACTTAAAACCATTATAGAAAACATATCCACATCTGTTGGACAAGTAAGAGTTGATTAATACAAAAAGCAGTATTCAGACCATAACAATTAAGTATATATAGTATATATAGTATATATAGTATATATAGTATATATAGTATATATAGTATATATAGTATATATAGTATATATAGTATATATAGTATATATAGTATATATAGTATATATAGTATTATAGTATATATGGTATATCTAGTAGATTGAATTAGTCGGCGATTTAAGGTCTGTTTACTTTAATATGTATATATTTAAAATAATCTTAATAATGTTTCGGCAAATAATGCCTTTTCAAAAGAACTTTAAATTACAAAATTTTATCATTAAGAACAAAAATCGCAAGATACCATGTCAGGATTGTATGGTGGAGGGTCCATGGTGCTTCCGTTAAGGGCATCCAGATACTCTGTTGTTCTCTTTGGTTGGGATTCAGTTGATGTGGAATTCATTGACAACAGAGTTTTCTCACGTCTAACTGCTAATGTATAATGTTTTGGATTTTACTCATACCAATGACCAATGTTGCGCGAATAAATTTATATTATGTCCGTCGAACTTCCTCAAGCATTTCTTAAGCAGCTGAAATATTTTCATCAGTAACAGCAGTTCTTGGGGGTCCTTCACGAAATTCATCACTAAGAAAAAGCCGATCTCTTTTAATTCGGTGTACCAATTACAAATTGTTGCTTTTAGATTGGACTTTTCAAAACCGATCTTCACATTGTTTAGGCGTTAATGACATTCTCCAGATTTATACATATTAGAGTTGTTCTCTTTCATGACATTCCATTTCGATTTTCTTCTTTGCCATACATACATGATACATGTCCTTTTCGATCTAGTGACACTTCCTTCTCTATAATTTTAAAATATTATGTTATAAATTATAAATAATATATGTCGTATACTATGAATAAATAATTACATTTTTAAGTATTCAGTATTATCAACATATTTTATGTCATTTTTGAAGTTCTTTATTGGCAGAATACGAATCTTTATGGTGTAATATAACTTTACGATAGGAAGAAGTACTTTACGCTATAAACTTACTTAGGTGCGAGTTAGAAACTGTTCTATTTCGAGTAATTTTTACTATAGTATTGCTGCGAATGCAATTAAATGCAAATTTATCCAAAGCTTTATGTATGTAATAATACAACTGTATAATTTGCAGTGGAGCAGTTAAATTAAAATAATATTATTTTTCATGTCGTAAATTCGTCATTTCCTATTTGAAACTGGAGTTACTATATAATAATTTTAGAGATTTTATTATAAAGTGTTATCAGACGTGCATCTAACAAGTGCATATAACAAATCCTCCCTCCATTCACATTAAATTTAAAACTTCAAGATAATATATTTAATTTTAAACAACATTGTATTCATCTGCGATTAAAAACGTGTATATGATAATAATAATAATTGCTGTTGCCTTTACTTTATCAAAATCCTTTGTAAAATTAAATAAGAAACGACAACAATCGACAACAAAATTTTCTCACGTCTGACTGCTGATGTAAAATGTTTTGGAGTTCACTGATACCGATGCCCAATGTCGCCCAAATAAATTTATATTATGTCCTGCTACGATCACTAGGTGTCGAGCTTAAAATATAAATAAAAAAAAAACAAAGAAAACGCTCCCCGGAGCAGACCCAGTCTCGGTCAACTAAAACTGCCCCTGCCCGTTCTTGCCAACGTCCAACGGCCCACCCGGCTTCTGAGGCTGCCTCAGCTCAGGAGGTGGGGAGACCCAGAGGTAAGTAATGAACTACGACTAAGAAAAGGTGGATAAGGGCGCCACCGAATTTCTGCCGCTGGACGTCGCAAATTCGGAAACTTGAGGATAAAAATCTGATATGAAATAAAAAAAAGGCAGGTCGCGTGGGACAGAAGGCCGGCTCTGTGACCGAGACTCGTTCCACTATCGAGGATCGAGAGACGAGGGAAAGAAAAAGAAAATTCGTTATTCCAACCAAACAATAATTATTTATTCACACCCCGTATATATTATAGGGGAGGAAAAAAAACTGTACAGTACACAGAATGGCGAACTTAGGATCAAGTTCTCAATTTGCTGAACCAAATAATATATATAATTAGAGAACAAAATAAAAACTTAAATAGATAAGTAGGAATTTAAATAAGCGGCTGAGGGCCAAACACAAGTAAAGAATAGATTAATTAACAACAAAGAGATGTACTTCCAATAAAACGACTAATAACGTTATTACAGTGCGGCTTATGGCCTAGTACGCCCTAAAAAAAAACAATATGTATTCTTTCTTTCTCGTAGGTTCACAATATAATACAAGTTCAACAACTAGTTGAAATAAAACGATCTTTAGCTAGACAGTTTAAAAAAAATTCAAATAAGATTCCGCAAAATAAGTAATTGCGTATAATGAAAGTATTCTAATTAATTAAACAAAATGTGAAAATACAAACAATTAAAGTGTTGATGAAAGTATTTTTAATTAATTGGCAACAATATGAAATACCAACAATTAAAGTGTTGATGAAAGTATTCTAAATAATATTTAAGTATTAACGCAAATTTATATATATTAAACGGTTACTAAAGTTTGTGAAGCGAATTCAAAAAAGTGTAAAAGAAATGTCCCACAAAAAGCGAAGGTCAGGTAACACAGGATATTTCGTTAACAAAACACCTGGGGACTATGAAACAGCGATCTACTAAATAATAATGACTATGATTTATAAATGAAAAGAAATTGGATATTTACGAATAATAATAATTAACAAATAAAATTAGTGTAACGAGAGCTTATCTGACGGGTCCAACTACGATCGGCGAACCATTTCCCTTCAGGAAGAAAATCGTCACTAGCGGGAACGAACAGGTGATGTTACATGGTTTGTTTTTTTTTGTTTAGCCCGTCGGATACACCATCTAAATAAAGGAATACAACAAAAATAAGAGAAAAGAAAGTAACAACAGAGAAAGCCCATACATACCAAATTATACATTCGATGGTGATGAAATAAAAACGTTGTAGTCTAACGTGTTATAGTCGTGTTTCTTCTTTTTCAACACTTTAGATCCTCCCAGGGGAGATATCGCCTACAGCGAATAATTATGGATATACGGATCGATTAACTCCCTCACGGGGCCGTAATTACAAAGAATACAATACAGGCCGCATCGAACGATATCCGTGTTGGTAGAAAAGCGTAATCACGTTGAGATCGAAAGCTAACAACGAAGTGTCCAGAGCGAGTCTCGGACTTTCTTAACAACAAGAAAAAGCGAGCACTAAAGGTCAAGGAAAAAAGAAAAAAACTTGAAAGAAATTAGATATATATTTAAATAACGAATAACGATACCTATACAGGTAGGTTCGTTGAAAATGGAACGAAATATATTGAAGATATTATTAATTAAAATGACGAAATAAAGTAATAAAACGTTGAGCGTTACGGACACGTAACAGTCCGTCGAGCTTTCTCAAGCATGGCTGAAATGGCGGAAATATTCTCATCAGTAATAGCAGTTTTTGGGCGTCCTTCACGAAATTCATCACTAAGAAAAAATCGATCTCTTTTAATTCGTTCTACCAATTATAAATTATTGCCTTCGATGGGGCTTCGTCGCCTAATGCATTTCTAAGCCTATCTTTACATTATTATTCATAGTATAGGCGTTAATTATGATTTTAAATTGTCGCAAAAAAACAGCCAGGAAATGTTTTCTAGTCAAATTCATTTTTGGGTAAACACAAAAATATTAAATTATGATAATTAACCAAACTGTTAGAGCAAATCGAACAAACTACATGGCAATTAACTCGCAAAACGTTGAAAAGTATCTGTTAAATAAGAACAAATCTGTTTTTTTAGAAACATGGCCATTCTAGATTTTTCAGTGTTCCCTTTGTATTATTATTATTATCGTTACTATTATTACAAAAAGAATAAATCTTTGTTAAATTACACAAACTTCATCAGAAGTAATTCTTGTTTGAGGAAAAGGTCGACAGGTAACTGCAACAAAATTACGAAAAAATCAAACATTAATTGAAATCTTGCGCTGAACACTTCAATTCTTAGAAATTCACCTTTGTAATTTACCAGAAATACAGGGTGGCCCAAAATGACCGAAGGGGTTTGAGTTCATTATAACTTCTTATTTAAGACATAATTATTAAATTTTTTTTATTTTAAATACAGTATATTAAAGGAGAATATTTTTAATTTAATTATGAAAAACTATATCTCGCAAGTGGTGGCCATTTTCTGCTTCGCATATTCGTGCTCTTTCCAAAACATTTTCCATAACTTTTCGCAAAACTTCAGGTGTTATGTTGTTGATTTCGTCGCGTATATTATTTTTTAATTGCTGTATGGTTCAAGGCTTATTAATATAGAATTTTCCTTTCAAATAACCCCAAAGGAAACAGTCTGAAGCCGTTAAATCCGGTGAACGCGGAGGCCAATTAAAATCGCTTGTACGGGAAATAATTCGTTCACCAAGAATGTCGCGTAAAAGAGCCAGTGTCCCTCGCAGTGTGCGCTATGGCTCCATCCTGTTGGAACCATACTTGCGGATGGTTTTCCACGGCTGGCCTTAAAAAATTTTCCAACATTGTCCGATATCTAACACCAGTGATGGAAACGGCGACACCGTGTTCATTTTCAAAAAAATATGGGCCAATTATCCTTTCCGACGAAACACCGCACCAAACGGTACACTTAAGTGGGTGTAATTCTCGCTGTTGAACTACTCTTGGATTTTCCGTAGCCCATATCCTGCAGTTTTGCCTATTAACGAACCCATTTAATTGGAAATGGGCTTCGTCGCTCATAATTAAATTATGAATAAAATCATGATTTTCTTCTGCTTTTTGACGAAAATAAATTGCTTAATCAAGTCGTTGCTGGTAATCTGTCGGTTTCAGTTGTTGGACAAGCTGAATTTTGTATGGAAACATCCTTATTGTTTGCAAAATTCTCTGCAGCGACCCTCTTGATAGGCCAAGTTGTGTCGAACGTCTCCTGGTTGATGTTTCTCCATCTTCCCGAATACTCTCCTGTACCCGTTCAATATTGTCATCCGTGTGCACCGTTCGTCGTCTGCCGGCGCCAGGATGGTTCCCTACTGACCCTTGTTCTCGAAAATTTGCAACCAGACGGTTTATTGTTGACTCTGAGTGTCCAATCCGCACAATAAAATAACGACGATATGCACGCTGAGTCAAAACAATGGATCGTTGATATGAGCAATTAAGTTCAACGATTTTGGCACGTTGTTGAATTGTGTACTTTTCCATTTTAAATTCCCCAAGTCTTCTTTACAAAAAACTGAAAACAAAAAAAAAAAAAAATTATAATAAAAAAGTTATAAGGAATTAAAATCCCTTCGGTCATTTTGGGCCAGCCTGTATAATTCAGAATTTTAATTCATTTGTAACGTTAGTAGAACAGCAATAAATCTTCTAAAATCAGTAACATTCTTTGATGTTTCCTTTGAAAATGAAATTTCATTTAGTATAACGTTCTCCATTACACTGGTGAGTTAGACTTTACAGCTTGTTACGCTTTAATAAATGAAATTTCTCGTATTAACTTAAGCGAATTTCCTCTCCTTGCACACTGGTTTATGCGTTTAATGTCTGCTGTGTTAGGCTATATGTAGTTACCTTATACGGAAATAGTTTGCGAATTGTTGTCCTATAAATATACTTACGAAAACTAGGAGCGTTCCAAATTAAGCATCGCTTTGCCGTTTCTATGAATTGATTTCGAAATTGTTACAGTCCATCAATTGTTTTCTTGAATTTGCTTAGACAGAACGTCAGAAACGTTTGTTATTTCAGCTATGAAAATGGAGTTGAAGTAGACCAAGTCACTGTTTATGACATGCCGTTTCACTACGAATAGTATTGAATTTATTTACGTCTTATAATACAATTTCTAGAAAATTCATTCAGTTTTAAAATAAACATATGGTGTTGAGAGCCAAGGAGTTGCTGTAATATTTTGATATTAACTTATAGGATTTTTAAAATCGGAATGAATAAACATTAATTAATATTGACCTTTATGTGACTGGAAGGATACCCGGGTGCCTTTTTCAGATTTAAATACTAATATTTTTTGTGCTTGAACTTGCTGAGCTTGGAAATTCTCTAAACTTGTTTTATATTACATTTTATTATATATACTTCGTTATTTAGATTTAATTTTTAACGAAAAAATGGCATCCGAAATTATTACAACCTCTAAGACCGGTATGGGTACCCGGGCACCTTCATTTAAAATTACATATGGATGGATGTGAAAGAACAAAAGTAGCATTTTTACATTTTTTTATTTATATATGTTATAAAAAATAAATAATAATAGGATTAAACTGCCTGTTGATTACAGGTATCGCATACGGCCTTAGGTAACAAAATGCTCATTACAAACTGGTTTTGAACAAGAATTACATGCTTTTCGCGTTTTTCTTTGTCTGTGATTCAATTCCCGGCAAATGTAATATTTCCCAACTACCAAAATACGCCCAGAAGTATCTCGAGATGATTGATCTCTGACTGCTGTAACGACTGGTTGTGTAATTTGGCGTCCTAGAACCATTTCTAGTGATGTACGTGTAAAATAATTGCCCACAACTCTTGGAATACTGCTTCGAGTTAGTACAGCAGACATGCATGCGTCGTCGTCGGTCGGTTGATGTAAGCCTAGGATTGTGCTCCGTGTAAATTATGTATGCGCTCAGTGCAGCAAGGTCGACCATATTGTAAAAAATGCTAGGGGCCAACGATTTGTTCTACGCTTTACTGTATACTCTAAAAACATTTTATCCATCGTGTCGACGCCGCCTTTGGTTTTATTATAATATTTAATAATTTCGGGTTTTGCAGTACCAGTATGTTCTACTTTGCCTGTTGTATGCATTGATGATAATAGGATGACAGATTTGTTCTTTTTGGGAACATACGTACATATAGTTGCTCTTTTAGTAAATGCAAAATTAGTGGAATTTATAACTCTACTTTTATTGGATTGCATATTGGAAGGAAGAAAAGTTTTATTTTTTCGAACGGTTCCTGCTAAAGTTAAGTTCCAAGAACTTAGGTTATGAGCCAACTGTAAACTTCTGAAACAGTTGTCTGTCGTTATATTTCTTCCAGAACCTTTATATTTAGTAACTAAATCTAGAACTGTACGCTCTCCAATATTCACTTGCCGTTCACCGTCTGGTGGTTTTCCAGTATAAATTTTACCTTGTAAAGGATAAGCATTTGCCGCATCACAAGCCCAAAAAATTTTTATCCCATTCTTTGGCGGTTTTGAAGGAATGTATTGGGTAAATTTTGTATGTCCTCTATAAGGAAATAATTGCTCATCGACCGTTATGCATTCAGACGGCTTATAGTTGTTTTCTAAATTACTATTTAGCATTATCCATATATCACGAATTGGTGCAGCTTTGTCACTTTTAGATCGCTCAACACGTGTATCCTGATTATCAAAACGAATAAATCGTGAAAACATTTTGAAGCGATCACGAGACATAGCCGCACGAATAAGAGGTAAGGATTCAAGTTTCCACATTTCAGATATATGTTCCTTATTAGATTTATGTACACTAGCTGCAATTAGGATTCCGAAAAATGCATCGAATTCCTCTTCAGTAAATGCCTTGAAAACCTTTCGTGGTGGTGGTTGCCGCTTAGAATCTTTGTACTTTTGACTTGTTTTTCATTATAATCTCCAGTTACCTGTGTGCCTTTTCTGTTAGTTTCCCTTAAAATTATGGTACAAATGTCACTGGACATGATAGATTTAAAAGTTTCTTCAGCAGTATATAATGCACTAAAACTTGGTGCGGCACATTTTTGGCGCATGATATTTCGGCTAATTGTCTGAGCTTGTGGTAATGTAGTATTAGTCCAATGAGTTCCATCTTTAGCAACTAAAACAGTAGGCTGTGCAGGCGTTTCTTCTTCATCACTAATTTCATCTGAATAAGGTTCCTCTTGTTCGTATACAGGTTCTATTTCTGCATCAGATTCTTCAGATTCGATTTCCGGAATGTATTCGTCTTCATCCGAAGCAGTAAATGGCTCATCTTCTAATGCTTCTTCCGCTGCTGCTAGTAATTCTACTGATGTCAGTCTGAAAACCATAAAATATCTCATTACGTTCTTATTATTACTATTACTTTTACTCTTACAGGATTTGTAATTATATTAACTTCTATATCATACCTGGTTCCCTTCATCGTGGTTTTGTAAATGAACCCGAACTAGGACCAGGCGTATTATCACACATTCCGATAAAAATAATAAAGTTTGCACTTGTTATTACTAAAAACACTAAAAATATTAAGTAAATGTACTGTAGCGAACAAATTATATACGAGCACTTCGAAAAATGGACGGTTACTGATTTTCAGACATGTCTAATCTTGTTCATAACAGCGCAGTTTATGTCTCTCCGCCATTGTCTCCCGTATATGTATAGCTGCAACGTATATACAACGTGGGGTACCCGGGTACCTACGTCGTCATTAGAAGGTGTTATTTTTCCCAGTCACATAAAGGTTAAATACGATAATTAATTAAAATTTTAAGCAACTGGAAATTCTTTTGGGCGTTCACCATCAATTACAATAAACTAAGGTGTGTATTTTTAGTAGCATAGATGGAGTTTAAAAATTTGAGAAAATCTATTAAATGTTTTACTCTATTGTGCTTTCCTGAGAGTTATTGGTAACATTAACAGTGTATAAATAATTACATTTTAACGCAAGTAATATTAAGCGAACCACAAAATTTGTAACCTAGGTAGGCCATGAATGACTGAGATAGATATATACATCACGTCTGAGCTTAGAGAATTGACGAACTGTAATTTGTAAATAACCATAAGTCAAATTGACAGGTTAAGATTTAACTAATAGTACGAAATGTAGGTTAGATCACTTGGTTAGATCACTATAGGTTAATCAATCTAAGACATAACTGATTTAATCCATGGCATACTCTGAAAACTTTTTTTGTGGCTCACTCCTTATAACGCGCATTGCATCTAATTGTAAGACCTACAAAAGCACGGACAACGAATATTGAAAACTCCAATAGTATCGATTTTTCTGTATTATTATAAATAGGCATATTATAATAAAAAACTATTCTTAAAAATTTTCTCGCACAGTTTCTTGAATGTTATCAAGTGATAAGAGTGTCGAACAACGGGAGTAAGAGCCCCGTTGGATTGGTGCTAAAATCTGGCAACCAGTGTATAACGGGTTGTTTTTTTTTTCGGGATCGGTATCCTCTTAAGTTTTCTATAAATGTTGAGGAGTCAAATCAACATTTCTTCTTACGGCGATGGGGTATAGTAGCAAAGCTATGGAATACTTTAAACGCACCATCCATATACAAAGCGGCTCCAAGATTTTGAGCCCCTAGACAAATAAAACTAAAAGAAAAGAAGATTAAAGAGATAAAATGAGAAAATTACAAATACACTGACCGGCAAAAAAAAAACGGCTACCACGAAAACACCTACGTGTTTATTAATTCCTTTAGAAATTTATATTTTGTCGAATCACTGAACACTCCCAATGAGAAATGCACGGAATGGAGGCAAAAGAGACAATGGAAAAACAAAAATTAATTTAATTTAATAAATATAACAGAAACGGCGTAAAATTAAATTTTACTTAAATTACAAAATCAGAAGATTACAGTATCTAATCAACTTTAAACTGAATGTTAATAATTTGTTATGTCCTCCTCGAGCTTGGATTACACTATTTAGTCGGCTCGGCATTGAATTTACCAAATTTGTTATGCAAATTTGAGGAATTGCTTCGAATTCTTGTAAAATGGCTAATCATAGCTCCAGCAAAGTTGCTGGCATTGGTGAACGACGACGAATACACCTCTGAAGGTTATCCTACAGGTGTTCTATCGAATTGAGGTCCGGAATGCATGCTTGCTAATGAAGTCTACGAATTCCAACTTCATTACAGTACTCAGTAACGGCTCTTGCCATGTGCGGCCATTAGTAAATTAACAATTCTTAAGCGATTTTCTTAAAGAAAGGCCAACTACTGCGAATATATATATATATATATATATATATATATATATATATATATATATATATATATAATATCTTCGTGACCTTGGTATGATATGGTAAACCTAATCAGTAGGCGATTAAAGGTCTGTATATTACTTCAAAATATATATATTTAAAAAACCCTACATGTTTCGGCAGTACGCCTTTATCAAGAGAATACAAAATATAAATGACAGAATATAAATGTCAAATAATTAAGTTGCTATGGTTTAAATTATTCAAAGATACATTCCAGTAATAATAATAAATCATGCCTTAGTATTCCAAAAAATAGATAGCAAGGTGTGAACATATGTGTTGTTCGCTGCTAGCAATTTGTGTCTCTTTCTGGGTATGAACTTGTGTGTTTGTTGCTGGTGGCAACTTGCGTCTCTCTATGGGTGTCTGGTTTTGTGTGAGAGCGTAAGTGTAGGGTTTTGTATGTCGGTGCGCTCGTGCGCAATTTGAACAATGACACAACATCTATCACAATTCCATATGTTCCACAACTATCGGAAAAAATTAAATACACTTTAAAAAAATATGATATAGCTACAACATATAAACTTAGTAATATTAATAAACATTTATTTTCAAAACTTAAACCTAAAATAGAAAAAAATCGAGAAACACATGTCATATATAAAATACCATGTCGCGATTGCGATAGTTACTACATAGGCCAAACGAAACAATATTTATACAAAAGAATACAAGCCCACAAATACTCTAGAACAGACAAAACTGCATTGTCTACACACAAACTACAACGCGATCACCATTTCGATTTTGAAAACACACAGATAATTGATAAAGAACAACAAACAGTGAAAAGACAAATTAAAGAAATTATTAGTATTAAACAGGAAAAAAATTCAATTAACAACAGAAATGATATAAAAAATTTAAGCAGTATATACTATAACTTAATTTTGTAATGATCTACAATTTACCATCATAATATATTTTTTTGTTATATACCTTATGTTATTTAAATATCAATTACATTTAAATATCATATACTTTTGCTTATCATGCTGACTGTTCCGTGTTTTGATTCCTGTCTAGTTGTCCGAGCAGGTTTTCGTGGTTTTCCTTCTCGTTTTGAGCGAATGCCGACAACTTTGCATCTTAAGTCGCTCCACGGGCGCATAAGTAATAATATCTCATGTCTTGCTTTTCCCTGCCTTTCCCTGTTTTCTGTTTTGTGCTGATGTGGTCCTCTACTGGGTTGTAGCCTAGCATATGCGCTACAAAACTCTAGGGGGGTCTGCCCGTTGGGCAGTCAGGTGCCATTCCGCCTTTCCAGCAGGAGTGAGGAACCATGCTACGCGGCGCAAACACGGCGCCGCGCAATGCACACACCACTAGGACCGGTCCTGCGAACAACAACACATATGTTCACACCTTGCTATCTATTTTTTGGAATACTAAGGCATGATTTATTATTATTACTGGAATGTATCTTTGAATAATTTAAACCATAGCAACTTAACTATTTGACATTTATATTCTGTCATTTATATTTTGTATTCTCTTGATAAAAGCGTACTGCCGAAACATGTAGGGTTTTTTAAATATATATATTTTGAAGTAATATACAGACCTTTAATCGCCTACTGATTAGGTTTACTATATATATATATGGTAATAAGTCGGCGATTAAAGGTCTGGTTTATTACTTCAAAGTTTAATCGCCGACTTATTAAGTTTACCATATCATACCAAGGTCACGAAAATATTATATTTATATATATATATATAGATATTTATAAATATAATTATTTCGTGACGTTGGTATGATATGGTAAATTCAATCAGTTGGCGATTTAAGGTCTGGCTTTACTTTAAAGTATATATATTTAAAACAACCTTACATGTTTTGGCAATGATGCCTTTATCAAGGATATACAATATAAATGACAGTATACAAATGTCATATAATTGAGTTCAATTATTCCAATATGTATAGGTTTTTTGTTTCCATAGAAACTAGGTAATACATTCTTACATTGTCACACGTAAAATGCAACATATCAATATAATTTGACATTAGTTAAGTCAAAAGTAGCAGTATTTCTATTTCGATATTAGCTTAGTATCAATCTTAAATGATATACACAAAGGAAGAGAGAACTCAGTTAGTGACATGGTATCTTTCGGGATTCAATTCAATAAACGATATTTATCGGAAATGTAGTTTTAATCCTAAAACACTACATTGAATTAAATAGGCTTTACTGTCAATAATTTGACAAAACAACCATGAAAGATATCATATCGATCATAACAACTAACTATTACATATTGCATTTTATGTGGGACAGTGCAAGTGCATAGTATTTTCGAATCTATGGTTACTACATTCATATATTGCAAGTTACATGAAATTCTCTGTATATATATAGATATTTGATTCGATGTATCCTACCCTTTAGGTTAACGCAGAAATGTAATATGCGAAATTTTGAAACATCGGGCGTCTGACGTAAAACTCGATAAAAAGCATCAAGCTTTGAACAAAAACACGCGTTCGATTTTATTATATTTATGCTTTCAGACTTAGTTACGTATTCATGTCGACGTTAGTGACCGGCAAATTTTAAAAGACGCACGCGTAATACACGAAACACAAGAAATACATTTCTTTTAGGTAGGCCTTCTCGGCCCACAGTCAACATCTGTTTGCCTGACGTTCATCTTATGTCTGTACATGTAACTTTTATCATAAGGGTGCTAATGTCTTTTCCCTCTTCTTCAATCGTTCATAGAAATCAAATAACATTTTCCAGTATTTACTTTTTCCACGTCGCGTATTAAAATTATTTCAATTTCTAATCGACATTATTTTTCCTTTCTCTTGCCATACTAATTTCAAATATTTAATTTAGTCTGAAATTCGTATGTTTTATTATTTGCTCATTCAAGCTAATTCATACATATCACCTACCCTGTAATTTAATCTTTATAAATATTTTCTGGAAATAAGTATATAAAAAGATAAAATACTAAAGAAATTGAAACGTTATTGTGTAAAATTCATGGTAATTGTTGAGGATACATGCAGGATCCTTTCATATCACTTTAATATTAAGTATTTTTTAAATTAATTTAAGAAACGATTTGGTTTCGATTACGTATAATAACGTACAATTTTTAAGTATAATCAAATTAAATTCAGTATGCAGGCTTATGTATCACACGGTATATGTCTTAGTTTTATCATCTGCGGCCCATAATATTTACATAAAGCCATTGGTCCGTTCCGGATAATCTTAGATACACGAGGTCAAATTTATATTCTGTTGCCAGCTTCAAACTATGTATACAATCAGATCTCGGGTTATATTGCCTTTCAGAACAATAATCCATATACTATCTAGTTAAATTCAAAGATCTTTTATTCCAAGTAATGGTGGGTTCTTTGTATCAGATAATACCGTCAGTCCCAACATGTGCGCGGTATTACAGTATTTCGATTCCAGGTACCTACATCAATAACTGTATCTTGGTAGTTCAAAGAACATCCAAAACATTTGGTTTTACTGTCTGAATTTCCCAGGATTTTGTTAAATGGTGAACTGGTGAAAACGTTTCTAATCGCTGGTTTATTACGGCAATACAATATATTCTATCATCAAGAAGAAACTAACACCGACAGTTTTTCCAATATTTTAATTTCAATTGAGAACGCCTCTTTAACCAGTTTCTACCAATCATGGTATAGTGGGGACTTTGAATTTTTCTTTTGGAGTTTTCTTTATGACAAAAATCTCAATCTCAAGTCAGTCTTATCTACAAGTTTAACACAAACAAGTTCGTTACAGTTTATAACTTTATCGGGGTAAACTCCTCATTTACCGAGTAATCAAAACACCCATCAGAGTGTTAATTTGTCTCAACATAGACATTTAGCTTATTTATTTAAGTATCAGCTTCTTTTATATATCATCAAACATAAAGTCATTCAAACAGTGCCGATTCATGTAATTAATTACAAGACACAAAGTATCACAACAGTCATACTCAGAAGATAAATAGCTTAAGTTGTTGTATATTTAAAAATAAGTGTAATTAGTGCAAATAAATATATTTAGATCAATTGCATTTATTCAGAAACTAACCTTTCACCGAAGAATAAACAATAAAGCGTATACAAACTTACACCTTGTGCGCGGTGAGTTCATTCATTAATCGAGCTGTAATCAAAGGGAACGAGCGACGAAGCATCGCCACCGGAACCGGAACAGTCCGTCCAGTAATAACACACAATATCGTAAGATAAAACAAAGTTGATTACGATAATTATTACTGCTGGTAATACAACAAAATAAATTGATAACCAAACGATCAAAAATACGTTCCAGCTACTTTATAATTATCATCGGTTCAAAAGCAATGCGCGCAAAACAATCACCAAACATTACCCGTACCTTAAGGGAACCGGTAGTTGGAAAAAACTTAATAATTAGAAAATTATGTAAGATACGTGAATTATATGGTATATTTTTTAATTAAAAAAAATCATTATAAAAATTTGGCTATTCCATTTAAATAAAATTTGTGTTTTTTGAATCCCGTTAAATCTGCACGCCACTGTGTTTTGGATGGCATGCAAAAAGTCAGTCACGGCCACACAACTTTTATTTTAAATATTTTTTATGTATGCGATAAGAACGATGATAAAGAGTGGGTAATTTATAATGAATAACCCTCTACAATTGCATGTCATTAAAGGTCACATAATGCACTTAATCGATATTTACTACTAAATATTTATGTACATTCTGAGGGTATGCATATTTTAATACATAGTTAATGGAAATCCGCTAACGACACAATCTCAATTGCAAACTAACAATTTACCGACACATATCCAATATCCGCAGTATATTAAATCCAAGTTCAATTATTATTAACATCCGCGATGTATTAAATACCCGTAAACTTCTAACGCCGCCGTAGGAATCAACGTGTATTATTGATTTTATTGCCATATTCATGTTCTTCGCTTTATTGAAATTGTGTTTGCAAATTATTACCTAATTGTCAGAACGAAAAGTAATTTTCTTTGAATGCATCTGAAGTAAGATTTTAATCTCCC
Source organism: Melolontha melolontha (assembly GCA_935421215.2). Lineage (NCBI taxonomy): Eukaryota > Metazoa > Arthropoda > Insecta > Coleoptera > Scarabaeidae > Melolontha > Melolontha melolontha. The sequence goes on along the minus strand of OW285240.1, from coordinate 20,854,905 downwards.
AAATTTTGTTTGCATATTTTGAAACGAAGTTTCCATCAAGCCGTAGTTTCGGAATTTACGCTGTAATTAAGAAACAATGTAAACAATATAAGCTATGCAATATATTATGCAGGAACTTCAAGTTATGCAATCATAACAACTACATTGTGTTTCCTAAATTAAATTTGAAGTTTCAATTTGCAATAAGATGTTACAGCAAACAATTTATTAATATACTTGAAAAATATTTGCAGTAAAGTGCCACTTCAACAGCATGAAGTTTCATTATCGCATCGTGGATACCTAATCGTTTGTGAAATGTAAAATTCAAGTACTTAGAGAACTCATATTTTAAGCTGCACGTGTACATATTTACAAATCTCGCAAAACTAGTTAGTGAAGTTTGATGCAAATTATAAATTATCTAAGATGACTCTTAAGACGTAAGTGGTCTATGGTTTTAATACCCACTTCCTGTCCATATAAAGGAAGATCTGTTTTATGTAAATTAAATACATAACTTCTGTATCTACATTTCATTTTTGTTTTCCTGGACAATCGTTTTTTCATATAGTACACCCTTCAGCTAAACAACAGTCATAAACCATCAATCATACAAATATTTTTGCCTAGAGTGAATAAGTAAGAAATATATCTAGAATTGATGTGTGGTATAGTGCTATAAACATATTCAAAAGGTACAGCCACAAAAAAATTAATATTATGCATTGATTATTAATTATACACATTGTATCCATTATCGATTATGTACTTATAAATAAACCATTTAGAACAGAAGTACTGGATGTCAGAGTTAAGATAGGACCAGAAATTTACAGTGATCATTACCTGGTAGAGGCAAAAATTAATACTTGCAGAAAGAACAAAATCCAAAGCACGGAAAGCACAAACAAAGAGTAAAGAGGTAATTAAAACATATAAGTTACAAGAAGAAGAAAGAGCAACGAGATATAGGGAACTAACAGATAGAAGAATAGAAGAAATAAGAAATACATGAAAAACAATGGATTTAGAACAAATATGGAGCAGTTTTAAAAATATAATCTTAGCTACAGCCAAGGAAACATGCGGGATAACAACCACAAATAAAACCAAAAAGCAAACAAGTTGGTGGAATGACAGTATTAAGGAAGAAGTCAAAAACAAAAAGAAATTGTGGCATCAACACCTCCAAAATGGATCAGAAAATAGTTACTCGAAATATAAACAACAAAGAACACTAGTGAAGGAAATGATATTCAAAGCAAAAGCAAAATCATGGGAAAAATTCGGTAGGAAAATGGAAGTAGATAGTCAAACCAATCAAAAATTATTTTACAAGAAACTGAAGAACTCGAGGAAAGGGAAAGAATATACAACAAGGCACATGAAAGCAAATGACAACAGTATAATAATAAAAGAAGATATAATGGATAGATGGAGAGAGTATTTTCACGATCTCCTGAATGTGGATAGCGAAAATACCTCGGTAATAGAAACTGCGACGTCTACACAAACTGATGATGATGACGCAGAAGATAATATACACGACAACGAAGTAATAGAAGCGATCAAGCACATAAAAAGAGGCGGAGCAGCAGGACATGACAACATAAAACTGGAGTTGAGCAAAGCATTGGGGCAAAGCGGAATAGAAATGATGACGTACATATTTAATAAGGCATGGAACGAAGAGCAAATACCAGAAGATTGGAGAATTGGAATAATTTTACCACTATTTAAAAATGGCGATAACAGGGATTGCGCTAACTACAGAGGTATCACATTGCTCAGTGTTGTATCCAAAGCGTACGAGCATATTTTAGAGAAAAGACTACTAAATGTAAGAGAAGCACAACTGGCAGAGACGCAGAGTGGGTTTAGGAAAGGCAGAAGTACGTAAGATCACATATTTACGATAAAACAAATGATTGAAAAAACCAGATCAAAAACCGCAGAACTGTATCTAGCATTCCTAGATCTGGAAAAGGCATTTGATCGAGTATCATAGAAACAGGTATGGAAGGTGCTACAAGATAGAAATGTTAAGCAAAAATTGAGAAAGAGTATACAAAGCCTATACCAAATTAATCAGAACTACATAAGAGAGGATAACTTGCAATCTCAAATGTTTAACATTAATGATGGATTAAGACAATGTGGTATAATGAGACGTTATAAAAGCAAGGAAACAAAAGTATAAAGGAAGAGAAGACGTGGAAGACCAATAAAATCGTGGAATGATGAAGTTGCCGCTATTCTAAAGAAGAAATGCAGAATTGGATACAGGCTAAAAGAATGGCGAGAGACAGAAAAGAGTAGGCAAAATTTGTATATTGTGATGATTAGTAGTTTAAGTTGTAGTTGTCAAATGAAATGTTATTTTAATCACCTCACACCCTAGAGCAAAGAGGTTTTTCGATTATATATATATATATATATATATATATATATATATATATATATGTATACAGCGTGTAACGTTCAATCAGTTCGTAAATTTAATTACTCTTCAAATTGGAGATCTATTCTTACTATGTCTTTCAGCCAAAGTTGGAAGTTATTATTCGGCTAATAAAGACTAGTTTAAAAAACGAAGAACAGATGACCCTTTTTATATATACTCATGTTCAAAATTAACACACCACTCGAATAATTTGATATAATTTTTACAAAATTGTTCGATTGGCGAATTAATTTTTAGCATCATCAAAAAACAGTTGAACTGAAAATAATTATATTTTTTTTAAAGGAAGCTTACGAAAAAAATAATAAATTGCATTCAATTATAAATTCAGAAACAAAACAATATTATTGGATATCTTCTAAAATACATTTGACTATCGATTCTAAAAATAAAACAAAATAGAACGAAAGAATGAAAATTAATAACGCGTGATAACTCCTCTAGCTCTAATAACTGCTTGTACTCGCTATGGCAAGCTCACTATCAAATTTTGGATTATTTCTTCTGGTTTCCCACTCGAAAAGAACGGCCTGTTCCAATTCCTGAAGATTAATAGGAGCTGTCGCTTTACTGAACTTTTTAGATTATCCCATACGTACTCTATTGGATTTAAATCTGGACTTCGTAGTGGCCAGTCCATGACTTGAATATTAACCTCTTACAAGTAATCCAAAACTTGTCTAACATTCTCCTGCATGAAAATGAAATTGTTCCCTATAAATTGCGCAAAAGACATTACATGGTCCTGCAAAATGTTCTCTCGGTAGTACTCAGCATTCATTGACCTTTAGTAACTCTGTGCAGGCGTTAAAGCAAGTGGACGAACAGAACATTCTCGATACACCACCAGTGTTCCCTTTGAGAGATTGTGCAGTCATAATATCTTTCCCGGTTCTTCACCATACTCTTTCGCGGACCATCTGGATTTTAAACTTACTCTAGTCTTGTTTGAAAACAAAACTCGCTTCTAATCTTCAACTGTTCACTCTGCATGATTTTTGACAAATCTCAAGTGTGTTCGGTAAGTAATGGTCTGCGGCCTCCTACTATGCAAAAAATTATCATCTCTTGCACTTGTAAGTTGTTTTCTACCTAGATCATGTCTTCTCGAGTGCGATCCGGTTTTGCTAGATCTTCTAACCATTCGATTGACTGTCGAATGATTAACACCCAGCAAATTATCTACCTAACGCATTGTACGTCCTTCTTCTAACACAATTGAAGCTGTTGCACATTCATCATTGGTTAAGTGATGTGGTCGGTTAATGATTTTGAATTTAAACTTTATTATCTTAAATTACACGCAAAAAATTAACAAACTCGTAATTAAATCTTGAATGATGCTTGAACTGTAACTTCAACAACTCAAAAAAATCTGTCTAACAAAACTTGACATTCACTTTTCACCGGCTTCTTTCACCAGAAATGTCAAAATTACTCTGCAGTGAGATAAATCTCCTAGATTATGTTTAGATAAAATCAAACATTTTTAGAAAATATAAAAATTATAGCAAATATATCAGAAACATTAAGTGGTGCATTAATTTTCGGATGAGTTTATTTTATTTCGTCTATTTTGGGCAACGAGATTTCTATGAGTTGTTTTGGGCATCCATATTATAATTGTGATTATAATTATGATTGTAATTCCAAACCTTTTTTGAATATATTTCGTCTCGTCAGTTGTATGTGAAAACTATGTAAGATTTGGTTTTCTGGAGATATCTTGAAAATCTAATATTATAATTTCAAAAAGGTTTTGTTATTTTTAAAACCATTTGGTGGAGCAAGTTATTTGCAGAAACACCTCAATTTCCGCGATTACTTGCATGGAATATAGAAATTGTAATGGAATACGAGTGCACTAAACGCTTCAATTTGATATAGCTGGTGCTGGTAAGCTACCAGCACGGAACTGACCAGTATGGGAATCCATCGTGTCGACAATTTGCTCATTCCCAAATCTTCGTGTAGAGTTTTATAAGCACTCGTTTCTGATATTCATATTCTCTAGCAATAACTGGAATTTTTACTAGGCGGTCAGTCAACACCAAATCTTCAACTTTCTTGACGATTTCGTCAGTTGCTTCCAGAGGAACATTTGACATGGAAATAGGATTGGCTATTTTCTCCATACACTGTTTCAAACCACTCATTTTCTATTCTTTAGACGAATATAAAAATAACAACTGTGAAGCGATTCGAACCAAACTTGGAGATGACACTATATAATATCGCAGAAACTTGACGTAAGAAAATAGTCACGATTGCATATTGTTTTCATAGCTAGGTAGATGACTCCCTACGTTTATGCATTTCTGGTAGCTTCTCAATGAACATGTGCTTTTATGTTTTTTTTTTGTATGTAGTCATATTTTAATATATTCTTTATTAATTACAGATAATGAATAATGCGCGTCTTTAGATCTACTCAGTATTCGACCTGCTCAGGTCTACGTTGTTGGAAAAAACAGGTAAGATCTTCTAAAGTAATGTTTAAGTAAAATTAAATATGTACAACATTATACCTAAATTAGTTAATAATTCTGAAATATTGATTTTATTACTATCCTCATAGTGCATTTACAACAAATTTATATTCGCGAAGGTGATTATTAGAGAACGGACATTCTTACCACATGACTCAGCGTAATTCAATGAAGTATTTGTTAGTCTTTCCCGGCCATCTGGTCCGCTGCGATTACAATGACAACACACCTATTGTATTTGGAGGATAAATATCCATTAAACGCAATCGGCATCTCAAAATGTTTATAAACTTCGCCGAGTACATCCCGGCGTAATACAATGAAGTATTTGTGGTTGACTTTCTCGGCCACCAGCGTTAACAATGGACAACGGCTATTGTATTCTGAGAACTTAGTCATGTGGTAAGAATGTCCGTTCTCTAGTGATTATCTATCGTATTGCTTAGACAGCTAATAATAGCTACTAATAAAGATGACGAAGAAAGTTCATTTTAAAGTTTACTAATTAGTATACTTATATTTTTCCATCTTCTGTAAAGAGCGGATTGTAAATAATTACTTAGAGAGCTTAACTGCTTATATTATACAATTACTTTCATAGTAGTAAGAAAAGCATATATAACTAACTATAGTTCTTAATTTTTTTCCGAAATTATTCATTTTTAGACAGGAAACGTTGGCTAGTAACTCTATCGTTAAAGCATATTAACAAAAAAAAAACAAGTAATATATTGCTGACTCACGTGTTTTGATTTGTGGGAAAATTTTAATATATATTTTTTATATATATATATATATATATATATATCTCAATTTAATAACTTCAATTGGAGTAGGCTATATTAATAATAATTCCACATTGTTCCCATCATCTCCTATCAAGTTATAACTTTTCTTATTAACTCGTAAAAACATATTTTATCTGATACTGTGTTCGTTTATTTCTGGAAGTTTATGAATTTAATACTCGCGAAAACAAAGAAAATTCAGAGTGTTGAGATAATGCTATATAATCCTATCGCAAAATGTGATTATAGAAATTGCACCGCTGTTACTTATCTGCACCATTAATTGTGAAATTTCCGTCACTTTGTCTGCGAGAGTTTTTTGGCTTATACTAGACTTTTTAATCCTTTTTTGCTCGTAACATAATTTATGAATTGTTTTATGAGTTTCTGAGTTGATTTAAACAAAAAAAAAGGTAGAACTAATTGTGTATTGTGAACTAATTGTTTTCGGATATATAATCACTATTAAAACTATTAAATATTGTGTTTTTTGTTTGGAAATTAAAAAAAAAAAAGATATGTGAAATTTTGAAATAATGCGAAACTTTCGTAATATCCACTTAGCACATTCTAATGAAATAAAATACTGTGCCTGAACATAAAAATGTCAAAACTCAGGTTTTATGAGCTAAAAAACAAACCCAAATATCAATACAGCCTGAAAAACAAAGAAGCCAAAAGGTGACAAGACACAAGACTAAAGGATTGAGCCACTAAAGCTTAGAAGGCAACAAGGAGATAAGATACGAAAATATGATATTATGTTACTAAAACTGTTAATGGAAACAAATGCAACGTATTACGCATTTGTTACAAATGAAACAGACACCTTTTTCGGCATAGTCTCTTTCGTCCGTCAGATGTCACTTATTAAATAGTGCCACCTTATACGACAAAATTTGCTATATCTTGTAGGCGATTTCAGCGTAAATGTATATACAGATACAAATCTGTTCTTAAAAAGATTTGTATCATTTGTATTACATTGCTTCACTAGCTTGACTGATGACGCCTATAGATGGCAGAAACACGTGTTTTAAGCAGAAGAAATACTGAAAATACGAGGTGTATTGTCCATGTGTACAGTTACAGATATGTATATTGCATGTCTGTTTAATTTGTAATAAATGCGTAATACGTGCATAACGTATTGATATACTTAAACCTTTTTGTATATTTACCGCGATCTGGCTCGTGTTAATGGACTACACCTATACGTATCTTTTCGTTTATGTACCAGCATAGCTGGTCAAGCGAAAGGTTGCCTTTTTCGGCATAGTCTCTTTCGTCGGTCAGATGTCACTTATTAAATAGTGCCACCTTATAGGACAAAATTTGCTATATCTTGTAGGCTGTGATAACTTGATTGAAGTAATATGTGTATGTACTACTTTCTCCAGGTGCGGCCCCGGTCTCATTATATTGTATTAAAATAACACGACCTCGGTCCATCTAATTGCATACACAAGGTTATGAATCATAGTTGCACACTTGCAGATCTTGTTGATGTTTTAAGTAGTAGATGGCCGAAAGAAGGATCTTTCAATGTATATAAGACATTCGAAGACATTCAGCGTAAATGTATGTACGGATACAAATCTGTTCTTAAAAAGATTTGTATCATTTGTATTACATTGCTTCACTAGCTTGACTAATGACGCCTATAGATGGCAGAAACACGTGTCTTAACCAGAAGTAAATGCTGAAAATACGAGGTGTATTGTCCATGTGTACAGTTACAGATATGTATATTCCATGTCTGTTTAATTTGTAATAAATGCGTAATACGTGCATAACGTATTGATATACTTAAACCTTTTTGTATATTATGCTTGCATATATTTTTTAGTAATCTACCGAGTGCCGCAATAGTGTGTCGGCGGAGCTTAGCATGAAAACTAACAAAGTTGTAGCAATGAAATTTTACGTACACATGTAGTATGCTACAGTGCATTTTTTATTTTTATTTATATATTTACAGGCTATTTTCTCTTTTTTTTTTAACTGAACCTATAATTTTTTTTGTTAGTCAGCAAATTCCTTGTAAAATTGCAGTTAAAATGGTACCAATAACATAGTACTTATTTCTAGTAATTTCGAAGTTATAACCCTTTAATGGGATATACCTATGTTTATAATATTCAATATGCTAATAGTTGGTTGAATATGAAATGATATCAAACAAAGTAACTTTTACAAACACCTGTTTTTTAATTCTTTATTATTAGTTATAGAATTACATTTTGTAATTTTTCCAGAATAAAACAAAATGAATTTAAAATGTGTGTTCAAATATATGTCCATTCCGCTCTACACATGCTCCTAATCGCCTCCGCATCGACAGACTTACATTTTGAGCCATGTAGTTTTCACTTAATTGAAGAAAAGCGTTTCTGATTCGTTGCTGCATGTTCTCTGCCGTTGTAGGAGGTGTTTCGTTAACTATATTTTTTACTTTTACAGTGCACCACAGAAAGAAATCACAAGGGGTTAGATCTGGTGATCGCGGTGGCCAGCTTATAAAGCTTCCTCTCCCGATCCACCTATTGGCGAATACCCCATCTAAATGTGCTCTTACAGCAGCACCGTAATGTGCAGGTGCACCATCATGTTGGTACCACAATCTCCTTATGACGTTATCTGGCAGGTCTTCTAGCAGCAATGGTAAATTATTTTGTACGAAATTTGTGTAGATTAGTAGAATAATTTACCATTGCTGTTAGAAGACCTACCAGATAACGTCATAGGGAGATTGTGGTACCAACATGATTGTGTACCTGCACATTACGGTGCTGCTGCAAGAGAACATTTAGATAGGATATTCGCCAATAGGTGGATTGTGAGAGGAAGCTTTATAAGCTGGCCACGGCGACCACCAGATCTAACCCCCTTGTGATTTCTTTCTGTGGCCTACTGTAAAAAATATAGTTTACGACACACCTCCTACAACGGCAGAGAACATGCAGCAACGAATCAGAAACGCTTTTCTTCAATTAAGTGAAAACAACATGGCTCAAAATGTAAGCCTGTCGATGCTTTGGCAATTAAGAGCATGTGTAGAGCAGAATGGACATAACACATTTTAAATTAATTTTGTTTTATTATGGAAAAATTACAAAATGTAATTCTAAAATTAATAGTAAAGAACTAAAAAACAGGTGTTTTGTAAAAGATACTTTGTTTGATATCATTTCATATTCAACCAACTATTAGCATATTGAATATTATGAACATAGGTATATGACATTAAAGGGTTATAACTTCGAAAATACTAGAAATAAGTACTATGTCATTGGTACCATTTTAATGGCAATTTTACAGGGAATTTGCTGACTAATAAAAAAATTATAGGCTCAATTTAAAAAAAGAGAGAAAATAGCCTTTTAGACTTCGATAACTTTGACACGACATATTTAACACCCTGTATATGTTGTCACGTTGTTCACTCTCAAAACATATAACGTGTTAGTCCATAAATTGGTAACAAAAGAGTTACGTGAGGCACTGCACCCATTTTCAGGCTAAGACTTAAAATATTAGGCGCTGCAACTGTCAAGATTTTAACAAAATTTGCAATAAAACCAAAACTAACAGTTGTAAGTGCACATTGTCATATATCATTGCAAACATAATTTGGGTGGCTATCATCATAATAACAAGAAAGTATAGCAATCTATTTAAAAAAAAAAATTGAAAGTGGTTGCAGAAATTTGGAACACCCTGTAAATATATAAATAAAAATAGAAAATGCACTGTAGCATTACATGTGTACGTAAAATTTCATTGCTACAACTTTATTAGTTTTCATGCTAAGCTCCGCTGACACACTATTGCCGCACCCGGTATAGTGTAATTTTATGCATTCATGACACTCGGTACTATTTTGATAACTTTAAAGCAAGTAACATTTAAATAGATTAAAGACGATAAAATTCACATTTCAATAGTTTTATCTTAGCGTTAATTACATATTAAATCATGGGTAGCATAATTTCAGAGAGATTAAGTTCGCATTTTAATGAAGCATTACTTATTTGAATTTTGAACTTCAAAAGGAAATATTTAATTGGGTGTTCATGATAAATTGAAAAATTCAAGACACTGAACTATTATTATCAAACTTTTAAATGCCCATTAAAAGGAAAGATAAAAAAGAAAATGATATAAATTCGAACTTTAGACGAAAAGTTATTGTTGTTAGCGTTCAAACTGAATCGATCTTCAATGAAAATGTGTATAATTACATATTATATACTTAGAGTTAATTATAAAATTATATTTGAAGGACTATTAAATTCGATTTTGTGATTTTTGTACAGTATGTGTATAATATAACTGCACAAATATGTGTTCTCCGCTTCATAGAATAATTAACCACTAATTAATTTTGTTAAATATCTACTTGTCGTACATGTGAATAATTATTAATTAACGGTATATAGAATATTTACTTAATTAAAAAACGCAAAATATTCTCTTTATTATATATAAATTAATTAGATCTTAAAATAGAAGCTTGTTGAAATAATGCGAGCTGTATTTTTGTAAATTTTGTATATAAAATACTCCCATCCGTTGAGAAAACTTATTAATTCCTTGCCAACACATAAATAAGTTCGAAATGGAACTTGTATCGAACACTGATGAAGTGAGACCATGAATAATGGTCTCTGCTATAGTACTCTTTGGCATGTAAATATTTCTTTAGAGTTAGCGTTTCAATTGTTTGTACTGCACGTTAAGAATTTTTTTCAAATCAGCAACAGTGTTTGCGTTTATTAAAGTTAAAAAAAAAGAAGGGAAGAAATACATTTCCAATTACAGTAATGTAGCTTGCAGCTAGCGATAAAGAAATTGGAACAAGAAAAGTTAAGACGGATGCAGGAGCAAATAAAAATTGAGCAAGAGAAAGTAAAATTTAAGAGGAAAAATTAAAAAAAGGAAATGTTACAATTGGGCTTATGAAGCAAATTTTGAAAAATAAATAATTATATGAATTAGCAATAAATACATTTAGTAAATATTGAAATTACCACTAAGGCACTTGTCTTATTCCACAAATATTTGATTAATTAATGCAGTTCTTGCTGGAATATTATTTTCTGCAAAATTAATTTACTGCTTCTTCAATTATTTCGGTTCCAGCTGAAAGTGAATCGCTGAAGTTGATTGCTAAATTGTTCACCACAGCTCTAGCAACTATTATACTGACAACTTTTCTGATTTCGTTCTCAATCCTATAGACAATCAAGGAAAAATCTCCCTTTCTAAATAGCAAAAGTTCTTTCAATTGAATCGGTAAGTTTTGAAAGGAACTAACTCCGCAAAACTTAAATTTTGGGAAAATACAAAAGTTTGTCTCACAACCTTGTTGAACGTTCTAATGAAAATAGCTTTTGTCTGACGCGATGTTGTTAAGTCAAGGATCAGTTACAGCTTAGAATTTATTTGGTTAGGGTCATAATAAGTTCAAAATTACGAAAAAAGGGCGATGGAGTTAGTTGCTTTTAATACCAAACTCTGACAAAAAACAATTTTACTTATAAGAAAAGGTTTAGTCAGCTTGTAAACAGTTTTTAAAAATACAAAACTCATGGTATATATTCTAGAGATTGTTGTCAGTGTTGGTAGTAGGCCATGTTAAGTAATCTTCATAAAATTGCTTGTCTCTTGCATTGCTCTCCGGAATATATCTTATAAGCTCTTTACGTAATCTATTTTGTTCTGCTTAACAGATACCTTTCCTTCAGGGTATGCGGATAATAGCGAATCAAAAATGTTTGATGCATCTGGTCTTGATCCAGGTTGATTTAGATTGAATCTGTGCTTTTGCAGACCTCTTATATACACTGATACCTGTAGTTGACCAGAGGTGAGATATTTAAACTCCATGAATGACGCTGGTGTAAAAGCTTGCTTTAGATGGCGTGGAACGTTTCTGCCGTAAGACTCTAGTGACAACCAGTTCTTTTTAAACAGACTGGGCCATCATCTGTTGAAATCTTTTATGTCCTCTGCCTGTACTACCTTAACTGATATGTTGGACTTGGAATTAGCTATAAGTTCAACATATTCCATTGGATGATAAATACGATCCACTTTGTTAATGCGACGTTTGAAAAGGCCGAAGGTCGTATCACAATTCAAAAAGGAATGTCCTCGTATCGGGAATCTCTGCACAATAGTTTTAAATCTTTTTGATTCAACCAATCGCATGCAGATACGTGTAAACGTATGATTCCTATTCTGTCCTGGGCACGAATCGGAGAAGAGATATAAAGTTTTTGCGGTTTTTGGAACACAGCCGTTAATGTAGTCCATAAGAAAACTACACACCTCATTGGCACCCTTCTTAGCTGTTCCTTCAGGGTACAGATAGATTCTGGAGGAATTATCTTTTAGATTCGTTACACAGAAAGTATAGACCCATATTTGCTGCATGTAAAAAATCTCTTGCACAGGGATATGTGGCAACGGCAAATTCTGCATAAAATCAAACACAATGCCACATACCGAATTATCATACTTGCAGAGTTCTCTAGCAGCTTTGATTGCATTGTAAAATTTTTTACTTCTTCTTTTGTGAACCTGAAGTTCACCTTGTATAGCTAACTTTGCTGCTTGAGATAAATGTGTATTTTTTAGCTTAGTTTCCAGTTCTTCACATGTAGAGCATACATCTATTTGGGGGCGACCAAATCTTAACTTAAAGTTTTCGTTAAAGTATTTTAAATAAAATGCATATTTAATGTTGATGTCCCGATATTTTGATTGAAAAAGATTGTACATAATTTTCACATTAAGCCTAGCATATAAATACTCTAGTTCGTTGGTGCCATAATGCGTAGCTTTACTTGGAAATGAACGAATGTGGTCGTATATTTTTTTAAATGTCTCTCCAGAAATCGCGTGAGATTTAACGTTATACCCTCTTTTGCTTCGTGGGGTAGTATTTTGCTTAAGTAGGGTACAGATACGGAAAACACGTTTCCGGCTAATAACATGCAGATTCAGAAAAGCTTTTCGGCATACCTGGATTCTATCACTTTCCCGTAAAATGAAAAATTTGAAAGTAGCCTTAAGCTTCTCCTTCTTTCCTCGTCGACGTTTAATGTCAAAACACTCAATTAAACGTTGTAAGTGTAGGTCTTGTTCATTTTCCGATTCCAAATCGTGAAACTGGGTCAACACCATTATCTGATCTTGTTCAAAAAATTTGCGGTAACATCCCATTTTACAACTGAAAGTAAAAATATGTTTAAATAACCGTAATATTGTAGCTAGTCACTAAACGAGCTCTAACACTGATATATGAAGTTACCTGCATATGGGAGTCACAATAGATTTTTTTGGGACAGTTCTTCCTTTACAAGTAAGATATTGTTTCCCTTTCAGTTTTTTAAATTTTCTAACGTTACACTTCCAAGTCTCAGGTTCCCTAATTCGCTTTTTCCCTTTTCGGATGATATCAATGTTGCCTTCTTCAGCTTCCATTTCAAATACAGGATACTTTTCGAATATTTCAGTAATCGAATGTCCCACCCAACGTTGCACAATATTATAATATTTTATAGGTTACAATATACATAGCGCATTTACAATATAAACCAAATGTATAAATATAAACAGCTGATTCAGTCGCGAAATTGTGATTAAAGGGAACTAACTCCGGCACTTAGTTCCTTTCTCCACCGACTCGATTTTAACTGTTAGATGAAACAAGGTAACGTCAAATCGGAGTTAGTTCCTTTCATCACCATTCGATCCGTAGGGTTTCAAAATATACTAATACACGTAAATCTCAAAATGTCGAGATTGTGGAGTTAGTTCCTTTTAATACTCACCGATTCAATTAGATTTTTTGTTTATATCGGATGTCTCAACGGGAGGTTTGTTTTTGAAATTCGCGCGAAATATGGTTAAGTTGGTACTACAGCGGTGAGATTTGACAGTTAGCATTGTGAAGTCTTGACATTTCAAGAATGCAGCGCTATACAAACGAGAAACGTGTACTTATTGTGAAAACCTATTACCAAAATGGAGAATCTATCGTGGGTACATTTCGCAATATACGTGATCATTTGGGTATTCATAATCGCCCAAGTAAGACCGCGATTACGAAATTAATTGAAAAGTTTGAACGCACTGGTTCTGTGGCAGACGTAAAAACACCTCTGCGTCCTCGCAGCGGTCGTTCGGCTAAAAACATAGCCGCAGTGGAAGAAAGTGTGGCCGATGACGCGCGCACCTCGATTCGTCGTCGTGCACAGCAATTAGACCTTTCCAGAAGTACTGTGCAGCGTATTTTGACCAAGGATTTGCACTTAAACGCATACAGGATCCAATTGACGCAGACATTGAAACTAGCCGACCATGGACAGCGCCGTGAGTTCTGCAATTGGGTGTTAGCGATGCAACAGGATAATCCCGATTTTGCGACACAAATCATCTTCAGTGATGAAGCGCATTTTCAACTTAATGGTTACGTTAACAAACAAAATTGCAGAATTTGGGGCACTGAGAATCCTCGTGTGATTGAAGAACAACCTATGCACCCACCATGAGTCACTGTTTGGTGCGGATTTTGGACCAGCGGTGTAATGGGACCATTTCTTTTTGAAAACGCTGCTGGTGCCGCGGTAGCCGTCACTGGTGATCGTTATCGTGAAATGATAGCCCATTATTTGTGGGCTGAGTTGCATGGTATGGATGTGGATAACTTCTGGTTTCAGCAAGATGGTGCCACCAGCCACACAGCGAACCAAACAATTGAGTTATTGCGCACAAGATTTCCAGGCCGTGTAATTTCTCGTCATGGCGATCAAAATTGGCCACTAAGATCGCCCGATATCATGCCGATGGACTTTTTTATTTGGGCATTTTTGAAAGGAAAGGTTTATGCTAACAATCCTCAAACACTTCAATAGCTGAAAGACGCGATTCGAAACGCGATTGCTGAGATGGTGCCGCAATTGTGTGCAAGAGTCATACAAAATTTCGTCAACAGAATGGACATCTGTCAACGTAGTCGCGTCGGACACTTGTTAGAGATATTGTGTTCCACATATAATGTCCATGTCTGTACTTTATCATGAATTAAGAACATTGACAATTTTCAACAATCTAATGTATTTAATTCCAACTTCAAAAACAAACCTCTCGTTGAGACACCCGATATGTGGGATGTATTATATCGCTCTTCTGACTGTGTAGTTGGATTTAAAACAGGTGTCAATAAATGACTGATTGCAAGCATAACGACTGTTACCAAGTAACCAACTATACAAAAATTAACCAGCCTCAAACAGTACTCTCAATGCACTTGCATTAAAAATAGTACTGTCATGGACAGAACCAGGTCAACGAGCTACTACAACAGCTGTAAATTTTAGGTCTGTGTCACAAACTGCCTGCACATTAATTGAGAACCATACATTTCTGTTTCGGTACAGTTCTCCATTTCCTCCACGCGGAGATAATATTTTCATATACGGGCAACCAACAACGTTAGGGAAGCCACGAAATCTATGAAAGTTACTCATAGTTCGCAGTATTTTCTCCCCTCTGAGGTATTTTTATATAATCAGCTGCACAAGATGCTATAAGTGTTGCTACTTTGTCTATTATTCTAGATACTGTAGATTTACTTATATTTATAGGGTCCTCAACGATTTGATAGAAACATTCAGTTGTATAGAACATCAATGTTATTAATAATTGTAGTAGCGGAGACACCGGAAAGGTTCTATTGTTATTGTATTCGCAAATTATCTAAATGAAATATATGGACAATTTTCTTCACCACTTCTTTAGAAAATCTATAGCGCATTTTGAAATCTATTTCATCAAAATCGTCCGTGGGGTTAGTTCGTTAGCGATATATTTACGGCCAGGGTAGTAAGCTTATTAAATCATTCAATACTTCATCAGAAGATGACAACGATGAAGAGGAACTATTGTGAGAACCTTCACTGTTACACGACATGTTTTCCTGCTGACAAATTTTAAAATTATTATAAATAAGACGACAGTTCAAGTAGTTTTCAAAACTTTGAATTTCAAACAGATGCAGTTGCAATAACAAAATTTGACAGGAAAGTTAGGTTAACATTAACTTTAATCGAGGTCTCTTGTTGAATTAACTAAGCAGTGTTAGTAAACTTTCTGTTAGGCCTAATTATGGTTGGTGTAGCGAAAACTTGTCTAATCAAGAGTTTACTAATTCAGATTAATTAATATGGACTTAACAGAGGTCCATGCAACCGGGCATATAAATACTATGAATAAAAAATAAGCTGAAATCACAGTGCCACCTATTAATTGATAGAAAAGCTGCAGCTTAAATTTCATGTGGTGAAGTCCGCCGAGACCCCATAATACCACTTAAAGGTTAAAGAAAACACAAAAATAAGAAAAAAGGAATAAAAGAAACTTAGGACTTATAACAAATATACATTAACCCATTAGCTTCCCTGATCCCCAAATGGGGATTCGCGAATTTTATTTTTTAACATATTTTAAAATGTTATTATCTTTAGTGTAATGTATACTAACTGAACATGAATACTCTGTACTTTCTAGAAAAATTATATA
Organism: Melolontha melolontha; assembly: GCA_935421215.2. NCBI lineage: Eukaryota > Metazoa > Arthropoda > Insecta > Coleoptera > Scarabaeidae > Melolontha > Melolontha melolontha. The sequence goes on along the minus strand of OW285240.1, from coordinate 20,838,589 downwards.
TTTTAGTGTTGGTAACCCTGTAAGCATGTTATGCGCGTTATTTTATAACCTATGCACAAAAGTTGATGATCGAATATTTACATTATTTCTAATAATATTTTTTGTGCTTATTTGATTAATTTTGTGCCAGTGTTGTGAATTCAAGTAATAATACATTCCTTTAGTTGATATTAGAATAATAGGTGAGCAAATATAATATTTATTATAAAGAATATAGTACAAAAGACCTTGATCCCCATTTGGGGATCATGGAATTTACTATGTAAAAAAAGTCATATGGAGAGCGTTATGTTGTTTTATTCACAGTTGCTGTTTTTTTTTTGTTTCCAATTCAGTATGGGTTCTAGAAAATTCCTTACTATCGCAGAACTTGAATAAATATTGGAAGATGATGAATTTTTTGCTGATGTGGAACAAGAGGTCATCGATATAGTCGAACTGCCGCCCGGTAATATCGATGTTATATCAGATTGCGAAGAATTTGACGATAATATTTTAGAAGACACTGTTCCACAAGACGTTCCTGGATGACTAGAAATCCATTCCAGCGCTCTGAATGATGATCAAGATCAAGCATCTACAGTAAAATCAAATGGTAAATTCTTGCCAAAAACTATTCCACAAGACGTTCCTGGACAACTAGAAATCCATTCCAGCGCTCTGAATGTTGATCAAAATCAAGCATCTATAGTAAAATCAAAAGGTAAATTCTTGCCAAAAAGTGAGTGGAAAAAGCAGGACATAAATTTGACTAATACATCATTTGAAAGCAACAATGTATCTGAATTGAAATCACAGATTATTCAAAACTTGAAAGGTAAATCACCGGTTCAGATATTTGAAGAAACCATATAGCTATCCAAAGTGTAAATTACGCTAGACAAAACAACAGACATAACTTTGAACTTTCTACAAATTGTCTTAAAAAGTTTATGGGAATTTTTTTGCTATCAGGGTACCATTCGTTGCCCCAAGAGCAGTTATATTGGTCGGAGGATGAAGATATAAATCTTACATGCGTTAGAAACTGCATGCCTAAGCACAGGTTTTTGGAAATAAAAAAAAACCTGCATTTTAACGACAATAGTCTCATATCCACCAGCGATAAACAAGACAAACTATTTAAAATCCGTCCTTTGATAAGCAAATTGAACACAAATTTCAAAAAGTTCAGTATATTTGCACAAAAACTTTCAATAGATGAGCAAATGGTGCGTTACTATGGCCACCATTACCTGAAACAGTTTATTAGGGGAAAACCAATAAGATTTGGATTCAAACAATGGGCTATGTGCTGCTCTAAATCTGGCTATTGTTTTCATATGGATATTTATGAAGGAAAGAGCCAAGAAGTACAAATTGTAATTGGTGTTGGAGCTTCTGTGATAATGAAGATGACCTCGTTTTTGCAATATCCGTCAGAATATGAAATATTTTTCGATAACTTTTTCACCAGCTTTGATTTATTGTTGAAGTTGAGAGAACTAAGTATAAAGGCGGCTGGAACAGTACGCTATAATAGAATGAACAAGTGTCCTTTGAAATCTGATAATATCATAAAAAAAGAGGAACGCGGGGCATATGATTATCATTATGATGAAAAAAATAAAATATTTGCGTTGATTTGGAATAACAATAGCTGTGTTAAAATGCTATCGAATTACTTAGGATTGCAACCTATAGAAAAAGTGAAAAGATATTGTAAGAAAGAAATAAAAGAATGCCATGTCGATAGACCAAACATTGTTGGACAATACAATAAACATATGGGAGGGGTCGACAAGTTAGACTGGAATGTGCAAAAGTATCTAATCAAATTTAGAGGTAAGAAATGGTATTTCCCTCTTTTCACAAATACGATTGACGTTGCGGTTGTTAACGCCCACGCTCTTTATACTGCAGTAAATGGAAGCATTCCATTATTAGATTTTAGACGCATTATTGCCAGAACTTATCTGAAGAAAGAATCATTATCCGATCCTAAATTTGCCGGAAGACCAAGTTCTAGTAAGGTGAGGTAAAGCCGCGTGCCTGACGATGTTAGATTTGATCCCATTGGACATGCTTTTGAGCGAACGATTGATGAAAAACAAAGAAAATGTGCCATATGTGACACAAACGTTCGCAAACAGTGTAAAAAATGCAATATTGGACTGCATATGGAATGTTTTCCAAATTCACATAAATTATAAATATTTTTCTTCAGTTTGAAATGTTGGTTCAGTTTCTTTAAATTTTTGTAACTTCAAGTGACATGGGTCCCAAATGGGACTTAACTTTTTTTTTTGAAAAATGGCGTATATTTATTTGCCAACGAATAAATTGACCTATTACCTTTAATATAATCCTATTTTTAATTTAAATTTACAAAAAATGTCGATAATAAAAATTTGAAAGTTAATGGGTTAATAACAAATCAACAAAATAAAATTTTTGTCTTGATGCCGGAATAGTAAGAACTGATTATGAATATTTTTGTTGTGCTAATTTTAAATACCTGGCCTTTTCTTGTAGCAGATTTAATTTTTTGAGATACAGACAAATTGATTTTAGTTCTGACAAAAGGAAAAAGTAATGAATATCTTCAGAGGCCAAAATTAAAATTTCGCACCTAAAATTAGAATCTAATTAGTCAGTTTGATTTGCTTTGTATTATCCATAACGATTAAACGCATTCTCCCTTATTTAAGTATGAAGTATTAAGTATTGGGTGTTTTGTGTCGATGTAAAAATGGTAAAGGATCTCCTTGGACCGCAAAGTGAATATACAAAATATCCTTGCCTTTTTATGTATTTGGGATTGCAGAGCTAAGGATGATTCAAGGAAAGCAAAACATAATCAACAAATTTTGTTTGCCAGAAAGAAAGTCATATTTCGACTCTTAAAATAAAGCAATTTACGAAAGGTTTAAGTCGAGGTGGACTCTATTTTGGCTACATGTAATAAATTTCCTGAGAATAGCACGGAAAAATAGAGACAAGGCCCACGATTGATTTTGTCAGTTCGAAAACTTTAGTAAGTAGCAAAAACTCCATGATTCGAATAATAAGAAGCTAACAAACGTCCTAATAGCCAAAATAAAAGAGACGATGTCCTTCAACTGCCGGGGATATAGAAGTTCGTGTTTGGTGATAGGCGCATGTTAGAAAGTAATCATAGTAATAACATATAAATTACAGCATCAGAGACACAGACAATATATCATAAACTGAATACAAGACCCGGGTCACCACACTGGACCTATCACACGAAGCCCCACGTGTCGCGCCATTCCCACCACAATCATTCGCTATATAATGATATATTTTTAACCTCCGAAGATGATGAAGAATTGTTTACTGAAACACCAGGACATCAATTGTTCTCCAACAGAGTACAACAGCCGGAAGACGAATATATCGGGTGCGGCAATAGTGTGTCGGCGGAGCTTAGTATGAAAACTAATAAAGTTGTAACAATGAAATTTTACGTACACATGTAGTATGCTACAGTGAATTTTCTAATTTTATTTATATATTTACAGGGTGTTCCAAATTTCCGCAACCACTTTCAATTGTTTTTTTTTAAATAGATTGCTATACTTTCTTGTTATTATGATGATAGCCACCCAAATTATCTTTGCAATGATATATGACAATGTGCACTTACAACTGTTAGTTTTGGTTTTATTGCAAATTTTGTTAAAATCTTGACAGTTGCAGCGTCTAACATTTTAAGTCTTAGCCTGAAAATGGGTGCAGTGCCTCACGTAACTTCTTTGTTACCAATTTATGGACTAACACGTTATATGTTTTGAGGGTGAACAACGTGACAACATATACAGAGTGCTAAATATGTCGTGCCAAAGTTATCGAAGTTTAAAGGCTATTTTCTCTTTTTATTTAATTGAACCTATAATTTTTTTATTAGTCAGCAAATTCCTTGTAAAATTGCCGTTAAAATGGTACCAATAACACAGTACTTATTTCTAGTATTTTCGAAGTTAAAACCCTTTAATGGGATATACCTATGTTTATAATATTCAATATGCGGTGCTGCATCTAATAGTTGGGTGGTTGGCCATGAAATGATATTAAGCAAAAATTGCTGTGTAACCAAACGTCAAATATCTACTTAAAATTTCCATATAAAGTGTTTTTCAATAGTTTCTCTTTACTGCAATCGCGTTTAATTGTTATAATTTAAGTTCGACTAGTTAATTATCAATTTCCGTTTGTTCGTTATTAGTTGTTATCTTGTTGTCAGTTATATCGTTTTGTTGTCATTATTTTTTATTTCCATGCCGTAATAGTTTATAGTTGTGTTTCTTTAGAATGAATTTTTCGAAGGAGGAGCTAATAGACATGGTATTTGTTCTTGGCGCTAGCAATAGAAATCCACTTTTAGCATCAAGAACATATGCTATGGAGTATCTTCACCGAAGAGCACCCAAATATTAAGACGTTTGAAAATTTGTTGACAAGGTTTCTTCGGACGGGTTCAGTGAATTATGTCAAACATGAAAGAACTAAGTCTATGGTTACAGAAGATAATGAAGTGACAGTCGTCCAGTCCGTTGTGGAAAATCCGCGCGTATCTACAAGGATAATTTCGATAGAACACGGGATAGAAGTCACTGCTGTAAGAAGGATTTTAGAAAAACATAAATTTCACCCTTACAAAATTCAAAATCATCAAGGCTTATTACAAACGGATTTTGAAAGGAGACTTGTTTACTGTGAATGGCTACTTTTCCAATTACGACAAGATCTAACTTTTCTAGATCATGTGCTTTTCACAGATGAAGCAACATTTGCTAATTGTGGAATAACAAACAGAAAAAATTCTCATTATTATGACTCTAGAAACATTCATTTTGTGCAACCCATTTTATACCAACAAAAATGGAGTGTTAACACCTGGGGAGGCATCATAGGAAACACTATTGTAGGTCCATTCTTTTTTAATAATACTTTAAATTGTGAAATCTACACAAATTTCCTACAAAATAATTTACCATTGCTGTTCGAAGACCTACCAGATAACGTCATAAGGAGATTGTGGTACCAACATGATGGTGCACCTGCACATTACGGTGTTGCTGCAAAAACACATTTAGATAGGGTATTCGCCAATAGGTGGATTGGGAGAGGAAGCTTTATAAGCTGGCCACCGCGGTCACCAGATCTAACCCCTTGTGATTTTTTTTCTGTGGCCTACTGTAAAAAATATAGTTTACGAAACACCTCCTACAACGGCAGAGAACATGCAGCAACGAATCAGAAACGCTTTTCTTCAAGTAAGTGAAAACAACATGGCTCAAAATGTAAGTCTGTCGATGCAGAGGCGATTAAGAGCATGTGTAGAGCAGAATGGAAATATATTTGAACAAATTTCAAATTAATTTTGTTTTATTATTGAAAAATTACAAAATGTAATTCTAAAACTAATAATAAAGAATTAAGAAACAGGTGTTTGTAAAAGTTACTTTGTTTGATATCATTTCATGGCCAACCAACTATTAGATGCACCGCATATTGAATATTATAAACATAGGTATATCCCATTAAAGGGTTATAACTTCGAAAATACTAGAAATAAGTACTATGTTATTGGTACCATTTTAACGGCAATTTTACAAGGAATTTGCTGACTAATAAAAAAATTATAGTTTTAATTTAAAAAAAAAGAGAAAATAGCCTTTAAACTTCGATAACTTTGGCACGACATATTTAACACTCTGTATATGTTGTCACGTTGTTCACCCTCAAAACATATAACGTGTTAGTCCATAAATTGGTAACAAAAAAGTTACGTGAGGCACTGCACCCATTTTCAGGCTAAGACTTAAAATGTTAGACGCTGCAACTGTCAAGATTTTAACAAAATTTGCAATAAAACCAAAACTAACAGTTGTAAGTGCACATTGTCATATATCATTGCAAAGATAATTTGGGTGGCTATCATCATAATAACAAGAAAGTATAGCAATCTATTAAAAAAAAAAAAATTGAAAGTGGTTGCGGAAATTTGGAACACCCTGTAAATATATAAATAAAATTAGAAAATGCACTGTAGCATACTACATGTGTACGTAAAATTTCGTTGTTACAACTTTATCAGTTTTCATACTAAGCTCCGCCGACACACTATTGCCGCACCCGGTATATATAACAATTGATAAATTATTGGAGTTTTTCGGCAATTTATCAATTGTTATATTTAATATACGGCTAAGAAATTATCTAAACACATATATATATATATATATATATATATATATATATATATATATATACACTGTGTCCATAAAGTATGGACACAAGCCCGTAATAACGTTATTGTGCATTATTTGACAAAATGCAAAGATATATCAATTAATGTTTTTTATTAGCTATATTTAGATGCTACTATTTTGTTTTTTCCGTCGACCTTGAATAAGTTATGACGTCATTGATAATTTTTTTAAATGTCAACTCCATTTTTTTTTTGGTGGATTTTGAAAGCTTTTACAATTCTTTATTCGATGATGTAAAAATTTTGGTATGTTACATTAGAAAATTTTTGAGTAATCATTTGCGTCCATAAAGTATGGACACTAGCCCGTAATAACGTTATTGTGCATTATTTGACAAAATGCAAAGATATGTCGATAAATTTTTTTTTATTAGCTATATTTAGATGCTACCATTTTGTTTTTTCCGTCGACCTTGAATAAGTTATGACGTCATTAATAATTTTTTTAAATGTCAACCCCATTTTTCTTTATGGATTTTGAAAGCTTTTACAATTCTTTATTCGATGATTTAAACATTTTGGTGCTAGTGTTACATTAGAAAAGTCTATGCGACACAACCGGAAAATTTGGACGTTTTACGACAACGCATCATCTACGAAACCATACTAATCACTCCCGAAATATTACAGAATGTGCGAAATGGAATTTATCATCGCTTAGGATTTTGTCAACAAAATGAAGGAAAACATTTTGAGCATTTGTTATAAATTTGATACTGAAAATGTCACAAATTAAACTTAGAATTACAACACAGTTTGCTCAAAAATTTTCTAATGTAACATACCAAAATTTTTAGAACATCGATTAAGAATTGTAAAAGCTTTAAAAATCCACAAAGAAAAAGTGGGGTTGACATTAAAAAAAAAAAACAATGATGTCATAACTTATTCAAGCTCGACGGAAAAAATAAAATGGTAGTATCTAAATATAGCTAATAAAAAACATTAATCGCCATATCTTTGCATTTTGTCAAATAATGCAGAATAACGTTACTACGGGCTTGTGTCCATACTTTATGGACACAAATGATTACTCAAAAATTTTCTAATGTAACATACCAACATTTTTACATCATCGAATAAAGAATTGTAAAGGCTTTCAAAATCCCCACAAAAAAAATGGGGTTGACATTTAAAAAAATTATCAGTGACGTCATAACTTATTCAAGGTCGACGGAAAAAACAAAATGGTAGCATCTAAATATAGCTAACAAAAAACATTAATCGATATATCTTTGCATTTTGTCAAATAATGCACAATAACGTTATTACGGGCTTGTGTCCATACTTTATGGACACAGTGTATATATATATATATATATATATATATACATACATATGTAAAAAGCGTTCAAATAAGCTTTGCCTCTAGTAGGCCATTCCTTTAAAAACGTATGATTATTAATAATTTAAATTTGCATTAGTTGTCAATTAGACAGATGCATAGTTGACAAAAATTGCTTCGTAATTTAAAATTGATTTAACATGGTTTTTACTATACAACACAAATCATTCATGCTAGAATCTTATTTTCGAAACGGACGTAAGATTGACGGACAATGGCAGTATTCTCTTCAAGATTGTTTAGAAGAATTTAGAAATGAGTTCCCTAACGTCATCTTTGATTATGACAGTTTTCGGCACACAGTGACACATTCCGTTATGGTTTTCAGAGAAACAGGGAGTGTTAAACAGAAAGAAGGCGCAGGTCGGGCGAAAAAGCGTACAGAAGAGCTAGTTAATAATGTAAGAGAAATTATAAATAATGCACCAAGAACTTCCTTACGAGCATTATCACAACAAGTGGGTGTGTCAATTGGCACATGTCATACAATTTTGAAAAAGGACTTACATTTATTTCCATATCACATGACCTGTTATCAAGAAATCAAGGAAATCGACTATCCCAGAAGAATAACGTTTAGTCAGTGGTTCTTAAATAATTTTGATAATGACCTTCTTGACAAAACCTTTTTTTCTGATGAGTCATGGTTTTATCTGAATGGATATGTGAACTCACAAAATATGAGGATGTGCACTAATGAGAACCCACATAATTTTTTTGTTGAAACCGTACTTCATCCGCAGAAAATTGGTGTATGGTGTGCGATTAGTCGAAGGAGAATTATTGGCCCTATTTTTTTTAACGGAACCTTAACAGGAGAAAGGTATCGACAAGAAATTATTATGCCATTTATCGAACAGCTTGACGACGAAGAAATAACACAGGGTTACTTTCAACAAGACGGAGCTAGAGCACACACAGCAGGTGAAACAATTAACATTCTGCAGCAATTTTTTCAAAATCGGTTGATAAGTTTAAACACTGAACATGAATTTCCACCAAGATCTTGCGACATTACCCCATGTGATTTCTTTTTATGGCCATTCTTAAAGAACTCAATTTATCAAGTACAGATACCTGATCTTGCAGGCCTTCAAATCAGAATTGCTGAAAGAATTAATGGAATTGACAATGTGATACTACAAAACACTTTTTCCTCCATTAGAAGAAGATGTGAGAAATGTTTCGAACAAGGTGGTGGACACTTTGAACAATTTTTATAAAATTTTGCTTGTTTGTTGGAAATAAACATATTTCATTCACTTAAAAATGTTCGTTTTATTATTTTGACATTTGTCATTTCAATCAAATATCTCATCTCATAACCAACAAAATTCCTATTAAAATTAGTAACAAGCTAAGACATAATCATAATTTCCAAGGGCTACTTTGAGGTAAAATTTATTTGAATTCTTTGTATATATATTATAATAAAATGTTAATTAACTTATTGAAAGCACCAATTTAAATTAGTTACTTTTCTTATTAATATATATATATAGGTATGAGATTTCTTAGAAGGTGGAAGACTTTATCATATTTACATGTATTTTTTTTTACATAGAGTGTCAAGTCTCTAATTAAATTTTAAAAATATATGGCTTTCATATATTTTCCAAAATTATTGGACAATGTGAATTTATGTAGTTTTATATACAATTGTTAATGTCAAAGGTTATGTGAGAAGGGAATATTTATTTGTAAAGCAATAAGTTTATAAAATTAATAAAAGATCAAAATTATACTTAAAAATTTCAAATATTTGGAAAACCTGTCTAACAAAAGCGACCAATGATCTTCAAAAGAGGAAAAGCTGTTGGGTTGCTATGGAGACTGATCGAAACAATTGGGGAGAAGAATTCTTGCACGATAAAAATTCAGTTGCATTTTTAGTAACATAGTTTGAGAAAACGTATAAAATTAGAAAGTTGAGTTATATTTTAAGAAGAGAATAATTTTTGCATTTTAAAAGTGTTTGGATAATATACAAGCTGTACGTCAGGAGAAGCAAGAATTGATTCCAGAGATTAGATGTCTATAGACGAAAAATAGAGAAGTTAGAAAACATCGAGCTAAGTCTATATTATTTGGTTTACTATCAAAAATTTCCAAAAAAAAATAATCCTTTAAATATTGTAAGTGGGGAAGTTATATACACATTTTTAAGCGTGGTTTGATTTATCAGAACCTATTTAGTTTAAATAGCCAAATATTTGTTTCATATCTGTTGATTCGTTAAATTTCCCACCTATAAGAAATCCCCACATAACCTATAAACTTTATAATTATGTTTTCGATAAAAAAATAGTTAATCCATTGTTTGTTCTGAATAATTTGTATCTAGTTAAATATTCAATTCATATGGATAAGGTTTTTTTTCCTTTTAATAAACACAATTTAAGCTACCAAGGCAAGTCATTTGTGTGTTCAATAAGTTTATAAATATTATCATATTCATACTGAGATATAAACAACTAACATACCTTTCTTGTCAAATAAGAATTCTCACGACCCTTGAGATACTTAGAGAGCTCATGTTCCTTATTTCTCTAATTATATTAAACATCAGCAATTTTTTTCATAAGACAAAATGTTATGTTGGTTGTCCAGGTTGTGATCGTTAATTTCAAACGTTTACAATCTATAATTGATCCTGCACAGAAATATATGTACTAATGCGTGGGTAAAATTCGAATTTAAATTCATTTTACTTCTTTTAAGTTTAATATTTTACCTTAAAACTCTCTTTAGTAGACTCAAATATTGACTCAAATAGTATCAATAATATTAGTACATTTTGATGTCCAAAGTGGGGCTACTAAATTAGTATATTTGGCACTCCAACGTTTGACTGGAATATTACTGTAATATATATACCTATATATATATATATATATATATATATATATATATATATATATATATATATATATATATGTATATATATATATATATATATATATGTATATATATATATATATATATATATATATATATATATATATATATATATATATACAGGCTTAGTTAAAAGTATGGAGACGGCGATTTATTGTCGTTAATATTCATTTTAAGGATTTATGTTCAATATAAAAGTTTGTTAGGATATTTTGATCTACATTTGAGAATATTTGATTTTTTTTTTACTTCAATTGTTTTTTAGTTACACCTATCCGCGCATTTTTTTTAAATGGGAACTAGTAAATTTAACTCTACCATTCGATAGAGTTTTTTTTTCTCTTTACAATTTTTTTTTTGTTTATTTTAAAATTCATTCTAATAACTTTTTTATAAAAAAAAGCCGGTTCATGTGTTTAACAGATGTTCGGTACATCGCAGATAGACAGAAGCGTAGCGATAAACAAACTTGAGCGACATAATTTTATCAGTGGTTATTGTGTACGTCAAATCTTTGACAGAAATATTTCATTTGTGCAATTTGTTGCTGTTAATATTAACAATGGCGAGTTTAAGTGAACATGAACGAATTGAAATACTTATGATGTTGGGTTATGGAGATAGACGCAGAAGTTTACAAGACGTTAGTAATTTATTTAATGATACGCATCCAAATAGAAATCCAATTTCTAAATCCGTTGTTGGTAAAACTTTAAGACGCATTGAACAAACGGGTAGCGTTAAAGATTTGCCAAGGAGTGGTAGACCTAGAACAGCAAAAAGCAATGATAACAAACTGGATATTTTATTGGCTGTATCTGAATATCCCCATTTATCAACCAATCAATTAGCGGCCAATTTCAATATTTCACAGTCATCGATCGTGTCGTTTTTAAAATGTGAAAAGTAAAAACCTTATAAGGTACACTTTGTACACGAGTTAACGGAAGATGATTTTGATAGGAGATTTCAATTTTCTGAAGAAATGTTAAATATTTGCAATAATAATGAAAATTTTGTCAACAATATTCTTTTCTCAGACGAAGCTACTTTTTGCCTTACCGGTGAAGTAAACAGACATAACTGCAGATACTGGTCATCGGAAAATCCCTCTTGGTTTTTGGAGCACCATACGCAGTACCCCAAAAGGTTAATGTTTGGGTTGGCATTCTAGGCGGTCATATTATCGGTCCCTTTTTCATTAATGGCAATTTAACTTCGGCTCTGTATTTGCAGTTATTGCAAAATGAAATAATACCTGCTAGTGCTACGCTCTATCCTCATGAAAACAATGAACACCTGCCCAAGGACAGTATCTGGTTCCAGCAAGATGGCGCTCCACCACATTATGGTGTAAATGTTCGTCAATATCTGGACAACGTTTTTCCCCACAGATGGATTGGAAGACGAGGAACCATTGAATGGCCAGCCCGTTCGCCAGATTTAAGTCCTTTAGATTTTTTTCTTTGGGGATACGTAAAAAACAAGGTTTACAAAGAAAAGCCCGATAACGTCGAAGATTTACAAATCCGAATTACCAGAACGATACAAGAAATTCCCCGAGATTTCTTACAGAACTCTGTTCGGGGTTTTGTAAATCGATTGGGTCATTGTCAAATTACTAATGGACGACAATTTGAACACTTAATTTAATTTACTTTGTTATTAATTTGTTTAATTTTTCTTGTAAAAAAGTTATTAAAATGAATTTAAAAAAAAAATTATTGTAAAGAGAAAAAAAACCTCTATGGAATGGAAGAGCAAAATTTACCAGTTTCCATTTAAAAAAAAATGCGCGAACAGGCGTATCTAAAAAAACAATTGAAGAAAAAAAAAACAAATAATCACAAATGTAGATCAAAATATCTTAACAAACTTTTATATTGAACATAATTCCCTAAAATGAATATTAACGACAATAAATAGCCGTCTCCATACTTTTAACTAAGCCTGTATATATGAAATCGTTGCTGCTCGGGTTCTTTTCCGCGTGTGAGATATGTCCTGAAAAGAACTCACTTTCTCGACGTTTCAACGAGATCGCACTCGTTATCTTCTGGACTTGATCTTGCACTGGTCGGAGTTGGCGGTCGAATCCGACCAGCCCAAGACCAACTCTAATAAATAAATTAAAACATTGGGCCAAAATATAATCATAGTATAATTTACATCTCTACGTATCTAAATTAATTCTTAAATTAAAAATTATTTGTGTAGCAAGTATGACTGTTTCTGTGAAAGTAATATAAAATAATAGGATGGGGCATTAACGGTTCCCTGAAATTCAACCAACGAACACGTATATTTTTAGTTGATATTCGTAAAGCTCGGGCATGCAATTTCATAAAAGACGAGAGTGTTTTTTTATGGAGTCCGAGTATTTGAAACGTGATTAATAGCATCGCGTATACTGACCGATGTGTTAATTAACCGAAAATCAAATTTGGATTAATGCTTTTACTGGTCATTTACAAATAGATTATTTAGTCTCGCGTGATGAAAACAAATTGCTTTTTCGTATTATCACTTAGATTCAATCTAGATTATGTTTATTACAGTAAATAATTAAAATAATTACGCAACACGCAATGTGTAACAAGACTGAGGGTGGATTTTAACAAGTCATATGAAAACAAGTTCCAGGTGCTACATATATGTATAATATATTAGGGGAGCAAAAATAACTTTACCTGATAACTGAATTAACTAAAAGCTGAATAGTTAAAGATATTTGATTAAAATATTAAAGATATCTGAAGGGCTTTACTTTTAAAGAAAAACTATTGTTGGAACAAAAACAACATAATCACCTTTCAACTTTATACACTTAGGTCAAGAACATCCCAACATTTTGATATCTTCTAAAAATAGTATCTTTGGAACTTTGGAACTTTCAAAATAGGTCCTTGTTTTGTGATAACCTCTTCATTGAATGTGTATCTTCGCCACTGAGCCATTTTCACAGGCCTGGGAAATAAAATACCGCCGAGGGCTAGATCAGGCGGATATAGATATTGAGATAGCAACTCAGAATATAATTCGATCGATTTAGCCACACAAATGAGCTGGTACATTATTGTTGAAAAATAAAGAATTTTCTCTAGCATTCATAAAATTAAGTGAGAATAGTAAACTTTTAATGTCAGATAGCTATCACATTTGGATTTACAGTGACCAAGTTTAGTTCAAATACAGAAAGTTTTGCTGTTTTTACAGATCTTTATTTAACCAAAATGGGAAAATTCAGTTAGAACATAGAAGTGTGATATAATTCTTGACGTTATAAATTTAATTATATTGAATGTTATAAAGGAGCTGCGCCGTCATATTGTACAATAAAATTCTGGCCAAAATAATTTAGATTGCATAAGAAATTAATTCCCACGCAATCCAAGATGAGAAAAGCCTATAGAATCAATAACTAAAGAAACCATAAAAAATTCGAGGAACATGGCTAAGCAGATCGAAGAAAGAAGTTGGTAATTGTTGAAGTGGAGATACCAGTAGCAAAAGTATTTTTAAAGACTAATAATTTGAGAATGGACAATGTCAGTACAATAGATTCCCAGAATTGCTTACTCCTGGACAAAAATTATTTCGGCAACAAATTTGTGAGGAAAACTGAAGGGTTAACTGACGATAAAACAATTTTTTTTTAAACTATAATAGGGGATGAGACGTAAGTTATCGTTGGGACCCGCCGACAAAACAAGAATTCATTCAGCTGGCCCGCGAGGCATCCCCACCACTAGAAAGGTAGGACAATTACAGAAGAAGTATGAAAGGAAGCAATTTGAAATTTTAGAACTGCGACGCAGCAAAAAAGAATCGAAAATTTTGCTCAAAAGATTGCAAAGACGATTACAGAGTTCACAAGGCTCGCCAAGTCTGAGAAATAATCGAGTGGCTTTGTAGAGATGAAACAGCCAACCCACAGCCCAGACTTGGCACCAAGTGATTATTATCTTTTTCCTAAATTTAAAAAGCACCTGCGCGAACAACAATTATTGCTTGAAATATGCGATGGAGGTATTTTTGAAGACTTGCCTGCCAAAAGAATTTTTTGGGGGTGTATAGCTTTATTATAAAAACACTGAAATAAGTTTGTAACCGTTAGTAGATCATATGTTGAAAAATAATGTATGGCGTTTCTTATAACGCCTTTCATTCATAGCTAGGTAGATAATATAAATATCTCCCATCGTACATTTATAACCATTAGGACACTCTTTATAATATTGATTTACATTTATAAGAGTTTCGCTTAAAGAAGAGAGATTAGTATAGAAACATTGTGCTAAATAATCATCTTCTGAGTAAAATATGCAAAACAAACCAAGTGTTAATCTGATACATAGCATGTTGTTTAAAGCAACAGTCATATACAGTTATGTTCACATTCATGTGCTTATAATAATCAAAATATTTAAAAAGAATTCAATATAATCAACCGAAGTAATTCGAATATAATATACTTATTTTTTAGTTTATTTGCATTTGTTTTATACTATTTTATAAAAATGGATGCCTTTATCACATCGCTCACATGTGTATGCATCACATAAATTAGTATACGTATAAATCAATAAGAATCTCCAAGAAAATAATTTGTGTAAGTATCATTTGGCGCACAATATAAAAATTATCATACCAACTTTGAAGAAGATATTTTCCATAACAAAAACCCTAAGATAAGACATAAGAGATATCTTATTTTATATATAGATATTGATATAGTAATTTTATGTAATGATCTTTGATATAATTTCATAATAAAAAGTAATTATCTCACAAGCATCATTTCATAAATATTTAATTAACACATCACTCTGTGACACACATAGTGGCTTATCATATTTGTTGGCACCCAACGTGGGGCTGCATATAAACTTATAACCCACAACATAAATAATTGGCGCAGCAAAGTGGAACACTATTGTGATTTTATAGCACAATTGTCAAAGATTACTTAACAGTGTGGTACTCGAAAAAATTACAACTTTATCTGCATTGTTAAGTAAAGAGAAAATACATATTTATTGTATATTGTTATTTTTATTATGGCAAAAATAATAAAATAAAGATTCTTTTGAGGTCTAAATCTGTATAGGATATATTGAACCATTAGAACACACACACATATATATATATATATATATATATATATATATATATATATATATATATATAATAACTTCGTGACCTTGGTATGATATGGTAAACCTAATCAGTAGGCGATTAAAGGTCTGTATATTACTTCAAAATATATGTATTTAAAAACTCTACATGTTTCGGCTGTATACGCCTTTTTCAAGAGAATACAAAATATGAATGACAGGATATAAATGTCAAGTAAATGTTAATATGACTTGACATTTATATCCTGTCATTCATATTTTGTATTCTCTTGAAAAAGGCGTATACAGCCGAAACATGTAGAGTTTTTTAAATACATATATTTTGAAGTAATATACAGACCTTTAATCGCCTACTGATTAGGTTTACTATATATATATATATATATATATATATATATATATATTGTAGTAAACCCCGAAAGGAATGTGGAAGAAATGATTCCACAACAAGATAATGTCCCACGTTTAGGCGGCCATAAGATGTAGAATGTGGAAATTTACTACATTCAGGAATTATATTGATAATATTGATGAGACTCTTATAAATTAATTATTTATCTCAGGCGTGTAAATTAGTCCGTTTAAAAGCTGCGGAAATAAACATATATATAAAAAAACCTTTATTAATTTTATCAATTTAAAAGGGATATCGATCACTTAAGCCGTTTATCATACATGCTGACATCTATCTCAGGGTAGAAAAAACTCACTGTGTGAAATCAGCAGGATTTTGATCTACTTTAAAACAGGTAGACAAAAAAGAAACCTTTTAACATATACCTGTGGTAAGTAAAAATAGCAAAACTTCTTTTTCAAACAAAACTATATCAAACATTTATTTTAAATCCAAGAATACTAAAAAGGTAACAAATACAGGAGTTGGGTGTGGTATGCCTTAACAGGTCGGTATTTGTTTTCAAAACTTTTACTAAAAATAATAATTATACTACAATAACCTAAGTTAATTTATTCTTGCAGGAAATGTAAAAGGAAAAAACGTTAGATTGTTTGCTTCAAAGGAAATATAAATTTCAAAAACACTAAATGCAGGAATCAAAAACTTTATAATGCAACGGTGTACTGATAGCAGTGATAACCGAAGTGTTCGGAGAAAGAATAACCTTGACGAGGTAATTCAAATCTAAATTGAACCAAATAAATGAAAGTTAGTTCTTGAATGAACTCTAAACTTTTAATTAGTATTAAGAACAACCCAATTGACATATGGGATGACGTTTTCTGAATAGTTTACTTGAATCATACAGTTACGATTATTTGTGTGGTTATATCGATCTATTTTAGAATAATTAACAAATGATTTTTCTTTGATGAATGTAATTTAAGGTACTTTCTAAATCGGGATACGAAGTTAAGTCAGGATAAAAGGGAAGGATCTTGGTCTATCTCTTCAAAAATTTCTGAAAACTGGAAGGATCCCATTCATCGTATTCATCGTTTCTCCTAAAATCAGATCCAGTAATGACTATGGAAGGAATTCGAGGATATGATAATTCAGGTACAAAATGTGATTATTTCCTCAGTTGAAGTGATTTGAAGTTTGAAAATGATGCTTTTGATGATAATTAATTAAAAACTTGATTTATGCTGTTCAAATGATTTACTATTGTAACTTAAACTTTCCACTATCTTTTGGATATATTTATAGGTACTTTTAGTCGTTCTAATATCTTTAATCGTTGTTCTTAGAAAATGTGGAATAAGAAAAATGCTATAATTTTACGGAATATGGCGTCCGTATCTTATGGGCTCTATACCACTACTCCCTAAATAGACGCCGATAACAAAACAAAAACGTCCCCTTGAAATCTGCTTCACAACATCTTATTGGTTTGTTAGAATCAACGGAAATGATGTGGAAATTTTATATAGTTAATTGACGAAGGAGATACTTGTTGAAACTTCATTATAACGCTAAGAAATAAGTAATTAAACTTCTGGTTTCAAAAATTCTTTAATTGTAAATACCACTACAATATTGTTTCGCCATACAATGGCTTCATCAGGTGGATGAAATACAGTATTTCATCCACCTGATGGAGCCATTATATGGCGAAACAACCTATAAGTTAAATTTCGATAGATTCCCAAACTTAAAGAAAAAACATTTCGTGGTAGAACTATGATCTTAACTGGGTTACACGTTGAGGTTTATTGGCGAACTGAGTGACACTGTTACGAGTCAATTTTTACTAATAAACTTTATTCTCTTAATCCATTGCCCATTTTTAATGTTAAATTTTATTTATGCTTGCATTACGTGCATCCGATTACGTGCGCTAGCTTTGCAGTTATTAATAGAGCTGAGGATGTTTGCGGTACGGCAGGACCGTATGTAGTGCATCCCCACATTTAACTATTTATCTAAATATTCTCTGAAATGATTTGCCGGATCTCATAAATTAATAGAGTGATATTTTAGTATGCACTGGATATTGTTATTATACAAAATCATAATAGCCATTTGTATTTATGGATCATAAATAATAATACGCATGTATTTGTATTTGGTTGTGAATTCAATTTAAACTTAAAACGAATCGTAATATTTTAACGACAAGCCGTCCTTACAATACATGCATTCGAGACAAAGTGTGCAACTCTACGAATAACTTCCATAATTGATCGAAAATGGACATTTTGGAGCTGAAGTAAAGCCCCTATTCTTAGAAAATTTTATTACTGTCGTTAAGAACTATTATTATAAACAACAAATTCCTTTTATTAGTGTTGAAGTTTTAGTTTCATTGAATTTCCATGTTGTAAGTAGTCAATTGTGAAGTGTTCATTCACAATATTCTAAAACAAGGTGTAAATTTAACTAAAATCCAGAAAAACACATTCTGATAATATATTACTAGATTAGAAGCTGTGTTTATTACTATTTATTATATTATTTTTATAACCAAATGCAATAAAAGCTACGAAAACAAAAGAAACCTCGATTTATTAAAATCTTGTCACACAGCCTTTCAAAGCCTGGCAGCACATATTTTGCATATATTTTATATATACTACCTACTTGAACTAGGTGAATGAAGTTAGAAGTTATAACTTAGAACTTCTAACTTCATTCACCTAGTTTAAGTAGGTAGTATATATAAAATATATGCAAAATATGTGCTGCCAGGCTTTGAAAGGCTGTGTGACAAGATTTTAATAAATCGAGGTTTCTTTTGTTTTCGTAGCTTTTATTGCATTTGGTTATAAAAATAATATAATAAATAGTAATAAACACAGCTTCTAATCTAGTAATATATTATCAGAATGTGTTTTTCTGGATTTTAGTTAAATTTACACCTTGTTTTAGAATATTGTGAATGAACACTTTACAATTGACTACTTACAACATGGAAATTCAATGAAACTAAAACTTCAACACTAATAAAAGGCCTTTGTTGTTTATAATAATAGTTCTTAACGACAGTAATGAAATTTTCTAAGAATAGGGGCTTTACTTCAGCTCCAAAATGTCCATTTTCGATCAATTATGCAAGTTATTCGTAGAGTTGCACACTTTGTCTCGAATGCATGTATTGTAAGGACGGCTTGTCGTTAAAATATTACGATTCGTTTTAAGTTTAAATTGAATTCACAACCAAATACAAATACATGCGTATTATTATTTATGATCCATAAATACAAATGGCTATTATGATTTTGTATAATAACAATATCCAGTCCATACTAAAATATCACTCTATTAATTTATGAGATCCGGCAAATCATTTCAGAGAATATTTAGATAAATAGTTAAATGTGGGGATGCACTACATACGGTCCTGCCGTACCGCAAACATCCTCAGCTCTAGTTATTAATACACTCTAAAAAAAAAAAAAATTATATTTTGTATAAAGATACAGCAATTGCTTATAGATATATTTAATTAATACTGAGTAAAGTCTGTCTCAAGATATAGTGCGAACCGCTGGCTTTCACCGCCACAGTTATGCAATAAAAGTAATCGATATGAGAAACGCGCTACAGGCCCGTATTATCAATATTTTATTGTAAATAATAAAAGTGTACGCGTATTATAACATGAATGTATATATGTAATGCGAAATGTCACCTACGCTATGTGATACAAGAATACATTTTACACGCTAATTTATTCTGTAAATTGTATGACAGTTAATTTACAAATTAGCAAACATATAAGCAAAGAGAGATGAAAACACCTAAAACTTACTTTATAAAAAATGTTTGTATCATCCTCAAACTTTGATACTCATAATTTCAATTAATTTGTTTATATAAACTTAATTAATTTATTTGATTTACAATAAACTTCGTCTCATCTTCAACTTTTTGCTTCAATTTAGAAAATCAGTAATAATATAATGATTAGTTATAAGTACAATTCCTCGCATAAATAAAAGTAATAGTATATCTTGTTTGCTAAACATGATTTATCTCTTTTTCATGAAAGAAATAATATATTTTTGTCTTCTCCCGAACGTGGGGTTTTTCAAAAATAAAAGTACAGTATGTACAGAGTTTTCGAATTCTCAAAAGTATATATTTCACTTTTAAATTTACTATTCATTGCAGACTATGTGAATTTAAAATAATCGTCACACAACTTAAAATTAGATCACCAGAGAGTTAAAATTAAAAATTCCCTTTAACTGAGTCGGAAGTGTTTCGTTTTACAGCAGGCTAATAAATAATTCACGAGCCCTGTGTAACGTATTGAAGCGAAGGATGATGATAGGTCACGTCAGATTTTCCTGCATTTCGGCACCGCAAACGCGACTAATAATTAATATATCGTATTTGCCGGTCTAATTGCTTCATCATGAATTCATGGACAAGTATAGCTTTTGGAAATTTGTATAAATAAATTACGATACGAAAAATTTCAATTATATTCATAATATAACACTTTATACCTCATAAATTTATGTGTAATAGCATATACAACACTAAACTCATGTAATAAAAAATATAATTTAATTATATGTACTTCCGTAAAGAATTCTAATTAATGCGCAGATTGTCCATAAATATTGCCAGTACTTTAATCGCGTATATAAAAGAATAGCTTATTTTACAAAACTAAAGTTTTATATTCGCAAAGGATAGAAAAAAGCCTTTCGCAAAAAATTAAATTTATTCGTAGTGCGTCCTTGCGGATTTGCAAACAACCGGGCCGGGCCATTCGTCTATTGATTGTTTCTAGCGATTTTTTGTTGTAGCTTCAAGAACACTTTGTTTCAAACACTTCAAATTTGGATGATGTTTCTTACAATTGGGTATGAATTGCAAGAAACATCATCCAAACAACATCTCATATTCGAAAGCCTCAATAAAGCCAAGAACGTTATTTTGCAGGCATGCTTGGGCCGGATCTTTTCGCTTTATGAGCACGTGCTGCTAAATCTTATCGAAATCCCCCTTTCTTCCACTTAAACAAAGAGTTGATCAAATGTCTCACGATACACTGGGTACACTTGGGTCTATGTCTTTACCCCAATCTTATGAGATCAATAAAAGGAACGCTTTCGTAAAGGACACCCCACAAAACCATTACCAAGGCCGGATGGAGACCTGCACCTGTCTCACGATTTTCCGGACGTCTAGGGAATTTGAACGATACAGCTAACATTCTATCGGTTAAATTTTTCCTCAGGAGTAAAGATTATCTCGCGTGGAAATAAGATTTTAGTTCTTTGGTCATTATGGCCTTCAAAATTGGTTTAAAAAGATGGTGTTTGGTCCTTCTGTAAGCCTGCATGTCTAAATCTTCTAAAATGATTCGAGAAATTGCCCTATGTGCGATATACATCTCAGAAGACAACATTATTTGTTTCCGCAGTTTATTTGCTTTGACGAAACAGACACGACTAAAAATATTTTATGACTACATAAATAAAATATTTTTAGTCGTGTCTGTTCCGTCAAAGCAAATAAACTGCGGAAACAAATAATCTTGTCTTATTGTTATGAGGTGTATGAGGTGTTTCTACATCAGAAGTTTATTATATAGGGATTATATAGATTTTCTTCCAGTCATCCAGTAATATTCCGAACAAAGATGGAGCGTAGCGTTAAATGGCAAATTTAGAAAATTTCAATCAAGCGTACTATTCAAATGTGAAGTAGTGAAACTTAACTTAAATTGCTGTTTGTCAATTGTAACTTTTACATTTAGATGTAAAATATTGGCACTCTGGTATTTAGTATTTACATTAATAATTTGCTCAATTCGTTCGACTGCACAGATTTAGCTTATGAGAATGATTTATTTTCTGAAATCAACAATTTCAGTAGTTGCGAAGCCCTTTACGCCAATCTTGTAGTTATGAACACTGGACACCAAGTGTTCATAACTACAAGATTGGCGTAAAGGGCTTCGCAACTACTGAAATTGTTGATTTCAGAAAATAAATCATTGTCATAAGCTAGATCTCTGCAGTTTAACGAACTGAGCAAATTATTAATGTAAATACTAAATACCAGAGTGCCAATATTTTACATCTAAATGTAAAAGTTACAATTGACAAACAGCAATTTAAGTTAAGTTTCACTACTTCACATTTGAATAGTACGCTTGATTGAAATTTTCTAAATTTGCCATTTAACGCTGCGCTCCATCTTTGTTCGGAATATTACTGGATAACTGGAAGAAAATCTATATAATCCCTATACCGCGATATCATAAAGTTTCTGGGTCAACGGTGGCCATGGGGTGAAAAACGTCTGTCTTAATTTATATCATCCTTTTGACAAAAATCTGATAAAATTTTCAGGTTATGTGTCATACTGACATTAAGATTAATATATTGACAAATTTTAAAGTCAGCATGACACTTAACCTGAAAATTTTATCAGATTTTTCTCAAAAGGATGATATAAATTAAGACAGACGTTTTTCACCCCATGGCCACCGTTGACCCAGAAACTTTATGATATCGCGGTATAATAAACTTCTGATGTAGAAACACCTCATACACCTCATAAAGCCCATCTGAACTTACGAAATAGAAAACAAAATATTAAGGAGGATAGCAAATGTTCCTTGGCTAGTACGAAACAAAAACCTTTATAGAGATATAAAATTAGTAGCCATATAAGAAAATCAGATATCCAGCGATACGCCTAAAACATGCACTTTGCATTCTAAGATCGCCGGATTTGCAAATATTAGATTTCTCCGTTTGGGGATATCTTAAATCAAAAATATATGCCAATAGGCCACAAAATATCGAAAAATTTAAAGACAGGATTAATCAGGAAGCGTGGAGCATTAGTGTAGATCATGTAGGAAACTGTTTACGCGAATTTTAGGGGAGATTAGTGTGTTGTCAAATCGCCTAGGGTTTACAATTCGAACATTTAATACAGAGATTTCAAATTTTTTTGGTAATCTATTTGCTTTTTGTTATTGTTTGGTTGATTTTTTGTGAGACTGTAAATAAACGTACTGCATAATTGATGGCAACGTGGTTGGCGAGTTGATTATTTGCAAATAACTTAAAAACGTCTCATTTGGTAAAAATTACAAATAATAGTAAATATCTCAAGAGTGGAGCAAAATAGAGACATAATTGTATACCCAAAAGCACTTTAAGATCTCACGAGGATTTCAGCTATATCAAAATATACAGGGTAATTCATTTAAAAAAATCAAATTGCATACAGATTTATGTAGATTACATATAGATTAGAAATATGTTCTTACAATAGCTTGCTTAAAACCAAAAAACTTTTGTTTGAAAAATGTTTGGAAAATTTCTATGGTTTCAAAAATATTTAAGTGTGTCGGTACATTTGAATAACCTGTACGTAAATGGATAAGAGACAATTCGCAAAACTTTGGTACGTTTCTTGTGAATAATCAATTTCTAACAAAATTTTAAACAATAGGAAATAATTCCCGGTGCTTTGTGAAATTGTAATTTAATCTTTGGTTCATATTTTTCACAAATTCCCTAATTCCACCTGTTTTTAAACTGTCAAAATAGAATTTTGATCATTGCTGTTTTTGTTCGTGAATCTAGTTAGACGAAGTGCAGCCTGGAAGAAATAGAAAAAGTGTATTACACAAAATCCGCCCTAATCCTGCAAAAAGAATATTAGAAACTTACATTTCTTCATTAACTTAATTTTCCTTACTCCTTCGCTAAATCGCTTGAATTCTTAATGTCTCCATTAACGTTGAACGGAACATGGCGTTTTCCAGCTAAATGAGAGTACTTTCATATATTTGACTTAATTTCTGAACGCGAATTGAAATATGAAAAATAATATTAGTTCATACAAAGGTATTTTTAATAATATAAAATATTATTAAAAACCTGGTGTGAAGAACACAAATACAGGTTCACTATTAATATTTTTGTGAACGTGTCCGAAAATATCTTTCCCCAGAGACGTAGATACGTATTTCACCTTTCTACAGGCCCATCGGTACGCCCCTGCTGGAGAAAGAATATTTCCAGACACATTCACAAAAAAGAACCACATCACCACATCACCGTAATTATCCAGACCGGGCGTAGAAGTAAATTCAGCGCTGCCTGTTGTCAGACAACCGAAGTAGTACCTCGCCCCGTCCACATAACCAATGTGAAGTAACGACGCTTTTCCAAAGGTGGCACAGTCATCCCTCTAGAAACTGTATTTTGTTTGTGTCTTCACTCATACTGCGGACTAACCGCATGTGTAATGTATCAAAATAATTGAAACATACATGAGTTGGTAAACCCCACCAGTTTTGTATAATACAAAGGTATTTTTAATAATATAAAATATTATTAAAAAAATTATTAAAAACCTGGTGTGAAGAACACAAATACAGGTTCACTATTAATATTTTTGTGAAGCAGGGGCGTACCGATGAGCCTGTAGAAAGGTGAAATACGTATCTACGTCTCTGGGGAAAGATATTTGCGGACACGTTCACAAAAATATTAATAGTGAACCTGTATTTGTGTTCTTCACACCAGGTTTTTAATAATATTTTATATTATTAAAAATACCTTTGTATTATACAAAACTGGTGGGGTTTACCTACTCATGTATGTTTCAGTTATTCTGATACATTACACATGCGGTTAGTCCGTAGTATGAGTGAAGACACAAACAAAATACAGTTTCTAGATGGATGACTGTGCCACCTTTGGAAAAGCGTTGTTACTTCACATTGGTTATGTGGACGGGGCGAGGTACTTCGGTTGTCTGACAACAGGCAGCGCTGAATTTACTTCTACGCCCGGCCTAGATAATTACGGTGATGTGGTTCTTTTTTGTGAATGTGTCTGGAAATATTGTTTCTCCAGCAGGGGCGTACCGATGAGCCTGTAGAAAGGGGAAATAGGTATCTACGTCTCTGGGGAAAGATATTTTCGGACACGTTCACAAAAATATTAATAGTGAACCTGTATTTGTGTTCTTCACACCAGGTTTTTAATAATATTTTATATTATTAAAAATACCTATGTATTATACAAAACTAGTGGGGTTTACCTACTCATGTATGTTTCAATTATTCTAATATTAGTTCATTTAAAATATTAAAGTCGTTTTTATAAGTCTTAAATTCCGTATTTGAATTAGATTGTAACCATATAAAAGGTAAATATTTACCTGCGCACAAAATGGGTTTACGCTAAGAAGAGAAACGTGTTAGTCTTATAACTAGAGCAGACCAATTTCCATTCGCGCCATGTGCGCCGATGTGAGGATGATTGTATTGCATCAGAACTAGTAAAAAGCATTCATATGTGTTTGGCACTTGCTTAGACTGCATGTAAGTGTAAGCATACGTAATAAAATGTCGTCGACACATAAATCGAGAAAACGACCGTTGTCAGACGAAGTGAATAAATTTATTATGGCTTTCCCGGACTTAATATACAATGGCTCAAAAATTAAATGTTTAGTGTGCAATACATATCTAATGTGTTGGTCAAAAACACATTGTAAAAAAGTTCGAAGCACAATAATAACAAAATTAATCGACAACAGTTTATACATGAACTATGTGTAACTATGTGTGTAAAGCAGACCGATTTTCATGTGGCCGGTTAGAAGTACCGCCCTCGAGATGCGCACGAAATTCATAGGTAGGGGCACCTCTGGCATCCCTTACTATCCCTTACTACGTCCCAATGCACGTCTCGCACAAAGAGTTTGCATCTCATTTTTCCGAATACTGTCTCTATCTAACACTGACCCTTACTTACGCACGTACAAATTCTCCCACCGGCCACATGAAAATCGGTCTGCTGTATACAGCTGTTTACTTTGTTAAGTAACGATTCATTTAATTCATTTTGGAATAAATACGCGAATCAAACATTACCGAGCACGACAACGTTACGAAGGAATTTACCATAGGTGCGTAAACAAAAATTTCAGAGGTGCTATTAGATACTTTGGAAAAATTTAAACTTTCGTAAGACCAAGTATTAATGTTTCTGACCGATGGTGCCGCAACCATGTGTTCTGTAGGCCGGTCTCTTAGAAAATATTGTCCTAACTTGTTACATATTACTTGTAAACTCCATGCTCTACACCTTGTGGCAGAACAGGTTCGTAGATGTTATCCAGAGGTAGAGATGCTTTAATATCGAATACAAAGGCAGTATTCCTGAAATCTCCAAAACGTATTCGGAAATTTCACTAATTGTGTCCCCATACCCCTGAGCCACCACAGCCGATTCTGACACGTTGGGGTTCATGGTTACGGGCGGGGTTTTACTATCATGAACATTTTGAAAAAATTAAGGACGTTGTGTTATCATTCGATCCGAAAGAAAGTGCAGCTATACAAGCCAGAAAAATTTCGAGATGCCCAGATGAAAATGAATTTACAAAGTATTCGTTAGAATTACTTGGGACTAGAAGATGCAATAACAAAATTAGAAAATTCGTCGCTATCGTTAGAGGAATAACTGCAAATCGTTAGAGATGTTCACGCACAACTGTGTGCTGTAGAAGACGCAAAAAGTGAAAGTGTTCTAATTAAATTTGAAAGTGTTTTAGACAGAAATGCAGATTTTGACACCTTAACACGTATTTGTGAGGGTACGTCTAGAGATGTGTTAAGTTGCATAAAAAAGTATTTTGATTATGCGAATATAACATCACTAGTTGTAGAACGCTCGTTTTCCGAATTTAAACATATTTTTTCCTCACGGCGGGCATGTTTTTCAGAAATAACCTTAGAAACGCACCTGATGTTGAAAATATACAATCGAGTTTCTCCAGTTTGTCAATCCTTGGAAGACACTTAAAACGGTAAGTGTTTTTTATAAATCACTGATTTCATACATTTTCCAGTTTATTTGTAGGTACATAGAACGCTACTATAATATGTACGTACTATTCTTATTTTTCGTGTGTTTGTGCATATTACGTTAATAGCAGAAAACCAAATGTATATTTAATTATTTCTGATAGAATAAATGTCTCTACTTCTATACTTATATCGGTAACAAGCTCATGTTGCGTCCCTATTCTATCGCATATTCTAATATATTACGAATTACACTCCCATACCGGCGCTCATGGCGCGCATGGAAATTGGTCTGCTCTACTTATAACGCTAAGTGAAGTTTGCTTTAAATTTCATAACTTGCTGTACTCTTGTTCTTATAAATTTTGTTATTTTTTATTCTAACGGAAGACTATCAAGTTCTGCTTAATAATAACTGGCAGTAATATTAATGTTTGCATTTATTGGAAATTCATTTTTACGAAGCAGGGAACGAACAAAAAATTAGAAAGTGTTAAGTGAGGAATAAGGCTGCTAAGAAGCGAATTTGAAACTCGATTTGCGCAATTGTTATTATTCTCAATTTGTTTCTTTTCAACAAAAGCAATTACTGGGACTTTTTCGGTTTGACCTACCAGTGAAATCTTTGCAACTTCTTGTTTAAACCAGCCCCTTAATAGGTACTGCTTTTATATTTAGTTCCCCAATCAGTGTATTAGGTACTCCCAATGTATGTTTAGCTTCAGTGAATAGTGAAGATACTTCCAGAAATTTCATCACCATTTCCTATGATTACTTAGTGTCCTGGTATTGAAATTATCTTTACTACATTTCGGTGAACCAGTTCTCGTGAGTTTTTCTTTACATTCCTATAACAAGCATATTTCAGAGATTCTCAATACCTTTTATGAAAACTAGCTATCAGTATAAATATAGATACGTGTATGTGAATACGCCTTCCTGTTAATTTCTTCCACGCGTTGCAAAACTGCAAAGCTTGTGTCTGAAATACAAGCATGTATTTTTCCGTAAACATGTTATCACACTAAAGTTTGTTAAAGAATTATTGCAAAGACTGCTTGCTAATTGTCATTAAAAAAATAATCCTTTAATTTATAATCCTAAAAACATTTTTTTCAAGCTGAAGAGATGATTAGCGATACTGTGGAGGCTTTTAGCAGACTACTCCCTAAAATTCTTTTAAAATATTATCTATACGACTAGAATCTGAAAGGTAGGATTGTCTTCGGAAATGTAACTCTAGTATTACTCGGCATAATTAAAAACTTATATGGAACCCATTCTTCTTTGCTGTTTTTACCCAAGTTTAGCTCCTTGTTTCCAGTCCGTTATCCCTACCTGCTGGAGATCCTTATTAACCTCTTTCCCGGGTGTCTTCTTCCTTTCCTATCTGTTTCTCTTTCCAATAGAACTTTCTTTACTCCTCTATTTTGCGACATCCGGACTGTGCGTCCCAACTACCTAGCCCTATGTCCTATCACTATCTGGATAGTGATAGGAGAACAGGAGAAGAACAAATAAGGAATTAGAGGAACTCTTCAACAAACTCAGCATTACCCAGGTAATGCTGGGTTTGTTGAAGAGTTCCTCTAACTCCTTATTTATTCTTCTTCCGCATTCCTTATCTATCTTTACTCCTCCATAAATCGTTCTTAAAATTCTTCTTTCTCATATGTTTATTTTCTTCTTTTTTGTTCATTATCCAGGTTTTACATGCATAAGCAACAGTGTCACTTATCATTGTTTAGTAGAGTTTTACTTTTACAGACCTCGATATATCCTTTTCTTTTGAGATTCTAGTTAAGGTCTCAGCGGCTTTGCTTCCTTTTGCTAGAGTTTGTCTATTTATTTGCCTTCGTTCAAATTACACGTTAATGTCGCCCTTAGATATTCGATCTGACCCATTATCTCAATGGTATGCTTTATACTTGGCCAACTTATGACTAAATAGTTTGTCTCCCATTTTCTTTGATCTTTTTACATGTCAATGAAACTCGTAATATTACCAATCCCACTCAAGAAATTGTCAGGTGCCCTTGCGAAATTTTGGGCAACTAGAAACCGGATACGAAATTTCTCGAGATAATTTTCTATTGAATATGTTCAAACTCAATCATCCAGAAATGTTTTTAGAAGTTTTAAATTAACTTAAAATGAAAAATAATGTGGACTATACACAAGCAACTCGAGAAAATCTTCTTTGAACATGTTTTTGTATATACGAGGGATATTTGAAATGCTTCCAGCCTTACTGACATATAGTAATTGTAGAAAAAATTTATTTCGGTATCCGATAAATGGCTTCGACATATTGCTATGAACTTTTCCACACAAATATTTTGAAAAGTTTAATTATTTATTAGTGCATATTTTTTGAAATTTATTATTTTTGTGAAAAAAACTGGTTTTATATTCTAAGCCTGCGCGCTTGATTTGATCTTTACCCAGACAGACACAAATGTAGAGTGAAGTAAGAAAGGTGTGTTTATTTAAAGATAAATCTTTATCTTTGTTTTAGTAATTTCGGTTTTTGTTTTTTGATTTAATTGTGTTTTTGTGCTTGCGTAAATCATTACCGATTTGTTTACGAGTTTGTGAATCTCGTTATTGATTTTTAACACTTTCTTACTCATGTGTGTCGAGTATATAAATATATTATTTACATAAGTAATATATTTTATAAAAGATACCTTAATTTTATATCGAACGAATTGAATATTATAATTTTCTATTGCATTATTATTATTATCATTTTGAAATTTAATCTTAGTTATTTGATATAAATGACAAAGAAGGTTTTTTAAAATTTCTAGTATAAAAAAAAACATTTCTGTAAATGTAGAAATTTTAGTGCGCTTGGGATATCAAAGGCATGTTTTTACATGTGGTTGCACATGCTTTAGAGTATGTTTCGGTCTGTCAAATAGTTTATTTTGATTTTGTTTCTTGTGGGAGAAATTAAAAAGCATCTTTGTAATTTATTAGTTTTAATTTTGATCGGAAGTCATAAAGGATTTTTTATCGCATGCTGCGGTCACATCCATGCGTTATTTTTACCTTTATAATATTGTTTAATGAGGCAATATTAATCTTTATGCTTTATAAAGATTATTTTTTAAATTTTTTTGAAATTTTTGTATTAAAGTTTCGTGAAAATTCTTTCAATGGAGACTGTGGTTAAATAAAAATTTAAAAAAGGTATATAACCCCTTACCACAATTATTAGTCGTATCCTAAATACGTATTTCGACAACTAAGTTGTCATCATCAGTAGGTAAAAACTACTAATTAAAAGTCGCACATGGGGCACAGTAAAGTAAGAAAAACGCTTCCGCACAACTACTATACACTGCATCCCCGTGAAGACTGTCTTCACGGGGATGCAGTGTATTTTAATGAATTTCACTTTTCAATTTACACTGTAACGATCGTTTCGCTCCAACCTGAGCTTCATCAGACATATAACTAGCTTATGTACAATTTTTTTTACGGTTTGTGCAATACTGTTCTTAAGCAATAAAACTAGGGGTTTACATTATGTTACAGGGAGGTAAAGAAATTCTATGAAAAAATACAATATGTGACTGTCTGAATATCAAATAAATAAATTGAGTAAGTGTGAATTATTTGTTTCTAATTGATCATTGAGGATCTTGTCGGTTTTTTTATATTTATTAATTTCAAGTGACTCTAATAAATTTAGTTTTTTGCCCTTATTTTATACATGTAATATTTTAAATTCTTTGTTAAAATTGTAGTTCGTTAGTTTTCACCCGACACCTTACGGTAAAAGGGTTATCAGATTATATATATATACTATTATCAGGATATCAGGATATAAAAGTAATATAATAGATAACATTTTAAATAAAAAACTCCTTACAAAAGCCATATCACAAGTTTACCCAATATTAAATAATAATAACACCCAAAAATTTAAAATGATCACGTTTATAGGCTCTTCAAGCACAAAAATTTGTAAATATTTAAGAAAGTTTGACATTAATACAGCGTATAGAACTAACAACAATTTATCCAAATTTATAAAAAACAATAAAGATTTAACAAACAACAATAAAAAGTCAGGAGTCCATGAGTTAACTTGCGGTAGTTGCCATATGACGAATATCGGACAGACAGGCAGATCGTTTGAAATACGCATCAAAGAACATTTTTCTTCATTTAGAAATAATAAAAGTGACCCTTCATATGCGTCTCAGTAAGACGAACGATCGCCCTAGACGAACATTAATTCACATATTCATTTTTCATATTGTTGCATTACGCTAAAATAATAAACACAGTGAAAAAGCCTGTATATGTCAGTGGCGGCTCGGGGTGGTTCACATAGGGAGTGCATAACTTAAAAATGTAATACAAAAACGCTTACCCAATCCTTATAAATTTCCCCGACGTACTGTTCCAGACAGGTACTGTTCATTGTAGAGTTTTTTTTGAGGGAATAGTAAATATTACGCTACACAGTTTAATAACATCTGACGATAAACGAAGTCCATTTTACTTGCCTTTGACTTGCAGAACAGTTCTATCACTTTTTCATTAAAGTTTGGGAAATCATTTATACATTCTTTTTCACAAGATAACATAGTAAGGGCATTTAATCTCTCTTCTTTCTTTGTATTTCTCAGGAAAGTTTTTATTCTCTTCAACCGTGAAAACTGGCGTTCCGCTTCGGACGTTGTCATTGGGATTGTAATTACAATTTTTAAAAGCGTAACAACTTCATTAAAGGTGTCGCTTAATCCATCCAGCAGAAGACCTAGCAGACCTACAGCACCGACTTCTATACTTTGCCTAAATTCTTCTCTAGAATATAGAACGCTTAATTCAGTTCGTAGTCTGCTTTCATTGAGGCACGGGTAAAATTTTACTGCTTCTTTAAGGCAATCTAAGGAATTTTTTTTTTAAAAGAGGAGAACTGTTTAAAAGAAATTAAGTTTGCGAATATTAGGTGGCCTGTATACCGAAATCTAGTTTTTATTTCTAGCAAAATAATATCGCACACTTCAATAGTTTCCCTCCTTCTTTGGCTACCATCAGTTACTCTTTGCCGCTTTGATGGTCGAGGAGTCAGTTCTGGGTCATTCTGTTTAACAATTGATTATCTGTGTCAGCGATTTCGGTTCGAATTTTTCCAATAGCACGTTCAAAATTATCTAAATTATTCTAGATTTTTAATGCATTTGTATTGACATTTTGTAATTGATTAAACAATATGTTCACATGTCGCATAATTTTATGAAAGAAAGTTAACCAATAGATAAAATTTTCCACCTCTAAAATTCGCAAATTGGCACTAGCTTGATGAATGGTAGTTTGTAAACTAGCTTCTCCCTCGATTTGTTCTAGAGCTTCAATTATTTCTTCTCGGTGCTCATATATTGTATTCACTGTCCTAGAATTGAAGTTTTATCTTATTTTTGAAGAACGAGGTAAGCTTTTTCTCTGAAGGAATTCTTCCAAGCTTGCAGCTCGTTGTAGTGAAGTGGAGAAAAATGTACATAGTCCCGTCAGATTGGCAAAAAAAATTCTGCAATTACTACTGCTTGATGTAGCATTAGCCCTTGGATACTGGTCTTGGACATGTCTTTGCACGCCGTTAATAGCACCACTCATGACTTCTGCCCCATCATAGCTCTGTGCAATCAGTTTTTCTGGGTCATAAATAAGCAAACTAATTTCGTTAACGATGGAGGCAGATAAAGAATTAGCATCATGTCCACTAGGCAGAAGAAATTTCCAAAATCCTTCGACCGGTCTCGCGTTCACAATATATCTTAAAACAACCACCAACTGAAACTGATTGGACACATCTGTGGTTTCATCAGCTATCACAGATATGAAGTCGGTTGCTTTAATTTCACTGGCAACTTGTTCAGGATACACGTTCAACATTGCATCAAGCAGCTCATTCTGTATCGTTTTTGATAATCCCTTAAAAACCGGTGCTGCTTCGATGTGATCTCTGAGCGATTTATCCAATTCTGCCGTAAAATTTATCAATTTCCGAAAAATGCCCTTGTTATTCGACGTTTGCTGTTCATCATGACCCCGAAGTGCCAGTTCAAACGCGCCACAAAATCTAATGCAATTTATTATTAAATTTAACACATGCCTATTTTTTGTTACCTTTTCATTGTGTTGTTGAATTGCTTTTCTATATGATGAATCTAAAACATTCTGAATGTTATTTTTTCCTAACATTCTTAGACTAAATATATTTTGCAAATGCCCTACGAAATTTTCATGTTTAATAATTTTAGCA
Source organism: Melolontha melolontha (assembly GCA_935421215.2). Taxonomy (NCBI): domain Eukaryota; kingdom Metazoa; phylum Arthropoda; class Insecta; order Coleoptera; family Scarabaeidae; genus Melolontha; species Melolontha melolontha. The sequence continues at coordinate 20,805,378 of OW285240.1, read as the reverse complement.
CTAAGATGAATTAAGTCTCTTATTCCGTTCTTTGACCAAGACGGTTCACCAACAAACAAAAGACACGGAAAACAAAACAAAGTATTTTTAATTTCACACCCACAAATCCAGTCATTTTTCTGATAAATATTCATTTTGAATTTTCTTATAATGTACTTACCTTTAACAGATTGTTTATTTTCTAAACATAATTGAGACATCGGCCGTTAAAATTCTTTACTGCGATTTTTTCATTATACGTTAAACGCGAAAACGCGTTGTTTTCTAAAAAAGACGCGGAGTTCATCGCAATAACGCTCGAGAGCAGTCTGGTTTACTTGCTCCAACGTTATATAGAGAACGTACATTCTTACCACATGACTCGGCGTAATTCAATGAAGTATTTGTTAGTCTTTCCCGGCCATCTGGTCCGCTGCTATTACAATGACAACACACCTATTGTATTTGGAGGATAACTATCAATTAAACGCAATCGGCATCTCGAAATGTTTATAAACTACGCCGAGAACATCCCGGCGTAATACAATGAAGTATTTGTGTTTGACTTTCTCGGCCACCAGCGTTAACAATGGACAATGGCTATTGTATTCTGAGAACTTAGTCATGTGGTAAGAATGTCCGTTCTCGAGTTATGTATTATACGACATTGAAGTACAGCAAAATACACTTTTCCCAACCATCAATGTAATGTTAATGCCTTAAAAGAGCAACGGTAGGGCTTTGCTCAGTATATCTGTGACGACGTTCGGTGTATGTACGTTGTTAGCGTGCCACGTTCCGCATCAATAACTATGAATACATAATATACATAATAAATAAACACTTTCAGTTAGTCGCCGCTTGGTTTGTTTTGTTTCATAATTCCAGTTCCAGGGGGTGCAATTGCTCACTTGCTCTCATTAAAGAGCCGCCACTGGTATATGTGTTTTGCCCGCACTAAATGAATCTTAATCCCACATTTTAAGAGATACATTCAACCAAACATCTCTTCTCCAGCAGGGGCGTACCGACGATCCTGTAGAAATGTGAAATCCGTATCTGCGTCTCTGGAGAGGAGATACATTCGCAAATATATAACTTGTATTGTGTTTTTCACACCCCATTTTTAATAATATTTTATATTATTAAAAATACTTTTGTATCACATATTCATTATTCATATTGTTACATTACGTTAAAATAATAAAAACTGTGAAAAAGCCTGTGTATGTGTTTTGCCAGCACTAAATGAACCTTAATCCCACATATATATATATATATATATATATATGTATATATATATATATACAGTATGACTGAAGTTTCCTTTTGTTAACTTAAATAACATAAAACAAACTTAAAAACAATAACATTTTTTAATTTAAAAATTTAAAATAAAAATATAAATTAATAATAGTAACGAAAACGATATATTTAGGATAGTTAATACGTACTTTACATATCTACAGCAGGTGTTCGAAGTTTCCCCCACCGACTCGCACACACAACTCCAAACGTCGAATGAGTGCTTCGTTGACTCGTTGAAGGACATTTTGCTCCCGTATTAAAGTACTTGCTTCATTCACACGATTTTGCAATTCATCGATGGTATCTATTTCATTCACATACACCAGTTGTTTTAAATAGCCCCAGAAGAAAAAGTCCAGCGGATTTAAGTCAGGAGAACGCGGTGGCCATGCGACAGTACCCACGCGTCCGATCCAATAATCTTAATACACAGTATTTAAATGTCTACGAACAGTGTGTGTAAATGTGCCGGAGCACCATCATTTTAAAACCACATCCTATATCTAATATTAAGGGGGACATCTTCTATCAGCGGTTGTAAATTATGTTGTAAGAATTCTAAATATGTTTGGCCATTAACACGAGCAGGGAGAATAAACGGGCCGACGATAAAGTTATCTATTATTCCTGCCCAGAAATTTAGCGAAAATCGCTGTTGATTATGCACACGAAGGACCGCACGAGGATTGTCTATTGCCCACTGATGCAGATTATGCAGATTATAAGTCCCTTCCCGTGTAAAAGTAGCTTCGTCTGTAAAGAGATTATTAAATAAAAAATTTTCGTCCTCGCGATTTCTTTGAAGCAACCATTCACAAAATTGTACCCGAGCGGGATAATCACGAGGGATTAATGTTTGCACTCGTCTGTAGTGAAAAGGATAAAGTTGAGCTTCTCTTAAGGTTCGCCAAACAATAAACTGTGATACGTTAAACCGATTAGCAAGGTGTCGTGTGCTTAACGTTGGATCATCTTCTATTGCCTCCAAAATTTCTTCTTCAGCAGCTAAAACGTTTTCAGCATGTCCTGGACCAGTATCTCGGCGCCGAGGTTGTAATTCTCCGGTATCGCGAGCCCCTTGAACAACTGCTATAAACGTAGGTGCCGACGGTAAATGTCGATTTGGAAATAATTCGGAATATCTACGACGCGCTGCATGACTATTCTGTTGACTTTCACCGTAAATCAAAATAATATCAACGAACTCACTATTGGAAAAGTGGTATGCCATTTTATGTTCATACAAAAATATTTTTCAACTAGCAATAAAGTAAAACTAACGTCTTATTACTACGAAAAATACCGTTGAACTAATTTTTTATTTGCGAAACATTGCACGCATTGTTTTGGTTGACGTCACTATCGTTACGGCCACTTGTCGGTTACTGACCTATTTTATATGAAATTTGTACAGTGAAACTTGAAAACATTGGGCTGCTATAATTTTTTTTTGCGTTATTAGACAACTTTTATTAGAACAAATTTTTACTATTTTATTTGTTGAATTTTTTGGAATATATCCCCCAAAAAAAAAATGAACCTTCAGTCATACTGTATATATATATATATATATATACGTCTCAGCGACAAGAATTTTGAAGCTATACTTTACACTGGTGGTCTTGCAACTAATTAAGATATTTACCAACAACATTGTTTAAAAGATAAATTAGATTGGGTTTAAGAACGTCGGACAGAGCTACAACCCATTACGCGAAAAAGAACATTGATTTCAACAGCAAACGTATACCGTTTTTGACAGAAAATCGAAACACAACAAACCATCCATAGTGATGGAGTATTTTTTGGACAATTCAGCTCTCAAGTGTATAAAAATGGCTAAAAACCGACAGGCACCAAATAACTAAAGTGTCGCATCAGGAAGTTCATAAAAGGAATGGATACGAGGGGCGGAAGCTATACTACACATAACTTATATGTGAAGTTAGTTCTTTAGCATAATGTGTAATATACTAACATAAATAACGGAGAAATTAACATTTAAAACTGAAAATGATTTAATTTTATCTAACATATCGTGTACATGTTGGAAAATGCTAATTAAAATCCTTTCATGCACTTAGTGTTAATGTGTACGTCATTACGGTAGTATACAAATATGCAACGGCCGATATTATTTACGAAAGGTCAAAACGTTGAATAATGCAAAATCGTGCTCATAACTTTTTATTGTTGTCGACAATGTTGTATGTTGTTATTGTTTAGTAGTTTTTTTATCAGTTTGTTTTTTAACGTGACCTAGTTCCTATTGTACGTATTTGCGCATCCCTGTGTTACATATATAATTTTACCTTTTATGTATTAACAGAAATCAATTTTGAAATTAGCATGGAGCGTGTGCTTTCCTTTTAATGTATCTAATTTTACAAAGTATCAAAACAGTATTAATTATTTTGTATGAGAGTTTCTAATTAACGATTCTCAAACAACTCTAATTAATCTTGTTATGAATATTTATTAACTTGACAGATAATACAGGGAAATACTACTTGTTTGAACGTAATACTATTCCCATAACCTCTATAATTAACAGTATTATCGTATACAGATGCAATATTGGTTTGTGAGACTTTTGCTACTTTATATAAATATTATTTTTAACATTTCGTAATAGATGTTACGTTCTTGCATAACTAACATTACGATAATAATTTAGGTTACAATTTATTAGTATCAGGGATACTTGAAATGTTTCCGACCTTTTTGCACAAATTTCGAAACGGAAATTGAAGTAAAACCAGACCTTCTTATATCGCCAACTAATTGAATCTACCATAACATACTAAGGTCAAGAAATAATTATCTACATATGTACATACATATATATATATATATATATATATATATATATAATTTAAACGAAATTATCGACCGTAATATATTGAATAAAATAATTTAAAAGCGGGCAAGCGGTCTGTCAATTAAAAACTCATTTATTAATTATCCCTATATTTCGCAACAACTTTGTTGCTTCTTCCGGAGTTGTTGCGAAATATAGGGTTAATTAATAAATGAGTTTTTAATTGACAGACCACTTGCCGGCTTCTAATTTATTTTATTCTATATATATATATATATATATATATATATATAATACTGCCTTTTGCTCGAAGTGTCCACCCTATCTTATCATCGATTGTCTTACACGGTGAAAAATTCCAGGAGTCTCGTTAATTAATTGAAAACCATGCGCGATCCGTTCTCGGAGAACTTACGCATTTACAATTGGTGTTTGATATACGATACTTTTTAAATGTCCCCATAAGAAAAAATTACATGGATTGCAATCAGGTGAGCGTGGTGGCCATGCAATCGGTCCTGACCTTCCAATCCAATGATTAGGAATCCTCGTTTTCAAGAAATCTCGTACAGCAACGCTAAAATGTGCAGGAGCCCCATCTTGCATGAACCATAAACTTTGGCGTATTTGCAATGGAACTACATCCAGCAATGCTTCTAACTCTTCTTCTAAAAACTGCATACAATAATGACCATTAAGTCTTGGTAGAAAAACACTGTTCCAAATAGATAGTTGTCAACTGTATCGGCTCATCGGCTTTGTAGAAAAATCTTTGTTGATGTTGAGTATGTGCCATTTCATGCGGATTCATGTCCGACCATCGATGATTATTACGGGTATTCATTATTCCATCTCCTAAAAAATTGCACTCATCGGTAAAAAGAATACTATTATGAAAATTAGGGTCACTGCATTGTTCTAAAAACCCACAACAAAATTGCAATCATGGAAGAAAATCGTCATCTGAAAGATCTTGCACTGTCTGTATATGAAACGGGTAAAATTGTTGGTCAGCAAGAACATTCCAAACAGTAGGTGTAGGTTTCCGCGGTGGTTCTCTAGATGTAGATCTCGGTTTCCGGGTTGGAACCGCGTCGAGTTAGGCGTAATTGCCAACGTTTCGTCCACTATTTCAAGGTACATCTTCAGGGCTATACGTAGATGTTCGTCGTTTCGCAGTAGCTTGAAGAATGATCATTATCATTATTATAGCTACAACATATAAACTTAGTAATACTAATAAACATTTATTTTCAAAACTTAAACCTAAAATAGAAAAAAATCGAGAAACACATATCATATATAAAATACCATGTCGCGATTGCGATAGTTACTACATAGGCCAAACGAAACAATATTTATACAAAAGAATACAAGCCCACAAATACTCTAAAACAGACAAAACTGCTTTATCTACACACAAACTACAACGCGATCACCATTTCGATTTTGAAAACACACAGATAATTGATAAAGAACAACACACAATGAAAAGTCAAATTAAAGAAATGATTAGTATTAAACAGGAAAAAAATTCAATTAACAACAGAAGTGATATCGGATAAAAAATTTAAGCAGTATATACTATAACTTAATTTTGTAACGATCTACAATTTACCATCATAATATATATATATTTTTTTGTTATATACCTTATGTTATTTAAATATGAATTACATTTAAATGTCATATTCTTTTGCTTATCATGCTGACTGTTCCGTATCTTGATTCCTGTCTAGTTGTCCGAGTAGGTTTTCGTGGTTTTCCTTCTCGTTTTGGGCGAATGCCGACAACTTTGCATCTTAAGACGCTCCACGGGCGCATACATAATAATAACTCATGTCTTGCTTTTCCCTGTTTTCTGTTTTGTGCTGATCTGGTCCTCTACTGGGTTGTAGCCTAGCATATGCGCTACCAAACTCTAGGGGGCTCTGCCCGATGGGCAGTCAGGTGCCATTCCGCCTTTCCAGCAGGAGTGAGGAACCAAGCTACGCGGCGCAAATCACGGCGCCGCGCAATGCACACACCACTAGGACCGGTCCTGGGCGGCAAACTGGCTAGGCTGCCGTTAACAGCACACACACGTTCGACGTATGTGCATTGCCCCCGCTTTTGCGGAAATCGTTAAGATGCCACAAAGTGTGACCGTCGTCGATTGAGCTAGCCACTAAGAGTGTTCCCTCGGTTGGCGATGAGCAACCCCGTGCAGGGTGCGCTTCGCTGGTCTGCGCCTTGCCTCGTTGGGGCGGGGATCGGGCCGTCGAAGTACAGCACGGAAAAGTAAAGAAGTTGCCGGGAAAGGGTTGGCGGCCCTACGTAACGGCTGGTTATCCGATCTCTCTAAATTTACGCGACCGGTCACTAAACACACGCACGAGCGCACCAACATACAAAACCCTACACTTACGCCATCCTACAAATACAACGCTACACAAATACAAAACCACACACCCAGAGAGAGACGCAAGCTGCCAGCACCAATCAACACACAAATTCATACCCAGAAAGAGACACAAGCTGCTAGCAGCAAACAACACATATGTTCACACCTTGCTTTCTATTTTTTGGAATACTAAGGCATGTTTTATTATTATTATTGGAATGTATCATTGAATAATTTAAACCATAGCAACTCAATTATTTGACATTTATATTCTGTCATTTATATTTTTTATATCCTTGACAAAGGCATCATTGCCGAAACATGTAGGGTTGTTTTAAATATATATACTTTGAAGTAATAAACCAGACCTTTAATCGCCGACTTATAAGTTTACTATATATATATATATATATATATATATATATATATATATATATATTCAATTACATTAAGGCGCGAGTCCCACTCATGTGATAATCTATAAACTTCTTAATGGTAAAACTCCTGGAACTGTTAGTGAGTATAATCAAGTAGAAAAATTACGCCTTTAATGATGTTTTGAGACTTTTATTCTTATTCCTGACCCGGAAACAATTGTCTGTATATCATTCTGCAATCATGTTATTACTACGTTCTTTAAAATAAAACTGAAAATGAGGAAACAACCATTCATTGCCCGACGTTTCGAAGCTCTTACTGATTTCTTCCTACCGAAAGAGAAAAAATCAATAAAATCATTCATACAGTAAATAATAAAGAATTAAAACACTTGGCTTGTTTCACTATGAGATTTATTTAAATTCTCTAACATCTGTTTCGGCTGTTATGCCATTCTCAAAGAGATCTATAAATCTAACTTAAAGACTGTCGCACTTGTTCTTATATGTTGTCTGGTCTTGTGTGTAGTGGGGGTGGTACTATGTTGTGTATTACGGTGTCTATAAAGGGTGTATTGGCATATTCTATCTGTGTGTTGGTGATTGATATATTTTGTTTTTTCGCTAGTTTTATTTCTAATATTTCTAGTAGGTCCAATCTCTTGCTTTTTGTGATATTGTGTATTAAGTCGCAGTTATCTATATCGGGGAAGTGGTTGAGTTCTATACAGTGTTCGGCAAAGCCTGTGTTTTTCTCACTATATAAAATTGACTTTTTGTGTTCTTTAACTCTGTTTTTAATGGCTCGTCCACTTTGGCCGATATAGATAGCCTCACAGTCTTTACATTTTAATTTATAAACACCTGATTGGTCCATTTTATCTCTTTTATCTTTGTTGTTGCTAATCATTGTTCCCAAATTTGTTTTATTTACCCAGCTTATTTTGATATCTAATCCTTTTACTATTCTGTTTATTTTATTAGTGAGTTGGGGTATGTATGTAATTTTGTGCCATCTTTGTATATTTTCTGTTATTTTCGGGTATAGGTATTTGTTCTTATTATTTTGTATTTCTTTACGTTTTAACAGTTTATCTACGATTTTAGGGTCATATCCATTATTTCTTGCGATTAATTTAATTGTGTTTATTTCTGTATTAAAATCTGTCTTGTTTAATGGTATGTTTGTGGCTCTATGTATATAACTATGGAATGTTGACATTTTTATTTTCATCGATTGTTTAGCGTTTGCGTGTAATATGTTGTCTGTAAAAGTGGGTTTTCTGTTGATTTCAAATGTAAGCTTATTATTATTTCTGTTTATTGTAATGTCTAAAAAGTTTATTTGCTTTTCTTTTTCTGTTTCTTTTGTAAATTGTATCTTGTGGTTTATAGAATTTATTACTTTTAGGAACTCCGTTAATTGCCTATCTGTACCCATCCATATGCAAATTACGTCGTCTACATATCTGGCCCAGAAATGGACTTGTTGAATTAATACCGTGTTTTTCTTGAATGTATAACCTAATAAACACCGAAGATTTTAAAAAACTAAATTCCGATCCTACGAATAATTACCAACAAAAAGTTAAGAATCTCATAAAAAACAATGACACACTTGGGAATAAAAATCTAACAATAATGAACCCACGAACACCGATACTGTATGGACAACTAAAACTTCATAAAGACAACACCCCAATGCGACCAGTAGTATCATATAAATGCCCCGACTTACAAACTTTGCCAGTATTTTAATAAAAAGTTACCGACAAAAATAAATTTCAAATCTAAATATGCAATAAAAAATACCATAGAATTAACGAACAATTTAAAAGACATAAAGATACCTAGCAATGCTAAATTAGTCTCATTTGACATTAAAAGCCTTTTTACATCTATACCAATAAATGAAATAAAAAAGATAATTGACATACACATTAATAACAATAACCTTAAGGACACAGATAAACGAGAAATTAAAGAAACTCTAAATTTATGTCTACAGCAAAATTACTTCAAATTCAACAATGAAATATACACACAAATAGAAGGATTACCGATGGGAAACCCGTTAAGCCCACTATTAGTAGAAATATACATGAATAACTTCGAAGAAGAACTATTCAAGAAAAACACGGTATTAATTCAACAAGTCCATTTCTGGGCCAGATATGTAGACGACGTAATTTGCATATGGAAGGGTATAGATAGGCAATTAACGGAGTTCCTAAAAGTAATAAATTCTATTAACCACAAGATACAATTTACAAAAGAAACAGAAAAAGACAAGAAAATAAACTTTCTAGACATTACAATAAACAGAAATAATAATAAGCTTACATTTGAAATCTACAGAAAACCCACTTTTACAGACAACATATTACACGCAAACGCTAAACAATCGATGAAAATAAAAATGTCAACATTCCATAGTTATATACATAACATACCATTAAACAAGACAGATTTTAATACAGAAATAAACACAATTAAATTAATCGCAAGAAATAATGGATATGACCCTAAAATCGTAGATAAACTGTTAAAACGTAAAGAAATACAAAATAATAAGAACAAATACCTATACCCGAAAATAACAGAAAACATACAAAGATGGCACAAAATTACATACATACCCCAACTCACTAATAAAATAAACAGAATAGTAAAAGGATTAGATATCAAAATAAGCTGGGTAAAAAAAAAAAATTTGGGAACAATGATTAGCAACAACAAAGATAAAAGAGATAAAATGGACCAATCAGGTGTTTATAAATTAAAATGTAAAGACTGTGAGGCTATCTATATCGGCCAAAGTGGACGAGCCATTAAAAACAGAGTTAAAGAACACAAAAAGTCAATTTTATATAGTGAGAAAAACACATGCTTTGCCGAACACTGTATAGAACTCAACCACTTCCCCGATATAGATAACTGCGACTTAATACACAATATCACAAAAAGCAAAAGATTGGACCTACTAGAAATATTAGAAATAAAACTAGCGAAAAAACAAAATATATCAATCACCAACACACAGATAGAATATGCCAATACACCCTTTATAGACACCGTAATACACAACATAGTACCACCCCCACTACACACAAGACCAGACAACATATAAGAACAAGTGCGATAGTCTTTAAGTTAGATTTATAGATCTCTTTGAGAATGGCATAACAGCCGAAACAGATGTTAGAGAATTTAAATAAATCTCATAGTGAAACAAGCCAAGTGTTTTAATTCTTTATTATTTACTGTATGAAGTTAAAATGTTTCACCGAGAAGTATCTGCAACAACAGCCGAGAATAATAAAATCATTATTTGCTTCAGAAGAAAATTCAAACGATTGAAGTATTCAAAAATAAGAGGGATAAATTTATTGTACATTGCAAATGGAGGATCGAGCGACGTTGTTGATGATTGATGTATAATCTTCTTCTGATCAGTTTCTATGAATATATTAATTATTAAATAATTAGACCAGGACTCTTTGCCGTTAGAACATGTATGGAAGGATAATTGTTTTTTTGGGGAATCCAGCAAAATTAAACTCTATTACTTAAGTCAGTTCTTTATTTTTTTATCCCAATATTTGACGTCTTTTCTTGCGTGTTCTTACAATGGTGTCGGTTGACGTGTCTTTTTTGTAGTTCCTCTAAGACTTCATTTTCTTCGCTTGAAGTGTTTCATTTTCACTTGGTTCATATGATTCATCAGAAGGATTAGAGGCTTTGAGTATTTCAGAAATAGAGTTTTGGGATTGTTCGCCAGAGATTAGTTCTGGAACTAAACCTTGCTGACCTTCTGGTTCAGTTTTATTTTTACTTTGAGGCGCAATTGAACACATAAAATCCAAGTTAGCAACTTCTATTTCAGCGGGGTTTAATAACTCTTTATCAATAATTAAACTGTCATCAGTTAATATGTGATCATTAGGTGCTGACATTAAATGATCTACTAGATTGCTACTATCTGTAAACAATGTAGAAAGGTCATCATCTTGAGCAGAAGCGGCACTAACTGTTAACACATTGTTTCTGTTTGCATCATTTTCTATATTGGCCTTTTTTTTAATGTGTATTCCAGCCAGTGAAAGTATTTTAGACGCACGAGATTGTGGATTCATTCTGAAATAGATAGGGTTCGTTAGAAATTTATGCCGAATGTCACAGTGTGAGTAAATTTTTACTAGTCTGGATGCGTCTTAACATGTTATCTGCGTACCATACGTCTTTTGTTGTCCCTCGAATATCACGCGAATAAAATTTTATCTAACTACAAAACAGTTAACGTAAAAAGGATAACTACGTATTATTAATTATATCTATCAACAGGCAAAATCTAAACAATAAACTTTAATTTTTTAGGTTATTTAGCTGTTCGAAATACTACTTATCTAAAAAAATTATCAGTACTTACCTTAAATATTGGTTTTTGCATTTTAAATTACAGAGACGAATGTTCACGGATCACTGTCATAACACTAATGGGAGTTATGCCAATCTCGTATTGTTGTACAATAGGCGGGAGATAGGCCAGATTTGAGTCGTGTTTTGTGGCGGCAATTTTGACATTTCGGGAGTTAGGCGTGTTTCAGTCGATGCGCATAATTTTTATACACGTGATCAATTTAAAACGTCATTTTGATCTAAAAGTGGAGTTCGGCCATTTGCATCTTAACCCTTAACCACCCAGGTGAAATATTTTTACACAAGCACCCAGGTGACGTCTGACAGACTACTTAATTAAAGACCATAGAAACAATCATCGTTTTTTGAAAATATTGTGTATTGTGTATTTACTAGTTACAAATGAGCCTACTAAGACATAAAACTAAGGAAAATTGGGAAACTTTTTTACTAAAAATAACAAAATAAAGAACTATTTGTAAAATAAATTCAAGCCTTCCCATTATAAACATAAAAATCATAAAAACCTGTCAATGTCTTAAGGCATATTCATTAATAAAAGGTTGTATTAGGTATATGAAAAACTCAAAAAAACTCTAAAATTAATAAAAACTTTGCGGCAGGAGCTAAACATCGCGGTTGTTTACACATGTATTACAAATTGGCTTTGAGCATTGTAAACAAACTGCTTTTCTACACTGCACACATAGATATTTCGTCATTCGGTTTTTGGCACTCGGGCACAGATAACATCCTTTGCGTTTTTCCAATAAAAGGACCACTTAATGGCGCAATTATTTCTGGAATTCCCAAAATTCTGCTAATGCTGGAACGTACTTCGCAAGATACTCGAGGATTTGTTAGTCGCCTTTTTCCATGTGCTGACGTACTAATTGGGCCGCTAGTTGTTTTGCAAATACCGACTTTCCCTAATTACCGAATTTTTCGTGTAACTTTGATGTAGAATATAAGAATTAACAATAGAAATGTCAAGGATTCTGAAAAATATTGCCAGGGGCCATCTGCAAGTGCGTCGGCTTGACGAACTTTTTGCGCACTTCTCATCAATTGTGTCTACTCCTCCTTTGTTACGGTTGTAGTACATGATAATGTCTGTCTTCTGGGTGTCTGGATCGTTAGATGCACCACTATGCATAGAAGAAACAAGGATGGTAGCCTTTCCCTTTTTTCCCACGTAAGATACCATAGTTTTCTCATCTCTAAATCCATAAAATGATGATCCTACCGCTCTTTTTTTGTTTGGCAAAAACTCACTTGGTATTTCTAGCTTATTTTTTTAACAGTGCCAACATATGTTAGTTTGTTTCTTAGTAAAATATCTACAAGTTCTATAGAACTAAACCAATTGTCGGCAGTAACATTTCGATTACTACCAATGAGAAGTTTCGCGAGACGTATTACTGTCTGTGTTGGCTTAGAGAATTTATGTTCTTCTTCGCTTAGTCCAAGTCCATCGGAACCCTTTCCGCTGTAAATGTAGGCATTGTATAAATAGCTTGTTCTGGAATCAGTTAGACACATAATTTTTATGCCGTATTTACACGGCTTATTTGGCATGTACATCTTGAAGTGTGTTCGCCATCTAAAACTTACAAGCATCTCGTCGATTGTCACCGAATCCCCCATTCCATAGATATTTTGGCAGTTTTCAATAAATTTGTGAAAAACTTGAGAAATTGCTGCCGTTAGATCTTCTTTTTTACGCTCGGTTCTTGTCCTAGGGTCATCAAATCTTAGGGCAGACAGCAGAACTGAAAAACGATTTTTGCTCATCACAGCTCTAAATATATCTCTGCCTGTCCCGTCAGTAGCGAAAATTGTATCCATGTTTTCATGATTGGAATTGAATATTGAAGTATAAATCAAGAGTCCTAGAAAGGCCTCCAATTCTATCATGTCTACATCACTTACATGATATTTTTGTGTATAGTTTGATCGCACTTGAAATAGTTTATGATTTGTCCACTCAACTATCTGAACTAGTATATCCTCCGAAAAAAGTAAATTCCATATAGAAAATGGATCTGCAGTTTGGCCAAGATCACGAGCACTTCCTTTGAGAACGGGAACTTTCAATACAATGTTGTTTTCTCACCCGCGATGAAGGAACTACCTCAGTAGTACACCATCTGTACTCGTTTTTTCCATATAAATAATTTTTGCTTGTAGAACTTTCACCATGTCTTACCACATTCTCATCAACATCACTATAATCAGGCGAGTCTTCCTCCGAAACTTCGGAAGCAGAATCATGTTCTGATTCTATATTTTCGTTCTCTGACGCACTGCCTATGGCACTTGCATCATCGTCTACTTCCTCAAGCCATTTCAAAACAGTTTAGTCAAAATCTTTATCGCCAAACCGAACTCTTTTCGACGGACCCGCCATTTCACGTCACACTATATTTAGTACACAAACACACAGATGCCGTCTAACAGACTGTGACAAATTGAATTCTGTACGTAAAATTCGATAACTTCTTTACGAGTAATGATAGACTCATGGGTAGGGAGTAGTGGTGGGAGCAACAATAGAGAAATTATTAGATGGAGCAACCGATTTATGGACGGTCGAATTACAGAAATATCACATAATATATTTATCGCGTAGTCCGTCAGACGGCACCTGGGCGGTTAAGGGTTAAGCCGACGTTATGTCAAATATTTACAGGTATAAACAATAGAATATGACAGGCGACTACAATAATTTTGTTTTTCCCATTATAACGCATAATTTAAAGCAGTTTTATACATCGTTATAATGAGAAATTTATTTAGTTCCATTTAAAAAAATAAAGTTGATTATCGCTGCTAAAAATCAGTAGGCTATGAAAGATTACTGCAATATGACAGACCATTTTGAGATAAAAAACATTTTCCTTTAAAATTTTTCTGTATTTTTTATAATAAAGCTGATATAGGCTGCACAATGAAAAACAAACCAGACTGTATATAATGTACACACTTTATATTCATATTTTTCTGTATAAAAATATTATTAGTATCTCTTTAAACGTGCACTGAAATTAAACAAAAACTCACTTTATTACAAAACATAAGTTCTCAAATATCAAACAAATTCAATCTCGTTCTCTTAGAATTGATTTAAAATAATCACATCCACTCTCCATTAATTCAAGGGAATTTTTTTCTTTACTTTTATTCGTTTTTCTTTATCTATATTCTCGTGTATCTTCTTCGCATCGATATTAAGAAAGAAAAAAGGCGACGTGGGATCAAAAGGAAAGGACAAGCAAGATAGTATTGATGGTATACATTTGCTTATGGTTTTCGGTTGGCCGTCCATCAAGCAACATTGGTCAACGGCTCGCCGAGATCCATTAACCCCAGTAAATACTGAGGGTCACTTCAATGAAATATTAATTCGTAAATGCGGTCTTGGTTAAGGTCTGTTGCTGCTGTTGTTGCTCGTTGGTGGTGCTGTTCGGAGTCAGTTGATGGTGGTCCGTACGTCGTCTGTTGTAAAGTACCATGACCTTTCATGTGTTTAGATATGCGTGGGCGCGTCTAATATTACCGAACATAATTTGTCTCTATCCGTTTGTTTTACTGCAATGGATTTGAAACTTGTACGTGTTTCGTGTTTCATATTTACCGGCTGGGCTACATGTTGACCCACATACATAAAGGTTTGACATTCTAAACTCGAACATTACAAGTTTGTATGATATAATAAATAAAAGTTTGTGTGCGTATTGAATTAATAAAAGCAACCAAAAGTAAATATTAATTTGACACACGTTAATGTTGTATTTTGACATGTTTTTAAAGAAGTTCTTTTTAACCGAAAATACCTTCACAATATTGGAACTTTGAGTTAAAGTAGTTTCAAGTCCTGCTTTTTATATAAAGATAACTTGTCTTTAGGCTTAAATGATAATAAAGATGATATATATTAGGGTGGAGCGATTTTTTTTTATATTTAGCAATAGCTTTGGAATACCTGTAAAAAGTTGCTCTATTATCTCCCAAATATACACAGAAAATTACATTTCGCACATGATATATTTAGAGGTGCCCCCGACATTATTAAGTTTGGCAAAATTCATGAATTTAGTCGAAAAATCGAAAAAATATTTAATGAACGCTAAATTACACACTGAGTGTTGCGCAGTTAGTATAAGATAGAAAAATATAATCCGAAGCGAGCGTATTAAGACGCGTGAGTGTTGAAGCACTCGGAGACGATTTCGCAACTCTCCTAAAACGTTATTCGAACGCTATAATCAACTCGCGTGAGTACTATTCACTTGCGATACCCTTTGAATTTTACGTCTGAGATCAAGAAATAAGACTCATGTAAGTAGTATTTTCAACTTCCTATTTAGGTTTCAGATATTATTGTAATACTTTAGCACATATTATATATCTTTATTACAGTAAAATGTCTCAAGTCAAAACACGACAAATGATGACCTGTGCTGTGTTCGGATTACCAGAGAAGTTACCAGTATCTCAAATAGCAACTTATAATGACGTTATGAAAAATTACCTATTCATTAAAAATTAATTAAAGCCCAATAAAACAGTAAAAGAGCCAACCGTTCATGACATATCCGAAATATTGGCTCAAGAAGTTTTAGAAATTTGGCAAAAAGCTTCGCTGCCAACTGTTAGTGTTAAGAGAATTCTACAACTTATTCGTTCCTACCATGACAAATATAGAATCTTAATGAAACCTTATAAAGGTCGTCAAACAAACAAAAATTACGAAGAAAAGATCAATAGATTTATAACTGAGTCCCACAGATTATTTGATGTTTGCAGTTGCAAATGTAAACTTTTCTTAAATTGTAATTGTTTGAAAGGCAGTCGTGTTCCCAAGGAAGAAATAAATTTTTTTCTCGATCAAAGAACAACAAGAAAAATGGTCATAGGCGGTGTAGATGTGGTTGCAACTATAAAAAATAAGAAAAAATAAGAAAGAAAACAAAAAAGTTTATCGCGTAACAGAGAGATAACTGATTTTGAGAAACCGTGTTGTTCGCGTTCTTTACCTGAAGACTTGGCAATCGAAAGCGACAGTTCAAGCGATAGCGTAGCTTCTAGTCCTTACCTTGAAGCACCAAAAAAAAACAGTTGATCCGCCACCAAAATAAAGAAGATTAAATTTACCATCATTAGCTCTTGCCTGCGATCGTACTGGAGTTTCTGACAGAGCCGCTGCCATTATAGCTTCTTCTGTGTTAAAAGATGTTGGCATTATTTCACCAAAGGATCCAAGTGGTGGTATTGATCGTTCAAAGTTGCGCCGTGAAAGAACTAAAGTTAGAACAGCTTTACAGGATGCAGATCGCAAGAAAACCCTACGCGGTATGTATTTTGATGGGGAAAAGGACAAAACGTTGAATAGTATTCGGAAAAAAAATTAATTTTACAGAAAAAGGGTACTAGAAGACCATTATGTGATTTTATCAGAGCCAGGAAGCGACTATTTCAGGCGACATGTCACATGTGAGTTGGGAACTGCTAAATGTATTAAAGATACTATATTAACTCACTTGAAATCCAAATCGGTGAAACTCAGTGAAATAGTTGTTGTTGGTTGCGATCGAGCAGTAGTAAACACAGGTTTTAAAGCTGGTATTATTCGTTTGATGGAAGAAGAACTGAATAAACCATTACATTGGTTTATCTGCCAGTTGCATTCCAAAGAATTACGACTGCGACATCTGTTGTTACATTTGGACGGAAAAACTACAGAGCCTAAATGCTTTTCAGGTGCCATTGGATATCAGTTTCAGAAATGTGAAACAATGCCAATAGTCGAATTCAACGCCATTCCTACAATATTACCTCAAATTTCCAGGGGTGATTTGAATACCGACCAAAAATATCTGTACGATATTATGATCGCTATCAGCACTGGCGTTTTTTCTTCAGATTTAGGTAACATTGAACCTGGATCTCTCAACCACTGATATTAGCCACGTACGTGATGAGAGTTTATGGTCCGATGTGGTTTAGAATAAAATGTAATCCCTCGTGTATAAACGGAGCTAAGCACCAGTGGCAAACAATTAGTCTGAGTCGCTATTTGAACGCCGATATGAAGAAGGTCATTGACAAGGTAATCCAACGAAATGGATTTTTTGGTCACCCAGAAAATGTTCTTATTTCTATGCTTGGAGATGAAAGGGAAATCATACGAGATCTAGCATATCGACGAATTTTAAAAGCAAGAAGTGAGAAAGCTCCAGGACTTCGAACGTTTAAACTGCGTTCATTTAATTTCGATGCTGAAGATTATACCGACATTTTAACGTGGCGAGACTGTGAGATAACTGAGCCACCTCTGACTTTAAATTTATCTAATGACGACTTGAAAGCCATTGTCAAAGACGGTCTCGGCACATGTCAAAAAATTAAAGATTTTCCATGCCATACTCAAGCCGTTGAGCGCTGCATCAAAGTGGTTACAGAAGCTTCAAGTGCAGTTTGTGGAAAAAATAAACGAGGCGGTTTCATCAGGGCAAGGCTACTATCACGTCAACAAATGCCTACTTTTGATACAAAAAAACAATTTAATATATAATTATTGTAATTCTGAATAATTATCTAATTATCTCTACCATTATTTCTTGTATCTCGCTTCTTTAAATCTGTATAAAAAATATAAGATATTGACCTAATAAATAAAATATATAGTTTGATCACAACATGAAAAATATGTAATTTTTTTTTGTGTTGGAGCACCTCAAAACATCATTACAAATAGGTAATATTTCGTACGTTTAATTTACTCATTGAAATGCAACTTTATATCGCTATACCATTTTAAAAAACACATTTTTTTTTTATTCATACATTATCGCTCCACCCTAATATATATACTACAAATTCGTTGAAGTCCGCACATACAGTGGCACATATCACGTGCCTTCAAAAACTTTCCTCATTATAGTAGGCTGTTTTATTATATTTATTAATGTATTAATATATTCCATAATTTTGGCAGTAGATCTATGACTCCAATAAATAAATTACTGACTAAGATTTTATGACATAATTTATAAAATCTCTAGAAAATGAAATTCAAGAATATCAAAAAACGTTTTCAAAGAGAGCAAATTTTACAAAAGTTATTTGATGTATAGATTGTAATCATATTAGAACACAATCTCCAAGCTAAATGTACCTACATAACAAGTGTTCATTTGAAAAGTCAATCTAGTAGCATGTGATTTACTGAGAACATTTTGAAGTATGTCGTAAATTAAAATTTACTACTTAACCTACAAAGTCGTATATTTTGACAGTTTCATACATACAAATAAATAACAAATAATAAGTATTTATTGAAAACTATAACAAATGTTGTCCTTCAAGATCAATGCACTTTAAAATCCTCCGTTCAGAATTTCTGATGATATTCTGCAACATTACTGGATTGTTATTAATTTCCATGGATTTCTGTTCGATTCTCTGTAGCATATCATTCAAATTCAATATAGGTGTTCGAAATATGTTATTTTTTAGATAAGGCCACAAAAATAAGTCGCAAAATAAATCGCATGAACGTGCAGGC
Organism: Melolontha melolontha; assembly: GCA_935421215.2. Taxonomy (NCBI): domain Eukaryota; kingdom Metazoa; phylum Arthropoda; class Insecta; order Coleoptera; family Scarabaeidae; genus Melolontha; species Melolontha melolontha. The sequence goes on along the minus strand of OW285240.1, from coordinate 20,786,521 downwards.
CAGGCAATTTCAGTATTTCGACTAATTATACGCTCATCAAAAAATTCTCTTAAATAATCCAAAGATTCTGCAGTACAGTGACAAGGTGCTCCGTCTTGTTGGAAATATGCATTTTGAAGTTCATAATCATGCAACTGATTGACAAATGGTTGTAAAATTTCCGTACGGTACCTTTGAGCAGTTAACGTTCCCTGAAAAAATATTGGGCCAATGATTCGCCTTTAGCTTATCGCTGCCCAAACACCAATTTTCTCTGGATGTAGCGATTCTTTATTAATTACATGTGGATTTTCACTACTCCAAATTCTTGTATTTTTTGAATTTAGGTATCCCGTTTTATAAAACCATGCTTCATCAGTAAAGATGACTCTTTGCGAAAGTTCTCCATTATTGTTCATATTTACAAACCAATTACAAAACTGTAGTCTATGTGGGTAATCAATTTCTAACAATTCTTGTACTGCTGTGACACGGCATGGATAAAGTTGCATATCTTTTTTTAATAACTTGTGAGTTGTACCAACAGAAAGGTTTATTTGTTGACTCAAATGTCGAACAGATGTTTGTGGTTCATTTTCCATTTTATTTCTTCAACACGATTGACAACTTGAGGTGAACGTTTCTTCACTGCTCCGCTGCCTGATTTTCTTAAGAGACTACCAGTTTCAGAAAAAAGTTTTAAAGTTCTATCCAAAGTGTTCTTAAATTGTATATAATCTATTACAAAATGTGGAAACTCAACTTGAAATTCTACCATGCAATCTTGAACTTAATAAACCCATAAACCATCAATTTTATTACACTTCGAAAATAAGCCTGGACTAAAAAAATTTTATGTTCTAAAGTGAAAGCCATTTTAAAACTGAGAAGCAATTTATTTAAACCAGAATCGTCGCACGATTATTTTATGCACTAACTAATATTTGTTATTGACATTATCAAATGTCATTTGGATTTACGTTTACGGAACAACAAACACATATTAATATATTTGCGTCTTATTCTATCAAAATTTTAAAGTAACCTAGATTGACTTTTCAAATGAACACTTGTTATATTTTCAATACATTTATCACCAGCATAATTTCTTCTGTTTTTGGAGATTAGACAAAGTTATTTCGAAATATAAAAGCATTTTGTTATAAATGTACAAGTTGTACGTGGCCATAAATTAAGAGCAATGGATATTGTTTCGTTGGCATGGTTCTGTTCATGATACAATTTTCAATAATTTTGGAATAAAGATGAAATTAGAGACAAAGAGAATTTTACTCGATGACATTGCATACTTATTTACAAACCAGCTTTAAATCCACGAATACAGGCAGAGAAAGTATAGCTTAGTTCATATTAGAACACTAAATATGGTAGAACGGTTAATTTTTTTTGTTTTTAGCATTTCCATTATTACTTTTATTATTCAATATTATATAGGATATAGCTATAGTGTGTATTCTGTTTAATTCTAGAATTAAACAGAATACACACTATTGCTAAAAATAATGGATATTCATACAATATTATCAATAGAATCCTCCAACACAAACAAAAAATACTTACCCGCTCTTTAATATACCCTAAACAATTAAAAGATTTAGTATATTATTCTTCCTTAACGTATATCGGGAAAGCTTCAGACATAATTAGTAATCTTATCAAGAAAGCCACTAATACTATCGTAGCGTACAAAACCAATAATACAGTTGGAAGTTTTTTAAAAAACAATAAGGACAAAACGGATAAAAAACTTGGTTCAGGCGTCTATAAGTTAACTTGTGAGTGTAATATGTCATATATTGGTCAAACAGGACGAACATTCACTCAAAGGATATCCGAACATCAAAATAGTTATAGAAATAATAAATCAGATTCAACTTTTGCTAATCATTGTATAGAGAATAGCCACAACTTTAATACAAACTTCAAAATTCTTCATATTCAAGATAAAAGTAAAAAATTAGATTTGCTGGAATCATTGGAAATTTCTAGATATAAGAAATTAGGGTTAGTATTAAACGACCAAACAGAAATTTGTAATTCCCCCCTACTTTCATTAAATTTATAATTATCAGGCTTTGTATATATACCTTGTACATTCACCATTTATTCATCCACCTGATGAAGTCACAGTGTGACGAAACGATATTGTAGTGAAAAGTTAGATTAAATTATTTGAAACTTAAAATCAGTGCATTTTTTATACTATACTATCATATTTAAAATCACCCGCATGAAGATAAAGTGTCAAATTACCTGCAAGGAGAAAAATTTTTAAAATAGACATGCGGTATGTCGGGTAAATTTCAGTTTACTCCTAAATGTAGAATAGTCAATCTGTCACAGTATATTTAAGTAAACTAGTTTAAAATGTAGAAAATGTTGAACACAAAGTGTAAGTAGGGTACATATATTAGGAACATATATTATGAATGTATTGTTAGTTTAAATTTACATTTACAGAAAACACCTAGTATTATCATAGTCTATTCTGATGAAAACAATAAAAAGTCGAAACGATAATATGAGTATTTTTATATGAATAGTAATAAAACCGAATTCTAAGAAATATATGTTTAGAGCTTTCAGAGGATTTTTATGAAAGTCCCGCCTAAATATATAATTTTTGTAAGTATGCATTTCGGAAAAGTATTATACCAGATAAAGCATTTCAGTTAGTATCACTCCAAATAAACCTGTAACAAGATATTAATAAGCCTCACCGGTATCCAACCTCATGTTCAAATAATTACCGTAGTTAATTACGAAAGGGTGTTAAATTATATGCTTGACAACATGCAACTTCAAACAAGTTTCATCTCATAAATGAATTAATTTAATTTTATGCACGTGATAAGCAATACTCGGAATATAGAGCACTCTTTAATAATTTGTGTCAACGACCGTTGGCCTTATAACTTTACATGCTCGTAAAATATTTATCGCGCAAACTTATATGACAATAAGGAGACTCTTTTATGGCTTCTTCGATCACATTATTTTGTACATTTTCGCTTTCGCTCTTATTATTACAACGAAAAAGCCAGACAATAAACATAGCCCCAAGCCGCTAGTTCCCAATTAGAGGTGGACGCATTCGGACTAACGACATTTTATACAACGTCGCTGTGGCCCGCTACCCGCGCGCATTTGTTATTTAACGCGTTTATTTTCGTTCATGTCAATTAATCGTACCGCAAATTTCGGTTCGTTTAATTTAAATTTATATCACCTGTCATATACGCGATGTTGTAATAAAATTATTTGTGACCATTGTCGTTGTGCCGCTCTTGATGGATTGTTTCATAAATTTTGCATGCCATTATTGAACATGTTGGACTTTTTCTGCCGCCAACTTCACTTCGCCCCTAAATGGCCACGAGGTAATGATTAATTTACAGCCTAGAATAAGTACATAATGTAAGCTTGATGTTTGTATAACAAATATGCAGATTCGAATATTTTGTTTATTAATCATTAGATCTAATCCTACCAATGTAAACGATTATTAATTGAAATATTTATAGCATTTATCGCATCCTCTACTCCATGTTTCTTTATAGATTTCAGCTTAGATTATTGTTTAAATACATCTCTCACCACCTGTTCAATACTTTTTCAGAAAGCCTCTCTATTTTTCTTCTATACTATAGATTCTGTTCTATTTTTGCAGATCTTTACTATACCAACCTTTTAACATATTCATTCCAGTTCAGGTATCTATATAACACTTGCTTCTTATGTTCTTGTAATGATCTACTAGCAAGCTGCATCTGTGGCATTACTCGCGCTGGTAAAATTTGAGCTTCTTCATATTCAAGATTTCTTTTCTGATTCCAGACTGAAACCATGTGCCTTGTTTACCGACGCTTCGTACTCTTGCAAGGTACATCTACAGTAGGGCTTAGGGCTTAGCACGAAATGTGTAGAGGATATCCATAATCGCAGTTGAGACTGTTGAGATGCTGTAATATTTACGGAATCTACAGTAAAATACGGTCGTCAGATAGAATTTGGGCAGAATGATATTTAATTAAGTGGGCTGCTTTCAACTTATGTTCAGCAAGTACAGACCCATTTACGCGCAGCGCTCTAATACATCGCTCGTATTCAGCAACAAGAGTATCTAACACTTTGTTTCTCCAATGTATAAACTGCCACACGATTGTAAACACCAAAGGCTTATAGATGTTGCGGTCTTTAACAAGGAAGAAGTTTTATGACTTGGAATGAAGTTCAAATATGGTTTTTATGCCATGTTTTGTATGAGGGGCATTTTGTAATACGGTCAGTGAAGCATTATATATAAGGTTAATGGGTTTCAGCAATGACAGAAAAAATCAAGGACAGCAGCTGCGAAAGTTTACAGCTTCAAGTTATTTTCTTTAGTGTTTACGGAAACTTCCATCTGAACTAATTTATGATCTTCATTCCACAAATGGAGTCGCCGAAATGTCAGCTCCAGCGCCATTTAAGAGATATTTGCTATCTCTTCAATTGATAGTTGCAATGATTCAAATAACAACATAGTTTATATATTCGGAAGAAATAATAGGTCCACAAGTAGAAATATAAGTAGTAAACACTATTGTGGCTTCAATTAAATCCTTATTTGGATTTGCCTGTTAATATTAAGTTGTCGACATTGAAGTATATCAAAATTATTGAAGTTAATTTTGTGAGTAGTCATCTGCTGTGTTACAGTTTCATCTTGTTTAGTGTAAAATATACCATTTTCTATTCTTCAAATTTGAAATAACTTTCAACGATAAAGACTTCGTGGTGTAATTTCAACATTATAAGAAATATTCTTCTTGAAAATATAAGTTTTAATGAACTATTGTTAAGGTGAAAACTGTCAAAATTTTACTAAAAAAAATACTACTAATATTTTTCACCCTGACCAACTTTTTACTTAAATATCTATTAGAATATGTGCGCTATGTATATGCAACTATTGCTTTCAGCATCGCTACTACTAAATCATTGATTTTTTAATAAACAAAATCACGTACTTTTTTGGGTAATCTTTTTATGAATTGCGTCCATATCCTTACATAGTTAAATATGGAAGTCTATCTATTGAATTGGCAAATTATCTTGCATTCCTATTTATTGCATCTCATTTCATTTCTTTTTCTCTAGATAACATTTTATTTGTTCTTAGCACCTGTTTTGGAACCTTCCTTTTCCTCTTTTATCCGTGCTTTTACCATTAAGAACTTCATATCTTATAGTTTCATTGCGTATCCTATCTTTTTAATATTCGTCATAAAGATCTCATTTCAGTCGCTCTCTATTTACTTCTCGTCTTATTGTTTACATTCGTAGGTTATAATAAATACAGTTCCTTTATTACAATAATTTAGCAACTTAATGGTCAGCTTTGGTATGCTCCGCGTTATTATAACCTATCACTACATCATCAGCTTTAGACAGGCAGAATTGCGCGCACACATGCGGTCACATCCGTTATCTCCATCTAAGGGATTAGCAGTATCACCAGTGAGCTTGCACGATAGCATTTTAGCAGTTTGGATATTGTTGCTTTGGAATTAGTTAGATTACTAGATTCCGCTTTGTTTTATCGCAAATTATTATATCGATGCATCGTGTGTAATTAGGCTGTGTATTAATTGTACCCTTCGCCCATCTGTAGGTGAGTAAATTAAATAACGTCTTTTTAAACCCTTCGTCTCTCAATCATCGTATTTCGTTTCTGTTTCCGCTTAATTTTCCGTCTTAGTGATATTTTTTTTTAAGTCAATATAGTAACGTTTCGTTTTGAACCACGCGACCATCTCACTGAGCTTTAAGCCATTGGTAACTGGCTAGCTGCTTTGTCGACTTAAGTTCAATTCACCCACGTAAGGTAAGTCCAAGGAAGGTGTTTGTATTGAGCAACCTTTAATAAGCCTGTTTTTGGTGAATTTTAATTACTGGCACCTTTTCTAGGTGGCACCTTTCTTGTATACTTCTGATTTTATTTTATTTGTTCCTTTCTTAGCCAAAAATGGTGTTTTCGTAGATTTAAAAGCCTTCCTACTATTTCCGTTCTTTCACTTACTATCTCTTCAATTCTATTTTTCTGGATTATTATGCGAATTTATAATGATCACCTCTGTAAAATTGTATCAAATTACGAGGATGTTCACACGATACAGTAAAGTACTACATTTTATTTTGAAAATGATGTTCCACTTTCTTTTTCTTTGTAATGAAAATTCTAGAACGCCTAACTTTTTGTAAAAAAAAAGCTCGCATTTGCCAAATTCTTAATTCTTTTCTATTCTAATTCTTTAGCGTTCGACGCTAATAAGTTCATCCACTTTGGCACGGTGCTCTTAGTATCCTCCCCAATAAATCTCTCAGTTCCACTCTGTTCGTCTTGTGTACTCGATAACAGCCATTTTTCTCCTAAGGGAAAATTTGAGTACCCTCGTAGGATCCAATAGATCCTCACACGCGCATATTACATGAAGGCTACATTCTTTACATCCCCTAGATCAGGGATCGCTAACCAAACACATGCTGTACAGATGCTTCCTTAAGGGATAATGTCCGGTTGTTAAGGCGGTAGTCATTTAATATATTTTTTGTTACTACGAATTAGGTTGGCTGAAAACCGAGCGTCCAGCTCCTTTAGTAGTGGTTTAGTATGGAATTTACCTTGCGTTAGCCTCCATTTATTTTTATGTTCTCTTTCTAACCATAGCCAGATCTCCCTTTTAGCGGCATCCTTAGCGATTCCACATACAAGTTCTGGTCCTATGAAGTTCCTATTAGTACCTTCCTTGACCAGTTGGTCGACTCTCATTGCCTTTAATTCCCTCATGTCCGGGAACCTATATCCGCGGCACAGTATTGTCTTGTGCCAGTCTGCTGAGGATCTGTTTATAATATTTCGCCAGTTTGGACCTGGTAGATGTATTCATAATGGCTTTAATAGCAGTCTGACTCTCAGTCATTATGTTGATTTTTTTTGTTTGCGTAGACGGCTTCCCGAATTTCCTCCTGCCCACAATGGCCTCCATGGAGGCGGTTCACGTGCTGTGCATAACTCCCGTGATTCCCAACAGAGCCTGTCGCTGGTGAGTCGCGAGGAGCCTTACCGACGATGTCAGCTCCGTTCTCCTCAACCAGGCAACTGCCCCATAGGTAAATCGTTGGTCTTACTACTACTATATACAACTAGTGTACCACACTTTGTTTTAGTCCCCATTTCTTACTACTTACTAGCAACTCTTCTGCATCTCCAGAAGAGTTGCGTCCATCTGTCCGCCACTTTGACTAGGTACCTGCTCCAATTCAGTTTGGTATCAAGTATAATACCTAAATACTTCACTTTCACTTCATTTGTTAGTTCTAACTCTTGTCCGAACAGCCTTACGCTGCCCAGATCATTTGGCTTTCTTATGTTGGTAACACCGTTAATGTGTCCTTAAGGCACCATCTCTCCACAATTCGCAGAGCATTTCGTATGATGCTCGCAACCGTTCCCGGAAATTTCCCCTGGGCGCCATGACAATGCCATCGGCGAACCCCTAAGAATATGTTTATATCTTACATTTATATCTGCATTTCGCGTCATTCCTATCTTTTACACTTTTCTTGAGTATATATTGCACGTTATGTATATTCACTCTATATAGTCCTCTAGGGTATATTACAACAATAAAAATATTTTCAGATTAATTCTGATCTTTGACTTTGCGAGAAATTTGTAAATATTATAACAATTTAAATTATATAGACAATTAAGCGAAAGTTGATGTTCTTGTTGACTCTTGAAATTTCTCTCTTTTTACCACGTAGACAGATAAAAGTTCCGTATAAAAGAAGGAACAGACCCGGATCTGGAGAATTTATAACTTTTCATTAAAACCGAAACTTTGTAATTCTTTGGATGCCGTGTCCAATTTCGAAAGAATAAAACACCTGTGAGTCATCGACTTCTCTCTTTCTCTCCATCTCTCGGTAATTGGAAAATAGGTTCCATGTTTCTTTCGATGTCCAATCTCGGAGTGAACGGGTCGCAGTAATAAGGAAAAATTACCTTCTTGTTTATTCCCTTACATGCCGAGTTAATTAACTTTCAGTAAGATGATTACTCTTATTAGAAACCAGTATAAATAAATAGGTAGTTATTTTTTTCGTTGTATTCAACAAATAAACACTAGCTTTATTTGAATAAATAAAAATTGCGTGATAAATCGTTAACGTATCATAATGATAGTTACAACATACTAATTATTTACTACTTACAAAAGACAATTATCATAAACGTTATAAGCATATTATATACCCTTCCTTATTGGATGTTAATTGTTTATATTTCTTTACTTAAAACAACTTTTCTGATTCGTCATTTTTAAAGTTTGCAGAAAGCACATCTTAAGAAATTAATAGAGATTGATTTAACACCTCAAAATATAACAACATGTAAGAGAAATTACGAAAATTAGTGTTTTGAAAATTTTAGTTGTTTGAATTTAGAATTAATTTTTTTTAAATTAATTTTTATCATACACCTTATTTATAGAGTATAATACTATTTATAGTTCTTTTTCTTCTTCTGTTTTGGGTTGGACGCCAGCACGTTCAGGCACTTGAGCACACTGCTCTTTGTACTATCCCCAATCGATCTCTCAGTTCCACTCTGTTAGTCTTGTATTCTCGATAATAGCCACTATCCTCCTCAGGGGAAGTTTGAGTACACTCGAGGGATCCAATAGATCTCTCCCGAAATATTTCTGTCTGAGTTCCTTCAGTTCCTCACACGTGCATATTACATGAAGGCTAGTTTCCTCCTGTTCTTTACATCTCCTACACCAGGGCTCGCTAACCAAGCTCATGCTGTACAAATGCTTCCTTAAAGGACAATGTCCGATTATTAACTCGGTAATTATTTTAATTTCTTTTTTGTTACTACGAATTAGGTTGGCTGAAAACTTTCCGTCCGCTCCCTTAATAGTATTTTGGTATGGAGTTGACCTTCCGTTAACCTCCATTTATTTCTATGTTCTTTTTCTAGCCATAACCAGATCTCCCTTTTAGCGGAATCCTTAGTGATTCCACATACAGGTTCTGGTCCTATGAAGTTCCTATTCGTACCTTCTTTGACTCATTGTCTTTAATTCCCTCATGTCTTGACACACATATCAGCGACACTGTATTGTCTTGTGCCAGTTTATTGAGGACCTGTTTACAATGTTTCACCAGCTTAGACCTGGTAGATGGGTTCATAATGGCTTTAACTATCGCTTTAACTTTATAGTTATTTATTCAAATATTTATAGAAATTTATTCACTTCTACATATTGCTATGACTAGTGGGTTTGTAATTGGATGTACCGCTATTCACCACGACACTGTCCAACTTTGATGCTCAATCGGTTAATTTCTTTAATGAGACAGCTTTCCTCACCGGGTTTCCAATAGGAAAACGTGGTATTAATACTCCTACAACATTAACTTGGCGCCAATACAAAGTATAAGCGAAAGTGTTAATTATAAATAATAATCACAATTCTCAAATGACACTTTATTAAAAAAAATTTAAAAAAATTGATTCTTTATAAAGTATAAAGAACTGTGTAAGACAATATACAGAAAGAGGTAAAATAATTTGCTGAAATTGACCGCAATGCAAATTCAAACGTCCTCTAGTGAATCCAGAACTAAATTATAAACTAATAAATTTCAAAGAAATTTTTTTCTCTCACCCCAGATCTACAAACTCAAATGTAAACTGATAAAACTGTCAGACCGAAATCTCAAACACCTGCGCGATACCACAAGTATAAAAGCACCAACCTTGAAATCTAGAACGTTCTAGAATTTAACGTTACAAAAAAAATTACTTGAAACGGAAAAATTAGATTTGTCATTTATATCTTAATTAATATTAAAATATATAGAAATTCATATAATCAATAATACAATAATAAAATGCATACAAATTATAATTTTGATAAGTAATATCTTTCTTTTACTTACGTAAATAAAATGTGTTTTATTTTTTTTATACGAGACACCAGAGTCAGAAGAACGTACAAAAATCACAAAATTACGAGAATAACACACTCGTAAATATCTCGATAAATGAAATCAATCACCATCCGCAATTTAATTCAATTCACGAAGCTAATAAAACTAATAAAATATAATGAGTTATATTTTACCAAAAATACGTCTTCACAACTCTAAAACATGAAATGTCTAAAGCGGATATCAAATCCGGCGTGCAACCACACAGATCAAAACATTCAACATAACGTCTGTGTTCATAAATAAATAAAATTCGAAAATTATACACAGTCATCGAAAATAATGGTTTAATACTAAAATAATGTTTTTCACTAAATGTTGCGGGGAAAAATCCACTGCAATATGTTTAATACTATATTAGTTGGCTACAGTGACCACGAAAAAAAAAAGAGGTGAAAGATATATATGAGTAATGCCTTCAAACGAAAGATCGCGGACCAATGTTCACGTAGTAACGAGAAAATAATTTTTCTGTATTCGAGTCCGGCCCTGTCGCAGGTAAATATACGGACGGCAATACGGGCTTCCACCTCTGATTCATCAGTAATTCTCTTTACCGATAAATTATATTGTTTTAGCGGTACATGAAGCTCCTTGTTTTATGACTATTTTTGTTTTATTATAAACATAATAATTTTACTTTTAAAAGAACGTTCAAATTTTAATTTTACTCACACTTTAATTAATGCTGCATAGATTTCTAGGCATATTCGACCTAAAGGCTATTATTGATATCCACAGACAAAAAGACAGTGAATAAAAGCACCATATGTGTTTAAATGTTTATGCATAAATGTTTTGATATGGAAATATGTCTCAACATTTATTATTGTTATGAATAGGGACTTATGCTAAACGTATCATCTAATCAATGTCTAGAAATTTCATCGATTTTTTTTGCAAGTCAATGAACTTTAATTACATCTGTATTTCCGTAAATATAGAATAAATAAAGATATGGACCGACTTTAACTACCTATTAGCCCTAAAAATTGGAAAATTTTTCATGAATTACAAATAAATTTCTTTTTTGATTTTCAGTTAGATATTTATACTTATTCTTTAGATTTGCATAGCTTGGGCGTAGTTAGCGGTGACCCTGTATAAGTAAATCTAGGATCTAGAATTTAAATATAAAATTTACAATTTTACCAATATTCAACGTTCATTTTCAAGTTAAAACCACTGTATAAACATAATAATTAAAGTATAAAACTTTCTCTATATTACAAGAAGCGGTATCTTTTATATTTACAAGTTTATTATTTTATTAATTAGACCACTTGTATTATTACCTAGTTTTATTAGTGAACGAATTCAGTAGACTCTTCCCTATTTATGTCGTCTGGCCATACAACCAATGCGACCCCCATTAATTATGTAATAGTTTGTTGGGGTAATGGTTATTTTACCTACGCAGTCAAGACAGAACAGTCATACCTTAACAAGAGGGGTGCCTCTTGTTAAGGTAGTTTAATATTAATACGATGTAAAATAAAACAAAGCAATTAATTTGTTTAATCTTCACTATATAAAATGTATATTTACTAAACGTTTACAAATACTTGAAGCGTATCGTTAACACTGTAGCTTTATCCAACGACGATGGTATAATGATTATTGTACAAACGAAATGAGTGTATGCACATAAATTTGGTAATAACAGGTGTATAAAGAAAGAAACGATAAGCTGTTAATAAGGAAAGGAAAAGATTAGGCATTCAAACACAATAATCACACTGAAAAACCCTAATTGAATAAGTTTAGTAAAGGAGAACTATTTATATCTAGTTGGTCATTCAGTAAATTCCCAGACTTTTTATTTTTATTTATTTCCAGGGCTTCTGAGAAGTCATTTATGCGATTTATTTTGTACATGTAAGATTTCAAACTCCGGATCGAATGAATGGTTTTCAGATAATAAGTGATTTGAGTAATTAGAATCTAGTTTTTTGTTATCATAACTACGTTTATGTTCTGAAATTCTAGTTTTGACTTAAATTCTTAACGAAAAATAATTATAACATAGCTTTCAAAACTAACTACACTTTAGGTTAAATTATCGAAAACAATAAACGAAAAATGAAAAAAAAACTGCAAATCTGGAGTTTACAAACATGAACGACATTTTGCCCTAAACTTTGTATAGGCCAGACAGGTAGATCTTTTTCTAAAAGAATCAAAGAACATGAACGAAGTTATATTAATAATAAGAATGATCCACATTATGCAATACATCTGAGAGAAGAACCCCATCATTTTAATTAGAACTTTAAAATTTTACACACAGAAAATAAATCGCAAAAATTAAATTTATTAGAAACTATGGAAATTTTGAAATACAAACATACTAACCTTTTACTTAATAATCGTATGGGTTTCGGTAATTTTCCTTTTTTAGGACTACTTTACAACTGATTTTTTATTTTATTTTGGCTTTCCCGTTTTTATATCTGTACTCGGTAAACTTTGGTCCATTGGTGTAATAAAGTTAACATCTTGAATATAAAGTGCCCATTATTGAACCATCCTTCTGAGTGTAATTATTTTTTTTATTATAATAATTCATTTGAGTTCAAATTTGTTAACATCCTTTAGGATTAGTTTGCAATACAATTCCATCCGAGGAAGACACTGTGTGTCGAAACAATTGTAATGGGATTTTACCTCAATAAAGTGAAAATTAAGTAATGTTGCTTTCTCACGTTTATTTCATTTATTATAGAACAGTTTAACCATACAAGAGGAGAACTGAAACACTTTCCTGCTAATCTCATTATATACTTCCTCAAAATACAAACCTTCTCTAGGAGCTGATTAATACTACCTGTTTTCCCGAAGTTCTGCCGAAATTATTCCAGAGATTCATTTAGACTGAAATTCAGATATCATTTTCTAGTTCTGTTTTTATGCTTATAGAGCTTGACGTCGAAATAATGCGTCGATCGACTTTATTTAACTTTTGGGGATGAAGAACTAAGAACCAAAGAGAGCGCACGATTGGTTTGCCGAATTTCAGCATAGACGCACTGCTCTTAGGCAGAAGTTTCTTAAATTCTATTGTCACTACTAATGTTGATGCTGTGACACGATTATTTTATCAACTGCCCTCGTATAATATTTTGTATTTTGTTTAGTGTATAGTGCAAGTTACGAATAGAACACTGTTGAAGTGGTTATTTGGTCTCAATCTCCTCCTGTTAATTAAATACAAGTATCAGATCATAGTCAGCAGAACAAAAATGTAATTGTTAGCCAGTGCTATTTGTTAATATTTCTTTTTGGAGTATACAGGGCAATCCAAATTAAGTGTTCACCATTGGTAACTTTGTTATTATTAAAGACACAAGATTGTTTAAATTAGCAAACTAGTAGTACTTTTAACGCTCTTTAAGATGGAAGAATTAAAAAAACAAATGAGCACCGCGTTTTCGAGTTTTCCCGAAAAATATGTTTTTTTCAAATGGAAACCCCTGTATATTATATCATTTTCTGTTAGAAATTCAATTTTTAAACAAAAAATCTTATAAGAACTTTTTTACTGGGATTAAAAACACTTGAGTTATAATGTATAAACAAAAACAGCTAAATAATTTTTATAAACTTTATTTTATACATAAACATACATAACATACATAAACATATCATTCAAAGAAAAGAAAAATCACTGATTTTTTCATAGAAGATGTTCAAAAATACCACCTTGTTGTTCAATACATTTTTGAACACGTTTCTGAACTTGTCGAACTGCTTTTAGTATGGTCCTACCATATATTTGGTTTATCTTTTCACTAACTGCAATTTTTAGGGCGTTTACGTTTTCGTACCTTTGCTTATAAATCTCTGTCTTTAAATAACCCTATAAAAAAAATCAAGCGGTGTTAAATCTGGCGATCGGGGAGGCCACTGAATAGGACCATTTGTTCCTATCCATGAATTGTTAAAAATAGTATTTAAAATTTGATGAGTACCTCTGTAGGTGTGCGCAGGTGCGCCATCCTGCTGAAAATGCAGATTCTGTCTACTTATGAGATCAATATCGTCTAAGAAATTATTCAAAATTTCAGTTAAAAATTCTATGTACCTTTCACCAGTTAGAGTGCCCTCATAAAAGAAAGGACCAACAATCCTTGAACCAATTAAACCGCACCAAACATTAAAACTGTAACGGACTTGCGGGCGTCTTGGATGTACTAAAAGAAGATTTTCCTTTGACCAGTAATGATGATTTTTTGTATTGTACATTCCAGAATTTGAGAAATTTGATTCAGTCCATAAAATATAACGAAAGTTGTTTACATTTTGGCGACAAAAGGTAAGATACCAGTGGCAAAAAAACATTCTTCTCTCTGGATCCCCAGGCAAGAAAACTTGAACTGGTTTGTACTTATAAGGAATGAATTTGTGTTTCTTCAGAATCCTATGCACAGTACCGTGACTCAAATCAGATTCCTTGATAATATCTAGTATGGAATTCTCACGGTTGGCCTCAAAATATGCAAGAACTAGAATTTCCATGGCCTCGCTTATTATAAAAGTCCTTCTTGTTCTTGTTTTGGCAAAAACACTCTCATTGCCTCTAAATTTTCGGTACAGTCTCAGAAAAAATTGCTCATTTGGTTGTGTTCGGAGTGGATATAATTCAGCGTAGTGTTCTTTTGCCCTCCTAGAGGAGATTCTAATATATCACACTTTTCTGCATGGGTAAAAATCATTTTTTTGTCAAATTAATAACTAGCAAAATGAAATTTATGAGTGAAAGACTAATAAAACTGTACTAATATTTGACGTTTACTAGAAAGAATTAACGTCGTTATCATAGAATCATAGAAATGCACTTGACTTAGCTTTTTTGTTTATTCACTATAACTCAAGTATTTTTAATCCTAGAAAAAAAATTTCTTATAAGATTTTTTGTTTAAAAATTGAATTTCTAACAGTAAATGATATAATGTACAGGGATTTCCATTTGAAAAAAACATATTTTTCGGTAAAACTCGAAAACGCGCTGCTCTTTTTTTTTTAATTCTTCCATCTTAAAGAGCGTTAAAAGTACTACTAGTTTGCTAATTTAAACAATCTTGTATCTTTAATAATAACAAAGTTACCAATGGTGAACACTTAATTTGGATTGCCCTGTATATACAGGACCGCTCTTATTATATGTATTAGATCTTTGTTTATAGATTTTGAGGGGATAACACAATAAATATAGTTATATAGTATGTGCGAGTATTCATTAGTAGCTGTAGCTTCCTTGTGTTTATTTTGATCGTACACCTTGTAGGTACGTTATAGACTTTATGTCATCCATGTGACGTATGACCTCTGATTATAAGTCAGCAATAATTTGCGATGGCGCTCTTTTCAACTATTACTTTAGTCAGTCACCTAGGAACGTTTCGAAAGAAACCCCAAGCCGTCTTCACTGAGATCTTAGCCGGGGTACTGGTTAGTTTATTTTTGCTATTACTCACTCAAGTGGTACATGGAATAATTGAACAAGATGGGCATTCCATGTAACGTGAGACTAAGATGTCCTAGTGTACTAGCATGAAAGCAATCTATACTTTTTTGTATAAACATGCGAATATATACAACCTTTGCAACAGTTAAATTGTATACAATTCGAGAGAATTTTAAATACAATTGTTTCAATATAATAATACAAAAAATCAAGCGAGATCGTTCAAAATAGTGATGACTAGAGTGGACCAATTCGGAGCGAAAGCAGAGGCGTGACTAACCAATTGGTTCCCGCATGCGAAACATTATTAATATCTAGAGATATACTATCTCGAACAGTGCTGTTATTATGTTAGATACAAAAAAAATGTAAGACCGTTTTTCTAGATTATGAAACGTTCTCGATGATACGTATAAAAAATAAAATCTAAAAGGTATGTAATTAGATGATTAAAAAAAAACTTACCGTCTTATGCGTTTTCCGTGACTTGAAAATCTGGAGAAGCGCGATGAAATATTGTTAACATAAGGTGCGTCTTCAAAGTTATTTCTCATCATTGTACGAGTACCCAAATCAAATAAGAACACTTCGTATTTTGTATCGGGACCAGTGTCTCTATCTTTATGTCTTGCGCTATGCACGTGGCGTTGCAAATTTGATTTTGTTAAATGGTTTATATATATATATATATATATATATATATATATATATATATAGTAAACCTAATCAGTAGGCGATTAAAGGTCTGTATATTACTTCAAAATATATATATTTAAAAAACTCTACATGTTTCGGCAGTACGCCTTTATCAAGAGAATACAAAATATAAATGACAGAATATATTTTGTATTCTCTTGATAAAGGCGTACTGCCGAAACATGTAGAGTTTTTTAAATATATATATTTTGAAGTAATATACAGACCTTTAATCGCCTACTGATTAGGTTTACCATATCATACCAAGGTCACGAAGTTACTATATATATATACAGGGTGGTCCTTAATTTTGCCGACAAATTTTAGGGTGCGATTCCTTGGGTAATCTCGAGAGAAATAGTTCCTATAAACATTTGTCCTAAAGTTTTCCGTTGTAGAGATAGAGGCTGATTAATTTTTCACCAAAAAAATTTTTATTTCAAAAATTTAGAAATCGATTTAGGGAACTGTTGTGTTGATTGTCATGTTTACAGCATTTATTTGTATTTACGTAACTGTCATAAGTATTGTCAAACAATAATTAATTTGAAAGTTCGTACCTACAAATCTTTTTTGTAATTTTGGTGAATTATACAAATGCTGAAATGGCAGATATGCATTTTGTGTACGGTCTAGCTAATGGAAATAGTTATGAAGCAAGGCGTATTTACCAACAAAAATATCCTCGACGACTTGTACCTTGTGCGGAAACCTTCAGTAATATTCACCGTCGTCTAGCAGAAACTGGTACATTTGAGAGAAACAAAAATACTCCGGGAAGACCTCAAACTAAAAGAACACCCGATTTAGAGGAAGCTGTTCTGCAGATAATCGATAAACATCCAGAAACCAGTACAAGAAAGATTGGTGTAACGGTAAACGCAAGCCATCAAACCATCTTAAGGATATTACACGATCAACAATTATATCCTTTCCATATTCAGAGAGTACAGGCTCTTCTTCCGCGTGACTTTCCGCAACGCTTAGTGCTTTGTGATTGGTTCCGACAAAAAATTGCCCAAAATGTACAATTTCTAACCTACATTCTATTTACTGACCAGGCGAACTTCTCCAGAAATTGTATTAGGAATTTCCACAACAACCATTTATGGTCAGATGAAAATTCGCATGCCATAAGGGAGATGCACTTTCAAGAGCAATTTTCCTTAAATGTATGGGCGGGGATAATTAATAATTATTTAATTGGTCCCTTTTTCCTTCCTATACGACTTAATGGTGCATCATATCGGCTATTTCTTGAAAACGAGTTGCCTGGCCTTTTAGAAGATATTCCACTTTTGATCCGAAATGAACTTTGGTTTATGCATGACGGCGCTCCAGCACACTTTAGTGTACAAGCTAGGCAATTTTTAAATAGGACATATCAGAATAGATGGATAGGTCGAGGAGTGGAAGTTCCGAATCAGCCGTGGCCTCCAAGGTCACCTGATTTGAACCCTCTAGACTTCTTTCTGTGGGGACATTTAAAATCACTTGTTTATACTTCGCCAATTCAAGAACTAGATGACCTAAGAAATCGCATAATTGTTGGATGCGAAACAATTCGAAACACTCCCGGACTTCTTCAGCGTGTGAGTATGCAATTGAATAGGAGGATAGAAGCCTGCATATTAGCTGTTGGTGGTCATTTTCAACAGTACCTTTAGGGTTTATTGTAACCGTTTCTTTTTTTTTTGAAAAATTAAACAGCCTGTATCTCTACAACGGAAAACTTTAGGAAAAATGTTTATAGGAACTATTTCTCTCGAGAAAACCGAAGGAATCGCACCCTAAAATTTCTCGGCGAACTTAAGGACCACCATGTGTATATATATATATATATATATATATATATATATATATATATATATATATATTGCACACTAAACATTTTACATTTACCCCATTGTAAGATAAACTAGGATGGTTTTCAATAAACCTATTGACTAACTTTGATGATAGCGGCTTTTTACTGTACGCTCCTTCAACATTATTAAATACACAGAATACACTTTCCTGCTGCTATTATACGTGTACACACGATGACCGTGAACAACATACTAAGTAATCGTATGTGCGATGGGGCACGCGGGAACTAATTCGTTAGTCACGCCTCTGCTTTCGCTCCGAATTGGTCCACTCTAGTGATGACACTTGGATTTTTTCGTACGATTCGGAAAATAAACTACAATCCACCATTTGGATCGCTCGCGCAACTTATTTGTTAATACAGTGCTTCTTACCAAATGAAGTAAATAAAAATTGACCAACTTTTAATGTGTGAATATGGTGGCTGGTAATAACCTACCACCCACCATATATATATAACCTGCCATCGCCTGATTATTACTTTTTTTTGTCGGTTCAAAATTGCCTGAGCCATATTCGATTTAATAGACAACATTAAAAAGTATTTGAATAACTTCTTCCAATATTGTATAATGACTTTATTTAGATGTTTGAATAACATAAGTACAATAAAAGATGAAATATAATAACTTCTCTTTCATTTTAGTCATAAGAAATCGCAAAACTTTTTGCACAATCCAATATTTTTTTATTAGGAGACGATAATTTATCCATTAAATTCTTGCATTAATTAAAAATTTCCGAATAAATGGACCCATCCTTTTCTCCTAAATATAGTCTCACAACAAAACGATTTGTTTACAATCTTCGGAGATAATGAATATACATAATAACTTAACAGCCCCGACTGGCTGCAGGGTAAATTTTCCTTGGGATAAAACCACATTCATATTCGCCATTTCATTAATGCAGTTTAATGTGTTTACACATTTCCGGCTGTGTCTATTAGAACAAGGGAGTAACGACGTATCTATTTTTCAGAGCGTTTGATGTGTGCGTCGCTATCATCACAGTCTACACTATTAAGACAAACTTTATGAGTCGACTCTTAGCGCGTTAAAATGTAAATTTCAAGCAAGTGAATGAACGTACTTTCGGTAGATCGGTGGCATTTTCGAGAATCCTCCCTCAGGTTTGAAATAATGTTGTTTTCTTCTCAGTTTAAATTAGTCGTGAATGGAAGTAACGATGTTTGCAATGTGATTAAATTTTGGGAGAAAAGGAAATCATTCTTAGAGTTTAAAAGTGATAATATGGGAATGATTTATTATACCAAAATGGCTTACTCAGTGAACATTTTGAACAAGAGGCTATTATGGAAGCACCAAAGAACAATAACATTTTAAATATATTTAAAATCTCCCAAATAAAAATTATTTCTTTGGAGACTGTGGTTAAATAAAAACTTAAAAAAGGTATATAACCCCTTACCACAATTATTAATCGTATCCTAAATGTGCGACTTTTAATTAGTGGTTTTACCTACTGATGATTACAACTTAGTTGTCGAAATACGTATTTAGGATACGATTAATAATTGTGGTAAGGGGTTATATACCTTTTTTAAGTTCTCACAAATAAAGCAGGAGCTAATACGGAATTTTACAAAAACATGAAAGGAAGCGGGTTATTGAATTATATGCTTTTTAGATTTTCTTTATTTCGTATGAGAAGCGGAACTGAAATTTAGATATTAATGTATAAATCATTTTTATTACAAAGAATGGTAATGAAACTATTTTATACATTGCTGAAAAGCCATGTCCATCAAAGGAACGTACAGACGCGTTCCGCTCGTATTGGAGCTTATCAATGCACGGTATCTCGAAGACGGATATGGCTTCTCACTTCTATACTTTGTGTATATATAGTTAACATTCTGAACTTACTGCAAATGAGAATTAATGAATATTAAATCTCATTTTTACATGTAAATGTCGCCTTATGTGATGCGTTAATAACTACAATCCGACAAACTAAGTTTGTACCAGTATGTAGAACACACCTCGTCGCGACTCCGATCTTCCTGGTAATTAGGATAATTAAAAATTGCTGAAAAGCCACGTCCATCAACGGAACGTACAGACGCGTTTCGCTCTTATTGGAGCTTATCAATGCACGGTATCTCGAAGACGGATATGGCTTCTCACTTCTATACTTTGTGTATATATAGTTAACATTCTGAACTTACTGTAAATGAGAATTAATGAATATTAAATCTCATTTTTACATGTAAATGTCGCCTTATGTGATGCGTTAATAACTACAATCCGACAAACTAAGTTTGTACCAGTATGTAGAACACACCTCGTCGCGACTTCGACCTTCCTGTTAATTAGGATAATTAAAAATTTCTGAAAAGCTACGTCCATCAACGGAACGTACAGACGCGCTTCGCTCTTATTGAAGCTTATCAATGCACGGTATCTCGAAGACGGATATGGCTTCTCACTTCTATACTTTGTGTATATATAGTTAACATTCTGAACTTACTGCAAATGAGAATTAATGAATATTAAATCTCATTTTTACATGTAAATGTCGCTTTATGTGTTTATACACTAAAATCTAAAATTTTCAGCCAGGGCAGAACAGCAAGAGTAGGGAAACTTCCTCTGGGAGCAGTCATTTACTATATGGGCCATAGTTTGTTCCACATTTCCGTAGTCATAAAAGCTAGTATCTGCTAGCTTCCATTTATATAATATTGAGTTGCACTTTCTGTGGGCTATGTGGAACCTATTTAATTGAGGTATTTAGATGATGATGATATTTTGGCAACTAAAAGTCCACATAATTTTCTTGAATGCAGCTTTCATCCGCTGAAAGTTGGTGGGACTAGCAATGTCAAAGCTTTGAATTATCGGTCCAATAGTTTTTAATGACACCAACACTGGGGAATGATATCGCACGACATTATGCAGATTTTTATAGACCAATACATGAAAGTGGAGCACCACCTTACGTTCCTAATAATACTTTAAAATATCATCGAAGGTACTTTGATAATAGACTAATTAGTAAAGGTCGTTGGCCGTCATGTTCACCTAACTTGCCACCATTAAATTTCTGTCTATTTGGTTACCTAAAAGCTAAAGCTTTTCAAAATATACTTCATGCTTTAGAAAAAGTACAAAAAGCTATTACAAATAAAATAGACAGGATTGATCGATAAACAATCGAACGAATATTTGAAAATGTGAAAAAAAGAGTTAATTTATTTACTATTCGAGGATCGCGGAGCTAAGAAGGTTGAGAATCACTGTTGTATGTTGTATCGTCGATACATTTTTAATTTCACAGATTGTAAAATCTACAACACCTGATTCAAAAGATTTATAGTATAGATTTCCATTTATATAATTAAACCCAAATGTATTTTGAATACATATTTTTTTTCCTATATCCGGATGAATTCTATTATAGTCTTTATCCCCTATTATAGAGATGTACTGCTTCTAAATACGTTCGGTTCTTAATTAAAAATTTACTGCCGCTCGATTAGGGTTGTAATACATTTCTATTTACACTCGCACAGTTTACATGCACGTACCGATATTATTATGATTATTATGATTAGACGTTAATAGTGTAAATACATTAGCTTTACTCTATAAAAAGTTGATAAGAATAATAAATATATTTAAAGTATAGTTTTTTTCTTATAATATTGTCATTAATAACTTAATAGACAATATTTCTCGTCCGTATACGAGGTGCTATACACAAATTCCCGAAATTTTAATGTTGCCTGCGAAGGGATTGCTGTACAGGTATGTAGCGCTAGATGGAGTAAGCTACGTCTATACTAAGTCAGTCTGTCAAAAGGTACTTTGATAGGTGGTTACAAACAGTTTTTGTGTTTATATTTGTTGAGTTATTCTGCAACATTACAGTATCTGATATGAAAGAGTAAATAACGCGCTTCAAACTTAGTAAAACCGCAGCGAGTATTCTGAAAATACTTAAATAAGCATTTGGTAAGGATACTTTAGCACAGGCGCAAACTTGTAAGTGGTACAACCATTTTAAAAATGGATGTATGTCGGTTGATGATGATGAACGTTTCAGTTGATCATCGATGGAAATCACCGCGCAAAATGTAGCAAAGATGCATGACGCTACCCTGAAAGACCAAAGGAGAAAAATCCATTAAATTTGTAACATTGTTGGCTTATCGTACGGCGTTTGGCACTGTATTCTGTCTGGCGAACTCAACATGCGGCATATTGCTGCGAAGTTTGTGCCAAGGTTACAAAAACGGGCACCGTGTACAATCTTCAGTTCCAGAAACATTAGTGACGGCGAATCATAGGTGTAAGTGTATAATCCTGAAACAAAGCAGCAGTCATCGCAGTGGAAGACATCATCGTCACTAGGACCGAAGAAAACACGGCACGTTCGAAGCAACGTCAAGTCGATGTTGATTTGCTTCTTTGACGCTAATGGTATCGTGCACCAAGGATTTCACCCACCAGGTGAACAGTTAATGGATGATTTTATTGCGATGTTCTTCAGCGACTAAGAAAAAACATTGTACGCAAGCGGCCTTCCAAGTGGCGTAATTATTCATGGATCCTACACCATGGCAATGCACCAACCCAACCCAATCCACATGCCACTGGTTGTGCCTAAGCGAAGACGACAGTACTACTACACCCTCCCTACTCCCTAGATCTTGCCCCTCGCGACTTCTTCCTGTTTCCGAAATTGAAACTGAAGCGCTGTTTTGAGAAGATTGAGGAGATCCAGACCGAATCGTAAGCAGTATTGAACACATTAATATGCGAAAACTTCTAGTCATGGACAATTCGCTGGGATAGGTGCATTCATGCGGAAGGATAGTACTTTGAAGGGGATGGTAATGAATAACTTGTGACAACATTTATTACGTTTTTTTTTACGTTCTGTGAATTTCTGGTAGTACCTCGTATTTGGGTGGTGATTTTAACCTTTTTTGAAGTACAAAAATTATATTTGCGAATCCTCTATTCATTCATATGTGTTTTACATTATTATTTTAATTTATTTATAAATTATGGTTTTAATTCAGAACATTATTTCAAATCTTTACCAAAATGAACTTTAAAAATTTACTTCCTAATGTTCAAACAACGAATAAGCAAAGTTTCGTTTTATCTGTAATGTTTCACTTTTTTTTGCGTAATAGCCCAAATTCCCTAAAACGTTTTAAGAGGCAAACTATGCCGCCTCTTTGACAATATTTATTTTATTGTCGTTTACCTGCTTTTCGTGCATGTTCTCTTAACTATTTATATTTAAAATAGTTCGTTTTGGCAACCCGTTTTTTAGATGGTTACTCGTGTGTATTTATTAACTACTCAAAGGAAACTTGAAAATTTCTTTGAGATTTTTGCAGAAGTTTTATAGAATTACGTCTATTTTATAATTAGATATGTTTAGTCGAGTAAAAATAAATTTGCTTAAAACGCTTCATGGTACAGTAAAAAGGTATGCATTTGAAGTATTAAAAAAACAAAATATAGTGAAAATAAACATAATCATACATTAAATTTAGCGAGATATAAATTACATACATCGGCAATTTGGTATGTGTGCAATATAAATATATATTACAATACTGATTCAAATTGACGTCAAGGCATATACATTGTATCTAGTATATGTATGCTTGTGAGAGCTTTCGTTGAGAATTAAATATTATAATAACATACCCCGCATTTGAAGGATCAATAGTAATACCGCGTTTTCCCAACATATATATACTATTTCACTATTTCTTTTAATTTCGCATTTGCTATTCTATGACAAACCAAATACTGAGAAATATAAAATTCAGCTTGTAAGTAAAGACAAGTCATTTAAATTCATTTAACAATTAAGTTTAGATATTTAAAAAAGACTATATTCTAAAAATTACAGCGCTGGAAGAAATTCAAACAACCGCTATATATATATGGTAAACTTAATAAGTCGGCGATTAAAGGTCTGGTTTATTACTTCAAAGTATATATATTTAAAACGCCCCACATGTTTCGGCAATGATGCCTTTGTCAAGGATATAAAAAATATAAATCAAGATTTATATTTTTTATATAAAGGATATAAAAAATATAAATCAAGATTTATATTTTTTATATCCTTGATAAAGGCATCATTGCCGAAACATGTAGGGTTTTTTTAAATATATGTACTTTGAAGTAAAACAGACGTTTAAAAACCCCTTTAAAAACCCCCTTTAAAAAACCCTACATATGTTTCGGCAATGATGCCTTTATCAAGGACATAAAAAATATAAATCAAGATTTATATTTTTTATATCCTTGATAAAGGCATCATTGCCGAAACATGTAGGGTTTTTTAAATATATGTACTTTGAAGTAAAACAGACCTTTAATCGCCAACTGTTTTAATTTACTATACATATATATGGTAAATTCAATTTGTTGGCGATTTAAGGTCTGGTTTTACTTTAAAATTTATATATTTAAAACAACCCTACATGTTTCGGCAACTGATGCCTTTATCAAGGAATATAAAACAAAAATGGCAGTATATTAATGTCATACATTTGAGTTGCTATGGATAAAATTATTCAAAGATACATTAAAATTGAATAATAATAAATCATGCCTTAGTATTCCAAAAACAGATAGACAACAAGAACAGGGAAAAGCAAGACATGAGTTATTATTATGTATGCGCCCGTGGAGCGTCTTAAGATGAAAAGTTGCCGGCATTCGCCTTAAACGAGAAGGAAAACCACGAAAACCTACTCGGACAACCAGACAGGAATCAAAACACGGAACAGTCAGCATGATAAGCAAATGTATATGATATTTAAATGTAATTGATATTTAAATAACTTAAGATATATAATTACATAGCAAGAAAAATATATTGTTATGGTAAATTGCAGATCGTTACACAATTAAGTTATAGTATATACTGCTTAAATTTTTTATATTATTTCTGTTGTTAATTGAATTTTTTTCCTGTTTAATACTAATCATTTCTTTAATTTCTCTTTTCGTTATGTGTTGTTCTTTAAAAGAGAAATTAAAGAAATGATTAAACAGGAAAAAAGTCAATTAACAGCAGAAATTATATAAAAAATTTAAGCATTATATACTATAACTTAATTGTGTAACGATCTGCAATTTACCATCATAATATATCTTTTTTTGTTATATAATTATATATCTTAAGTTATTTAAATATCAATTGCATATAAATATCATATACATTTCCTTATCATGCTGACTGTTCCGTGTTTTGATTCCTGTCTGGTTGTCCGAGTAGGTTTTCGTGGTTTCCCTTCTCGTTTAAGGCGAATGCCGACAACTTTGCATCTTACGACGCTCCACGGGCGCATACATAATAATAACTCATGTCTTGCTTTTCCCTGATTTTGTTGTCTATCTGTTTTTTGGAATACTAAGGCATGATTTATTATTATTCAATTGGAATGTATCTTTGAATAATTTTATCCATAGCAACTCAATTGTATGACATTTGTATACTGTCATTTATATTTTATATCCTGGATAAAGGCATCATTGCCGAAACATGTAGGGTTGCTTTAAATATATATACTTTAAAATAAAGCCAGACCTCAAATCGCCAACTGATTGAATTTACCATATCATCCATATCCATATCATACCAAGGTTACGAAATAATTATATTTATATATATATATATATATATATATATATATATATATATAAGGTAAACTTAATAAGTCGGCGATTAACATGTGATATAAATATATCACATATTTTACATATATATACAGGCTGAGTTTTTTTAAATGTTTAGCATTGGGATCTCAGAAACTATTGGAGATAGAAAAACGCTTAAATGGGGAAAGATGCGCAGTTTTACGAGTTTGATTTAAAACTGCTTTTGTTTCTCCGATAATTTTCATAGCTTATTAGGTATTCAAAGAAAACTAAATTTTACGATTTTCTTTAAACATGCTTAGCATCGTTAATAGTAATTTTAGAGAAAAAGTGTTCAGACAAAAGTTTTAGATAATTTTACGCCAAATAAAACTGTGCAGCTAATATTTTCTTTTCGTTCTTCATTATCGAGTTATGACACAAACTTGTGTTTTTTTAAATGGAAACTATAGTTGGTTTTGACATCATTAAAAAGCTTATTTTTTGCTGATTACAATGATATGAGGTTTGATATGGTTATTTTAAAAAATAAAGAGGATATAGACATTTCTATGACTGTTCACATTATAAGATAAAAACTTAAAAAAGAAAAATGTTTGGTGTTTTGTAATTCAAAAAACGAAAAATCTGAGTTACAATAGTGTTCGTTGGAGCAGTCGAGATAAATATACTAACATTGCTTGCACGTTGAGTCACAGAAGTGAGAGCTGTTAATTTTTACTTTTAAGTCAAGTTAATTGTCAAACATTGAATCCATCTACATCGACCCGACAAATTTCAACAGAAATGGGCTCCCCTCAACGCACTATTGTCAGAGTGTTGAAGAAGCATAAATTTCGTCCCTACAAATTATCAGTATCACAAACTTTACATGAAGGTGAAAACATCAGACGAATAGCTTTTTGTAGATGGTTTAAAGATCAGTGTCAAAACGATCCACACTTTTCAATGAAAATATTATGGACTGATGAATCTCGTTTCACAAATTGTGGAATGTTTAATAGGCACAATGAGCACATATGGTCTCAAACAAATCCACTTCACGTTGAACATAGGAGACCACAAATTAAATTTGGGTTTAATGTTTGGTGTGGTGTTATAGGATCAACTTTTCTTCCTCCTTTTATTTTTTGATGGATCACTAACTGGCAATCGTTATCTTAATTTTTTACAACAAGATTTCGAGGAAATGTTAGATAATTTAAATTTAAGAACCCGAGCAATGCTGCAATGGTTTCAACATGACGGAGCGCCTCCGCACGATCAACTGAATGTTAGAAATTATTTAAATTTGAACTTCCCTAATCAATGGATAGGACGAAATGCACCCATTGAATGGCCGGCTAGATCCCCTGATTTATCAGTTTTTGGATTTTTTCTTGTGAGGTGTACTAAAGGACACAGTATACAAAAGAACATATGAAACAATCGACGATTTAAGAGAAGCTGTCTTAGTTGCTTTTAATAACATCGATAGGCGTAAAGTACGCAATGCTACAAATTCTGTTGTGAAGAGATGCAATTTGTGTATTAATAATAATGGAGGTATCTTTGAACATTAATAATGTTGTGTGCCCTTAATAAAAGTTCTTATAGTTTTCATTTTATTACTACATAGGATTTCAAAATAAGTTTTCGTTTGGTTTGTATTTTATCAGTTCGAAATTCAATTGTTTTCCATAAAAACCATAAAAATGTCTATATCCTCTTTATTTTGTAAAATAACCATATCAAACCTTATATCATTGTAATAAGCAAAAAATAAGCTTTTTAATGATGTCAAAACCAACTATGGTTTCCATTTAAAAAAACACAAGTTTGTGTCATAACTCGATAATGGTGAAAGAAAAAAAAATATTAGCTACATAGTTTTATTTGGCGTAAAATTATCTAAAACTTTTGTCTGAACACTTTTTCTCTAAAATTACTATTAACGATGCTAAGCATGTTTAAAGAAAATCGTAAAATTTAGTTTTCTTTGAATATCTAATAAGCCATGAAAGTTATCGGAGAAACAAAAGCAGTTTTAAATCAAACTCGTAAAACTGCGCATCTTTCCCCATTTAAGCGTTTTTCTATCTCTAGTAGTTTCTGAGATCCCAATGCTAAACATTCAAAAAAACTCACCCTGAATATATATATGAGAAATATGTGAAAGCCATATCCACCTGAAATGTGCAGATACCGATATTTCATAGTTTTTACTAATCTTCAGTACACATTATCCGGGAATAGATACGACTTTCATTTCTATACTGCGTGTATATATACAAATGATGAAAAACGCGATGTTAATGAGAATTAATAACTATTAAATTCCCACATTACATACAATTTCCGCTCTAATTTGTTGTATTAATTTCTACAAATGACAAAACCACATTTGCCTAAGAATGCAGATACAACACGTTGCGGCGCCAGCCGTCCAGGTTGTCCGGGAAAATGAAAAATGTGTGAATGTCATATCCACCCGGAATATGCAGATACCGATATTTCATAGTTTTTACTAATCTTCAGTACACATAATCCGGGAATAGATATGACTTTCATTTCTGAAATGGAAGATCTAGACTAGAGTTTAAAAAAATATTCGATACGAAATAGATGCAATTTTTAAAGATATTATCTTAATTTGACGGTTTAGTACTGCATAATTATCCTTTCTTTCACATAATATCTCTTCATTTATTGAAATATACAAATTTGAAAGGACCACCTTGTATTCTACTTAAATGTTACTATTCGAGTTTTTTTGTGTTATGCATCTAGCTATGAAAACAGTATGCTATCGTCATCTGTGTAGCATGGGCATGGTTAGCGAGTCCTCGTGTAGCAAATGTGAAAAACAGGAGAAAACTAGCCTTCATATAATATGCACTTGTAAGGAACTGATAGGACTCAGACAAAAACATTTCGGAAGAGATATATTGGATCCTACAAGGATACTCATACTTCCCCTGAGGAGGATAGTGGCTTTTATCAAGGGCATAAGCCTAACAGAGCGGTCATGAAATTTTTATCAAAAGGAGGCAGTAGCCCGAAGAATACGCATGAGAGAATGGTGGCAGTGTATGGAGAAAATAGCTTGTCCTATTTCCAAGTCAAATTTTGGTATAAGCAGTTCCAATGGCGCAGGGAATCTATTCATGATTACTTAAGGTACGGAAGACTTTGAGAAGCACGAACTAAAGAAATCATCAACAAAGTTGAAGATTTGGTGATAACTAACCGCCCAGTAAAAGTTTAACTTTTTGTTAGAGAAATAGAAAAATCAGAAGCGAGTGTTTTTAAAACTCTACACAAATTTGTGAACAGAATTTGACTACTTTGTCACATGATGAAGATTTCTTAAATAGAATTGTAAATGGAGATGAGACCTACGTACCTCGCTAGGACCCTCCCACGGAACAAGAGTTCATACAATTCGGCATTAACCCGTTGATGGATCGCCCAAGAAGGCAAAAACGCAATTTTCTGCAGGAAAAGTGATGGCCACAGTTCTGTGGAACGTGGAAGGGATTTCTTTAATTGTATATATGCCTAAGGGAATACAATAGTGGGAAATGTCTACGAAGACACAATTAAGAACTTGAACATGACTATACGCGAAAAAAGACCAAATTTTGCTCAGAAAACTCTGCTCCTGCACAACTGCAGGGCGCATAGGGCACGAATTGTTCAAGCAGTAACACTACTTTACACCGAAAATGTACATTTGATGAGAAATAGATTTCCTTATGTATTTTCTTCCGCTGAATTCGAAAATCAAGGTTAAATTTTTTTTTATGGAACAGTTTTTGAGATATTGTAATTTCTTAATTTTCTCGACCTATTTTCATTTGACAAATCATATCTCGAGCTAGAAATGTCCGATTGGGTCGTTCTTGGTACCCAAATGCAAGGTATTGAGATGACGAACAAATATGTGTAATCGGATCTTTGATTGGTAAAGCGGTTCAAAATATATCAATGAAAATAGGGCACATTTTCAAAAAAATCATATTTTACAGTGATTCTGTGCCGACAGAAAAGTACAAATCGTTAAAAAAAACGTCTGGTTTCTGTTCATTTACGTAAAGATGATACTTTTACGTAAGAACTAAGACCAACCAGAAGAAAATCGACCGAAAAATGACAAAGTTATAAGCAATTAAGTGAATATATCCAAATCCCATATTTTCCGAATATTTTATTTTTTTCGACAATTTATGAGTTCGGTTGCTCACACGCAAATATATTGAAATTTTTATTTGTTATTTTTATGTATTTTGACTTTCTTATTACTATTATAATAATTATTATTATTCGTACCAATAAACAGCTGACAACATGATTTTATATCGATAGCCTGT
Organism: Melolontha melolontha; assembly: GCA_935421215.2. NCBI lineage: Eukaryota > Metazoa > Arthropoda > Insecta > Coleoptera > Scarabaeidae > Melolontha > Melolontha melolontha. The sequence goes on along the minus strand of OW285240.1, from coordinate 20,756,423 downwards.
TGGTATATTGGCAACGTATATTAGTTCTCACGTTGACGCTAGAGTTCTTAGATTTTATTCCAAACAAAACAACAACACATCACATTTAGGAACCTTAGAACCGTGACATTTTGTTTTGACATCTTCTATAAAACGTAGTGTCGGTTGTTTGTATATTATAGGAACTCACAAATTTTATTGAAATTATATTTAATTGTGTTCACCAAAATGCCTAAAAGAAAACGAGAATTTAAGTGCGTAAACAATCGAAATAATTTCTGTTACGTGTGTGGCAATTTTGTTCCTCAACCAAATAGACGTAGATTCACCGATTCATTACAACATAATTATCTGCAATATTTTGGAATAGCACCTGCAACTTTCCATGAGCAATGGACACCAAATAATGTTTGTTTATCGTGCCATATAACTCTTGCCGCGTGGGCTTCTGGTTCATCACAGTAAGATTAAATTTATATATACAATTGAATTAATAATAAAGTGAATTTTTATTCCCAATTAGACGATACATGAAATTCGGTGTACCGATGATATGGAGCGAGCCGCTCTGCCATTCGGTTGATTGTTACTTTTGCCAGAGCAAATCCACTGGTTTTGGAAAGAGTGTCAAATGGGTTTATGCGACAGTAACATCTGTTTCGCTTCCAGTTCCACATTCAAGTGAATTTCCTCATCCTAAGTGCCGCGATTCAACGATTGAATTTTTCGAATCATCACTACAGACAGACACAAGCAGTGATAATGAATTTCAACAGGAGTCGCAATTGCAACATTTTACGCAGCCTGAACTGAATGATTTGGTGAGAGATCTCGATCTGTCAAAGGAAAAAGCGGAGTTACTTACATCTCGCCTGAAGCAACCTGTTTGGCTCCGGGAGTAAATGGAACATTTTACAGAAACCGTGATAAACCTTACGCACAACATTTTAAGAAGGAAAACGACATATGCTACTGCAACGATATTCCTGCATTGTTTGAGCAACTCGGAGAGCCTTATGATCCAAATGAGTGGCGCTTGTTCATTGACGGTAGTAAGGAGAGTTTGAAAGCAGTCCTACTGCATATTGGAAATGAAAAACCTTCTATCCCCATAGCTCATGCCATCAACACTAAAGAATCATACGCCACAATGGCCAGTTTGCTAAAATACATTCAATATGAGCATCACAACTGGAAAATATGTTCCGATCTCAAAGTCGTCGGCATGTTGCGTGGAATGCAGGATGGATATACAAAATATTGCTGCTTTCTTTGCCTCTGGGATAGTCATGCTCGTGAACATCATTATAGAAGAAAAGACTGGCCAGAAAGGGAGAACGTCACAGTGGGCAAAGACAATATTAATTACGTGCCTCTTGTCAAAAAAGAAAATATAATCCTTCCAGCGTTGCACATTAAACTTGGCCTCATTAAAAATTTTGTGAAGGCCTTAGACAAGGAAGGCAAGTATTTTCCTATTTGAAAACCCTTTTCCCGCAGCTTTCTTTAGCAAAAATCAAGAAAGGCGTCTTCGATGGTCCACACATAAAGAAATTTGTAAAAAGCGCAGATTTTCCAAAATATTTAACACCCGTTGAAAAGGAGGCCTGGAATTCATTTCAGCGGGTTGTTACCAATTTTCTTGGGAACAATAAAAGCCCTAACTACGAGGGAATTACTACCGATTTGCTGGAGAACTACAACAAGATGGGTACGGAATGCCATTATTTAATTTCATTCCTGGTTGTTTTCTATTGCATTGTTTTTACCATTTTATTTATTTCTTACAGGTGTAAATATGTCTCTAAAAATCCATTTCTTGCATTCGCATTTGAATTTCTTTCCGGACAATCTTGGTGACGTAAGTGACGAACACGGCGAGAGATTTCACCAACAAATTAAGACCATTGAGCGGCGCTATCAAGGATTTTGGGATGAAGCAATGTTGGGAGACTATGTATGGTTTCTCACTAGAGAAACGGATCCCAAAAGCAACCGAAGACAAAGCAAGAGCCACAACTATTTCTAACACATAAAAATGTCAAGAATGTATTGCAAGCGTTTAAACACAATAAATTGTCGAAAAAAATAAAATATTCGGAAAATATGGGATTTGGATTTATTCACTCAATTGCTTATAACTTTGTCATTTTTCGGTCGATTTTCTTCAGGTTAGTCTTAGTTCTTACGTAAAAGTATCATCTTTACGTAAATGAACAGAAACCAGACGTTTTTTTAACGATTTGTACTTTTCTGTCGGCACATAATCACTGTAAAATATGATTTTTTTTTAAGTGTGCCCTATTTTCATCGATATATTTTGAACCGCTTTACCAATCAAAGATCCGATTATACATATTTATTCGTCATCTCAATACCTTGCATTTGGGTACCAAGAACGACCCAATCGGACATTTCTAGCTCGAGATATGATTTGTCAAGTGAAAAAGGGTCGAAAAAATGAAAAAATTACAATATCTCAAAAACTGTTCCATAAAAAAAAGTTTAAACTTGATTTTCGAATTCAGCGGAAGAAAATACATAAGGAAATTCTCATCAAATGTACATGAAAAAAATTTCATTTTGTAAACTAGTGTAATCAATGAATGCAGCTTTGAGTCCCGACCCTACAGTCCCGACCTCGCCCCCCTGTGACTGTTGTTTCTTCCAAAACTCGAAAACACTTGAGGCGTCGATTTTTATGGAATCACGTCATGGAAAACGCTGTAGAGTGGTATTTTGTAGAACTACCAAAGGAATTTTTGTTCGTTGGCATAAATAGCGTTATTAAAGAAACGTTGCAATAGGTGTGTTAATGTTAGAGGTTCTTACGTTCAAAATTAATTTTTATTTTCGTTTCTTTCATAACAAATCTTACATAACATAAAAAAAAATAACATGCAAAATGTTTTTTGATACTAAACATTCTTCAAAACTAGTGTATATTATACCATATAAACCGCATCTATCGGTGTAAAATTCTTAAAGTAAATCAAGTTTACGTTAAAATAATATAAGTTGAACCAACACCTGCACGTTTAACATATAGCATAAATTGTTTTCATTTTCATATCTTACGTGCCATATGCTACAAAAATAATTCATTACACGAGAAACTTTTCCTTAAAAATATCAAATAACTTCAAAGATATATTTTTAATTTAGTTTTATATGGAAAAAGTGCTTCTTGTTTCGTAGTGTAGTTTAAAAATGAAGCACTTTAAGCGCAGTAGACGTTCCTCGGGTGGAATGTCAAGATATTATCCGAGAGAAATTGCGCACATTTGTTAATCTGAAATCTTGACATAATTAAAGATTGGTACTTTGGAGAGAGACTAATTTAAGACCATTAATTAAGTTGATCAAAAATACCAAGTGCACTGCGAGAATGCGGTCGGAAAAGAAACGATTCCCTGGGTTGATTTATTTATTTTTCATTTTCATCCTGTTGGCAACTCAAATTTATATGTCGGTTTTAAAGTTTTATAAATGTTTCAATTAAAGAATTGTTAAGGCACGTTCATATTGCAATGAGAAAACTAAAACAGCAGAAAAGGGAATTCGTGATTAAGGCTGAATCATTAAATATAAATTATGCAACTGTGCTTCTTTAACGACACTGATTATAATGAGTAATAATGACTATTGCATGAAACTAATTACTTATGAAAAGTACAAATGTATATTACAAATTTACTTTTACTGTATGCATAAATACTAATTTGAAGGGTACAAATTAATAATAGTAGTAAAAGCATTTAAAAATATGGATATCGGGAGCAGGGCCGTGCCAAGCGGGGAGCCAGGGCTGATCGGCACCGCGTCTTGGAGTTGCGGGCAGCAAGTGGAAAATAATTTAAAATAGAAATATGTACTAAACGTCCAATTTTTATTACGTTTATGATACAAAGGTCAGCAACGTTCTCGAAAAATCGGCATAAGTCCGGCAACGCTCATAAGTCTGGAAACGCTGTCGAAAAAAATTAAAACGAAGCATGTTCGTGCTTCAGACAGTTGTCTCGGTGTCATGATAATACGTGCTCGTCGAGTAGACGCGTTTTCAGAATGAATAACCGATACAAGTTCACGCTTCAAGAAAGAGTTTTTTTTGTTACGTCGTATCTTCGTACGAACGCGGATTACGAAACTATGATTACCGAATTTCAACAACAATTTCCGAACTCGCCGCTACCAAATCGTTCAACAGTGTGGAAGATGTACCAGAAATTCTTAAAAACGGGCTCTGTTGCCGACGCGCCGCGTTCTGGACGACCGGTATCTGTAACAAATAACGAAAATATGGAAACAGTGGGGCTGGCGTTTGTCGAGCAGCCGAACCAATCTGCAGTGCGGCTATCGGGAGAACTTCAAATATCCGATCGTTCTTTACGACGAATGCTGAAACGCATGCACTATCGAGTTTACCGTCCGCGTCTCCTCCACGCACTTCACGAGGTTGATTTCGATCGCAGATTGGAATTTTGCGAGTGGTACCTCGGATGCAGTCAGGATGATCCGCAGTTCCAGCGTTCCATTTTGTGGTCGGATGAAGCAACCTTCAAGCTGAACGGTACGGTCAATCGGCATAACTGCGTGTACTGGAACGACCAGAATCCTCACGTCTCCATTGAAGAAGAATTAAACCTGCCTGCGGTGTGTGTGTGGGCAGGTATCCATGCGGGAGGTCACGTGGGTCCGTACTTTTTTGAGGGTTTCGTGACGGGCCAAAGTTATCTGGAAATGCTCGAAGATTTACGTGGGCAAATGGACAACGATCCAACACTCGCGAACATCCGTCATTTCATACAGGATGGAGCTTCGCCGCACTACGCGTTATGTGTGCGGGAGTACCTTAATGTTCATTTTGGAGAATGGATAGGTAGACGAGGAATCGTTGAGCGGCCCGCACTGTCATGTGACCTGACACCCTGTGATTTCTTCCTGTGGGGCCTTCTCATGGACCGCGTTTTTGCAAGAGGACCACGTACCCTTCCCGACCTCCGAACTGCAATTGAAGAAGAATTAGAAAATCTTCGCGGACAGCTTGACGTGCTTCGCCGGACCTGCCTCACCGTTGAGAAACGTTGCAGTAAATGCATTGATCAAAATGGCCATCAATTTGAACACTTACAGTAACCCTTTTTCGAATCCCTTTTGTAATTTCTTTGAATAAATTCATTTTGACGCTGCGTTTTTTCTTTTAATGCAAATTTGTTGCCTGACTTATGCCGACCCCTGTAGTTTAAATCTACTACTTATTAAATAAATTTCTAGAACTTGTAAGTATTTTATAGTTTCGCTTAAATATGTATGTAAATAAGTATTATGAAAAATAAATTCATGTCATTAGTCATAAATTCATCGTTGGAAAATTTTAATGAAAAAGTGTCCTTCATTCACTGTTAAACCAGCGTCTGAAATAAGGTTGGAAAGTAGAATCAACGCTATAACAGTTTTAAGATATAATTTGGAATCAATTTATTAATTAATTAATATGTTTTATTTAATGACTCATCTAGGGATACTAATCCAAGAAATGTGGCTAAATCTTTTATAAAAGAAAAATTAATCAAACAAATTTATACGTTCAATAGTTATTTGGTATAACATATTATGCAAGTTAAATTTTTGCAAAGTGTGATTTAGTTATACCAACTGCAATTGAAATGTTAAAAGACCTTAATAATTACTTAAAGAGTATAGATCGGATGCTAATTTTACAAATATATTGAATGAAGCTGAAAGGATAGCACGGAGAACTGATTGTGATTCTAAGGTCCCAGCGGTTAATATTGTAAGAACTAATTTTTATTTTACTAGTTTAGATACAGCAATATGCAAAATACGATTGAGCTAATAACGAATCGTATAAGATATTTTGTTCAGCCGAACCTAAAAATTATCGCACTGTAACTTACTTGCACATTTTGTACAAAATATTTGTATTTCGTCTGTAAGTGAACTGAGATCGACCGAAATAATTTGTAAACTGACGTGAAAAGTGCCATTGCTTCTAAAATGCTATAAATTTTATAGGATGTTCCAGAAGTCACCGAAAAAAAATAAGCACATAATTATGTGCTTATTTTTTTCCAACGGTCGAACTCGGTGACTTCTGGAACATCCTATAAAATTTATAGCATTTTAGACCACAACGTCAATCAGATTAGTTTATATAAATGATTACTAGTTGGTAAGAAACCTGGAATTAATAACAGGTAGGCAATAGCCATACTACCTTAAATCGCGATAAGTCCAACTAGTCTCATTCAATACCATTACTATAATACTATAATAGTATTTGGATAACTGAGTTTTCATCACCAGCATTAGAAAAAAATATTACAGTCCGAGCGCTTGCACATACTTTACACAAGCAAAATTTTTCAAACTTTATTTTATCACCGAAATGTTAATACCAATTACTAGAAATAAACTATGATTACATGAGAGTCATTAAGTATGATTCACACATAATTTCACTAAAAATACAAATATCTAGGCTTAATGATTTCCCAGTGGTAAACCAGAAAATTGTTCAAATTTGGCTACGGTACAGATCCGCTATTCGCATTCTTCTTCTTCTTCTTCTTCTTCTTCTTCTTCTTCTTCTTCTTCTCCTTCTTCTTCTCCTTCTTCTTCTTCTTCTTCTTCTTCTTCTTCTTCTTCTTCTTCTTCTTCTTCTTCTTCTTCTTCTTCTTCTCCTTCTTCTCCTTCTTCTCCTTCTTCTTCTTCTTCTTCTTCTTCTTCTTCTTTTCATCTTCTTCTTCTGCTTCTTCTTCTTCTGCTTCTTCATTTACTTAGGTCGAAACCTGTTTTCTTTAACGCATTCATTATGGTGTTTCAGTAGAAGTGGTGACCCAACTTTACTTTAATCTTTTCAAAGATCTCCAAGGTTTTCTTCTCCTGGTATTTTTATTAACCTGGTCTCATCTGACCTTTTTGGACTTGCTCGCTATATGCTTCTCTCCTTCCTCAGATAAATCCAAAGATATCTTATAGCTTCGTTCCTAACTCTGCCTCTCCTTATTTTTCCCACTATTATTCTTAAATTGTTTATTTCTGTTGTTCGCATCAGTGGTTTAATTCTCCTTGTGTCAACCTGGGTTTCAGCTGGATACGTCATTATTGGCCTTACCATGATTTTATATATTTTTACTTTGCTCTTTGTTGTGAGATATTTATTATTCCAGGAAACTTCTCTTAGATATCCAGACAATCGTGTTGCTTTCATGTTCTGTCGTCTGACTTCGCTGTAGTTGTTCCTTTCTCTGGATATTTCTGCCCCGAAGCACATAAAGGACATCACTTGTTCTATGATTTTGTTGCATATTTCTAATTTACATCGTTTAGGCTCTTTTGCGACTACTAACAATTTTATCAGAATAATTGAAACACACATGAGTAGGTAAACCCCACAAGTTTTGTATAATACAAAGGTATTTTTAATAATATAAAATATTATTAAAAATATTATTAAATATTTTTAACACCAGATTTTTAATAATATTTTATATTATTAAAAATACCTTTGTACTAACAATTTTGCTTTTCTGTAGATATTTGCATGTTGTATTAGCACCGCATCGTCAGCATAACATAAAATAGTCATATCGTTTTGCCATTTTGTAGCCATTCATATTTTTCACGCTGTCTATGAGTTTATTCATAATAATATTGAAAAGCGTTGAACTTAGAATCAGCTTGTCGGATACCAACCAGTGCTGCTCTTAATTTTCCTAGATAACGCATTTCATGTTTGTATTTTGTTCTTCGTTTTTCTGTTTAAGTCTTCTATTATACTTATCAACGCTTTTTGTATGTTATTCTCCTGTAGTATGACTATCTCGTTGTACTGTATCCCTCGATCAAATGCCTTTTGTAAGTCGCCAAGCACATAAAGGCTGGCGCGTTAAATTCGAATTCGTGGATTTAATTTTATTATTTAAAAAAAAGTTTGTATGGCACTTAATGACTCTAAGGCAAGCATACGATTATAAGTATGTATAAATAAGATTACATAAAGCTGCAAAAGAAGCATGCGGAATTATAAAAATAAATAAAAACAAAAAACAAACAAGCTGGTGCAACGACGAAATAAAAGATGCGATAAAATATAAAAAACATGTGTGGGCGAAATACCTCAAAGCGAAAACAGAAGAAAGCTACGCTAAGTATAAACAGCAAAGAAGAAGGGTAAAAGAACTAGTGAGAGCAGCAAAACAAAAGTCATGGGAAGAATTCGGGGAAAAAATGGAAAGTGATAGCCATGGAAACCAGAAATTATTCTATAAAGTATTGAAAACTTTCAGAAGTCATGCGAACTATAATAGCAAATACATAAAATCAAAAGAGGGAAAAATACTTGAAGATGACAAAGAAATAATGGACAGATGGAAAGAATACTTTGGATATGCTTAATATAGAAAAAATAGTACAAGGATATAATGAAAAAGAAGAACAAATAACCACCAAATTAACAGACGAAGGTGACAAAGAAATAAAATAGAAGAAGTTAAAGAAGCAATCATAAAAATAAAAACAGGAAGAGCAGCAGGTAATGATTGTATATCACCAGAAATGATCAAAAACTTGGGTGAAAAAAGCATAAAAGCTATAACTAAACTGTTTAACAAAATATGGACAGAAGAGAGAATACCACAAGATTGGGAAATAGGAGTGATATTACCCATCTTCAAGAAAGGAGATTACCGTGAATGTAAGAACAATAGGAGAATAACAATTATGAGTATAATGGCCAAAATGTACGAAAGAATACTCGAAAAAAGATTAAAAATACAAATAGAGACACAGCTAGAAGATTCACAAAGCAGTTTTAGGAAGGGAAGAGGAGTACAAGACCACATATTTACTATAAAACAAATAATGGAAAAAAGACAGCAAAGCAATACGTACTTGGCGTTTATTGACCTAGAGTAAGCGTTTGATAGTGTACCAAGGAAAGCGATATGGGAAAGCCTAAAAAGAAGAGGTGTAAATAAGAAATTGAGAAACAATAGAGAGTGTATGTATAAGGTCACAAAGAATTATGTACGAACGAGAAATGCAGAGTCACAGATATTTCAAACTAAAGAAGGATTGAGACAGGGTGGTGTACTGAGCCCAGCACTATTCAACATAGTGATGGATGACGTACAAAAAGAAATAAAGCACAAACTGAAGAAATTACCAGTGGGTTATAGAAATATGGAAATAACGACAATAACTGACTGCGTCTTTGCAGATGATTTAGTAATATTTGCAAAAAACACGACAGACCTGTAAGAAAACGTAACAATATGGAACGAAGCCCTTCAAAACCGAAACTTAAAAATTAACATCGATAAAACAAAGGTAATGGTAATTGGGAAAGAAAACAAGCAAGCATTAATAACACTGGACAATACAAAAATAGAGCAAGTAAAGACGATGAGATACCTGGGCGTAAATCTACAGAAGAATGGTAAGAACGAAACCGAAATAAATGAAAGAATAGATAAAGCAACACGGACATAATATGCTTCGAATAACAAATTTATAAGAAAGAAAGAAATATCAACTAAGACAAAAATCCTAGTCTACAAGACTATACATAAACCAATATTAATGTATGGTAGTGAGAGCTGGTTGTTAACAAGGCAGCGAAAAAGTAAAATCCAGGAGGCAGAGATGAGATTCCTGAGAGCAGTTAAAGGCATTACAAGAAGAGATAGAATACGGAATGAAACAGTGAGGGAAAAACTAAAAGTGGAATCGATCCTAAAGAGCATTGAAAGGCAACATCTGAAGTGGTTCGGACATGTAATACGAATGGAAAACCAGAGACAACCGAAATGGATATAGCTAGCAAGGACACAGGAAAAGAGGACTAGAGGAAGACCGAGAAAAGAGTGGAACAGTGTAGTGGCAGAGTGCTTGGAAGCCAGGAGAACAAAGTGGAAGGATGCAGAAGTAATGGCAAGAGACAGAAGGGATTGGGCAATGTTTGTTCGTAAATAAAAAGTTTTTTAGACGCCTTAACACCTTCGGGTATAAGAAAGCTTTATCGATTATATATATATATATATATATATATATATATGAAAAATTTTGTGAAAAACTTATCTGCGCGGAATGTGCATATATCGATATTTCACTGTTTTTTTTTTTTTTACAGATCATCAGTGCACCTTACCGAAGACAGATATGATATTCACTCCTATACTACGTGTATATATACGAACTGTAATGAACTTCATGTGTATGAGAATTAATAATTATTAAATCTCATTTTACATGCGATTGTCGCTATAATTTGTTGCATTTAATTCTACAATTCGACAAATCACTTTTGCCCTAGATTGTAGACGCAACAAGCCGCGACATCAACTGTACAAGTTGTCAGTACAAATGAAAAATTTTGTGAAAAACTTATCTGCGCGGAATGTGCATATATCGATATTTCACTGTTTTTTTTTTTTACAGATCATCAGTGCACCTTACCGAAGACAGACATGATATTCACTCCTATACTACGTGTATATATACGAACTGTAATGAACTTCATGTGTATGAGAATTAATAATTATTAAATCTCATTTTACATGCGATTGTCGCTATAATTTGTTGCATTTAATTCTACAATTCGACAAATCACTTTTGCCCTAGATTGTAGACGCAACAAGCCGCGACATCAACTGTACAAGTTGTCAGTACAAATGAAAAATTTTGTGAAAAACTTATCTGCGCGGAATGTGCATATATCGATATTTCACTGTTTTTTTTTTACAGATCATCAGTGCACCTTACCGAAGACAGACATGATATTCACTCCTATACTACGTGTATATATACGAACTGTAATGAACTTCATGTGTATGAGAATTAATAATTATTAAATCTCATTTTTCATTTGTACTGACAACTTGTACAGTTGATGTCGCGGCTTGTTGCGTCTACAATCTAGGGCAAAAGTGATTTGTCGAATTGTAGAATTAAATGCAACAAATTATAGCGACAATCGCATGTAAAATGAGATTTAATAATTATTAATTCTCATACACATGAAGTTCATTACAGTTCGTATATATACACGTAGTATAGGAGTGAATATCATGTCTGTCTTCGGTAAGGTGCACTGATGATCTGTAAAAAAAAAACAGTGAAATATCGATATATGCACATTCCGCGCAGATAAGTTTTTCACAAAATTTTTCATTTGTACTGACAACTTGTACAGTTGATGTCGCGGCTTGTTGCGTCTACAATCTAGGGCAAAAGTGATTTGTCGAATTGTAGAATTAAATGCAACAAATTATAGCGACAATCGCATGTAAAATGAGATTTAATAATTATTAATTCTCATACACATGAAGTTCATTACAGTTCGTATATATACACGTAGTATAGGAGTGAATATCATGTGTGTCTTCGGTAAGGTGCACTGATGATCTGTAAAAAAAAAAACAGTGAAATATCGATATATGCACATTCCGCGCAGATAAGTTTTTCACAAAATTTTTCATTTGTACTGACAACTTGTACAGTTGATGTCGCGGCTTGTTGCGTCTACAATCTAGGGCAAAAGTGATTTGTCGAATTGTAGAATTAAATGCAACATATTATAGCGACAATCGCATGTAAAATGAGATTTAATAATTATTAATTCTCATACACATGAAGTTCATTACAGTTCGTATATATACACGTAGTATAGGAGTGAATATCATGTCTGTCTTCGGTAAGGTGCACTGATGATCTGTAAAAAAAAAAACAGTGAAATATCGATATATGCACATTCCGCGCAGATAAGTTTTTCACAAAATTTTTCATTTGTACTGACAACTTGTACAGTTGATGTCGCGGCTTGTTGCGTCTACAATCTAGGGCAAAAGTGATTTGTCGAATTGTAGAATTAAATGCAACAAATTATAGCGACAATCGCATGTAAAATGAGATTTAATAATTATTAATTCTCATACACATGAAGTTCATTACAGTTCGTATATATACACGTAGTATAGGAGTGAATATCATGTCTGTCTTCGGTAAGGTGCACTGATGATCTGTAAAAAAAAAAAAAAAAAAACAGTGAAATATCGATATATGCACATTCCGCGCAGATAAGTTTTTCACAAAATTTTTCATTTGTACTGACAACTTGTACAGTTGATGTCGCGGCTTGTTGCGTCTACAATCTAGGGCAAAAGTGATTTGTCGAATTGTAGAATTAAATGCAACAAATTATAGCGACAATCGCATGTAAAATGAGATTTAATAATTATTAATTCTCATACACATGAAGTTCATTACAGTTCGTATATATACACGTAGTATAGGAGTGAATATCATGTCTGTCTTCGGTAAGGTGCACTGATGATCTGTAAAAAAAAAAAAACAGTGAAATATCGATATATGCACATTCCGCGCAGATAAGTTTTTCACAAAATTTTTCATTTGTACTGACAACTTGTACAGTTGATGTCGCGGCTTGTTGCGTCTACAATCTAGGGCAAAAGTGATTTGTCGAATTGTAGAATTAAATGCAACAAATTATAGCGACAATCGCATGTAAAATGAGATTTAATAATTATTAATTCTCATACACATGAAGTTCATTACAGTTCGTATATATACACGTAGTATAGGAGTGAATATCATGTCTGTCTTCGGTAAGGTGCACTGATGATCTGTAAAAAAAAACAGTGAAATATCGATATATGCACATTCCGCGCAGATAAGTTTTTCACAAAATTTTTCATTTGTACTGACAACTTGTACAGTTGATGTCGCGGCTTGTTGCGTCTACAATCTAGGGCAAAAGTGATTTGTCGAATTGTAGAATTAAATGCAACAAATTATAGCGACAATCGCATGTAAAATGAGATTTAATAATTATTAATTCTCATACACATGAAGTTCAATATATATATATATATATATATATATATATATATATATATATATAAATAAGATTAGTTTACTTTTAGAAATTAGTATCAATACATCGGTGATATAGAATGATGAATTTCGCTTGTGTAAAGTGTGTGCTAAAGCTCCGGGTGCAATATTTTTCTATTGTTAATAATTACAACTTAATTATCGAAATACGTATTCAGGATTTTAATGTTACATTGCGGAAAGGGGTGTTTTAAATTTAACTTTTACAGAATAAGACAGACTCTGATTTTTTCCTACTTAAATTATAAGTAGGTACCTTCATAACCAATACGTGTATTTAAAAAACGCTAATGGCTGTTTTAAGGTAAGTATTTTTTGTAAAATACAAGTGAAATACTAAAATTTAATACGTAAACGTATTTTTAAGACTTGAACCATAAAGCTCCTAATTCCTTTACTATTCAGTTTCAACGATTTGTTAATTATTTTGAAATCTCTGACTATTCTATCTTTATATCGGTCTGAATACCAGACCTGAAATTCCGCGCCACTTTATTTCTAGAACGGATATACATATATACGTGTATACTTGCCCGCAAACATGCATATATATTTCAAAAACTACACACAGCAGCAGTCACGCCGTGCCACCATAAATGCAGCATGTCCGTGTGTATACCTTAAGAAAAACGACAAAAAAAGGAAAGACACGTGCCCCGCACGAGATTCCAAACATCCCGGTGTCACTGGCATTTTGTCTTAAAAGAAAACATGTAGAACGCTCCCACAGTCTGCTGTTGCCGGCAGATTATACTCTATAGCGTTCACTTGGTCACACCTAAAGCGATATATCAAAATAATTGTATAAATATTTGCTGGTTTTGAGACTCTAAGAATGATCTGAAGAATATACCATATTTTCGAATACGTACTGTTACGCCTAGCGTATAGAAGTTTAATTCATTTATTTAAATACATATTATTTCGTCTTTAAATATATCATTAAATTATATTTAACTAAGACATTTTTTTCATTTGTACAAACTTTCATTTTCGTTACAAAGAGAAAGTATTTCTATTTCTTTTGTCACCATCTCAACCGCCGACGACCCTTCTTTCTACCTGACTCTCAGAACCCTAACGTTAATGTCGAATTTCTTCTAGATAAATTCTATATTTTAAATTGTTTTAATTTAATATTACTTACATCTTCTTTTATATGTCTTGTTTGATATCGTTAGGAAGCTTATGTCACAAGGGTTACTCTAAGAATAACTATGACATTGACAGACGACGTCTTCAGGTCGCGCTTTTAATTAACTATTATTCGAGATATCGACCCCCCTCTTCGATAGATCATAAACTAGACCGTTTTCTAGACCCCTTCCTTTTCGACACAAACTAACAGTTCCTGCTTCTCTTGCGAACCTTTCGTGAGAAAACACACACCTCGTGCTGTCCAAGTCACGATGCTACCATGCCGTCCAGGTGTTCTTCCGCTTCTAAGGTAATTCTGTATTGTTCTATACATTATTCTTTTAAGTGAATCCAAATTAATTTAAACTAATTAATTTCTTATCCCACCGGCCAACATCGCTCTGCATATACTCGACCAAGGTATATCTTCGAGGGCCACGTGACCAGCATCGCCACTTAAAGGTAACTGTATTGTTCTATACAGAGATTCTTTTATACTCATCGTAATTAATTAACCCTTAATTTACTACTCCATTTAACGTTTGTTTCAGAGTATTTTTATGTGTTAATTTTAGTTACTTAATTGCCGCTCTTCGTGTACATATTACTTTGTTTTAATTGCTTTTAAATATACGAGTTTCAATTTCTTATTATGTAAATATAAATACAAATTTTAAGGACGCCGCTGTGTTTTATTTAGTAACTAAGTTGTTGTATATTTATTTTAATTAACCAATACCACGCACGTCCTGGACCTTTGAAGGAACTTCACCAACACCACAAATTATCTTAATTATTACAAAATAAGTTTATTATTATACCTAGCCAATACCCCTTTGGCAACCTCCTATTTGTAATAGTACTATGAAGATGTAGTTCTTCAACTCTACGCGACGTTATACGTCTAATTTCAGATTATTTTATTTTCCTTGTTATGTAGTATGAGCAATTATTTTCGCGTTAGTAAGTGGTTTTTATATATGATTTAAGAGCTTACAAAGACCCCTCAATGGCAGAAACAAATCGAAATATAAGAAGCGTACTTTTAAATATTTTTTATTGAATATCTATAAATTCTTTAAACACTAGCATAAAAACAAAAAATTTGTCTCTGTATATATACAGTATGACTGAAGTTTCCTTTTGTTAACCCTACAGTAGTGGCGCTGGGTCTCACAGACCCAACGCAAATATATTGCACTGTAACATTGGAGTGGGGACACGCTGTGGTCTATGCGTCATAATAGCTTCCCAAATCGGCCCTCAGTATGCACTTGCCTAGCGCGCGCGTTGTAGCTTGTTGCGATTCCGACTTATACGCAAATTTTGGTCTGTGAGACCCGCGCCACCGTTGTTTTCATTTTCTTGTAAGTTACGATAATTAGATATTATTTTTTGTATTAACCTACATATTATAATATTTTAGTATACAATGGGAGATTACGAGAAGGAGCAGGCGCGATTGTTGCGCATTAGGGTGGAAATTCAAGCGGAAGAAGATGCTGTCGATGCTGTAGAAGAGTTAGCCTACGAAGAGGATGTTACTCAGACCAGAGATACTGACAGCGAGACTGAACTAGAAATGGATCAGGATGAAAGTGATTCCGATACAAGCTCGGATAATTCAAAATTGCGTCAAAAGTCATACTTTACTGGTAAAGATAGAAAGAGTAAGTGGAACAAAATATGTGCCAATAAAAATGTTAGAACAAGAACAGAAAATTTAATTCGAATCTTACCTGGCGCCAAAGGGAACGCTAGAAATATGAGATCCCATACAGAATGTTGGGAATTAATTATTTCAAAAGAGATAGTACAAATTATTACGGAAAACACTAATCTCTATATTGAAAGCGTGGCAGACAAATACAAAGAGACAGATCGACCAGAAGCACTGACGTCATAGAAATAAGAGCTTTGTTAGGTTTACTATATTTAGCTGGAGTCTTGAAAAGTGGTCGGATAAATTCAAAAGAACTATGGGATAGAAATGGTATAGGAGCTGAAAGGTTCTGGCTCACAATGTCCCATCAAAGATTCCTGTTTCTACTACGCTGTTTAGGTTTCGATGATCTAACCACTAGAGAAGAAAGAAGATCCATTGACAAATTAGCGCAAATACGAGACGTTTCTAATTTGATTGTTGCTAATTGTAAGTCTGCATATACACCTGGAGAGTTCACAACAAAGTGGCAGATTCACGAACAAGCTATTCATTAAATCTTGAAGTGTACGTGGGACAACAACCAGAAGGTCCATATTCTATGAAGAACGATCCTGAGAGTATTGTGCTTAGAATGGTATCTTCATTATCTGGCACGAATAGAAATGTTACCTGCGATAACTGGTTCACCAGTTATAATTTAGTCAAAGTTTTATTGAACGAACATCGCCTTACCTATGTGGGTACTATGAAGAAAAACAAAAGAGAAATCCCGCCAGAATTTGTCAACACAAGAGCACGTAGTGTATATTCGTCCGTATTTGGATTTCAGAAGGATTTTACAATTGTATCGTATGTACCTAAAAGGTACAAACATGTCATCCTCATATCCACTTTACACCATGATCACGTAATTGATGCAGAAACCGGAGACAAAAAGAAGCCTGATATGATAACGTTCTACAATCACACTAAAGGTGGAGTAGATAATTTAGATAAATTGTGTGCTACATATGATGTGGCTAGAAACACTAGGAGACCTATGGTTATATTCTATGCCCTTCTCAATGTGGCGGGTATAAATTCACAAATAATTTACGTTGCTAACAATCCCGATATAAAATCTATCGAAAGGAGACAGTTTCTGAGAAAATTATCGTTCGATCTAACTGAAGAGCACTTGAAAAGACGCTCCATGGAACTAAATGTTCCTATTCCAGTGCGTGATAGAAGACAGGAAGTTGCCGGAACATCTCAGCCAACGAAAAGAGATGCATTTATAACACTAGGAAAAAGAAAGCGATGTTACTCGTGTCATGCTGACAATAAATCTAAGTAATATTGTTTCAAGTGCCAAAAGTTTGTATGTCTACAACATGCAGTGATAATTTGCCCAGACTGTAAGAAAGGCTAGGTACTAATTTCTAGTGCAAACATACAATCTATTTGTCTATTTTTATAAAAACTAAACAAAAGTATTTTCAATTGGCTTCATATACATACTTGTTTGTCCTATTATTTATGACATTGTCTGAAATATGTAATACTTTTATTTTTGCAACGTAATAACATAGGTTTGTGAATAAAAACTTTATTTTTCAATTGTTTTAATTTTATTGTACATGCCGGGTCTCTACCCGGCGCCACTGTTGGTGTCACGAAATGAAACGCCACTACTGTAGGGTTAACTTAAATAACATAAAACAAACTTGAAAACAATAACATTTTTTAATTTAAAAATTGAATTAAATTGAAGGTCTGGTTTATTACTTCAAAGTATATATATATTTAAAACAACCCTACATGTTTCGGCAATGACGCCTTTGTCAAGGATATAAAAAATATAAATTACAGAATATAAATGTCAAATAATTGAGTTGCTATGGTTTAAATTATTCAAAGATACATTCCAATAATAATAATAAATCATGCCTTAGTATTCCAAAAAATAGATAGCAAGGTGTCAACATATGTGTGTCATGGATTTTTCCATGGACAAGAAAGAAAAATAATAGAATTATTTTGAACTTTATTTGTAGAACATTTATAAATATATATACTTTATTTTGGTGTTTATATTGTATTTCAGACGGGGAACGATAAATTTAAATTTAATTATAATTTTATTGTAATGTATAATTTTTGTACACGTTTGTAGGTTGAACGAGTGTGGATTGATGTTTGTAGTACGCGCCAAATCGAAGATATGATCAAATGTATATAGTTATATATTTTATTCTTAGGTCGCCGGTTTGATTTATATTTTATTAGGTGGGAGAAGCTGGCTGTTTCTAGGAAATTCATCTGGAGAGATTCGATAGAGGTGTTCAAGTTTGGTTGTGTTTTTTGATAAATTAAATAAAACTTAATTTTATTTAATTCTTTTGATAGCTACGGTGTGTTTTGATTGAGTTGTTGTTCTTTAAGTTCATTACGTATATTTTGATGTGTTAAATTTGATATTTTGTCTATCAGAATCTCTCGTGAAATAGTTTTTGCAACGTACGTGAAAAAAACTAAAAATGTATGTATTCTAATCTGATATATTGATAGATATAGTTATAATAATTACTCGATTGATATTTGAAGCTTCTTAAATTGATAAATTTAATTTGTAATTGTATTGTAATCATTAGAAATATTTACGAAACGTATTAGTCTGTTTTTGAAGTTAGTTTTTTATGTTCATTTAATTGATATTAGTATATTAGATTGGCGGGAAAATTATTTTGTGACAAGCTGATATTTGTGCTTGGGTAATTTGAGTTGCGTGCGAAAAATAGAAAGTTCTATTTTGACGTTTGATATTTAGTGGGAATAAAGTAGTATATGACAGCTAATAAAGTTTGTTTATATTGTGTTTTGAATTATTGTTCGGGTTTCACTTTGAGTTTTTTTTTTACTCTTATTCGAGTCATTATTTATAAGAGTTTTTTTCTCGTTCATTAAGACGCTATTTAGTCACGAATTCTGCTTTGATAAAGTAGATTTTTTTTTGTTTTTTTTTAAGAAAATTATATGTTTGTGTTGTTAATGGTAGTTTTATTTCTTGAGTTTAATTTGTATTATTTCTTCGTTTAAAACACGACTTTCGAAAGAAAAAACCCTGACGAGGAAGGACTTCAAGGAAGGTGCCCACCTGACTGAGTGAAGTTCGGGGATATTGCTGTGCATTGTGAAGATAAGTCATTAAGAAAAATTAAGATAACAATTCAAAAGCACAATCCACTGCATAATTTTGGCAGCCCAACGTGTCGGCGAATGAGAAAAGGAATTATTAATGAAATTATAAGCAAATAATTTGGAAATACACGCTAATTTATAAATTTGGCGAGCCCAACGTATAATTGGCAGAAATAAAACAACATAAAATTTGAAAATGGAATATTTAAGTCAAAGAATGGGTAATGCTAGTTACATGCATGAAGGAGGACACAATGGAGGAAGCAGTCAAGAGATAATGGACATGATGCACACAATGATGATGGAAATGATGAAGCAACAACAACAAATGATGAAAGATATGGAAAAAAGAATGGAAAGAAATATAGGTATATTGAATGGTCAACTTTTAGAAGAAAAGGAGAAAAGAGAATGGCAGGAACAAAAGGTGGTGTACTTGCAAAAACAAATTGATCAAATGAAAAAAGAAAAAAATGAAGCGAATGTGCCTGTGTTCATCCCTGTACCAGTACAAAATGAACCATTGCCGAAATTTTATGGTATGGCAAATACAAATCCCATGGGTTTTCTAAAAAAATTAAAAGAAAGTCTAGAAGATGTGCCGGGGGACCAAAAGAAGCTCCAAAAGTTAGGGAACTGTCTAAAGGACGATGCGATGACCTGGTGGGACATGATCTCGGATGAGGTGAAGACGATGGAGGAGTTCGAGGTCAGATTTACCAGTCAATTCTGGGGAACAACAAGACAAACGAGGGTAAGAAATGATTTATTAGTTGGTAGATATAATAATAATAGTAATGAGTCACGAGCGTCGTACGTTATGAGGAGACACTCAATTTTAAAATATCTGCAACCTAAAATTAATGATAGAGATCTAATATGTCAATTAAGTACATATTTTGATGCACAAATTAGTCAGGCAGTAGCCATTCAAAATATAAGTGACATGCAACAGTTTATTGAACTTTTAAAAAGAGTAGATGACATGGAGTATAATAATAGATATCAGAATAATTATATAGATAGAAATATTAATAGAACTCCATATTCTAGAATAGAAAATAATAACAATAATAGTAATTATTCAAGTCCTCAACGAGCAAATAATTATGGTAAGAGAAAGAATAGAATGGCTTCACCAGGTAGGATAGACTATAATAATAAGAATATAAGAAGGGAAACGTCACCAGAGACAATAATAGTAAAGATATTAGATGCAATTATAATTTGGAAAGAATAAATAGCAATAATTATCATAAAGAAGTTAGTAAAGAAACTATGGTAGATAATAAAAATTATATAGGTAATCACAAGGGGACTAGATTTAAAGGTCCTCGACCTGAGTTTAATAAAGAAATAGACGTAACGAGAGAAATAAATAAAAAATTATTTACTGTCGGATATTTCAGATAGACCCACATTTTATATTAAGGTAAAAGTAAAAATGAAACTACAAATTATTTACTGTCGGATATTTCAAATAGGCCCAACTTAATGAGAAATTTCGTTGTAAACTATTTAGATGAATATGCGAGATATAAGGATTTTTGCTTTTGAGTTAATTAAATGGAATGTGATGTACTAAAGGATATAAATAAAATTTGGAAATGTTATAGGAGTTGATATATGATATTGAAATGGACTTAACGTAAAGGATAATTAGAATTAAATTATTAGTATAAGAAGAGGAAGTAGGTAAAATAAAAAGATGTTTACAGAATTTCGTCGTGATAAAAAGTTATAGGATATCTAGAATATGAAAAAATTTACAAAATTTCGTCGAGGATATATGAAATAAATATATGATATATTTGGAGTGAAAATGAAAGTGTATTTATAGAAAAAAATTTTCGTCGGTATATTTAAATAAAATTTCGTCGGTATATGAAAAAAGTTATTATGATAATAGAGATATATATATATATATATATATATATATATATATATATATATATTGTTGAAATAAAATTATGGTATTTATGAACTTGTAAAAAAAGAATTATTGGCATGTTGAAAGGTTAATGAATAAGTATATTTGATTAGGATGGTATACGAATTGCTGATTTAATTGACATGGTTATGAATAGGATTAAGTAAATGGATATATACAGGATGAGTTATGATAAAAAAAAAAATTATTGTTGATATAATTAATTAATTAGAATTATCTGCGTATAAAAAATTGTTGATTATGGGAATTGCGTTGTAAGAAAAAAAATTAAAAATATATAAATATAGGAAGAAGAAATTGAGCTTATGATATTATTGTTATAATTATTATTAGTATTATTGTTATTGCTTGGGAATTAATGGTGTTATGAATTTGTTTATGATGATGATTTGGTATATGAGATTTTGATATTGTGCTTTTCTTTTATCTATGAAAATTCGTTGGAGATGTTCATGTCCATGAGATCGAGAGAGTGCTCGAATATTCGACGAGGATGACTGTTGCTTCGGCGTGTTCCTTCGTCTATGATGTTTGTAACGAAGCCCATTCGAGAATGTCAAGCAACATGACATTAATAAATTATGTCTAGTCAAAGATGACATGAATAAATTATGTCAAGCAAAACGACATAACAGATAACATGTCTTAAGTCAAATAAGACATGTATATTCATAAAAATTTTATACAGAATGTATATTGAAATGTTGAAACCGTTTGTCACACTACAACATCAGAACGCGGATGATCCTGTTCAACAACAATGCAACAAGTTAGTGCGGGGAACAAAGACAGGGTGCGACACTGTCTCAAGTGGTAGTGCTGAAATTTATCCTTGAAAAAAGCTCAGGAATGTTCTGACTTTGTTCTCGGATAAATTCGGGGATTTGTGTCATGGATTTTTCCATGGACAAGAAAGAAAAATAATAGAATTATTTTGAACTTTATTTGTAGAACATTTATAAATATATATACTTTATTTTGGTGTTTATATTGTATTTCAGACGGAGAACGATAAATTTAAATTTAATTATAATTTTATTGTAATGTATAATTTTTGTACACGTTTGTAGGTTGAACGAGTGTGGATTGATGTTTGTTGTACGCGCCAAATCGAAGATATGATCAAATGTATATAGTTATATATTTTATTCTTAGGTCGCCGGTTTGATTTATATTTTATTAGGTGGGAGAAGCTGGCTGTTTCTAGGAAATTCATCTGGAGAGATTCGATAGAGGTGTTCAAGTTTGGTTGTGTTTTTTGATAAATTAAATAAAACTTAATTTTATTTAATTATTTTGATAGCTACGGTGTGTTTTGATTGAGTTGTTGTTCTTTAAGTTCATTACGTATATTTTGATGTGTTAAATTTGATATTTTGTCTATCAGAATCTCTCGTGAAATAGTTTTTGCAACGTACGTGAAAAAAACTAAAAATGTATGTATTCTAATTTGATATATTGATAGATATAGTTATAATAATTATTCGATTGATATTTGAAGCTTCTTAAATTGATAAATTTAATTTGTAATTGTATTGTAATCATTAGAAATATTTACGAAACGTATTAGTCTGTTTTTGAAGTTAGTTTTTTATGTTCATTTAATTGATATTAGTATATTAGATTGGCGGGAAAATTATTTTGTGACAAGCTGATATTTGTGCTTGGGTAATTTGAGTTGCGTGCGAAAAATAGAAAGTTCTATTTTGACGTTTGATATTTAGTGGGAATAAAGTAGTATATGACAGCTAATAAAGTTTGTTTATATTGTGTTTTGAATTATTGTTCGGGTTTCACTTTGAGTTTTTTTTTACTCTTATTCGAGTCATTATTTATAAGAGTTTTTTTCTCGTTCATTAAGACGCTATTTAGTCACGAATTCTGCTTTATATTTGATAAAATAGATTTTTTTTTTGTTTTTTTTTTAAGAAAATTATATGTTTGTGTTGTTAATGGTAGTTTTATTTCTTGAGTTTAATTTGTATTATTTCTTCGTTTAAAACACGACTTTCGAAAGAAAAATCCCTGACGAGGAAGGAGTTCAAGGAAGGTGCCCACCTGACTGAGTGAAGTTCGGGGATATTGCTGTGCATTGTGAAGATAAGTCATTAAGAAAAATTAAGATAACAATTCAAAAGCACAATCCACTGCAATATGTGTTGTTCGCTGCTAGCAGCTTGTGTCTCTTTCTGGGTATGAATTTGTGTGCTGGCAGCTTGCGTCTCTCTCTGGGTGTGTGGTTTTGTATTTGTGTGAGCGCGTAAGTGTAGGGTTTTGTATGTTTGTGCGCTCGTGCTTGTGTTTAGTGACCGGTCGCGTAAATTTAGAGAGATCGGATAACCAGCCGTTGCGTAGGGCCGCCAGCCTTTCCCGCCAACTTCTTTACTTTTCCGTGCAGTACTTAGACGGCCCGACCCCCGCCCCAACGAGGCAAGGCGCAGACCAGCGAAGCGCACCCTGCACGGGGTTACTCATCGCCAACCGAGGGAACACTATTAGTGGCTACCTCAGTCGACGACGGTCACACTTTGTGCCATCTTAACGATTTCCGCAAAAGCGGGGGTAATGCACACACGTCGAACGTGTGTGCTGTTAACGGCAGCCTAGCCAGGTTGCCGCCCAGGACCGGTCCTAGTGGTGTGTGCATTGCGCGGCGCCGTGATTTGCGCCGCGTAGCTTGGTTCCTCACTCCTGCTGGAAAGGCGGAATGGCACCTGACTGCCCATCGGGCAGACCCCCCTAGAGTTTGGTAGCGCATATGCTAGGCTACAACCCAGTAGAGGACCACATCAGCACAAAACAGAAAACAGGGAAAAGCAAGACATGAGTTATTATTACGTATGCGCCCGTGGAGCTCTTAAGATGCAAAGTTGCCGACATTCGACCAAAACGAGAAGGAAAACCACGAAAACCTGCTCGGACAACTAGATAGGAATCAAAATACGTATATACTATAACTTAATTTTGTAACGATCTACAATTTACCATCATAATATATTTTCTTTGTTATATACCTTATGTTATTTAAATATCAATTACATTTAAATATCATGTACTTTTGTTTATCATGCTGACTGTTCCGTATTTTGATTCCTGTCTAGTTATCCGAGCAGGTTTTCGTGGTTTTCCTTCTCGTTTTGGGCGAATGCCGACAACTTTGCATCTTAAGACGCTCCACGGGCGCATACGTAATAATGTCTTGCTTTTCCCTGCTTTTCCTTGTTTTCTGTTTTGTGCTGATGTGGTCCTCTACAGGGTTGTGGCCTAGCATATGCGCTACCAAACTCTAGGGGGGTCTGCCCGATGGGCAGTCAGGTGCCATTCCGCCTTTCCAGCAGGAGTGAGGAATCAAGCTACGCGGCGAAAATCACGGCGCCGCGCAATGCACACACCACTAGGACCGGTCCTGGGCGGCAACCTGGCTAGGCTGCCGTTAACAGCACACACACGTTCGACGTGTGTGCATTGCCCCCGCTTTTGCGGAAATCGTTAAGGTGGCACAAAGTGTGACCGTCGTCGACTGAGGTAGCCACTAAGAGTGTTCCCTCGGTTGGCGATGGGAAACCCCGTGCAGGGTGCGCTTCGCTGGTCTGCGCCTTGCCTCGTTGGGGCGGGGGTCGGGCCGTCGAACTACTGCACGGAAAAGTAAAGAAGTTGCCGGGAAATGGTTGGCGGCCCTACGCAACGGCTGGTTATCCGATCTCTCTAAATTTACGCGACCGGTCACTAAACACAAGCACGAGCGCACCAACATACAAACCCTACACTTACGCGCTCACACAAATACAAAACCACACACCCAGAGAGAGACGCAAGCTGCCAGCAGCAACCAACACACAAATTCATACCCAGAAAGAGACACAAGCTGCTAGCAGCGAACAACACATATGTTCACACCTTGCTATCTATTTTTTGGAATACTAAGGCATGATTTATTATTATTATTGGAATGTATCTTTGAATAATTTAAACCATAGCAACTCAATTATTTGACATTTATATTCTGTCATTTATATTTTTTATATCCTTGACAAAGGCATCATTGCCGAAACATGTAGGGTTGTTTTAAATATATATACTTTGAAGTAATAAACCAGACCTTTAATCGCCGACTTATTAAGTTTACCATATCATACCAAGGTGACGAAAATATTATATTTATATATATATATATATATATATAGACCTAGAGACAGCTTATACTTAGGTTAATAATAAATTTAAAACGGGCAAGCAGTTTGTCAATAAAAGCTCATTTTTGTTTCGCTCTCTATGTTTCACAACGAGTTTCTTGCTTTTTCATAAGAAACTACAAGATTAATGAACCAGACACTCAATAAATTAGTGTATAAAGCAATAGCAAAATACTCACAGAATGTAGAGTTAAAAAATGAAAGTGACGTACACAGATATATTAAAATTAATTAAATTTAAAACATTAATATAACTATAGACACATGGTCACACATCAACCTTTAAAAAACGTGTATATATAAAAGTTCAAATACACAAAATATAAAACGAAGGTCACCAGAATATCACAACCAAAAACAATACACCATAAATTTAACAATACGGGAACCAATTAACTAAAATTTTTAGATGGTCAACTAACCTCTAAACCGAGTATATTGAAATAAATTATATTTAGTCTGTTAGTATCAGACCCATAAGACGTTATTTGTGTCTCTATTAATGTGGACAATTTCTAAAACGATTCTTTGTATGGTTATTTTAACCCTGGAACATCACAGTTATTTTCTGAGACATGAACTTCACACTCGGGTCTTAGAAACCCAAAGGCTTTTTTAGCAAAAAAAAATACAAAATGTAAATATTTTATGATTTTGGGATATTCTCTAATCTTAAATTTTAATAGAAAGCGTACAAAGAATTTCAGTCATAGTGTTTTATTTTAAAAGGAGATATAATTCTTGAAAGCAAAGAATTACAATTTTTCTACCGTCAAACAAAAACATTTTAATTAATACATAAAATTCAAACTAACTGCTGTAAATGTAACTCGATGATAATACTTGTAACAAAAAATAACCTCTTTTGGCACTATCAGTCTTAGTTATTCTTAGCCAGGTCATCAGTTTTCTAGATTTTGATGTTCGCATTCGCAGCACAACTTAGCTCTATGCTCCATGCAATATGATCTGCGACAAACAGAACATGCAAAACTTGTTTTTCTATCTTTCCCTTTTGCACAAAAGGAACACCTAGCTTTTTTGGGTCAAATTGACTTCATTTTGCGACGGGGTAACTTCAATTTCGAGAATTTCAGAAATTCTTTGGCGCAATGTTCTTTGTAAATTAGCAACGGTCGAACGTTCTCGTAAATGTGGTTCAAATAGAACCATTCCTAACTGCTTTAGAAAAAATTTTCGATTATTTTTTCTATGTTCCTTCCACTGCGGATTTGAGAGAGAAAATAAAACCATTGCGTTTATACCAGTAGCATCAAGAATATTGAAGAAAATTCGTAAGGGCCAACGTCTGGTTTTCCGCGAAGTAGGGTACGAATGGCAAAGCAGGTCAAAAGTATCTGTTCCTCCCTTAGTCTCGTTACATGAATGTATAATATTGGACTTCCCAGTAACGGCATTTAGGGAAGCATCCGAATGCATTGTTGACAGCAAAAGTACAATTTTGTTTTGTTTAGGAGTGTAAGAAACAAGTGTCTTATTTCTGTCAAAAGCAAATAGCGACGTGCCCACTTTTTTTTTCTTGAGAAAAGCAGGAGGTATTTCGTTCTTGTTTTTTCTTAGAGTACCAAGAAGAGTTAATTGATACTGTTCTAGCATTTGTTCAGCCAGCGGAATTTATGTAAACCAATTGTCTACTGTAAGGTTTCGATTAGTTCTGTGTATTCGTTAGGACAATTTCCGAACATAATAAGCCGGTACTGACTCACTGTTTTGCGTTGTTACTCTTCCAACGTATCGTATTGCATTGAGCATGTAAAATGTTTTGGAATCGTTCAGCATCATTATTTTAATGCCATATTTATCAGGCTTACTAGCCAGCTTACTGGACATTTTCCTCTGTAACCGACGAGCTGCTCGTCAATAGTCCAGTATTCATATGGTGTATAGTAGGATTTACAGTTGTTAACAAGAATGTCCCATAATTCACGAATAGGTGAGAATTTATCAACTAACCTTCTTTCAGCTCTAGTTTCTTTAGTATCAATCCTCAGACATGAAGCTATGAATTGAAAATGCTGCTGTGACATTGTTGCACAAAATATTCAATTTCCAAATATTACTGACCAAAGTTCATCTAAGTTAAAGTTTGATACCCGTAATGCACCTGCTAAAAACAACAACCCAATAAAAGCCTTCATTTCTGTGTTATTTATTGGCCGTGTGTAACTCTGTTGTCTAATATTGTTGCATTTACGAGCAATTTCTTCAATTGTATGTAAGACAATAATATCTAACATTTGTTCGTTGAACAATAAATTCCAAGCTTGTTCAGGAGATTGAACTGTTCTGGCTTCTCCTTTAGGACCAGGTAAATGTAAAACATAGTTTTCTCGTCTTGTACGACCTTGTCTTGGTGGTGCTTGAATACTCCAACAATGAGCATTTTTACACTGTAATCGGTAAATATTTCTCACTTGTTCGTTTACTACTTCGTCTTCATTTTCGCTTTGTTCACTGTCGGTATCTGAGAGTCGTTCTTCTATATAATTCTCATCAAAATCTTCTCTTCCAAAAATATCTTCAACGATGTCGTTTTCAGTCTCATTTGCCCACAGATTGTCTGCCCTTATCTGTAATTCCACCTCAGTTAACGGACGACGATTTTCTCTACTCGTTGAAGCCATTATACTAAAACAATCAACCATAAGTTGACACAAAATAATTAACATAAACATCACACATGGGTCTGACGTACCAATGCTACTATTCTATCGAATATCTTACCTCTCTATTTCACGAAAATGCAACAATTGACCCCACACCTCAACTCGGCAAACTGCAAACTGAATTTACATAAATTGGCGACACAAACAAATCACTCACGCGCATGTTACATTATATTAATGACGCTCTGAGTGTCTGAGACCCAACTGTGCAGTTCCAGGGTTAAGTAATATATATAATGTGTGTTCATTTGAAAACTCAATCTAGGTTACTTTGGAAATTTTGATAAAATAAGACGCAAATATGTTAATATTTGTTTGTTGCTCCGTAAACGTAAATCCAAATGACATTTGATAATGTCGATCACAAATACGAGTATGAGATAATCGTGCGTCGATTCTGGTTTAAATAAATTGCTTCTCAGTTTTAAAATCGCTTAAGACGCACATACCAAATTTAGTGACAATAAATAGTTACGTAAACCAAACACAGTGAAATAATTACGAGTAAAATTAAATCATTTTTTAATAAGCAAAGATATTTCTTGAAATGCAGGATCGGTTTTTGCTAATACAATCTTTTCCCAATTTTACTATGTGGTTATTTTCACAATATATACTTCACTGTATGTAACGCTATAATTTTATATTAAACTTTCTAAACAATTAATTCATAATTTTATAATATTGACGAACATCTAAAAAAATATCCAACCCCTGATGGAGTTGTTAACACATCGTTCCTCCTTGTTTTAATCCAAAATACCATCAAAAAACATCCACCCACTCACGAATTAATCTTCTTGGAATTTATTTACAAAATACGCTTCCACTTGACAAATATGCACGACCTAAGTTGACGCCTACCATCCCATCTGTCCACCCCCGAATACACGTCTGACAAGATTTAATAGTACCCGCTTAAATGGAACCCTCGTTGTAATTTTTGTTGCATCCCCTTCTCTTTTCCATGTAAATTCGTTTCTCTCTATGCTCGTGAACTACGAAAACCTCCATAGCTGCTCAAACCGGGCCATGCCTCAAAATTTATTATTATAGCCGCTGACCCTTTCAAGACCCCTGCGGTAATTTAGAAGCGCGTACGTTCCGTCTTTTTCCGTTCTGAAAAGCGTCTCAGCGATAGTCACGCCCTCTATAGACCAAATCACGTACTAAAGACCACATATTCCGGAATACCTTCTATAGTGCAATCTTGACCGACTTTCTTGTCTGCATATTAACAAGGCTTTAATAGTGGGTGATGTCGTTTGTCAGATTGCTGATTTGGAATGTGAGCGGTAGCAGTGGTAGCAGCGAGATGACTTGAAGTTTCGGCGGTAGGAAAGCGATTCAAACTAAACGTCGACATCTCTGGAGCTTTCTGTAGTAATTATTCTGGCCTAAATTGATTTGTCTCTCTCCGCTTTATGGTATTTGATTTGGGAGCTTTTATTGAATTAATCATCGTCTCGGGGCAACCTCGACGCTGTCGTCATTATGTTCGTCGTTCTTGAATTTGAAAAATAGCTTGCAATTATTTACGAAAATGCGCGGCAATTGAGAATAAACCAAGAAATCAATTTATTGGAATGGAATTCCATTTTTTTTGGAATTAATTATATCTAACGCCTGTAAATGAAATTACTTGTGAGACTAATGTAGATATTAGAAAACTCTACTATCTCTAGATTAAATTTTTATTCATTTGCTATCTTGTAGGAAAACTAACATCATTTTATTATTACGTTATTATATAACGTAATATTAAAAAATTTAAAAGTAGTATATACTCTCGAAGTTATTGAGTTAAATAACTTCAATTGTTAAATGTGTGATAAATGTCGGAATGTATACGTATAATCTACTACAAAATTCTTTGTTGTTACTCTGAATTATGAACTAGACACTATACATACATATAGGGCGAGATACGATAACTTTTACATATATTTAAAATGTTTAGTCTGATCAGATTCTAGAAACAGTATTAGTATTGACTAACCTTGATATCTTTACACTATGGCCATATCACTTCACAATCTAATCGCTTCCTCTGGAAGTGGTGCAATTGTACACTAAATTTGACTTCTTCTTCACGCCTCAAGGTGCCTGACACCCCAGACAAAGGCCTTGATATAATAAACGTGGGAATTTACGTGTCAAACAAATAATTTCACTTGTATGCTAGAAATACCTCTTGCTACACTATGTACTTCTTTTCTTACTTAAGTACATACATTGCGGTAAACCCTCTCTTTACTATTACTTTTAGGGGTCCGCACGTGTGACTCACTTCGCTACTTAGAGCCAAGTGTCCCGTTTCGTTCTCCTAGATCCGTTCTAGCGTCTTTTGTTCTCGGTGAATACCCAGCTTCTTTTGGAGGTTCTCGATAGTTTTTGATATTTGGATGATGTAATACATACTATTAATTCGCATATGTGATACAAGGTTATTCTATTGGAGTTTATACATGACTAACTATACAAGTATTCAAGTTGAACTACAGAAAATGATGTCATTTGCATCAAAAGATCTGATTGAAATATGCATTTAATTTTATTGCCAAATGTTTCGCAATAATACCTAATGGCGGGAAAAGCATTAATATTGATATAATTTTATTTCTTGTTCCAAATATAAATTAACTTTTGATATCATTAAAATTATAACAGACTGATATATAAATGTCTTGAAATAAGATGGTCGTAAATGCGTCCCATTACACAAATTAGTTAATCGATATTTTGACATGCCCCAATTTAAGATCAAAAATTGTAGTTCGCCCGCAGATCTGTCGTTTAACTTTAAATAAGTATTATACACAGTATATTACATGAATAGTAATAAAATTTAATAGAAATTATAGTTTAAAATCATCATAAAAAAACACTGCAAAATATAAAATACTATTGCAATTCATTTGTCTGAATTAGCAACATGCAGTATATAAGAAAATTAAAATTTTAAATACAATAGCAATCTAAAAAGAATTGACATGACCACAGGCCAATTTTTAGAAAATTCGATCACCTTGTAACATGCAAAAGCAGGGTATATCTATAGAATTTAAATTATAATTAAATAAGCTTGACAATTAATTTGTTTATGATATAAATATTTGGTGCATTAAAAATTCATGAAAGATAGTATATTTTGGGTATCTATTCTTCCCATAGGAATGAAAAAGATGTTCTTTTACCTTGCGTTGGAAAAAACTTACCAAAAGGAAGAAAAACCTGTGTCCGAATTTGAAATTCTAGGTTAGTTGTCTCTTGCCTAGAGATTTATCTATGATTCCTCTTCAACGATGTAGATATCTTCCCAGAATCAGGTTTGAAATTATTTTCCCCAAATGGAAACCAGTATAGAATATAAAAAAAACGGAGGAGACTTAACTCTCCTTGCAAAAATCCTTTCAAAGGGAACAATCTGGCTTAACCAACAAAATGGAAGACACGTGCTCGACATGTGCGATAAGTAGCAATCTGGTTACTCCAAAACCCAATTCTACCACCAAATTTACTAATTCGATGGTACAATATTGTAGATTTTTTATGGCCTTTATTAAAAGTGATTGAGTACTACGGAAATCCGAATTTATGGCCATAATTATACTTAATTATGGCCATAACTCAGGATTACCGTAGTACTGAAGCACTTTTAATAAAGGCCATAAAAAATCTACAATATTGTAACACGCGTTCAGCACTTGTCGCTTCTTCGGACGTTTCGTCCTGGCAACTAAAGTTGCCAATGGGATAATATAGGAAATTTTTATTAAAAAATGATATAATTTAAATAATTTTATTTTTTACTTATGCAATGTTTTAAAACAGTTTTCTGGGTGTAATGGTAGATCATATTTGCCACAAATATAATGTGTACGATTTCCACATACTTTGCATCTTCTATATTTGGAAGTTCCCTTTTCAATAATGTGATCAGTTCGGTCTTTCCGAATTTCTTCCAAGGCCGGGAAAAATTGCAAAGAAGAACGAACACCTGTGGCTTTGCGAGATTCCCTAAAAGACTTCAAAATGAAAATGGCACAATCCCTCCGAAAGTTCAAAAGGGTTAAGTTATGGCCAAATTTCCTGTACATAAGCCAACCTTGTACATAACAAATGTCAACTCCCGAAGCAAAGAACGGCCACCACCGTTTTTTAGATCTTTTTCTGGATCGGTAAGATGCTACAAATTGATCCGACAGATCAACACCGTCCATCACTTACTATAGCGATCAATTGGATTAGGTATATTCACTGGAATCTTAGCTTTTTCAGTTCGGCTATATCTATTTGATATTTTCAAGGGATACATGTTCTCGCAATTGCTGAGAACAGTGGCCACATTATTATCATTCCAGCACACTGCGAGAATATTACCGATACCAGATGACGATAGTGCACCTCGTGGTGTTTTTCTAAAAACTTTTTTTTGTCTTGTAACTTCATTAGAGGGTTGCACCGATTTTCACGTAATGTGCCGGTACCTCCTATTTTTTTTTTCATTTAGATTTTGTAATAAGCCAACTGAAGTAAAAAGATTATCAAAGTAAAATATAGTACCCGCCTTGGCTTCTAAGTAATCAGCTAAACCAAGTACCACATCTCCACCTTGACCCAAACCTGTTGTCGGAAGATGTGTTGAAGCACCACAATAGGGCTCGGCATGAAGTATTCTGCCAGAAGGATCTGCAGCTACCCATAATTTAAATTCGAAACGAATCTGCTTTCCTTTTATAAATTGCTTCAGTCCATGTCTGCCATAATAAGGTACTATACTTTCGTCTATGCTAACAGTTGGTCCTGCACTTATTAGTTTGAATGATGCATTCAATATATCAATAAACTTGTGCACTTTATATAAGTTATCATTACCGTCATTGGTTTCATTGTTAGCAAGATGCAGATGAGCCATAATCTCATCGAAGCGGTTTCGACGAATTGCATTAGAAATAAGTTCACAGTGAACATCGGGTTCTGATGACCAATAAAGTCTCCGATACGGTAGTGGATGATATCCAGAAAGCAACATTACACCAATAAAAGTCCAAATTTCTTGCTCTGAAACATTAAAATTGTGCAGGAGCTTCTGCGAGGCATAACGATTTGTTTCACGGACAATATGCACTAACATCTCTTGAGTCAAAAACGTTTTCATTGCCTCAAAAGGACTTTTAACGGTTTCCTTTAACACATCTTCTGCATTGGAATGAATCACACTGTCATCAAATTTTGGTACTTCAGAATTTATTTCGGTAATATTAGCATACCACTTTGTTTCCCGAGCTAACGACGCCTTAGAACGCTTAGTCGATGGCTGCTTTTTATTTGAGTTTTTACGTTTTATTGTACCCTTTCTGTTTGGTTGTGCACTAGTCGAAGGCATACCAGTGTCCACTCGTTCGTTGTCTGAGGCGTTATCAATTTCGACGTTATCATCGTACCGTACAGCAACTTCTGCGCGAAGTACGCGACCAGGTAGACGATCAATGTTTCCCTCTACTTCTTCATCGGATAAATCGGAATCTTTATCAGTTTCTGCATCGGGTGGTTCAGACGGGGGACAAATTGCGATGCTCAGTTCAAACCAAATGAGGAGTAATTTTCCTCGGTCAAAAAGCAACTGAAAAGCCAAGGTAACGAAGTTCCTCAAAAAACCCGTTAATTAGCGCCGACGCGCGACGTCCAGAAATGAGATGTACATATAATGAAATATTACAAGCTAGACAAAAACAAAATTGACTAATTATGAAGAATAATCAATAAAAAAAATATGAATTACATCCTGCTTCAATATTCCCAATTAAATTTTGTCTGACTGAAAATCCTATTCAAGACAATAGTCTGAACATAGGCACAATTGCGATATTTAAAAAGGCAATTAAAAATGGAAAATTAAAAGGACATTCAGAACATTTAAGTTATTTAGAATGCACTCAAATGATAAAATCAAGGACAAGAGATCTAAAGTATAAGTCCACAAATGCACCAAATCTAGCTATGGATCCAATAGAAACACACTCACACATGCGAGACGTAGATGTCACTTGACATATCGTCGGCTTAAGATGCAAATGGCCGAACTCAACTGTTAGCTCAAAATGACGTTTTAGATTGATCACGTGTATAAAAATTATGCGCATCGACAGAAACACGCCTAACTCCCGAAATGTCAAAATTGCCGCCACAAAACACGACTCAAATTTGGCCTATCTCCTGCCTATTCTACAACAATACGAGATTGGCATAACTCCCATTAGTGTTATGACAGTGATGCGTGAACATTCGTCTTTGTAATTTAAAGTGCAAAAACCAATATTTAAGGTAAGTACTGATAATTTTTTTAGAGTAGTAGTAAAGTAGTATTTAGAACAGCTAAATAACCTAAAAAATTAATGTTTATTGTTTAGATTTTGCCTGTTGATAGATAAAATTAATAATACGTAGGTATCCTTCTTACTTTAACTGTTTTGTAATTCGATAAAATTTTTATTCGCGTGATATTCGAGGGACAACAAAAGACGTGTGGTACGCAGATAACATGTTAAGACGCATCCAGACTAGTAAAAATTTACTCATACTGTGACATTCGGCATTAATTTCTAACGAACCCTAGCTGTTTCAGAATGAATCCTCAATCTCGTGCGTCTAAAATACTTTCACTGGCTGGAATACACATTAAAAAAAAGGCCAATATTGAAAATGATGCAAACAGAAACAATGTGTTAACAGTTAGTGCCGCTTCTGCTCAAGGTGATGACCTTTCTACATTGTTTACAGATAGTAGCAATCTAGTAGATCATTTAATGTCAGCACCTAATGATCAAATATTAACTGATGACAGCTTAATTAGTGATAAAGAGTTATTAAACCTCGCTGAAATAGAAGTTGCTAACTTGGATTTTATGTGTTCAAATGAGCCTCAAAGTAAAAATAAAACTGAAGCAGAAGGTCAGCAAGGTTTAGTTCCAGAACCAATCTCTAGCGAACAATCCGAAAACTCTATTTCCGAAGTACTCGAAGCCTCTAATCTTTCTGATGAATCATATGAACCGAGTGAAAATGAAACCACTTCAAGCGAAGAAAATGAAGTCTTAGAGGAACTAGAAACAATACGTCAACCGAAACCATTGTAAGAACACGCAATAAAAGACGTCATGTAGATCAAAACCAATGGAAGAACAATAAAAATAAGATATTAAGGCAAGAAGGAAAAGAATATTTTGGTAAAAAAAAACAAGAAGAAAAATGGAATTATAAAATTCAAAAAAGATTAAAAACTATAGGACCAAGGTGCAAATGCAATGGTCAATCGGTAAAGAAATGTAACGAGATAACAGATCAGCAAAGAACAATTATTTTTACAAGGTTTTAGAATTTTTCGTGGAACGAAAAACAACTATTTCTAAGGACGCTGGTTGAAAAGAAAACTATTTCCAGAGCTAGGGACAGAAAAACGGAGAACGAATCAAGAAGGGAATTCTCCTATGCTTATTTACTTGACACAACATCAAAAGTAAGAGTCTGTAAAACGATGTTTTGCAACACACTAGCTATTCCACCTACAACTGTCGGACGTTGGGTGATTGAAAAGAATAAAACATACGATGTTTCAGATGATATGGCCGACGATGACCTTAACGGCACACATAAAAATTCCTCCGAGAAACTTAATCCCAGAACGGCAAAAATAAATGAACAGAAAGAATATTTATCAAATTTCTTTAATATTCTGCCAAAACTAGAATCACATTATTGTCGGAAATCAACCAAGAAATTGTACATTGAGATAAATTGGCAAACAAAAATGGAGTTATATCGATTTTACAAAAATGATTGGTGCAAAAAAAATAAATCAACACCAGTGTCAGTTGCAACTTTTAACAATAGTTTTGACGATTTCAATTTAGCACTCTCTTCACCCAAAAAGGATTAATGCGACACGTGTGTAGGAAACAAAACTGGTAATGTTGATGAAGCTACCTATCAAGAACGCCAGGAGAAAAAGAAGGAGGCGCGAAAGCAAAAAGAAGTTGATAAAAAGAAAGAAGATGTAAGAGTTTTTACGATGAATTTGCAATCGGTCCTAATGAGCCCAAAATCTAATGTTAGTGCTCTTTACTAGAAGACAAAGTTAATTGTGCATAACTTTACAATTATGGATATTCAATCCTTGGGTGGATATTGTTTCCTCTGGCATGAGGGCAATGATGGACTAACAGCCGACACATTTGCTACTATTATTTACAAGTTATTTGAGACATATATTATACCGAAAAAAACCCTTTTGAAAAAGTAATTTTATACAGTGATGGATGTACGGGACAAAACCGAAGCGCAATTCTTTCCAACGCACTTTTGAACCTTGCACAAACGAATAAAATCATAATTGAGCAAAAGTTTTTAGAAAAAGGGCATAGTCAAATGGAATGCGATTCAATGCACCCCACTATTGAGCTAAAACTAAAAACCAGAATTGTTAATATCCCAGCAGACTACGTTAATGTTTGTGAAACTGCTCGCATAAATCCTAAACCCTACAAGGTGGAGTACTTAGATCATACCTATTTTAAAAACTTTCAAGGTGTCCAGTACATCAGTTCTATACGTCCAGGCAGAACAGCAGGTGCTCCGACTGTCACTAACATCAGAGCACTTCAATATAATGAAAACGGAATTCACTTTAAAATCAGACATTCAGAGGAATGGGCACCTTTGCTTTATAGATCGACAAAAAAGGATAAAAAAATTTGGAATCTATAGGAGTTGCCGTTGATGTATCCAACTCCTATACCAATTAAACAAGATAAGTTTCAACATTTAATGGATCTTAAAGCTTCTATTCCTCAGGACTTTCATTTGTTTTATGACAGCTTACCACATTTGTAAATCTACTCTTGTTTTCCGTCACAGAACGAATAGTGATATAACATATTATTAGAATGTTACTATTTTTTTATATGTTTCTATGTTTGTTTCATGTAGTAAGTAATTTAAGTTAAAAAGGAAACAGGTACTAGCTGCCTATCTCCTTCGGACAAAATAAATGTATATCGCAAACGACCTAACTCCCGGATTTTCATAAATAAATCTATTTTTGACAATAACGATTATTTTTTGTAATCCAGTAACAAACCAATAAAATTATTTCCCAAACGATATTTGTTTTATTATGTTTTCACTTTCTGAGTTGTTTTTTGCATCTCCTGAAAAATTTTCGATTTTGGAGTTAAGCCAGTTGCATCTTAAGCCGACGATATCAACATAGGAAGGAAACAAGCATAATCTCACAAGAAATAATGGCTACAATACTGACAATTTAAATACTTCAAAAGGCTAGCATACGATGATAAAACGATACTGAGGTAAATGGCTTCTAAAATGTTAAATCCCTTATTAATCCTTAATTACATTTCAGGTCATATACTAAACGATTTAGTGGTAGTAGTAGATTTAGTTAGAAATATCTTTAAATACGCAAGGTCTAGCACAGAAATGCTGTGCTGCAAGTACAAAGGAATGTGAATGATACCTAGATTGATAACAATACCTAAATTAATAATGTTTCTTTTTACATTAAGAAAGAATGAAAGTCTATATTCAAACACACAGAATAAATGTCAGGACCTAATCGAGCCCCAAAAATAGATATCGAAGGGAGATCAAACAGTGATACAATTAAAAGAATAGGAAAACAATTAACATATCAAGTTCTATCTGCAGTGTGTTTCACTTTTCATGGGGACACCTAAATAACTTTTTTATTTTGAAAGCAATCAATTTAAAATTTTTATCAGTTGTGTAGGCCCCGACGACGCACCTTCTTGTATGAATAGAGTTATTATAAAGTAAATATCTAGCCAACTATAATTAAAATAAAAAGTAGTGTTTCAAGTAAAGTCATGCTTGCGATTAAGATAGAGCAAAAAAGTATTAGGAAAAGTTTTTACAAATCACTCAAGAACCCTTAATACCAAATTTCGCAGAAAAATTTTCATTTTTAAATTCTTCTACATTTTTATGCTATCAGTAGATAATAGTTTGTAATTGCAATAATAAGAGTGCCATGAAGCAAGAAAACAATTCACAAATTTTATTCAACATTAAAGAACAAACAAAACAAAAGCAACAATTTAACTAACAATGTTTTAAATAGAATCGATCTTTTTCCACTAAATCACCTTCAAGACGAATACATTTTTCCAGTCGCCTTTTGTGGTTCAGTACAAACCGTCGTAATGCTTCTGGAGAAATTTCTCGACAGGCTTGTCGGATTTTCTGACACAGTTCCTGTATCTTTTGAGGTATAAATGCATACACAACATTTTTAATAGTCCCCCAAAGAAAAAAGTCGAGTGGTGTAATGTCAGGTGATCTCGGAGGCCACTCTATTAAAGGGCTATTACGGCCTATCCATCTTAACGAAAAGCTATCGTCTAACCATGCTCGCACTATTCTTGCGTTATGAACTGGGGATCCATCTAGCTGGAAGTGTAAATCTCGCCTCATATCCAATGGTAAATCATCAAGCACATCAATTAATAAAAAATTTTAAAACCTTTCTGCATTTAGCGTATCAAAAAAGAAAAATGGGCCAATGATTTGTGTATTTAAAATTCCGCACCACGCATTAACTTTCTTCGAATATTGCCTTTTACAATTGATAACCCATTTTGGGTTTTCTGTTGCCCAGTATCTACAATTCTGGGATGAAACAATACCATTTGTAGTGAAGGTAGCTTCATCACTAAACATTATTTTTTTTTAAAATTCTCTGTCATTTAAACTCTCATAAAACTCTCTTGCAGTCTCTCGAGTAGAATTTATTTCTTAGCGTTATAATGAAGTTTCAACAAGTATCTCCTTCGTCAATTAACTATCAACAAAGTAATTGTAAATATTGAAATTTCATTAAAAACTGGTGCAGCAAATGCAACATTTTAGATTGCATCGGTTCTGTATTAATTATAGATTTATCATAAATATATGTTTACTATCATATAATAGAATTTTAGGTAGTTTAACCGCACATATTAACTGATGTCAACGTACACACTCAGCAACTGGGTATTATACAATATTTACGTAAACATACTCTTTTTTAGGTAAGTTTTTAGAAACTTAAATAGTTTTAAAGCACGTTATTTTGTTTTCGTAGGGTTTACCACAATACATCGCTAGAGACCTAAACATTTCCCCTGTTAACAATTTCTTTGTAAGATTCAGCAGTAAAGTTCTCGTGTTTCCTCGGGTGTACAGACTTCACGAACATACTTTGGTTGGTTCTCGTCTTCTAAGAAATTGTGAATTAATTAAAACGGGATATGCAATTATGAAATCGCGTTAAGTGTCTTGCATTATAAGATCGCATAGCATAATTATGAATGCAGTGGATTTTGTTCTACTTTCAGCAGCAGGTGTAATTTGATGCCAATGTAATTTACTTTAATTCACGACTACGAAGCGTGGTATTATAAGGTGTTGTAATGAATTTCGATCTTTCCTCTTGGAAATGGTACTTCAAAAAGATAGAATGTAAGTATTTTTGTAATTCAACGAGCAATTTTAAATTGAATAGACAATACAGCTGGCATGGCTCCAATAAGCAAAAAAAGTAAATTAGAATAGTTTTGATTTAGTGATTTTAGGTATTTATTATCTTAATTACTTGCATTCGTTAGCGTTTAATTTTCTGAGAAAAATAAGCTATACATCTAGCTAATGTGTGTGCAGTAGGTTTTATAATAGTCGATACAAAACTAATATTATGGACGTAAATGTTAGGGACCCTATATGGGTTAAAGACTGTTTTTGTTTTGATGTTTTAAATGAAAAATGATGAGTTAGTAACTATAACTTCTGTTCTAATTCTGTCAGGCGCCTCCACCAAAATAACGTTCTTGTCAATTCCAATATAAATGCATTAAAAATCATATGTATTTTTTTATATTACTTTGTACTACAAGTGCTAGTAACAATAAATAAATAAATAACGCAAAAGCTGACTTCGGTGATTTCGCGTTAAATGTTAGAGATCAAAGGACCTACCATTGGATTGCTAATAAATTACAATCCAACTAACCAGTATCCAAGCTAGGCCAGTGAAGACGGCGTGGGGTTCCTTTCAAAACGTTGTTACGTTTTATTAACTATTAATTCAAAA
Organism: Melolontha melolontha; assembly: GCA_935421215.2. Lineage (NCBI taxonomy): Eukaryota > Metazoa > Arthropoda > Insecta > Coleoptera > Scarabaeidae > Melolontha > Melolontha melolontha. The sequence goes on along the minus strand of OW285240.1, from coordinate 20,716,525 downwards.
AGGGCGCTACCGTGCCTTTCTTTGTTTTGTTGGATTGTAAACTGTAATCATACGTCACTTGGAGGGCGAAAAAGAACCAGGTGTAAAGAAAGGAAATTCGCATCTACAAAGTGATATGAATATCTACTAATTAACAAATTCAGAAGGGATAATATATTCTCTTGGCTATAGAACGTTAAAATTAATTATTAAACATCAAAGACATGGAATGAAACGCTGCTGTTACAGCAAACAAAGACAAAAAAAGAAATATATATATATATAATATATATATATATATATATATATATATATATATATATATATATATATAAATATAATTATTTCGTGACCTTAATATGATATGGCAAATTCAATCAGTTGGCGATATAAGGTCTGGCTTTACTTTAAAGTATATATATTTAAAACAACCCTACATGTTTCGGCAATGATGCCTTTATCAAGGATATAAAATATAAATGACAGTATACAAATATCATATAATTGAGTTGCTATGGATAAAATTATTCAAAGATACATTCCAATTGAATAATAATAAATCATGCCTTAGTATTCCAAAAACCAGATACACAACAAAAACAGGGAAAAAGCAAGTTTTTCTTGTCTATCTGGTTTTTGGAATACCAAGGCATGATTTATTATTATTCAATTGGAATGTATCTTTGAATAATTTTATCCATAGCAACTCAATTATATGACATTTGTATACTGTCATTTATATTTTATATCCTCGATAAAGGCATCATTGCCGAAACATGTAGGGTTGTTTTAAATATATATACTTTAAAGTAAAGCCAGACCTTAAATCGCTAACTGATTGAATTTGCCATATATATATATATATATATATATATATATGGTAAACCTAATCAGTAGGCGATTAAAGGTCTGTATATTACTTCAAAATATATGTATTTAAGAAACTCTACATGTTTCGGCTGTATACGCCTTTATCAAGAGAATACAAAATATGAATGACAGGATATAAATTTATATCCTGTCATTCATATTTTGTATTCTCTTGATAAAGGCGTATACAGCCGAAACATGTAGAGTTTCTTAAATACATATATTTTGAAGTAATATACAGACCTTTAATCGCCTACTGATTAGGTTTACCATATCATACCAAGGTCACGAAGTTATTATATATATATATATATATATATATATATATATATATATATATATATATATATATATATATATATATATATATACAGGCTGATTCAAATTAAGTGCGCACTATTGCTATCTCTGTTATTATTGATTCTAGAAAGTAGGTTAAATTAGCAAAGTATTAGTGTTTTAAGATTGATTAGCATGCAGTTCATGATAAAAAAATTGAATAACGCATTTTCAAGAAATTTTGAAATTTATAATTTTTTTAAATGGAACAGCTTGTATATTTTTTAAAATACTGAATGCTAATGTTCTTTGTAATATAAAAGTTTCAATACACTATTGTCCTAAAACGAATAATAAAGTGGTTATAGCAGTTTCTATTTCCTTCTAAATGTTGTCATTGCTCCGCTAACTTTTGACAAAACAGATACATATTTTGTGTTTAATGTTTATTTTAACATATTACAGCTTACGAAATTAAATTAAAAAGAAGAAAGTACATGTATAATTTATAAATACTGCTCGAAGGTGTCACCTTCCTGCTCAACACATTTTCGTGCCCTTCAGTACACTCTGGGTGGCTCTAAAGATTGTCTTTCTATCTAATTGGCGAAACACTTTTCTGACCTTTTCTTGCAATTCGCGCACGTTGTCGTATCGCGTTTTGTACACCTCATTTTTTAAGTATCCCCAAATAAAAAAGTCTAAAGGTGAGAGATCAGTAGAGCGTGCTGGCCATTGAATTGGGCCATTTGTACCAATCCACTTTTAAGCAAAGATGGTGTCGAGGTAGGTTTGCACTAGGTGATAGTTGTGCGTAGGAGCACCGTCCTGCTGAAAGTATAAATTTTGGCGTATCAGGTAATTGGCGTTATCAAGGAAATCCTCTAGAACGTTAGAATAAATTCCAGATATCCATTTCCTGTCAACGTACCATTGTAGAACAGTGGACCAACGACTAACGAACCAATTAATCCGCACCAAACGTTAAAACTAAATCGAACTTGTGCAGCATGTGGACGAACTATTAATAAATTTTCTTGAGACCAGTAGTGACTATTTTTCTTATTAAACATGTCCCTATTTGAAAAATTTGTTTCGTCACTCCATAAAATACACTGTGCTCCATTCAAATTTTCATCACAAAAACTAACAAACCAATGACAGAAAGCTAATCTCCTGGCGGAATCTACTGGCTGTAATGTTTGAGAGATTCTGAACTTAAAGGGGATATACTATGCTTTTTCAAAATTCTTTGAACTGATGAATAACTTAATGCCAATTCCTTAGTAGCATCCCTAATGGAAAATTCGCGATGGGCTTCAAAATATGCTAACACTGTAATTTCTACTTCTTCGTTGACGACGATATTTTTCTTTGTTCTTTTCTTTCTAAATAAGCAATCATGCAGTCTAAACTGATTGTAAAGTTTTCGATTGTAAAGTAACGTCAATCTGGCTGCTGACGTAAAGGATAGTGTTCAGCATAAGATTCGCTAGTCCTTATTGAATTTTTACGACATAAAATGTATGCTTCCAACATATCGCATTTCTCCAAATGAGGAAATACTATGGTGAAATATTGTCAAACCCTAAGCAACGAAAGTAAAACCAAAGTGTTTAGAAAAATAAATAGAGAACTAATGAACACAACACAAAATAAAAAAAAAAAATTTTTATTAACTAAACGTGCGAAAGATTTATATTCAGTACGTTATTGACATTTACAAAGGGCATACTATTTGTTCTTTTTAAAGTGAAAGAAGCCTACTACTGATTTTATAAAATAAAAGAGTATCTTTGACATCAACTAAATTCCACCGTAAATACTTTATTATTCGTTTTAGGACAATAGTGTATTGAAACTTTTATATTACAAAGAATATTAGCATTCAGAATTTTAAAAAATAAACAGGCTGTTCTATTTAAAAAATTTATAAATTTCAAAATTTCTCGAAAATGCGTTATTCAATTTTTTTTTCATTAACTGTATGCTAATCAATGTTAAAAACACTAATACTTTTCTAATTTAACCTACTTTCTAGAATCAATAATAACAGAGATAGGAATAGTGCGCACTTAATTTGAATCAGCCTGTATATATATAAGATGGGTGCGCCTCTATATCTTGGGGTAGCAATTAGCAACAGCCTTAATTAGATGCGATTCACAAGCACGGTAACCTTCAAAACGTATCTTCGCCAGGAAGAGATCAACTCCAGGCCGTAACACGTGGACAGCGCATCTGGACGGTTTGCAAATTTATCGAAATCTCAGACTGACTAGCGTAAACTTCTTAGTGGCCTAGCAGACAATATAGCACTTGTATTATAGGAATAGCATATATCAAGAGAAAAAGGAAAGGAACAGAAAAGCGACTCTTACCAAGTAGATGTTTATTGGGCCGTTATCTAAGATGGTGTGTATCAAATCCAGCTAAAAGCTTATGCCGAAGGACTTGGCTGTCGAATCAAGGCGCTCATCTACCAGACAAGGTGATTATATTCGTAATTAACACAGTTAAATCTAATTAAAAGGCCTTAACTCTTGAACAACGCCCACCTTTTTGAAATCTCGCAATTCGAAAGCGAAAATGCCTGAAGACCACGGTTGCTATCTCGGCTTCTCCACTCTGAGAAAACTTACAACAGCGCTAAACATTTTCTCCAATTGATCGAAAAATGTATACGAGGATAATGAATATAATAACATGACAATTGTCATTACTGAAAAAGAAGCAAAATCTATTACAGACACATTAAGTTATCCCACCATTTTAATGCTGCTGTTGAAAGTATCGGCAAGTTCATAGGCACTAAATCCAATGCTTTCTTCAAAATCAATAATCCTGTTTTTATCTTAATATTCTGTTTTAATGCTGTATTTTAATAGACGATAAATTACAGTTAATGTTATTGAACCAAGTTAGTCTTTAATTGTTACATTAGTTATTGTATAGTAGAAGGGCATTCTACTGTGGCCAAAGCGTATCGGGAGTGGTTAAACTATACACAAAGTATTTATTTTCTTTCGAATTTATTTCATTTTCTTCAAAGTACTTCCCTTCGCAATCAATACGCTTCTTTCAAATCTCAATCACAGTGTTAAATTTTTGGCATAGCGCTCGGAGCACGTTTGGAATTTTGTTTCACTTATTCAAATGATTCAAGACGATATCCACAGATCCATCTTTTGCGCGGTAAATAGTTCCCCTGTGCTAAAGCGGGAGAAGATGGTGGATGTGGAACAATGTTTGTTGTGTGTTGAATCCTTGTTGAACAAATGAGGAACTGTGACCTAGATCACGATAATAATATGGTGATGTACAAACCACTATTTATCTTTCCATAATTCAGGTACGTTCGCAAATGACGCTTAACACTTAAATGTGCCTAGTTGACAGTAGGTTGCAAGAGGTTCATAGCGTACTACAATATGGTATTCAAATAAAACTACTAAGATGATTTTGATTTTTGATTGACTTTGATATGGCTCATTCTTGCTTCACCGTTAACACGATATTCACTTAATTGATCCGCTGTTTCAGGATCACAAACATAGATCCATGTCTAATCGTCGATAATGTGGCGCATCATAAGAGAGTGACAGTCAGATAATATCTCTGTATAGATGTTAACACGACGTTTTTTTAAAGTTCGGACGATTTTGGTACCCATCGGAATGAGACTCATTTGAGGCCCAAATGGTCTTTCAGAATTACTTAAATCGATCCGAATATAATTCCAGTATTATCTAGTATTTTCATCAGTTAATGTTGAATGCCTTTTTGTTTCTAACGAGTTCTTTGCTTTCGTTAAAAATTTAATAACATTCAAACACCCTTGTTCCTGACGTGAACTCGTCGACGAAACCTCTTTTCCATCATCTTTATTTGTAGTAGAAATTTCATTCGGCAAAAATTTTATGCAAGTACTTGACTCGATAAAACATGACATGAAAATTGTTGAGAACACTTTTCTCCTAACAGATAAATAATTGTTTTTCTTTATTCACTAAGATGAAATTTTGTACAGATGTCAAAGATAGTACTATTAATTTAGAAAAAAATTTAATTAATTTGTGCAGTAAAAATGAACCAGTTTCAAAATATTTTGATCACGATAACATACCAAAGTGCTTTAGAGATAAAGTCCAAAATTTCGTCAATTATAATTTTATAAGGCACATTAGGTCAAACGGCCGCTTTTTCTGTGCAAAAGTGAAAAAATCAAAGTTCAGTTTTACTTTCGTTGTTGTTGTTTTCTAATTGGAAACCATTCAAAACAAATATACCTAATTTTTGTTTGTGCTAAATATAAAGCACCGTTATATATATGTCAAAGTCATTCGAAGTAATATTTTTACAAATGTGCTAGCGAGATCGTATTTATTTATTGGTCAAATTTAACTGTGTGTTTCTCGAATTGTGTTGACGATAATTAATTTCTGTAAAATGCAAAATAAAGAGACAAGTAAGTATAAATGTGTGTCATTGATACTGCTTTATGTTTACGTCGGTATACTTGAAAATTACCCATCAGAGTACATAACCTTAAAATGGTGCAATTTCTCTAAATGTTTGATCTTCTGTAAGCCATACAAAATTTTGACCCAATTTGACCTCTTTGAAATTGAAAACATAGATTAAGCAATATTTAATGAGTTATTTGCAATTAATTTCAAGCTGCTATTTTATGCGTTTTACGAGTAATGCCTCTTTTTTTCAGGTAACCTTTGTTTTAATAAAATTGAACTGTTAGAAATATGGCGAAAAAAATGCATAAAAAAGAAAAGTTTGATGCCCTTTTGAAGCATGTAGTTGAAAGAATTGAAGCTAATACGATTTCGGATAAAATGTAGAAACATATAAAGCAAACATTACATTTTTTTGCGTAAAGTTGGCTCAAAAAAGGGAAAAATGTCACAGAAGGATGCATGTGTTTAAGGATCAAAATCATGCGTGGTTAAATTCAGATTTAAATTTTGTGGTGAATGGCACCGAAAAAGTTGTTGGTCGTCCACGTGTGCCATTCAACGCAAAATCAGAATTTGGGGAAAGAAAAGAAGCTGCAGACCTTTCAAATGAGAAAGCTGATACAAATCTTCTCGTTCGAGCAGCAGCAATATCAGCTCGTAAGCACGGTGATGCTGATTTAGCTGCAGTGATAAAAGAAAGTATTGAAAGCCCAATAAGACCATCAAAAATGCGTAAGGTTTGCTATCAAGATCTCCAAAAGCCAATTCCACTATCTGCGGATGAGGCTTTAGCTTTTCTTCTTGAATATAATTTTTTCAAAGAACTATATAATGCAATACGCCACGAAAACAAAAAAACAAAAAATAGCAAATGAGACCCTTGCCAAAGTTTCGTTGCAATCTATTTTACTGCATACGGCTGAAATAATTGTTGACCTCCAAAAAGAAGTTTTTCAAACTGTAATGGAAGCGGAGAAGACGAATTTTTTGGGATCGGTATTAATATTAAGCTATGGATTTGATAGCAGCACTGGTCAGTCGCAATATAAGCAAACTTTTAATGAGGCAGGTTCGTCAATTAGATGTGATGCCTCTCTTTTAGCTACTACAGTTATTCCTTTAAGGTTACTGCTCTTATCCGGAACGCCAATTTGGAACAACCGCACACCACAGTCTGTAAGATTTTGTCGGCCCATAAAATTGCAGTACATAAAGGAGACAAAAGAAGTTGTTTTAAAGGAAGACCTGGATTTAAGAAAAGAAATTGACGTTCTGGCAAGCGTAAGAATATCAAATGGTGATGGAAAATTTGTTGAAGTATCATTTAAATTATTTTTAACACTCATTGATGGAAAAGTTTTAAACATTATAACTGGAACTAGATCAAACCAGGCTTGTCCCATTTGTGCTGCTACGCCGGAGGACTTTATGAACACATTTAATTACAAAAGTGAAATATTCCGGGCAAAAGATGAAAACTTAAAGTTTGGACTTAGTCCCCTCCATTACTGGATTAGATTTTTGAATTTGTATTACATTTAGGCTATAAATGCGAATTACAAAAGTGGCAGGTACGAGGAGATGATAAGTTAATTATTTTAAAAAGAAAAACAGACATACAAAACGCTTTTTGGAAAAAGCTCGGACTTCGTGTCGACATGCCCAGAGTAGGTGGCTCCGGTTCCACAAATGACGGAAACACTGCTCGTCGAGCTTTTACTGAGCATGTTATTTTTTTCTGAAATAACTAATGTCGACAAAGATTTAATATATCGATTCAAAATCATTTTGATTTGTTTATCCTGCCAGTTTGCAATTAATTCAAGTAAATTTGAAACATTTGCTTTGAAACAGCAAAATGTTTTCGGAATCTATATCCTTGGTTGCCAATGACTTCCACAGTACATAAAGTACTAATACATTCAAAAGAAATATTAGAAAATACAACACTTCCAAGGGATTATTTTGCAGAAGAAGCAGCTGAATCGCGACATAAGATATACAAAGCCGATAGATTGCATCACGCCCGCAGAAACAATCGTACCAACAACCTGCTAGACGTATTTAATAGAGCTGTCGATACTTCAGATCCATTAATTTCCACAAAATTTTTAAATAGGCGCTTGCAAAAGCGGAAACATTCTACTCTTCCACCTGAAGCAATTGAACTGTTATGTTGCAGCGAAATCATAGAAGAAATTCATCTTAGCAACCAAGACGATGAAATTAATGAAATTGAAGAGGACCTATTTGATTTAAATTTACAAAACGAATTAGATTTAAGCAATTACTGAATATCGTAGTTTAATTAAAATAAATAAATGAATACTACGTATAATGTTTGCATTAATGGTTGCAAAAGGGTTAATTTTTGGTCGCTAATGGGTTAAGTTGCATTTTTTAATAGATTTATTCTTACATAGTAAATTCCTACAGGTTTTAGTTTGAATACCATGGTTTTGAAGAAGTTTTTAATTTAGCAAAGAAAAAGTGGCTATTTGACCTATAGTGCAAGGGAAGATTAAACTGACATGAAAATCAAAATATTTATTTTAAATATTTCATCGATACACTAAAAATTTCGCAATTTTACTGATATCGATAATAGAATTCTGCCAATCAGTAAAACAATAACAATAAATGCACATCGCATTCAATTTTAAAATTTATCCAAGTGAAATGATTACACTCTACTACTGACAATCACCAAGTGGTGTAAAAGTAATATCAATATTAAATTAAATATCAGCAATAAATTTCAACCACACGCCTACATTATACCACGTTCATATCTACATAGCACAGTCAGATACTACTCACAATTGCACACCTACTACCACCCATATAACACAATATCGAGTGTTACGTGGAGAGTTTCAGGATTGGAATGAATGTATCCATTCGTTTTATCAGCGGTGTGGCTTTAAATCAGGTCGAACGTAGAGCGTGTGTTTTACCGCGAATCGAAGATAATGAAACTATCGTGACGTCTACACCGTTATTTTAAATTTGAATTTTGCAAAACGTGGTCTCGATCTGTTCGTGCAATTTTATGAGCGTATTCGTTCGTTTTTACGTTTACATGTACGTACATACGTCATAGTTAACATGAAAAAGGAGATAGAATGTAAAATATGGTGAAGTTTCACGGGCTAGATAATATAAGGGACTGTTTGTGTAATTGTAACGAATGGGTTACTATCTGTATTTAAAAAAAATAAATCATTTAAGTTCATTCGCGTTTCAGTATACACAATTAAGAAACGTTACGGGCGCTATATGAATTTTAAATAATTCTGTTGCATATGTACATTGCTTAAAAATCTAACTTTGCATTATAATTCGCTTTGTAAGTTGAATGAATATGCAGCATGTTATACGCGTTTCTCCTATATCTTAAAATTCTAAAAACTTACCAAGTTACACACACGAATGCCGCGGAGATCTTAAATTGAGACGCTAGCCAGTTTAGACGCGAGCAAGGGATACGTTCTTCATAATAATAGGCGCCACCATGTTTATAGTCTCAACTTGAACAACCAACACAGAAACTGCCGGGGGTAAGCCAAATAAATTCAAAGGGATCAAGCATGCGAATGACCAATAAAAATAAAACCCAAAGTTCAACAATAATAACAAAAGTGATTTATTATATCATAAACAGCTCAAATATTATAATTAGAGAACGGACACGCTTACCACATGACGCAAAGCCCATTGCAGTACTGGCGAAAGGCTGTATTTCCAAAATATTTAATTTTATTTATATAATTGGAAAACGAACGGGTGGTGATCTATAAAATTACGAAATACATATTTATTTGTTGAAAAGTTGTATTTATAAAGTTTTTAATTTTATTTATATAATTGGAAAACATACGGGTTGTGATCTATCTATCTAAAATTACGAAATACATATTTATTAATTAATTTTATTTATATAATTGGAAAACAAACGGGTGGTGATCTATAAAATTACGAAATACATATGTATTTGTTGAAAAGTTGTATTTTTAAAGTTTCTAATTTTATTTCTATAAATGGAACATTTTTATTTGTTCATTTTGTCGTTCAAGTTGAGTAAAGGAGTATTAATATTGACTAGCAATAGTTTCTCAAGGTTTTCTTCTGTCAATTTTGTTCTCTTTGAATTAAGTACATCCTTATAAACAGAAAACGTCCTTTCTACATCGCTACTGGTTATAGGTGCATACTGGAAATATTCTTTTATTTCTTCATATTTAGCCGTTAGATTTTGTGGAATTGTCTCCATGCATAATTGCTGCAATATAATTAAATCTGCATTTCTATTAAGAATTGCTTCAAACTTTTGCCGAAGGCCACATCCGAAGTCACTTGGAATACTTTTCAAATTATTAACAGCCACATCAAATGTGGTTAATCCGTCATTTAATTTGAGATTTCGATTTTCAAAATAAGTGATTAGTTTTGGCAATTTTCCAAAGTGTTCGTGAAGAAAGTACAACTGATTTTTTAAATTTGGGATTTGTGTGAGCTCCTTGCACTCACCAATACTTCTAGCATCCTCCTTTAGCAGTGTTACGAAATGTTTAAGACTATCGAAATTCTCAGCATAATAACTAGTAGCTTCCAGCCATGTTCCCCATCTAGTTATTACTGGAGTGGGAGGCAGTGACAGAGATGGAAATTTTTCCCTGAAAAGAGCTACTCTCAATGGTGCTTTTCTGAAAACTTTTTTAAAAGCTGATACAAGTCTATCAACTTCCGGAAAAGTGTCTCTGATATATTCACAGATTCTGTGGAGAGCATGTGCTACACAAGTAATATGCAGCATATTAGGATATGTTTTCTTCAATAGTCTGCCTGTTTTTAACATATACGCAGCACTATTACTGACAAATAAATTGTATTTTTTATTTGTACGTGGCGTCCGAATGAAGCATTTTTTGCATATTCTCCTTAATGGTTTCAGCAACTGTTTCCGCATCAACTCTATTTATAGTACTTGTTGCTATTACATATGAGTTATAGGGAATAGTTGGATGTAGTACACCAGCTACAACATTTACCACACAGCGGCCTAACATATCCACCGTTTCGTCGGCGCTTATCCATATGTATTGATTTAAAAGATGGCTTCTAATGCGTCCTACTGTTCTCGTATAGCACCAAGAAACATAATATTTGCGTAAAGTTGATTCATCAGGAACATTTCGACCAGTATATTTTTTCAGAAATGTCTTCAAAATTGGATTGTTCAATTTAAATAATGGAATATTAGCTGCCATAAAAGTTTCACAGAGTTCTTCGTTAAAATTGTCAGATTCCAACGGGTTCAATTTTTTTCCGTGCTTTAACGATCCTACGTGACGTTTTACGGTTGATTTATTGCAATTTTTCAATAACGTTTCACACACTTCACAATAAATTTCGGAATCACTGGCAATGTACATACAATCAGTATGGCCCTCAATCCAACTCGCCATTGTTTCACGATGCCATTCTCGACGCTCTTCCATTGTCTGAAAAAGTAAGAATATTCTAGATTCAAATAAACGAAATTAAATAACGAAATTTTATGCATACTTACGTGAAAGTAATTGGAAGATGTTGCTTAAATGAAAGGAAAAGGAATGTACGTGCTATTTCTCTTACGAAATACGATAAACTTATTTATTTTATCTACGTACACGACACCACTGAAAACACTATATTCTCCGAATACAATAGCTGGGTTGTCTATTGTTATCGCTGCGAGACCAGGTGGCCGAGTAAGTCAAACAAATACTTCATTGAATTACGCCGGGATGTACTGAGCGACATTATACACAATTCCAATTGCCGATTGCGTTTTATGGAAATTGCATCCGTTCTCTAAAACAAGCTATTTAGCACATTAGAAAAAAATGAAGTTAGGTATTCTAAAACACTCTGTATATAAAGTCCAAAAGGATTTAAATTAGGAGTACAAATCCAAAAATGACCAGGATATAACGTAACTTTTCAATATAAACAAAAAACACTCAAAAAATATATAATACCCCTTACCACAATTAATAATCGTATCCTAAATACGTATTTCGACAACTAGGTTGTCATCCCAAGTAGGCGGAATCAGTGTATTCGTCGACGCCGTGTAAAGTTGTACGCGATTCCGTGTTGTTAGCTTTATTGTGCCCCATATTCAACACTTTGATTAAAGGTTTACCTACTCATGATGCCAACTTAGTTGTCGAAATACGTATTTAGGATACGATTATTAATTATGGTAAGGAGTTTTATACCTTTTTTTGAGTTTTTATTTAACCACAGACTCCAAAGACCTTAAAAAACCAGTGATTTAGGGAAAGAAAGTCGTTAATAATTACAAATGTAAACTGTATTTTGTATGGAGAAATTACCCGTCTCAATATTCATAATGTTTGCAATATTTTAAAGTAAACCGACTAATAACGACGGTGTACACATAGTTTACTCCGAAAGTACAGTTTAAAAGGCAGGACAAACACATTTAAAAGAGAAGCACATGTGCAGTTTTGACGAACAAAAGCAGTCCTCGCACAAACACATGTTATTTGTCACAAAGTTAATACATATAATGTTAGAGGATGATAGTGTAAAAGATCCGGTAATGTTTTTATTTAATTCCAGGTGTGTAACATCGAATTGGAAAAGTCACTATTCATAATCAAGGTCACTAGTTTTATACACTGGTGTACGAAAGTCAAGGTGTCTATTCTTTAAAATGTGTCGTCCCACAACAATTTTACATTTAGAAAAGAAAAAACGTGTTATACAATTAATAAATGGCACAAAAGATTGAGAAGGACCAATGTGTTAAACGGCAATAGATAAGTTGGTACTTTGTGTGGTTTGCTTTTTAGAATTTATGTTCATTGAGATGGTTAGCAAGTAAGCATATATTGCACTTAGGTTGTTCGTATCAGATCTGAAATTCATCGAATTTCAGATCTGATACGAACAGGGTTTAGCAGAGTTTGCTAAACAAGCAGACAGTATAAATTAATATATACTGTCAGTTTATGTTGGTACTTCATGCGTGTGTAAAAAAAAATTAAAATGGGGGATTATGAAAAAGAACAAGCCCGTTTTTTAGCACTTTGGAACGAAATTGTGTCAGAGGAAGAAAATTAAGGAAGTTCTACTCTTCTTGTCTAAGACGCAGTATTAAATGGTATCGCAAATTAGCTATAGAAATCAAGTTGGTTTCAGCAGCCGTGAATGCGTTTTTATTGTACAAACGAGTAACTGGTAAAAATACTTATTAGTATTACTTAATTTAGAGAAGAAATTGCTAAAGATTTACTTCAAACAACTCCAACGGAAAAGTCAGCTACAACAGAAAAGCATCTCATTGAAGAAGTAGATACCAGAAATCAACGTAGATGCATAGTTTGCTACAAAAATATGTCTGAAGAAGATGGAAGAAAATATTCTACCTCTAATGCCACCACGTCTCGCTATAAATGTGTTCAGTGTGATAAATTTTATTGTATTTCTTGCTTTAGTTCAGCCTATAATTGCACATTCAAAAAATCTTGAATCTCTTTTCCAAGTTATAAAATGTTCTTTAGTTTTTAGTTGAAGAAGTAAACATTTAATTTTTTTGTTTATAATCTACTTTGCCTTTTTGCTTATTTTTGAAAGAGACATAAAATGTGTGATTCCGAATTTGCTACGCTTATTTACCATTCTAGAAAAAAACAAAATGACACAGCAAAATGACACATTATTGTGCAGCATGTATTACAGCTGAAGCCGGGCCAACTACATTTATTTGTTCACTAGGCCTAATGCTTTTATTTCCCATAGCACTGCCATTCAAATGCAAGGCGGCAAGTGTGTTCAACACAGCTTGAAGTGAAATAGTACATGCGATGCACTTGTGTGCGGCGCGGCTAGTACAGCAATGAATATTGCGAGGCACGTGTGCTTCACACGGCGATCAACGTGTTAAGTATATTTATATGGTGGGAATTAGGTTTGTGAATTTGGAGGTTATACCTACTTCATTTAAGTAGACCATCGTAGTAATATTACGACTTATTATATGACGTATTATAACAGCTATAATAATTATTATTTTGACATATTAAAGTTCGTTTTATAAAGCAAAAAAACTGGATCAGTTTTTTTTGGCCGCCAGTTTATACGAGAGCGGTATCTCACAAACTTTATATTTTATTGTAGTACCAGCGTAAACTAAGTACGGAAATCTACTTATTCATTTCTGTGCTTCGTGGTAGAACGGTCTCTTTATAACTTTCGACTTAATTGATTTATTATTTTACACGAAATAACTATACTATATTATAGCCGCCTTGAGACTGGACACATCGGAAACGTACATACATATAAAATATAATACATGTAACCGAATTCCTACCCACTGCAACACTGCGTTTGCTCTCAAATGGGCATCCTTATTTATTACTATCACCAAGTTTTAGTTTTCACCTAAACGTAAATTAATCGTATATCAAATCGACGAAGCCTCCAGGACAAATTTAAATATAAATAAATTTTACCAAAAATATTTTCGGGCAAATGGCAAGAAATAAGAACTACACACCATGAAACAGGGTATTATATAAATGCAGGTAGTTTGGACGTCCGTATTAACAGAAAAGAAGTAAATAAAGGGAAGTTAAAGGAGATCAAATGACTGCTACAAAAGAGACACTCGGTATATGTAGAGATATTTAATTAGTACAAAACTGTAGGAGAAACTCCTAAACAGAAAACTGTTTAGGAGTTTCAATTGATAATAAATGTAAACAGGCAATGGAACTAAGTTTGAAACAGGTAAGGAGTAATAGATGTATAGAAAGAGTGAATCAAGATATTTAAATCGAAAGAAGTCTCTCAAAAAACTAAATGAAGCTCTATAAGTCGGAAATAAAACCATGATGGCTACGAATTATTCACAATTAATCAGAAAACATACGAGAATTTGGAGGTTTGGGAGAGAAGAATACTAAGAAAAGGATTCGGTTGAAAGAAAACCAAGTAAAGATGGAAGACACGGGCGAATGAATAAATCCGTAATATGTATGGAGAAGTTTCCATAATACAATTTATGAAAATGCATCCAGTGGGTAGGTTATTTTGACAAATGACAAGGATACAGATCTAGAAAGGATATCGGACAGAAAGCACTGAATGAAAAGAGAATGAGAAGTAGATCGAGATGAATGCAGAAGGATACCGCTATTGGTAATGTGAAAGAGAAACGATCCAAAGGAAGGAGATGTTAATAAGGAATATGAAGAAAGGAGGAAAGAAAAGGCCAAAATTATATATGAAATTTTACCAGAATGTATTAGCTATTTCGAATAGTGCAAGCATTCTCTTTATTTTTCAGCAATTTGTACTTCCCTTTTCAAATATTTTTGCATAAGTTATTCAGAAATCTTAATAAATAAATAAAAATTCAGGCTGCAATATCAACTGTCATCCACCAATACACTCGAATTCAAAAATTGTGTATTTCCGTGACCAATTTTAACCATAGATTTAAATTATACAGTCTTTATTCACAGTGGTGTAACGATCTTTAGTGTTTGTCGTCTGACTTGTGAAATTAGTTCCCAGTCACGGCTAGAAGCTGATCGCCCAGAACTAGAGTCACCATTTCAAATGTTTCCTCATTACATTCTGATCGTTTATATCACTTAAACAGTTATGCATGAGATACCAAAGACCTCTCCCATAAATTTGGCGGTTTCAGATACATTTACCTCAGCCCAAAGGAATATTAAATTTTTGTTCTCTGCTCCTTTCTTTCAATCATTTTTTTTAATCATCGAGTCATTCTCGCTGTTGAATCTGTATCAATTTAATAGTTTCAGAAATACTTCCAGAAACTTGCTTGATCTTGTTTTATCAGACTATGATAATGCAAAAGTTACACTTTCTCAGATACCATTTGTGCCTGAAGATCATAAAGTTATTGAGATTTTTATTACTCTAAAATTTATTGAGTAATTTCAAAAACTCTTACAAATGCTATAATTATTGGAAAGCTAACTATGATATAATCAATCGAGAATCGTCTGCTGTTAATTGGGAATTATGATTTTTGCACCTTGATGTTGATAAGAGTATAAATCTTCTGTACGATCTCCTCTTCTCAATTGTAAACAAAAGTGTTCCTACTAAAATTATTTCTAAACGTGCTGGAACTCTTACAATATAATTTAGACCATTAAGGAAAAATTATTTTCACAAAAAATTTTTGAGCTCTAAAAATATTGGTGATTTTTCAAATTTGAGGAAGCTTGTTAAAAAGTGATTAGGTTTGACTATGATAGGTACATATCTGCTACTGAATGTAATTTATCCAATAATAATTTTAAATTTTGTTGGTCATTTATATCCAGCAAACGTACAGCGAGGTATGTTGCTTCAAATACGAGCTATGGTGATTGCATTTCTAAAAACATTCAAAATACATCCAACTTATTCTTGAATTGATCACCAAATTAAATCGAAAAAAGATGGATTGGACTTAAATAAGGAGGCAGGTCCTGACGGCATTCCTCCTTGCTTCCTGCTGTGTCATGTTCCATGCGAATAATATACAATAAATCATAAGGGTGTCAGTGTTTAAGGCTGGATCAAGACAGAATGTGGAAAATTATCGCCCAATTTCGATATTACGAACCAGTTGTTCTCTCAGTCGAAGAGTTTTATTAATACCTTCCAGCATGTTTTTTTTTTCATGGTAGATCTGTGGTCACTAACTTGACCGAATTTCTTTCTTTTATACATGCGGCTATGGATGGAAGGATTCAGGTGGATGCTGTGTATATACACTTTTCCAAAGTTTATGATGAAGTCCAACATTCTACATTAATTACTAAGCTGGAGAGTTGCTGTCTGCATGGCTCACTATTACCCTGGATTCAATCCTATTTCAGTTTGAGAACCAAATCTGTTAAGACAAATAACTTTAAATTCTAACACTACTTATGTAACATCTGGTGTTCTACAAGGAAGTCACCTTGGCCAGCTTCTATTAATAATTTTTATTAATAATAAATACAGTCTATTAGTTTCTATCGTTGTTTATTTTACGCTGATGATTCTAAACTGTACGCGCCAGTGACTTCCACGGAGGAATGTACTACAATTCAGACAGATTAAATTAATTTTTATAATTATTGCACACGCAATAGATTGCTGTTGAACGTGAATATGTGTCTGACTATATCGTTTACACGTAATACTACCATCATAAATTACATCTATTTATTTGAAATCATAAGTTAGAATGACAAATTGCGTTAAAGACCTTGGTGTTTATATTAACAGTAAGCTCTTATTTGACCAACATAACGTGTGTTCATTTGAAAAGTCAATCTAGGTTACTTTGAAATTTTGATAGAATAAGACGCATATACAATGTGTCCGGGAAAATGTGGGAAATCTCTCGGATTCAGATAGAACATTAAAAAATAAGATGACAAGTTCCCATAATTTTTTTCCTAGCGGCCCTCCCTACGGAGATACGGCCTCCTAAAGGACGCCACTGGAAATCAATTTTTCTTGAATAACTTTTAAACTACTTATTATAATTTAATGAAAATTTAATATGATAAACAGTAATAAGGACCTCTTAAAATACTGCCCTTAAATTTAAATTAGCATGTTTAGTTTACCAGGGGCGGACTAGGTTGTACATATTAATGCTTACATTTTTAACACCCTGTATGATAAGGAGTTAAAAAAAAACAAATTTGGATACCTTGAACATTAAGCTAAAGAAAAGGTACTCTTGTTCATTGTCGATAAAATGAACCGTTTTCGAAGAAAAAAAAATAAAAGAATTAATGTTTTATTTCTATTAAAAAGAACCATGTTTTTTATTTTTTTTGTCTGCAACGAAGTGTGAAACAAAAGTCTGAAATAAAACTGTTTTCAGTACTAAAAAACGCATTGTTTTTACAAACGTTACTATGGTACCCACGAATTAATAAATGTCTTGCATTGACGTGAAAATTTTAAATCTTGTAATCTTTCATATTGTTAACACGTTGATCCTTTACTTCGATATTAATTTATTGAATTTTGAATATTTTGTTAATTTTATTTTGATAATGGGATACACATTTAGTGAGTATGCAGATATGCATCTTATGTACGGTCTTGCATCTTGCAATGCTTTGGAAGCAAGAAGGTTGTATGAAGAAAGATATCCTAATCGCAATATTCCAAATCAGAAAACATTTCAGCGACTTGACCAACGTCTAAGAGAGACTAGTGGGCGATTTCATTTAATAAGGTAATATTATTGACTTTCTTTAACGTTTTAGGAAGTTTTGCGAAAAAAAGTACTGATGCCGGTGTGAGAAGAACAGTACGAACGGTGCAATTGGAGGAAAATATTTTGGATACTGTAGGTGATACTCCTTCAATAAGCACTCGAAGATTAGCCGCGCAGCTTAATACGTCAAAAACGACAATTCATGAAGTACTTAAAGAATAGTTGTTTTACCCTTATCATCTGCAAAAAGTGCATCTACTACTTCCTGAAGATTTTCCTCGTAGAATCCAGTTCGCAAACTGGCTGTTAGATCAGCAACGAACAAACCCAAACTTCATTAGCACTATTCTTTTTACCGACGAAACAGGGTTTACCAAAAATGGTATTGTAAATTTACATAACTCGCATGTATGGGCTGATGAAAACCCTCATGCCACTGTCGTTCATCATTATCAACATCAGTTCCAATCAATTAATGTTTGGGCAGGAATAATTGGCAATTTTTTGATTGGACCATGCGTATTGCCGCCACGATTGAATGGTGAACTTTATTTGCAGTTCCTTCAGAACGCTTTTCTGGATTCAATAGAGTATTTGCCACTTCCACCCGCCAAAGCATGTATTTTATGCATGATGGAGCTCCACCTCATTTTAGCGTTGCTGTACGCGACCACCTGAATAACGTCTATCCAAACCGTTGGATAGGCAGAGGAGGTTCCATTGCCTGGCCTCTACGGTCTCCCGACCTAACGCCAATGGATTTTCACCTGTGGGGTCATCTCAAAACCTTGGTGTATTCCTCTCCGGTTGATACTAGGCAGGAACTTTTACAGAGAATCACATTTCATTGTGATGTGATAAGAAACAATACTGGGTTGTTGTGGGGAGTACAGCAGTCCTCTATTCGTCGTGCCCGCGAGTGTATCAGAGTTCACGGAGCCCATGTTGAACCCACTTATGAAGTTTTTAATTGATTATTTCTAATTAGCGTAATTAGGTTCAATCGTTGCAAGCTTTAGTGAGTACATTTCTAAACATAATTTTTGTTAAGGTGCCTTTCTGGGACAAAACTGTATTTCTAAGAATCTTTGTAATTTTGTCGTATTAAATAACCTAAACTAAAACTTTTTTGTTCCTGGAATGACTCTTGTATCACACTTTGTTGCAGACAAAAGAAAATAAAAAACATGGTTCTTTTTAATAGAAATAAAACATTAATTCTTTCATTTTTTTTTTCCTCGAAAACGGTTCATTTTATCGACAATGAACAAGAGTACCTTTTCTTTAGCTTAATGTTCAAGGTATCCTAATTTGTTTTTTTAACTCCTTATCATACAGGGTGTCAAAAATGTAAGCATTAAAATGTACAACCTAGTCCGCCCCTGGTAAACTGAACATGCTAATTTAAATTTAAGGGCAGTGTTTTAAGAGGTCCTTACTACTGTTAATCATATTAAATTTTCATTAAATTATAATAAGTAGTTTAAAAGTTATTCAAGAAAAATTGGTTTCCAGTGGCGTCCTTTAGGAGGCCGTATCTCCGTAGGGAGGGCCGCTAGGAAAAAAATTATGGGAACTTGTCATCTTATTTTTTAATGTTCTATCTGAATCCGAGAGATTTCCCACATTTTCCCGGACACATTGTATATTAGTATGTGTTTGTTGTTCCGTAAACGTAAATCCAAATGCCATTTGATAATGTCAATAACATTTGTTATTTATTTGTAACTGGTGTTCAGAAACATTCGAAGTCAACGTAGTCCTTGAAAATATGAAGTCATGTCTGTGATAGATTGATACATTTACTTAATACAATTTTATAGGTTATCAAATTAGTATCAGATACTTAAGTAAAGATATACGATTTTTTGTTCAGAGCCCACTTGACTTCGAATGTTTCTGAACACCCGTTATGTATGAAACTGTCAAAATATACAACTTCGTAGGTTAAGTAGTAAATTTAAATTTACGACATACTTCAAAGTGTTCTCAGTAAATCACATGCTACTAGATTAACTTTTCAAATGAACACGTTATATAGATATTATAGCTCAAAAATGTTTTAGAGCGTTGGGTTTTCTAATAAGAGTTTCGACCTTATATTTTGCTCTTTTTCGCAGTAACTTGTACTACTGCTCCAGTGTGGAATTCTTGTTACCAAACCTATGTTAATGGAGTTGAGAGAATGCAACCAAAAATTTGTAAAATATCTAAAATTTGTAAAATATTTGTAAAATATTTGTAAAATATTTGTAAAATATTTGTAAAATATTTGTAAAATATTTGTAAAATATTTGTAAAATATTTGTAAAATATTTGTAAAATATCTAAATTTCATACTCAAAGACATTTTCTAAATTATATCAGAACAGATTTCGCGTTTCAGTACAAGGTCGTTGAGAATTGCCTGGATGGTCCGTATTGGGTTGGTAGTTTCAATTTTCATGCTGGTGGATACGTGACACGTTTCGGTTCTACTTTTTATTTGCCTTATTTATACAGAATTTGTGGAGATTTTGTCAATTATTTCAGTAGTACCGATGTGTTTAATTTAAGCTACAGAACTGCTTTATTATTAGCTAACTTGGCAACTTCTTGATTAATTTTTCTTGGTGTTATTTGAGAAGTTCCATTTTTTATCCTATTTTCGTTTGTGTTCATACTCGCTTTATTATTTTATTTATGTAATTATGCTACACTATTATTGGGAATAGATATCCTCTTGTGTAACCTCTTTGTAACAATAAATAAATAAATAAAATACCTTTAACGTAGGGCCTCACAACGTGGTGACATAAAGTTAGTAAATTACATGTTGCGTAAGAGATGGTATTTTTATTTTAAGTAAAATAAAACTAGTTTGGTTTTTCTTGGTGCAAAACAAACGAATCTTATAGATTTTGTTAATTTGCAAATATAATTATATCCATCAATTATCTTTACATTACACTTTGTTTGACTTATATATTTGAATGAATCGAACTTGAGAAAATGGCTCCACGAAATATAAAATTAAGAATTAATACCGCAACACTACTTAATCTTCATTCTTGCGAAGAAACGATTTCGCTTAGTATCTTAGTATCGCGTATAAATTCAGAACAAAGGCAAAAGTAGTTTGTATATATCGCAGTTCGCTTTCGATATCGAGACTATTGACTATACTACCGCCCTCCTCCACGTTCAATCGCGATAGCCTACCTATTATATAAGATATTTACAGGGTAAACATAATCAAACGAAGACCCTTAAATAAACCAATCGCATCACGATAGGCTTCGTGCGTTCGTTTGGCAAACAACAATCGCAGAACATCAGAACCAAAGGAGTGAATTGGTTAGTTGTTTGAATATTGGCGGACCGAAACTCGCTCCACTGCTTCGTGTAACCTAATAACTTTCGTCACGAAATACGTTTTTAACATTTTCTTTAGGGAAAACTTAGCTTTTTCTTACGCTACTTTTCTTTTATTTTTGTTTCCCTAAAATAAGAAAGTTCATTTTCGTGTCCTTCCTCTTGCCTGGATAAATTTATGAAAGTTATAATTAAAACTTAAAATTTTAAATCCTGTCGCACATAAGCTAGTGTACGTTAGAGAAAATTTGTTAATACTATAAGTGTAAATAAAATATTTACAAAATTATCTTCAAGAATTACTCTAAAAATTTAGGATATATTAGGATATATTAGGAAAGTTACAGTTAAATATTGAACAGAAGGAGTTGAGTCCATTGTCTTGCGGTAAATTTTTCTCTATATGCCGATCTTTGATCAATTGTTTGATTCCTGGCTACAGAATACCTCTTTTTCTATTTCTTGCCCAGTCCAACCGTTCCAATTTTTTTGGTCTCTTTTAATTCGCTGTTACTTCCCTGTCATTCCTTCTTCTTCTGTTCTTCAATTCTTAGAAATGAGAGACGAATATTCTAAACCATATTTAGAAGAACCGCTCTTAAAGCTGCTAAGCTTAATTAAAACACGAGGACTAGAGAAGGTACTCTAACTAAACATGGTGATCACGATAAATGGAAATTTTGTAGTGGAACGGGCTCTGTGGCCGCCTTAAATAATCTAGTCTGGGCTAAGCTGTTGTATTAATATACTTTGTACATAAGATAATATAATAGGTGTTTAAAAAAGAATACATCAATTGAATATTGAATATGGCAGCTTGAATTAGAATTTGGATGTATAAATGTGTAAATCAGGCCTTCTGGCAATAAATTGATTGATTATATGACATACCTGAAATTAAACAAAAAAAGGCCCCAATATTGTCATGAAAAAACAATGACGTGAAATAGATATTTTTATCTTTCGATATAGTCACTGTTTTCATTGAAATTAATAAAGTAATGTACTCGGGGTGATTACGTCCCTTAATTTTAATTTAACATAGAAGCTTGATTTCTAATGGGTCGCCACAACAGCCTAAAAAGTTTATCCACAGGTATTTCAAAATTTTTAAATCTACTACAGAAACTAAGCGTTTGAAACTAACCCCGGACTTCCTGAATTGTATCTCAAGCAACAGTAACAATGATAACAGGTATACTCTCATTAATAAACGTGTAGTTATGCTTGACAGAAATTTTTCCCGTTTTTTTTTTGAGAACCTTGTAAAAAAATATTACATCACCTTCCAATATTTTTACTGTTGCATATATGCGACAGTGTGGTATTCATTGAAGAGCTACGGCACGACATTTTCACCCCACTTTTAAATATTTATTACTTTAACAATTTATGTAGAAAATTACGAATTATGCACAAAACTTGTTCTATTATATTTTTATTAAACCGATATCTTTTGTAAAATCATCATCACATTTATCACACCATAGTGCACTATCGCTATTTTTCAATGCATATATTTATGCTATTAGTAAAATCAATAACATCATCGTTATCTTCAAATGTCACATTTCTGCGTCAATTTTCAAAATATATTTTGCTATAGATTAAACTTCAAGATAGGAATGATAGATCGGTGCCTTTCAAAGTTTAATCATATTTAGTAAAATAAACGTCTCTATCAGTTAACAATGATTACTGCTAAACAGGACATAAAGTACTCGAATAAGTGAGTAATCACCAATTTATATCGAAATCACCAATTAAAAGATAAGCACCTACTGTATATACCTACTATATACATACTGCAGTGGATTTTTCCCTGCAACATTTAGTGAACATTTTTGAAAAATATTATTTTTGTAGTGTACTATTTTCTATAACAGTGTATGATTTTATTATACGAATATTAATGTGAACTTGATTTATTCTAATTTTTTTGGTGGGATGTCGGTTCCGACTTCCGCTTCAGACACGTTTAGTTGGTCAAGTAAGAGTGATGTATAGTTGAAGATAAATTTTTTTTATCTTTATTTCAATTAATTTCGGTGTTTATTTTTTAATTAATTGTGGTTTGTGATTGCTTTAATTCATTATCGTATTTTTACGAGTTTGAAAACCTCGTAATTTTGATTTAATTTAACTCTTACTTGCACGTGCTCTCAAGGTTATAATATAGAAACCTACGTAAGTTTTATTTTACATTTATATTATTTCTTTATTGAATGCATTTATTGTATATCGATTGTATGAATTTTTCTATATTTTAATGTTAGTTAAATATATATGACAAAGATATAGTTATATAGATATAGTGTCTAGTAATTTTTTTTTGGAAACGATAAAATTCTAGAACGGTTTTATTTTCAAGATTGGTTTTTATACTTGTGGTATCGCGCAAGTCTTAGTAAGATATCGGTTTGACAGATTTATTCTGTTTACATTTTGAATTTGTTATTCTGGGGAGATGGAGAATAATATCTTTGGAATTTTTTAGTTATTAAATTTGTTTGCGAGTCATTAGAGGATGTATAAATTTGCTTAGCTGTCACCCCCACCAAATTAAGTTTACCTCTATGTGTTATTGTAAAACACAGTTCTTTAACTTTCTTAAAGAATATAATTTTTTTTATTTTTTTTTAATAAAATATTAGTTGGATATTGTGATTTTTATTATAATTAACATTTTGTTTGAACTATTCATTCTGGCGTCCACACTATTTTTGTAGAGGAGAAGTACCACGTTTTCCTATTGGAAACCCGGAGATTAAAGCTGTCTTATAAAAGAAATTTAACCGATTGAGCATTAAATTTGGACAGTGTTGTCGTGAATAGTGATTCATTCAAGCTCGAACTCACTATTCATAGCAATACGTAATTGATATTCAGGACATGGGCAAAAGTACACACTATGTTGTTAATTGCTTAGTGATTTATTTATTTCATATATTATATGATAAAACTGAGTTCAACTTTTTAATTAAAAGAAAACATATTTAAGATATTATACAGTATAAACAGTGTCCCTGTGGTCAGGAGAACATACTCGGAAAGATATGTAAGGAAAGAAGCAGGGATGCTCCCGAACGTATATAAAAATCACTTTAATGCGCAAACGCATGCAGTATTCAAAACGTGCTAAATTCTAAAGTTAATTTTCAATTTTGTTGAAGTACGGATTGGTGTGGATAGAACAACGAACACGTAGCATCTATTGAACTTCTATATACAGATGTCAAAATTTTTATTTAATTTATAACTGTACTTATCTGTACTTAACCTTATAGATTTAGAGTGACATATTTGAAATACCAATGAAAATTTTAAATAATTTTACCAATATGTATATATATTGATGAAAGGCATATGGTGGTATATTAAAAATATGCCATCACGTTATAATTAAAAGAAATGTAAAGTTATGAAATAATTTGATTATGTAATTTAAAATAATATTGAATCCGCTAACAAAGTTCAATATTCGACCTATAGATGTAGTTAAGGTTTGAGTTTACAGATGTCGCTAAAATAAGGGCAAAACATAAACAATATGTAAATAAATAAATAACTTATACTTAACTTAATAGGTCTCTTCCAAGTGCATAATCTTATTGTTATAATTTTTAAATGTATATCTATATGGGCGCCAGCTAGCTCTAGTCTTTGTGGTGAAATTATACGTAATAACAACAATAGTGCGGGTCTGGTACTTAGTATAATAAATGTGTGTGATTAAACAAGTTGTTATATATCGAATGATTCTGGATGATCAATATAATAAATAAAACAAGAGAGTGTAGAACGTAAATAAATGGTTTAATTGATAATATTCTTATTCAAAAAGGTAAGTGTTAACATGAATATATGATACATTAACCTATAAATAGTCACGTGATCAAATAAGGATATAATTGTTAGGTTAATTATTTGTAATTAGATAATGCAACAAAATTTACTAAAATTACTTTAATTACAACGCAAGGAACTGTATTTTTCCGATATTAAGGTAAATTTATCAGTAGATAAAATGTTTTGCATAAAAATGATAATTTCAACGATTGTGTTTAAAAATTAAT
The DNA here is from genome assembly GCA_935421215.2 of Melolontha melolontha. Classification (NCBI taxonomy): domain Eukaryota; kingdom Metazoa; phylum Arthropoda; class Insecta; order Coleoptera; family Scarabaeidae; genus Melolontha; species Melolontha melolontha. Next base: position 20,691,224 of record OW285240.1, on the reverse strand, counting down.
ATAAATAATTTCAATGTTATAGGAAATAGATATAAGAAAAGTACTCAAGTTTGGTTGTATGTGGATACTGGATATTCGTAAGGTTTTCAAGATTCTTTTCCTCTGGATTAAGGTTCTGGTAAAGGAATAATGCAGGTAGCGTCCCTTGGGAGAGGATTTTCGTTTAAAGACTTGTAGGAAGGAGTTAGGATTTTGATTTTTCGTCAATCGAAGCTTTATAGGTTGGTGATACGTAGATATATCTTCGGGTATGATAATTATACTTTAATAATAATTTTTCACTAAATTCTTGGAACACTTTTTTTACAATATGTCGACGCGTGCAAAATTAAATTCAACCACCACGCTAACTCGCATTTGTTTTTATCCAGGCTTCTTATTCGTTATTCTTGTTTGTACTTTTTAATCTAATATTAAATTTTTATAAATGAAGTAATTTACTACGACAAATCGTTTTGATATTTTACAAAAATTATAAATTTAATTTTGTGATACAAAAAACTATCTTTGATATGTACAATCTTTCGCTAGATACCTGTACTAAGTTGGGATATTTCCCACCGTAAACAATTCAAATAAGTACAGTTAGATCCAAAGTATATGTCTATAAAATATTCAATCAATCAAGTTAAAAATCTTCGGTAATACAATAATATTGATGAAAATGACTAATGCAAATGACTTAAAGAAAAGAATAAAATACATTATTCTTATTTAAGCAGTAAATACGCGGAATTAACTTCATTGATTTGACATGTGAAATATACAGTTCCGACAAAATCTTATTTTCTAAATTATTATAATAAGTTTTATAAATTTCCTGTATTTTTGTTCCAGGGCCTCTCATGTAAATGGGTAAGCCCCACCACAATATAAATGTATATATATATATATATATATATATATATATATATATATAATTAGACCAGGAGTCTTTGCCGTTAGAACATGTATGGAAAGGATAATCGTTTTTTGGGGAATTCAGCAAAATTAAACTCTATTACTTAAGTCAGTTCTTTATTTTTTTTATCCCAATGTTTCGCATAAAATTTATATGCTTCCTCAGGGGGTCAAAATGTGAACTGTCTTTTTTTGGAGAAATTACTCGTCTTAATATTCATATGTTTGCAATATTCTAAATTAATTCAACTAATATCAACGCACGTACACATAGTTTATTCCGAAATTACATTTTAAAAGCACACACACAGTTAATACATATAATGATTATATGTATTAACATTGTGACAAGAACATGTGTTTGTTTGTCAATATTGCACATGTGGCTTTCTTTTAAATGTGTTTGTCCTGTAATTACAATTTTTAGAGATCTGCTGTGTTTACATAACATAATCACGTGACCCATTACTATCTATTATGGTGGCTAATTTTATACATGTAAATATTTAGTTATATATATAAATAACATTGGAGATAATAATGGTAACATTTATAGAAATTTTAGAAGTTAAATTTTATACGAGACCGTGCATCTTAAGGTAAGAATGACTTTAGATGTATAATTCTAGATTTTAACTTAAATTATTATTATACTATAAAATTGGTTATGTAAATATAAAGGAATTTTTCTACTTGTAAAATAAATTAAATCAATACGTCGCTTCTTAGATCAGGGAATGTACAGGAAATAGACTAGAACGTTTTAAGGCTGGAATACTGGTTCAAGGTATCTTATCTGGAGTCTTGATGTGAATAAAAGGACGCCTGCGGTTATTTGGAGGTTGTAACCTTTAATATCAGGTATGCAGTTCAACTTCTGGGTTTTAAAGTTGCATTAATACTTTATTCTTATCTTGATATCACTTTTACGTAAGTATTCTACTATTTATTTTACCACTTTTATTTATTTTTAGTAGTTTTTACTTTTTACTACTGACGCAGTTTTTGTAACAACCTTACCCAATCGACGTTAACTCTCTATTGTTTTTCGCCTTGGCCTCGATATGATCAAATAATACAAGTATTTAATTTAAATTTCTCCTATAAATCTTAGTTTATATTACATACGTTTGTATATAGTTTCCAAAATAAATAATATTAATTATAAAATGAAAATTGAGTTCCATTAAATGTCTAATAATTTCATATGCGCGCAAGATAAAACACATGATTCCCGCGGAAAGTTAATTCAAATCAAGAAATACTATGGTCGATAAAATAGGTTCCCAATATCAATTATCAATAATGTTAATTATTTTCAATTAAATTAATGAATATTATTAAGGAAAAATTATCTACATAAATAATAAAATTCAAAATAAATTTTGCAATTAATTTCACGGTATTAACTTGTTTGATAACTTACTCTAGTAATGTACGGTCTTCGTCTATGATAACTTAACCTATGTCTATTTTTAACATTTTTGTTCTTTTTCTTCCTGTTTGAGATGCCATAGTGAACTACATAAATATATATATATATATATATATATATATATATATATATATATATATATAATTATTTTGTGACCTTCGTATGTTATGATAAATTCAATTTGTTAGCGATTAAGGTCTGGTTGTACTTCAAAATATATATACCCAAAACAACCCTACATGTTTCGGCAAATGATGCCTTTATCAAGGAATATAAAATATAAATGACAGTATATTAATGTCATACATTTGAGTTGCTATGGATAAAATTATTCAAAGATACATTCCAATTGAATAATAATAAATCATGCCTAAGTATTCTAAAATAGATAGACAACAAAAACAGGGAAACGCAAGACATGAGTTATTATTATGTATGCGCCCGTGGAGCGTCTTAAGATATAAAGCTGTCGGCATTCTCCTTAAACGAGAAGGAAAACCACGAAAACCTACTCGGAACACCAGACAGGAATCAAAACATGGAACTGTTAGCATGATAAGCAAATGTATAGATATTTAAATAGCTTAAGATATATAATTATATATCACATCTGTTGTTAATTGAATTTTTTTCTTATTTAATACTAATCATTTCTTTTATTTCCCTTTTCATTGTGTCTTATTCTTTATCAATTATCTGTGTGTTTTCAAAATCTAAAAAAAACAGACAAAACTGCTTTATCTACACACAAACTACAACGGGATCACCATTTCGATTTTGAAAACACACAGATAATTGATAAAGAACAACACACAATGAAAAAGGAAATTAAAGAAATGATTAGTATTAAACAGGAAAAAAATCAATTAACAACAGAAATGATATAAAAAATTTAAGCAGTATTTACTATAACTTAACTATACTCAGTTATTTTTACATAAATGCATAAAATCATTCAAATATTAGCTAAAATATTTTATACTTTTTTAACTTAGGTCAACTGCTACAAAATGATTGTTTATCCAGAGTTTAATTGTAGGTCAAAATTATAGTAAGGGACCAATGAGGACTTGTATAAAACTATATAAGAATGCGTAGAAAGTATAAACCCAAACCGGAAAAGCCTATTCAATGTTTAATCAAAGGTATTTTTAATAATATAAAATATTATTAAAAATCTGGTGTGAAGAACACAAATGCAGGTTCACTATTAATATTTTCTGTGAACGTGTCCGAATATATCCTATCCCCAGAGACGTAGATACGTATTTCGCTTTTCTACAAGCTCATCGGTACGCCCCTGCTGGAGAAAGGATATTTCCAGACACATTCACAGAAAAAAACCACCTCGCCCTATCACCGTAATTATCCAGACCGAGCGCAGAAGTAAATTCGGCGCTACCTGTTCAACGTGAACGTGAACGTCATGAATGGATTCATATTTTGTATTTTCTTGAAAAAGGCGTATACAGCCGAAACATGTAGAGTTTTTTAAATACATATATTTTGAAGTAATATACAGACCTTTAATCGCCTACTGATTAGGTTTACCATATCATACCAAGGTCACGAAGTTATTATATTTATATATATATATATATATATATATATATATACATATATATAAAGCATATATAAAGATAATTATTTCGTGACCTTTGTATGTTATGGTAGATTTAATTAGTTGGCGATTTAAGGTCTGGCTTCACTTAAAAATGCATATATTTAAAACAATCTAACATGTTTGGCAAGTGATGCCTTTCTCAAAGATTGTATTAAATATATGCATTTTTAAGTAAAACCAGACCTTAAATCGCCAACTAATTAATCTACTATATATATATATATATATATATATATATATATATATATATACAGTGAAATCTCCCTTGACCGGACACCTACCGGACTATTCCAATCTGTCCGCTCAAGAGAGGTGTCCTGTTAAGGGAATAGTTGGTGAATTTTTTGGGAATATTAAAATAAGTAAGCTCATAATGAACCAATGTGATTTTATTAAATATATAAAACATAAATGTAACCTCTGTAAACCAGCACAAAATTTAAAGTAACTGAATTGTACATAATTCATTGTTACTTATATCTAATGCAACATTGTAAAATAATTCAACAGGGTTGCCTGGCGAGTAGTTTTCTTAATGTTTTGGTCGTGATAGTGTAATTCTAGTGTGGTGAGTAACTCTAGTACGGCTGCATCTCCTCGATCTTGACTAAATTTTTTTAATTGTTTTACCATATCTATGGCTTGTTGATAAGTCGTTAGTTTCATGTTGCTCACTTCTTCCACATCTTCATCCGATCCATCCAGTTCCACAATATCCGACGACTGATTTGTGACAGAGGGCATGTCATTCGTATCTTCTGTTACTAGATTTTCGTCGAAGCTCAAAAAGGCCTCTACGTTGCATTCTTCAATCCCTAATGCTGGTGGTACTTTCCACAATTCAGCTAATAGTGATAGAGGAACATTATCATCTGCCGTAAATTCATCTTCTGTGGACATGATTTTTTGATTTCCAACAATAAGCCCAGCCTTTTGAAAACAGTTTTGAATCGTTTGTTTTAATACTTTGTCCTAAGCATTCTTTATAAAGTAAATAGCATCTAAAATGTTAATTGATTTGCAAAGTTCATGAGCTGAATTTGAACACTCAATTTTTGCTAAAATAGTCTTAACGACAATGGTCCTATAGTGCATTTTAAAATTGTTTATTATACCCTGGTGAAGGGGTTGACATACAGATGTGTAATTAGATGGAAAAAAACACCAATTTAATGTTATGCAGTTCTATGTCCCTTGGATGCGAACAGGCATTATCAACAAATAGCAAAATGTGTCTCTTTTGTCTTTGCATTTTGCTGTCTAGTTCCTTCAACCATTCCGTCATTATAGTACCAGTCATCCATGCCTTGCTGTTGGCCTTCCAAGTAACAGGCAATTCAGTTACTTTTATATTTTTGAAAGCTCTAGGTTTTGCCGCATGACCTATAACCAACAAGTTTTCTTTGTCACCAAGCATGTTAACACAGTGCATGATGGTGACTCTTTCTTTTGAACATTTACCGCCAACGCATTTTTCCTGTTTTAAATGTAAAGTCTTGCCAGAAAGAGCACGAAAAAACAGCCCGGTTTCGTCGGCATTGAATACATCCCTCGGTGAATAATTTTTCAAAATTGACGGTAATTTATTTAAAAATGTTGCTACATCTTCCACCTTAACACTATCTGCCTCACCAGAAATCGCTTTGAAGCTTATATTATGGCGCTTCGAAACTTATCTAACCATCCATAAGATGCGTTAAATCCAGTATAGTCTATACTCTCAGCAATTTCTTTCGCTTTACTCTGCACTATGGGCCCTTTAAATTTGAGAACATTAAAATAAAACTTACCTTAGTATCCCAAATTTTTACCTGACAGAGGAGTTCCTTTACTTCTTGCTTTGATAAACCGCTCGTAGCACATTCTGTCTACATCTGCACCTCCTTTGTTAATAAAGCATCGTTTCTTATTAACATTAACATTGGAGTGCCACACTTTCAATAGATCGTCTCTATCTTTTATGATATTAGCCGTCTGTGTTTTACCAATACCAAAACGTTTAGCTAACTCACGAACACTAAGTTTCTCACTTTTGTATACTTGCACTATTTCAATATTTTTCTTGAGTGTTAAATAATTTCGTTTAGATGCCATTTTTATTGCTACGTATATGCAGAAACACACGACTGTATGAATTCGGAGTCTCGGGGAAATCCCTATCTACTAACTAGCGTGCGTGCGAATGCCGTTGCGCATACCGATTTAGCAGCCCGTTTCATATATGTACTTTGATGTGCGCTGTCCGCACAAGAGAGATTTTTTAAAGGAAAACGGACTGAATTCTTCTGTCCGTGTCCATCCAAGAGAGTGTCCGTTCAAAAGAATGTGATTTACTTGTAAATTCCATAAGACAAATTCGGGGCTATCACAATGTGTCCGTATAAAGGAGATGTCCGCTTAAGGGAGGTGTCCGTTAGGGGAGATTTCACTGTATATATATATATATATAATAAACCGTTTATTAGCCCAACAGAATACATCCAATTATGGGGTTATAAATTTAAATACATGTATATAAGCATTAAACATAACGTGCGTATCAATGGAAAAATTATCCTAAACTAAATTAAATCTAAGAAGTAAAACTAATACATTCTTTCACAGAAACCAAATACCTGCAGTAATTATCGCCAAATACATCTAAATTATAATTACATGAATTATATAAATGGCACATTCTATAAAGTGGGGAGTTTTTATATGAATAAGTTGCAGCCTGTCTGTTTAAGAAAGTAATTGAGTTTCTAGTGTTGAAACGAGGAATATAAAACCGAAGCCGTGACAAAAACACCGGATCATCTATAATATTATGAACCAACTTATACAAATGTAGTAACGCAATAATTTTTCTATTATTAGATAAACCATTAAAACCAAATTATTCCAGCAAATTATCATATGATAAGGCATAATATACACCATGCCTTTTGAAATACAAATATTTTAAAAATCTCTTCTGTAGGGACTCAAGCAGGTTAACATATTTCAAGTACGCTGGTGACCAAACTACATATCAATATTCAAGCCTGCTACGAACCAAGGAATTATACAAAATAGTAATGGTGTCAATATTTACAAAGTTTTTGCAAGATCGCATTATAAAACCCAGCAATTTGCAGCAGCGAGAATAAATATGAAAGATATGTTTATTAAAGGTTAATCTACTATCAAATACTACTCCCAAATCTGTAACCTCCGTATATCCCTGAAGATTTACACTGTTAATTTCATAGTTGTATTCAACATTGACAGCTTTTCGAGAAAATGTCATTACTTTACATTTTCCAACATTAAGATTAATACAATTTCTTTGACACCAAGCACACAATTGATCCAAATCACTCTGCAGGATATCACAGTCAGCAGAAGTATTTATTATCCGATAAATTTTTAAATCGTCTTCATAAAGTAAACAGGTAGAATCAAATTTATCACACACATCATTTATAAATAGTATGAACATCAGTGGACCTAGATTCGAACCCGGTGCAACTCCACTTCGGGCAAGATAAGTTCGTGACCTGATTCCCTCATATTCAACGTATTGCTGCCTCCCAGTTAAATAACTTCTGAGTAAAAGCAGGAAGTCGGTATGGAGTCCAAACCGTTCCAACTTCCGCAGAAGTATATGATATTGTACACAATCAAAAGCCTTACTAAAGTCTGTTAAAATGACATCAACCTGTTTTCGCTCATCAAGGGCCTCAGATACTAGCTGGGTAAAGTTGCTTAAATTGGTCGCAGTTGATCGGCCCTTCAAAAATCCATGCTGATTATTACAGATATATGGTTTTACATGATTATAGATAGTATAATAGTATATAGTATATAGTATATAGTATATAGTATATAGTATATAGTATATAGTATATAGTATATAGTATATAGTATATAGTATATAGTATATAGTATATAGTATATAGTATATAGTATATAGTATATAGTATATAGTATATAGTATATAGTATATAGTATATAGTATATAGTATATAGCATATAGTATATAGTATATAGTATATAGTATATATATATATATAAGGTAAACTTAATAAGTCGCCGACTTATTAAGTTTACCTTATCATACCAAGGTCACGAAGATATTATATATATATATATATATATATATATATATATACGTACACATATAGAAAAATATATAAAAAATACGTTAATATAATACTTCAGCAAGGCGCATTGCTGAAAGTTAGTCCTGGGAAAACTAAGAAACATGTAAAAGAAGAACGAGAGGATATACCGAACACATGAAAGTTGATAGAGAAATATAAATCGGAAAGAATCAATGCTACCACGAATAATCTTTCACACAAATCTAGCTCCCACAGCGTCTTGACAATGGCCCGAAGACTATACACCATGTCTTCTCAGTAGCAAATTATAATCAATATTACGCTCAGAATATTTTAGAAAACAGCGTTATATCTTTTCGATGGATAACTGAAGATCCATCAAAATGAGGTGATCAAACAGGAGGAGCAAACTTTAATTCGTCAAGGACAAAACTATATTACATTATTTTGAACAGAGGCGTAGAATAAAGGACTTTAAAGCAAAGCCAAATGTTTTTGGAGCAGCGAGAAAAATGTTGTTAATATGTGGCACAAAAGTTAAACGAGAATCGAACAAAACACCAAGAGCCTATATGCTATCAACTTTATTATTATCATTTATAAGATAGATGGAGTTAATAAAATTAACTTTCTTTTGTTATAAGGGAAGGAGCAGCATTTTTTTATGTTCAATCCCAACTTACAAGTAGAACAACATTGGGAGAGAACATTCAAATTCCTTTGTAATATGTAACAGTATACAATAATAATAAACAATAAAAAAATAATATTTCTTTAAACACAGAAAATATAGGACAGCACAGAGCGACGAAGGCAGTGTTTTAATCTGGGGTACTGCAGAAAAACACAATTGTCTTTCCAAAAAAATGCAGAAGAGTTTAATATACCAGCTACCGCAGGTTGTAGTGTTTTAAAGAAACATAAATATCGTCATATAAGTTGGGAAAATCGAATGAAATATTTTCCGAGAATAAATTTCAAAGCTTGGAATTTTGCGAAAAAATTATGGCGGAATAACACTTGATTAGGATTTTCGGTTCATCTAAATTCGATATTAGTCTCCTTGAAGCGGCAGAGAATTTCCATCTATAACAGGATGCACATGCCTACTACTACCAAATACATGGACAATTAGCCATAACAAGAAGGAAAACCTCCAACATGTTTGGCATAATAAGGGAATCTACCCGTAGTTCGTTAAAATAGAACAGAATGACAATTTATGCAGTGAACACATGCTTCCCATCTGCAAAGGTTCTATGTGGACGTTAGGTCACTTTTACTAGCAGTTAATTAAAACGTGTGAAAGAAGTAATACGGGATATGGTTATTTTTACAGAAAAGAAATTCTATGTATTGTATTTAAAAAATAACTTTTTTCGAAAATATAATTACTTATTTGTAGTAGATCTCAGACTTCTCAGTTATTTTTACATAAATGCATAAAATCATTCAAATATTAGCTAAAATATTTTAAATTTTTTTAACATAGGTCAACTGCTACAAAATGATTGTTTATCCAGAGTTTAATTGTAGGTCAAAATTATAGTAAGGGACCAATGAGGACTTGTATAAAACTATATAAGAATACGTAGAAAGTATAAACCCAAACCGGAAAAGCCTATTCAATGTTTAATCAAAGGTATTTTTAATAATATAAAATATTATTAAAAATCTGGTGTGAAGAACACAAATGCAGGTTCACTATTAATATTTTCTGTGAACGTGTCCGAATATATCCTATCCCCAGAGACGTAGATAGGATAGGGATAGGGGGGATAGGATATATTCGGACACGTTCACAGAAAATATTAATAGTGAACCTGCATTTGTGTTCTTCACACCAGATTTTTAATAATATTTTATATTATTAAAAATACCTTTGTATTATACAAAACTGGTGGGGTTTACCTACTCATGTATGTTTCAATTATTCTGATACAATGTTTAATCGTTCATTATCAATATCTAACTTTACATTTTCTCATTTGTATGATTCTACTAGCGGATACCCGGCGTGTGCTACTACGCTAAAAAAATGAAATACGTGTGTTTGAAAAAAAGAAAATTTTGTTTATTTATTAACATTTTTATCTTAATGCTAGCGGATAAACAATATTTTTGTTTTTTCGGTAGGTGTGTAAACATAAAGATTTTTTGGCGTTCCAACTCTAGAGCAAGCAACATATAATTGGCCGTGCGAAAAACAGGAATTCAAACCAGCAACACTTAGCGATTGGCCTTGAGCCTTGTTGATGGTTATGGCAAAAGCAAGACGCACTGGAAACTGTAATGGCTTGAAATCGAAGGGTAAATCGGTTGAAATCATTGGAATTCGTGGTATCAGCACATCTTCTCCTTTACATTTGCCGCTGATGATTGTGGCTTCGATTAAATTTGGAGATAGTTTTTTAACAGCAAAATCTTGTTCCGTTGCACAATTTCAGTGGATCTAAGTTGCGAATGAGCATCAATGGTGAACCAACTTTTAAAGTTAAGATGTGTGGTGGCATTCCAGAAGTTTCCAAAGAGTTAAGAAACTCTATTGGATAGTTGACAGCTTGTTCCTCATCTATAACTGTGTCAATCGATTTGTACTTCACAACTTCACCGGGTAGCTTCAATTGTATTTGATGGTTTATTTTGTTGACATCATCATTCTTCGGAGCCAAAATTGCTCGTTCGCAAAGCCAATCATGGTTTTTGAAAATTTTGCAATATAGGGAAAAACTTTCTGCACATCTTAAATTGATGACTGCATTTGGCAAAAGTTTAGCGGAAAAGATATTTCACGTTTAGTCGGTTCATACGGAAGTTTTTCATCGCCCATATCCAAAAGCTGTTTGGCGAGTATTTGCGCAGCAGCATCTTGAAGTAAATGCACGCGCATATTTGTCGATAATGTAAGTTTTTTTACATGTCTCCAAAGATATGACGCTTTCAAACATGCATTTAGTTCATCTGCTGGTGTTGATTTTGGAATCACTGGCAAAGTTTGTCGAAAATCACCAGCAAGAAGCAATAGAGCTCCACCGATTGGTCGGTCATTTTCTCTGAAATCTTTGAGAGAATGGTCAATAGCTTCAAGAGATTTCTTGTGCGCCATAGTGCATTCATCCCATACAATAAGTGAGCTTGTTTTTAATATTGCAGCCATGCCAGTATTTTTACCGATGTTACATATTGGTGTTTCGGTATGGTTTACATTTAATGGAAGCTTAAGAGCTGAATGCGCTGTACGCCCACCATCGAGTAACGTTGATGCGATTCCAGACGATGCTACAATTTCATTTTTCGATCGAATGTCAGCGAGTATCAAATTGAGCAAAAATGTTTTTCCAGTGCCTCCAGGTGCGTCAAGGAAAAAAATTCCACCTCTTTCGTTTGCTACGTGTTCCATAGCTTTTTCTAAAACTACTTTTTGATCAGAGTCAACAGTTGTTTCTGAGCATGTTGTGCAATAGCCGAGATATATGATGTTATTCAATTTATGTGGGAGGGGCCTCGCCCACTTGAAATATCAAAAAGATATATAGCCGTAAACCTAATCTGGACTATTACCTTTCTAATGAAACCGGTTTGGATCACATCGGTTGGATAGTTTCAGAGTCTATAAAGGACAAATAAACATTTTTTGTATTTTATATACAGGCATGTTTTTTAAGTAAGTACCGTTTTCCACACCGCGACCGCAGCGCTGCGGTCGGCGTTCTGCGTATGTGCACCGGAGACCTACATTTCTTGCCTACGCACTGACGCCATTACAGTCTGATTCTACCTTGTTTACGTTGTTTACTGAGTGTTTAAGATGCCTCCGATAATCGTGAGTCCCGCCGACTGTGAAGTACGGGCTGTTATAAGATTTCTTAGTGCTAAAGACCTAAAACCGATCGATATCCATCGTGAGATTTGTGCAGTTTACGGACAAAACATTATGAGTTATGGAATGGTAAGAAAGTTTGTGAGAGCATTTAAAGATGGCCGCACAAATGTGCATGATGAACAACGGAGTGGACGTCCTTCGGTCGTTAATGAAAGTTTGGTGCAATGTGGACAATAAGGTGAGAGATGTGTGAGGGCTTTACTAATGTTTCGCGTAGTGTTTTGTATGGCATTGTGAGCGAGCGCTTGAATTACCGAAAATTGTGCTCACGTTGGGTACCGAAAATGTTGACGGATGTGCACAAAACCAAACGTTTAGACAGTGCATTGACTTTCCTTGAGCGGTACCGCAACGACGGTGATGATTTCTTAAGCCAAATTGTTACGGGCGATGAAACATGGGTGGCCTACGTCACACCTGAATCAAAGCAACAGTCCATGGAATGGCGGCATTCAGATTCACCCGGAAAAGTGAAGTTTAAGCAAACAATTTCTGCCCGGAAAATCATTTGCACAGTTTTTTGGGACAGAAAAGGAGTATTGCTTGTGGAATTTCTGCCTCGTAATGAGACAATCAATGCAGCAGCTTATTGTGAGGCCTTGAGAAATCTGCGCCGTTCAATCCAGAACAAAAGACGAGGCAAGTTGAGCAAGGGCATCGTTTTGCTGCATGACAATGCCCGTCCACATGTGGCTAATCAGAGCAAAGATCTCATCACATCTTTTAAATGGGAAACTCTAGATCATCCTCCGTACAGCCCTGATCTGGCGCCCAGTGACTACTATCTGTTCCTGCACTTGAAGAATCACCTGGGCGGCCAGCGTCTTCAAGACGATGACGAAGTCAAAACAGTTGTGATGCAGTGGTTAACAAGTCAGGCGGCAGACTTCTATGGGGAGGGTATTCATAAACTGGTACAACATTATGACAAGTGCCTCAATATTGAAGGAAATTATGTAGAAAAGTAAATTAAGGTACAGGCTTTCATGTAAAAATAAAATTATTGAGATATCTTTGCACGTCTTTTTTTAATTTCAAAACGGAACTTACTTAAAAAACATGCCTCGTATACCTTGCTTTACTAATGTAATTTTTGCTTTTGCAAACATGCAAAATTATTGTTTAATTTATACGGATATCCGAGGGTGTGGCAAATTTAAAGCGGACTTTTGTTTTCACACCAAGCTAACTGAGCAGATTTGACAATCGAGCAGGGTAGCCGGGAAAATAGGGTGGGCATTGACGCGCTTTTGCGCACCTACCTGTGTTTAGGCTCGCCAGTACAGTCGTGTATATGCAAGAGGTTATGCCGGCGGTTACGCAACGCATTATCATCAAGTTTCTGACGAACGAGTGTATTAAGCCCAACGAAATTCTGGCTCGACTGACTACACACTTTAGTAACACAACTTTGTCACGTACTCAAGGGTATGACTGAGTTAAAAATTCAAAGATGGCCGTGAAACTGTAGAAAATGAGAAAGTTCTTGCAACTGTTTTTTTTTCGATTGGAAGGATATTTTGCAAATTGACTTCTACATGAACATCGGACTGTGAACGCTGCATATTACTGCCAGCTCGTGGATGGGACAAAAGCCGCCTACAGAAACAAAAAGCGCAACCAACCAATAAGAAATGTGATTTTGCTTGCATAACAACGCAGGACCCCACACGGCAGTACTGACTCGAGCTAAAATAAACTAAATTCACCTGTAAATTCTGGAACTTCCTCCCTAGAGCCTAAATCTATCTTCATGCGATTTTCATTTGCTTGCGCATTAAAGGAGCCACTAGGTAGACCCCATTTTCAGGATGATCAAGAAGTGGAGGATTTTTGTGCGCAATTGACTGTTGACACGGTCTAACACTTTTTATGAAGACGGGATTCACACGCTCTTCAAACCCAAACGCTGGAAAAAATGTGTAAATGGTGAAATAGACATGCAAAAAAAACACTAAACTTATTTGTAATTATATTTTAACCTAATAAATTATTAAAAACTATGTCCTGTTTAAAATTGACTGACCCTCGTATATTCCGTTAAATGATTGTATAAGTTGAATCTTCTTTCAGAAAATCCGAACAACATTTTTCCTTTCTTAGTAATATGAAATGTTTAGAACCGATCCTTAACTGTCAATAATGTATTTTTTCGTCATTTGGAAGTGCCTTCGATTAATGATCTCTACTTGTGCCAATGTGTGTGTGTGTGAATATTGAGACGACGACGGTTGTTTATCTCTCTCTTTCCCGTTGGTTGTAGAATTAACAGATTATTAGTAACACGTCATCTTAAAAACCAATGTTTGCAGTATCGTACACAGAGCCTTAAGTTTCGTGTTAATTTTTTTAAAGAAATTCGTTTTTCAACATTTTTATTGATTTCGGAGTAGAATCTATTTTATTTTGAAATGGTATAGTTACTTTCTTTAATTTTATAATTAATATAACCAATTCTTAAAATGATTTAATTATTCGTATTTTAAACTAGGCAAATATTTATTATATCGCACAAGAACTGCGTGAATAAATTTGTTATAAACACGCACATCAACATTTGACAACTGCACGTGGCGTGGCTCTGAACGAATATCTTTTTACTGTATATTAAAGTTTACTTATATTATGTACCGAAACTTACAGCATAATTTTAAAAAAATGGCAAGTTTAAACTCCTATAAATCGAAGTTACATTCAAAAATCCACACAAATACAAAAATATTCCACGCTTAAAGCCATAACGATTAATATTCCTCTAGAACAAATAAAAAGTACGGCATCGAAAGAATTTAAACATTAATTTTTCTTTGTTAGTTCATAACTTTTCGCCCCGAGGCGAGAGAAAAACGTTCTATCCTCAGTAAAATTTTCATCTCCTTTGTAATTCCGCTTAAATGCAGTGCCGTACACATTTAAATACACGACGCTTTCATATAAAAGTTTCCTTTGTGCAGACGATATTTTTACAAAAGTTTAGCAGTCTTTAATTTCTTTTTGCTTATGGTGGTCTTCTATCGAGCGAACACGTACTTTATACATTTATATTATTTAAATTATTTTCATACAATTGCACTACGAAAGTGACACTCTTTTTACCTCTGTAATTCCACGCGAGTAATTACTGGATAGATTTAGTCGTAATAATGTACCTATTTTCGTGTCAAAACAGACACAGCTATTCACAAATATACTATCGAGAGATAAAAACAAACGTAATTAAACAGTAGCCCTAATAAAATTATACAGTCCGAGTATGTTTTGTAAATACAAACAACTTTTTTGTATTTTTGAGTTTTTCTTGCACATAATATTGTATCTGACATTCATGTCATGCTTTAGATTAATTAAAAAATTCGTTTACATCATATAAAATATGTTTACGTCATATTCGAGTTTTAATCTAACAATAAGTTACACAAAAAAAGGTTATACCATCAACAGGGTGAAATTGATTTATTGGATTTTTTCATATTATGGATTCAAGTATGAGAGAACTGAAAATGGGGAAATTATAAATTAATTTCAGTTAAAAATACCATTATGGTATTTACCTGAAAAATATTAATTCTATATGGAACATAAAATGAGAGGCGAGAATAGTTTTGTTAAAGAAGTAGGCTGAGAAAACAGTTCTCAAGTTCTAAATGATTCTAAATTATGAAGGGCCCGATCAGTTATGAACTAAATGAGAAGTATATAACAAGTGTTCATTAGAAAAGTCAATCTAAATCTTACAATTAAAAGCGGGCAAGCGGTCTGTCAATTAAAAAACTCATTTATTAAGTATCCCTATATTTCGCAACAACTTTGTTGCTTCTTCCGGAGATAAAAATGTAGAGTTGAAAAAATAATAAAATTGACGTACAAGGACAATAAAATTGATTAGATTTTTAATCTAATGTAGAGTTGAAAAAATAATAAAATTGACGTACAAGGACAATAAAATTGATTAGATTTTTAATCTAGTCAATTTTATTTATTTATTTATAAAATTGCTTAGATTTTTAATCTAATCAATTTTATTGTCCTTGTACGTCAATTTTATTATTTTTTCAACTCTACATTTTTATCTCCGGAAGAAGCAACAAAGTTGTTGCAAAATATAGGGATACTCAATAAATGAGTTTTTTAATTGACAGACCGCTTGCCCGCTTTTAATTTATTTTATTCAATATATTACGGTCGATAATTTCGTTTAAATTATATATATATATATATATATATATATATATATATATATACCTATATATATATATATATACATCCAAATGTAATATTAATGTACGAAACGCTACTTAAGATTTTAAACTGAACAGATATAAATTAGAACTCCATTGTTGGAGAATACATGATTTTTTCTTAAATCTTCAAAACGATACTTCGAGAGACAAAATTTATACCGAAAAAATAGAACCGTACGAGTTCACGTGTCGTCCTCGTTTCGAGTACGGGAGATTACTAAGGAAGCTGGTGATACGATTCGTTCGCCGTGAATATCGTGGTTGAGATCGATTAAAGTGGCGACTGGATTACAACCTCCAGAGGGTTTTCAACATTGTTCCGCCATGCGTATCAGAAATACCGTCAAACTCAAGAGCAAAAGGAAGGGTTTTCTTTCCCTAATACTTCTATATTCAAACGGAACGGTATCGCCGATTTCAAACCTATTTACGTTCTACGTTTTTATCCGCAATAAACGGCTTTTATTAATTTACATAGAATTAATAAGACTTAATTCCATCAGGAATGTAAAATGCACTAGCACAATCAACCGATCTTATATACGGCTCGTGATCGAATCCTTAACGAATGCATCGGAAAACGGAGGCGGAAATGATACGATGGAAATATTCACACGAGGGGGAGGGGGATAATAGTCGTACACGTGAGAATAAAAATTAAAGCAACTCGTGACGAAACAGTATACCGGGTGATGAAGCGTTAAATATACATGACGAAAGTTAATATATTAATATATAGAATGGAATTTTAAAACATAACAACGATAAAATATAAGGAATGGAAATTTAAAGCGTAACAGTACGTACTAATCAACGACTAACTGAATCGGAAAGGATATTTAAAGCGTGATTCCTTTTTTTTGTCAGTCGACTTTAAGATATCGTCTCTGAGACTTCTATAATATAGTCGGTCGCAGTGACATTACAAAATTTTTGCAGATATCTAATATTTGCTCATGAGAGGGAATTTTGGAAAAATATTTGGGATTTATACTACATATAGTTACATTTTTCCATTTTTCATACTTTCTCTTTTTATTTCAAGGTCACGCGCTATTACTACGGATATAATTGTTGAACACTTCACAATTCATATTCCCAGGAACGTACAAGTATTTTTAAAAAATGTATTCTTGGAAGTTTACAAGTTTGGCGATTTATTTCTTTACAAAATATTTAGGAGAAAGATAATTAAGATGGTTCGCATTTCACACAGTTCTAGTAATAGTTCGAAAAATTCTTGTAAAATTCATGCATTCACAGTTTTTGTTTTATCTTATCTCGTTCCGTAAATGTAAGCTTCCTCCGTTAATGTCCCTAGTTTACGCACTGAACCACTTAGCAGTCTTAGATTAGTAATGTTATTGTTTATTGCGTTTTCATGATCATACTATAAAGTTTTATTACGTGCGTACACCTTTTTTTAATGACGAAAGATAGTTTTATATCTACGCATTTTCTTTACATTAAACACTTTACGACTTTTTTATGTACGCGAAAAAGTCTCTTTAATGAATAAATCGAAGTAAAAGTATCATAACAAAACACTACCTTTTGTTAGGACGTTAGAAGTACGAGAACATAAATGATATAATTTAAACTTATTTGAAAATAATTAAAATGCACATAATAAAGGCTATAACGATTTTTTAATAAAACAAAAAAGGAGATCTAAAATAAATAGTAGAGAAACTCATAAATTATAGTATTAAAACAAATATAAATCATTAAGACGTCTGCGCCATTTTTACTTTTAATTTTTTTGAATTCTGCCACTCGTTCACATTTTCTTCACCAGAAAAATTAGTTTGTCACAAATTTTCCTTCAGCCTAAGGAATTAAAGATAATTAAGGAATAAAAATGATACAAAGGTATTTTTAATAATATAAAATATTATTAAAAATCTGGTGTGAAGAACACAAATGCAGGTTCACTATTAA
The DNA here is from genome assembly GCA_935421215.2 of Melolontha melolontha. NCBI lineage: Eukaryota > Metazoa > Arthropoda > Insecta > Coleoptera > Scarabaeidae > Melolontha > Melolontha melolontha. The sequence continues at coordinate 20,673,112 of OW285240.1, read as the reverse complement.
TATTTTCTGTGAACGTGTCCGAATATATGCTATCCCCAGAGACGTAGATACGTATTTCGCTTTTCTACAAGCTCATCGGTACGCCCCTGCTGGAGAAAGGATATTTCCAGACACATTCATAGAAAAGAACCACCTCGCCCTATCACCGTAATTATCCAGACCGAGCGCAGAAGTAAATTCGGCGCTACCTGTTGTCAGACAGCCGAAGTACCTCGCATACCGTCCACATAATTAATGTGAAGTAACGACGTCCTTCCAAAGGTTAGCACAGCCAACTCTCTAGAAAACTGCATTTTGTTTGTGCCTTCACTCATACTACGGCTTAACCGCATGTGTAATGTATCAGAATAATTGAAACATACATGAGTAGGTGTTCTTCACACCAGATTTTTAATAATATTTTATATTATTAAAAATACCTTTGTATTATACAAAACTGGTGGGGTTTACCTACTCATGTATGTTTCAATTATTCTGATACATTACACATGCGGTTAAGCCGTAGTATGAGTGAAGGCACAAACAAAATGCAGTTTTCTAGAGAGTTGGCTGTGCTAACCTTTGGAAGGACGTCGTTACTTCACATTAATTATGTGGACGGTATGCGAGGTACTTCGGCTGTCTGACAACAGGTAGCGCCGAATTTACTTCTGCGCTCGGTCTGGATAATTACGGTGATAGGGCGAGGTGGTTCTTTTCTGTGAAAGTGTCTGGAAATATCCTTTCTCCAGCAGGGGCGTACCGATGAGCTTGTAGAAAAGCGAAATCCGTATCTACGTCTCTGGGGATAGCATATATTCGGACACGTTCACAGAAAATATTTATAGTGAACCTGCATTTGTGTTCTTCACACCAGATTTTTAATAATATTTTATATTATTAAAAATACCTTTGTATTATACAAAACTGGTGGGGTTCACCTACTCATGTATGTTTCAATTATTCTGAATAAAAATGATCTCTAGAGATTATCTCTGTATAATAGAAAAGTTACGCAAAAATTTAAGAACCAGCGCTACTCTGATTAAATATAATGCCATTCTTCCCGGTCTTTATTTTATAACTTCGTGGACACCCTGCATCACCCTGCATAACATTCGTTTGCGATAGAATGCCCACGTGTCAAGTTATCGATACAGAGAACCCTTTAAATTCGTGAAAATGTGTTACCACACTCTCAGGACGAAGTGACCCGCTTTAAATGAAGGCAGTAAGCTCTTATGTTGCCATTTCGTACCTGTATTCTCAATTATGAATCAACATTGGAACGCAAGTTTCATTTACCGTACTAAATAATCCCTTTCTGGATGTGTCACAACAGTGATCATCGAACTATATCTGGAATGCTGATCAGAAGATGATTCAGAAAAATATTTTTGTGAACGTGTCCGAACATATCCCTTCCCAGAGACGTAGATACGTATTTCGCCTTTCTACAGGCTCATCGGTACGCCCCTGCTGGAGAAAGGATATCTTCAGACACATTCACAAAAAAGAACCACATCGCCACAGCACAGAAATTATCCAGACCGGGCGTAGAAGTAAATTCAGCGCTGCCTGTTGTCAGACAGCCGAAGTACCTCGCCCCGTCCACATAACCAATGTGAAGTAACGACGCCCTTCCAAAGGTGGCACAGCCAATCTCTCTAGAAACTGCATTTTGTTTGTGTCTTCACTCATACTACGGATTAACCGCGTGTGTAATGTATCAGAATAATTGAACATACATGAGTAGGTAAACCCCACCAGTTTTGTATAATACAAAGGTATTTTTAATATTATAAAATATTATTAAAAATCTGGTGTGAAGAACACAAATACAGGTTCACTATTAATATTTTTGTGAACGTGTCCGAACATATGCCTCCCCAGAGATGTAGATACGTATTTCGCCTTTCTACAGGCTCATCGGTACGCTCCTGCTGGAGAAAGGATACCTTCAGACACATTCACATGGTTTTTTTATACTTCTATTTGTTAGGTAGGTTAAATAGTTTATTAATTAGATGATAACCAGTAAATCGTAATCTAATTCATTGAATTGAAAATAAAATTTATTACATTACGTATTAGATAGGTGAACTCAATACACAATCCGTTTTGTTCTCATTTATTATTTTTGTCTTTGATTAAATTCTAGTACGGTTTTATTAAATTTAAATAGCTTAACGGATTTCTTAATTTATTATCCTAATATATCATATTTTAATATCAATTTCTCAATATTATAGATAAATGAAAGCATGGATGTTTCATCTTTTATGTTATATTTCTCTCTAGTAAAATAGAAGTAAATATGAAGAAAGTTTCTCGATTACCAAAAGAAAAATATTCCTTTTTTATTAGCACACCTTCGGCTGAACTTACACTTGATATTGCATGAAAAAATTGTCTGCGAGAAAATTCTATGACGAATCATCAAGGACAGCAAAACAAAGGAGATATGAAATTCTCTGGGGACTCGCTTCAATACCAGAATAAAAACGTTATTTCTCGGAGGTACTAAAAAATATACGAACAAAAACTATCGAATTTGGAATGAATAGTAAAAACATAAAGAATACAAAATTATATTTCTTTAAATGTATGGAGAACCGATGTTTTTACAACAATTTTAGACATAAATGTTTTTCTTGTAACTTTACTGAGTAGAGAAAATTTAATTTATTGAATTTTATAAAGAAATTCTTCTAATGTGTTTATACAAGGGTGGTTCAATAACTTCTTAGAAAATCCAAGAGATAGTGCTAGTATCATAACAAAAATGCATTTAGTAAAAGTAATTTCTCATTAGACTGCTGTCAAAGTTTCAGCTAAATCCATTGCGTTGTTTCATTTTTATACTCGAGTTTAAACGTGGCCGCACATCCACAAAAGAAGAACGTTGTTCGGGACGTCCAGTGGAAACGACTTCCTCCGAAATGATTGATAAAATCCACGATATGGTTTCGAGTGATCGACGAATCAAAGTGCGCGAAATGGTTGAGGCCACAGGCATGTAACAAGGTACAGCGTTTTCAGTTTTGCGCGAAAGATGTGTTTGAAAAAAATCTCGGCAAGATGGGTGCCGCGTTTGCTCAGTGGAGAATAAACACAATTGTGTAATCGAATCGGAGGCTGGTTTGGCACTTTTCGTTTGGCACTTTTCCATCGCAATTCTGACGAGTTTCTACATCGCTACATAACTGTGGACGAAACATTGATACACTACTATACTCCAGAAACAAAGCAACAATCAAAAGAGCGAAGAAGGCAAAGGCTGTGAAATCTGCCAACAAGCTGATTGATGGCCAGAGTGTTTTTGGATGCGCGGAATTGTCGATGACTTGTAAAATGGACAAACGATAAATGGAGAGTATTATACAACGTTATTACATCGATTGAACGAAGAAATCAAGGAGAAACGTAGTTTCGATAACGAAAATCAATCATCGAAGTAAAGTTCAAATTACTACAACATCCACTGTATTCGCTAGATTAGATTAATTTTTTTTGTCAACATGGTCTCCTTTTAACAGAATACACTTTTCCTAGCGTTTCAACAACTTTTTTACGTCGTCCAAAAAGTATGATTTCGGAAGAGATGTAAAAAATACATATAAAAGAGAATAAATTAATTTATTGCTTTTTAAATTATTGACATACACTTTTGCACACACTTAACACTTTAACCCCAACGGTATTTTAAGTAACTTTTGTTCCCAGCCCAGTAATTTTTTTGTTATATGATGTTTATGGATAAGTCTTTCATAACTTAAAAAAGCTATATAACCCCTTACCACAATTATTAATCGTATCCTAAATACGTATTTCGACAACTAAGTTGTCTACATCAGTAGGTAAAAGCACTAATTAAATAGTCGCACATGGGGCACAGTAAACCTAGCACAACTGTTCACGTAACAACTTTACACGGCGGCCACGTATACACTGATGATGACAACTTAGTTGTCGAAATACGCATTTAGGATACGATTAATAATTGTTGTAAGGGGTTATATACCTTTTTAAGTTTTTACATGTTTATAGATGTCTTAGTTGATAGATTGAGTGGGCTTAATTAGTAATTTTTTTTTCTAAATTGAAGCCATATCCTAATTTGATCCACGGGGGTTGGTATAAAGTAATGTAGTGCTTCAGTTCCATGGAACCCATGTGTACCAAATTTAGACATAACGTAGATATACATTGCACCTGAAAAATAAAAAGTAAAGCTGGTAGTTTCGATATCCATTTACTTTTTTTTATTATTTAGGGTTACTGTGCTGAATAAAGAAGCATGTTCAACACATATATAGATTTACGTTTTCACAAGCTGGACAGCTAGTCGAGACCTTCTTCGCGTTTTTCATATCATTTCCGTACTTCTCCGATAATGTTCTATAGTACGATGAACATATGCCCCTTTTCACAATATCTTATAGAATTGAACGAAGCTGGGACTAAAAACTAAACAAGTTTTTTCCGAAATTATGTAACACACATCTTTTTTTAGTTACTTGACAGAAAATAACATGAGTATTCACCACACCCTTATTTGTTAGCAGTGCGAATAAAATTTTTCGGTACCTCTTGATACCTCGCCAAATTGTTGAGCGTATGCAGCTTTTTGATCCGATACATCTATAAAAGCCTTTGCTGCCTCGTTTGTTAGTAACGTTAACCAGTTAAAGACAAAACATCACGTTTGTCCTTCCACTTTTAAACAATTACATTGGTATTGCTTTGGAGTGCGGTCATTTCACCTCGTCTCAGTTTATCGGTTACCACTGGTTTTGGATTGTGATTGCGATTACTACGGAGTGTCCCAATTAAATGAGTATTCTGTGCCTTTAACTGGTGAGCTAGCGAAACACTGATATAATAATTGTCAGTATATCCCGGCCAAGTAGGGCTGCGTAAGTTTCATTACAACGTCCATTGCAATAGATGTATTTTCAGGTCTAACTGCTTCTCCACCATAAACTTTTACTGTATGGGTGTAACCACCTTCTAATCTACTTCGAAAAGGCACCATAGTTGCACCGATACATACGTGCTCCTGAAGTATACATAGCTGTTGGAATTTATTGTTCATCACTGCAACTAAGGTGTTAATCTTATAAAATTTTTCGCCTTCAGGAACATTTTCGTTGTCAGCAACATGCGGAAAATGTAAAATTGCTTCAATCCGGTTGCGACTTATACCACGTTGACCACTAATGTAGTTTTTATAACAAATGTGACCACTCCAGTAATCTCGCTATTTCGATTTTTGTTCAGACCCATCGAGATAATAAATCCTATAAAACGTTTTAATTCGTTGTATTTAAGGTCTGTCCACTTTGCTAGCAAGGATTTTTTTCCAATTGACTCCTCCCTGATACTAATAACCAGATTCTGCATGTGATACTTGTTGGTTTCATCGACAATTTGTTATGCTTTAAAAATTATCCTTATACCGTTTGGGCATTTTTCATAATTTATTTAAACTAATTGCTAATTCTAAGTCATCATAGGCTATTTCAAAATTCAATATTATCGTTTAATATAATTTATTTACTTTAATTGCTAATTATCGAACATCATAAGCTATTCCAAACTCTAATATCTTCATGTAACGTTTGTATGTTAAATTATTTTGGATGTCACTATAACTATTTTTAATCCGGAGCATTGGATCTACTCATGCGCAAGTTTGACATCTTGAAATATTATGCGAAGTCATCGTTAGTATATTTGAATTTAGATTTCATTATCGTTCCTTTTGGGCAATTTTTGGTAAACAGGACATCGTTATATTTTTTATTAGAATTTTGTAAACAAATTAGGATTATTTACCTTCTCGTATAACCATTTTTCAATTAATTCAAGTCCTTACAGTTTTGGGTTGTTTGGAGAGCCATCTAGGCGAGACTTTCTTAAACTCTGTGTTCTAGATCGCTGTAACGTTTGGTATAATTTTAATCATTACTAAAACCCTTCATTAATCCGAATTAGTTAATGAATTTTTGATGGTGGCTTCCTCATTTGCTTTTTAATCATGTCATGATATCGGTGTAATTATCAATCTATTATTTCAATATCCCGTATGTGGGTAGTACCTTTTTTGTTACTAATGACGAATCAGTTATTCTGCTTAAATTAAAGGACAATCATTCTGGCGTTCTCTTCTTAATAGTTCCGCTTTGAAGTAAGTCGACGAGTGCAAAACTAGAAAGTCAATTTGAGTTGAAACAGTGTTTGCTCTTCTGCATGAAGACAGGAATTGACAAATTGGCTTATTTCACATAAATTCACTAGTGTAGTGATATTTAGTCGAGTATATTTTTCCCCGGATTTGAAAGTTTTACGTCCACGTGTTTGCTACAGGTGAGTTCTGAGATAAGGGGACGGCTGTAATTATATCACGGCATTGTTCTCCATTTTGTTATATTACTCTGGAATCTTCCACTTATTCTTTTTCTTTTTCTCATTTATTTAGGGCTGTTAGTATCTGCTAATAACGGCAATACAGGCGGAATTGCGTTAGAGTGGTTATGCTATGAATTCCGTAGGTGAAATCTACCAATTAGACGAGAGGTTGATTCATCCGCAGTCATATAATCACCCGGATACAGGAAATCAGCGTAATCGGATCTAAGGATTATCTTTCACTCCAGGTAGCGTATAGAAAGTAACATTTTTGTGACAGAGTCCCGGAAAACAATATAAATAGTGATTTTGGAGGAACGCATGGCATTCTAAAACATGGTGTTCTACTCACCATTTTATTTATTTTTTCTCTTGCCTCATTGTAAAATTTAACTAAGTTCATTTCATATATTAATCGCTTAATCAGTTTTCTACTTCAAATTTTAGTAGTATTTTTTTAATAGTATCAATCTCGCATATCAGATTGTTTGAAGTAAAGAAATTTGAGTAAATTAAAGTTAGTATTTTTTTTATCAGTAACGGATTCCGATGTAATTTTAATATCTAAATTTTGTTTAAATAAATATCTCTCCATTTATTTGGTAATCATTCACAGCTATAGAATAACATTCTAGTTAATTTTTGTATATATCTTAGACACATTTTTGCATATATAGGCTGAACCTGTTTTTGATTACTATCTGAAAAGAAGTATCCAATTATGAGAATACATTGTCAGTTAAGTATTTATTGAATTATTAATTTCTATTTGTGTGTACCATCTAAGTACGTATTGCATATACTGTGTGTATCGAACCTGTGTAAGGTTCATTAAAGCTTTAATGAATTACCGATGCAATACCATATAGTTTAGGTACGATATTCATATTGATCAATGATATTCCAACTATTTAATAGTATTTTTTTAATAAATTTTTAATTTTTTTTTAATAAATATAGTTGTTATATATGTATATTATAATGCTATGGAACATATAACTGCTGTAAATTGGAAAAATGCTGTTAAACACGCAATAGCAAAAGAGGACGAATATATGCGCATATACAAAATAGTAGCACCTTTGATTTTAAATTTGCAATACGATTCAGACACAGACACCGATTTGCAAGACGACTCAATCACAGATGATTTATGAAATGCAGTGACACATAAAAATTTTATTGTGTATTACAAATAAATTAGCTTCATATATCTATATGTATCCACTACACATGCTGCCACACGATTTGTAATTTTTTCTTTGTACATAAACCCAATGTATAGATATTTTTTATTATATACTTGAAATTAACAGCGTTTTATTATTATATTATCGGGCCCTAATTTATAGTCAATACTGCCCCTAGATTCATACGTTGCAAATAGGTAAACCGTACCCGTTCAATAAGGAGACCAGGTATAATAATTATCATCACAGAAGGTGGTGCAATAAAAGCATTAGAGGCGTGCAAAGTTATATTCTTATAATTTGAAATAAACCATAAGTATACGAATAATTGATTGCATTCCAAAATAACAAATTTTCTCTCAATTTATTTTCAAATGTCAGTACTCACTGCTATTTGATATCCCTATGACATTAAACTTCCATTGCTATTTGTGCCTATAAAACCTAATATGAGTACCTAATATGTCTAGTTTTGTTTTATATAAGGAAATTATATTTTTCACCGAATTGTCTTTTAGACAGAAATTATATTTCTTGTTAAGCTTGGATACTTCAAACTTAACATAACTCTCATGTTTATTTGTACTAGTTGATATTACTAAAGCAAAAGCAAAAAATAGTCATCGGAATAAACTTGTCCAAGAATATTAATGCTTTAACTGTAATCATACAGAGTGATGTATGTTTACAGTTAACAACTAAATATAAATTTATTTGAAGTCGTTAATTTTATGAAATAAATATGTTCTAATTTGGTGAATACTTCGTCTTGAGTAGAAAAATATTGTTAAACTTATAATCGATCGGAGCTTTCATTTTTTTTTAAATTATATCTTCTTTCTATTCAGTATTAAAGAGATTTCGAATAGTGTTTAGAAAAAATTTAACAGTATTTTTAACGCGAATGAAGCTGACGTGTACGAATTGACTAGCCGAAAAGAAATAAAATACAATGGGAGAACCGACACGGTTCATCGGGCATTTTTCAAACGTTGCCGCTGAATAAATAAGGAAAGAGTTTCTGTTTAAAATCTGTTACGGAAATATGTCAGTGGTTCGTGACTTGATGGATTTAATTCACCGATTCACTGAACCGAATTATTTATGTACACACTTTTTATCTATCTTTTCTATTCGTTAACTTTCCTCAATGAATCATTAATGAGTTTTATTATGTTTGTGTTTTTCAATACATGTTTGATTAGTAATTTAAAGTGCTTTGTGTACATGCATGTGTACATTTATGAATATAAGTCTTTTCTAACATCTTTAGTATTGGTTTTGTGACAGCCATTCTAATTTCCATCAAGTTCTTCGAGTAATTTTTACATACCTATAAATCAGTTGATAATTATTTTCCTGTTTTCCTAAGAGAATAAAATTTATAATTATGTAAAACTGAGATATGACAATAGGAATGAAATATTTATACTAGAGCGATTCGTAAAGCAAGTTCCGTTTGGTTATTAAAAAAAACACCAATACATAAAAAGTTGTTTATTATATCTAACTTAAAGCTACCATTTTCAGCTATTTTCTACCCAGTTGCCATTAAGATTAAGATATTTATCATAGCGATGACCCAACTTTTTAAAGCCCTCTTGGCAGAACTCTGCCAGCTGTGAATTAAGCAATGCTGTAACACTGTCCTGCAACTCCTCGTGGCTCTCAACCCGTTGGTTGGCTCCAAAGCCTTGGCTAAAAAAAGATGATTGGCAAAAGGCTTTATTAGAACAAAACCACACATTCAATAAGGATTTTCAAATTCTATATTTACAAAATAAAGGCACTAAACTTAATTTACTGGAAAGTTTAGAAACTAATAAATCAAAAGAATGAAATAAAAATGAAAAAGCAATATTACTTAATTTCCACTTTGTTGAGGTAAAATTCCATTACAATTGTTTCAACACACCATGTCTTCTTCAGATGGAGTTGTATTGCAAACTAAATCTAAAGGATGTTGAAAAATTTGAACTTAAATAAATTATTATAATGAAAAAGAATTAATTATGTATATTCAAATGTATGGTTTAATAATAGCCACTTTATTCTCGGCTGTTGTTGCAGATACTTCTTGGTGAAACATTTTAACTTCATACAGTAAATAATAAAGAATAAATTAAAACACTTGGCTTGTTTCACTATGAGATTTATTTAAATTCTCTAACATCTGTTCCGGCTGTTATGCCATTCTCAATTTTATAGATTTATAGATCTCTTTGAGAATGGCATAACAACCGAAACAGATGTTAGAGAATTTAAATAAATCTCATAGTGAAACAAGCCAAGTGTTTTAATTTATTCTTTATTATTTACTGTATGTAGCCACTTTATATTCAAGGTGTAAACTTTCTTACACAAACGGACCAAAGTTTAACATAAAAAAGGAAAAACCAAAATAAATAAAAGAATCAGTTACAAAATAGGCCTAACAAAGGAGAATTGCCGAAAGCTAACTGATTATTGAGTAAAAGGTTTGTGTTTTTATGTTTCAAAGTTTCAATAGTTTCCCGTAAATTTAATTTTCGCGATTTTCTGTGTGTAAAATTTTAAAGGTGTAATTAAAATTACGGGCTTCTTCTCTCAGATGTATTGCAATAATGTGAGTCATTCTTGTTATTAATATAGCTACGTTCATGATATTTGATTCATTTAGAAAATAATCCACCTGTCTGGCCTATATAAAATTTAAGACATGAACTACATTCAAATTTGTAAACTTCAGATTTATTTCTATCTATTTTCTGTTAATTTATTAAAAACAATAAACAAAAAATAGATAGCAACAATAAATCGGGAGATTACAAACTTTAATCTAGTCCATGCCCTAAATTACAATTGTTTCGTGTGTAATGGGATTATACCTCAATAAAGAGGAAATTAAGTAATATTGCGTTTTCATTTTTATTTCATTAAGTATGAATTTCCATCAAGTAAAGGCTATTTGGAGTCAAAAAAAATTAAAACAAATATAAATTTTACTTAATGATAAATTAAATTTAAATAACTCACCTTTGTTAAATTTCATAGGTACTCATAGACAACTACAAACATTTCTGAACTACATAAATTCAATCCATTCTGATATCAATTTTACAGTACAGTACAGTAGCAAGAAATAGAAGAGAATAACAGTATTAACTTCCTAGATTTAAAATTAAACAAATTAGATCAGAGCTTAAAATTTGATATTTATCGTAAACCTACTTTCACTGATTGCATTATTCCCACAGACTCACTACACCCTAAGACACACAAACATTCATTTTTTAATTCTATGATACATAGAGCATTAAATATTCCTTTGTCTAATGAATCTTTTGTTCGTGAAATCAATACTATAAAACAAATAGCGGTAAACAATAGTTATAAAAGTAGCGTAATTGACAGTATACTAAAGAAAAAACAGTTATACGTGGCCCTTAGTCTAGTATATCCTAAAGATAGTGCTAATTTGAAACAATTTGTCTCGTTAACTTACTTCGGTAAAATAAGCGAGCAAATTGGAAGTATAATTTCAAAAAATAATAGCAATGTTAGTATAGCTTACAAAGCATATGTAAAAACAAGTAATTTCATTTTTAACTCAAAACCTAAAACAGATATCAATAATAAATCAGGAGTGTACAAATTATATTGTAATGATTGTAACAGGGTATATAAAGGTCAGACTGGTCGAAGTTTTATTATACGGGTAAAAGAACACATGAGGTCATATAAATTAAAGATGGCAGATTCAACATTCGCAAACTATCTTATTACAGAAAGGCATACATTTGGTCATCATAAAATATTGCATTTGGCCGAGAAAGGTCGTAAATTAAATCTTTTAGAGTCACTTGAAATTTTTAAAAACGTAAACAACACAATAGATATTGTTCTAAACGACCAGTTGGATCTTATATATACACCTCTTTTTCAATGTTGTATATAATAGTTAAATATATAGTAGCAATTTTAAATAACATCATAAACCACCCCCATATATTTTTGTGTCATTTATAAGATCTATGTAGGCCTGTAAATTTTGCAGTTTGATAATGACATTGTATGTCGAAGCCGCGATCACTATTACATGTGAATAAAGTGGTATAACAAAGTTATTGTTTTATTTTATTTTATTATTTTCAAAATAAACTACCACAAAGTTACGGCTACCAGTATTAATTTTTTTAAAGACGTAAAATAATATTAACCTTCTTGATTTTATATTTTTAATTTAGTTTATAATGTACTCTAGTAACTACCTGATGAAGCTACTGTGCTGGCGAAGCAATTGCCATTTTGCGATCACATACACAAAAGCCTGTCAATAGCGGCCACCAAAAATAGACAATATTGTCTGTTATATAAAGGTGGCCGTAATTGTCAGGTTATCGTCTTACAAATATGCATAATTGATTTTTAATATAAACTTCTTTATTTTATGAATTAAAGTAAATATTATATAAATACAAATATGTATACGAAAAACTAAAACTGTTTTAATGTATGTAATATGTACAAAACATAGACTAGGTACATGTTATAGATATATGTATACATATTATTACAACATATTCATAGGAAAAAACATAATTTGTTAAGCTTTTTTAAAGTATGGTTCAATCTTTCTTTGCTTTAAATTTTTAGCTTCGATTTAAAAGCTACAGCTTCACATGTAAGTAAAATGCGAGAAACACCATTAAAATTTCACCATTGTTATTGCACAATAAATAATTCTGTATCTCTCTCAATTTTGCACACACTTCGTTCGTACTAGGTAAAGCAGATTTTGGTGTTTCACATTCGTTCACATCCCTATTATCAGTTATATTCTTCATTATTATTGCACAAATCCTCAACAATTTCTGTAGTATTGAAGTTAGGGCTCTCTGTAAGCACATGACTAAAGCAAATTCATTCATAAGTCCACAATTTTGGTACGAACTATAAGAAACAATTTGGTAAGGGGTATTTCGTCTTCTTCATCAAAGATTGTATCTTCTTGGATAATATCAGAGAATCCGGTCTTGGAAAACATTTCTTAAAAAAATAATTGTAGCAGGAGATATATTTTTCCAACCAGCTGTAATCCATATAAGTGCATTGGCTAAATTTATATTTTTTTCAGAATTTCCAAAATCATATTCACTGTCAATGAACGTTAGAAGCCTTTTAATTAAAAAATTTCTGCAAGTCAATTTGAAATTATGAATTATTCTTTGATCTAAGGGCTAACAATGCGAAGAAGTGTTTGGCGGCAGGAAGACTAGTCCAACATTTTCTAATGAAACTTTAAAATTGACGTGGCGTTTTCCAAGAAAAGAAGCGCTTTTCTATTTTGATTTTTCATTTCATTGCCAAATTTATGAAGCCATCTTGTCATAATTTCTGTTGTCATCCAAGCCTTTTTGTTAGAAACCCATTCTAAGGGTAATTTGTTAACATAATTACCCTTAAAACAGCGAGGAGTTTTTCAATTATTAATGGATATTCTTTCTCAGCTTCCATATTTGCACACAGTAAAATAGTCAAACGTTGTCTTGCTGCCTTCTTTCCTGCACAATACTATTTTTTTAATGCAAGTGTCTTATTTGGCATGGTGCGGCAATGAAGGACTGTTTCGTCAGCATTATAGACATCTTGAGGAGAATATTTCATTAAAATCCGGAAAGGTGTACCCTCGACTTGGTCTCAGTCGGAGCATTCCTCCCTCACAGCTGGATGTAGTCCTTTTATTAGTTTGGGCCTACTTTACCCTCGATAAAAGGGCTCCTGTACTTAGATTTAAAAAAATCCATAAAAAATTAGTAAAACAAAAAAATTCTTCAAAAAAAAAGTAAACTTCTTTTCCTTTTTTTTTTATAGGGAGTGTTAGGGGAATTGTTACGTGTCCGTAACGCTGAACGCTTCATCACGTTATTTTGTAATATAATTAATGACATCTTTAGTATATTTTGCTCCATTTCCAACGAACCTACCTGTATAGGTATCGTTATTCGTTATTTGTTAATATACGAGTTTTTGATTTCGTATTTGATTTCTTTCAAGTTCTTTTCTTGTGAACAACAATGTGAAACTCCCAAACAAAAGAAACAACCTCCAAAAGGAAAAGATAACGAAAGTCCGAAACTTATATAGAGAAAGAAAAAAAAAAGAATGAGATACAATTCGTCGACGATGTTCGGGACGAAGGAACGAACTAATTATGACTCCTTTTAGTCGCCACTTACGACATGGCAGATGTACCAGACTGAGTATTCGTCTGGCCCCCAGACAGGCCGAAAAAACAGTGTTCAAGATGGTAATAACAGAACAAACTAATCAGGTCTCCGTTTAGTCGCCTTTTACGACATGGTGGATTACACCAGACTGGGTATTCGTGAGCCCCCAGACAGGCCGTAAAAACAGTGTTCAAGATGGTAAGAACAGAACAAACTAATCAGGTCTCCGTTTAGTCGCCTTTTACGACATGGTGGATTACACCAGACTGGGTATTCGTTGATAAATATCGGTGATGAGGGAGAACGTAACCACGTTTTCAGATTGGCAACTAACGACGGAGTGTAGAGAGCGAGTCTCGTACTTTTTCTTTGAAAAAAAGCAAGTACTGAGGTACGAGAAACAAAGAAAGAAACTTGAAAGAAATCAAATATATTAACAAATAACGAATAACGATACCTATACAGGTAGGTTCGTTGGAAATAGAGCAAAATATACTAAAGATGCCATTAGTTATATTACAAAATAACGTGATGAAGCGTCGAGCGTTACGGACACGTAACAAACGGTAACTGGGCTTTTCAGTCCCCTATATCGTCGAAATTAACCTCTGCGGACTCACCACAAATTGATTGAAAAGTTATACTATGTCGCCAGAAGAAACTTTCCAACCACCCATTTGATACTGCGAAATTTTCCATCTTTAAACTGCTTGCTACCTCCGGTGATTTTTGTTTAAGTAACGGCCCAGATATTGGAATTACTCTACTTCTGGCTTTGCAAAACCAATTGTGGACGACCTAATTAATCCACTCCTTCTGAGTTTGGAAATTTTCGAAGGTATGAAACATGGAAAGATGGAATTATAGCACGAACTATCAAGATAATTTGTAATCGAGTCATTCATGAATTTGAGTCTGTATGTCTTTTCCGATTGAAACGTTCCATAGTTATATATTCGACTGACATTTTAGATGTCGTTTCTAATATAAGTGCAGGTCAAGAAACGATATACGATTTCGGATTTATGAATGACTCAATTACAAATTATCTTCATCACTTGTTAGAATATAAATCCAAAATATTTTTCCAAAATTTCCTCCCATAAGCGAGAAAAAAATGACAAAGATATTTAAAACATTTTTCTCGCGTCACTATGCGATCGACTATACAAGATGTCCCGTATCGTTATGTTCATATTTTAGGAGTGTAAAGTAGACTTCATTTCAAGTAACAAAAACGCAAAACTTGTATATCCATCTTTATTTGTTTCAAAGTTACAGATCTATGAATGTGATTGTCAGATCATGAAAAAAAAATGTAATCCTAAAGTCAGTAGAAACTGATTTTATTTAAAAAAGTTATACGATTCATACCGTTAGCACGTTCCGTAACCATCTTTTTTAATTCACATTTATTTTTCATAATATCGTTAATTTGTGTTTTTTCAACCTCATATTTTTCGGCCAACTCTCGCGAACTTAACTCAAACTTTTTACTTTCCGCGATTATATTTATTTTGTCCTTTGGCGACAAAAGTTTTCTTTTTAGCGACACAATTAAGAACCTTACGAATATGAAGAGAAATTTAAACTGACCAAGTAACTGAAAGACCACATTGTGTAAACTTGTAGAAATGAAGGCGATCTCTGTTTGCTCAAACATAAATATGCACGTATTACGCCGGCAATTGGCTTTCGGGACGTGTTCTGGGCTCATATCGCATTTATTTTTACAAGTTTAATTGAATTATGTATACATAATAGGTATACATAATTATGGTCAATTTCGCGCAAATACGAAATAACATTGGGTATTTTCTTCAATTAATAAAGATACATCATAAATAGTCCGGCCTGTATTGGCAGGTAAATTTCTATGGAGATAGACCGTAAAAATTTGGGTTATTTAACAGAGGTCGTTTTATAAAGGTTGCCGTAAATAACGGGTTTTCGAAAATGGAAATTTTCTTATAGTCTGTTCGGGGAACTTTGAAGCTGTCCGTTACCTCAGGTGGTAGCTTTAGACAGGTGGCCATTAACACAGGTTTTACTGCATTAATACAGGGGTTCACTTATTAGTGCGAATCAAATATTGCTAATTTATTTTTGGTAATTTGGTGGGCTTCACCCACTTGCTTGATTCTAATATTGTTAATTCATTTTTTTCTCTCGTTTGCTGTTTTTTGATTGCTAGTGGAAATTTAATGATTAATTTTTGAGAAATTATAAGTAAATAGCACTGTTAATTTTACTTTTTTTTATGTTCACACTTTTTACTTGGTGGTGCGATTATTCTCTACATCCTCCGTGTGCGGTATGATTACGGTTTACAACCCAACAAAGCAAAGAATACACGGTGTCGTCCTTCTCCCAATTAAGTACTGGTTAGTTTTGTACCATCATTTCGAAAGAAACCACAGGCCGGCTTCATTAAGGCTAGCTAGGGCACTGGCTCATGCTTCGTAATACCAACCTGCCCACCAAAGATAACTCACCGGAACGCCGCTACTGTTCTTCCAAAGTTTCTGGAGCCAGTTTGGCGTCGTTTATTTTTGCTATCACCCGTGCCAACATAAAGTAAATAACAGAGGAACATTTAAAAAAGATACAGACATAAGTGCCATATATTCCCAGCCTATCGGGCTTATACTTGCTCAAACGTTTCAAACTCTGTTGTGTTATAATTCCACATGCGCTAAGGCGGTGTTGTATATAGTAAAGCTCAACGAGCAATAGTTATTAATCTGTAAGCAAGTCACATCACTAATACATCAAAACGTTTCAGTTATAAAAATGAATATCTCGTGGTCATTAAACTTTTAACAGGGAAAAGGAATATTGATAATCAAAATAACAACGTTTGAATGACCTTTATGGTGAATTACCTCCTTCACGTTTTACTCTAAAAAAACGGGCTAAATGTTTTCGTTTGCGAAGAAATCCCTTCAAAATGAAGTAGTAACGTCACAAAAAGAGTTAATTTATTGAGGAATTGCTATTAAATGTTCGCAATTTGAAAGCGAATAAATTATATCAGCAATGTCTAGCATTTCAGAAACAAGGTTTCTCCGAATTCTGCATGACTAGTTGGGTATGAATAAGGGTAGTGTAAAACAGCTCCACGACTTCTTTCTGCTATTCAAAGCTAACATCGTGCTGAATGTGTGCGCTCGTTCTTAAGTTTGGGTGAAAATATTCAAAACCGATTTTTAAGTCCATTGTTACAGGACATAAAGCAATAGTTCTGTATTATGATGCTCTATCCAAAAATAAATCGATGGCAACTAGATAAACCTCGTCCTATAAATGCAAAAGTCGTTCAATTAACGAGAAAGATTACAGTTATAATATTTTGTGATTGTGTAGGCATTTCAGTGCTTGATCTTAAAAATCGCAGCGTGCCTGCTTGTTGAGTAAATTGAGAGACAATACTCGCAAAAAACATTGAACAATATTATTGAGGAGGTGTTCGATTACTGAAAGCATAGAAAGTATAGAAGCAATTGTAGAACTGCTGGCCGTCTGCGTCAACACAACCTACTTCCAAGTTGGCGAAAAATTCTACCAACAAGAATTCGGAATGGCTATGGGTTCCCCACTATCTCCAATACTAAGAAATATTTACATGGAAGACTTCGAGCAGAGAGCAATAGATTCGTATAACTTCAAACCGAAGCTGTGGCTAAGATACGTAGACGACACCTTCGTCATATGGCCACACGGTGAAGGCACAATAGAAGGATTCCTACAGCATCTGAACAGCTTAGAAGAATCTATAAAATTCACCATGGAACTGGAAGTTGACAACAAGATTCCATTCCTAAATGTCCTGATCAACAAGAACGATAATGGCACACTAAAAACAAAAGCGTATAGAAAGCCTACGCACACAGGGCAGTACCTACATCACGATTCCAGCCACCCTCACAATGTTAAGGTTGGAGTCGCACGCTGCCTATACGATAGGGCACGAACGATATGCTCCGATGAAAGAGATAGAGAGGAGGAACAAAAATCCATCACCGAAATGCTTCAACGAAATGGCTACACCAAGAAAACGTTGTCGAAAGCCAAAGAGATCCGGGCACACAGGACACAACCCAAGAACAACAAGAAAAAGTACACACCACGGTCATCCCGTACGTAAACGGGCTCTCGGAAAAAATCAGAAGAATTGGCAACAACTACAAGATTAGAACGGCCATAAAAACAATGAACACCAATAGGTCCGCTCTAACCAGAACAAAACCCGACAACGAAGACCAACAAACAAAGAATTGCATATACAAAATACCATGCGAATGTGGAAGACCATACATTGGAGAAACTAGCAGACCCCTAAGAGTCAGAATCAAGGAACACCAAAGAATGGTCCGCTTAGGGGAGACAGACAAATCGCAGCTGGCGGAACATGCTTGGGAAGAAGATCACAACATTGCATGGAATGAGGCGACAATCCTGGCCAAACAAGAACACGGCTACAAAAGAAAAATTACAGAAACAGCGTATATGAAGACAACACCTGACACGATCAGTACGCCCAGCCTGGAGATCAAGAATATCTGGCTCCCTATGATTAGAGAATGTGTTAGCCGATGACGGGCAGCCACGAGACCGGAGTCAGACTGATAACTAAAAACTACTACTACCACGCAAATAAGGAAAAATGGCATACTGCGCATACCCACCGCGCCTATACGAAAAAATGCACACTGCGCATACCTACTGCGCATATACCTGTAACTTAAATATAAGTTTAAAATAGTAGTTTCTGTCCCCCTAATTAGTCGAGTGGTAAAAGTGTATGGTATATTGATATTCGGAAATTATCGACAGGGTTCAAACCTAGCACAGGACATTTCAACTAAAAAAAATAGGTAAGACACATACCGCCAGATAATGTCGTTATAACTGAAAAGTTTGGCAAGAAACAGTCCTTCTCAGGACTACCCTGATGACGGCAGTAGACGGACTGCCGAAACGTCGGACTATCAATGTTCTACAAACGATGGAAATAGCCCAAACAACAACTCAAGTTATACTCCATCGTCAACAATTACACGTCATGAGTTACTGAAAGCACTCGTTCATAATGTTACTGTTTCGCATGCTGCAATTAGCGAATGTGACCTTCAAGAAATTGAACATCCAAAGCATAGTCCTGTTATGGTTTATAGTGACTACTGTTTATTTTCCTTTTAAAAACGATCTTAGGGAACGTCATTTTATTGACGATATGTGTTACGCGCAATATTTTTAACGGAAAACATTAAACTATTTTTACAGGAGTATAGAATTATGAACGATCGTTGTAATAAATGCGTTGAAATTTTCTAAACTTTTTCTGTCAGACGTATTTGAAAACAAATATATACTAACAAAATTTAAAATAAGCTTCATTAACAAATCACATCGCATAATATTTTGTGTTTCTGACAGTAAAAATGCATATAACTGTCATTAATCCTTGTTACATTCATCTAATACATGTATCTAGTATAACTTAATTAAGAAAATTAATACTGGTAGCCGTAACTTTGTGGTAATTCATTTTGAAAATAATAAAATAAAATAAAACAATAACTTTGTTATACCATTTTATTCACATCTAATAGTGACCGCGGTTTCGACATACAATGTCATTCTCAAACTGCAAAAGTTACAGGCCTACATAGATCTTATAAATGACACAAAAATATATGGGGGTGGTTTATGATGTTATTAAAATTACTACTATATACTTAACTATTATATACAACATTGGAAAAGAGGTGTATATATAAGATCCAACTGGTCGTTAAGAACAATATCTATTGTGTTGTTTCCGCTTTTAAAAATTTCAGGTGACTCTAAAAGATTTAATTTACGACATTTCTCGGCCAAATGCAATATTTTATGATGACCAAATGTATGCCTTTCTGTAATAAGATGGTTTGCGAATGTTGAATCTGTCTTCTCTAGTTTATATGACCTCATGTGTTCTTTGACCCGTATACTAAAACTGCGACCAGTCTGACCTATATATACACTTTTACAATCATTACAATATAATTTGTACACTCCTGATTTATTATTGATATCTGTTTTAGGTTTTGCGTTAAAAGTGGCCCTTAGTTTAGTATATCCTAAAGATAGTGCTAATTTGAAACAATTTGTCTCGTTAACTTACTTCGGTAAAATAAGCGAGCAAATTGGAAGTATAATTTCAAAAAATAATAGCAATGTTAGTATAGCTTACAAAGCATATGTAAAAACAAGTAATTTCATTTTTAACGCAAAACCTAAAACAGATATCAATAATAAATCAGGAGTGTACAAATTATATTGTAATTATTGTAAAAGTGTATATATAGGTCAGACTGGTCGAAGTTTTATTATACTGGTAAAAGAACACATGAGGTCATATAAACTAAAGAAGACAGATTCAACATTCGCAAACCATCTTATTACAGAAAGGCATACATTTGGTCATCATAAAATATTGCATTTGGCCGAGAAAGGTCGTAAATTAAATCTTTTAGAGTCACTTGAAATTTTTAAAAACGGAAACAACACAATAGATATTGTTCTTAACGACCAGTTGGATCTTATATATACACCTCTTTTCCAATATTGTATATAATAGTTAAGTATATAGTAGTAATTTTAAATAACATCATAAACCACCCGCATATATTTTTGTGTCATTTATAAGGTCTATGTAGGCCTGTAACTTTTGCAGTTTGATAATGACATTGTTTGTCGAAACCGCGGTCACTATTACATGTGAATAAAGTGGTATAACAAAGTTATTGTTTTATTTTATTTTATTATTTTCATAACTTATTTACACTGAAAATATTAACAAAGAGAATTTATTTCAAATAAAATTATTATTTAACAATGTTTAATATAATTTGAATCGTACTACTTACATTGATCTATTAAACCCATTACATATAAGTCAACTAAGGGAAATGTATATAATTATAATATAATGTAATAATTAATTATTATTTATGTCACCTGTCTAACGCCTTTTCTTCGCCAATTTATATTCGATCAAGTTACAATTACCCTTTCGAAACTGTTTTTGCGTCAACTGGAAGATATATTAACGGCACTTTCTAAATATAGGTTTTATTATTAAAAAAAATAATTTTTTCACATTTACTTTTAAATTCTCTAATTATACCCGAAAGACAAGACAAGAGAAAAGAAAAGTTTAGCAGAACTTTGGCAACGATCTGCCTCTTTTTTTTTCCTCTCGGATCCCGTTAATAAAGACCGTAATTGATATTAATGCGGAATCCGGAACGCATACTAATGAGGATATAATGTTGGAAGCAACTTTTTGAAAATTACTAGATGTGGCAAGGTTCCCTCTTCGAAGCACCGTCCTCTTATATATAATTAACCTCAGTTTCTTTAGAACATCGACATTCATAATTGTTGTGCAAAAGAAAACCAGTCCTTGTAAGCGTTGTCAGTGCTTATTAAAATAACATTTTGATCAATATTTATTGTGTCAAATATAACTCGTATGTAATTAGTGAAAGAATGAGATATGATTTAGTACAATACTCTAATAATAAAACAGAATAAATTGTTTTAATAATGTATAAAGTTAGACAGACGCCTCTGGTGGTATTTTATAATCATTGAACTTCAGACTTTGTCAAATTTTTATTTTAATTAAATTTAGAAGCATTGTATTTTAGTCGAAAATGTTCATAATGGATTTCTTAGCAATTCGACTTGAATATAAAGGGGTTAATTTTCTTCGTTTCTTTTACAATAGGCTTAGTAAGTACATGTGTTCAAACACTTATTGATTGGTTGATTGACGAAGGAGACCTGTATTGAAACTTTATAACAAAATTACCCTTCAAAATCCTAATTATGGATCTTTCATTTATGTAACAAGGAGGCCAACAGAGAGCTGAATGTTGAATTTGGTGGTATTCGGATCAATCACAACTCCCAACCTAAATATCTGGGCGTAACGTTAGACGGATCTCTGACATTCAAGCAGCACCTCTATAAAACTAATCAAAAGGTGAATACCCGCAATAATATATTACATAAGCTTGCCACCAATTCATGAGGAGTGGATGGGGGACCCTGCGAACAGCAACCTATGCACTGGCTTACTCTCCAGCTTAATACTATGCTGCTGTCTGGTATCGTAGCTCTCACACAAGGCTAATATATTTTCAACTTAACGATGCAATGAGGATCCACTGGTATCGTTAGATCTACTCCTAGTCTCTGGTTACCGATTCATTCCTCATTGCCCCGCTGGATAACAGAGGTCTGGTTGCAGCATAGAATAAACTGGTTAAGATTATCAACGACATTAATCTTCTCGTACATGTTGATTTGAAAAGCGGACTGATATTTCAGAGTTCAGAGTTTTGCGGCACCAATTAAGGCGAACCGACTTTTGGTCTTCGATTAAACGACGCGAAATTCAACGGAAAACTAACAGGCCCAGTGCATCATGTAGGATCGTTTGGATTTAGGTCCTTAAAATACCTATGGATGTCTCAATTTCACGATATTCCACATGCCTATCTTCCTTAATAAGACGCAGCGCGCAACATCGACGTTTTTCCGAGTGACTGCTGTTCTTGGCAGACCTGTACTGAAATCGTAGGTGATACTAGAAACCAACTCAGCAAGATACTATCGATTTTGAAAATTTACTATGAATAAATCACTTGCCGTATCTTGATGAAACTTTAGATTTCGGTTAACGAAAGGTTGAGATTTTGACACCCAACGTTTTATTGCTGGTACCCTCTATAAGGCCCTATATGCAACACTAAAAAGCATCCCTCATAATAGCCCAAATATTTTAAAGCAGCTTTCCTTAAATTATCATAATTAAAATTAAAAACGCCACCAATTTATTTAATGTATTTAAAATGTCGCTTCTTGCAAATGGAATCGTCACTATTATTACACAATGGTCGACCTGTTAGAATACATATTATGAGCTCGAGAGCGAAACAAAGTCTGAGTAAATGGTAATGTACATTGTTTCTTAGCACACTTTTGTGTAGATATAGCGTGATTTAAACTATTCAGGTTCTTTCTACGTTAACCGTTATAAGAGTTTTCCCGTGTACAGCTAAATATTCCTTTGAAGGAGTAACTTTAATGTCGTGTATAAAATAGAATGTTTTATTTTTTTGCAATAATTAATTAAATTTAACGAGCTGAGCATATTAATTGCAGAAAAGTATAATGTACAAAATTTGAAATGCGTTTCTCTTCTGCTTTAAGTATCGTCAAAAATATTTTATATTATTCCTAAATCTATATTACAACTGTGGGCGCTGCTTTATGAATCTTAATGTAGTGATAATATTATTTTATTTATAGGCCGTGGAAGTAACTAAACTACAAATTCGGATATTCTGAGTTTGAGTCCTGGATTTTCTTGAATATCGATGACGCTTTTTCGGCTCCAACTCTACTCAGATTGGTTTGAAACGGGGTGGTTACCTGAAAGTTACTTTAAGGTAATAATGAGCGCTCGATGGTCTCGAACCAACCACCATCCTAACAGCTGTTATACTTTAAAAATTATCCTTACACCGTTTGGCCATTTTTAATAATTTATTTAAATTAATTGCAAATTCTAAGTCATCATAGGCTATTTCAAAATTCAATATAATCATTTAATATAATTTATTTACTTTAATTGCTAATTATCGAACATCATAGGCTATTTCAAACTCTAATATCTTCATGTAACGTTTGTATGTTAAAATATCTTGGGTGTCACTATAACCGTTTCCCCGGAGTCGTTTATTTAATGTGTTTATTTTTAATCCGGAGCATTGGATCTACTCATGCGCAAGTTAGACATCTTGAAATATTATGCGACTCATCTTCGTACATTTGAATTTATATTTAATTATCGTTCCTTTTTGGCAATTTTAGGTAACAGGATATCGTTACATTTTTTATTAGAATTTTGTAAACATATTAGGATCGTTTAACTTGTCGTATAACCATTTTTCAATTAATTTAAGTCTTTACATTTTTGGTTTGTTTGGCGAGCCATCAAGGCAAGACTCTCCTAAACTATTTGCTCTAGATCGCTGTAACGTTTGTTGTGGCTTACTCATTTGCTTTTTAATCATGTCATGATATCCGAGTAATTATCAATCTTTTATTTTAATATCCCGTATAGGTAGTACCTTTTTTTGTTAACAATGACGTATCCGTTCTTCCGTGCTTAAATTAAAAGACAATCATTCTTGGCATTCTCTTCTTATTAGTCCCGCTTTGAAGTAGGTCGACGAGTGTAAAACTGGGAAGTAAAATTGAGTTGATACAGTGTAATCTGTTCTGCTCAAGGCAGGATTCGACAAATTGGCTCGCTTCATATAAGTTCACTAGTAGTAGTGCAATTTTAGTCGAGGGTATTGTTCCCCGGATTTGAAAAGCTTTACGCCCACGTGTTTGCTTCATGTGAGTTCTGAGATAAGGGGACAGCTTTAATTATGTCATGGCATAGTTCTCCATTTTGTTATATTATTCTGGAATCTTCCACTTATTCTTTTTCTTTTTCTCATTTATTTAGGGCTGCTAGTATCTGCTAATAACAGCAATACAGGCAGAATTGCGTTAGACTGGTTATGCTGTGAGTTCCGTAGGTGTAATCTACTAATTAGACGAGAGATTGATTCATCAGCAGTCAGCAATCACCCGGACACAGGAAATCCGCGTAATCGGATCTAAGGGTCATCTTTCACTCAAGGTAGTGTGTAGAGAGTAACGTTTTTTTTTGTGACAGAGTCCCGGAAAACAATACTAATTGTGATTTTGAAGGAACGCATGGCGTTCTAAGACATGGTGTTCTACTCACCATTTTATTTTTTTTTTCTCTTGCCTCATTGTAAAATTTAACTAAGTCCATTTTCATTCATTAATCGTGTAATCAGTTTACTAGTTCAAATTTTAGTAGTATCTTTTTTTAATAGTATCAATCTCGCATATCAGATTGTTTAAAGTAAAGAAATTTGAGTAAATAAAATTAGTACTTTTTTTTGGAATCAGTAACGGATTCCGATGCAATTTTGTTTAAATAAATATCTTTTCCATTTATTTGGTAATCATTCACAACTATAGAATAACATTCTAGTTAATTTTTTTATATATCTTAAACACATTTTCGCATATACAGGCTGAACCTGTTTTGATTAGTATCTGATTGGAGTATACAATTATATGAATACATTTACAGTTAATTATTTATTGAACTATTAATTTCTATTTGTGTGTACCACCTTAGTACGTATTGCATATACTGTGTGTATCGAACCTGTGTAAGGTTGATTAAAGCTTTAATGAATTTCCGATGTAATACAATATAGTTTTAGGTACGATAATTAATTTTGATCAATGGTATTCCAACTATTAAATAGTATTTTTTGTTACATACATATACCCCTCTGGTATAGTATATTTTTTTGTTTTCAACCTTAAGCTCT
The DNA here is from genome assembly GCA_935421215.2 of Melolontha melolontha. Lineage (NCBI taxonomy): Eukaryota > Metazoa > Arthropoda > Insecta > Coleoptera > Scarabaeidae > Melolontha > Melolontha melolontha. The sequence continues at coordinate 20,647,831 of OW285240.1, read as the reverse complement.
CAGTGTACAATTTTAGTAAGAGGTGCTTATTATAAGTCAATTTTTGTTTTATTTTAGTAATTGGCAATTGAATATAAACAGGGTGAATCTGGGATTGATTCATATAGTACGTTACTTGTACCTGTCATTAGTGAGTTATCACAATCTGCAATTGCAATAGCATATTATATTGTTTTTGTTTGTTGTTCTAATCTGTTAATGAGGTTTCTTAATCAATAAATCTAGTTGCTATTGTTATGAACTCTGGGTTTTCTTTTTTTTTATTGACAACTTATTGAATATTACTAAATTTATCCACTTACTACGGCAAAGTCTGTGTTCTCTGTTGGCTAAAGGAAAACATGGTGGCGCCCTTTTTTTTTTATGTAAGAACCTCCCCTCAACTCGCCTCTATAACTGAGTTAGCCCTTTAGCCATAACATCTCCGGGCCAACCATAAAGTTGAAGGTAAGTTGGGTAGATTTAGGATAAGGTAATATTCGTCGGCGCAAGTCTAGTGCTCGTGGGGGCACATAGCACAGCCCTATTTACAAAAAACATATCCTATTATCTATAGGCGAGACCTGCATAGGATATCTGTCTTTATAAATAATACATGCACAATGTCTAATTTGTGACAAAAGTTCACCACAGTTTTAATTTTGTAATATCATTTGCAAATTTGCTTCTTGTTATTTCAGATGCAGGTAGTGCCAATATCTTCCCAATGCCAATATAATACTACGATAGCTACCGAATCAAAGAATTGCTTGGAAACTCATCCTAATAAATACCAGTTCAATTGAAAACGAAAATATAAATTATTACTACATATCTATAGAAATAAATTATGTTTAACATTATTTAAGACGTATGCTTCTCACTTCAATTGTAGGTTCAGCGAAATAATTTCAAAAATCCAAGGTCTTATATTTCAATTTTGTCTTCAAATCAGATTGTCATCCAATGATTCCCGACAATTTTAAACAATTTTAAGTACTCGCAAAGAAAGATTGTCAACGACAATGTATGGTCAATAAAAAATGAAGATATTAAAGCAGCCGGAGACTAAATATAATTTTTTTTATACCTCGCATCATTATTTGTATTCACTGGTCACAGTTTCACTCCCTGCATACCACACTCGTTTAAAAAAAAATTAACCTGCGCTTCTTTGTGTCTTCGTCAATTTTCATTATAATTGCCCCATATTTTCGACGGGAGGTAAGTCCAGACGATTTGGAGCATTCAATTTTGGTTCTAATTTCAACATCCCAGCACCAAACCAGGTTACCCTAGAATAATGAGCTATCGCTAAATTTGGCCAAAACATCACTGAACTATTGCGACTTAATTAATCCTACCGATAGTAGCAAGTGTCCATTTTAGACCGCAAGAGGAAATACTTTCTTAATCCTTAGTTTCTAATTTCTCAAGAACATCGCTTTATTGATGGACAACATAAAATTGTTGACATTGTAGTTGTTCAAAGCTGGTTATTACGTAGGTTTCATTGTCTATACAACTCATTCAGTTTCCGTCAAGAAATGTAACTAACGTGCACGCGTTTTTCACAATCGCTCTTTTATTGAATGACTATTTGATACTAGAGACATTTTGTAGGATTACAGTAGTTAATTTTTTCTGCGTATGATTTTCATACACCCGATTTGCGTACATCATGGACAGAAGTGCTTGGATTTTTCTGGAAACCTCAATTACTGTTTTCGTATCTATTTTATGCATCGTCTTCCAGAACCTCTTTTTTCACCTGTCAGCGTCAATTTATAATCTTCCAGTATCTTTTGAACCTTTACTAACTTTGATTGAGAAATATCCTTATCCTACTTCAATTTTATCCTTGGTGCTACCTAAGTAGGATATAAGTCTAGTATCTATGAAATAATTTATAAGGATTGTAACCAACAATATAGCGGGCAAACTAAACTTTAAATTTCAACTCGAACATATTTCTCATTTTAGATTTAATGGACACGAAAAATCTAGGGTTGCCCAACATATTTGGGACAGAAACCATTCTATGCCTCCAAATAATTTTAGATTAATTAAAACTATAAATAATTATAGAGAATTAGATAGCTACGATAATATTTATAGACACAGAAACAAGACTAAATGGACAAATTGTGACAATGGACCAATTCCTCAGTTCAGTTTGTGACTATAGAATTATCTTTACGCTTCATATTTTCTCACGATTCTTTAATTTTCACGCTAGATTTAAGTAGTATAAGGTATAGGATTGTTTCAGCCTTTACTGATGAAATTCCATTATAACTATCATCGAGATAAAATAAAACAAATTTTAATGAATTTCACTACTTTTTACTTTACACAGTAACGATCGTTTCGTTCCAAACTGAGCTTCGTCAGACATATCCTCTTCGGTCCCAGAACAAAAAATAGTCGAAAATTTTGTATCTTTTTCCATTTTCCTGGCGTGTATATGATATAAATGACATTTTAATTAACATCTATTTTTTTCAAATTACGGTTTTCTCAAAAAAGGCAGTACCGTCAGCTGGACATTGGGGGTGTAGTCAAACTTCTTCAAAAACATTTAAAATTATACTTTATTTCAACTAAATATAAAATTCGAAAAATGCAAATTATAAAATGTGAATTCACTTATGAAAATCATAAAAACATTGTCTGTCATACTCGCAAGTTTGACACTTAAAACGAGATTTACCCTTACATCTTGTTTGTGACACCGCATAAATTTATTCTTATCTCCAATTGCTCAAATTGGTAAGTGTAAATTGCCACTCTTGCGTACGTCTTCATTTCTCATGTAGCTCATCAATGTCCTCTTCTGAATCGCCTTCAAGATCACTGTTTTCCGCCATTTTGGCCAACTCCAGCTCAGACAATGGTTTTTTCCAATAATGAACTAAAAATTAAATTATGTTATTCAATTGAAGATGAAATACTAAGAAACACATTTTATTAATTTGATGAATTAAAACCAAACGTCCAGTAAACTGGACATTAACAAACCTACCCCTTGAGCAATCCCTTTGTAAATCAAATTGAAACAAACATCGTCAACACAATGCCAGTTGTCTAATTAACAGTTTCCAATTATAATTTGTAGAAATGTACATAAAAAACACGAATCATAACCGTCTTTTTTACAACGATCCATTTTAACTCATAACCTCACACAATTCGTTCCAATAACAATGGCGCGACTACGTAAACATTAGCACAAAAAATGCTACGCTGCTCTATGCACGTCCAGTCCGCTGGCCGCATGGATTTAAGCGACAACGGGTTCATTGAATTTATGTAAAAAAAATAATTTTAAAGTGTCCAGCCGGCTGCACCGGTGGACCGAAGAGGATATAACTAACTTATGGATATATCTATACATAAATGTACCGTAACAAACACATGTTTTGAATAATTGAAGGAATGGGTAGTTTTTGATCGTAGTCAAAATTCAAGTCAAGACCTAATATAATAATAACTTGAAAGAATAATTTTATTTATAATTGATTTTATTTTTTCCATTGACTATATTATTTTTTCCGAAAGTTATTAAAATACGCATAGAATAAAATTTTACACTGTTATGTCTTGAGATTTATAACCATAATATCTGTAAACACATGTCATCTATAAAATACCATGTCGCGATTGCGATAGTTACTACATAGGCCAAACTAAACAACATTTATACAAAAGAATACAAGCCCACAAATACTCTAAAACAGACAAAACTGCTTTATCTACAAACAAATTACAACGTGATCACCATTTCGATTTTGAAAACACACAGATAATTGATAAAGAACAACACACAATGAAAACGGAAATTAAAGAAATGATTAGTATTAAACAGGAAAAAAAATCAATTAACAACAGAAGTGATATAAAAAATTTATATACTATAACTTAATTATGTAACGATCTGCAATTTACCATCATAATATATGTTGCTGTTATATAATTATATATCTTATGTTATTTAAATATCTATACATTCGCTTATCATGCTGACAGTTCCGTATTTTGATCCCTGTCTGGCTGTCCGAGTAGGTTTTCGTGATTTTCCTTCTCGTTTAAGGCGAATGACGGCAGCTTAACATCTTAAGTCGCTCCACGGGCGCATACGTAATAATAACTCATGTCTTGCATTTCCATGTTTTTGTCGTCTATCTATTTTAGAATACTAAGGCATGATTTATTATTATTATGTTGGAATGTATCTTTGAATAATTTTATCCATAGCAACTACAAATGTATAAGTATGACATTAATATACTGTCATTTATATTTTATATTCCTTGAAAACGGCATGATTTGCCGAAACATGTAGGATTGTTTTAAATATATACATTTTGAAGTAAAACCAGATCTTAAATCGCGAACAAATTGAATTTACCATATATATATATATATATATATATATATATATATATATATATATATATATTATATATACATATATATATTTGAATTTATAAATAAAGACTTTAGAACATATTGCTATGAATAGTGAGTTCGTAGTTGACTGAACCACTATTCACCACAACACTGTCCAACTTTAATACTCAATCGGTTACTTTTCTTTTATAAAACAGCTTTCCTCTCAGGGTTTCCAATGGAAAAAGTGGTACTTCTCTTCTACAAAAATACTGGGCGCCAAAATAAAATATTCACACAAAGGTAATAATAAAGTCACAGTTTCCAAATTAGAGTTTATTAAAAAAAATTTAAAAAAATTAATCTTTATGAAATATAAAGACCTGTGTATTACATTTACACATAGAGGTAAACTTAATTTGCTAGGGGTGACAGCTAAGCAAATTTAAACATCCTCTGATGACTCGCGAATAAAAATAATAACTAATAAATCACAAAGATATTTTTAATTAACACCCCAGAATAACAAAGTCAAAATGTAAACATAATAAAATCTGTCAAACCGAAAATATTAACAAGACCTGTGCAAATACCACAGATATAAAAACCAACCTTGAAAATCAAATGTTCTAGAATATAAACGTTAAAAAAAATTTACAAGAACCAAAAAAATATCTTTGTCATCTATGTCTTAATTACCATAAATATATATAAATTCATACAATGGAAATTACAATAAATGCATTCAATAAAGAAATAATATTAAAAAGTGAAATAAAACTTACTTAGGTTTTTTATCTCATATAACAAAGGAGAACACGTGCAAATAAAATGTTAAATAAACCAAAAATTACGAGTATACAAACTCGTAAAAATACGGCAATTAACTAAATAAACACATCCACTATTAATACAAAACGAAAACCGTAATTAAATGAACTAAGAGATAAACGAGTTCTATCTCCAAAGATACACCTCTCTTATTTGAATACCAAAACGTGTCTCAATAATATCGTGGCGAAGCGGAAATCGGAACCGATATCCCTCCACATAAATCAAATGACATCAGAGTTAATACAATAAATCATACACTGTTATTAATAAAAATACACTACAAAAATATTAACTTTCAAAAATGTTCACTAAATGTTGCGGGGTAAAAGCCATAGCAATATGTTGATGATATGTACTTTAAAGGTAAGTCTAGAATCAAACGTTCCAAAACCCTAAATTTTGTTAAATACGATAAAACAAAAAATGGAGGATAACGTTTCGCAATATTAATTACAAGATTAGATTTAGATTTGAACCACGCCATAATCACACACTCTACCTTTCGAATTAAATAAGTAAAAAATAATATAAACAGTAAAGGACCCAGATTAGATCCATGAAGGACGCCGAAAGTAGGAATGAACTTAGTAAAAGAAAATCCACGATAGGTTACATAACATGACATTAAGGGTGTAAAATTATTTTATTAATAATTTTACTTATATACTTTCATTTCAAATTTGGTGGAGGCGCCTCACTGCTTTTCCCTAAGAAGTTTTTGCTAAGTTGCTTTTGGGTATATTATCTTAAAAGTTATAAATAGTATAAATATGGATATGTGTGGATATGAATGATAAATTGACCCTAGTCAAAATTCAAGTCAAGACCTAATATAATAATAACTTGAAAGAATCATTTTATTTATTATTGATTTTATTTTTTCCATTCACTATATTATTTCTTTCGAAAGTTATTAAAATACGCATATAATAAAATTTTACACTGTTATGTCTTGAGATTTATAACCATAATATCTGTAAACGTTTTTATTTAAACAATGCGTTAAGCTATCCAACAGCACCAGTATTCGATATTATCAATCATCAATATTTTTCCATCCGCGGTTAGTAATGTATGTAATGCCATCGACCTGAAGACTCGAAGTTCACCCGCAAAAAGTCCACCACGACGAATATCGAGACAAGATTCATGGATGAAGAGCATCGCGGTGAAAGCGTGTCAGAGATGCGGCAATGGATAAAAATTGTAGGATACACAACCAAGAAAGACGTTTTTGCAAAAAAAGACGAAAAGAAAGGCGCAAACAAGGATATATTATAACGGTAGGAGAGAGAAGGATCTAAGTGAGCAATTCACCGCAGATGACTTATGGTATTTTCGTAATCGGCATAATCATATTAGCGGCGACTGCACACACGGGTTAATCGATCATGTTCGTTCTCCCCACGAGGAAATGCTGATGGGTCTCTGATTATTCGTCGTTTTTCGTTGGTTTTATTTCATTACGAGTGTTCTTTGTCCCATCCCGTTTAAATCCATATGACGTCTGCAGAAATTCTGAAACGTCTTCCTCTTTGAATAGACAGCCGTGATTATTCGTAATTAGGTATATTTACGATGTGAAATATTGCTAATTAAATAATAACTTTTTCCTAGAAATATTATACAATTGCGAAGAATTTCGAAGTTTATAATCTATCATGTTGAATGGGCTTAATTGAATAACTTTAGCAATTATTATTGCAAGAGTATATAAGCCATTTTTAATAAAACTGCAATAATTCGAAACTTCTTCCTATATCTATTTAAACGCAATAACAAAATCAATTTTAACTCACTTAAAATAAAACATGTTTTATTAGAAGTAATAATTTATATCATTAACTAAACTAGTGAATTCGCAACAAGGTAACTTTTATCTGTATATTAGGATATGTTTTCTTCAATAGTCTGCCTGTTTTTAACATATACGCAGCACTATCACTGACAAATAAAAGTATTTTTTCTTTGTACGTGGCGTCCGAATGAAGCATTTTTTGCATATTCTCCTTAATGGTTTCAGCAACTGTTTCCGCATCAACTCTATTTATAACACTTGTTGCTATTACATATGAGTTATAGGGAATAGTTGGATGTAGTACACCAGCTACAACATTTACCACACAGCGTCCTAACATATCCACCGTTTCGTCGGCGCTTATCCATATGTATTGATTTAAAAGATGGCTTCTAATGCGTTCTACTGTTCTCGTATAGCACCTAGAAACATAATATTTGCGTAAAGTTGATTCATCAGGAACATTTCGACCAGTATATTTTTTCAGAAATGTCTTCAAAATTGGATTGTTCAATTTAAATAATGGAATATTAGCTGCCATAAAAATTTCACAGAGTTCTTCGTTAAAATTGTCAGATTCCAACGGGTTCAATTTTTTTTCGTGCTTTAACTATCCTACGTGACGTTTTACGGTTGATTTATTGCAATTTTTCAATAACGTTTCACACACTTCACAATAAATTTCGGAATCACTGGCAATGTACATATAATCATTATGGCCCTCAATCCAACTCGCCATTGTTTCACGATGCAATTCTCGACGCTCTTCCATTGTCTGAAAAAGTAAGAATATTCTAGATCCAAATAAACGAAATTAAATAACGAAATTTTATGCACACTTACGTGAAAATAATTGGAAGATGTTGCTTAAACGAAAAGAAAAGGAATGTACGTGCTATTTCTCTTGCGAAATACGATAAACTTATTTATTTTATCTATGTACACGACACCACTGAAAACACCATATTCTCCGAATACAATAGCTGGGTTGACCATTGTTATCGCTGCGAGACCAGGTGGCCGAGTAAGTCAAACAAATACTTCATTGAATTACGCCGGGATGTACTGAGCAACGTTATACACAATTCCAATTGCCGATTGCGTTTTATGGAAATTGCATCCGTTCTCTATTTATTACCCATGTGTTTTCTATTACCCTTCTATTACTAAGAAACTACTTAATTAATTTCATCCTATAATACATGTGCATTTAATTCATACTGGTTCGGATTTTTTAAAGCTGTTCTCATTTTTAAATTTAATTAAAATTGTAATTCAATAACAAAATATTTATTTTATAAAGATACAAACAAATCCTCGAATATTTTTTTAAAGTAACTTGATTAATGTATTACAGTTAAACTGCCAGGTAAGTATATGCCGCAGGTATATTTACCTGCCCCGGTCGATCGCCCATGTATTTTAATAGGGAACGCGCGTTTTCTTGCCAGTACTAGCTCTATCTCACTCGGCAGTTTCTCTCTCTAATGTTGGAGTCAATTGAATGCACTGCTTTGGTTATGTGCGCTATCCATATATACTACATCCATGATATAATCTAATCTAATACTAATTATTACATAAGATGTATAAAAGGCAAAGTGTCTTGCAGCCTACTGCATACTATGCAAGGCTCTTTGTTCCAACAACAGTCTATATTTTAGCTTCCGTTTAAAAACGTAATTGTTAAGACAGAATTCTTTTCTTTTTGTAATCCTGTATTTATAGCTTCCCAACTTTATTGCGCCAGACTTTATATTTCATTGTATTGCGTTAATTCGATCTTTATAGCTGACATTAATAGATATTGTATTAGATTTCAAAATTCAATATATCACAGTATCATAAGCATTCATTTAATTGAAGTTAAATAGAAGTTAAACAGGAAATTATTATGTAACAACAAAGCGTTCCCGCTTCAACTTTCTTTTTAGATCAATAAATAAATTTGTTACAAGAATTTTAGAATAATATTTCAGGAAGAAAAATATTATTGTTATTATTACTTCTCCAGTACTTCCAGGATCCACAATCCATGGTGTTATGACCTTTTAACGGTTTCTATTCGCAACAGTTTCTTAGAAGTTTCCGCATTAATTATTATTTGTTGAGTAGCGAAACTTCGCTCATTTTCTCTATTATGTAATCCAAGAACTGCGCTACTCTCAAGAAACCAATTAAACGAAACGCTAAAATCAATAGATGATGTAATTACTCATTTACAGAATCGACAGATATAAAAGTAATGAAGAAAGGAATTTATAGTTTGTACGTAATATATCTATTCTGAAAGGGAATCGAAGACTCCTCTAATGAATACTTTATTTGCTATATAAATTGAAATGTAATTACGTTTCGCAAACAAAATCAATATTTGATAGATGGAAATTAAACATGAGATACTAAAATTACTATATAAGTATGGTTTGTCTATCACGAAAATATTGAAGGTCCCTAATTATTAAATCTAAATTATCAATTCGCTAGAATAATATGCATGACTATAAAAAAAATAGTCAATCATATAGTAAAGTTTCAATTTGTAAAATTAAAGAACTATTAATTTACGTAATGATAATGATACTTTCTTGAGTCCAACACGAGAAGTTTTCCAGAATCCTCAAGTTACCAACCAAGCAACATAAAGCAATGATAAAAATAAAAATAGTAACAAATATAATAGTAAGCAGATCAATAATTACGTTATAAAGTATGCCCACGAAATAAATGGTCAACAAAATGAGAAAATATTAACCAAGTACAGACTAAATATAACATTATCTTACTTTTAACAAATACACATTTAAGCAACTTTTGAACCAAAACAACTCTTGGGAAGAAGCCCAACTCTTATTTCGTTACCTCACATCATCACTGGCTGCTATCTTCTTAAATTTACGTGTAGTTATTAGTTATAGCCCATGGGATTTTAAAGACTATCAATTTTATATATAATTTCAATGTGATTATCTGAATGCATACCTACCAACTCACAGCAGCATAATGGGCTGTCATACATACATACATACATAAATGCATACATACATACATACATACATACATACATATATATATATATATATATATATATATATATATGTATATATATATATATATATATATATATATATATATGGTAAATTTAATTTGTTGGCGATTTAAGGTCCGGTTTTATTTCAAAATGTATATATTTAAAACAATCCTACATGTTTCGGCAAATGATGCCTTTTTCAAGGAAAAAGGAATTAAAATTATATAAATTAAATAACTAAATAAGCATAAAACATAAGAGGGTATGCAGTCTGTGTATTTTAGTGTAAGAAAGGTTTCTTAAAGCATAACGGGTTGGCCATTTAATGTTGCGGTTTTAAAAATCGCGCTATTCCCTTGTAATAGAAATTAATATAATATATATATTTTTACACTAGAGGGCCAAGCGCGGTTTATAATAAATATATGAAAAATTTGCCTTGTCAGTTTTCAAGATGGCGTCGTATCCAAAGGAAGTGCGTGTGGAATTAATAAAGTATTATTATAGAAATCGGGAATATTTTGCAGCTACGGCAAGACACTTGCGTACTCTATTCGGGAGAAATAACGCACCAACGGGAAACACTATAAAAAGGTAAGGAAAAAAAGATAAATTTAGAAAAGTAACAAAGTATTCGTTATCGTGTTTCCATGTCTACTAATCCGACAATATCTTAGGATTGTAGTGAAATTTGAAGCAACAGCATCTGCGGCAGACGAAAGATCAACTGTCAGAGAACGTCAAAAGACCATCCGGGTACCGGAAACCTTAGAACGAGTACTCAACCTTCAACATCGACCTCAAGAGCATCTCAAGAACTTGAAATACCCCGTACAACACTAAGGCGGATCCTAAAGCAAGATCTAAAGATGAAAGCATACAAAATCCAGATCGATCAGCCGTTGAGACCGTTTGATATGGAGCGACGCTACAATTTTGCGAACGAAATCATCGAACGCATTGAAAATGGCAGCATGTCATTGGAACGAGTGTGGTGGTCGGATGAGTCACATTTCGATGTATCCGGTTATGTGAATAAGCAAAATTGAAGACATTGGGGGACAGAAAATCCACATCTAGCAATTGTTCGTCCTCTTCACCGTCGACGGTTGACTGTATGGTGTGCTATCTCGTCGGCAAGAATTATCGGTCCCGTAATTGTCAATGGAAACGTTACTTCGCAATAATATTGTGAAATGCTTAATGAGTCTTTTATTCCCGTGACGCATGGATTAAATATGGTGGAGAATGCATGGTTTATGCAAGACGGGGCTCGTCCGCATCGCACGGAAGAAGTTTTCAACATTCTTGAAGAATATTTCGGTAACAGAATCATTGGTCTTGACGCTCAGCAGTTTACAGGCGGAGGGATAACATAGTCCAGACCTCAATCCTTGCGATTTCTACCTGTGGGGATCATTAAAAGATACGGTATATCGCGATGGTATAGACACCCTGGATGACCTTGAAATGGCAATACGGCAGCGAATAGAAGCGATCCATTTTCACAAAAAAGTAAATTTTTCAGACTCTGCTTCGGCATTTTTACTTTCACACTGCACTATGCCCAGTTGGGAATAGTAGGTATTGCTGACAATGTCAGTGATTCAATAACTTTATTTTTAACTTCTATATACTTATATTACGTTAAAGTAAAGAGAACGGGTAACAAAAAAACTCCTTCAGTGCGACCACACAACTTCTGTAGTCTGTGAATTCCCGCTTTCGAAACATTCATGGAATAAGTCATATAATAACCGACGGAGTATCTATATGATAAGATTTATGTCTTAGCATTAGTTTAGTAAGCATTGATTATATGAAGAAACACTAACTTCCGAAATTTACGTGGAAAATTTACATTTAAATTTTAAAAAGGAATTAAAATATACAGCCGAGATTCATATCACAATGTAATATTTACAAATAGTGGTACAGTGTGCTTTTACAGAATTATTAAAATTCTCATTACGAAATCGTTAACGCAGCGGGGGACAGACTACGCGTAAATGGGTCGTCTTTGGAGGTAACGCAACAGTCCACAATAAAATATTTTAATGTTTGCTATAATGGCTTTTACTCCAATACATTCACTGCATCGTCTATGCCCGGTACTGTTTAATTACGATTTAAGTACGATTTCTTCTTTAGTCTCTTTTGTCGTGTGCTTGCTTAGGCCAACGATCTAAAAATATTTGCGATAATCTCTTCCATAACTGACTGTAAAGAACTTCAGAGGAGTAAGTTGATTCAATGACTGTTGTCACAAAAATAATATTAACAAATATACCACTCTCACTTATACTACTCCACCGCTACCGCCATCAGCATCTTATCTATATATATATATATATATATATATATATATATATATATATATATGATGCTGATGGCGGCTAATAAAAAAAAAGTAAGAGATAATTAGTGTAAATGCTGACAATATTAAATAATTTGGGCGCCTTTAAGAATTTTAAATGTAAATGTATCTCTTGACTTATCAGCTGATTAAGTAGAAGTATCCACAGCTATATATAGATGTCTCGAAGAGCAAAAGATTAATAAAAAATGTTTGAGATTTCTTATCTTGGGATATAATCGGTAGTGACACACAAATATGTCTGTAAAAATGACACCAAAATTATTAATAATATTGATTTCACTCAGTATGAATAAAAGATCACTACATTTATATTTTATATATTGAACATTTATTAGATTAATGAAAACTGTACAGATACGGTTAAATACTTGGACTGTTTCAGTCGATTTGTGAGTTATATCTTTGTGATGAAATAGAATTAATAATTCTAATAATAGTATGGTTATGTAGACCTCGGTTTCCGGGTTGGAACCGCGTCGAGTTTTTGCCGACGTTTCGTCCACTGTATCAAGGGACATCTTCAGGGCTGTACGTAGATGTTCGTCGTTTCGCAGTAGCTTGAAGAATGCTATGACACTTTTTATATGAGACTTGAATTTTGTTGTGGTCCGAGTTGCCTCCATTTCCACTCCATTGTTTCGTATTTCCCAGGGTTGTGACGTATTTGTGTCTGATTAATAAATAATCGTGTGTTGTCTGTTTTTGTGCGGTACTGTGTCTCGTATGTGTAGTCTGTGTATTTGTCGCTTTTTGCGTTTAAGTCACTGGTCATCGGTTTTTGCGTTTCAGTCATGTGTGTGTTTAATGTTTGTTGTTGTAGAGTGTGATTATTTTCTGTGTTTGCGTTACGAAGTATTGTATCTGTTCTGTTGTTGCATTTGTGGAGTGTAATGTTATTAGCATATTGCCTAAGGCAAGTGCTAGTTCGTCAGTTGTGTTAGGTGTTGTGTTTCCTTGTTTTTGTGTCCATGGGTTCGTTGTTGGGGGTGGTGCTGGTATGTATTCGGGCTTGGGTGTGGTTTTGTTTACAGGGTTGTTTGGATTGTTAGGACAGTTAAGGAAAGTGGATAAGTGAGGACCATCGCAGTTTGCACACTTTGGTGGGGTTGTTTTGGGTTTTGTACATAGGTGTGTTGAGTGTTCGTCTCCGCATTTCATACATTTATAGTGTACGTTACAGTGTCTTTGTTGATGTCCGAAAGTCTGACATTTCTGGCATTGCATTATGTCTGTCCGCGTGTTTAATGGTTCGATTTTAATTGTGAGTCCGCAGCAGTCGTGTAAGTTATAAATTGATTTATAATGTCTCGTCAGTTCGATTAAAACAAGTGGTGCAGGTATGCCGTGTTTACCGTTCATTCGTTTGATTTTTATTGTCGGGTAGCCTTGGTCAGTCAAGTCGTTTGTAATGTCTGTGTCAGTGATAAAGGTAGGAATGCCTCGCATAACTACCTTTAGTGTTTTTTCGCTTCGTAATTGAAACGTGTAAAATTGAATGTGTTCTGTGTTGAGTATGTGTTTAAGTGTGCGGTAGTCTTCGTCAGTTTTTCGGTTCGATGTGAATGCCAGGTTTCACAAGTTTGTTTTGTACGGTGTTAATGTTGTGTGTCTTAAGTATTTGTCGTATATGTGCCCATTTGTCTTTGTCTGTTATTATGATTGGTGCGATTTTGTGTGTTTTGCGTGTTTCGGTGTTTGTGTTTTGTGTGGTGTTTGTTTTGTCACTTACCCTGGGTGTGTTGTTTGATGTTGACGGTTGTGGGGTGAATTCGGTTACTTCTTCTTCCATTTTTTCCTCGGTTTTGGTGTTGAGGGCGTCGTAGGAATTTTTTGTTTCGATTGATGGCGTTGTGTGGTCGGTTTTCTGTCTTTTTGATGTTTTTTTCGGGTGTCTGAATGCGTCGTTTTCGATTTTCGGTTCCGGTTGGCTCTTCTTCGATTTTACGGGAGGCTTTTCTTCTTCTTGTTTTTCTGTGGGGTTGCTTTTTAACTCAATTTGAATCGTCGGTTCTTCTGGGTTAACCATTAATATATTCCCTGATTTTTGTAATGCATCCTGGATATCTTCTTCGTCGGTGAGTTGGTTGATTATATTTTTTAAATCTTCAAGTGTCTTGGGTGAACATTTGTCCACGTATTCGGGGTTTATCATCAGGTTGGTTTTTATTCTCGCTTGTCCGGCCATTGCTTCCGGCGTCGCTTGACGATGTATCGTCGTATGTGCTCTCAACTACGATGCTGCTATACCAGAGATCGCAGTGAGAATGAACTGTTTCTATGACACAAACCGGTATAACTTATATAGGGGGGACCGGGTCAGATGGTGGCCTGCTATTGGCTGGGGACAATGAGTCAGTGGCATGCGTCGTATGAGCGTGGTAGTTCTTAGTAGAGTTCAGGAGAGTTTGCCAAGTCGGATGTAACGTACAGCCATCGTCTCTATTGAGATTGCGGGGATGTTTGTAAATTTCAATAGATTCACGGATTTTCCTAGGGAAATAATGCGATTCACGGGACAGAAGCTTGACATCTTTGAATAGAATTTGATGACCGGAGTTGAGTTTGTGTTCTGCCAGCGCTGAACCGGATATATGTAACAGTCTAGTACAACGTTCATGTTCGGACACACGCACACCTACTGGCCGCTTAGTTTCGCCAATGTACACACGAACACGGAATGCGATACACTCCTTGTGCTTGGAGCGGAGATATTTTGTCTTTAACCGAAGGTAAGAGGTCCGCAACTTTAGAATGGGGTCTGAAGACAGTTTTGATTTTATTTCTATATAGAACTTTTCCTATATGATCGGTGATACCTTGAATATAAGGTAAGAAGGCGGTGCTGATGTTAGGATCGGGTTCACTCCGAGGTTTGGGGTTACGATGTCTCACTATAGTACGATGTATGTCGTGGGCATTATAATTATTCTGGAGTAGGGTGCTAGAAACATGCTTAAGTTCGGAGGGTAGTGCCCTAGGTTCTGAGATAGAAAACGCACGATGTACAAGAGTATTGATGATCGCTTGTTTGAGTGCCGGGTGATGATGGGAAAACCCGTTCAGATATCGGTCCGTATGAGTCGGTTTCCTGTAAACCGTGTGGCCCAGTTTGCCATTGATATTGCAGGTCACTAAGACGTCTAAAAACGGGAGACTTCCGTTTGATTCCACCTCCATGGTAAAGCGAATGCCACGGTGCTGGGAGTTTAGAAAAAGTAAGAATTCATCTAAAGACTGCCGCCTATGTGGCCAGATGACGAACGTATCGTCTACATATCTAAACCAAAATTTAGGGTTTAAATGAAAGGAGCTTAAGACTTGTTGTTCGAACGCTTCCATAAAAATGTTAGCGACAACCGGGGATAAGGGGGAACCCATAGCGGCTCCCGACACTTGTTCATAGAACTTGTTTCGAAATTGGAATTACGTTGAAGTAAGGCACACATTTACGAGTTCGGATATATCATTCGGTTTGCCGTGGGCGGCTATAATGTCGGAGATGATTGTCACTGTGTCCGGGATCGGGACCTTCGTGAAAAGAGATTCAACTTCAAAACTAACTAGTAAATCAGTAGTGTCTAAGGAAAAATCCTGTAAACTAGTTACAAAATGTTGAGCGGGACCCTACGGCCCGGATAGAACGTTCTATAACAGATCTCATCAAACGATCATCTATCCCCGGAGACATACAAAAATCTCTTATCCCAAGACACTCCAAGCCACCGAGATTATATGGATTACCTAAAATTCACAAACTCAACGTGCCTCTTTGCCCCATTGTCAGCGCTATCGACAGCCCCACCTACAAATTAGCCAAATATTTATCTAACACGCTAAAACAATACACAGGTGACGGTAACTCTGCGATTAAAAATTCTCAACATTTTCTAACTCCTTGGTACTTGTAAATTTTGATATCGCATGCTTAAGAGACTTGTCAACAAAGAACCCTGTTCTAAACACTCTATCTCTACCATTACCGATGTTAAAAAAAAGGTATTTGTTCAATTCTGTTGTAGACACCTCTTTTTGTTTTGTCTCCTGCAGTGTTTCTCCAGTATTTCTATCTTATATTTTTGTACTTTCTTCTCCAAATGCAGCAGTTCTCCTTCATGATATGTGCCTCTGACATTCCAGGTTCCCATCTACATTTTTTAATGCTATTTTTAGTGCAGTCATTATTTATTTTCACTTCATTCACTTTCATATTCCTTTCCCTTGCTATTTTAGTCGCCATACATTCCGTCCATGTTAACTTGGTTAGTTTTTTTGTTGGCGCTTAGTTGGTTCCTCTAAACAGCCGTTTTCTGCATTCCATTTCATGGTTTTACCATTTATCTCGAGTTTTAAATGCTGAATCTTCACATTCTCTCCTTTGTCTCTTTTGCTTTTAGCGATTGTTCTTCGTTTTTGTTGAATCTCTATTTCTTTTGGCGGCAAATCATTATCAATGGTATATTCGCTTTCCTTGTAAATTGGCTTTGTTTTTCAAGATGTTCAATTTACTCTCAAAATTTGCAAGTTTTATTATGTACCTACTATTCCCGATTTTCGTTGCTTCTTTTATTTTGACATCACAGTTTATCAGCTTTATAACTACTTCCATTGCCTTAGTTAAGTTTTAACGCCGCGTATCTATGCCGGTGCCTGCTACACACAAATTGTTTTTGCGTTTCTCATTTTCAATAATTTCGAACCGCAACATTTTCGTATTTTGTTTCTTTTTCATATTACCACTTCTCGTTTGTCGCTTTCTCTTAGTGTTTTAATTTCCTTGTTATTTTTTTCCAGGCTTTCCTCTATTTGTTGTTGCTCGTTTCGCATCTGGAGCAATTGCGTCATCATTTCTTTTAATTCCGTGTTTTCGTCTATTTTGTTTGCTTTTACAGGTGTTCTCATTTCTTACTTTTTTGGAAGCTTTCGCTACTCCCCGCTCTCTTTCTTTTGCTATCTGAAGTATCTTCAGAGTCCGACATAATTCTACTTCTCACTACCAGTTAGACGTTTAGTTTTTATTATTACCGTCGCTCACTGTTAAGCACTGAATGCGGTCCTGACTCCTTGTTTGTTACTAGCGTACCGTGATAAGAGCAAAGTCAGGCTCAACACCTCGGAAACTCGACTCTTCTTATTGCAATGTTTTTATTCTATTTACCTTTTGAAAACTACTTCCTACCTTGCTATTTCCACTACAATGTTTTAGTTTCTTATATTACTTGTTATTACTTGTCTTATATTACACCACTTTCACAAATACTTTAACTTGAATTCCCCCCAATTCAGAGCACTTAAAAGCACGTTTATTCACCGCTAACTCAGGGCCGGACCTCCAAGAATAATAGTACTGGCAGATTTAACAGTATAAAAATCAGATTTTTCAATTTTTAAGGCAATCCAGAACAAAAATAGGAATAGACAGAATTAAAAACGAATTCGAGAGCAATTAAAAATTATGGTCATTAAGGAAACTATACAGCAACAACAATTGGGATAGCTTCAACATTTGGAAAAATGTAGGATAACAGATTGGTGATAAAACTATCCAACGCGAATGTAAGAAAAATGGAGGAGGGCCAAGGAAAATGTAGATTGAGGAACAGAAAAAAAGAAAGAGCAGCCAAAAAGATGGGTCGAAGATTGGATAGGAAAGAATAGAAAAGTTGTATAAATTAAACCTAAACTCCCAAAAACGCCACACTAAAGGACACGATAGGATTTAAAAATAAGTAGAACTTTACAGTGTCGTTATATCTCAATTTTGCGCTAGAAATAAGGAGGATATCACACACACACACACACACACACACACACACACACACACACACACACACACACACACACACACACACACACACACACACACACCACACACACACACACACACACACACACGCCCGTACGCACACACCCACCCAAAAAAATTACCAAATTATATAATTCTTACAAATGAGACAGACATACAATATACATATCTGTAACTGCACACATGGACAATACACCTCGTATTTTCAGCATTCAGCAGGTGGCACTATTTAATAAGTGACATCTGACGGACGAAAGAGACTATGCCGACTATGCTTTCGTCCGTCAGATGTCACTTATTAAATAGCGCCACCTTATAGGACGAAATTTGCTATATCTTGTAGGCGATTTCAGCGTAAATGTATATACAGATACAAATCTGTTCTTAGAAAGATTTGTATCATTTGTATTACATTGCTTCACTAGCTTGACTGACGACGCCTATAGATGGCAGAAACACGTGTCTTAAGCAGAAGTAAATGCTAAAAACACGAGGTGTATTGTCCATGTGTACAGTTACAGATATGTATATTGCATGTCTGTTTCATTTGTAACTAATGCGTAATACGTGCATAACGTATTGATATACATAAACCTTTTGTATATATAATTCTTCCGAGCTAAAATTCTCATATTTATTACTTTCCGGAGAGAATATCACAGATTATCGCAAGAAATTGGTTGAGAATAATATAGCCAGATTATTCTCTTAACTATTGTATCCAGCCATTAGCCAGGACCAGTATTCCAGGGGAATTTAAAAACAATTGTCAGAACGGAATCCGTAACAACCATCGGAATCATCATAGGAGCTTCCGAATAAGTATATCATCTGCATAGAGGCAACGTGATCCTGCATATGAAAACACTTGACCATTATTATAAAGAAAATGAGAAAGGGTATCCATGTACATAATATTAAATATCTTTCTTTAACGTAATTATCATTTAATAAACAAAAAGAAAGTTTGAATCTATTTAAAACAAATAAACTATTTTAATTTCAAATTTTGTAAACACTGTAAAAAGGATTTATATCAAATACTACCAAGCCAGTTTCCTAACGTAGTATTTGTTTATATAATTCCAGTTGATGTTTATAATCGAAAGTTTCTTTTCCGAATAAGAAGTTAAAGCAGTATACAATCTATTTGTATCTATAGTATTATGACCCACCTCTGAAAAGAGACGACAAAGTGTACTCAGACTGTAGTGCTAGCTGGTGCCATATTAGAAATAACATCGATACACAAAAGTAACTAAATAGTATATTGTGCGATTAGAATTTATACAGAGTTGTAAAATAAAATCATTTCATTAAATTTATTCAAAGCTAATTTAACATTATTAATACCTTTTAATTCATTGTTGTATTTAAAAAAAAAAGTTCAATACAATTCAATTTCTCCCATCATATTCATTTATTTCGCACAAACACATGTTATTGTCACACAGTTAATACATATAATCTATATGTATTAACTGTGTGACAATAACATGTGTTTGTGAGAGTACTGCTTTTGTTCGTCAAAACTGCACGTGTGGCTCTCTTTTAAATGTGTTTGTACTTGCTTTTAAAATGTATTTTCGGAGTAAACTATGTGTACGCCGTTGTTATTAGTCGGTTTAATTTAATATATTGCAAACATTACCAATATTGAGACGGGTAATTTCTCCATACAAAAACCAGTCCACATTTGACCCCCTGAGGAAGCATACGAATTTAATGCGAAATATTGGGATAAAAAAAATAAAGAACTGACTTAAGTAATAGAGTTTAATTTTGCTGGATTACCCAAAAAACAATTATCCTTCCCAAATATATATATATATATATATATATATATATATATATATATATATTGTAGTGAGGCATACCCATGAACATAAGAGGCCTAGAATGAAAATACAGAATTTAGATTTATAATGTTAATTTTAGAATAAGATACTGTTGGAACTGCATTTTTCACGTGCCATATCAATAAAGTTAATTCCGCGTATTTAATTGCTCAAATTTGAATCATATATTTATTTATTTTCTTGTAGTCATTCACTTAAGTCATTTTCATTTATATTATAATTGTACCGTAGATATTTAACTTAACTGATTCGAAATATTTGTGGCACATATTATGGTCATAGCTGTACCTAATTTGAATTGTATAAGGCGGGAATTATCCCAATTGTAAACAGGTATTTAGCGGAAAATTGAACATTTAAAATACACTTTTGTCTATTATAAAATTAAAACAATAATTTATGTGAAATATCTAAACGATTAGTAATAGTAATTTATTTCATTTTTATCAATTTATTAACGAGATTAAATAAATACAAACAAGCATTACAAATACGGCGCCTGGATATTGAAGAAAAACAACAGAGAGTTAGCTTGGGGAATTAAGAATTTTTTCAACGCGTCGAGTTTTTATAAAAGTGTGTTCCTGAAATTAAGTGATAAAATAGAAAATAAATTAGTTAAATCTTACCATAAACATATCCTACGAATCTCCTACCTACCAGGCATCGTTTTATGAAGTTTACACAACCTTAGACCTGCCTGATCGTTTGCAAACGAAATTCCATTTTCTAAAGGATGCCAACCCACGCTTAGATCGATACCAGTATATTTCCTCAACCAGAGCCTGTTATCCTGTGTATAGAGATTCTAACATCCTTCGAACATCCAGAATTCACAGAAATATCAAATTGAGTACATATTTATTTACATATCCTAAAATATAAATTTTTTTATTTAAATTTTAAAATAATCGTTGATATTCTTATATGAATACCTAAAATGTTAGTATTTAATCTATATACCTTTTAAACGAAAGAATACAGTTCCCTTAGGTTAGAATTATAGTTACATGGATCAAATTTTTAAGCATTTATCATTTTATAAACAATTAACCTAACATTCATATCAGATCTAATCACGTGACTACACATATTGTCATGGATTTTTCCATGGAGAAGAAAGGAAAATAATAGAACTGTATATTAAACTTTTTTGTGTAGTACATTTATTAAACTTATGTATTTCATTTTGGTGTTTATTTTATTTCAGACGGGGATCGTTATAAATATATTTAATTTTAAGTGATGAATTTTATTATGTTTGAAATTTTGATCCATCCTCGTATATTTAGGTTGGTCAGATGTTCGAAGCTGCCGCCATCCCGGATATTATATTGAAATAAGATGTATATTTTATTCTATATTTTGATTTTATAGTTGGTGGGGATATCCGTGTGGATGCTGGAACTTCATTGGAGAGATTATTTGAAAGTCCTTGAAGATAGGTGTGTATAAGTATATTGGACACGACTTAATTTTGTCTAATATTATTGAAATTTTGAATAATTCGTTTATAGTTTTTGGTGCGTCGTTTGTGATTTAAAACGTAAATTTTCGTGAATTTACAAATCTTTTATATTTGTAATTTTATTTAAATGATACATCTATCTGAAGAAGGGAATCTCTCGTGTTTAATTGTGACTTACTTTAATTAATGTAGGTATCTTTATAATTATTAATATATATTGATGAAAGCGCTATAATTAACTTGTAAAAATTTTGTTAAATTTTTTATGTATTCAGAATAATATCTAGAAAATTTATTAGAAGATTTTTTTGTGGAGGTTGGTTGTTTTTTTAGTCACTTTGAATATTTCAATACGTAGGAAGGTGGGGACGAGTTTGTAAGGTCATGTGATTGCATTCATGACAGTTCAGATTTTGATTTCGCGCGCAGAGTAAACAATTCTTTACTTTGACGTTTGAGTTTTGGTTATATTTTATTGTTGTTTAATAAATTTTCTTGTATATTAAAAATTTATAATTTTGATCGTGGATAGTCAGATTGAGGTTTTTAATGGTTTGTATCTTCATATGATATCCAAACCTTTTTGCCCTCTACACTGTGCCTTTAGCAGTTCAACGTTGCACTTAGTAAAGTTGATTTTTTTTTTATTTATTTTTTATTATATTAATGTAAAGGGAAAATGTGTGTATAATTTATCTGACACCTCGTGTTTTATTTTATGATATAACCTGAATCCGAGAGGATCGACCCGAGTGACGTAAGCTCAATCTACCAGACTGAACAGCCGGAAGCATAAGTTGTAGTGTGAACAAAAAATTTAATAAGCAATCAAAAGCACATTCCACTGCAATATGTTAATGTATTTCAATATCTTGTATAAAACTTACCTTTTTGAATTGATTTTCTTATTAAACCAGTGATTTTTACATTTCATTCTCTTGTTTTATTCATTAAATGATACATCTGAAAGCTTTACACATTGAATAACTTGTTTTAAAAAACTCATGCCAATATTCTATCAGACACCGAACTCGCAGAAACTTTAATATTATCATCATAATAACCAGCTAGCCGGTACTTAGATTAAGATACACATAAAGTATTTAACAATAAGTTATGCACTTGAAGGAGGCCTATATAAGTTAAGTATTAATTGTTTATATTATCTTATTTATGTTCTAAATTTTACACTTGTGTCAACCGTAAATATTAAACTTAGCGCCATCTATAGGTCATATTTATAACTACACTTGTGCATATTCAAATTATTTATATTTTTCTGGGAAAATTAATTCTTTACATTTTACATTTATTCCTCGTATCAACATTAAGGCCTTCACGTTATATATTAATTGTCGGGCCATCGTAGGGGCTGTTACACACTGTCTATATATCAATTTGACGAACGAAAGTGAGGCCTGTTTAACACACCAGCTTCACTATATTTTATCATTTGGTTTTGTATTTATTATACGACCAAATCACGTTATATATTAATATATATATATATATATATATATATATATATATATGTTAGCCGCAAAACCCCCAGACGCGAGGAGTGGGGTTATGCAAGGGAAGGCAGTTACAACGAGACCACCGTGAATGAAGGGTGAAGTGACTCGATCAACTAACGAACGGTGTTTCTATCATTATAAGATTCTATTTTCATTTTGTGTATTACCACTATTATATATGTATTTTATTTTTAATGTTTAAATAAACGGCCAGGCTAACATTTGCAGCGGCGAGATAAAGAACAAATTGTGATTAAGCAGTGGTTACCAAAGTGCGAACGTAAGAGTGAGAAAACGGAAATTAATGATAGTGCGTGCAAGAAGGACCAAACGAGCAAGTATACGTATACATACGGGAATGGTGTAAGAATCCGACGAAGAAGCGAACGAGTATACGTATACATACATACGGGAACGGTGCTAGAGCGCGAAGACGGAAACAACGGTAGTGGAATAGAGACAGAGCGAATGTGTGTACGATATTATAGACAGCATTAGTTTTTTGTCGCGTTATTCCGAATGTGAGAAAATATGTATATGTTGCAATTTTAAAAGCAAAATAAAAAACGATTCGGACTGAATTAAGAAATAAACGTTAAGGGAATATTTTAATTTTAAAAATACCGGATAAAAGAACTGAAAGCTGAAGTATATTTATTAGGGGTTTTAAAATAAAATATTTAAACGAATAAACGGACATATACACAGTGTGACAAACATTTGCGTGAAAGAAAACGTTAATAAATATTTTAAAATAAAATATTTAGAAGGCAACGTACATACAGAGTGTACCAAAAGAAAATGGACGCATGCGAATCGGGCCACAACATGGACGAGCCATTGACACTGACGACTTCGGATAGGAATATCGAATTATTTGAAGAAGATATAAGGGCTTCAGCAGCAAATTCAACGACGCTGGACGGAAAAGAAGAGACAAGTGGTGAAAGAGACGCTAGATACCAAATAGAATGGGAACGAAGACTTCTTCAACACGAGAGAGAGTTAATAAAACGAGAAAGAGAGTTGTTAGAACGAGAAAGGAGACTAAGCGGGCCTCAGGAAGCCCGACATGTCCATTACCATCAGAACGCACACCAAGTAATACCAGAATTTAACCCAGGTAAGCTAAACACCTTAACTGCTATCCAATGGTTAAAAACGGCGGAAAATTTAGCAACCATTTTTAAATGGGACGATCACACTTTATTATTCAATGCTATCACCAAGCTAAACGGAGCCGCAAAATTGTGGTTCGAAGGAATACAGGATAAAATTTTTGATTGGAGTACATTTAAAGAACGATTAATTCTAGATTTTCCAACTGCCGTAGACGATGCTGATATACATTCTGAGTTGAGTAGACGAAAGAAGCGAATGGATGAATCGCATGAGCATTATATTTATTGTATGAAAGCGATTGCAAGTAAAGGCTGTTTGAGTGACAGTGCTATTTGTAAATACGTTATCGCAGGAATAAACGACAGAGAATTATCTAAATTACTCGCGATTAGCGGACCAATTGACGTACGAGATTTATTGAACAAGATCAAGAATTATGAAAGCACCATTCATAATATTGTAGGAAAGCCTCAGATACCTGTGAGTCGACCGACTTCAAGCGAGAATGCGATAAGCAAAACGGCGGAAAGAAAATGCTTTAATTGCAATGAATACGGACACATTTCTATCAAATGCCCGAAACCACAAAGAAAGACTCGTTGTTTTAAATGTGAAAAGATTGGGCACATCGCAAAGGATTGTACTAATAGCCCAAAAACAGTGAGTAAGATAACGAAAGTTAATGTTCTTAAAGATCCATATCATAAGAAAATAAGAATAAATGACGTAGATATAGTCGCATTTTTGGATTTAGGCAGGGATGTAGCCACTTTAAGGAAAAGCGATGCAGACGACTTAATGTGCAAATACAGACCGTGTAATACGAAATTAAAGGCATTCGGAGGTGGTAAATATGAAATTCTAGGAAAAGGGACATATGTAATCGACGTAGACGGAATTGAATTTGAAACAGAGATACATATTGTGCCGGACCAATGTCAAGATGACGCCATGATCATTGGCAGAAATGTATTCGATGACCCCGAAATTCGAATCATCAAAGAGAGGAATACATTGAAAATTGAGAAAATCAAGAACGAGAATGAGGAACTGAAAGAAAAGTGTTATGAAATACAAGTAATGAGTCATGAAGACAAAGATGATGAGAATATTACAGAAGACGATCAAAACCAATGCGGTGACATACAAGAGAATGCAGAACAGTTAACGGACCAAGAAGAAGAAATGACTGAAATCCTAAATGAGGAAAAACGTGAAGAAACTAAACCAATGAATGAATACGAGGTGAATAATCATCTATCACGCGATGAGAAGAGAAGGTTAGAAAAACTCATCGAAGACAACTCGAGGTGTTTTGCCAAGGGATTCGCCGATATCGGATTGACGAATCGATTGGAAATGAAGATCGAACTTACTTCGCCTGTACCAGTGTGTTCGCGACCGTATCGTTTGCCGTACGCGCAACGGGATATTGTGAATCGAACTGTTCAAGAACTATTAGATGCCGGGATTGCGCGTCCATCCAATTCTAGTTATGCGAGTCCCGTCGTCCTGGTTGGTAAACGTGGCGGGGGCGAACGAATGTGTATAGACTATCGCAAGTTAAATTCAATTACCAAAAAGGAATACGTAGTGGGAATGAACATTGAAGAACAACTCGATCACCTCTCGGGTAAGAGATACTTCACGACCTTAGACTTGTCCAGTGGATATTATCAAGTACCAGTGGCTGAAGAATGTAAACATTTAACCGCGTTCGTGACGACGGATGGAGTGTACGAGCTGAATCGAGTTGGGTTTGGGCTCGTAAATGCGCCGAGTACGTTTAACCGCGTAATGAAAGTGATTTTTGCGAGACTAGAACCGGACGTTGTGAGTGTTTACATGGACGATATTTTAATAGCAAGTGAGACAATTGAAGAGGGACTTAGGAAATTAGAACTCGTGTTTAATGTGTTACGCGAAGAGAACTTAACGTTAAATTTGAGAAAGTGTCGTTTTCTAATGGAAAAGGTCGACTATTTGGGAATGGAAATTAATCAAGATGGGGTAAGACCTGGTGCGACAAAAGTCAGCGCTGTGAGCAACTTTCAACGACCTGAAAATGTTCATACCATAAGACAGTTCTTGGGACTGACTGGTTTCTTCAGAAAGTTCGTGCGGGATTATTCCAGGATAGTGAAACCATTGACATTGCTTACACATAAGGACCAGAAATGGGAATGGTCTGACGCTCAAGAGGAAGCTTTCCAAAGAATAAGGAGTGAGCTGAGCCAACGTCCGATACTGGCACTGTATAATCCAGCAGCCGACTTCGAAGTTCATACTGATGCCAGCAATATTGGACTTGCCGGAATACTTTTCCAGAAACTAGAGAACGAACCCATGAAACCTGTCGCTTATTTCAGTAGACAAACGTCTGATGTCGAAGAGCGATATCACAGCTACGAACTAGAAGCGCTTGCCGTGTTAGAAACAATTGAACGTTTCCGCATATATTTGCTGGGAAGAAAATTCAAGGTGGTGACCGACTGTAACTCCTTGAAAACGATGATGACAAAACGAGAATTGACACCGAGAGTCGCCAGATGGATTCTTAGACTACAAGAATTCGATTTTGAAGTTGAATATCGACCTGGAAGTTCAATGGCACACGTTGATGCGTTGAGTCGCAATCCTCACGAAAACGCTCAAGAAGTGTCCACGGCTACTCTAAACGTATTAAAACTGCGTATAGACGAAGAAGATTGGTTGGTTACGATGCAACTTCAGGACGAAAAACTGGTAGGTATTTGCGAAACACTAAAACGCAATCCTCAGAATAATGCCGAAAGACAGATTCACACAGACTACAAAGTAGAAAGGAACCGATTGTACCGCAACGTAGAAGGTAAAATGAGATGGGTAGTTCCGAAGGATATACGGTGGAGAGTTATGAAAGGATGTCACGACGATATGGGACATTTTAGTTTCGACAAAACGCTACAGACACTCAGGAAACATTACTGGTTCCCGAAAATGGCAAAGAAGGTAAAGAGTTACGTGAACTCGTGCATTGAATGCGCCTACCATAAGGTGAGAGGCGGAAAAGCGGAAGGGGAATTACACAACGTTGAGAGAGTACCTATACCCTTTCACACTGCACACATCGACCATTTGGGCCCTTTCCCAAAGAGTTTGAAAGGAAATACTTATGTTCTGGCCTACATAGATAACTTCACGAAATATATTTGTCTAAAAGCAGTCAAAGACACGAAAACGACAAATGTGATTAAAGTATTGGAGGATACCTTTGGTATATTTGGACCTCCTCATAGACTGATATCAGACAGAGGAACCACTTTCACATCCAAGAAGTTTGAAGAATTTTGCACCGCCAACGACATTACGCATATCAAGAATGCTACCGCAACGCCTCGTGCTAATGGGCAAGTAGAACGATACAATCGTACCCTGATGACAGCTATCACGACGACGTATAATCGAGAAGACGGTCGTGACTGGGATGTCAACTTAAGGCAAATTCAGTACTCGATTAACAGTATTGGAAACAAGACGACAGGGCAATCGGCCCACAGCCTACTATTTGGCTTCCAACCTAGAAACGCCTTACAAAATAAACTCACGTTAGCATTGGCGGAAGAAGAACCTATCAATACGGACGAGTTACGAGAGGAAGCTCTGGTCAAGATACAACGCGCGCAGACTCAACAGAAGAAGCAGTTTGACAAACGTCATAGAACTCCGCGTTCATACCAGATTGGCGATCTAGTCCTTATCCGTCGAGATCCAGGAGCGAGTGGTGAATCAAGGAAGCTCCGACCTTTGTTCAGAGGACCTTACCAAGTGGCAGAGGTTCTCAACAACGATAGATATCTGCTGACAGACATACAGGGAGCTCAAAGGACACAACGCCCATTCAGATCAGTTTACGCGACAGATTTAATGAAACCATGGTGTGAGTCCTTCGCGGGAATCGAGGACGATTCCTCAAGTAGCGAGGCCGATTGTTAGCCGCAAAACCCCCAGACGCGAGGAGTGGGGTTATGCAAGGGAAGGCAGTTACAACGAGACCACCGTGAATGAAGGGTGAAGTGACTCGATCAACTAACGAACGGTGTTTCTATCATTATAAGATTCTATTTTCATTTTGTGTATTACCACTGTTATATATGTATTTTATTTTTAATGTTTAAATAAACGGCCAGGCTAACATATATATATATATGTGTGTGTGTGTGTGTGTGTGTGTGTGTGTGTGTGTGTGTGTGTGTGTGTGTGTGTGTGTGTGTGTGTGTGTGTGTGTGTGTGTGTGTGTGTGTGTGTGTGTGTGTGTGTGTGTGTGTGTGTGTGTGTGTGTGTGTGTGTGTGTGTGTGTGTGTGTGTGTGTGTGTGTGTGTGTGTGTGTGTGTGTGTGTGTGTGTGTGTGTGTGTGTGTGTGTGTGTGTGTGTGTGTGTGTGTGTGTGTTTGAACCATGATAATATATCTATCTTCTGAGTTCAATCCCTTATCAATTAAAAGTAAATTAGCTTGGAATTATTCATTTTACACATAAAATTAATATATAATATATGTATATTCTGAGCATTTCCCTTAATATATTCTAAGGAACGTTTACTTATGCGCACTCCCAGTGTTATTCGAATTCAACACAGAACCCTTCAAGAACATGCTCACAAATTTGTCATTCCATAATAACTCCTTTTAACTCCGCCTTTGTACTTTCAGAAACGCATCTTGTATGCCCTTAGGTATCTCATCTATATATGTATATGTATAGATGAAGCATTTACACACATAATACATAAGAAGGATTCTCGTGTAAAATCAGTGCTATTATTTTAGTCTTTCTGCTGTGTACGCTTGTGCGTACGTTTAGAATTTATTTCGAAGATATAATCTCGCTATACTCGAGTTTGTAAGATGTGTATGTTTATTAAGAGATTATTTGATCGTATTTTCTGTATACACTTAGAATATAATTCAGTATCCGCTATTATATTGCTTCCTCTGACTGTTTGGCGAACCTCCGAAACGTATTCAAGCATCGGCGAAATATGTCTTATGGAGCTTATCTTTTTTTCTAAATGAATATCGCTATAACATCTTGGAGAGAATTCTGGCTATAAAGAGGACTGCCAAAATCTTACTCGCATTTTGTTTATTTAAGCAAAGTAAATTTAGAACTTCAATATACTTAAATACAAGCCGTTTACTTGAGACACACATGTATTTGCTTTATTTTTCGTAAATTGGTTAGAAGTAAGAGGTAATTCCTATTGTCCCATTAACTAAACACTAATTTTCCATCGATTTTTTTAAATATTTTTTATGTAAATTCTATAGTTTCGCGTTACACTGGTCAACAAACTCATTTTTATATATTTTTTTTTAGAAACTTACAATTTTCGTTCCTTTAATAGTTCTAACAATAGCAATAACAACAAGTTTCTTCTCCCACGTCAGGTCTTGGAAAAAATATTGGAAAATAAATGCAATAATATTAATTAGGTATGTCTCGTATAAAATATTTTATTTCTAGCTGATTCATTAGTTGTCGTCTGTCCTCCTCAAATGGCAAATATTCGTCATCACTGATCGATAACTTGACTCTTGCTTCTTCTGGTTCTGTAACATCATATTCTTCACTTAACGGTCACAATTGTAAACTAATGATCTAGAGCATATTATGGCGAAGCAACTCTTTTTTCTTTGCCAAATATAGTACGTTTTTTTCTTTGGTTCAGTATGGTGCAATAAGTTAGTATATTATGGCCCCATCGATATAATTAACATATACGAGGGTGGTTTGATGGGAGAGTGACTTTTCATAAGTTGGCACCACTGTCGCAATAATGACTGTGTTGCTAACTTCAGCTATCTTTTAGACGTCTACTGTCAAAATTTCATGCAGATCTGTCAGTTAGTTTACATTTGGCAGACGTTTAAAATAAACAAGTTATTATATTATTTACAAATGGATAAAAAGGAATTTCGTGTGTTAATAAAACATTACTTTTTAAGAGGAAAGAACATTAAAGACACTGAAGAAAAGTTACATAAGTATTATGGTAAATCTGCTCCTTCGCATGGAATGATTTGCAAGTGGTTTGCTGCCTTTAAAACTGGTCATATGATCACGGATGATGCTGAACGTCCTGGGCCTTCAGAAACCGTAACTACTGAAGAAATGATAGCTAAGGTCCGTGCTATTGTAAAAAATGACCGCCGGGTGAAAGTGCGCGAGATAGCTAATGCTGTAAACATTTCAACCGAACGGGTCCACAATATTCTACGCGAACATTTACATTTAAAAAAATTAACCGCAAGGTGGGTGCCGCGTTTGCTAACTGCAGAGCAAATGCGCACTCGTGCATCAATTTCCAGTGACTGTTTACTTTTGTTAAAACGTAATCCAACAGAATTTTTTCGTCGGTATGTCACCGTAGATGAAACCTGGATACATCACTATACGCCAGAGGCCAAAATACAATCAAAACAATGGACTTCTCCCGAAGAACGTGCTCCAAAAAAGGCAAAAACGGTTTTTTCAGCCAATAAGGTTATGGCTACCATTTTTTGGGATTGCCAAGGCGTAATTTTTATTGATTACTTACAGAAGGGAAGCACAATAACTGGCCAATATTATGCTAATTTACTGACGCTTTTCGATACGGAACTAAAGAAAAAACGACCTCGTTTATTTAAAAAGAAAATTTTGTTCCATAAAGATAACGCACCCTCTCATTCGTCCGCGATTGCATCCGCTAAATTCAGAGAATTGGGTTACGAATTGCTGCCGCATCCACCAGATTCACCAGATCTGGCTCCGTCGGACTTCTTCTTGTTCCCAAATTTGAAAAAATGGCTTGGTGGAAAAAGATTCGGCACAAATGAGGATGTGATAGCCGAAACGAATGCATATTTTGACGAGTTTCCAAAAGATTACTTTTTTGGTGGTTTAAAAAAATTGGAAAGCCGCTGGATTAAGTGTGTGGAATTGCAAGGGAACTATGTTGAATAATAAAATATATTTTTACCCCTAAACAACTTTTTCATTGAAAAGTCACTCTCCCATCAACCAACCCTCGTATAATTAATCGATATAAGACCGTACAAATCCCAAAATACAGTGTCCATAACCTTTTTGAACCGTGGAAATACTTTTGTCTTCTTTGGTGCTCGTTCACTAACGAAAGTTCATTGATCCGACTGTTCTTCCGTTTTTAGTGTGAATTGACAGAGATCCATCTTCCCTCTACAATAACGTAGCAAAAAGTTGCGTAGACTGCGTTTGAACATACTGTAATGTTTGTCTGTCTGGGTCCTTAAATAAAACCAAAGGTAACTTTAGACACACTATATTAATAATAAAACAATATAAAAACTAATTACTAACAATAAGCACATTTATGTATTTATATTTATGTGAGTTCACTCGGCGATAATTTGGTATCGAATGAATTCAAATCCCTTCCTCATACTATTTATATTAACGGTGAAAACTACTGATATATTCGATAATCGCCTAGATTTTTGATGTGTTACGCATTTACATTTTTTGGACGATTCTCGACGTATAAGATTATCGGTGACTCATCACAATACTTATACATTTCGTTGAAATTGTCAAGCGATTGTATTTTTGGTAAACGCTTCATCTTGCCAATGGCTTTTTCATTATTTTTAAACCATTCCATGCGAAGAGCAAAATTTCTGTAACACTTTTTAAACCTCTCTTCAATTATTTTTCTCGCAAAGGATAGCTTATCAACAAACGAAATTTATTTTTTTTCCATGCTCACAATAATGTACGAACTTATTTACTTTTGAATAATGTGAAACAATACCTCTTTGATATATCTACTTGAAATTATGAATGTAACTTAAGAGTTATCGAGTGTCAAAAACAAAAAAAATTGATTGCCCTAGCGCCTTCTACGGTACCGTGAAACGGACGTTGTATACATACACACGTTTTATTTAGTATTCATTGCTGAAACTTGTTTTACGTATTTCTTGTTTATTTGATTAGACTTTAGATAAGATTACTTGAGGTGGTCGTAAGGCCTTTTCTAGTGTGATCTTTCTAGATCTGTTGTGGTCCTCATGCCTAGTCATAATACTTCTTCTAGCCCAGCGCTATTAATTAGGCTTAGCAACTTCGAGAGTGCTTCTTTTAAATTTGATTCCGCTTTAGGATATGTAGAAACCGCGTTCTTATTAAACGTTCGCATTGGCATAGTACATGAATCGCGGTCTTCTCTTCCTCTTGACAGAATCTAGACATTGTTTTTTTTCTGTTAAACCCATACTATATTGATATTGCTGTGTATAGTAGGTTTAATTAGAATTAGTTTAATTACTATTCACCACAATATGTCCGAACTTGAACTCAGCCAGCTTTTCTTTTTAAATGAGACTCCTCTTCATCCAGGGTTTCCCGTAAAGGAAGGTGGAAATAAATACAAATTAATAATAATACAAACAATTTCACGTATTCTTTTATTAAAAAAAAATAAAAGAAAATCTTTACTAAATGTAAAGACAGCTAATGCATCATTTATACAGAAGCACAGAGTAAGCAAGATTGTATGATAATTAACACGCATACAATGAAAACCTCTAATTGAAACGCGAAAACTAATCCTAATAGATTGATTAGAAAACTTTCAATTTCATAAATTAATTAACCCCAACTTCAAAACGTAAACAGATACAAACTGTCAAACGCGTAAATAACATTCACTCGTGCGCAATCTCACGAGCATAAAACTCCCACCAACCTTAAATTCAAAATGTTCTAGAACAACGTGACAATAAAAAACTCCCTTATAAAAAATGATAGTTTTCTTCACCATCTATCTATTAAACTAAAATAGATATAAATTCGTAAATCTAAATCATCAAAATTACAATTAAATTACAATGAAAAGCAATAAAATAAAATACTATGAAAAAATACTTACGCTAGCGTAAAATTTTCACACACAAAAAATAGAGATATCGAGTGGATTAAATTATTAAACAAAATACGAGATACAAACACTCGTAATTAAATCGATAATGACTTTAATCAATTAGCACTATCAAACAAAAGAAACCCGAAGTTACAAATATAAAAGATAAAAAATAAGTTTTTATCTTAAGACTGAACTGACCCACTCGAGCACAAAAATATCTCTGCGGAAATAAGCATAGCGCACGATCAACGTAAAAATATCATTATACATCAAAATACGATCCAGGCTCCATAGACATCCGGGAACGCCCTAATCAAAAGTACACATCCAAAATATACAGTCATGGTTATAAATGTACATAACTAAATTGTTAAATTTAAAATTTATCTTCGAGGAAAAAATCACTACAATATGTTTGTAGAGTTTGCAATAGGCCTTTTATAATCTTAACACACTTTCAGTCTCTCTGTAAACTTGGGCAAATGATCCCTAAGGAACTGTTTTGTCTATCTTTAATATGGAGATCTCCTCCACCTTTCCATAGAATATTTTTTGCCCACAGTTACATGAGTGTGTCAATAATTGATTTTGCAATGTCAACGAAGGGCTCAAGTCCTATGAAAGCTGCAGACGGAGTCTCTCGAGCTAATTCGTCTGCCTTCTCATTAGACCTATGACCCTCGTATCCCGGGACCCAGGCTATTGTCACTATCTTGTGTTCCCTAGAACTTATCTAGGGCACAAGCACGACAACTTTCTGAATCCAGTGTTTTATCATTGCTTGTCTGTCGGAGAAAATGGTCATGTGCGATTTATTCCACCATGTCTATTAATTTGTCCAACGAAATGATGCCATGCGACCACCTCTGCTTGAAATACCGTAGTATCTCTATTTAGGCTCACTTATATTATTGTCCTTTCGTTAAACCCATAAATTCCCTCTCCTACACGTTCTTCTGCTTTAAAGCCATTAGTGTACCAGATATATTCCGTCTGGAGGTTGGGCCTTTTCCTCACTCCTCTTTATCTGGTAGAACTATTTTATATTTCTTATCAAAGTTGAATTTTTGAGCCATGGCATCTCTCTTTTCATTATGACAATAGCATAATTGAATAATTTATGTAAATCGTTTCAATTTTGTGAGTTTGTGATACATATTTTTTTTCATTTGCTGTGTATGTACGTAAATGCATTACGATTTGTGCATTATAGTAACTGCGAGGGTTGTCTTTTATATTTCTCATATAGAGCTGGAATAAAATAGTACATAGCTTTTAAGACTTTATTGTCTTTCGATGAATTTTCCATGAAAATTTATGCACTTTTGCATGCGCTCGAATCAACTATGGAAGCAGTTATTCCAGTTGTTGGTAAAGTCAAAATTGCGTTTTTGAAGGCATCGACTACTCCTTCTCACAACTGGAACCTTGGACTACGCAGTCGATCTTTGATTTTCGGAAAGGTAAAGAAATCGTTTGGACTTAGGTGGGACTGTAGGGAGGATCGTCTGACAATTCGACTTTTTGTTGCGTTAAAAATTTAATTGTCTAGCGAGCTGTGTGCGAACTTGCATTGTGTTGGTGGAAGATGATTCGTCATTGTGAGTTGATTGTCGGAGCTCATCGATGACTTGCGGCAGTAACCGTTCTTGGATCCTGTAGAGAAATTGTTGCTACATGACCTGCTTTCGCGACAAATATCGCGACCATCTTTTTGGAACGGATGGCTTTTATCGGAGTTTCTTCACATTGGAACACTCAAACAGACAAGTGGCGTTTATTTTCTGGCTCGTTGAGTAAATCTAAGATTCATTACGATGTTGCACACGTTTTTAGAGTTTCCTACATTGAAGCAGCATAGAGTTTTTTGACACCAATTCACCCTAACTGTTTTCAGTTCTTCTGTCAACAGATACGGTATCCAACAAGAAACTATTTTTTTACGCACAATTCTTCATGCACAATTTTTTGAATTGAGGTCTTTGAAATCCCCAATGATGCCTCAATTTCGCGATATGTCACACATCGATCTTCGATGAGCTTGCGCACAGCATCGACTTCCGCTTTTGGTGCGCCTGCCCTCGTCGCTAAGACTAATCGGTCCACGTTTGAATTCTCCATACCAACAAGATATTGTTGACTAATATCCGAAAACAGAAACCACTAGGCGAGGCATTCCTCCTGAGATAATTGTCTACGAAAATTATAAAAAAATGTGCGAAAATTTTCACGGTTTAATTCCATTTTTCGACTAACCTGTCAGCTTTGGCACGTGTAACACTGAAACTTTGGATTTAGGCTGACTAAAGATGGAGGTTAATTTTTAGTACTGACATTTGATTAGTGGAGCCTCCATGTCCCAGCTTGCAAAACATGGAAGACATCCCTCGCAATGGTTTTGAAAAAAATATTAATAAATGAAATCGTTATTCTGGTAATTTCTTACTACTACCTTGTTTTATTTGTTTTTTTATACGAGACACGATGACTGACCATAAAAACTACAAGAATTTTATTCACAATTTTTTTTATTTTCATTTTCCAATATGATATCCTGAATTATTTCTCAACAAAATCGCTATTTAAATTTAAATTTAAACATTTGTCGTAGCGCGGTATAAGCTTTTGGTACGCCACTATTTGTGAATTTTGTATCCAACAGCCTCATTAAATCTTTAGCCATTATTTTTTCTTAATCATTGCCGCTGTATCACTTCCCTGCTAAGAATTTCTTAATGTGAAGAAAGAAACAGTGATCAGTCGGTGCAAGATCAGGACTGTAGAGTAGGTGATCAAAAATTTCCTATTTAAATTAGTTTAAAAGTTCTGCTGTATAAGTAGCTGGCCTTTTATTCCTAATAGCTATTCGTAACTATTATGGCATAATATAGTAAAAAATTATTGTGCGAAAATTTTCACGGTTTAATTCCATTTTTCGACTAACTTGTCACTTTTGTCAGTTCGTTGTACCTACAACACTACACGTATAGAACTAAAACTTTGAATTTAGGCTAACTAAAGATGGGGGTTAATTTTACTACTGACATTTATTAGTGGCGTCCTCTATATCCCAGTATGCAAAACATAGAAGACATCCCTCGTATCAACATGATTACTGTGGATAATGGAAAATTGGTGAAAAGTCACGTCTATCCCCGGAATGTACAGATGCATTTTTCTCTTATTGGAGTTTGTCAATGTACGGTATCTTGGAGGCAGATATGACTTTTCAATTCTATACTTGGTGTATATATAGTTAACATTTTGAACTTACTGCAAATGAGAATTAATGACGACTAAATATCATTCGTACATGCAAATGTCGCCCTATGTGATGCATTAATTACTACAGTTTGACAACCAAAGTTTGTACCAGTATGTAGAACGCAACACGCCGCGCCATTAAAAATTCGTGAAAAGTCACGTCTATCCCCGGAACGTAATCACGCATTTCGCTCTTGTTCGAGCTTGTCAATATACGGTATCCTGGAGACAGATATGTCCTCCCTGTGTACATATAGTAAACATTCTGAACTTACTGCAAATGTGAATTAATGACTATTAGATCTCATTCTTACATGCAAATCTCACCTTATGTGATGCGTTAATTACTACAATTAACAAACTAAGGTCGTACCAGTATGCACAATGTCATGACGTCGACCTTGCTGCTTGTTAGAATAATTAAAAATTCGTGAAAATGATACCGTATATTGCCAAGCTCCAATAAGAGCGGTATGCATCTGTACGTTCCGGGGATAGACGTGACTTTTCACGAATTTTTAATTATCCAACGGCCAAGAAGGTCGACGTCACAGCGTGTTGCGTTCTGCATGTTGGTACAAACATAATTTGTCAAATTGTAGTAATTAACGCATCACAGAAAGCGACATTTGCATGTAAGAATGAGATTTAATAGTCAATAATTCTCATTTGCAATAAGTTCAGAATTATTATTGTGACCTAAACAAAAAAATACATTATTATTGTCACTATTTTGTCTGTAACCACTGGTTTCAATCGATATTATATGGCAATTATAACAGTCAGTACATAGTCACGTTTCACATGATTTCTTATTTTAATGTTTTTGATCTAATACGTATATTGCAGCTTCGAATTGTACACAAATTCGTAATTAAGATACCAGCACCAATTATCAGTAAATCTTTAATCTGTTGGTATAGACATCATCATTTGCCTATTACAACCCTTAACAAAATTATTTTAGAGGCACAGTTATAGTCTGTACACAATAGCGTGTGTTCATTTAAAAAGTCAATCTAGGTTACTTTGAAATTTTGATAGAATAAGACGCATATATATTAGTATGTGTTTGTTGTTCCGTAAACGTAAATCCAAATGACATTTGACAATCTCAATCACATTTGTTATTTATTTGTATGTATGAAACTGTCAAAATATACGACTTCGTAGGTTAAGTTGAAAATTTTAATTTACGACATACCTCAAAATGTTCTCAGTAAATCACATGCTACTAGATTGACTTTTCAAATGAACACGCGTTAGTATGCCTTAATTCATCTATTTTAGCTACATGCATTAACTATAATTCACTTGTGTTCCATACGATTACAAAGATTTTAAAAGAGTGTTTGCGGCATAATCCGAAAATAATTCTTTACTAAGGAAAAAATAACTTAATAGAATTGATTCGGTTTTTTCTTGATGAATATCCATAATTTAAAATAGAAATGAAACTAACGGTTAAAATCTATTATTTTAATTTTAAATTAAAAAGTGCAGATTTTAACCATTAGTTTTATTTCTATTTTAAAGACAACTTCAAATAAACTAAAAATAACATCGTATAATTCTAAAAGAATATTTCTAGTCGTTTTGTATTTTCCATGTTCTTCATTGCAAAGAAGTTTGCATATAATGAACTAATGCGTATTATGTTACTGCATAAATTCCTTTTAATATTCACTTCTAACAACAAGTTTGCATTTTGCATAAAAGCATTTTTTATGCAAACCCACTTTTTGTTGGTCTAGATCAAACATTTGTATATATTAGCACATAAGCGGATTACATCCTGCATAACATAGAACATTTCTATGTGCAAATAATTGCCAACAAAAGTATAATACTATTTATTTTCACTCTTTTTCATTCGTATAAATTAGCTACTCATTACCATGTGAAACATAATGCAGAAAACAAAGACAAAGAACATAATTTAATTTTCCAATAGCATCGCAATAGTCCTATATTACCATTGAAAATGATTTTTAGAGACAGAGAAATATAATATGCATTTGCCTACGTGGCATTTATAAAATGTTCTACTTGCGTTGCTTTTCAAATAATAAAAACACGATTATTTCCTTTGTCCCTTTGGCAAATTTCAAATAATATTACAAAGTAAATTTTAAATTACATACATTCTGTATGGGTATTTTGCATTTTTTACTATTTTAAATATATATTTCCCCAGTATGCATAATAGTCGTTTATTTCAATCACGTTTTAACACTTTTTTGTAATTATTTTAATTATATACATTTCTTTATCTTAAAGTGCTTTGGTTATCTCTAGCTTTATTATTTAACAAAAAAAAATGGTAAAATTTCATACAAATTTAAACGAAGAAGCCGTCTGGACATGAAAGTTACTACAAATATTGCATGTGACAACTTATTGTGGCAAAATCTAAAAGGAAAGCTTATTTGGAATTCAGTTTTGAGGTGCATTATCTGTCACAGGACAGGATTAAATGGAATAATATATAGAAAAGAATGGGAGACTATTGACTAAATAGGAGGAATATGTATTTGGCAAAAACGTGACTTTTAAATAAAAAGCTAGTGTTGGTTCAGTAGACATATTTTTCAACGAATAATCGCCTTTTAACTCTATAAACCTTCAGCATCAATATTCCAATTTTGTTGCATTATAAAAAACAAGATCTCTGAAGCAAAAGAAGCCTGTTTCAGCAATTGCGTGCTTATTCGATGCGAACCTCCGCTCACTGAGCTAATTCTTCATGTACAAAAAATTTTAAAAAGTTACAAATGGCAAAAACAGGCCATTTGAATTGTAATTGGATTCATTTAACGATTACAAATGTAAACTAATGAGTTGATGCATTACCATGGTATAACAACTTTTTTTTTCAATAAATGTCGTTCTTTCTATAATTCAATAATTAAGTGGCATAATACGGACCTGTGATCGTTCTGCCTTTACTGACATGATCGATAGTCAGAACAAACGAAGGATTTGCTCGGTCAGCGTCGCGCTATATTAACTACTATTAACTATATTTAACTACTTATGAACAATTCCAGGCGAAGAAGCAAAAGCATCTCGACATTTTTTTAATTTTCTTCAGTTTTTTTAATGGCCTGCCGTCTGTGAATTAAGCCATCCTGTAACACACACTTGCCGCTCACTCGTTCCATATAATCTACAAGAAGGACGCCTATCTTATCCCAAAAAACGGCGACCATGGCTTTTCTCACAGAAAAAATTAATGGCACTCCTCTTTGGTGAGTCAGAGCGACACCAGTGCATTGAATATCTTTTGTCGAAGTCGGTGGTGAAACAACTTTTATCTTCAATAAATGTCGTTCTTTCTATAATTCAATAATTAAGTGGCATAATACGGACCCGTGATCGTTCTACCTTTCCTGAGATGATCGATAGTTAGAACAAACGAAGGATTTGCGCGGTCAGCGTCGTCCTATATTAACTACTATTAACTATATTTAACTACTTATGAACAATTCCAGGCGAAGAAACAAAGATATCTCGAAATTTTTTAAATTTTCTTCAGTTTTTTTAATGGCTTTCCACGTTCTTTTACACATTTTTCCGTTTATATAGTTTCATCAAACGTGATTGCTCTGATTTTACCAACATCTTTGCAATTACTACATCATTTTAATTCACTTAATAGCAAGACCAATATCTAAATATTTTTTATATTATTTGGTTGCCTTATCAGTTGAGCTAATATTAACAGAATGGAATACCTACAAAAGAAATTATTAAACTGTATATTATTGAAACTACATATTAATAAGGATCATTCCAATCATTAGGAAAGATTAAATATAAAATGTCTTGAATTTCACCGCCCTTATAACTTAAATCAATTAAATAATAATTATCAACATTCATAAGCTTCGATACTTCATCTTTTAATTTTCGCTTGTTGAAGGAAGTATGATAGGAACAATCCTTCAGATGGGCTATGTATGCTACTGAATCCATTTCAGGATATAGATTTATTAAATTAATTCATTAAGGGCGATTTGTAAAGTAAGTTCTATGTGGTTATTAGAAAAAAACGCCAATGCACGAAGAGGTTTTTATTATATACAACTTAAAGGTATTACTTTCAGATATTTTTCTACATAGTTGCCATTAAGATTGAGACATGTTATAGCGATAAATCAGCTTTTTAATGTTCTCTTCACAGAACCCTGCCGCCTGTGAATTAAGCCATCCTGTAACACACACTTGCCGCTCACTCGTTCCATATAATCTACAAGAAGGACACCTATCCTGTCTCAAAAAACGGCGACCATGACTTTTCTCACAGACAAAATTAATGGCACTCCTCTTTGGCGAGTCAGAGCGACACCAGTGCATTGAATGTCTTTTGGTCTCAACGTTGACATAGGCGACCCGAGTCTGATCACCTGTTACGATATGCCTGAGGAAACCTTTACCTTCAACATCGTAACGGGCCAGAAAAAAGTTACAAAGGGCAAGAACAGGCGATTTGAATTGTAATTGGATTCATTTAACGATTACAAATGTAAACTAATGAGCTGATGCATTACCATGGTGAAACAACTTTTATTTTCAATAAATGTCGTTCTTTCTATAATTCAATAATTAAGTGGCATAATACGGACCGGTGATCGTTCTTCCTTTCCTGAGATGATCGATAGTCAGAACAAACGAAGGATTAGCGCGGTCAGCGTCGCGCTATATTAACTACTATTAACTATATTTAACTACTTATGAACAATTCCAGGCGAAGAAGCAAAAGCATCTCGAAATTTTTTAAATTTTCTTCAGTTTTTTTAATGGCTTTCCACGTTCTTTTACACATTTTTCCGTTTATATGGTTTCATCAAACGTGATTGCTCTGATTTTACTAACATCTTTGCAATTACTACATCATTTTAATTCACTTAATAGCAAGACCAATATCTAAATATTTTTATATTATTTGGTTGCCTTATCAGTTGAGCTAATATTAACAGAATAGAATACCTACAAAAGAAATTATGAAACTGTATATTATTGAAACTACATATTAATAAGGATCATTCCAATCATTAGGAAAGATTAAATATAAAATGTCTTGAATTTCACCGCCCTTATAACTTAAATCAATTAAATAATAATTATCAACATACATAAGCTTCGATACTTCATCTTTTAATTTACGATTGTTGAAGGAAGTATGATAGGAACAATCCTTCAGATGGGCTATGTATGCTACTGAATCCATTTCAGGATATAGATTTATTAAATTAATTCATTAAGGGCGATTTGTAAAGTAAGTTCCATGTGGTTATTAGAAAAAAACGCCAATGCACGAAGAGGTTTTTATTATATACAACTTAAAGGTATTACTTTCAGATATTTTTCTACATAGTTGCCATTAAGATTGAGACAAGTTATAGCGATAAATCAGCTTTTTAATGTTCTCTTCACAGAACCCTGCCGCCTGTGAATTAAGCCATCCTGTAACACACACTTGCCGCTCACTCGTTCCATATAATCTACAAGAAGGACGCCTATTTTGTCCCAAAAAACGGCGACCATGACTTTTCTCACCGAAAAAATTAATGGCACTTCTCTTTGGTGAGTCAGAGCGACACCAGTGCATTGAAGTCTTTTGGTCTTAACGTTGACATAGGCGACCCGAGTCTGATCACCTGTTACGATATGCCTGAGGAAACCTTTACCTTCAACATCGTAACGGGCCAGAAAAAAGTTACAAAGGGCAAGAACAGGCGATTTGAATTGTAATTGGATTCATTTAACGATTACAAATGTAAACTAATGAGCTGATGCATTACCATGGTGAAACAACTTTTATTTTCAATAAATGTCGTTCTTTCTATAATTCAATAATTAAGTGGCATAATACGGACCCGCGATCGTTCTTCCTTTCCTGAGATGATCGATAGTTAGAACAAACGAAGGATTTGCGCGGTCAGCGTCGTCCTATATTAACTATATTTAACTACTTATGAACAGTTCCAGGCGAAGAAACAAAGATATCTCGAAATTCTTTAAATTTTCTTCAGTTTTTTTAATGGCTTTCCACGTTCTTTTACACATTTTTCCGTTTATATGGTTTCATCAAACGTCATTGCTCTGATTTTACCAACATCTTTGCAATTACTACATCATTTTAATTCACTTAATAGCAAGACCAATATCTAAATATTTTTATATTATTTAGTCGCCTTATCAGTTGAGCTAATATTAACAGAATGGAATACCTACAAAAGAAATTATTAAACTGTATATTATTGAAACTACATATTAATAAGGACCATTCCAATCATTAGGAAAGATTAAATATAAAATGTCTTTTATTTCACCACCCTTATAACTTAAATCAATTAAATCATAATTATCAACAATCATAAGCTTCGATAGTTCATCTTTTAATTTACGCTTGTTGAAGGAAGTATGATAGGAACAATTCTTCAGATGGGCTATGTATGCTACTGAATCCATTTCAGGATATAGATTTATTAAATTAATTCGATTCGTAAAGTAAGTTCCGTGTGGTTATTAGAAAAAAACGCCAATGCACGAAGAGGTTTTTATTATATACAACTTAAAGGTATTACTTTCAGATATTTTTCTACATAGTTGCCATTAAGATTGAGACATGTTATAGCGATAAATCAGCTTTTTAATGTTCTCTTCACAGAACCCTGCCGCCTGTGAATTAAGCCATCCTGTAACACACACTTGCCGCTCACTCGTTCCATATAATCTACAAGAAGGACACCTATCCTGTCTCAAAAAACGGCGACCATGACTTTTCTCACAGACAAAATTAATGGCACTCCTCTTTGGCGAGTCAGAGCGACACCAGTGCATTGAATGTCTTTTGGTCTCAACGTTGACATAGGCGACCCGAGTCTGATCACCTGTTACGATATGCCTGAGGAAACCTTTACCTTCAACATCGTAACGGGCCAGAAAAAAGTTACAAAGGGCAAGAACAGGCGATTTGAATTGTAATTGGATTCATTTAACGATTACAAATGTAAACTAATGAGCTGATGCATTACCATGGTGAAACAACTTTTATTTTCAATAAATGTCGTTCTTTCTATAATTCAATAATTAAGTGGCATAATACGGACCGGTGATCGTTCTTCCTTTCCTGAGATGATCGATAGTCAGAACAAACGAAGGATTAGCGCGGTCAGCGTCGCGCTATATTAACTACTATTAACTATATTTAACTACTTATGAACAATTCCAGGCGAAGAAGCAAAAGCATCTCGAAATTTTTTAAATTTTCTTCAGTTTTTTTAATGGCTTTCCACGTTCTTTTACACATTTTTCCGTTTATATGGTTTCATCAAACGTGATTGCTCTGATTTTACTAACATCTTTGCAATTACTACATCATTTTAATTCACTTAATAGCAAGACCAATATCTAAATATTTTTATATTATTTGGTTGCCTTATCAGTTGAGCTAATATTAACAGAATAGAATACCTACAAAAGAAATTATGAAACTGTATATTATTGAAACTACATATTAATAAGGATCATTCCAATCATTAGGAAAGATTAAATATAAAATGTCTTGAATTTCACCGCCCTTATAACTTAAATCAATTAAATAATAATTATCAACATACATAAGCTTCGATACTTCATCTTTTAATTTACGATTGTTGAAGGAAGTATGATAGGAACAATCCTTCAGATGGGCTATGTATGCTACTGAATCCATTTCAGGATATAGATTTATTAAATTAATTCATTAAGGGCGATTTGTAAAGTAAGTTCCATGTGGTTATTAGAAAAAAACGCCAATGCACGAAGAGGTTTTTATTATATACAACTTAAAGGTATTACTTTCAGATATTTTTCTACATAGTTGCCATTAAGATTGAGACAAGTTATAGCGATAAATCAGCTTTTTAATGTTCTCTTCACAGAACCCTGCCGCCTGTGAATTAAGCCATCCTGTAACACACACTTGCCGCTCACTCGTTCCATATAATCTACAAGAAGGACGCCTATTTTGTCCCAAAAAACGGCGACCATGACTTTTCTCACCGAAAAAATTAATGGCACTTCTCTTTGGTGAGTCAGAGCGACACCAGTGCATTGAAGTCTTTTGGTCTTAACGTTGACATAGGCGACCCGAGTCTGATCACCTGTTACGATATGCCTGAGGAAACCTTTACCTTCAACATCGTAACGGGCCAGAAAAAAGTTACAAAGGGCAAGAACAGGCGATTTGAATTGTAATTGGATTCATTTAACGATTACAAATGTAAACTAATGAGCTGATGCATTACCATGGTGAAACAACTTTTATTTTCAATAAATGTCGTTCTTTCTATAATTCAATAATTAAGTGGCATAATACGGACCCGCGATCGTTCTTCCTTTCCTGAGATGATCGATAGTTAGAACAAACGAAGGATTTG
Source organism: Melolontha melolontha (assembly GCA_935421215.2). NCBI lineage: Eukaryota > Metazoa > Arthropoda > Insecta > Coleoptera > Scarabaeidae > Melolontha > Melolontha melolontha. The sequence continues at coordinate 20,603,030 of OW285240.1, read as the reverse complement.
CGCGGTCAGCGTCGTCCTATATTAACTATATTTAACTACTTATGAACAGTTCCAGGCGAAGAAACAAAGATATCTCGAAATTCTTTAAATTTTCTTCAGTTTTTTTAATGGCTTTCCACGTTCTTTTACACATTTTTCCGTTTATATGGTTTCATCAAACGTCATTGCTCTGATTTTACCAACATCTTTGCAATTACTACATCATTTTAATTCACTTAATAGCAAGACCAATATCTAAATATTTTTATATTATTTAGTCGCCTTATCAGTTGAGCTAATATTAACAGAATGGAATACCTACAAAAGAAATTATTAAACTGTATATTATTGAAACTACATATTAATAAGGACCATTCCAATCATTAGGAAAGATTAAATATAAAATGTCTTTTATTTCACCACCCTTATAACTTAAATCAATTAAATCATAATTATCAACAATCATAAGCTTCGATAGTTCATCTTTTAATTTACGCTTGTTGAAGGAAGTATGATAGGAACAATTCTTCAGATGGGCTATGTATGCTACTGAATCCATTTCAGGATATAGATTTATTAAATTAATTCGATTCGTAAAGTAAGTTCCGTGTGGTTATTAGAAAAAAACGCCAATGCACGAAGAGGTTTTTATTATATACAACTTAAAGGTATTACTTTCAGATATTTTTCTACATAGTTGCTATTAAGATTGAGACATGTTATAGCGATAAATAAGCTTTTTAATGTTCTCTTCACAGAACCCTGCCGCCTGTGAATTAAGCCATCCTGTAACACACACTTGCCGCTCACTCGTTCCATATAATCTACAAGAAGGACGACTATCTTTTCCCAAAAAACGGCGACCAAGACTTTTCTCACAGAAAAAGATTAATGGCACTCCTCTTAGGTGAGTCAGAGTCAGAGTCAGTGCATTGAATGTCTTTTGGTCTCAACGTTGACATAGGAGACCCGAGTCTGATCGCCTGTTACGATATGCCTGAGGAAACCTTTACCTTCAACATCGTAACGGGTCAGAAAAGTTATTGCCGATCCCATCCTCTCTAATTTATGGTCTTCAGTAAGAACTTTTTGCACCAATGGTGAACAAAATTTGTGGTAACCTAAATGTTCAGTAGCAGCCTTGCACAAAATTGTACGTGAAATTTGAGGGGAAAAGGCCTCATTGTGAATCGCCGATTTTCACCAATTTTTTCGTCATTACCCACACGTTCGTTCGTCACAACAGTTAGTCTTTCACTCGGTTCATAATCATGTACATTAGTTCGTCCTTCTCGAATGATACGACACAATCTTCTAACCATGCTGGCACGTTTTCACCATAAACAGAACAAAGTTAACGATTAAAAACTTTCATGTTCTTTGCACATAGAAATCACAGTCAGCAGGATTTTGCAGCAGCCATTTTAAACGACCAAAATGGCCTGAAAGAATGTCCGAACGATGCTCTTACTAGCATTGCCGACTCCACCAGACTACACCGCAGCGCTGCGATTACACCGACAGCTATACTTCTCTGTTCACTAGGCGGAAACGTAATTTACTTTACAAATCGCCCTTGTAACTCTTGTACGCTACACAACAGCCCAAATATTTTTGTGATATTACACTTTATTACTAAATATTTTTCTTTGTTTAAATATAGGTTTACTTTCTTTGCTTTCAACTTTTTTCTTTTGTTATAATTCTTACAATTATTCAATTGTATTATATAAGTTGTACTATTTGGAATTACTTTCCGTTATGTACAAATTAATAAATTTCTTTTTAATATCACTTATTATAAAGCAAAGTTGCATGCCTAAAATTTCTTCGAGATATTCAAAACATAAAGAATAAATTCAGAGTAGCAAATAATTTAAATTTAAATTGTTGCCATTTTCAGATTCGCGCGTAATTTTTACAACGCTTAGCGCTCTTGTTTGTATTCCACCTGAAGCATAAACATCAAGTCAGATACGTGAGCAAAATAGTGAATATTATTGTACAATACTGGGGTTTTATCTTCGCGACTTTCACGTAGCTACAAGCGTATTAGGCGTACTATAAAATCCAGATTGCCTTTTTTGTTGTATTACCTTTGGGAAAAAGATTTATCAAATTAGAGAGGAACATTTGTAAATTTTCTGACAGTAACTACATCTTTACGTAAAGTGTCGTACAAGTATATAATAATTATGTTTCATTGACTTAATGAAATTTAATATTTATTCTTTTAAGAAATTTGACTTCTATGGCTGCATGTCGTATGATGAATTTAAAAATAATCATTCGTATAAAGAAGGTAAAAATTTTATGCAAAGAGAAAAAATTTAATTCTAAAAAAAATTATCAGAAGGAACATTACAAGGTCTCAGAGCCCAGTATTTCTTTACAATGTTATAAAAATCTCCCGTAATTGTAAACTCTCTTAGTTTTTTAGTTTTTGTATTAGAAATTTCAATTGTGTATTCCAAATATTTAGTGTCGGAAATTTTAATGTTGTTAAGTTCATTCTTGTGACAAGCCCCCAAAACACCAATGACAAGGGCGACCTAAATTATTAAAATTACTATTTAAATTATAAGCTTTATTACCTTTGTAGCTAAATATACCTCATCTGAGTAGAGTATCTCAGCCGATTCTAATACCTCCTCATTGATATATTGGCGATCAAGGTCAATGAGGAGGTGTTAGAATCGGCTGAGGATAATCGACCTTCTTAAACAGGGTGAGGGGAAATACGTGGTGAATATGAGGTGAAGGTCAAATAGGAGGTTCCAGAATCATATTGGTGATAAAGGTCAATAGGGAGGTTTTAGAATTGATCAAGGTCATTTGAATATTAAAGAATAAAGAAGAATGTTAGGGTATATAAAGTTTGCTTGTGGTAAGTAGATGCTAATATTAGAGAATATCTTGAAGCGGAAGTTTAGTGAAGTACCACAGCGTTCTTTATGTTCTTTAATAGTGGAAGAAACTGAATTGGAAAAAGATAATAGTGATCTCTTAATAGTGAAAGAAAGTGAATTGGTAAAAGATAATAATATTGATAGAGGTTTACAAGTGGTTGAAGATATTGAGGTACACTTGGGTATTAAAGAATTTTTTACTAAAATGTCTGAATCTAATAAATTTTGGGAACATTTCGGTGCAGATGCAGAGAATTTTGCACAAGATCATTAAGTGGTGAAAGATTTGTAGAAAAATATGTTAGAGAACCAATTTGGGAGTTACCATTAGTAGGGGAAAAAATTTTTTTCTGACTAAAATTCATTCGAAATGGATATGTATTGGTTTATTGCCACATTAAGATTTTGAACCAAGGTTAAAAGTTGTTGGTGTAAAAAAACAATGTGTTTGCTTTAATTCAAAGGAATGGAAGTAGGTAATGGTGGCGACTGCAAAGTTAAAGCGATATTTTGATTATAATAATGGCATATTTCCAAGCTTTAGAGGTATGAATATTCGAATATCACCTGAATCATTTGATGGAGTGAATAGAATTGTGAAGATAGAAAATGGTGGCGAGTATGTGTATTTAGCGTTTGAAAGTTTATCGGAGTTATGGCGGTTTAAAGAAACATTGGATTGTGGATTAGCGGTTTTAGAAGATAAGAAATATATCTTATCTTAAATCTATAATATCAAATTTTGAAATTTATTTAGTTTCTGCAGTATTTAGCAGACAAAGAAGCATGTACATATTTAATTGATTTAAAAAAAAATGCTGATAATGAAACACTTTGTATATTATGTGAAAAAAATGCATACATATTTACATAAACATTATTTGTTTTGCAAAATAATAGGCTTTTGGCAAAAAATAAGCTATTGAAATACTGTTTGTGCAAACCATATTCTAGTCAGGATGATACTCAAGAGAACAGAATTTGTATCTATGTCTATTTTTATTAGGTACAGTTTCTTCTTTACGTTATATATATATATATATATTAAACTGAGTTTATATTGTTTAAGCAGTGGCCTCCTCAGAGACACCTTTCCGGAAGTCGATAGACTTGTATCCGCTTTTAAAAAAGTTTTCGGAAAAGCACCATTGAAAGTAGCTCTTTACAGGGAAAAACTTCCATCTCTGCCACTGCCTCCCTCTCCAGTAATAACTAGATGGGGAACATGGTTGGTTACTAGTTTTTATGCAGAGAATTTCAATAGTTTACAAAATTTCGTTACATGTATAAATGGCGATGGTCGAAGTATTTCTGAGTGCAAGGAACTAATACAAATTCCAAATTAAAAGAATCAGTTATAGTTTCTTCAGGAACACTTTGTAAATTTGCCAAAACTATTCACTTAATTTGAAAATCAAAATTTCAAATTAAATGATGAATTAACCACCTTAGATGTGGCTATTAATAATTATAATTTGAAAAATATTCAAAGTGGCTTCGGATGTGGCCTTTGGCAAGAGTTAGACGCAGTTTTTAATAGAAATCCAGATTTAATAACATTCCGGCAATTGTTTATGGGGACAATACCTCAAAATCTAACTGCTAAATACGCTTAAATAAAAGAATATTTCCAGTATGCACCTATAATCAGTTGCGATGTAGAAAGGACGTTTTCTGTATTTAATTCAAAGAGAACACACTTTATAAAAGAGAAACTTTAGAAAGTATGTATTGCTAGTTAATATTAATACTCCTTTACTGAATTTGAAATACAAAATGAACATATAAAAATGTATTTCGTATTTTATAGATCACCACCTGTTTGTTTTCTAATTAAATAAATAAAATTAAAAACTCTTTAAAAATACAAATTATAAATAGTACGCCAATTGGCATGAGTCATCGGCCTCTCGTATCCGGTCCCTAACTCGTAACTAAACTGTCATTGACAAACAAAAGTATTTTTTCTTTGTACCTGTCGTCCGAATGAAGTATTTACCACACAGCGTCCTAATATATCGACAGTTTCTTCCGCACTTATCCATAGATATTGATTTGAAAGATGACTTCTAATGCGTTCTATTGCTTTCGTGTAGCACTTAGAAACATAATATTTGCGTAAGGTGGATTCATCAGGAAAATTTCGACCAGTATATCTTTGAAGAAATATTTTGAAGGTGGGATTGTTAAGTTTATTCAATGGAATATTTGCCGTCATTAAAGTCTCACAGAGTTCTTCGTTAAAATTGTCAGATTCCAACGGGTTAAATTTCTGTGTATATGTTTGCGATGCTATGTGACGTTTTACGTGCGATTTCTTGGAATTTTTTAACGATATTTTGCAGACTTTGCAATAAATTTCGAAATCACTGGCAATGGACATACAATCAGTTTGACTCTCAATCCAACTCGCCATTGTTTCAGCATGCCATTCTCGACGTTGTTCCATATCATATCTGAAAAAGTAACTTAAACAATGTTCTAGATCTAAATAAATGAAAACTAAAAAATGTATGTGCAAGTTATAAACTTAACGAAATTCATTGGACACTTACGTCAAAATAATTTGGAGAAGTAGATTCGATGAAACGATATTAAACAGGATCTATTACAAAAATTGTAATATGTAATATGCTATTACAAAAAGTATATAATTAACAGTTAAAACAATGAAAAAAGGAGATACTTGTTGAAACTTCATTATAACGCTAAGAAATATGTAATTAAACTTCTAGTTTCAAAAATTCTTTATTGTAAATACACTACAATATTATTTCGCCATACAATGGCTTTATCAGGTGGATGAAATACTGAATATGTACAATACAAGTTTGAATATTTATGTAAAAATTATTGAGGAAAATGGTGGTGGAATTTTTTTTATTTTACAATCTTAAATTTAGTAGAGGGGAGTTGTTTAAATCTAATTGGTCATTTAAAGCTGATCCTAAACTATTATATCTATTAAGTTCTAAGCCTTCTAACAAAGTAAGTTTTTTAATGTGTAAAATTTTAAAATCTATATTAAATCTATGATTGATATCTATACAATGACTTGCGAAAGTTGAACCTGTTTTCTTTTCTTTGTGACTACTCTCGTGTTCTTTCATCCTAATTTTGAATGTCCTCCCGGTTTGTCCTATGTATACCTTATTACAATCTTCGCATGGTAACTTATATACACTAGAGTTTGATTCGTTGTCTATTTTATCTTTATTGTTTCTAATAATGTTCTGTATAGTATTGCCTGTTTTAAATGATATATGTTCGTTATTAAGTTTTTTAATGAGAGTACCAATTTTTTCCGAAATTTTTCCTATGTAAGTGATTGAATTGTAGGAATTAATTATCTTGTATTTTAATTTTGGGTAAACTAAGGAAAGGGTTTTAGATTTTTGTTGGCTATTCAGGATGTTATTGATAATATTTATAGAGTAACCATTGTTTAATGCTATTGTGTATATTCTATTTAGTTCGAGGTCGAAATTTCTTTTACTCATAGGTACATTAGTTAATCTATACACCATTGATTGGTATGCTGATAATTTGTGTGTTACAGGATGAAAAGAATTAGCGTGTATTGTGGTATGTGTATGTGTTGGTTTATGGTATATAGCGAACGCGTGTTTATTAGTTTTGTGTGATATGGTTAAATCTACCATGTTCCTCAATAATTTTTACATAAATATTCAAACTTGTATTGTACATATTCAGTATTTCATCCACCTGATGACGCCATTGTATAGCGAAACAATATTGTAGTGTATGTACAATAAAAGAATTTTTTAAACTAGAAGTTTAATTACTTATTTCTTAGCGTATTTTGTTTATTTTGCGAAATGTAAACTAATAAATAAAATAAATTATAAAAACTCCACGCGCTTCTATCTGCGCCCATGAAGAAAGGAATTTAACTGTAATATTGAAGTAAATGTGTTACAATTCAATGACAAAAACAGATATGCCCTTAACCGAATGAATAGTGCTATTCAATAACTGCGTGTTATATCTAGCGATGTTATAGACTACCGTAATTTCGGCCTGATACGTCCGGTCTCTAGCTATGAGTTGTGATATATTTTTTAATAGACATGCAATTTATGAGAAAAAAATATGTGTACCTAAATTGTTAGGTGTACACTAAGGCGAACTTAAACCGCATTTCGCTTTCGTTTTATATAGACGTACTATACAGTGCATTCGTAAAGTAGCGGATAAAATAAATAAAAATTAAAAGTGAAGTTTTTAAAAAACCCTCAGATCCGACGATTTTTATTTTATTTTTTTTTTAAATATAAACACCCATTTTTTATTACAGCATTAGATAAGGTAGATTTTTTTATATATGACATGGTAATTTTTAATGATGTTTACATAAGGAAATTTTTAAGTAATATCGTAAACATTAAAAATTAGAACATAGTCATCTAAATTAAATGTTCAAATTGATCACCGTTAACAATCAGACGATAGCCAAGGCGATTGTATCATCCTCCTGGTTTGAAGGAAGTTCGGTATGTATCGACCGAAGTATGAGTTGAAATAATGCAATAGTTTTTGAATAACACTAATATATTTACAAATTTAGTCTTGGAGTTCCGTTAACTTAGTATAAATGCAGTATCTGGTCTTAATACTAAAGGCCGAGAAAACTGGCTAATAAATAATATTTGCTCCTATTTAGATCACTGAGACCTAAGCTAGAAGTGTAGATAACTCGAAGAGATCGTACTTGGAACTGTAGTGAGCTCTAAGAGATCTTGTTTGGAACTATTTTCTCATTTACTTATTTTTCGGCAAGAAAGTTTTGTCCCCGCTAGACACAAGAGAGGGAGAAAACAACGAAATTAATTATACAGAAATTTCTATACAACTACTTCAACCTTTCTTCCATGAAAAGTATATGCTGTAGTTTACAACGTCATCAATGTATTAAAATAAACAATATACGCCGGAAACCCTTAATTATAGAAAAATAAAATAAGTCTTAAAATAATAAATATACACTACACAGGAAGTGCGTTAGAGATAACATAATATTTCGCAGAATCGCATCGAACCTAACTATTTAACCTATTATAATAATATAACACTTTATCTATAACAGGAAATATGTCGATAAAAGTTATTCTATTATAAATTACTTTTACAACTACTAAATGGATGGGTTAACAAGAAGGTTGTGCCTGTAATAAATAGTTTTTATGACCGTAGAAAACAAGACAACGAATAAGAAAATGTAATACTTGACCAGGCCTAGGTAATTGACAACATTAAATATATCCGAACTCCAAGAACCTTTTCTATATACACTTTACAATATTTACAACTTAAAACTAGGATTGAATACATTAACATAAATATACCTACATATTGCTATGAACTGTGGTTTTTATATTTACTGTACCATGGTTCACAACTAATCTACCCAACTAGGATCCTCAGTCGGTTTATTTCGAAAAAATGGGACTGTTTTCTTCTCAGGGTTCCAATCGGAAACGTGGTTGTCTCTACGAAAATACTTGGCGCCAGTCAAAATGTATTGACAAATATAATAATTATATTTCTTTAAGTTACTTATTAAATTCGAGGTGAAAGGTAAATTAAATAATGAGCACAATATAAAATTTAAATGAATGTTTAATACAAAAATCAAAAAAAGAAAAAAAAAATTTATCTTTATAAAGTATAAAGACTGTGTAATATAAATTTACAACCAGAGGTAAAAGAATTCACTGAACATGACCGCTAAATGAATCCAAACGTCCTCCAATGACTACCGATCAACTTTTAAATAACAAAGTTTCTTTTTAATTTCTCCCTAGAGAATAAAATAATGTAAACAAACTTGACAACGCGATCAAAAATCTACCACATGCGCACTCACATGCCACAAAAAAAATTCCCTTGAATTCCAAACGTATAAAATTTTAGTTATATTTTTTTACGTAGAAATTTTAAAAATACTCTTTGTCATCTACCTCAACTAATTAGGACTAAATCTCAATATAACAATATTAAAACAATTGATATACAATATCTTTTATTAATAAGTCGACTTATAATATATATATATTTTTACTTACATAGAAAAATAATGTGAGACACGTTGACAAGTAAACGTTATTAAATCAAATATAAACAAAATTACGAGAACAATATCTCGTATAATATACGGGAATTGAAATACAAACACCATCAACTAATTAATTCAAATTCAAACCGAATTTTACTCTAAATATATAATTATATACTTTTTTTAAAATAAAAAGAACGTTCTTGTCTAATGGTTTAAATCTGTCTGTCTAGTCCACATCAACCACGGTGGCTTCGGATAAGGCTGACTTTCAATAATACAAGTTTTTGCTCCAGGCACACGAATTACATTTTCAAAAATATACACTTAAGTTCAAAACAATAGTACATAGATATATAAATAAATTTTTAATATTTATTGGGGAAAAAACCATAGCAATATGTTTGCTTATCTCTAACTAAAACTAAAAATACAAAATTAAATCTATTTTTCCCGAACAGCGACTAAGAACGTTGTCGATGACATCTGCGGTAATGCTTCTAATTTCTATTAATAAGCGCGAACAGGTAAATGGTAGTGTGGCGGCGCTCCATCTTTAGAAGATTTAAAAGCACGAATACACCAAACGCCATTAATACGTGTTTTTATAAAACCCGATCTGTTTTGAAAACGTTCGTACGCAACTTATACTGAGTAGGATCCTGGAATGTTGGGAAAATCTGACAACTCTAATTATTTTTCAACATAATCGGTATTTAAATTTAAACATTTGTAGTAGCGTGGTAGAAGCTTTCGTACGTCGCTATTTATGAATTTTGTATCCAACAGTCTCATTAAATATTTAATCATAATTTTTTTTAATCATTGCTGCTGTATCATTTCCCTGCTAAGAATTTCTTATCGTGAAGAGAGAAACATTGATCACTGCAAGATGCAAGATGCAAGATTAGGGCTGTAGAGTAAGTGATCAAAAATTTTCTATTTAAATTTGTTTAAAAGACCTCCTGTGCAAGTGGCTGAGTGTGGTAGTGCACCTGGCCTTTTATTTTTTATCGCCGTTCGCAACTTTTGTGGCATAGCACAGTAATTAGCTGAGAGCCATGAAATCCACGAGTAAAATGACACGCCTGTACCAAAAGACTAGCAAATGAGCTTCCTTCCTACTGAAAGCTGTCTGTTCGAATTTGTTTTTGATATCCTTTACCCAGATTGCTACTTACTTGGTGTGAGATGGGCAACACAGGTTTTATCGCTAGTCCAAAAATTATGTCCAAAAAATTTGTCAACCAACATTATAGCACACCAAGAATTCTATTGCTGCTGCTATTCTCTTTGCTTCATGTTCCTCAGTAAGTATCTTCGGTACTTCTTCACCTTCACAATTCGCAATAACGCTACTTTTCCGTTCAAATTTCATGCGATAAAAATGGTAAACGCGTATTTGGGAATGACACTTGACAGTAAACTTAAATGAACGAACATGTGAAAAGGAAGAAAGAGGAACCAAACCTGAAATATAGAAAATTATTTAGCTACTGAGGCATAGTTCGCATCTTTCAACATATAATAAAGTTTTGATATATAAGCAGATTCTCAGACCAGACCTGTTTGGTTGTATTGTATTGAGGAATGTACTAAATAGACATATATGAATACTATTCAAAGATTTCAAAATAAAATGCTGCGGAATATATTAAATGCTCCTTTGTAGATCTGTAATAGCAATCCATCGTAACTTAGGAGTGAAAGATGTTGCTAGTAAAATAAAACGTTACGCTGAAAAGCAGAGAACGAGCTTTATAACCATCCCAACGCGGAGCCTTTGAGGCTGCTTAATAATCAAGGTGCTGAAAGAAGACTGAAATGTTGCCGTTAAATTCAAAAGCATTATTAGGACGGACAATGGCAATCCATATAACTCAATTAATACAGATTTCATCTAAATATACCAGGCGTGTCCTTTAATGTTGGATCTAGTACAGTAAAATACAATATTTTCTTCTGAGCTTTTGTTAACTTTTTTTCAGAATTGTCCCCATTACAGCCAATTCATTATTGCGTTCGAAGAAAGGCATATGAAATATTTTTTCCATATTTCCGAGAAAGTTCATTACTTATCTTTCTTAAACCACCGCCGACTTCATTAGTCGAAGTAAAACGCTTTCCATCCAACTTACTTTTGATTCGTGGGAATAAAAAACAATCGTTTTGTGCAAGGCTGATATTATATTGGTACTGACTGATCCAGAAATTCCTTGATTTAATTGTCTAAATGATCTACTATTCGATCGATCATATGCATGCGAGATTATGGAATAAGATTGCTTGGTTATATATTATATAAGGGTTACATTTGCAACATATCTACTGATATGTTCTTACAGCGATTTCCACGAACAACTTTTTTGGGGATCATCTTAAAGGATTCTATATACTGTGTGAGAAAATATGAATGAAGACAAAATTATAACAACTAACTTTAATACCACAATATAAATAAATAAATAAATAATAAAACGTTGTAATGTATATAGCAATAAAACTACGATATTTGTAGAAATTAAATCTCTAATAACTCAATATTAAGAGAATAATCCAACATGTTATCTTAATTTTTTTCTCATTGATTTCATTTGAATAGGTGAAGATTAACATAAAAAAAAGTCTGTCAACATAAAAGTCTACATAAACATCTACATTAAATTCATATGTTTTTCAAGACTGTAAAGTTTAATAGAAAGGAGTTAATAACAACTTCTATGATATTTTATACCAATAGTTTTACCAAAATAAGAAAATTTATAATTTTAAAGTAACATCATGAAGTACAAATTGTATATACTTTTGGAGTAAATGTAATAGCTACTGTGACCCACGTACGTAGTTGAGTATATCTGTTTAACATTTTTCATAAAATTTTAAAACGAAGGGAAAAGTAAATACTTGCGCCTACAAGCCAGACTATATATAAAACTCTAATTCAATGTTACGCCATAAAGGTCGAGTCCATTAGAGGCCAGAGAAAAGTCCTGTTCGCTCTGAAATTCACAAACACGTGACGCATACCTATGTATGTTGTATGTACCATCAATGAAACAGCCCACACTTAAAAGCAGTCGTCTCGCAGAGTAATTCATAAAATGGAGTCAATCGCCGAGATCGACATACGTATATATACACACACATATGGTGTGAAGAATGATCAAGCTGTGTGTGTCTCTTCATGTATGTTTCGAAATGGACACGCCGACGAGGTTGAATATGTACAAATTTGCATAGATGTCAATCACTTACAAATCTCTCGATTTCAAATGCTTACAACTCGTTCGATAACTGATGAGATGGTTAACTATGAGGAATTTTATTCTCGCATTCACATTTATGTTATTTATATCACTTATATTCATCTAAGAATGTTCCTTTTTTTCGTGAGAATTGCGCAAACATAATAAGAAAAGTAATCTAATTACTTTCATTTCTTTATTGCTCGAGATGATTTATAGTGAAAATGATCCAGTAGTAAGCAATTTGCTTCGTTCGTGAACATCTTTAGAAGATTAATTATACATCGTAGATTTATTTCGAGGGTCTAAAGGACGGATGTCTGAACAAGCTTTCAGCGGTCTCTCTTCTGCCATCATCAGGTTATAGTTGTTGGTACTGGAGAGCGCAGGACCATACACAAACATCTAAACACATTTCGACCGTGGAAACCTACACAACAATATATATATATATATATATATATATATATATATATATATATATATATATATATATATATATATATATATATTTAGTGTTTATAAGAATTTTATTTTTCTTATTTGTTTTATTGGCCGTGTCTTCCCGTGGCCGTGTCATCCCTGAAAATAAAACCAACCTTCTTCAAAAGATATGTCGATGATTGCATAATGATGCTACCAGAAAATGAAATAAACAATGTACAAAATAGTTTCAACAATTTGCATCCAAATTTAAACTTTACCATTGAAATAGAAAAAAACAACTCCATAAACTACTTAGACCTAACACTGATAAAAACAAACAACAACATACAAACAAAATGGTACACCAAACCAACCACATCCGGCAGATCTTTTTTTCAAACCAACCCCAAGCCCACAAAAAAAATGTAGTAACTGCGTTAGTAGACAGAGCCTTAAATCTCACTAATCCAGTTTTCAGACCAACAGTACTAAATAAAGTAAAAACAATACTAACAGAAAACAATTATCACCCACAATTTATACCAAAAATTATAAAACTAAGACTTAATAAAATTTATAACACAACAAACGGCCACAACAAAAACAAAAAAAACAATGAATTAACATATATCCCCACACCCTATATAACTAGATTATCCGAAAAACTAGGCAATATATTTAAACTATTTAATTTTAAAATAGCACACCAAAGCGGTAAAAACCTAAAATTCCTGCACACCAAACTAAAAGACTCAACACCTACACTAAAACAATCACACACAATATACAACATACCCTGCAAAGACTGTGACAAAGTATACATAGGCCAAACAAAACAGTTACTACAAGAAAGATTGAAAGGTCACAAATACGCAAAAAATCAAACTGCTTTAAAAAAACACCAATTGACACTAAAACATAATTTTGATTTTGATAACACCAAAGTAATAACACAGAAAAAGAATACAAAAGCTAGGGAGGTCTTAGAAATGATCCACATTTTCAAAAACAGCAGAACAATCAACGACAGAAACGAAATTGATGGACTGTCTAAACTCTATTACCCACTCATTAAACAATAGATAAAATCACCCCCCCCCCCCCGCGCACACACAAACACAAACCCAAAAAATTTTTTTATCAGTTCCCATTTGTAAATACTTTTACTACATACCCCTAAACACGGTCCTGACCAATTTGCTAAATTCCAAAATAGAACAGAAATTAACCTCTCTTAACAAAGCCACAAACACTTACAATATTCCAACCAGTCAACCAGTGCGATCGGTTCGTTATAAAAAAAGGTCTCGGATGTCCCCAAACAACACATGTTACACAGAATGCGTGTTTTTGAAAACCAAAAAATAAAATCGGTGAGTTTTATTGTCATTCATTGTTCATTCATTGTTTTTTTTTTACTGTAATTGTAGTATAATTCAAATTTTCAATTCCTTTATACAGATTTAACCACTTTAATTTTTCCTTACTCATTATTAATCTAATTTAAAATTTAACTTTAATTGTTAATTTAATTGGTAATTCAATCTTTAATCTAATTTTAATTCTAATTGATAATTTAATTGTTAATTCAGTCTCACAAAAGCAAACACAGTTCTCACGTTTTCATTGTATTAATTCTTGTTTCTAGTTACCTTACTGTATTGTAGTTTAATTCAAATTTTCAATTCATTTATACAGATGTAATCACTTTAATTGTCCTTACTCATTATTAATCTAATTTTAAATTTTAACTTTAATTGTTAATTGAATTGGTAATTCAGTCTTTAATCTAATTTTAATTTTAATTGTTAATTTAATTGTTAATTCAATCTCACAAAAGCAAACACAGTTCTCATGTTTTCATTGTATTAATTCTTGTTTCTAGTTACTTGAAAAAGACTGAATAATAATAAAAGTCGAAACGTCGTAGAATAAAACATCTAAATTCAATAAAAGGTCGCTAAACCAATAAAAAGTCTATTATTTTTTAATATATATATATATATATATATATATATATATATATATATAATTAATTTAAATTCGGATAAGCGGTCAATTAAGAAAAAAAAAACTCCTTTATTAAATAACCCTATATTTCGCAACAGACTTTGTCGCTTCTTCTGGGGTAAAAAATGTAGAGTTGAAGAAAATATAAAATTGGCGTACAAAATATAAAAATTATTGAAATCATTTTTATATTTTATATATATATATATATATATATATATATATATATATATATATATACCAGGTGCGGCAATAGTGTGTCGGCGAAGCTTAGCATGAAAACTAATAAAGTTGTAGCAATGAAATTTTACGTACACATGTAGTATGCTACAGTGCATTTTCTATTTTTATTTATATATTTACAGGTTGTTCCAAATTTCCGCAACCACTTTCAATTTTTTTTTAAATAGATTGCTATACTTTCTTGCTATTATGATGATAGCCACCAAAATTATCTTTGTAATGATATATGACAATGTGCACTTACAACTGTTAGTTTTGGTTTTATTGCAAATTTTGTTAAAATCTTGACAGTTGCAGCGTCTAACATTTTAAGTCTTAGCCTGAAAATGGGTGCAGTGCCTCACGTAACTCTTTTGTTGCCAATTTATGGACTAACACGTTAAATGTTTTGAGGGTGAACAGCGTGACAGCATATACAGAGTGTTAAATATGTCGTGGCAAAGTTATCGAAGTTTGAAGACTATTTTCTCTCTTTTTTTAAATTGAACCTAAAATTTTTTTATTAGTCAGAAAATTCCTTGTAAAATTGCCGTTAAAATGGTACCAATAACATAGTACTTATTTCTAGTATTTTCGAAGTTATAACCCTTTAATGTGATACACCTATGTTTATAATATTCAATATGCGGTACTGCATTTAATAGTTGGTTGGTTGGCCGTGAAATGATATAAAACAAAGTAACTTTTACAAACACCTGTTTTTTAATTCTTCATTATTAGTTTTAGAATTACATTTTGTGATTTTTCCATAATAAAACAAAATTAATTTAAAATGTGTTCAAATATATGTCCGTTCTGCTCTACACATGCTCTTAATCGCCTCTGCATCGACAGACTTACATTTTGAGCCATGTTGTTTTCACTTAATTGAAGAAAAGCGTTTCTGATTCGTTGCTGCATGTTCTCTACCGTTCTAGGAGGTGTTTCGTAAACTATATTTTTTTACAGTAGGCCACAGAAATAAATCACAAGGGGTTAGATCTGGTGATCGCGGTGGCCAGCTTATAAAGCTGCTCTTGCAGCAGCACCGTAATGTGCAGGTGCACCATCATGTTGGTATCACAATCGCCTTATGACGTTATCTGGTAGGCCTTCCAACAGCAATGGTAAATTATTTTGTAGGATATTTGTGTAGATTTCACAATTTAAAGTAGTATTAAAAAAGAATGGACCAATAATAGTGTTTCCTATGTTACCTCACCAGGTGTTAACACTCCATTTTTGTTGGTATAAAATGGGTTGCACAAAATGAGGGTTTCTAGTGTCATAATAATGAGAATTTTTTCTGTTTGTTATTCCACAATTAGCAAATGTTGCTTCATCTGTGAAAAGCACATGATCTAGAAAATTAGATCTTGTCGTAATTGGAAAAGTAGCCATTCACAGTAAACAAGTCTCCTTTCAAAATCCGTTTATAAAAAGCCTAGATGATTTTGAATTTTGATAGAGTGAAATTTATGTTTTTTTAAAATCCTTCTTATAGCAGTGACTTCTATCCCATGTTCTTTCGAAATTATCCTGGTAGATACGCGCAGATTTTCCACAACGGACTGGATGACTGTCACTTCATTATCTTCTGTAACCATAGTCTTAGTTCTTTCATGTTTGACGTAATTCACTGAACCCGTCCGAAGAAATCTTGTCAACAAATTTTCAAACGTCTTAATATCTGGTGATCTTCGGTGAGGATACTCCATAGCATATTTTCTTGATGCTAAAAGTGGATTTCTATTGCTGGCGCTAAGAACAAATATCATGTCTATTAGCTCCTCTTTGGAAAAATTCATTCTAAGGAAACACAACTATAAACTATTACGGCATGTAAATAAAAAATAATGACAACAAAACGATATAACTGACAACAAGATAACAACTAATAACGACAAACGAAAATTGATAATTAACTAGCCGATTTCGCTAAGGATTAAAAGGTTTTTAGACCTATACATCCCGCTTATGACTGCCACTAATCAGGTCCCCCAAGAGAGACCTGACCGTCCCCTTATCCGCCACCTAGGGACGCGCCTGGTGGGTAGCTCAACCCCCGTGGAAGAGGTCCGCGAACAGGTATTAATGGTTGTTAGGAACATGACCATCTAGAAACCCTTGATATTTAAAAAATTCAATGCCCATGTGGCAGTGCCATACTTCGGCGTGACAAAACGTTCGGTTTGTTGAATACAAGCGTTGTACTAGATCGCTGCACCAAATTTAATTTCAATTTCCCCAGATTCTCTCCCGAAACCCCTATTACTTCAAGCGTAAAATATGTGAATCAATAGGAATCTTAAAGCATCCCAATAATATTAACCGTGATAACGGTAACCCTCTGTACAATACCCGAGAAACGTTTCTATCTCAAAAATTGAACCATTGTCGTGACGCTCCAGTAACCCGAAACAGCTCCTATTAGGGATGAGCATCGAACATCGATTTTTCTCAAACATCGATGTTATGTCTTCGATATATCGATGTATTGGCATCGAGGTTTACACTTCGATGTATCGGAAACATCGACCAAAAATTCTCAAAAACATCGATGTTTTCGGAATTTTTTTTTTTCAAATTAATATTACAAAATTAAAATTTTATTTGAAAGCATTTATTTTAATTTTTCAAGCAAATACATAAAATAAACCTAAATTTACCAGCGTCCTCTACTGAGACGTAGCGGAGGTAAGGTAAGTTTACTGGTAGGTAGCTTTTTTGCGGGGATTTTCACAGGGGGATTTTTTAAATATTTCTTATTCGAAAATGAGTACATCCCCGAAAACCGAGATTATAAATATGCGTCGAGCAGCTTTTGCGTCATTCTTCTGTCTTCTGTGTTCGTGTATTGTGAACTTATATGTTTCATAATGTCTTCAAAACGCAGAAATGAGGTGTGGAAGTTTTTTGAAAAACATAGTGATGGTACAGCGACTTGTCGAGTCTGCAATAAAAAACTTAAAACGTCGGGAAATATTAGTAACTTAAGCGGTCATGTTAAACAACTGCATGCAAGTGCCGTCAAAGTTAGTGCTCCATCTTCAGCTCCCAAAACGTCGGTGACCACCCCTTCGACGTCTAAAAATGAGGCTTCGACATAAAAAAATGTGGCTTCTTCAACATCGCAGAATGTGGCTTCAACGTCGCAGAATGTGGCTTCAACATCGCAGAATGTGGCTTCAACATCAAAGAATGTGGCTTATAATTGGGACCTAGAAAGTACAACTTCTAAAGAAAGTGAGTTGTCTGAAGTTCTACCCAATAAAAAGGCAAGTGGATCAATTATTAAGCAAAAATTAATTTCCGACGCATTATCTGAAATACAAGCCTATTCTGAAGTATACCAACTGTATACTTTTTATGATCTGCAAAGATTATCAACCTATCTCAATAGTTGAAAATGAAGGCTTTCAGCAAGTGATGAAAACAGTCGCGCCTCATTATAAAATTCCACACAGGACGACCATTACAAGACTTATTGAAACAAGATACAACCTATTATCATCACAAATCAAAGAACAATTTGCAATTATAAAACACGTGACACTGACTACAGATATATGGACTGGCACACAGCAAACTAGAAGTTTTTTGGGACTCACAGCCCATTTCCTAGAGAATACCGAACTTACTTCAGTTACTGTAGGGGTCTTTGAATTGGAAGAGAGACATACATCAGACTATTTTGCCAACAAAATTTTAGAAATATGCAATGATTGGAATATACCAAACGAAAACGTTACTTGTGTCGTCACTGACAATGGAGCAAACATGGTTAAGGCCACAGAACTGGCATTTAACAAAGGAAAACATTTACCATGCTTTGCTCACACCATCAATCTAATGATTGAAAAAGCAATGGAACAAACTCCAGACTTACTTACTCTCATAACACGAGTCAAAACTATTGTCATGTGGTTTAAGCATAGCGTTGTTGCTTCAGATGAGTTGAGAAAAATCACTGACTTAAAACTTATCCAAGATGTTTCCACACGGTGGAACTCTAGGTACTACATGATTGAGAGATTCTTGCAAAATTATGCAGGTATTAATGAGATTATAATCAAACATCGACAAGCTCCAACAATGTTATCTGCATTGAGCATCTTAGAGCTGAAAGAAATCTGCAAAATCTTGAAGCCTGTTGAAGCAGCTACAAGAGAAGCTTGTGGTGAAAAATATTTAACTACAAGTGCAGTAATACCAATGACTCACTGCTTGGTGACGACTGTCGCCAATTTGAAGCCTGAAACTCCTATTGCTACAGTACTTCAAGCTTCAGTGATCAGTGAATGCAAAAAGAGGTTTGGACAAGCGGAAAATGTTCATTTTTTGGCTCTGAGTACTATACTGGATCCAAGATTTAAAAAAAATTACTTCAATGATCCACTGGCCTATTCCAAAGTCATCAAAACATTGAAAGAATTAACTCAAGTTCAGGACCATCATGTCGACACAGCTAGTGTTCCCGATCTTGAAACTGGTTAATTAATATATATTCATATTATGAATGCTTAATTGCTTACACTGATTTATATTTGTCTGTTCTTTACCAGATGTCCCAGAAACTGGGGAATCTTCATTATGGGCTGTGCACCACAATCTGGTCCAAACTCACAATGCCTCTAACCGAACTTCTAATGACGAAGTGACAGCATATTTAGAAAGTCCATTGCTAAATCTTTCTACAAGTCCCATGGTGGAATGGCAAACATTGAAGCACCAGTATCCACGATTATACAGCCTAGCTCTGAAGTACCTGACTACAGTTACGACATCCGTTCCATCAAAACGACTGTTTCCAAAGCTGGGCAGACTCTATGCCAACAAAGGAATCGCCTAAAAGGAAAACGTTTATCACAACTGTTATTTTTACACTCCTTAAATAAACTTGCATGGGATCTGTAATAAGCTGTTAGTTAGGTTAGGTAAATATAGACATGGATACTTACTTTGACTTACATTTTCTCTATATGTATTAAGTTATGTAATACATTTTCTTTATCTATAATAATGTTCTTTGTAATAAATTCAATAACTTCTCTTCTATTATTGAACTATCACTTTTAACCGCACAATCCAAAAAAAAAAAATCTATGTTTAAAGAACATCGATGTTTTTGATCCGATACATCGAAGACATCGATGTATGGCATTCGATGTCAAACATCGATGGCAACATCGATGTTTTCGTTTCGATGCTCATCCCTAGCTCCTATACCTATATAACCCCGTCCCAAATTGATAAACTTTTGGCAATAATCAACGAAGCGTTTTGCTAGAGTTGACAGTATTATTGAACATGTGACAAACACGCCCAAAAAAGTACTAATGGATTGTCAAACAACTGAGAAGCTGTACTACCATTGGAAACAACGTACAGTTGCTGGGTTTCAAGAATATGTGCCTTAAATTGTAATAATATTGATTTTTAGGTACTAAATTCTTCCAGCAACTTTTTGAAGCTGCTGTATAAAATCAGTTATTCAATAAATTACTTTTATTATTATTAAAATACATAGCACCTTTCATAAGGAACAAAGTTTGCATTACTGATTGTTATTCGCATTAAAATTATATAAGTCACGTATTGTTGCGAAGTAATTTCAACATATCTCATTAATAATTATTCATCATAACAACAGTAGTTGCTAAAGTGTCGTCTCGTGATTCCCGTTAAAAATAGGAAGAGAAAATGAAACCTTTGTGTTGATGGCGAGGCGCCTCAAATTCGCAACATTTGCAAAAATAACTCTTTCCCTGGAAAGTCGCCTGCACACAGTATCATAAAAGAAGTTCTCTACGCGTTTGCTATCACCGACATTGAAGTGATTAATACGAAGTTGAGTCAGCGCTTTCATCGCTACCCGGTGACTGGCTGGTGAGATGAAGAAAAAAAGGGATTTGTCACGTGCACTTTCAAAGTGTAATTGGATATGGCGCTTCCCAGCAACTAGGCTGGATAGACCGGATGCATCGTCGTCATTATTATATGCAAATCTAGTGCCTAACTACCTTGGAAGATTAATATCAGTGTAAATCAATACATAATGTTGTATTGAGATAGGCATGATTATTATTTTTATTTGCAATTAAAAACAGAGTTTATCTCTTGATGCAATATGATGAATCTTAGTCTTGCATGCGCATATATCTACAATAATAAATATTATTTGTCAGTCACCATTTCAATAAAATTTAATAAATATTTTATTTGCTGCATTATCTATAGTTATCTTATGTTTACAAACAACATAGTCTTTCGAAAAATTTTGGTCATCAAACAAATACTACAGACAGACGAAACAGGAATATAAAAACAAGAACAATAGTGTGTGTGAGAGAGTGTTGGCACATTAAAATTTAAAAAGATACGTACAGTTACTCACGAAAGTCTACATACACAAGAATAATTTCCAAATTCACCACTAAAATAGGATCTCAAAGAATAGGATGAAATTGCTATAATGTAAAATAATTCTTTACCAATTTAAAGCACTTTATTAAAAAATAGAGAAAAATCTTTAAATAATACATACACGAAGTCTCTTAAAAGTCTACATAAAATGAAAAAGTCGTTACATGCCAAGTTATTAAGCAATAAATTAGTATTTTGTAGTGCCATTATTAATTAGGACTACTTAACAATTAGAGCATCTAGCCTGAATTTCTCTCTTTATTTAGAAATCTACCCCATGACGTATATCGGACAGACAGGCAGATCGTTTGAAATACGCATCAAATAAATTTTTTCATTTAGAAATAATAAAAGTGACTCATCATATGCGTCTCATATTAATCCAACGTACCATAATTTTAACAAAGAATTTAAAATATTGCACGTAGAAAATAAGGGCAAAAAATTTATTAGTCACTTGAAATTAATAAATTAAAGAAAACCGACAGATCCTCAATGATCAATTAGAAACAAATAATTCACCCTTACTCAATTTATTTATTTGATATTCAGACATATATTGTATTTTTCCATAGAACTTCTTTACCTCCCTGTAACATAAAGTAGACCCTCTATTTTATCACTTAATAACAGTATTGTATAAACCGTAGTGAAAGTTTTGTGCATAGACATTTTAGTAATAAAAAGTACTCATTCCTGCAACTACTCAAACAAAACATGTGTTTGCTACGATACATTTGTGTTAAAATTTGTACATAAGTTAGTTATATATCTGATGAAGCTCAGGTTGGAACGAAACCATCGTTACGGTGTAAATTAAAAAGTGAAATTCATTAAAACTTTTTTTCTTTTATCCTGATAATAGAAATCTACATCTACTAGTTTGTTACTGTAACGGACTGATTCGAATAGACTGTTTCCAATGAAACAATCTATTCGAACTCTACACAAACGACGTATATTGTATGCAATTGACAACAAGATATATTAGTTTCTACGTCACTCATGTTTATATTTATAAATAAAATATGAAGTAATGTTAACGAAAATTAATAAATAATATGTAATATAATATACTTCGCGGATAGCAAGATTTAAATTTGAAAATGTCAAATATCAATGTGACCAAATGCATGCTTTATATAAAAATTAAACTCTGAACTTCCAAATTAAATACAGTGAAATCTCCCCTAACGGACACCTCCCTTAAGCGGACATCTCCTTTATACGGACACATTGTGATAGCCCCGAATTTGTCTTATGGAATTTACAAGTAAATCACATTCTTTTGAACGGACACTCTCTTGGACGGACACGGACAGAAGAATTCAGTCCGTTTCCTTTAAAAAATCTCTCTTGTGCGGACAGCGCACATCAAAGTATGTACATATATGAAACGGGCTGCTAAATCGGTATGCGCAACGGCATTCGCACGCACGCTAGTTAGTAGATAGGGATTTCCCCGAGACTCCGAATTCATACAGTCGTGTGTTTCTGCATATACGTAGCAATAAAAATGGCATCTAAACGAAATTATTTAACACTCAAGGAAAAGATTGAAATAATGGAAGTATACAAAAGTGAGAAACTTAGTGTTCGTGAGTTAGCTAAACGTTTTGGTATTGGTAAAACACAGACGGCTAATATCATAAAAAATAGAGACGATCTACTGAAAGTGTGGCACTCCAATGTTAATGTTAATAAGAAACGATGCTTTATTAACAAAGGAGGTGCAGATGTAGACAGAATGTGCTACGAGTGATTTATTAAAGCAAGAAGTAAAGGAATTCCTCTGTCGGGTAAAAATTTGGGATACTAAGGTAAGTTTTATTTTAATGTTCTAAAATTTAAAGGGCCCATAGTGCAGAGTAAAGCGAAAGAAATTGCTGAGAGTATAGACTATACTGGATTTAACGCATCTTATGGATGGTTAGATAAGTTTCGAAAGCGCCATAATATAAGCTTCAAAGCTATTTCTGGTGAGGCAGCTAGTGTTGAGGTGGAAGATGTAGCAACATTTTTAAATAAATTACCGTCAATTTTGAAAAATTATTCACCGAGGGATGTATTCAATGCCGACGAAACCGGGCTGTTTTTTCGTGCTCTTCCTGACAAGACTTTACATTTAAAACAGGATAAATGCGTTGGCGGTAAATGTTCAAAAGAAAGAGTCACCATCATGCACTGTATTAACATGCTTGGTGACAAAGAAAAGTTGTTGGTTATAGGTCATGCGGCTAAACCTAGAGCTTTCAAAAATATAAAAGTAACTGAATTGCCTGTTACTAGGAAGGCCAACAGCAAGGCATGGATGACTGGTACTATAATGACGGAATGGTTGAAGGAACTAGGCAGCAAAATGCAAAGACAAAAGAGACACATTTTGCTATTTGTTGATAATGCCTGTAGGGCCTTGACCAGGCTATAATAAAAAATTTTAAAATGCACTATAGGACCATTGTCGTTAAGACCATTTTAGCAAAAATTGAGTGTTCAAATTCAGCTCATAAACTTTGCAAATCAATTAACATTTTAGATGCTATTTACTTTATAAAGAACGCTTGGGACAAAGTATCAAAACAAACGATTCAAAACTGTTTTCGAAAGGCTGGGCTTATTGTTGGAAATCAAAAAACCATGTCCACAGAAGATGAATTTACGGCAGATGATAATGTTCCTCTATCACTATTATCTGAATTGTGGAAAGTACCACCAGCATTAGGGATTGAAGAATGCAACGTAGAGGCCTTTTTGAGCTTCGACGAAAATCTAGTAACAGAAAATCTAGTACGAATGACATGCCCTCTGGCACAAATCAGTCGTCGGATATTGTGGAACTGGATGGATCGGATGAAGATGTGGAAGAAGTGAGCAACATGAAACTAACGACTTATCAACAAGCCATAGATATGGTAAAACAAATAAAAAAAGTCAGTCAAGATCGAGGAGATGCAGCCGTACTAGAGTTACTCACCACACTAGAATTACACTATCACGACCAACACATTAAGAAAACTACTCGCCAGGCAACCCTGTTGAATTATTTTACAATGTTGCATTAGATATAAGTAACAAGGAATTATGTACACATGTACAATTCAATTACTTTAAATTTTGTGCTGGTTTACAGAGGTTACATTTATGTTTTATATATTTAATAAAATCACATTGGTTTATTATGAGCTTACTTATTTTAATATTCCCAAAAAATTCACCAACTATTCCCTTAACAGGACACCTCTCTTGAGCGGACAGATTGGAATAGTCCGGTAGGTGTCCGGTCAAGGGAGATTTCACTGTAATTCCAATTTATTAATGTAAAAAATGCAAAATAGAAAAAATAGTATAAAAAACTCGTTTCGTAAGGCCTTTTGCCGCACTCGCTTTTTGGAAAACTCGTGGCTCGTTTTCTAAACTGATCTCGTGCGGCAAAATGGTGCCTTATGAAACTTGTTTTTTAATATACTATTTCCACACGGCGGGCATGTTTTTTAGAAATAACCTTAGAAACGCACCTGATGTTGACAATATACTATCGAGTTTCTCCAGTTTGTCAATCCTTGGAAGACGCTTAAAAAGATAAGAGTTTTTTTAAATCCTCTGTCGTGCACACAATCACTGATTTCGTACATTTTCTATTTTATTTATAGGTACATACAACGCTGCTATAATATGTACTATTCTTATTTTTCGTGTGTTTATTCATATTACTTTAATAGCAGAAAACCAAATGTATATTTCATTATTTCTAATAGAATAAATATCTCTACTTCTATCCTTATATCGATAACAAACTCATGTTGCGTCCCTATTCTTTCGCGTATTCTAATATATTACGAATTACACTCCCATACCGGCACTCATGGCGCGCACGGAAATTGGTCTGCTCTATTTATAACATTAAGCATCATCTGTTTCTCTTTTCGGATAAAACATTAACCCTTTCGCAATTTTTTCATTGCAGGCTCCACTATTGATATTTCTGAAATACTAATATTTTTATATATTCATAAATTTATTTATATCATTTTGTAGCTTACCAAATACAAATACTTTTGTAAACAATAAGTAACGTTCTAATAAGAACAATTTATAAAGAAACTGAATAATTCCAAAATAAATACGAAATAAATAATAATAACAACGGGAAAGTAACAATAATATTTGACAGAAGAAAAATAAATGAAATTGTGTCCATGTCAATTTTATTAATTGTAGCAATGAAAAATCACTAATAAAAATATGGACATTTTACAATGATTAGAGAGATAGGAAATGTAAGCTTTACCGCAATTGTCTAAAGAGAAAAGGAGATCTATATGTCCTCATAAGAATATATACTTCATCGTCAACGTGAAACGAGCTATAGTTAATTGTAATTAAAACTGTGCCAAACGTTATTATACCTACTAGTTATATGGTTGATTTTATTTTTCTATAGTAATCCTCAGTTTATTCCAATAATTTCACTAGCGAGAGCGCTTTTAATAATCCCAAAATATCGAGGTTCTACTGTCTAAAATTTATAGTTTGTGTAAGTAAAGTAGAAGTAAAAATATATAAATTTTCTTATATATTTTATCTAATATCTAAGGATTAATTTCTTAACAAATACTTTAACTTTCTTTTAGAGACTAAATATTCACCAGGACCTTTTTTCTCCGAGTCTGAATGTTCTTTTTTCTTTCCACAATGCCCAAACATTAGCGAAGAATTTCTGAAGGAAGCCTTCCACGCAGAACTCGTTACATTAATGCATATCTAAGATAATACTTTTTTTGTTACTTTTTCTTTTAAATTAGAATGGCGGTTGCATAAATTAAGACTGGTACTACTTAAGTGGAAAGATAAATGGGAAGAAAGAGAAAACACACCAGTCACATACAATAGGCAAAAATAGCCTTGAACTCTTTTGCTAAGTGCAAGATATTTTAATGTCAGAGAGAAATTCAACTGCATGTTTTACAAGCGTCTACCTTTTTTTCTTACATAATATCATGGAAACTTTCAGTTTCTTTTTTAACAAGTAAACCGTTTGCATAATTACGAAATCATAAATTATTTAAATTGACAAAAATGAACACGTTTGTGAGATAACGTTTCCTCTATGTTAACTTTCTTTATGTCCAGAAGAAAAATGCGTTTGTGTGCATAAATAAAATTTATTATTAAATATGTGCCTGTGTATTTTAATATATTGTTATGGCACAAATTGAATGTCTGTCTTCAAAACTAAATAATGTAATTGATTAATACTACTCGCAATTAACTTTAGTTACATAACACGGGTCAACACAAAATTTGACTTTGACTTTAAAGCATCAAATTTCGATATTTTAGGTCGTAATTAAACGAAAAAAAATATATGACATGAAAAAGTTTGCTTTTGTATTTAGGAGACCGATTGAACGATATTTTTGAAGATCTGTCGTTTTAATTTTTAATTGAAGATGAAACCATTCAAATAAATATGTTTATTATTTTTATTAAGTTTTACTATCAAAATAACTTACAAAAAAGTGGAAAATAATTTAAAAGTGCACGCTTTTACTTTTTCTTTTATGTTGATAAGTACTTTCTCTCAATAAACCCCAAATATAGTCTACCATCATGTTTTCATTGTATTGGCCTTGATAACGTTGTTCAAAGCTCATAATGTCCTGATGAAAACGTTCTCCTTGCTCTTCTGAATACGCTCCCATGTTGTTTTTAAATTTATCTAAATGAGCATGCAGCATATGTACTTTTAATGACATCCTGCAGCCCATGGCTTTAAAATTTTTTAGCATATCCGCAACTAACTTTTCGTAGTTTTCAGCTTTGTTATTTCCTAAGAATCCAGAAACTACTGCTTTAAAACTGTTCCAACTCGCTTTTTGAGTACAATTCAGCAACGTTGGAAATGTTTCATCGGCGAAAATCTGTCTAATTTGCGGACCAACAAAAACCCCAGCTTTAACTTTTGCTTCTGATAACTTCGGAAAAAACTTTTTCAGGTATCCAAAAGCTTCTGAAGTTTCATCCAGTTTTTTAACAAATTGTTTCATCAACCCTAACTTAATGTGCAGAGGTGGCATTAACACTTTTTCCGCTTCAACAATCGGCTCAAATGTTACGTTTTGTTTTCCGACGCAAAGTCCTGCTCTTACAGGCCATGACCGTTGAATATAGTGCTTAGCATCCGCTCTGCTATCCCATAAGCATAGATAACATGGATACTTTGTACCAGAGATTTTGTTCACGATGGGTACCAAAACTTCTTACACAAGACCATAACACAAAGAGAATGAGATCGGCAATAACTTTTCTGGCCCGTTACGATATTGACGGTAAAGATTTCCGCAAGCATATCGTAACATGTGACGAGACTTGGGTCGTCTATGTCAAGGTTGAGACGAAAAGACATTCAATGCCACGAGGTCGCTGTGACATGCCTACGAGGAAACCTTTGAAGTGCCGTCAAACTTTTCTGCGAGAAAAATCTTGGTTACTGTCTTTTGGGACAAGAAAGGGGTCTTTCTTGTAGACTTTATGGAACGAGTGAGGGGCAGGTCAGTGTTACAGCTTCGCTTAATTCAGAATGGTTAGAGGATGGTGAAGTATCTTTCGTGAAAGACAAACTTGTACATAACGTCTAAGCAAAAATAAGTGAAAATCAGCGATTCGAAATCTAAAAATTGAGTCTTTTCCCTCAACAAAAATTTCGATAGATGGTACCATTTCCTTTAAAATCGTTCTGGGATATCTCTTGGTTTCTGGTCTTGAACTACGTCTTTGACAATGCCTCTTCGTTTGTTAAAATTTCATCCAATCTTACAAGGAACGTCCTTAGTGCTGCTAAGACTATTGACGTTGCAGCACTGAAACTCAGTTGGTTTGGAGCAGGATTTTATATAGGAGCTGTTCCGTTACGGTTAGGATATCCGCCATCCTCAATTGATATTATCGGAATTCTTTAGGATTTCTATGCACTCATGAATTTTGCAGTTAAAGTAATAGTGGTTGTAGAATAGAATCTGGAGAGAATTAAATTTAATATGATATCCAGTTTCCTACTATATTCAGCAAGTGGTGATTCGGTTACGTACGTCAGTGCTTCGTATAGTTTCCTAAGCTCCTGGGTTTGGTGTTCTTGGTCGGCAAGGTGAGTTAGCGTTCTTATTAGGCCGCTTAGTTGTGCTGGGTGATGATATGACTTCGCTTTAGGTATCGGTATGTATGTTTGTTTTCTATACACCGTGTGAATCAATGTTCCGTTTGTTTTCCGTGAAATGAGGACGTCGATTTTCTTCAGTCTCCATTGTGAACTGTATTTTGGTGTGCATACTGTTGAGATGA
Organism: Melolontha melolontha; assembly: GCA_935421215.2. NCBI lineage: Eukaryota > Metazoa > Arthropoda > Insecta > Coleoptera > Scarabaeidae > Melolontha > Melolontha melolontha. The sequence goes on along the minus strand of OW285240.1, from coordinate 20,574,399 downwards.
TTTAAGAGAAAATATGCGTGTGTATATTATTAATAGAATACGTCAAAACATCAGAAAATATAAGAATATGGAAACGAAATAAATACAGTGAAGAAGTATTATATATATATATATATATATATATATATATATATATATATATATATACTCGTGTATCAGTAAGTTGTGCATAGTAGCTAACCTAAGTATATAGTATTTACATGCAAATGAGGCAGTTTATATACATATATTTTATAATGATAAAGAATTTTGAATTGTATATATCTATTCACATCATTCATGACTGACATTAATTATGAGCTAACATAATATCTTGCCATTAATCCTTAATGATATTAGAATATGTTTCATCCATTTTGCATATCAAAATGCTTATCTCGTAACACCGTTTATTTATTCATCGTGTCTTCTACAAAATACATACATCAGAAAGAATATATATGGTTGCGAAGTAGCAAGAAAAAATTCCTCTACGGAGGCGCCTGTCCTTCTTACATATTCATTCACATTTGCATTACATTTGAATTTAAATTTTACAAAGAGATGCATGTAATGTTGATTAAAATTGCACGTTAATGAAGCTGCGTAGAGCGTATTTGTCTGAAGATCTAACATTGATCACAGCGTGAAATCGAGAGAAATTACACTGGCACACACGGTGCCTCAATATTTTATTCAAATATATAACTTGGTTCGAATTATTTTAAACGTTATTTTTTCCTCTACTACATAATTATGAGTCGAATGTAATTTAACAATTTCTCGAAATGGCTATGTTGTTTAATTATAAGACGGAACATTACATTTGATACTAAAACGTACGTGCTTCCTGTAGCAACATTGCTCATATATTACGGACCAGAGCAGAATACATAATTTTAATTGCATACAAACTAATGATATTATAATGTATATTTTATAATACATATTTTTTACTAACCATCAGTCACATTGTGATAGCTTCAATATAGAAAATGTTGAGAAATTAATGCCTGCAATTTGTTAGTCGTGACCAGAAAGAGAATCATATATTTTTATCATTATTTATTTATCCTAATTGTAGAATTATGCATCTTAAATATGAAGTACATTACTAAACAAAGTTTACCAGTAATAAACTGAGATAACGGACTGGACAGGCGTCCTTGCCGTTGCTTACTTCCTGGTCGACGTTTCGTCCACATTTGCAACGGACATGAGGGCTGGTATTATTGTTGTTGCATTGAAACTGTGTTAGTTTTGGACAGGGCTATATAGGAGCTGTTGTTCCGGAGCACTGAAGGATTAAATTTTTAAGAATTAAGGGTTTGCCAGGCGTTGTGTAGATGGCATCCGAGAAGAAGAAAAAAACAATCCGAACAAAATTCGATTGGCTTACGTTAAGGGAACAACAGACAGAATAGGACGCATGTTGAGAAAATATGAAATCGACACGGTGTACATTACACACAAGAAAATTTCATAGTTTCTTAGGGGCAAGAGGTTTATGAGACACGCCTCCACTAATTGCAAAGTCAGTTTATCTTATATACAAGGCGTCACCGAACATAACATCAAAGCATTTTTAAATCCCATCCAGATTATCAACCTTTTTTTCTAGTAGAGACCATAACTATCCAGAAGCCCCTATATTCACATGAGTCCATGCTAGTGTGATAATATGAACACTAGCTAAGCAAAGCACCCAGTGAGCACTTGTATTTTGAGTGTCAATGTTGTACGAGGACAATATGTAACCGAATCACCTCTTGCTGAATATATCTTGAAAACTGGACAACATACTAAATTTAATTCTCTCCACACAAACTATATTCTACGACCACTATTACTTTAACTGCAAAATCCGTGAATGCATAGAAATTCAAAAGAATTCAGGTAATCTCAATCGAGATAGTAGATATGCTAACCGTAACGGAACAGCTCCTATATAAAATTCTGTCCTAAACCAACTACACCAGCAACTACAGCAACGTCAATAGCCTTAGCAGCGCTAAGGATGTTCCTTGCAAGAGTGGATGAAATTTCGACAAATGAAGAAGCACTGCCAAAGACGTAGTTCTAGGTTAGAAACCAAGTAATAACCCAGAACGATTAAATTAAAATTAACTAAAGTAAATAGTTGCCGTCGATTGAAATTTTCTTTGAGGGAACATGCACTCAGTTTTGTGATTTCGAGTCGCTGATTTTCACGAATTTTTGCCTGGACATTATCTACAAGTTCGTTCGTCGTTCGTTGGTCTTCCATTCCGTTCTTCATCATGGTCATTAATTCGTCCTTCGCGAAAGATACGGCACAATCCTCTAACAATTCTGTCACTAATGACATTTTCACCATAAACAGAACAAAGTTCATGATTAATTTCAGCGGCCTTCATGTTCTTTGCACACACAATTCAACAGCACACAATTCACAGTCAGCAGACTAATGAAGAATGTACGAACAATTCTCTCACTAGGTCCGCCAGACTCACACTGAACCACACTACACCGCAGCGCTACGATAGTGCCGATTTCTCCACTTCTCTCTAAGCGGAAATCTTTCGATTTTTTTTCTATTTGCATATTTAAAGCACATGAATATTTTTAATAGTATGAGAAGAAACATAAATCTATTTCAAAGAAAATGAATGTTATTTTGTCCTATAGTACATAATAATATATGATCAAAAAGTCTTTGGATCGCGATAGCCATGAAGTGTAAAAACTATCTATAGAATTATTTACTTCTGTACTTTGAAGTACACATAAGTCACAGATAAAATAGATTTTAGGTTATGATAATGGAATTTTATGTATATTTTATAACCAGCTAACTTGAAAGTTGTCAAGTAAATGTCAAAACTAATTGAAATAAATAATTTCATAGATATCTCGTAAATTCCATGGCAATAGCGATCCAAAGACTTTTTGATCATACGATACTTTAGTTTAGTTGTGCTTTAAAATCTTTGTATCAAATAAAGGTTTAATTATTATTTTAAATGACTGCTTCTATTAATCCTGAACTATATTATTTTGCAAATGATAAATCGAAATTCATTTGAAATATGAATTATTTGTTGTGATTTTTAATAAATACATGTAAAATAAAATACCTTGTGTTATTAAATTGTCAAATGAGCAAATTACAAACATTACTGTGACAGATTAATTTCATTCCATCGCCATCTGCACAAATAACAAATGTCAAGAAGGGTAAAGAATAAACCAATATTACATTAGTGTCAATCTAAATATTCCATTGGCAACTGCGGACACTTGATATCACTCGGTACATTGAATATACAGGCTGATTCATTTTCGGCCCTCACCATGGGGATCTCGCTTATTATTGGAGATAGAGTATAGGTTTAAATTTGGCAAAGTTGTTAAATTTTGTGTTTGTTATAAATCCGTAAAGAAAATAGACCTGTGACAAATGACCTTCGTTATTTAAAAAAAAACGCGAAAACCCCATTTTCTTCTTTTACCTGTAGCACCGACATTTGGCCTTGTAGAGAAAGATAAAAACACATCCTTGTAGCCATTTCTAAGCCTCTATCCAGTGGTGTACTCTAAATTTTTATACGACGTGTCGTTTCTTTCTGGTCATCATCAACTATCTAATTTCTTATAGGCGCCATATTGGATTTAGACATCTTCAGAAAGAGTTTTTTTTCTGATTTCAACCATGTACCACATGCTGACTAAAGTTTTTGACATTAGGTTTTATTTGAAAGAATAAATTATAAGATTAAATAAGGAAGCCATGGAATTTCAATCTGTCAAACATTTCATTTATTGTTCATTAATAATACAAAAATGTCATACACTAAAGAAGAGAAACGAGATATGATAAGTATTTTTTATTCTTCGAACCAAAATTCAACAGTAGCGAGTACAAGATATCTACAATTAAATCCAGAACAACAGCCTCATCGTACCATTTTTCTAGATCTCGACAGAAATATGGTCGAGAATGGATCGTTTACTAAGCCGCGTAATGGTCAAGACAACAGGAATTTAAATGAAAATCGACAAGATATTTTACAAATGGTAAATTTAAAGCGTGTTTTCAAATTTCATGTTAAACTTGTATTTTTATAGATAAATAATAATTCATTAATTTCTACACGCGAAGTAGCGTCAGAATTAAATTTGTGCCAGTAGGTTTAAACCATACAGGATCCATGTTAGTCACTCTTTACTGCCTGGAGATAATTTGAGAAGGCTAGAATATTGTAATTGGTTAATGGGAAGGATAGAAAATGACGAAAATTTTTTAAGCAAAATTTACAAATTCTGGAATGTTCAACAGAAATACGGAGCACTATTGGGCAGTACAAAATCCCCGACAAAACAGGGCTAGAAGACCACAACATCGTTTTGGAATAAATGTTTGGATGGGTATTTTGGCAAATCGTCTCTTAGGACCAGTTATGTATGAAGAACATTTAAATGGAGAAAGATATTTCAACATTTTACGTACATACGTATCTGACTATCTTGACGACAATATCCTCTTAAATCAATTACAATATTTATGGTGGCAACAAGATGGCGCACCAGCACACAATGCAGCTGTTGTTAGAAATTTCTTAAATCAAGAGTTTGCAAACCGTTGTATTGGAAATAGAGAAGTTGTTGAATGGCCTGCGAGATCACCTAATTTAAGTCCGCTAGATTTTTTTTTATGGGGATATGTTAAAAATAATATTTATAAAGTAGATGCGCCACAAAACATTGAAGAATTACGAGACAGACTTCAGAATACCTTCGATGCAGTTCCTAGAAGAACCATACAAAAGGCAGTACAAAATGCCAGAAGGCGTGCCCAATTGTGAATTACCGAAGATGGCCAGATAATTGAACATTTACTGTAATTGTTTATTGTTTACTTTTCAATGTATTTTTATTAATGTTTTTGTTATCTTGTACTCGCTACTGTTGAATTTCGTTTCGAAGAATAAAAAATACTTATCATATCTCGTTTCTCTTCGTTAGTGTATGACATTTTTGTACTATTAATGAACAATAAATGAAATGTTTGACAGATTGAAATTCCAAAGGCTAACTTATTTAATCTTATAATTTATTCTTTCAAATAAAACCTAATGTCAAAAACTATAGTCAGCATGTTGTACATGGTTGAAATCAGAAAAAAAAACTCTTTCTGAGGATGTCTAAATCCAATATGGCGCCTATAAGAAATTAGATAGTTGATGATGGCCAGAAAGAAACGAAACGTCGTATAAAAATTTAGAGTACACCACTGGATAGAGGTTTAGAAATGGCCGCAAGGGTGTGTTTTTATTTTTTCTTTACAAGGCCAAATGTCGGTGCTACAGGTAAAAGAAAATGGGGTTTGCGGTTTTTTTTTTTAAATAACGACGGTCATTTGTCACAGGTCTATTTTCTTTACGGATTTATAACAAACACAAAATTTAACAACTTTGCCAAATTTAAACCTATACTCTATCTCCAATAATAAGAGAGATCCCCATGGTGAGGGCCGAAAATGAATCAGCCTGTATATTAAAACATTCTTTAAAACATTTTTGCGAAGCATAATAACAGTTAGAAACCGTTCCATTTCTGTATCTTTTCAACTCCGTCCGTTACAAGCATTTGTAAATAGATTTAAAGATTTAAAGTATCTTGAACTCCACTGCGTAGTTCGTTCGGCAACGGTATGAAGTTTCGCCAATCCCTGCTTGTAAACAAAGTTAGCGTGATGCGATTCCCGGCCGTAAACCGTGCTCAATTTGGAAGAATGATGTAATTTAACAGTAAGTCACTAACCTGGTCACGAGAACACTTGAACTTGAATAAAACGTGAGCCAAATTTATCAAAAACTTTATAAGTACGATCTCCTTTTCTTGGAGCGCGTACTTGGATCCACTCCAGGGAACTTCAAATATGCTGACACCTACTTCGAATATGTAACAGGGCAACTGTCCGTTTGATATTGAAGTGGTGAATTGATGTCGAAAAATTACACTTCATTTCATTGCTGTACAAGCTGTATAACTATATTTTAACAATTGTAATAAAGCTGTTATTTATAGTACTATTACCTTCGAAATTGGTGTGCATAAATCCTCCTATGTATGTCATACCGCCAGTAATTCTTCCGGGGAAAAAATATGAATTTCAGTTTTTTTTTAATTAAACGTTCCGTATATTATTTCGGCGAAAGCAAACGCACCGCTGTTACGCTTTTGATGATGGAATATTCATAGACCTAAAAGTGAATGGCCTTTTCTAATTATAATCTCATATATATTAGAATTAATGCAGTAAAATAACCAAGAATGAATGCTGTATAAGAGTGATACACAGCGACCATTTCGACTTTTATGTTTTCTTACGTTCGAACGAACATTGAAAGAAAACAATATATGAATATCCACCAGCTATCTTTTAAGCAAACCGTACAAACTTAGCAAGTTATATATAGAGACACGTGTCCGAATAGGATCTTTAATTAGGCACGCGTGTGTTGACTAAGAGAACGCCTCAAACCTAATTATATTGATATTATAAATTCCTTAGTGATAGACATATTCGACTGTTCGTGGTTCTTTAAACGCAGAATGGCTTTTAAGAACATACATTTAGACGAGAAGACAGTTTTATGATCAAAATTCTACAGAATTTTAAAGTGGTACAGTTAAATTTCTTTTGCTTGTCTGATTTGTGGAAAACATGTATTACTTTATTTTGATCGAAATACATATTATGTTTACATTGGTAAAAATGAGCATAATTAATAGAAATAGAAGTCATACAAAATTGTCATTACAAAAATTACTACAATCTAGTTGTTAATCACAGGTTAAAAATCTATAGTAGATTTCAATTAGATTTTCTTAATACTCACAAAATATATTATTTTAACGTTTTTTTGCAAATTTTTGTGAAAAGTTTATTGTTAGTTCAAAAATGAAGTAAAATATTTTATCAACAATACATATATCGTCTAATTGTTTGCTTAAATACTTAATACCAGATGACCAAGTTTTGAATATATACTGACTGAGTTGTACGGTCAATTTTAATAAAATTTATACATAATATTTGCTCAATCAAACTTAAGAAATAATTACATTCTAAAACTAAAATATTAAAAAACAACAATGTTATTTAATAACCAGTGAGACCGTCGTGATTTCTAGTGCATTCGATAACTCTTCGAAGCAAGCTTGAAGTTAAATGATTTATGGTATCCTAGGAAATGTCATTCCAGGCTTCTTGAATTCGGTAACGAAAGTCAAGTAGATTATTTGGTTGTTGAAGTGAATTACCACAACAATCGAGTACCAATCATATCCTACACATGTTCGATTGGTGACAAATCTGGGTAGCGAAAAGGCCATGGTAGCAGAGTCACGTTTTTTCTTGTAAGAATCTTGTAGTAACCCTTGTTGTATGAGAACGTGCGTTGTCTTGTTGGAGAAGGGGTTGAATTAACCTTCGTAAGTATGGCTGTGCAACAGGCTGCAGTACCTTTCATATGTAATAATTTGCATTCAAATTTCTGTCATTAAAAACTAGAGGTGACCTGCTACCGTATGTTAACGCACCCCATACCATAAGGGTCGTTTCAGAGCAAATACTAAATTTATGCGTTTTGGACTCGTTAGAAAACACAACACGATTCCATTATCCCAATTTGAGCTGGCGTTACACCACTCAATCCGAGCACGATGTCGAGGTGTCAGTGGGAAATATAAAAATGGTCTAAACGAACGAAACCCAAAAGCGTGGATTCTGAAATATACAGACTTTTTGTTGCAAAACTTCCAACCAAGCATTTCCTATCGACCGGGTTCTGGAAACTCTGTCTTGTAAAGCCGCAATACTCAAATGATGATCTTCCCTCGCTGTAGTTGCTCGAGGTCGTCCGGATCCATCACAACGATTATGGATTGCGCTCACTTTCGAATTCACTTAAATGATTGTAATGGGGAACAACACAACTTTTTATTTTTTGTTAAAAACTATATCATCTTAAACTAGGTACATATCAAAATATAATTATTCACAAAATTTTACGGTTTAAAACCTATTAGTTTTTAAAAAATTAAACAAATAAAATCTCGTGACGTCACAAGGCTCTCGTACGCTAAAATCACTATGTGACAACACCGTCGTCATACTTATGAATGGAATCGATCGGAGTTTCCGCTTATTATTTGTTTACTAAACAGTTTTGTGTGGTTAGTGAGGTTAAGTTGTAATAAATATTTATTTCTAGTTCGCAACATGAATCCTGGGTTTGAAGATGCGAATTCAAATAATTTACCCATTGTAGATTATTCTATGATTGATCAATATTACAATAATACATTAAGTTTTATTAGTAGTGAAACTCGTGGAGCAAAAAACACAAAGTAATAATTTTTTCTGTAAACTAATTGGATGTTCTCTATTAAAAAAGCGTATTTTAAGGGCAGGTAGAGAAGTATATAGCGATAATGCTGTTGGTTTTGTACAATTGAAAAGAGAGAATAATGTATGTAAGTATGTAAGGTACAAGCCAAAATTACACCCGAACATAAAGTTACATCTAAACCTTATACAGTTATGTCCGAAATTGATGAAACTGAACGAATTATTGTGAAATCTGAATGTCTGGACTGTGCTGCTGCTGCAGGTAAGATATAATGATATTTAAATATTAAAATAAAAGATCACAATAAATAAAATATATCAGTATATAACAGTAATAATTTATATTTACTGTTTTCCAGGTGGTTGTAAACACAGATTAGCATTATTATTTTGGTTGCTAAGACGATCAGAAGAACCTTCAACAACTGCAGCAAAATATTATTGGAAAAAATCAGAGCTCTCAACGGTTGGAAGTTTAAAAAAAATATCCGTGTGATGGATATGGAACCTGCTGTCGAAGTGCCTATTATAACCAATAACTTTTTGCAAAATGTAATTAGTGAAGGAAAGTTATCGAATGCAGATAGTGTACTACTACAATGTTATAAAGTAGTAGACAATGAACATTTGCTATCTATTCATCAAATCTATATCAATTAATTTAAGAAATTAAATAATTTGGTGGCAGATGCAGACACTTTTCTGCAATATTGTATACATAGTATATAAGCTCATATATGTGCAAATGCAGAAAAATTAACTGATGAGCCTTTGTGGCATGAGCTGAGGTATGCTCGTATTACTGCTTTTAAAATATATGAAGCATTAAAATGTATTATTATGGATGGAACTTTAACAGGATTCATATTGGGAGGCACCAAATTGCTAGCAACAGCAGCTATGGAAAGAGGTAGAAAACAATAATCAGAAGTTTTTAAGAAAGTGTGTAGATGTTTCGAAATAAAATTTGGAAAAAAGTGGCTTACACATAGATTTAAAAAATCCGATTATTGCAGCATCTCCAGATGGAATTAGCATGGTATACTGTTTAGAGATTAAATGTCCATCCAAAGAAAAAAATATTGAAAATTACTTACTTGATGAAAAGACCATTACACCAAAATATTATGCTCAGTTTCAAATTCAACTTCATGTTACTAAAGGGGATTATGGGCTGTTTGCTGTAGCTTGCCAAAACTTTGAAACAACAAGGCAATTTAAATATTTAAGTTGTAAGTCTGATCCAAATTATTGCAATAAAATAATTAAAGAGACAATAGAATTTTGGAAAAAGGCAATCTTTCCACATATTCAAAACATAAAATTTTAATTAAAATGTTATTTTGTTTTTTAAAAGAATTATTTAGTTTACTATATAAATAAAAACATGATTATTATTTTGTTTGAGCATTTATATTTGTCTACTGACTTTTCTAACTGTATATTTTGTGCAATTGCATTGTTTTCTTCCATTTATGTTTATTTTTTAATTAATAAAATTTTATTCTGTATAATAATACAAGTTATTTAATTATATTTCTGTAATGCTTTGTATCAAAAACTTAATACTTACACCTACCTAAACTGTTCTGTTTATTCTGTTTATCTATCTTATGAATGCTTTGTTATACAATAAATAAAAAAATACTTAAAGTATATTTGTCTTAATGTTTTATTAGTGTATAGCAAACGCCAATTAAGTTGGCGCGAAGAGGGGTAAGTTCGCGCAGGATTAAAAGTAGTGGGGAGATTTGTATTTGGTTTTACATCAAATGTCAGATAATTCTAACCTCTGAGCGTGTATCACTTTATGATCGCCTAGCAAAGACATTATGTTCCGTCAAACGTCAATGACAAATGTATTCTGACAATTACTTGAGTAGTGGGGGTGGACGTTTTTAAAAACGGCTTCTGCGCACCCCCTTCTCGCGCCAACTTAATTGGCGCTTGCTATACCTTCCATATTTATAACAGCACAAGCAATTACAGCTATAAAATCAAGTAAATTAATAAGATTTTTGTCTACGGTTGCATGAGGAGTTAGCATTGTAAACTCTCTAATCCGACTTATGACTCTCTCTATATGAATGCGAACAGCAGCAACTCACTTGCTCATTCTGACTTCTTCTTTGGTTAGCCCTGTTCCTTGAATAACACCTGGTGGCCGGACCAAATAGCATTTCTTTTTTGATAGATCAGCTGCAATGTTTTTAAACCCTCGGTCAGCTAATACACCACATTCTGCTGGTAATATATCCAGGTAACCACAATCAAAAACAATAACTGGATCTGTTGCACGACCTCCATTTTATTTGGTGCAGATTCTGTGTTGTTATCACAAGTACGCACAAAACACTTTTTATATATTTGTGAATATACGTTTATTAGAACTTGCAACGAATTAAAGTACACTAACCTCAAAACCAAAGAAATGTCAACGTGTTTATGATACGATCGCTGACAGGAAACAAACAACGACGTGAATTCTGGGTGAACCATTATTCTACACAGTGTTGCCACATACTACGAAGATCGAGCTTAATGAATGAAAGTGTAGTGACGTCACAAGCATTTTATTTATTTAATTACAAGCGTAAAAGTTGATTTTTTAAAAATTAATCAATTAAACTTGCCTTTTTTAAAGACGATTTATCGAAATATATAATAAAAAAAAAGTCGAATTGTTCCCCATTGTTCCGTAAAAAACGCCTATGCATAATAACTTTTAAAGCAAATCGCTACGAAATATGGCTTCAATCTGAATGAAAAGCAAATTTAAAAACATCATTTTTTGATAAAACAAAATAAAAAAATTTTACTCCAACTAAGTTTTTTTGTCCATATTGTGATCGCTTCTTATCAGAGACAAGAGTAGCATAAAAAATTTCATTGCAATTGTTCAACTCTTTCTGGATATTCGGGATTTTTTTGAAAATCAGTATACTTTGGAATACAATATTAGAATCTAAAGAATCCCAACACTAAAAATTCAGCTCTTTATCATCAAGAACGAGTCTTTGAAAGTATTAAAGTACTGTATATTATATATTGGTTGTTTAAATTGCACGCCAAGTCGTATAAGTTTATTTATTATACCGGCACCTTTTTTAGCATTTTCTCTTTATTTCAACTCAGAGGTTTAATATATGATCTAGTTTGTTTCTATGGCAATTTGGTTACATTAATTTTTTACAGTTTTTCAAGTTTCGGCAAAGAATTTATGTTAAATTTTATTTATCAAATGAAATTGATGCTAGTGAAACGCTAGACATGTGATGATGATTATTCTAAAATATCAAAAATAAAAATATTCTACGTTAATTTTTTGTTGGAATTCGGTTTAATAAATTACACTTCAAATAAAAATACTCATTTTAACGTTTCGACATTCATTGTCTTCGTCAGAAAAAAATATTTAATGTAAAACTAGGTGCAAATTTAAAATAATGATACAGTAATTATATACCCTAGCCCTAGATGATACTTAGAATGAATTACGAGTACTTTTACATTTTCTACTTTGTAAGTAATTATAAATGTGATATGTTTACAATGAGTTTGTGTGTTAGTATTACACTGGCTTTTGCATACTGAAATAAACTGAATTTTAAAGCGACCTAATGCATGTGTTTATTTTGCGTTTATCCCTGCTTGTAATTTGATACTTTCAATTTCATGGGGATGGTTTTAAAATAATGAAGTGTTGATATTTTAATTAATACTTACTTTATTTATAATATAAATATTTATATTCATATTATAGAAAAATATAATTTTAATAAACCTGCAATTTCATTACGATCATTTACAGCGTTTTCTTCTTTAATATGAATTAGTTGTAATATTGATCTTGCTATGCATTTTTTTTCTCTTAGAACTTAAAAAAATAATTCAAGAAGGAGGATATCTGCCTCAACAGATGTTTAATGCGGATAAGATGGTATCGTTTTGGAATAGGACTTTCCTTTCCAAAACAGAACGATTATCCAAGCTTCAAGGTGGCAAAGATCGAGTTTCTCTTCTTTTGTGTGCAAATGCCTCAGGTAATATTCAGATAAAGCCGATGATGATATATCGGTCCGTAAATCTGCGAGCATTGAAGGGAAAAAATAAAAATCAGTTAGCAGTTTTTTTGGCGAGCTGCGCGGTGTGTTATTCCAGAAGTGGCTTAATGATTGTTTTATCCCTGAGGTAAAGAACTATCTTGCGCCTCAGAACCTTGGCTTCAAAGCCTTTTAGTAATCTATAACGCACCTGGACATCCCTTACTCTGGTAGGAGTTCATCCTAATGTTAATGTGATATTTTTGCCCCCTAATCCGATGTCCTTAATTCAACCCCTGGATCAGGGAATAATTTCAGCTTTTAAGGTCTATTACACCAGGTGTTGTTTCAATGTCATGTAATGTGATGTGATGATGTGATTTCCAATTGGAAAAAAATAACAGCGGATTGCATCGCAGATATCGACGCCTCACTGAGAGAGTTGAATACAAGCTCTATCAATGCCTATTGGAAGTATCTTTGGCAGGAAGTGGTTGTTAAAGAGAAACACCTTCCGCCTATAACAAATCAAGAAGAAGTGATAACAGAACTTGTCCATCAAATAGGTGGTGATGGATTTGAGGAAATAAGGCAAGATGAAATTCATGATCTAATAGAATCTCACGGAAACGGGCTAACCGAGGACGAGCTATTGGAGATGATGGAAGACACAAACAGCAGGACTTCGAAGAAGGTGAGGACGAAAAGCAGGAGGATGAAATCTCATGCAAGCGTTACGGCATTTCATTTCTTTATTTTTTTTTAACATGTTTTAACCCCAGGGAAGAAGTTCTCGTCGAAACACCTAAGAGAAATTTTAATCTTACAAGAACAACTTGTTAAAAAATTCTTGAATTTGGGCCGTTCCTTGTTCGTAGTTTGAAGTTTAAGAGAGAAATCGAGGCTGCGATAGTCCCTTACGTCGAACTTGAAAAATTACAGACGCAATCGGACAAGTAATCCCAGATTACTCGTTATTTTCTGCCCTCAACAAGCAACAATTAGCTTAACTATAATTACATACACATGTAGATTAAAATATTACAAGTTTGAAAACGTTGTGTAATTAAAAAAGAATATACAGTAGTACCCCGTTATCCGTTGACCCCGTACCCGCGGTTTCAGTCATCCGCGATTTACCTATGATGAGCAGAAAACGCGTTATATCAATAAATATAAAAGTTATAGGAGCATTTGTCGATATATCGTCGTATATTATGAGTCATCCCCTGAATTCGGAGCTCTCTTATGATAAGTTAAACAAGTTGGAACGTGCTTAAGGTGACACTCGCTTTTACTTGTACATATAAACGCTCCTGTTAACTATGAGTTTAGTACTATTCGAATTGTCGGACAAGACAGTGCTTGCAATAGTTTTTAAATAAAGTAAGTAAATTTGAAAATCATTTTAAAATGGCTTCCAAACCAAAAAGAAAACGTGAAATGCTCACTATTAGTGAAAAAATAAAAATCATTAATATGATTGAAATAGAAAAAAAAATTTATTGCAACTGTTGCTAAAATATACAATAAAAACGAATCTTCGATACGAGAAGTGTTAAAAAACAAAAATAAGATTCGAGCTAGTTTTTCTGGTGCACCCCAAACTGCAAAAGTTGCAACCACAATACGTAATAAAGTGTTACTTAAGGTAGAAAATGCCTTAAATTTATGGGTGGAAGATATGACAAGAAAACATATTCCTATCGATGGCAAAGTGCTACAACAAAAGGCGTTGGTTTTATATGAAGATATGCAGTCCCAAGATTATAATGAAGAGGAAGGAAAATCATTCACAGCCAGTAGGGGGTGGCTGCATAGATTTAAAACTCGGTTTAATCTAAAAAATATAAAAATGACTGATAGACTTACCTTGATATTTTGTACAAATGTAGCTGGTCATATGATTAAACCCGGACTTGTTTACCGATCACAGAATCCACGTGCTCTTAAATACAAAGATAAAGCTTGCCTGCCTGTGTTTTGGCAATCAAATCGAAAGGCGTTGGTTACGGCTGTTCTATTTACACAATGGTTTCATCAATGCTTTATTGCAGAAGTGAAAAGATACTTGGAAAGGAAGAATTACCATTTAAAGTGCTGCTGATACTAGACAATGCTCCTGGGCATCCTGTGTCACTAGGCACTGAAGATAAAAATGTTGAAGTGCTTTTTTTACCACCTAACACGACCTCATTGCTTCAGCCCCTTGATCAAGGTGCCATTAGATGCTTTAAAGCCATATATATTCGACAGGTTTTTGAAATGCCGTATACAATGGCTAATGAATGCTCTGATATCGGGCTCATGGAATGCTGGAAGTCATTTACAATTGCTGACGCAATTCTATTTATCAAAGGAGCGATGGAGGAATTAAAGTCAGAAACGATAATAGCATGTTGGAAAAATCTGTGGAATGACATTGTTCTTAGTTCTGAAGACACACATGATATTAATTCACATCTAACAACGATATTTAACATAGCGCAGAAAATAGATGGAGAAGGATTTAACGATATAACCCAAGAGGAACTCAGTGATTACATAAACGAAGAGGATCAAGTATTCACCAACGAGGAATTGGAAGACCTTGTGAAATCTTCTCCAGAAGCGAGTGACGATGAGGATGAGGGTCAACAAGAACCGCCAGCATGGACGCTTGAAAAATTTTCAGCGATATTTCGAACTGCTCAAACATTAAAAGAACAGATAGTAGAATATGATCCAATAATGGAACGCAGTATAAAAATTACTCGCACTATAACAGAAGCCTTGAAACCTTTGGAGGATTTGTTTATTGAAATGAAAAGACAAAAACGACAACTACCAATAACAATGTTCTTTGAAAAAGTCGACAAAACTATCGACAACGCACAGCCATCAACATCGTTTGCTTCGGATCTAAGTAAACAATGGACTGCTAACTTGGACTTGGAGGAAGATGAATGAATATGTAGCTCACGATGATAAAGTTTTTATTGTTTTATATTTTCTTGTTGTGTATGTAAATATGTACTAGATGTAGGTACATATTGTCATGGATTTTCCTTGGACAAGTAAGGAAAATGAGTGAACGATTTTGAAGTCTGTAATAGGGACATTCTAAAAAATTAATTATTTCAGTTGTATGTTTATTTATTTCAGACGGGGATCGGTATATATATATATATATTATTTTATAAATGAAATAAATTTTATAATGTATGAAATTATGATTAGCCCTCGTATATTTAGGTTGACCAAGGAATTGAACTTGCCGCTTTTTCGGATATTGTATTTGTTAAAATGTGTTGGTTATATATATTTTGATTTTTAGATGGTGGGAATAGATAAGCGGATATGGAAATTTCATTTTGATTTAGAGATATCTCGACTGTTAAAGTGTTTGGTTTATTAAAGAATAAGATAATCAATTTTATTCTTTGTTGTATAAATTCGGGTTGTATTTTGTTTTTGCATTTAGTGTATGGTGCAAGTTAATTTAAATTCGATTTATGCGAGTGTTTTATGTTTATTTGAAAATTTTGTGAAAAAGATATCTCTCGTGTATTCTATAAAATCACACATAGATCTATGTAAGTTGATAAAAAAATTATTTTATTTATATATATTTGATATCAGGATTATTTTCATTGTTATAATTTCTTGTATTTATTGTAATAATGTATGTTTGAAAGTAGTATATGGATATTAGCGAAAGTTGTCATGTTTTTTATAAGGGAAGTTTTTTTTTAAAATAATATTTCGAGAACATTTTGAATTCAAGGTTGGAGTGTCTGTAGTGGGGTTTGACCTTGTTATGTTATTTTTGGCGTATGAGTAAATTTCAACTATCGTGAGTTTTGAAAACTAATTTGTTTTTGATATTTGTTTGAAGGGGTCACAGTAGAGGTTAAACTTGACAGATTTCACTAATATTTATTAGTTTTATGTTTGATCGAGATTCAGAAGAGGTTTTTCTCTGTGTGCGAGTCATTATTCACAAAGAGTGTTTCCTCATTGCTACTGTTTGATGATGCTTTAGCACCCTATACACTTTGTAGAGGGATTTTTTTATTTTTTTTAATTACATTAATATAAAGGAATTGACTCGTGTTTTATTTGTGTTTATGGTTTTATTCTGGAAAACGACATTAAACCCCTTTCCGTGAGGAACGATTCATGAGATGGCAGTTCGTGGATTCTACTAGACTGAATAGCCGGCGATATAAGCTGTAGTGTGAATAAAAAAATAAATAAGCAATTTCAAAGTAAATTCCACTGCACAATTATGGCGGCCCAACGTGTCGGCGTATGAAGCAAAGTAGATGCCAAAATTTACAATTTTGACAGCCCAGCGTGTCGGCGTATGAAGAAAAGCAAATGAAAAATTTACAATTATGGTTAACTCAACGTGGTGAGAGAATAAATAATTTAATAATTGGACTGCACAATTTTGGCGAGTCCAACGTATAATTGGAAGAAATAAAATATAAATTCTTAAAATGGAATATTTAATTCAAAGAATGGGTAACGCTGGTTACATACATGAAGGAGGACACAATGGAGAAAGCAGTCAACAGATGATGGATATGATGCACACAATGATGCTAACGATAATGGAAATGAAACAACAACAAATGGAAATGAAACAAGAAATGCAACAAAATTACAATGAAATAAAACAAAACTATAATGATATGGAAAGAGAAATGGATGAAATAATAGGGATAATGGATCAAATGGCACCAGGAACCAGTAACAATCAAATAAACAAGGAAAACACAATAAATAAAAGTAAAATACCACACGTCGAGGAAAAACAAGCAACAGAAGAAAAGGAATTAAAAATAATGGAACTAGAAGAAAAGGAATTAATAATAATGCTACAAGGAGAAAACGAATCAACAATTACAAAAGAAAGTTTAGAGGACGTGCCTGGGGAGGAATCTATGCCACAGGACGAGGGAAATGATATGGATATAGAAATAGGAAGAAGAAATAATCAAATTAGGGTAAGCGAAGAAATTACATTAAATAAAATTAAGTTTGAAACTAACGAGAAAACAGAATTTAATATAAGTAAAACAAATGCTAAGTTAGAATGTAGGATGGAAGAAAGTATTCACGATAAAATGAGCAATAAATTAAATAAACAAGCAGTTGTCGTTAATAATATTAACGATGGACGAACTAAAATTAAAAAGAAATTGATTTCTAGAAGAAATATCATTTATAAATATAATTTGAATAATTATATAGAAAGTAAACGCAAAAATTCCCGTAATGCTAATTTTAAAATCAACTGTTTTTTAAACAATATAAATCAGACCCATGTCAATAATGAAATGTTAAAATATTATACTCTGAAAATTAGGAAGTATAGGGGTACTAAATTTAAATTAAATAGACCCACATTTTATAGTAAGGTAAAAGTAAAAATGAAACTACAAATTATTTACTGTCGGATATTTTTGAATAGGCCCAACTTAATGATAAATTTCGTTGTAAACTATTTAGAGGAATATGCGAGATATAAGGATTTTTGCTTTTGAGGTAACTAATTGGAATGTGTTGTAACAAAAGGATATATGAATAAAATTTGGAAAAGTAAATAGGATTTGATAAATGATACTGAAATGGATTTAACGTAAAAGATAATTAGGATAAGATTATTAGTATAAGAAGAGGATGTAGAAGTAAAATAAAAAAGTGTTTACTGAATTTCGTCGTGATAAAAAGGTATATGATATTGAATATGAAAAAATTTTCGTCGGTATATTTAAATAGAATTTCGTCGTTGATATATGAAGAAAAAAATTATTATGATAATAGAGATAGATATATATATATATTGTTGAACTAAAATTATGGTATTTATGAATTTATAGAAAAAGAATTATTGGCATGTGTAAAAAGGTTAATGAATAAAAATATTTGAATAGGATGGTTTACGATGTGCTGATTTAACTGACCTGGTAATGAATTGGATTAAGCAAATAGATATACAGAATGAGTTATAAAATAAAATTTATTGTTGACATAATTAATTAATTAAAATTTATCTGCGTATAAAAAAATATTGATAATGGGAATTGCGTTGAAAAAAAATTAAAATTATATAAAAATATAAGAAGAAGAAATTGAGCTCATGATATTATTGTTGATTATTATTATTATTATTATTATTATTGCTTGGAAATTAATGGTGTTATGAATTTGTTTATGATGATGATTTGGTAAATGAGATTTTCATGCTATGTTTTTTTTTTATTTATGAAAATTCGTTGGGGATGTTCATGTCCATGTGATCGAGAGTGTGCTCGAGGATTCGACGGGGATGACTGCTGCTTCGGCGTGTTCCTTCGTCTGTGATGTTTGTAACGAAGCCCATTCGAAAATGTCAAGCAATATGACATTAAAATAAATTATGTCAAGTAAAACGACATAAAAGATAAAATGTTTTAAGTCAAATAAGACATTTATATATATTCAAAAATTATATACAGAATGTATATGGAGACGATATCACATCAGTGCATTGCATCCGTTTATCACACTACAGCATCAGAACGATGAAGAACCTGGTCAACATTAATACAACAAGTTAGTGCGGGGAACAAAGACAGGGTGCGGTACTGTCTCGAGTGCTGTGCTGAAGTTTATCCTTGAAAAAAGCTCAGGGATGTTCTGACTTTGTTCTCGGATAACTTCGGGGAATCATGTCATGGATTTTCCTTGGACAAGTAAGGAAAATGAGTGAACGATTTTGAACTCTGTAATAGGGACATTCTAAAAAATTAATTATTTCAGTTGTATGTTTATTTATTTCAGACGGGGATCGGTATATATATATATATTATTTTATAAATGAAATAAATTTTATAATGTATGAAATTATGATTAGCCCTCGTATATTTAGGTTGACCAAGGAATTGAACTTGCCGCTTTTTCGGATATTGTATTTGTTAAAATGTGTTGGTTATATATATTTTGATTTTTAGATGGTGGGAATGGATAAGCGGATATGGAAATTTCATTTTGATTTAGAGATATCTCGACTGTTAAAGTGTTTGGTTTATTAAAGAATAAGATAATCAATTTTATTCTTTGTTGTATAAATTCGGGTTGTATTTTGTTTTTGCATTTAGTGTATGGTGCAAGTTAATTTAAATTCGATTTATGCGAGTGTTTTATGTTTATTTGAAAATTTTGTGAAAAAGATATCTCTCGTGTATTCTATAAAATCACACATAGATCTATGTAAGTTGATAAAAAAATTATTTTATTTATATATATTTGATATCAGGATTATTTTCATTGTTATAATTTCTTGTATTTATTGTAATAATGTATGTTTGAAAGTAGTATATGGATATTAGCGAAAGTTGTCATGTTTTTTATAAGGGAAGTTTTTTTTTAAAATAATATTTCGAGAACATTTTGAATTCAAGGTTGGAGTGTCTGTAGTGGGGTTTGACCTTGTTATGTTATTTTTGGCGTATGAGTAAATTTCAACTATCGTGAGTTTTGAAAACTAATTTGTTTTTGATATTTGTTTGAAGGGGTCACAGTAGAGGTTAAACTTGACAGATTTCACTAATATTTATTAGTTTTATGTTTGATCGAGATTCAGAAGAGGTTTTTCTCTGTGTGCGAGTCATTATTCACAAAGAGTGTTTCCTCATTGCTACTGTTTGATGATGCTTTAGCACCCTATACACTTTGTAGAGGGATTTTTTTATTTTTTTTAATTACATTAATATAAAGGAATTGACTCGTGTTTTATTTGTGTTTATGGTTTTATTCTGGAAAACGACATTAAACCCCTTTCCGTGAGGAACGATTCATGAGATGGCAGTTCGTGGATTCTACTAGACTGAATAGCCGGCGATATAAGCTGTAGTGTGAATAAAAAAATAAATAAGCAATTTCAAAGTAAATTCCACTGCAATATGTATGAACTTATATATTTATTAAACTTAAATTCTATTTGTGCCACAGCACAAGAATATTTATTTATTTATTGTTTATTTATTTTAAATAAATATTATATAACTTATTTTTTTGTTGATTCATTGTTTTAACTTTGCTTCATATTTCATATTGTACTCGAAAACAAAGCGTTCGCTACTATCCGCGGTTTTCAGTATCCGCGGAAGACCACAGAACCTAACCCCCGCGGATATGGGGATACTACTGTATACATGCTGTGGTGGAGCATACCCATTTACATGAGAGGCCCTGAAACAAAGATACAGGATATTTATAAAACTTATTATAATAATTTAGAAAATAAGATTTTCTCGGGACTGTATATTTCACATGTCAAATCAATGAAGTTAATTCCGCGTATTTATTGCTTAAATAAGAATCATGTATTTTATTATTTTCTATAAGTCATTTGCTTTAGTCATTTTCATCAATATTATTGTATTACCGAAGATTTTTAACTTGATTGATTGAATATATTATAGACATATACTTTGGATATAGCTGTACTTATCTGAATTGTTTACGGCGGAAAATATCCCAATTTAGTACAGGTATCTAGCGAAAGATTGTAGATATCTAAGATAGTTTTTTGTATCACAAAATTAAATTTATAATTTTTGTAAAATATCAAAACGATTTGTCGTAGTAAATTACTTCATTTATAAAAATTTAATATTAAATTAAAAAGTACAAACAAGAATCACGAATAAGAAACCTGGATAAAAACAAATGCGAGTTAGCGTGGTGGTTGAATTTAATTTTGCACGCGTAGAGATATTGTAAAAAAAGTGTTCCAAGAATTTAGTGAAAAATTATTATTAAAGTATAATTATCAAACCCGAAGATATATCCTACGTATCACCAACCTATAAAGATTCGATTGACGAAAAATCCAAATCCTAACTCCTTCCTACAAGTTTTTAAATGAAAATCCTATCCCGAGGGACGCTACCTGCATAATTCCTTTACCAGAACCTTAATCCCGAGGAATAGAATCTTGAAAACCTTACGAATATCCAGTACCCACATACAACTAAACTTGAGTACTTTTTTTATATCTATTTCCTATAACATTGAAATTATTTATATTAATTTTTAAACACAATCGTTGATATTATCATTTTTATGCAAAACATTTTATTTACTTATAAATTTACCTTAATATCGGAAAAATACAGTTCCTTGCGTTTTAATTAAAGTAATTTTAGTAAATTTTGTTGCATTATCTAATTACAGATAATTAACCTAACAATTATAACCTTATTTGATCACGTGACTATTTATAGGTTAATGCATCATATATTCCTGTTAACACTTACCTTTTTGAATAAGAATATTATCAGTTAAACCATTTATTTATGTTCTACACTCTCTTGTTTCATTTATTATATTATTCATCCAGAATCATTCGATATATAACAACTTGTTTAATCACCCACATTTATTATACTAAGTACCAGACCCGCACTATTGTTGTTATTAAGTATAATTTCACCACAAAGACTAGGGCTAGCTGGCGCCCATATAGATATACATTTAAAAATTATAACAATAAGATTATGCACTTGGAAGAGACCTATTAAGTTAAGTATAAGTTATTTATTTATTTACATATTGCTTATGTTTTGCCCTTATTTTAGCGACATCTGTAAACTCAAACCTTAGCTACATCTATAGGTCGAATATTGAACTTTGCTAGCGGATTCAATATTATTTTAAATTACATAATCAAATTAATCCATAACTTTACATTTCTTTTAATTATAACGTGATGGTATATTTTTAACACACCACCATATGCTTTTCATCAATACATATTATTATTAAACCGTAATACAAATCACATATGTTCTGTACCTTTATTTATCTTTATGGAACGTAACCCCATCATTTACACAGACAGATTGACTCAACATTCGTGAATTCGACATTCGAGAAGTTTTTCTGGAACGTAACCCTCGAAAATGTTAGGGATTACTGTATTCGGTTGATATACTGCAACAGATTTTGAAAAATTTCGCACTAATTTTATTTACTTATGGTGAAACTTTGCTATTGCTTTTCTAAGACCGCCGATTTCTGAAAATTAATAGTAACGAAATAACGCTTTCTATAGTACTCTATGTTCCTGCTAGTTTGTGACCTGCTTCAAGTCTACCAATGATTGGAGTGCATAAAATTCGTAAATTTTATGCACTCTAGGCAATAATTAACTATGTACTCCGCGTGTTCATTTTTAAACGTGTTTAATAGCAAATGACAGATGCAAATTGAAATTCCCCAATTTATTCAGAATACATTTTTCATCTCCGTAACATAGAAAATCAAGTACGTACAAAATATATCTAATGTATGAAGTTAAATAATATTTAAATATTTAATATTATCACAACGCGACATCTCTTCATGATTTTTGAAATTGTCGAGTGCTGTATTTTAATATTGATGATAAATGCACATGTTCCAAATGTAAATTACGAAATATAAACCAGGTTACGTGAAATGACACCCAAAAATTTTAACACCGCAGGATGCAACTTCAATTACTATAAATTGCTATTTTGCTTTCGAAAAAAAATTATTCTGCTGTCAAAACTCGTATAGATTGTCGAAAAATTTATGGAAGTTCATTAAGGAAAAAATGGTCGTGGTAACAGCGCAAATGATCCAGAAGCCTGCGTATACTTTATGAGCGTCGAAGTATTAACGAAACTGCGGTCAAATAATGTCGCGGACCAGCATTTATTAGCGGGGTGTCGTTCCATTCACATATTTCCCAGAGCGGCTGGAAGGCGTCGTAAATAGCGCTTTTATTTTACTTTTTTTCCCGGGGCACACCTCCTTCTCTCTAGTTCGCCACTCGACCTTTCCGAGGTATAAACGAGTTTTCCAATAAACATGGAGCTTTTATTGACTTTCTTATTGCGAAACGTGGCTTCGCGAAACCTTACCAGTAGCACACGACAGAGAGCATTAACAGTAAGTAACTTTAACGATCATGTACATTACTACGACGCGTAGGTAAATATATATATATATATATATATATATATATATATAATTTGTGTGTATACATTAGTACATTGATTAGATGTTGCATTTAATATGGACAAGGAGCATGGAAAAGCACTTACAAATATTTAGTAACTTTCAAACTATAAAATACTTAAAATTGCAGTGTAAATATAAGAAAATACGTATACAATAAGTACCTTTTGCCAATATATTCCAACGAATTATGAAACGACATGAATGGAGAAAAAATATCCAAGTTGAGGGAATACCTATTCAACAAATAAATGTGTTTCATTATTTAGGTGTCCTGATAGAAAACACTGGGAAAAATGAGTTAGAAATTAATGAAAGAGTTGAAAAGGTAACCAAATTGTATTACGCAATGAACAAGAACTTCATTATGAAAAAAGAAATATCACGAAACACCAAGATAAAAGTTTTCAAAGCAGTCTACAGAGCAGTTCTGACATACGGATGTGAATCATGGGTATTTAATAATAGAAAAAAAAGCAAAATCCAGGCTGCAGAAATAAAATATCTTAGGAGAGTAAGAGGCATGACTAGAAAGAATAAAATGAAAAATACACAAATACGAGAGGAACTGAAGATACAATCGATAATGGACTTTATTGAACGGCGGCAACTACATTGGTGGGGGCATTTACAACGAATGGGCGACACTAGACCAGTAAAGCTAATATATGAAACCAAAGTCCAGTATAAAAGGAAAAGAGGAAGACCGCGACAAGTATGGGAGGATATCATTGGAAATAGCATCCAGGAGAGGGGAAAGAGCTGGAAAGAAGCAAAATCACTGGCCAGTAACCCAACATTATGGAAAAATTTTGTGCATAATTTAGATTAGGCGGTACTTACCCGACACCCTTTAGGGTAAAAGGGTTTTTGATATAGATAGATAGATATATATATATATATATATATATATATATATATATATATATATATATATATATAAGGTAAACTTAATAAGTCGGCGATTAAAGGTCTGGTTCATTACTTCAAAGTATATATATTTAAAACAACCCTACATGTTTCGGCAATGATGCCTTTGTCAAGGGAATAAAAAATATAAATGATTTATATTTTTTATTCCCTTGACCAAGGCATCATTGCCGAAACATGTAGGGTTGTTTTAAATATATATATACATACTTTGAAGTAATGAACCAGACCTTTAATCGCCGACTTATTAAGTTTACCTTATCATACAAAGGTCACGAAAATATTATATATATATATATATATACAGTGTGGTCATAAAGTTTGGAACCAAGCTTATAACCGCATTATTTTACATTTTTAGGAAAAACGCTCGGAAAGGTAAATTTTCTTTTTTAAAACGCCATCTTTTGACTTTCTATTTTTTTTCTTTGACATCATTGGTTTTCGAGTGATGACGTTATCAACACTTTCTTTAAATGGCAACAATATTATTTTTTTCTCGTTTTTGGTATATCTTCATATCCATCAAATAGTGATACAAAACAATTGCTATGTTGCATCACAATTGTTTTGAAAAAATGATATAAATTTAGAAAAAAATACGAAAATTTTATTTTTGTACAAAATTAAAATTAAATTAAAAAAAATACATCTGAACTTAAATTTATTGTAACAGATAACGTCTGGGGATATTTGTGTAAGTTCTACGCGAATTCGTTCTTTTAAATCTTCTAAATTGTTCGGTTTGTTAAAATACATTTTCGATTTCAAATAACCCCACAAAAAAAAGTCTAACGGAAGCAGGTCAGGAGAACGAGGTGGCCATTCTATGGCGCCTCTCCGTCCAATCCATTTATTGGGAAATATTTCAAGATAGTGGCGAACCTCTACACCATAAGGGGGAGGCGCCCCATCTTGTTGAAACCAAATATTTGGATGGGGTACATCACCATCCTCGTGATTTGGGAAAATAACAGCGAGCGCTGGAACCAGTTCAAATCTTAAAAATTCTAAATATTGCACAGCAGTCAAATTTCCTTCAAAAAAATATGGTCCTAAAATGCGTCGTCCAATCATTCCAACCCATACGTTAACTTTTCCTCTGCGCTGAGTATGACACGCTTGAGTCCAATGCGGATTGTTCTGCGATCAATATCTGCAATTATGGCGGTGAACAGATCCATTTAGGCAGAACGTAGGTTCATCTGAGAAGACGATGTTTTCCAGGAAATTTGGATTTTGGTCACAACGTAACATTACGTCTTCACAGAACTGCAGTCGACGATCTTCGTCATCCTCATGTAATTCCTGTACAAGTTGAACTTTGTAAGGACGATAGTGTTCTTTTTTAAATAAGTTGACGACAAATGAGTGAGCCACCTGATTGGCTAACGCAAGTTGTCTGGTGGAAACATGATGCCTTTCTTCTGCTTCTAGAAGCACATTTAATTTCACATCTTCTCCTACTTGAGGTCTACCTTGCCGTGGTCGATCTTTTACGGATCCAGTTTCGGTAAACTTTCCAACTAGTTTTGTCATCGTAGACATGGTAATTGGAGGTCTATCAGGGTGTTCATGGTTAAACAAATCGCATGCTTCTGCATGCGTTCTTTGTCTGTCCCCATACCCAACCATAATTAAAATTTCGATTCTTTCTCGTTCAGATAAATGTGCCATTTTATATATTAGCGAAAATGAACAATTTTTACGCAATATCTCAAAAATTTAACGTCAAAAATAGAAGTAAATAATTCAATAATGTTGTCGCCATAGAAACAATTACAGACTAAAATTTTTGTACATAAATTGTATAAAAAGAAGCAAGAATGTCATAAAGAAATATCTTGCAAAAAAGTGCGTGTTTTTTATAAATTTTTATAAATTGATTTATATTTTGTATTCTCTTGACAAAGGCATCATTGCCGAAACATGTAGAGTTATTTTAAATATATATACTTTGAAGTAATAAACCAGACCTTTAATCGCCGACTTATTAAGTTTACCTTATCATACCAAGGTCACGAAGATATTATATTTATTATATATATATATATATATATATATATATATATATATATATATATATTATATATATTTTTGGGAAAACCCCCAAATAAACTCACTTCAAATTAAAACACTCAGATCTTTACACAGCAAATACTGCTGCTGTACTGGCAAATTGCCTGTATTCTTTTTAAAATAAAAGCCGTTACACAAAATTCGCATTCTCTACCTTAGCAACAAGCTAGGTCTGCATAGACCTGCTTGGTATGTATGAACCATTTCGCTTGTAAATAGGAATAAAACCGAAAATACCCACATAAGTGGTATAATTCCATACTTATTGTGTTCTCCGTAGCAGTTTCTAGGAAGTCATGGACGGGCTTATCTCTAACACGTAAAACAAAAGAGTTATACACACATTTATATGCAAAAGGTCTGCACAGACCTGGTTGAACCTCGTAGGGTTAAAAACTGAAAAATGTTAAACGTAGCGTCTTTGGCTAAGTTAAACCTTAGAAGATATGCTCTTTACCAAATCGCCAGTGGGATAACACTGAACACTAACAATAGCAACAACAATAAATTTATTCTGGCACATCAGGTTTTGGACAAAAAATGAAATAACATTAATTAGGTATATACATTTTATAGAGCTCTATGGTATCGTTCTGTTTAAAATGTTTTTCTTTTTACTTTTCTTTTATACTGTTCTTCGGCATTTCACTGTTCTACTTGCCTTCATATCGTTTTTGAATAATAGAAATGTCTTGATAACACCTTTGACTGTGTTCCAAATCCAGATGCAAGTGCAAAAAATGTATTTTAAGGTTCATCTTATAACCAAATTTATGGTAACTTCTAAGAAGTTCATCAAGTGCTAATATAATTGTCAGATTTTCTGTTTCCTAGAAAATTGTGGGTCACATTTTTAATAGCATTCCAAGCAACACGCTCCAAGTCGCTTAAGGTTCCTTGAAATATTTTATCTTGTTGTAGAAGTTTAATTTGGGATTCTACAAAAATTCCTTCTTTAAGTTTCTCATCTAAGATTTTGGAAAATTCTTGCTTTCCATTGCTTTCACGAAATTTTTCATCAAACCTAATTTTATATGTAATGACGGTACAAGTATTTTATCAGGTTCAACTAGTGACTTATGAAGTATATTCTTTTGTACAGGAATATACTAAGCCCTGACTGGCCAGTCTTTAATAATAGAGTGGAAGTTTCTTAATCGACTGTCCCACTCACAAAGAAATCAGCAATTCTTTGTATACCCTAGTTGTAAACAGAGTATAATTGCTACAACTTTGAGGTCCGCGCTGATACACCATTTGTACATTTTGTATATAATTGATATAATTGTTTGGACAAAAAGTCATATTTTCATTAAGTGGATTGCGTAGCCAATGGAAATGGATGAATAAACGGCTCCTATGTGAAGGACGGCTTTCAAACTCAATTTTGAAGCATCGATAAAAAGACGCCATTCTTCGGGATGGTGTAGGCGACCTAATATAAACCTCAAATCGTTGAGTTTTTTGCAGTATGAAAGACCCTCGTCTGCTGAAGAATACTGTGACAGTCTTTTCTGACGATTACGATACACAGAATATGTGTGCCTGGGGCTAACAATTTACATCCTTGGAGTCTAATTCCTAGAATTTCTGCTTTAGTTTTTGACAAATTCGGGTCTCGAATAAGATCATTTAATTCTAACTGATTTATTAGGTGTGGTTCGTCTTTTTAAGGTGGCAAATAATCAATATCGCTGGTCGATGACCTGATACTTACTTCTTCTGGTTCTGTAACATCATATTCTTTACGAAACACCTATGGGCCTTGGTACTGGCAAGACTTCTCAATGAGGTACTGGACAAGTGACAGAGAGCAGACTAACATAACTAATATTTTTCTTATTTTTGTTGGAAAACCCGGAAAGTTTTCGTGCAGCAAGAGTAGCTATCAATCGAATGGTTCACGCTATATCATAGGTCTTGCAAATGGCATAGCGTATTTCTTACCATTTGATCAACTCCTCAGAGTAACAGCAGAAAATGTTGAGAGCTTATGGCTTGTCTTGATGTTCAATGATGCCAAAATAGTGAAAATATAACTTTTCTATTGAAGGTATAATACTCCGCTAATTCTTGTGGGTTGAAAATGCGATTACCCGTTCCCAAAATGTTTATTAGGTTGTTTAAATATTTATTAACGCAATGCTACTGACAGTACATCTAAAATTATTACATTTTAGTACGAAATTTTTTTGGTGTTGCGTTAACGTAACTATGGGAATAAATGGGTTAAGTATACAATTTATATTATCCTATTAATCTAAAATAAGAAAAATTAAACCCTCAATATTTAGTTAGTAATAAATAACCTGGGCATGTAGTTGTTGTGAAATGCTTGAAAATACGACCACTTTAATAAACGTCACCAGGGCAGTCAGTAGCAGCTGTTAACTATTGGAGGTAATAAAAAAGGAAGATAATTTACGTTCAATGGTGGTGACGCAGCGGTTGTTGTTGGAAATTGTCAAACCAGTTTTCATACTCCCTGGAACGAGATAGGAGCAGTTCCCAATCAACAACTTCACGCCTGTCCAAGTGTTTGCGCACGCGAAGGAGATACGTGTGTCTGTATTTTTCAAAGTTAATGGTATCCGAAGACGTGCATTATCGAGATTCGAATCGTGGATGCGTTTCCAAACTGAAGCCCAACTCTAAAATTAACGTAGAATTTGTAAGCGGGTCCAATTTAGGGATTTAGTACGCATTTAAGTGGGCGATTTATATTTTTAACACGTTCATATTGAAAAAAGATGAGTATTCGTCGGAGCGGTAGCGGAAAGTGGGACGAAAACGAAGGAGAAATTTCGCGAAATGGAAAACGGAAATGTGAAAATTAATTGGAGTGCGTGAGCTTTTGGTTAGTTCCATTTTTCTTTTCGAGTCTGAGTGAATTATTAGTGCTTGAAAATTGAAAGTTTGTATTACTCTTGAAATAACAAAAAGGGAGAAATAATGAAATTATACTCTTCATATTAAATAATTGTCCATTTACCGTAAACATATCTTTTTTATTATCTTTTTCTTTTCCAGTCACACAACTTGTATTCGCAAGAAAAACAACTTATTCTGAAACACTTGTCATAACTTAATATATAATACGAGGGCGATTCGTAAACTAAATTCCGTTTGGTTATTAAAAAAACACCAATACATGAAGAGGCTTCTATTATAAAGGGTGGTCCTTAAGTTTGTCGAAAATTTTAGGGTGCGATTCCTTGGGTTATCTCGAGAGAAATAGTTCCTATAAACATTTGTCCTAAAGTTTTCCGTTGTAGAGATACAGGCTGTTTAATTTTTCAAAATTTTTTAAAATTTTTATTTCAAATATTTAAGAAACGGTTACAATAAACCCTAAAGGTACTGTTGAAAATGACCACCAACAGCTAATATGCAGGCTTCTATCCTCCTATTCAATTGCATACTCACACGCTAAAGAAGTCCGGGAGTGTTTCGAATTGTTTCGCATCCAACAATTATGCGATTTCTTAGGTCATCGATATCTTGAATTGGCGAAGTATAAACAAGGGATTTTAAATGTCCCCACAGAAAGAAGTCTAGAGGGTTCAAATCAGGTGACCTTGGAGGCCACGGCTGATTCGGAACTTCCACTCCTCGACCTATCCATCTATTCTGATAGGTCCTATTTAAAAATTGCCTAGCTTGTAAACTAAAGTGTGCTGGAGCGTCGTCATGCATAAACCAAAGCTCATTTCGGATCAAAAGTGGAAAATCTTCTAAAAGGCCAGGCAACTCTTTTTCAAGAAATAGCCGATATGATGCACCATTAAGTCGTATAGGAAGGAAAAGGGACCGATTAAATAATTATTAATTATCCCCGCCCATACATTTAAGGAAAATTGCTCTTGAAAGTGCATCTCCCTGGTATGCGGATTTTCATCTGACCATAAATGGTTGTTGTGGAAATTCCTAATACCATTTCTGGAGAAGTTCGCCTCGTCAGTAAATAGAATGTAGGTTAGAAATTGTGCATTTTGGGCAATTTTTTGTCGGAACCAATCACAAAGGACTAAGCGTTGCGGAAAGTCACGCGGAATAAGAGCCAGTACTCTCTGAATATGGAAAGGATATAATTGTTGATCGTGTAATATCCTTAAGATGGTTTGATGGCTTGCGTTTACCGTTACACCAATCTTTCTTGTACTGGTTTCTGGATGTTCATCGATTATCTGCAGAACAGCTTCCTCTAAATCGGGTGTTCTTTTAGTTTGAGGTCTTCCCGGAGTATTTTTGTTTCTCTCAAATGTACCAGTTTCTGCTAGACGACGGTGAATATTACTGAAGGTTTCCGCACAAGGTACAAGTCGTCGAGGATATTTTTGTTGGTAAATACGCCTTGCTTCATAACTATTTCCATTAGCTAGACCGTACACAAAATGCATGTCTGCCATTTCAGCATTTGTATAATTCACCATAATTACAAAAAAAGATTTGTAGGTACGAACTTTCAAATTAATTATTGTTTGACAATACTTATGACAGTTACGTAAGTACAAATAAATGCTGTAAACATGACAACCAACACAACAGTTCCCTAAATCGATTTCTAAATTTTTGAAATAAAATTATTTTTGTGAAAAATTAATCAGCCTGTATCTCTACAACGGAAAACTTTAGGACAAATATTTATAGGAACTATTTCTCTCGAGATTACCCAAGGAATCACACCCTAAAATTTCTCGAAGAAATTAGGGACCACCCTGTATACAACTTGAAGCTACTACTTTCTGCTATTTTTCTATATAGTTGCCAATAAGATTGAGACATTTGTGATAGCGACGAATCAGGTTTTTAATGCACTCTTCATAGAACACTGCCGCATGTAAGTCAAGCCATGCTGCAAAACTAGTCATTACGGTCGTTCCATAAAATGTATAAGAAACACACCTTTCTCGTCCCAAAAGACAGCGACCATGACTTCTCTCGCAGAAAAAGTTTGACGGCACTTCAAAAATTTCTTCGTAGGCGAGGTAAAGCGACTCCATTGCATTGCCTGTCTTTTCGTCTCAACGTTGACATAGTCGACCCAAGTCTCATCACCTGTTACCATATGCCTGAGAAAATCTTCACCCATAACATCGTAACGTGTCAGCCGATCCCATTCTCTTTGTTTTATGGTCTTCGGTAAGAAGCTTTGGCACTCATCACCTTCATGTTCTTTGCACATAGAAATCGGATAACAGCACGCAATTCACAGTCGGCGTGATTTTCGATTGCAGCAGACATTTTAAACGACCAAAATAGCACGAAAGAATGTCCGAACGATTCTGTTACAGGCACTGTGCGAGTTTTTCTGGAATCAAAACAGTTTTTGGTCGACCATTACGTGATTCATAAATCACTGAGGCACGACCATTGCGAAATTCTGCAAACCAATGTAAACTGTCTTGTCTGACGGTGCTTCATTACCAAAAGTTGATCGAAGCGTATAATGCATTCTTGTGGAGCCCTTTTTTATAATCGTAAAAAACTATCCAACGAAAACCTTCAAGAGTAATCTCCATTATTTTACAAACTCACTATCCTAAAACTATCACTGTCTAACAAGCTACTGACTCAATTTCTAAGCTACGCGGATTTCTAATTGACAAATGTCAAACTTTAAGAATATAGTGATTACATATTGCAGTGAACTGTGCCTTTGCTTATGAGGTCAGCTCACAACAATTGTCCGGATGCTTACATTCGTAGATACTTCTGCTAGAAACTTCTTTCTCTCGAGCTTTCGCTGCTTTCTCCGCAGTGAAAGATGTGGAAAATAACAACAGTCAAATAAAATTCACACTACTACTTAACTAATTTACTTAAAAAAATAAAAGAAAAAAAAAATCTCTTTTCAAAGTGCAAAGAGAGCTAAAACAGTATAAACTGTAGCTGGAAGGAAACAGTCTGTGTGATAAATAACACGCAGATAGAGAAAGACCTCCTATGAATCGCGAGCAATATTAAAAACTAATAGATAATTAAGAAAATTTCCAATTTCAAAATCTAAATTATAACCCCAAATTTCAACCGTAAACAGACTAAAACGTCAAATCGAAATAAACTTTAACTTGTGCGCACTAAACACAAGGACAAATCTCCCCTGCAATCCTGACCTTTAAAATCTTTTGAAATCCTGTGACATAAAAAAAAACTCCCTCAACAAAAAATTGTAATTTTCTTAGCTTTCTATATTGTACATAATATAAAATAATTCACAATTTCAAATAAATTCAAATATCATCAAATAACCGTGAAACAGAAATTTATATAAAACAAATGTAAAAAGCACTTACTTAAGCAACACTTTTACACACAAAAAACTAAGGCGAGAGCTACCAAATATAAATTTAAATTTAATCCAAACGAGATCATCAACTCTCGTAAAATTCGAAAATGAAATTTAAATGCACAAAAGAAACACAATAAAATAAAATAAACCGACTTTAAATCAAAAACCTGAATGTAAAAATGATGTTTTTTACACTCGACTATGTAAAGCAACGAAGTTGATATCTCTGAATTTTTAATCGGATGCATGATCCGGCATCAAGCGAAAAAGCTACAAAATAGGACCGCCAGACGGACTCCTTCCTGTAAAGTTTAAAATAGTGTACAGTCACTGTCTTAATAAATAGCTCAAAAACATAAACATGTGAATATACCTAGATATAAAACAAATATGCATGTTAAATAAATGTACTAAATTTTCTTATTGTCCATAACCAGTTTCTTCGGGGAAAAGTCCACTGCAATATGTCAAAAGCACCATGTAGTGGTCGATGGTAAAAATATAAAAGGTGTCCCTAGTATTTAATCTACGACGTTGTCATTATGCCACATTTAGCATTGTCATTTGGATGTTATTACTA
Organism: Melolontha melolontha; assembly: GCA_935421215.2. Taxonomy (NCBI): domain Eukaryota; kingdom Metazoa; phylum Arthropoda; class Insecta; order Coleoptera; family Scarabaeidae; genus Melolontha; species Melolontha melolontha. The sequence continues at coordinate 20,541,076 of OW285240.1, read as the reverse complement.
CTTTCATAATAACACTCAGTGCCATTATGAATCCATAATAACACACAAATTTTAAAATAATAATAATAATATTTATTAATTGTCGAACAGGTCAGCCCAATACAGACAACATAAAAAAAATAATAATTATAATACATATGTAAAAGAGAATTAAAAACAAAGTATAATTCAATAATATAATCAAACTGCCTAAATATAAAAGAATAGTGAAAGAAAAGAGAAAAAAATACATTAAACGAAGAAACAAATTAATGAAACATGTCTGCAGAAAAATTATTTAAACTGTTGAAGCTCTTGGCAGAATGCACCATGGGAGCCCTCAGCAATATATTTTTTCTGGCCGTTGGAAGTAGAAGCACTTCATTCACTCTTGAGTTTGGACGAGGTACTCGAAAATTCACTTCTGCAAGCAAATCAGCTGAATCGATCTTATAAAGAATTACATTTTTGATCAAATTTGAACTAATTAGGTGTCGTCTTGCTTCCAGCGATTCAACTCCATGACGATCCAAGAGTAACCTGTAGTCCAAACCACGAAGAGGGTGCGCTCCATTAACTTTATAACTTAAAAACTTGCGCTGTATGGATTCAACTGCATTAATGCATAAAATCAAAAATAAATAAAAAGAAAGTTAGTCGTCATTTTTACTTGTTATTATTAATTATAAAAAATATGATTACACCCATATTAAAATTAGTTTTCATTAAAACTGCATGTACAGCACAAAATTTGACGTCAATAATAAAGTTACAAAAGTCAAAATTGAAATAATCGACGAACACGGTTATCATGACATCGACTAACGTAGGCTCTTGATAATTTCGAATTTTAATTTATGAAATCGTCTCTGGTATTTAAGAAAAATCAAATCTATGCGAATAAAATCGATTGGACCATCGTAGATTAAATTTTGTATGATACATGTTCGATATGAACTTCGTTAATGAAACTTGTGTAACTAAACGTTTAAAGTTTTACGCGTTTCATTATAGTGTTCAAATTCAACTAGTATCACTAATAACTATAAATAAAAACATATGATTAATAAATAAAACAACCGAACAACCAGGAAGGTTGACGTCGCGACGTGTTGTATTCTGCATGCTGGTACAAACTGAGTTTGACGAATTGAGGAATTGGCGCGACACATTAGGCGACATTTACATGTAAATTGAGATTTTAATAATTATTGATAAACAAACTTGAGCGACATAATTTTATCAGTAGTTATTGTGTACGTCAAATCTTTGACAGAAATAATTCATTTGTGCAATTTGTTGCTGTTAATATTAACAATGGCGAGTTTAAGTGAACATGAACGAATTGAAATACTTCACTACTTAAAGTTTACAAGACGTTTGTAATTTATTTAATGATACGCATCCAAATTGAAATCCAATTTCTAAATCCGTTGTTGGTAAAACTTTAAGACGCTTTGAACAAACGTGTAGCGTTAAAGATTTGCCAAGGAGTGGTAGACCTAGAACAGCAAAAAGCGATGATAACAAACTGGATATTTTATTGGCTGTATCTGAATATCCCCATTTATCAACCAATCAATTAGCGGCCAATTTCAATATTTCACAGTCATCGATCGTGTCATTTTTAAAAAGTGTAAAGTATAAACCTTATAAGGTACACCTTGTACACGAGTTAACGGAAGATGATTTTGATAGGGGATTACAATTTTCTGAAGAAATGTTAAATATTTGCAATAATAATGAAAATTTTGTCAACAATATTCTTTTCTCTGACGAAGCTACTTTTTGCCTTACCGGTGAAGTAAACAGACATAACTGCAGATACTGGTCATCGGAAAATCCCTCTTGGTTTTTGGAGCACCATACGCAGTACTCCCAAAAGGTTAATGTTTGGGTTGGCATTCTAGGCGGTCATATTATCGTTCCCTTTTTCATCAATGGCAATTTAACTTCGGCTCTGTATTTGCAGTTATTGCAAAATAAAATAATACCTGCTTGTGCTACGCTCTATTCTCATGAAAACAATAAACACCTGCCCAATGACAGTATCTGGTTCCAGCAAGATAGCGCCCCACCACATTATGGTGTAAATGTTCGTCAATATCTGGACAACGTTGTTCCCCACAGATGGATTGGAAGACGAGGAACCATTGAATGGCCAGCCCGTTCGTCAGATTTAAGTCCTTTAGATTTTTTTTCCTTGGGCATACGTAAAAAACAAAGTTTACAAAGATAAGCCCGCTAACGTCGAAGATTTACAAATCCGAATTACCAGAACGATACAAGAAATTCCCCGAGATTTTTTACAGAACTCTGTTCGGGGTTTTGTAAATCGATTGGATCATTGTCAAATTACTAATGGACGACAATTTGAACACTTACTTTAATTTACTTTGTTTTTATTTTGTTTAATTTTTCTTGTAAAAAAGTTATTAAAATGAATTTTAAAAATACAAAAATATTATTATAAAGAGAAAAAAATTCTCTTTCGAATGGTAGAGCAAAATTTACCAGTTCGTATTTAAAAAAGCTGCGCGGACAGACGTAACTAAAAAACAATTGAAGAAAAAAAAATCAAATATTCTCAAATGTAGATCAAAATATCTTAACAAACTTTTATATTGAACATAATTCCCTAAAATGAATATTAACGACAATAAATCGCCGTCTCCATACTTTTAACTAACCCTGTTAATAGTACGTATAATACGTCAGCTACACAATAAGTGTAACAATTCATAATAGGAGCAACAATCAAAGTTAATTCTAACTTTCAGTAGTAATAGTAATAATATTAGTAGTAACAGATACCTTAGTAGTAACAGATACCTGTTTATTATCATCGCTGGTAATCAACCAGATGTTTTGTGAATTGTTTAACGAAATAAACTATTAAATAATAATACTTGATGAAAAAGAAACTGTGTTAATAATCGACGAAGGAGATACTTGTTGAAACTTCATTATATAGATATAATAAAACACAGTTGTATAGTTTAAAAATAATATATATATTGTTAACACACTACATATGTTTCACCACACTGTGGCTTCATCAGGTGGATGAATATACTAATTCAAAATAACAATTAGATCTTATATATATATCAATACAAAGTACAGAACTAATCTTATTCTAAGAGGGGGTGGACATGTATGAGTTTTAAGTTTAGTAGGGGGGAGTTATTTATGTCTAGTTGGTCATTTAAAATTATACCTAATTTATTATATTTGTTAATTTCTAAACTTTCTAACATATTAAGTTTTTTACTTTTATCTAGAACATGCAAAGTTTTAAAATTAGTGTTGAACTTGTGATTATGTTCTAGGCAATGATTGGCAAAAGTTGAGTCTGTCTTCTTGTCTCTATGGCTTCTTTCATGTTCATTCTAATATCAAATGTCCGTCCTGTTTGTCCGACATACACTTTTTTACAATCTTCGCATGTCAACTTGTAAACCCCTGAGTTTATCTATTGTCCGTTTTATCTTTGTTGTTTTTTATAGCGTTTTGTAAGGAATTGTTGGTTTTGAATGAAATGGTCTCTTCTTTACTTGTTTTTATTAAGTTTCCTACTTTGTTTGAAATTGTACCGATGTATGTGATAGAATTATAACTAAATGTTCTATTGTTTTTTACTGTGGGGTAAATTGAAGATATCGTTTTAGATTTCTGTAGTTTTTTTAGAATATTATTAATTAAATTTATGGTGAAACCGTTATTTAGCGCTATAGCGTGTATTCTATTTAATTCTATATCGAAGTTTTCTTTACTCAACGGGACGTTAATTAGTCTGTGAAGCATTGATTGATAAGCAGATAATTTGTGTGTAATGTGGTGAAACGAATGTGCGTGTATAGTTGTGTCTGTATGTGTAGGCTTGTGGTAGATAGAAAATTCATGTTTTTTAGTTGTGTGTGTTATAGTGAGGTCTAGAAAGTATATGGATTTATTTTCTTCTATTTCAATGGTAAATTTGATGTTTGGGTGAATAGTGTTAATGTAATTATGTAAAGATTTTAATTGTCTGTCTGTACCGTTAAAAGAAACTAATATGTCATCCACATATCTTATCCAGTAAATACAATGTTTGAACAACGGGTGTTGGCTTATTATGTTTTCTAAATGATTTAAGAATATGTCAGAGAGTAACGAACTTAGGGGATTTCCCATAGCTAGTCCCTCTGTTTGTTTATAAAATTCATGTTGAAATTGACAATAGTTTTGGTTTAAACACATTTCTAGTAAATTTAAAAGTTCCATTGTAACAGTGGGATTGGTCTTGTTTTTGTTCAAATTTAAGGAGATTATGTTTATTACGTCCTGGGGTGGAATACTTGTAAATAGATTAGTGACGTCGAAAGATAACAATTTACAATTGTTAGGTAAATCTATATTTGAGATTTTATTTATTAAGTCGTGAGAATTCTTAAATTTAAATTTACTAGAAATGTGTTTAAACCAAAACTATTGTCAATTTCAACATGAATTTTATAAACAAACAGAGGGACTAGCTATGGGAAATCCCCTAAGTTCGTTACTCTCTGACATATTCTTAAATCATTTAGAAAACATAATAAGCCAACACCGGTTGTTCAAACATTGTATTTACTGGATAAGATATGTGGATGACATATTAGTTTCTTTTAACGGTACAGACAGACAATTAAAATCTTTACATAATTACATTAACACTATTCACCCAAACATCAAATTTACCATTGAAATAGAAGAAAATAAATCCATAAACTTTCTAGACCTCACTATAACACACGCAACTAAAAAACATGAATTTTCTATCTACCACAAGCCTACACATACAGACACAACTATACACGCACATTCGTTTCACCACATTACACACAAATTATCTGCTTATCAATCAATGCTTCACAGACTAATTAACGTCCCGTTGAGTAAAGAAAACTTCGATATAGAATTAAATAGAATACACGTTATAGCGCTAAATAACGGTTTCACCATAAATTTAATTAATAATATTCTAAAAAAACTACAGAAATCTAAAACGATATCTTCAATTTACCCCACAGTAAAAAACAATAGAATATTTAGTTATAATGCTATCACATACATCGGTACAATTTCAAACAAAGTAGGAAACTTAATAAAAACAAGTAAAGAAGAGATCATTTCATTCAAAACCAACAATTCCATACAAAACGCTATAAAAAACAACAAAGATAAAACGGACAATAGATTAAACTCAGGGGTTTACAAGTTGACATGCGAAGATTGTAAAAAAGTGTATGTCGGACAAACAGGACGGACATTTGATATTAAAATGAAAGAACATGAAAGAAGCCATAGAGACAAGAAGACAGACTCAACTTTTGCCAATCATTGCCTAGAACATAATCACAAAATCAACACTAATTTTAAAACTTTGCATGTTCTAGATAAAAGTAAAAAACTTAATATGTTAGAAAGTTTAGAAATTAACAAATATAATAAATTAGGTATAATTTTAAATGACCAACTAGACATAAATAACTCCCCCCTACTAAACTTAAAACTCATACATGTCCATCCCCTCTTAGAATAAGATTAGTTCTGTACTTTGTATTGATATATATATAAGATCTAATTGATATTTTGAATTAGTATATTCATCCACCTGATGAAGCCACAGTGTGGTGAAACATATGTAGTGTGTTAACATTATATATATTATTTTGAAACTATACAACTGTGTTTTATTATATCTAAAGAAACTGTGTTATTAATTCCAAGTCCATTACGATTAAAAACAAAATTGTTGACCAGTGGAATTAAAGAAGCGGAAGTGAAAACATTATTCGAATACTTGTGTTGTTGAGAAAATTATATATTAGTAGAAGTATTCAAATTAGTTTTGAGGTAATAAGAAAAAATAAATTGGATTATTTTACGAGAAAATAATATAAATATAAAATCATAGAATGTTTTATTTACAATGCAATAACTTCTAAACAATAAAACATATAATCCTTAATCGTAATTATCGTAAATCATATGAAGCATAATACAGAAAACTAATAAAAACCTGTTTTCTTCGGAGAAACGTAGCGGACAAATTGCTGAAAGTCAGTCATTGAAATATATTTCCTTCAACACGAACGAAGAGAACCTGTGTCGGAATTATCATATTTTAAGAGGGACATCGACGGTACGTGAAGAAAAAACATACATATATACACACTTGGATGAAGGCACGCACACCCCTTGACTTATGGGCGCCCATACGGTATATTGATTAAGCTGATTTTAATATTTATGAGACTATTTAGGCATACGTGAACCGGCATTTGAATAATTTCGGTTGGTTTTTGATTGATCGCAACTTTTACGGGGTATATACACATATGTACGTTTAGAGGGCAGAGTTGGATAGTTCATTTCTACCTATTTAATGGCTAATATTGTTTCTTTCTGTGTTTTCCCCTGTTCGTAAATATATGGTGATGTGAAAAATATGATAAGTGTTCTGAATGGTATTTTTAGCGGCAAATGCGCCGTTACCATAATATTCCCAATTGAAAACAGATACTACTTTTTGTAGCTTCTATGATTTAATGCGCCGGCGATAAATGTTGAAGATTGGAAGTATTCGACCAAATAGAAAATCAATTGCTAGTAAATTGCAATAGTCTACAATGCACATGAAGTATTTTTATTACTTAATACTTATTTTTCCCCATTATTATATTATTTATCATTTTTTTGCTATTCTCTATTCTGCTAGCCTCTATTTTGCTAATCTCTCAGACGCTGCAATAATGATTTCATTATTGCAAAGTGTTAAAATGTGAAAATGGCAATTCAATGAATAAATAAAGGTAACAACATAATATAAAAAAGGTTTAAGTATATCAATACGTTAAGCACGAATTACGCATTTGTTACAAATGAAACAGACATGTAATATACACATCTGTAACTGTACACATGGACAATACACCTCGTATTTTCCAGTACTTACTTCTGCTTAAGACACGTGTTTCTGCCATCTATAGGCGTCATCAGTCAAGCTAGTGAAGCAATTTAATACAAAATAATACAAATCTATTTAAAAAACAAATTTGTATCTGTATATACAAAGCTTAGATCGCCTACAAGACATAGCAAATTTCGTTCTATCAGGTAGCACTATATAATAAGTGACATCTGACGGACGAAAGAAACTATGCCGAAAAGGACAACCCTTCCCTTAACCGGCCAAGCCGGTACAAAAGAGAAGAAAATACGTATATAGGTGTAGTCCATTAAGAAGATGCCAGATGGCAGCAAATATATAAAAAAGGTTTAAGTATATCAATACGTTAAGCACGTACTACGCATTTGTTACAAATGAAACAGACATGTAATATACACATCTGTAACTGTACACATGGACAATACACCTCGTATTTTCCAGCACTTACTTCTGCTTAAGACACGTGTTTCTGCCATCTATAGGCGTCATCAGTCAAGCTAGTGAAGCAATTTAATACAAAATAATGCAAATCTATTTAAAAAACAAATTTGTATCTGTATATACATTTAAGCTTAAATCGCCTACAAGACATAGCAAATTTCGTCCTATCAGGTAGCACTATATAATAAGTGACGTGCTTAACGTATTGATATACTTAAACCTTTTTTGTATATTTGCTGCCATCTGGCATCGTGTTAATGGACTACACCTATATACGAATTTTCTTCTCTTCTGTACAGGCTTGGCCAGTCAAGGGAAGGGTTGCCTTTTTCGGCATAGTCTCTTTCGTCCGTCAGATGTCACTTATTATATAGTGCTACCTGATAGGATGAAATAGGAGAAACACCCACAAGTTATTTACAATCGAATAGATAATGCATTGCAATAAAACCAGTTTTTCGTTAATCGCAAATGCATTATATTAAATATCTCTTTGGGAGAATTCAAATATAATGTACTCTTCGTTATTCCAAAACTATTTTCCAAAACCAAAATTGACATCGATTTGTACAAATCGGGGGATAATGTAGTCCACTTCTACTTTAAATAGGTTGAGATGTTGAAATCAAATATAATGTACTCTTCGTTATTCCAAAACTATTTTCCAAAACCAAAATTGTTGGAGACGTAGGAGCTGGAATTAATTCCGGTTCCACATCTTCTTCTATTTTAGAGCCGTCGGCGTACCAGACGGATTCTGCCTGGACGGCTGTGCCTATTTTCACTCGTCCCTATCTAAAATGATTATTTTATATTTCTAATGAAAGTTTTTTAATTAAGGCATCACTTGGTTTCCCGGTAATTAGGAAAGTTCTTTTATCAACTTGGGATGGTTAGTGCTGTGTACTCGGTTTATAGGCGTTTGGCCTTGCATTAAACTGTAGGCTACTAACCTTGCTTCTCCTTGTAGATGAATATCTAGAGCTGGTAGATTTAGTATCACCTTCAACTCAGTTGTAGGAGTTGTTCTCATGGCATCTGTAATACTTAAACATGTTACCCTTTGTATGCCACTTAGCCGTCTACAAACTCCCTTTTGCTTAATGTTTAGCCAGCGTACGACTGCTGCATAGCTTTAGCTTTCATGAGGCTAACTACCCTTGTGTACAGCCAGTCATTTTGTTATTAAGTCCCCAGGATTTTCACAAATTCTCCTACACCCGTCAAAGGAAATTGTTGCTTTATTGATGGTTGTTGCGACGTGAGGATTCCACATAAGCTGTGGTCAATTAAATTTTTTGGCAAATGCAATTTCCGTATTTCCAAGCACTCCTGGCTGTGAGCCTTGAAGCGATTTGTTTTTTGTGAAGGCGACTATTTATATTTACTGAGTTTGCGAAGATTATTTACTAAGATCGCCCACAAGAGAGGTGACAGCACACTCCCTGTGGGCAACCACCAACTCCTCTGGCCTTAATGCTGACCTCGCCTATAGAAGACGTTGTTATCCTCCTTGCCCTCACCCATCTTCCTATCACAGATGCTATTTTTTTCCTATCCAAGCCCTCAATTAAAGAGTTGGTTGTATTACTATTAAATGCTCCTTCTAGATCTATAAAAATGGCTACAGCTATTTTCTTGTACTTAGTTGACTTTGAAAGTAGCCTGTCTAATCATCCAACGCCAAGCCCGCAGATCTTCCAGTTGGTAATGCATATTGTATATTACTTAGCGGTCGCTCCGCTAGGAATTCCTCCCTTATGCATTATCATGGAGGGTTCTTGTCTTACAGCTTTAGAACCACCCGCAAGTTATTTTTTAAATTTTTTGGTTCTTGTACTTCTCCTATACTACCTCCACGAGTAGCAAAGGAAATAACTGTCGACCCGATTAGAGGCCTACATGATCGGATAAGGCTAGTATGTGAGTACAATGGGTTCCACCTGGTGCCCCCAAGAGAATGTTACCGACCGCACTTCCCTGCGACCACGCAACTCTCGGCACGTTACTTCACACCTTAGTTTTGGTTTAGCTCAGGCACCTTGAAAGCGCTATTTTCCGCACTCACCTGCTAGCTGTGAGTCCCTATACACATCATTTCTATTTTTTCCATACATGGACATAAATAGACGTGATGTATTTTATTTCTCCTTCATATTATGTTCACAATAATACCAGTTAGTGGAGAAAACTTCTCTAGTCAAGCATTCGACTGCTGCACATCACACAATCGTATCTCTGCGTATTTCGCTTTGGCTTCCACAAAAGCGTTATTTGACGGAACCGCGACTTAAACGAAGAAGTTGCCTTCCAAAAAGTAAAGTACATATTTAAAATTCTCGTTTGATACAAAATTCTGCCCATTTCTTCAGATTCGGGAATAAAATGAATCACAAGGATCGTATCAGACGATTGTGAGTGCTGAGACAGCAATTCTAAATGTAATTCGACTAAGTTAGCGGTAAGAATTCCAGACGAACCAGCTGGTACGTTGTTATGGTGAGCCAACACTTTTTTTCGCCAAATGTGGTCATTTTTCTATAATTTGGCATTGAAATTTACCACAAAACGGTCCTATAATCGTTCTTTTCCTGTCCAAATAATCGATCATTGATAAATTATGCCGTACGAATCCCAAAACATCGTCGAGAATGCAATTACTTTTGCCTTCTTTGATGCATGTTCGCCAACGAACGTCCATTATATCAACTGTTCTTTTGTTTCTGGCGTAAAGTGATGAATCCTTATTTCGTCTACAGCTGTACAAAATCGCAAAAATCTACTTGTGAGGTGATTTTGTTTTTGGCCATGTGACCGTAAACGTTTTGATAGATGATGGATGAATCTGCGGTGATAGATATGCTGTACGTGATGAAACACCGTGATGAAATCACTTTTGCCTTCCTTAATGCATGTTCGCCAACGAAAGTCCATTGCATCGACTGTCCTTTTGCATCTGGCATGAAATTATGAATTCATATTTCGTCCACAGCTGTGCAACATCGCAAGAATCTGCTTGTGATGTGATTTCATTTTTGTTCATGTGACTGTAAAATTTTATCCATAACTTTTCATACCCAAATATTTTAGTAGAGATGTTTATAACCTGAGGTATTTTAACTGAGCGTATTGCTAACATCTTCTCTAAAGTTACAAGTGCCCAGATTCAGTAAAACCGAACAACTTTCGCACGTTTTGACTCATTTTGAAAGATCTAAGCAGTGGATTTTTGTTTACCTTTAGGGTCCTATAAATAAATGAAAGTTTCTTTATTCTTAGTGATAAAGTTAGCTAAATTTGAACGACGTCGCTGGAATTTTTTTTTAATTTCTTTGCACTATTTGACACGGTCTTGTTTTTAATCTTCTGTCAACACGACTGCAAAGCTTCAAAATTGTATGATTGCTTTTACGCCAATGTCCAAGGGTGTTTCAATCTCACGGTATTTTAATCGCGTTCAATCATATCACGCTTAGTATCAACTTTAGTAGCAACAGTAGACATCGATGAACGACCTTCACGAAATTCGTACCTGAGATAGATGCATCCGCACTGAAGTCCGGCAAATCAACTGTAAACACTGCCCTTGTACTGCGTAAGTTCATGGCAATACACGCAGGTTCCATTTTTACACAAACTTACTTTCTTTTAATTACTGTATAAACAAAACTAGTTTACTGAAGTACGAATTGTCAACTTCGTTATTGGTTAGAAATGTGTAATTGTGCGGAACCACTTAGATTACTTCATAAATTTTTCCAGCGGCCCTCTCATTTCATAAAAAAATTCTGTAGATATTATTAACGCAATACTTGACATACTTGCATACTTGCAATTTTCCTTTATAATTTAACATTTAAATAGTAATTTTAAAAGTTATAAATCGGCAATGAAATAACTTATTTCAGTAATTTCCCTATTGATCTATAGAATATAAGCGAACAGATAAAACTTAAATTGAAGGAAATAGTGCCACACTGTTTTATTTTCTACCTGATTACCTCTGCAATATCATTATTTTTTCCCAACAGTATGCGGTAAATTACGACTTCGTGTCGCAGGCAATGGTATAATTTTCTTTGGAAAATTGGAAGGGTGAAAATTTGCTTGCCAATCTAACAGTGAATGATTTCGAGAAATGCTGGGCCACAAAGGAAATGCAGCCGTTTACTTTGTAATTTGCTTAAGACAATCGACGAACATTCCTATCCCCTTCGTGATCAGAATACAGAACGATTAAAATGTTTGCCGAAACAACAAACGAAAATTTCGTGATTGTAAACGTAAACGAGAAACGAAAACAATATCGACATAGAAGTGTTGAAAATACCTGCTCATTTAACGGTAAATAGAGGAAGAGAATAAATTAAATTTGGAAGGGTGCAGAAACAATCAGAAGAGGTATGAGATTTTCCTAGCAAAGCAATATTGAATAAAGTAATAATTACAATTTATTAGAATAATTGAAACATACATGAGTGGGTAAAACCCCACCAGTTTTGTATAATACAAAGGTATTTTTAATAATATAAAATATTATTAAAAATCTGGTGTGAAGAACACAAATACAGGTTCACTATTAATATTTTTTGTGTCGAATATATCCCTCCCCAGAGACGCAGATACGTATTTCGCTTTTCTACAGGTTCCTCAGTACGCCCCTGCTGGAGAAAGGATATCTTCAGACACATTCACAAAAAAGAACAACATCGCCATATCACAGAAATTATCCAGTTACAACCCACCTCAAGATTTCCACCTAGAGATAATTAGCCTGAATATAGGTACAATTTGTTTCGATAAAAATATGCTATTAAAGAGAAGGGAAAGAGAATTAAAAGAGAGAATCTATAAAGTTAAGCTAATTAGCCGTTACAGTGAAAGACACAATCAAGAAAATGTTTTAATTACACTTCTATTGTCTACTAAAATGTATCCACGCCTCCTAAGAAATTCACGCACACATATACGTATTGCTGTGGATTTTTCCCCATAAATATTTTAAAAATATTTGACTTGCGCAGTTTGAGCATGCCGTTTGTTCTGCTGTGGACGATTGTAAAACTGTATTTTTTTATGCGGAGCCTGCGTGCTTGCTGTATCCTCAGAGACAAGTGTAATGTGAGACAAGAAAGTTGTGTTTATAAAAGATTATTCTTTATCTTTTTATTAAGTAACTTCGGGTTAATTTTTTTAATTTAATTAGTTGTTGGTGCTGTGTTAATTCATTACCGATATTTTATACGAGTTTGTTTATCTCGTAATTGTTATATTTTTACACTTTCTTACTCATATGTCTCGCATTGTTTTTTATGTAAGTAAAATATTATTAAAAGATATCATATTATATTTAAAAGAGTTTAATACTGTATTTTCTAATTGTATGAATATTATCGTATTGATTTAGTCTTAGTTATTTGATATAAATAACAAAGGTTTTTAAAATTTCTAGTAAAAAAATTCTGTAATTGTAAAATTCTAATACGTTGGTATATCAAGGGCATTTTTTGTTACATGTGGTTGCACATGCGTTAGAGTTTGTTTCGGTCTGTCAAGTTAGTTTGTTTATCTTGATTTTGTTTCTCTAGGGAGAAATTAAAAAGTTTCTTAGTAATGTATTATTTTTAATTTTGTTAGGTGTCACAAAGGTTTTTGATCGCATGCAGCTGTCATTTCCATGCGTTATTTTTACCTGTATAATATTGTTAAATGAAGCAATATTAATCTTTATACTTTATAAAGATTTTTTCTTTTTTTTTTAATTTTTGTATTAATGTTTCATTTAAATTTTATTGTGTTTATTATTATTTAACCTTATTTCAAGAAGTTTACAAGTAACTTAAAGAAATATAATTATAACATTTGTCAATACTCTTTTACTGGCGCATTATAAATTTGTAGAAGAGAAAAACCACGTTTTCCAATTGGAACCCTGAGAGGAAAGCAGTCCCATTTTGAAAGTAAACCGACTGAATATGAACAAAAATGTATAGAAGTTAACAAAAGAAATCCTTTTATTTGATGAGGTAATATCAAAATATAATAGTACGTATTGAAAGTAAAACTATCATTGCAGAAAACAAAACCCTCGTTGAATATAGTTCTCTTTACAGAAAGAACAATAAATACTTATATCCAAACTCAAATTTAAATGCCATGACCTAATCAAGGCACAATAAAAATATATAGAAATATCTGAGAAAGATGTAAATAAGATTTAGGGAAAAAGCAATAATCCACTTACGGAAATTCTCTCAATATATAGGGTCATTCAAAAATAGGGTACTGAACGGACTAAAATTAAATTAAGTAAAAACAACCCGTAACAAACATAAATAGCAGTTGGAACATACATTCTTTTTTCGATGAAGCATCACTTTTTTATTTATGTCTCTGGTTATTCACATGCTATCTACAGTCACGTCTGCGCCTACACATCAACAGTTTATCGCAAACTTTACACATAATTTTAACACCATTATAATATCAATCAGGAAATTCTCCGATAAACTTTATCACTGTGTCAAACATTGGTTGCCTTTCACGTTTTCTTTCGTTCGATATACTGATATATGAGTTTATAACATCACAAGTTCAACCGCCTCGCGTCGAAATCTACGCTTAACTAAAATACCGTGTGTCCCAATTTCGATGCTCACCATTGGTATCTCGGTTATTAGAAGATATAGAACAACGGTTAAATGGGGAATGTTTTGCAGAATTCAATACTCGCGGCAAATCTCATTTCAAATTTGATCTAACTTTTTAAATTTTTAAAATATTTTGAAAAATCAAAAATTTGCCGATTTCGTTATTCCTCAATAACTCGATAACGCTTAGTCTGACCTCTTTTAAAGTTTTACATTGTTGAGAGACTTTTTTAAAACAAATTATTTGATACAAACAGAAACCCCCGATTGTCATTTGTTTTTAAGTTATTACCACTATCTTTTGTTTTTAATATGGCGGCCATATTGGATTTTGGGTTTGTTAGGTAGTCCTCAAAATGTGCTTTTGAACGATGTATAACATGCCTGAAAAATTTTTATTTATAAGGAAAATATTAATAAAAACGTAAATTAATCTTTAATATGAAATTAGTAGGCTGAAAAATTACACACCAATGTCAAATGAAAGTGAAAAGATATTCTAAGTAATACTGTAAACAAACGAAACGATAAAAAAAATTATAGAAATAAAAAGTAAAGATACAGAACTTAAAGTTCACATTCACTTAAAGAAATTGTTCAATATGACGACCATTCTGTTCCACACAATTTTGACACCTTGTTCGAGTAGAGTTACAAACTCTACGTAGCGTGTTTCCGTTTACTGATCGTAGCACATCCATTACTCTTTGTTCTAAAATTTCCCGAGTTTCTGGCGGTTCAAAATCAAATACTTCGTTTTTAGTGGTACCCCATAAAGAAAAGTCAAGCGGGGTAAGGTCGGGTGATCTCGCAGGCCATTGCACGGGTCCATTATTTGAAATCACTCTCTCATTAAAGTTTCCTCTCAAAAAATGGTGCACGTTACGAGTGTTATGGGCCGGGCAACCATCTTGCTGGAACCAGATGTTTTGCATGTTCTCGGGATTAATAATTTGCCTCAAAGCAGGCATTATCTCGTTTGTTAGTAGCTCCAAATATATGTTACCAGTTAAATTGTAATCAAAGATGAAAGGACCTATTAACTGATTATCTAAAACGAAAAAAAGAGTTTAAAAAAAAAAAATGTAAACAAAATGTCATATCAATTAAACCGCACCAGACATTAAAACAAAATCGAACTTGAAATCTTCTTTGATTTACCTAATGTGGATTTTCAGTAGACCAATGATGATAGTTATTCCTATTGAACACTCCACAATTGGTAAATCGTGTTTCATCTGTCCATAGTATTTTCCTAGGAAAATTAGCGTCATATTCACATTTTTGAAGGTACCACCTGCTAAACTGTAATCGTCGGAGATTGTCATTATCACTTAAACCTTGTACAATTGTTGGTTTGTAAGGGTGATACTTGTTTTTCGTCAAGGTTCTGTGAACAGTAGATTTTGAAATCCCTGTTTCTCGTGTCACACGACGAACTGATGTGCTGGGATTTTTCCTAACGTTCTGCAAAATATTATTTAGACGTGTATCAGCATCATTAACTTCATAGTTAGCTCGTTTTTGTTCGAAGCTTCCAAAGTTTTTTAATTTGCTAACTAGTCTTCTAAAAATTGTCCTGTGTGGCTGTTGTCTTTCTGGAAAACGCTCTGCATAACTCGTGCACGCATTTTTAGTGTTTCTATTTGCTTTGAAATACACTTCCAACATATCAACTTTTTCTTCGTTTGAATATGTATGTGCCATTATCAATACTTATAAATCTTAATACTTGACAATAATTACTTATCACTAACTACAAGTAGTTTTAATTAACTTATCTCTGCAGCACTAATTGTACTTTGACAGGTTATCGTTTTGTTTCATTGTCAGAATACATTTGTCATTGACGTTTGACGGAACATAATGTCTTTGCTAGTGATACACGCTCAGAGGTTAGAATTATCTGACATTTGATGTAAAACCAAATACAAATCTCCCCACTACTTTTAATCCTGCGCGAACTTACCCCTTCTCGCGCCAACTTAATTGGCGTTTGCTATACTTAGAATATCTTTTCACTTTCATTTGACATTGGTGTTTAGTTTTTCAGCCTACTAATTTCATATTAAAGATTAATTTACGTTTTTATTAATATTTTCCTTATAAATAAAAATTTTTCGGCATGTTATACATCGTTGAAAAGCACATTTTGAGGAGTACCTAACAAACCCAAAATCCAATATGGCCGCCATATGAAAAACAAAAGATAGTGGTAATAACTTAAAAACAAATGACAATCGGGGGTTTCTGTTTGTATCAAATAATTTGTTTTAAAAAAGTGTCTGAACAATGTAAAACTTTAAAAGAGGTGAGACTAAGCGTTATCGAGTTATTGAGGAATAACGAAATCGGCAAATTTTTGATTTTTCAAAATATTTTAAAAATTTAAAAAGTTAGATGAAATTTGAAATGAGATTTGCCGCGAGTATTGAATTCTGCAAGACATTCCCCATTTAACCGTTGTTCTATATCTTCTAATAACCGAGATACCAATGGTGAACATCGAAATTGGGACACACGGTATAAATATCTGGCCGGCATACACGACTTAACACAATGCATATAATGAACCCGCTTATCTCAAAATACGCAATTTTTCTTTTGTAACTGGGTGCGTCTCGTAAAAAAAACTTTTCTTAAACATCTCATACAATAAGTAATTTCTTTGTTACTACTTTAATCTTATCGGACTGTATATTAACAAAAACGCTGAGTTATAATTTCATACGAACACGTGTTCTTTAGAAAATCCGATGTGTTTGGACACATTCGCACATATATATTAACTTATACTAAGTAGGAT
Source organism: Melolontha melolontha (assembly GCA_935421215.2). Taxonomy (NCBI): domain Eukaryota; kingdom Metazoa; phylum Arthropoda; class Insecta; order Coleoptera; family Scarabaeidae; genus Melolontha; species Melolontha melolontha. The sequence goes on along the minus strand of OW285240.1, from coordinate 20,524,224 downwards.
CCTGGAATATTGGGAAAATCTGACAACTCTAGTTATTTTCTTTTTGCTAAACTTGACGTATTAGAAAAAAATTCTTTTTATCGATATAAAGTAAGTCAAGATAATTAACTAGCGGTAGAGCTAGCATTAAAAAATTTGTAGTAAATATTTATATTTAGTTAGAGTAACACATTTCAATTCTTCGTCTAAATTTAAATATATCAATAAATGATCAATTGTCACTTTTACAACCATTTTCATTCCATTTCCTTTTACACCTAAATCTGTCCCTGTACGGTATAAAGGGATGTTATACGCCCTTCGAAATGGAGGAAGAGTAAAAGAAGGAAATAGGGTTGATCCGATTTTTCGAAGGATACGTTTTGAACGATCCAATTTAGTTTCAATTAAAAGTAAATTGTTGCTTGAATTTCGTTACGCGAATTTTTAGAGGAAAATTACCCAATTTGCTCGTTCTTGTTTAAATACGGGATCCGTTCTTGTAAAAGGTACATTCGTATTTATGAATTAAATGCCTTGAGGAGTTTAAATTTTAGTATAAGGGTTTTAAATTATATTATAAATCATGTGTCCTTTAATTTGGAGAAAAATGTAATCTCATCAAATTGATTTAAATATTATGTAATAATTTTAATCGATTTAATTTTGTTTCAGGTAAGAAACTTAAGCGAAAGATATGAATCCTCTTAGTAGCAGACCAGATCCTCTTCCTGGTTTATCGAACACGGCGCCGTCCTCAACTGGTAATATTATTTGTTGGTTATACGGCAATTAATGTCTACTTACCCCACTAATACCTTATAGTAGTAGTGGGGTAGAAAATAGGACCGACACGGGGGATTTTAATTTGTTACATGTGCAATATGCAATTGCATTTTTGGTTTTGTTCCCGATGGGATTGGAGTTCGCGGTATTCGGGCATAATTTGCGGCATAATCGTGCTTTTTGGGGAACGAATTAAAGCGTCATTACGCTTATGTCTCACTCTAATCGCAATAATAACACAGTCGATTTAATTTAAATCAATTACGCGGAAGGTTTAATTTCTTGCAAACGAATTTCGAAATAAAGCTACTGTTGCAGACATTAATTCTGGTACCGTAATATAATGCTTCCTGTAGTCTTAAGTACATGCGGTAAATTATTTTACTGGTTTATGTTAAAGTTTCTTTTACATTAAACTTCGATCGAACTAACAAAACTATGTTTCTGGTAAGGAGAATTTTATAATTTCGGTTTACTACTTACTTGTTTATTTTTGCCGTATTCTTTCAATTTCTCTATGTTGTAATGGTACGTTTGGCACCCCGTATACTTTCACTTACTTCAATATAATAAACAGAATTATATTAATTGAGTTAGTTCTTGTATATGTATATATTAGGGTGGTCTTTAGATGTATGGAAGAAAAATTTTTTGAAGTTATAGATCGTAACTCCCTCTAGAAATGTTTGTTTTTATGTAAAAATACGGTATACAAAAAATTATGCGTATCGAATAAAGGAAAGGCGTGGCGCACCGCCTCTCAAGGTGACCCCTGTTGGTAAAATGAACAGAAATATAATTTCTTTTATGTATTTATATTTTTTAGTATACAATATACCTATAACTTTATTATTATAACTTAACTAAATTTACGGTAACTGCCACGATTTGTAACAAGAATTTGATTATAAAAATTTAATTGGAATCAAATTTCAAAAATTGCGGCGGCAACTAAATTATTTACATATCCTGATAATAGTTTACAAGCATAGATATTTTTTTAATCCAACGAGTTCTAAATATAGCGTTTTATCCCTTTTTTTGGAATACTCTTACGCGTTTTTGTTAAGAAAAGTTAGCATCACTGTGGTGCAGCATTTAAGAAAATTAAAAAGGGAATTCCCCTATAAAACGACAATTTATTAAAATTCACTGGGCTGGTAAAATTTTGCCATCGTTAATAGGAAACGAATCTATTGATCGGATTCCAGTAGTTATATCATACAATGGCAAGGAACAATTACTTGGAATCCCAGCAATATCATCTGGAACGGGAAAGCAACAAGCGGAAGTATTGTATGACCTATTGCAAGAATGGAACCTAATTCAAAAAGTAGAAGCTTTATGTTGCGATACCACAGCTTCTAACTTAGGCCGACATCAAGGTTCTTGTATTCTTTTAGAGCAAGCTAACGGAAAAGATCTTTTATATTTACTATGCCGTCATCACATCTATAAAATAAGTTTAAGAAGTGTTTTCGATTAAAAAATGCAAAAAACATCAGGTCGTAACGTACAAATATTTAGCAGATTTAGAGACACTTGGATCAAAATTGACAAAATTAACTTTATGAGTGGTGTTGATGATCAAATTGTGAAGGATGCAGTTGGGAGTGTATCCGAGATTATAAAATTTGCATCTCAAAATCTTGAAGTAAAGCAACCACGTGATGATTATAAAGAGCTTCTTCAATTAAGTATAGGTTTTCTTGGTGGTACAGTTCAGGAATTTACCTTCAAAAAGCCTGGAGTATTTCATCACGCCCGTTGTATGTCGAAAGCTATTTATTACCTTAAATTATATTTATTTCGAAAAGAATTTAAAATAACACAATTGGAGATAACTAGTATTCGTGACATTTGCATCTTTGTTGTAAGGGTGTACTTAAAAAATTGGATACAAGCACCAGTTGCAGCAGAAGCCCCTATGCAGGATTTAAGATTGCTAAAAGATTTACATGCTTATAAAATTGTTGATGAGAAGATTAGTCGTGCGTCACTAAGCAAATTAAGTAATCATTTGTGGTATTTAACCCCAGAAAAACAGCAGCGTTGTCTTTTTATGATCCAAATGTTAAATATGAGTCGAAGAATCTTATGGTGCAAGCTCTGGATAACCCTACTGTTTGCGAATTAAAAAAATTGAGTGTAACTCCTCATACTATAAGCCAATATTTTAATAAGAACATCGAATATTTGATAACCCAAAAATCACGTAATTTTTTTAAAAGGTTTAATATTCCAACGGACTTTTTAACAAAAGATTCAAAGGAGTGGGCAAACGAACCTAGTTTTACGTTGGCCTTAATATCGTTGGAAATATGAATGTTGTTAATGACTCGGCAGAACGAGCAGTTAAGCTAATAGAAGATTTTAATTTAGTGTTATCCAAAGATGAAAAAGAAAAGCAATTGATAGTGCAAATTGTTGCGGATTATCGGAAACTCTACCCCAGTGTGAACAAATATTCTCTTTTGAAATAAAGTAACATATAAATAACTAAAAACAACGGTGTATATAAGTTAACATGCGAAGATTGTAATAGGGATGAAAGAACACGAGAGAAGCCATAAAGAAAAGAAAACAGATTCAACTTTCGCAAATCATTGTTTAGAAATTAATCATAGATGTAATATAAACTGACCGGCAAAAAAAACCGCCCACCTTAAATTTTTAGCACAATGAACGCTCCAATCATTTTATCAGTTTCTATTGAAATTGAATCCAAGAACTAACATTGTATGTGCAACATATGCAAATTTTCTTTAAGTAATAAGGCAGTAATAAGTAAATTTAATTTTAGAAAATAATATCAGTTTAAACGAAATTTTCTCTTAACTTCTAAAAATAAAATTGGTGTTGTTAATTCTAATCCAGAACCTCATCAATAGCGTGTATGTCCTCCACGACTATCAATTACATCGCGTAATCGTCGCGGCATTGAATTAATTAAATTTCTTATGTATTCCTGTGGAATTGCTTCAAATTCTTCTTGAAGCGCAAATCTCAGCTCTTGCAACGTATGTGGTACGACTGCGCGTCGGCGAATACGCCTCTGTAGTTGATCCCAAAGATGCTCAATAGGATTGAGATCTGGGCTATATGCAGGCCAGTCGAATGTGCGAATGCCGACCTCGTTTAGATACTCGGTTACGATTCGTGCAATATGAGGCCTTGCGTTATCATGCATTAAAATGAAGCCTTCTCCAATAAAATGGGAAAATGGAATTACAGCCTCTTCAAGAACTTCTTCCACATATCTATGCGCATTTAAAGCACCATTTTCTATGAATATAAGGTCGGTACGTGATTCTGTAGAAATACCAGCCCATACCATAACAGAACCTCCCCGGAAGGGCACCCCTTCCGAAATGGTACAGTTTGCATAGCGTTCGTTCTGTCTTCTCCACACTCTTTCTCTGCCATCTGGAGATCGTAAACAGAAGCGCGACTCATCTGTGAACAGAACTTCACTCCATTGTTGAACATTCCAATTCGCATGCAAAAGCGCGAACTGAAGGCGCGCTCTTCGATGCCTGAGTAACAACTGCGTTCCAGTTGCCGGTCTCCGTGAATTCAGGCCACTCTCTCTAAGTCTTACCGTTCTTTCACTTATATCAACTCCTCTTACAGCTAGCAAACGATGTTGAAGTTGAACCGCAGTTGACCTACGGTCCCTTAGCGTGTTGAGGACAATAAAGCGATCATCAACTCTAGTTGTTGCTCTTCTTCTTCCGGAACCTACTCGTCTAACAAATGTGCCAGTCTCTATAAATCTATTCCAGGCATCCCGAACGGTAGTGCGTGGTATTCCCAAATGTTGGGACACATAACGTTGACTACGTCCATCTTCAATTAATGCAACAATTTGAGAAACGTCTACCACCGTTAACGGCATTGCTATTGTTACAAAACTTGTGTATTAACTGTCAAATTTGACATTGATTTTAGATAGTAACGAACTAAGCCTACTTGCAATTTTTCATTTTAAGGATATGTCCTAAAAATGTTGTGCATTATTAAAATCAGTTAATATTGTCTAGTTGGGAATTTCATCACCAAAAAATAAAATCCATCGCGTTTTATAATGAAATAAATAATATGAAGCATTTATTAATGAAATATAATCGGATAAACTAAGCAAGTGTAAACAGAAAACATATTAGACGGGTGGGCGGTTTTTTTTGCCGGCCAGTTTAGATTTCAAAATTTTACACATTCAAGAAAAAAGTAAAAAACTTAACCTGTTAGAAAACTTAGAGATTAATAGATGCAATAGTTTAGGATTAGCTTTAAATGACCAACTAGATTTAAACAACTCCCCTCTACTAAATTTAAGATTGTAAAAAAAAAAAAAAAATTCCACCACCATTTCTCCAATAATTTTCACATAAAGATTTAAACTTGTATTGTACATATTCAGTATTTCATCCACCTGATGAAGCGATTGTATGGCGAAACAATATTGTAGTGGTATTTACAATAAAAGAATTTTTGAAACTAGAAGTTTAATTACTTATTTCTTAGCTTTATTTTTTGTTTTAAATTCTTTGTTAGAACTCAGGATTCGTCCCTGTATATAAGAATAAGTACTAATATACCATGTTTTTTTTATTATTACACATATTCCTATGTATAATTATAGAAAAAAATTGTCAATGCATTAGCGGCAGAGTAGGCAACCAGATATACATCAGTGGAGGAATTAGCTATAACCTAATTCTCAAATTAGTCTGCCGTGGAGAGAAAAAACATTCGTTATGTCAAATAGTTCTGAATTTTTATTCATTACAAAAATCTTAAATTAAATACATTTTATTGAAAGTAAATAATTTATTTAAATCATGAATAAGTACGATAAAGATGAACAGGTAGCAATGATACTGTACCAGACGAATAATAATTTAATGACGGTCAGAGACAGGTTTTTCGTTAATCATTCTGACAGGCCTATACCTTGTGTTTTTTTGTGTTTTAACAAATTCAAAGAAGATGGTTGTTTCCTAAATTTACACACAAAAAAAAAATAAAACCATTCACGTGTCAACAAACAAATGAAGCTGAATATTTTGTATTATGTAGAGGAACGGTTTTAGACCGGCTTTTAGATGTAGCCAGGCATTTAGGAGTATTGTACAGTTAGGTGTACAAAACCCTTAAAGAATTCAAATATAAGCCATCCAAAACATCAAACCACGAGGAAGACAAAGTAAAACTAACTGATTTTTGTGAAATAATGTTTAATATGTTAAATGAAAACAAAGAAATTTTAAATAAAATAATTTTTACTCATGAAGCTAAATTTACCGTAAATGGTGAAGTCAACTCTCAGAAATCTCGATTTGTATCCTTCATTTATCCATTGGAAAATACTAAATTTTCTATCCACTAGTCCATTAGGTATTGGTCCCTCCAAATGATTACTTCTTTTGGGGTTACGTTAAAAGTAAAATTTATAATAACGTGCAAATACGTAACTTGGAAGAACTGAAAGACGGTATAAGTACTGCATATGATGGAATACACTAAGAATTTTTTCGGAATACCCTGCGTTACTTCAAGATCGCCTTGCTTATTGTCTTGAAAGTCAAGGAAAATACTTCGAAATGAAACTTTACCCTTGTTATATTGTTTTGTTTGTCTTTATATTACCTACTGTAGCCAGTACATGTATTATTGCCAAACCAGATACTTCTATATTTTCGCGTTAATTTTTAATAGTTGCGTAATAAATTTAAGAAGTTTCATGTATGTTGGCAAGTTTAATTTTTTAATACGAAAAAAAATAGTAGATCCCTTGAGAGACTAAGGGCCGGTTTATTCACCTTCCAGTAAAGTATCGAGTAACGCTACTTGTAAGATAAAGCCTTACTTGCCAGATTAAGTGTTTATTCACCGTCAAGTAAAATTTAACCGTCCAGTAAAATTACTTACTTGGCAGAAAATTTACTTGCTGCTCATCTACCCTATAAAGTGTCAAGTAAGACTAATATCATGCTGTTTGTGAACTGTCATGTAGAAAATTAAGTTATTGACAAGTAAAATGGATTTATTTGAAGACATTGACGATATTTTAGACAACTATTTTGTCAATATTAATAATTTAGTGAATCGATATCGAATAGAAGACAATTTTAATAAATTTGATGATGACGAGTTTGTTCGTTTGTATTGTTTATTACATACTGTGTGTGTGGTAAATAGAGTATTAATGTTCTAAACAAAAATTATATCTTTATTTCACATGTAGTCATAGTAAATTATAATATGATGCTAGACATAAAAGATGTATTTCAAAAAACTCTGTACAAAATAAATATAATAATAAAACAACCAATATTAATACAGAATATATATACATATATTTATTTACTTGTATTGAAAATACAAAAAGGGGTTGAATAACAATTTTTTTTGATACTTCTGACCACGCATCCTCCTTTTGTTTCCATGTTGTACTGTTAGTCTTTTTGCATTTGATGACATTCTTGTACTTTAAAACTAGGTCAACTAAAATTCTTGATTCCTCGATAGAGAAATTTGCCGATCTAACCCATTTCTTACTTTCCATTTTCTATGAAATTAAACAAGTTTTGACAATAAAATGCGAACTGTAACCTGGGATTAGGTCATAATTTAGGTAATAATATAACATACCTTTTTTATATTAAAATATGTATTTTATATTAATAATGTTTATGGAAAAAGTAAAAATGGACAACACGTGATAACACACAACAAACGCTTGAGATTTAAGGTTATATTAGATGCACTCATTTGTCATGCCGGCAACTAGAATTTAAAATTACCGAAAGCTGTACATCCTTCTCTGTACCATGTGTTAGTGGTATGTTACATCTTTCTATATTTTCCCCTAACCATACTACTGTTGTAAAAACATCTAGTTCTTTCCAGTAACTAACCGACCTTTAAAATTATATGAATAAACCCAAAAATAGTAAGGCCCGGTTTATTCACCTTCCAGTAAAGTACCTGTTAGTTACTTGACAATTAAATTTACTTGGCACATTTACTATTTTTGGGTTTATTCATATAATTTTAAAGGTCGGTTAGTTACTGGAGAGAACTAGATGTTTTTACAACAGTAGTATGTTTAGGGGCAAATAGAGAAAGATGAAACATACCACTAACACATGGTATAAAGAAGGATGTACAGCTTTCGGTAATTTGAAATTCTAGTTGTCGCCATGACAAATGAGTGCATCTAATGTAACCTTAAATCTCAAGCGTTTATTGTGTGTTATCACGTGTTGTCCATTTTTACTTTTTGTGTCAGTCAACCCCTTTTTGTATTTTCAATACAAGTAAATAAATATATGTATATATATTCTGTATTAATATTGGTTGTTTTATTATTATATTTATTTTGTACAGAGTTTTTTTTAAATATATCTTTTACGTCTAGCATCATATTATAATTTGCTATGACTATATGTGAAATAAAGATGAAATTTTTGTTTAGAACATTAATACTTTATTTACCACACACAGATTATGTAATAAACATTACAAACGAATAAATTCGTCATCATCAAATTTATTAAAATTGTCTTCTATTCGATATCGATTGCGTGTTTGATAGGGTTTTCTGTCTATTCACTAAATTATTAATATTGACAAAATCGTCTAAAATATCGCCAATGTCTTCAAATAAATCCATTTTACTTGTCAATAACTTAATTTTCTACATGACAGTTCACAAACAACATGATATTAGTCTTACTTGACACTTTATAGGGTAGATGAGCAGCAAGTAAATTTTCTGCCAAGTAAGTAATTTTACTGGGCGGTTAAATTTGACTTGACGGTGAATAAACACTTAATCTGGCAAATAAGGCTTTATCTGACAAGTAGCGTTACTCGATACTTTACTGGAAGCCCTGGAAGGTGAATAAACCGGCCCTAAATGTGCCAAGTAAATTTAATTGTCAAGTAACTAACAGGTACTTTACTGGAAGGTGAATAAACCGGGCCTAAGAGTAGCGGATTTACAGAATAGTTATTTTATTTGCATTAAAATAGATATGTAGTACCACATGATTCTCGGTCGTCGAAACATAAATGTATGACTCGTTGCTTACTATGCCGCTAATGCATTGACAAATATCTTTTTACAGTTGCACGTAGGAAAAATATATGTGTAATAATTAAAATAAAAACCGCTACAGATTTATAAACTTTAGTTTTCATTCTTATAGTTGCTTTGTTCTATTGAAGAATATTTTATATAATCTTCTGTACGTCGTGATTACTTTACTTATCCGATTATTGTTTTTCCTTGTGGCCTTATAATTGTTCTTCTATATTTTAATTTTTCAGCTTCTTTTTAACACCTTCGCCGTTGGAACTCACAAATTACTAATTCATTCAAATCTGAAAAATTCGAAGATTAGGTGAGAGTGATTCAAACAAATTATATACAAGATATTTCAAGAGAATATTTCAAGGAAGTTCCCGCTTGTTGTTTGCAAAACCTCGATGCAGAAATGCCACTAATAAATAAATATAAAATGCTTTGGCGACCAATCATTAATTATTATTTTATGAAGTTTACTAGTGCGTGCTATTCGACCATGTGGTGAGCACGTATGACCATGGAATGAATAATGCTGTTTTTGATTGCACACCACTACAATAGCATCGACTACAAACACGTAGTCAATATAATAAGAATTAATTATTACATATTTTTCTAAACTACTTGTAAATTGAGTTTTTTGATAAATTAAAGTATTTTTAAACATAGAGAAAGATTTTTCTACGTCCGAAGCTATTACATGCGTAGAACAAAAATGTAGAATTAAATTCTTCTATCCTAAATACAAATTTTAATTTTAAGTATTGAAAATATTAGTAGAACATTGTTATAAAGCTATAGTAGAACCATTCAAGATTGACCGGTCAAGCAACATTGTCGTTTTGAATGGTACAATCTGAGTAAAAAATTTAAGGTGTCAAAATAAGCATCACGGCATGAAAACGATGAGGTTATGTTAAAGTTCATATTTTAAATAAATTACATTTAATATTTTGACGTAACTTGTAAGTAAATATGATGTTTTTTTTATATTTGTAAAAGAACATTTATTTACCGTTGTTTTTGATAATGCAAAGAAAATCAACATGAATGCCCTATATTTGTACTTAACTATATATATATATATATATATATATATATATATATATATATATATATATATAACTGGCTATATATTCCTTACGGAATTGGAGCCGCTGCTTGAGCTCTTCTGACTATCATTATGGGGCGGTTCGTCACTCCTCTCCATTTTCTTGTTTGTTTGTATTTACAGGTTGTCATGTTTCTTTGCTTCATCTGCTATTTGCCTCCATACCTTTCTATCCTTTATCTTCTCTCACCATTTAATGATTCCCATGGCCCTTATGTCATTAATCACTTGGTCCTCCCATCTTAACTTAGGTCTTCCTTTGGATCCACTTTCCTGCGGTTTCCATTTCATTATTTTCCTTGATATTGATTCTTCCTCCTTTCTCATTATGTGTCCATACCAACGTATTCTTTTCGATTTGATTTCCTTTACTATATCTTCTCCGTTTAGTATTTCTCTTATAGCTTGGTTAGTTAATCGTCGATACTGCTCCTCGCCTATCCTCTCCGGTCCATAAATCCTTCTAATTATCTTCCTTTCGAAAATTTTTAAATTTTCTGCGTCCCTGCTTGTAATGCACGTAGTTTCCGCCGCATATAAGACTGTCGGTCTTATCGCTGTTTTGTACACTTTCAATTTTGTTTTCCTACTTATCTTTTTACTTCTCATTATCTCCCTATACCTGTAGTATGCGTTGTGTCCCGATTTTATTCTTTGTGCTATTTCTATACTTCTATCGTTTTTATTACTTATAATCGTTCCGAGGTATTTGAAGGTTTGTACTTGTTCAAACCTGCGGTCTCCCATCCGTATTTCCTTCCCATGTTCTGCCTGTTTCCTACTCACTCTCATATATTTCGTTTTCTTTTGATTTATCTCTAGACCTCGTTTCCGTGCTTCTCCATCTATCCTCTTTATTATTTTTTCTAAACTTTTCTTGTCCCTTGCCATGACAGCAATATCATCGGCATATGCAATCACTTGTATTGATTTCTGTATTAAGGATCCGGTTATTTCACAACTTCGTATAGTTCCTTCCAATGCTATGTTAAATAGTGCCGCCGAAAGTCCATCTCCCTGTCTTACTCCTTTTGTTTATTTTATTGCATTTGTCATCCCTTCTTCGTAATTACAGCTGCTTTTGATTCATCTAATGTCATTCTGATTAGCCTTTTATCTTTTCTGGTATTCCCAATGTTGTTGCTTCCTTCATGATAGTTTTCCTTTCCAAACTGTCAAACGCCTGTTTAAAATCGATGTATATTAAATGTAGGTTTATATCTCTTTCATAGCATTTTTCTACAACGTGGCTTAATGAGTGAATTGCATCGATTGTTGACTTTCCCTGCATGAATCCGTTCTGGTACTCTCCTATCTCTCTTCTTAGGTATGTATTCAACCTTTTTAATACAATTGATGTTAATACTTTGTATACTATGTTTAGTAATGTTATTCTTCTATAATTATCACATTTTGTTAAATCACCATTTTTTGGTATTGGTATTATGATTCCTAGTCGCCATTCTTCGGGCATTGATTCCTTTTCCCATATTTTTAATAATAGGTCGTGTATTCTCTCTCTTAATTTTTCTCCTCCATTTTTTAGCATTTCATTACTAATGTTATCTGATCCTGGGGCTTTTCTATCCTTTAAATTATTGATAATATCATTCACTTCCTCTGCTGTTGGTTCTTTTATAATTTCTTCTTCTAGGTTATTTATTCTTTCATCTTCGCTGGTACTTTCCTCTATGCTTATCGTATTTTCCATATATTTCTGCCATTGATTTTTATTTATTCTGGTTATTACATTCTTCCTTTTTTGTTGCTTTATCTGTCTGTTTAACTTCGTGTTATTCTTATTGTCCCTTTCTAATTCGTCCATCCTTGTCTCTATCGATTTTATTTATTTTTCTCTTATGAGTTTTGTTCCTTCCTTTCTTATTTGTTTGAATATTTCGTAATCTTCATCTTTACTTGTTCTTATCCACTCCAGCCTTGCCCGTCTCTTCTCTCCTATCACGACTTCGCACTCATTATCAAACCATCCAGTTTTCCTCTTTATTTGTTTTCTCTTCAACACTTTATCTGATGCATCATTTATTGCGTTTTTAATGTTTTGCCACTCCTCTTCTATGTTCTCATTTTTTCCTCTTTTATCTAATTGTGCTTTGATCTCCTCTTGGTATTTTCTTTTACTTTCATCATTATTTAGGCTTTCTACATTCCATTTTTTAGGTATCCCTTTGGTTCTACAATTTCTAATCATTCTTAGCTTTGTTTTTGCTATTACCAAGTGATGATCCGTATTCACGCTTGTTCCTCTATAAGATCTAACGTCCTCTATTAAATTTTCTCTTTTCTTTTTGATTAGCATATGATCTATTTGGTTTCCTCTTTTTTGTCCTGGGAATGTCCATGTGATTTTATGTTCCTTTTTATGCTTGAATTTTGTGCTTACGACAAATAACTGCATTTCTTCTGCTATGTTGCATAATCTTGTCCCATTGTCAGTGGTTGATTCATGAATTGTTTCCCTTCCAGCTACATTCCTTAGGTGTTCTTCCTTACCTATTTTTGCGTTGAAATCCCCTAGCACTATCAACGTATCATGTCTTGGTATCATTTCGCATGTTTTCTTAATTTTTTTCGTCTTTTTCCTCTGGTAGTGATACTTCAGTTGGTGCGTATGCGTTTATTATTGATATATTCGCTATTTCGTTTTTTATTCTTAGATATGAGATTCTGCCGTTTATTCTCTTAAATTCCAATATTTTATTTCTGAAGTTCTTGTCTAACATGAACGCCGTTCCATTCCTTCCTTGTTTTCTTCTCCTGCATACAACACACAGTACTCTCGCTTGTCTATTCGCCCCTCGTCTTTCCACCTCACCTCCTGTAATGCCAGAATTCCTATTTTGTATCTCTCCATTTCTCTGCTTATTTCTTCCATCTTTCCTATTTCCTTCAATGTTTTAATGTTCCTTGTTCCAATTCTTGCCCTGCCTCTACTATTCCTTGCCAATTTATTCTTTTTCCGTTTCCTATTCATTGTCGTTGCCTGCTCGTCTCCATCATTTGTTAAGGTTGTAGTTAGTTTTTTGTAATTCGAAATTTTTTTATTCTCTACCAATTCATTTCTGCAGCTGTCCCAAATCATTGTTATTCCATTTATTATTACTTTTTGGTATCCTACTTTTATTCTTCCCCCCTTTTCTCTCTCGTTTTTAGCAATTTCCCTCAGGTTTTTCTGAATTTTTAATTCCTGATCTGTTAAATCTGAATCAATGTAATATTTTGTACCTCGTACTTAACTATAATTTTTTTAATTTGTAGGTTTATATATATTTTTGCTTATGTGGTTTAGATATCGCTACATCCATGATTGCATTATTATTAAGGTATTATTATTTACAATAAATCTTTTCTCTCTCTTTTACGCATTGTGGTGATAAATAATTTTCAATGTGAGTAAAGAAATAACGAAAAGGATGTAATAAAGTTATTGAAAGGATACAGAATTTAAACAAATTTTTCTTAAAATTACCTATCAAGTTAATTAATGTTGGCCAAAGAAAATTTAAACAACTAATAAACAAAAAAAAACGCTCTCATATAAAGTTATCATCGCTCTCTGAATCATTCATTTTATTATAATAGTTGTTAGATCATCGTTGAGGAGCTGCTCTTTTCTTATGTACATTTCTTCAATATTTTTAATCTGAGCACATTCTGCATTCCATTACTCTGGTGGTATTTCCTTGACTGCTTCTTCCATATTGACCTGCCCTAAATTGTGCAATTTTTCTCTTTGCCATACTATATACCAACTCAATGGGATTTAAATCACAATGATATGGTGGAAGTCTTAGGCACTGTATGGCCTTTAAATTTTGTAAATCCATCAATGGCATATTGTGGCAAAGACATATGTGAATGATATGGTATGTTGTGTGAAGCCAGCGGTCATTCATTTTTTGATACAGTGTTAAGTGCTTTGTTAACTTGTACTGAAGAGTATGATGCACTATCCATAACAATTATTGAATTATTTAGTAGATTCGGTATTACCTGTGCTTTAAATTACTCAAATAAAATATCAGGATTCATCCCGCCATGATAGTCTCCAATTTTAGTTTTTGATTTAAACAAAAAGAGATCATTTTCGGTGAATCCCATGAATCCCATGAATTTGTAATTGTATAATTCTTATGTACATAGTTCTCGTCCAAATAAACGACAGGCCTTTCATTTTCTCGAAGGTCATCATTAACCTTCAGAAAACGTAGATAACTAGCTCTTCATGATCCAATATTAAAACGCTCCATCAGTTATTTTCTGTTCGATTTAGTCTCCATAGATTTAAAACCCATATTCATCAGAAACTTTCGTAGTGTTACTTTGCAGCCACTAAACTGTGTTTCTTGTACCATTCAATTCAATTCAATCCATTCAAAATATCTAGTGTGGGTACAATTTTATCGATTGTAGTGTGTGATTTTTAATACCTTTCTTTTTCAATAGGGAGAAACGCTGACATTATCACAGTTAATTTGACAAGTCATACCGCATTTTTATTCAGTATTATTTAACATTTCATAATGCAAAAACTTACAGCCTAGCAGCGTCTACAAATTGTGGAAATTTATTTCTAAAATCACTATTAGCAACACAATTGAAAAATTTTGCACTAAATTTATTCTTTTGGACTCCCATCCACAAAGAAGATTGCGTAGAGTACATGTTGAAGACAATATCGTCGCCGTTTAGCCCAGTGTTGTGGATGATCCAAATTTATCGATTCGTCATCATGTGTAAGAACCTGGCGTGAGCCCATCGAGTTTGTGGAGGATTTTGCTCAAGGATCTTGACTTATATGCCTGCAAGATTAAATTGGCGCAAGAACTGAAGCCAGTCGACGATCGTTTTCAGCGTCTTTTCAGGGAGTCGTTCGATATAGCCCGTCAGATACGGTCGCCATTTTTTAAAAAATATTAGCGTTGTTCTGATTCCGCAGATTTAAAAAACAGTTTTAAAATTAATTTCTACGATTTAACGTACTTAATATATTCTCAATAGAAAGTTTAACAGTTAATTAATTAGGAAGAAGTCTTTTGAACGTCGTATACCAGTGTTTTAATAATTAATTTACGAAAGCATCATTTTGAAATTGAAAATCCAACATGGCGATTAACTATATTTAGTTTTAAAAACTCGAAAATAAAGAAGATTACCGTATTTTGGGAACCTTACGTAATAAATTAACATCCTGAACTTCCTGTCCTCGAGCAAGAACAGTTATTTTAGAATTCCGAGAGGATTTATTGAATATTTAGAAGATCCGAGAGATTTTTCCCTTATTCAATATCACTCGAGGCAATATCCTAGTTCCTTCCTTACACCAGGACCAAACTTTGCATCCCATTAAAGAAGGTACCTAAAATTATACACATAAAGAGACATTAATTTGATGTTAGTTTTTAAATAACCGATAGACTTGGTAAACGTTACTTATTCATTTTAAAAACTATTCAGAATACTTTTCACAAACCTAATAAGTTCTTTTCACTTACTAATTAAATGTATATACACCATCCGAGATCTGCATCATTTACTTGGGTCATATATTTGTTGTGATTAACCTCATTTAGGTTATAAATATTCCGAACACTTCGGTTTTCATTGCAATCAGGGTTATTTGGAATCATAAATTTTGATTCTTACATTTAGTGTCTACACAACTTATGTTTCCTTTGATAAAACCTATCTAATGTTCGGAAGTTTAGATTAATTATATTTCCTAAAGAATAAATACATAAGTTTAGGTGATTGTAATAGTTTAAATATAGAAATAAGCATATACAAAAATAAATACCTACCTGAAAAGGTATACCAATAACCTAACACCATATTTGTTATATTCTCTTGTTAGAAATCTTTAATTAATTAAATATATATTTTACTTCTTTTGTCTGATGTTGAAGTTTTGTTTGTTTATTTATTAAGCGTAGTAATTATATGTTAAAAGGGTTCTGTAGTCTACTTAATCTAGCGTAGTAATATACTAGGTTGATAACACCTAGTGAGTTATAGCCATCCTGATATAGATGTCAGTCTATTCGTCAAAGGTTTGAAAGATCGATATATGTGCCTTATCGATATTGATAAATATCGTTATTAAAAAGTGGTTAAATAAATAAAGATTTGTTTTTTTCTTTTTAAAAAATGTATGTTTACTTCTACAGCACATAACAAGGACCAATTTACACGAACCTGAGATATTTAATAGTTATCAGTAAGAGTCTCATCATTATTATACTGAATGTTGTAAACTTCCGCTCATATTTCACTTAGCAGTTTTATGTGGAAAATCATATTGTCGCTGTTGCATTTCTAGCTTATTCTACGTTGTTCGCTGGCGGGGTTTACCACAATATATATATATATATATATATATATACAAACTATAGAGAGGGATTAAAAAAAACAAGTACTTAACTAATTTACTAATTGAAAATTAAGAGGCGAAAAAGAAAAAAAAAAGAACAACAACCAAAGTGGCAGATTGCCTTATAAGTAACAAACTATATTAACAATTGAACAGTGTGCACAAAACAATAAATCACCCTGTGAAAAAAAACGTATTCTTTTGTCCAGTTCACAAATTTCTGGTTGAATGGAAATTAATAAAATTTTCGCAGTATCGCCGCTCTAAATTAAACACTAGAATTCGCGGCATAAATCTAATCTAATAATTAAATTTAAAATGAATAATTTTACTCAAAATTAAGCTCGCAAAAATTACTAAATGATACGCATATAAATTGCATTAAAAGATGCAGTCAATTAGGCATTTTCGAAGTGTAATCTTTGTGTAACAAACCCCAAAAAAAAAACAAAGCGAAAAAAACAGATTATTTCTTACCACAAGAGAAACACCTGTACGAAGTTTAATATTAACAATAAGCACATGCATTTTTAGATAAAATGTTTAAGAATATATGTAAGGAAAATAAATATTTAAAATCACGGTCACAATTATTATCAGATAACGCTTATCTGATAATCCGGGACTCCTAGTGCGTTCCTACGATGGATGTCCACCCTGGTGCGTAACGGCGTAACACAAGGGACGGTAATTGGATGACTAATCTTCGTCCGTAGGTAGGACCATCTAAATTAAGAAATCAAATAGCGAATAAGCAAAAGAGCATTAAGTGAAACTAAAATTACATACCGAAACGTGTGTCGACGCGTTCTTCAATCAACCACCAAAATCCTTCCAAGGAGAAATCGCTCAGCGCGACCAATTTGAGGTGTCTATTAAATTTAAAACCTGAACGGGGCCGTAACTACTTAGAGAAATTTAAATAAGCCACATTTAAAGACACCGGTGGTCGAAGAACCGTCACATCTGTACAAGATAGTCAAGAACTTACATCTGCGTACGGAGAAAGAGTATTGTACTTGCAAAAAAACAAGAACCGGAGTAAGGAAAAAAAATACTTGAGAGACATCAAATATATTACACAAATAAACGACGGTCGATACATATACAGGTAGGGTCGCTCGAAAAGGAACAAAATAAAATAAAGAGAATGCTAATTTACAAAAAAATATATGAGCGTTACGGACACGTAACAAATTGTAAATTTAATTGTATTAAATAAACCAAACTCCATTGTTAAGCTAGTTATATTAAACAAACATAAAACGAACATTAGCTTGTCATGCAATTTTAAAATCCCTCACAATTCAAAAAGCGAACATCAATTTCCGAAATGGCAAAACTATTTACACACTTTAGTGTCATTACTGCTACACTTACAAATATCTGTTACCTAAAATAGACAAATAACAATTAAATTAAATTACATATTCAGCAAAGCCTTCCTGTATTCTATTTAACAAATGTAATAAACAATAATTACACTTCAATGCACAAAGCCTTTCGCCCATTAACCAACGAATTGCAAAACACTAGAAGTAAAAACATGTGCATGTAATAATACACATGAATACATATATTTATCTGTGCAAAATACATGTTTGCGTTCCAAGAATCGGGTCGTGGTAACATTTTATAATGAATAATCATGAACGGGTGGTCGATTTCATTAGAATTACTATCACCTGTAATGGAATTTCGACTCGAATCCGGAAAGGAAATCTGCTTAATTCTGTATTAATCGCAATGTTTTGTGTTATCTACGGAAGATTTATCTTGAATTTATACTGTACTCTTTTTATTCTCATCATTAATTTTTCGATCAAGGAATACGTTAAAATATGTCAAAAGTACAGCAGTTATAACAATCGCATAAGTACAAAGTTTCATATCACGGTAATAATATAAAATCTATTTAAATATACAGAACAAAAAATAAATGTGATAGCAATTGATATACATGTGTCCTTGAAATAAAAAGACGTTTGAAAACTGGAAAAAGTAATTATATAGAATAAAAATCCAAAATATTTTTCCAAAATTCCTGCTCATAAGCGACAAAAAAATGACAAATATGTTTCTTGTGTGCGATTATAAAAAGTATCAGAGACGATATATTAAAGTTGATCGACAATAACAAAATGAATAGTTTTGTTATTGTCCATCTCATTCAGCTGTTACGTGAGTAAACATACGCTGTAGTGTATGTGTGTATGAGGTATATATTATCTACACATATTTTGTGACTATTTTGAACTCATAGGTGTCACGCAATACAATTTTTCTCAGGATCTTTCTAATTTCAGAGTTCGCGCAGTAACTGGCTCATAATATTTTTGATTTGCGTTCATATAATTACATCTTTCCATTTATCGTACGTTGTCTCTTTATTTTAAGGCCAGCCTGTATAACACGTACAAAATACAAAATATTCCTATATTATAATATATTAAATAATACATAAGACAGAAGAGCTAACATCAACACTGACTACTATACATCGTAGGTGTTACCCAGAATTTCCTGGAATTTGAATGTGGCCCGCGAAGGGATGATTGCATAGCTCCAGAGCACTAGTTGGTGTGAGTTATGTCTATACTAAGTCAGTCTGTCAAACAGTATAGTTGCTTTCAAATTATAAGAATATAACTTTGAACGGCTGTAATGCTTTTATTGCACCACCTGCGGCAATAACTACCTGGCCGCTCAATACGATTATCTTTTACGCAAACAAACTGCTAAGGTCCGTAATGACAAAATTTAAGTAAATTGTAATTACTGCAATATAATTTAATAATAATATAAGTACCAACGGTTGTTAATTTGAATATATAGTTATTATATATGGATAGTGATAATACTGTTGGAGCACGACAGAGAAAGCATATATCAGAAGATGCAAAACAGATAATTTTCAATGTCTATCAAACCCTGATGGAAGAAAATAACGAACTACAAACCCAGAACATTCAACGAACGTCGAAATTAAACAAGGTGCCTTTTGGAACAATATATAAAATAATTAAGAATAACGCAGGGCCTCGAAAGCAAAGAAGTGACAAAGGAGCACCGAGAAAAATTGAAGAGTATGAAATTGATACTATTGGGCAGAAAGTATACTCCTTCTACAGAGGAAATGTTGTATCTACACTTGACTGCTTGACAACGATACATAAAAGAATCAGTGATGAGCCTATAAATATTCAGTGTTCTAAAGCAACCTTGTGGCGGACGCTAAAGAAAGCTGGTTTTAAGTTTGGCACTATAGACAAACGTCGCACAATTATGGAAAGCCCGAGGTTACAGAAAGTTCGATATGAATACTTAACGGCAATTAGAATGTATAGACAGGAACGACGATTCATATGTTATTTAGACGAGACGTAGTATGACACCCATGACATAATTTGCAAAGGTTGGGTGGATAGTTCCAAGTATGTGTCAGTTGGACGCGCCGGTTTTGAAAGGGAAGAGAATAATCATTCTTCATGCTGGGTCAGAAAAAGGATGGATCGGACAGCCGCTATTATCTGCTAAAAATGCTAAATCCTCAAGTTTAGATTACCATGAAGATATGACCTCATCTTTATTTGACGAATGGTTTTGTGACACTTTGCTGCCAGATTTACCAAAAGATAGTGTGATAGTGATGGACAACGCTCCGTATCATTCTCGACAGCAAACCAAAGTTCCTACAAAATGTAATAATAAGAAAGATATTAAAACATTTTTAGAAGCAAATGATTTATATTTTGAGGATCATTATACTAAAAACCAATTAATAGAGGTGATGAAGACAAAAGAATATTTAAAGGATTATTATGTGGATAACAGAGCCAAAGAAGCAGGACATAGAATTTTGCGTTTATCACCATACCATTGCATTTTCAATCCCATTGAATTGATATGGGCCCAACTGAAAAATACCATAAGACGAATAAATCAAACACCGAAATTTAGTGAAAGCAGTGTAACACACATAAAAAATGCTATGGAACATATAACTGCTGTAAATTGGAAAAATGCTGTTAAACACGCAATAGCAAAAGAGGAAGAATATAACAGACACCGATTTGTAAGACGGCTCAATCACAGATGATTTATGAAATGCGGTGACACATAAAAAATTTATTGTGTATTACAAATAAATTAGCTTTATATATCTATATGTATTCACTACACATGTTGCCACACGATTTGTAATTTTTTCTTTGTATATAAACCCAATGTACACATATTTTTTATTATATACTTGAAATTAACAGCGTTTTATTATTATATTATAGGGCCCTAATTTATAGTCAATACGGCCCCTAGATTCATACGTTACAAATATGTAAACCGTACCCGTTCAATAAGGAGACCAGGTATAGTAATTATCATCACAGAAGGTGCTGCAATAAAAGCATTAGAGCCGTTCAAAGTTATATTCTTATAATTTGAAAACAACTATATTTTGTTAGGTGGTGACAAACAGTTTTTTTGATTATATTTGTTGTGTTTGAGTTATTCGGCGACAATATCTGCAACAACGTCTGATGTGAATGAGCAAAGAACTTGCATCAAACTAAGCTTCAAACTTGGTAAAACGGCAGTGAAAACTGAAAATATTTGGAGAGAATGATTAGACGCAAACTTATGAGTGGTACAACCGTATTAAAAACGAACGTGTGTCGATTGATGATATAAGCGTTCCGGTCGACCATTCTCCTAGGGTATACCTCATTTAATAGCTTCCATGTTAGTATATGCGTAATCATACTTTACTAAAAAAATAATTCTTGGACAGATAACTTTAAGTATTGCATAGAAGCGCTGAGTAACAAAGCTTTTCAGTTTGTAAAGTGATCAATATGCCACACTTTGTCAAATATTTCTTTAATACCAAGGAATGTGGTATGGCAATATATTTCTATATTCAAGGCCATTATTAAATATTTTTACTACTCTGAAGACTTCGACTTTAAGTGTATTTCTAAACCCAGATTGATTGGCCACCTCAAATAAACTAACTTATCGCTACTACAGAGACTGGATCTAAGGTCCTGTTTCTACAACGCAATCTTATCTAAGTGTTCTTTTACTGGTATGCAAGGTGCATTCAAGTTATAACACCTCCGAATTTTTTCCCAAGACTGGGAACAGATAGAAACATGCGGTTTATTGCAAAATATGCGCGGACTTTTTGTGAATTCCTGGCAGAGATGACAGCACTGTACGGCATACAGAACTCTAGCGGTAACGGCGAGAATGAGGACTGTTTTTTGTACTTAATATGGCAACGCTTTCATTATACGAATACCGTGTAATCATTTGTTTTCCCCATTTGCATGGTGTGACGCCCATTAAAATTCATCGTCAGTTGAGTGAGACATGGCGAGATGGTGTTATGGATGTGTCTAATGGGCGTTTGTGGGTGCGACAGTTCAAAGAAGGCAGAACGTCATGTGAGAACAAACCAAGACTATCTCAGCCTCGCACCGACAACATGATTAAGCGAGTGGAGAAACTTGTTTTGGATCGTCGAATGAGTGTAGAACAGATCGCCTCCAAAGTTGGCATTTCCATGAAATCTGTGCACACAATCCTGCTTGATGACCCGAAAATGCGAAAAGTGTCCTCCAGGTGGATGCCACGGATGCTGACGGATGACGACAAGGTTTCGCTCGTCACATGTCGCCAGGCAATGTTAACGCGATGAATGAGACTTTCATTTCGTCGATTGCGACAATGGATGAGACACAGATGCCGTTTTTAAATCCTAAACAAAGCAATTTTCCAATGGTCAAAGAAGCGTTCACAGCGACTATGGAATCATGTCATTGACGTTGTGAAAAATGTGTTTTGCTGCAGGGAGATTACGTCGAGAAGTGACAAAAATGTCACAGTTTTCGTATGATTAGTTTGTGAGAAAAAAAATCGAACGTGTTATAATTTGAATACACCTCGTATAACCAGTGGCGAAACCTATAAAAATGTTTAACTGATCTCTACGCAATAACTTCAGTATTCTTACATTCTAGCAGTCTGTTATATAACCTCGCACCAAACCTTTCGCCACTTGCAAAGCCGGTTCTGGCCGAAAACAGAAACTTTGTTGAAAAATTATGAGAAGTTTTAGTATACGACAAAATTTTCTTGAGATTCTACTTGTTTATGACATTGATGGCAGAAATTAGTTTGCAACACCTTCTAAAACTTCGCGAATACGTAAATAACCAAGTTAATAATTGTTTAATTAATTATTCATTTTATACTCATTTTTAAAATATTTTTCATTATAAATTTCAAACCGCTGGATAACACAGGCTTACATTTCATATAACAAGTTATTATAGTTAATGATATAAATTTTCTGCAATAAGACAACGGAGACACTATCGCCAATTAACTGCAAAAATAGAATATATTTTAACAACACAAACTTCAGAAAACTTTAGAGATACGTTTTAAATTTTCCAAATTAGTATATTTACCTAGTATATAGAACCTCTTTCGTAACAAATAACAATTTCTTCCCCCTATTTTTAACATTAAAAGTTTTCAAATCAAGGACATGACTCTGAGCGAACAGCAGACGAGAAAGAAGCATCAAAACAATGGATCCTCACGAGATAAAATATTTGAAGAAACACCTGCTTCTCTCTAAGTAGGCGTGGATATACTTACTCCGTTACAAGAAAATGATCCCATCTATCTGTTATTACCCCGAGTGATTATACATTAATTTTCAGTGCGGTGGTTTTGTGGCGAAGCCAGGCTACATCAGACAATGGAAATGGAAATAAAAAGTGAACCCGAGCAGTAATAATAACTGTTCAGAAGCTTTTCTTTTTTTAACTGAGATATTGACAAAAAGAAGGGAAAAAGAAAGATAATTCTCGTGGATTTATTTATAAGAATGGAACTTCTAAATTTTTAAGAAAAGAAAGTAGGGTACAGATTTAAAAATAGCCGATTTAAAAAGTAAGTTTTGAAATGAAACCGAACATCGTCTTTTTGAAACCGAAACTTTTAATGCGCATCGATGACTTTGTGCAGAAGTATGCAAAATTAAAGTCATTGTTTTAAAAATGTATTTCATCTACCAAATTTCATTATTCTTTTATGGATATAACAGAAACTGAAAACGTAGGCTTGTTACCTGGCTTCATAGTGGGTGTATTTTTTTCACAGGATCGCAATGGCATACATTCAAAATGACCGTAATCAATTTTATATTCGACCTTTCCCTTTTCGAAAACGTTGCGCACACGTTCCACGCACTACTTTAATAAATAATGAATAGTTTAGATAGACATGGAAGTATACGTATATGTTCATACACATATATACAGGGTTATTCAGAATGAGTGCTATTAATTTAATTATTGGGTTATACTACTAAAATATACAGGGTGAGTTTTTTTGAATATTTAGCATTGGGATCTCAGAAACTACTGGAGATAGAAAAACGCTTAAATGGGGAAAGATGCGCAGTTTTACGAGTTTGAATTAAAACTGCTTTTGTTTCTCCGATAACTTTCATGGCTTAATAGATATTCAAAGAAAACTAAATTTGACGATTTTTTTTAAACATGCTTAACATCGTTAATAGTAATTTTAGAGAAAAAGAGTTCAGACAAAAGTTTTAGATAATTTTACGCCAAATAAAACTACGTAGCTAATTTTTTTTTTCGTTCACCATTATCGAGTTATGACACAAACTTGTATTTTTTTAAAAGGAAACCATAGTTGGTTTTGACATCATTAAAAAGCTTATTTTTTGCTGATTACAATGATATAAGGTTTGATATGGTTATTTTAAAAAATAAAGAGGATATAGACATTTTTATGGTTTTTATGGAAAACAATTGAATTTCGAACTGATAAAATACAAACCAAACAAAAACTTATTTTGAAATCTTATCAAATTAAAACTATAAGAATTTTTGTTAAGGGCACACAACATTATTAATGTTCAAAGATACCTCCATTATTATTAATACACAAATTGCATCTCTTCACTACAGAATTTGTAGCATTGCGGACTTTACGCCTATCGATGTTATTAAAAGCAACTAAGACAGCTTCTCTTAAATCGTCGATTGTTTCATATGTTCTTTTGTAAACTGTGTCCATTAGTACACCCCACAAGAAAAAATCCAAAACTGATAAATCAGGGGATCTAGCCGGCCATTCAATGGGTGCATTTCGTCCTAATCCATTGGTTAGGGAAGTTCAAATTTAAATAATTTCTAACATTCAGTTGATTGTGCGGAGGTGCTCCGTCATATTGAAACCATTGCAGCATTGCTCGGGTTCTTAAATTTAAATTATCTAACATTTCCTCGAAATTTTGTTGTTAAAAATTAAGATAACGATTGCCAGTTAGTGATCCATCAAAAAAAAAGGAGGAAGAACAGTTGATCCTATAACACCACAACAAACATTAAACCCCAATTTAATTTGTGGTCTCCTATGTTCAGCGTGAAGTGGATTTGTTTGAGACCATATGTGCTCATTGTGCCTATTAAACATTGCACAATTTGTGAAACGAGATTCATCAGTCCATAATATTTTCATTGAAAAGTGTGGATCGTTTTGACACTGATCTTTAAACCATCTACAAAAAGCTATTCGTCTGATGTTATCACCTTCATGTAAAGTTTGTGATACTGATAATGTGTAGGGACGAAATTTATGCTTCTTCAACACTCTGACAATAGTGCGTTGAGAGGAGCCCATTTCTGTTGAAATTTGTCGGGTCGATGTAGATGGATTCTGAGCGACACTTGCTAATATGTTTATTTCTCTATCTTCATCCATCCCTTTTTTTGATTTTGGTTTAATGAACCATAATCTGCTAAATTATCCCATAATCTCTTAAAAGTAGGTAGCGACGGCTGACGTCGATCAATATAATTTTCAAAATAAACTTCATCAGCTTCAGTAGAATTTTTCTGGCACTTAATTCAACCATATCACGCTTTTCTACGTTAGAAAATTCAATAGCCAATGCAAACTTATGATTAACGGCCGTTTGCACCGCTTATAGTTAAGTTACAATCAAATTAATTAATAGTTAATTGTCAATGTTTGACAATTAACTTGACTTAAAAGTAAAAATTAACAACTCTCACTTCTGTGACTCAACGTGCAAGCAATGTTAGTATATTTATCTCGACTGCTCCAACGAAAACTATTGTAACTCAGGTTTTTCGTTTTTTGAATTACAAAATACCAAACATGTTTTTTTTAAGTTTTTATCTTATAAAGTGAACAATCATAGAAATGTCTATATCCTCTTTATTTTTTAAAATAACCATATAAAACCTTATATCATTGTAATCAGCAAAAAATAAGCTTTTTAATGATGTCAATACCAACTATGGTTTCCATTTAAAAAAACACAAGTTTGTGTCATAACTCAATAATGGTGAACGAAAAAAAAATATTAGCTACATAGTTTTATTTGGCGTAAAATTATCTAAAACTTTTGTCTGAACACTTTTTCTCTAAAATTACTATTAACGATGCTAAGCATGTTTAAAGAAAATCGTAAAATTTAGTTTTCTTTGAATATCTAATAAGCCATGAAAGTTATCGGAGAAACAAAAGCAGTTTTAAATCAAACTCGTAAAACTGCGCATTTTTCCCCATTTAAGCGTTTTTCTATCTCCAGTAGTTTCTGAGATCTCAATGCTAAACATTCAAAAAAACTTACCCTGTATGCCAACTGTGTGATTTTTGGTTTTAAAAAATATGAAAAATCATTTAATTAGATAAATTCTGTGTGCCGCTGCCCTAGGCGATATGTGACGTATGTATATTCCGTGCCGCTTGTAGATATTCACAAATATTCGTTTACAGTGAATGAATTTATACATAAGTATAGCAAGCGCCAATTAAGTTTGGGCGAGGAGGGGTAAGTTCGCGCAAGATTAGAAGTAGTGGGGAGATTTGTATTTGGTATTACGTTCCGTCAATCGTCAATGACAAATGTATTCTGACAATTACTTGAGTAGTGGAGGTGGACGTTTTTAAAAACGGCTTCTGCGCACCCCCTCCTCGCGCAAACTTAATTGGCGTTTGCTATAAGTTATGAAAGAGCCATGACACAGCAATGGTAAAAGTATTTTCAGTTTGTCTGCATAAATAAATGGAAAGAAGTGCGTTTTATGTTTTGAAATAGGTTCTACATTTATCAAAACAACGATACATTACGCAGGTTGAAAACAAGGCAACAGATAAACCGACGGTAATTTTATAACATGATGCATTTATCTAATATACACGCACGAAGTTATATATTATATTAGATTATTACATAAACACATATTATCCATTCATCAGTTTTGTTTAAATAGTTCATAATAAATTTGCAAAATGATGTTCTTTCACCGCAATACAAGCATCCGCTCGACAAACAATAGATTCTCGAATTCGTTCGTAAGTGAACATTAAGAAAAAAAATAAAAACAAACTGAAATTATGAAAATTATTGTTCTCGCGGTTAGCAGAAATAATAAAAACCTATTATTTAGAAACGTCGTCCTCGTATACTAGTTTGTGTGACATTGACCGAATACACTATGCACCTGCTCATGTCAATGAATGTATAAAGAAAGGTTTATTTATAGAAGAAAGAATGATTCATTAACAAATAGTGGACACGCGATATCAACGATGTTAGTAAGGTTCATTGGACTCTCGATACAACAGCTGACTACTCCGTGCTGTACCTAAACAGTTTTATTAAATACTTTAAAATTAAAAATAAAATTACACAAAGGACTTGTTAGATACACTTTTTTAAATTAAATATTAAATAACATTTTTAATGTAAAATTAATTTCTCTGACACTTATTCAGAATAACACTATACATATAAATATATATATACATATTTTACTCTACCCTATGGGTAGAATAAAATGTTTCCCAGCTACAGACTGATATGCTCTTCACCAAATCGCCAGTGTTATTCCTCTTGCGATTCGATGCAAAGCATATCTACGAAAGAACAAAGCCAAAGATGTTTAGCACAATTTTTCAGATTATTATACTGAAGATGGCAACTTAGTTACTTAATTACGTATTTGGAGTTTATTGATTCATATTGTGGTAGGGATGTTTCCTGTTTCTATTTCTAAAGACCTTTAAGACTGAAAATAAGTATAATAATATAATAATAATAATATATTTATTTGTCCAACAGAATAAATCCAATAACAGGACAATTACTTATCAACTACATTATAACAAGTACTTATAATTGAAGTTATTCATTGAATATTTATATACATACTAGAAACAGTGCCGGTTTACAATGTCCAGAACTTTTATCAATTGAGTAAAGTTAATATCGCTTAAGTCAACAACGGAATTGATTTCTGCACATAATACGCGAAGGCATGTAATATTAGTTCTCGGCGTTGATAGATAAAAAGTATCATACTGTCTGGAAGATGAATAAGGTAACAACTTTTTTTTAATAATGGCATGCAATCACTTTTTGTGTAGGTACCAACTTGTATGAAAACTCGAGACTGTTCAACTCATGCATTATCTCTACTGATGCCCTATTAAACCAATTCAGTAATAGGCTGTATTCATACACATAAGCAGGCCTTCATACCTTCGATTCTCATCTATATAGATATTTCATGGACCCTCTCGATAGTGCTCTTATGTATTTTATAACTAGGAAATCATATTAGGCAGCCATACTCAGTTCTCGAACGTAAGTATGCAAAATAGAGTGCTTTAGTAATAGAAATATAGTTGAATGATTTAACATTGCGAATAACTAAACCCAGCAAACCCATGACTAAAGCGCTGAGAGATTAACTTTCTCCATGAAGGTGCACTTACATCCAGAGCAAGTCCCCATATCCTTGATGGAAGTGCAACGCAATAGTTATACATTATCATAACTAAAGAAGGCAGACTATGTGCCCCAGCAGTGGCGTTGCGTGGAGAGTTTAGCAGAATAACAGTACGCTTACTTAAAAATAAATATATCGAATTCCTATACAAAACGTTAAGAAAAAACATAAATAACTTACCCAACATGTTTACATTGTTGCAAAAAAATGCGGATGTGCGCGATGAAAAAACTGCACCATAATATATGTTTCTGTATTAGTCTCGGAAAGGTTCGTACGTAGCGATGTATATATATGTTTATATACAGAGAACGATTGTTCGACGTTGAGAGATGTTATATTTGCATAGTTAAAGCGCTCTTTGTATTTGTATAACGGATCTTCAGTATTGGTAAAAAGTTGCCCTAATTTTGTAAAATCTACATTTTTATCTAATACACTGTTAAATTTTTCACGGACACAATCACTTTTTTCATCTTCAAGGTTATGCAGCACTAGTTTTACGTGGTCAATAATTGCTAATGAGTCCGATAAGGACAGCGCAGTGTTCTGT
Source organism: Melolontha melolontha (assembly GCA_935421215.2). Taxonomy (NCBI): domain Eukaryota; kingdom Metazoa; phylum Arthropoda; class Insecta; order Coleoptera; family Scarabaeidae; genus Melolontha; species Melolontha melolontha. The sequence continues at coordinate 20,495,439 of OW285240.1, read as the reverse complement.
AAATTTTTTATTGCGTCCAGTATTGGAACGTAACTGTCGTAAATAATTTTTAAATTTGCTGCAACTTGAGGATTGTTAAATTGAACCTGGCTGAGCCGTATTGCAGCCGCTTCTTTGGCATCTAATTGTAAAATCACTGATTTAATTTTTTCAAAATGTTTATAATAATAAAATGCTGCTTCTAACCAAGTACCCCATCGTATAAGAATTGGTTGCGGCGGCTCGGGTATATCAGGACACAGCGAATGAAATAGCCGAATCCGGTTCGGAGATTTAAGAAAAACCGCTTTCGTTTGTCCTATCAGTTGATTCACATCAGGATAAGTTGTACGTATAGTGTTTGTTACAAGGTGTAAAGCGTGAAGCAAACATGGGACATGCAGCAGGTTTGGTTGAAACGTTTTGAGTAAGTTTGGCGTGGAACACATAACCTTGTCAGCATAGGTAACTAACATTAACACTTGCTTCGGTAAAATCTCAAATTTGTGTAGTGTTTCTATTAATACATCATATATCGCTCTGGCAGTACACCCTTGCATTCGTTTACAGGTTAGTAAATAAGGAGGAGAAGGTCCTTGCGGAGTCAGCGTCCGTACTAGAATGGCTAGGATGGACTGTTTTTTAATATCTGTAGTTTCGTCTATTGTTAACCACAGGAATTTTTTTTTACCGTATTATACGTACAATTTACAATTCTCTCACGCACTGACGGTACGTAATTCCGTAGCGTACTTCTTCCTGGTAATTTCCACGTAGGATTGTATTTCTTCCAAAACTGACGAAACATTGGGTGTTCCACTTTCTGCATTGGTATATTGGTCGCAATTAACTTAATTGTTAAATCACACACAAATTTATTATATGATCTGCGTCCACTATTATTCGATTTATGTTTGTCACTATTTATATGTCTTTGGCACTGACTTGCTTTCCAAGTTAATAAAGTTGTTTCACAAACTAAACATTTCACTACGGTACCGTCATATATTAAATCGGGAAACCGATGTAAAAATTTCTTTATTACGTTAGCATGCAACCGAGTCGATGCATTGTTTCTACGCACTCCCAATATTTTCAACACAATTGTGTTAACAATGTATCGCTTACAACGTCTCAATGGCAACTGAATTGATCGTCGTACGCCTCTACTCGATCCCTCCACATCACGCTACTGTTCGGGCACATAGTCTGCCGTCTTTAATCATAACTGTAGGCAATATTCCAAAGGATTAATATTCCTGGGTGTATGAAGTCGAAATGTATCTATATTCAGCTTATCCTAGTGGCAGCCTAATTTAATTTTACAGATTTCAGCCTGAAGGTTATTACAATTTTCTGTTTTCGATACAACAAAAAAATCATTAGATCTTCGTTAAATGTGCATTTAGAACATTGAATGAAGTATATGTCCAATAGATTTTTAAAGAATAGAAGAACAAACGTAGGGCCTAGATTCGATCCCTAAGGGACGCCCAAAGTTGTACGGTAAATGTTTCCATTTTATTTATCAGAATTCCATGATTTGTTTTATTAAATGCTTTGATAAGGTAAGGTATATTCGACATTGATTGGGCTTTGTTTATCAATTACCCCACCAGTTATTTGTGAAACGTATGCTATAAGGAAAGAGATAATTGTTGCAGGGCGCAAGATCTGGACTGTCGCGTAGATGTTCCAATTCCTGAAGGCGGAATTCATTGATTACTGCTTGAACAATTCGTGCCTTATGCATCCTGCACTTGTCGTGCATAAGCAGAGTTTTCTGAGCAAAATTGTGAGGCTTTTTCCACATATAGCTTTGTTCAAGCTCTTAATTGTGTCTTTGTAAATATTTTCCATAATGTTAATCTCCTTTGGCATATACTCAATTCTATGAGAATCCCCTCCGATTTCCAAAAAACTATGGTCATTACTTTTCTTGCAGAAAATTGCGTTCTTACCTTCTTAGACGGTGGAAAACTCTCAGCCATTGCATGGACTCTTGTTTCGCGCGAGGGTCCTAGTGGTGTACTCAAGTTTCATCCCTAGTTACAATTCTATTTAAGAAGTCTTCATCTTGAGATAAAACAATCAAATTCTCTTCACAAATTTGTCATCTACACACTTTTTGCTCGGAACTGAGCAGTCTGGGAATTCATCGTGCCAACACTTTGCTCATTTCAAAATCTTCGTGTAGAATTTTAAAAACACTCGTTTCTGATATTCCTACTTCTCTAGCAATAACTGAAACTTTTATTCGGAGGTCAGTCGATACCATATCTTCAACTTTGTTGACGATTTCTTCTGTTCATGCTTCCAGAAGTCTTCCACACTTTGAGTCATCATGAATGGATTCTCTGCCCCATTTGAACTGCTTACACCAAAATTTGACTTGGGATAGGATGGCCTATTTTTTCCGTACACCGCCACCATTCTCTTATGAACATTCTTTGGACTACTGCTTACTTTTAATAAAAATTTCATGACGCTTCTATGTTCAAGTTCCAAATCGCTAATTTTCTCTTCTTTTAACGAATGTAAAAGTAACAAATACTAAGCGATTCGCACCAAACTTGGAGGTGACACTGTAAAATGTCACAGAAGCTTGACATAAGAAACTTGTCACGATAGCATATTGTTTTCATGGCTAAATAGATAACATAAAAAACTCCCCCAGTAAATTAGACACCGTAGAAGCTTTCTACAATACATGTTATGATGCTGATATTTTGCGTTTAATTTGAGAATGTAGATATTAAATTCAATAAAGTAACTTTACTAGAGTACAATCTTATTCTAAAAATATCTTTATAATAATCTAGAAAACAACTTATTTACAAAATGAGATTCTACTCGAGAAAGCAATTATGTAATGATTTCTACTGCTTGAAAGTAATGATAACTATTGACGCCAAAAAAGTTAAAGGAATATTTATCCTCACATTTAACCATAGCATGAACGATTGAACTAACGTTCTTCTTGATGTGGCGTGAAATGACCACTTTACATTTGACAACTTCTAGACATGGCATCAACTGAATTTCATTTTGTACGTAGAAAGCTTTCCCATGAACATAACAGGAATAGCCCTCATTTCAAATATAAATAACGGTATCGAAATCTTTTTTCTGCATGTATTGACTGAGAATTAAAATTACATTCGCAGGAGATTACGGCCAAATAAAAATTAATATGAGATTGTGTTTATATTTACAACATGCTCGTATTTTCCGATTAACAATATTCCTAATGTCGTTTTTACGAGAAATTTTCGTTTTAAAATACTATTTTTATAGACACGGATAATATGTAGATAATTATTAGAAAGTATCTAAGTACCTGTAAAGGTGAACAGAGTAAACGAATTTCGATGTCATTTTTACGATGTAAGCTAGATCTATTATGGCTCTTGGTGTTATTTCAGAAATAAGAAAGCATGTGTATATACGGATATATGTATAAGCTTATGACGTAAGGTATATCTGACTTTACGGTTCTCTTTATTTTATGACTAGATGTTCACAGCGCAAGGTACATTAAGAACGGACCAGGAATTAGTTCGGAAGAGGTGTAAAAATATAACGAATTGTTCATAAAATATTTACACGTGCTCGGAGGGAAGTACATTATCATATTTTCCATTAGTAAGTCCACAGGTCGAACTTATGCAACAAAACGTCATCCATGCACTGCCTTTTTTATGATATCAGTTAATTGTTACTTTAAGTTCATCTGAATTTACAGTCTATCTGGGCTTACGTCCATGAAATTCAAGAAATATTACAATCTACACGAGAACTTAGTCTAAATATTTTAACAAGTGAAAATTTAAATTAAAATGTTAGAAGCAAATTTAAAAGTTTGAGAATTTAAGTACAGAAGCGTCAATATTCGCGAAACAACGCTAAAATGATAAGGAATTAAGAAAGATTGCAAAAACAAAATATATTTTACACCAAAATAAACTCCTGAACTTATTAAAATTTCATAAGGATAAAACCAGGCGTAAATTATTAAATAAGCTTAGCTTTTCTATACGGTTATTATGAAAAATCTTTTAATTCTTCTAATTTAGAAAACATTTAGTACCGTTATTAATTTAAAAGACAAATTTATAATATTTTAACTACTAGTTGTGGTATTTTTAATAATATAAAATATTATTAAAAACCTGGTGTGAAGAACACAAATACAGGTTCACTATTAATATTTTTGTGAACGTGTCCGAAAATATCTTTCCCCAGAGACGTAGATACGTATTTCACCTTTCTACAGGCTCATCGGTACGCCCCTGCTGGAGAAAGAATATTTCCAGACACATTCACAAAAAAGAACCACATCACCACATCACCGTAATTATCCAGACCGGGCGTAGAAGTAAATTCAAAACTGGTGGGGTTTACCTACTCATGTATGTTTCAATTATTCTGATACATTACACTTGCGGTTAGTCCGTAGTATGAGTGAAGACACAAACAAAATACAGTTTCTAGAGGGATGACTGTGCCACCTTTGGAAAGGCGTCGTTACTTCACATTGGTTATGTGGACGGGGCGAGGTACTTTGGTTGTCTGACAACAGGCAGCGCTGAATTTACTTCTACTCCCGGTCTGGATAATTACGGTGATGTGGTTCTTTTTTGTGAATGTGTCTGGAAATATTCTTTCTCCAGCAGGGGCGTACCAATGAGCCTGTAGAAAGGTGAAATACGTATCTACGTCTCTGGGGAAAGATATTTTCGGACACGTTCACAAAAGTATTAATAGTGAACCTGTATTTGTGTTCTTCACACCAGGTTTTTAATAATATTTTATATTATTAAAAATACCTTTGTATTATACAAAACTGGTGGGGTTTACCTACTCATGTATGTTTCAATTATTCTGATATATTAGTTGTGGTTCTATCATAGCAAAAAGATATACCTGTTCTCTAGGTTTACATCCTTAGTCTAAATTACCAATAAAAGATTCAAAATCTTTCTGTCACAAGAAAGAGAATACATTTACTAAACAGCAAAATCAATTATTATCTTAAACTTGTACTGAAAATGTTTTTTGTTCCATAATAAGCTCTAAACAGATTAGAATTTCGTAGTGATTACAAGCAGGCGTAAAATAATAGAAAGTCGTCAATCGAGAAAATACTACTACTTCTTTAATTCTCCTAAATTCAATACAAATTGTTTTGAAGCAAAAGAACAGCCTTACCCCTTTATATCTTCACTCTGGTAATTAATAGACTGATTCATTCTGTCAGCCATAATACCTCGTGGCATTAGCTGGTTCGCTATTAAGGTTCGAGATGTGAGCTTCCAAAACTCATTCGACTTCTCTCTATCTTCGACTAAACTTTTTCACTTTTTCCATATTAGCTTTTCATTTCTACCGCTTCTTTTACTTTTCCTCTCCACATTCTCCTCGGTCTTTCTGTTGCCTTCCTTCTTTCATCTTCTCTTGCTTCATAAATAATTTTGACAATTTTATAATCGCCAATTCTACTAATATGCCCATATCATGTTAAGTGAGATTACTGTATTGTCGCCATTAACAGAGGGATGTCTAAAACTTCTCTAAATATATTACTGCTTATTACCTTTTTTCCCTAAATCCTTCCAGTAAGTCGCATTCTTCAGCTGTCCGATATATGTTTCTCCCTTTTGCTAAGTGTTCACATTCCCATATGCATGTTTTGACTTAACTACCTTCTTTGCCACCTCAGCTTTTATTGTTTTAGGGACCTCTTGGTACTAAAAAACTGGGTTTTTATCGTATTATATAGTTTTCCGGATTTTTCCTATTCTACAATTTACTTCGTTAAAGAAAAATCGATTATTATTTTCTCATTAATGTTGATAAAAATACAAAGATAAAGAACGAAAAAAGCCTTTAGTAAAAACAGTTCCACTAACTACAGTGGCTTCCTTCCTCTATGCAGACTTTATTGAAGTAGCAGTTTAAATAGATAGTCTGATGTAATTAGTCGTATACAATTAGTCATAGGAAATAGGAAATTTAAGAAACAGTAAAAAGAGATATTCAAAATTTTTTTGCAAACAGAATGACCTACAACTGGTAACTACTTTGGAATACCTGAATACTATAGGTATCATACAATTAATGCTCCAATGCTACTAAAAATAAGGAAAACTGATTTGGCAATAAAATCAAATGTTTCTAACACAACAGTGGCACCATTTGTTACGTAAATCTGTGAATTCGGGAGCCTGTTTAAATAGATGCGAGTCTTAATTAAATGAAACAGAAATAAAGATTATTGAAAGAACAATTGAGAAAATCTTATATACGTAAACTTAGGGCTTCACATTCTATGAGGCGATTAAAATAAAGTAACAAAATGAAATGCATTCCCAAGCACGAAAATCAACAAGTTTTTGATTAAACCAAATTGCTTCATCGCAAATATTAAATACATTAACTGATTTACAAAATAGTATAAGCAATACTAAAGCTTTAACTTTCCAACGGAACTAATGGACATTCTAGACAAATGAAAAGAATGAAAAATTACAGTGAACGCTACTACTGTATTTACAATAAGGAAATTAATCAATCTCTATGACAGAGAAAATATAATAAATTAATGAATCTTCTTACTTCATGTCGCTAAATTTTCCTTAAAACGCGATGGAAGTTTTCGAATGATAATTGCTTAGATGAATCGTCGTCATTCTTGTCAAAACTATCTTACTGCTGGGTGATTTTGGTCGGTATCAAACGGCTGCTCTGGCCTTGTTTTCATCTCACGCGTGATCTTCGAAGGGGACTTCCGGAACATGTGATCGGATACGGTTCTCCAAAAGGTTCTCCACTTTCGTTGATTTACCAACTCGTATATCAAATCTCAGCAGTTAATTAGATACAATACTCGTAACATAAACCCTGAAAATGGTAATTGTGCATTAAAAATAACGAAACACGAGGATGGAGACATATAATTAACGCAAGGAAAATTTAGCGGGGCAATACAACTTCCGCCTAGTCAATATCGTCTACCCAACCATAAAATTGCAGTACATTAAACTCGGTATCTTGTCGTATAAGCCACCTGTTTCAGTGTAAAATTTTCTCGATATAAAATTTCACAACACACCAAAGGTCGACTGCACTGACCGAAGGACTAGACGAAAAGTGCCGAGGTCCTACAACGAAATTCTATTATTTTTGCAGTCACGCATGCTCATAGAACACAGATATCGCTGCGGATATGTGTAACGGTATATACCATTCGCCAAGATATTGTAACAATTTAATATTTAATATTAGTAAATGTATTATTAGTAAATCATTTACACTAAAATGCGAGGGCAGCTGGAAAGATTCTGGAAGTAGTAGTTTAAGTAATTCCCGCGTTTCTTCACCTGTCATTTCTAACCAACAGCATTTATAAGAAAGCAATTCTGGGAAAAAAAAACGGAACTTTCCCGTGAAAATTTTCAAACCATAATTTTTATGATTTCAAATGTGAATCAATGAATCAAGCACGAACTAAGAGTAATATTTAGACTTAGTTCGTCGAACTTCGTCGTGAACGCATGCACCATTCCCAGAAACGAGTTTCGAGAAGGTCATCCATCGATGTGTTATTGCCAGTAATCTTTATGTTGTGCATTAGCATGCTACATACCATGTGATTAAACCACTATTGAGCATTTGTATAAAAGAAATACAGACGATTTTCCAAAACCATTTGAAGATACGGAAACTTTGTAGTAGTTAAATCCCATACAATTTGATAAAAACTCAAAAACAGAACATGTAAAAAGGTGTAAAAAATCAACCGCGGTCGTTCAAACTTGCAATATCGTTACTAATGATGGAACTTGAATTTTTTATACGATACTAAAAGTAAATGAAAATTCATCATTTAAGTCTTTCAAAATGAGCACCTCAGCACTCGTTGAGCACCCGTTGAGCAGTTTTTAATTAGTAAAAACGCTAAGTCAATATCTCATTGCTCTTATTTACTTGATTTATCATCTTGTGGTTTCTGTTTGTTCTTCAGCATCATAAATAAAATGCTTGCCGAACGAATTTCGTCTTCTGAAGCAACTGGTGAAAGATTCCGGCCACTGGTTTCCGAAGTATCAGCTTCAGAGTGGAAAAGATGCTTCGCAACTTGGTTTGGGCATATTCAAAAGTGTAGTGCTGTCAAAGGCAAATACTTTGAAAAAAAGTAAAGTCATTTATTCATTCATTCATGTATTCAATTCATGTATTCAAATGTATTTTTTTTAAATCGTTTAAAGAAAATTAATACTGAGGTCATATAAACTAAAAAAGACAGATTCTACATTCGCAAACCATCTTATTACAGAAAGGCATACATTTAGTCATCATAAAATATTGCATTTGGCCGAGAAGGGTCGTAAATTAAATCTTTTAGAGTCACTTGAAATTTTTAAAAGCGGAAATAACACAGTAGATATTGTTCTTAACGACCAGCTAGATCTTATATATACACCTCTTTTGCAATGTTGTATATAATAGTTACGTATATAGTAGTAATTTTAAAATAACATCATAAACCACCCCCATATATTTTTGTGTCATTTATAAGATCTATGTAGGCCTGTAACTTTTGCAGTTCGATAATGACATTGTATGTCGAAACCGCGGTCAGTATTACATGTGAATAAAGTGGTAAAACAAAGTTATTGTTTTATTTTACGTTTAAAGAAATCAAATATTTAAATCTTACTTTATAATCTGGTTCTTTACAGTTGAAATCGAATGAAGAAGAGAATATGAGGGCTGCTGGAACCCTCATATTCTCATCTTCATTCGATTTCAACTGTAAAGAACCAGATTATAAAGTATGATTTAAATATTTGATTTATCTTTAGTCTCGGAATTTATTGTGGCAGTTTCAGTAACGTCTAAGTTTGCTTTGCGCACTTAAATAACATACTATTTCGATGTTGTTATTCACTAATTTCGTTCTTAGGAATTTTGTACAAACTTCTTTAGTAGTTTTTAAAATATGTATCGTTTAAAATAAATCGAGTATACCCCTAATAAAACTGTTGCTACGATGTTTTATTGAGTAGGCATGCCGTCGTTTTCAATAAAATTTTGTTATTCCCACACATTAAATATTTATTAAATACTTAATATTCTAGTATAACTGCGTTTATTAAAATCCTTCCTTTCCATCTCTATGCGTTACGATGTATAAAAGAAATCATTCAATCTGCAGCGGAAATCCATTGATTTCTTTCGAAAAGCCTAAAGGACAATATGAAATGGGAACTTTATTATTTTTATGTGAAAACTTGTACTCGTATAAATGTTCACAATGCGACTTCTTAGTTAACAACGTCCGCCCTTCCATTTCCGTTTCCGTGGTCGGCCGTGTCTCACCGGGATATCTAAAATTATTTGAAATTGTGGTATCTGTTTTCCAGGTTTATACCTACATGGCCTTTATTTTTTCCTTCGATTTTTAGATCTCCGAACGCCTGAGTTTTCGTGGCTTACCTACCCCCAATTTCCCAGCTTGATACAGCAGACGGGTCACTATGTGGCCCCGTGGAGTTCCAAATGTCACATATACTCCGACAAATGTGGCCAAATAATCAACTATATTACGATAGCGTTCAAAATTATTTTTAAAAGGAATTGAGATATGTCGATACTGTGAATACATACAGGGTCAGTTAAAAGTATGAGACGGCGATTTATTGTCGTTAATATTCATTTTAGGGAATTATGTTAAATATAAAAGTTTGTTAAGATATTTTGATCTACATTTGTGATTATTTGTTTTTTTTTTCTTCAATTGTTTTTTTAGATACGCCTGTTCGCGCATTTTTTTTTAAATGGGAACTGGTAAATTTTGCTCTTCCATTCGATAGAGGTTCTTCTTCTCTTTACAATAATATTTTTGTTTTCTATAAATTCATTTTAATAACTTTTTTACAAGAAAAATTAAACAAATTAATAACAAAGTAAATTAAAGTAAGTGTTCAAATTGTCGTCCATTAGTAATTTGACAATGACCCAATCGATTTACAAAACCCCGAACAGAGTTCTGTAAAAAATCTCGGGGAATTTCTTGTATCGTTCTGGTCATTCGGATTTGTAAATCTTCCACGTTATCGGGCTTATCTTTGTAAACATTGTTTTTTACGTATCCCCAAAGAAAAAAATCTAAAGGACTTAAATCTGGCGAACGGGCTGGCCATTCAATGGTTCCTCGTCTTCCAATCCATCTGTGGGGAAAAACGTTGTCCAAATATTGCCGAACATTTACACCATAATGTGGTGGGGCGCCATCTTGCTGGAACCAGATACTGTCATTGGGCAGGTGTTCATTGTTTTCATGAGGATAGAGCGTAGCACAAGCAGGTATTATTTCATTTTGCAATAACTGTAAATACAGAGCCGAAGTTAAATTGCCATTGGGACCAATAATATGACCGCCCAGAATGCCAACCCAAACATTAACCTTTTGGGGGTACTGCGTATGGTGCTCCAAAAACCAAGAGGGATTTTCCGATGACCAGTATCTGCAGTTATGTCTGTTTACTTCACCGGTAAGGCAAAAAGTAGCTTCGTCTGAGAAAATAATATTGTTGACAAAATTTTCATTATTATTGCAAATATTTAAGATTTCCTCAGAAAATTGTAATCTGCTATCAAAATCATCTTCAGTTAACTCGTGTACAAGGTGTACCTTATAAGGTTTATACATTTCACTTTTTAAAAACGACACCATCGATGACTGTGAAATATTGAAATTGGCCGCTAATTGATTGGTTGATAAATGGGGATATTCAGATACAGCCAATAAAATATCCAGTTTGTTATCATCGCTTTTTGCTGTCCTAGGTCTACCACTCCTTGGTAAATCTTTAACGCTACCCGTTTGTTCAAAGGGTCTTAAAGTTTTACCAACAACGGATTTAGAAATTGGATTTCTATTTGGATGCGTATCATTAAATAAATTACTAACGTCTTGTAAACTTCTGCGTCTATCTCCATAACCCAACATCATTAGTATTTCAATTCGTTCATGTTCACTTAAACTCGCCATTGTTAATATTAACAGCAACAAATTGCACAAATGAATTATTTCTGTCAAACGTCTGACGTACACAATAACCACTTATAAAATTATGTCGCTCAAGTTTGTTTATCGCTACGCTTTTGTCTATCTGCGATGTACCGAACATCTGTTTAAACACATGAACCGGCATTTTCTTATAAAAAAGTTATTAAAATGAATTTTAAGAAAACAAAAAAATTTTGTAAAGAGAAAAAATATCTCAATCTTTACGTATCCCCAAAGAAAAAAATCTAAAGGACTTAAATCTGGCGAACGGGCTGGCCATTCAATGGTTCCTCGTCTTCCAATCCATCTGTGGGGAAAAACGTTGTCCAAATATTGACGAACATTTACACCATAATGTGGTGGGGCGCCATCTTGCTGGAACCAGATACTGTCATTGGGCAGGTGTTCATTGTTTTCATGAGGATAGAGCGTAGCACTAGCAGGTATTATTTCATTTTGCAATAACTGTAAATACAGAGCCGAAGTTAAATTGCCATTGGGACCGATAATATGACCGCCTAGAATGCCAACCCAAACATTAACCTTTTGGGGGTACTGCGTATGGTGCTCCAAAAACCAAGAGGGATTTTCCGATGACCAGTATCTGCAGTTATGTCTGTTTACTTCACCGGTAAGGCAAAAAGTAGCTTCGTCTGAGAAAATAATATTGTTGACAAAATTTTCATTATTATTGCAAATATTTAAGATTTCCTCAGAAAATTGTAATCTGCTATCAAAATCATCTTCAGTTAACTCGTGTACAAGGTGTACCTTATAAGGTTTATACATTTCACTTTTTAAAAACGACACCATCGATGACTGTGAAATATTGAAATTGGCCGCTAATTGATTGGTTGATAAATGGGGATATTCAGATACAGCCAATAAAATATCCAGTTTGTTATCATCGCTTTTTGCTGTCCTAGGTCTACCACTCCTTGGTAAATCTTTAACGCTACCCGTTTGTTCAAAGGGTCTTAAAGTTTTACCAACAACGGATTTAGAAATTGGATTTCTATTTGGATGCGTATCATTAAATAAATTACTAACGTCTTGTAAACTTCTGCGTCTATCTCCATAACCCAACATCATTAGTATTTCAATTCGTTCATGTTCACTTAAACTCGCCATTGTTAATATTAACAGCAACAAATTGCACAAATGAATTATTTCTGTCAAACGTCTGACGTACACAATAACCACTTATAAAATTATGTCGCTCAAGTTTGTTTATCGCTACGCTTTTGTCTATCTGCGATGTACCGAACATCTGTTAAACACATGAACCGGCTTTTTCTTATAAAAAAGTTATTAAAATGAATTTTAAGAAAACAAAAAAATTTTGTAAAGAGAAAAAATATCTCAATCGAATGGTAGAGTAAAATTTACTTGTTCCCATTTAAAAAAAATGCGCGGACAGGCGTAACTAAAAAACAATTGAAAAAAAAATTCAAATATTCTCAAATGTAGATCAAAATATCCTAACAAACTTTTATATTGAACATAAATCCCTAAAATGAATATTAACGACAATAAATCGCCGTCTCCATACTTTTAACTAACCCTGTTTATGTAATTTCTCAAATATATTTTCTTTTGATAAAAATATAAAAGGCATAGAATATATCAAAATAATATTTTTATACACGCATTTCGTAATTAAAAGCAATACTTATTAGCTCTAAACTGTTCTAACCTTATATTTTCTTGTACAAATACTTTAAGTTCTTTAGGATGGCACATACCTTTATATAACATTTCTGAAAAGCATCTAATGCTTTTGTTACTTACAATTCTTAGACAGAATGTTAAAAAAACTATTTTATTTTGCTCGACAAATGACAAGTGGAAATGGATTCATTCACAGCAGATACCTTCTCGCATTATGCTTGAAAGATTTATATCCATACCCTTCCCAACTGCTAATATTAGGTCCTTTATTAAATTTTTGTATACCATGCTACATACTAGCAGATTTAGTATATTTTTTATTTGTTATTTCAATCATAACTCGAAAAATATCATTTACTCTATTTAAACCAAGATATGCCCAAACGCTGCAAGAACGATATTATGATAAAAGTTTAGAGTTTTCCTTCATGGCACAAGGTGAAATAGAAACGGACATAACATTTCCAAAAAAAAAAATTATTTACCGATGAAGCAACATTCACCATAAATGGCGTAGTTTGTTCGCAAAACTGTCGTTGGTGGTCTCAAGAGAATCCACATTTCCAAATGAAGTGTAAAAACAAATATTCACAAAAGATAAATGTTTCGCGCGGAATTTTGGAGAGAAGAGGGGGGGGGGGGGGGTGCTTTTTTCAGCAAACTCAAATGCTGAAATATATTTAGCATTTCTGACTACTGAATTAGGAGATGAATTTGGCAACTTACCTTTACAAACAAGACGTTCTTTGCGGTTTATGCAGGATGGTGCATCTGCACATAATTCTCGTCAAGTCGTCCAGTATTAGAACTAAGAATTTCAAGAAAAATGGATAGGAGGATATTCATTATTTCCATGGCCTCCGCGTTCGCCGGATTTAAATCCTTTAAATTATTTTTTATGTGGTTGGTTGAAAAATCAGGTGTATTCAGTTAGGCCATTTGATAACCAAGAAGATTTGCAGAATAAGATTAGGGAAGCGCTAACGCATTTAAATAATAATCTCAATTTGCTGCAAAATGCCGTCAGGGACTTAAGTGGACGTACAAATTTATGTATTGAACGAGAGGGGCATCATATCGAGTGATGTTAAAAATAACATTCTCTTGTATTTTCAAGTTATTAAAGAATATTTTCATTATTTAAAGCCATATCTCATTTGTTTTAACGGGTGAATGTTTTAAGTAAAGCAAAAACTTATATAAAGAATAAAATTTCCTGAGAATTAGACCATAAAAAAGTTCTCCCTTTGTTGCATACTTTCCTGGACACGTTGTATACACTCTCTTCAAATGCTTTCAGCTAGCTCCATAAATATAAAATTATAACCAATTTAATTGAAGTTTATTTCAAATATTAAATACGTCTATAAAATCAATAAAAATAATATTCAAATGATGACTTCCGACACAAAAGTTAGTTATCGTACAGATTTTTGGTTCTCATACAGGTTTTGCAATTTTACCTTGTATAAATTTTGTTTCGACTTTGTGATTTGAAATATTATCTAAAAAATATCTGAGTGAAATTCATTGTTTTAATCGTTAAAAAAATAAAACAAAGTACTAAGAAAAAATTATAACTTCGTAACTAAATTTTAAAAAAATTAAATAATGGTGAGTACAAGAATTATTTCGAAAATGCATAGAACGCGTTAGTCAATGTTGACTGCTTAAAAGATATATACTCCCGTCTGACACCCACGATATCTTGTTGAAAGTAAAATTCTAACACACCCCCTTCCCCTCAAAATTGTCTTATCCTATTAGGTTCGTACAACGTATATCTACAGGGTGGGGCACAGGAACCGGATGTTTTTAGAATGCATAATATTCGACCATTAGAAAAGGAAAGGGCATTTGACAGGTGGGGATACCTTCCCTGACTCAAAGCATTTTACTGTCAGTTACTGTCATGGAGCCGTCGACGCTAGAACAGCGCATATTTGCATATGATTCTTTCGTTAGAAGTGGTGAATCAGTGACTACTGTTCAACGTGAATTTCGTCGGAGATTCAATATTAATCGAAATGACTCTGTCCCCACGCGTAACACAATCCTACGTTGGGTTCATAATCTTCGAACACGAGGCTCAATACTCAAAATAAAACCGCTCGGATACCAACTTACAATGCGCACTCCAGAGAACGTTGAAAGGGTTAGACAAGCGATACTGCGAAGCCCACGCCGCTCTGCTCGGGCTCATTCGGCCGGACTGCGAATCAGTAATCTTACTGTAAGAAGGATTTTACATGGTGAATTACATTTGCATCCATACAAAATAGCGGTTGTGCAGGAATTGAATGAAAGGGATTACCAGCAATGAGTGAATTTTGCCCAACAAATGCTTACACTTTATGAGCAGAACGAAAACATGTTGGTGGTAATGAGTGATGAAGCCCATTTCCACCTTAATGGGGCTGTCAATAGACAAAATTGTCGGTATTGGGCTGCCGAAAATCCTCAAGAGCTGCATCAAAAACCGCTGCACAGTCTTAAGGTTACAGTTTGGTGCGCAGTGGGGAGGTTTTGCGTTATCGGTCCCTATTTTTTTTAACAAACGATGTTACCGTTACTGTAACATCGGCGCGTTACATTAATATGGTGAACACCTATTTTATCCCTGAATTGCAAAGCAGAGGTTTGGATCCTCTACAATTATGGTTTCAGCAAGATGGAGCCACGGCACACACCTCCAAAGCGTGTATTGCTGTTCTTCGTACTCTGTTTCCTAATCATCTCATTTCGAGATTTGGTGATGTTTTATGGCCTTCTCGGTCTCCCGACTTGTCCACATGTGATTTATTTCTATGGGGGTTCCTCAAGTCTCGTGTTTACGAGGGTAGACCTCGTACGTTACAAGCACTGAAGGAAGCGATACGTCAACAAGTTAATCTAATTCCTAGAAACCTGCTGGAAAGAGTGGAAGTCAATTTTCGTGAACGACTACAACAATGCGTAAACGAAAACGGACATCACATGCCTGAAGTAATTTTCCGTAAATTATGAAATGCTAAATTCTTGCGTATGTAATCCTACCAATAAATTTCTTTTAATGCAAAAACTGACGATTTTATTGTTATTTCAAAAACATCCGATTGCCGTGCCCCACCCTGTACAATTAATTTGTAATACCAAGCTCTCCTTTTTCAAAGTGCCATTACCACAGATCATTAAAATAATTGAAATTTGCATTTACATAAGAAAAACTCCCTTGATATTAAACTTTCTAATACAGACGTCACATGAATATTAGGTTCTTTCCATGAAGTACTTGATTTGCATCTTTCCTGGTGTTGTTGCACTTGTTTTCGAAGTTTCAATATCATGCTCGTCTGCCCGTTGGAGCTCGAGAAGACGGTATCATAACCAGAACAACACCATCTATGATATGCTTCTCCAGCGCACGCTATGATTTAAAGCGCACGTTTCCTGGCAATATCCTTCCTTTACACTAGAAAATATGTTTCTCAATAATCTTTAGTTAAAGTTATATATTTTAGTTTTAACAATTTTAAGATGTATTAATTGTTTCCATATTTATGTTACATTATTAACATTCCCGAAATTACAAGAGTGCGTATACAAAATATTTCATTTCATTATATTTAAAAAAAGGGGAAAATTAAATAATCAAGATGTAATATGTTTTAAAATGCGGATTTGCGGGGTTCCAGTATCTGTAATAAATTCCAATTAACAATAAATCGTTAAAACAAATAGCGACCGATTTCTTCTTAATGTAACAATGTTTCTACAAATCGTGAAACTAATTTGGTTTAGGGGTGGATTTTCGCAAATTAAGCCAATCTAATTATGGCCAATTACGGTACTCGATTAATGGAAGCTTGGCACGCGACAACTACATTGTTCGAACAATGAGTTTTGAATACAAATTTGGAAATAAATACTATTTATTTTGTAATATTAAGTGTTTGAAACAATTATAAGGCAATTCAAAATAAACGCTTTATACATAAATTACTTGCTTTTATGTTAACATACGACAAATGATTTATTATGGAGAGGTATTGATAAATAATCAACCTTGACCATTTTTAGTAATACAGACGAATACTAAAACCATATGTTGAGGATATATTTAATATCCTTATGTAATACTCAAACTTCAAATATTTTTTTTATTGTTAAATATAAGTAGATCTAGGATACAGAATTTAAACATAAACATTTCCAATTTTATAAAATATTTAACGTTCATTTTTGAATTTAAAACACTGTATAACATAACCTTCATTAGCACAATCAAGTGGTAAAGCTTTCTTTACATTCTAAGAAAGCGATATAGTTTACATTTGCAAATCTATTTATTACCTACTTTGAAAATTAGGTACCTCGTTTTATTACCTCGTATTATTAATAATCGGCGTCTTTTTCCAAATTTATTTATTGCTTTATACATTTGTTTATTGCCTAGGGTTATTAGTGTACGATTTCAATAAACTCTTAATATGATCACAGATTGTTAATTGAATATGTATAATAGGTTCACAATTCCTAAATATGTATGTACCATAAAAATCCATTAGTGAACAAAAGCTTTACTTTGGATATTCATTGTTAAGATCTCCTTTCTTAGACATGTATAATAAATTTTATTACTCTAACAAGGGACAATCCAAAAATACTAACTTAGATTTATGACACCTACTAATACTTAATTAGTAATGATATTTTATTATACATTTATTAGTTAAGATTAGAATTTTAGGACTCTATCGTAAACCTTGGGTATTATTGCTCATAGGTGTAATTTTCACGAATATAATAACAAACAAAAATTCCCCGTTATGACGTAAAACAATACACTATTCAACCAATACGATCTTATATGTAATAGTGTAGGGGTAGTGGTATATTTTTACCTGCTTCTAAAACAAAACAGAACAGAATATATCAGTATAAATCAGAGTCTCATACCAGCAACAAGATACTGAACAGTGTAAACTCAAACACAGTATAAACATCAACAACACAACACACATTCTTCTTCATAACATCATAGCAAGTATTTTTTAACAAGAGCCACCAGTCTCAACTGCAGTTTATGTTGGTATAAGTCGTTGCAGATCCAAAATAAATGTATATAGTGGAAATAAATATATTTAGATAAAAGTACATTTATTATTTAACAAACAGTCACCGTAGATTTACAAAGTAAAGTGTAGACAGCCTTACAACCTGTGCACGGTGAATCAACATAGGGGTCGTGATTCTAGTACCGGACGTTGAAGCACCACCGCCAGAAACCAGGTACAACCATAACATGGATACATCAATCCCCAACACCAGGAAATGTATAAACTTTAATAAATACAAGTTAGTTTTAAGCATACTCAAATTCCAATAAGAATTGCAAATTTAAGTTTTATTTCAATGTAATAATTATTTTCTCATTTTTAAATATATACCAAAAAGACTATTCATTATATTTAACGTATAAAGTAGTTGGGGAAGCAACATCATTTTCACTTGGCAGTGACGAATAGATCAACACATTGTTCAGTGCTGTGTTAAAGATTAGCATTGCTGGCTCTCTGCCTGCAAAATACATTCTTAAAATAATTACTGCTACAGAAAATTCAGCCAAATGTTAAGTGCTGCTCCTATAATATTTATATTGGCAATAAAATTGTAGCCGGTTGAAATTAATCACAAATAATCTTTACGGAGAATACGTAATGAATGATGTAAGTATTGTGTGATAATTTTGAATGTTCAAATATCATCGAACAAACGTTAACAATGAGAAATGAAACGACTGTTCATATTCAATTTGTACGAAAGTTATCAGTAAAGTCATAAAAAACAATTCACAGTATTAGAGCTTTCTAAACGATTATCTAAAATTTCTAGCATTCTTTTGTACGAAGTCATTATAGAAGCATTAGATTATAGAAAAAACTGCTCTCGTTGGTTTCCGAATCAGCTTTTAGAGTTACAAGTGACATCGAATGGACTTAAAACTTTCTTTTGAATTATGAAGGTAAAACTAAGAACTAAGAACCAACTACGTTGGTTCTCAGTTTAAATGGTGAAACACAAAACAAGATAATTAATTTTAGTCGCGAACCATCATACAAGCCAAAAAGGTTGCGGCAAATTTCGCCAGGAAGGTTCAAATTATACGCAAAGAGTATCGTTTACAGATTTTATGAAACGTGACGAAACAGTTACGTCGGAAATGTATAGCCTAACATTAAAGAAATTAAAAAATGTAGTCAAAGCAAACGCAAATATGCTCAGTTCTGGTATAGTGTTTTGTTGATAGAACTGGATACATGTACTCAAACCCAAAATCTTATTCAGCAGTTCAAATAGAAACTACTCTTTGTACTATTGACGTTTATTGGTTAGCCGGTATATTTAGGTTTTTAAGTCAATCATGTTTTTAATTGATCACACCAGTTATTAAAGCAATAGAAATGTCACGTTTAGTAGAATCGATAATCTTATTCCTTAAAGTATAATCATGTTGGACTAGCTCACAATTGCCCATAGTTGAATTCCATAGATCCAGACTACCTTTAAACCAGCTTTATGGAGTAGAACTTTATTATCTACAGAAGGGCCTGACTTGCGCCCATTGATCCAATACTTGTATTGGAGCCTTGGACCAAGTGACGGCGTTCTAAATATATTCCAAGAGGTATATAAAAAATATAAAATTGAACCAAACACACTTCCTTGTTTCTTCTCCTTGTTTGATTCCCGAATTTATAGTGCGTAAATTCGTTCATGACCCAAGACGTATATCAAATTTCCGGCATCTGTGGAACATTGAAACAATTTGATAGGACCTTAAAATTTACAAACGAATTCAAATGCTAAGAAATAAGTAATTAAACTTCTAGTTTCAAAAATTCTTTTATTGTAAATACCACTACAATATTGTTTCGCCATACAATGGCTTCATCAGGTGGATGAAATACTGAATATGTACAATACAAGTATGAATATTTATGTGAAAATTATTAGGGAAATGGTGGTGGAAAAATTTTTACAATCTTAAATTTAGTAGAGGGGAGTTGTTTAAATCTAGTTGGTCATTTAAAGCTAATCCTAAACTATTATATCTATTAATTTCTAAGTTTTCTAACAGGTTAGGTTTTTTACTTTTTTCTTGAATGTGTAAACTTTTGAAATCTATATTAAATCTATGATTGATATCTATACAATAACTTGCGAAAGTTGAATCTGTTTTCTTTTCTTTATGGCTTCTCTCGTGTTCTTTCATCCTAATTTTGAATGTCCTCCCCGTTTGTCCTATGTATACCTTATTACAATCTTCGCATGTTAACTTATATACACCAGAGTTTGATTCTTTGTCTATTTTATCTTTGTTGTTTAATAATGTTCTGTATAGTATTGTCTGTTTTAAATGATATATGTTCGTTATTAAATTTTTTAATGAAAGTACCAATTTTAAGGAAGTGATTGAATTATAGGAATTAATTATCTTGTATTTTAATTTTGGATAAACTAAGGAAAGGGTTTTAGATTTTTGTTGGCTATTTAGGATGTTATTGACAATATTTATAGAGTAACCATTGTTTAATGCTATTGTGTATATTCTATTTAGTTCAAGGTCGAAATTACTTTTACTCATAGGTACATGAATTAATCTATATACCATTGATTGGTATGCTGATAATTTGTGTGTTATAGGATGAAAAGAATTAGCGTGTATTGTGGTATCTGTATGTGTTGGTTTATGGTATATAGCGAACTCGTGTTTATTAGTTTTGTGTGATATAATTATGTAAAGTTTTTAATTGTCTATCTGAACCGTTAAAGCAAATTAATATGTCCTCAACATACCTAAACCAATATACACAATTACCAAACAAGGGATGTGTACTAATTATAGTTTCTAAATTATTCATGAAAATTTCCGCTAATAAGGGGCTTAGTGGGTTTCCCATTGCTAGACCCTCTGTTTGTTTATAAAATTTCTTTTTAAATTGAAAATAATTTTGTTACAGGCACGTTTCTAAGAGCTGTAAAATTTCGGTCTTTGTGACAATGTTCGTGTTTCTACGTTCTAGTTGTAAAGTAATTAAATCTATTACCTCCTGGGGTGGGGTACTAGTGAACAAATTAGAGACATCAAAAGAAATGAGTTTACATTTGTTTGGTATAATTGCAAGTTTGAAATGTTGTTAATTAATTCCTGGGAATTTTTAACGGAGAACTTAGATTTGAATTTAGTGTGTGTAAGAATTAAATCTATTAAGTGTTTGGACACATTTCTACAAGGTGCTTTTACGTACGATACTACTGGTCGTATAGGTGTATTTTCTTTATGTAGTTTAATTAAACCGTTTAATTTGGGAGGTATGGGATTCATAGTGCTTAATATACGTTTTTGAGTGTTATTAAAAAGAGAACCTGAATTTTCTATAGTTTGTTTAATCTGTTTTTGAAATTTGTTAGTAGGATCCGATTTAAGTTTTATGAATGAATTATTATCGAGGAATTCATGAACTTTATGTATGTAGTTTGATTCCGGAATTGCTATAACTGTATTTCCTTTATCAGCTTTTGTAAATATAATATTGTTACTAGTCGCTTTCTGTTTAATTGATTTAATTATTTTATTTTCAATATTAAAATGCTTAGTAGTACGGTAATTTTCTAGAATATGTTTAGCTGCATATTTATTTCCTTGGTTATCCTTTTGCTTATTTAAGGCTAAATCTGTTTCTACTGCTAAGATTTCTAAGTGTTTATTATTAATGTTAGGGGTTATGTTGTATTTGAAACCTTTAGATAAAAGATTAATTTCTTCGGTTTTGAATTCTACATCCGTAAGGTTTTTAAATCGTTCATAAAAATTAATATTTTGATTTATGTTAACTAAAGGAATCGGCATTGTGCTATGTTTTTTTACAGGAAATAAGTTTATCTAGTTTACTATTTTGAATTAAGTATTTTTTGTGAATTATAAGATTAATTTGATCATGGATCGCATTATTACAAAAGATCAAACTCTAAATTATAAAGTTTAAAAGTTAACTGTGAATGTAATACCTTAAGATATATTGACAACGTGTCTCGTTTATTGAATAGATTTTTCAATTCTTCCTTTATCCATGTTCTTTCCCCTATCTCGACTGCTTTAAGTGCTGCTTTACTATTCATCCACCTGATGAAGCCATTGTATGGCGAAACAATATTGTAGTGGTATTTACAATAAAAGAATTTTTGAAACTAGAAGTTTAATTACTTATTTCTTAGCGTTATAATGAAGTTTCAACAAGTATCTCCTTCGTCAATTAACTATTGAATTCAAATGCAATATAACGGTAAATTACAAATTTCATGGCTACGATAAAAGTCCAGGTTTGTATTCATTGAAAGGTTGAACAGTGAAAATACTTTTAATGTAATTTTTGCAAAAAATCCCAGTTCTTCCTATATATAAAATATGTATATCTTACAACTAAGTCTTTAGAGATTCTGATGCGTTAAATATTTATTTCACATTGCTTTTGTGTAGATAAATAAAAATTTATGTACTATAACACGTGCAGTTATTTTTACGTACGTACCTGCGAATGTTTAGTTTAAAAGCAGACTCAGGATTCTTAAGTAAACATGAACTTTAAAAATAACTTTACCCCCTATAAACTTAAAGTCGGAAAACAACTTATGCCTACACCAGAATTAATAAGAAAGAAAGAATGTGAGAATGTATATTTTCTTTTTGTTTTATTATTAGTTTTGTAAATTTAGGCATTGAAGCTCCTTCTATTAAAAAGAAATCCTTTTCATAATTCATATGCTCACTGCTACCAAAAACAAATCAGGAAGGAAAAAACACATGTAGTATTTGTGTATTTTTTGAAAGGTATGCTAAAGATCATTGTTTATAAATATTTCTTGATAGTTAGTTTTACAATCTCACGTTAAGGTCATTGCATGCATCTATTTATAACAAATTTCGAAACACCAAAACTAGAATGAAAATGTTATGGCTATTGAATTCGATTCATTCCATTCAACTTAAAAAAAATAATTCACAAATTTCTACATTTGTAAACTACATAATTTTAAGCGTACTGCTTGATGGAAACACCTCAGTAAATAAAAGTAATTCTCTTTGTTAATTGTTCCGTCAGTTCGCAGAAAATTTCGATACACAACACCTCCATAATCTAAGAAAATATTAGGTAAAGCTTTATTTTTTTATTAATGAATAAAATATAAATGCACAGTTAAAGGATATTTTCGTTTTATTATTCATCAAAATATGAATGCTTATACTTATTACTGGAGTATTTGTACGTACTAATATAACAAAAATGCTTATCTCGTGAAGCAAATGACTTTAGAAAAAAATCTTATTTAAATTCTTAAAGATGAATAATACACTTATTTAAATAAAAAATAAATCGGTAAACTAAATTTGGCGTTGTAAAAATTGCGGGAGCTAAAGTCGGCTTATGGCATAATATACACAAGTAAGAAGTCTTTCTTTTAATCTTCAAGGGACAGGTATAGCATGTCTAACGCTTTTTTAATTTTTCTCCCCTGTAGCTTCGGGAGTTTCCTCAGAAATACCTATAATTCTTCGTATGGTGGCACGCAATTTACGATTTGGATAAACCTATCTTGATCTTTCAAGGTGAGGGCGTACTAAACCATCTGCAAGCTGTTTTAAGAAATCTGTCTTACCTATCTTAGAACAATCCTTAACTGACTGATGCAGAACGTGAGCATTTACACCACTTATATCAAGCAGACGAAAAAAAAAGAACCATCGGCCAACTTTGTGTGCGGCGACTTAGCGAATGCTTAGCACACTTTTCATCAAGCGCGTCGACACCTCCCTTGGTTAGATTGTAAAACTATATTATTTCTGGTTTGCCCATCTCCGTATCAGTGGCCTTTGTATTGTGCATTGTAGAAATAAGTATAACGGCCTTATTTTTTTTTGGCCCGTAAGAAATTTGTGTCGTGTTTTGAGTAAAACCATATAAAGTTGATCAAACAGTTCGATTTCTATTTGGCAAAAACGGTTGGGGATTTCTCTTTTATTTTTCTTTATCGTTCCCACATATGTCAGGCCTCTTTCTGTAAATTTTTCCGCTAATTCTACTGACGTAACCAGTTGTCAGCAGTTACGTTGCGATTGGTTTTCTGAATTGGTTCAGTTAGTCTGAAAACAGACTGCGTAGACTTTGAGTATTTCCTCTCTTCATCTGTAAGACCAATTCCATCAGAATCTTTTCCGCAATAAACGTAACCATTATAGAAGCAATGATTTCGTGCATTAGTTAGGCACATTATCTTCAGGATAAATTTAGAAGGCTTACTTGGTGCTACTTACTTGCGAAGCTGGTGCAGCGAAGGCATCTGAAAATGGTCGAGATAAAAAAAAAATTGCAGTTCAACGTAACATCTGTGGTCACATACGACACGGCAAAAACAATTGTGACCGCAGAAGAAATTACTATAAAATATATCGATATCGGAATATGCTGCAAAATTTAGATTTTAATTTCCAAAATACGAAAGAATAATTTGGCCTTAAATGCAAGTAAGAAAAATACTTTAGTTCACAAGAATGAATTCTTTTAAGTTATACTATACAAGGTGCATTCAAGTTCTAAAGCCTCCGATTTTTTTTCTCCAGACTGGAAAGAGATAGAAGCATGTGCATTGTTTTAAAATGAGAGTGCGATCGTTGTCAATACGTCACAGAGATGGCAGCACTGTGCGGCAGATGAAATTGTAGCGGCAGCGTCGAGAATGAGAACTGTTTTAGATACTTAAAATGGCTAAGTTTTCTGAATTTGCGTGGTGTGACACCAATTGAAATTTATCGACAGTTGAAGGAGACATGTGGTGATAGAGTTATGGATGTGTCGAAAGTGTGTTCGTGGGTGCGACAGTTTAATGAACGCAGAACATCGTGTGACAACAAACCGAAACAACCTCGGGCTCGCACAAGCCGGTCTGACGACATGATCTAGAAAGTGGAGAGACTTGTTTTGGGGGATCGCCGAATGACAGTTGAACAGATCGCCCCCAGTGTTAGCATTTCCATGGGTTCTGTGCACACAATCCTGCATGACGACCTGAAAATGCGAAAAGTGTCCTCCAGGTGGGTGCCACGAATGCTGACGGACGACCACAGGGCTGCTTGTGTGGCATGTTGCCAAGCAATGTTGACGCACAACCAAGGCATGAATGGGACTTTTTTTCGTCGATTGTGACAATGGATGAGACGTGGATGCCATTTTTCAATCCAGAAACAAAGCGCCAGTCAGCTCAATGGAAGCACACAGATTCACCGCCACCAAAAAAATTTCGGGTAACCGCCAGTGCTGAAAAAATGATGGTGTCCATGTTCTGGGACAGTGAGGGTGTAATCCTTACCCATTGTGTTCCAATGGGCACTACGGTGACAAGTGCATCCTACGAAAATGTTTTGAAGAACAAGTTCCTTCCTGCACTGCAACAAAAACGTCCGGGAAAGGCTGCGCGTGTGCTGTTTCACCAAGGCAACGCACCCGCACATCGGGCTAACGTTACGCAACAGTTTCTTCGTGAAAACAACTTTGAAGTGATTTCTCATGCTCCCTACTCACCTGACCCCGCTCCTAGTGACTTTTTGCTGTTTCCAACAATGAAAGACGCTGTCCGTGGCCGCACATTCACCAGCCGTGCTAATATTGCTTCAGCGATTTTCCAGTTGTCTGAACAGACTCCTAAAGAAGCCTACGCCGCGGCCATGGAATCATGGCGTCGACGTTGTGAAAAATGTGTACGTCTGCAGGGAGATTATGTCGAGAAGTAACACCAGTTTCATAGTTTTCGGGTGAGTAGTTAGTTAGAAAAAAAATCGGAGGCCTTAGAACTTGAATGCACCTCGTACAAGATATACTAAATTATATATGAGTTGGGCTCTAAGCCGCTATGCAAATTGATTAATACGGCATTAAAAATGCTAATAACTATATTAATATTACAAAAATGAATTTAGGTTATGCTAAAAGAAGTTAAATTGATTGCGGCAAAATATTAAAACAATATATATACAAAATTATAAGACGAAATTTAAATTGCACAAAAAATAATAAGAATTACTTGATATCCTATCCCTGTCCGTCAAATGTGGTAATTAATTCCTCAGGTCGATCGCTGTTCGGAGAATTAGACGACCATAAATTGCCCTTGAAGTATAGGCTGCAGTGCTCGTGAACTCTTCAGCAGAGAGCTATTTTTTTCCGTTTACGAAGACGAAATGGAACGCCACGTAAAAAACCAAGGTTGGGTTATATTTTCCCATGACCATTACAGGTCATGTTTTAGAAATTAATTTCTTTAATTTGCCTGGTAGAGCGACATAATAAAGTTAACGGTAACAAACCCACAATTCAAGATTAGGGCCAAAGTCTAGGTATAATATCTACATGTAATTCACGCGGTCAGTTTAATTCTTCGGTCTGTAATTTATGATATTCATTTATGAGGGTCAAGCATCTTCGATGCTCACATTACCGTGTACAAATTTCACAACTTAACGATAAATTGTGGGTTTCGAAGAAGCATTGTCGACTAACGTTTGTAGCATGTCACACAAAATGTCAGTTCTCTAAAGGATAAATACCCTACATCATTTAGACACATTATTCACACCAAATTAAATGTTTGCTAAAAATCTTTTTTAAAAAGTCTCACTTCCTAGACCCATGCCTGAAGTATCTAGGAAGTGAGACTCGACTCACTTCCTGCCAAATCATTCTCGTAACATAAATTATAAATTATAAAATTATAAAATATTTACCCAGAATACGAGCGACAGTGTTTGGTGGTAACTGTTTTTCAACGAAATAAATGTTTAACAAGCTTCTAAAAATGACAGTCAACTTTCTATTTTTTATAACGTACGACTTTTATATCCACTCACAAATATTAATATTAACTTCCTGAGTTTTATTTCTCGTGCTCATTGAATAAAGCAATCTATCTGCTACGGTTACGTCAAGCGAAATTAAATACATATATGAAGGCGATTCATAAAGTAAGTTTCGTTTCCGCCTAGCAAGCAGAGGAGTGAGGAAATCAGCGCAATGGCAGCACTGCTCTGATGTCTGGTTCAATGTGAGTCTGACAGCGCTACCAAAAGAATCAATCGTTCCGATATTATTTCATGCTAGTTTCGTCGTTTAAATTGGCTACTGCAATTGAAAATCTCGTCGACTGTGAATTGCGTGCTGTTATGCGATTTCTGTACGCAAAGAACATGAAGGGTGCTGAGACTCATCGTGAACTTTGTTCTGTTTATGGTGAAAATGTCATTTTGTGAAAATTGGCGATTCATAATCACTGAACTCAGTGCCTTTTTCACTCGAATTTCACGTATAGTTTTGTACGAGGTTGTTACTGAACATTTATTTAGGCTACCACAGATTTTGTTCACGATGGATGCCAAAACTTCTTCCCGAAGACCGTATAATAAAGAGAATGGGATGGGCAATGACAGGTTTCGATATTGAAGATGAAAATTTCGTCAGGAATATCATAACAGGTGATGAGACCTTGAGCGTCTATGTCAACATCAAGACGAAAAAACAGTCATTGCCGCGGGGTCACTCTAACTCGCTTACAAGGAAACTTTTAAGTGTAGTCAAACTTTTCCTGTGAGAAAAGTCGTAGCCATTGTCTTTTGAGACAAGAAAAGCGTTCTTCTTGTAGACTTTATACGCAATCAAGAACTGCAGAACAGTTCTACATATGGCTTAATTTACAGGCGGCAGAGTTCTATGAAGAGGGCACTATGAAGCTGGTACACCGCTATGACAAATGTTTCAATCTTAATGGGGACAATCTGAATGGGGAAAATAGCTGAAAGTAGTAGCTTTTAATAATAATAATAATAATAATATTTATTAATGTATATATACATACATACGTCATATTGATATATTCAGTATAAAATATAAATGAGAAAAGTACAAATAACAATAAAAGGAAAAACACATTAAAATTGATGATTGAAAAAATCACTTAACGAGTAAAAACACTCCTTTAGTAGTATGTCTTTGGTTTTGATTTTAAATCGTCCACGGTCCAGGCCTTTCATTCCATTGGGAATTTTATTGTAAATTTTTAAGGCTAAGTAATTTGTACTCATTTGACTTCTCTATAACCGATGGTATGGTATCACTATGTTATTTCTATTCCTGGTGCCGTAATTGTGGAAATTACTATTTAAGTAGAACTTTTGGTGTGTATTGTGGACATACTCCAGACAGGTAAGTACATACAAGGATGGCAAGGTCAGTATTTTATGTGTTTTAAACAGTTGCCTGCAGCTAGTTTTGCTGGGCACACTACTAAGAGCCCTAATGGCACTTTTTTGCATTTTAAACACCGACTCAGCTGCACCTGACGCACCCCACGCTAGGATGCCATATGTAGCTCTACGCTGAAAATTAGAAAAGTAGGCCGTTCAAGCTGCTTCGTATGTTGCTACCTGTTTTATCCTACGAATAGAATAAACAGCCGCAGCAAGGCGGCGACACAAATCTTCCACATGGCAATCCCAACTCATGTCGCTGGTGAGTTGTAGACCCAGAAATTTGATGCTCTCTTTGCTCTCATTAGAGAT
The DNA here is from genome assembly GCA_935421215.2 of Melolontha melolontha. Taxonomy (NCBI): domain Eukaryota; kingdom Metazoa; phylum Arthropoda; class Insecta; order Coleoptera; family Scarabaeidae; genus Melolontha; species Melolontha melolontha. The sequence goes on along the minus strand of OW285240.1, from coordinate 20,467,069 downwards.
CCTTTTTGTTGTAAGTGCTAAGTGCTGTGTTTTATCTTGATTTAGCTTCAGGAGGTTACTGCCAAACCATTCGCCTGCCTCCATTAGTGCATGCTCCAAATTTATACTTCCCTCTCCCATTTCCTGGGCCCGAACCAAAACGGATGTATCATCCGCAAACTGGGTAACTTTCCCTGCAGATATGTTATAAGGTAGATCATTCACGTAAATTAGAAAGAACAGAGGACCTAATATTGACCCCTGTGGAACCCCTCGATTTATCGATAATGTATTCGAATATTTATGAGTCCAGTAAACTGCTTGCTTTCTGTTCGTTAAGTAAGAGGATATAAGTTCATTTGCTCGTCCTCGCACGCCGTATCTGTGCAGTTTCTGTAGAAGTATTGGATGGTCCATGGAGTCAAAGACCTTACTCACATCGCAACAACCAAGAATCACCACTTCCTTGCGATCAAAAGCATCTGCAATATGGTTCAAAAGCTCAGAAATTGCTGTGCTAGTAGATCTGCCTTTTAAATAGCCATGTTTGTTATCATTTAAGAGTTTGTATGTCTCAAAATAATTAAGTAATCTTTTCTTGATGATGGTTTCTAAAATTTTGACATGATTGGCAGTATTGAGATTGGTCGGAAATTTGCTTTATCATCCGTGCCCCCCTTATGTATAGGAAGCACTTTGGCTACTTTCAATTGATCAGGGAATATGCCACTGCACAAACAACTATTGAAGATTTGCGTTATAGGATCCACTATATAATCTATACTCTTTTTTAATACAATGACATTTAACGTGTATATATCAGTGGTTTGTTGATTTCTAAGTCTATATACTATTTCTTTGATTTCTTCATTTGTTGTAGGGCGAAGAAAAAAGGTATTTGGTGAACTTTTAATACTTTTGGCAAGTAGGTCATCAGGAGCTAAATTTGGACCCCCAATTGACCTAACTGAATCATTGCCAATATCAACAAAGAAAGAGTTAAACTCATCAGGTGTAATATTTGACAAAGCATTCCCATCACGCTTATTATTTCCCACTTCTCTATTTATTATATTCCACACTGCTCTAGACCTATTTTTAGATCTTTGAATGTAATTTGAGTTCATCCTTTTCTTGCTCAGGATTATCTGTTCTTTGTATTGCTTTTTTAAGTGCCTGTATAATTCACTAGCCTCCCTCTCGCCTGTAGCTCTACTTATTACTTCAACGCTATCAATAACATTTCTCATTTCTTTAATTTCCTCGGTATACCACGACATATTGTTGTAGTTGCTACTAATATTTTTTACTACCTCAGGAAATGATTCATCAAAAATATCCCAGTAGAGAGCAAAAAAGCATTTGAAACGTTCCTGTATGTTGTCAATTGTATACAGTGCACTGCAATTTACATTGAAAAGCTTGTTCACAAAAGTGCAAGAATTAATCTCATTCATTTATCTGGCGTTTACCTTAGTCAGCTTTAGTGTTTCAACTTCGTCCTTAATTACTAAGGATATTCTCTGACCAAAATGGTCAGACAGATGAGGATTAAAGGTCTCAAAAAATGTTTTGTTTTTGTCCTCCGATATAAAAATATTATCTATGCATGTCTTGGAGTTCTTTGATACTCTGGAAGGCTCACTAAATATTTTATGTACTTAAGTTGTATATTATAAAAACTATGTATGTATTGGTGTTTTTTTATAACTAAACGGAACTTACTTTAAGAATCGTCATCGTATTAGGTAAACTGAATTGTCGAAGAAACAATTTGAATTAGTTCGTGCAATGACCACACTCTCACTAAATTATCCTCACGTAACATAATATTAACCCCATGCGCATAAAATAATCATTTATCATACTAACAATAAGTAAGATATATTTTTCTTAGTTGTGTGTTTCGAACGCCAAAAACGTACGGTTTTTGTTGGTTTTTCTCACTGTGTTGTTTTTTTTTCTCGGCTGTCGAGTAATTAAAGTGAAAATAATTAATGATCTCAGTGTAGGCGTGTACAAAAGTGTAATAAGCTGAGCGAACCACACGCAACTCACGTGTAACGTGCATAAAATATGTACACATATGTAGTCTACACTAGGCTCAACAAAGGTCGCCTAATATGTGGAATTACGCGCTTTTGTCGTATTCATTAAGAGAACTTTTCGATGTCGGTGACATATAATTGACAACTAAATATACATAGACAGTGTTACGCACTTTTCATAATGCATGATGTTAAAGTGGGTTAAAATGCGACACTTTGGAAGAAACCTCTAATGTTGGGAAGGACTAAATTCAACATTTACTATTTTATTCCGGTGAACAATTTCACTTAAGATAATCACTCTACATAGTATATTCCTCGCTTCGCGTTCCTCGCTTATTTTCAAAACACTCTCATTCTCAAAATATTAACTAATTCAAGTAGTGTTAAATAAATTATTCTTTTAAATTACAATGTAAGAATAAAGCCCAGTTATATGAACAAAACACGGAGTAAGGCAAGGAGACATTGCATCTTTTCATTCTATCATTGGACGCTGCAACAAAAAATATAGGGGTCAGGAACAACAAACAACAACACTAGTCCTAGCATATGCAGATGGCGTAATCATTTCAAGAAGTAAAAGGGAGTTAGAGAGAGCTTTATTGAGATTAGAATCGGAAACGAAGAATAGAGAATTGAAAATGAACAACGAAAAACGAAATGCATACACCATAATAATAGGAAAATATTACTATCAAATTGTATATGTAGATTATACAGTGTGTCCACAGATTCATTCTCAACATGGGGATCAAGTTTATTACGAGAGATAGAGATTTGGTTAAATGAGATCAAATACTCCAGAGGTAAAGTTGTACCAAACCTTATACACTAGCTTTGAATATTTAACGTACGTAGCGCTATTGCAAAAAAAGTGAATTTTTGTTTTTTCGATTTTCTTTAATAACTCATTTATTTTTAAAGTAAAACAAATTTAGTTTGCACTTCCTTTTAATAGAAATCTGGTGGTGTATTTAGATTTTTGAATAATGCTATAGTAGTTGAGCTACAATGGTCAAGTCTCATTTTTCTTATGGGGGTCATAGTTGGCTATGACACCATCGAAAACAATTTTTCTTTCCCTTTTCAAAAATGTATAATTTGTTATACCTGATACCATATACAAAAACAGGGTGTTTTTGATGTCTATCTGTTTTTGGAATACTAAGGCATGATTTATTATTATTCAATTGGAATGTATCTTTGAATAATTTTATCCATAGCAACTCAATTATATGACATTTGTATACATAGTTAATTGACGAAGGAGATACTTGTTGAAACTTCATTATAACGCTAAGAAATAAGTAATTAAACTTCTAGTTTCAAAAATTCTTTTATTGTAAATACCACTACAATATTGTTTCGCCATACAATGGCTTCATCAGTGTTTCATCCACCTGAGCGATTCATTGGATACCACGAGATCCGCCATCAGATTAGCCGCTTTCGCACTTTGAAATAGAGTTATTTTCCTGTTTCCTGCTTTGAGAACCCATCCACAACCGATTGTCAGAGATTACAAGAAATAATATCCCGAATATTCAGGTTATTTTACAAATTTATATACGCCATTTAGAACATTCATGAACACATAAAGAACTTGTTGTTTATTTAATCCATTATTACTTACATTTGATTAACTGTTCTTTAAACACTGTAATCCTTTTTAAAACTTGCTTAATTTCACTATGCACTATTTTTAATATTAAAACTTGATTTAATTTAACACTTACAAAATAATTTAATAGATCGATAAGTATCAACCATATGTGTATTCACCATATTGAGATTGATCTATATTAGTACCAATTGTTGTCACATATATACTTGAGTGCTGTGCCACGAAAATACAAAATACAAATTACGAAATTGAAATTTGAATTTTTAAACTTACTTAAACAATAAAGTTAATTTTTACTATTTTATTTTGGCATTTTTAATTACTTGAAGTGTTGTTCGTTTTGATAAATTAAGCTGCATAAGTTAACTGGAGTGAAGAGATCTGAACCGACCTTAACCCTGAAGATTAAGAGATTTTGAGCAAGCCATTTTTATAAAAGATAAGTATTTTATTCACAATTCTAAAACAATCATTCATCGAACAGTATCAGCAATATAACATTTGGCGCCCATTATATACATTATAAGAGATATACAGCCATATAACAATATATATATATATATATATATATATATATATATATATATACATATATATATATATATATATATATATATAATATTATAATTATTATTAGAGCAGACCAATTTTCGTGCTCACCATGTGCGCCGATGTGAGCATGATTGTATTGCATCAGAACTAATAAAAAGCATTCAGTATCTGTTTGGAACTTGCTTAGACTGCATGTAAGTGTAAGCATACGTAATAAAATGTAGTCGACACATAAATCGAGAAAACGACCGTTGTCAGACGAAGTGAATAAGTTTATTATGGATTTCCCGGATTAATATACGATGGATCAAAAATTAAATGTTTAGTGTGCAATACATATCTAATGTGTTGGTCAAAAACACATTGTAAAGAACACGTAAGCAGTTCGAAGCACAATAATAACAAAATTAATCGACAACACTTTGTAGATGAACTATGTGTAACTATGATTGTGTGTACACTGCCGCTTACCTTGTTAAGTAATTATTCATTTATATCATTTTGGAATAAATACGCGAATCAAACATTACCGAGCACGACAACCTTACGAAGGAATTTACCATCGGTGCGTAAACAGGTTGAAAATAAAATCAAAGCCGAACTGAAAAATGAAAAACAGTGGTTATGTGTGGACGAAACAACTGACAGCAAAAGACAATCTGTAGTTAATGTGATGGCGCGTAATATGGAACTACATCAACCAACGTCTTCACTTTTATTAGCATCCAGACGACTAGAACAACGTAATGCCGAAAAAAATTCGGAGGTGCCATTAGATACTTTGGAAAAATTTAAACTTTCGAAAGACCAAGTATTAATGTTTATGACCGATGGTGCCGCAACCATATGTTTTGTAGAAAATATTGTCCTAACTTGTTACATATTACTTGTAAACTCCATGCTCTACACATTGTGGCAGAACAGGTTCGTAGATGCTTTAATATCGAGTACAAAGGCCGCATTCCTGAAATCTCCAAAACGTTTTCGGAAATTTCACGAATTGTATCCCCATACCCCTGAGCCACCACAACTGATTCTGGCACGTTGGGGTACATGGTTACGGGCGGGGTTTTACTATCATGAACATTTTGAAAAAATTGAGGACGTGGTTTTATCATTCGATCCGAAAGAAAATGCAGCTATTAATACAAGCCAGAAAAAATTTCAAGATGCCCAGATTAAAATTGATTTACAAAGTATTCGTGAGAATTACTTGGGACCAGAAGAAGCAATAACAAAATTAGAAAATTCGTCGCTGTCGTTAGAGGAATCACTGCAAATCGTTAAATATGTTCACGCACAACTATGTGCTGTAGAAGACGCATAAAGTGAAAGTGTTTTAGACAGAAATGCAGATTGTGACACCTTAACACGTATTTGTGAGGACACGTCTACAGATGCGTTATGTTGCTTAAAAAAGTATTTTGATTATGTGAATATAACATCACTAGATGTAGAACGCTCGTTTTTCGAATATAAACATATTTTTTCATTCACGCGGACATGTTTTTCAGAAACAACCTTAGAAACGCACCTGATGTTGAAAATATACGTTCGAGTTTCTCCAGTTTGTCAATCCTTGGAAGACGCTTAAAACAGTTAGTGTTTTTTTAAATTTTCTGTCGTGCACACAATCACTGATTTCATACATTTTCCATTTTATTTATAGGTACATACAACGCTGCTATAATATGTACTGTACTATTCTTATTTTTGGTGTGTTTATGCATATTACTTCAATAGCAGAAAACCAAATTTATATTTAATTATTTCTGATAGAATAAATGTCTCTACTTCTATACTTATATCGGTAACAAGCTCATGTTGCGTCCCTATTCTTTCGCATAATCTAATATATTACGAATTACACTCCCATACCGGCGCTCATGGCGCGCACGGAAATTGGTCTGCTCTAATTATTATACGGGGTTGGGCAGAAGTAGAGATGATATAACCTACTCCTTGAGCGGAGTAGGTGCACCTACCCGGATTTCAGTTCCGAACTAGGTGCGGCAAACTAGGTGCACAAATCAGTTCCGATACCGACCGATTATGAGTCATATTTTGCGTCCGATCAGTCAGGGTAATCTTTATGTCTACTTAGGCACACAGCTTGGATATACAAATAGCAGTTAACTTATTACATTTTAAATGAGGTGTCAGATTGCAATTTATAGATTTTTTTTTTAATTAAAGTGCATACGATATACACAAAAAAATAATCACAAAAATAATACCATAAATATAGTATTATCGCCTATTTCTAATACAAAAAATATAATGTCTAGTCGAGAAACATAATGTTACTGTTACAAAAAAGTGAAGACTATAAATGTATGATGTATTAAAATAAACACATCACTTGGTTTATTTGTATTTTCTCTACCTTCCTTTACTAAATAGGATATATACAAAGGTATTTTTAATAATATAAAATATTATTAAAAATCTGGTGTGAAGAACACAAATGCAGGTTCACTATTAATATTTTCTGTGAACGTGTCCGAATATATCCTATCCCCAGAGACGTAGATACGTATTTCGCTTTTCTACAAGCTCATCGGTACGCCCCTGCTGGAGAAAGGATATTTCCAGACACATTCACAGAAAAAAACCACCTCGCCCTATCACCGTAATTATCCAGACCGAGCGCAGAAGTAAATTCGGCGCTACCTGTTGTCAGACAGCCGAAGTACCTCGCATACCGTCCACATAATTAATGTGAAGTAACGACGCCCTTCCAAAGAGGTTAGCACAGCCAACTCTCTAGAAAACTGCATTTTGTTTGTGCCTTCACTCATACTACGACTTAACCGCATGTGTAATGTATCAGAATAATTGAAACATACATGAGTAGGTAAACCCCACCAGTTTTGTATAATACAAAGGTATTTTTAATAATATAAAATATTATTAAAAATCTGGTGTGAAGAACACAAATGCAGGTTCACTATTAATATTTTCTGTGAACGTGTCCGAATATATCCTATCCCCAGAGACGTAGATACGTATTTCGCTTTTCTACAAGCTCAGGGGCGTACCGATGAGCTTGTAGAAAAGCGAAATACGTATCTACGTCTCTGGGGATAGGATATATTCGGACACGTTCACAGAAAATATTAATAGTGAACCTGCATTTGTGTTCTTCACACCAGATTTTTAATAATATTTTATATTATTAAAAATACCTTTGTATTATACAAAACTGGTGGGGTTTACCTACTCATGTATGTTTCAATTATTCTGATAAATAGGATATATTTCGATTAGTTGCATAATAAGTATTGTCGTTGTCGGTTGTAGTTTTGTGGAATTTAATTTAAATTTTATAAATATTTAAGAATGAGTTCTAATAGGCAAACCAGTATTGTATGGAATTTTTTTTCTGTAGTTGATAAAGACTTTGCTAAATGTAATTTATGTGGCCAAAGAATGTATTACAAAAGTTGTGTGAAATGGCTTATCGAAATCAGGATCCATTTCAGTGGTGGGTGGAAGGACAGTGAATATTTATTCCCGAATCTAAGTATCGTTGTAAAGGAAATTTGTTGTGCAATGGCTATTTCAGTTCCATGCGAGAGACTTTTTTCTAAAGCGGGGTATATTTTAAATGAAAGAAGAACACTGTTAAGTGCGAGTAAAGTAGAAAAACTAGTTTTCCTGAATATGAACGATGACTTCATTTAGATTTAAATACAAAAATTAAAACTATTTTTTATGTATTAGTTCTTATTATTTTTACTTTTTATTATATATTTTTTTGTGTAGCTAAAAATTTAGTTTTTCATATGACTAGAAATCATACTAATTATTAAAAAATAAATATATTTGGTTGCACAATTGCTATATACAATTATTCGGAATCGCAGCAACTACAATTGCCAGTTGTATTTATTTATACATATAGGAGTAGTTGCGCCGTTTATTTCTCATATTTCGCTTCGCTTAGTCGGACTCGTTCCAGGCGGACCTACTCTTTTACATAATACGATGCGAATATGTAGGTGCAACTGCGAGATCAACTCTCGGACGCTCCGACTTGAACGATCGGAATCAGAATTGTACGACTCGGAATCGTTTCAATCGGATCTACTCTTTTGGAAAATGCGAACTAGGTGCACCTGCTCCGGCACGCGAACTAGGTTCAAAGGAACAGGTTCGGTTCAGAGCAACCATCTCTAGGCAGAAGTAACACATCAGTCTAATAATTCCGTAAATATAAACTTTAGAACAAAATGTTATCAACAAAAGTCTTTTGACAAGTTATTTTGTATTGGCTTCAATCATTTGCGTTTTTCTTTCATGATGATTACATATGACAGCAAAAAAAATTTTTTTTTTAATGGAGATAATATTTTCTTTTAGAAAATTCGGAATCTTTATTAATTTCTGAATATGAATATGTACTTTTTTCATGGGGTTAGATAATAAAAATATTGAAAAAAAAAATAAAATTTAGTAAACGTACATTTGGACTAGTGCAGTGTTTTGTAGATTGCTTTGGAAATTCTAGATTTTTTGACTGTCATTGAATTATTGACGTTTCACAATAAAATAGTTTCCATCGTAAGACTTGCTTTTTTTAATACGTGTTTTGTGTGAAAATGGTCAAATTAACTACTAAAGAAAGAATAGAAATTCTTATGATGGTCGGATATGGTGACAGGCAACGTTCACATCACGAAGTTTGCACTTTATTCAATAATGTTTATTTGGATCGATATCCTATAGCTCAATCAAGAGTTTCGAGATTGGTTACTAAATTTAGAGAAACGGGCGATAGTAGATATACCTAAAGCTGGCCCACTAAAAGTCACTAATGAAGACCCATCTCTTCATGTTTTACTTGCTGTAACGGAAAATCCCACTACGTCGACCACTCAACTAGGATTAGAAAATGATATGAGTAGCAGATCTATTAGACGAATATTAAAACCAAACAAATACAAGCCCTATAAGATACATTTACTGCACGAACTTAACGAAAATGACCCGGATTGTTTTGTGAAACAATAATGGAATTGTCCAATAGCGATCCAAATTTTTTAAACAACATCGTATTTTCTGACGAAGCTACATTTTGTCTAAATGGATTTGTAAATAGGCATAACTGCCGTTATTGGGTGACTGAGAATCCATATTGGATGGGAGAAAATCATACACAGCATCGCCACAAACTTAATGTGTGGGCTGGCAGTGTTGGGCAACGAATCATAGGTCCGTACTTCTTGGAACACAACCTAAATGGTGATGGTTACTTACATTTATTGCGTAACCATATTGTACCAGATCTGTTGATTTTATTTCCTAACGACAATCAACCAAGCATACCAAACCGTAATCTATGGTTTCAACAAGATGGAGTACCACCACATTATACTATTAATGTTCGACAGTATTTGGACACAATTTTTCCCGGTCGTTGGATTGGACGTCGGGGTTTTATTGATTGGCCCGCTAGGTCTCCCGATTTAAATCCATTGGATTTCTTTCTTTGGGGACACTTGAAGTTGCAAGTATACAAGGAGAAACCTAGAGGATTTGAGAGCAAAAATTACTCGTGAGATACAAGCCATACCACCTAATAGTTTACAAAATACAATTCGTCATTTTTGGGAACGTTTAGGACACTGTCAGATCGTAGAAGACGTCACTTTGAGCATTAAATTTAATTTTGTAGTTTGTTTACTTTTATTAAATTTTATGTTTTTCTCAATATTTTTATTATCTAACCCCATGAAAATAGTACGCACTCATATTCAGAACTTAATAAAGATTCCGAATTGTCTAAAAAATAATATTATTTCTATTTAAAAAAAAAAAAATTTTTTTGGCTGTCATATGTAATCATCATGAAAAAAAAAAAACAAATGATTGAAGCCAATACAAAATAACTTGTAAAAAAACTTTTGTTAACAACATTTTGTTCTAAAGTTTATATTTACGGAATTATTCGACTGATGCGTTACTTTTGCCCAACCCTGTATATAAAATTATTAATAATTAATTAATAATTTCATATTTTTGGCACTAACACAAAAGCTAAATGATAATAAAACTATTATAAAGCATACTTAAATTAAATAGCGTTTATATAATTTTTACTTGGTAGTTTCCTGATATGTAGAATAAATTTATTTTTAAGTAACTGTATGTAAATACCCATAACGTGCATATTACGTATGTCGGTATACACATAAAAAGTGACATCGTAGCCCAATCGTTGATAAAATATGACGGTACGATTGTGTAATTTCGCAATTACGTTGACATGTTGCTGACAAGCAGGCGAAGTCGCGTTCTAACATGTCAAGATTTTCTTGTCAACATCACAACACGTAACGGTTTTCAAGTTTATTTCGGAAGAAACGGCCGACGTGGTTTATTTCTTCGTGTAGATTTTTTTGTAAAGGAAAAACAGAATAACAACTTTCGATTCTATATCTAAACACTTGGTTGACATTTATCAAAGGCCTAAAATTAATTTAGTGTAGTAGCTTTCCTTTATAAATGCCAAAATGATGCTCATTTTAAGAGTAAACAATTAAAGTAATATTTTACAATCAAATGATTAGATTTGTTTTGCCTCACCCTAAAGGATTTTGTCCATTCTGGTGTTCACCTAATTGTTGTTCTACTGGGTTTAAAACACGGTTAAGGGCCAATGCTATTTTACCATAGTGTTATATTTATAATATTTTTGTAATTATGTACTCGTGCAAAAATATAGTTTATATATTTAAATTAGCATGACATTCTAGAAAATGAATAAATTAGTTATATGTCTGATGAAGCTCAGGTTGGAGCGAAGCGATCGTTACTGTGTAAAGTAAAAAGTAGTGAAATTCATTAAAATTTGTTTTATTGTATTCCGATAATATGTAGTTAATAAATGAAGTTTACGATTTGGAACCAATCATTTTGGATTAAACGTGGTAGGCTTGTAAACTTCTGTGAGTTTTCTAAAATACTAGATACTTTCCATTTTTGCAAAATCTTGTGCTTAATGGGTAAATCTACCCTTTAAATGTAGCGATATTTAAATTTTTGCAAATTTCTCCACCAAAATTACAATGTAAATTAAAATTATACATTAATTTTTTACCCTATTCAATGCTCTGTCTAATAGAAATAAGTTTGTTTTTTAATACCTACGAATCCAAAAGGGAAAGCAGACTTCACAGCACGGTCCTACAAATCTCGAAGTTTAATGCAAATCAGTGAATAGGAAATCGGAACCTTCTCTTATCAGATATTTTAAATTGTTTCTTCCTAATTGCTTGTTCGGTCCATTATTAATAATGGAATTATCTCTTCATCCGTATCTAGAATCTAATCATTCCATCCCACAAAACATTGTATAATTTCACTATTGGTTATATTGGTTTGAAAAGTGCAAATATCGGTGATCTCGCGTATTTCTTTATTGACTTGACGGAATTAAGTATCCTGAGTATCCTAAACATCTAATAATGTACGACGCAAACAGCTAACGGAATAGAATCCTCATTTTCGTTATTTTTTTTTTTGAGTAGTTCATTAGCATTGGGTGACAGCGTTATAAGTTTTATTCACATATTTCCTGTTATAGATAAAGTATTATATAATTATAATAGGTTAAATAGTTTTGTTCCATGCGATTCTGCGAACTATTATGTTATCTCCAACGCACTTCCTGTGTATTGTATATTTATTAGTTTAAGAGTTATTTTATTATTCTATAATTAAGGGTTTCCGGCGTATATTTTTTATTTTAATATATTGATGACGTTGGAAACTACAGCATATGCTTTTCTTGGAAGGAAGGTAAAAATGGTTGTATGGAAATTTCCGTATAATCAATTTCGTTGTTTTCTCCCTCTCTTGTGACTAGCGGGGACACAACTTTCTTGCTGAAAAATAAGTAAATGAAGAAACAGTTCCAAACAAGATCTCTTAGAGCTCACTACAGTTCCAAGTACGATCTCTTCGAGTTAACTACAGTTCTAACTTAAGTCTCAGTGATCTAAGTAACAATTCCTACTAAGATCTCAGTGATCTAAATAGTAGCAAATTATTATTAGCCAGTTTTCTCGGTCTTTAGTATTAAGACCAGATACTGCATTTGTATTAAGTTAACGGAACTCCAAGACTAAATTTGTAAATATATTATTGTTATTCAAAAGCTATTGCATTATTTCAACTCATATTTCGGTCGATACATACCGAACTTCCTTCAAACCAGGAGGAAGAAACATCACTTATATTATATAATTCATAAAACGAAACTCACAGCAATATCTATAGGGTTACGCACGTATTCATGAGAAAATACTTTAAATAATTTATTTGTATTAATACTGACTATCCAGATTATCAAAATTTTGGTCGGATTGATGAGATGAGAACTAAATTTATACGGATTGCTATATTTTCGGATTATAGAGGTTACGCTTAGTTTAAACTTTTCTCATAAAACTAACAAAAATATTATTACTGTATCTTCCGCAAGGTAAAGAGTAATATTATTTCTATATCTTTATTTTTGTAGAAATACACATATTTCTTATTCTTTCTATTTTCAAAAAAGTTTTTTCAACATTAAACATGTATTTACAAGTCAAAAAAAATTAATTAATTTTTAATAAAGAAACTAATCAGTTAATACCATCCGAGTGCACACATTAGAAGTCTTTAAATTAACAACGTAAAATTTAATTAGAGCTTTAGAGGGAGGAAAGTTAATTGCATTTCATGCCTTTTGCTTGAGGGAGCATTTACGTTGAGTTTTACTTAATATTCCATAATATTTCGCAAACGACTCCCTGGTCGATCTTGCAATGTAATACACAATATTTATTAATGTAACAGTGAATAAATTCGAGGCTAGTATTAAGACAATTAAAATGGAAATTTATTGCAGAACAAGTTTACCGTTCTCTAAATTAACACTTTGAAGAATTGCACGGAAAAAAGAAAAAAAGAGGGCGAACTACTTTTGAAAGTTAAACCGTATCATTAAAACATTTGAAATTTGTTTTCTCTTGTTAATTGTACTTTTAATATCTTAGAATCAGTTGCTTTCTTAAAAAAATGTTTTGTAATTTTCTTTTTACTCACAATTTTATAATATCATTTGCTATCCTAATGATTAACAGTAAGAAAAAGTTCCTCAGAATAAAGCTACTTAGATAAAATATCCCATACATTAGATAAAATAATGTATATACATATATATATATCTCTTCAGAAATAACAGTTTTAAGAACTTAGACAAAACATTCCACATTTACATATTCACTCATCTAAACGGCATTATATAATCTATTTATAGTGCATAGCAGATACATAGATAAACCGTGACTTGCTGGTCTATTTATATTTGCTAGGAACGTGTTTTAAAACAAACTGAACGGTAACTGGATACTGGATAGTATCAAAACTCAAACATAAATGACTAAGCCTCAATGTGTACATATGTATGTATGTATGTATATACAAAATCAGTTATACCTACACATACACGTTTCCGAGAATTATACCTCTTAAACGTGATTTAACAAACTATAACATAATCAATGTTTGAACGTTTCACCGCTATTTTTTTCTTGAATGGGTTATGTATACTTTAGTAACCAAAGAAAAAAACAGGAAACGCTTGTTTGGCAACCTTTATTTTGAAATTGTTAATGTATAATTAATAAATTATTTAGCAGGTTCTTAACTCAACAATATTCTTGTTTCCTATTTGTCATAACTATCATTTAACATTATTTAGATTTTATTGCCGATTTTTATTTTAAATTTCTAACTACATATATTCACAAATTCAGCACTTGAAAATTTAGTAAAATCCAATAGAATTTCCTCAAGTTACAAATACGATTTCGTGTAGAAATTAAGTAGTACCCTAACAATGTATTTTTCAATATTATTTCTATAATTATCCTCTGTTATAACATGTATAGTTTATTTCAAATTATAAGAATACAGCAAAACACACATCAAGCTATGATACAAAATAATACAAATCTGTATAAAAACAAATTTGTATCTGTATATACATGGACACACAGCACGTATTTACCGGCGTTTGCTTCAACCAACAGACGCATGCGTTTCTGTCCCATCATTGACAAAGTCGTGAGACAGAAACGCATGCGTCTGGTGGTTGAAGCAAACGCTGGTAAATACATACGTGCTGTTTGTCCATGTATATACAGATACAAATTTGTTTTTATACATATTTGTAATATTTTGTATAAGAATATACCTTTGAACGGCTCTAATGCTTTTATTTCACCACCTGCGGCAATAACTACCTGGCCGCTCAGTACGATTATCTTTTACGCAAACAAACTGCTGAGGTCCGTAATGACAAAATTTAAGTAAATTGTAATTACTGTAATTTAGATTAAATAAAATTTAATAATAATATAAGTACCAACAGTTGTTAATTTGAATATATAGTTATTATATATAGTTAAATAGTCATTAAATTACAATTTAAATGAAATAAGTGCTTATTATTAAACAAAATTTAAGTAAATATAGTTAGGAAAGTTGGTGTATATTACATCTAAATTGAGTCTATTTATCATTTATTGTTAATCTTTACTGCTGTATACATATTTGATTTTTCTCTCTTTACTTAACGAACATGTGGCGACCTTTTGCTGAAAGTGTTAGTGATTATGATGTGGATAGTGATAATATTGTTGGAGCACAACAGAGAAAGCATATATCAGAAGATGCAAAACAGATAATTTTCAATGTCTACCATACCCTGATGGAAGAAAATAACGAACTACAAACCCAGAACATTCAACGAACATCGCAATTAACCAAGGTGCCTTTTAGAACAATATATAAAATAATTAAGAATAACGCAGGGCCTCGAAACAAAGAAGTGACAAAGGAGCACCGAGAAAAATTTAAAAGTATGAAATTGATACTATTGGGCAGCAAGTATACTCCTTCTACAGAGGAAATGTTGTATCTACACTTGACTGCTTACATCAAAAAATCAGTGATGAGCCTATAAATATTCACTGTTCTAAAGCAACCTTGTGGCGGACGCTAAAGAAAGCTGGTTTTAAGTTTGGCACTATAGTCAAACGTCGCACAATTATGGAAAGCCCGAGGTTACAGAAACTTCGATATGAATACTTAACGGCAATTAGAAAGTATAGACAGGAAGGATAATTAATATGTTATTTAGACGAGACGTTGTATGACACCCATGACACAATTTGCAAAGGTTGGGTGGATAGTTCAAGTATGTGTCAGTTGGACGCGCCGGTTTCGAGAGGGAAGAGAATAATCATTCTTCATGCTGGGTCAGAAAAAGGATGGATCGGACAGCCGCTATTATCTGCTAAAAATGTTAAATCCTCAAGTTTAGCTTACCATGAAGATATGACCTCATCTTTATTTGACGAATGGTTTTGTGACACTTTGCTGCCAGATTTACCAAAAGATAGTGTTATAGTGATGGACAATGCTCCGTATCATTCTCGACAGCAAACCAAAGTTCCTACAAAATGTAATAATAAGAAAGATATTAAAACATTTTAGAAGCAAATGATTTATATTTTGAGGATCATTATACAAAAAACAATTAATAGAGGTGATGAAGACAAAAGAATATTTAAAGGATTATTATGTGGATAACAGAGCCAAAGAAGCAGGGCATACAATTTTGCGTTTACCACCATACCATTTGCATTTTCAATCCCATTGAATTGATATGGGCCCAACTGAAAAATACCATAAGACGAACAAATCAAACACCGAAATTTAGTGAAAGCAGTGTAACACACATAAAAAATGCTTTGGAACATATAACTGCTGTAAATTGGAAAAATGCTGTTAAACACACAATAGCAAAAGAGGACGAATATATGCGCATGTACAAAATAGTAGCACCTTTGATTATAAATTTGCAATACGATTCAGACACAGACACCGATTTGCAAGACGACTCAATCACAGATGATTTATGAAATGCAGTGACACATAAAAATTTTATTGTGTATTACAAATAAATTAGCTTTATATATCTATATGTATCCACTACACATGTTGCCACACGATTTGTAATTTTTTCTTTGTATATAAACCGAATGTACAGATATTTTTTACTATATACTTGAAAAATTAACAGCGTTTTATTATTATATTATAGGGCCCTAATTTATAGTCAACACGGCCCCTAGATTCATACGTTGCAAATAGATAAACCGTACCCGTTCAATAAGGAAACCAGGTATAATAATTATCATCACAGAAGGTGGTGCAATAAAAGCATTAGAGCCATTCAAAGTTATATTCTTATAATTTGAAATCAACTATACGTATTATTAGATATGTTAAGATTTGTTTCACTCATTTGAATCAGAATGCTCTGTTCTGTTATCTATCATTTCTTTAATTTTGTTTATTTCATGTTTTTATTTTAAGTTTGCTTTGATTGGGATACGCAGATTCTTTAAAAGATTGCAAGTGTAGATTGTGTATATAATAAATGTAATAACAATAAAAACTCTCACATGAATTATTTCAGAGGACAAATAACCATAGAGATGAAGGAAACAACATCACAGTCTTTCTCATCTCAAGTTTCAGATTTTGAAACAAATTAAAATTCATACAATAAAAAATTCATTTTAAAGATAATCAAGAGTTATATAATTTTTTGTACTGTAATTGTTTTCTAAATATTTGCTTTAGTAAAAAACTGAAATTAAAATACCCAGACGCTGTATTACATTGTTTTAATAAAATATTTTTTCTATTTTGCGTTCGAAATTAACTCATTATGAAACCCAAAACAGTATCGAAATGAGCTTCATTTCGATACGCTTTTTTTCATTTTTCAATGTTGGCGTTGTTCGAATACAGAAATAAATATCATTGCTGTCATTTTGATTTTTAGAATTTATGTACATTTGACAGATATGATATATTTTACACAAACAACGTATGTTGTATACAATTGACAACAACACATATATGTTTCTATGTCACTCATGTTTATATTTTTAAATGAAGTATCAAGTAATGTTAACGAAAATTAATAAATAATATGTAATATAATATACTTCGCGGATAGCAAGAAATAAATTTGAAAATGTCAAGTATCAATGTGACCAACTGCATGCTTTATATAAAAATTAAACTCTGAACTTTCAAATTAAATAATTCCAATTTAAGCAATTTATTAATGTAAAAAAACGCAAAATAGAAAAAATAGTATAAAAAACTCGTTTCATAAGGCCTTTTGCCGCACTCGCTCTTTAGAAAACTCGCCGCTATCACAGCTCGTTTTCTAAACTGATCTCGTGCGGCAAAATGGTGCCTTATGAAACTTGTTTTTTAATATACTATTTGATTTCTCGAACAAGCAGTATATGTATTTGTAATGAAAAACATAAAAGCTACTGAAAAAAAAAACGAACATTATTTCTAATATCAATTACTTGTTACACACTGTATATTACTGTTTTTTAAGTTTCGCTCTTCTTCATATTCTCCCTGCATAAATGTATCCTACTCTGAAAGTACGTATATTAATTTCACCGACCACGAACAACAGCTGTAAGAGAAAACAGTGATCCTAAGCAACATATTGTACATAAAAAAAGACAGCACAATGTCACAGAAGTTTTCCGAGAACTCGACTTTTTCGGGCGCTTCTTTTTTTCGGTTAGTTCAGATGTTCAAACAGTCAGTTCAAGTCACACACATAAGCCAACCAGCAATAACATTTAAGCATCTTTTTTCCGTGTTTTTTCCTTCCGGATCTCGTTAAAACGTTTAATGATTTAATTTTATGTGAACGGTGATCGCTTTCTTTAGAATGATTCAAATTGTAAAGAATGGCTCAACCTTGATTATTAATCTCGACTGCGTCTATGTATATGAAATATTAAAAGTATCATTAAACTTCTTCAATATCAACTATATTTAGAAATATAATGTTTCATGCGATTCGATTTATGAATCTCGGCTAAGAGAAAAAAGGCGTTCTAGATGGTTATGAAGTGTTTTATTATTCCATTTTATTGTTTGCAAGACAAGAGAGATTGTATTGAGATTGTTTACAAACAATTATAATTAATGTGCGTATTATAAATGAAAACCTTGGCTCTTAGTGTATTAAATCTAGATTACAAGAATGATTTTGGACAAATATGGACATAAATATAAGCATACAAAAGTGATAAATAATAGTAATAAAGGTCAGACACATATATTATTCTTTTAAGTTACTTTGTTTATATAGAAAAGAGCAAATGTATACGTATAAATCTCAGGAAAACAATTCTCTACGAACTTCTTACTCCTACTATCTATCTAAAAATGCAAATTTTGATGGATATATGTTATGTTGTTATGTATATGGGGTATTTTAAGTATACTGAAATTTTTCCAACGCTTTCAAGAACCTGATGGGGATGTTCAGCTCGTGGAACCAATTGTTTGCAATGAATCCAGTTTCTGGGGTGATAATACAACTCCAGTTACTAGAATCACGACCCCGATGTTTGCTTCACCGTGCACAGGTTATAACTTATAACCTGTGCACGGTGAAGTAAACATCGGGAACAGATTGTGTTTTACATTTGTTAGCACTAGAGAACGGATGCAATTTCCATAAAACGCAATCGGCAATTGGAATTGTGTATAACGTCGCTCAGTACATCCCGGCGTAATTCAATGAAGTATTTGTTTGACTTGCTCGGCCACCTGGTCTCGCAGCGATAACAATGGACAACCCAGCTATTGTATTCGGAGAATATAGTGTTTTCAGTGGTGTCGTGTACGTAGATAAAATAAATAAGTTTATCGTATTTCGTAAGAGAAATAGCATGTACATTCCTTTTCTTTTCATTTAAGCAATATCTTCCAATTATTTTCACGTAAGTGTGCATAAAATTTCGTTATTTAATTACGTTTATTTGGATCTAGAATATTCTTACTTTTTCAGACAATGGAAGAGCGTCGAGAATGGCATCGTGAAACAATGGCGAGTTGGATTGAGGGCCATACTGATTATATGTACATTGCCAGTGATTCCGAAATTTATTGTGAAGTGTGTGAAACGTTATTGAAAAATTGCAATAAATCAACCGTAAAACGTCACGTAGGATCGTTAAAGCACGAAAAAGAATTGAACCCGTTGGAATCTGACAATTTTAACGAAGAACTCTGTGAAACTTTTATGGCAGCTAATATTCCATTCTTTAAATTGAACAATCCAATTTTGAAGACATTTCTGAAAAAATATACTGGTCGAAAAGTTCCTGATGAATCAATTTTACGCAAATATTATGTTTCTAGGTGCTATACGAGAACAGTAGAACGCATTAGAAGCCATCTTTTAAATCAATACATATGGATAAGTGCCGACGAAACGGTGGATATGTTAGGACGCTGTGTGGTAAATGTTGTAGCTGGTGTACTACATCCAACTATTCCCTATAACTCATATGTAATAGCAACAAGTGTTATAAATAGAGTTGATGCGAAAACAGTTGCTGAAACCATTAAGGAGAATATGCCAAAAATGCTTCATTCGGACGCCACGTACAAAGAAAAAATACTTTTATTTGTCAGTGATAGTGTTGCGTATATGTTAAAAACAGGCAGACTGTTGAAGGAAACATATCCTAATATGCTGCATATTACTTGTGTAGCACATGCTCTCCACAGAATCTGTGAATATATCAGAGACACTTTTCTGGAAGTTGATAGACTTGTATCAGCATTTAAAAAAGTTTTCAGAAAAGCACCATTGAGAGTAGCTCTTTTCAGGGAAAAATTTCCATCTCTGTCACTGCCTCCCACTCCAGTAATAACTAGATGGGGAACATGGCTGGAAGCTACTAGTTATTATGCTGAGAATTTCGATAGTCTAAAACATTTCGTAACACTGCTAAAGGAGGATGCTAGAAGTATTGGTGAGTGCAACGAGCTCACACAAATCCCAAATTTAAAAAATCAGTTATACTTTCTTCACGAACACTTTGGAAAATTGCCAAAACTAATCACTTATTTTGAAAATCGAAATCTCAAATTAAATGACGGATTAACCACATTAGATGTGGCTCTTAATAATTTGAAAAGTATTCCAAGTGACTTCGGATGTGGCCTTCGGCAAAAGTTTGAAGCAATTCTTAATAGAAATCCAGATTTAATTACATTGCAGCAATTATGTATGGAGACAATTCCACAAAATCTAACGGCTAAATATGAAGAAATAAAAGAATATTTCCAGTGTGCACCTATAACCAGTTGCGATGTAGAAAAGACGTTTTCTATTTATAAGGATGTACTTAATTCAAAGAGAACAAAATTGACAGAAGAAAACCTTGAGAAACTATTGCTAGTCAATATTAATACTCCTTTACTCAACTTGAACGACAAAATGAACAAATAAAGATGTTCCAATTATAGAAATAAAATTAAAAACTTTAAAAATACAACTTTTCAACAAATACATATTGCTATGAACTGTGGTGTCGATTATTTGAATTGGCCCACATTACACAACAGCTTGCTCGGTTTAACTCTAGTTCGTTCAGCCTTCCAGGAGCTCTTGTATCTTCAGGTTACCCACGAAGGGGTATGTGTTAAATAAAAAAGGTATTAGAAATAAAAGTCACGTTAACAACACAAACATTTAATCATAAAAAAACACCCCAAAAAAAACTCTCTTAACAAAGTATTAAGAGTCTCTTATGCAACACAAATGCAATAGACTGAGGAAAACTTGTATGAATATTTGCTCGCACACAAGGAAAAACCTCAATTGACCGCGAATAAACCTAACCTAATTAAATAGTTAGCAAAATTTTCAAATTTAATTAATTACGTTAACCTAAACCCCAAACGTCAGACAGAAAATTATCTGTCAGCGCGCAACTCACAAAATGACCGGATCATGCGCGGAATAACATGATCAACTTTCCCACCAAATACCCTGACCTTCATACAACTACAGCCAACGAAAACAAAAACTAACAGAAAAACTAAAATGTTAAAAATTTTCCTGACTATAAATATATATTTTAAATAAAATTTAATGAATTTACGAGCTCATATCAATATACAAATATCTTAAAGAAATAAATATAAATATACTTGCAAATGTACACGTACATTAATTAATGTGGTCGTCGCACATCACAAAAAAATTATACTTAAAGAGAGATTTCAGATAGGTCGCACAAAATCAAAATTTACAAGTATCCAAAACTCGTAATAAATCGAAAATTACAGTAAACGCATCAAAGATCACAACTAAAAACACAAACCGAAATTAACTATAATACTTTGAATAAAGAGGAAGTCCTTATTAAAAAAAAAATCAACTCGACCTATCTATCTAAAGGATGAGAAATCTCTGAATCTCCCTCTCGGAAATTAAATATCTCCATGCCTAGAATATGAATCAAAAGACCGACTACGGTAAATCTGCAACCGGCAACAGTCGAACTACCCAGTTCAAGACACCGCTCGGACAACCTACAGTCATGGACAAAATTACACATTATAATCAAATTTTAAATTAAATATAAAAAATCTCTAATTATATTATTATCCTGGAATAAAATGTACATAATTATAAATAGTCTTTTAATGTTTCTTTAATTTTTCTTCGGGGAAAAATTCATGACAATATGTATTTCGTAATTTTATAGATCACCACCCGTTTGTTTTCCAATTATATAAATAAAATTAATTAATAAATATGTATTTCGTAATTTTAGATAGATAGATCACCACCCGTATGTTTTCTAATTATATAAATAAAATTACAAACTTTATAAATACAACTTTTCAACAAATAAATATGTATTTCGTAATTTTATAGATCACCACCCGTTCGTTTCCCAATTATATAAATAAAATTAAATATTTTAGAATACAGCCTTTCGCTAGTACTGCACTGGGCTTTGCGTCATGTGGCAAGCGTGTCCGTTCTCTAGTTATAAGTCTGAATACACTTTACTATTTAAATCTTCGGTGACTGTTGGTTAAATGTACTTTCATCTAAATATATTTATTTTCAATAGATACATCTATTTTTGGATCTGCGACAACTTATACTAACATAAAAGTGCTATTGAGACTGGTGTCCCTTGTTAAAGTATGATTCTTATGTTGATGTTTAAAGTAAGACTGTGTGTCTTGATGTGCGACTGTTCTGTTCTGTTGTTGAGTTTATACTATGCTAATGTAAAAACTGTGCTCTGTACTATTGTTGAGTTGATACTGTGTTTGGGAATGTTATTGCTTGTTATGATGTTACGAATGAGACTGTTGTGTTAAGACTGTTTGATAATGTTATTGCTTATTATGAGGTTATGAATGAGACTGTTATGTTAAGACAGTGTTACAAGTAGGTAAGGATATACCGTTATCCCTACAAATTATTACATAACTAAATGCGTGTATGTATTGTACATTGTATTGTTTGGCGTCATAACGGGGAGTTTTTGTGTTCAATTCGTAGAAATTGTATCTACGGGCAGTAATACCAGGTTTACGATAAGGTCTTAAAAATCTAATCCCAACTACTAAATACATAATAAAATATCATTACTAATTAGGCATTAGTTGGTATTGTAAATCTAAGTATGTCAATCCGTATAAACTTCCATTGTTCAATATTACTCTAGGTAATAAAACATCTGTCTAATGTAGAAAGCAATAAATAAATTTGCAAATGTAAAGAATTCTTAGAACCTAAGGAAAGTTTAACAATTTGAATAGGATTATAAAGTTATGTTATATTTGACATTAAAAAATGTTTAAAATCAAAATATTACAAAAGAATATTAAATGAAATCTCAACAAATTCTTTAATGTATTTTTAAGCTGTACGTATCTGTTAATATATTTGTGCATTTAAGTAAACCACTTTATAAACATAAATAAATACTTATCTCAGCTAAAATAAAGCAATCTAAACAATAATATATGTTAAAATGTGTAAACATGAAATGCAAACTTAACAAATTTCAAATAGGAAAATCTCATCTAACGTTGCCTTTAGATTTATCGAAACTAAATTTCTGAAATAAATATAATAAATATTTATAATACTGGTTTAAACTTTCATAAATACTAATTATTTGTTTAAGATTATTGACATTTATTGTTACTTTGCAAAAGTTTTTGATGCAATACACCATTCTATTCTGATGTTTAAGTTGTCTTCACTTGGGCGTAGGATAACCGGATATGACAAACTCAGCGGTAGCTCTGCTGCTTGCGCGTTTGTTTTTGATAACCTACAGCTAGCTAATTTCAATACAAATCACAATTCCACGTTTGAAGAATTTAATACGGCTCACCGTTTAAATTCTTCAAGCGTGGAATAGCTTATTTATTTATACTTTAAACGGTTTATTTAAAATTGAAATCCTTGAATTTGTAGAACATAGGGTAATTAAATATTAGCCAAAATATTGTATGATCATTGAAAACATAAATATTTTTCAGCTAACTCCTCTATATTGTCTGATTTTTCCTAAGTTTCACTATTTTAATGACATATACAATATGGCAAATACGAGTACAATACTTATTAGCAAAGGTATATTGAGTTGATATAGAAGTTAGAAGCATTTTTATTTAACCAAAAATTCATTATTTTTTTAACAAACATGTAATCAACTAATCAAGAATATTGTAAATTGAATCTCGAAGCTCTCTTTATTTTGTTTGGTGGCAGTTAGTTCTGAATATTTTATTTAATTAACATAAACACCTAATTTATTAAGATAAATTCCACAAATATTATCATTTAATGTTAAACTTGTACTGTTGATAAACTTGAATGTTGATATGATATTTATTTTTGTACAAAAATGTGACTGACTGGTGTCTCTTGATACCAGAAATAACACTATGTGTCTCTTGATGTTAAGATATGACTGTCCCGGCTTGTTAAAATGAGATTGTACTGTTCAGACTCTTGTTATTTGACTGTTTTGTCTTGTTGTTAGAATGAGACTCCTGAAGCTAGTGTCTCTTGTTAAGATATGACTATTCTCATGGTGTTCGGAAATACTATAAGTAGGCAAAATTTACTACTACCCCATCAAACTATTGGAAATTTAATAAAAGTGGCATCAGATGACGACATAACTCGAGAAATTTCCAAAGTTACCCGATCCTGGTAAATGGCACCTACTTGCACTAACACACCTTGCAAGGGTTTAGAAATTTAATTTTAAACTATTATTCCTAATTGAGTCTTAATTGTAAGCCTAAGTACACAGTTTAGAATAAATTCCATTGTTAAGCCATGAAATTTATTCCTACCTATTTAGAAAACGTGAATTTAAGAATGGATGGCCATTGTGTATTGGATGGGTTCACTAATAAAGTTAGGTAATAATTAGGGATCGGACAGGACAGGCCGATGACTTCTCGCCCACGGGCGTACTATTGAAAATTGATATTTTTAAAGAGTTTTTAATTTTATTTATATAATTGGAAATCAAACGGGTGGTGATCTATAAAATACGAAATAAATTTTTTATTTGTTCATTTTGTAGTTCAATTTGAGTAAACGGGTATTAATATTAACTAGCAATACTTTCTCAAGGTTCTCTTCTGTAAAATTTGTTCTCTTTGAATGAAATACATCCTTGTAGATAGAAAACTCCCTTTCTACATTGCAACTGGTTATAGGTGCATATTGGAAATATTACTTTATTTCAGAATATTTAGCAGTTAGATTCTGAGACATTAACGCCATACATCTGGGTTTCTATTAAAAACTGCGTCTAACTTTTGCCGAAGGTCACATCCGTTACTTGGAATATTTTTCAAATTATTAATAGCCACATTTAATGTGATTAATCCATGATTTAATGTGAGATTTTCATTTTGAAAATAAGTGATTAGTTTTGGCAAATTTCCAAACTATTCCTGAAGAAAGTACAATTGATTATTTAAATTTGGAATTTGTATTAATTCCTCGCACTCAAAAATACTTCAAGCATCGTCATTAAAATATGTAATGAAATTTTGTAAACAATCGAAATTCTCTGCATAAGAACTAGTAGCTTACAATATAGTTTTTGCTGGAGAGAGAGGAGTGACAAAGATGGAAGCTTTTCCCTGTAAAGAGTTACTCTCAATGTTGCTTTTCTGAAAACTTGTTTAAAATCTGGTGCAAGTCTATCAACTTACAGAAAGGTGTCTGATATATTCAGATTCTGTGGAGAGAATATGTTACACAAGAAATATGCTGCATATTAGGATATGTTTCCTTTAATAGTCTGCCTGTTTTTAACATATATGCAGCATTGACAAATAAAAGTATTTTTTCTTTGTACCTGTCGTCCAAATGAACCATTTGGTGCATATTCTCGTAAATGGTTTTAGCTACTGTTCCTGCATCAACTGCATTTATAACTTTCGTTGCTATTACATATGCGTTATATGGAATAGTTGGATGTAGTACACCAGCTACAACATTTACCACACAGCGTCTTAATATATCGAAAGTTGCGTCCGCACTTATCCATAGGTACTGATTTGAAAGATGGCTTCTAATGCGTTCTACTGCTTTCGTGTAGCACTTAGAAACATAATATTTGCGTAAGGTGGATTCATCAGGAACATTTCGACCAGTATATTTTTGAATAAATGTTTTGAGGATGGGATTGTTAAGTTTATTTAATGGAATATTTGTTCTTCGTTAAAATTGTTAAATTCCAACGGGTCTAATTTCTGTGTATGTGTTTGCGATGCTAAGTGACGTTTTACGTGCGATTTCTTGGAATTATTTAATGATATTTTACAGACTTTGCAATAAATTTCAGAATAACTGGCAATGGACATACAATTAGTTTGACCCTTAATCCAACTCGCCATTTTTTCACGATGCCATTCTCAACGTTCTTCCATATCATATCTGAAAAACTAACTTAAACAATGTTCTAGATTTAAATAAATAAAAATTAAAAATGTATGCGCAAGTTATTGAAACTTAACAAAATTCACTAGACACTTATGGCAAAATAATTGAGGGAAGTAGATTCGATGAAGCGATATTAAACAGGATCTATTACAAAAATTACGAAATGTAATTAACAGTTAAAACAATGAAAAACAGAAAATAACTCACCGTACTTTATTTATCTTACGAAATATCAACTAATAAATATAATAAATTATAAAAACCCCTCACGCTTCTATCTACGCCCATGAAGAAAGGAATTTCACTGTAATATTGAAGTAATTGCGTCACAAGTCAACGACAAAAAAACAGATGTGCGGTAAACCGAATGAATAGAGCTATTCAATAACTACGTATTGTACTTAGCGATGTTATAGACTATTTATGTGGTCCATCGTAGTTTCGGCCTGATGTGTCCGGTCTCTAGTAATACTACAAGCGGTCTAATACATACAATAAAAACTTGCAAATATAAAAGACGCCGCTTCTTAGAATATTGTGTAAGTTTTATAATTCAAGTATTGTAATAGAATTCTGTTCATACAGTGGTATCAACTTGACAATGAACTTTGATTACTGATAAAACTGTGAATGTTATATTTGAATTATGTATCCTTAGATTTACTTAAATTTAACATGCAAGTTAATAAATTTAGTTTAATGACGAAACAAATATATTCTATTCCATTACTTATGATTGACTCCAAACGATCACGCAATTTTTTGTCGAGCAATTTGGAAGCACGACATTGTTGCGAATGAATATTCCTCGAATATTGTTTGACCGATAGCGGAAGAGATGAAAATCTGACGGAGTGGTATTACCTCCCAACTGACTTCCTGTAATGTTAACAGTATGAGCGCAGCCGTTATCGTTTTGCAAAATGACTTAAAAGATGTCTTCCAGCTTTTTCCTCCAATTGTGGCATCAAACCGAGGGTTGTTTGAAACTAACTGTTAGTAGTGATGTTTATATTCCCTGAAAGCAATTCTTTGTCCCACTAGATTCACAACATGAGCTCACGCGTATGAGTATCAACTTTTTCTCGGGGAGTTGCTTTTTGTTAGGTCCAAGGCATTCTTTTCTATTCTTAACGTTAACAAGAAGGCACCATTTTTCGTCGAAAGTAATAATGGCACAATATCGTTGACGAGCTAGCAAAGAGACGCATGTTGATAGTTAACGTTATTTTCGCCTCCGATATGCGGCAACCAAACACTCAGTTTTGAACTTTGGAATGCAAATGCCCTGTTATGGTTGATTAGTTACAATTAAAACGCTCAAACGATCTACTTCAATGTTCAATGGTCTTCCTGAACGTTGAGGATTATTTATGTCGAAATACCTCTCTTTGAATTGAGAAAGCTATTTCCGTGCTCTACTCTCCCTAACTACGTTTTCTTCGTAAACGGCACAAATAGTTCAAGCGGCTTCTGATGCCTTAACTCCGCAGTTGGACTGAAACAAACGGATATATCGGAAATACTGTTCTATATTAAAATATAAATTTGTCAAAAATACTGGTGATAATTTTCAAGGTCTACATGAATACGTAATTAACAGGATTCTTTGCAACAGAGATTTTTTGTTTATATTAGTAGAGACGAAGTTTCCTACAACTAAATAACATAACGGTAAACAATATTTTAGTATATGTGCATATGCAATGAAGAGAATTAAAAGAGAATTGTAAGAAATTCAAAATAATAAAACTCGTTCCATGACAGATTAATTTTACTACTTGTATATAACGACCCTCTATACTGTGACTACCTGTGTTTGATTTAGTGGAATAAAACTACCCCAATGCTTTCTAATCAACATTGTCTTCTATACAATGCCCTTATTACGAAAAATATAATCTATATAATGACCTCTCCCAAATACAGAGCCCTTGACTTACACTAATGTGGTTAATACATTTTTTAATTTGAGATTTAGATTTTCAAAATAAGTGATTAGTTTTGGCAAATTTCCAAAGTGTTCCTGAAGGCAGTACAACTGATTTTTTAAATTTGGAATTTGTATTAATTTAGAAAGTTTTAAACGTATTTGTAATTTAAGTAACTAAATCAGGAATCAAGTCAAGAAGTATTTTAATTTATTAACTTATTACGTTTTCTAGGGTTACTTAAACATCGCGCTGAGCAGCAGCTTTCAAGGACAGCTTGATTAATATTGTTTTTAATGTGAACACATGTGCGATGAATTTTTTAGCTATGACTAAGACACCCGAACATTGGTATTTCATTCTTCGTATTTTCGGAAAATTTCTTGGTAATAAATCAGACTACTGGCAAAGTTGTATCCATCATTCAAGGCTAAAAATCAATTTAATGTATAGAGATTATTATAACGAACAAAATTGCTCCTTAAACTTACAAGTCTTTATTTTTTGGAAAAGAAAAGAAGCTAGTCCTTTTTTACTGCATTAAATGTAAGAAGGAACAGGATACCAAAGTAGTATAATTGTTTATACATTGTGTTAATATACACAAGAACTAAGAAACTTAGATTACTTAATACGAAATTCATTCCATCTTCTAGAAAAAATATACAAACTTATAATTGAAATTAGAAAGATACGAAATCAATAAAGTTAAGCAGGTTAGATATCGAAACTAACTACGAAAGGCAACACCATTCCAAGCACACTTGAACATATTTTCAAAACGGGAGATTGGATTCTACACACCAAAACGGTGATCTAAATTTTGCAATTTCATACTTGATGTTATATTGTAACTTGGATTCTACGATAATGCTACAAAATTGTTAGTCTTATCTTTATGACAGAACTTGTTATATGGACTACAATGGCTATTCTTCGAACACCTTCACAGCTTCTTAACAAGCCTTATATAGCTCTAACTTGAGACCATTATTATGCAATAAGCATATGCAGTATGCTATAAAAACAAAGCATATGTTTATAGAATAACTTCTCTTTTTCATTGCCTTGAATTGCAATGAAAACTTGATATAATAAGCAACTGATGCAATAATAGCAACCTATAACTGAATATTGACAATTTACGCTTATTCTAAAATAACAATGCCGACAAATTTTCATTTTTTTAATTTTTCTTTAGAAATTATGTACAAATTTCGTTTCTTTTATAGTTCTAACAATAGTAATAACAACAAATTTATTCTGGCACGTTGGGTTTTGGAAAAGTAAATAAAATACTATTAATTAAGTATGTACGTTATATGGAGTTATATGGTATCGTCCCGTTTAAAATGTTTTTCTTTTTACTTTTCCTTTATACTGTTCTTCGGCACTTTCTGATATCAATGTCCGACAATAATCAGCAAGCATTTCACTGTTCCACTTGCCATGATAACGTTTTTCAATAACAAATCTGTCTTGATAAAACCAAGTACAGGGTGGCCCAAAATGACCGAAGGGGTTTGAGTTCATTATAACTTCTTATTTAAGACATAATTATTAATTTTTTTAAATTTTAAATACAGTATATTAATGGAGAATATTTTTAATTCAATTATGAAAAATTATATCCCGCAAGTGGTGGACATTTTCTGCTTCGCATATTCGTGCTCTTTCCAAAACATTTTCCATAACCTTTCGCAAAACTTCAGGAGTTATGTTGTTGATTTCGTCGCGTATATTATTTTTTAATTGCTGTATGGTTCGAGGCTTATTAATATAGACTTTTCCTTTCAAATAACCCCAAAGGAAACAGTCTGAAGCGGTTAAATCCGGTGAACGCGGAGGCCAATTAAAATCGCTTGTACGGGAAATAATTCGTTCACCAAAGATGTCGCGTAAAAGAGCCATTGTGTCCCTCGCAGTGTGCGCTGTGGCTCCATCCCGTTGGAACCATATTTGCAGATGGTTTTTCACGGCTGACCTTAAAAATTTTCCAACATTGTCCGATATCTAACACCAGTGATGGAAACGGCGACACCGTGTTCATTTTCAAAAAAATATGGGGCAATTATCCTTTCCGACGAAACACCGGACCAAACGGTACACTTAAGAGGGTGTAATTCTCGCTGTTGAACTACTTTTGGATTTTCCGTAGCCCATATCCTGCAGTTTTGCCTATTAACGAACCCATTTAATTGGAAATGGGCTTCGTCGCTCATAATTAAATTATCAATAAAATCATGATTTTCTTCTGCTTTTTGACGTAAATAAATTGCATAATCAAGTCGTTGCTGGTAATCTGTCGGTTTCAATTGTTGGACAAGCTGAATTTTGTATGGAAACATTCTTATTGTATGCAAAATTCTCTGCAGCGACCCTCTTGAGAGGCCAAGTTGTGTCGAACGTCTCCTGGTTGATGTTTCTCCATCTTCCCGAATACTCTCCTGTACCCGTTCAATATTGTCATCCGTGTGCACCGTTCGTCGTCTGCCGGCACCAGGAAGGTTCCTTACTGCCCCGTGTTCTCGAAAATTTGCAACCAGACGGTTTATTGTTGACTCTGAGGGTCCAACCCGCACATTAAAATAACGACGTACTGCACGCTGAGTCAAAACGATGGATCGTTGATTTGAGAAATAAAGTTCAACGATTTTGGCACGTTGTTCAATTGTGTACTGTTCCATTTTAAATTCCCCAAGTCTTATTTACAAAATACTGAAAACAAAAAAAAAATTATAATAAAAAAGTTATAAGGAATTAAAACCCCTTCGGTCATTTTGGGCCACCCTGTATTTCTGTTTTAGTTTTTGACAAATTCAACTCTCGAATAAGATCATTTAATTCAAACTAATCTATTAGGTGTGGACTGCCCTCTTCAGCTGGCAAATATTCCACATCGCTGGTCGATAACTTGACACTTACTTCTTCTGGTTCTGTAACACCATATTCTGCACTCGAAACATCTACGGGTCTTGGTGCCGGCAGGGCCCCCGAATGAGGTATTGGGCGAGTAACAGAGGGCATACTAGCATAACTAATATTTCTCTTATTTTTTTTTTGAAAACCCGAAAGTTTTCGTGCAACGAAAGTAGCAGCAACCTGTTGAATGTTTGTTCACACCAAATCATAGGACTTGCAAATGGCATAGCGTTTTCATACCGTTTAACTAGGCCCTCAGAGGAACATCACAACGTGCGCAGCAATTGCTGGGGGCCCATGGCTTGCCTTGATGTTCAATAGTTATGTCAAAGTAGAAAAAATATAACTTTTCTATTAAAGGTGTAACATTCAGTTTATGCTGGTGGGTAGTGAATTCTCCACATACCTACATAACAGAAACTATTTGGATTATGTACCAGACATTATGAAATAAAAATACATTCAGTTATCACAAACCGACTTACATTGAATCAAAAGAGCCGTGTGTAGCTCTTTATATACCTACATAGCCACATATATACCAATTCTCAATTTGATTGGGTCCAGAGCAAAAGTGGTGGTGGTGTAAGTACTCTCATACTCTGACGTCGAAAACATGCAAGGATATGTTCAGACTAGGCATGGGAAAAACTGTTACTTTTAAATAGCAGTTGCTCTTGCTTTTTCTAAATAACAGTTAAAAATAACAGATAAAAATAGCAGTTGCTATTTTGGGTTTTTATCACCCTACAAAAAGGAATATAACAAGAGAAACATATTAAAAAAAAAACACTAAATATGTATAATATTTATTCCTTGTCCTAGGGGTATGAGAATTCAAAAAAGAAAATAAATCTCACAATTACCTACTAAATATTAACAATAGGAATTTGTTGTATAAATATAGTTAGTGTAATATTGTAACTTGTATTATTAACTCACAAGAAAATCAATAGCAAATTGCTATTTCTGCTATTTAACTTATTTGTATACAGACTAGCAGATTATATGATATGCAACTATGCAATCAGTAGTAATATAAGATCCGAAGAAGCTACATCGTAGCGAAACATGTTATCTATTTATTAATATATAATAAAGTGTAATATATACTGGAAATTAATATAAGTGTTTTACTTAAATCCCATTTACATATGCAATCGTATTAACCGATAGCAGTTGTTGTTTGCTGTTTATACATATTTACACCGTATTTCTATTTGACAGAATCAAATAGCGTGCCTGTTATTTTTATTTCTGAATAGCAGGTTGCTATTGCTATTACCAAATAGCAATTGTAAAATAACATAGATAAATAGCAACTCATCTCTAGTTCAGACATGTCCACTCAATGAAAACAGAACGTGATGGAACAAATTTTAAATCAAATTCAAAATTAGCATGACTAAAGACATAATCTGTACGTATTAGTGTATAAGAAAGTCAAACTGTGTCGACCAGTGTAATAAGTCCTTGAATATTTAATCGTTTTGCATACCGATGCAATATTATTATTCGATCTTTTACGAGATATTCTAACATCTCAACTTTTTATTATTCTTTTTTGCTGTTGTTTGATATCGGCCAAATTTAATATAAAGCTTAAAAAAATTAGAATACAGTAATACTCCGCTTCAGCGGCGGCTCGTGCATCAAAAATGTGGGGGTTGCAAATTTAGTGAATACTAATACTTTTTACAGTAGGTAAACAAGGTAGGTCACTAAGTATGTTTTATTAAAAGTAATTTTGCTAAGGTACATATAAAGAAGAAAAAAGGCTTTTAAAACTCACTGATTCTGATCCTGATTTTATTGAAGCAAAAAATCCATGCGACGATCTTTCGCAGTCGCAAATTTATCTTTCTTGAGAAAGCAAGTTCAAAGGCTCCACAAATACTTACACAATTAATTATAATGTTCACTACATATCGATTGTACTTAACTTTCTCGTTGTGCAATGCTATATTTCTTCGATATGCACTATCCATCTGAGCAGCAATATCCACATTCCCAAAAAGCGATAATTGGACTACATTTTTCATATGCCTTTGTGATATACTGTGTTTTTTAATTCGATCGCTTGAATGATTTAAATCAGTTAAACCCATTTTCGTCCATAATTCTTCACCTTCAAATAGTAAGCAAGGAAAGCAGAATAATGCATTTTTTATACTACAACCGCAAATCCACAAATGTTTATTATAAATATCCTTATTAAATAGTCTATTAAAAGTTCGCGTCTTACTGGAAATCGTTTGTTTCAGATTTAAATT
Source organism: Melolontha melolontha (assembly GCA_935421215.2). Classification (NCBI taxonomy): domain Eukaryota; kingdom Metazoa; phylum Arthropoda; class Insecta; order Coleoptera; family Scarabaeidae; genus Melolontha; species Melolontha melolontha. The sequence continues at coordinate 20,433,809 of OW285240.1, read as the reverse complement.
CGGAACAGGTCTGCCCAACCGCTTTATTTCAATTTTTTCGGCGTACGTTCTTTTATAGAACGGATCCACTATTAAACTCTGCACTGAATTCATTATTATTTAAAAATAAAGAGCATAAACACTTTTAAACACACAAATACAACTTTTTTATTCGCTTTTATACCGTTGCACCGTAAGCAAGAAATATGTCTAATGTTTTGGTTGCACTGCTGCTGCAACACTATTGTCGTTTATGGAGATATACCCGAAAGACGTTCGACAAAGTTCGTCAGCCGTATAGGGATATATACGTTCGTGGATTGCAATGAGTCTGCAAACCAAGTGTGTTATTCTCTCATTTATTTAACGTATTCATATCCAATTAGATATACCTATTATAAGTAATTTATAATAGTTCATTTATTCTGTGAGGTAGTACAAATTTTTAATTTAAAAAATGTAGAATTACGCTTTTTTCATTAAATTAAATCTATTAGTTTTGGTGGTTGCGCAAACTTGCAAACCATAGCAGAAACCGCCACTGCTCCGCTTTACGCGACCCCGTTATGCGCGGTTTCGCTTTAAAGCGAATTTCAAATTTCGCGTTAAAGTGCCTCGTATTACGCGAATTACTTACTTTAGAGTATGTATGTACATGCTGTAGTCATTGACTCCTCTTTGGTCGCGGGAGTGCCCGCTTTCTCTGACCATTCTGATTGAAGAATTGGGGATTCCCCATCCTACGACTTTGTTCTATGGGGATTCCCTCGTTTGTATCGTTTGTTCCATATGTTTATCTCGGCTGGCAGTCGTGTTTTAATGTTTGGTGGAGATACATACATAATTTAACGCTACGTTAAAAATGCCGCCTATGAAGAGAAAAGAGCGTAAAAGCGTAACTTTGGAATTGAAGATGAAGGTGTTAAGAAGAATGGAAAATGGAGGCAAAGCAACAATTGTTGGCAGAGATTTTGGACTCTCAGAATCGACTGTGAGAACGATTTTTAAAAATCGGGAAAAAATTAAACTTTCCAGCGAAACTTCAACACCTATAAGTGCAAAAAAACTTTCTCGTTCGAGATCCTCTATCCTAGAAAGAATGGAGAAGTTGCTGGCAGTCTGGATCGAAGATTTAAATAAGAACACACCACTGAGTCAAGATCTCATATGCACAAAAGCAAAATCTTTGTATGAGATGCTAAAGACAGAAGAAGGTGAAGGGAGTTCCACTCCGACTTTTGCTGCCAGCAGAGGCTGGTTTCATCGGTTCAAGCAGCGTTCCAATCTTCACAATATCCACATAACAGATGAGGCCGCCAGCGCGGACACTCAAGCTGCAGCTGAGTTTCCAGACAAATTTCAAGAGTTCGTAGCACGAGAACAAATTCCTGCTTGTCTCATCTTCAATGTTGATGAGACCGGGCTTTACTGGAAAAAAATGCATCTCGAACATTCATTTCTAAAGAGGAACGTCAAGTCAGCGGTTTCAAAGTTGCGAAAGATCGACTAACACTTCTGCTGGGTGGTAATGCCACTGGTGATTTCAAACTGAAACTTTTACTGGTGTACCATTCAGAAACACCTCGTGCAATGCGAGGTACAGAAAAGATAAGGCTACCAGTCGTGTGGCGGTCCAACAAAAAGGCGTGAGTTACACGGGAAGTTTTTCAAGATCGGTATTCTAACAGTTTTTGCCCGTCAGTCAGACAGTCAGACAATGCCCCAGGACATCCAACCTCACTCGATATGCCGAGAGACTTAAAAGTTTACGAGAAGTTCCTTCCACCAAACATTACGTCAATATTACAACCTATGGACCAGGAAGCAATAGCAAACTTCAAAGCTTATTACCATTGCCGCATTTTTAGTAAACTAATTCATGAAACTGGCGGGGAAGGAAGACAGTATATGCGAGAGTGGTGGATGTCATACAACATCATGAAGGCTATTCACAACATAGAAGAGGCTTGGAACGAAGTTAAGTTTTATGTTTAAGTTTAAGTTTTTGCCAGATGTAGTGGAAGCACCTAGAAGAATTGTTTAGATGCAGAGACAAGTGCTTGAAGACATTGCTGCAATGATTGAGGGGTCTTAACTTGAAAAAAAAGATGTCGCGGTAGAAGATCTCGAACAACTTGTAGCAACGCACACCGAACCTCTCAGCAATGAAGATCTGATCGAGTTACAGAATACTCCCATCAACGATAAGGAAGAACAAGTAGAAGAGAGAGTTTTATCTTCAAGCGGAATACAAAATGCTCTTTCAAAAATTTATTCAGGTTTGGACATATTTATGATGACCGTGTTTTGACCGTCAGTCAAACAATTAAAAACAGCGTTGGGTATTATGAACGTATTTTACAAGAACGTAAAAGAAACGCTACCCAAAAGCCAATAGATTTATTTTTCCGTAAAAAAAAAAACATGTAATACTGCATAAAGTGTTCTTAGAATTGAAGTGATTGATTCAAATGATTTGTATTTTTTTGTATTAACTTTTGACTATGTTTAATCGTAAACCCCGATATACGCGAATTTCACTTAACGCGATTTTTGCGAAACGTATCCCTCGCGTAAAGCGGGGTATTACTGTAGTATTAATTACACCTACAAAGGCCACATTCATTTGGGTCTTTAAGTAACAAAAGAGACATTGTTCTGCTAGTGAAAATGTTTTAATTAAACTTGTTTGTAATAAAATTGATTCTCCGGTTCTTTTACCCTACAATCAACATCTTGGTTTCGAGAAGTAGAATTCGTGTAACGGATATTTCTTTGGAACCTAAAGCAAGAACGAATGTACCATAGGGTTTCAGTACGCAACGCCAATGATTTATTCGCGAATGTATTCATGCAATAACTTCAATTAACATAATTCAAGAAGTCGCTTATGCTTTATTTATTTTGTATGTGCCTGTTACTGAAATTATAATAATATCCATCAATTTTAAGTACTGCTTGTTTTACGTTAATATATTATTCCACAACTGGATTATTGGATAAATTTTATTATTATTATTATATTTAATAATTTAATTATAAATTAATTAAATTTTAAGTTTATCTTATAATAACGTTATGCCACAAATATGGATAAAACAAAATGTTATTGTTAAATTTATAATTAAAATAGAATTATCTATTTAACATTCAATTATTGTGATAAACAGCTTTATCATTAAATACATGTTAATTATATTAACTACAATAGTATATGTAATTAGGAATTCAGAACTACATGTATATAGTTAAATTAATACCGAAATCATATCACATGAGTATGACATTATGCCCTCGGGATCTCTAATACAAATATATATGTTGTGCATGCATACAGACATGTAATTCCCACATATTCTACGCAAATAATGAGTGTATATATGTATGTATATATATATATATATATATATATATATATATATATATATATATATATATATATGGAATCAAGATGTATCCTAAATAAACAAACATGTCTTCATTATTTAATCCATAGCAAACATGGTTAATATACTTTAATATTTACAGATTTATGAAAAATAATGTTTGCTTGCATCTTCAGCATTGATTCTCACCATTTTAATGTAAATACTAATTCGCCGCGTATTGCAGTATTATATATTCAGTTAATATCATTCTTATTCTGATCGTCATTTTGATTTAGCTATTGTTTTAATTAAATTTATCTGGAAAAATAAAATTTCGCTTTTACATGTAATCTAGTATTTTTCTAATTAATAAAATAAATTAATGCTTACAATATCTTTCTAAATTGTTCTTAATTTCATACAAATATCCTTGTAGCGCGTATTGCTCTTGACCACCCTATCAAATAGTTTGGACATTTTAGTACAACTAGTTATAATTCCACCAATATTAAATACCGATGGAACTGTTTATGTAGTACAGAACCTAACCAACCGAATTACTGTCTTCCAGTATAAGGGCACTGCTACACGTTCAGTATATATTGAACGCGATCCAGTATCGCGATATTTATTGAACGTGTAGCATGCAGTATTGATGGATCGCGATCCATATCGCAGAATAGCCTAAAATATGAAATCGACATTCTTGTAATATCTTTATCAGTTTTATTAATTATTCCGAACAGGCCACCGTAACGTTAGTTTCTAATTGTAATTAATTATTGTCTGTCTTTTTTTACTTTTTTTCTTTGATTTAATTTCTCGTTCAGTGTCTCTTTTGCTAATCAAAAACAAATTGTCTAGATCAAGGATAGCAAAGTCTTACATATTGCTATGGTTTTTCCATGGACAAGCAAGAAAAAAGATTGAACTATTAGTGAACTCTGTACTAGGGACAATTTATAAAATTAGCTATTACACTTATATATTTATTTATTTCAGATGGGGTTCGATATATATAATATTTTATAGATAGGATATTTAATGCATAAAATTGTGATTAGCCCTCGTATAGTTAGGTGAACCAAGGAATTGAATTTGCCGCTTTTTCGGATATTGTAGTTGATAAGATGTATTGTCTGTAAATTTTGATTTGATAGATGGAAGGGATAGCCAGGCGGATATGAAGAATTTTTCATTTTTGATTCAGAGGTATCTTGACTGTTAATGTGTTTAGTTAAAAAGGGATAAAATAATAAATTTTGTTCTTTGTTTTATAAAGTCGGTCTGTACTTTGTTTTGCATTAAGTGTAAGGTGCAAGTAAATCTTAAATCGATTTTTGTGAAGTTTTTCATAGTCATTTGAAATCTTGTGTAAAAAGATGCCTCTCGTGTATTTCGAAATCACACAAAAAACTTAATGTAAGTTGATAAAATTATATTATTTATTTATTAGATATTAAGATTATTTTCAGTGCTATAAATTTTGTATTTATTGTAATAATAATGTGTTTGAAAGTAGTATATGGATATTAGCGAAAGCTTGTCATGTTTTTTGTTAAGGGAAGTTGTTTTTCTTAATATTATACTTCGAGAACATTTTTTTTTGAAATTTAAGGTTGGAGAGATTGTAGTGGGGATGGATCTTGTCATGTATTTTGATGCATGAATAAATTTTCAACTAGCGTGAGTTTTTAAAACTAATTTGTTTTTGATATTTGTTTGTAGAGGTCACAGTAGAGGTTAAACTTGACAGATTTCACTAATATTTATTAGTTTAATGTTTGATCGTGTTTCACAAGAGGTTTTTCTCTTTGTGCGAGTTAATGTTCACAAAGAGTGTTTCCTCATTGCTACTGTTTAATGACGCTTTAGCACCCTATACACTTTGTAGAGGGATTTTTCTTTTTTTTATTTTTTAAATATAAATTAATGTGAAAAAAAAAAATGTGTGTATAATTTATCTAATACCTTGTATTTTTTTAATTAAATATACCTACATCCGCGAGGATCGACCCAGAGACGTAAGCTCAAGGATTCTACTAGACTGAATAGCCGGCAAAAATAAGCTGTAGTGTGAATTTAAAATTAAATAAAGCAATTTCAAAGAAAATTCCACTGCACAATTGGCGCAATCCAACGTGGGACCGATATTACAATTGGAGCCCAACGTGTCGGCGATTTGAAGATAAGCAAATAATTTGGAAATACAAGATAATTTATAAATATGGAAAATATAATGGAAAATTTAATTCAAAGAATGGGTAACGCTGGTTACATACATGAAGAGGGAGACGACGAGGTAGACAGTCAACAGATGATGGATATGATGCATGCTATAATGAATATGATACAACAAAACCATAAGGAGATGGAAATAAGAATAAACAGGATAGAACAACAACAAATGGGTATGATACAACAACAAATGAATAGGATAGAACAAAACTATAATGATATGGAAAGAGGAATGGATGAAATAATAAAGAAAATGGATAAAAAAGTACCAATAAATAGCAGTAACAATCATATAAACAAGGAAAACACAATAAGTGAAAGTAAAATAATACACACCGAGGAAAAACAAGCAATAACAGAACAGGAATCAATAATATTGGAACAAGAAGAAAAGGAATCAATAATAATGCAACAAGAAGAAAACGAATCAACAATTACAAAAGAAAGTTTAGAGGATGTGCCTGGGGAGGAATCTATGCCACAGGACGAGGGGAATGATATGGATACAGAAATAGGAAGAAGAAATAATCAAAACAGGGTAAGCGAAGAAATTATATTAAATAAAATTAAGTTTGAAACTAATGAAAAAACAGAATTCAATATAATAAAAACAAATGCTAAATTAGAATGTAGGATGGAAAAAAGTATTCACGAGAAAATGAGCAATAAAGTAATTAAACAAGCAGTTGGCGTTAATAAAATTAACGATAGACGAAATGAAATTAAAAAGAAATTGATTTCTAGAAATATCATGTATAAATATAATTTGAATAATTATCTTGAAAGTAAACGCAAAAATTTCCGTAATGCTAATTTTAAAATCAACTGTTTTTCAAATAATATAAGTCAAACCCATGTCAATAATAAAATTTTAAAATATGATACTCTGAAAATTAGGAAGTATAGGGGTACTAAATTTAAATTAAATAGACCCACATTTTATAGTAAGGTAAAAGTAAAAATGAAACTACAAATGATTTACTGTCGGATATTTTCAAATAGGCCCAACTTAATAATAAATTTCGTTGTAAACTATTTAGATGTATATGCGAGATATAAGGATTTTTGCTTTTGATTTAACTAAATGGAATGTGTTGTAACAAAAGGATATATATAAATAAAATTTGGAAAAGTAAATAGGATTTGATAAATGATACTGAAATGGATTTAATGTAATAGATAATTAGGATTAGATTATTAGTATAAGAAGAGGATGCAGCAGTAAAATAAAAAGATGTTTACTGAATTTCGTCGGAATAAAAAGTATATGATATTGAATATATAGAAAAAATTTTCGTCGGTAATATATGAAATAAATATATGAAATATTTATATGAAAATGAAAATGTATTTATAGAAAAAATTTTCGTCGGGTATATTTAAATAGAATTTCGTCGGTGATATGAAAAAAGTTATTATGATAATTGAGATATATATATATTATTGAAATAAAATTATGGTATTTATGAATATAGAAAAAGAATTATTGGCATGTGTAAAAAGGTTTATGAATAAAATTATTTGAATAGGATGGTTTACGATGTGCTGATTTAACTGAACTGGTAATGAATTGGATTAAGCAAACGGATATATATACAGGATGAGTTAAAAATAAAATTTATTGTTGACATAATTAAATAATTAAAATTTATCTGCGTATAAAAAAATTATTGATTAAAGGGAATTGCGTTGAAAAAATTAAAACTATATAAATATAGGAAGAAATTGAGCTCATGATATTATTGTTGATTATTATGATTATTATTATTATTATTGAAATTGCTTGGGAACTAATGGTGTTATGAATTTGTTTATGATGATGATTTGATATATGAGATTTTGATGCTGTGTTTTTCTTTTATTTATGAAAATTCGTTGGAAACATTCATGTCCATGTGATCGAGAGAATGCTCGAAGATTCGACGGGGATGACTGCTGCTTCGGTGTGTTCCTTCGTCTGTGATGTTTGTAACGAAGCCCATTCGAAAATGTCAAGCAATATGACATTAAGATGAATTATGTCAAGTAAAACGACATAAAAGATAAAATGTTTTAAGTCAAATAAGACATTTAAATATTCAAAAATTTTATATGGAAATGTTGAAGATGTTGGAGATGTTGTTTTTATATGGAGAAGTTGAATCCGTTTATCACACTACAGCATCGGAATGACTTGGATCCTGTTCAACTATAATACAACAAGTGAGTGCCGAGAACCAAGACAGGGTGCGGTACTGTCTCGTGTGCTGTGCTGAAGATTATCCTCGAAAAAAGCTCAGTGATGTTCTGACTTTGTTCTTGGATAACTTCGGGGAATAATGCTATGGTTTTTCCATGGACAAGCAAGAAAAAAGATTGAACTATTAGTGAACTCTGTACTAGGGACAATTTATAAAATTAGCTATTACACTTATATATTTATTTATTTCAGATGGGGTTCGATATATATAATATTTTATAGATAGGATATTTAATGCATAAAATTGTGATTAGCCCTCGTATAGTTAGGTGAACCAAGGAATTGAATTTGCCGCTTCCAGTATCGCGATATTTATTGAACGTGTAGCATGCAGTATTGATGGATCGCGATCCATATCGCAGAATAGCCTAAAATATGAAATCCAGATCGCGGATCGCGGATCACGCGATAAATATTGAACGTGTAGCATTCTTCATGATATTAAATCGCGATACGTTGGTCAGAAGTGAAATAAAACCAATAAAATAAAAAATACGCAGTGCAAAAAAATTAAACGTATAAAAAGTAAAACATTTTACTAAATTTATGTAAAGTTTGTTTCAATAAAGTATAATGGCAGAACATAGTGAAAGCGAATGTGTGCTGCCGCTAGAATCGGAGTTAACGACTGAAAAAATGATTTTGAAAGAATTTATTTTTAAATTGGAGGCATTGCCGGAGTTGTGGGACTCGTTGGCGAAAGCTTATTCCGACAAAATAAAAAGAGCGGCTGCACACCAAAAATTATTACAAGTTTTTAAAAAAATCAAGCCCACTGGTACCGTCGACGATGTTCGTAAGAAAATAAATTCGTTGAGGTCGAATTACAGAAAGGAGCTGAAACGAATTGTTGACTCAAAACGTTCCGGTGCTGGTGCAGATGATGTATATACACCTAAATCATGGACATTTAAAGCTCTGCAATTTCTAGAAAAAAACCGAAAAGCCTGTTAATTTGGTAAGTAAATTTTCTTTTACAACAATAAATAACAACTCTTTTTTTAAATCAGTTATATGCATATTTATTTTTCTTTATTATAATATTTACAAAAGTTATCCCTAATGGCTTTTGCACTTTTCATTGGGTTGCGCACAACATTTGACTGTATATTAGATAATTCAAAACTATCACCAATTGAATTTGAAGATTGATAAAGCTGTTCTTTTTTCATTAAAAAGTTGTGTAAGTAACAGCATGCTGCTGTCACCTTTGTGGCTCTCTGGGGGTTGAGGCTAATAGCCTTTTGGAAAACCCCAAAGTTTGAAGCAAGTATACCAAAAGAGCACTCAATCACAGATCTTGCTCTGGATAAACGTCGGTTATAAATTTCTTCTTCTTTTGTAGCTTTCTTTTGGGGGTATGGCTTCATAAGATGTGTGTTTAAAGCGAGGGCCTCGTCTCCTATAAAAACATAGGGATATTCTTCTAGTGTGTAAGGTAGAGCAGACGGCGGTGGCAAATTCAAACGGCCTTGCTGCAGTCGTTCCCAAAACTTTGAATAATAAAGAACACCACCATCTGATACACGGCCATTGCATCCGATGTCTATCATTATAAATTCTTTCCTAGCATTAGCAATGGCCACGAGGATGATACTACAGCTCCCTTTGTAATTATAATACAATGATCCTGTACCAGGTGGATGATTAATTTTAATATGCTTCCCGTCTATTGCTCCGACACAGTTGTAAAAATTGTGGAGTCTTTTAAAGTCATCTGCAATACTCCTCCACTCATCTGTTGTAGTTGGCATCTAAAAAGTTTAGAATAATTATTAGTCTATTTTAGGCTGTTCGTTAGATTATTTATATATAATATCAATAACGATTATTACTGATATATAATAAATACGAAAAATATTTTTAATTATTATATTTTCAGGTCGTGGTTTCTAAACATGAGAGTGATTCTGTAGAAATTAATACAAGAAACCAGTCTCTGGAAGAATTAGACGACTCCTCTTTTTCGTCCATTAACCCTACACTTCCTCCGAAAAAAAAAAACTAAAGTTGGCTCTATAGCAAAACAAATTGAACTCATTGAAAAAGCATATTCACTACTGTCTGAGAAACCAGAATCGTCACCTAGTAACGTTAATGCCACAGCTATATATTGGAGTGAAAATGTTCGCAGAAAAAACCATGAATGACATTTTATTTGAAGCAGAGCTGGGCACGCTGAACAGAAATTCTGTACAAATAAATCAGAATTCAACATCAACGGTAACATCACCGGAGCCGTATGATGCACATCCAATGAGATGTGAACGGTTTATACCAGTATCATCGAAGTCAAATATTTTCGCATCCCCACCTTCACCGGGATATGTTTTTGTGTCTCAATCCAAAGCGCACAGCGGTTTACAGACTGAGTATTCACGTATGCAATCTCCGGATGTTATTTACCAAAGCGTGGGTGCAACTCAAGACGATTATACTGGGAACGCGCAAGACAATTCAATGAAATCACTATTTTCAAGTTTTAATGGTCAATAAAAACATGTTTTCCTACTAAAATTATTAATAAAATTTAAAAATTATTATATATTATAATTATATTATTATTATTATTATATTATAATTAATATAATCTTTAAGGACGTACATTAACGCTGCACAAGTATCTTCGACAGCTTGGCTTATCGACTCCCGGACATAATGGCGGTAAACCTCTCATTTTTAAAGTATCTGTAAAAAAATAATGATGATAAGAAATGATAAACTAAGATACATTTACAATAAAATATACATAGTAAATACTTACGCTCCTGTTGCAAAATAATGCAGAGTAATTGCCAACTTTTCCCTTGCCGAAATTGCTTCTCTCATCACTAGAGTGGACCATTTCGGAGCGAAAGAAGAGGCGTGACTTTCAAACTTACTTAAAATACACTCATTTCTTGCGTATTCTATCGAACATAGCTGTGTAACATTATTAAGTACACAGAATACACTTTCCTGCTGCTATTATACGTGTACACACGATTACCGTGAACAACATACTAAGTAATCGTGAACCAATTCGTTAGTCACGCCTCTGCTTTCGCTCCGGATTGGTCCACTCTACTCATCACTGTGTCTTTCTTCAATAAAAATGGGGTAACTAATTCCAAAATGTGTTTAAAATTATCATTAGACTTGCGGAAATAATTTTCAAAATCCTCTATTTCTTTATAAAGAAAAATTGTGTCCATTAAACTTAAGTGTGTGTATTTTTTCCGATCCTGCAACCACTTTTTGCTCCAACTTTTTCTTTTCACGTTTTTCTTCAATGAAAAAGCAAACAAAATAGCTAAACCGGCTTTCTTTTGGTTTTCTAGCGACATTTTTTAATAAACTACCCGCACAGCACAAAAATAACGTAAATACTGACGCGATAAATATTGAACAGGTAGCATACGCGCGTGATCCATCAATCCATTAAAATGGATCGCGATCCAAATATCACAAAATATATTGAACGTGTAGCAGTGCCCTAAAAGAGTTTCTATCGAAACTAATTTTTTTGCTGGGATCCAAAGTCGTGCGGTCTCGACTATTGCAGGTACAAATCCTTACTTAAATATGTATCTGATTATATTTGATCGTATTCTGTTAAAAACCAAATTAATATATTATATTTCGCGGTTACACTAAACTAATTAATTACATGGAAAGTTAGTGTGTATATGTTTTATATTTATTTCTTCTACAATCTTTGTTAAGAATAGGCAAAAATATTATTTGTAATAAGTAATTGAAAATATTGCAAAGCAATATTTTATATACTACAAAAATTCAATAAAATAAATAAAAAATGCGTTTTCTTTTTATTGTGATATACAATAATACTAACAAATTATTAGCAGTCCAAGCAAATAATATTTTGAAAGATATATAATGAAACGAACATAGAAGTTTGTTTGTTACAAGTAGATTAAAAACTTTAGTTTTAAAAACTCTATAATGTTTATATAATAACAATAATAAATTCAGAATTTTATTTATTATACTAACATTTTTTTATTAAAAAAGTGAAATATTTTTTTTATAATAACCGCTAGAACCGTTAGCAATTTAGCCTATGCTAAATAATATTCACCCCTGCATCACCGATCCCACAGGCTACAAGGTTGGCTTAAATTTTCTATTGTTCTAGAATTATTTGTTAATCTTTTGTTTTAGTTGCGAATGATGAGAGCCACGGAAGTTCTTTCTAAGTTAGGTGATTTAAGTGGCCAGGAATATTGTCTATCCAATTACATTCTACAATAAATAAGGTTGTTTGAAGAAAATCTGAGTATACTGAATAAGAAATTACTTCACGTATGTCTTTATGTTCTTCCTGTAATTTCACCTGAACCAGCTACATGCATCTATTCCCAAAAGCCGCAATTTATTCTGGCACTTTTCCTAGTTACTTGAACATGTTGGAGATTATATCTACTCTTGTTTCGATCAATATTTACATGCGCGGAGATTAGGCGAACGCCAACTTGTTCTGGTTTTATAACTGGTTTTCGGCAAGAAATTTCATTCTTATGCAAGGTCCTAATGACCATTTTTGATGAACATTCTAGTTGTAGCTGTTCTTTTATTTTAGTCAATGGAGTAAATGGATTTTCAGTGTATTCTATTCTCGCCTTCTTTACCTAAAACAGAGTGTCGCCGTGTTCTTGGCCTACTTTCAAGAGGTATGTCTTCTTCGCTTAAATTGTCCTGTCGCGAAATTCATAATTGAATTTGTTTCTTCTAGAACATACGGAGTTACAAATAACACAGGCCTGCGTTTTTTAACTTTCTAAAAATTTGTTTAGATTTTATAGCTGATTCTTATGTGTTTTTGGGCGCTGAATCCAAATATGAACTCTATTTTTCTCCATCACGTAAGGATTTTTCACAAAAAGGCTTCAAATTATATTTTTTTTAAATTAAAAATTATTTTTAGTTACATTTTGAATTCATTTACAAAGGATATAAAAAACAAAATTACTTACAAATATCATTAAATCTAATGAAAAGAAATAGTAAAATACTATTTATGTCTTTACGAGTCCTTATAATATCTTTTCTTTGTTTCCATACTCCTTTTTGTTCTTTTTCTACTGTAATCTCGTAGTGGACCATCCCTTTTTAACATCCAACAATAATCAGCTATCATGCTTATACTCCATCTTCCTTGGTATCTTCTCTCCATCTCTATTAGGTCTTGGTGGAACCTTTTCCCCTGCTCCTCACTTACTGCACCAAGATTTTCAGGGAAGTAGTCGAGATGCGAATCTAGAAAATGCACCTTCAAACTCATGTTACAGCCTAAGGTTTTAAATTTTTCTAACATATTTTGCACAATATTTTTATAATCTTCATGTTTTTTGTTGCCGAGAAAATTTGTAACCACATTTTTGAAGGCTATCCATGCTTGTTTTTCTGCTTCCTCCATTTTAGATTCAAAATTTTCATCTTTCATAAGCTTTCTTATATCCGGCCCAACAAAAACACCCTCCTTTATCTTTGCTTCTGACAAGCGAGGAAACTGGCTGCAAAGATACTTGAAGCACTCTCCATCTTTTTTTAATGTCTTCACAAATTGTTTCATTAACCCTAGTTTTATATGTAATGGAGGAAGCAAAACTTTGCCCGGGTCTACTAAACTTTTTCTTTCAATGTTTTCATTCCAGGTTGCAAGGTTTGTCTTGGTGGCCACATCTTTTACAATAGTGCTGCTTTCTATCACGACTATCCCACTCACACAAAAAACAAGGATATTTAGTATAACCGCTTTGTTGTCCAAGTAACAAACAAAGAACTTTCAAATCACCACAAATTGTCCAGCCTTGATCCTTGTAAAGAATTTTAATTAAAAGGAGCTCAAGATTTTCATAACACTCTTTTAAATGAACTGAATGTCCAACTGGTACAGAAGCACATTTACTTCCATTGTGTAGAAGAACGGCCTTAAGGCTCCTTTTTCAAGAGTCAATAAAGAGTCTCCATTCAGAAACATTATATTCTACGTGGAATTGTTCCATCAGCCCGGGTACATCATTACAGAAAACTAGTGCATCTTCTTCGGAATAATATCGAGCAAACTCTTTTTCTCTGTTCCTAAACCAGTAAAATGTTGTGCTAGGTGCTAACAAATTTTTTTCTTTCAACCTTGACCCTAAAAGCTCAGCTGAGTCCTTAGGAAGGTTTAAGTCCCTCACCAAATCATTTAATTCAGATTGGTCAAACAGTTTTGGCTGATCACTTCCAGTATCATAGTAATCACTTCCCTCATCCAGTTCACTTGCGCATGTACGTGAAACCATTTCGGCATCAGATACATCATCTAATGTATCTGGTAGTGAAGGAACAGGTACTTCTGGTCCATGAGGTATGGGACGTGTTGCGGATCGAAGGTTTGGGTAAACGATGTCCTTTTTGTTTTTTAAATTGAATCCGTGTACTATACACGAACAAAAATAACAATCATCGCTATGATTGATCGGTTCTCTCCAAACCATAGGCACTCCAAAGCGAAAAGACTGTTTTTTTCCTTGTGACCACTGGCGAAGCTCTTCAACACACACTGAACAAACCTTATGAAGATCCCAAGGTTTGTCTTGGTCTCCTAATTTCACACCAAAATATGCAAAATATACTTCTTTTACAAAATCTGTAATGTGTCTTTGTTGTTTTTTTTACTGTAAACTTTCCACAAATATAGCAGAAGGAGTTGGGTACATTGACACAGCCTCTTGATGCCATTGGAATTTAATTTTAAAAAGCTCGTAAAATAAAAATTAAATTAACTCAGCAACTAATCACAAATGTCAACTAATTACACAAATTCACACCACAGTTGTAAAGAAGATATTGAATGAACTAACTGTTTTGTCTAGAATGGCAATATGTTTGTAGTGCAGGTGGGGAGGTAGACATGCAGTAACAGGAAGATGATGAGTCATGTCTTGCGACATGCTCAATTATTTCTATTTGTAACTTCTTTATCATAAATCTAGTGTATGTTTATTCAGAATATCAACTTCTTGCATCATCATAAGTAAAAAAATTATAATAGTTTATTTAAACAACGGTTTAACAAAATTGTCCTTTTCAAAAAGACTAATACATGCAGATAGGTTAAAAAACCCCAGGTTGTAAAAAAACCTTACGTGATGGAATTTTTTAAATAATTTTCCCATTTCAGCACCAAAAAATCTATTGAAATCACTGTTCAAAACCCAGACAATTTTACCATCGCAGGCCTGTGTAATTTGTTGTATGAGTATGACATATTGACACAAAGAAGATAGTATCATTCGACCAAAAGAATTGTCATTTTTTTTACAAAGAAATACAATAAATACAAAGACAAATAGATAAAGAAAAGGTTTTGTGAATATAAATTTAAAAAAATTAAAAATAATTTATTGAAATCCCAATATTTTGTCGTTTGTATGAATTTATGAACAACAACACTACAGTTTATAAAACATTTTGCAACTATCTGATAAAATACAATTTTTAAGGAATAGTATGTATTTGCAAAAATATTGTAATGGTAACTATGGCAGCTATTACTTCTTAATAATTAACCATATTTTTCGTTACTTTTAATTTTTACGACTATAGTTTCAAGAGTTATTATCAAATGAAAATATTCTAATATTCAAACTAAGGTAGCTTTTTATACTGGTGTCCTTGAAATAAAAAGATAAAGTATGAAATTATATAGAATATATATATACAAACTATTATCCCAAAATTTCCTCTCATAAGCGGGAAAAAAAAGACAAGATATTTAAAAAAAGTTGTCGCGCCACTGTGCAATCGACCATATTGAAAAAACGATATCTTAAAGTTTACCGACAATAACAAAAAGAATAGCTTCGTTATTGTCAATCTCGTCCAGCTGTTACGTATGTAAACATAAGCTGTAGTGTGTGTGCGAGATATTTATTATTTATACACATTCTGAATATTTTAAATTCGTCACGTAATACAATTTTCAGGTGTTTTTAATTTCGGGTTCGCGTCGTAATTAACACAATATTTTAGATTTATGTTCTATATAATTACATTGTTCCATTTATCATACGTTGTCTCATTATTTTAAGAACACGACTACATATATGTATATATTTAAAATAGTCTTACATGTTTCGGCACATAATGCCTTTTTGAAAGAAATAAAAAATATAAATGAAGTATATAAATATATATGAAGTATATTAATGTTATATTAATATATCTGTAGTTGTCATGGATAAAACAAAATTATTCAAGTCCAATAATAATAACTCATACTTTAGCATTCTCCCAACAGCTAGACGACAAAACGGGGGAATGGAAAGCCATGAGTTATTATGTCTGCGTCCGTGGAGCGACTTAAGATGTTAAATTTTTTATAATTTATATTATTATGTGATATTTCTTTTATTGTCAAAATTAGACTTTAATGTCTATTAGATACTCTGGCATAATTTCTTGACATTATATTAATACAAAATATTTTAAAATTAATGATATAAACAAAGTCACAGTGTCTGTCAACTTGACTGACATATAGAACATACAAATACTTCTTACGAATTTATCATGCACTCTAACGTAGGTACTTTATTAAGAAAAATGTAGAAAGAAAATATTAACTAAATATAATCAACTAATAATCTAAACATACTTGAAGATAAGAATATAAATTTGGATACATTAAACTTTACTATATAATCAGCTATATATATATATAATCTACTATAACATACAAAAGTCAAGAAATAATTATTAATTATTAATTATTTATATATATATATATATATATATATATATATATATATATATATAAGATAAACTTAATTAGTCGGCGATTAAAGGTCTGGTTATTACTTCAAACATCAACATTGCCGAAACATGTAGGATTATTTTAAATATATACACTTTGAAGTAATAACCAGACCTTTAATCGCCGACTAATTAAGTTTACCTTATCATACCAAGGTCACGAAAATACTATATATATATATATATATATATATATAGACAAGGAGTCTTTGCCGTTAAAACAAGTATATAAAACAATGAGTGTTGGGGAATCCGGCAATAAAAAACCATTAATTAGTTAATGAGAGTTCTTTATTTTTTTACCCTA
Organism: Melolontha melolontha; assembly: GCA_935421215.2. Lineage (NCBI taxonomy): Eukaryota > Metazoa > Arthropoda > Insecta > Coleoptera > Scarabaeidae > Melolontha > Melolontha melolontha. Next base: position 20,416,873 of record OW285240.1, on the reverse strand, counting down.
TATTTCGCTCTGAGGTTTAGAGCTTCTTCGGGGGTCACTTTAATAAGAAAAATACACAACTTAGCTATTTAGTCCACTAATCATAAGAAAAATTCATACTTACAAAAGTGAACCATTTGTTATGAGAAAATTATACATTACAAAAAGCATAACCGGTCGATAAATTTGCCAATTGTCCCACGTGACACAAACAAACCGTCATAATTAATTTAAAAAATCTTAAAAAACTACTACACTTTACACTATAACAAACAATTACAAAAAAGAGGAGCAACGTGTAGTGAAGCAATTCCTATCATGATGCAATATTACATTTTTGTCATTTAGGATGTTAAAAAGGAACTGTATGGAATTTTTTTAAATTCAATGCAGTTTGTCGTTGAATGTAAACCAGATGTAAAAACATGCGTCGGTGAAAAAACCCAATGCCAAGGTTAACGAAAACTATACAGCGATGTTCAAGAGTCACATGTTCAATCTTAACAATGTGCTACCTCTCAAACGGCTCACTATCATGATTGGAAATGCAAGCAAAATCATATGAAAAATTTTGGAGGGACAAATGTGTTAAATAACATTAATTGAGCTAGTGTTATGTGTATTATGGTGACTTAAATTTTTTGGTATTTGAAAAGGTCAGCAGAAAAGCATATATTGCGCTTAAATTGTTAGTGTCAGATCTGAAATTCATTACGTTGTTATTATTATGAATTTCCACCATCTCCAAAAACTCTCTACAATTTGAATTATTAACTTTCTGAAGGACCTCCACTTTCTCACAATTAGGGGTGTGGTCGTTGTTGATCATGTGTGAGGACAAGGCACACCTGTTCTTTCCAGTCCGAATGTCACTTTTATGAGTAGTGAGTCTGGTTTTTAACCAGGTTGAAGTGTGACCTATATAAACTTGACTGCATACATTACAAGGAATGCAATACACAACATTAGACTGGAAAGACAAAGGTGTCAAGTCCCTCGTTTTACTGAAATAATTACGTACCGGATTGTAGTTGTAAAAGACTAATTTAATTTCGTCTGTGGCGAGGACGCGAGAAAGTTTTTTGAGAAAGTGGAGATCCTTCAGAAAGTTAATAATTTAAAGTGTAGAGAGTTTTTGGAGATGGTGGAAATCCATAATAATAACAACGTAATGAATTTCAGATCTGACACTAACAATTTAAGCGCAATATATGCTTTTCTGCTGACCTTTTCAAATACCAAAAAATTTAAGTCACCATAATACACACAACACTAGCTCAATTAATGTTATTTAACACATTTGTACCTCCATAATTTTTCATATGATTTTGCTTGCATTTCCAATCATGATAGTGAGCCATTTGAGAGGTAGCACATTGTTCAGATTGAAAATGTGACTCTTGAACATCGGTGTATAATTTTCGTTAACCTTGGCATTGGGATCTTTTCTCCGACGCATGTTTTTACATCTGGTTTACATACAACGACAAACTGCATTGAATTTTAAAAAATTCCATACAGTTCCTTTTTAACATCCTAAATGACAAAATGTAATATTGCATCATGATAGGAATTGCTTCACTACACGTTGCTCCTCTTTTTTGTAAATGTTTGTTATAGTGTAAAGTGTAGTAGTTTTTTAAGATTTTTTAAATTAATTATGACGGTTTGTTTGTGTCACGTGGGACAATTGGCAAATTTATCGACCGGTTATGCTTTTTGTAATGTATAATTTTCTCATAACAAATGGTTCACTTTTGTAAGTATGAATTTATCTTATGATTAGTGGACTAAATAGCTAAGTTGTGTATTTTTCTTATTAAAGTGACCCCCGAAGAAGCTCTAAACCTCAGAGCGAAATATAGGGTAAAAAAAATAAAGAACTCTCATTAACTAATTAATGGTTTTTTATTGCCGGATTCCCCAACACTCATTGTTTTACATATATATATATATATATATATATATATATATATATATAAATAATTATTTCTAGACCTTTGTACGTTATGGTAGATTAAATTAGTCGGCGATTAATGGTCTGTTCTACTAACATAAGTGACAGTGGGTCTTATTATTGGTTGGTATTATTTATACAACTCTCGATATATTCTTTGAGGAATTGTTAAGCCTGTTTATTACTTTGTACTGCAAGAAGTACAGTGTGTACGAGTTGCATATAACACAACTTTCTTAACATAATAATGAACTGTATTGTTCTGAAATTGTGAAGGAACTTGATTTGATGTTGGAATGAAACGGTTATGTTTTAATAGCCTGATGAAATTGACAAGATTTAATGTTTTGATGACACTGTGTTGAAGTTGTCTTCAAAATACAAAAAATAACCAAAATTTACCATTTTAATACAAGAAGAACAGGTATGCCCTTGCGCATGTATCTCTAACATAACTTGAACCTAACTTAATCACTTTAATAAAGTAGTAAGAGCTATTACTAGTTCAAGAAAGTTTCCTGGTAAATTGTGCCTACTGCAATAGTAAACATAGCTTGAGGTTGACGATCTAATTTTAAACTATGATAATTGATTTCAAATTGTACGTACTTAAGTATAAGGTTTAAATTTGTAATATGTACATATTATCCCTATACACAATTTATCGAAGGAAAGACAATTAACATGAATTTGTGTATAAGTAAGCAGCTTACAAATATGTATTGAATTTAGGTAATTTACTAATGATAGCAACTTACAAAAATCAAAAGATGTCGTGAATATAGTAATATAGTATAATAAATGAATGAATAATTCTTTACTGGCAGCGTTAAACCCCAAGCGGACTGATAAAGTTTGGGAAGTCCTGTTTTACTATATAAATATGGCAATAAAATACTAGTTTCAAATTGTAAGATTGATAAGAACGCGAAAAATCAGTTATTTGGTTGTAATAAACAAATAACTGATTGTTTCTATAACCAATTAGTTAGAACACATTTACTTTTGATTTACTGAAAGTACAAAATTTATAAAATTGTTGCAATTTTATTTTAATGAAGATTTGTTCGACACATGCATACATAAAAAGAATAAATTTAATATGACATAAACTTTTTAAAACTAAAATTATTTCATTTCATAAAATATTTTCATAAAATATTTTTTATTTCAAAAATTGTTTTTCTATTACAATTCTTTCTAATAAATTAATTGAACTATAATGTTTTTGATTGAGCAAATCACAATAGTTTTTCGAACTAATTAATAATAGTTTGTAGTAAACAGAAAAGGCAGTTGCATAAAAATTCTACATTTGAAATTCCTTGTTTTATTTCCTAAAATATAAACTAAAACCTCTGTAATATATAAAATAATGGGCTGCATTGTTTTACGCATATTTGTTATAAATAATATTGATTGATACTTCAGCGCAAATTCTAAAATATACGAGTATAATTAATTAGAGTATTAAATCCAACTGGGATATAATGTATTAATTTGATTTATAATATGACTTGCTAGTATTTGCCTAACTAAGTTTTCCTAAAAGTTGGAGTAGATTTAAATATATATGAGTACAAATGTAGGTAAAAGTTTATCTCCTAAGTTCCATCAAAACAAAAGTGATTTCGATAAATACCTCCACAGGAGCAGACAATGAGTTTGTCAAGCACTGTACATAACATATCTCTTAGTAATTGAGATTTAATGTATGCCCATTAGAATATATTTACTTTAAGAAAATAGAACTACCTTTTGAAATGTAATTTTATTTATCGGTATTGGTCATTAGTGCCAGTATATTAAATGTGCAGAATGTCTAATCGATTCATTTGACAATTCAGTGCCTTACAGTTCAGATTGTCGTACATTTCTTTTGTGCCGAAAAGGTAAGATTTTCAAGTTACTTACATTTTTTTCTATATTATAAGAATATTTCATTTGATTGTTTCGACTTTGATCAATTTTACTCAAACGAGAATTTTCTATTTCTGTTCATAGAAATATGTGTTAAAAAGTAGAAGCAATTTTCGCTTGCAATATTTTTCCCATAATCAAAAATTTTTGGTCCAATTTCTCTTTCTTAGTTTATATTCTGAATTTGACTAGATAAATAATAATAATTTAACAAACTTTCTTTTTATTTGTGGACTGTAACTCGTACATACAATATAAATTTTTTACAATGACTCTACCTTTTGATCAAATACCCGTAATATATTTTCAGTACTAAATTTCTAAAAAAAAAAAATTACATAAGAGGACCAAAAATAAAATACTAACAGACAACATTATATATTCTATTAATTATATATACGAAAAACATACTGGATACATGTATATAGTATATAAAATATAAATGCAAATTGCAATATATAACGCGGAAAACTAAGTTCCCAGAAGTTAATGTACAATGTAATCATCCGAAATGACTACATTTCTACTAAATTTTATTAAAAAAGATGATTAAATCGAATTAGTTTTATTTTTATCCTTAAGTATTGATACGGTAATATTATTCTTTATTATAAATAATAAGTACGATTACTAATATACGAAATTAGACGGAAACGGTTAAGCCCGCAAAAATTAATTTTTTCAATGTATTTCCGGTCCACAGTCAAAGAATTTTTACATTAATGAAAACCAATCTTCGAAACATTTTCTCCAGCTTTTCCCCGGGTTGTTTATTTAATTTTTTAATGAATAATAATATACAGTCAAACTATAAGAACGAACTGATATATAAGACTACAAACAGAAATGTCTACCGTGTTCATCAAGATATCCTGCGTTATTCTGTTATAGAACAGGAATTATAATGAATTGCTCGCAAATTAATTATCCGTGTACGCTTTTAAAAATATTGAATCTAGATTTATGAACTTCAATATTACCATGTATGAAGTTTCATACAGACCCTTTTTTCCGCATATACTTTATCAAATTCCTTGTGATACATTATCTTCATCTTCTAATATTTGGAATAAATAAATCAATAATGTGAAACCAAATTTTATACTTTGAAAATACAGAAAAATTATATCTACTTAATGAAATTAAACTCAAAAATGAATCAACACTTAATAGTTAAGTTATTTAAGAAAGTAAAGATTTAAATCATCTCTGTATTTGAATATCTATTCTATTCCTCTAGACTGTGCTTTTATAATCTCGGTGATGCCAAGACTTTTTCAGATGTAGAAAAATCTTCTAAAACGTCCTCTTTCGCCTGTACATCTGCATTCTAAAAAATTGGGTTCTTGTATTGAATTCAAATTGTTCCAAAAATTTTGTTATCGGTGAAAAATTATTATGTAGATATTTTCATTGGCTTTCATATCTCGTATGTTAAAGCATAAAAATCTTGTATTTATATCATACTTTCCCTATCTCATCTTGTTCACAATATCGTAGTCTTCTCTGTATGTGTTTAATGCATTTTTAAAAAACTATGATCTCGTATTTGAAAATAGGTCAAATTATGTTTTCATCCCAACGCGTTATTTTATGTTTCATTTCAATTTATACCAGACTGTATATACTCTAGAGATGCATAACCTCTAAATATAATTAAATGCCAGCTTTATTTTTGTTTACATTGCTTAAAATAAATATAAATCTTCTTTACAGATATACAAAATTAAAGCATTATTTAACCATTGTAATATTCTTTCGAAGCTTTGTCAGTATTGTCGTTCTATTCGGAAGTCTCATTGTATCTTTTTTCGCAATTATGAACGTTAGGTACAATGTTTAATACTCATCAAAGTCATCAAAGTGCATACGAATGTTATCAAAACACATTTCAAACCATATTTGTAATAGCTATGGGCATTTGTTTCGTTTCAGGTTACTTTATTTATGCTAATAAACATTGAATTGTAGATGTATGGGCTTGTTTCCATTTAATTCTGTATAAAAATTTTACCACTTAGATGATTAATCGTATTATTTGAACTATAAAATAAACAGTGAATTAACTATACATTAGATATGAATTTATGTTACCGTAAATGGTCTTTGATACACCTTTTTAAATTAATTTTGGTACGTAGCATGTATTTTTCTAAATTTGTGTTTATATTGCTAAATCGTAACATAAACAATAATCTATTGACATTTAATATTAAAAACAAGATCTGGCACGCAACACACAGATGCATTTTTTAAAACAATCTGTTTAGTTATGTTTATGCCTATTACAAAAATATCATTAAAAATCTCTTTACATAATGGCATTGAATTTATCTTATCGATAGTTGTCATTCCCCAACCATACCTTGTATATGTTTTCTGCTTTAATCCTTTTTCTTCTACCGTGTGTGACACTTTTTATTTTATTCTCTCTTTCAGTGTTTTTGTATACAGTCAAAATTTCAATGATGATTTTAATGTGTTTTAGGTTTTCCTTTACCTCAGGCTCTTTAATTTCACATGTATTGATCCTCCTTTATTGTTTTGCGATTCTAATTTACTAACGTATTCACCAGTTAAGTTTATATAGTACACCTAACATTCGAAAGAATCACAGCAATATGTATAAACGATTGTAGACATCGCATGCATAGGCCACTGTATACTCCACGATCATGGTCTTTAATAATCTCACAAAATCATATTTAAAAAAATATTTATATTTCAGAAAATTAGACCAAAATATATTTACAATTAGATTAGCAAATGTAGGTGTAGTTTGAATATAAAAAAAATGACCTAAAAATAGAACATGATCATGTTATCATCTCTATATTGTAAACTATAAATGTATGGTTATTAATTACCTCTAAGCTATGCGTTCCAAGAAACTTTACCTATTTTATGTGGATTATCGATCAAGCCTTAAGTCATAAATCTCGTTATATATACTTATAACTATTAAGATAAAATAAAACAAATTTTATGAATTTCACATTTTAATTATCACTGTAACGAATCGTTTCGCACCAACCTGGGCTTCGTCAGACATATAACTAACTTATTTACAAAATATTTTTATATTAAACACAACTAAACGGTAAGAAGCATAAACACATGTTTTATTTTAAAAAATAGTCGGAGGGATGGGTGCTTTTTATTACTGGATGTCTATGCACAAAACTTTCGCTACGGTTTATACAATATGTACTGTTCTTAAGTAATAAAACTAATAAAAATAACTAATAAATTAATTTTTTTGCCCTTATTTTCTACATGTAATATTTTAAATTCTTTGTTAAAATTGTTTTAATAAAGAATTTAAAATATTACATGTAGAAAATAAGGGCAAAAAACTTAATTTATTAGAGTCACTTGAAATTAATAAATTATAGAAAACTGACAAGATCTTAAATGATCAATTAGAAACAAATAATTCACCCTTACTCAATCTATGTATTTGATATGCAGACAGTTACATATTGTATTTTGTATTTTTGTATTTTTCCATAGAATTCTTTACCTCCCTGTAATATAATATAAACCTCTAGTTTTATTACTTAAGAACAGTACATATTGTATAAACCGTAGCGAAAGTTTTGTGCATAGACATCCAGTAATAAAAAGCACCCATCCCTCCGACTATTTTTCAAAATAAAACATGTGTTTTTGCTTGTTACCGTTTACTTGTGTTTAATATAAAAATATTTTGTAAATAAGTTAGTTATATGTCTGACGAAGCCCAGGTTGGTGCGAAACGATTCGTTACAGTGATAATTAAAAAGTGAAATTCATAAAATTTGTTTTATTTTATCTTAATAGTTATAATGGAATTTCATCAAGTAAAGGCCGAAACAATCATATATATACTTATATTTATAATTAGAGTGGACCAATTCGGAGCGAAAGCAGAGGCGTGACTAACGAATTGGTCCCCGCATGCGAAACATTATTAATATCTAGAGATATACTATCACGAACGGTGCTGTTATTATGTTATTAAGTAATATAATAAGTTATTATATTACTTAATACTACATATTTGTATTATATTTTGTTTATTTTAGTTCCAATTTACAGTCGTGTATTGTGCATTCTATAGAACAGGAAAGTGTTTTACGAGTATATTTATATGAATATGAATATCACATTCATATAATTATATGTGATATTCATATTCATATAAATATAAAACACTTTCCTGTTCTATAGAATGCACAATACACAATACACGACTGTAAATTGGAACTAAAATAAACAAAATATAATACAAATATGTAGTATTAAGTAATATAATAACTTATTATATTACTTAATAACATAATAATAGCACCGTTCGTGATAGAATATCTCTAGATATTAATAATGTTTCGCATGCGGGAACCAATTCGTTAGTCACGCCTCTGCTTTCGCTCCGAATTGGTCCACTCTATTTATAATACTATGTTAATACAATACAAATGTTAATTTATTCAAAAATTTTATTTTAGTAAATTTCACATTTTTTAAAGGACGATATACAAAATGCCAGATATTCCTGCCGTACTATTGAATTTACGCTGTAGGAGTTTCGATCGTGACATTATTGTACCTTCCCTACCTATTACACACAAATGGCAGACACAAATAAGTGAGGACGTCAGAAGGTACAACATTTGGAGAATCATCGACACCGGTATTCGAACATCTGGAGAAGAGTATCCCACTTCTCGGGTGGATTTGATACCATTCGCTACGCGAATGGAAACGCTGGCGTTCGAAAAATCCAGCGATACCAAGGAATACTATAAAAGAGTCAAAGATGGCATTAGAAGTATGTTTATAGCAGCATCAGTGGCTCCATGTGATTGTATATATCACCAAGGACTTAGGGAACGATATAGACAACACATGAGAGCCAGAAACCAGCAACGAAATTAAATACATAAAATTATGTAGGTACATAGTTTCATGATTTTGTTGAGTACTATGTACATAATATTTGTCAGAATTGTTTATTTGGTCGTGATTTTATATTTTTGTAGTTCGCTTCAATACTTGAGAAATATTTATTAAGATTAAACAACTACTTTTACATAAGTACATTTTTGTTTATTTTCTCCATGTAATGAGAGTAGTAGCCTTTATTACCAAATGATCTGCGCTCTATAATAACAAAATATAGAACATAAATATTTAAAATAAGGTATAAGTACACTAATAAAGCAAAACCAGAACATAGCCCGAACACAGCTGGTAATTTTTTTAAATATTTATCATATGTTATTTAAATATCTGTACACTGGCTTATCATGCTGGCAGTTCGGTATTTAGATTCCTGACTGGGCTGTCCGAGTAAGTTTTCGTGGGTCTCTTGTTCAAGGCGAATGCCGACAACTTAAAATCTTAAGTCGCTCCACGGGAGTAGACATAATAACTCTTGACTTGCCAATCCCCCGTAATTGCCGCCTTGCTGTCGAAAGATCTGAGTCATGAGTTCTTATTAAATTTGAATGTATCTTTGAATATTTTAATTTTATACATGGCAACTACAGATATATATGTTTGATATTGATATGCTGTTATTTATATTTAAAATTTCTTTAAAAAATGCACATGTGTCGAAACATGGAAGATTGTTTAAATATATACCGGGTGTATTATGAAAAACCTTTCGTGCTGTAACTTTTTTATTTTTTATCCGAATGTAATAAATTATACGTCGAACTAAATCGTTTTAAAAACACTGTAACGTGATCCGCTTTGAATTTCTTTTTACACTTTGTTTTTGACAGACAGCTGCAAACTGTGTTTTTTTAAATTGCACTAGACTTTTTTTTTCCTTATTCAAATATATTACTTTTTCTGAATATGAAACTGTAAACAACGATATCTTTGTATGAAAAAAATTGAGAAATTGAAGGTTTTTTTTTAGTTCGATTTATTCTGGTTTTTCCGGACAAAGAGATTTCTTAAATGCATTTTAAATACTCTATTTCATTTTATTACCAGCAAATGTGTGTACCTTTAAAAATCACTTACATTCAATACTATATAGCCCATAAAGGATTACAAACCAATGTTATCAGTGAGCGGTGGGTCAACAACAACAATTACAGTGTTTATTTTAAAAATTTAAAAATCAAGCAGTCTTATTGAACGATAAAAGTGCATTCCAAATTTTCGAAGAGAGCTGTGACATCTGGCAGTCACACATTCATTATAACATTTTCAACGATTTATTTCTAAATTTTGTTATTGAAATGGATAATGGCGAATGTGTGTATGCGATTCAAGCATATTTTGAATGCGGAACAAATTCTGCAGCTGCTTTGCGACTTTATGGAAATCGTTTTCCTGACAGACTGCGTCCAAGTGCCGATAAGTTTGGAAGGCTCGTGCGAAATTTACGAAATTTTGGATCATTCAAAAAACCGAAAATAAACGCACGTGTAATTCAAGATCAAAATTTAGAATTAAGTGTCTTGCTCTATGTGGAAGAAAACCCTAATACGTCTACGCGAGAAATTGCTCACTACATGCAGGTATCACATTCTACAGTTCAGTACATTCTGAAGAAGCACAAGTTCTTTCCTTATAAACCACGGATGGTGCATGCTCTCGGTGAAAACGACCCTCAACGAAGGGTTCAATTCTGCACGGTTTTCATGAATAAACTAAGGGAAGATCCAATTTTTTATCGTCGTGTGTTGTGGTCAGATGAATGCACTTTTGGGAAAAATGGTGTATTCAACAGAAATAATCATCGCCATTGGAGCACTGAAAATAACCATGTTGTGATGCAACACAATTTTCAAAATCGGTTTAGTGTAAATGTATGGTGTGGCATTTTAGGCGATAGAGTAGGCCTTTTTTTGTGGAGGGTAATCTAAACCAAGAAAAGTATAATAACTTGTTACACAATGAATTAAGCGATTATTTAGATGAGTTGCCACTTGCTGAGTTAAACAGGGTGGTGTTCCAACAGGACGGTGCCACACCCCATAATGCACGAATGAATACTGATTTTCTAAATAATTATTTTTGCGTCAGATGGATGGGCCCTTACGGACCTATTCGATGGCCTGCTAGATCGCCAGATCTGAATCCACTGGATTTCTTTCTGTGGTCTTACATTCAAGATCATGTCTATTTGACTCCACCTGATACCAGAGATGATTTAGTAAGAAGGATAGTACAAGTATGTCATGAAATAGCACCAAATCTTATATTAAACGCAGCAGTTGGAGTTAATAGAAGGTGTCAAATGTGTCTGGAACAAAATGGGGCCAATTTCGAACATTTGATTCATTAAAATATATGATAGCTTGATTTCTGTAAATTTCGTAGTTTTTTTTTAATAATAAGAAATTTGTCACTCAATTTAATGGAGGTGTCTTCAGGAAATAAATGTTTATTAGAATAAGTAAAAAAAAATATGTAGTACAATTTAAAAAAAAAAATTTATTACTGTCCGTCAAAAACGTAATGTCAAAAATTTTTTTTTTTAAAAACCAGGTTACAGTGCTTTAAAAACGATTTAGTTTGACATATCATTCATTAAAATCAGATAAAATATAAGGAAGCTGCAGCCCCAAAGGTTTTTCATAATACACCCGGTACATATCAAAGTAAGACAGACCCTAAATAGCCGACTAATTTAATCTACTATAACATACAAAAGTCAAAAAATAATTATATATATATATATATATATTTATTATACACATTCTGAATATTTTGAATTCATAGGCGTCACGTAATACAATTTTCAAGTGTTTTTAATTTCATGGTTCGCGTCGTATTTAACTCACAATATTTTAGATTTATTTTCTATATAATTACATTATTAGATTATTTGTTTTCTGGTACTAAATGTTTTGTGTTTTTTTTTTTTAGAAAATATGGACGAAACACATAAAAAACCCAACAAAACAAAAGAAAAATTAATTTATTGAAATAACGTTACTTAGTGTTTTATTATTAATAATCTTTGTAATTTCAAAGGTTTTAATCAAAAGCAAATCAGACAAAATTAATATCGCGTCAACATACCCCGGTCCGAATAATACTTTGAACTCTAGCAGGCATACTCTGAATCAGTCCATTCATGAAAACTTGAGGTAAATTTGTCCAAATTTCTATAACATTTCCTAACTGCTCTAGCGTTTCTACAGGCTGCTGTAAGCTGCTCAATTGCTTCGATATCTGGGCCCAGACATGTTCTATACAGTTCATGTCTGGTGGTTCGGTTACAATGGGTGCACGGTTGGGACGCGCATTGTCATCAACTAAACTAAAATTTTCGCCGATTGCACCCGCAAATGGTACAATGATAGGTTCAATAACGATATCTCTATATTCTTGACCAATCATTGTGGTGTGGATTAAAACCACCAAGTCAGTACGGCCGCTCCAACAAACCCCCACCCCAAACGCAGATTGAACCTCTACCAAAATTAGCGACCGGAACCCTCAAATGTTCATCATATCTCTGACCTCGTTCTCTCTATACCAAAACACGTCCATCGGAATTATGCTGACGGAATCTGGACTCATCTGTAAATAAACCATGCCTTCATTCGTTGGTTAGCCAGTTGCACTGTTTCTCGACCCATTCCCATCTCGCTACCCTATGCTTGGACATCGTGCGCATCTTCTGGCGTGTGAAGCAGTCATGTGCAGCCTTCTTCTAACTGTTTAGTTAGAAATGATTACGCCAATGGCGTTACATAATTACCGTATTAATGCGCAAAGCAGGATAGCTTGGGTTCTGTCATGCAGTTATTCACAAGCATCGGTCTTCAACAGGAGCTGTACGGCGTTGTCGCCCTCCACAATGAATGCATACTGTTGTACCATTTGTCACATAGCGATTCCAAGACCGATTTACACCACATTGCGTAAAACCTAAACGTCGAAATACTTTGCGTTGCGTTTGCCCTTCGTTGATCCATTGTTTAATTTGTTGCAGTTTGCGGACTGCAAATGCCTTCGGAGCATATTTTTCACTAAAATCTCACTTAAAACTATCTTCTAAAGGTACGCGTACATACAACGGCATCGGAGGAACGGTACGGATCGGAAAAAAATAGTTTCAATGTAACTCAAAGGAGCAGCGCACATATGTGCGGACGGCAGGCATCGAATTTAAAAAATCCGGCGAGTATTCAGGAACTAGAATTAAAAGCTGGCCGATGCGTGCCGTTCGTACCGATACCGACGAATGGGCGATGCTAATCGGAGATTGTCGCGTCTTCATCGGCATTTTGCAAGTCTCTGCCTGCAACAGTGCAACCTATTTGGTCATTGGGTGTATAGCTGGTAATAAGAATAGGCGAAAAAATGCATTATCATGAAAAATTAATATTGCTAGTTCAAAGTTACAAGGAACTATATGATTTAAGTGATAGGTTCTACAGTAACCATCAAAGAAAGGAAGAAATATGGCGGGAAATAGCAGAGCAAATTGGAGAAACAAGTAAGTGCATTAAAAATTTATTTGTTTTGTTAAAAAAGATATTGTATGTTCTAACATTTTTCAAATAATATTGCGTCTTCCACCTCATACTTCTAGAAACTGCCAATCGACAGCGCCTTCTGGAGAAGTGAAATAATTTTTGAACTATTCTCTGACTTGCAAAGCTTGTTGGGCATGATTGCCGCCAATGCCAAGTAAATGACGAAATACTTCTGATGCAACACATACTTCACCTTCATCGTATTCAGTCCAATAGCAAGTGTCTTCTCTTAAATAATTATGTAGTAGACATGTTGCTTTAACGACAACATTAACATGCTCTGGCGTCATACTTATCGTTCGCTCATATATTCTAATTTTTTTTACTAATAGCCCAAACGCATTTTCGCTTACTCGACGAGCCCTACTAAGTCTATAATTAAAAATGCGATTTTCTTCATTATTGGCTGTTTGATGTCCTGGGTATGGTCTCATGAGATTTACTGAAAGGGGAAACGCCTCGTCACCTACTAACACATGAGGCAAAATTATATTTGTTCCTAGTAGAGCTTTATCAGGAGGTATTTGCAATTGTTTGTTTCGCAATAATTGTCCGAGTGCTGATGAAGAAAATATGGCACCACCTGAATTTTTTCCATAAGAGCCGACATCAATAACGATAAATTTGTAATCGGCTGATACTAGGGCTAGCAATACAACGCTAAACGATTTTTTGTACGAAAAGTACAGTGAACCGGTATTTGGTGGAGCTTGAATAATTACGTGCTTTCCGTCAATCGCTCCAATTAGATTTGGAAAATTCCAACGGTGCCAAAAATTTTTTTTCTATTTCTTTCCACATTTGTTCTGATGGTTGCGGCATTTCCGTGGGCTGCAATTGATCCCATATAGCTTCACAGGTTTTATAAACAATATTTCGAACGGTCCTTTCCCCCATGCGGAACGTATAGGCCATCGATTTAAATGAAGTGCCAGTCGCCAGAAACCTAAAACAAAAATTTATAAAAGCCTCTTGTTTTAGGTGTTTAGGTGGTTTTAGGTCTGCAAAGAAACTTGGAGAAAATTACGGGATAATTATAGAAAGGCCAAACAGTTGAGAAGAACTAAAAGTGGTCAAGGTACAAAAAAGATCAAGCCAATAAAATTCGAAAAAGAATTGGCATTTCTAAACCCCCATTTGCAACAACCACAGGAATTGCAAGCAAGTAATTTATCGGTCCTTAGTTCTGATGATGAGGCTAATGAGAATGGTGTCGGCAATTCTACCCAGCAATTAACGGAAGGCTTTTCTGCACCCGCTACTCCTGATTCAGTCAAAAGTGTTTCAAGTGCCTCGACGTCACGTCCAAGTTTCAGGTTGAAACGCAAACCTGAACAAGTACAGCAGTCGCCAATGCTGGAATATCTGCAGTTTAAGCGTGAGCAGCAGATGTCGCAGCAGCCAAAAGGACATCCTCTGCATGTATTTTTTTTTTCAGTGGCTGCAACGGTAAAAACGTGGCCAGGGCAAATGCAACTGACTATCAAACAGAAGATCTTCCAACTTGTAACAGACACTGAAGCAACACTAATAAATTCCACACCGCCAGAAAATGCCATTCCAGGGCCTTCCCGATATGCTGTCCAAACTAAATCTCCCACACCACCATATGGCTTTGATGCTGGCCAATTAATAAATCTTGATGATCAGACTTATTACCATACGGCCCCACATAATTTTTCGAGTGAATTTTAAGGACGAATTATCTTCAGTTTTGTTTGTTTCTGTTTTGTAGTTTTATAAAAAAATGTTTAATAATTTTTTAGTTACATTTTTAGATGTTACTTAGATTAAAGAATACCTGTTTTGTTTCTGTTATTGATCACGTTTCAAATAAATATATATTTAAATACAGAGTGTTTCTACTGAAAGTGCATGATAGAGGTTGGAAATATGATCACGACTAACACTTTTTCAAGTAATAATAAATACCTACATACATACCTTAAGCATACCATCAGCCTTTCTTCTGCTCCAATAGGTTTGCGAGACCGACACTTTTCTTCAGTAATGGCTTCTCTTATGGACTCCAGTAAGGAATTGAATTTAATTCTCGTCATTCTGAAGTAATTGAAGAACTTTTTTTCGTCGTTCAGTAAATCCGGAAATAAATGTACATATTCCCCAAAAACACTCCTTCTTCTGCATATTTCATGAATCCATACTGGTCTACGTTTTCTTCGTTTTTGAAAATTTTCTTCTTCCAGAACAATGGCGAGTTCCTCACCGCTCGAAGACATATTCGCAACTGACTTAAAAATTAATTCTTATTCTTCCGGCAATGCCGATAAGATATGTGCGATACCCTAATAAAAAATCCGTAGAACACCGTCCGTTCCCTCCGTACCGTTCCTTCGATGCCGTTGTATGTACGCGTACCTTAAGATAACGGAACAACAACTAACAATATAAGGACAGGAAATATTAGAAATGGTTTTTACACTTTTTGCTGCAGTTTATAAAAACCCCCAGAAAAGAAACAGTATTATTGTAAATAAATATAATTTTAAATTTATTTTATTTTAGCCAAAACTAACGTTCATTATTACTTTGATCCTTAGCAATCGTTGAAGAAGTATATATATATATATATATATATATATATATATATATATATATATATATATATGGCAAATTCAATTTGTTGGCGATTTAAGGTCTGGTTTTACTTCAAAATATATATATTTAAAACAACCCTACATGTTTCGGCAAATGATGCCTTTATCAAGGAATATAAAATATAAATAAATACATCATTTGTCGAAGCATGTGGGGTTGTTTTAAATATATATATATTGAAGTAAAACCAGACCTTAAATTGCCAACAAATTTAATTTACCATAACATACAAAGGTTACGAAATAATTATCTATAAATATATATATATATATATATATATATATATATATATATATATATATATATATATATATATATAAGTGTTTAGATAATTTCTTAGCCGTTTATTAAATACATATAACATTTGATAAATTATTGGAGTTTTTCGGCTTTTATATGAAATATTTACAAATATCAAATTAGAATGTATGTAATTGCAGAGTAAGTGGGGATGTAAACATTGCTGTCTACAATTACAAAGCAAATCATACGAAATTTTTAATTGAAAAATATGGTCTACGTTGAGACTCGAACCCAAGTCTACAGCTTGCCGGGCTGTCGCTTTTACCACTTAGCCACAATAGACCCAGGTTCAAGCTATTTAGAAATGCATTATAAAGTAACAGTGTTCGTGAATCAGATGTCAGTTATTGAATGTACATGTCAAGTTAAAAGCAGAAGTTATATATATATATATATATATATATATATATATATATATATATATATATAGATAATTATTTCGTGACCTTTGTATGTTATGGTAAATTCAATTTGTTGGCGATTTAAGGTCTGGTTTTACTTCAAAATGTATATATTTAAAACAATACTATATGTTTCGGCTTTTTATATTCGGTTTTTTATATCCTTGACAAAGGCATCATTGCCGAAACATGTAGGGTTGTTTTAAATATATATACTTTGAAGTAATAAACCAGACCTTTAATCGCCGACTTATTAAGTTTACTATATCATACCAAGGTCACGAAAATATTATATATATATATATATATATATATATATATATATATATATATATATATATATGTGTGTGTTTAGATAATGCATTTTATGCATTTCTAAATAGCTTGAACCTGGGTCTATTGTGGCTTAGTGGTAAAAGCGACAGCCCGGATAGCTGTAGACTTGGGTTCGAGTCCCAACGTAGACCATATTTTTCAAATACAAAATTTCGTATGATTTGCTTTGTAATTTGTAGACAGCAATGTTTACATCCCCACTTACTCTGCAATTACATACATTCTATTTGATATTTGTAAATATTTCATATAAAAGCCGGAAAACTCCAATAATTTATCAATTGTTATGTATATATATATATATATATATATATATATATATATATATATATAATATCTTCGTGACCTTGGTATGATAAGGTAAACTTAATAAGTCGGCGATTAAAGGTCTAGTTCATTACTTCAAAGTATATATATATTTAAAATAACTCTACATGTTTCGGCAATGATGCCTTTGTCAAGAGAATACAAAATATAAATGTCAAATAATTAAGTTGCTATGGTTTAAATTATTCAAAGATACATTCCAATAATAATAATATATCATGCCTTAGTATTCCAAAAAATAGATAGCAAAGTGTGAACATATGTATTGTTCGCTGCCAAAAGCTTGTGTCTCTTTCTGGGTATGAACCTGTGTGTTGGTTGCTGCTGGCAGCTTGCGTCTCTCTCTGGGTGTGTGATTTTGTATTTGTGTGACCGCGTAAGTGTAGGGTTTTGTATGTTAGTGCGCTCGTGCGTGTGTTTAGTAACCGGTCGCGTAAATTTAGAGAGATCGGATAACCAGCTGTTGCGTAGGGCCGCCAACCCTTTCCCGGCAACTTCTTTACTTTTCCGAGCAGTACTTCGACGGCCCGACCCCCGCCCCAACGAGGCAAGGCGCAGACCAGCGAAGCGCACCCCTACCTCAGTCGACGACGGTCACACTATATATATATATATATATATATATATAGTATTTTCGTGACCTTGGTATGATAAGGTAAACTTAATTAGTCGGCGGATTAAAGGTCTGGTTATTACTTCAAAGTGTATATATTTAAAATAATCCTATATGTTCCGGCAATGATGCCTTTGTCAAGGATATAAATATATATATAAATATATATATTCTGTCATTTATATTTTTTATATCCTTGACAAAGGCATCATTTTAATTTAGTAACTTAAAGTTAAAGTAAGTTAAATATTAATATTTTAATTTAAGTTACTATAAAAAAATCTAACTGAAATTAACACTAGTGTTCCTGCCCAAACTATAATTCTACTTATGAATCTAAAATATCCAATGTCCCCGACAACTAGCTATATCTTGGCTCTTCTAGCGATGGAATGCCATAAACATTAAAATTTCTTGTTCGCCAAGTGTTATAAATTTTATTATAGTGACGCAGAACAAAGGTTATTTTCTACGGGTCTGCAAATTTATAAGGACATTGTTGAAGACGATTTTATTTTTAAGGAATATCTTTCAGCAATTCTAGACATTCTCTTTTGGTTTTACACCATGAGCATTTCTGCACAGACGATGATATAAAACTAATTCTCTTTTACAGCAGGAACTTTTTCATCATGGTTATATGTAATAAGATAGGATTTGTAAAATGTAAATTAGACATGTAAAAATATAGGCAGGTATTATTCGAATATAAACTCGAGATGACATCATTATTGCTTTCTAAAATTATGAATCATGTCGTATATATTCTTGTCTGCCTGTAAATGATTTATTAATTTAAAAATTGCGCGTAGATTTACATTTTTTTATTACATGTATGTATGCTTCTTAAGTCATTAGACAAGTAGTAGGTATGTTATTTCAAATAAATCGTTGAAGGTTAATTAATTTTGTGAAGAAGGATTACGAAATTAAACATGAATCTTTGACACAGTTAGACCGACATGATCGCATGCAATAAAATAGGATTAGAAGATAAGATAGAGCATTTACGGTTAGTACAGTTTTAATTATGAAAATCCATACCTGTGCAGTATCAAGTGCATCTAAATTTAAAACGCACTTGAAAACATTTGACTACAATGAAAGATAAGAGCGTAAAAGCTAAACTTTATAAACTTTACTTTCTAGATATAAAATACATATAAGTACATATACATACCTACAGAGAAGCAAATAAGGAAGAGACACAGAAACTGGCGTTTATGTAAGCGTACAACAAACTTACATAATATTAATACAAAAGTTTGAAAATACTTTAATTATGCTAAAATGTTCCTACGTCTTTTTGCAAAAGAACAATGCTGAACATGTATCATCTTGTTGAAAGTAGGAACAAATTTTTAGCATTATCTAGTATACAAATAATTCTATGACATCTTATTTTAAATTAGAATATCTAGTATACATACGATACACCAGAACAAAATTAGAAAAGTTTTTGTGAACTACTTTGTCAGTTAATGAAAAATTCGTGAAAAGTCACATCCATCCCGGAATGTGTGGATGCATTTCGCTCTTATTGGAGCTTGTCAACACACAGAATCCTGAAGACAGGCATGACTTCCACTTCTATACTTCGCGTATATATAATTAATATATAATGGACGTGTAGCTTTCTGCATACCGGTACAAACTTAGTTTGTCGAAATGTAGAAATTAACGCAACACATTAGGCGATATTTACGTGGAAAGTGAGATTATTAAATACTCATTAGTTCTCATTTGCAGTAAGTTCATATACTGCCTATGAGATTGTCGTTGCCGTTGATTCGACATTCTAGATTTCTATTATATTATAATATTATTAAATCTGATACATTTTGTCCCACAACAGTAGTTCCACGGGGTTTAAATCTTGGCTCGGTTTTATTCCCGGTATTTATTAATGATGGTGCTAATATCCACTGAATGTGAAAAGCTGCTATTTGCTGAAGATTTAGAAATATTTTGTATAGAGGACTATCATCGGTTGTAAAATGATCTATCAGCAGTGGAAGTATGGCGTTGAATAAGCCACTTATCGTTAAATATTTCTAAATGTAGAGTTACAATTTATACCAAAAAGGAGAACGTAATGCATTTCAATTACGTTATAGAAAACATCAACTTTAATCGTTGTCTGACCATCAAAGACCTTTGATCATAACGTTCGTTGAACATGTTAATTGATTTTATATACAGAGACTGTACAGATTTCAAACATGTTAGGTATTTATTAAGCTTTTATGACACGAAGGTAGTAAAATCAAAACTTGAATATGCTTTGTGGTTTGGTATCTGAAACATTAAATACACATCGACAGTACGTGTCCAGCTACGTTTTCTTAAGTATATTATATAGTTGTGTCACTATTCATTAATCTTCTCAAGGCTTCTCTCTTATACAAGGTGTGTATAAATTGTCGCAAAAGCTACACGTAGCGACATTCTTCGTTCGGATCTGAATAAAAAATCTTAATGTTAAAATGTCGTATCATGCTTCGTAAATTCGTAAATGTTAAAATTTGACAGTAATGATTTTGATTGAACTCACTTTGAAATACAAACTTATTGTTCTACAACGTTGCCAAATGTGTTTTTCGTGGAAGTACGTTAATGAATAAATGTTCAAAACAAGCTTTTAAATCAAAAAGAAAACGTTTACGAAATAATACTAGTAAATTTTTTTTCTTTAAACTAAATTGCATCTATCTCTATTAACAGATATCGAAGAGCAAAGGTTAGTTACGCACTAAAAGTCTGAATTTCAAGAACCCCGTGAAAACAAACGAAGCATGATACGACATTTTAACATTAAGATTTTTTATTCAGAACCAAACGAAGAACGTCGCTGCGTGTAGCTTTTGCGACAATTTATACACACGTTATATATAAAATGCAATGTTCGTATGTGTGTCCGACTGGACCGATTTATGCGCGATTTCTTTTCTGCGTTATCTGGTGCAAGTTTAAAGTTATTGACACCCTCGATCTAACCAGTAGAAATAAAGTTAGGGGCCTAATAAGATTACACCAATAGTAGTAGTACTACTATTTAAAAGTAGATGGCGCCACGAGATAGTACTTAAATATTGTCATAATGACATTAGGGAATGATATTACCTAATCAAATAGTTAGTGACATATTTCGTGCTGAACTACAACACGAAAAAACTTTATATTTGTACAATCAAATATTCAAAAATTACTTCAAGAATAAAAACACGTTTATGTTGCGATAATGCGAGTAACAAATTATGAGTGGTGGAGTGTATTTCTTGGACGCGCCAGGAGATTGCGACATTCCAAAAACATCAGGAATGATTAAAGTACTCCAGCAATGCAAGATAATTATATGGGATGATTTCGTAATGGCGCATAATTAAAGTGCATCTACAGTATACAATAAAATGATTATAAATAATCTGACTGATTGAGCAGAAAAATTATCATAAACTCAATACAGAAAAGATAACATCAGGAAAAGTACAACGATCTTAGCATATAATAACTATCCACCGCAACTCATAGAACAAACAATTAAAAAACGAATGCACCAAATATACAACACTGTAGACACCAATAACAATTTAAACAATGAAACAACATATATCTCGATTCCACATATTCCACAATTATTAGAAAAAATTAAATACACTTTAAAAACATATGATATAGCTACAACATATAAACCTAGTAATACTAATAAACATCTATTTTCAAAACTAAAATCTATAATAGAAAAATCGAGAAACACATGTCATCGATAAAATACCATGTCGCGATTGCGAGAGTTACTATATAGGCCAAACTAACAATATTTATGCAAAAGAATACAATGCCACAAATACTCCAAAATAGACAAAACTGCTTTATTTACACACAAGTAGCGGCCGGGTAATTAAAACAATATTTAATTTAACGTTTCGAAACTATGTATAGTATCTTTTTCAAGAAATTCAATTTTTGTGGTGTTAATATATTGTGACGTATTTAAAAAATATATTACTTTTATCTCGTACTATAATTACGGCCAAGAAAATAAGAAATTCCTTCTAATGTATATATATATATATATATATATATATATATATATATATATATATATAATAACTTCGTGACCTTGGTATGATATGGTAAACCTAATCAGTAGGCGATTAAAGGTCTGTATATTACTTCAAAATATATGTATTTAAAAAACTCTACATGTTTCGGCTGTATACGCCTTTTTCAAGAGAATACAAAATATGAATGACAGGATATAAATGTCAAGTAATTAAGTTGCTATGGTTTAAATTATTCAAAGATACATTCTAGTAATAATAATAAATCATGCCTTAGTATTCCAAAAAATAGATAACAAGGTGTGAAAATATGTGTTGTTCGCTGCTAGCAATTTGTGTCTCCTTCTGGGTATGAACTTGTGTGTTGGTTGCTGCTGGCAGCTTGCGTCTCTCTATGGGTGTGTGGTTTTGTGTGAGAGCGTAAGTGTAGGGTTTTGTATGTCGGTGCGTTCGTGCGTGTGTTTAGTGATCGGTCGCATGAATTTAGAGAGGTCGGATAACCAGCCGTTGCGTAGGGCCGCCAACCCTTTCCCGACAACTTCTTTACAATTCCGTGCAGTACTTCGACGGTCTGACCCCCGCCCCAACGAGGCAAGGCGCAGACAGGCGAAGCGCACCCTGTACGGGGTTGCTCATCGCAACTAAGGGAACACTCTTAGTGGCTACCTCGGTCGACGATGGTCACACTTATGCCATCTTAACGTTTTCCGCCGAAACGGGGGCATAGCACACACGTCGAACGTGTGTGTGCTGTTAACGGCAACCTAGCCAGGTTGTCGCCCAGGACCGGTCCTAGTGGTGTGTGCATTGCGCGGCGACGAAAATCGAGAAACACATGTCGTATATAAAATACCATGTCGCGATTGCGATAGTTACTACATAGGCCAAACGAAACAATATTTATACAAAAGAATACAAGCCCACAAATACTCTAGAACAGACAAAACTGCATTGTCTACACACAAACTACAACGCGATCACCATTTCGATTTTGAAAACACACAGATAATTGATAAAGAACAACACACAGTGAAAAGACAAATTAAAGAAATGATCAGTATTAAACAGGAAAAAAATTCAATTAACAACAGAAATGATATAAAAAATCTAAGCAGTATATACTATAATTTAATTTTGTAACGATCTACAATTTACCATCATATTATATTTTTTTTTTTGTTATATACCTTATGATATTTAAATATCATTTAAATATCATATACTTTTGCTTATCATGATGACTGTTCCGTGTTTTGATTCCTGTCTAGTTGTCCGAGCAGGTTTTCGTGGTTTTCCTTCTCGTTTTGAGCGAATGCCGACAACTTTGTATCTTAAGTCGCTCCACGGGCGCATACGTAATAATAACTCATGTCTTGCTTTTCCCTGCCTATCCCTGTTTTCTGTTTTTTGCTGATGTGGTCCTCTACTGGGTTGCAGCCTAGCATATGCGCTACAAAACTCTAGGGGGGTCTGCCCGTTGGGCAGTCAGGTGCCATTCCGCCTTTCCAGCAAGAGTGAGGAACCATGCTACGCGGCGCTATCACGTCGCCGCGCAATGCACACACCACTAGGACCGGTCCTGGGCGACAACCTGGCTAGGTTGCCGTTAACAGCACACACACGTTCGACGTGTGTGCTATGCCCCCGCTTCGGCGGAAAACGTTAAGATGGCATAAGTGTGACCATCGTCGACCGAGGTAGCCACTAAGAGTGTTCCCTTAGTTGCGATGAGCAACCCCGTACAGGGTGCGCTTCGCCTGTCTGCGCCTTGCCTCGTTGGGGCGGGGGTCAGACCGTCGAAGTACTGCACGGAATTGTAAAGAAGTTGTCGGGAAAGGATTGGCGGCCCTACGCAACGGCTGGTTATCCGACCTCTCTAAATTCATGCGACCGATCACTAAACACACGCACGAACGCACCGACATACAAAACCCTACACTTACGCTCTCACACAAAACCACACACTCATAGAGAGACGCAAGCTGCCAGCAGCAACCAACACACAAGTTCATACCCAGAAGGAGACACAAATTGCTAGCAGCGAACAACACATATTTTCACACCTTGTTATCTATTTTTTGGAATACTAAGGCATGATTTATTATTATTACTAGAATGTATCTTTGAATAATTTAAACCATAGCAACTTAATTACTTGACATTTATATCCTGTCATTCATATTTTGTATTCTCTTGAAAAAGGCGTATACAGCCGAAACATGTAGAGTTTTTTAAATACATATATTTTGAAGTAATATACAGACCTTTAATCGCCTACTGATTAGGTTTACTATATATATATATATATATATATATATATATATATATATATATATATATAAATATAATATTTTCGTGACCTTGGTATGATATGGTAAACTTAATAAGTCGGCGATTAAAGGTCTGGTTTATTACTTCAAAGTATATATATTTAAAACAACCCTACATGTTTCGGCAATGATGCCTTTGTCAAGGATATAAAAAATACATATAATATAATATATTTTATATTTTTTATATCCTTGACAAAGGCATCATTGCCGAAACATGTAGGGTTGTTTTAAATATATATACTTTGAAGTAATAAACCAGACCTTTAATCGCCGACTTATTAAGTTTCATATATATATATATATATATATATATATATATATATATATATATATATATTAGTGTTTATAAGAAATTAAAATTTATTTCTTATATTGGCCGTATGCATAATATTAAAATAATAAGCTTTTTTTGGTTTAGCGACCTTTATTGAAATTCAATTTTTAAATAACGCCGTTTCGACTTTTTGTGTGTAATTGAGTCTTTTTCAAGTGATTTAGAACTAAAAAAATTACACACAAAAAGTCTAAACGTCGTTATTTAAATAAATTGAATTTCAATAAAGGTCGCTAAACCAAAAAAAGCTTATTATTTTAATATACGTATATATATATATATATATATATACATATATATATATATATATATATATATATATATATATATATATATATATATATATATATATATAGTAAATTCAATTTGTTAGTGATTTAAGGTCTGGTTTTACTTGAAAATTACTTAAAACAATTCTACATGTTTCGGCAAAGAATGCCTTTTTCAAGGAATATAAAATATAGAATGAAAAAGGCATCACTTGCCGCAAAATGTAGGATTGTTTTAAATGTATACATTTTGAAGTAAAAGCAAACCTTAAATCGCCAACAAATTGAATATATATATATATATATATATATATATATATAATCAAAAATTTATTTAAATTCGGGTAAGCGGTCAATTAAAAAACTCCTTTATTAAGTTACTCTATATTTCGCAACACTTTGTCGCTTCTTCTGGGATAAAAAATGTAGAGTTAAAAAATAATAAAGTTGACGTACAAAATATAAAAATTATTAATCATTTTTATTTCTTAAATTACTCAGAATATTATACCTTTCGCTGTATCCAGTAGAAATATGACGTAATTCAGATCAAATACTCCTGAGATATGTGGTTTTAAAAAGTACATTGAAAAAACAAAAAAAAAGTTCTCAAAAATCAAAATAATTCAAAAACTGTTAATTTTTTGCAAAGGAAACCTTAATATAGAGTGTTATAGTACTTTACAAGGAATCTAAAAAAGTAATAAAAAGGATAACATTCCATTTAAAATATCAAAGTTGGCTTTGACCTCCGGTATAACCGAAAGTGGTTCATGAGTGTAAATCAGGGACTGAAACCATGAAAAAAATGGGTTCAGGTTCGGGTTCGGGTTCAAAGTTTAAAAAAACTACATGTGTTTAATTAGTAGAAAATTTATTTTTCAAAGAAATTTTCGTTTAATTTTACAATTAATATATTTTTCAAGTTTTCTTCTTTTAAATTTGTTCTTTGTGGGGATAAAATGAATTTCAAGGCTGAAAAGGCCCTCTCGACGCTTACTTGCGTAGCAGGTACTGCGAATATAATCTGAGCCGCTTGATACAATAATGGCGTTTCAGTTTTATGTTGCTCCCAAAATAGTAAAATGTTTTTTTCTTTTCCCAGTCTTGGATATTTTTCATATATATCAAATTCATTTTTAACTAAATTATCAATCGAAGCGGTAACATTTACATTTGAAGAATTTGATTTATAGAACCTTTCCTTCTTTTTTAGAACTTGTTCGAGCATATCTTCATCATCATCTGAAGAAAAAGATATTGATTCTCTCACAAAATTCTCTTTTTCTCTTTCTATTTGTAAATTTTTCAAAATTTTTATTGTTTTCAAAATATGTTTTTTAGCATTTTCAACATCTTCGGGACTTAGAATGACCTTAAATCTGCTATCTAGATATACTGCTGCAATTAAAAGTGGATTGTTAATAAAGTTGTTTTCCCTTTTTATAATATTTAAATATAATTCTTTTGAAAATGATTTTGTTTTGTCATCTTTTGTTAGCTCCAATTTAAAAGTAAGCCAGATTCTATAAAAATCGCCTAAATTCATCTGTTCTTCTTGTAGTTTCAGCGTTATTTTTTAACAGGTGCAAAAGCTTCTACGAATTCTTCACAAATATTCCAAGTACTATCAGTCATAGTTAATTCAGCATCCAGTAATTCCGAACAAAAACTTCTGTATTCCAATAAGGCTTGAACCATGTCATAACTGGAATTCCATCTAGTTTGACAGTCTAGTACGGCTTTTTTCAAGTTTAGCTTCTTAGCTAAAGAAGAAATATTTGGTGTTCGCAATTTTTTGCAAATGGCTCTGCATTGATCAAGAATTTTCTTAAAAGGAGAACTAGATATTGTGTCGAGCACTGCCAACTGTAAACTATGAGCAACACATCTGAAATGAATAATATTTGGGTGTGAATGTGCTAATGTTTCTGCTCCTTCCAGTTCAATATAAGAAAGCGCATTTGCTTCAGCTGCATCAAATTCATCTTCCATGTCAAAGTTTTCATACTTGTCTTTTAATAATTCAGCAGCTTTGATCATATTTTTTCCGTTATCTGATGTAATTGAATATACTTGCTGCAGTTTTATGTCGTAACAATCAAGAACACTGATGATAAGATTTTTTATGTAGGCTCCTGTCTGACGATTTTGAGCCTCATGCATGTCCAAAGTTCGTAGTTTTATTTTTCCGTCAAAAATATATTGAATATTTATCCCCACAATACATCTACCAAGACGAGAAGCAGAATCAATTAATTGAAATAATTTTGTTTGATATTTCCAATTTAATTTTGTTTTTTATTTCCGTTGCTTTGTTGTTAACAAGATCACTTATATTATGACTATTT
This sequence comes from Melolontha melolontha, assembly GCA_935421215.2. Taxonomy (NCBI): domain Eukaryota; kingdom Metazoa; phylum Arthropoda; class Insecta; order Coleoptera; family Scarabaeidae; genus Melolontha; species Melolontha melolontha. The sequence goes on along the minus strand of OW285240.1, from coordinate 20,389,567 downwards.
ACTGATACTTTTAGTGCATTCATAATCGGATCGATTATTTCTTTCATGCCAGAATCTTCGAAGATTGTGAAAGGACGGCCATTAACGGTTACTAATTTTACGCATGAATCAATGAAACTTTGTTTGAAGGGTTTATCTTGATAATATTTAAATACTGTTCAAGGGTATTTTCCTCCGCTCTTGCTCTTTTATTGGTGATCTGACTCAATTTAGATGTTGACGATTCATTTTGAGTTTTCTTGAATAGTTCAGGATGCTTCCGTTGTATATGCCGCCCAAGATTTGCCGTATGTTTACCTTTCATTTCATATTTGCATTCTGAGCATATAGATACATCTTTTCCTGCATCATAAACAAATAAATTTTTCGTAAATTTCGTAGACATCTCTGGGTTAGAAAAATCAAAAAATTTATATAAATTTTTTTGAATGTGAGCACTCACTTTACTAAAAACAATTTAAGAGTTGATTTTAACAACCCACGTTTACTTTAAGAAAGTTAAAATATACTAATACACGGTTTGCGTCGCTACTATTTGCATTGGTTACAAGAAAATGTTTGCCTACTGACTTGTTTAACACAAATATTATGTTTGTACATAGCTCAAATAGAAAAAGGTGATTTCCCATTTTAGTCTAGTTTGTGTGAAGGTTACTGGTTACTTGTTCTCTACAAATAGTCGTTATTTTATTTTTATTTTGTTTTTAATTTTTTTTTTGCATGCAAGGAATTTAATGTTTTTTATTATTCTTCTATTAAATATTTCTCTATTTTTTTATATTTTTGAACCCGAACCTTGCTGAATTTTTGGGTTCAACGGGTGCGGGTTCAAAGTCTTTATAAACAGCGAATCTGAACCCGTTTGGGTTCAGGTTTGGGTTCGGTTTCAGTTCCTGGTGTAAATATTTTATTTTAATACATCAAGAATTCAGAATACGTGCAATAAATTAGTGGTATCCTAAGGCGTTAACATAGAAAACTTCTAACGAACGAGTTACATGAAAAACCCTGTATATCCATTATACAGATATTGCTTTTATCATTACATCAATGTTTTAACCAAAATACGCGTATGTGAGCGGCGCGCTCACATGCATGCAACGGCGTTATAAATTAAGACGCGTGCGATGCCGGGTTAATTAAAAACGTGGAAACACTTAAATTTTTAAGATTTTCCCAGCAGCCCTTATTTTAGTTCAAAATTACCAAGTAATTCTTTAATGAATTGTCGAAGAACTCCTCAATCATACTAAAATAAATCTAAGAAGAAGAATCAAGAGGTGAAGATGTTCGAATTAATGTGAAATTCCGTGATAATATGGTAAGAGCAGACCCTATTTGTAGGCACTTGTGAAGAACATGTACTGCAGCATGTATTAGGTACTAAAGAAATCAGCAGGAAAAACTACAGAGATTAGTTAGATTAGGATATATGGTAATACACTTGATATACAATTTTAAAGATTAAACCTACATTGTGCCACAATCATTTGGGGTAATTTTTTAACATTTTGCAATGTATATATACAGGCTTAGTTAAAAGTATGGAGACGGCGATTTATTGTCGTTAATATTCATTTTAGGGATTTATGTTCAATATAAAAGTTTGTTAGGATATTTTGATCTACATTTGAGAATATTTGTTTTTTTTTCTTCAATTGTTTTTTAGTTACGCCTGTCCGCGCATTTTTTTAAAATGGGAACTAGTAAATTTTGCTCTTCCATTCGATAGAGGTTTTTTTTCTCTTTACAATAATATTTTTGTTTTTTTTAAATTAATTTTAATAACTTTTTTACAAGAAAAATTAAACAAATTAATAACAAAGTAAATTAAAGTAAGTGTTCAAATTGTCGCCCGTTAGTAATTTGACAATGACCCAATCGATTTACAAAACCCCGAACAGAGTTCTGTAAAAAATCTCGGGGAATTTCTTGTATCGTTCTGGTAATTCGGATTTGTAAATCTTCGACGTTAACGGGCTTATCATTGTATACTTTGTTTTTTACGTATCCCCAAAGAAAAAAATCTAAAGGACTTAAATCTGGCGAACGGGCTGGCCATTCAATGGTTCCTCGTCTTCCAATCCATCTGTAGGGAAAAATGTTGTCCAGATATTGACGAACATTTACACCATAATGTGGTGGGGCGCCATCTTGCTGGAACCAGATACTGTCATTGGGCAGGTGTTCATTGTTTTCATGAGGATAGAGCGTAGCACTAGCAGGTATTATTTCATTTTGCAATAACTGCAAATACAGAGCCGAAGTTAAATTGCCATTGATGAAAAAGGGACCGATAATATGACCGCCTAGAATGCCAACCCAAACATTAACCTTTTGGGGGTACTGCGTATGGTGCTCCAAAAACCAAAAGGGATTTTCCGATGACCAGTATCTGCAGTTATGTCTGTTTACTTCACCGGTAAGGCAAAAAGTAGCTTCGTCTGAGAAAAGGATATTGTTGACAAAATTTTCATTATTATTGCGTATATTTAACATTTCATCAGAAAATTGTAATCTCCTATCAAAATCATCTTCCGTTAACTCGTGTACAAGGTGTACCTTATAAGGTTTATGCTTTTCACTTTTAAAAAATGACACGATCGATGACTGTGAAATATTGAAATTGGCTGCTAATTGATTGGTTGATAAATGGGGATATTCAAATACAGCCAATAAAATATCCAGTTTGTTATCATCGCTTTTTGCTGTTCTAGGTATACCACTCTTTGGCAAATCTTTAACGCTACCCGTTTGTTCAAAGCGTCTTAAAGTTTTACCAACAACGGATTTAGAAATTGGATTTCTATTTGGATGCGTATCATTAAATAAATTACTAAAGTCTTGTAAACTTCTGCGTCTATCTCCATAACCCAACATCATAAGTATTTCAATTCGTTCATGTTCACTTAAACTCGCCATTGTTAATATTAACAGCAACAAATTGCACAAATGAATTATTTCTGTCAAAGATTTGACGGACACAATAACCACTGATAAAATTATGTCGCTCAAGTTTGTCTATGGCTACGCTTCTGTCTATCTGCGATGTACCGAACATCTGTTAAACACATGAACCGGCTTTTTCTTATAAAAAAGTTATTAAAATTAATTTAAAAAAAAACAAAAAAATTTTGTAAAGAGAAAAAAAAACTCTATCGAATGGTAGAGTAAAATTTACTAGTTCCCATTAAAAAAAAAATGCCCGGACGGGCGTAACTAAAAAACAATTGAAGAAAAAAAACAAATATTCTCAAATGTAGATCAAAATATACTAACAAACTTTTATATTGAACATAAATCCCTAAAATGAATATTAACGACAATAAATCGCCGCCTCCATACTTTTAACTAACCATGTATATATATATATATATATATATATATATATATATATATATATATATAAATATATATATATAATGTTGAAATATAACTGCCTAATATTATTCTTTAAAAGTGCAATAAAAACATGAAGCCATTTAACATACTATATATATATTCTGCCACGTTCGCATAATACAATATTTCGTTCTAGCGACACGAAAAAACAAGGTCTCTTCCTTACACAGAGAGGTGTATAGGATGAAAGAAAAATTGTTTGACGAGGAATCCTGTAAAAATACGTTTTATAAGAATTGTAAAGCCTTGAGGCAAGTTTCGAAATCAAATTGTAAATAAACATGATACAAAATTCCCTTTATTTCTGTGAAAGAACTTCGAAAAAATTTCCGTTATTTAAACGAAAGCGATTTCTTTCGTAGTCTCGTCTGCTTTTGTTTTCAAACAATGCCAATGCGAGGCTTGAAAGCATTTAATACACTGGAAGGCGAATAAAGTTGCAAGCATAAGTTTCTTGAAGCGAGATTGGTTGTACTATTTCCAACATAATAACTTGGAAATTATTTATTTAATCATCTAAATTTATGCATTTATTTCCAAATTGTATATAAATCCATGGCTTATTTTGTAAAAGAAAATAAAAATTAATTAGGGCAATTTTCTGAAAATATATGAAATAGTTTTTCTTCGATTTCAATACACTTGTATCAACAGTGTTGTAAAATTACAACGCATCGTCTTTTCGAAATGCAATATTAGATTGAATTAGAAAATTTCAATTTGACGAAGCTTATCATTATAAGACACTCCGAAAAGTCATGTTGTAAAAGTGTATCGCGATTTTTTGTGTTCGCTTTACTGTGCCCCATGTTCAGCACTGTTATTGTTTCCTGCTAATGACAACAACTTAGTTGTCGAAATATGTATTTAGGCCACGAAAATTAATTTGATAAGGGGTTTCATAGCTTCTTCTTTAAGATAAGACTATAAAAGTTAAATTTCACAAAAGAATCCCCAGTATAAACACAGAAACTTCAAATACAATTGCCGATGATTAAATTAAACAGTTAGCTAAGTACTTGAAACTTGCTTTTTAAGTAACTCAGTTTGTATCTGGAGCAAAAATGTTTCAACAATAATAACCATTGTTCACTTAGTCCTAAGTCACTGTGTAATGATTACAGCAGATGTGAGGATGATTGTATTGCATCAGAACTAATAAAAAGCATTCAGTATGTATTTGGTACTTGCTTAGACTGCATGTAAATGTAAGAATACGTAATAAAACGTCGTCGACACATAAATCGAGAAAACGACCGTTGTCAGACGAAGTGAATAAGTTTATTATGGATACCCTGGACTTAATATACGATGGCTCAAAAATTAAATGTTTAGCGTGCAATACATATTTAATGTGTTGGTCAAAAACACATTGTATAGAACACGTAAGCAGTTCGAAGCACAATAATAACAAAATTAATCAACAACAGTTTATACATGAACTATGTGTAACCATGATTGTGTGTACACTGCCGTTTACCTTGTTAAGTAATGATTCATTTATTTCATTTAAGAATAAATACGCGAATTAAACATTACCGAGCACGACAACCTTACGAAGGAATTTACCATCGGTGCGTAAACAGGTTGAAAATAAAATCAAAGCCGAACTGAAAAATAAAAAACTGTGGTTATGTGTGGACGAAACAACTGACAGCAAAAAACAATCTGTAGTTAATGTGACGTCTTAAATTTTATTAGCATTCAGACGACTAGAACAATGCAATGCCGAAAAAATTTCAGAGGTGCTATTAGATACTTTAGAAAAATGGCAGTATTCCTGAAATCTCCAAAACGTATTCGGAAATTTCACGAATTGTGTCCCCATACCCCTGAGCCACCACAGCCGAGTCTGACACGTTGGGGTACATGATTACGGGCGGGGTTTTACTATCATGAACATTTTGAAAAAATTAAGGACGTGGTTTTATCATTAGATTCGAAAGAAAGTGCAGCTATCAATACAAGCCAGAAAAAAATTCAAGATGCGCAGATTAAAATGGATTTACAAAGTATTCGTGAGAATTACTTGGGACTATAAGAAGCAATCAAAAAAATAGAAGATTCGTGGCTGTCGTTAGAGGAATCACTGCAAATCGTTAAAGATGTTCACGCACAACTGTGTGCTGTGGAAGACGCAAAAAGTGGAAGGTGTTCTAATAAATTTGAAAGTGTTTTAGACAGAAATTCAGATTATTATTATTATTGAGAATTCATAAATAATAAATATGTACCTGAATATGTATCTACTGAAGTTACACCCACGATATGTTTACATACGTAACAGCTTTTGTAATAAAAATTATAACGTCTTGAATGCTATTTTTATTATGGTAAAATCAACTTTAAGATATCGTCTGCGATAATATTTGATATATTCAGTCGAACAGTGGCGCAACGAAATTTCTTTAAATATTTTAGTCATTTTTTTCTCGCTTATGGGAGGGAAAATATTTTGCATATATATTCTATGTAATTTAATCTTTCCATTTTTCGTACGTTGTCTTTTTATTTCAACGACAGCGGCATATAAACATGGATATATGCAACGCATACCTATTTTGCACTGGTTATTTCTAAGTACAGACACGTGCTTCGAACTTGTCTTAGTTCTCGTCAGTGTACGAGGACAATACGAAAATGCATTACATTGTCGCCAAGTGTAAGACAATTTTGGACGTTACACATCATGAGAAAGCGTTTCAAGACATCTAATGTCTGTACAAGATTGTAGATATTTAGCAGCGACGCAAAGCATTTGGAGTGCTTCTCTTTATACACTGAGGAGAACTAGGATGAGTTCGAAACACATGTCTGAACGCAGAAGCAACCAATGCGAAACAAGAAGGGTTGTGTATTTTCATGTGTATCTATACTTACAGATAAGTTTTGAACGTTTTTGTATTACTGTATTTTACAGATAATGTTTGTTAAACGTCGACATGCTATCTTTTACGTATGGTATATTGATATATTTTCAAATTAAAACAATTAAGTTTTTACATACATAGTTCATTATGGATTTGGGCAGTATAATCGCGATTACCTTAAATTATATGACTATTTTCAAATTATAGATTACTTCTATTTCAGTTAATAAAATAAAATTATATTATTTTAAAATTAAATTAATTTCGTGGGTTTAAATTAGCATTAGTAATCGTTCACTATATCACATATGTACATCGCAATTTGTATGCAATTTATGTGTAACTAATTCAGCCAGCTTCACTAGGATTACATAGTTTTCAATTTTGAACATTGCTTTAACTATTGTGGAAACAATAGGGAAACTTTGAGGTTTTTAATATCCGATAACTTTAAAATAAAAACATGATTGTATAGAGTTGTACTTTAAAAATGTGATTGTATGATAAATAGAGAACGGACACGCTTACCACCCAGTGCAGTACTGGCGAAAGGCTGTATTTCTAAAATATTTAATTTTATTTATATAACTGGAAAACGAACGGGTGGTGATCTCTAAAATTACGAAATACATATGTATTTGTTGAAAAGCTGTATTTTTAAAGTTTTTAATTTTATTTCTATAATTGGAACATTTTTATTTGTTCGTTTTGTCGTTCAAGTTGAGTAAAGGAGTATTTATATTGACTAGCAATAGTTTCTCAAGGTTTTCTTCTGTCAATTTTGTTCTCTTTGAATTAAGTACATCCTTATAAATAGAAAACGTCCTTTCACATCGCAACTGGTTAGAGGTGCATACTGGAAATATTCTCTTGTTTCTTCATATTTAGCCGTTAGATTTTGTGGAATTGTCTCCATACATAATTGCTGCAATGTAATTAAATCTGGATTTATATTAAGAATTGCTTCAAACTTTTGCCGAAGGACACATCCGAAGTCACTTGGAATACTTTTCAAATTATTAACAGCCACATCTAATGTGGTTAATCCGTCATTTGATTTGAGATTTCGATTTTCAAAATAAGTGATTAGTTTTGGCAATTTTCCAAATTTGGGGTTTGTGTAAGCTCCTTGAACTCACCAATACTTCTAGCATCCTCCTTTAGCAGTGTTACGAAATGTTTTAGACTATCGAAATTCTCAGCATAATAACTAGTAGCTTCCAGCCATGTTCCCCATCTAGTTATTACTAGAGTGGGAGGCAGTGACAGAGATGGAAATTTTTCCCTGAAAAGAGCTACTCTCAATGGTGCTTTTCTGAAAACTTTTTTAAAAGCTGATACAAATCTATCAACTTCCGGAAAAGTGTCTCTGATATATTCACAGATTCTGTGGAGAGCATGTGCTACACAAGTAATATGCAGCATATTAGGATATGTTTTCTTCAATAGTCTGCCTGTTTTTAACATATACGCAGCACTATCACTTACAAATAAAAGTATTTTTTCTTTGTACGTGGCGTCCGAATATAGCATTTTTTGCATATTCTCCCTAATGGTTTCAGCAACTGTTTCCGCATCAACTCTATTTATAACACTTGTTGCTATTACATATGAGTTATAGGGAATAGTTGGATGTAGTACACCAGCTACAACATTTACAACACAGCGTCCTAACATATCCACCGTTTCGTCGGCGCTTATCCATATGTATTGATTTAAAAGATGGCTTCTAATGCGTTCTACTGTTCTCGTATAGCACCTAGAAACATAATATTTGCGTAAGGTTGATTCATCAGGAACATTTCGATCCGTATATTTTTGAAGAAATATTTTTAAAGTGGGATTGCTAAGTTTATTTAATGGAATATTAGCCGCCATAAAAGTTTTACAGAGTTCGGATGTGTTTGCGATCCTAAGTGACGAATTTTTGACGATATTTTACGGATTTTGTAATAAACTTCGGAATCACTGACAATGGACATACAATCAGTATGACCGTCAATCCAACTCGCCATTGTTTTACAATGCCGTTCTCGACATTATTCCATATCATGTCTGAAAAAGTAACTTAAACAATGCTCTAGATCTAGATAAATGAAAACTAAAAATGTGTGCGTAAGTTATTGAAACTGAACGAAATTCAATGCACACTCTTACGTCGAAATAGATTCAATCAAACGATATTAAACATCACAAAAATTACGATGTAATTAACAGTTAAAACTATGAAAACAAGAAACCTACTCACAGCACTTTATTTATCTTACGAAATATAAACTAATAAATAAAATACATTATAAAAACCCCGCTTCTATCTACGCTCATAAAAACACTTTAAAAAACACCATATTCTCCGAATACAATAGCTAGCTTGTCCATTGTTATCGCGGCAAGACCAGGTGTCCGAGTAAGTCAAAAAAATACTTCATTGAATGTCGGGATGTACTGAGCGACGTTATACACAATTCCAATTGCCGATTGCGTTTTATGGAAATTGCGTCCGTTCTCTAATGATAAATATAAAATAGTCATATGTTTTAAACTAAAAAGATAAATTACAATCTTTTTTAAAAAATACATCTTTATTTTAATATTGTAGAATATTGAATAAAATGGAGAACTTAAATATTTAAATATAAAATGCTCGGAATATTCAAATAAATACTTGCAAATAATTGAAAAATGAAGAACAGTCTATAGCTAAAGAACTAACTAGAGGGTAGACTACTTAAGCTACTATGTTAATATCTATTCACTAGAAAAAGAGTATTCTTTAACAGAAAAATTAATAAAAATAAGTTAAATTTTAATTTCGAAACACGAAACTGGTTAATTAGTGAAAGCTCCATTGAAGTTACATATAAGTATGCCACTAAAATAAATTTCTTATCTATATACGAGGGTAGTTCAATAACTCCTTAGAAAATCCAAGAGATGGCGCTAGTAATATGACAGAAATTTGTATTTAGTAAGCCTCATTTGTCACTACACTGCTGTCAAAATTTCAGCTAAATCCATAGCGTGGTATATAGTATAGTATAAAGATGACCATCTTTATACTAAAACAACAAACTTTGGTTCATTTAGAAAAATGAAAAAACATGAGTTTCCTGGGGTGATTAAACACTTTTATTTAAAATGTTTAACACCGAAACAGACCAAAGCCGAGTTGGGCAAAGTTCGTGGCAGATCTGCTACTGTGTTTGCGAGTGTGTAGAATTGAGTAAATGAGTTTAAAGGTCCACACATCCACAAAAGATTAACATCGTTTGCCATGTCCAGTAGAAATGACTTCCTCAGAAATGATTGACAAAATCCACGATATCGTTTTGAGCGATCGACGAATCAAAGCTCGCGAAATAGTTGAGGCCACAGCAATATCACAAGGTATAGTGTTTCCAATTTTACACGAAAAGTTCTGTTTGGATAAATTAACTCCTATATAAAAATGTCCATATGCGGGTGACATTTTTGTCACTTTGACAGCGATAAAAACCTACATAGCTTTTTATCACCGATAAAAATGCTTCTTCCTCCGATAAAAATGCTTCTTCCTGTTACATATCTAGTAGCCCTGCATCACTTAATTTATTTTGGCAGCTGACAGGTAATAACTATTAAGTATCGTTGAACGTAAAATACGAGTCGGTTTGGGGAAATTTCAACAAATATCAAAAGATCAATACTGCAAAACACAAGAAATACAAAATCGTCAATATGGAGACAATTTAAAAAGTTTTATTCATGTCGTTAATTTATCTTGCCAAAAAACACTCGAGCTTTTCTTTCAATCGGATAAATTTCTTTTTAACTCAATATTTTTCCAATCAGTAATTTCGCTCGAAAAACTTACATTAGAAAAAATCGCTCGACTATCGTCTCGCGATTTTTTCATGTAAGTTTTTCTCGTCAAATTACTGATTGGCAAAATAATTTCGTTACAAAGAGAAATTTATCCGATAAAAAAAAAGCTCTTGTGTTTTTACTTATGATAAAATCTTCGCAAGATGGGTGCCGCGTTTAGTCTCAATGGGGAATAAAAGCAATGGTGTGATCGAATGGTTTGGTACTTTTCCGTTCCAATCCTAACGAGTTTCTAAGTCGCTAACATAACTGTGAGCGAAACGGGGACACACTACTATACTCCAGAAACTAACCGTCGAAACAGTGGGATTTTAAAGGCGATCCGGCTCTGAAGAGGCAAAGACGGTGAAATCGATCAACAAGGTGATAACTAGTGTGTTTTAGGATGCACGCGGAATCACCTACATCGATTACTTGGAAAATGAATAAATGATAAATGCACCGGTAGAGCGAAGATATCAAGAAGAAACGTCCTCATTTGCTAAAGAATAATGTCTTCCACCAAGACAGTACACGGGTTGACACTTGCACAGTTTCGATGACAAAAATCAACGAATTCAAGTTCAAATTATTAGAGCATCCACACCGTATTCGCCACATTTGTCCCCCAGTGACTTTTTTTAATTCCCAAACTTGAAAAAATGGTTCGGCGAAAAATGATTTACGTTGAACAAAGAGGTCATCCTCCAAATGAATGTCTATTTTGACGACCTTCGGAAATCCTACTTTTTGGACGGCTTAAAAAGTTGGAGAAACGCTGGAAAAAGTGTATACAGAATAAATGAGGAGTGAAGGCACAAACAAAATACAGTTTCTAGAGATTTGGCAGTGCCATCTTCGGAAACACTTCATTAGTTCTGCATTGGTTATGTAGACAGAGCGAGTACTTCGGTCGTCTGATAATATGCAGCGCTGAATGTACTTCTACGCTGTGAGATAGCGAAGGCGTTCCTTTTGTGAATGTGTCTGCGTATATCCTTCTTCAACCAGATTTCTAATAAAAGTGTATACAACTAAAAAGAGACTTTAAAATTAAAGAAACTTTGCAAAATAATTTGTTTTTCTGTCTTTTTCTAAATGAACCACCCTCGTAACACCATTTTGCTCCCAGGATAGAGTGTCTTGAAACTAATATATTTCTGTGTTAATTTATTTATATTTGTTAATTTAATTACGAAGTAGGAACCTAAGGGTGTTAAATTTTTACTGAATTTAGTGGGAAAGACGTGTAAATAACAGAAAAAGTATTTAGTTTGTTAATGATATTTACACACAATAATATGGTTATATGTAGTTAGTTCTAGCTAGTGGCTTATGCACTGGCTTATTATACCGGAGGTCACGGTATCAGATTCCTGATTTAGCTAGCGGAGAAGGTTTCTGCGGCTTTCCTTCTTGTTTAAGACGAATGCCGACAGTTAAATATCTTAAATTACTTGCACAGGCGTGAGAGTAATAATAGGTTAATAACTAATAACACTTTATTTTTGATGTATTTCGCTTACTGGAAATCAAATAAAATAGTCTATATTACATTTATACATAAAAATTTATTATTATTACATAATATATGATAAAAACATTACATAATAATAGGGTAGAAGATTACAATTAATAGCTACATACATATAATTCTATGGATGTTACTTAATAACATAATAAGTTATTATGTTATTAATTAACATTCATAGAATTATATGTATAGCCATTATAAATAACTATTCACTTTTGCTTAACTTATTATTGAACCAAGTAATAATTAAATGCTTTTCTAATTTTTCGACACTAAAATTTTATCTTCGATCGCTTAAAATATTTTTATATGTTGAAAACGTTTTTTCGACTTCAACTGAAGTGATAGGTGCATATTTTAATGACGCCAGATGTTCGGGGTGTAAATCTAAATTATTATCTTTAACAATCGAACTTAATGATAATGGTAAAATCTTTGATATTTCAGTTAACTTTTGAAAACCATCATACTTTATTGTAACACTATAAAATATATCTAGTATGACTTTACCAGTTCAACTTGTAACATTTTTCAATTAATTTTCACAATGTTCTAGAATAGAAATTGACTCTAATTATGATATTTGGTCAGTCTCTAATATTTTAATTAATCCATCTAAAAAAATTATAATGTTAAGTAACATCCATAGAATTATAGTATAGCTATTATTAATAATTATTCACTTTTGCTTAACTTATTATTGTACCAATTAATAAATAAGTTCTTTTCTAGTTTTTCGACACTAAAATTTTATCTTCTATCGCTTAAAATATTTTTTAATATACTATTATATGTTGAAAACGTTTTTTCGACTGCAGTTGAAGTGATAGGTGCATATTTTAATGACGCCAGATGTTCGGGGTGTAAATCTAAATTATTATCTTTAACAATCGAACTTAATGATAATGGTAAAATCTTTGATATTTCAGTTAACTTTTGAAAACCATCATACTTTATTGTAACACTATAAAATATATCTAGTATGACTTTACCAGTTCAACTTGTAACATTTTTCAATAAATTTTCACAATGTTCTAGAATAGAAATTTACTCTAATGAAGATATTTGGTGAGTCTCTAATTTTTTAATTAATCCACTTAAAAAACTATTATGGGCTTTCATACGTCAACTGATTTAGAATCTGGCGTTTTTCGAATAAACTTTTGGATTTTGTAATTGATTCAGCTGAATCAGGAAAATCTGATACAATGTTTTTATATGATTATAGTTATTCGCGTGAAATATGGCTGCGTCTAACCACGTTCCCCATCGGGTTATTATCGCTTTAGGAGGTAGGTGAACATTCAGCAATTTTTCTTTATATACTTGGACTCGTAGAGGTGCTTTCTTAAATATTCTTTTACGTTCTAAATTAAAGAATTAAGCAAAGGAAACTGACTTCTAATTTCCTGGCAAATTCTATTTATTCCATGCGCTAGACAAGTCACGTGGATTAAATTTTTGTATAAAATTTTTAAACTTGCATTTGCTTTAGTCATATACGCTGGCGCATATGTGACAAAAAGAAGAATTTTATCGGCAGAATATTTGGAGCAAAAACAGTCATCAAACTTTCATTAACAAAGCGAACAATTTCTACTCTTTCGTACTCATTAAAAAAGATTTTAGCAAAATATTTTGGTTAAGAACACCAACTAATAAATTTGTAATTTACCGACCACGAATATCGGTCGTTTCATCAACAGTAACGTACAGAATATTGTTTTTTATATCTTGAATTACATCTTCGTATATGGCATATACATATTTTTTTCTTAATGTTCTTTCGTGGGGTACATTTTTCAAATATGTCCAATGTTTCCAAAAACTGTTTAAATTTAGGATTATGTACCTTATTTAGTGGAATATTTGCACTTAACAGCGCATCACATAGCCGCAAATTGAAATCATCTTAAATGTTTGTTGTTGAAGATCTGACGAAATGCATTGTTGTAAAGAAGTCTGCGCAATGATTGTCTTCGTTATTCTTTGAAGTTTATGTTTTCCAGTGACGACATTGTTACACTTTAAAAATGATCCTTATACCGTTTGGGCATTTTTAATAATTTATTTAAATTAATTGCTAACTCTAAGTCATCATAGGCTGTTCAAAATTCAATATTATCGTTTAATATAATTTATTTACTTTAATTGCTAATTATCAAACATCATAGGCTATTTCAAACTCTAATATCTTCTTGTAAGTTTGTATGTTAAAATATTTTGCATGTCCCTATATCTATTTTTGCTCCAGAGCTTTGAATATACTTATGCGCAAGTTTGACATTTCGAAATTTTATGCGAAGTCATGGATCGTATATTTAAATTTATATTTCAATTATTGTTCCTCTTAGGCAATTTTAGGTAAACAGGACATCGTTATTTTTTTATTAGAATTTTGTAAACCTATTAGGATGGTTTAATTTATCGAATAACCATTTTTCACTTAATTCTGGTCTTTACATTTTTGGTTTGCTTGGAGAGACATCTAAGCGAGACTCTGTTAAACTTTTGGTTATAGATCGCTGTAATGGTTGGTATAATTTTTAATCGGTTATAAACCCTTAATTACTGCGAATTAATTAATTAATTTTTGATGTTGGCTTCCTCAATTGCTTTTTAATCATGCCAGGATATCTGAGTAATTATCTATCTTTTATTTTAATATTCCGTCTGGGGGTAGTACTTTTTTTTGTTACAAATGACGTATCCATCTTTCTGCTTAAATTCACGGACAATCATTCTGGACGTTCTCTTCTTAACGATTCCGCTTTGAAGTAAGACAACGAGTGTTAAAACTAAAAGTCATTTTGAATTAAAACAGTGTTACTGTTCTGCGGCAAGCAGGAATTGTCAAATTGACTTTATTTCATATAAATTCACTAGTATAGTGTTATTTAGTGGAGGATCTTTTTTCAGGATTTGAAAGTTTTACGACCACGTGTTTGCTTCAGGATTGTTAGTAGCCAGTAAGAGAAACTGTATTGTTAGTATCTGCTAAGAAAAACTGCTTATTAGTATCGGCTATTGTGAAATCCACCTAATTAGAGGAGAGATTGATTTCATCCGCAGACATCTAATTACCCGGACAAAGGAAATCAACGCAATTGGATCTAAGGGCTATCTATCACGCAAGGTAGTGTGTCTAGAATAACATTTTTTGTGATACAGTCCCGGAAAAGCAATATATTAGTGATTTTAGGAGGAACGCATGGCGTCCTAAAACATGGTGTTCGACTCACCATTTTATTTTATTTTTTTTTCTCTTGCCTCAATATAAAATTTACCTAAGTTCATTTCATATATTAATCGCTTAGTCAGTTTTCTAATTCAAATTGCAGTAGAATTTTTTTTATAGTCTCAATCTCACATGTCAGATTTGTTTTAAGGTAAAGAAATTTGAGTAAATTAAATTTAATATTTCTTTTATCAGTAACGTAATCCTATGTAATTTTTATATATAATTTTGTTTAAGTAATATATTTTCCAGTTAATTGGTAAACTTTCACAATTATAGAATAATATCCTAGTTACATTTTTTTTTATTCTTAAACATATATTTTTGCATATACAGGCTGAGCCTTTATTTTTATATTACTATCTGATTGGAGTGTCCGATTATGTGAATACATTGTGGTTTAATAATTTATTGCATAATTAATTTCTATTTGTGTGTACCACCTAAATACTTATTGCATATACTGAGTGTATCGAACCTATGTAAGGTTCATTAAAGCTTTAATGGATTATCTATGCAATAATCTATAGTTTAGAATACGGTATTAGTATGATCAATGATATTCCAAATATTTAAAAAATATTTTGTTTGCTCCATACCTATACCTCTCTGGTATAATATATATATATATATATATATATATATATATATATATATATATATATATATATATATATATAGATAAAATAAATTAAAATCGGGTAAGCGGTCTGTCAATTAAAAAATTCCTTTATTAAATAACCCTATATTTCGCAAACAATTTGTTGCTTCTTCTGGGGATACTACCAGATTAATGAGAAAAATAACAGAAAATAAATAAGAGTATAAAGCAGTAGTAAAAATACTTACAAAATGTAGAGTTGAAAAATAATAAAATTGATGTACAATAAAAAATAAAAATGATTAGATTTAAAACTTAAAGTAACAATAGAAACAAGCCTTTAAAACCATTAAAAAACATGTATATGTAAAAGTTAAAACATGAAAAATAAAAAATATACTGCAATATAAATTTAACAATATATGGACCAAATAACAAAACAATTTTAAGATGGTCAACTAACCGTCAAACCGAGTATATTAAAATAAATTATACTTAGTCCATTAGTATCAGATCTATAATTTATGTTATTTGTGTCTCTGTTAATGTGGACCATTTCTAATAAGGTTCTTTTTTTAAGGTTATTTTCAACGTCTAACATCTTAACGTCAACAAAATTGAAAGTATGGTCACGATCAAGTGCATGGTCCACCAATGCACAAGATCTCTTTCCAATACGGTCATCACTTTTATGCTGAGTGATGCGCTGTTTTAGCCACTGTGATGTCTGACCTATATAAACGCCACAATAATCCGAACATGCTATCCTGTAGACAACATGACTATTTAAAAAGGAAGGTGTTATGTCTTTGATAGTCTGTGTTCTTGTTGGCTAAAGGTAAACATGGTGGCGGCCTTTTTTTTATGTAAGAACCTCCCCGCAACTCGCCTCTTAACTGAGTTAGCCCTTTAGCCAAAAGATCTCCGGGGCAACCATGAGTTGTAGGTAAGTTGGGTAAGTTTAGGAAGATATTTGTCGGCGCAGGTCGAGTGCTCGTGGGGGCATATAGCAACATGCTGATCTATTAGCGATTTTTTTCTCACACGTTACTTTCAAAATAAATACTATTAGCTGAATATATTACAATAAAGTAAAAAATTGTATGTACATTTTGATTCAATAAAGTTTTATACTGTATTATACTAATTTAAATAATTAGTGTGAACTTACCACTTTTCCACAGCCCTTGCAGAATACTTTTACTTTCTCCAAAGTTAATTTTGGATAATTTTTTATCCATACAGCCAAAAATATCCGATTTTATATTGAGAATGTAAAAATATTCACTTTATGCACACAAACTGAAAATATGAACTACAGATTAATTTTATGCAAAATATGTATTTTTTTATACCGCTAATCGCATTATTCCAGTGTAGAATGGATATATCAATAATATTGGGGTGATATTCCTAATAATAAGAAATGTTTTTTTACATAAAATCAGAACTCTATTAATAACTCATGGCCTGCCAATGCCCCCTGTAATTAGCATTAGCTGCTGAGGGATGCTAAAGCATGAATTGTTATTATTACTAAATACAACTATATG
The DNA here is from genome assembly GCA_935421215.2 of Melolontha melolontha. NCBI lineage: Eukaryota > Metazoa > Arthropoda > Insecta > Coleoptera > Scarabaeidae > Melolontha > Melolontha melolontha. The sequence goes on along the minus strand of OW285240.1, from coordinate 20,372,526 downwards.
GTCAATTCGTCTCCAGACTTATTCAATTAATAATTAAATAAAGTTTATTGCAAGGATGTTATGTAGACACATGTTACGCATTATAATGTAATTAAAATGTAAAACGAAGAGCGAAGGCAATTTTCTCAATTAAAATATTGCCCTCGAATATGTAAATTTGTTTCTGTAGCTTGCCTGATTATCGTGCACTGTTCTTCTTCTATCTTTTTTCTTCCATTACTTTCGCTTTCTTTCACATTCCGGAATTAATCCAGAACACAAAGGCACACGGCCCGTCGGTATCCTGTTTTAATTTTCCGAGCACGAGAATTAGTATACCTGCTTGTCGACTGGTAAAATTAGAACGCTCCCGTGTTTGTGCTCCAGTGACGTGCTCCAGCCGACATCTAGATGGCTATTGTTGAAAGCAGAACAATGAATAAACATGTTACATTTGTTTTCTGTGACACATTCTGATATACTTGTTAGTTCTGTACGTTGCGCTTGGTGTGTTGTTCTTTATGAAATTTACCGAGTTGGGGAACTTGAAGTTGCATTTTTTTGATGAATTACATATTCTAGGTACGCTTTTCCTCAAAATGGATTGTACGAGTTGTACTTTAATTTCGTAGTAGATATTTTCGCTACACATTTTTGTGACGTATGTTGTACGTCTGAATGAAAATGAATAACTCAAAAAATTAAAAAATAGTTCTTAATAAATCAATATTATCAAATGTATTATTATTCAATATTTAATACATAAAATATAAAGGATAATGTTTATTAACCTATATTAATAATGTCATTCTACAAAAATACTTGTTGAACATTTACACAATTTTTTTACAATTCTGTACTTTCATCAAATGGGCTTCACTATTGTAATGGTTAGAGTCTGTCCATAGATACAACGATCTGACTTATTAAATAGCTATCGATCTTCGGAAAAGAAATGTAACCTAACGCTTGTAATCCCTTTCGAGCACGAGTGGTGTTCGCAGGGACGTATCCATAAAGATTGTTCTACTAAAAGTCTATTATAAAACATTGGTGTTCGATTGTACAACATACATATATATACCGATAGGTCCAACTCGCAACGGGCCATAGGCAACAATATACGTATGGAACGTAATGCGGTGTGGCAACGTGTGTACGATGCCTATATTGAGCGACTTTCTTAAAATTTAAATTTATTTTGCAGAATTATTGATTTTTTTACTTTTATCTTTTAGAAAACGTTATTGTTTTTTTATTACTTAAAATTACTTTATATGAAAAATAGTATACCATAAAAGTGTAAACAAAGACAGTATACATTGAAACGAATATTCATTCAATTGTATTGTCATGAAATTGAATTTGTCAATCGTTGTTAAATTTGTTAGAATGAATAGATATTTATATTTATCGGAAAATACTAATACTTAAAGCAAACAAATAAGGTGTAGTGTTTTGTTATAGGAATGTATAATATCCATTTCTTCCTGCATATTGATTATGCAGCTGATGCTTTCGTAATATGCTCATATTTGTATTTCTACTATTATCGTGATGTTATTATAATACAGATACCAAAATCTCACGTAATATTTCCATCAGCCTTTTATTAACAATAAACAAGTAAAGTACAACTTCGTAGGTCGACAAACGCTCCAGTCTTCATTATCACTGTATTATACATGAACTGTAGGCTTAGTTTTTCGTAGAAATTGAAGTACGTGTCTGTTCCTTTGTAAAATTATAATAAGGGCAGGGGTTAATTTTATTCTGGCATTTTAAAAAATGCAGAGATCAGTTTTGCGACAGCATTCAGCTAATTACAATCTAAAATAAGCAACATTGTAACGTATTTTGGAATTATGAATATCCGTAGGTAATAATAAAAAAGGAAGTATAGTTTAATTACAACTGTAGCTACCTCCTGGTTTGAAGGAAGTCGGTATGTATCGACCGAAGTATAAGTTGAAATAATACAAATATGAGCATATTACCAAAGCATCAGCTGCATAATCACTATGCAGGAAGAAATGGATATTATACATTCCTATAATAAAACACTACACCTTATTTGTTTGCTTTAAGTATTAGTATTTTCCGATAAATATAAATATCTATTCATTCTAACAAATTTAACAACGATTGACAAGTTCAATTTCATGACAATACAATTGAATGAATATTCGTTTCAATGTATACTGTCTTTGTTTACACTTTTATGGTATACTATTTTTCATATAAAGTAATTTTAAGTAATAAAAAAACAATAACGTTTTCTAAAAGATAAAAGTAAAAAAATCAATAATTCTGCAAAATAAATTTAAATTTGAAGAAAGTCACTCAATATAGGCATCGTACACACGTTGCCACACCGCATTACGTTCCATACGTATATTGTTGCCTATGGCCCGTTGCGAGTTGGACCTATCGGAATATATATATAGAGGTTCCGGCAACGAAGCGGGGACGGAAGATTGCACGCGTATTTGAAAGTTAGTCAAATATTTAGTCATCGGATATCCTTCCGTACCATCAAGCGCACGTTATAAAAATATTTTGTTTTATACAGGGTGTTCCAGATGGAAATGCCAGACTAAAGTTGCATTTTTTTTAAATGGAACTCCCTATATATTAATAGATAAAATGATCCGCGCTCGAAAGCTGGTTACATCGATATAATGTTGAATGGGTCTAAAGTTGATAGTTTCTGTGTAAATAATTATTTTACTTGATAAATTGATACATTTCAGTAGGCTATTCTGCATAAGGAAAATCAAAAGGTCCGAAACCAATAGAATAGAATATTTTCTACTAGTATGCACTTTCGTTGTTACGTGAAATAAATTGCAACTGCTCGCGTTATACAGGCTGTTCACAATTTCGCAAAATCGAAGAAATCTCGTAATTTTTAAATGGAACACCCTGTATATTTTTAGCTCATTGAAAAGCCCTTTTACTACGCTTTCTATTGATACCTCATTTGATGCACCTAGGATGGATCATTTGCTAATTATTTCTTTTAGAATTGAATTAATGAAAAATGCTTGTATTTTTAGTAGCTAATTTGCGCTTTTAAACCTTCCGTAAGATCGGATATTCAACAAATTATCCATAAATGGTCTATAACAAGAAGAAACCCCATTAAGTACGAGAAACAGTTGATTTTCACTCAGCGGTGAAAGCAAACATTAAATTAATATAAAGTAATATAGCATTTTCTATAGATTCACTGCTGATCAAGTTATCTGGTGTCAGTTTTAAGCTTGTATACTTAATAACCAAGTTGTCAAAAATTTCGTTCCATCTTACACAGTATTTCGTTCAATCTTTAAAAGAAATTGCTATAATGACTAATTTTAGTATTCAAGAAATGGTGAATATGATATTTATTCTTGGGGAGTGTACAAGAAATTGTCTCCTAGCAAGATGAGTATATGCAGAGAGATTTCCAAACCTTGAAAGAAAGCCAAGACCGGAAGCATTTGAAAGGTTATTAGAGAGATTTACAGAAACCGGTAGTGTAACCTACAAGAAGAGAGAAATAAGTAAGCCGGTAATCAATGAAAAAAAGCGAATTGGCCGTATTATTAACAATACAGGAAAATCCACATATAAGTATAGACGGTATTTCAAAGGTAACAGCTATTGAAGATAGGAGCGTACGAAGAATTTTAAGAAGTCATAATAAGTATCATCCGTACCATATGGAATTAAATCAAGAATTGCATGGTGATGATTTCATTAAAAGAACAGACTTTTGTGGTCGGTTGTTAAATAAAATGCCAGAAATGCCAAATATTTTAACAAAGATTTTGTTTAGCGATGAGGCTACTTTCAAAAGTAATGGGGCGGTAAATAAACATAACGTGCATTATTATGCAATAGAAAACCCGCATTGGATACGTCATGTAGACAATCAGAATAGATGGTCTCTTAACGTCTGGGGAGGTATACTTGGTCCATATATCATTGCGCCGTACTTTTTTGATGGAACCGTTACAGGCGATAAGTATTTGGCATTTTTGCAGAACGAACTGCCTAATTTACTTGAGCATGTGGATGCTGACACCCGACAAATTTTCTGGTTGCAACACGATGGTGCACCTGCACATTACAGCCTTATGGATGGATGGAAGAAGGACAAATGGATAGGACGAGGTGGTCCAATCGCTTAGCCTCCACGAAGTCTAGATCTTACTGTTTTGGACTTCTACTTTTGGGGATATGTCAAGGCTCTAGTTTATGTGGAAGTTCCTACAATATATGAAAATATGATGGAACGCATAAGAGATGCATTTAGAAATGTTCGTCAAGAAACATTACAGCATGTTCAACAGAATTTCACCAGGCGGCTTCATTTATGTATTGAGAGACATGGAAGGACATTTGAAAGTTTTCTTTGATTTATTTGCATTTACTATTTACATTTACTTTATTTTTATTTACTGTGCTACTACTTTTGTTAATTAAATTTGATGTTGTGGTTAATAATTAGTATTTATTTAAAATAGTGCAAACTTTTAATACTACTCGTACTTGATTCTTTCCTACATGATTTCGATTTATATTAAGCTAATTAGGTATGTATTGTTTCATATTAGGAATTCGTAAAATAGTTGGTTTTACAAAATTCAAATTACCAAATTACCTTGTGTGAGTGGTTTCAAGACAGAGAAGTTCATCAGCCACATCTTACGTTAATAATGCTCTTTGCCGACGAATCTACGTTTACCAAAGATGGTATTTTGAATTTTTTTTTGAATTACCACAATATTCGCCCCTACTAAAATTCCCGCGACATACACACAAGTTACTTCTATTTAACTAATATTTCCATAGGTTATTGACGTATTCGGCATAATTATTATTGATATCCACAAGAAAAGCAGAATGTTAGGGCCACATGCTCGGCTGTCTATATTGTATAAATCGCTTGCTAAACAAACAACAATGTTCACTATGAAGTCTCTAGGTCTAGGAATTCCATGGATTTTTTATACATTTTTTTTTATTCTTTAGATAGACAATTTTAAGAAAAAATAACCGATTTTGGACCACTATTAGAAATATCAAGAAAAACTTAAATTTTTTAAAGAATAAACGTTTATTTAGAAATTCATCCTTAAAGTTAAAAGAAAAGACAAAACATTCCTTCTTGTTTCGTCGTAAACGAAATTTGATATATTTATATAGTGCGTTCAAAACTAGTCATGAAACTTTTAGGTATGTCGTAACTTAACCGCACCGTTCTGAATTGTTAAATGTTAATGTCATTAGTGTCATCTAATAAAAACGAAATCTAGGATAAGAATTAAACTATAACATTTCCAATTTTATAAATATTCAACGTACATTTTCAAGTTTAAACCACTGTATAACATACTTTTATTACCATATTCAAATAATTTTGCTTCTAAAAATGCTTTATATTTGCAAATTTATTTGTTACCTACTTTATAATTTAGAACTCTTGTTTTATTTCCTAGGGTTATCAGTGAACGCATTCAAGAGACGGTATTTAATCTGACTACACATTGTTAACTAAATATGTATAATAAAATTCATTACCGGACAATGGAATTCATGCGGAACTACATACTTAGATTTATAACACCTACCGATGCTTAATTAGTAAAGACGGCAGACTATGTGCCCGAACACTAAGTAAACTTAACTGCCTCGGTATACGTATTTATATGATCGTCTCTTTGTTCTTTTCTGCGTTTTTTTTAATATTTAATTATTTAATATTAGGTTGTCTAACGTAAACGAATTTCAAACGAATGATGTTATTGTTATATATATGCATGCATTAATAAATGCTTTATATTTTCAAAATATTGTATTTATAAAATTGTATTTATTAAAATGTTTTGAATTTTTTATTGGCGTTGGCAAAATTTAAAAAAAACGCAGAAAAGAACAAAGAGACGATCATATAAATACGTATACCGAGGCAGTTAGTTTACTTAGTGTTCGGGCACATAGTCTGCCGTCTTTATTAATTAGTAATTATATTTTATTTATTTATTAATAAGATACTTATGACACTATCATAAACCTTGGGTATTGCTGCCCATAGGTACAATTTCTACGAATTAAACACAGAAAAATTCCCCGTTATAACGTCACACAGTACAGTCAAGAACAATATCAAACAGTATCTTATAACAACAAGAGACATACAGATCATTTAACAGTAAAGAATTTAAGTTTTAAGTTTACATTAAGTGCTAAATTTGAGAAATTGATCTTAATAAATTAGGTTTAAGCGTTCTTTGTTAAATAAATAAAATACTCAGAAAACACACCTGAATTTCAATATAACTGTCACCAATCAAAATAAATAACCAGCTAATACGGACCTTACGCCCGGTAAGCGGTGGGTCAAGACACAAACGCAAGTCAAAAAATACAAACCCAACATTTGGTATTTTGAGAGCCGGATATAAATTATGCAATCCTTATATATTTTTTGTGCAACATTAGGATTATAAGCACAAACAAATATTACAATCAATTATGGTAGTCTTTGAAGCAGTGTGAATATAATGGAATTCCACATTTATTGCATATGAATATGTATACTACTTTGCGCTTTTGAATATTCTTTTCCAATTTTGACGATTTCTTTCAATGATGTAACCCACATTATCTAAATGGTAGTGGATAGTGGAACAACTGTCTCGAACAAATTGTGTTTTACATTTATTAGCACTAACGAGGCTCCGTACAAGTTCAAACCTGAAATTCAGTTGTGAAGTGAGTTTCTCTGTGTATACAAGTCTGTACATTCACCACAATAATTTTTTCCGCGAATATTTATTCGGTAATTTGCAGTTGCGTTATTTTGTAAGTCAACGCCTCCCATATATTTGCTATATTTGAAAAGACGTGAAAAAGCATGTTCAAACAGGAATATTACTCATGACTACAATTACACCATTTATCCCAATGTTGCGTTTACGCGATGCTATGTTCCAAAGCTGTTTGAGAAATTTTTCATGAAAAAATTTGAATTTTTGGTTTGAATTTTTTTCCAAAATATTGTTATGTGAAGTATCTTTTATATGAAATATCTTCTTAATGATAAATGAAACAGTATAAGCCATATTATTAAATTTTATACTTACGAGATATGCGTTATTTTCTTGAAAATTAAATAGTTTTATTTTATTTTGTTCACAATTGAAAATGGGATTACCATTACCCATTCCGAAAATTTGTATTAAGATGTTGAAATATTTATTAATGCAATACAACTGACAAAGCAACGAAAATTATAAATTTTTAGTAAAAAAAAATTTTTTTCGTGACCTAACTGTTGAAATAAATGTTAACCTGTGTACTTCCATAGTTGATTGCAAGAAATATGACTTATTTATAAAAACAAGAAAAATAATCATATTGAATGTTTTAATTTGAAATAATGATGCAGTGTAAGGAACGCAATTCTAATTAAACTAGAATTCTAAAGATATACATATATGAATTCGAATTCCAAAATTAGGCGAGCATAGAAATTAATTTATTTTTGTTTGAATCACTTTTTACCTGCGTTCTGCAGGTAAAATTAGAACACAAATCATGCACATGCAAGGGCTGTTCTGTATACATTCTATTCGCCAGCAGCAATCCAGTGTCGTACGACGACCGCCGCACAGCTGTTTATTATTGACAAGGAGGGGTGGAAGCAACTACGCTCCTCTACCTAACTTAAAACGCCGGAGATTTAGTACTGGTACGACCGCGATCGCTTTATCTACCTTCGACAGCAGCGCGCAGACCGTACTCGCATTTTGTAACGGCGAATTGTATACTAAACCAGACATGATACTAACAGGAAAATAAATTGTGTAATAATCGTAAAAATGTTCCCAACTTTTTGAGTAAGCCGGTGTTAAAGGTTGTGTCATCGCGGCCCAAAAATCGCAGTACACCGAAGTGCTGAAACAGTGTTGTTTTTAACTTTAAGTAAGGTTAGAGTGACACGTGCTTCAGGGATAAATATCTAAAAATTAGTGTTCGTTTTGTTTATTGTGTAATCATTCTGAAGGTACAACGACGGATGTGGATTTATAATCGTTTCCAGTAAGTTTTCAGTGATGATTTTCGAGAGAGAGAATAAGGTGTATGGAGCATGTGACGACCAAGTTTCGTGTAAATAAACGGCTCGCTTATTCACCTTGGCGCGTAGAACAGAAAGAGAAAGAACGAACGGGTATTTTACAATACTTGTTCCTACGCCGTGGTAACTTCGAGTCACTAACCTGTGCTGCACGAAGTTCTAAAATAATAACGCATTCGAAAGTTTAGAGAGAACGGGGGTTCTGTGTTGTTGGTTCACGCAGCTCTGCACTTCGAAGAGTTAACATTTTGTCTTGCAGGTGTATGCATTTCTGTAACCATGTAAACTGAGGCATAACATAAGCTATTGCCTATACATTTATTTGTCACGGTTGCGCGAGAATTAGTGTTCGTAACGTGCTCCATATTTACATTTTCAATTAACGATTAATACACTCATAGGTGCAAAAATTATCAGAAATTGATAAGATACTGTAGTAACTGTACACTCCCACGCAAAGAGTTAGGACACATTACGGTAATTAAGAATTGTGTGGATAATAAGTACATTCTAAAATTTAAAAAAATTTTTGTTTAAGTACAATTTTATTGCATTTATTTAATAATATCTTTACATTATTCTCCTATTCTGTAGCCGCAGAAGGTACTAAATTCTGTTTGTTTAAAATAAAGGAATTTGTCGGTTTCTTCTTTAAGCATTTCGTATATTTAAATCATTGCCTGTATCTTCGTGTTTACGTGGTTTTGCAAATACCTATATATACATATATGCTGTATGAATTCGAGATAAATATTTGAGTTCGTAGTTGACAAAATATGGCAGCAAATACATATATAAAAGGCAAAGTTATTCGATCGCTACAGGCGACTACTAAACTATAAACAGTAAGAAATCAGGTATAAACAATAATACTCTTTTGCGATTGTCAGATTGTGTACAACTAAACCTAAAAATTACAACGCAAATTTGTTGTAAAATTTTAGATAAGCATCGATTTCAAAAAGGTAATCGTCGACATTGTCTTACAAGTTGGAAACGGTTCTGAAATGACTTGATCAAAAAAATATTCCAATGCTTATTACCTTACCTTACATTGTTTTTTTTTTGATAAAACAAGCTCGTTATTTTAGAATGTCCTCTGAGAACGTGAGATATCGTTTTTGACGTTAGTGGTTTATAGTCAAGCAGATTTATTCAAAACATTAAAAGATTAGGGACAGTTTACAATGCGTCATTTGAAAACTCGTGTACATAAAAATATTTTTTGTTTCTTCCTTATTTGTGAATATATGCTGTTACTCGTTGTAATCTAGTCAGACTAGAAAATCTATTAAATATGTTGAAATTATCACTTTCAAGAACAATCACTGGAAATGATTGTTTTTTACTTTCGACAGTACATTCATGCGGAAGTTCAGTACTTACCTTATGAACTGGCCAAGTATTAGTTGGTTGTAATAACCATTCAGGTCCCTTCCACCACAAAGGACAATTCTTTAACTCTACTGGTTCCAAACCTCGTGATATAACATCAGCAGGGTTTTTGTGTGTGTTTATGTGACGCCAATCGTATTTATTTGTCAAATTTTGTATCTCTGAGACTCTGTTTGCCACGAAGACCTTCCATCTTGTGGGTTCCGCTTGAATCCAGGACAAAGCAATTGTCGAATCATTCCAAAGATATATTTTGTTAAACTTTGCTTGCCAAGATTGCGCTATTTTTTTAATGAGTCGTGACAATAGAACACATGCGCATAATTCTAATCTGGGAATTGCAACATTTTTTAATGGAGCAACCTTCGATTTTGCAGCTAATAGATTTACCTGAACTTCTCCTGTATTATTTACAGATCGAACGTATACACAAGCCCCATAAGCTTGCTCTGAAGAATCACAGAACCCATGTAGCTCCACATTAACTGGATTTTGACATTATGCAAACTGAGGTGTTTGTATATCATTTAAAAGGTGTAATTGATTGCACAATATTTTCCATTCGTTGGATAAATTTGCAGGTAATGATTCATCCCATGTAATTTTCTCTTGCCAAAGTTTTTGTAAAAGGATTTCTCCCTTTATGATAATTGGTCCGATAAGACCTAGTGGATCATAAATTGATGCAACTGTTGATAAAACGTTACGTTTAGTGATTGCTTTAGGAAATTTATCAATTTGTGTTTGATATTTCAAAGTGTCACTATTTGAATACCAAAGTAATCCTAAGGAATATGTCTCATTTTCATTTCCGATGTTAATTATTACATTTTCTTGAGCATTTTGAATATGAGTTAAAATTATTGGATAGTTGGATATCCATTTATTCAATGAAAACCCAGCAGAATTCAATACTACTGAAATTTCCTTATATAATGAAATGAGATGTTCTGAGTCACTTGAGCCTGTTAAAAGATCATCGACATAAAAGTCATTCAATATTACTTTACTTGCTGCAGGGTACAAGCTTTCATTTTGGTATGCTACTTCATGTAAACATCGAACCGCTAGAAATGGAGCCGAAGATGTTCCATAAGTTACTGTGTTAAGTTCATACGTATCTAATGGATAACATGGATTTGACCTCCACAAGATTCTCTGTAGTTTACGATTATCGGGGTCAATTAAAACTTGGCGATACATCTTCGTGATGTCTCCAGCTAGTATAAATTTATGTGATCGAAATCTTAAAATGATAGATATAAGATCTTGTTGTAATTTTGGACCAATCATTTGAATATCATTGAGTGAATAACCTGTAGTAGATTTGGATGATGCATCATAAACAACTCTTAGTGTGGTAGTCAAACTATTTTCCTTTTTGACAAAATGATGAGGTATGTAATAGGAAATTGAATTGTCATTATTAATAGATTCGTTTAATTTGGGCATATGTTTTAGCTGAATATACTCATTCATGAACGCAACGTATTGTTGCTTTAGTTCCGTATCCACATTTAATTTTTGTTCCATTGACAGGAATCGCTTAAGTGCAGTTTCTTTTGAATTTCCTAATGATTCCCGTGAACATTTTAATGGTAGTCTCACCATAAATCTTCCATCACTGTTTCGTATTGTTGTGGTTTTAAAATGTGTTTCTGCTGCTAACTCTTCGGCTGACAGAGGCATAGTTTTGGAATATTCTTCTATTTCCTAGAAGGTGGTTAATTTATTGTCAATTTCTGTATTAGAAATAAAATTGCATTGCTGCTGAATAGGATTTGTATACATATTGGGTATTCGTCCAGAAATAATCCAACCCAATACTGTATTTCGCAAAATTGGGTGCGAATTCCCTAATTGTATTTGACCGTCTCGCGTTAAGCGCCAAAAAAGTCCCGCACCAATCAAGAGATCAATATTCTCAAAAACATTAAAGTTGGGATCGGCTAGCTGAATACCCTCGGGTACATTTAGTAATGATTTATCAAACGGTACACTTGGCAAATTATCAGTTATATGATCAATTATGCAACATGTTATATTCGTTTGATATGAATTTGAAATTGACCCTAATTTAATCTTAGCACAATGCACTAGATTATTCAGTGATTGGTTCAGACCTGATATTGAAACATTAGATTTTATTTTTTGCAATTGTAACTTATCTGCCATATTTTGTTATATTAAATGTACGGTTGAACCCGAATCCAACAATGCTCTGCAATTGTGAGAACGTCCTTGATTATCCTCAATTTTTACAATTGCTGTACTTAATAACACTTGATTATTCCAATTAGTTTATGCGTGAGTACAGGTATCGGTTACAGTTTGACTATTTTCTGACTGCGTTTTTTCAAAACCCTCTGATTTTCTGCCTTGTTCATTGTGTAATAGCGTATGATGACGTTTTCCGCATTTTTTGCAATTACTACTAGTACATGCACTATTGGAATGACCGTATCTCAAGCAATTAGAACATAAATTTTTTGTTTTTATTTCCCCATATCTTTTCCCAACAGGCAATTTCAGAAAGGTCTGGCAAGAATTTATATAGTGTTGACCGGAACAAAAGTTGCACTTTGGTTTGTTTTGTTCTATTGTAAGAAATGTTTTTGATTTAATGTCAGATGTTGATGCAAAAGTATTAGAACTTAATGTTTCTAGCAAGTTGCATTTCTCCTTTAAAAAATTTGTAAATTCATTAAGGCTAGATAATTGAGATGTAGAAGTATTTCTTTTTTCCCAATCTCGACGTGTGACGGAATCTAACTTATTGGATATCAAATATATTATAAGAGTAGGAATCCCGTGAATTTACCGGCTTGCCCAACGTTTCCAAGGCCCTTAAATGTTTGTTCATGTTGTCCAATAACGATCTTAAAGTTAAGTATGATTCTTTAGTTATAGATGGCAAATTATATAGTGGTTTTACATGATTATTAACAAGAAGTAATTTATTTTCGTATCTGTCATTCAGTAATTTTCATGCTATTGAATAATTGTTTGCTGATATTTCTAAGCTACGAATAACTTCAGCTGCATCTTTTGCCAAAGAAAGTCTCAAATAATGAAATTTTTGTATTTCGTTTAAAGTTTCATTATCATGAATAATAGACATGAATGTGTCCTTAAAATACAACCATTGGCCATACGAACTGTCAAATGATGGTAAATTAATAGTAGGTAATTTAATATTACTTGCTATTCCCACTGACGATGAACTGAGAGTACCCCCCTGACCGACGGTACTCTGTATTTGTATAGAAGTGCCGCCAAGTAATCTCTTTGCCGGCGATTCTAATGTATAAAATTCTGATTCGAAAGCATCTCGTTCCGAATCATTTTCAGCTGTAAATTCATTTTTAATATCGAGTAATTTGATTTGTAAATGAATGTTATCAAATTCTGTTAAAATGTTTGATAAACGAGTTAAACGTGATTCCAATTGTATAAAATCATCGGCATTTTCCTTATTGAATCTCTCTAAAAAGGTTTTAAACCTTGTTAGATTACCTTTAGTTTAAGCACGTTTACGTTTTAAATCCTCAATTGACGACATTTTTCTTATATAATTATTCGTAGTAAATTATAACCTTACAATATGTTCGATAAAGTACATATCTCAATACATATATTATACGTGTAAATAATGCTTGAAGTAAATATGAGCAATTTGTTTTTACCAGATAATTTTCTAGGTAAAAATCATAATGTGTAATATTAAAAGTTGCAATTAATTTGCTTGGTTAATTCCATTAATATTAAAATTGAATAGGAAAGGAAAGATGCACACTAACCTCATAATTATGTTGTACGTTCTTTTCTTCGATTTTTCGGTTAAATCCGACGACTTGAAGGACCATCAAATGTCGCAGTATTTTCTTAGATTGTTTTCGTTGAAAGAATACCACACTCGAGTTTTGTTACTTTAAATTTGTTTTATTAACAAGTGATACACTTAAATACAAGTAATACAACTTAACGCCATTATTGGTAATAATAATCTCCCTTTCGGGTGAAGCGGCACATGCGCACAGCGCACAAGTAAACTAACAATTAAAGTTTTAAATGCTGTAACAGTTGCAAATATCAGTCACAGAAAAGTGATCGACAAACTCTTATAGACATACAATAAATATAATGTTTGAAGTATATCTTGGTGTAATTGATCCCAAGATGCTGAATTATTCGATACCTTTTTAAAGTCAAGTCATACATAAAAAATAAATTTACATAAGGTACCTATGTGTAATCGAATCCTATTTTATCCATTTTCTTAAACCGTGGTATAGAAATCTTTATTGTTTTTTTTCTGCAAATATCAGGTTAACAGTTTAATAAGCACAGCAAGTGTTTGTATAATTTTAGAGTAGTTTGATAATCATAAAACGACATTAAAAATAGTTTTTTTTTACCTCTGTTAAATTAACTTGTGGTTAATTTAATCAAAAATGAGAAAAATGAATGAATCTCGTAAATTGTCAACAAATTTAGACAAAAGTGCATTTTGTTTAAATAAAGATGACTTCTTCGCTATTAATTTCAGTTGACTACTATTTAAAACATTGACTGCAGCAATAGCAAAAAATGGTTTTTCATGCCAGAACTGTTTTATCCTCAAATAATATTTTGAGCTAAGAAGCATTATATGATTTACGCGGCCCAAATTGCTAAAGTTTGCACTTATGTCCTGGTGTCATAACTAACATATCACAAAAGAACAAGTTTAATCTTGTATCATCATAACATTTAACAATAACTTCATTCAATATTATGTATTTTGTTAGAGTATTCGATAACTTCACTTGTAGTAACTCTAGAGTGTTGACAGATTTCATTTGCATGTCCCCCATAGTGTAGAAATATAATGAATGGTGAAGAAAAACTAGAAACATGTTGATACTTGTGCTATATCAGACAACTCTGATAGTTCTTCGGATACTGTAATTATCCCCCCCCAAAAAAAAAAAACCCATCATGCCTGGAGAAATATCTTCGTAATGGATACAATACAGCGTCAAGTATTCAAAAAAATAAATAGAAATAATACTTTACATGGGGTTTCATTGTATTTTGGTGGATTGCACTGGTCAACAAATTTTCATTTTTCTAATTTTTCTTTAGAAATGATGTACAATTTTCGTTTCTTTTGTAGTTCTAATAATAGTAATAACAACCAATTTATTCTGGCACGTTGGGTTTTGGAAAAAAATATTGAAAAGTAAACAAAATAATTTTAATTAGGTATGTACATTATATGGAGCTATATGGTATCGTCCTGCTTAAACTGTTTTTCTTTTTGCTTTTTTTTTTATACTGCACATTCTAATATCAATGTCCAACAATAATCAGCAAGCATTTCACTGTGTTTATCACTCAGGTCGCCAAGGTTGGAGGCAAAGAAAACTGCATGTGAATGCAGAAAATGTATTCTAAGGCTCATGTTTAAAGACGGCAGACTATGTGCCCACACTGTCAAATTTAATAATAATATGTTTATATACTGAGAAGGATTGTTCGACGTTGAGAGATGTTATAATATTTGCATAGTTAAAGTGCTCTTTGTATCTGTACAATGGATCTTCAGTATTGGTAAAAAGTTACCCTAATTTTGTAAAATCTACATTTTTATCTAATACACCTTATGTGTATTATTAAATTTAGCAGTGTGGGGCACATAGTCTGCCGTCTTTACTCATGTTACATCCCAATTTGTGGTAACTTCTAAGAAGTTCATTAACAAGTACTACATAATTGGGCGATTTTCCGTTTCCTAGAAAATTGTTTGTCACATTTTTAAAAGCATTCCAAGCAACACGCTCTAAGTAACTTATGGTATATTCAAATTAAATGAAATCATTTGACATTAACTGTTCCACTACTTTATTAGGTTTCTCTAACATATTGCTATGAATTGTGGTTTATATATTTACTGCACCACCATCCACAACTAATCTACCGAACTAGGAAACTCAGCCAGTTGATATCCAACAATGAGACTTCTTTCTTCCCAGGGTTCCAATCGGAAAAACGTGGAACTGCAATATTATTTAGGCGCCACTCAATCGTTCTTGACAAATATTATGGTTATTTATTTTATAAGTTACTTATTTTAATAATCAAACAACAATAAAGGTATAAGAAATAAAATGAGCACAAGATAAAATTTAAATGAATATTTAATACAAAAAAATCAAAAAAAGAAAAAAAACTATCTTTATAGAGTATAAAGATTGTGTATTCTACAATATACAACGAGGTAAAACAATTAACTGAATATGACAGCTACGTGAATTAAAACTTCCTCTTAATTACTTCCGAACAAACTTATAAAAAAAAACAAAGTTTCTCCCCAGAGAACCACACTGTATAAACAAATATAATGAAACACGATCAAAAATCTACCACATGCGCGATCACATGTAAAAAAAATACCCTTGTCTCCTCGTCGAATAAATTTTCAGTTATAAATTTTTTATTACATAGAAATTTTAAAAATATTCTTTATTATTTATTACTACTAATTAAGACTCTTAACTTATTATTTTTACACAATTGAAATACACTTTTCAAAGCTTTTCTAATTAAGACGTCTTAAGAATGTAAATCTACTTACATAAAAACTTATTGGAGACACATTTACTCGAAAACGTTGTTTAGTCAAATACACAAACAAAATTACAAGAACACCAATCTCGTATAATTATCGGGAATAAATATGAACTACCATCACTATGGTGACACTCAAAAAAACAACCCGTACTAATTAAATTTTAAATATATCAATCTATACAACGTTCCCATATAAATTCAGATGTTAATCTCCCAGAACTTTACTCTAGGCCCCTCAAACATGAGATCGATAACCAAAAAGCACTAGTTTTTATCTCACACGTGAGATTTAAAACACATCGGATATACAATCAAGTTCAAAAATAATGGTACAGTTATTTTAAATAAATTTTAAATATTTTTTAGGGAAAAATCCATAACATAATGTTTCGGTTAGACCGTTGTCAAAGAGACAAGATCACTAAACAAATGTGAACATAGGCAACTAATATACGTAAGTACTATTTACGATGTCATTGTAACTAGTTCTTCAAATTTTTATCTTGTCAAAACTTTAATTTGGGATTCTACAAAAATTCCCTCTAAGTTTTTCGTCTGAGATTTTGGGAGATTTAACGTATAGGAATTCACGGCCATCTTACTACTACAGAGCAAAAATGGGCGTGGTTTAAGTGCTCTGACGTAAAAAAGAAAAACGGACATGATCTCAGACATGTCCACTCAATATTTGGAACAAATTTTAAATCAGATTAAAAATCAGCATGACAAAAGACATAAACTTCACGTATTGGTGTATAAAAAAAAATAAACCATGTTGACCAGTGTTATAAGACAAGAACGTTTTAGGCATGAGAAGGAATCTGCTATGGATTCAAATGCGGGTTAAAGGTTGTTTTTATTTCTTACAGCTCTATACTTCGCGTTACGTAAAAATTACATTGACTTGAGGAATAAATGCTGTTTATTAAAATTTGTAGTACTTCAAAATCAAATATTGATACCTACGGTCATTGCAGCTAATCCTCCGAGAATTACGTTATGATTCTCACGATAGTCCACGTGATCAGACGGTATCATGGATCTTCTATATCTTAGAGTTTTATATTGTAAAATACCAGGAGCTTCGACACTGACATTTTTTCGTAACGATAAATAGTTGGATATTTATTTTCGTATTTTCTCGTGAATCTATTTTGTCAATAGAGTCTTCTAAAAGCATGAAGTATGCACTTCATGCCACTCAGAATTCTTTGAAAGAAAACAACGTATCTCTCTTAGTATGTTAATCACAACATTATAATTTCCATTTCTAGATTTTCACTAATAGCGTTTCTAACAAGTGAAACAAATCTAACTATGAAGAGTTAGACTACATTTTCACATTTAGAATGAAGATTAAGAAAAAAATACGTGATTAATATAGCGGACAAATAGAAGGATATACGACACAACAATATTGTGTCTGCCATGTATACATGCAAGAATTTGGATAGACATGTGTTTTTTCTGTAAAATGCTGCTGTTGCCATATATTGGTAATATATTGTAATCTAGGATATAGAGAATATTGGTGTATCACGGTAAGCATTCAATTTAAAAACGGTGTTTTCAGAAGTTTCATTTGAGGGAAGGAATATGTATTTGTTTGGAGCATTATACGTGACGTGCATTAATGCATTTCTCCCGTTGCTTTGTCCAGGTTTACTTATAGCTAAAGACCGCCACCTACAGGTGAGCAGCGACGTCACTGTGTAGGCTTTACTGAAGTAAAGCGTATTCATAAATATTTCTATAGGTCTATAAACAACTTCACATTATCTTAGCTGTTCATGTACGACATACAGATAGCACGCAAAGGGCTGGTAAAGTGAGTCTCCCGAACCTCTCGCTGCTTCTTCTTCTTCTGTTTTGGGTTGGACGCTAGCACGTCCAGGCACTTGAGCACACTGCTCTTTGTACTATCCCCAATAGATCTCTCAGTTCCACTCTGTTAGTCTTGTGTCCTCGATAAAAGCCACTATCCTCCTCAGGGGAAGCTTGAGTACACTCGAAGGATCCAATAGATCTCTCCCGAAATATTTCTGTCTTGAGTTCCTTCAGTTCCTCACACATGCATATTACATGAAGGCTAGTTTCCCCCTGTTTTTCACATCTCCTACACCAGGGCTCGCTAACCAAGCCCATGCTGTACAAATGCTTCCTCTAAGGACAATGTCCGGTAATTATTTTAATTTCTTTTTTGTTACTACGAATTAGGTTGGCTGAAAACTTTCCGTCCAACTTCCTTAGTAGTGTTTTGGTATGGAGTTGACCTTCCGTTAACCTCCATTTATTTTTATGTTCTTTTTCTAGCCATAACCAGATCTCCCTTTTAGCGGAATCCTTAGTGATTCCACATACAGGTTCTGATCCGAACCTCTCGTTTGCCCACGCCTCTGTGAGCCGACCGAGAATAGCCGTCTTTAATTATAACATTTCTAACTATCGTTCAAGTCCAAAATGTAGTTTACTTTTTGCTGGGCATAAATAAGATTCATACAAGGGCTACACTTCTTTTAAAACTGCCAAAAGAAGTGCATATCTCATGTAAACAAAATTCAAAACTACCTGCAGTTGCTATTAATAAGCTAGACAAAATAGCTATATGTATATCCTCCTTGTTTGACGCTTTCTTTTCCTTTTTTATGCAATTGTGAAATATATATGTATATATACGCGTTAAAATTTCTAAAGGCATATTTGATACAATTTTCTAATTATTATAAAAATATGCATATGTACTTAAAATATATTTAAATATTCTTTAAAGATATCCTGTAAAAAGCATCTGTCCTCGCTGAAAATTCATTAAAAAATTGCTTTAAAAAAGGACATAAAATAGTTGCTGTAGATTATTCGCTGTCCATAATTAATTAATTAAAAACAATCCATTATAAAATGGTGCAAATTAAAAAAGCTTACATTGCGGAAAAATAAATAAAGCCTTACGGAAACTAATTAATAATAATAATAAACATTCTGTTATATGAGAGTATAACAAAAATAATAAATAATTAAAAGAAAATAACAAAAAAGAGGATCTGTTTTTACTCACATTACATTAACACATGTAAGTTTTTACTTAACAATAATTAAAACCTATTGTGATTAAATTACCTGCAGATATAACAGACCGCGTTTGACTCTCCTTCGTCTTCTTGTTATACAACGTGCAGAGATAATGATTTAGTTGTAAGATAAGCAAAACATAAAACAATAACTACATCAATTGGAATTAACACAACTAAATAGTGTCACAATCATTTCATCGAAAGTTTTTTTATGTAACAGTATAATTGACTGTATATATTAAACATTATTTTAGATGTTCTTTTTTAATTTTTATATTATTACTAGGAATCGCAGTCAGGAGTACATGACGTCAATGCCATGGACGGAACGAGGATATCATGAATCCTGATTTAACATTTTTCACACGCAAAATACGTCTAAAGAAACGAGTACTCACCAAGTAAAGAGCAAATACGTCTTTTCCAGAAGTAATATTGCCAGGTTTATAAAACATCTAGCGATAAAATAAGGACATACGTAAGATACATACAGTTTTTTCGTGACGTCTACATTTATCCCCGGTTCGGGAAAATCCACTTCTTTACCATCAAACAAGTCAACAATTCAACGCATAGTACGAAATACTGGACTGTTATTTAGAACTGCTTCACAATTTCTTTTTACATTATTAGCAGCAGCTCCAGGTAATTGGGAATGGAATTGAAGAGGATCACATACAATATTAATGGCGTTAATTCGAATATTGTGAGTTGATCGAAGTAATCTCTAAATGCCGAATGTTTACAGGTACTTTGGAATAATAATATTGACTAAATATATATTGTAGTTGGATAGTTGGAATAGTTGTACACTTGTTGAGCGTGTAAAAGTAGAAATAGCATCATCCGGATCCAGTTGCTGTTTTATAATTGTAACGTCGTCAAAATGCATTTAATAATAGGATTCTGCTTCTATCCACATTCTCCAGCGCATTATATAGGTTCTGATAGTAGTGGCACACGTGGAAGCTTTTCACGAAATAAATTCTTACGTGCAGGTACCTGCGCGAAAACTTTCTTGACAGGAGATATCAATTTATCTGCATTCTCGTAGCATTTTCTGACTTCCTCTGATACTCGATGAAGAGTAGCTGAAGGAACTATGCGAAACATGTGAAGTGCTTCATGCTACTGTATGTTTGTTATAAGAGCCGACCAGCGCCTTCATATATGTAGCTCCATCTCTGGAGCTGCATATATAACACTTTTCCTTTATTTATATTATGCATGTTATCCCATTGTAATTTCAAACACGAAGTTGCGTTAGGTGATATAAATTCTGCCTTAGTTGTTTCGTTTCTCTTAGATGCAAGTAGATGTGTAGACATTTCAGTGTCGCTGTCCAATCACTTATTTATGCAATAGAACTCGAGTAACTAATAAACCTAAACAATAGATCGGCTCACTGCAAATTCAATTAAGTTCCCTTCTGGAATGCAGGGGTACATTCCAGATCCCTAATTATTACAAATAAATGTAATTATAGTCTGTGTCAAGATATTGTGCGACAGCAAGCTGATGTGGAAATACTTTAGGCACCCTGCGATGAGGGTCTAGAGAAATGATTATAATATCGGCATAGAAATCAGAGAAGTTTTGAAAGTATAAATTTTTATTATAGGAACTTTATTTTGTCTGCACATATTATAAATTGATTGACGAATAATATGGACTTGCCACATTGGAATTTTCCAACCCGTTATTGTTTTTCCTTTTTTTGTTTGAATGCTATATTTGACAATTTTGTATAATTTCGTTTCAAGTTATAATGCGATGACAAATAAAACCATTAAGGATCTATTGTGTTAAAAACTTCATAACTTACTAAACTACCGGAATAGACTATTAGAAAAATGGTGAATGTTGGTGTCTTTGAAAGAAAGAAGAGATATGATAGCGGGCAATTTAAAAAAGTAACTTTGAGAGATGTTGATATAGTTTACAAGAAGATACACTTCTTGTATGGAAAAAATGAAGCACCTACAGTTGATTGTTTAGAGGTTGCATTAATGGGCAATGATATTGAATATTCAAAGTCAACACTGTGGCAAACGGAGTCAAAGACAAGAAAATTGATAGAAGACAGTGTATAATGGAAAGTTAGAGAATAGGTAAGTGACGGTACGATCACTTACTTGCGACCGACAAATACAGACAGAGCAAGGAGGAAGTATTTATTACCTCGACGAACGTGGTATGATACGCATGGTATTGTAAAAATGGACTGGAGTGATAATTTAGATCAGTACCAGTTAAATGTTCCTGCATCTAGAGGAAAAAGACTCATACTATTGTATTGTGGATCTACAAATGGTTGGGTTGAAGAAGCTGCGTTCTTGTCTACAAAAAAACAGAAAAATTGTTCCTTAGATTACTAAGAAGAAAGTTAAGTACAAATAGCGTGATTGTTTTTGATGCTTCCTACCACTCTCGTTTACAAAAGAAAGTACCCAATACCAGCAGTAGCAAGGCAACTATAGAAGAGTTTCTATATGACAATAACACTTTCTTTGAAAGCTCTTATACAAAAAAGAAACTACTGCACCGAGTTAGAGTTTGAGGATGATACAGACATTTTTATATAGTAAGTTTCAGGATGTTTTTATCTCCCTTTGTTTGTTAATTTGTAATTAACTGTCATACAATCTACAGAATAAATTAGTGTGCAAAATGTATTCTTGTATTTCACATAGCGTAGATAACATTTCGTATAAATATATAGTTTATTTCAAATTATAAGAATATAACTTTGAACGGCTCTAGTGCTTTTATCGCACTACCTTTTGTGATGATAATTATTATACCTGGTCTCCTTATTGATCGGGTACGGTTTACCTATTTGCAACGTATGAATCTAGGGGCCGTATTGACTATAAATTAGGGCTCTATAATATAATAATAAAACGCTGTTAATTTCAAGTATATAATAAAAAATATCTCTTTTGCTATTGCGTGTTTAACAACATTTTTCCAATTTACAGCAGTTATATGTTCCATAGCATTTTTTATGTGTGTTACACTGCTTTCACTAAATTTCGGTGTTTGATTTGTTCGTCTTATGGTATTTTTCAGTTGGGCCCATATCAGTGCAATGGGATTGAAAATGCAATGGTATGGTGGTAAACACAAAATTGTATGTCCTGCTGCTTCTTTGGCTCTGTTACCCACATAATAATCCTTTAAATATTCTTTTGTCTTCATCACCTCTATTAATTGGTTTTTTGTATAATGATCCTCAAAATATAGGTAAACCATTTGCTTCTAAAAATGTTTTAATATCTTTCTTATTATTACATTTTGTAGGAACTTTGGTTTGCTGTCGAGAATGATACGGAGCGTTGTCCATCACTATCGCACTATCTTTTGGTAAATTTTGCAGCAAAGTGTCACAAAACCATTCTTCAAATAAAGATGAGGTCATATCTTCATGGTAATCTAAACTTGAGGATTTAACATTTTTAGCAGATAATAGCGGCTGTCCGATCCATCCTTTTTCTGACCCAGCATGAAGGATGATTATTCTCTTCCCTCTCGAAACCACCAACTGACACATACTTGAACTATCCACCCAACCTTTGCAAATTTTGTCATGGGTGTCATACCACGTCTCGTCTAAATAACATATGAATCGTCCTTCCTGTCTATATCTTCTAATTGCCGTTAAGTATTCATATCGAAGTTTCTGTAACCTCGGGCTTTCCATAATTGTGCGATGTTTGTCTATAGTGCCAAACTTAAAACCAGCTTTCTTTAGTCCGCCACAAGGTTGCTTTAGAACAGTGAATATTTATAGGCTCATCACTGATTCTTTTATGTAAGCAGTCAAGTGTAGATACAACATTTCCTCTGTAGAAGAAGTATACTTGCTGCCTAATAGTATAAATTTCATACTCCTCAATTTTTCTCGGTGCTCCTTTGTCACTTCTTTGCTTTCGAGGCCCTGCGTTATTCTTAATTATTTTATACATTGTTCCAAAAGGCACCTTGGTTAATTGCGACGTTCGTTGAATGTTCTGGGTTTGTAGTTCGTTATTTTCTTCCATCAGGGTATGATAGACATTGAAAATTATCTGTTTTGCATCTTCTGATATATGCTTTCTCTGTCGTGCTCCAATAGTATTATCACTATCTACATCATAATCACTAACACTTTCAGCAAAGGGTCGCCACATGTTCGTTAAGTAAAGAGAGAAAAATCAAGTATGTATACAGCAGTAAAGATTAACAATAAATGATAAATAGACTCAATATTAGATGTAATATATACCAACTCTTCTAACTACATTTACTTAAATTTTGTCATTACGGACCTCAGCAGTTTGTTTGCGTAAAAGATAATCGTATTGAGCGGCCAGGTAGTTATTGCCGCAGGTGGTGAAATAAAAGCATTAGAGCCGTTCAAAGTTTTATTCTTATAATTTGAAATGAACTATA
Organism: Melolontha melolontha; assembly: GCA_935421215.2. Lineage (NCBI taxonomy): Eukaryota > Metazoa > Arthropoda > Insecta > Coleoptera > Scarabaeidae > Melolontha > Melolontha melolontha. Next base: position 20,348,901 of record OW285240.1, on the reverse strand, counting down.
CATTCATATTATAAAATATACACGTATACTTTTATTATTTATAATCAAATATTGATAATACGGGCCTGCAGCATGTTTCTCATATCGATTACTTTTATTGCATACCACCTGTGGTAGTGGAAGCTAAGGGCTCTCACTATATCTTGAAACAGGCTTCACCTTTCATTATACGAAGTTATTGCTTATTCTACTTATATACATTTTCGTATCTAGGAGTTTCCAAAGTAATTCTTTGTGAAATTATTTAAGAAATACAAATAAATTAAAGACGGCAGACTATGTGCCAGACAGACAAGAATCATTTCACCATGTGTACTAAATATTGTTTTGGATACTATAATATAAATATGTTTTGAATGTGCATCTGTTATTGCCAATAATACCACTTTTTCTTTAGAATAAATGTTTCGTTCATTGTTAGAAATACAAAATAATGTTTTTTTTTATTTTGATTTAGAACTGTAAAATGTATGTTCAAATTCTATCTCTTTGATAAATGCATGTATGGAAATATTTAGGAAACTAAATATAAACTATAACTACTAAATATATGTTTTTCTGCTCCGATATGTAAACAAAGCGAGAGGAATGAAAAATAATATTTAGTACAGATGGTGAAATGATTCTTGTCACCATGCACCGGGCACATAGTCTGCCGTCTTTAAATATAACGTACCCATGCAACTAATTGGTAATTTCAAAAAGGAAGTAGAACCTAAACTTTAAATGTAAAAACCTATTAGCTGATTAGCATATACAAGTCACATAAACAAACATATAGATGCGATTCGTATTACGAGTCTTCTTCTCGGAATAACACCTAGCCTTGACGATTTTTTTTGTTTCTCGGAATTGTCTACAGAGCGATATTGTGTAGAAATATGTATGTGTTACACAATTCCTTTTGAATATGCTTTATTTCGATCGTTTGCATAAGACGTAAATATAACATACCAAGATAGCAAAAATAATAAGCTTTGCCGAAGTGTCAAGTATTTTCTATTGTCAGCAATAAATCCTCTAGTAACATAGATACATATTTATTAGATATTTCGAACATGTCCATTCTCTTTATACTTAGAAAATAACTCTTGTGGTTTGTGTGTTAATACATTTATTCTGCAACTACAGATTCTCAATCTGTTTTAAAATATATTACAACAGAAAAAGTTGTTGAAATCAAAGATATACTTACACTTATTAAAAATCCATTTATTGACATAGCACTCATCAAAAAAGTTTTAAGTTACACATTAACCCATTTAGGACCCCTCTATAAGGCAAATCAAGGAAAACGCAAATTCTTTAAGGAATAAACTTTTATTTAGGTATTTATAAAAATCCTTTAAAGTAAAAAAAAAGACAAACCATTGATTCTTATATTTTTTTTGCGTTGCGTTAACGCAACAATGGGACTATATGCACAAAAAAATATTACAATTATTAATTATTGTAGTCTTTGACGTAGTGTGAATGTGATGGAACTCCACATTTATTACTAGAGAACGGACGCAATTTCCATAAAACGCAATCGGCAATTGGAATTGTGTATAACGTCGCTCAGTAAATCCCGGCGTAATTCAATGAAGTATTTGTTTGACTTACTCGGACACCTGGTCTCGCCGCGATAACAATGGACAAGCCAGCTATTGTATTCGTAGAATATAGTGTTTTTTAAAGTGTTTTCATGAGCGTAGATAGAAGCGGGGTTTTTATAACGTATTTTATTTATTAGTTTATATTTCGTAAGATAAATAAAGTGCTGTGAGTAAGTTTCTTGTTTTCATAGTTTTAACTGTTAATTACATCGTAATTTTTGTGAAAGATCCTGTTTAATATCGTTTGATTGAATCTATTCTACCAATTATTTCGACGTAAGAGTGTGCATTGAATTTCGTTCAGTTTCAATAACTTACGCACACATTTTTGTTTTCATTTATTTAGATCTAGAGCATTGTTTAAGTTACTTTTTCAGACATGATATGGAAGAATGTCGAGAACGGCATTGTAAAACAATGGCGAGTTGAATTGACGGTCATACTGATTGTATGTCCATTGTCAGTGATTCCGAAATTTATTACAAAATCCGTAAAATATCGTCAAAAATTCGTCACTTAGGATCGCAAACACATCTGAACTCTGTAAAACTTTTATGGCGGCTAATATTCCATTAAATAAACTTAGCAACCCCACTTTAAAAATATTTCTTCAAAAATATACTCGTCGAAATGTTCCTGATGAATCAACTTACGCAAATATTATGTTTCTAGGTGCTATACGAGAACAGTAGAACGCATTAGAAGCCATCTTTTAAATCAATACATATGGATAAGCGCCGACGAAACGGTGGATATGTTAGGACGCTGTGTGGTAAATGTTGTATCAGAATAATTGAAACATACATGAGTAGGTAAACCCCACCAGTTTTGTATAATACAAAGGTATTTTTAATAATATAAAATATTATTAAAAATCTGGTGTGAAGAACACAAATGCAGGTTCACTATTAATATTTTCTGTGAACGTGTCCGAATATATCCCATCCCCAGAGACGTAGATACGTATTTCGCTTTTCTACAAGCTCATCGGTACGCCCCTGCTGGAGAAAGGACACATTCACAGAAAAAAACCACCTCGCCCTATCACCGTAATTATCCAGACCGAGCGCAGAAGTAAATTCGGCGCTACCTGTTGTCAGACAGCCGAAGTACCTCGCATACCGTCCACATAATTAATGTGAAGTAACGACGCCCTTCCAAAGAGGTTAGCACAGCCAACTCTCTAGAAAACTGCATTTTGTTTGTGCCTTCACTCATACTACGGCTTAACCGCATGTGTAATGTATCAGAATAATTGAAACATACATGAGTAGGTCAACCCCACCAGTTTTGTATAATACAAAGGTATTTTTAATAATATAAAATATTATTAAAAATCTGGTGTGAAGAACACAAATGCAGGTTCACTATTAATATTTTCTGTGAACGTGTCCGAATATATCCCATCCCCAGAGACGTAGATACGTATTTCGCTTTTCTACAAGCTCATCGGTACGCCCCTGCTGGAGAAAGGATATTTCCAGACACATTCACAGAAAAAAACCACCTCGCCCTATCACCGTAATTATCCAGACCGAGCGCAGAAGTAAATTCGGCGCTACCTGTTGTCAGACAGCCGAAGTACCTCGCATACCGTCCACATAATTAATGTGAAGTAACGACGCCCTTCCAAAGAGGTTAGCACAGCCAACTCTCTAGAAAACTGCATTTTGTTTGTGCCTTCACTCATACTACGGCTTAACCGCATGTGTAATGTATCAGAATAATTGAAACATACATGAGTAGGTAAACCCCACCAGTTTTGTATAATACAAAGGTATTTTTAATAATATAAAATATTATTAAAAATCTGGTGTGAAGAACACAAATGCAGGTTCACTATTAATATTTTCTGTGAACGTGTCCGAATATATCCCATCCCCAGAGACGTAGATACGTATTTCGCTTTTCTACAAGCTCATCGGTACGCCCCTGCTGGAGAAAGGATATTTCCAGACACATTCACAGAAAAAAACCACCTCGCCCTATCACCGTAATTATCCAGACCGAGCGCAGAAGTAAATTCGGCGCTACCTGTTGTCAGACAGCCGAAGTACCTCGCATACCGTCCACATAATTAATGTGAAGTAACGACGCCCTTCCAAAGAGGTTAGCACAGCCAACTCTCTAGAAAACTGCATTTTGTTTGTGCCTTCACTCATACTACGGCTTAACCGCATGTGTAATGTATCAGAATAATTGAAACATACATGAGTAGGTGAACCCCACCAGTTTTGTATAATACAAAGGTATTTTTAATAATATAAAATATTATTAAAAATCTGGTGTGAAGAACACAAATGCAGGTTCACTATTAATATTTTCTGTGAACGTGTCCGAATATATCCCATCCCCAGAGACGTAGATACGTATTTCGCTTTTCTACAAGCTCATCGGTACGCCCCTGCTGGAGAAAGGATATTTCCAGACACATTCACAGAAAAAAACCACCTCGCCCTATCACCGTAATTATCCAGACCGAGCGCAGAAGTAAATTCGGCGCTACCTGTTGTCAGACAGCCGAAGTACCTCGCATACCGTCCACATAATTAATGTGAAGTAACGACGCCCTTCCAAAGAGGTTAGCACAGCCAACTCTCTAGAAAACTGCATTTTGTTTGTGCCTTCACTCATACTACGGCTTAACCGCATGTGTAATGTATCAGAATAATTGAAACATACATTGTAGGAATTATGTGGACGGTATGCGAGGTACTTCGGCTGTCTGACAACAGGTAGCGCCGAATTTACTTCTGCGCTCGGTCTGGATAATTACGGTGATAGGGCGAGGTGGTTTTTTTCTGTGAATGTGTCTGGAAATATCCTTTCTCCAGCAGGGGCGTACCGATGAGCTTGTAGAAAAGCGAAATACGTATCTACGTCTCTGGGGATGGGATATATTCGGACACGTTCACAGAAAATATTAATAGTGAACCTGCATTTGTGTTCTTCACACCAGATTTTTAATAATATTTTATATTATTAAAAATACCTTTGTATTATACAAAACTGGTGGAGTTTACCTACTCATGTATGTTTCAATTATTCTGATACATTACACATGCGGTTAAACCGTAGTATGAGTGAAGGCACAAACAAAATGCAGTTTTCTAGAGAGTTGGCTGTGCTAACCTCTTTGGAAGGGTGTCGTTACTTCACATTAATTATGTGGACGGTATGCGAGGTACTTCGGCTGTCTGACAACAGGTAGCGCCGAATTTACTTCTGCGCTCGGTCTGGATAATTACGGTGATAGGGCGAGGTGGTTTTTTTCTGTGAATGTGTCTGGAAATATCCTTTCTCCAGCAGGGGCGTACCGATGAGCTTGTAGAAAAGCGAAATACGTATCTACGTCTCTGGGGATGGGATATATTCGGACACGTTCACAGAAAATATTAATAGTGAACCTGCATTTGTGTTCTTCACACCAGATTTTTAATAATATTTTATATTATTAAAAATACCTTTGTAAATGTTGTAGCTGGTGTACTACATCCAACTATTCCCTATAACTCATATGTAATAGCAACAAGTGTTATAGAGTTGATGCGGAAACAGTTGCTGAAACCATTAAGGAGAATATGCAAAAAATGCTTCATTCGGACGCCACGTACAAAGAAAAAATACTTTTATTTGTCAGTGATAGTGCTGCGTATATGTTAAAAACAGGCAGACTATTGAAGAAAACATATCCTAATATGCTGCATATTACTTGTGTAGCACATGCTCTCCACAGAATCTGTGAATATATCAGAGACACTTTTCCGGAAGTTGATAGACTTGTATCAGCTTTTAAAAAAGTTTTCAGAAAAGCACCATTGAGAGTAGCTCTTTTCAGGGAAAAATTTCCATCTCTGTCACTGCCTCCCACTCCAGTAATAACTACATGGGGAACATGGCTGGAAGCTACTAGTTATTATGCTGAGAATTTCGATAGTCTAAAACATTTCGTAACACTGCTAAAGGAGGATGCTAGAAGTATTGGTGAGTGCAAGGAGCTCACACAAATCGTAAATTTAAAAAATCAGTTGTACTTTCTTCACGAACACTTTGGAAAATTGCCAAAACTAATCACTTATTTTGAAAATCTAAATCTCAAATTAAATGACGGATTAGATTAGATGTGGCTGTTAATAATTTGAAAAGTATTCCAAGTGACTTCGGATGTGGCCTTCGGCAAAAGTTTGAAGCAATTCTTAATAGAAATCCAGATTTAATTACATTGCACCAATTATGTATGGAGACAATTCCACAAAATCTAACGGCTAAATATGAAGAAATAAAAGAATATTTGCAGTATGCATCTATAACCAGTTGCGATGTAGAAAGGACGTTTTCTATTTATAAGGATGTACTTAATTCAAAGAGAACAAAATTGACAGAATTGGCAGAACCTTGAGAAACTATTGCTAGTCAATATTAATACTCCTTTACTCAACTTGAACGACAAAATGAACAAATAAAAATGTTCCAATTATAGAAATAAAATTAAAAACTTTAAAAATACATCTTTTCAACAAATACATATATATTTCGTAATTTTATAGATCACCACCCGTTTGTTTTCCAATTATATAAATAAAATTAAATATTTTAGAAATACAGCCTTTCGCCAGTACTGCACTGGGTGGTAAGCGTGTCCGTTCTCTATTTATTACACATAAATTCGGTAAATACTTTTGCATACTCTACAACGTCTCCTCCATTATCTAAACGTGCACTGGATGATAGAGACGCACTGGAACCACGTCCTCGAACAGATTGTTTTACATTTGTTAGCACTAATGAGGCTTCGTACAAGTTCAGACCTGAAATCCAGCTGCGAAATGGGTTTCTCTGTGTATACAAGTCTGTGCAGTTCCCAAGCATTCACCACAGTAGAATCTAACATATTTATAAATAACGGCCCCCACCATTTTTTTCCACGAATATTTATTCGGTAATTTGCAACTGCGTTATCGTGTAAATCAACGCCTCCCATATATTTGTTATATTTGGCAATCATATTTGGTTGTGGTATAGAGATGTCTTTTTTTTCTCTGCGATTGTACTGCTTCACAAACAGATTAGGTAGTGCAGACTCACAATTGGTTGCTACTGTAACCACAGAATTGTCATTCCAACGGACCACGCTTATTTCATTTACGTGATCGTGACGAGAATCCATTGTACCACGAGGTTTTTTTTCCTATAGACTGACAAGTCTCTAAAGAGTATTTCAGCATTCTGTTCTCACGTACAGTTCCAGTAGGAAAGTATCCTTGACGTTTCAGATGAACTAATAGCTTGTAGCTCGTAAAAAAGTTATCTAAGTATACCTTATGAGTCGACTTATTTTCTAATTCGTTCAAAAGATTGATGACCACTGATTCACCTAAACCAAATTCTTTTTTGGCATTTTCACCAGTTTTTCCAGCATAAGATATAAATTGATATAAATACCCATCGTTAGATGCCAGATACCACATTTTGAACCCGAAACGTACCGGCTTGCCTTTTACAAACAGTTTTGCTGAATGGCGGCCGAAGTAGGGCACCATTTGCTCATCAATTCATAAGTGATGTCTAAAAACAGCATACTTGAAGAAATTGCTGTTCAAGCGATCAACCAGCGGTCTTACTTTCGCAAATTTGTCTGCCTTGTCTAATTGATTGTTATCTGTAAGATGAATGTTCTGCTTTATGTCTAGAAATCTGTTTCGAGACATCGCATTTTCCATAAATTGAACACCTTTATCTTCATCAGATGACCAGTAAAGTTTTACCTGTGGAAGAGTGATACCCACTCAAAATCAATATTCCCAAAAAAATTTCTAGATCAATTTGATCTAAGGCGAATTGAGTACGGTTATTATCTCTCGCATATTTTATGGAGTTTGAAATAATAAGCTGGCCAACATTTTTATCAAACATTAGCATAACGAAATCAAGCACAGACTTTTCATGTAGCGCCTCGTAGTCCTCGTAGTCAACGGGCGTTTTACACCAAATAATGTCTTCAATTCTTGCTTCTAGATAAAATATAAAGCTGCCTCATGATACATACCATCCTCTATCTCAATTTCGTTATTCGAACACACTATCTCAAAAGTTCCCGCTATATCTACATGCAAATTTTCTACTCCACCTATAACATTATCATCAATGTCCTCCTCGTCCGTTATATCATCGACGTCGGGTGGTATATAACAAACATTAATTTTCTCATTCAGATCCATTCAGATCTAGATTATCAACGACCAACACATACTTCAGAAATTGTTGTACTTACCATTGTATAATATTTCTGCAATCCTCAAGATAACACTATTATGAACTCTAACTTCTTCAAGTTCTCTATCCCACAGCGTAAATGAACTGAATAAACTCGCATCACACAACAGATACCCAATAAACTTCCCCCAGACGTGAAAAAGCATGTTCAGATAGGAATATTACTCATGACTACAATTACAACATTTGTCCCAATGCTGCGTTTTCGCAACGCTATGTTTCAAATCCATTTTAGAAATATTTCCGGAAAAAAGGGGATTGATTTTTTTCCAAAATAATGTTACGTGAAGTATCTTTTATATGAAACCTCTTAATGATAAATGAAAAAGTAAGCTGTATGTTTTTTAATTTAAACTTAGATACCAAAGTTTTTTTCTTGAAAATTCCATAGTTTTATTTTATTTTTATTCAAAATTGAAAATGCGATTACCCGTTCCCAAAATGTATATTAGGTTGTTTAAATATTTATTAACGCAATGCTACTGACAGTACATCCAAAATTATTACTTTTTAGTACAAAAAAAAATTAACTATGGGAATATATGGGTTAATACGTGTATTTTATGCTTTTTGCCTTCTGATTCCAAAAGTCATTTCTTTATCACCATCAGGATTTAGATATGTATATGTGTTTAAATAATTTTCCTAAAAATATGTTAGATGTTAATATATTTAAAGTTATCAACTTAAATGTAAAATATTACAAGAAACTGATTACACTGGTCTGAGGTCAAAGTTTTTGTAACTGTTTTGGGTAAATGCTGTGCTGATTTAAAAAATGTAGCTAATTTTTTTATATCAGATCTACTTCTTTTTTGTATACGTATATTAAAAAAAATAGAAGCTGGTCTATATGACTAAATATTTCCTACAAATTTAATTTAATAAACACAAATTAAAAATGTATTTATTTAAAGTGAAGTTATAATGAAATAACAATGCTGTACAAAAAATTATTGTACCAGGAAAGGTTTCTTTCAAAAATTTTCGTGCGTGCTTGACGTCTTGAACATTCCTTTTTAGGCACGAATGTCCTGGTAAAAGCGTTCGCCTATTTTTTCGCCAAAATCCTCACAATTTTCTAGAAAATAATCCAAATGCCAACTTAAGAAATGCATTTTTACAGACATGCGTGTACCAAGAGACTGAAAGCTTTGCAACAGGTCCTCGACCACTCGTTGATACTCTTGACTTGGATTTAAATGCTAACCATCCAATTTTTTTATTACCTTCCATATTCTGGTCAAATTCCTGTTCCTTCATCAGTTCTCAGATTTGAGGACCGTCAAAATTCTAGCTTTCAGGTTGGCATCACTGATGTTTGGAAATTTTCGTGTAAGAAAACTAAAAGCACAAACTTCTTTGTTGAGAACCTTGACATTATTTTTTATAAGCCCTAGTGCGTGTAGCAGTACTTTCTTTGGGTCCACTAAAGCGTGTGCTAGAACGTTCTGTGAGCCAGGATGTAAACGAAGCCTTACTTTCCACTCACGTTTTATATAGTATTCTTTATCGGCTAGGTTGTCTCATAGACACATAAAGCAAGGGTATTTGGTATAGTCACCTTGTAAGCCAAGTAATAAAGATATAACCAGAAAATAACAAAATATTTTAAAATTTCGAAAGGGTGCAGTCACAGAAAGAAGTTAAAGCAATTTTTAGAATGCAATATCCTTTAAGATTACGTACGGATTATATATCTTTAGATCTCCATATATTTTCCAGTTACGGTCTCGATATTTCAGAGCGGTTAGTAAGTTTCATATTACCATAAATTTCAGTCATTTGTACTGAATGACCCACTAGAACAGAAGAAACTGTATTACCATTAAGCTAGAGAACTGCTTTCAAACTTTTGCGGGATGAATCGGTAAACAACCTCCATTCGCTAGAATTATATCTTAGGCCTAAATTTTCAAGGAAACCCTTGATATTTTTATCTTTTTAAAACAAAATTCGAAACTCTGCCTCTCGATTACGATACCAGTAGAATCTTGTTCCCACAGCTATTAAAATAATTTCACGAAGACGAGATCCTAGCAATTGTGCGGCCTCCTTAAACAGGACATAGGTCTCTCGTCTCCCTTTACGTAAGGGGCTTCGGTTCATTTATTCCAACGGTGCCCCCAAAAGCAATTTCATCTTCCGTTTAGTCATCATCAGATTCTGAAGACAAGTCTGTTTATGTATCTGGTGGTTCTGGAATTGGAATTTCTGGTTCATGACTAACAGGCTTTAATGAAGATGGCACGTCCGGATACTTGACATGTTGGCGATTGTTCTATTTATTCCTAAAAAGTAAATTTTAGAAATATTTATTTAGCAAAATAAATGAAATTTTATAAACTCTTACCTCATAGATTAGTCATACAAAAACAACAACAATATGATCTTTCCCTTCCCGCCAAATCATCGATATACCAAAACTGTCCTTTTGTGTTTCTTGGTGCTCCAACCTTTTACGCATGTTTTGCAGCCTATGTGAGATGCGAATGACTTGTGTTGATCGCCAAGTTTGGTTCCAAAGTAGGTTACGCACATTTTTTTCACAAAACTCGTGATGTTGGATTTACGATTAACTAATGTGATTTGTCCACATATATAACAAAACTTGTCTGGGCCATTTTTACATGTTTTTTTTCTGTTCATTATGAAAATACTAACGTTCTAGCATAGCTCAAGAACGATTGACGCCGCCTTGTATGTACACTGTTCTGAATTCAGCATGGAAAAATGGTAATAAGTCACCTAACACAACTATGACCTCAAAAACGTCGCAGGTCAGTGTTATTGATTAACACTTTTCGACAAATTTTAAAACGTCTCGCATATTTGCTATATTATAACCATTCAAACAAGCCGTTACTGGCACTATAGCCAATGACATTAAGTAATTAATACTTCTATGTGGATATATAAGCTCATCTCATTGAATTATAATATAGATTCTCTAAAAGGATGAACCTAGATTCTTCATAATTTTTTGCATTAAGGAATTGTATATTCCTGTAGCACCAATACAAACAGCATCGAATTTTCTTGATTTTATCTGCTTAGAAAGCTTTAAGTTTTCCATAAGATTTAAATCAATCATCAAATTACTCCATTTTAAGGTCTTTTGCAAAAAAGACGCACCTATTTAACGATGACCATAAGAATGAAGTTGATTGTTTTAATCATCAAGCCACTGAAATGCATGCACAATAAAATGTGTGTTTTTGGAACGCAAGCAGAGAAATAGTGGTAAATGGAAATATAATAAGAACAGTGTCATGTTTTAAATCCATGTTCAAAAAAATTTGCTATTGCATAATTTTGAACTAAAATGATAAGGTTCGTACTAGTTTGAATTAGAAATAGATCTATTTAACAATCTTTTAGATGTCTGGATGAGAGATATTTGGCAGGAAGCTATGGTTGACACACAAAAAAAAAACGTTTTATCGTTTAGCCTAATTGCAAATTGCCATTCGATTATATACACTCAGACTGACAATGTTCCAACTTTTTATGCTTTGCAAATAGTAGGATTTTTGTTCTGCAAAATATACCTCTGTTTCAGTGATGAGCTCCTTATTTGTTGCGAATTCCCGCCCACTGAATCAATTTGTGAGATTCAAAGATAACAAGAAAATCGCAAGGTGTCAAATCTAGTGAATATGGAAAATGCAACAGCAATTCTAATTCGACCAATTCAGCTGTTAGAATTGCGGACGAATGAGGTGCTGCATTATCATGGCGAAGCAACGCCTTTTTCTTTCCCAAATGTGGGCATCCTTTCTTTAATTCGGCATCGAAATGGTTCAATAAATTACCATAAGCAATGGTCATGTGCTGATTTTCTTTTCAAATCGATATAGATTACGACGTGCGAACACCAAAACACTAACCATAACGTTTCCAAAATATATAACCCCTTTATTAGCGCTCGTTCGCTAATGAAAGGCCATTCTTTCGACTGCTGTTTCGTGTCTGGAATGAAGTGATACGATTCATACTTCGGCCAAGTTATACTGCACTGGATTTCGCTTGTACGTATTCAAACATTACGTCGATATTGCTACGAGATTTCGTTTTTGTTCGTCTAACAGTAAACACAACACTCTTATCGATAGCTTTGTTATACCCAAACAGTGTTAGATACTGAAAGTTCAGTGTTGATGTTTATAATCTATGAACCATGTGAGGCACCTTCAATTGACCATCTTTCAGCACCACATCACGGATTTCGATAATTTCCTCAGTAGTTACTGTAAACGAAGGATCTGGGCGCTCAAAGTGATTTGTGTTGATATACCTGCAACCAAATACAGAAAACCACTTTTGAACCATTTCATGTGAAGTGTCAGAATTCCCATCATATTTTTTTAATGGTTTTTCCAATCAAAAAGTAATCAACAAACAAAATTTATTCGCTTTTGAAGTGTGTCATACAATAACTACATATTTAATATATCTACTCGAAGTTTCTTAGACAAATTTGTTTTCAAATATCGAATACGCATTAATCTATGAATGCTAGCCAGTCCTTAATAGTAATTTCAGTTCAGATTTTAAGATACTTTCAGTTAATATTGTTTGTAAATTTACCTGGTCATTATTCCATTTTCGGTGTCATTAACCTTCGATAACTCGATATACAGAAATAGATAACTATGGTTTTCCATCACAGGAACGTTCTAATTTCCTACTAACCAAACTTTTTCAGAAACTCGTTGCACACAATATGCCTGCATTAGCTTATATCAAATAAATAAAAATTAGTTTCGATTCTGTAACATGAGTCTAGAATCTTCAATCAATTTGATATTATTATTTTGAAAATGTTTTTGAATATAAAATTATTTGGATATAATATTTCTCTATTTCTTCTTTATTGCATTTCCTGGTTCATAATTATGTACGACGCTGATTCGTAAAGTAAGTTCCGTTTCCGCCTAGTGAGCAAAGGAGTGGGAATATAGGCGCGATCGCAGCACTGCGGTGTAGTCTGGTTCAGTGTGAGTCTAGCAGTACTAGTGAGAGAATCGTTCGGGCATACTTTCGTGGTATTGTGATAGCTTAAAGTGGTTGTTGCAATTAAAAATGCCGTAGACTGAATTGCGTGCTGTTATCCGATTTCTGTGTGCAAAGAACATGAAGGCTGCTGAGTTTCATTGTGAACTTTGTCCTGTTTTTTGGTGAGAATGTCATGAGTGACAGTATGGTTACAAAATGGTGCCGTGTCTTTCGAGAAGGACGAACTAATGATGAAGAACGTAGTGGAAGACCAATTGTAACGAACGCACTTATGGGTAATATTGAAGAAAAGATTCATGAAAATCGGCGATTTACAATCACAGAACTGAGTGCCCTTTGGATGCAGAAACTTCTTACCAAAACCATAAACAAAGACATTGGGATCGGCACTAACTTTTCTGACACGTTACGATGTAGAATGGGAAGGTTTCCTCAGGCACATCGTAACAGGTGGACTTGGATTGTCTATGTCAAAGTTGAGACGAAGAGACAGTCAATACAGCGGGTCAAACTTTTTCTGCAAGAAAAGTCGTGGTCACTATCTTTTTGGACAAGGAAGGCGTCCTTGTTGTAGACTTTATTGAACGAGGGACCACAATAAACACTGAAGTCTACTATCAAACTTTGTTATGCCATGACTTAATTCACAGACAGCAGGCTTCTATGAAGAGGGCATTAGAAAGCTAATTCATCGCTATGACAAATGCCTCAATTTTCATAGCACTATGTAGGAAAATAGTACTTTCTTTATAAAATAACATTACCTATATGGGATTACATGACTTAAATACATCCCATAATCAAAAGCAAATATCTGTACCAAACAACAAATAATTTTAGTTTGACATACATTTGGGATGTTAGACACGAATTGCTATTGTTTCAAACCGTCCAATAATTAAATTATTCTTTGATAATTCTGCAATACTTTTATTATTATTCCATGTGAATTTGTCAATTTTGAAATAGAAAACTTCAGTATTGTATACTTCAGTGGCTACCACATAATTAAGAAACAAGATTTAAAGTGTGTTTAATTAGATCAAGTTATTAATAAACAGCTATAGCAAGAAATTAATATCCACTAGAAAATCTATAGGTTTGTAAGTCCTTATACGATTTACTCATCACAATACTACTTAGCCTGCCCATCTACATATCCACACAACAGACCTTAAAGTAATTTCAGATTTAAGTACCACAGCATGAGAGTCTTCAATTATCAGAAATAATAAAAAAGAACACATAACATAATGTCGCTGGCAGTCAAACACGTTTTTATCGGTTCAGTGACTGCGGCTGTACATACTAACATATAAAAATATTTACACATTATTTCCAACTACGATCTGTTTGCTATATTAATTACTCAGGCGCTTAGATTATAGACTAGACAGGTAATTACTTTTACAATGGAAAATATATGTAAAAGAAACCAACTATACCAAAAGATATTTAATTATGTCGTATGGAAATATAATGATTTTCTTTTAATCCAAAAAAGATATATCGGTTTTATACACATACTAGTTTGTGTTGCCAGAAGACCTTATCTTATAAAATGATTTGAATGTGTTATAGAATTGAGATTGAATGAATTGTAAATTGAAAAACTATTATTACCGACCTCTAAAGACCTCTTTGAAAACTAAATTTTCTAATTAAAGTTTCAATAAACTGCGATTAACCTGGGTAACTTAATCCTTTTTTAATGAATAATCCCTTTCATTTTCATTAATAATTTTAAATTGCATATAGACATAATTACACAAAATCGATATTATGTAATCGGACTAGACTAATGTAATCATTATTTTAATGTATTATTAACACGCGCATATACGATTTGGTATATAATTAATATAATTAAATAATGAAGATTATTATAAAATATAAAAATTAACATCACAATTGTTTATAAATTTACATTTTCTAACACTTCATGTTTACTAATTCGATTGTTTTATACTCTCCTCAAGCATTTATTTCATTCATTAGAAATATCAAATAAGATTACATAATAATTATAATTCAAATAATATACAGTAGAGTACCTGCAGTGTAAACTAATTAAAGATGATGATGTTCACGTTTCACGAATTCACCCAAGTGGATACTTATAAAATAAATGTATGTTGTACATACAAAACTGATTTATTTCAGGGGTTCTCAAACTATGGTACGCATAGTACTTGTGGTACATAGAGTTCCCATGGTAGGCATAAGCAAATGCGAATACCGTACCGCAGACTTAAAATAAAGTAACATTGCGTCGACCATTCGCAAACTTGCACACGCGTTCACGTATCTCCAAGATATTTCTAGTCTAGACTAGAACCATCGATGCCTCATGAATTGTCGGCGGTGCGATAAGCGAGTCAATTGATTGTTGTTATGACAATCATGCGCGTCGCCTATTATTATACTCGTAAACATTAACTGAAGCGTGCTATGCAGTTAATCACCTTTCTATTCTCATTGCATTATTACTTCTTTATTGTTCAAAGTTGTTTAGTTGCCGTTAGAGATATAAAAAAAATAGACATAGAAGAGAAACAACAGACATAAAATTATCTGCTGGATATCTTGTAGATGAGAAAATTATTTCTAAAAAAAGAAAAGTTACCAGTATGTTCCTGAGTCGATTAGTTCTGGATTTAGTCCAGATGTAAATAAAGAGCCACGTGTAATCTACTTTGAAATTCTTTGAAACCAGAGTACGAATTTTTCATTACTAAAACTTCATCTGACTACGCAACATTCAATGTTACAAAACTAGCGTAAGGATTATTATCGTTCGAAAGATGAGAGAAACGAAAGGCGCAAAGGAAGTTATGTCGTCCTTTACTGGCAGTATTTCAAAAGCAGTGCGCCTGACTTAGTAAGTTTAATCATAGCAGACTGCTGATAAGCTCATGCAATCGGCGAAGAGCTGTTGTTAGTTACGGCGCAAGATTTTGTGATTCGTATGTTGAGCAAAGCGTCAGCTAAGCTACTACGGTACCACTGTCAAACCGTTCGTTGTAGCATTGGAAGTATGGCATTAAACGTTAAAGAAAACGTTAACAGCTCATGTCAAAAATAGTGATTGTATCATACGTAACAAACTATGCTTAACTCATGGTTTATATGCGCTGTATGTATGTCAAACTAGAGTTGAAAAAAAAATATTTATTTTGTGAGGCACTAACAACATTACCTACCTTCGACATTTTCAAGAAATGGAATAGCTTTCTGTAGGAAACATAATGGACTGAAAGCAGTTTGCCGGCTTCTGCTCTAATAGCGCTCGAGTTATTACTAGAAAATGTGGAGGGGTTGCTAGTAAAGTAAAATCGATTATAGAAAATTGCAGTTACATTTCGAACTAAGTAATCGATTGACATACGAGCCGTAGATTACAGCATTAGTTTATTTATTTAATATTTTGTCCAAAGATGACAAAGTAAGGCCACATATCTAGAAATGTAGAATGAGTAGAGTAAATTACTTTCGGATGAGACTGAAGATGCGCGAGCGATGACGTTACAAAAATACTGAACACCTTAAAAACATTGAGCAGTCTTGACAATATAGGCGGCAGTTTTAAATTTAAATAATATTTAGTTATATTAAACCATAATAATTATGTTTTGTTGTCGATTTTAAATAAACTTATTACTTCGCGAAGAATAAAATAATTATTAAATCAATTGGTATTATGTAACAAATTTTTTATAAATTGTGTTTTACAATGAAATATTTCTTTTTATAGTGCTTTCACATTTAAGTCTTTGTATTTACAAATTATTATTATATTAATCCATATTTTGTAATATGGTTTTCATTAACTTTAATTTTGTTTTTTCTCATTATAATTTTACTCCTAACCAAAATCTCACTTTAGAGACATTAAAAGAAGATAAATACACAAGCATGTGCCTAGAAAAATTTTTGTATTTATTAAAACAAATATACATACATACAATGTATAATCAAATATTTATTTTCGCTGATGACAAAATTAATATAATATATTTTGAAACATTTAAAATCTTCAGTCTTCATCGCTTGAAAAATCGTAGAAATCATCTTCAGAGTCATTATTGACATTAATAATAAATTCTTCACAAAAATCATCCATTATGTGCTCCTTCATAATGTACCTAATCTTTTTCTACACCTTCCACATGTCGACAAGTTTCTGACCATTCCTCTACCTTGATGTTTGAAAATTCTTCTCTCGCCAATTTTTCAACATCATCCTATATGAAATGTAACATTTCATAATGCAACCCTATTCTTTACAATGCCCCAGATTTTTTCAATCGGGTTTAGTTCTGGGTGGTATGGTGGCAATCTCAGGACGGTGTGGCCTTTTTTTGCAAATATACCATCTATGCTGTACTGTATATGTTTTGGCTTGTGAAGTTTTACTAAATTGTAGAACTCTGGTTTAGTACAATTTGCATAGTAAGTTATGCCCCTTTCGTTTAGCCACTGTATCATATCACACTTTCTACTGGCTGATGTTGGATGTTTATATGACATAACATTATGGTAGCTGGCATTATCCACAACAATCACAGAATTATCAGGCAAATTAGGAATTAAAGATATTTCTAACCATTTTTTATAATTTATGAAGTTCATGTCGTCATGGTAGTCGCCACTTTTTTGGCCTGATTTGAAAATTAATAACGCATCATTAACAAAACCCTCTGCAGAACCAGCATGAACAATTATTAAACGCCTTTTGAAATTGGACACTTTAATCCTTCATTAGATTGATCGACCCATCCAAGAGGAGATGTATGCCCTGCATGTATGTAAGTTTCATCTAAAAATTACTTATGTACTTAAAATATGTACTAAATAGATTTTCTAAATGCTTTTTATACCTGTATATATTATTGGACGTCCTTGGGTACGATAATTTGTTATTTTGCGGATGTAAGAACACCTCAGCTCTCTTATGTCAAACCGCTCCATTAAAATCTTACGGTTATCAGTAGTTTTTTCCATCTAGCAAATAAAAAGTTTAGAGTGATATTACTAAAAATAATTAAAAAAGTACCTGAATCCTATTCGCAGCAATAATTTCCTAAAAGATGATAGCCCTCCTGCAAAACCGATTCCTTCATCATCGTGAATTTTATTATAAACGGCTTTTATTGTGGGTCTTCTCTTTTCAGTCACATGAAAATTATGTATAATTCTGCGAATAATTTCTTCCCCACAGTTATCGACAGTAGATTTTAGTGATGGTTTTGGTGGTTTTATTTTTGTCGATAAGAATGACTTTACTTTTCTTGTTTCAACAGCATGACCTTCTTTAATTATTCGACCTACAGTGCTCCTAGAAATACCTGTTGCTTCTGCAACTGTCTAGCAGCTGACCTATAAATGATGAACAACATAAATTATAATTTTGAATTTGATTTAAAAAAAGTAATATTATTACAGGTCAAATATTATGTATCCACCTAATTTGTAAATATATTTACCTGTCACACCTTGTTTTTTTAAAATAGTTATATACATTAAAATTTATTTCGCGAGATTGTTCAAGAATAACTTTCTCTTTTTCGAACAAGGGCTCACTTCCTCCAGGACAGAGTTTGTTGCCATATCAGACATTTTACCCTGTAAATAGAACTAAATTTTCAGGAATTTTATGATAGGTATATTTCTACTTACAAGAGGATGCATTCTTACTCTTGAATAGCTTTGAAAAAAAATTAATTAATAGATAAAACACAACAATAATATTACAAATAGGAAAACTCTCAATGTACGTACAACACCACTACGAAACACACCGATCAAATGCCTGGTACCGACTGACAAATAATCGATAAACGTTTGTGGCTCGTATAGTACACGGATTTATACTACTAGCTATTTCTCTCATTTATGAGGTGGCTCTCTTTCTAATTACTAAAATGTGTTTCTGCGCCAGTCTCATCCGAAAATGATTTTACTCTAATTGTGTATGTAATGAAAAAAAATTTTGTAACAGAGTACTGTCATTTGCTCTTTGAAACACTTAAACTATTCTGAATTATTTTGGACAAGGAATCCATTCATATTGGATGATATTTCTGGAGCCTTAGTAAACAATCCTAGCAATCCTTGATTGAACCATCTTGCCATTCAAGTTTGAGAATGGAATTTACTAAATTAGAGCTATGTGATTTTTAGCTATAGGCGAAAAATGGTTATCTATTACTGTCCAGAAAGGCGCAATTATTTTTAGTTCAAGTTGCAGCTACCTATCTCTTTAAAATTGGATTTACAGCCATGCTGACAATAAAAAATAAATTACGTAATGAACTGAATTTTCAACCAAATTTAAAACGATTAAAACTAAATACAACCGATCCTGACATCTTCTCGCTTATGCTGAACATGGAAAATCAGTTCTAATCGAGTTTCTAGTTAGACTAAGTTAAGAATATTATTGACATTATTTTTTTAATAAATAATGGACACGTGCAAAACCGATTATTTTTTTACCGTTTTACCATTTCCAAACCTGTCCAAATACAGTTTTCAATAGTTTAGTTGTACCCAATTGATTCGTAGTACGCATGAGTGGTACGTCAAAAAAGAACCCATGATCTAGTTCATATTATACCTAAGGGTTTAGAACAAAAGAATTGTTAAAGTAACTCTTATTCAAGAAATAAAACAGTCATTGTACTAAGTAGATAATAGGTAATATACATAGGCACTGTATATTCGTATATAAGTAAGTACATATGTATATGTTAGGTTCTAGTAAAATGATAATTTTACTTGAAGAACAGTTAGTTTGTTGGATAGTATTGGCAGCTTTTTCACATATTTTCATTTTAGCACTTGGTCATCTTCGAAGGCGTTCAACTTATTCGAGAGCTTTATCTAAATTTTGAATGGCTTCTCTATGACTAATTTGTGCTGAATTACTGTAATAAGTTTAAGTCATCGGTGCCGAATCATTATCAAATATTTTCAAGATTTTCATAAAAAGTTTCATCATTATCTTTATTCTATTTTCCAATATATAGTACTCTTGTGGTGGATGAATACCATGCAATGAATTGATGCTGGTACGCCCAACGCCGTTAAGATTCAGTATATATTCACGAAGAGTGGACATCAGTATATCATCGTCGAGATCTTCCACATCAGAACTCAACTGTATATATTTTTTCAATATTTCTCAATTACTCTTGCGTGGCATAAACACTGGAGCGTTGACTAATAAGAATAGCTTTTCCTGGGAGCCTTCTCCCTGCTCTCACCTAACATTTTTAATGTATGAAATCTGTACTTACCACAAGAATAAACATATAAAATCATTTGGATTTGGAAGTCTTTGAAACCCTATTGATTTTGCCTATCCCTAAAGGTGTCAATTTAGTTAGTCCAGTTTCATTAGTACAACCTAAAAATGTAATTTTTTGTTAGCTGTTTTTGTGTCCGGGACTGAATGCTCTTCATGACAAACACAAGTTTTACCTGCAATAGATGGAGATTTCATGGGTATTGTAGATCTGATCGTGACATAAAAAATTGAGTTCCTTAAAGAAATTTATCGTGAAACTATTTAGCTTTCTCTTTTAGTATAATACCAGTTATTGAAGCATTTCGTTTTCGTTTGGGTTAAATATCATTTATTCAATGCCTTTTCCATCTGAGGAAATTCTGAAGCGCGAAGCGATTTTAGCTTTCTTGGTCCGGGAAATCCTGAAACAATTCTTGCGCTGACCTTTGCCTCTTCCTTTCTGATGGAAAATACGATGTATTTAATTGTCGTATTTTTGTGATAAAAAAACTCATTCTTTGCATTTAATAAAAGTTTTAAAGCGTTTTTTTTAATGTTAGATAAAGTATTTTTTAATAGGACGCCATGACTGAATTATCACTTGAATTATGTATCACATACATGTCCACCCTCACGAAACCAAAACAACACTAACCTAGTAATCATGCTGCCTGCTGCAAGAATTGTTTCCGGGCTGTTCCTGAAATTTAAATAAGCCAAGAATTACACAAGCACGTTCGCTTCATTGAATTGAATGAAATACATAAATCATTTTTGTTAGTCAGTGTTGTTCACGCCATAAAACATAAAATATTTTATCGTTCACGTTTTGGAATACGATTATCAAACCAGATGTCTATGTTTTTGGACGTTCATGTTATAGCGCCTCTACTGTAATTGAATTATAGCAAGCTACATTGCAATTACCATGTAATTAACTTGATTTTGGCATTATATTTTGTTTCAAATTATTAATAAATTAAATCAAAAATTTCCAAATTTAGCTGTGATAGTAACAGCCATTTCAAACTGAACTCTATTAATTAATAATTTAAATGCAAACAATAAAAATTTAACAATTAAGACATATTAATAGCTTCATAGATTATAATCCGATAAAATTAATATTTTGAATTGTCGTGAGTTTTTTAAATGTTCATATATTAGGGACAGCCTCAATGTAATCAATATTTTGATAACATCAGAAACTTATATTAACAAATTTTTGCATTATATAGCGTTTCACGTTTACAGTGTACTATGGGCTTTATGGAGAAAGCTTACATAATTGTCAAATTGTTCAATACAATCTCCAACTGATAAAATCATTTTTGAAGTTTGATTTTAAAACAACCTCTATTGACGGTTTTATCAAAGCACATAAATTACATAAATCAAACACGTAATTATATAGAAGAAAATTTGTGTTTATATTGAGAAATGAGAAATCACTAATAAAAATATGGATATATTTGACAACAGCTAGAGAGATAGAAATAGTAAAGGTTATTGTAATTGTCTAAAGAGAAAAGGAAATGTATATATTCTCATAAGAATATACACTTCATCCTGAACGATCGTAAATAACATATGATCAAAAAGTCTTTGGATAGCGATTGCCTTGAAGTGTAAAAACCATCTATACAATTATTTACTTCTGTAGTTTGAAGTACACATATGTCACAAATAAAATAGATTTTAGGTTATGGTAATTAGGATAATTAAAAATTACTGAAAAGCCACTTCCATCAGCGGGAACGTACAGACGCGTTTCGCTCTAATTGAAGCTTATCAATGCACGGTATCTCGAAGACAGTCATGGCTTTTCAATTCTCTACTTTGTGTATATATAGTTAACATTCTGAACTTACTGCAAATGAGAATTAATGAATATTAAATCCCATTCTTACATGTCAATGTCGCCTTATGTGATGCATTAATAACTACAATCCGACAAACCAAGTTTATACTAGCATGTATAACACACCTCGTCGCGACTACGATCTTACTGGTTGTTAGGATAATTAAAAATTACTGAAAAGCCACTTCCATCAACGGGAACGTACAGACGCGTTTCGCTCTAATTGAAGCTTATCAATGCACGGTATCTCGAAGACAGTCATGGCTTTTCAATTCTCTACTTTGTGTATATATAGTTAACATTCTGAACTTACTGCAAATGAGAATTAATGACTATTAAATCCCATTCTTACATGTCAATGTCGCCTTATGTGATGCATTAATAACTACAATCCAACAAACCAAGTTTGTACTAGCATGTATAACACACCTCGTCGCTACTGCGATCTTACTGGTTGTTAGGATAATTAACATGATAAGCTTCAATTAGAGCGAAACGCGTCTGTACGTTCCCGTTGATGGAAGTGGCTTTTCAGTAATTTTTAATTACCCTAACAACCAGTAAGATCGTAGTCGCGACGAGGTGTGTTATACATGCTAGTACAAACTTGGTTCGTCGGATTGTAGTTATTAATGCATCACATAAGGCGGACATTGACATGTAAGAATGGGATTTAATATTCATTAATTCTCATTCCCCCCTCACCCACCTCACGTTCGTGGACCTACAAAAAGCATATGACACAGTCCCAGTATCAAGATTATGGAAGGTATTAGAACAATCTAGCATCAATTACAACTATATAACGGCCCTTAAAGAGTTGTATAAAGACTCCACATCAAGAATTAAGATGGGTAAAGAACTCACAGATGCATTTACGGTAAATAAAGGACTACGCCAAGGATGCTGTATTTCTCCAACACTCTTTAAGATATATGTAGCGGTGGCACTAAGAAATTGGAAGAGGAAGGTCCACAGAATGGGTATAGAGATAAATGACAGGTGCTTATTTACCCTTCAGTTTGCTGACGACCAGGTCATAGTGGCCAATGACAAGGAGGACATGCAATACATGGTGAGGAAAATGATGGAAGAATATCGAAAATGGGGCTTGACAGTCAATATAAACAAAACAAAATATCTATGTATTGGCAACCAGGACGGAAATCTGGAAGTGGACAATGGTCAAGAAATAATGCAATGTCAGGAATATGAATATCTGGGCGTAACTTTCGACAACACCGGGACAGATGTGAGAGAGATCGAAAAACGTATAGTCAAAGCAAAAAAAGTGATCGGATGCCTGAATGGAATTCTATGGAGCAAGGAAATAACAAAGAAGATAAAATTTAACATATACGAGACTATGGTAAAGAGCAGCCTTCTATATGGAGCAGAAACCTGGAGGATTGCAGATAGACAAAGGAAGAAGGTTGAGGCGGTTGAAATGGATGCCATTAGAAGATCCATGCGAATTTCACGAAGAGAGAGAATAAGGAATGACTATATAAAGCAACAAATGGGAATAGAAGGCACGATAGTTCAAGACATCGAAAAGAAACAACTTACTTGGTACGGACACGTAGAACGAATGCAAAATAACAGGTGGCCCAAAACAATAATGCACTGGCACCCAAGAGGGAGAAGGAAACGGGGAAGACCGAAACTGGAATGGCAGAAGAGCATACAAAGATCCATGAGTGAAAGAAACCTCACACCAGAGGAGTGTGGCGATAGAAGAGGATGGAAGTTAGGTGTCGGACAACGAAGAAAAACGTTCTAAACCGGCATATATATATATATATATAATTCTCATTTGCAGTAAGTTCAGAATGTTAATTATGGTAATTAGTTGCATTTTATGTATATTTTAAAGCCAGCTGACTTAAAAGTTGTCAAGTAAATGTCAAAACTAATTGAAATAAATAATTTCATAGATTTATCGTATATTCCACCGCAATAGCGATCCAAACACTTTTTGATCATACGATAGCAAGCGCCAAATAAGATGGCGCTTGCTATTTAGAAGTAGAGGAGAGAAGTACGAGTAGTTTTTGATTTTTACAATTATTTATATAAACATAAAAGTACATCATTGCTATTAAGTGAAATAAATATGTACTTAGAATCAGAAACATTAGTTGATGAAACGACAGAAAGCTTAATTATTAATATACATAATGAGAGTGACAATGATGACGACAACTGCAGTTCCGAAGAAGATTAATTTGTTTAATCTATTGTACTGTTAGTAATAAACCATTTATAAATTAAATATTCGTTATAGGTACGTATGCAAGCAAATGGATTTGCGTTTTGCGATATTCTTAGCTATATGTTTGTACATTTAAATCTGATTTCAGTTGTAAATTATTTTAATTAATTAGAATATCAAATTGTTCCTCTGTAAATTTATACTATTTTAAAAATATTCTTAAAAACCTGTTTATTCATTACAATCTCATTATAAATATCATTTCGTTTGGTAATGAGCGTATATGCATACTCTCAACACTAAAAAAAAAAGGGAAATCTAAAATTTGATCGTGTGCTATTAATTGTCAGCTTATTTCAGTTTTATTCGTGTCAAACGGTTGTCAAACGTTAGTGTTGGTTTTAGTTTTAAGTATGCCAGAAGCCCGAATCTTAATCCAATTGAAGATTTGCGGGGCACATGGAAGAAACAATGCGTCGTAATAGTTTTAGACAGACAGGAATTGATTAATGGCATAAATGAGTGTTGGAAGAATTTAACTGCACAATATTAGATCTATGCCTAGAAGGATTTATTTGGTGACAGAAAGTAATAGCAATGCAACAAAATACTAGGTAAAGTATTATATTTCTGTTAATAACTACCTAACAAAAAATACGACTTTTATTTTTTTGCCGCATATTATCTTACCACGTGTAATTAAATTATTTTGATTAATCATTCGCATGGCAATGTCAGATAATTCTAACCTCTTTGAAAAATTCCATAATTAAACAGATTAAAGAAACATAAAACACAAATTTCTGGGTACGTCAATTTCCCATTTTTTTTTTGTGGGAGAGCATATGTCATTATACATACTGCTATGAATAGTGGTTTGTTGTACAATAGCGCCACCATCCACAACTAATCTACCTAACTAATATACTCAGCCAGTTGATATCCAACAATGAGACTTCTTTCTTCTCAGGGTTCCCATCGGCAAAACGTGGAACTGCAATATTATTTAGGCGCCAGTAAATCGTACTTGACAAATATAATAGTTATATACTTTATAAGTTACTTATTTTAATAATTAAACAACAGTAAAGGTATATGGGATAAAAATGAGCACAAGATAAAATTTAAATGAATATTTAATACAAAAAAAAAAAAAAAAAAACTATCTTTACAGAGTATAAAGATCAATATTGCATCATTCAACAATTCCTGAGGTAAAAGAATTCACCGAATATGATAGCTAAGTGAATTAAAACTTCCTCTATGACTCCGATCAACTTATCTAAAATAACAAAGTTTATTTTTAATTTCTCCCCATAGAACCACACTGTATAAACAAATATAAAACACGTTCAAAACTCTACGCATGTGCAAACATCAAACACATGAAAAAAATATTCTTGACTTCCCAACCTGCAAAATTTTACAGTTATAATTTTTTATATTACTTAGAAATTTTAAAAATATTCTTTATTATTTATCACTACTAATTAAGACTCTTAACTAATTATATTAACACAAGATAAATATTCTTATCAAAGCTTTTCTAATTAAGACGTCTTAAGCATGTAAATTTACTTACATAAACTTATTTGAGACACATTTATTCGACAACGTTGTTTAATCAATTACAAAAACAAAATTACGAGAAAACCAAACTCGTATAATTATCGGGAATAAGTATGAACTAGCATTTCTATGGTCACACTCAAAAAACAACCCGTACTAATTAAATATTAAATATATCAATCATTACAACGTTCCCGGATAAATTCAGATGTTAATCTCCTCGAATTTTACTCTAGGCCCCTGAAACATGAGGTCGATAACCAAAAAACACAAGTTTTTTATCTCACATGTGAGATTTAAAACACATCGGATATACATGAATATGTATATAGGTTATTAAAAAAAAAGAAAATCTTTCATTAGTTTCAAAATTCAAATCTAATTAGGAAATTAATTTTGCCGCACACTGTTTATTTACTTCAAAAAACTATATAGATAGTGTATATAAATAAATAGTAAATAAACAAAATGTCGTCTTCTGCTATTAATATAACATTGTAACCGCCTTTACCACATCTAACTTACCGATTTTAATCAAACATATGACAAACTAAGCTTGACAATAGAAATTCCGTTTTTCAAATAAAAGAAAATATTGTCAGAAATAAAAGCATGAGCATTTCTTTTTCATTGTGGCAAATATTCTCTATATTTTCCGGGAAGAACTCCCATATTGTTGGATCCTTGTGTTATTTGGGTTATTGTGTTTTATACGACCTAATTTATCGTAAAAAATAATTAATTTAATTGAACCTGTAGTTTTTGCCGCTTGATCAATCCATGTCGACTGTACATTCCATTAGTAAATTAAATCTATTAAATAAAATTTGTATTCCTGGAATTTCTTATCTGATGCATCTTATCGATTCCTATAACAATAAATGTTTTTATTCAAAACTTTATTACTAAAATATTTATATTACTTGAAAATTTAAATTAAATGGAAATCGATATGTTAAACATAGAAAGAACGAGATTATTAAGTAAGTATTAATTAAATTAGTACGTATTTATATTAATTTTCAGACAGAGCATATATATTTTACGATTTTTATAAATAAATATTTATAGCATGGATGAATTACAATGATAAAATTCTTGACAGTCTTCTAATTATAGTCGAACTTGCAGGTTTTATTTATTTTAGATTAATTTTGTATTATCAGTTTCGTGAAGTGCATAATATGTTACATCATGCATCAAACCAAATTCTTAAATTTCTTATTAGGCTAGAATTTTAATCTTTTATATGCCGATCCAAGCGTATAGAAAGAATAATTCATAAAAATAATTTTGAATTCTTGTGAGGCTTCTAAAATTATTTTAAATTTAAACATTGATAGGTAAGTCTTTAATTTGGAATTATATTAATTTAGGTATGAATCATTTTTTTTTAATTTACCATCGTATTTTTAATAGCTTTTTCTAGTACAACACAAAAGCAAATTTTAAATACCTTTAACTAAGAAAAAAATTCTAAATTTCGTGTCTTCAATTATACCAGGTGATTCAGTTTGGTATTCGTCCACCTGTAACTTTTTTACCTTTAGAAGAAAGTATAATAAACCATATATATTCGTAAATCCGATGGTAAAACCTATCGGATAGGATGATCAATTTATCTTTACGATGACATCTGTCAAAAAAGTGACTGTCAACTTTTTTTTTTCAAGTGATACCCTGTATATTTTTTGCACCATTTAATAGGTATTTTATTTCTAATTCCAAATATGTATCACACTCTTTACTTTTGGATAGAGTAACAGAAATAAATAATCACTAAAATCGTGGAGATATAGTAAGTCTAGGAAAAAAATATTTATCCATGAAAATAATTTCAATTCACTTTTAACTGTCAACAACAAATATCACGGCGCGTCACTTAGTTGTAATTTCTTTAAAAAATGGCTGTGTATTCAAACCAAGAGAAGTTAGATATGATTTTAATCTATGGGGAATGCCAAAAAAATAGTAAGGTCGCTAGACGAATATACCAACAACGGTATCCAGAGAGATCATTGCCATCTGACAAATTATTTGCAAAACTAGCAAGAAATTTGGGTGCATTTGGGAGTTTCAAGAAGAAGAGAAGTGCTTTTAGACCAAGGACTACAAGAAATGAAGACAATGCAATTGCAGTTTTAGCTCGAGTAAGTGTTGATCCCCACATATCCATTCGGCAAATAGCCGATGAAGCTGATATTTCTTTTTCGTCAATTCAACGGATTTTGAAAGATAATAAACTGCATCCATTTAAAATTCGCGTACATCGAGATTACGACGAGCGGGTAAACTTTATAGCCTGGCTGAACTATGCCCACGATGTTGGGATTTTACATCTTATCATGTGGTCAGACGAATCTCGATTTCATAACAATGGAAAAGTGAATCGCCACAATTGCCACTATTGAAGAGAACATAATCCTTACTGGCTTCGAGAAACCAATTTTCAAAATGTTTGGGGAATAAATGTGTGGTGTGGCATCCTTAATGGAAAAATTATTGGACTAAAATTTTATGAAGGCACACTCACGGCGGAAAGGTATTTATAATTTTTAAGGGAGGAATTATACGAATATATGGACGATGTTCCGTTACATATACGGTCAAATCTGATATTACAACAAGACGGCGCACCAGCTCATGGCGGTAGAATTGTCACCAATTATTTAAATGAAGTTTATACTGGGAGATGGATTGGAAATCGTAGTGTGGAAGTAAAGTGGCCCCCCAGATCTCCGGATCTCACGCCACTTGATTTCTTTCTGTGGCCATACCTTAAGGGGAGGGTTTATACAACACCTCTAGTTGATTTGGAAGATCTGCAGAATAGAATAAAACATGAATGTCGTCAATTGACTCAAGAAGTTCTTTTGCGTGTCTGTACTCAGGAGGTATTACATAGGGCTGAAATGTGTCTTGAGATGAACGGTGCACATTTCGAGCATTTTATGAACTAAGTTTTTTTGCTAAAATTATTAAATAAGTTTTTCTAACAATCGTTTTCATCGTCATCTACTTGTTACGCATCTGAATAAACTTTGATTATTTTTGTGATTGTTTTTTATTATTTTATCATAGTGATATATATTTGGAATTAGAAATAAAATACCTATTAAATGGTGCAAAAAAATATACAGGGTGTCATTTGAAAAAAAGAAGTTGACAGTCACTTTTTTGACAGATGTCATTGCAAAGATAAATTGTTGATCCCATCCAATAGGCTTTGCCATCGGATTTACGAATATATATGGTTTATTATACTTTTTCCTAAAGGTAAAAACGTTACAGATGGGCGAATACCAAACTGAATCACCTGGTATATTTATTTGTATTTTCTTTTGAGGGTTCAATTGCTAATTCTTTGTTTGCAGTTTTTGGCGCATTTTAAAAATAATTTTTAAAATTTTCATTAATTCTCGCATCAATTTTATTAAATCCATTTAAAAATAGTTTTTGTTCTTTTCCCCAACAGCTCATTATACGGAAAGGGAGTGCAACCATCAGTTGTTGCTCCAAAGATTTAATGTAGTAAAATACATTTTCAAATAAAAATATAATATATGAAATGAGAGAGATGTTGCAGTACAAATTAACTTAAAATTTAATGTTCTACTTGTTTTTGAAACAAAAATGTTTCACAAGCGCGCGCGTAATAATAACTCATGGCCTGTCAACACGCCCTGTAATTGGTGTCAAGCTGTTGGGGGATGCTAAGGCGTGAATGATTATTATTATTACCGCAATCATGGAGTGCTAGGGATGATTAGGATTTTTAGAGGTTAGCTAATCCTCATCAGAACCAAAAACATATTCTGTACCTGCTTTCATAGTTGTTTTACCCTGCCTTTCCATGTATTTTGAGTTTATTTGTCTCTAGGAAATGTTGATATAGCTTAATTTTGTCAAGAACGCACTTTTTTCACTTAAGTCACTGCCTAGCAACTTTATCGTAGACATATTGCTATGGATTTTTATATAAAAATATATTTATATTTGAATAATTTAAAAATGTACAAATTTTGTGAACATGTCTGTATGTTGAAAATGTTTTAAAATTTAACGTGTGAGAAAAACTGGTTATTCGAGGTCGCTCTCATAGAGAGGCCGAGGTAAATTAGGGGAGACCAACATTATAGTTTGAACTAGAAGGATGCTTGGTGAAATATAATTAAATATATTTAATTAATTCGGTTAATTGTTGATAAGTGATTTATAGATGTATTAGAGAGTTATAGAGTTAAATTCTCGTATGTTATTTGATGTTTAAATTGAATATGCACCTTCTTCGTCTCCACATATTTTTTTTCTAAGTAGAGTTAAAATTATAATAGTTCCATTGTATGGAAGCTTGTAATTCAGAGATTTAATTATTAGAAATATAGATAATAAAGCTTACTATTTCTTTGTTAAAATTATAATTGAAAATTTTGTTCGACGGGAATCAGGTTCTTTTTGTGCTTGGTGTTTGCACATGCGTAAATTTTGTTCGTGTATCAGAATCTGATTATACAGTGTTTGTACAAGTTTGTTCGGATTCATAAAGAAGATGTTTTCCATTCATTTAGCTGTCAATTTACAATGAATGTTTTTACCTCATGTATTTTTGTATAATACAGCATCTTTATACTTTGTAAAGATAGATTTTTAAAAATTTTTTTTATATTTTGTTTTAAATATTCATTTTAATTTTATCCTGCGTTTGATTTATTGTACTCATGCATATATTGCTGTTTAAACTTAACTTATATAAGTAATTAAATTTTTGTGAACATTTCACTGGCGCTAAATTTACTCTGTAGACACGCTTTTCCTAAGTGGAACCCGAGAAGTTAGAAGTCTCATATTTGAAAATTCAACGGAGTTGTGGATGGTGGCGTGCTAAATTTTCAAACCACTATTCATAGCAATATGTTTATACAATAATACAAACATGTTAAAAAATTGTGCTATACTTAATGGCAATGAATTTATCGGTCATACGTTTTCTGGTACACTGACGAAATCTAAGCGAAGATCGAAACACGTGTCTGTCCGTAGCAGTACCTATGCTTAATATATGCATTGTACATGTTCTTTAATATGTTTGTGCTAATACCTGATGTTAGTTAAGCATCGATATGCTACTTTTTAAATGCTCTAAATATGTTTCCTTAACGTCAGAATGTTATAGATAATTTTTAACGTGTGCAGAACAAATTATTTTGAAGTATGTGCCATATTATATTGAAGTTTTGCTTAGTAAACTAACAATTACATACTGTTGGTTTTGAAAAAAATAAATTGTTATAAATACACCGCCCATTATAATGATTAGAACACAACACTTCGTAGAAGTTACCTTTAAGTTTGATGATTAAGCCTTATCTCTTTTTCAGTCATTTATTATGCCTTATTAGTAAATGTTAAAATTACGATAGTGAACGGAATATCCAGATTAACTTAATTTAGATAATATTTTATGTTGCTTATCAGGCGCCATAGATAAATACACAACAGTCATTGTGGAAAACAAATATTATTTTTACGTTAATTTACATATATTATCTGGACACACCTTGGGTGTTGTGACCTAAACTGTAGTTTCCATGGCATAATTATTTTAGTACGTATTTCGTATTTTACTTACAGCACTATCTTGACAGCGTAATTAATATGTAATGAATGTTGTCAGCAAATTATGTATTTTGGGAAACACTTTTCATACAATACATACTCGTTTTAATAATCATATTAATATTTCTTACTTTATTCTTAGTCAATTATTAGATTACTTACAAGAGGATAACTTATCCAACAATAGATTTAATATATAAAGCGGGCCTAAAGGAAATCCTTTTCATACTCTAATCTTTCACCAGCTCAAGATTGAAACCTGTGCAAATAAAAGTAAAAATTTGCTACTCGGAAATTCTCCAATCACATGCCTTATATGTTCTTTATTTACACTAACTCAGTACTATTTCAAAGCAAAAATGTTAAAAAGCTGTGAAATTACTTTCAAGAGATTTAGTGATGTAATATTACCGATTCATTTAATTCCAATTTCCCATTATTCTATTAATTATCTATTATTTTAATCTAAACTGAAATATCTACCCAACGCTAGTTGGAAGCGAAAAAATTAGCTGTTGTTGATATGAGATATATCTTACATAACTTTCGGATCGTAAGGAGGAACAGACCACCCAACATATGCTAAAATATGCTTGGAGTCTCTAATTTTACGGACAAACCAAACGTTGATAATGTTGCCAAATCCAAAGTTTGCTATATAAAGTCTATCCACGAAAAAATATTCAAATTAGCCGTAACGTAATTCTAGTAAAAGAAAAATCTGCTACTTTGACAGGTCACTGTATACGAAGTGTAAATTTAGTTGAAGTCGAGTTGTCGTAGAAATATAATTAGTTAAAATGCTGACAAAGCAAATTTAAATACTAGTAAACATATTGAACACGTATAACCAAAATCAAGACATTTCTCAAACTAAGCAAACTTTAGAAATTGCAAAATTAACGATAAAAAAAATCCTGGCAATGTACTAATTAACTTAACTTAACCAATGAAAATATGAGACAGTTCGTTTCTAACTCTGACTTTATTATTACTGGTGTGAGGCTGATGAAATTGAGTCCCCTTCTTTATCCCCTGTCTAAAATTGTCCACCATATTCTTCTTGGTCTGCCTTTATTTTTCTTCGCTCGTGTTATAGCTTCTTATATTCTTTTTGCATTTGTTTCTCTTTTCTGTTTTTTTTCACAGCCACATCACCTGAGTTGTCTTAGATTCAAAGCTGTGTGTAATATTTACGTTTCTTATTTATCCAATACAGTTTTACCTTTTTTAGAAAAGGAGGGGCATACCTCTCCGGAAAGTTATCCTAAAAATAATTATTGAGGGGTATATAGGACCTTTAGCGAAGCAATTTATCTAATAACGTCATTTGGAGAGAGGCACCATTGAGCTAAAGAACAAATTAAATACGTTTAAAATAACAACTAAACCTCAAATGTTTATTTCCAAATACACACAAAAAATCTATTTTTTTGTCATTGTATAATATTCTTCATTTATACTAAGGCCATTTCCCTTATATTATCTGTAGATTCATTCTAATAAACGTTTAAAAGAGGATATTTGGCAAATAAACCCTAAGGCAAGTTTTACTGTGAAAAGGAACGAAAACGACAAGAAGTTGTTCTAGAACTGCCAACCTTGAATAACAAGACGTTACTGTTCATAATACAAAGGTATTTTTAATAATATAAAATATTACTAAAAATCTGGTGTGAAGAACACAAATGCAGGTTCACTATTAATATTTTCTGTGAACGTGTCCGAATATATCCTATCCCCAGAGACGTAGATACGTATTTCGCTTTTCTACAAGCTCATCCGTACGCCCCTGCTGGAGAAAGGATATTTCCAGACACATTCACAGAAAAGAACCACCTCGCCCTATCACCGTAATTATCCAGACCGAGCGCAGAAGTAAATTCGGCGCTACCTGTTGTCAGACAACCGAAGTACCTCGCATACCGTCCACATAATTAATGTGAAGTAACGACGCCCTTCCAAAGGTTAGCACAGCCAATCTCTCTAGAAAACTGCATTTTGTTTGTGCCTTCACTCATACTACGGCTTAACCGCATGTGTAATGTATCAGAATAATTGAAACATACATGAGTAGGTAAACCCCACCAGTTTTGTATAATACAAAGGTATTTTTAATAATATAAAATATTACTAAAAATCTGGTGTGAAGAACACACACATGCAGGTTCACTATTAATATTTTCTGTGAATGTGTCCGAATATATCCTATCCCCAGAGACGTAGATACGTATTTCGCTTTTCTAGAAGCTCATCGGTACGCCCCTCCTGGAGAAAGGATATTTCCAGACACATTCACAGAAAAGAACCACCTCACCCTATCACCGTAATTATCCAGACCGAGCGCAGAAGTAAATTCGGCGCTACCTGTTATCAGACAGCCGAAGTACCTCGCATACCGTCCACATAATTAATGTGAAGTAACGACGCCCTTCCAAAGGTTAGCACAGCCAATCTCTCTAGAAAACTGCATTTTGTTTGTGCCTTCACTCATACTACGGCTTAACCGCATGTGTAATGTATCAGAATAATTGAAACATACATGAGTAGGTAAACCCCACCAGTTTTGTATAATACAAAGGTATTTTTAATAATATAAAATATTACTAAAAATCTGGTGTGAAGAACACAAATGCAGGTTCACTATTAATATTTTCTGTGAACGTGTCCGAATATATCCTATCCCCAGAGACGTAGATACGTATTTCGCTTTTCTACAAGCTCATCGGTACGCCCCTGCTGGACGTTACTTCACATTAATTATGTATGCGAGGTACTTCGGCTGTCTGACAACAGGTACCGCCGAATTTACTTCTGCGCTCGGTCTGAATAATTACGGTGATAGGGCGAGGTGGTTCTTTTCTGTGAATGTGTCTGGAAATATCCTTTCTCCAGCAGGGGCGTACCGATGAGCTTGTAGAAAAGCGAAATACGTATCTACGTCTCTGGGGATGGGATATATTCGGACACGTTCACAGAAAATATTAATAGTGAACCTGCATTTGTGTTCTTCACACCAGATTTTTAGTAATATTTTATATTATTAAAAATACCTTTGTATTATACAAAACTGGTGGGGTTTACCTACTCATGTATGTTTCAATTATTCTGATACATTACTGTTCATATATATTCCAGTGTTTTTCTTAACGTAATTTTTAAACTCAAGCTAGCCGAACCAAACCCAACCAAATAATAATTCAAATTAAATACGACATTATTTATTATTAACGAGTATCCATGATTTTACAAAATAAATAAATAATTAACCCACAATACATAATTACATTTTAAACAGAAAGTAATAAATTTACATTTAACATTTGCTATATTTTTCTTTGTAAAAAACGACGTTATGAAAAAAACTTTAAAATGTATCTGAGCAGTAATACAGTAATACCACGATAATCTGAAGTAATTAAAACCGTGACGATTCGAAGTATCAAAAAAGTCGAATTCCTGAATGATTATTTTTATAAGGATTTTTATGCTTTATTTTATTTGTAAATAAAGAGAAAATCGTTAAACATTTATTTTATATTTTATTAGTAAATAATTTGTAATTGCTTGTTTAACTTTCTTCTGTCCAATGTAAGCAACGTATCAAATGCTATTACTGCTGCATCATGTTTTAAAATATTGTTATTTATCACTGTTTCCTCTTTAGCATTTCCTTCGTCATTAGGTTCTTCGGTAGGTAAGCTAATTTTGGACGAAAGTTTTTGTTTTAAAGCTCTAATGATATTAAATCATCCGACTCATAGGTATCACTACTTTCATCTTCAAAGAAACACTTGCTGAGGATTTTGCACCAACTTTTCAACTCTTTGGGATGTAAGAGTACTCCAGGCATACGATAATAAGAAAACGGCATTTTTAAGCTAAATTCCTTAAGGCACTTTGCGAGATCTGCTTCATCTGAAGATAAAATTTTACTTTAAAGTGATTTTCGATAAGTCGACTTAGTTAAATTGGTTGAATTATGGTCCGTTGGCTATATCAAATGTGTTTGGTGGTAAAAATACGATGGTAAACTGACCATCTTCACTAACGAGTTCTTCACCTGAATGTTCGGTACAATTGTCTATAAAAAGTAAAGATGTTTCTGGTAAATGTCGTAGTTTAAGATAATTTATAACTTGCACAATAAAAGAATGTCAGGCATTTTGAGAAAGATTGTAGTCGATACGTAAATTTTCATTCTTAAATGATCCTGATTTCTTTGCTTTTCCAATGACCAATGGTTTTAATTTGTAATACCCATCGCTGTGTGCAGCACAACCCAAAAAAGTTAGTCTTTCTTTAGATATCTTTTGTCCAGGTGCTGGTTTTTCTCCAGAATGTATTACTGTCTTGTCCGGTAGTAACTTTCAGTATAAAGCAGCCTCATCTGCATTATA
The DNA here is from genome assembly GCA_935421215.2 of Melolontha melolontha. Taxonomy (NCBI): domain Eukaryota; kingdom Metazoa; phylum Arthropoda; class Insecta; order Coleoptera; family Scarabaeidae; genus Melolontha; species Melolontha melolontha. Next base: position 20,313,059 of record OW285240.1, on the reverse strand, counting down.
AATTTATGCAGGCGCAAGGCCAGAGCTTTTAATTATTTCTTTTAATGTTTCTAAAAAAGGCTGGACTTCACTGATTTCTGGATAATTTTTCGTCACAAATTTTTAGTTTACGGAACCAAATCTGGCTTTTAAACAACCAACCTTTACTTGGAACAAAATGATCTTTTTTTGTAAATTTTTTGAAACAGTACTCTTGCCTTATCAGTAGAGCAGACCATTTTCCGTGCGCGCCATGTGCGCCGATGTGAGGACGATTGTATTGCATCAGAACTAATAAAAAGCATTCAGTATGTGTTTGGTACTTGCTTAGACTACATGTAAGTGTAAGCATACGTAATAAAATGTCGTCGACACATAAATCGAGAAAACGACCGTTGTCAGACGAAGTGAATAAGTTTATTATGGATTTCCCGGACTTAATATACGATGGCTCAAAAATTAAATGTTTAGTGTGCAATACATATCTAATGTCTTGGTCAAAAACACATTGTAAAGAACACGTAAGCATTTTTCGTGTGTTTATGCATATTACTTTAATAGCAGAAAACCAAATGTATATTTAATTATTTATGATAGAATAAATGTCTCTACTTCTATACTTATATCGGTAACAAGCTCATGTTGCGTCCCTATTCTATCGCATATTCTAATATATTACGAATTACACTCCCATACCGGCGCTCATGGCGCGCACGGAAATTGGTCTGCTCTACTTATCAGCCAACATTTCATATAAATCTGGAACATTTCCAGATCTTTAAGTTCTAAACTAGGAATATTATCGAGTTTCCATTTCTGGATATTCTGCATGTATAAGTGTTTCTTTGTTACCTGGTTCAGTATAGCAGTGGTTAACGAAACTGCAGAGATGTTAAAATAATTAACTGTTAATCGGAGTCACAAAAAATGCACTTCTTACATTCTAATTATAGCCTAATTTTTTATACCCGAATTGGTGGATTGTCCAACACCATACGTAACAACCAAATATTTACCACTTGCACTATTTAATTTATTTTTAAGCCATTTCTAACAACCGTATTTTGTCACTAACCTCGCGTTTCTGCATGACGGAATTTGATTCAAGTTGTAACTTGCAGAAACTGTTAACAGTGCACTTTGGATAAGCAAATCATAAAAAATTCAAATTACAAGTTACATAATTTTAAAAGCTATTCGAATTACCGAAGAATTCGGTTTATTGCACCTTTGGACTATGTATTTATAGTTGTTAAACACAAGTTGGCAGTGTTGAAGCAACTTCTCGTTGATATTCGCGTTCCTGTTAACAGAAATGAAGAATACTATACAATGGCAATACAATGCCTCTCTCCAAATAACTTTATTAGGATAAATTGCTTCACTCTAGGCCCTCTAGATGCTTCAATAATTATTTTTTGGATAGCTTTCTGCATAGGTATGCCTACCTTTCCCGACTTTTCTTATCTCTTGCCTGCAGTGAATTTTTTGGTACGCAATGCGCTCCAGAGATACCTTCTCAGTCAACAGAGCTGGAACGAACATCTACGTTACAGTACCGCTGATATATGTCAAGAAACCCTAATTCTTTTTTCCCTAATATCTTCCATGTGAGGCTAACCATAGCATGATTTTATAAGTACTTTTTTTTAACCATTTTGAAAGCAACTATTATTGAATGACATACATTTGGTGTGTTTTATAACTACCCTTGATTTAAGTTTGTCATTTGTTATTACACTTTACCATTAATGTAATTATATTGTCCTTTAAAGAGATTCATCTGTTGGACGATAAAGATCACTATTATTATTATTATTATTAGATAATTTATAGTATTAAATTACAAGTCAATTATATTTTTTTAAATTGTGTTATTCAGACGACACTACCCATTTTAAATACATGTTTCTTTTACTTCATCTACTAAGCATACTAGACTATTATACTCATCATTAAGAAATAAAAAGTTATTTAATAGAATGTGTTTTCAAAGATTTTCAAAAAGTATGATAAGAGACGCCAAAACCGTTCGATGTTCTAAGGCCAATTACGTTTAGAAAAAATTTAAGGTTGTAATGAATACTTCATTACAAAAATATTTGTTTGTCCTAACATGCTTTTCTTCCCATGCACTAAAATTTTACAATATTTCTTAATTATTGAAATATATATGTATCTCGTAAATACTGTGTTAAAGATTCCATTTGAAGACAGATTAAATTAAATATTGGACAAGAAACCAACAACAAAAGCGACCGTACCAAAATGGAATTGTTTGGAAAGAATTATTTTTATAACCGCTCTCTGTAAATAAAAAGAACGTAATAATTTTGTTATTTAAAAACAGAGAAAAAAAGGGCTCTAAGGAAAAAGTGAGACGACTCAGGTAGAATTTCTTTTGAAGAAGCATCTGCCGACCTCGAAAATAGTTATATGCCTGTGTGCGTGTGGATCCTCCACTTCTTTTGTTGAATGACAAATGGGATACTTCGGACCGCATGTAATCTTTCAGAAAATGACTGTTATTACTCGAGAGGGAAACCAATCGGGCAATTAAAGTTCTTTCTCGGCGCTGAACGGTGGTTGGTTGTAGGATTCTTCAGGGATGAGGAATTCGTAGTGATTTGTTTGAGTTTGTTTTCTTTATTCTCATGTTTACATGTACTCTACTGAATTATATTGAATAAAAACAGAAATATTCAATAGAAGTAGGAACGGATTAAGCTCATAGCTAGAAGATATCTAAATTGTAATTCCATAGTATCGATAGAAAATATCAAACTCTACAAAAATTTAGAAGGAAATAATTTTTTTTTCTATTTTTATTAGCCGTTCTCTTAATTATAAATGGTTAATTATTTCTTGGAATTCGGCTTGATAACTATTAATTAAATAAAAATACTAATTTTAATGTTACGACTTTTTGTTTCGTCTTTATCAGAATAAATCTGATATAATACTAGATGTTTTCCTGCAAAGGTAAATTTAAACTAATAATAATATAACATAGAGACCGGACCATCGGTCTGAAATGTACGTCATACGGACGGACGATATAAATAGTCTACAACATCTGTAAGTACATCACGCAGTTGTTGAATAGCACTATTCATTCGGTTAACTGCACATCTATTTTTTGTGTACTTCAGATGTTGTAGACTATTTATATCGTCCGTCGTAATGACGTCATTTCAGCCCGATGTGTCTGGTCTCTAATAATAACTAATATTTTTCGTAAAATGTAAATTTATTTACAGGGTGAGTTTTTTTGAATGTTTAGCATTGGGATCTCAGAAACTACTGGAGATAGAAAAAACGCTTAAATGAGGAAAGATGCGCAGTTTTACGAGTTTGATTTAAAACTGCTTTTGTTTCTCCGATAACTTTCATGGCTTATTAGATATTCAAAGAAAACTAAATTTTACGATTTTCTTTAAACATGCTTAGCATCGTTAATAGTAATTTTAGAGAAAAAGTGTTCAGACAAAAGTTTTAGATAATTTTACGCCAAATACAACTATGTAGCTAATATTTTTTTTTCGTTCACCATTATCGAGTTATGACACAAACTTGTGTTTTTTTAAATGGAAACCATAGTTGGTTTTGACATCATTAAAAAGCTTATTTTTTGCTGATTACAATGATATAAGGTTTGATATGGTTATTTTAAAAAATAAAGAGGATATAGACATTTCTATGATTGTTCACTTTATAAGATAAAAACTTAAAAAAAAATGTTTGGTGTTTTGTAATTCAAAAAACGAAAAATCTGAGTTACAATAGTGTTCGTTGGAGCAGTCGAGATAAATATACTAACATTGCTTTCACGTTGAGTCACAGAAGTGAGAGCTGTTAATTTTTACTTTTAATTCAAGTTAATTGTTAAACATTGACAATTAACTATTAATTAATTTAATTGTAACTTAACTATAAGCGGTGCAAACGGCCGTTAATCATAAGTTTGCATTGGCTATGGAATTTTCTAACGTAGAAAAGCGTGATATGGTTGAATGTTACATTCAGTGCCAGAAAAATTCTACTAGAGCTGCTGAAGTTTATTTTGAAAATTATTTTGATCGACGTCAGCCGTCGCTACCTACTTTTAAGAGATTATGGGATAATTTAGCAGATTATGGTTTACCTCTGAACAATCCATATTTAATTTGCTATAGATTTCATGTTTCAGACAGATTTTCAAATTTAAATTTACCGCATAAAATTAATGTCTAGGTTGTAATTAGGGCTGGAGGTCTGTTCAGAATGTTGTCTCTATCATTTTGGAATATACCATAGTTATTTACGATGGTAAAAAAAGTTTTTTTATTTCGTAATTTGTGTTGTATCTGGATAGATAGGAAAAATCTATATCAAGTTTGAAATCTCACAAACATATTTAGTAAATATAACTTATTAAAACTCCCCAGTAAACAAACTTTTTATTTTCTTATTATTTATTCTTATTATTTTTCTTATTATTATGATGGGGAAATAAATATACACTTGTGATTGTATCAATAAATTACTTTTTAAGCTAAACATTAAGAGGACATCTATTAAAACATATTATTATAGCAAATTAAGGTTCCAAATCAACGAAGTCATTCCAATAACAAAAACATTTTAACTTTTAGTAAAATATATAAATTCTCAGATTGATGTTCAACTAGCAACTGATTAATATTTGGGAAAAGTAATCTAACGATATAAAGTAAAGAACGGATCCATTAATAAACTTCCAGCGCTTTTTATAATAAAACTGGACAAGTCACGAACAAACTTACTAAGTCGAAATAACTTATAAGTAATTCAGTGATTGATAAATGATCAAAATATTCAACCAGAAAGGCAAATAACTTTTTAAATCAGGGCAACAAATTTATCCAAATATGAAAATTTAAAAAATTTATCAATATTTATTATTATTATTCAATATAAACGCGTATTCGTGTTATGTTCTTTTACCAATAGTCATTTCAAAGCATAATATTTATTAACAAAATACGGTATGCGCCAAAATAAACAACACTGAAATGAGAAGATCGTCTCCTTTTTCAGGAATATGCAGCAACCTGTGTTCTCGAATATGTTTGACAATCTGCGTAACCGTTATGAGCAGTGCCTACAACGCCATAACGCACACTTTGAACATGTATTCTATAGACATAATAATGTATAAGTAATAAATAATATACTTCAGTAATTTCAGTGTTGTTTATTTTGGCGCATACCGTATATTGTTTGAAAAACAATTCATATAAATTTTGTTAAAACTTTTTGTTTTATTACATAAAGAAATAAAATAAATTAATTCAAAATAACACATTCCACAATATAGTGTTTAAACCTGTATACGCATTTCGGCAACAGAGTTATCATCCTCAGAAATAAAAAAGTATTACTGTAAGAGTGCTAGGGTATACGCAAGCAATGCACTTCACTATAATAACATGATTATGTTATACGAGGGGAGTTTTTTAATCTATGAAAGAAACGAGTTAGAAAACAAAACAAAAGATTTTTCAACGTAAGAACCATTAACACTAAGATACTTAGATGTGCATGTAATCATGGCTTAAGTGGTAAAGCAACGATCCGACAAACCGTAGACTTGGGTTCAAGTCCCAACGTCGACAAAATTTTTCCTTTGTAAGTTGTAGACAGCAATGTTTACATTCACATTTACTTCGTAATTACATACTAATTTGATAATATTTGTAAATATTTCATATAAAAGCCGAAAAACCCCCTCAATTGATATATTTAATGAACGGCTACGAAATTATCTAAACACATATATAACTATGGAGTAATAACTAGCAATTTCAAACCTTCAAAACCGACATCTGCTTTCAAAACAGACATCTGCTTTCAATAACTGACATTTGCTTCCAATAACTGACATCTGCTTTCAAAACTGACATCTGCTTTTAAAACTGACTTCTGCTTTCAAACCTGACATCTACTCTCAATAACTGACATCTGAATCATTAACACTGTTACTTTATAATGCATTTCTAAATAGCTTGAACCAAGGTCTATCGTGGCTTAAGTGGTAAAGCAACGGTCCGGCAAACCGTAGACTTGAGTTCAAGTCCCAACGTAGACAAAATTTTTCAATTAATCTTTCGTATGATTTGCTTTGTAATTTGTAGACAGCAATGTTTACATCCACATTTACTTCGCAATTACGTAATAATTTGATAATATTTGTAAATATTTCATATAAAAGCCGAAAGACTCCAGGAATTTATGAATTGATATATTTAATGAACGTCTAAGAAATTATCTAAACATATATATATATATATATATATATATATATATATATATATATATATATAAGGTAAACTTAATAAGTCGGCGATTAAAGGTCTGGTTCATTACTTCAAAGTATATATATTTAAAACAACCCTACATGTTTCGGCAATACGCCTTTGTCAAGGGAATACAAAATATAAATGACAGAATATATTTTGTATTCCCTTGACAAAGGCGTATTGCCGAAACATGTAGGGTTGTTTTAAATATATATACTTTGAAGTAATGAACCAGACCTTTAATCGCCGACTTATTAAGTTTACCTTATCATACCAAGGTCACGAAGATATTATATTTATATATACATATTAAAATAATAGACATTTTCTTGGTTTAGCGACCTTTAATGAATTTCAGTTTTTTACTACGACGTTTCGACTTTTTTTATATAATTAAGTCTTTTTCAAGTGATTAGAACTAAAAAATTAATACAACGAAAGATAAGAAATATATTTACAATTTGTATGAATGAATTAAAATTAAAATAATAATTAAAGTAAGGAAAATTAAAGGATACAAAACTCACCAATTTATTTCGTGTTAAAACACATATTTTGTGTAATATGTATGGTCAGACATGTCGACCTTTTTATAGGGTCGAACTGCCTTCCTCGGAATATTTAGTGTAACTAAATGTCTTGGTGCAGAAATGAAATTGTTTATTTCATTTTAAAATTAGTTTGGTCAGGCCATATGTTTGGGAAAATTTTTTTTTGTGTGGTTGGGGTTGTCTTCTATTGTTTAATGAGCGGATAATGAAGTTTAGAAAGGCCATCAATCTCGTTACGCTAAACCAAGAAAATGTCTATTATTTCAATATTATGACACGGCCAATAAAATAAATAAGAAATAAATTTTAATTCTTATTAACACTAAATATATATATATATATATATATATATATATATATATATATGTATATAATATAGTAAATTAAATTTTTTGGCGATTTAAGGTCTGGTTTTACTTCAAAATGTATATATTTCAAACAATCCTACATGTTTCGGCAAATATATTTTATATTCTTTGAAAAAGGCATCATTTGCCGAAACATGTAGGACTGTTTGAAATGTATACATTTTGAAGTAAAACCAGACCTTAAATCGCCAAGAAATTGAATTTACCATAACATACAAAGGTCACGAAATAATTAACTTTATATATATATATATATATATATATATATATATATATATATATATAATGTTAAACGTAATGCTAATGAGAACACATAATTATTGAATACTCACATACATGCCATTGGCGCTCTAATTCGTTGCATCAATTAGTAATAACTATGAAACGTCGACGTCTGCACATTCCGGATGGATACGGCTTTCACACATTTTTATATATATATATATATATATATGGTAGATTTAATTAGTTGGCGATTTAAGGTCTGGTTTTACTTAAAAATGTATATATTTAAAACAATCTTACATGTTTCTCAAAGAATTTAAAATATACCTATTTATTATATGCATATTGCCGATAAATGATATATTTCCACTTATCTTAAATATGGCGTAAATAACTAAAATTCAGTCGCTCTGAAATGTTGTCTTGTAGAAGAGAACAGCCTATGGGGATTTCTTCGAAGTAGTCGTCGGCACAATATACACTGATATGTACTTTTCTATTCTTGAAAATATATATGCACTTCTTTGGTTGGTTCTTATTTTTTAAGAACCTTAATCACTTTCATTTGTACGGTGACCTATTTCACACAGAGGGCAGCCTATTTAATTATACGTTAGTACAGGCTTTGTTCATGCACGAATTTATACTTACAGGCCGAATTTTGCTATCGTCTATCTTTGTCTTTGGAATCGCTCTTGATTCGCCGCTTTATTTTGGAACCATTCTTTAGGCTGGTCCGACGCCGAATATTTGTTAGGCCACTCTTCGGGCTAGCCACCGCTCTCGTCAAATATAGTCGCTACTAAAAATCTCTTATGCTAACTCAGCTGTATTCCTGCGTCACAAACAGAATATGTAGAATTCATACAACGCACTTTCTCACATACAAATAATGTTCGAAAGCTACGTTATCGGGCAGGAGGGGAACATATAAAAACGCCGTACATTTTAAAAATATGAGCGAACACATGCATAATAAATTATGAAATAATTATCATTCTGTCAATTACGTACAACTAAATTAAATTACAAAGGGTCCTAAAATAGATGTGCCACAGATCCACCATTACCAGAATGGGGTTAAAACAAGAAGTTTTCGTCACCTCTTGTTCTTGGTAATTAGCTTCTTTTGGACACAAAAATATATTCATAATTTAGAGCGTGATTAATTTTTTTATGGAAATTTCAAACATTAATCATAATTTCGTCAGGAAGGCATGTCGTATGAAGTACTACTTTATTTAATATTATGACTGGAGTTTTAATTATTATGATTGGAAACTAATTAACCACTCTTGAAAAGAGAACTGTGCTGATTATTAAAGTTGGATTAGAATCTGAAATCAATCATTAGAAAGGTTTTTCGAGCAAGAAATAAAGCTGGTTCACTCAAGTAACTGTTTATTAGAGTTTTATTAGAGATTTCGAGCGGACAAATTTTTTTCGAAATACTATTATTACTTTATACCATTCATTGAAGTTTCAAATATTAATTAATTAAATTAAAAGCAACATCGTACGAACGTTAAAGAAAATATATTTGAAAGGATGTCAATTCGACGATTACATCTAAATAAGAAACTAATGAAGGTCATTAAAATTTCGTGAAAAGTAATTATATAAAGACGCGATATAAAGAAATATTAATTGGAAAACTGCTGAAAAGAAATATTGACTTAAAATATAGGACGTATAACGTTTTCTGTTAGAACTATTTTGAATTTGCGAAAACTTTTTTATATTGCTATTTATAGAAGTCAATTAGGTCGACAATTAAAATTCCACTTATTCGACAGAGCGCAAATTATTTTTAATTGTTACCAGTCTAAGGAGGCAAATCAACACTTGTTCAAGGTTAAAAATTTGTCTTCGGTGATTCATTGTCGTGTATGAAGTCGCAATTTCTCTTGAGTTGTTTAATAAGTATTCGCTTACATACTAGGTCTTCACTTACGCAAAAGTGTGATTTTTACATTGTTAGTCATTTGGCATCATCAAAAATTGAACTGACGAATCTAATAATATGTTTCAACATTGTTCATTTCTTTGTTCTTTTATTATTGCGTTATTAACTTTATGAAGAATGGGTTTGTTAAGAGAATGTAATCTAATTTGTTGTCATGCAAATGTAGATTGCGTTTCGTTTTTACAAACAGTGTTTAATAAACCGGCAGCGAATTGAGGTCACGTTTGTGCAAAATTAATTAATTTAATCAACTTATAGTAATAATTAAAAAATAAGTAAACATTAACACATTTTTTTAATTTATTGCTTTTTAAAGCAATAAATTAATCATCAAATCAAACTAAGAATCATGATATACGAGGGCGATTCGTAAAGTAAGTTCCGTTTCCGCCCAGTGAGCAAAGGAGTAGGGATATTGGAGCGATCGCAGTGCTGCGTTGTAGTCTGGTGCTAATGAGAGAATTGCTCTGACATTGTTTCATGCTATTTTGGTAGTGACTAAAACGGCTGCTGGAATTGAATATCCCTGTTATCAGATTTCTCTGTGCAAAAAACATGAAGGCTACCGAAATTCATCGTGAACTTTGTTCTGTTTATGGTGAAAATATCATGAGTGACTATGGTTAGAAAATTGTACCGTAGCTTTAGAGAAGGACGAACTAATATCCATGATGATGAACGGAGTGACAGACCAACTGTTCTGATGAACCAACTTGTGGATAATATCGAAGAAAAAATGCGTGATAAACGGCGATTCACAATCACTGAACTGAGTGCCTTTTTTTCTCAAATTTCACGTACAGTTTTGTATGAGGTTGTTACTGAACATTTATTTAGGATACCACAGATTTTGTTAACGATGGGCGCCAAAACGTCTTACCGAAGACCATAAAACAAAGAGAATGGGATCGGCACTAACCTTTCTAACACATTACGATGTTGAAGGTGAAGATTCTTCAGGCATATCGGGACAGGTTATGAGACTTGAGTCGCCTATTTCAACGTTGAGACGAAAAGACCGTCAATGCAGTGGGGTCGCTCCAGAAAACCGATGAAGAGCTGTAGGACAGTGTTATATAGCATGACTTAATTCAGAGACGGCAGAATTCTATGAAGAGGACATTAAAAAGCTGGTCCATGATGACAAATGTCTCAATCTGAATGGCAACTAGGTAGAAAAATAACTGAAAGTAGTAGCTTTAACTTGTATATAATAAAAACTTATTCATGTACTGGTGTTTTATTTAATAATCACCTTTACGAATCGCGTTCGTATAAAAATAATCAAATGAGTTAAAGCCAAATATTAAAATAAATGCTGAAAACGTTTTTAATTTCACCAAACTAAAATTAATACGAGTATGTTCTCTCCATGAATTGTATGCACATATTTTTGCTTGAGAATGCAGAAATTTGTCATGTATCGGGGGAGGAGAGGGGGGGGGGTCTACTTTCTGGTCAAATGGTAAAATTGCAAAACTGATTATAGGTATATACTTAGTTCACAAATAATACTCAAAGTATTATATAAAGTTGAATGTAATTACATCTCGGGAAGTATGACCGAGAAACGCAAGCTGTATAAAATATTACATTTGATTTTAATTTGTTGGTTACATAAAGTGGTTTCGTTAAAAGTCACGCCTTTTCTTTGTAAACTAAAACAGATATCATGAGAAATTTCAGATTTAGTTCGGTGTGAAGTAACAAGTGTTAATTTGAAAAGTCAATCTAGTAGCATGTGATTTACTGAGAACATTTTGAAGTATGTCGTAAATTAAAATTTACTACTTAACCTACGAAGTCGTATATTTTGACAGTTTCATACATACAAATAAATAACAAATAATAGGTATTTATTGAAAGCTATAACAAATGTTGAAAATGTTGTCCTTCAAGATCAATGCACTTTAAAATCCTCCCTTCAAAATTTCTGAAGATATTCTGCAACATTACTGGATTGTTATTAATCTCCATGCATTTCTGTTCGATTCTCTGTAGCATATCATTCAAATTCAATATAGGTGTTCGAAATATGTTATTTTTTAGATAAGGCCACAAAAAGAAGTCGCAAGGTGTTAAATCGCATGAACGTGTAGGCCAGGCAATTTCAGTATTTCGACTAATTATACGCTCATCAAAAAATTCTCTTAAATAATCCTAAGATTCTGCAGTACAGTGACAAGGTGCTCCGTCTTGTTGGAAATATGCATTTTGAAGTTCATCATCATGCAACTGATTGACAAATGGTTGTAAAATTTCCGTACGGTACCTTTGAGCAGTTAACGTTCCCTGAAAAAATATTGGTCCAATGATTCGCCTTTGGCTTATCTCTGCCCAAACACCAATTTTCTCTGGATGTAGCGATTCTTCATTAATTACATGTGGATTTTCACTACTCCAAATTCTTGTATTTTGTGAATTTAGGTATCCCGTTTTATAAAACCATGCTTCATCAGTAAAGATGACTCTTTGCGAAAGTTCTCCATTATTGTTCATATTTACAAACCAATTACAAAACTGTAGTCTACGTGGATAATCAATTTCTAACAATTCTTGTACTGCTGTGACACGGTATGGATAAAGTTGCATATCTTTTTTTAATAACTTGTGAGTTGTACCAACAGAAAGGTTTATTTGTTGACTCAAATGTCGAACAGATGTTTGTGGTTCATTTTCCATTATTTTTTCAACACGATTGAGAACTTGAGGTGTACGTTGCTTAACTGCTCCGCTGCCTGATTTTCTTAAGAGACTACCAGTTTCAGAAATAAGTTTTAAAGTTCTATCCAAAGTCTTCTTAAATTGTATATAATCTATTACAAAATGGGGAAACTCAACTTGAAATTCTACCATGCAATCTTGAACTGAATAAACCCATAAACCATCAATTTTATTACCACTTCGAAAATAAGCCTGGACTAAAAAAAATCTATGTTCTAAAGTGAAAGCTATTTTAAAACTGGGAAGCAATTTATTTAAACCAGAATCGACGCACGATTATTTTATGCACTAACTAATATTTGTGATTGACATTATCAAATGTCATTTGGATTTACGTTTACGGAACAACATACACATACTAATATATTTGGTCTTATTCTATCAAAATTTCAAAGTAACCTAGATTGACTTTTCAAATGAACACTTGTTACATTGGTGGAACATAACGTCGTTCAAATGTCATCTACACAAGGGCTAACAGGACTAAATCTATTGAAATTCTATGACTTTTCGAATATCAGCGCATTCATTATTGTTGTGCAAGTCGTGTAATGTTGCTGGTTTGTTGACGTAAATTAGAAAAAAATCTAGTGGTGTTAAATCACAAAAGTGAGGATGGCGATCTATTTCTGGAAATAGTGGAGTCATCAAATTCTGTTTCAGTATGTAAATTGTTTGACAGGCGATGCGACAAGTGGCACTGTCTTCTTTAACCCACGTTCTGTCCAAATCGAGAGCATTCAATTCGGTCCAGTGAATTACATTCACAGCAACGGAGTTACCAATATCATTGACAAAAAGTGAGGTCCAATGACTCCTCCAGCATTATATGCATTCTAGACATTCAGTCTAAGTGGGCGTCATGCTCCTTTATGCATTACTTCTGCCTAATTTTCAAAACAGATACGCCAGTTTTGCTTATTTACAATACTATTTGATCAAAAGTGAACTTCGTCGTTGGAGATAAAATTCGAAATAATTTTAAAGTTCCTCTAAAGCCAATTAATTACTGAATCTGATATTCAGCAAATGATCATTTCTTGTAAATGTTTGAGTTAAGACAATCTTCTAAGCACATAGGCTAAGATCCTTTCACAGAATTCGCCAGGAAATGCCCAACGTCTGAGATCAACAAGAAATTTACAATTTGGATCTTCACAAACATTCCGACGTACAGTTGTAATATTATGTTAGCTTCTTACATTTCTTTGTCTCAGTGGCACGGAAATATTATGTTATTAATATGTTGACTAGAATTAGAAGGTGTTTAGTTGTTCATCGACTTGGACGATTTTAACTACCGAAAATTGGAATTTATATAAAGTACTTCCAACTAATCGTGAATTTTAATGGAACATCTGAATAATTTGTAAACGTTCTTGTAGTGTGAACCGCTTCATGATGAAATGGCACAAACAAGCATAAATTTCAGAAACAAACTCAGCAGGGCTGTCACCTGAAAAAATCTCCAAGCGTCGTCCCTAATGAAAAACCCTTTACATATTTACTAATACAGCGACGTCCTACTTTATGAGATCTAGCAAAATTTAATTGAAATGAAAGTATATTAATATTTCCTTACATACAATTAGATGTCACAAGCATGTAAAATATCCCGTACTTTATAAATTAAACAAAAATTTGAAATACATTTATTAAAAAAAAAATTGTAGCTGATATATAAATAATGGGTGTTTCAATAGGAGTGCAAGATTTGAATTGGCCTCCATGTTTGATGGTCATAATGACACGTGATTATAATGTGACAGATCGAAACCTGACAGATTGGAGTTAGTAAACATAGAGCATTACACGATAGAATAACGCGTACTAATTGTTAAACATTATTATCAAAATGGTGAAAGTTTGATTGCCACCATTCGTAAAATGCGTCCAATATTCGGTCGACAGAATGTTCCTAATTCAGCTACAAAAGAATAATCGAAAAATTCGAAAGGACTGGTGCGGTTAGTGATGTGAAACCCATGACACGAGCTCGTAGAGGTCGTTCAGAACAAGACATCACGGCAGTTCGCGAGAGTGTGGCCGAAATATCAGAAACGTCGATTCGTCATCGTGCACAAGAATTGGACATTACAACAGCCACTCCTCAGCGTATTCTGACTCAAGATTTGCATCTCCACCCCTACAAAATCCAATTGACTCAACAACTTCTGCCAACAGACCATGCACAGCGAACAGAGTTCACCAATTGGATACTTGAGCAAACAGAAGTCAATGCCGATTTTGTGGATAAAATCATTTTAGTGGTCAAGCCCATTTCCACCTCGATGTCTTCGTAAATCGGCGAAACTGCCGCATTTGGAGCTCAGAAAATCCATGAATTATTGATATTGATTAGAAAGCAATACATCCGGAACATGTTACTGTTTGGTGTGCATTGCGTGGAGGAATAATTGGATCGTATTTCTTTGACGCACTTTTTTGTGCCTCAATTGGAAGATATTGCTCTTGACGACGTGTAGTTTCATCAGGACAGGACCACATGTCATACTGCCCGTGAAACACTCACTTGCACGAGTTTGCTCCTGGACGTGTCATTTCCCGGTTTGGTGACCAGAATTGGTCGCCACGTTCTTGCGATTTGACACCTTTGGATTTCTGGCTGTGAGGCTATCTGAAGTCACGGGTTTATGCCAATAAGCCCACAACCACCGAAGCATTGAAGGCCGAAATTAGACGCTCTATCAATGATATACCGCCACATGTATACAATAATGTTATTGCGAATTTTGTCAAAAGAGAACGCGTATGCCAGCAAAGCCATCAAGATATTTTGTTTCATACATAATTCCCAAATGCATACATTATAAATCAATAAATATTTGAATACTTTATTACAGAAAACCATGTTTTATTGAACCTTAAATTCTTGGGCTCTTATTGAAACACCCTGTACTATAGGATTCGACAGTTTTGCATCAACCGATTTATATAGTACTACAAAACATATAAAATGTTTTTCATGAAGGAAATTTTTAATTTGCTTCATTATAATTCTAAGCATTTAGCTATTTTTGAAGCTAGATATATTTTAGGATCTACAACTGGATTTTTAGTTTTATACCGGGTGTTATAAAAAAGTTTGTCAATCCGTTAACAATATATTCTTTGGGCTTAAACAATGAAACTTTCCTTATGACATTTTCTATTTTAATGCATTTTTTAAATATACAGGGTGTCAAAGTTAGCTTTTTAAAAGTAGTCCGATCGTCACAAAAAATAATAGTTGGGGGGAATCGATGCCGTAGAATTTAAATCTGGCATCCGAATTTATCTACAGCCCTTAGAAAAAAGTTGACTTTGACACATATTAAAAAAAAAAGCGTCAAAATAGAAAGTGATATAGGGAAACTCGTATTATTAAAGCCCAAAGAATATATGGTTAACGGATTCACCTACTTTTTGTAACACTCTGTATATAAATACGCGTTTATAATTTTAGTATTGATTGTGAAGAGATCAAAAGTATTTTTCTAGAATGTTTTCATCTAATTTATATACCAAAGGAAAAGCTATTATTTCAGTACAAAGAAGGACGGAATTTCTATTACGCGACTCTCTTTGTTGACACATTTACGATTCATTTATCCACGAAAATAACATTCACCACGCCAACTCGATTTACACATGTGGACGGAGCACACCTCCGAGTCTGAGATCTACGTAAAACATGAAAACCCACATCCATATTTTTAAAACATTAGAGCATAGCTGGATTTAACACGGAACATTATGGGCGCTCTTTGATCACTGAATTATTAACGAATAATGCCGTGTTTTCAACCCGAGAAGCTCGATTCTTAGTTTGGTGGCGATTGCAGCTGTTCTTTTTTGTCTTTCGCTTTATTCATAGTTCTGCATTATTAAACTCTAAACATCGGGCAGTGTTGCACAGATTCTCCTTGAAATAGAAAATTTATTTGTCGTGCAGATGACATCAGATGACATACTTTCTCACGATATTTTCTTAGAATTAGAAGGATGTTTTAAATATGTTTTTATGCAATTATAAACAAAATTTATAAACAGTTTCATGTACATATTAGTCATTCCTTAAACTGATAAAAGTAAACCTATTAGCCAGAAATAAATTTAGTTTTGTAGTAATAATTAATAAATTACGCAATGTTATTTTAAAGAAATATTCCAACTGTTGCGCATATAAACTCTCAAATGTTAGGACACGCAATGTACTTAATTTCTTAGATCTATTAATCATGCCACACAAAATGCACGAAAATTTAAAATTAAATGTTAAAGCTTTCATTTTTTTGACTAACTAGAGGACCATTAATGAGTTAAATTTCGGAAGCGTTTAAAATTTAAAAAAAATTATTTGTTTGCGGTTTTTGACAATACGATACATTATAGATTAAAGCTAGATTACACTTGAGGATTATTAGCGATCTGTGCGCGTACAGTTACACTAATAACTCTACTCTACTAATGCATTGCCCATCTTTATATATTAAATATTATCTTTATCTTACTCCACGTGTATCCGGCTAAATAAATGAAACTGCAGAGTCGATGTCTGGTAATACTGAATGGATGTATTATGTCAGCACATATAACTAATGTTCATTTTTTCATGCTTCCATTTTTGTTATAGTTGATAGAAAAAACAAGTTAGAAATGAAATAACTGAGGGAATTTTAGAAAATACTCACGCAAATACCCCCTAGAAAAAGAATATATACCCCTATATAATTTTCCATGCTGCCTATAAGAATATAAATATAAAGAATAAGCTGCCCTAAAAAATGATATTAATATTAAAAATAATCTATGTAGTTAAATATCCTCAACTAACTAATCTATTAATTAATATAATTTCTCCTGCTAAATTTAGTGAAGGCGGGGCAGCTATATTTCTAAAGACAATTACACTACAATTTCACCTAATAGAAAAAATTTACTTTTATGACCCGACAAATAAGGTCTAACCTTTTCTTATTGTTAGTTGTACTTGCCAGTCGGTATAGAAACATTGTTAAAATTATATTAACAGTATTTAAACCGCGTAATTATATGAAAGGAATTTGCTACTCAAAAACATTGAGTATATGCCTTTAATTTAATATTGATCAAGTCCTCTGTAGGATGGAATCGGATCGGATAATTAAATTGTTATTCTTTGTGATAAATTCAATGTTTTCTTGCTTGACGTAAAGAGGTTTTTTAATACTTTTATAATTGCTACGACTATATGAATAACAAGTAACATCGAACATATTCATCAAAATATATTTTTATCCAATTTGTGAATCAGAAAATAATACTCTGTTTGGGTCGATGGCTGCAGCGCCTTTCTTCTTCGAAACAAAACTAAATATACCGAGTGTCGTTGAAATAAAAAGACAACGTATGAAAAATGGAAATATTAAATTTTACAGAATGTATACCCAAAATATTGTCAATTACGACAAGAACCCCAAAATTAAGAACCCCCTGAAAATTGTATTATGTGACTCGTATGAATTCAAAATATTTTGAATACAAATACTTCTACTGAAGATACACACACATACGCCACAGCGTATGTTTACATACGTAACAGCTGTCGATGTTATAAAAGCGATTACATTGTTGTATGCTTAGCTCAATAACCACGTACAAAACCAGTTGTTTATGCATTCAAGTGAACTATCAAAAAAATTTACAAAACAAGTATAATGGATTTAGAATGTCTATAAAAGAATACCGCTATTGAATGCAATATTTATGTTTATAAAAACTAGAAGATAACATTGTGTAGATAGCTTTGTATGCTAAGGGTTGGATGAATTTTTTAAAGATGTATTAAAGGAAGATGTAAGATCTATGCTCTATGGGCATTTAACGTACTATTTAGTGACAATCTATCTTCAATCGAAGACGCAAATATAAATTATATTAAATGTATCTAACGATTGGCAACTAAACAAAACTTAAAGCGAGGTGGACAATAAGAAAACGATTCTTTTTGTTATTGTAGGTCAGCTTTAAGATATCGTCTTTCATAATATAGTCCATCGCACAGTGGCGTGACAAAAATGTTTAAAATATTTTTGTCATTCTTTTTCTCGCTTATAAGAAGGAATTTTGGGTATATATTCCATATAATTTAATCTTTCCATTGTTCATAAGTTGCCTACTTATTTCAAGAACACCCGGTATATTAATTATCATTAAATCCATATCATTCGGGTTCAGACTGCCTTTTACTTGAGTTTATAAATTGTACTAGCGGAAACCCGGCGTGTGCTACTACGCTAAAAAAATGAAATACGTGTGTTTGAAAAAAAGAAAATTTTGTTTATTTATTAACTTTTTTATCTTCTTGCTTTTATCTTAATGCTAGCGGATAAAGAATATTTTTAGTTTTTTCGGTAGGTGTGTAAACATAAAGATTTTTTGGCGTTCCAACTCTAGAGCAAGCAACATATAATTGGCCGTGCGAAAAACAGGAATTTTCTAAGTTCAAACCAGCAACACTTAGCGAATGGCCTTGAGCCTTGTTGATGGTTATGGCGAAAGCAAGACGCACTGGAAACTGTAATCGCTTGAAATCGAAGAGTAAATCGGTTGAAATCATTGGAATTTGTGGTATCAGCACATCTTCTCCTTTACATTTGCCGCTGATGATTGTGGCTTCGATTAAATTTGTAGATAGTTTTTTAACAGCAAGTCTTGTTCCGTTGTACAATTTCGGTGGATCTAAGTTGCGAATGAGCATCATTGGTGAACCAACTTTTAAAGTTAAGATGTGTGGTGGCATTCCAGAAGGTTCCAAAGAGTTAAGAAACTCTATTGGATAGTTGACAGCTTGTTCCTCATCTATAACTGTGTCAATCGATTTGAACTTCACAACTTCACCGGGTAGCTTCAATTGAATTTGATGGTTTATTTTGTTGACATCATCATTCTTCGGAGCCAAAATTGCTCGTTCGCAAAGCCAATCATGGTTTTTGAAATTATTTGCAATATCGGGAAAAACTTTCTGCACAACATCTTGAATTGATGACTGCATTTGGCAAAAGTTTAGCGGAAAAGATATTTGACATCGAATTTCACTTCGGCTCTAACTATTATATAACTCTAGATATTTGATTTTAAATATTTATTTTGTATGAGAGCAGCCACGTCCACTTGTCCGATCCCATCCATTTTTGTCCTGATTACTCACATTAGTAACATATTGTCATGAATTTTTCTAACCAGAGAGAGAGAAAAAGATGGAAGAATTAAATATTAAACAACAGTTGAATAATATTGGGAGTTAAATGTATTCATGAATTTTATTTATATTTATTATGTTTGTAAATATATATTTTTGACTGGCCCTGTATGTATTATATTAGAGGGGGGGTGTGGCCAGAATATGTACTATTGAAATGATGTAGGAGCTTTTGCGGTAAATTATTTAGAGATACCAGATTTTTCAAACCAAGTGGTCATAGAGTATAAGAAATTCATTTTTATCCTCTGTTTTTTGAAAGTCGGGTTTTTATTGTTTGGTGCATTTATTTTGTGCATTTTAAGTTATTTCGATTTTTACGAGAGTTTGTGATCTCGCAGTTTATATTTTAATTAAATTATGGTATCTCTCACGTAGTTTTTGTGTTGATTGTGCTTAGATCGATGTAAGTAGGAACACTTAATTATATTGTTGCTTATATGATGATTTGCTGATGTTTGTAATTTTAATGTATAATTTGCGATAATTTTGACATTTAAAGTAGTATATGAGTATTAGAGAAAATTGTCATGTTTTTTTTTTAGTGGAGTTTTTTCTTCAAGATAATATTCTAGAACGTTTTAAATTCAGGTTGGATTTTTTTGTTTATGGGTTTGATTTTGTCATGTTTTATTGCGCATGACTGTAAGGCTGTCACGCATATTCGATAACTTTGTAGTTGTTGATATTTGATTTATAGGGGTTACAGTAGAGGTCAAACTTGACAAATTTCTCAATTATTTATTAGTTTTATGTTTGTTCGAGAGTCACAGGGGGTTTTTCTCTTTGTGCGAGTCATATTCATAAAGAGTCTTTCCTCCTAAGCTACTGTTAATTTGCTTTAGCTCCCTGTACATTCTGTAAAGGGATTTTTTATTTTTTTTTTATTTTGATTAAACCTGTGAACTAACTAAATGTGAGTTTTATTAATGTTTGTTGTTTTACTTTAATTATAAACTGGCCCATATCCGCGAGGATCGACCCGAGAGAAGTGAGCTCTAGGAAATCTGCAAGACTGAACAGCCGGAAGCATAAGTTGTAGTGTGAACAAAAAAGATTAATAAGCAATCAAAAGCACATTCCACTGCAATATGTACTATTGCAATGTTTCAAAACTCTTGCTATCACAATAGTCGAGATATATGATGTTATTAAATTTATGTGGGAGGGGCCACGTCCACTTGAAATATCAAAAAGATATATAGCCGTAAACCTAATCTGGACTATTGCCTTTCTAATGAAACCGGTTTGGATCACATCGGTTGGATAGTTTCAGAGTCTATAAAGGACAAACAAACATTTTTTGTATTTTATATATATAGACTAACCCTCGTCTTTATATTTTCGTTTCTGCTTGTTAATAATACTTATTCATCCTTAATTTAATTTAAACTTATTTTGACGCCACTCGCTTCTAATAATAATTTAAAACGAATCGTCTTCAAAGAAGTAGCTTTAATTAATAATTTATGTTTCGTTATCTTTTACCCTTATAATAACAACTCTTTTTAAGTATATACAATATGTATAGATCCTTCAAATTTATTAGTTAAGCAATTATTTATTCAAGTTTATGTCCCAATATTTTCTATATTTTATCGACATTAAATTTTATATAAAATATGGCATATGGGAAGATATATGTGATATTCCATTACAGGTAGTAGATCGTATTATATGTACACGAACATCTGTGAAATATAATCATACCCTGAGCAGGTAAACAAGTTTCTTCTTTGTTGGAGGTCCACATACTAAAGGGCGTCTTATCTTACCTCCTCGATTGACACCTTTAACGTTACAAAGTACAATGTTATCTCTCGAACTTGACGTGTCAAATTTTGTAACTTTTCGAACCTTTATACTATACCTACTATTAAATTAAAACGTTTGATCGTATAAATTATATGAAATGATTAATATTCTAGACCGTTTCCTACTCGCTAGACTACGTACACGTCCTGAACGACTTCCAAAAAGCATTTCCTAAATTCATTCTTGCGTTAATAGGAATTTTGATTAATATAATATCTTTATTCCCTTCCATTGCTTTGTTGAATGTATTAAATTTGTGTTTTGAATATTCTTCTGTACAATAAATATTATTATTAGAAGTATAAAAAATAATGCCATTATTACCAAAAATTACGCGGTGGAACATGGATGAGCACATGAAAGTACAGGAGAAAACAAAAAGTAACATTCGCATTACAATAACGCATCGTTAATTCTGTTGTACGTAATATGTCAACCAGAACGTTGTAGCCGAATGCTTTTTTTCTATTATGCTGAGATAGCAATAATTTTTATTCATAAATTACGTTTTTTAGTCAGTATTTAATAATCTAATTCATTTATGCCATGCGTAATATATCACTTAAAAATTTAAAATTCCGGCAAGTTCATAATATTTAATAATAAACTGTTTAGATAGATTTGTGATAAATTCGAACTAAATTAAAACCATATCTCTTATATTTTTTTTAAATTATGCCAAAATTATAAAATACATCGTGGAAAAAGTAATTCCGGACACCCAAGTAAACAAGAAAAATTTATTTTTTTCTACTTTTTTTAATAATACATGAAACATTATCTCCAAAATAAGAATGGGAAATAAAAAGCGTACTTAACATTTTATTCACTTAGAAAAAGTCACGAAACAGTAAATAGTGCAAATTATCAAATTGGTCTTATCGACTAGGTTTTACATCTACGTTTTTGCACAATTTAAGCTATTATCAGGATAAAATAAAACAAATTTTAATGAATTTCACTTTTTAATTGACACTGCAACGATCGTTTCGCTCCAACCTGAGCTTCATCAGACATATAACTAACTTATTTACAAATTTTTAACACAAGTATACGGTAACAAACACATGTTTTATTTTAAATATTTAAAGGAATGGGTACTTTTTATTACTAAAATGTCTATTCACAAACTTTCACTTCGGTTTATACAATACTGTTCTAAGTAATAAAAACTAGGGGTTTACATTATATTACAGGGAGGTAAAGAAATTCTATGGAAAAATACAATATGTGACTGTCTGAGTATCAAATAAATAAATTAAGTAAGGGTGAATTATTTGTTTATAATTGACATTTAATATCTTGTCGGTTTTCTTTAATTTATTGATTTCAAGTGACTCTAATAAATTAAGTTTTTTGCCCTTATTTTCTACGTGTAATATTTTAAATTCTCTGTTAAAATTGTGGTTCGTTGAATTAATATGAAGAGTCACTTTTGTTATTTCTAAATGAAGAAAAATGCTCTTTGATGCGTATTTCAAACGATCTACCTGTCTGCCCGATATACGTCATAGGGCAACTACCGCAGGTTAACTCATAGACTCCTGACTTTTTATTGTTGTTTGTTAAATCTTTATTGTTTTTTATAAATTTGGATAAATTGTTGTTAGTTCTATACGCTGTATTAATGTCAAACTTTCTTAAATATTTACAAATTTTTGTGCTTGAAGAGCCTATAAACGTGATCATTTTAAATTTTTGGTTGTTATTATTTAATATTGGGTAAACTTGTGATATGGCTTTTGTAAGGAGTTTTTTATTTAAAATGTTATCTATTATATTACTTTTATATCCATTGTTGATAGCTATTTGTTTAATTAAATTTAACTCTTTCTCAAAATTTGTTTGGTTCAACGGAGTATTGATTAATCTATGTATAAGACTGTGATAAGCCGCTAATTTGTGTTGTATCGGATGGCAAGAAGTGTTATGAATAGTTATGTCTGTAGTTGACGGTTTGTGGTAAATTGCAAAGTTACATTTGTTGTTAATTCTAGTAATCGTTAAATCGAGAAAGTTAATACTATTATTTGTTTCCTGTTCCATTGTAAACTTAATATTGTGATGCAATGTATTAATATAATCAAATAATAAATTTAATTGTCTCTTTGTTCCTATGAAACCTAGTAATATATCATCTACGTATCTGTACCAAAATAATACATGTTGAAAAAGAGGATTTTTTGAAATAGAATTTTCAAGATGATCCATAAAAATCTCAGCTAATAACGGACTTAGGGGATTACCCATGATTAAACCTTCTTTGCAAGTGTATATGTTTTCATTAAATTAAAAGTAATTTTGTTCTATGCATATGTTTAGTAAATCAAGAATTTCATTAATTTGGATTTACATTATTTTTATGGAGAAGATCTTTTACTAAAATAACCGTTTTTTTCTGGAGGGATACTAGGGAATAAATTTTGAACGTGTGTACTAATAAACAAAATCAAAGATTTTACTTTAACGTCTAACACAAAACTCATTTCCTTTGACGTTCAAAATTTATTCCCTAGTATCCCTCCAGAAAAAACGGTTATTTTAGTAAAAGATCTTTTCCATAAAAATAATGTAAATCCAATAATTAATAATGAAATTCTTGATTTACTAAACATATGCATAGAACAAAATTACTTTCAATTTAATGAAAACATATACACTTGCAAAGAAGGTTTAATCATGGGTAATCCCCTAAGTCCGTTATTAGCTGAGATTTTTAATAAAAAACTCCTTACAAAAGCCATATCACAAGTTTACCTAATATTAAATAATAACAACCAAAAATTTAAAATGATCACGTTTATAGGCTCTTCAAGCACAAAAATTTGTAAATATTTAAGAAAGTTTGTCATTAATACAGCGTATAGAACTAACAACAATTTATCCAAATTTATAAAAAACAATAAAGATTTAACAAACAACAATAAAAAGTCAGGAGTCTATGAGTTAACCTGCGGTAGTTGCCCTTTGACGTATATCGGACAGACAGGTAGATCGTTTGAAATACGCATCAAAGAGCATTTTTCTTCATTTAGAAATAATAAAAGTGACTCTTCATATGCGTCTCATATTAATTCAACGAACCACAATTTTAACAGAGAATTTAAAATATTACACGTAGAAAATAAGGGCAAAAAACTTAATTTATTAGAGTCACTTGAAATTAATAAATTAAAGAAAACCGACAAGATATTAAATGATCTATTAGAAACAAATAATTCACCCTTACTTAATTTATTTATTTGATACTCAGACAGTCACATATTGTATTTTTCCATAGAATTTCTTTACCTCCCTGTAATATAATGTAAACCCCTAGTTTTTATTACTTAAGAACAGGATTGTATAAACCGAAGTGAAAGTTTGTGAATAGACATTTTAGTAATAAAAAGTACCCATTCCTTCAAATATTTAAAATAAAACATGTGTTTGTTACCGTATACTTGTGTTAAAAATTTGTAAATAAGTTAGTTATATGTCTGATGAAGCTTAGGTTGGAGCGAAACAATCGTTGCAGTGTCAATTAAAAAGTGAAATTCTTTAAAATTTGTTTTATTTTATCCTGATAATAGTTATAATGGAATTTCATCAAGTAAAGGCTGAAACAATTATACACAATTTAAGCGATTAATAGTGCGTACTACCTCCAACTCTAACTTCTGCCATTCGGCGTGGTAAACTTTGAAAGCAGTTAGTTACCTCTCCCTGTGTAATGTTTTTCTATTCCTTACGAAGAGCTATTCGGAGATCCTGAATGGTTACCTGTTTGGGTTGTCGGTGACGAACACGTCGCCCTAATGAATACCAGAGATTTTCGATAGGATTCAAATCCGGGTTTCGAGCTGGCCATTGCAAAACGGCGAAAATTAACCGCATTCAAATATTGTTCAACTATCTGTGCGGTGTGAAGTCCCGAGTTATCGTGCATTAGAGTAAAATTCTCACCTACGAATGGAGTAAATGGTACGAAGTAATCAGCTAAATACACGTTGATGTATCTAACAACTGTCATGGTACCATTTTCAATGAGAACAAGCTCAGTTTTCGCGTATGCAATGAGCTGGGAGCAAAAGTGGACAAGCAGCACCTTGACATTAATCCGTATTTCTTTAATCTTCGGCGTACGATTCATGCAGAAACTGCAATACTGTGAACGTCTTCGACTAGGCGAGACACAATTGTTGATGGTAAACCACGATCGCAGAGTGTAGATAACACCATAAAGCTGCCTTCCCGTCGGTTTGTGGTGGGGGTCTGCCTGATCCGAGCCTTCTTGTGTATTCCCCAGTCCGATGATGTCGCTGTATTGCATCTTGGGCGGTACTCCTGGGAATATTCAAGACGGCAGCGAACATCGAACACTGCATCCATCTTCGTTCAAAGCTCTTACTCGGGCTCCTTTTTCTGCTTGCATTTTGTCAACCAATAAGTGTCAGTTCAAATGACCTTTCAACACAACAGATAAAAGCTGAATAAAGAGCACATCAAAATTTTTTTTGGGTTGGGTTGGATTCTTTGGGTTCGTCATTATTTTTGTTTTTATTTTGGCTGTTTTGATAAATTAATTGCTTGGTATCTTCTTTCATTTCCAATTCTTATTTCATAGATAATATTTCATGTCTTCTGAAAAAAAAACAAACAAAAAGGAATTTTAATTATGATAACAGACATTAACTTCAGTTTCGGAAATTTTTTGCCCACGAGTGTATATTAAAGTGTCTTTTTAAGTAAATTACAATAACGGTATCTGCAAATTTTTTAATGCATTGAAAAGATTTGGTACAATTCCCCGCATCAATTGAACAAGTAATTGTTACCTTTTGTCAAATATTAGAAGCAATATTTTATAAAACATAAACGTTACAATCTCTCCCGAAAGTCGACATTGTTTGCCAAAAATAAGCTTATTTTAGGCACACAATGTTATATTCCAAATTTCTGTTAAAATTTATGCGATCCTTAGAAAAATATTGGAGTATATATGTATAATCAAGTCTCTTTTTTACCCAGAGGACGTAAGGCTTGCACCAAAACTTACACTTTACACTAATTCTTTATGTAATTTATCTAATCTTTTCTGTTCTGAGCGAGTTTCTTTGCTTCTAACCAGGTTTGCTTTTCTTCTTTAGGATTTTTCCGATTGTTTTGTTCCAGGTTTCTCTTGGGCTACCTCTCTTTCTCTTGAACGGTGTCCTGCATTCACAAACTCCTTTAACTTGTACTGTGCTGTTTAGTTTTCGTTGCTCTATGTAGTCCTCAACTATTTCAATTTTGAGTTCTGTACTTAATTTTTCTCTTCTTACATTATTTAATTTTGTTACTCCTTGTACTCTTCATAAGTATTTCATTTCCGCCGCTCTAATCGCATTCTTATCGTTCTCTAACAGCACCTACGGATTCATATTCATGTATTCGTTGAGGCCGACCCTACTCATTTCTTTCCACCAAGTCATTTTTTCTAAATTTGAGAACAAGAAAATATCACTGAGTTAGATCTGGCGAATATGGCAGCAATTCTTATCCGAATTTGAGAAATTTTGCAGTTGCCATAGCGAATGAACGTGAGGACGGTTATCCTAATTAAATAAAACTTTTTCTAAATACATGCAGTCGTTATTTCTTCAGTTCCGTGTTGAAACATGTCAGTATATCAGCATAATATTGGCCAGTTACTTTACTTCCCTTCTGTGAATCGTCAGAGATTACTCCTTTGATATCCCAAAACATGGTTTTTATAATCTTATTGGCCGAAAAAAGTGTTTGCATTCTTCATGGTACGTTTCTCAAAATAAATAACTATGTGAACGTGTTTTTGTTTCTTAAATATGCTAATGAATCTAATATATCATGCACGATGACAGATCGAGGAATTATTTTTTCTAGCCATACCGTTGTTGAGCAAATACGGCACTCATCTTGCAGTTAGCTGTTTCATCTTTAAATTGATGCAAAATATTGTGCACCCGTATTGTGCACAAGTTTACAGCATTAACTATGTCACACACTTTTATTGAGCGGCCACTTATTACAATAGTATAGACTTTACTAATATCTGAACAAGTGCCTGTAAATGAAGGTCCCGAACGCACAGCATCCTCTGCACTCAACTTTTCTTCAGTTTCTTGAATGTTTTTTCTATGTAAAGATAATGTTTAATTAACACACATTTTTTTTCTTTATATTAACACCAAAGCAACAAATTAAATTACCCTAATGATTGTAAAATTTTTAATATTTCCATCATGACCAAAGTATGTACCATAATGACCATGTATGTACGAGATTTGTTCAAAAAAAGACCGAACTTTTCAAATTGTGTGCAGTTTAACTTTGCGCGCCATGTTACACCTAACGGTCTTGTTTGGAAACAAAACGAGGCTTACCGCATTGCGATAGTTTGGTCAGTTGGTGAATTAGAGACGGTTAAATGAACACGTGCAGTCAGCTAGCGCCCTGCGAAGTAGTGATATAGTAACGATGAAGGACCTTGTGGAGCAATGTTGTAATATGATATTATGCTTTAACATCGGTAAATCTTTTTCTAAAACGCGGACATTGCTTCAGCAGGCCCATAAGGAGAACTGTATGAGCCGTACACAATGTTACGATTGGTTTAGGCATTTGAAATCGGGCAGATCACCGATCGACGAAGATCCAAGATCGAGATGACCCTCGATATCAACAAGTGATGAAAACTTGCTGTTCAATCTACGATTAGTGGAAATCATCGATTAACTGTGCCGATTGCAGAAGAAGTCAGAATCAGCATCGGTTAGTATCATGAAATTTCAAGGAAAACATGGTATGCATCGTGTTTCAGCAAAACTGGTGCCATAGCTGCTCACAAGCGAGCAAAGGCAAAATCGTGTAAACATTAGCCAAGAATTGCGTCATCGTGCTAACAGCAACAAAAGCTTTATGAAAACCATCATCGCAGGTGACAAAAGTTGGGTTTGCGGATATGACGTTGAAACTAAGGCACAATCGTTACAATGGGTCGGTCAATATTCGCCACGAACGAAGACAGCACGCATGAGTCGCTCAAACGTGAAGTCGATGTTGATTGTTTTCTTCATATGTAGTGGAGTTCTACGTGGAAGTTTTAAGGCGTTTACGGGAAGATGTTGGACGGAAGAGGCCTAAACTGTGGAAAAACAAGAGATGGATATTGCGTCACAACAACTCGCCAAGTATCGTTGGCCAATTTTTGGCCGATAAAGGAACAGCCGTCATTCTCCGGACTCTCCAGATATAACACCAGCAGTATTTTTCCTATTTCCAAAACTAAAACTCTCCTCGGAAGGACGTCGCTGTGAAATCGCTAGCGCAACTACGAGACATGACACCAAATCAGTTCCAGGGAGCATACGAACAATAGAAGAAAGGATAGGAACGGTGCGTGGCAAACAAGGGGGAGTGCTTCGAAGGAGACAAACATTTATAAAGTTTAAAGTATTACAATAAAGTTTTTATGACGAAACTTCGGTCTTTTTGGAACAAACCTCGTATTACATCGCAGACTTATTTTGCTACAACTACATTGGGACCTGTTGCAGAGAATTATTTATGGAACCACTTGTCTTCTTTGCTACTCTACTTGAAATGTTGTGTCTGATTTTATCAAATTTTGAAAACGGTGCTGTCAAATGGACCTGCTAAATATATAAATAAAATTGGGCATGGATCTACCGTGCAATTTTCTAATAGAACCAAAACACTAACTCTATTTGAATGACAATTTTTGCAACATTTAGTTGAGTAAAATAAGAGACAGGTGAACAGGTTTACTTACAAAAGTCAAAAGTCAAAACCATGTGCAATTTTTTTCCCAAATTTTGGGCAAGATACGTAGATGATGTTCTGGCAGTGATACCTGATTCTTTCGATACAGTTTCGTTTTTAAATATATTAAATACCTAATATCCATCAATCAAGTTTACGTACGAGTTGGATAAAAACAAATCTTTACCCTTCTTAGATTTAAAAATTACTATTTTAGACAGGAAGTTTGAATTTGACATTTACAGAAAAGAAACACACACTGACAATTACATACATAAACAATCAGACACTTTTAACAAATATAAAGAAAGTAGTTTTTATTTTTTAATTAATAGATTATTATCAATCCCTCTATCACCAGTGAATTTTAAGCAAGAACTAGACCACATAACAAAAGTAGCAGAATCTAACGGATACGATAAACAATTGGTGGATAAAATCAAAAACAAACTAGAAAAGAAGAAGCTAAAAACTTTTAAAACCAGATTAACTCCAAATACAAAGAGTAATACCAAAAATATTGCAAAATTACTTTTCACAAAAGTTGGCAGAATAACGTAACTAAATTGTTAAAAAAATATAATCTAACTCCTGCTTTTTCCAACACTCATAAGTTACAACAATATCTTCAAACAAAGTTAGTTAACACAGACCCACTGAAAGAATCAGGTATTTACAGAATTAACTGTAATTCCTGCCCAAAATTATATATCGGCCAAACAAGAAGAAATATTCAAACCCGTTTCAAAGAACATTTAGCTCATGTAAAACTTCACAATGTAGATAAATCAGCATTAGCTCTACATCATTTAGATACCGGACACAATTTCAGCGGAGATAATGTTAAATTAATTAAAAAATGTAATAGCAAAAATTTAGACATGTGGGAAGCCATACATATGAAAAAATACAAAAATTACCTCCTAAATAATGACATGTCACCTATTAATAATAAACTTTTTTAAATTGTATACCTACAGTATCTAATAACTAATAGATCCTCTTCACGCTACTATATTGTTATTTAATAGAACCCGACATGCCAAACACAGTCAGATGTCTTGTTTTTCATAGGTAACGGTCTTTCCCATAATTTGTCCTTCTTGGAATTTCAATAGATTTTAGCAGACACTGTTTCAATACATCCATAATTTTTTTTTTTTTTTTTTTTATTATATTTTTATTTGCATGTTTTTGACCATTTGTTGACCATTTATAATTGTAATTTTTACACCCCTAACCAAAAAAATAGATATTTTTTACTAGACATGTACTAAAAAATAATACTTTTAAATTAGTAACTACTGACGATGTGTGCAGTGCACATGAAATGTACATATAGTAAATATACTATTGTTTGTGAAATATAAGGTGTTTTATTTAAGTTTAATAGGTTTACTTATTTTTAGTCCGGACTCGAATAATATAAT
The DNA here is from genome assembly GCA_935421215.2 of Melolontha melolontha. Lineage (NCBI taxonomy): Eukaryota > Metazoa > Arthropoda > Insecta > Coleoptera > Scarabaeidae > Melolontha > Melolontha melolontha. The sequence goes on along the minus strand of OW285240.1, from coordinate 20,282,656 downwards.
GTTTAATTTCTTTTTTGTACTCAGCATTCTATGTCGGTAATAAAGTTATAATATTTAGCATTAAATGGAATAAAATACAGTAATATAAACAAATGTCCTTAATATAATTAGTTTTGGACATGGTCGGCTACCCTTCCTGCACTTGTCACGTGTGATATAGTGGGGTAGTAAGGGTCGGCTTTAACTGTGCAACACAGCTGCACATAATACAAAGTCCGAGTGGTCTATGACAGATGGAACCTCGTAAATTATAATGTAATAGACACACCATAAAGTTATATTATTGGTGGCTTGTATTTTCTAGCATATATTCTCGATGTTGAAGTGAAGACAAGAATAATGATATTCTATGATGTTTCCTTAAGATGTAAAGTGTTTTAAAGACATCTATGTCGTACGTTATTAAAAAAGTTATTTCTTTTTATGGAGTAGTTTAAAAAATATTACTTATTGACCATTCTACAAGTGTTTTCGCTGCCAGCATCGCATATACAGTGTACTCTCTCTTAAGGGGACAGCCATGGGACTGAAAAATTTGTCCGCTTATGAGAAGTGTCCACTTATGAGAAAAGTACAAAAAGAGTAAATAATAATTTGTAATATATTTATCTTTAAACAATTTTATTTCCAAAACAAGAACATATAAATATTAGATAAAGTAAACAGAATTTTCATTAACATTTTTGCGAGAAGTAAAAAAAAACAAAATTTGTTATGCAAGGTATTCAAATTTAAAAAAGTCAGATATTTTAGCTTGGCGCGTTTTTCCTTTAATTTCATTATCTTGGAGATCTATTTGAAGATCAGTAAGCAATTGAACACCTTTAAGGTCGCTGTGATACAAAGAAAAAGCCTTTAGTTTTCTTATAGCTAAATAAGCCTCCTTATAGGAAGTTAACTTGTCTTCAATTTGACTTTCTAGCTCATCTTCAGACGAGTTGGCGAGCGTTTCTTCGGAAGCAATTAACATTTCATTATTAATGTTTTCCACATCTTCATCATTAATGAAGACTTCATTATCTAAATTAATATAGTCTTCGACGTCAATTTGGATTTGGCTCTGAACTTAATTAATAATATTAGAGAACTGAGCAAGTGCTGATAGTGGAAGCTCATCTTCTGCGGTCCAACCGCTATCGTCATTTAGGATATCTGTTTTCTCAAAACCAGCTTTCCTGAAACAATGGTTTATTGTCTGGAGACCCACTTGCTCCCACGCTTTGTGTATGAAATAAACGACATCTAACAAATTTATTGATTTTGATAAACCCAAAGCAGAATTTGCGTCTTCCATCTGCAGCAAAATATTTTTTAAAAATAACGATTTGTACAAAAACTTAAAGTTTTTTATAACGCCTTGATCCAGGGGCTGACAAAATGCTGCTGTGTTTGCTGGAAGAAAAATAACTTTAACATTTTTCAATTTAAGATCGCGAGGATGAGAGGCCGCATTGTCTAAAAATAGCAGGACGTTCCGTTCTTGAAGTTGCATTTTTCTATTGAACTGCGCTAGAAAATCAGTCATCAAATCAGACGTCATCCAAGCCTTTTTATTTGATCGCCACGTAACTGGTAAATTGTTCAAATTAATATTGCGAAACGCCCGAGGTTTTGCAGCTTTCCCAATAACAAAAATGGGTTCCTTTTCTCCAGCCATATTGACGCAGTGCAAAATCGTTAGCCTATCCTTAGCCATTTTTCCATCAGTGCATTTTTCACCTTTTAATGCAAATGTTTTATCGGGTAATGCCCGAAAAAACAATCCAGTCTCATCCGCATTATAAATATCTCGTGAATCATATCCTTGAATCAAAGATGGCACTTTTTCAGTAAAACTTTTGACATCATCTTAGTTTACACTAGCGGCTTCTCCAGAAATAGCACGGAAGGTTATGTTATGCCATTTTTTGAACCTTTCCAGCCAGCCAGATGATGCACTAAAATCTGCGTAATTCAATTTATCTGCAATTTCTTTAGTCTTGCTCCTGATAAGTGTGCCCGAGAGAGGAATACATTTATTTCGAGCCTTCACAAACCATACGTAGCACAATTTATCAATGTTAACGCCTTTGACGTTCAGCATACTCCTTTTTCTATCCGTATTGACATCAGTGTCCCACAATCTTAAAATTTGGTCTCTGTTTTTGATGATACAAGCAGCTTGAGTTTTACTGATCTTACATTTCTTTGCTAACTCGCGTACACTAAGTTTCTCATTTTTTTGAATTTCAATGACATTAACTTTGTCTTTAATAGTCAACACTGCTTTAGGCATAGCGATTCAAGAATGTATACAATAAGAATCTATAAATGTACTACGTATTTACGTACTACATTCAAAACAACAAGCTGTGCGTATTTAGGTAATTCCCCTTTGTACATACACGTATTACATATTCAATAAGCAACATCTGTACGAATGTACGAATATGAAGAAGAGTAAACGGAAAAACAGTGTTACAGTGTTGTAAGCTGTCCGGTTATGGGGAACTAAAATCACTTTGGTGTGGGAAAAAAGTGTCCGCGTCCGGTTATGGGAGGGTTGTCCGCTCAAGAGAGAAAAATTTTAAAAATTCCTAAGTAATCTTTTGGTACTGCAAAAAGTATCCGTTTATGGGAGGTGTCCGCTTAAGAGAGGTCACCGTAAGGTGAGAGTACACTGTATATGATAAACTCGAATTTTATGTTCGAGCGCAGCGTCATCAATACACGTGGTCTTTAACAATTTTTAATAACAGGTTGTATCAACTCGCATTCCAATTAGATGGATTGTGTTATAAAGGTATAAATAACTATAGGCTGTTCGTGGTCTGCCTTTAATTACATTTTTCACTTACTTAGGCCATAAATACATCCCCCGAAAATTAATAACAATTGATGTTATATTTAAACAATAAAAGTCTGGACTGTCGTGGTGAATTTTCTCCTGAGGCCGTTATAGCGTAATTAAGGTCATTATTTACTTTATTTCTTCATATTCATTTCTGCATATTGCAATCGCTTCGATATTTTGGAGAAATATAAACATCTAACCAATGATTCAGTTAAATCGCATCGGATTATTTACTAAAAATCTTTCATTAGTTCTCTTTGCAGTTTCGTAAAATGAGATTCGTTTTCTTTGTTTGCTACAATACATTCACTACTTTTTGCTGTATTCATTGTAGGTGCTCATGATGAAATTTAGTTGCCCTTTGTTATTTAGATAAAATATAATCAAAATCTATTTGATATAATCATCATCAGGAAGCCAAACATTGTTCCACATTTAATTCTTTGCCTTTAAATGGTTCTTAATGACGAATTGTTGCTCAGAATTCTGAAGATACATTATTATGAAATTAATGATAAATACATAGAGGTATATAAATGGCATACCTAAGGCATTAATCCAATTTAAGCAAAGCTATTTTAAATTCTTATCAAGAATGTGACGAAAAGGAATTGCGATGATTTCTATAATTTTCGACTTTAACTTATTTTAATGTGTTTTTCTGTCTTAAAGTTCTATAAATGTCAGATTAAAAAAGATTTAAGATCAATGTATGATAGTGTTAACATTGTTCAGCTTCATATCGAGCCTAACCAGAAAAGTCTTTAAATTACAATGTTAAGAAGTGTTGAAGATCAATTGATCTTCAACAGCTAGTCACGATAGATTTCAATTAACACAGAAGTTGTTTCCTTTCGGTATAATATATCTTTATCTAAACTTTCAATCCATATGTTACTAATTTGTAATTATACTAATTATTTACCGTAAAAGAATATGTGATTACTTTAAATATTATAATAGAAATCTTTATAAGTTGGCATGTATTCAAACTCAAACTTCTATAAATGTGTGTCAATAATGTTTAACCTTCTCATTCTACTTATTACAGACAATAGCGTGTAAATTATTAGTCACGTTATTATAGTAATTAGCACATTTTTTTCTATCGCCGTTTTAAGAGTTTTAATTTGTTTTTAAACACTTTGGTTTATAAACATTTCTCTTTTAAACTTCTCCCAAGCATTTGTGTGTCTTCTCTTTAAAAATTTTTAAACTACATACTATTTGGTTTCTCACTACTGCTTTTTAAGATAAATTTCTCCATTTTATAAAACCACTTATTTGTAAGATACCACGAGGTGTTATTTGTTTAACTTACGCATTATTTATTATTATTAGAGAACGGACACGCTTACCACCCAGTGCAGTACTGGCGAAAGGCTGTATTTCTAAATTATTTAATTTTATTTATATAATTGGAAAACGAACGGGTGGTGATCTATCAAATTACGAAATACATATTTATTTAATTTAAAAAGGTATATAACCCCTTACCACAAATTGATAGTCGTATCCTAAATACGTATTTCGACAACTAAGTTGTCATCATCAGTAGGTAAAAACTACTAATTAAAGTCACACGGGGCACAATAAAGTAAGATAAACGCTTACGCACAACTACTATACACTGCAACCCTATAAAGACTAAATTTACCATGCACATTTCAAACTACGAGATAAAACACTTGTCTCTTTGGAAAAAGGTTCTTAAACATCTGTTAACATATCGAACAAAGGGAGGGAAAAAAGAGACAAGTGTTTTATCTCGTAGTTTGAAATGTGCATGGTAAATTTAGTCTTTATAGGGTTGCAGTGTATAGTAGTTGTGCGTAAGCGTTTATCTTACTTTATTGTGCCCCGTGTGACTTTAATTAGTAGTTTTTACCTACTGATGATGACAACTTAGTTGTCGAAATACGTATTTAGGATACGACTATCAATTTGTGGTAAGGGGTTATATACCTTTTTAAATTATTATTTAACCACAGTCTCCATTGAAAGAATTTACATATTTATTTGTTGAAAAGTTGTATTTATAAAGATTTTAATTTTATTTATATAATTGGAAAACAAACGGGTGTTGATCTATAAAATTACGAAATATATATGTATTTGTTGAAAAGTTGTATTTTTAAAGTTTTTAATTTTATTTCTATAATTGTAACATTTTTATTTGTTCATTTTGTCGTTCAAGTTGAGTAAAGGAGTATTAATATTGACTAGCAATAGTTTCTCAAGGTTTTCTTCTGTCAATTTTGTTCTCTTTGAATTAAGTACATCCTTATAAATAGAAAACGTCTTTTCTACATCGCAACTGGTTATAGGTGCATACTGGAAATATTCTTTTATTTCTTCATATTTAGCCGTTAGATTTTGTGGAATTGTCTCCATACATAATTGCTGCAATGTAATTAAATCTGGATTTCTATTAAGAATTGCTTCAAACTTTTGCCGAAGGCCACATCCGAAGTCACTTGGAATACTTTTCAAATTATTAACAGCCACATCTAATGTGGTTAATCCGTCATTTAATTTGAGATTTCGATTTTCAAAATAAGTGATTAGTTTTGGCAATTTTCCAAAGTGTTCGTGAAGAAAGTACAACTGATTTTTTAAATTTGGGATTTGTGTGAGCTCCTTGCACTCAACAATACTTCTAGCATCCTCCTTTAGCAGTGTTACGAAATGTTTTAGACTATCGAAATTCTCAGCATAATAACTAGTAGCTTCCAGCCATGTTCCCCATCTAGTTGTTACTGGAGTGGGAGGCAGTGACAGAGATTGAGATTTGTCCCTGAAAAGAGCTACTCTCAATGGAGCTTTTCTGAAAACTTTTTTAAAAGTTGATACAAGTCTATCAACTTCCGGAAAAGTGCCTCTGATATATTCACAGATTCTGTGGAGAGCATGTGCTACACAAGTAATATGCAGCATATTAGGATATGTTTTCTTCAATAGTCTGCCTGTTTTTAACATATACGCAGCACTATCACTGACAAATAAAAGTATTTTTTCTTTGTACGTGGCGTCCGAATGAAGCATTTTTTGCATATTCTCCTTAATGCAGTGGCGGCTCTTGATGACGTTCGATGTGAGCTGCTGCACGGATGAGACTGCTTCGTTTAAACTTTCATATATACAGAGAAGCAAGTAACCGTACCGAAATCTTCCGAAATAGTTCGAAGTTGTCTCATCCGTGCAGCAGCGCACATCGTACGTCATCAAGAGCCGCCACTGCCTTAATGGTTTCAGCAACTGTTTCCGCATCAACTCTATTTATAACACTTGTTGCTATTACATATGAGTTATAGGGAATAGTAGGATGTAGTACACCAGCTACAACATTTACCACACAGCGTCCTAACATATCCACCGTTTCGTCGGCGCTTATCCATATGTATTGATTTAAAAAATGGCTTCTAATGCGTTCTACTGTTCTCGTATAGCACCTAGAAACATAATATTTGCGTAAAGTTGATTCATCAGGAACATTTCGACCAGTATATTTTTTCAGAAATATTTTTAAACTGGGATTGCTAAGTTTATTTAATGAAATATTAGCCGCTATAAAAGTTTTTACAGAGTTCAGATGTGTTTGCGATCCTAAGTGACGAATTTTTGACGATATTTTACGGATTTTGTAATAAATTTCGGAATCACTGACAATGGACATACAATCAGTATGACCGTCAATCCAACTCGCCATTGTTTTACAATGCCGTTCTCGACATTCTTCCATATCATGTCTGAAAAAGTAACTTAAACAATGCTCTAGATCTAAATAAATGAAAACTAAAAATGTGTGCGTAAGTTATTGAAACTGAACGAAATTCAATGCACACTCTTACATCGAAATAATTGGTAGAAATAGATTCAATCAAACGATATTAAACAGGATCTATCACAAAAATTACGATGTAATTAACAGTTAAATCTATGAAAACAAGAAACTTACTCACAGCACTTTATTTATCTTACGAAATATAAACTAATAAATAAAATACATTATAAAAACCCCGCTTCTATCTACGCTCATGAAAACAGTTTAAAAAGCACTATATTCTCGGAATACAATAGCTGACTTGTCCATTGTTATCGCGGCGAGACCAGGTGTCCGAGTAAGTCAAACAAATACTTCATTGAATTACGCCGGGATGTACTGAGCGACGTTATACACAATTCCAATTGCCGATTGGGTTTTATGGAAATTGCGTCCGTTCTCTAATTATTATACAATAGGTGTGTTACGTTCAGTAATTCGTAAACATGTCTCTGACCGTTCTTAAACTATTATTCTTCTGATACCACATTATCATTGTTATGAAAAGGCACAATTTCGTCTCTTATTCATGTTTTAAATAAATTATCTCTTTTTCAATACAATTTATTTAATTTAAGATTCATGTATGAACAAAAATTCATAAATAGTTAACATTTAAAAATTTTCTTACCTCTCCATGGCAAAATAATAACAAATTAAGCAACTTGGTGTATAACTAGTTGCCCACTATGCCAATAATGCATTGATTATTCTTTTTTAATCATTACACATGGGGAATCTCTGTATAATGATAAAAAGAGAACCCGGTATATGCGCCATGTATTTTCACATTTGAACCGTTGGATCGGCACCAGTTTCTGAGCACTTAATATCAACTAACCCTGACATTGCAATCGCTGCTTTGGTTAAGAAAACAAACTTGTTATCGAAACATTTCTCGATTATTAATCCTCTCCAGTTTAATTTAACTACTGTTAACTGCTTCATAATACGTTCTTGATAATCCGACTATGTCTGGAAGGTATATACAATTCTCAATATCACTTATACCTATCTGTACGTATAATTCAGCAATTCGAAATAGTAGGCACGCACGTACAACAAACAACAACAACTTTCAAACCGTAAATTATATTCACATTATTAAAGTTTCAAATTTTGAGCCCTCTAGCTACGTGATTTTGACTGAAATTCCATTCGCAGACGTGATCTCTTGTTTCTGGCAATTTTCTTTGTCGACAAGCGAAAATTAATATCTAACAATTAAGGACTACTCTTATTGTATCTATTTTGGAGTCAATTATTGTTGTACTTATTAATAATTAGAGTGGACCAATTCGGAGCGAAATCAGAGGCGTGACTAACGAATTGGTTCCCGCATGCGAAACATTATTAATATCTAGAGATATACTATCACGAACGGTGCTGTTATTATGTTATATACAAAAAAAATGTAAGACGGTTTTTCTAGATTATGAAACATTCTCGATGATACGTATAAGAAATAAAATCTAAAATGTGTGTAATTATATGATTAAAAAAAACTTACCGTCTTATGCGTTTTCCGTGACTTGAAAATCTGGAGAAGCGCGATGAAATATTGTTAACATAAGGTGCGTCTCCAAAGTTATTTCTCATCATTGTACACAAATCAAATAAGAACACTTCGTATTTTGTATCGGCACCAGTGTCTCTAGCTTTATGTCTTGCGCTATGCACGTGGCGTTGCAAATTTGATTTTGTTAAAGGGTTTATATATACAGGCTGATTCATTTTCGGCCCTCACCATGGGGATCTCGCTTATTATTGGAGATAGAGTATAGATTTAAATTTGGCAAAGTTGTTAAATTTTGTGTTTGTTATAAATCCGTAAATAAAATAGACCTGTGACAAATGACCTTCGTTATTTAAAAAAAAACGCGAAAACCCCGTTTTCTTCTTTTACCTGTAGCACCGACATTTGGCCTTGTAGAGAAAATATAAAAACACATCCTTGTGGCCATTTCTAAACCTCTATCCAGTGGCGTACTATAAATTTTTATACGACGTTTCGTTTCTTTCTGGCCATCATCAACTATATAATTTCTTATAGGCGCCATATTGGATTTAGACATATTCAGAAAGAGTTTTTTTTCTGATTTCAACCATGTACCACATGCTGACTAAAGTTTTTGACATTAGGTTTTACTTGAAAGAATAAATTATAAGATTAAATAAGGTAGCCATGGAATTTCAATCTGTCAAACATTTCATTTATTGTTCATTAATAATACAAAAATGTCATACACTAACGAAGAGAAACGAGATATGATAAGTATTTTTTATTCTTCGAACCGATATTCAACAGTGGCGAGTACAAGATATCTACAATTATATCCAGAACGACAACAGCCTCATCGTACCATTTTTCTAGATCTCGACAGAAATTTGGTCGAGAATGGATCGTTTACTAAGCCGCGTAATGGTCAAGACAACAGGAATTTAAATGAAAATCGACAAGATATTTTACAAATGGTAAATTAAAAGCGTGTTTTCAAATTTCATGTTAATCTTGTATTTTTATAGATAAATAATAATCCATCAATTTCTACACGCGAAGTAGCGTCAGAATTAAATTTGTGCCACTCCAGAGTTTGGAGAACTTTACATAAAAGTAGGTTTAAATCATACAGGATCCATGTTAATCACTCTTTACGGCCTGGAGATAATATGAGAAGGCTAGAATATTGTAATTGGTTAATGGGAAGGATAGAAAATGACGAAAATTTTTTAAGAAAAATCATCTGGTCAGTGAAACAAAATTTACAAATTCTGAATGTTCAACAGAAATACGGAGCACTATTGGGCAGTACAAAATCCCCGACAAAACAGGGCTAGAAGACCACAACATCGTTTTGGAATAAACGTTTGGATGGGTATTTTGGCAAATCGTCTCTTAGGACCAGTTATGTATGAAGAACATTTAAATGGAGAAAGATATTTAAACATTTTACGTACATACGTATCTAACTACCTTGACGACAATATCCCATTAAATCAATTACAATATTTATGGTGGCAACAAGATGGCGCACCAGCACACAATGCAGCTGTTGTTAGAAATTTCTTAAATCAAGAGTTTGCACACCGTTGAATTGGAAATAGGGGTGTTGTTGAATGGCCTGCGAGATCACCTGATTTAAGTCCGCTAGATTTTTTTTATGGGGATATGTTAAAAATAATATTTATAAAGTAGATGCGCCACAAAACATTGAAGAATTACGAGACAGACTTCAGAATGCCTTCGATGCAGTTCCTAGAAGAACTATACAAAGTGCGTTGCCGAAGATGGCCAGATAATTGAACATTTACTGTAATTGTTTATTGTTTACTTTTCTATGTATCTTTATTAATGTTTTTGTTATCTTGTACTCGCTACTGTTGAATTTCGTTTCGAAGAATAAAAAATACTTATCATCTCGTTTCTCTTCGTTAGTGTATGACATTTTTGTATTATTAATGAACAATAAATGAAATGTTTTACAGATTGAAATTCCAAAGGCTACCTTATTTAATCTTATAATTTATTCTTTCAAATAAAACCTAATGTCAAAAACTATAGTCAGCATGTGGTACATGGTTGAAATCAGAAAAAAAAACTCTCTCTGAGGATGTCTAAATCCAATATGGCGCCTATAAGAAATTAGATAGTTGATGATGGCCAGAAAGAAACGAAACGTCGTATAAAAATTTAGAGTACACCACTGGATAGAGGTTTAGAAATGGCCACAAGGATGTGTTTTTATTTTTTCTCTACAAGGCCAAATGTCGGTGCTACAGGTAAAAGAAGAAAATGGGGTTTTCGCGTTTTTTTTTTAAATAACGAAGGTCATTTGTCACAGGTCTATTTTCTTTACGGATTTATAACAAACACAAAATTTAACAACTTTGCCAAATTTAAACCTATACCCTATCTCCAATAATAAGCGAGATCCCCATGGTGAGGGCCGGAAATGAATCAGCCTGTACCTATAAAGTCAGGAAACTTTTTGTATAATAAAGCTTAGTGAGTCGTAGGACGTTCTGATCCATAGGCTGTATCAACGGTGTTACGTTATGGGCCATAAATATAGCAAATATTTTGCCATCAGTTGTTTTTATTTCTGCTTCCTACGGATCAGAAGGAGCGTAATCAAGAAGAAGAATGGCATATTTTGTCATATTTTTATTACGTAAAATAGCTCTAACTTAAAATTATTAAAATAAACTACGGAAATTTCTTTTTTTTTTTTGGTTTGGATTACCTCAGGATCGAACTGATTAAAAAAACTTTAAAAATGTTTTTTGTCGTCCATACATTTGCGTTGTTCTTGTAGATAACTGGATTAGAGAAATATTTATAGCATCTAGGCTGTTTTGCTTTTCCATTTACGAGCGGTTTAAATTTGTGCGAGCCAGCCGCATTTGTACAACCCAGTCTCGTCAGCATTGGAGATTTGCCGTTCACCTAAATCAAATTCTGCAATTTTTTGTTTCAATTCTTGTTTAAAAGGATCCGCTAGATATGGGTGATATGATAATTTTTCTCCGGTAATTTTTAGATGTCGAATTTTGAAGCTCTTTTTAAACGTTGGAGCCACCCATAACTGGCATTAAAATTATCTGTACTTTAATCCACTTTTTCATTAAAAAATAAAGCCGTTTGCTGAATTATTTCAGCAGTAACCGGAATTTTGTTTGGCGTTGTCTAAGAAACCATCTGTTTAAAACTTTGTATACTGTAGCATATTTTTACATATTGTAACATATCATAAAGATAAGGGAAACCCCAAATAACTTCAAAACTAAGTCTGTTTAGAAAATATTTCGTGTTCACAGTACTGAGATATTTACCTTAACGCATTTTCACGTTAACGAGATCTTACTGTACATCTTTCAATTTTCCATACGTTGTCTTTTTATTTCAAGAACACCCGGTATAACAGAATATTGTTAGCATGTTAGTACAACGGCATGTTAGGAAATGTATTTTCATCTTGTGTGAAATAATTTTCTTAAATTATTTAGTTAATAAAATCTATTTTATTAGAGGTAACCCAATACTTTCAACATGTACGTTAATAATTATAACGTATATCTTTTATAGTCCCTACATTAATAAAACTATACATACATTTAATTAACACACATTAAATATAAAATGGCATATTTGATGTACAAAATTCCATCTTTTCTTCAGGGTCACAGAAATAATATTTAATGGTAATATTGACACTGTAAATCCTCTCATCCGTTTCAAAAATGTAGTACACTTCTTTTAGTCATGAGATGAGTGTACAGTATTTTCTTTGTTAAGATTCAATTCTAATAGAAATATCATAGGTAAATAATCTCTGGCGCCGTTGATTTTTAGCGCTATTTGTTAACAGCTTTTTTCGTTTCGAAAAAACGCAAACATATTTGTGTTTCCGTTACGCGAACATTGTGATGAGACGGCAAACGAAGTTTGACGCTGTAATAATATAGAAAAAAACAGGTTTCTCTCTATTTGATATTACGGCACTGTCGACCGGAACTCTACTATCGAAAACTGGTTCTCAAATCGTGTAATATCAAGGTGTTTTTAATTGTCTATACAATAAATTTTTTTATATATGGATCTACCTCATGTATAATTTTACTTACCTTTATCACAAATTTAAAGTGAATTATTTTGTTTGCATAAATTTAGTATTCGTTTTAGTGAGTTAAAATAGAAACATATATACTACACTTTCTAAGATTTTTATCTCTTAAAATTCATTCTCCGTTACGTTTTAGCGTCATTTTTTCTAATTTTAGAATTGACCAGGTGTGGATGACAGAATTAATGAGATGCAAACAGTCAAATTTATTTTAAAATTGCCTCATTTTACAACGTAACTATAATATACGAATACGAAAAAAAGCGTTGTTAAGTTACTATTCCTATATAATCGTGCATACGAAGTGCTGCCCAGAAATTTGTACGAGACTCGTGAAGGGATGGTAGTACAGTCCTATAGCACTAGATGGTGTGAGCTAGGTCTATACTAAGTTAGTCTGTTAAATGATACTCTGCTTGTTGGTGACAAACAGTTTTTGTGTTTATATTTGTCGAGTTGTTTGAGTTATTCTGCGACAGTACAATATCTGATATGAAAGAGTAAGGACCGTGGATCAAATTCTGCTTCAAAATTGGTATGACGGTAATGAAAACTCTGAAAATGCTTCAACAAGCATTTTGCGAGGATGCTTTAGGCTAGACGCAAACTTATGAGAGGTACAACCGTTTTAAAAATGGACGTGTGTATGTTGATGATGATGATGAGAATTTCGGTCATCCCTCGACGGAAAGCACGCCACAAAATGTGGCAAAATTGGGTAATGCTATCCTGCAGGCCGAAGAAGAACAATTCATGACATTTCTAACATTGTCGGCTTGTCGTAGGCCGCAAGCGGTCTGCGCAGTAATTTGTGGATTCTACACCATGACAGTACACCACCCCACACGTCACTTGTTGTGCGCCAGGTTCCAGCCTCAACGAAGACGATAGTACTACACTACCCTCCCTGCTTCTCCCCATATCATCTTGTGCCTTCTTCCTGTTTCTGAAGTTGAAACTGAAGCTCAAGCGGTACCGTTTTGAGACGATTGAAGAGATTCCATTTTATGATCGACATAATGGTCCATCGCGTCAGGTTATTGAGCGAACCATGGATAAATTGCTGTCCTTGGATGAGTTGACTCAGCATCGCGCACTGTATTTGGGCTTGCGCCTATCCATTTTATGGAAAATTTTGCGGTAAGATCTTGGCCTACACCTTTACATGATCCAACTCCTACAATAAATATAGCCAAATGAGCATCGTTTACGTCATATGTTTGCTGGATGGGGCGAAAACCAGCTGGCGTTGATCCCAACATTTTTGGTAGAATTTGGAGTGAAGAATCTACAAAGGATTCTTCAGACGCCATTACAACCAGACGAATTTACTGTTTATTACGCTCTATGAGATGGAGGAGTTATTAAGTCGTTACAGTTAATAGAGACATGATAACGGACTATTTTATTCCCCAACGGCGTGGCATTAATGTTGGGATGTTAAGCAGGACGACGCTACGTACCATACAGCGCGTGACACAATCAGTCTACTAAAGGAAACGTTCGGCGAACAAACCATTTTCCGAAATATACCTGTACACTGACCAGGAACACAGTTCTGGATTATTTTCTCTGATGATACATTGAGTCTCTAGCCTATGCTTATAGGCCAGCGACATTAGACTATTTGGAAGTCAATGTTGACTGTATTGCTCAGACATTATCTCGGTTGCTCGGTGAAGTGGTTGAAATCTATATTTAGATATTACTGGAAGCTATGAAGATTACACTCTACGGCAACTTTAAAAAAAGTTATCAGTACCACTTCCCCAAAAATGGCGGCTGAATTCAATCGCTGTGGTGACAATTTAATACCATATTCAATGCAAATTACGAGAATCCTACCTTTTTGAAAGATTAGCTATAAGAAAATCCTGATATAGTTGGGAAAACACAGGAAAATGTTTAGAAAGTATTAAAGAACTTTAGCAATAGATATTTGAAAGCAAATCCTGTGGAGCAATGCATCTAAGTTATAAGTATTTGGATAAAGATATCGAATTTTCGTGTAATTAATACAAGAAAAGTGCATTCCCAGTGTGTGGTTCCATTTGTATAATAAATTGTGTAGAAAACTTCGTCAGGAATCAAAGAATGCTGGAAAAAGAAACAGAGGAATATGCGGCAGGATTAGATCTAGAAATAATAATAGAGAATCTGAAATTTATGCAGGACAATGATTCGAAGCATACTTCGCCCTATTACAAAAATCATTTAAAAAATTAGAAGTAGCAGGAACGGTAAAATTAATGAAATGATCACTTCGAACACCTGATCTATTGGATGAATTTGATAGAAGGGCTTCAACAAATGTTCTAACCTCCAAAGAGCAGCTTTGACATTGTTTGCAAATGGTACCGAATTCAATATGCACTGAGATTATATTTAAAACTAACTTAAAAATGCCGGAAAATATGAATTATAAAGAAAAATATCTTCAAAGCTTATTTCTTTTGATTTTGTTTCTTATTTTTCTTAGTAGTTATTAACTGATTTAATATAACTAATTTATCGTTAATCAAAATGTCTGCAGTCCCATAAACTTGAGAATCTGCGCGCAAAGCCTTGAACTGCTATTAAATTATATGTATATGTTGTTTTTGTGCTTCAGGATAAAACTTTGTGCGATAGCCACACTTCAAAACGGTTGATAATGAATTTAAATTTTTGATATTCTCAACCAAACAATATCTACCAATATTAAAGCAAGCAATCTTTATATATCTTTTTTGCTTGCATGCCACAAGGAAATTCTATAGTTTGGTTTGAATGCAGAATATTTCTGAATTCCTAATTTAATCGAATAGATGAAGACCAACACATACAAAATTGAACTATACTACTCCAATATCCTTAAAACAAAGTTAGCGTAACAATGCAATTGCAACTTAACGAATTTCATCAAAGTTACTCTATTACTATAAGTCAGTCTACGTTAACGAAACTTGACACCAGAGATTACATAAAGTTATAAAGTTCTAAAGTTCATAAAGTAATTAAAGTAATTTAAAAGAAAATATGTACGGTTTTACTCCAGCTATTATCGAAAATATATGTGTTAAAATGTTAGTAGTAATCGCAATAACTAACATACGTTGAAACTCTACGAAAGGTAATGAAATAAAAAAGCTTTCGTTCGGACAAAAATAAGTACCAACGTTTCACATTATTTTCCCTCTTTTTAAAAAAACGAAGCACGCACTTCGAATGAAACTCGATGAATGCTGTGCTAGTGTTATCGACCAGAACCGAGTCAAGGTCGGGTACCTGTATTTACTGTTATTGAATGTGAGACCCCCGTCTTTTCCTCACTTCGTACGGGGAGGTTGAAAGGCGCAGTCCCTGAGAACGTTAGACATTTAAAAAAATGCGTTCCAACTTTGGAGAATCTGAGAAATTCCCTTGAATTGGAAATATGTAGGGTAAAAAAAATCCAATTGGAATTGGATTTGGGGTGCATTCACGAATATATTAAATCGTATTTATGTGCTTAAGATACATATGTAGATTTCTTCTAGCGCACAGATCTGACAAAATATTTAAGTACTTTTTTCGCAGAGAAATATATGAGGATAAAAAGAAATATTGGACCGAATAACTTAATTGTTGAGGACAAAAACGAATAGGTGAGCATATATGTATTGAATACGTGCTACCTACATAAAGTTTTGCAGTTTTTATGGACTTATTATTTTACAATAGTAAAAGTTTGAAACATGTTTATTTATTTGACATCATTCCTTCAAAGGTCTTCAGAAAACGTCATGAAATATTTGCAGTTATAATTTTATGCTAGATAATTAGAAATAAATTAACCAAAGTAAAAGCAGAATTTATAAAAGCAATTGATGAAATATAATACAAACATAAATCAAGAGAGAAAATAAGTTTCATAATAATGTTAAATAATTCCATAAAATCTTATGTTTAATTGACTTTATGTTACATAAAGTCTTCTTACCCAAAACGTCAGAGCCATATTCTCGTCAACTATTACGAAAAATATCAGAAGTAATAAACACTTACTTTTGAAATTTTATCAGAAGTAATCTATTTATAGATGCACCCATGAACAAATACTTGAATCACATTTACCCAATTCCATATACGCGACATATATTCATTCTTCTGTTTTTTTTTTTGATTGGACGCCAGTAGGTTCAGACCCTTGAGCACAGACCTCTTTGTACCACACTCCAAATAGATCGCTCTGTTCCATTCTGTTAGTCCTCTGTCCTCGATCAAAGCCACAATACTCCTCAGGGGAAATTTGAATACCCTCGTAGGATCCAGTAGATCTCTTTCCAAATGTTTCTGTCTGAGTCCTTTCAGTTCCTCACAAGAGCTAACATAGGCTAGTTTCCTCCTACTTTTCACATCTCCTACGCCAGGGCTCGTTAACCAAGCCCCAGGCTGTACAGATACTTCCTTAAAGGACAATTTCTGGTTATTAGGCCGGTAATAATTATTATTTCTTTCCTATTACTACGAATTAGGTTGACTGAAGTTCTAGCATCCAGCTCCCCTAGTAATGTCTTAATATGGAGGTTGACCTTGCATTAGCGTCCATTTCTTTTTATGTCCTCTTTCTAGTCATAACCAGATCTCCTTTCTAGCGATAGGTTCTGGTCCTATGGAGTTCCTCTTAGAACCCTTGTCAGTTCGTCTTATTGCCTTTATTCTCCTCATGTCCTGGCAATCATATCAGTGACACTCTTGTGCCAGTCTATTGAGGACCTCTTTGCAATGTTTCATCAGTTTATACCTGGTAGATGGATTCATAATGACTTTAATACTTTCCCAATCAGTCATTATGTTGATTTTTTTGTTTGTGCAACCGGCTTCGCCATATGTTCTCGGATTGACAGAAAAATAAAGTGTTGACAATTTTATAATTTTTATTTATCAGTAAGAATCCCACTAATTTCAGTGCAATTATTACAAAGATTAATTAATAATTCTAAACCGGTGTAAAAATAATCCCCTCAACATGATACAAAATAAATAATAGTCATTTGGAGCTATATCAGGACTATACAATATATGTTTAATATCTTGAAAGCCACATTTGCAAATTGCAACCCGTAAAACTGCAACTGTATGAATGGGCGCATTGTCATGCGTTAATCGAACACATTTTGACAATTTTCCTCCATGTCTATCACGAATATTGTCTCCCAATTTATGCAGCGAACAAGCATAATCTGTGTTGTTGACAATTGAATTGCGATGCTTAATGCCAATCAGCAAGATGCCTTTATAATTCTAAAATAGTGTGACTATAATCTTTCTCTCAACGACTTCTGCCTTTGTGGGACCAGGTTCATTGTCACTATCATTCCCTTTTAGATACAGGATCATAATACAGAACCAATGTTTCATCTACTGTCACAATTGACTCCAAAATCGATTTTGGGTTAGAAGGAAGTCGTAATACCCTTTTTGCCATCTTATTCATACACAAGCGGTAATAAAGAATTTGGCTAACATTTGTTTCCGGAATATTAGTCATTGCTGATAATTCCTTCACCTTTAAACGGCAATCTTTTTTTATCAATTTTTAAATCAATGAAATAATTTTTGGAGTTACCATTTAAATTAGTCGACTAGTACGCTCGTCACCTTCAAGGTATTGTTACCCTAAACGGAAACACTTTGCCCACCTTTTTATAGTAAAATATGAAAAAGGTTAATTGCCATAAGCACAGTTTAAACTTTGCTTAGGTATATTTCCCTCCTTTTTTAAAAAAATTATAACCGCCTGTTATTCAATTTTTGTTAACTGAAACATTTGAATGCACTAGTGACCTTACTTGATTGCAGATTGATTGCAGATGAAGTATCTAATAGCATATCTGAATTTTTTTCGGCATTACATAGTTCTAGTCGTCTGGATGCTAATAAAATTGAAGACGTTGGTTGATGTGGTTCCATATTACGCGCCATCACATTAACTACAGATTGTTTTTTGCTGTCAGTTGTTTCGTCCACACATAACCACAGTTTTTTATTTTTCAGCTCGGCTTTGATTTTATTTTCAACCTGTTTACGCACCGATGGTAAATTCCTTGGTAACGTTGTCGTGCTCGGTAATGTTCGATTCGCGTATTTATTCCAAAATGAAATAAATGAATCATTACTTAACAAGGTAAACGGCAGTGTACATACAATCATAGTTACACATAGTTCATGTATAAACTGTTGTCGATTAATTTTGTTATTATTGTGCTTTGAACTGCTTACGTGTTCTTTACAATGTGTTTTTGACCAACACATTAGATATGTATTGCACACTAAACATTAAATTTTTGAGCCATCGTATATTAGTATATTAGTCGGGCTAGTGGCTTGGTGGCTTGCACACTTGCCTCGTAGTCCGGCAGTACCGGGTTCGAACCCCGGTGCTTCCTTTCTGAGTTTGGTTTTCTGTAGTTTCCCAAATTCCACGGCAAATGCGGAAAGGTAACATCTTAAGTCGGTCTACAGCCGCAGGCGTAATAATAACTCATGGCCAGCCGATGCCCCCTGTAATTGGCGCAAGCTGTTGGGGGATGCTAAGGCATGGATTATTATTATTATTATATTAAGTCCGGGAAATCCATAATAAACTTATTCACTTCGTCTGACAACGGTCGTTTTCTCTATTTATGTGTCGACGACATTTTATTACGTATGCTTACACTTACATGCAGTCTAAGCAAGTACCAAACACATACTGAATTTTTTTTTATTAGTTCTGATGCAATACAATCATCCTCACATCGGCGCACATGGCGCGCACGGAAATTGGTCTGCTCTACTATTAAGCTAGCTGAATGCATAAGAAGCAAAGTAGATTCGACGCATTATTAGTGCTTATGTGAACGTTCATATCTTGTTAATTTTCATAATTTCTTAACACGAATTGCAATTTCCTGAAAATTTCTTTAAAATGTCCCAACGTTTACTGGATGTTCATTTATTTGTAGCGGCTAGGCGAAAATAGAAAAGGTGAAAATATATATTAACTAGGGCCCGCAATATAACTAAAGTAAGCAGTCCATCTGAAGACTGCGATATTAGGCAGTCTATCTATTCAACATATTTTTAATATTCTCCGACAGCTACGCGTTAACAGCTTCCAGCCTCAATATCTTTGACTTCCAGTGTTGACCCTTCCATAACGTAAGCTAATATCCGTTCCAAGCCATCGAAGTTCTAAACTTAATTCGTTATTACTTGATAGAAATTTTATCGGTAAATAATGTAGACATGTCATTTCTCATTGTCATACTGTTAGATCTTGAACATGCGATATTATTTATTTCAATTTCTTCACATAATAACCCCAACCTAGGGTTGTTAATTTAGTTTTCTCGCTACCATTTTTGTAAGTAGTATCTAAGAATAAGAAAATGTTTTTCCACGGTAGGTCACTTACCGTAGTAGGTCGCCTTCCGCGCATTGTGCTGCTGCCTATACGATATAAATAATTAAATAATTTTAATGGATGGCACGTTCTTATTTATTGATATTAATATTAATTTTACAATTGCAACAATTTTGAATATTCAATTAAGGTGTGTTTACAAAATTAACAGAAATAACATAGTGCACACGATTCACGCCATTAGCATTGTCATAGTCAGTTACACTGACATTTGGTATGTTGTCTTCAACCACAGGCCGTCAAGATGAGCTTCCAGTTATTCTATGTGAAATGATGTTAGCCGTTTCTATTTTATTATTTAACGAGTCTCCCACATACCCCTCTACAACTGTAGAGGATTTCCATCCGCCATGCCTTTTTAAAGTAAGGATGTCGGTTCCGTTGTTAGCTAGCAAAGTACTGGAAGTTCTCCTAAAAATATAACCCGTATAATTTCTGAAATCTTCGATATTCAGAAATTTTGCAATTTCTATTGGGTTAGCGGACAGACTATGCTTCCGTACGCACTTTCCCTTGCTATAACGCACAAAAAATCGTGTTCTTTTAAAACTATTCGGCCGTATCTTGATGTACTTTTCAAAATCTTAAACCAGATGACAGTTTCTTTATTATAACTACTTGTAACAACAAATTTTGTTCTTGGATTGTTGAATCTTGATAATTCCCGTATCAGATTTCATTTCAATATCTCCAACATTCAAATTATAAAGTTCATCTGTACGGCATGCACCAGCAATTCCCAATACCATAGCGACTTTCATTCTAAGAAACGTATCGTCCGGAGCATTACTAAGAAACTTTTTAACATCTTCTTCTGTAAAACTCTTAGCTTTTTTGGGGAATAAAATCATTGGTTTTTCTCTTAGGAAATGGTACTATTAACTGCAAATAAATGGACATTGTTACTTCGTAAAAAAGTATTTACCTGCTTGAATTTTGTCACAACAATTCATGAACCCACATTGTAAATTTTAACATTGAAAATTCACTCCATAAACTAGCTAGGAACTTCAGAAGAGACGCTCTTTCACGCAAATATGCTAGAAACACCGTTTCATCCATTTCCTTAAAATTTCTGCCAATGCATCATTCTTTAAAGTTACTGTATCTTCGCGGATGAGCCCTTGATTTTTCCGGCAGCATAGAAGCTCGAGCTGCATTAGCACCGACTTAAATATCCGAAAGTCTTCAAATTCTTGCAATTCACTCGTCGTAAATTGCACATTTTGCGTCAATTGCATCTTTTGTTTATAGACCAACATTTCAACAAACATCGGATATACAAAAAGGGTTAAGTATATCAATATGTTATGCACGTATTACGCATTTGTTACAAATGAAACAGACATGCAATATACATATCTGTAACTGTACACATGGACAATACACCTCGTATTTTCAGCATTTACTTCTGCTTAAGACACGTGTTTCTGCCATCTATAGGCGTCATCAGTCAAGCTAGTGAAGCAATGTAATACAAATGATACAAATCTTTTTAAGAACAGACTTGTATCTGTATATACATTTACGCTGAAATCGCCTACAAGATATAGCAAATTTCGTCCTATAAGGTGCCACTATTTAATAAGTGACATCTGACGGACGAAAGAGACTATACATTGCTTCACTAGCTTGACTGATGACGCCTATAGATGGCAGAAACACGTGTCTTAAGCAGAAGTAAATGCTGAAAATACGAGGTGTATTGTCCATGTGTACAGTTACAGATATGTATATTGCATGTCTGTTTCATTTGTAACAAATGCGTAATACGTGCATAACGTATTAATATACTTAAACCTTTTTGTATATTTACCGCCATCTGGCTCGTGTTAATGGACTACACCTATACGTATTTTTTCGTTTATGTACCAGCATAGCTGGTCAAGCGAAAGGTCGCCTTTTTCGGCGTAGTCTCTTTCGTCCGTCAGATGTCACTTATTAAATAGTGCCACCTTATAGGACGAAATTTGCTATATCTTGTAGGCGATTTCAGCGTAAATGTATATACAGGTACAAATCTGTTCTTAAAAAGATTTATATCATTTGTATTACATTGCTTCACTAGCTTGACTGATGACGCCTATAGATGGCAGAAACACGTGTCTTAAGCAGAAGTAAATGCTGAAAATACGAGGTGTATTGTCCATGTGTACAGTTATAGAGATATATTCCATGTCTGTTTCATTTGAAACATCGGATGCTCAATTACGAGTATATATATAAAACTGTTATATATGTCAGACTTTTTATTTTTATTAAATATTAATTTATGTTATTAAGTATTATGGTTGTAGTAGCGAAAAGAAATAATTCCTTTATTCTCGTTGGCTTATGGACCTCAACTCCGGTTGGGTTCATAAAATGCCACCTCGAATAAAAAAGTACACTTACCTCCACTTGGAACGCAAATAACTATTTTGGCATTGATAATGTATTTATAATTTTTCTATTTACAAATTTGGCAAATTTTAATAAAATAAAATGCAATAAAAATTCCATATGTATCTGCTTCAAAATAATAGTATTGATTGAATCACCACCGTATCGAATGTTCTTTATAGGATCATAGTTTATTGTTGCAGCTTTCTCTGTGCTTTCCAAAAGATATAGGTAGTATGAAAATAAAAACGAAATTATATTCTGTTCTGAATCGAACAAAAAAAATGTTACACTGTTTTAGTGCTACATATCTCTATGTTTCGGTCTAAAACATATACAACAAAATCGCGTTTGTTGGTTTACTGTTTGCAGTTATTACAATTCGATTTTCGTATTTGCGGGCAACATTGAATCTATGAAATTCTCCATTTTACCACGTGTTTTATATAACGCCTAATGGCTTTATTTGTAATGCGTTACCAAAAGTTCATTATCATTCAGGTAGCGTGATAATCATGAATTTTCTTTTGTATCTAAATGTGTTTTGTACATTTGTATGTACACGTATGTAAAACACTTCACAATCACGTTTGTTTTCCTAGATTTATAGAATACAATGTATTTAATGATAATTGTTGTGTTAGGTTGACAGTTTATTTAATTCTCACTTAATATGAATTAATTATGTCAGACTTCGACTAAAGTTAAACCCGGTTTTAAAACAAATTTAATACGGATATCTGAAGGGAGAAAAATTATATAATTTTCACTTTTAATTGGTCATTAACTAATTTCATTTATTTCTTCTTGTTACAGGAAACTTCGTCATGAGCTGAAAGATGTCCTTTTGTATTCTCGTCTGTTGCCTTCTCTCGGTAACTCTGGTTCAAACGGTAGCGGAAGAATTCATATCAGATGCTGATTTTCAATTTACTAGATCGGTATACAATGTCAGCATCCCAGAAAACAGTATTGCCAAAACATATGCCGCACCACCGCCAGGAGAAGGACGAATGGGTATACACTTGCCATCCAATATTTTTAAGGAAATACGGTATAAGATAGTCGCCGGTGACAGGGATAAATTCTTCAAAGCGGAAAATCACACGGTAGGCGATTTCTGTTTCCTATTCATACGCACTCGAACCGGGAACAATGACGTCCTTAATCGCGAAAGACATGACAGATACGAATTGCAAGTTCGTGCGACCGCCTTCAAGGCATCCGAATCAAAAGTTTACAGATTACACGCAGATACTCAAGTTAGTGTTACCGTTTTAGATACAAACGACCTAAATCCGATATTTTATCCGAAAGATTATAACGCTCCGGTGTCCGAAGACATGCCGGTACATCAAAGTATATTAAAAGTCGTCGCTGAAGATGCTGATTTAGGACGAAATGGGGAAATATATTACAGTTTCGCCGAAGAAACAGACCAATTCGCCATCCATCCCACAACTGGTATCATATCCTTGAGTAGACCTTTGCGATATGATGAAGGCATTTATCACGAACTCACTGTTTTGGCACAAGATCGTGGCGTCGTATTTAGATCTGGAGGAACGGGCATGGTTAGCAAGGCCAAAGTACGTATTCGTGTCAAGAAAGTTAATTTTAACGCGCCCGAAATTAGAGTACGAAGGCATCCACAAATTGTCGAAAATTCTAACGCAGATATATACGCGATAGTTAATGTATCAGATAAAGATAGTGGTGTTCACGGCGAAATTAAAAGTTTAGAAATAGTCGATGGAGATCCGGATGGACATTTTCGAATAAGACCTACGCAACAAATAGGCGAGTACAACATAGAAGTTTTGAAGTTATTAGACAGAGAAAGTACTCCGCAAGGATATACTCTGAAATTACGAGCAATAGATAGAGGAATACCACCACGCGAAAGTTATAAATCAGTACCGGTGCAATTAGCCGATCTAAATGACAATGCTCCCGTGTTCAATAAAGAAATTTACGAGGTGAAAGTGCCAGAGATAGCACCTGTAAACACACCACTAATAAGACTGAAAGTAACCGATGCTGATGAAGGGAAGAATGCTCAGGTGTTTTTAGAGATTGTTGGGGGCAACGAGGGTGGAGAATTTCATATTAATCCAGAGACCGGTATGTTATATACGGCAGTTCCATTGGATGCGGAAACCAAGGCATTTTATAGTTTAACAGTATCAGCAATAGATCAGGGAAACGCAGCCACAAGAAAGCAATCATCAGCGAAAGTTAAAATATACGTTGAGGATACAAATGATAATGACCCTATATTTGATAAATCAGAAGTAACCGTTTGGATTGACGAAAATATGCCAGCGGGAAGTTCCGTAGCGACTGTCCGTGCTAAAGACAAAGATCGTGGTGAAAATGCTTATATATCCTATTTAATTGCTAATTTAGTGAAAGTGCCGTTCGAAGTAGAACATTTTTCCGGTGTAGTGAAAACTACACAGTTATTAGATTACGAAAGTATGCGTAGAGAATACGTTTTGAGGTTAAGAGCATCCGATTGGGGATTACCCTACAGGCGCCAGACCGAAATGGTACTAACAGTTAAAGTTAAAGATATCAACGACAATAGACCTCAATTTGAGAAAATCGAATGTACCGGTCACGTTCCTAGATACATGTCATTAGGATCGGAAATAATAACATTATCTGCCATAGACTTTGACGCTGGAAACATTATCAGCTATAGAATAGTGTCTGGAAATGAAGACGGTTGCTTTACTATAGACGCAACTTCAGGAACAGTTTCGGTTTCATGTAATTTGAGTGAATTACCAGTAGGAGAAAGGGAACTAAATATTACTGCTACTGATGGTACCCATTTTGCTGATATAGCTAGAGTACATTTTAAATTGGTTAATACCAAGAGAAATTTAGGCTCGCCAAGTAGGATATTGGAGGATGAAACTGGTGCATTCGACTGTAAGGACACTGGAGTTGCTAGGAGATTAACCGAAGTTTTAGCAGCTGCTGAAAATAACAATAAACCCCCAGCACAAGAAGAATTCGCTATGATGCCAACTAGATACGGTCAAAACGTCCACTATCCAGAATTCATCGATTTTCCTATAGAAATTAAAGTTAATGAATCAGTAGCTTTAGTAACGACATTAATAAAATTAAAAGCGCGGGATAGAGATTTAGGTTACAATGGAAAATTAATATACGGAATATCAGGTGGCGATGAACATTCAGTTTTTTGCATAGATATGGATTCTGGTGAACTGAAAGTTATAGGTTATTTGGATAGAGAAAGAGAGCAGGAGTATTTGTTAAATATCACCGTTTATGACTTGGGAAATCCCCAAAAATCCGCCTCTAGAATGCTTCCCATAACTGTGTTAGATATAAACGATAACGCTCCAAAATTCGAAAAATCCGTAGCCAGCTTTAGGGTTACTGAAAATGCCTTAAATGGAACTGCTATTTTCAAAGCGAATGCTACCGACGCAGATTCCGGTGACAATGCGAAAGTTACTTATTCTTTAGTTACGGACACCAAGGACTTTGCCGTGGATAGTATAACTGGCGTCCTCACTGTAGCGAATAATTTAGACAGAGAACGCCAAGAGTTATACGAGTTGAGAATAAGAGCAACGGATGGTGGCGGAAAAGGCCCGGATAATCCACCGCTGTATTCGGAAGCGCTGGTACGAATTTCCATAGACGATATAAACGATAACGCGCCGAAATTCAGCCTGTCCAGTTACACGGTAAAGATAAGGGAGGACGTTCCGAAGGGAAGCGTGGTGGCCGTTGTTTCCGCATCTGATCCAGACCTTGGCCCCGAGGGAGAGATTGTTTACTCCTTAGAGGACAGTGACAGCGACGGGACTTTCAAGATCGACCGCCTGTCCGGCACCATAAGGACCACGAAACCGCTGGACTTCGAAGAGCGTCAGGTGCATAGTTTGATTGTTTGTGCGAGTGATAAGGGTAATCCTTCGTTGTCGTCCGAAGTTAGTGTTACAATTAACGTTGTGGATGTGAACGAGAATAATTACGCGCCACAGTTCGATGAGTTCGTGTTTTCTGGTTCTGTGTCGGAGAACCAGCCTGTAGGCACTGTAGTGATGGAAGTAAATGCAGTTGATAATGATCCGCCTGGAGAGGACAGCAGAATTGAATATTCTATTAGAGGAGGTGACGGAATCGGAATATTCTCCATCGATAATAAAGGTAATTATTTACAAATTGCTCTTTAATTAGAAAAAAATATTGCCTTGACATTTAAAGCTAATATATACTACATCTTCTAGTAAATTATTATTATGTATTTGACAGCGTCATGAATATGTCTAAAATCTATTTAATATGATTCATAATTCAATAGCAATTTAGATAATATTTCTACAATTTGAAAAACTAATTGCACTATCAGAAGAATTGTAAACTAAGAAATTTTGTCCACTTTTCTACGTATTTATGGTACATTTTTTGTTTTACTGTGTATTTGTGTTTTAAGTATGTCATATAATTTTCTAAAAACTATTCGGCCCATTTTATAATATTTGATTCGTTTACAAAGTATTTTCTGTACCTTTTCTATATAGCAATTATCAACTTCTGTTTCTGTCAGTTCCCTGCAGTGTCGTCCTTAAATCGAATGATTACGTACTTGAATTATCGATATACTGAATTTCACAATATCATTTACATACCTCGGATTTGTTAAATTACTAGTTTACATGCTTAAGTACATTTTCTAAGGCTAATAGATAAAAAGTGAATGTGTACCTACTTGGAGCACTTTTGATTTTATTTATGAATATATCAGTTGTTCCAATAGTCTGTCTCAACCTTAAAATGCAATACAGAATTCAATAGCAGTTTTGCATCTCCTTTTATCATTAGGATATTTTTCCGTTTAACTTTCACATTGCAATCTTCAGAATATAAAGTTGTGTTAGTTTTAACTTTCATAAAGCACAATATTCGAAAAAGTTATGTTTTGATTAAACGAAAAGTAATAAACTTTTGTTAAAAAATACATTTATTTATAATTTTCCAAAGTATTTCCTTCAGTAGTAAATGCAACCTGGAAAATCAATCTTTCAAAATATGTTCTCCAATCTTTCCGATCTTATTTACTTCTTCGGCTATTTTAAAACGAAAAACTCATTCTTTATACATGCAAAAGAAATCATTAAATGCCAGGTCTGGATTATACTATGCGTGACCCATAATTTCAATGTATTATGCATCCAAATATTCAATCCTTCGAGCAACAGTGCGAGTCCGTACATTATCGTAACAATGCTTCTTCATGGACGATTTTCGCTAATACTTCAAAGAACTTGAGAGAACTAAACTCTAGCCGTACATTATCGTAACAATGCTTCTTCATGGACGATTTTCGCTAATACTTCAAAGAACTTGAGAGAACTAAACTCTAGCCTACCGTTCTGTGTAAACAGTGCGATAGTCCCATAATGCTATATTGCAGATAAGTCCATTAACTCTAAAAATGTGACTACAAACTTTATCTTTCGGCCTTTTTCTCGTACAACTGTTGTTGGAGTCGATTCTTTCTTAAAGATGCAAACTGTTGATAGTTGCTTATTTTGTAATGATGTTGTACGCTAGATGTGGCGATTCATTGGTAAGCCAATCGAGTGGTTTTACCTACTGATGATGACAAAACTTAGTTGTCGAAATATGTATTTAGTAGGGCTGGGCGATATCGGCGTTTTCGGTATCGGGTACCGATACCAATCGAGGTATCGATACTTAGCGATGTATCGGGTCTGTGCACGGTATCGATTCTGAGTACTGTAATCGGTAAAGTATCGATACCTTGGAATCGATACCTTGGAATCGATACCTTGGAATCGATACCTTGGAATCGATACCTTGGAATCAATACC
Source organism: Melolontha melolontha (assembly GCA_935421215.2). Lineage (NCBI taxonomy): Eukaryota > Metazoa > Arthropoda > Insecta > Coleoptera > Scarabaeidae > Melolontha > Melolontha melolontha. The sequence continues at coordinate 20,254,680 of OW285240.1, read as the reverse complement.
TTGGAATCGATACCTTGGAATCAATACCTTGGAATCGATACCTTTTAATCGATACTTTGGAATCGATACCTTAATTCGATACCTAGAAATCAATATTCATAACCCGTTTTCTAGGTGTCGATTGTTTGATATCGGTTTCAAGAGATATCAAATTAATTTATCGATTCTACCATAACTACGGTATGAAATTTTCAATATTGTGATATTTTGTTTTTTAATAATTATAGATATGTCATAATCAGGATATTTGATGCGCATAATAATAACATTCTTTTAAAATATATAATGCATACATACTTAAAAAGTTATTGCATCCTTTATGTACATTTAAAAAAATTCACAAAGGTAAGCTACCCGATACATGGCTACCCGATACATCGCTACCCGATACATCGATACTTAAGGAGTACTGGAATCGCTAAAGTATCGATAGGTATCGACGCTTTGGAATCGATACCTCGCCACCCGATACCTCGCTACCCGATACATCGCTACCCGATACATCGATACTTAGCGAGTACTGGAATCGGTAAAGTATCGATAGGTATCGATGCTTTGGAATCGATACCTCGCTACCCGATACATCGCTACCCGATACATCGCTACCCGATACATCGCTACCCGATACATCGCTACCCGATACATCGATACTTAGCGAGTACTGGAATCGGTAAAGTATCGATAGGTATCGATGCTTTGGAATCGATACCTTGGAATCGATACCTTGGAATCGATACCTTGGAATCGATACCTTGGAATCGATACCTTGGAATCGATACCTTGGAATCGATACCTTGGAATCGATACCTTGGAATCGATACCTTGAATCGATACCTTGGAATCGATACCTTGATTCGATACCTAGGAATCAGTATTCATAGCCCGTTTTCTAGGTGTCGATTGTTTGATATCGGTTTCAAGAGATGTAAAATTAATTTACCGATTCTACCATAACTACGGTATGAAATTTGCAATATTGTGATATTTTGTATTTTTGTTTGTAATAATTAAAGTTATGTCATAATATGGAATTTGCTACGCATAATAACCAACGTCTTTAAAATATATATTATGCATACATACTTAAAAATTCTTTACTTAAAAAGTTATTTTTATATACATTTAAAAAACGCAGAAAGATAAAATAATATTGGCAAATATGCGTGCTATTACAAAATTATACAAAAAGCCTAAAATATTCATTTCAAAATAGAAACAAACCAAGCACGTTTTATACCTACAATAGCTTGATAAGAATTCTTGACCCAACTTTTTTTACCTTATTATATTAATTAATACTACATATTTATATTATATTTTGTTTATTTTAGTTCCAATTTACAGTCGTGTATTGTGTATTGTGCATTCTATAGAACAGGAAAGTGTTTTATATTTATATGAATATGAATATCACCTATATTTCTCTCAACACTGCTTTATACAAATTATGTGTCAACAAATTTTCTCTGTTCCCTAGTTTTGATTTATTATAATTCCTACCTTTATTCGTCGTCTAAAGTTTAATATAAGCACTTATATTTCATATCATTTTAAGCTTCATCACTTTGTTCTTATAACTTGGTGTAATAAGTGGATACGTACGTACCAAAATGTCGAAAAAAAATAGTGTAGTTTGGAAATACTTTGATAAAATTAACGACCAGGGCGTGAGTTGTAATGTATGTAAAAAAGAATATAAGTATACTGGTAATACTACAAATATGCTAAAGCATATAAAATGTGTTCATCCTTTTACATATTTTAATATTATTGAAAAGAAAGATAAAAGAGACGGTGATAGTGAAGTTACTGACGTTGAAATATTGGCCTCCGAAAGGTAAAATTATAATTATACTAGCTGCAGACTTATGTATGTAGTTCTTTTTTAATCCTTGCATGAAAAATAAGAAAATTCTAAATTGTCATTTTGCATAAAACAACAACTTATATACCTATGATGTACGCATACTCATTTAAAAAAATGCACAAAGGTAAGCTACCCGATACATGGCTACCCGATACATCGCTACCCGATACATCGATACTTAGCGAGTACTGGAATCGCTAAAGTATCGATAGGTATCGATGCTTTGGAATCGATACCTCGCTACCCGATACATTGATACTTAGCGAGTACCGGAATCGGAATAGATATCGATGCTTTGGAATCGATACCTCGCTACCCGATACATCGCTACCCGATACATCGCTACCTGATACATCGATACGTAGCGAGTACTGGAATCGGTAAAGTATTGATAGGTATCGATGCTTTGGAATCGATACCTTGGAATCGATACCTTGGAATCGATACCTTGGAATCGATACCCTGGAATCGATACCTTGGAATCGATGCTTTGGAATCGACACCTAAGAATCGATACCTTCGTTATATGAGGTATCGGGTACCCTATACCAGTTATGGTATCGGGTATTGGACGATGTATCGATACTTCGCCCAGCCCTAGTATTTAGGATACGATTATTAATTATGGTAAGGGGTTTTATGCATTCTTTAAACAATGTGGAGAATTCAACTGAAATAAAGATGACGTACTTTCAATTGTTTGTGTGAGATGGTGTTAATTGCCTTCGCATATATCTTTAATGTTCCTTGAATACTCCATACAGTAACATGCCGGTCTTCTTCAATCATGCCCCGAACAAAAGTAATATTCTTTTCGGTGACAACAGTTTTTGATTGTGTGTTACTTAAGGAAGGTTAACTAGGATTACTTTCATTGCACTATCGCTTTGCGGAAGCTAAGGAAACATGACTTACACCAAATCAGATTTATTTCTTCGAAATATTCTTTGCAGCTTATGACACATTTTGAATTTATGAATAATCATTTTTTGATAATACTCTTTATTCAATTCGATGATTTCTTGTGCAAATAATATTTTTCAACTATCATTGCCGTTAAGCTTTTAAATAACAAGGTTCTATCATCCAAATTCTCCAGCAAAATATCATAGTTTGCTCGAGAGTCTCAATGAAAAGGGAACAACCCTCGTGTAAAATATTAAGAATCGGTTAGACATGATGAGGTGATTTGGCAACCATTAAATAAAATTCCCATAAGACCTATACTGCATCTTGAGGTTGAAATGATCTGTAGTCTATAGTATTCTTTTCCAAAAATCAATACTTTCTTAGTAATAACTTTCCTATCGAGCACTTATGCAGACTGGCATAGATATTTCCTTAAACATTCCAATACATGCTTTACTAAAATTGGGATGGGCGCCTTTTCGTAGAAAATTAAGTATAGTATTTCGATCAAATTGGTACTCATTGCATTTTAAATTCACAATCTGATTCTCTGTGAATATATAGCCAACACTTACTACTACGACTAAATCAATTTTATGGACACATGTATATACGAAATTTATGTGCTTTCACTTACATTTTGAATTGAAAAACTTTTGTCTTGTGTACTTAATAGGATTAATTTTAAAGACTTTTAAACGAAACGCTTATATTGGAAATTAATTTCGATGTCAAATAAAGTCAGATATACATAGAACTGTCAACACCAACAGATTCAGAAACTTTACAAGCTTGACGGTGCGAAAATGAAAATTTATGTCTCGGATTTTATTCCGGAACAAGTTCGTCTTCGTGGAATATTCAAAACAAATTATATACAAATCAGTGGATTGCTTAAGCGTAATGATCCCTTTGTATAATTATACGCTTCGTAAGGCAAGACTGCCCATTTGTTTATGTTGTTATTCGTTTGAGAAATAAGTGAACCGGTTTTATATTCTCCAATGAACACCCACGAGTTCTAATTTTATATATATATAAATGTAACGTATATGACCTTGGAGGTATTAGTAATTTTAGTCAAGGTACTCGTCAGGAATTGTATTTAGTTATATGCGAGAGCGTGGGTGTGTGTGCGTTTGGGTATTCCCATTAAAGTCGAGAGATTTGACAAACGAATTTCATTGCGTAATTTCATAAATTATCTTTTTCTTCTTTAACTACATATACATGCCACGTAAAAGACAGGATATCGATATTTTAACGTGAAATACAGGAACATCGAACATGTTAAAAACATATCTGTATTTGTATACTTGGGCATACACAACGTATACTTTACGTATTAGTTACTTCTGGGTACAAACACGTGTTTCCAACTCGTCTTAGTTCTCCTCAATGCAGGTGGAGAAACGCCTATGCGCCAATTCGTTGCAGCTAAATATAACACGATTTTGTACCTTAAATATCAAGAGAGAGTCTCGAGATATCTGACGGTCAAGAGAAGCATGCTGCGTTCTAATTAACATCAAGTGTAAAATACAGTATCCCGGTTAACAGATATTAGCTTTCCGACTGATGGAGGTCCGGGTAATCGAGGTTCAACTATGGTTTAATAAATATTTTCTTCAAAGCTCTCATAAGCGGGCAGTCACGGTTCCAGGATTTTTTCCCGCTTATGGGAGGTGCCCGCTTAAAAGAAAACTCTGAGAAATCAAACAGAACTCGTATAATGTAACATGTAACTACTATATAGGTACATATATGTATGTACATAATATGTAATGACATAGACACAAACAAGTTATTTAGGAACAGCTGGAAAATATCTTAAAATGGATGACTGCTTCATTTTCCTTTGCTGCTCTTCCATACGGCACTTCTGAAAATGACATTCCAGATTTTTTATATGTTCAAAAGCCACATAGTCATCTGTAGAAAACTTTTTCAGTTCCCTGATGCAATTTAAAGCTTCATCAAAGCACTTTATTTTATTTTCTTCTTCTTTTTGTTCTTGAACGTCTTCTATTTCATCATCGGTCTCGTTCGCTTCACTAACTTGACTGGATGTAGTAGTCTGGTTTTCAAAATCATCATCTTCTGTTGGTGTCTTATCATCAATTTTTATAAATTCGTCTAGGTTCTGGTCACTGGTAATATTTAAATCTTCTCCAGCTCTCCTCATCATCTCCATTGTCGCAAAAACAGACAACGGTAAGTCATCCTTATCCTCAGAGTCAAACTGAGGAACCGTCGCATACGTTTTTCTGAACCCAGCCTTTCTGAAACAATTTTGTATTGTTGATGGAGTGACCTTTTCCCATGCCGTTTTGATAAAATATAATGCCTCTAAAGTATTAATTTTTTTTGATAATTCAGATGATGATTTAGAAGAATCTATGTTTGATAAAATATGTTGTATAATCTGGTTGCGGTAATAAAGCTTTAAATTCTGAATGATGCCTTGGTCTAGTGGCTGGCAAACAGAGGTTGTATTGGGAGGCAAAAAAATTAATTTCACATTTTTGAGGTGTAATTCTCGAGGATGTGAAGCAGCGTTATCTAAAAACAGTAAACTTTTTCTCTTTTCAATTCCCATTTTTCGATCAAACTCGATTAACCATTCACCCATTATATCGCCTGTCATCCAGGCTTTCCGGTTTGACATCCATTTGACAGGTAAATCCTTAATGCTTATGTTTTTCAGTGCTCTAGGACGAGCCGATTTTCCAATCACTAGTAGTTTTTCTTTCTGCCCTGTCATACTTGCACAAAACAACACTGTAAGTCTTTCTTTGGCCAATTTCCCACCTACACACTTTTCAGATTTTAAGGAAGGGGTCTTATTGGGAAGCGCGCGAAAAAAAAGGCCACTTTCGTCGGCGGTGTAAATGTCTTCGCATTGGTATCCGAGTAATAGTGAAGGAAGTTTTTCTATGAATGCATCAACTGTCTCTTGGTTTACATCAGCTGCTTCACCAGAAATGAATTTAAAGCTTACATTATGTCTTTTACGCCACTTTTGTAGCCACCCATCAGATGCACTGAAACTGGTGTAGCCGAATTTTTCTGCAATTTGTTTTGCTTTTTCTTTTAGGAGCCCTCCAGAAATGGGTATCTTCCGATTTCTAGCATTCACGAACCACTGATAACATTCTTTATCGATGTTGGAATCTTCAGTTCTGAAAAAACTTTTTTTTTGATGCACATTTACACCAGACTGCCATAAACCTCTAATGTCCTCTTTATTTTTTGCTATCATCGTAGCTTGCGTCTTTCCTATCGAAAATCGCGCTGCTATAGCCCGAGTAGATAGTGTTTCTTTATCAATTATATTCACTATTTCCATTTTTTCTTTTAGTGTTAACATTCTTTTTTGTGGAGACATTGTTAAAAATGCACACACCCGATTCTCTATCACAACTAAAGCACAAAGAACCAACGACCAGCTGTTTCTTAAACGGTAAATCCCCTAAGGGAATCACCGAGTCTAGAAATGTGTAATGCGTGTTAAAATCTTAATTCGCCCGGTTGTTGGAGCTTCGTGGTCGCTTATGGGAGATATTTTCTGGCTTTGGCTAAAAAAAATGTTGCCCGCGCCTGTTTATAGGAGCGCTCGCTTATGGGAAGGTGTCTTATGTATTAAAAGATAGGGCGAAAATCGGTTCCGAACAATTTGGTCGTTTAAGGGAGATGGTCGCTTATTAGAGCTACCCGTTAAAGGAGCTTTCACTGTATATCACATTATTTCTTCAGAAAATTGTAATCTCCTATCAAAATCATCTTCCGTTAACTCGTGTACAAGGTGTACCTTATAAGGTTTATACTTTTCACTTTTTAAAAACGACACGATCGATGACTGTGAAATATTGAAATTGGCCGCTAATTGATTTGTTGATAAATGGGGATATTCAGATACAGCCAATAAAATATCCAGTTTGTTATCATCGCTTTTTGCTGTTCTAGGTCTACCACTCCTTGGCAAATCTTTAACGTTACCCGTTTGTTCAAAGCGTCTTAAATTTTTACCAACAACGGCTTTAGAAATTGGATTTCTATTTGGATCCCTATCATTAAATAAATTACTAACGTCTTGTAAACTTCTGCGTCTATCTCCATAACCCAACATCATAAGTATTTCAATTCGTTCATGTTCACTTAAACTCGCCATTGTTAATATTAACAGCAACAAATTGCACAAATGAATTATTTTTGTCAATGATTTGACGTACACAATAACCACTGATAAAATTATGTCGCACAAGTTTGTTTATCGCTACGCTTCTGTCTATCTGCGATGTACCGAACATCTGTTAAACACATGAACCGGCTTTTTCTTATAAAAATGTTATTAAAATGAATTTTAAAAAAACAAAAAATATTATTGTAAAGAGAAAAAAACTCTATCGAATGGTAGAGTAAAATTTACTAGTTCCCATTTAAAAAAATGCGCGGACAGGCGTAACTAAAAAACAATTGAAGAAAAAAAAATCAAATATTCTAAAATGTAGATCAAAATATTCCAACAAACTTTTATATTGAACATAAATCCCTAAAATGAATATTAACGACAATAAATCGCCGTCTCCATACTTTTAACTAACCCTGTATAATAAGCCTGTTTCATCGACGTTAAATATATCTTCATCTAAGTGGCCAACTGTTTTGCATCCAATCGTTTACAACATTGATATTAACTGCGACTACTTCGCAAACAATTTTTCCGGTGGTAATGTTATGTGGTTTTTCAAACCTTTCGATCCAGCTTCTACTAAATTTAAATTCATTGTTCGTTAACAATTTATTGTCGAAATCGTCAGCTTTTGTTTGTAACATAGCTCCACTGACAGTTACATTATTAACTCTTTGTTGGTTAAACCATTTTAATAAACTTTGGTCAACTTCTGGGTTGGTAGGTTTTTTATTCTTTTAATGCTTGAATTTAAGTGTTCAAAGTTTTCCAATATTTTTTCTTTTTTATTCCAAATTGCAGCAATCATTGCCTTACTAAGTTTCATTTAACAGCATTTGTCACTCTGTTTTGTACCTCTTTATAAACATTGTATAATATCGTATTTAGTTTTTAATGTAAACGATTTTAGTTTTTTTATTCAAAGCAGCGTTAACGTCACTCATTTTTATAACTCACAGCAGAAGTAAACGTGTGGCACGATTAGAGACTCAATGGTGACTGTCAACTTCTATTTGTCCATTTGGTGAAGTCTGTTTTATTTTCTGGGAACTTTCTAAGCACTACGCTATAAACTTTCTGCTATATTGGCATGTGCAGTCTATCGCATTAAAGGCTTATATGTAATTTCCTTTTATGGAATTATTGAAATGGATGTGACCATAGCTTCTTAATTTTCTTAACTGATAACTGAATTTCAATAAGAGAATTAATAAATCTACTGTTGAGTTAATTTTGTTACACAAAAAAGATTTTTTTATCAGAAATTTTCTAAATCCTTTGATTTGGAATTATGTAGTAAATCTAATTAGGAAAATCGACGCGACACGTATACTAATTTACGCTTTTCCATACTCAGGTGATTTCATTTTATTTTACGTTTGTCTGGGGAAATATGCGGTTGCGAGCACACAAGTGTAATCGTGAATTTTTGCGAAGCGAAATAACAGCACCTCGATTCGTTCAAATACCCTTAATTATACGCACAAGCCGAGTTTGTTGCAAAAATGACCAGGGAAAATCCGTACAGCCGATGGAAGAGCTATTCCCAGAACGAAGGGCCGACAAAATGAGTAATCCAGAAAAAAGAATCGACGATCAACAAAAAATTAATTTTGATTCTGTAACGAGCACTTTGTTCGAAATGAATACCTGCTTTTTCTATCGCTTCAGAAAGTCACAGATTACTTTTGAAACGTATGACTATAAATGTAATTTTAAATCTTTATGAGCTTTATTACTATGTTGTGTTGTGCGTTAACGAATTAGCATTTAGTAAAATTATTAAAACATAGAACAATAATATAAAAGATACGAGCATGCATAATAATCGACAGAATATATTAATTCATAAAACCTACCTTAATGCCATCGCAAAATGGATTTTGCTTCAATTTCCCCAAAAAATCAACCTTTCATTATAAGTGAAGTATAAAATATACCGCGATATCATAAAGTTTCTGGGTCCAAGATGGCATTGAAATAGAAAATATAGTTCATAAAGTATAAGTTTTCAGTTCAAGGTCAAATTCGAAGCATATGTTTCAAATCAGTACTGCAGAGTCAAATGAAGTCAGTATTCAATCGCGGAAACAACCGTTTGTCATCATAAAATATAAACGTCATGTTTCAATATTGTCAAAATTTTATTTGCAATATAACCAAAGAAAGCATATACATAACCTACATGTCAAAATAATAATAATGAGTAAAGTGGGAACATTAATAGTTCAAAAGTATTGTTTCTTTTCTAGTTCTGTATAAATATATTCTATCCAAGAAAACTATGCCGAAATTATTACTTTAATGTTTGAACAAATTATTTTAAATGTTATTTATAATTATAAACTCAGGAAAATATTCGATCAAAAATTTATTTAAAAAGAAATATTTCAAGTCAGATATCAATAGTGAAATGCATAGGTATTGAAAAGATCTTTAGTGTTAAAAATGTTTGCATTATTAAGAATGACATACCTACCAAAATCATTTTCTTGCACTATATCTGGGTTAAGAAGATTGGGAATGTATTAATTTGATGAATAATTTAGATTTCTACTTAACTTATATATTGTTTATATTTTAAATAAATTTAAATATATTGGAAAAGAATGTAAAAGTTATGTTCGTAACTCTTTGAAAAAGAATTAAAACCTTTTGAAAGTTGTAAATATATGTTGTCAAATTACATTTATAAAATAAAAGAAACATTTATATAGTCTACATTTAATATTTTATTGTTTCTTAAGAAAATAATGGTATAATAATACAATCCATATTATCCTTTATTAGATGAAGATAATATTTAACAAACACATGAGAATTTTCTGATAACTACATTTGATAATTTTGCAGGTTAGTACACTACCAATACAAAAAAAAAAAAAAACTACACCACCAATAAGAAAAAAACAAACTTCATTCATATAAAACTTTGCCACGAGATCTTCATCATGTAATGTTTCGTTGAACCAGTGGCAGTAATTTCTTGGCTGCTTTATATTATGTGCATACAAATGATACACATTGATGGTTTTTATGGCAGTATTAATGTAACCATATTAAACTTCTACAAAATATAAATATAAAAATATTTTGTCAAAATAAGATAGTTACCTGCTTATTAATGTTTAGTGAACTTTTATAGAAGTAAACTTCCCTGTTTCATCCAAATAAAACCTCAAAAATATTACTTGTATTATTTGCAATAGGTACGTTATTTTTAATGTGAATGGAGTATATATTACAAAAATAAATGAAAACTAGTCAGTTTTTGATTCTGACTCAAAACTTGAGTCATTTACATTATTATTGGAGCAATCTCTGCCCTATCAAGAAATTGCTCCCGCTCATGCCATTTTTTAATAAATTTTACGTATGGCTAGCACAATTATACCAAGTAATTTCATCACACTGTTGCAAAGCTTCATTCCACATTTCTTTAACTCTTTCATCTGAATAACCATTTCTTCAATATTTGAATTATAATAGTTTTTAACCTTAGTCCAAATCATTTCAATTGCGTTCAAGTCACAATGGTACAGAGGTAATCTTAAAACTTCATGTCCACTCTCACATTATTTCACCTATAATAAATATCTTCTCTTCTTTATGATATTTTACTAATTGAATTAATTCATTCTTAGTCATTGCAGGTGAATAGCTTCTATCTTTTTTTCTGAACCATTCCATAATTTCTGTTTTTTTGAGGAGGTATTTGGTTGTTTATTTTGACTAGCACTATGATAAGGAGCATTATCTATTATTATAAGTGATGGTACCTCAAGATTTGGTATAAGCTGATCATTTACCCATTGCTTAAAGGAGTCACCATTCATTTCTCCATGATAATCACCAGTGATTGTTTTTGATGGAAAAATCAGACTAACTCCTTTAATGAAGCCATTTTCTGTGCCAATATGTATAATAATAAACCGTTTACCATCATAGTCTTTGGGTTTCCTATCACTTTTTATATTATCATTTTGCCAGCATTTCATTCTATTCTCTTTCGAAAAGATTCAAATTTCATCAAGGAACATAACCTGACGTAAAGTTGAATTTAAGTTATTCATATATTCCCTTAAAAATACATTTCTCATTCAGACTATATTTAATTTCTCTGTGAGCGCTCTCCTGTTACACTCTTTCTTATATTTAAAACCAATATCTTTAAGCAATATTGCTAAAGTAGTTGTACATGTATGAACAAATTCTTTCATAGCCAAAACTGCTTAAATTTTTTAAGGTAAGATGTTTTTCTGAAAAATTTTAACATGTAATAAATATTTACAATATATTAAAAACATACTTTCTTTATACATGTCATAAACAGTATTTCGAACTTCCATTTTAGTTGCTTCTGCTAAGTCCTTAGTTTTTGGCTTCTTACAAGACCCTTTTTTGCTAGGAGACGATAAGACTGGATTCTGAATGTTACGATGTTTAATAGTGTAGACCGTTCTACTAGAAATATTAAGGGCTTCTGCTACCCTCTAAAATAAAACTTATTTCATAATACCGCCTTATCTAATTGATTATGTGAATTACCTCATGAACGCGGTCGATGGACATAAATGGTCCACCATTCTCCTTTACCCGTTAATCGGCTGTAAGATTTAATACAAGCTGTTTCGCTTGAGAACCAAGAGGTTTACTTGGCATCTAAGAAATATTCTGTAAAATAAATAGGTTAGAAATGTCAAAGTAATAATCAAACAATTTCGTACTTATTGCCATTAATTGATATTACTATTTATTATCAGTATTGTTCTCAAAAAACCAGATTTTGTAATTTTTGATAAACTAAATATTCAAATTGGAAGAATGCTTAACCTAGAAGTCAGAATACCGGAAGCAAAGTCAATAAACAACAATATTGAAATAATTTGACAAGTCGAATATCATAAGACTATCTCCTAGACAACTTATGCTTTTTATTTAATATAATATTTCAAAGACGTACGTCTTAACTCAAAATGACAAACGTCTGTAGTATTACAGCGCGTGTTCATGTGTGTTAGAAAGAGATAAAGTACAATTTGCGGTTCACACTTGGGCAGTACGAACTGAAAACTTATACTTTATGAACTGTATATGTCTGAACTTTATCCATATTATCATACTGGTAACTTAACCTTAATTTTTGAAAATTATTTTGATAGTGTCATCGTGACATCAATAAATATGTCATTTGATTTAATAAAGATACAATAAAACAACAAGCTCAGCTTGTATTCAAAATTTTATTAATAGAAAAAGGCAAAATTAAAGCAAATGTTGAAATTGTTGTCCGTTATTTTCAATTCCCAATGTGACACGCCTTTTCATGCTGTTAAAGGCATTTTGTAGCATTGCGGGCGTTATTAATGCACATTCGTCAATAATTCTTTGTTGCATATCTTGCAAATTAGCAACAGGAGTTTTAAATATTCTATTCTTTAGGTGAGGAAACACGAAAAAGTCCATAATTGTCAAACAAGGTGATCGTGGTGGAAACTCAACTTCCGTATGTAAACTTATGATCCGATCGTCAAAAAACTCACGAAGAAAAGCAATATTTTCTCGTGTTGTGTGTGCCGTTGCACCATCTTGTTGAAAGTATCCATATTGCAATTCATCATCATGCAACTGTTCAATAAATTCATTCAGAATGTTTCTATACCTCTCAGCATTAATTGTGAAATTAAAAAAAATAGGGCCAACAACTCTGCGGCGAGAAACTGCTAGCCAAACACCAAGTTTCGCATTATGGAGAAACGATTCAATAAAAGTATGAGGATTTTCACTACTCCACATTCGAGTATTTTGGGAATTGACATACCCCGAAAGATGAAACCATGCTTCATCAGAGAAAAATGACAAATTTAGCAGGTCATCATCTTCTATTAAGTTACTTGCAAACCACTGGCAGTACGCACGACGTCTAGGGTAGTCTACCGGCAAAATAGCCTGATGTGATTGCATCTTATACGGATGCATGTGTAAGTTTTTCTTTACAATTTTCTGACATGTTCCATAAGAAAGTCCAATCTCTTGAGAAAGGCGTTTCAAAGGTTTTGTGGGTTCATTTACCATACGTTGACGAACATCATTTATAACTTGTTCCGAACGAACAGTTGGTCTACCGGTACGTGATTTATGACCCACAGAACCAGTCTCACGAAACACACCAACACAATTGGAAAGGCAATTATAAAAATCTTTGGGAATTACAGCTAACTCTGGAAAGTGCTCTCTAAAATCATCCAAACATGCACGTTGACTGTACACCCAAATTCCATCAATTCGCACTCCACTCCGAAAATAGGCTTCAATCATGTACGCTTTTTTGCACTATATTGTAAACCATATTTGAATTTACTCGAATGTGCTATGTTTCAAACTCGACGTTCAAACTTGCTTTCAGCAATTCTAACACATTAATGGATGACAAATAATGTCACTGTCAAAATAATTTACAATACAGAGTTATAGTTCCTAACTTAAGTTCAGACATACAGTTTATATTACAAAGCCATCTTCGTCCTAGAAACTTTATGATATCACGGTATAAGCATTTAATACATTTATTTCATAAAAGAATAACAATACCTCAGTCGAAAGAGGCGGTTGACTTACCCAACAGGCTAGGCCCAATTACAAGGTATAGCAAACGCCAATTAAGTTGGCGCGAGGAGGGGTAAGTTCGCGCAGGATTAGAAGTAGTGGGGAGATTTGTATTTGGTTTTACATCAAATGTCAGATAATTCTAACCTCTGAGCGTATATCACTTTATAATCCCCTAGCAAATACATTTTTTTCCGTCAAACGTCAATGACAAATGTATTCTGACAATTACTTGAGTAGTGGGGATAGGCGTTTTTAAAAACGTTTTCTGCGCACCCCCTCCTCGTGCCAACTTAATTGGCGTTTGCTATACATTATAATTATAAATTATATGACATGGAAGTGCAATCTAATGAAGTATAGACTTAAATAGTGCTGTCCATCCGCGAGCCATCCTCAAATAAATAGATCATCCTGCATTCTATTGGCCACGTTGGAGAGAATATAGGTAGGAATCCGTTTCAAGACGTTTGTCTTCGCGAAGGGAACCATAAATGTAACTTCGTACCTAGAGTTCATACGAGGAACCAAAAACGACATTCGCTCCAATATGAACGGGCAGTCGATAATGTTTTCCATCAGTTTAATTAGGAATATCCTACAAATATTATCTCCTCTTACGCTTAGTGATGACATGCCATAACGTAAAAGCAAATCATCCTGGCATGCACCACGGTCCGTGTAGATGCCATCAGTCTTGAAAGTGAGGTACTTCAAAAACTTACACGGTCCAAAGGAATGGCAAGCATAAATGGGCTACCAAATTAATGAGGCGTATTCCATTTTGCTCAAAACATAAGCATGGTACAGTGATTTAAGCAAGTGATGCCTTTAAAGTATTTTGATATACGCATAATAAATCCCAAGCTTTAGTAGACATCGGAAGACATATGGATTGTATGGGATCTGAACGTAAGATTAGAGTCAAATAAGACTCCGAGATCTTTTATTTGAGTTTTACTGGTTAAGATATTGTTTTTAATAAAATAAGAAGACTCGTGAGGCGTAGCAGAACGAGCATAAGTGACCACGCAGCATTTGTCGATATTTAATTTAAGTTTGAAACGGTCACACCATGCAACTAATACGTTCAGATTTTACTGTAGTTTAACGATATCGCCAGTTGTGGAAGTCTCAGAACATATTTTTATCATCTGCATAGGCGAGAATGGGACACTTCACTTGAAAAAGAAGATCATTCATAAACAAAACAAATAGCAAAGGACCCAAATTTGATCCCTGAGGAACGCCAGAAGGAATAACAAAATTATTGGAGCAGAACCCATTATAGGTCACGTAGCATTTTCTTTAAAATAGATAAGACCGAAGAAGACTGATAGAAGTTGGATCGAGACCAAAAAATCCCAACTTATCAAGTAAAATCTCATGATCAATTGATCGAAAGCCTTGGATAGGTCAGTATAAATTACATCAGCCTGACCTCTGCCGTCCAAAACCGATATGCTGAACAATCGACGCCAAATTGGTGACAGTAGATCTACCCGTGACAAAACCATGCTCGTTCGGTGAGATATGAGAGCGCGTGCCACTAAATAGCCTGGTGTATAATACCTTCTCATACAGTTTGGCGAAGTTAGAAATAATAGAGATGGGCCTGTAATTATTAATCAACGCACGATCTCCTTTCTTATGCACAGAGATAATTCTTGTGTTCTTCCACCGATCGGGAAAGATATTAGTTGTTTTAGATAGATTAATAAGTAATTTCAGAGGATATGCCAGGACAAATCTACAGTCACGTATTAAAGAACTCGGTGAGGAATCATCTCCAGTGGTGTATTTGTTAGGAAAACTGGTCAATAAATCGATTAACTCATCCTCGGAGGTCAACGATAAGGAAAAGGGTAGGCAACGGTAGTCCGATCCATCACAAGTAAACCCCAACAAGGAGGTTGGCACAGTAGAAAACGCATCCGCGAAGGCATCTACAATAGTACTGGGATCCGAAAAAGCAATACCATTACTGTCATGAAGTGAATCCTACTGCAGCGCGGTGTATTGCGAAGAAAACTCCAGAGATTAGAAGGGGTTGTTTTGATTGAACGCTCCATTAAGAAAGGTAAGATGTATAATTATTCCGAATTTTCACCTTAGCTATAGTACGAAGACGTTTAAATTCATTGTAGGAGTCAATATTTCGAGTTTTGATCCACTTTTTGTGATAGTAGTTCTTATTTTTGAGAATAGAGATTATTTCAGGTGAAAACCAAGGCGGGTAAGAGGATCCAGATTGGACCTTACGAGGCACATATAGATTCAATACAGCGTATAATGTATTGTAAAAAGCATCGAGGGCTAAGTTGACGTCAGAATAATGTGTCAGAAAAGTCCAATCAATATTAATTAAATTACTGTATAAAGAAATGTAATATGCTTTATGGAAATTATATCTAAAATTATTGTCCGAAGGAAAAAGTTTTTCAGAAGATGTATGTAAAGGATAGAATAAAATTTCAAGGCTAGGGTGATATAAATCTTCTCTAACGATAGGGGATTCGGACAGCTGTACTTCGAAGTTAGTGGTAATATTAGAGAACAGGTCCAACATCTTACCTCCACTATTAAGAATATTGTTGTATTGCTTTACATTAAGAATGTCAAGGAAACTTTGAAATTTATTAATTTTATTGTAACACTGATGAGGAGGTGAATACAGATTTGGAAGATTGAAATCGCCAATAAGAAGGAAGGGATAACCAACCAGAAGAGTCTCAACTACCGAGGTAAAAGTCTCCAGCCCTTCTGAAGAGATGTTAACAGGAATGTAGACAAGTGCAAGATATATAGTAGAACCACTAATATTGCATTTACAGATCAATAAATCCACAAGAGGTACCAGTGCACTAATATGGCTCGTATTTACAATGTCATATAAAATGTCGTGCCTTATAGCAGCCAAGACCCCTCCTCCCTTGGAACGAGTAATATACTATAGATCTCATTGATTGCTATTAGGACATTTGTTTTTAATGATTATAAGAATATTCTACCGGTACATTACCAGTGATTTCTTGTGATAAATAATCAACTAAAATTATCCAATTATAATTATAAAACAGAGTTGCTGTTTCAGGTTTACGTCATTCTTTAATTTGAACTTATATTATTGAGTTAAAGTATATATTCACTTCTCAAAAATTATAGAAATTGATTGTACATGTACAGTCATTGATTATTTAAGTAAATGTTTTTCTATTTACTGCAGAGATTGCCTTTTAGCTATACTGTGACAGATTTAGATTGATCATCTCAATGATAAACAGTTCGTATAATACAAAAGTATTTTTAATAATATAAAATATTATTAAAAATGGGGTGTGAAGAACACAATACAAGTTATATATTTGTGAATGTATCTCCTCTCCAGAGACGCAGATACGTATTTCACCTTTCTACAGGATCGTCGGTACGCCCCTGCTGGAGAAGAGTTACATTCAACCAAACGTAACTACCTTGCTATCAACCAGAAATTATTAAGACAGAGCGTGAAATAATATTCAGCGCTGTCTACATAATAACTGCCGAACTAAGCAACGTGTTTCTATAGACGGTAACAACCATATCTATAAAAAACTGTATTATCGTGTCTTCACTACTTGTCGGGCGAACCGAATGCGTATATAACAAAATAATTTGAAACATACATGAGTGGGTAAAAACCACACCAATTTGTATAATACAAAAGTATTTTTAATAATATAAAATATTATTAAAAATTTTATATTATTAAAAATACTTTTGTATTATACAAATTGGTGTGGTTTTTACCCACTCATGTATGTTTCAAATTATTTTGTTATATACGCATTCGGTTCGCCCGACAAGTAGTGAAGACACGATAATACAGTTTTTTATAGATATGGTTGTTACCGTCTATAGAAACACGTTGCTTAGTTCGGCAGTTATTATGTAGACAGCGCTGAATATTCTTTCACGCTCTGTCTTAATAATTTCTGGTTGATAGCAAGGTAGTTATGTTTGGTTGAATGTATCTCTTCTCCAGCAGGGGCGTACCGACGATCCTGTAGAAAGGTGAAATACGTATCTGCGTCTCTGGAGAGGGGATACATTCACAAATATATAACTTGTATTGTGTTCTTCACACCCCATTTTTAATAATATTTTATATTATTAAAAATACTTTTGTATTATACAAATTGGTGTGGTTTTTACCCACTCATGTATGTTACAAATTATTTTGTGATAAACAGTTCGTCAAATATACAATATAATAATTAAATTTACAGTTAATCTGATTTATCTTTATACCAATTAGGAAGAGCGATTCGAGCGATTGAGGCGCCGGTAGCTGGTTCACAGATGAACAGATTTTCGGGTTGACTTATTTGCAGTTGCCATTTGCGATAAGAAAATTCGGGAAGTAGGTTACACAAAAAAAGGATGATCAACATAGCGACTGTCCATGCGGAGAAATAGCATCTTTTATTTAGGACATAGAAATAACAGAGTAAAAATAAGAGTAATATTAGATGTAGCACAAAGAACATTTTGTCCTAATATACTTAGAAAAAGGAAAGAAAGAAGATAATATAAGAATTGCAAAATCTTAAGGAACCATAATTTTTCAGTACCCGAAAATTTAATCATTAATTCCGCTTAATTAACGTGGGCTGTAATTCTCAGAATTTCGTAAACGAGTCTTATTTTTAATGGCGTATATACAATAATTAGTTTTATATTGATTACAAGATGTACACACATTTGTCAAACATTGGTCAACAAATTTTTCTTTCTGATATCAATGCCCAACAATTTATCGGCAAGCATTTCACTGTTCCATTTGCCCTGATACTGTTTTGCAATAACAGAAATGTCTTGATGAAACATTTCGCCGTGTTTATCACTCACGTCGCCGAAGTTCGGGGAACGAAATTCGTACGCGATAACAAAAAAAAAATGTATTTTGAAAATCGTTGGTCGTCATATTTTTAAAAGCACACGTCCAAGTCACTTAAGGTTTCTTCAAATATTGTATCTTGTAGAAGTTTAATTTGGGGTCTTATAAAAATTTCTTTAAGTTTCACATCTGAGATTTTGGGAAACTTTTGTTTAAGATATTCACGGCCATTTCTACCGATTACTTTCACGAAATTCTTCATCAAACCTAATTTTATGTGTAATGGTGGTAAAAATATTTATCAGGTTCAATAAACGACTTATGAAGTATATTTTTTTCCAGAAATATACTGAGCTCAGACTGGCCAGTCTATAATAATGTAGTGGGAGTTTCTTGATTGACTGTCCCACTCACAAAGAAAACAGCAATTCTTTGCATATTCTAGTTGTAAACCAAGTAGAATTGCTACAACTATGAGGTCTGCGCTGATATACCATTTTGTATATTTTGTAATTAATTCTATCTAGAAGGAAATTCATCTTTTTATTTGTTTCTTTTAAGTGGATTGCGTAGCCAATGGGGATTGATTGATAAACATTTCCTATGTGAAGAACCGCTTTCAAACATTGACATAATGTCAACATCAAATCATCGACATTACTGCAGTATGAAAGACCCTCGTCGGTTGAAAAATGCTGTGATAGTTCTTTCTAACGATTACGATACACAGAAATATGTGTGCCTGGAAGTATCAGTTCCATCACTGGAGTCTAGATCCTAGAATTTTTGCTTTGGCTTTCGACAAATTCAGGTCTCGAATAAGATCACTTAATTCTAGCTGATTCAGTAGGTATTGTTCGTCCCCTTCAGATGGCAATATTCATCATGGCTGGCCAATAACTTGACAATGGCTTCTTCTGGTTCTGTAACATCTTATTCCTCACCTTAAACACCTATGGGTCTTGGTACTGGCAAAGTTTCGAAATGAGGTATTGGACGAGTAGCAAAGGGCAGACTAGCATAACTAATATTTTTCTTATTTTTGTTGGAAAACATGGAAGCTTTCGTGCAGCAAAAGTAGCAATCAGTCGAATGGTCTATTTGTTTACGCCAAATCATAGGTCTTGCAAATGGGATAACGCTTTCCTTACCGTTTGACCAGCCCCTCAGAGTAACAGGCGGGAAGCCGGGTAAATACTGGGAGTCCATAGCATGTCTTGATGTCCAATGGTTAAGCCAAAACAGAGAAAATACAAATTTTCTATTAACGATATATTATTACGCTTATGCTGGTGGGTAATGAATTCCCCACATAAATAACAGAAACTGTTTGGATTATTTATACACGATTGCGACTTTATGGAATAAAATGGACGGTCAGCCAGCACAAATCGACTTACGTTGAATCGAAAAGCAGTGGGTAGCTCTTTATATACCCACATAGCCAGGATATCTAACATATCTTAATTTGAGTGGTTCCAGAGCAAAACTGGGCACGGTTTAAGTGCGTTGGCGTAAGAAACATGCAAGGACATGTTCAGACATGTTCGCGCAATGTTCGACAGAACAATATTTTTAGTAATATCTTTCTTATATAAAAGTAACTTTGAAATTTTTAAAAATTTATTGCATTTTTTTGAAAAAACTATTTAAGAAAATATCTCAAAATAATAACGTGATGGAGCAAGTTTTAAATCAGATTCAGAATCAGCATGAGAAAAGGCGTAAAACCAAACTATGTTGATCAGATTATATAAAAATATTTAGTCATTAAATTTCACCAAAAACGGTTGTATCAACAAGAAAGTACATCTCTTGGTGTATAGTACAGATCTTTTTTCATTTTTTTTTGTATTATCGCCTTTTGTTTACATACATTCTGAATATAACTGTTTTCCATGTATTACATATACATTTATAATATCGATACTAAGAGCTAAAATAGTAATCTTTGGATTCCCTGTTTAAATACGTTTAATTTAAAGTCTTCTGTAATATATTAACGTCGCAGCACTTACTAAAAGTTACAATTACATTGTCAAAGTATATCCCTGAACAGCTAAATTTAGAATTCATTAGGAAAAACTGATCGCATTAAGAGAACTTATTCGCTCGGAACCTGTCTATCAGCGCAGTCGAACTGAAACCGAACTGACGGTAATCAAAGAGACATTATTCGAAGGATCATTCATTAAAGCAAATCGCAATTTGGAACAGAAGAGGAGATGCGTTGAAATTATTCATTCAATGAAATTCGCGCTCTCGAAGCACAGCACCGATTTTAAAATTCCCTACTCGACTTTTCTTCTTTTTTTTTCTTGCCCGCTTGGTCTTTGACAGGTTGTCGAGGTTAAGATTAGGGTGAATTAATAAAAAAAACAAATAGGTATTTAAATGTCTTGAAGTTACGCAAGTTAATTTTGATGTAATTTAATTTACTTGACATTTCAATTTAATGCTTTTACAATCCTGTTATCTTAATTACAGCAAATATTGTTTATTGTCTACATGAATTATAAGATGTTGAGCTTAACTAGTGGTGGTGATTCATTGTTACAAATATCGTGATTATTTCGTCTTTCGCGAGTTTAGTAAATATAACAGAATCAAAAAATATTTTCGTTATGTTCAATTGAGCTATTTGGAATCAGTTTTGTCCGAGCTATCCAAAAGCTACTGCTATTGTTGTAGACAATGCGATTGTACCCATTATAATAGAGAGCGACTAGCAGAGTTCCTTAGATAACCATAACTTAACAACAGCCTAAAAGATAAGATATTCTTATTGGTCACTCTTATGCGCTTTGCTCGCAACTACACTCAAATGGCTTATAACTAGAGCAGGGAAATTCCTCCAAACGCCAGAGATGACCGCTTAAAAGTTGACACAAAATAAATAGTAATAAATCGATGGCGTTTCTTGACATAAACCAGTCGGCGGTGATATATCCATGCGTGCTAGTGCTTTCTCGAAAACCGATAGAGCTAGAGCCGATTTGACATTTCGGAGCACCCCGCCAACGGTGACCACGCTTTCTTAAGAACCATGTATAACCTATTTCTTAGCCGTCCAATTAATAAATATAATTTGATAAATCTTGGAATCTCGGCTATATTAAATATTTAAATTAGAATGTTATTTTCGCGAAGTAATGTGAAATGAAAATATGACTATCTACAATTACAACTCTAATTATACGAAATTTTTATTGAAAAATTTCGTCCTTAGGTGTGATTCGAACCCACGACCTTTAGTTCTCTAGACTAACGTTCTACTAGGGACTTGCGTTGGTCTAGAGAGCTAACGGTCGTGGGTTCGAGATCCACCTAAGGACGAAATTTTTGAATAAAAATTTCGTATAATTAGCATTGTAATTATAAATAGCAATATTTACATTTCACATTACTTCCCGAAAATAACATTCTAATTTAAATATTCAATATAGCCGAGATTCCAAGATTTATAAAATCATATATATATATATATATGTATATATATATATATATATATGTATATATATATATATATATATATATATATATATATATATATATATCAATTGATAAATTATTGGAGTTTTTCGGCTTTTATATGAAATATTTACAAATATCAAATTAGTATGTATGTAATTGCAAAGTAAGTGGGGATGTAAACATTGCTGTCTACAAATTACAAAGCAAATCATACGAAATTTTTCTTTCTGCTTTCTGCAATAACTGATATTTGCTTTCAATAACTGACATCTGCTATCAAAACTGACATCAGCTTTCAAAACTGACTTCTGCCTTCAACTTGACATCTACATTCAATATAATGCATTTCTAAATAGCTTGAACCAAGGTCTATCGTGGCTTAAGTGGTAAAAGCGACAGTCCGGCAAACTGTAGACATGGGTTCAATTCTCACCGTAGACAATATTTTTCAATTAAAAATGTCGTATGATTTGCTTTATAATTTGTAGACAGCAATGTTTACATCTCCACTTACTTTGCAATTACATACATACTAATTTGATATTTGTAAATATTTCATATAAAAGCCGAAAATCTCCAATAATTTATCAATTGATATATTTAGTAAACGCCTAAGAAATTATCTAAACACTCATATAGCTATGGAGTCATAATTAGCAACTTCAAACCTTCAAAACTGACATTTGCTCTCAAAATACTGACATCTGCTTTCAATAACTGACATCTGCTTTTAAAACAGGCATCTGCTTTCAAATCTGACGTTTGCTATCATAACAGACATCTGCTTTCAAAACAGACATCTGCTTTCAATAACTGACATTTGCTTTCAATAACTGACATCTGCTATCAAAACTGACATCAGCTTTCAAAACTGACTTCTGCTTTCAACTTGACATCTACATTAAATAACTGACATCTGATTCATTAACACTGTTACTTTATAATGCATTTCTAAATAGCTTGAACCAATGTCTATCGTGGTTTAAGTGGTAAAAGCGACAGTCCGGCAAACTGTAGACTTGGGTTCAAGTCCCAACGTAGACAATATTTTTCAATTAAAAAAAAATAAATTTCATATTATTTGCTTTGTAATTTGTAGACAGCAATGTTTACATCCCCACTTACTTTGCAATTACATACATTCTAATTTGATATTTGTAAATATTTCATATAAAAGCCAATAATTTATCAATTGATATATTTAATAAAGGGATAAGAAATTATCTAAACACACACACACATATATATGTATATATATATATATATATATATATATATATATATATATAATTTCACTATTAATAAAAACAGAATTTTCGTAAATGTATCAAATAAAACGATTTATTGCTACGTAACGTTTCGAAACTACATTGTTTCTTCATGAGACCTGATAAAACATTACAGATTAGCCATACACAGGTAAATATGAAATACGCGATCAACGCTAAATTACTTAGCAGAACTTAGATGGTAGGAGTACTGTGTAATTACCTACTTTGTCTCAGTTTATATTCGCCTTTCATAGTGCGGATATGGATTGCGGAAAAAGAACCAACTCTGTAGATACAATTAATGTCATAGCGGCTAGCGAACAATATAATTCTAGTGTCTGAAAGCTCGTGGAAAAGTCTGGAGTAAAAAAAAAAACCGTAGGTTGGCGATATATTGAATAATAAAGCTGAAATTAAAGAACCTTTCGAGAAGAATGGAAGCCTGGAGCAAAACACGAGACTTCCAAAACTGTTGGTTTGGCCATTGATGAAGCAACTTAATTGGTTCAGTAAGGTACGAAGCAAGAATATTCCTAATATATCTGCACCACTACTGGCCGAAAAGGAAGAATTGGAAGCAGCTCAAAGTTTTGAAGTTAACTGACTTCAAAGCGTCTAATAGTTGGCTAGAAAAACTTTGTCAGAAGTCTAAGATTTTCTTTAAAACCGTGTATAGCGAATCTGCTTACGTTAACTTCAAAACTGGTGAGAAACGGAAAGCTATGTTGCAGAAAATATTGAGGGACTACGATCCAAAAGATATTTTTAATGCACATACAAAAAAGAAGTAATAAGTGTACAGTAGAAAAATCTGCAAATGAGAGACTCACAATACATATGATTCTTTCAGGGATTCCAGCCCGGCAGAGTGCCAAGAACGCGATTTTTTGTAAAGATAGGTGAAATAGCTATGTAAAACGTGTTGTTTAACAAATCCTGATCATTTGCTTCCTTATTGGTACAAGGGTACAAATGTAGATTTAATGCACTTACGTAGTATAATCGAAAAACATTTTGGCATGACTCATTTTGAATAAGCACTACTTAACAAGTAGTTAAACATACGATGAACTATTCTAGAAAACGATCCTGTACCGCAAGTCTCCACATACGGAAATAAAACAATTTTGGAATATTAATCTCTCAGCGTTTCACCAACTACATTTATATAACTCAACGAACAACTTAACATTAAAAATAACCTAGTGTGCCATGAAGTGACAATTCTCTTTGTAGATATTTATGTTAAAGCCGAAATTATCAAATCTTAATGTTTCTAGTCTATTCTTAATGGTCACATATTTTCGTATACTTAACCTGTATGAAGTAAACGGATTCTAATATCTGCAGCACATCGTTAATTATCACGCTGTTCACATAAAGAGAAATAAATTAGGAGAAATGTTCATACGAACAAAGAAAAATTCCAGAAAGAAATATGTTAAACCATTTAATATAAGGGAACCAACAAAGTCTACAGCACTTTACTACTTCCTTAAAGAGTCGGCAATATAGTAAAAGACCAGAGGAAATATTTTTTTTGCTTCCTTTGTTGAATAACATCGTTTATAAGGACTGATGAAACGGGGATTTGAGTAAATGTTCGGTACTGAAATTTATGTACAATTTCCTCCCATTTGTGCACTTATAAAGCAATTTTTGCGCGGAACACTTTTTTAAGGGAATAACATTCCATTCCGAGAACATAATAGGGGCTTTGTTTTACCGTTTTGCGTTACTTGTCCGCTCTGGATTTTTCTTCTCCATGTTTTTTTTGTTTTCCGGAAAAACATTAGCTTCATTTTTTTGTTTCGCGTTCTATCTTTTTTCTACACTTCCGGGCTTTAAAATTGAAGTAGTCTACTTGGAGGGATTCAATTATTCAATGTAAGGTGAAACATTATCCTGCGAATTTTATTTAGTTGAAAGACATTGTCTGTTAATTGACGAAAAATAGTATAAAGTATTTAGAATTACTTTCATTTAATTAGAATATTTTAATACATGTAATTATTGAAATATTAAAGTGAACATAATGTATTTTTTTGAAATTTTAGACTGTGATAGTTCTCCAATATCTATAAAGTATTTAATATTTTTTAAAAAATTTCATACATAATCTATGTTAGTGTATAACATTTTTCCATTATATTACAGAACATTGTCTTATTAAATATATAGGTAAAAGATAATTTATTGACTTAGCTCACGAAATACGAAATTGATAAGTTACTGCCAGCAAGTAACAGAAATAGATTTCGCAAAACTGGCTATTTATTATATGACAATATACTACGGAAATACGGTAGGGTCAGTTCTTAGGAAGCTTGATGGTAAACATACAATTTAACTAGCCAAGTTCGGACTACAGTCAGTGAAGATGATGTGGGGGGGGGGGGGGTTCTTATCTAAACTTTAATGAGACTCTAATTATAATAAAGGAGAATTAGGGCGCTACCTTCAATTAAGGTTATATTGTAACTAGAGTTCATACGTCACACGGGGGACATATATTATATAACGTGCCCACAATGTGTGAGGTCTATAGTAAGGAGTTCTAAATACATACAAATATAAATCAATAACAGCACAACGGATTAATAAATTAACAACATTTGTAACATACATTTCCCCAAAATATCCCAAATAAGTTCAAAAGAACAGGGTATATTATAATTGGGTGGAAACTCATTACTTTAATTTAATTCTTTCTTTTGTATAAGCGTTATAATTATATTAAAAACATGCAAGTGATATCTATATTAGTTAGTTTTCGAGTTGCCTTAATGCTTTGAATATTTATGTATATCTGATGCACATTTCACCGAGTGCATTACTTACTATAATATACAATCTTGATGTGTATCTTTAGTTATTTACATTCAATTAAAAAAGAGATGACAAATTAACAAATACTGACTCATTTATGATATATGTATCAATGTTAGTAATAGAATATTGAAAATGTTAAAGAATATGCAGGATGATATGTTATCAAAAAGAAAGAAATAATTATCGTTTAAATATTTCTTTTATTAATTTGAATTGAAGTTAAAATATGTTGAAAATTCGATATATAAGTCAATAATATCAAAAGGCTTACTATTAAAAAAATATATATTTATACAAAAATGAGTTGGCGATTTAAGGTCTGGCTTTACTCTAAAGTATATATATTTAAAACAACCCTACATGTTTCGGCAATGATGCCTTTATCAAGCATCAAGGCATCATTGCCGAAACATGTAGGGCTGTTTTAAATATATATACTTTAAAGTAAAGCCAGACCTTAAATCGCCAACTGATTGAATTTACCATATCATACCAAGGTCACGAAAATATTGTATATATATATATATATTATAATGATACGCCGCAGAATGCTGTAGAGAATTTCACCCCGTTCGGCGATCAAAAAAAAAAAAGGTTAAGTTTCACAATAACTAGACAATTTTATAGATAAAAGAGTCTTTAATGACAGATAAACTATTTATTCACTATATATAAATAAATCTGATATATCTACAAATGTGGCCATTTCTAATACTATAAAATTAACAAACTTAAACGTTAATATCTCAAATACATATAAACCTTTTTTTAAAAAAAAAACTTATGCAAGGAATCTGAATTTGGAGAATCAACAATTAATAATTATATTAAATAAGCTGGGTAAAACAGTATCTTTGAATATATAAAAGAGAATTTCTTGGTATAAGTATTTTAAAACTTGTTACTTACACGAATATATTTTATAATGAACTACGCTTGGAGATAAAAATAAAACTGCTAGACTCGGACCCACTACTGTTGTATCTCCAATCTACTAATTGATATATTTCCAATCCACGATAATATTTACTACGACCAACTATGGAGAAGGGTTGCCAGACTCGGACCTCACTATTGTTATACTTCCAATCCACTATTGTTATATTCCAATCTCACTACTGTTGTATTTCAAATCCATTAATGATATATTTCCAGTCCACGATAATATTTACTACGGCTAACTATGGAGAAGGGTTGCCAGACTCGGACCTCACTATTGTTATACTTCCAATCCACTATTGTTATATTCCAATCTCACTACTGTTGTATTTCAAATCCATTAATGATATATTTCCAGTCCACGATAATATTTACTACGGCTAACTATGGAGAAGGGTTGCCAGACTCGGACCTCACTACTGTTATAACAAAAATAGCCTGTTCTGTTAAATTAACAGTTATCCAGTCTTCTGAAATCTTCTCGGTGTATTCAAATTAGTTAACTCCTATTTATTCAGTCAAGAATTCAGCTTTTATCAAATTTTATGTCTCTTATTTTTCACGTCAAAAAAAATAATAATCATCTTTTTTTTAAAATCGCCATCGTTACTTTCTATAATTTCACATACATCCAAGTCAGTCAGTCTCTTTTTAAAACTTCAATTTGGAAATGACATATTAATTACGAATATCTAAATCTATTCTCTTGCAAAAGTTTAATACTAAATTGAACAATAATTTATACAAATTAACTAACTACAATTTACACGATTTACAATTTTAACAGATATAACAAACTAAAAATATACATACCAAGATTGAACTCAATTGTTATTTATAATATTAACATATTAATAATAAGATATCCAACCTTTTTAACAAATATATTAACTATCACAAATCCACATAAATCAAAACATCTCTTGCATATGTTATAAGTTACAATACTTATAATATGAAATAGAAAATCTTATAGACTTAATATTAGAAATGGCTCATCAATATAATGGAGGTTTATCCCATTATAATATATATATATATATATATATATATATATATATATATATATATATATATATATATATATATATACAGTACAAATCTCTTCCCTATAGTCAGTAGAATATGCATACATACGTGTATTACGTATGTGTGTGTTCCTGAAGTGAGAAGTAGGGATGGGGAGTGCGGAGACGAGCAGCGATGCACGCCTTTCTTACGTTTATTTATTCTATCAAAGTTCCAGTATTTGTTTTCTTTGTTTTACTAAATTTATGGCTATTGATTACGTATAAGCTAACTTGTGTCGATATTCACGATGGATATTTTTACCCTTGAACAAAAAAAAATTGTCGTAAAACAGTATCATCTTGGTCGCAGCATAAGAGAAATTGCACGGGTATTTCAAATTAACTTTCAACGTACCATTGCGTTTGAAACGATAAGACACATAATTAAAAATTTTGAAAAATATGGCTGTTTAAATCCGTTAAAACATACGAAGGTTTTATTTATTATGTACCTATAGAAAATAGAAGTTATTATGATTTACCGCTTTACTTATTGTTATTGTTATAGGTATATCTGACATTGTTTTAAACGTTAAAAATATTAAAATCTTCCAAAAAGTCCACACTTATTTGGTTAATTATTACATAAAGTCCCTATTATTGCCGCTAGTTCCACATTCATCGACGTTTATACTATGTATGTATGTGCTTGTGCTTACATCCATATGTATGCCACGTGCGTCCCCACTCCTCGCATCTCGAACGCACACATACGTAATACACGTTTCTATAAGTGACTATAGGGAAGAGATTTTTACTGTACATATATATATATATATATATATATATATATATATATATATACAATTACTTTTATATTCAGTATATCATCTTGCAACGTTCTTCGAAAATATTTGTTAATCCTATAAAATACAAAATTAAATACTATATCAATACATTAAATAATAGTTTCCTTTTATATCACAAAACATATAATTTATTATAAAGAATTTATTTTAAAGAAATAAAATTTCTCCTGGAAATTTAATCTTGTTTAATATAATTATAGTTAATTAAGAACACAAAATTTAAGTAAATGATCCGCTAATTAATTCGTTTAAAACCTTCTCCAGATAAAATATAATTCTCTTGTTTTATGATTGAACTAATACGGCGCAGATATAAATATACCTATCATTTATGTTATAAAATCCATAAAGTATCAATTCAATCGATAGTTATAGTTAGAGCTGGGGATGTTTGCGGTGTGCCAGGATAGTATTCAGTTAAACGCACGAATATAATGACCTTGTTTCGATCGGTGATGCATGCGTGATTTTATTGCTTTACATGCATTCGCTATTTATATCACTTAGGTATGTCAGTTATGTGTACTGTATATAAATAACACACTTACCTTATTTACGATTATAATAGCATAGCGCCAAGTGGATAAGACTTGCAGTAAGTTGGTAGCATTAGATACGTTTCCATATTTGTAGCGATGTACGCCGTGATGAATAAATTTTTTATATTTTGAGAAAGACCGCTCGACATCTACGGATGTAACACACGCACAATTAAAATAATCTTTATAGATAGAAACCGAATCTACACTTGCACCATTACTAATTTGTTTTAATCTGGTAAAATCAAAATCATTGTTTATCACACTCTCGAACTTTTCTATTACATTAACATTTTTGTTGTCATTTACTGCGCATAGCTGGGCGTGTACATCGTCCAGTATTTGCAGTGACGCCGCTAACGATAATGCAGTATTTTGAAATTTCTCGATTGCGTTAAACAATCCTATATGATTGTTATAAATAGTTTGTAAATCTGCATCAAGGGAAGGGTTTTGAAAGAGTCTCTGGCTTTCCTTAATGGCTACAGCTTCGGCAGGATTGAATTGTAGAACCACAGATTTTATTTGTTGGAAATACTTGGCATAATAAAATGCCGCCTATAACCAACTTCCCCAACGTGTAAGGATTGGCTCTGGTGGTTCGGGAATACCAGGGCACCGACTGTGAAACTCTCGAATTCGTTTGGGAGATTTTAGAAACACTTTTTTTGTGGTTGCTATTAATGCATCCACCTCTGGATAACATTGCCGAATAGTTTGTGCCACAAGGTGTAAAGCATGAACTTTACACGTCACATGCAAAAGTCTCTCACAATCTGCTTTAAGAGAACGGCCTACAGAACGCATTGTCGCAGCACCATCGCTCATAAACATCAGGAGTTGATTAGTTGAAACTTGAAATTTTTGTAGCGTATCGAGCACTACCTTCGTAATTACTTCGCTAGTGCACTTTTCCAATCTTTTGCTGGCTAATAAAATGGGAAATGTTGATTTGACAGGATCTAGTACACGCACTATAATATTCACAATAGAATGTTTTTTTCGATTTGTCGTTTCGTCGACACATACCCATAACTGTTTGTCATTTACTACTGCCTTCATTCTGTTTTCAATGTCCTCACGCACAATTGGTAAATAGGTGAGTAACGTTCTCCGTGACGGTAGCTTTATGTTGGAATTGTATTTATTCCAAAAGTCGTGAAAGGCTTTTTTATCTAGCAGGTGAACTGGCACATCGCAGACGAGTAGCATTGTCAATAAATCGAAAATGAATTGCGTTTTAGACAACACATTATTTTCTTTGTCTTTGTGGTGTACACTTTCAACATGTCTTTTACAGTCGTATTTGTCCCAGCAAAGTAACTGTTTATCGCATAATTTACAAACCACTTTTGCTCCATTATAATACAAATCGGGAAAGTCTCGGATAAATTTCTTCGCGTCGTTATACAATGGGCGCTTTCTTGGCTTGGGCACGTCCGTCATACTTATTAAATAGAGCTCAAGACAACACACGATCACGTTGCCAGTTCACGACTAACTAAAGTGTTTCGCTGCA
This sequence comes from Melolontha melolontha, assembly GCA_935421215.2. Lineage (NCBI taxonomy): Eukaryota > Metazoa > Arthropoda > Insecta > Coleoptera > Scarabaeidae > Melolontha > Melolontha melolontha. The sequence continues at coordinate 20,223,774 of OW285240.1, read as the reverse complement.
TCGTGTTTATACGCTGGTGGGGATGCACTACATACGGTCCTGCCGTACCGCAAACATCCTCAGCTCTAGTTATAGTTTATTTCAAATTATAAGAATATAACTTTGAACGGCTCTAATGCTTTTATTGCTTCTGTGATGATAATTATTATACCTGGTCTCCTTATTGAACGGGTACGGTTTGCCTATTTGCAACGTATGAATCTAGGGGCAGTATTGACTATAAATTAGGGCCCTATAATATAATAATAAAACGCTGTTAATTTCAAGTATATATGCAAATAATTCTTATTATAATAATAAGTCATTTATATTTTATATCCTTGATAAAGGCATCACTGCCGAAACATGTAGGGTTGTTTTAAATATATATACTTTGAAGTAAACCAGACCTTTAATCGCCGACTGATTGAATTTACCATATCATACCAAGGTCACGAAAATATTATATATATATATATATATATATATATATATAGATAGTTATATATATATATAGTTATATATATATATAGTTATATATATATATATATATATATATATATATATATATATATATATATATATATATATAACTAAACTACCAAATTTTTGACAGTCCTGAGATGAAAACACTTATAAAAGGAGATCTTCGTTAATATACATCAGGTACACAAAAATTTACTTCAACATATCGGTAATACTCGTAATAAAGTTCTCTAATGAGTTTTCCAAACTGGCCCCCTAAATTTGAAATGAGCATTAGTAAAGACTTCTAACGTGAATAGGTGTACTAAGAACGACTGCTTACCGTCTAAGGTGGATACGGGCAAAGGAAAACTGTAATTCGAGCACTGGTGTGTGTCTAGATCAACTAAAGGCTATTCTAAATATTACTAGCGGCGATAAGATCCCGCGAATTCAAATCTCTCGAACGAGGGATTTGAACTATCTCTTCGTTTATACAAAACGAGTCACAATAACACCATAAATATAAATATTATCTTGCGGCACATAGTTTCGATAAAATGTCGAACGAAAGGGAAAACGCTAAAGCATCGATAGATTACAACAAAAATTTTAATATGGCTTGTACATAGTCTTGCGTCGCTTGTTGGCGTCCTCATTGGTCAACTATACATACGCTCAACCAGGGTAGTCAAGCCTTGATGTACAGAAACAAGCTTGAATCGAATGGGGCGACAAAATAACGTAACCATGTCTTTAAAATTTCAATATCAAGGATTATTTTTTTGTTTAAATATTTGTTATATTTTCTGTAGAATGAAACTTTTTATAATGCAAAAATATGTTATCGTAATTTATAGTTTCTTCGTTTCTTCAATGTTTTCGGGCTGAAACCGCATTCTTCCCACTACTTCCTCTGTTAACGTTTTAACCGTTTTTTTTCAAGCAACATCCTCAAAGCTGCTGTTGGTGTTGTTACTTCTCCCAATGCTATGGTAATTAGTCTTTTCTGCAGAAACTGCTAAAAAGTGCGATATATATTACAGCAAATGTTCTTCTTTCACATTTTGAGCAAAACAGATTCAATTTTCTTTTTGGCACAAATACACTTTCCATAATACTGATATATCTGCAAAATATAACAAATTCTTTTTAACTTCATAACGTATACATTACAAAAGTTATAAAATTTTCTGAAGCGCAAAGAGGCAATTTTTAAAATACATATTATAAATGCATTTAATGTATGTATTATAAGTGAAATAAAAAATATTTAAATCTATAACATTTGATTCAGTTTTCAATTTGTGTTAGTTCTGCTTCTAAACTGAAAACCGAATTTCTTTCTACGCATATTTAAGTTAAACAGAACAAACATATAATATCTAATTATTACTATTAGTGTACGTAAAAAGTGTAGCCTTCTTTGCAATACAAAAAGAATCTATTTACCTACAACATACTAACAATAACGAACAAACTATTTCCTCTTAACAACCTTATCCTTGACCGTAATTAACATTTCTAGCGAAGTAATTTAATAATAATTTCGTGTTTTAATGTTCTTATTGCGCTAAAATGTTAATCACGAAACGAAATTAAAGTACGGAAAAACAGTCTTACAAAAATCCATTTCTGTTTAATTAAAATGACCGAAGAAAAACTAAATCATCTTAAAATTAAATCTGGCGGCTCAAGCGACGCCAAGAGAGAAAGAGGAACGGAAAATAAACGAGACGAAACGTAGTGGAATAAAAATAAGAGAAACAAGGCACCCATTTCGAATTAAATGTTTTTAATTTGCTGCAGTAGCCATTTGAAAAATTTTTAATTTAATTAAAAATCATTCAGAAGCAACATTATTTCTTCCTTCTGCTTTAGCGTATATGCATTTTTTTTCAGATTTCTATTAAAAACTAAGTAATGGTAATTATAATAATACGAGGCAATATTAAGGGTATATTAATTAACAATATAAAACAATGTATTACCAGTATAGGGATCCGTTTAAGAGAAAAACGGGAAGATCATCTAGAGGCGATGTCATTATTTCATGCTGTTTTGACCCTCATATAAAATTCTTTATTTGACATTTATTAAAAGTAAATAAGAGTAACTAGAATGGCACGAAAAATATTAACATACGCTAATAACAATAGCGAATAATATGTTGGATAGCAAATCAAGCAACGACGGGCCAAGGACTAAGTAATGAGTTTGCAATTACCATTAATTAGCTGTTGGTACAATATTATGACATAAATAATTGTGAATTTCTTTTCAGACTTCGCACTAATACCAGACTTGGTGTTCTCTTTCTTCTTTTATTTTATTAAAATCTGCTGATCTATTTTTATCTTTTTGTAAGAGCTATATATTCCATACGATACAGATTACCAGGTATTCAATAAATTTTTCTGCGGCTTTCTAATTGATTATAAATCTACTGGTTGTCCATCAAATGTGTAGTATTTTCATTAAGTCTTGCCACTTTGCTATTTCTTAGCTAATAATAAAACAGCTTCGTAGCTTAAATTAAACGCATCTAACTATTAGTAAAATAATTAATATAATCTCTACAAATTCTACAGAGTGATAAAAAAATGGAGCTTTATTTTTAACTGAAAATAGTACAGATAAAATAATGACAAATGAAAAAAAAATATAAAAGTTGTAAAGTAACAGAGATATTCATACTTATGCGAGCAATACTAGAGCAAATGTTCTAAAAATGTTTTAGAAATTTTTGGTTGAATTCTCTCGACTAACATAGGTGTCGTAACAAGGATTCCATTGGCTGGAGCAATCCTTCAAGTTATTGCGAAGAAGAGCAACGTATAAGGTCTTAATGTATTCGGAAGTCACGAAAAACTCTTATTAGAAAATTCAACGCTCTAAAACTTTTGTGAGCTATAATATTGGTCGAATAAGGACTCACTGCCAATATAAATACCAAGGTCTTTAATTCAATTTGTCCTTTCTAGCAGATGATTTCCAAATGACTAGACATGATTTATGATGGTAGTATTACGTGTAAACGATATAGCCAGACACTTATTCTCATTCAGCAGTAATCTATTGCGTGGGGAGGACAATTTAGCATCATCAGCATAAAATAATCAACGAAAAAAACCTAATAGACTCTATTATATCATTAATAAAAATTATAAGTAGAAGCGGGCCAAGGTGACTTCTCTGCGGAACACCAGATATTACATAAGTAGTGTTAGATTTAAAGTTGTTGATCATAACAGATTGGGTTCTGAAAAAACTTAAGTAGGAATGAATCCAGCGTAATAGTGAATCATGACACCGAAACTTTCCAGCTTAGTAATTAATGGAGAATGATGGCCTTCATTAAAAACTTTGGCAAAATTGGTATACAGATATCTATCTGAATCCTTTCATCCATAACCGCATGTATAAAAGAAACAAATTCAGTCAAGTTAGTAACTACAGATCTACCACGAAAAAAACATGCTAGAAGGTATTAACAAAACTCTTCGACTGAGAGAATAACTGGTGCGCAATTATGGACTCAAAAATTTTCTCAAAATGAGATAAAATGGAAATTGGTCGATAATTTTCCACATTTTGTCTTGATTACTACCTCGAAAACTGCAACTATGTTTGCGTTTATCCATATATAGCGAAAGACACCGATATCTAGTGGCTTATTATATTTAACAGCAGAATTTAATAAAGTAAGAAGGAATGCCACCAAGACCTGCCAACTTATTTGCATTCAATCGATCTATTTTCGATTTAATTTGGTGATCAGAAATAGCAATATATTAAAGTTATTGTATGAAGTTTTCTTTTCAATTAGGCAAGCAAGGTGTATCGTTGAATTCATAGACGAAACCAAAATAATGCATGAAAAAGTTGCGGATATCTTCAATGTTATTAGAAGTACAATCACCATAGAACATGTTTGTAGGGATATACCTTGCTGTACGTTCATTGGATATAAACGGCCAAAAAGATTTTAAATAATTATTGGATAAATTACATTCAGTACATATCAGTGTATATGTACATATCCCCGAAGCAGGTCTAGTAAGTTTTTGTCTTGATATTTATCTGGACATACTTATTACGAGACACTATCGACGTTCAGATATTTCATTTATATTTTCCTTCTTAAATCATTTGCAGGATGTTGATCGTTGGAAAACCCAATTCAAAAGTACTCGAATATACATCAACCATCATTATTTTTCTTGTCAATTTATATTTTTAAGCAGAAACAGTACCCTTTCTTTTATCCATGGATATTATGATATTGTATCTCTCTGGATTTAAGGAATCCATAAAGTTGCCCATCGAAATTATCCTCACTTTCGTTTATTACATGTCTTGCTATGTAGTCTATAGCTCATATTAAGAGATTAGAGAAAACATCATTATTGTATTCTAAAGCGATTAAGCACGCAAGGGTGCTCTATCGTTCTATTCATTATAAGATTAACATTTAATTTTTCCGAAAAGAAGCAAGCATGCGTGAGAAATTAGTAAGGGGATCTTAACACTAACTGAGCACTAATATGAAGTATAACACCAATACGGCCATTATTGGTGTTATACTGAGATGAACGCAGTTTCTTCTTTATGAGATAGTTTGAAGATTGTGTGTATATCATGGTCATTGATATTCTACCGAAATAAAATGTATTCATGTCCTAAAATACTCTAAAAACTGAAAACAGTATAGATTGGGCCGCAATTACTTTGCTGAAAAAGGAAATTATTGTAACAAAGTGGTGAAAGTCTTAAAAGACTATGGAATTTGAGAATGCAGTTCATACAGTGTTTCTTTGCAGTCATATGACCAAATTTAAGGCAAACGATTCCCTTAAAAGGACTAACATATTGCTATGAATTGTGATTTTAAATATTGCTTATTCACAATTCACAACCAATCTGTCCAGCTTGGATATTCAGTCGGTATATTTTCCAGATGAGACTGCTTTTCCCTCAGGGTTCCAATTGGAAAACGTGGTTTTTCTCCTCTACAAATTTATAATGCGCCAGTAAAAGAGATTTAACAAATGTTTTAATTAAATTGCTTTAAGTTACTTGTAAACTTCTTGATGTAATGTTAAATAAAAAACACAATAAACTTTAAATGAAACTTTAATACAACAATAAAAAAAATAAAAAAAAAATATCTTTATGAAGTATAAAGATTAATATTGCGTCATTAAACAATATTATTAAGGTAAAAATATTATATGAAAATGACCGTAGCATATAATAAAAAACTTCCTTAGTGACAACCGAGCAAAATTAAAACTAATAAATTCCAAAGATGCTTTTCAATTTCTCCCTCAATAAATAAAGTAAACAACATAATATGACAGCCCGAAACAAACACTAAACGCATGTGCAATCCACATGAAAAAATGCCCTTGATATACCAACGTATAAAATTTTACAGTTAACAGATTTTTTTTTAACTAGAAACTTTAAAAACCTTCTATGTCATTTATTTCAAATAACTAAGATTAAATATCAATACGAAAATAAATATACATTAGAAAATACAGTATTACACCCTTTTAAATTATAATAAATCTTTTAAATAATTTATGAAAAAAATATATATTTTTTCTCGAGACACCTGAGTTAGAAAGCCCACAAAAATAAACTACGAGAACAACAAACTCGTATAAATATCTCGGTAATGAAATCAAACACCAACACAATTAAATCAAATCACGAAGTTAATTAACAAAGATAAAAATTTATCTTCTCAACACGACCTTCTAACCTCAGAGTACATTAGTGTCTGCGGAAATAAAAAGGCAAAACGGCGTGCTTCAACTACACTAGTCAAAAATATAAATCAGTTCAACATAAAAACACATTCATAAATAAGAAAATTTTTCAAAATATTTGCGGGGAAAAATCCACGGCAATATGTTGTATTACAGCGCGTCTTTACGTGTGTTAGGGATAAAGTACAATTTGCGGTTTACCCTTGGGCAGTACGAATTGCATAGAAACACTTGATAAACTGTAGCTTCTAATTTTACTGGAATAGTACGTTAAATTGGAGATGTAGAAATGCAATTTGTAAGAATAGTGCAACTAATTTTGAAATCATTTCCTGACATTCACATTACGCGATATACAGAAAGGAAACTTTAGATCCCTGTAACATATATAAAGTCGAAACATGCATGGCAAAAAGTAATTTTCGTATTATCGGCATGATTTACACAAAGATGGAAGTGGTTTCCCAAATCCATAACTCCTTTATGTATTGGGGAATCTCATGCTGAAGACATGTATAATATTTTCACTACACTACAACAGAGACTCCTCAGCCTACTACAAAGAGAGACTACAAAGAAAAATGCGAAAACAATGCGTAAATCAGGAACTGAAACCGAACCTGAACCCGTTTGGGTTCAGGTTCGCTGTTTATAAAGACTTTGAACCCGCACCCGTTAAACCCAAAAATTCAGCAAGGTTCGGGTTCGAAAATATAAAAAAAATAGAGAAATATTTAATAGAAGAATAATAAAAAAAAATATAAAAAATTTCTTGCATGCAAAAAAAAATTAAAAACAAAATAAAAATAAAATAACGACTATTTGTAGCGAACAAGTAACCAGTAACTTTCAGACAAACTAGACTAAAATGGGAAATCCCCTTTTTCTGTTTGAGCTATGTACAAACATAATATTTGTGTTAAACAAATCAGTAGGCAAACATTTTCTTGTAACCAATGCAAATAGTAGCGACGCACACCGTGTATTAGTATATTTTAATTTTCTTAAAGTAAACGTGGGTTGTTAAAATCAACTCTTAAATTGTTTTTAGTAAAGTGAGTGCTCACATTCAAATTTAAAAATTTATATAAATTTTTTGATTTTTCTAACCCAGAGATGTCTACGAAATTTACGAAAAATTTATTTGTTTATGATGCAGGAAAAGATGTATATATATGCTCAGAATGCAAATATGAAATTAAAGGTAAACATACGGCAAATCTTGGGCGGCATATACAACGGAAGCATCCTGAACTATTCAAGAAAACTCAAAATGAATCGTCAACATCTAAATTGAGTCAGATCACCAATAAAAGAGCAAGAGCGGAGGAAAATACCCTTGCACAGTATTTAAATATTATCAAGATAAAAACCTGCAAACAAAGTTTCATTGATTCATGCGTAAAATTAGTAACCGTTAATGGCCGTCCTTTCACAATCTTCGAAGATTCTGGCATGAAAGAAATAATCGATCCGATTATGAATGCACTAAAAGTATCAGTAAATAGTCATAATATAAGTGATCTTGTTAACAACAAAGCAACGGAAATAAAAAACAAAATTAAATTGGAAATATCAAACAAAATTATTTCAATTAAAATTGATTCTGCTTCTCGTCTTGGTAGATGTATTGTTGGAATAAATATTCAATATATTTTTGACGGAAAAATAAAACTACGAACTTTGGACATGCATGAGGCTCAAAATCGTCAGACAGGAGCCTACATAAAAAATCTTATCATCAGCGTTCTTGATTGTTACGACATAAAACTGCAGCAAGTGTATTCAATTACATCAGATAACGGAAAAAAATATGATCAAAGCTGCTGAATTATTAAAAGACGAGTATGAAAACTTTGACATGGAAGAGGAATTTGATGCAGCTGAAGCAAATGCACTTTCTTATATTGAACTGGAAGGAGCAGAAACATTAGCACATTCGCACCCAAATATTATTCATTTCAGATGTGTTGCTCCTAGTTTACAGTTGGCAGTGCTCGACACAATATCTAGTCCTCCTATTAAGAAAATTCTTGATCAATGCAGAGCCATTTGCAAAAAGTTGCGAACACCAAATATTTCTTCTTTAGCTAAGAAGCTAAACTTGAAAAAAGCCGTATAGACTGTCAAACTAGATGGAATTCCAGTTATGACATGGTTCAAGCCTTATTGGGATACAGAAGTTGTTGTTCGGAATTGCTGGATGCTGAATTAACTATGACTGATAGTACTTGAAATATTTGTGAAGAATTCGTAGAAGCTTTTGCACCTGTTAAAAAAGTAACGCTGAAACTACAAGAAGAACAGATGAATTTAGGCGATTTTTATAGAATCTGGCTTACTTTTAAATTGGAGCTAACAAAAATTGACAAAACAAAATCATTTTCAAAAGAATTATATTTAAATATTATAAAAAGAGAAAACAACTTTATTAACAATCCACTTTTGATTGCAGCAGTATATCTAGATAGCAGATTTAATGTCATTCTAAGTCCCGAAGATGTTGAAAATGCTAAAAAACATATTTTGAAAACAATAAAAAATTTGGAAAAATTTACAAATGGAAAGAGAAAAAGAGAATTTTGTGAGAGAATCAATATCTTTTTCTTCAGATGATGATGAAGATATGCTCGAACAAGTTCTAAAAAAGAAGGAAAGGTTCTATAAATCAAATTCTTCAAATGTAAATGTCACCGCTTCGATTGATAATTTAGTTAAAAATAAATTTGATATATATGAAAAATATCCAAGACTGGGAAAAGAAAAAAATATTTTACTATTTTTGGAGCAACATAAAACGGAAACGCCATTATTGTATCAAGCGGCTATTATATTATATCGCAGTACCTGCTACGCAAGTAAGCGTCGAGAGGGCATTTTCAGCCTTGAAATTCATTTTATCCCCACAAAGAACAAATTTAAAAGAAGAAAACTTGAAAAATATATTAATTGTAAAATTAAACGAAAATTTCTTTGAATAATAAATTTTCTACTAATTAAACACATGTAGTTTTTTTAAACTTTGAACCCGAACCCTGAACCGAACCCGAACCTGAACTTTTTATTTTGATTAACCCGAACCCCAACCTGAACCCATTTTTTTCATGGTTTCAGTCCCTGGCGTAAATAGCATTGGCCAAGAGAACAAAGTGCTCACATAGTACTTGCGCTTGACAGTTGTTACCATCCAAGTCTATATCAGTAGAAACTTGCGAAAAAGTTACAGTTGATTATGTTTAAAGCTTACACGAATAATTAGAAAATAATTTCTACTATGTCTCGCACTCTTATCTATATTTAGCATAAAATGAGGTCACAGAGTTAATTCGGATAACGCAAAATGAAATTAGTTCATTAATTTAATGGTCCTACGTTTATTTTTTGAATGGTTGAAGTTAAACGCCTGAAATTTATTTTTTGAATATTACTGCTGTCATAAAATATTTAGAAGTGAACTACATTTAGAATCCAGACTTTACAAACTTACAAATGGAAAAAATATTGATTTATATAAATAGAGCATAAAACTTTAAACATTTTAGGCATTTGTTATTCTGGGTCTCTAACAGTATATAGGTAAATACAATCCAATCTAATTAATTAGATTAGTATCATAAATTTAGAAAAATTAATTCTAAATCAATATTATTTCATGTTATTAATGAAATCTATAACATAATTACAGTAATTTATTCATGAATAACATAAATTTTCATAATCTGAATCGCATAGCAGATTTGAAACGTTAGTTTTCACATAAATGACATTCAATTAGCGCCGTAAAAAATCAATTAGGTTATACAATTACAATCACAATAAAACAGAAAATAACAATATAACCAGATATACGTCATCATATAGCATAACAGTTGGACTCCGAATTCAAATCGTAATGCATCACCATAAAATATAAAGTAATTTCGCAGATTTACGATACCGAATTTCCCACAGTAATAAAGTACCTGAAACCGTGAAGATCGATACCTGGGGCAATGTAACGTGTGTCTGTTATTGACATAGAATCGTTTAAATAAAAACTGTCCAGTGATTAAAGAACCGAAGTATCGATGAATGAATTTTCAGTGAGATCCATGCTGCTTTTAAGTTATATTCACGCCTGCAGATGTCTCCGACGCTCGGCATACTAATGCACGGTGTGCACGCCACCACCTTCCTCCAATTGAGAACACAATGGGTTATTATTCCCGGGACCGTGAACACTTCTTTGTTTCGTTTGATGTTCGATAATTAGTCCCTCGTTTTCTTAATTTAAATGGGGAGTTACTCTTTAAAAGGGGAATTTTCAAATAGATAAATGCACGTCTATAGAAAGGGTTGAAAGTGGTTGCTCTTTCAAATGTTTATCATTCTCTCCTGTTTTTTCATGAGTTCTTCCGAGATAAGTGGCTTTGTTCCATTGTTAAAAGCATACGCTAATTGGATATCGGGTGCAAGTCAATGATTTTGTATTGGTTCTCAATCAAAATTGAATGGGGTCTGCCTAATTGAAAAGTAGATAGGAAGTAATCAAGAATCATTCAAGTGTCTTAAAAGTGAGTAAGCCATCGTTTCTAAACTTCAATTAATGCTAAAATCAGAAGTCAAGTTGAAGAATAAACTTTTTTAATTGCATTGTTATTTCTAGGCTTCAGATAAATATTCATTTGCATATGTGCATATGTAAATGCAAATATTAGTTGTTATGTATAAGTGCATATTTTGAATCTTTTTCATTATTAATGCATATTTGATCTTTTTTCAGCAAAGTATTATTTTAAAATAGTCTTACTTCACATAAATATTTAATGTTCTTTTTGGTGTAATTACACGATTTATGTTGTTTGTATGTCTACCGGTTAGTATTTCTTAAAACTTTTTAGCACTAAGATATTCCACATACTTGTAAAATAACAACCATTAACTGAATACCAAACGCAAATAGACACTTTACAGCAGACAATTAAATAATCTTCTAAACAATTGAATAGATAGGTGAAGTGAATAGCAAGTTAAAGGTGGATTTACTATAAACAGCCAACATAATAGTTAGTGTTTTGGAACCACAATACTTGCAAATACATATTAAGAGGATTGCCAGGGATTGCCCTGGTAATGGAACAACGAGACATAAATATAGCGGAGATTTCCTGAATTTCACCAGGTCCTTTTACATTCCAACAATCTGGCTAGTTACAATAGTATTAATATCTATTAAGATGCCAAAAGAAGAAAACATTGTGCAATTTTAAGTCACCCAAAACTAAAAGACTCAACACCAACACTTAAACAATCACATACAATATATAACATACCCTGCAAAGACTGTGACAAAGTATACATAGGGCAAACAAAACAGTTACTACAGGAAAAATTAAAAGGACATAAATACGCAAAAAATCAGACAGCTTTAAAAAAACACCAGATAACATTAAAACACAATTTTGATTTTGAAAATACAAAAATAATAACCAAGCAAAAAAATACAAAGGCTAGGGAGGTATTAGAAATGATTCACATTTTCAAAAATAACAAAACAATCAACGACCGTAACGAGATTGATGGACTTTCAAAACTGTATTATCCGCTCATTAAACAATAGAAGAAAACCCCACCCACACAAAAAACAAAAAAATATATTTTTTCCCATTGTAAACATACTGTATTTTCCCAAACACATGTGCCGGACCAAACAAATTTAAAACGGAACAATATATAAAAAAATTTCATTTCTATAACAAGACAATTTAGTTACACTTAAGATTCCAAGATACACGGTCGCACCCTGTGTGAAGGGTCGACATTGTTTTCCGACCATGCGATTAGCACTTGGCATGTGTTTAAACATCGAAGTAAAATTGGTGAGTTTTTATATCATTTTAAATTTTACTCTACCTAATCATTATTTTAATTTTAACTCTTCCGTATAATGTAAATATAATTATTACCTTTCGTTTTGTAATTTTTTTAGTTCTAAATCACTTGAAAAAGACTCAATTACGCACAAAAAGTCGAAACATCGTTATTTAAATAAATTGAATTTCAATAAAGGTCGCTAAACCAAAAAAAGCTTATTATTTTAATATATATATATATATATACCCCGTGTCCCAACAAGGGTAACGAGGTACGGTATTAGGGAAACGTATGTACCTAGAAATTTGAAACAAAAAAATTGTTGAGTAAATCGGCTAAGAGAAAATGCTGGAAATTATTTTCGAGTTTCTGAAATGGCCTCCAGGGGGCGTAATTTGCCATCCTGAATTTTAAACCCCGTTTTCTGCAAAATTTTCTTATATTAATGATAGTCATAGTGAATACTATTTTAAAGCTGAGACAAATTCAAATATTTTTTGTTAAATGCTTTTTGCTCTATCTCTGAAAAGAAAGTGGTGGGGGGCGCTAGAATATTTTCGGAAATAAATGTCGATAACTCTAAAAAGGCTTAACGTATCTTAATAAACTTGGAGTCGTTAAAAAGGGGGTTTCCTAGACTATCAATTGAACTGTGAGTGAGGTGATTGTGTTAGCTTACCTTGCTGCCAGATGGTGTTTTCTGACATAATCGCAAAAAAATTAACTTACTGCAAAAAAATTAAATACAATGATATCACTTTTTTTACGTCATTACATAGTCAATCAAGAGCCTAACAAGCCAGTGAGAACCGCATCTCAATATCTTTATCCTAACCTAAGATATGAATAAAATAAATTTATACTAAAAAAAAATTACATTTTGGGAAGCATTTTCACTTTAAAGTTTGTTATTAATGTCTAATTATTCCTAATTCCTCTAATTATTATTTGGGATGCCAAACGATATTTTAAATCGAAATAAAATTTTATTATTTATCTTTATTACTTTTTTTTTACAATATCTTCGAAAGCCAATAGGCCAAAACAATTATAAAATAATAAGTTTGGGAACAGTAAGGAAACTAACTTAAAGTCCAACGAGCCACAATGCTTATAAAATAATAACAATAAATTATGGAATCTATGAAACTAATAACTTGATAACGATAAAACACAAAAAGTGTTTATAAATGTTCAAAGTGCCTTCCGTCATTTTCTATGCAGTAATTTATCCTGCGTCGTGTATTTAATACGGCTGTGCTGATTTCTGCTCTTGAAATATTGGCTACAGCATTTCGGATACGATCAATCATGTTTTCTGGGGTAGTAGGGCGAGTCTGATAAACAATATCTTTTATTCTACCCCAAAGGTAAAAGTCAAGGGCAGTAAGGTCTGGAGATCTGGCAGGCCATGGAAACAAACTGCCCCTTCCTATCCAACGGTTTGGATAAGCTTGGTCTAAAAAATTCCTTACTTGTTGAGAAAAGTGTGCAGGACATCCGTCGTGTTGCAGCCACATATCTCTTCTCGTTTGTAAAGGCACGTTTTCTAATAAAATTGGCAAGTGATTTCTTAAAAAGTCCAAATAAGTTTCGCCATTAACATTATTATTAAAAAAAAATGGTCCTATAATTCGATCGCCTAAGATACCACACCAGACGTTCACACTCCAACGATTATGATAGTTTATCTCACGCATCCAATGTGGATTTACTGGCGACCAATAATGCATATTATGCAAATTGACTCCTCCATTGCTTGAAAAAGTAGCTACATCGGTCCATAATATTCGAGATAAAAAATCGGGATCCTCATCTATCATAGAATTCAACCAATGACAGTGATCTAATCTCCTATCAAAATCAGTTTCTAAAAGAGCCTGATGTAGTTCAATATGATAAGGGTGTAGATAGTGATCTCTTAGGATTCGTTGTACCGATGATTTACTAATTCCTAAGTCCAAACTTATTTTTCTTAAACTTAAATGGGGGTTAATGTTAACATAGGCAAGAACATTAATGACGTTTTGTTCGTTCCTAGCGCAAACATCTACTTAAGCATCTAAATACCATTCTACTAAAATGTCTTCTATTGGGATAATTTGCTGCGTACACACGCTCAGCCACACAGGCGTTTTGATGACACTGGAAAAACACGTCCAACATGACGTATGCTTCCGCAGTTGAATAAGAAATTTTTAATGCAATAAACACAATCACAGTAAGACAATTAATTTAAATATTAAAATTTAAACCGACTATTTAAAACAGAATATCAAGAGACTTTCACACTTTGACAAGCATCAAACAATGACATGAAAAACGCGTAGAGTTATGTCAGATATAAACGACATTTGTTTTCATGGCAATCTTGATAATTACAAAAGAATGATTTCTGTCAGAGGATTTTATTACTTACATTACGTCAATAATTAATAAAATTGATACTCAACAATCGATTATTGACTAAAAACCTAACTTTTAATAAAAAAATATGTGATAACGCTAAATATTTGGAAACAGGTGACAATATCACAACGTAGTACTAATATCAGATATTAAACACTATGGTGTCCTTAAAGGCATTGTAAAAAAAAAGTAATAAAGATAAACAACAAAATTTTATTTCGATTTAAAATATCGTTTGGCATCCCAAATAATAAATTATCATTTTATTTGGTAAATTAGGAATAATTAGACATTAATAACAAACCTTAAAGTGGAAATGCTTCCCAAAATGTAATTTTTTTTTAAATATAAATTTCTTTTATTCATATCTTAGGTTAGGATAAAGATATTGAGATGCGGTTCTCACTGGCTTGTTAGGCTCTTGATTGACTATGTAATGACGTAAAAAAAGTGATATCATTGCATTTATTTTTTTTTTAGTAAGTTAATTTTTTTGCGATTATGTCAGAAAACGCCATCTGGCGGCAAGGTAAGCTAACACAATCACCTCACTCATAGTTCAATTGATAGTCTAGGAAACCCCCTTTTTAACGACTCCAAGTTTATTAAGATACGTTAAGCCTTTTTAGAGTTATCGACATTTATTTCCGAAAATATTCTAGCGCCCCCCACCACTTTCTTTTCAGAGATAGAGCAAAAAGCATTTAACAAAAAATATTTGAATTCGTCTCAGCTTTAAAATAGTATTCAATATGACTATCATTAATATAAGAAAATTTTGCAGAAAACGGGGTTTAAAATTCAGGATGGCAATTACGCCCCCTGAAGGCCATTTCAGAAACTCGAAAATAATTTTCAGCATTTTCCCTTAGCCGATTTACTCAACAATTTTTTTATTTCAAATTTCTAGGTACATCCGTTTCCATAATATCGTACCTCGTTACCCTTGTTGGGACACCCGGTATATATGTATATATAAATGAATAATGCATACTTGATATTCCAAAACGGTAAGGACAGGGTTGTGAAGGTATTTAATTTTAATAACTCCGATGGACGTAATTAGAATAGATGACCTTCTTCTTCAGTGACTCGAAGTCATTGCGAGAACCCCTGAACGTTGAACGTCGTAACAGGAGGGGATCATTTCGTGGTATTGGTAAATTATTCTCTCAGGAAAGTGGAAGTGCACACGCTCCTTGAATACTTAAGGCGTTTTAAACTTTTCTCGGGCATTCTTTTCGCATAAATCACCGTGCAAAACATCGGAGGAACTTACCCATTTGACACCACGTCGGTTTCGGCGAAATTAATTTTTAATTTAGTGCAAATTGGTGCGGTGCGTCGATCGACGAAGATAAAATATTCCTTGCACAGATTGGAAAATAAATTTTTTCAGAGACCAATCATCGTCGTTACCTGTGCACGAAACAATTCAAAAAACAGAAATGAAACGAAATCGTTTTTCTGTTCTTGTCTTATTTATTTTATATTCGTTTGACGAACTAATTGACGCCCAAGGCCGTGCATGTTTAACAGCGGTATTTTTGTGGTTGGATAAAATTGATTGGTTACATAAGCATAACAAATAAAATTCAGGCACTACAATTTAGATTTTATGTATTTTGATCAAATACGTAATGAATTATTAATCTATTTTTTTTTTATTTAAGATTAATATTTGTTTGAAAATATGAAATTAGAACAATTTGAAGAATTTAGCATATGTATATGCTAAAGAACATTAGTTTGAATTAAATACTTTAAAATTACATAAGTAAAGCAACATAGAAAAATTACATTTTAGCCTCAAACCGAAGAAGACGAAAGTCGCTAGATTACTGGGTATACTCGTGGACGGTGCCTCTAAACAGGAATATTCATGTTGATCAATCATGCAACAAACTAAAGTCTACTATATACCAAATTATAAAAATCATTAACATTACAGATTTAGACACTGTTGAAATAGTATGTTATTCGTACTTCTACTCACATGTTAATAGCATTTTACTATGGGAAAGCATTGAGGATATTTATAATAGAGGCAAAGTGCATAAGAATAATTACCGAGATTAGAGTCAAAGATAATTGCAAAACGTACTTCAAACAATTGAACATATTAATAATACCATCATTATTTATATATAATTAGTTAGTATTTGTAGGAAGAAACACTTGTTTTATTATTTTTATTACTGAAGTTCGATTTTTATACACCAGAAATGCTTTAAATATGCGCATAAATATGTCACGTTCTTCCCAAAAATATGTCAATTATATGCTTCATTTTTACCATTTATGCATTTAATTTTTCATGTATTTGGCTTACTGGAAATCGAGGCAAGATTAATACAACGACAGAAAAAAGTCTAAATTTCATTTATACATAAAAAATAATTATCATTACAGAATATATGATAAGAACATTTCATAATAATATGGTAAAAGATTACAATAAATAACTGTATATGGATGTTACTTAATAACATAAGTTATTATTAGAGCAGACCAATTTCCGTGCGCGCCATGTGCGCCGATGTGAGGATGATTGTATTGCATCAGAACTAATAAAAAGCATTCAGTATGTGTTTGGTACTTGCTTAGACTGCATGTAAGTGTAAGCATACGTAATAAAATGTCGTCGACACATAAATCGAGAAAACGACCGTTGTCAGACGAAGTGAATAAGTTTATTATGGATTTCCCGGACTTAATATACGATGGCTCATAAATTAGATGTTTAGTGTGCAATATATATCTAATGTGTTGGTCAAAAACACATTATAAAGAACACGTAAGCAGTTCGAAGAACAACAATAACAAAATTAATCGACAACAGTTTATACATGAACTATGTGTAACTATGATTGTGTGTACACTGCCGTTTACCTTGTTAAGTAATGATTCATTTATTTCATTTTGGAATAAATACGCGAATCAAGCATTACCGAGCACGACAATGTTACGAGCGAATTTACCATCGGTGCGTAAACAGGTTGATAATAAAATCAAAGCGGAACTGAAAAATAAAAAACTGCGGTTATGTGTGGACGAAACAACTGACAGCAAAAATCAATCTGTAGTTAATGTGATGGCGTGTAACATGGAACCACATCAACCAACGTCTTCAATTTTATTAGCATCCAGACGACTAGAACAATGTAATGCCGAAAAAATTTCAGGGGTGCTATTAGATACTTTGGAAAAATTGAAACTTTCGAAAGACCAAGTATTAAAGTGTTTATTTATTAATATTTATTAATGTTTATGACCGATGGTGCCGCAACCATGTGTTCTGTAGGCCGGTCTTTTAGAAGATATTGTCCTAATTTGTTACATATTACTTGTAAACTCCATGCTCTACACCTTGTGGCAGAACAGGTTCGTAGATGTTATCCAGAGGTAGATGCTTTAATATCGAGTACAAAGGCAGTATTCCTGAAATCTCCAAAACGTATTCGGAAATTTCACGAATTGTGTCCCCATACACCTGAGCCACCACAGCCGATTCATAATTACTTGGAACTAGAAGAAGCAATAACAAAGTTAGAAAATTCGTCGCTGTCGTTAGAGGAATCATTGCAAATCGTTAAAGATGTTCACGCACAACTGTGTGCTGTAGAAGACGCAAAAAGTGAAAGCGGTCTAATTAAATTTGAAAGTGTTTTGGACAGAAATGCAGATTTTGACACCTTAACACGTATTTGTGAGGACACGTCTACAGATGCGTTAAGTTGCTTAGAAAAGTATTTTGATAAGGTGAATATAACATCACTAGATGTAGAACGCTCGTTTTCCGAATATAAACATATTTTTTCCTCACGGCGGACTTGTTTTTCAGAAATAATCTTAGAAACGCACCTGATGTTGAAAATATACAATCGAGTTTCTCCAGTTTGTCAACCCTTGGAAGGCGCTTAAAACGGTAAGGGTTTTTTTAAATCCTCTGTCGTGCACACAATCACTGATTTCATACATTTTCCATTTTATTTATAGGTACATACAACGCTGCTATAATATGTACTATTCTTATTTTTCGTATGTTTATGCATATTACTTTAATAGCAGAAAACCAAATGTATATTTAATTTCTGATAGAATAAATGTCTCTACTTCTATACTTATATCGGTAACAAGCTCATGTTGCGTCCCTATTCTATCGCATATTCTAATATATTACGAATTACACTCCCATACCGGCGCTCATGGCGCGCACGGAAATTGGTCTGCTCTAGTTATTATGCAATTAAGTAACAGCCACAGAATTATATTTATAGTTATTATTAATAACTATTCACTTTCGAAATACAATCTACTTAACATAATAATAACATAAGTTACTATGTAACAGCCACATAACTATACATATAGTTATTATTAATAACTATTCACTTTCGTAATAAGATCTACTTAACTTATTATTGTACCAATTAATAGTGCTTTTCTAGATTTTCAATACCAAAATGTTGGCTTCTATTGCTTAAAATATTTGTATATGTTGAAAACGTTCTTCCAACTTCAACTGAAGTGATAGGTGCATATTTTAATGACGCCAGATGTTCGGGGTCTAAATGTAAATTATTATCTTTAACAGCCGTACTTAATGATAATGATAAAATCTTTGATATTTCTGTTAACTTTTGAAATCCACCATTCTTAGTTGTAACACTATAAAATTTATCTGTATAACTTTACCAGTTCGACCTGGAACATTTTACAATAAATTTTCGCAATGTTCTACAATAGAAACTGACTCTAATAAAAATATTTGGTCAGTTTCTAATTTTTTTATTAATCAACTTAAAAGACTAAAATGGGCTTTAATTAACGTCAACTGATCTAGACTCTCGCGTTTTTATAAACTTTTAGATTTTGATTCTACTCATTTGATTCATAGACAAAAATTCGGCGAATTTTTTTCTATGAAAAATTCGAATAAAATAGCGTCGTAAAGTGTAGAAAGCATATTTACAATTACATTACTTCGCGAAAATGCAATAAATTTGTACAACTGCCGTACAACGGGCAAAATATATTCATCTGTTTCATTTGATGTAATTCAAGGCATCCCCATAAAAGTTTCTATTCACGCCTTTAACAGCTTAGTGGTTAGAGAGCAATGGTCCGGCAAGCCAGAGGTCGTGGGTTCGATTCCTACTTAAGATCGAATTTTTTTTTTCTATGAAAAATTCGAATAAAATAGCGTCGTAAAGTGTAGAAAACATATTTACAACCGATACACAATTAGGATTTAAAATATAATTTGATTTGTTAAGAAAGATCAGGAGTCTCGGTTAGAAATTTGCTTGGGGAAAGTTGGAAATTCTCTGTTGAGAGTTGTCTGCTTTTAGTCAATATTTCGCCACTCAATTGGTGTGCTTCATCAGAGTATAGTAACGGTAATTAAGTTGTACCTAATATAATATTTATACAATAAAATAATACTTACGAATTGAACTAAGGTGAGGATAGGTTTTACGACAGCATACCTAAAATATGTAAAGTGCAAACAAATACAATGATGTTAGAAGATGAAAAGGTAAAACATGTTCTTTTATCCTTTAACAGTCAACATTATTTTATTAGTTTACACTTTACCTGTTGTGCATGGTGTCGCAGTAATAGATTAAAGTTTATTTTCTTGTTTGCCTATATCTTTTTAATGTTTCATCACGCATCGTATATGCTATATTACAGTAAATTTATTATAATACAATTTGATAAAATTTATGCAGTTTGTTTTAACTATTATCAGGATAAAATAAAACAAATTTTAATGAATTTCACTTTGAATTTCACAAATTAACACTGTAACGGTCGTTTCGCTCCAACCTGAGCTTCATCAGACATATAACTAACTTATTTACACAAGTATACACAAGTATACGGTAACAAACACATACTTGTTACAATATACAACAATAATAATAATAATAATACAACAATACTTGTGTTAAAAAATTTGTAAATAAGTTAGTTATATGTCTGATGAAGCTCAGGTTGGAGCGAAACGACAGTTACAGTGTTAATTAAAAAGTGAAATTCATTAAAATTTGTTTTATTTTATCCTGATAATAGTTATAATGGAATTTCATCAAGTAAAGGCTGAAACAATTATATATTATACAGTTTGTTTTAATTAATTTCCGCAAATTCTGTGAAAAGCAGTTACTTACACCATTACTAATTCTGCGAGGCAAATAATACCGATTACTAGAGCAGACCAATTTCCGTGCGCGCCATGAGCGCCGGTATGGGAGTGTAATTCGTAATATATTAGAATATGCGATAAAATAGGGATGCAACATGAGCTTGTTACCGATATAAGTATAGAAGTAGAGACATTTATTCTATCAGAAATCATTAAATATACATTTGATTTTCTGCTATTAAAGTAATATGCATAAACACGCGAAAAATAAGAATAGTACATATTATAGAAGCGTTGTATGTACCTATAAATAAAATGGTAAATGTATGAAAACAGTGATTGTGTGCACGAGAGGATTTAAAAAAAAACACTTACCATTTTAAGCGTCTTCCAAGGATTGACAAACTGGAGAAACTCGATTGTATATTTTCAACATCAGGTGCGTTTCTAAGGTTATTTCTGAAAAACATGTCCGCCGTGAGGAAAAAATATGTTTATATTCGGAAAACGAGCGTTCTACATCTAATGATGTTATATTCGCATAATCAAAATACATTTTAAGCAACTTAACGCGTCTGTAGACGTGCTCTCACAAATACGTGTTAAGGTGTCAAAATCTGCATTTCTGTCTAAAACACTTTCAAATTTAATTAGAACACTTTCACTTTTTGCGTCTTCTACAGCACGTGCGTGAACATCTTTAACGATTTGCAGTGATTCCTCTAACGACAGCGACGAATTTTCTAATTTTGTTATTGCTTCTTCTAGTCCCAAGTAATTCTCACGAATACTTTGTAAATCCATTTTAATCTGGGCATCTTGAAATTTTTTCTGCACTTTCTTTCGGATAGCTGCACTTTCTTTCGGATCGAATGATAAAACCACGTCCTTAATTTTTTCAAAGTGTTCATGATAATAAAACCACGCCCGTAACCATGTACCCCAACGTGTCAGAATCGACTGTGGTGGCTCATGGGTATGAGGACACAATTCGTGAAATTTCCGAATATGTTTTAGAGATTTCAGGAATACTGTCTTTATACTCGATATTAAAGCATCTACCTCTGGATAACATCTACGAACCTGTTCTGCCACAAGGTGTAGAGCATGGAGTTTACATAATATGTAGGTAACAAGTTAGGACAATATTTTCTAAGAGACCGGCCTACCGAACACATGGTTGCGGCACCATCGGTCATAAACATTAATACTTGGTCTTCCGAAAGTTTAAATTTTTCTAAAGTATCTAATAGCACCTTTTTCGGCATTACATTGTTCTGGTCGTCTGAATGCTAATAAAACTGAAGACGTTGGTTGATGTGGTTCCATATTACGCGCCATCACATTAATTACAGATTGGTTTTTGCTGTCAGTTGTTTCGTCCACACATAACCACAGTTTTTTATTTTTCAGTTCGGCTTTGATTTTATTTTCAACCTGTTTATGCACCGATGGTAAATTTCTTCGTAACGTTGTCGTGCTCGGTAATGTTTGATTCGCGTATTTATTCTGAAATGAAATAAATGAGTCATTACTTAACAAGGTAAACGGCAGTGTACACACAATCATAGTTACACATAGTTCATGTATAAACTGTTCTCGATTAATTTTCTCGATTAATTTTGTTATTATTGTGCTTCGAACTGCTTACGTGTCTTTTACAATGTGTTTTTGACCAACACATTAGATATGTATTGCACACCAAACATTTAATTTGTGAGCCATCGTATATTAGATCCGGGAAATCCATAATAAACTTATTCACTTCGTCTGACAACGGTCGTTTTCTCGATTTATGTGTCGACGACATTTTATTACGTATGCTTACACTTACATGCAGTCTAAGCAAGTACCAAACACATACTGAATGCTTTTTATTAGTTCTGATGCAATACAATCATCCTCACATCGGCGCCCATGGCGCGCACGGAAATTGGTCTGCTCTATTCATTACGCATCGTATACGCTATACTACAGTAAATTTCTTATAATACAATTTGATAAAATTTATGCAGTTTGTTTTAATTAATTTCCGCAAATTCTGTGAAAAGCAGTTACTTATACCATTAGTAATTCTGCGAGGTAAATAATACCGATTACTGATATAATAGGACCAATAAGATGAATGCTGGCACCGAACGTTAAATTCGTACCCACGTAAAGTAAATATGTATATGAATCAAAATATCAAAGTTATACCATAACAGTAATCAAAATAATCAAAGTAATTACAGTAACGGATACATTCAACGATTTCTTCAAGTACCTAAAATCGACATTTCTAATTTAGGATACGAGTATTAATTGTGGTAAAGGGTTTTATAACAACTTCTAAGTTTTTACGTAACCACAGTCTCTAAAGAAAGACTTTTATTTGGTACTTACGCTAAAATGAAGATATTAAATATAAAATATGCAGTTTATGTGTATAAGACAAAGATTTTGCTTCCTTTTTTAATTTATAAGGGCAATTATTTTACTTTCATTACTGTTTATTATGTTATGTCCACTAAAAATAAACGTTAAAAATAAATAAAAATATAATTATGAGTCTTAATCCAAATCTGGTAAAACCAGTATATCAGGCCGTCAAATTTAAATTATCGACTGTATAAATGCTGATGGTAAAAAACTATTGCCACAGCAAATTGTCGTATATATCAATGTTTGAAATGCACCCAACGACGTTCGCGTATTATAAATACTGAAACGAGAGCACTGGCATTCATAATAACTTCGCATTTTGATGTCACGCGAAAGTCAGGTTCATCTTTAACCGCTACTGTTGAAATAATTTATAAGTGCTTGAATATACAGTCAAAATTAGGCAATTAAGTAATTCCAATACCAGGCGAGGTGTATTCGTGAGATTCCGCAAAAAAAATCAAATGTAAATAAATTTATTACATGCAATTTTGTTGTATATTTCTCGTCAAAAAAATTCCTGCTATTGAATAAATCAAAAAATTGTAGCTTTTGAGCCAGTAAATTACGGGGTTTTAAGTTAATTATGCGGTGTCATTATTAAATTTTCTGAATTGTTGCGAAAGTATATAATTTACTGAAGGGAATGAAAACAATTTTTCAGACTAAATAAAAACAATTTAAATTGGAAATATTCTTGAGGCATATATATTTAAAAAAATTATATATAGCCTTGTATTATTTTATTTCCAAGAATTTTAATTATATTGCATGTCTATGATTAGACTACTAGTTAACATATTTGCATTTATTTCTCACGCAATTACAGTAGAAACGAGGATTGACTGAAAAACACAAGGAATTTGGACTACAGTTTTTCCAATGCTTTGTATTATCCGTTTTGTGGAATTTGCTAATTCTTTTTTTGTCAGTATACAGGGTGAGTCGTGAAGAATCGACCAAACTGTAGGAGTGTATTCTACAGGTGAAAGTAATGTAAAAAAACTCAAATGTTGCTATCCGATTTTTATTTGTTTTCGAGTTATAGCGTAATTAAAAATAAACAAAATTTCATACATTGAAGTTTTTGTATTTTATTGGTATTATCGTTCTTTATAATATATTTCCAAAAATACCGCCATTCATTTCAAAACATTTTTTACATCGTCTACCAAGGGCGCTGGTTGCGTTCCTGATTGCGTCAGGTTGATGTTTGATATTGTCAGCAGCATTCATAATCCGTTGAATTGTGCTTCACGAGTGTCCGCTTTTACTTGATACACTTCATTTTTTAACCAGCCCCATAAACAATAATCGAGTGGCGTGAAGTCTGGAGACCTAGGAGGCCAACCAATGTGATTACCACGTCCAATCCAACTCCCTGGAAACCTTTCAGCCAAATGTTGCCTGACTGCACGAGCGTAATGTGCAGGCGCTTCATCGTGCTGGTAGAAGATTTGGATTCTGATGTTTATGGGAACATCCTCTAGCAGTCCGTGCAGTTCATTTTCCGTGAGGCGATTCTCAAAAATTTAAGGACCATTTAAAAAACCATCGATCATACCACACCACACGTTTACCGAAAATTTATGTTGAAAGTTACTTTCGACTGTTGCGTGTGGATTTTCGTCTGACCATACATGCTGGTTATGACAATTATTAATACCGTCACGGGTGAATGTCGCTTCATCCGTAAACAGTATACGCGATACAAAACGAGGATTATCATTTATCCATCGACAAAATTCCATACGTCTACGATTATCATCTCGTTGTAGGTGCTGTACTCTTTGTACATGGTACGGACGTAAGCCATGCTCGTGGAGTGTTTTTATCACCCTTGTTTGTGGAATGCCCAATTGAATACTAATTCTCCGTGAGCTGGTAGTTGCGTCTTCTTCTACTACATCCAGAATATCTTCTACTTCTTGTAATTGTTGTCGACTTCCTCGTTCAGATATTATGTTTACACTGGGAAGCTTTCCGGTCGCGCACAATGTGTTGAATACACTAATAAATACAGTTTTATTAGGATGTCTGTGATGTGGAAACCGTTGACGATATTCATTAGCAGCAGCTGTAGCATTCCCATCACAAAATACATAAACAAACACCATATTAGCATATTATAAATTAAAGTAAGTGTGTGGCATTTTAGTTTGTTACACTATAGTCGTACAAACGTCAAGTCAATGTCACAATACCCGAACACAATGTTATAATTTACTCCAAGGTATAGGGAACATTTTTTATAGCAGCGCCCTCACTATATCAACGATGAACTAGAGGTAGTGACATTAGACGCATTAGGCATACAAACCACTCTACACTATTTCTCGACTGCTTTCAATGTCACTACCGCTAGTTCGGAAAACCACGAACAGGTAGCGCTTCAGCTAGGAAGACTTCCCTATAATGAATTGCTACCGGAGTTTTACTGTTTTGGCGAATACATACATAAACATGGTATACTAAATCTACATTTTTAATTACGCTATAACTCGAAAACAAACAAAAGTTGGAAAAGAACATTTGAGTTTTTTTACATTACTTTCACCAGTAGAATACACTCCTTGAGTTTGGTCGATTCCTCACGACTCACCCTGTATATCATAAAATACTATTTAATTTGACACATTTGATTTTTCAGATACACTGGTGGACAAAAAATTCCGAACATTGAAGTAAATGTGTATTATCATAATTAAAACTCCTCTTTTTTTGGTGTTTTTTTTCACAAGACATGAAATATTATTAATGAAATAAGAATTGGAAATTAAGGAAGATACAAAACACTTAATTTATCAAAACAGCCAAAGGAAAAACAAAAATAATGACGAACCCGAGAAATCCAACCCAACCCAAAGACTCTTGGTTTGCTCTTTATTAAGCTTTTATTTGTGGTGCTGAAAGGTCATTTGAAAAGTCAGCGCTGACACTTATTGGTTGACAAAATGCAAGCACAAAATGTAGCCCGAGCAGTAGTTTTGAACGACGATAGACACAGAATCCGATACATTGCTATTTCCAGGAGTACCGTCCAAAACGCAATACAGCGACATTGTCAAACTGAGGAATGCACAAGAAGGTCAGGATCGAGCAGAGCCGCAGCACAAACCGACAAGAAGACCTTTTTGTAGTGTTTTGTAGTTTAGCATTAACAATTGTGTCTCGTCAAGTCGATGCCGTTTATGGTACTGCAGTTTCTGCACGAATATTCGCCGAATATTGAAGGAATACGGATTAATGTGAATGAAATCGGCTGCTTATCCACTTTTGCCCCCAGCTCATCGTGTTCAGCGACTACGATTTGGCCGTGAACATAATAGCTAATGATCAATTGAGCTGCGTAGTTCACTGATGAGTCTCATTTTTGTCTGCGTTCACCAGATGGACGAGAACGTGTATGGAGAGGGCCTGGTGAACGATTTTGTGTTATGTTGTATATCTCCAAGAATGGCATTTGGAGGAGGCGGTATAAGGGTTTGGACTGGGATCACTGTACGCGAAAACTAAGCTTGTTCTCATTAAAAATAGTACCATGGCGGCTGGTAGGTACATCTGCGAGTGCTTAGCTGATCACGCCGTACCATTTACTCCATTCGTAGGTGAGAACTTTACTCTAATGCACGATAACGCGCGACCTTACACCGCATGGGTGATTGAGCAATATTTGGATACGGTTTGGATACGTTTGCAAGAGCCAACTCGAAGACCGGACTTGAATCCTATCGAAAATCTCTGGGATCCATTAGGCCGACGTGTTCGGCACCAACAACTCATATCGATAACCATTCGGCAACTTCAATTAGCTCTTCGTGAGGAATGGGAAAACATTACACAAGAAGAGATCGCCAATTGCATCCAAAGTTTACCGCAAAAGTAATTAGAATTCGTGAAGGTAGTACACACTATTAATCGCTTAAATTGTGTGAAAACAGATGTAAAACTTAGCCGATAAGACCAATGAATTTGTTAATTTCGCATAATTTACTGTTTCGTAATATTTTATTATTGAATAAAATGTTAAGTCCCTTTTTTTAAATTTTCAATCTTACTTTGTTTCATGTCTTGTTAAAAAAAAAAAAAAAAAAAAAATTTTTCTTGTACTAACAGGCGTTTACTTCGGTGTCCTGAATTTTTTGCCCACGAGTGTATCTTCAGGACTAACAAAAAAGTCTAAAATTCGTAATACAATTTTATTTTTGCTATGTAAATTTAAATAAAGAAAAGCACTGCATTTTTAAGAACATTGGGCCCCACATTTTTAACGTACAGGATCTTCCTAAATTAGTTATACTGAAGTAACATTAAATTGCGAAAAAATTATAAATTTTACTAGTCTGAATTATAAAGCAAACAATTCAGATAAACTTCAAGTTTAATTTACATATGTTCAATATGGCTTCCTCTTGTAACACGGCATATATCTAATCTCTGAGTGAATTTGTCCCAAGTTTTACGCATCTTGTCACGGTTAATGGTTGCAAATGCTTTTGTTATCGGAACTCGCAATTCATTTAGACTTGCAAGAAGAGGTACAGCATAAACTTTGTCTTGACGTAGCCCCATACACAGAATCTCGATGGCGTCAAATCAGAGAATCTCGGCGGCCAAGCTATAGTTTTGGAGCACTCCATATTCGTATCTTATGGCGATTTACTTTTTCACTTATAAGGAATGTAGCATCTTCACTAAACACAATTTGATCAAGAAAATTGTCATCGTTGTCGTCTTTCTATATAATATTATTTATATGTGTCACTTAAAGCTTGCAGAAACTGTATTTTGTATGGCTTTAAATTGCAGACGTGTTCTTAAGATTCTGATACTGATTTTTTGGGATTGTTTAGTGCTAAACTGGCATGTGCAAGCGATTTATTTTATCTACGAACGTAGGTCTCGCGCACTTCCTCAATTGTCTCTTTTGCAATTCGAGGCCTACCATGATCTTTTGCCCTATGCCCCTACACAACTAGTTTCAATAAACTCATTATACCATGCAATAATTGTCGTTATAACGACTGCTTGTAATATTTGGTCCCGAATTTCCATTGAATAGAAGTGGCTGATCGCAATTCATGAAACAACAAATAACAATGAGCCCGCTCAGAACCTGAATACGGCTCCATGATGACTGACCAAATGATGGAGTAGTAGCGTGATGCACGCGTACTCCAGCGGCCGTATAGTGAACTTGAGAATAGGCGGAACTATTAAAACTCACTAGACCTTGCTACTACAGCCGATTTCACAGTTTTGTTGCCAAGAAAGTTGTGACCGACTCATTTAAAAACCCACCATACATATTTACAATTTAACTTCAATTAAACACATTTAAAAATTGTCAGCTTATAATGCATTTTAATAAAAAGTAAAAATTTTTGTCACAATCTCTTGCTGGGGCATATGAAACGATTAAATCAAACAGGAAGCGAAACAGTTTTTTAAATCACTTAACAAAATGTCGACACTGCAACCAATTCCTAAACATTGTCTTTCTAGTTAGAAATACTCTTTCTCTGCAAGGGCGCGGCTTGCAGGTATTCATATAGGAACCGTTATGGGTGATGCGATATTTGTGCAATATTATTGCACAAGTTTGTGTAATATTTAATAATGTTTTAAATAAAGTAATTATGGAATCTGTAAAGATTGAAAAAGGAAATTTGGAATTTGAGAGAGTGGAAGAATTTAATTACCTGGGGGCACTAATAACAGACAGATGCAAAGAAGATTGGGAAATCAGCATGAAAATAATAAAAGCTAATAAAAGTGCAGGAATGGTAAACCACCTAATCGGATCAAAGCACCTATCAAGGAAAACTAAATTTAGAATATATAAAACTATTTTAAGACCCACATTACTATATAGTTCTGACATGGGTGATAAATAAAAATTAGAAAGAAAGGGTAATGAGATGGGAGAGAAGTCTGAGAAGAATCCTTGGAGGCAAAAGAGCGGAAGAAAGGTATATAAGAAGAACGAACCAAGAAGTAGGTGTAAGATAGGTGTAATTTTTTACGAATTTTTCATTATCTTAACAACCAGGAAGGTAGCGTTGCGAGGTGTAGTGTTTCTGCATACTGGTACAAACTTAGTTTGTCGAAATATAGAAATCAACACAATACATTACTCGACATTTCCATGCAAAGTGAGATTTTATACTCATTAGTTCTCATTTACAGTAAGTTCATTATCAAAACTTCGAGATAAAATTCATCATTAATTGTTTTGGCCTTCATGGATATCTTCGTATTTTAAATGTCCCTCTTCTGTAGTCTTCAGTATAAT
Organism: Melolontha melolontha; assembly: GCA_935421215.2. Taxonomy (NCBI): domain Eukaryota; kingdom Metazoa; phylum Arthropoda; class Insecta; order Coleoptera; family Scarabaeidae; genus Melolontha; species Melolontha melolontha. The sequence continues at coordinate 20,194,415 of OW285240.1, read as the reverse complement.
GATGCATATTTATCAGATTCAAAACACCATACTCCGTTATCAATTATAACATCTGCAAGAAAGTTTAAGTCTACACAAGCGATTTCAAGAAGGTCCTTGCAATGTTTGATATATTTTTTAGCCGTTGGTCAAGTTGTGGGGAATGTATCATGAAACTAATTTAACCCTTAAATGCATTATGTTGCTATTTGGCAACATACTCATATTAAATGCGGTAATAAGACTAGAAATATAAATATGGGTTCTGCGCATAGTGTAGATAATTGGGAACATGCCTGTGTGGACATGTAGTTCCTATACACCACGCTAGAATGTGCAAGTTGTACTAAATGTACGGTATAATATAGTTGAACATAGCCTTGCCGAAGTGTTGGTGCACGTTGGTTTTAGTGTTATTGTTGAGTGTTCGGAAAAAGTAGTTACTAAATAAAAAATTGACTTCTACGAAGAAAGAAAGTAAGTTTTTCAATGCGTAATATTGAAATTTCAATATTCCTTCAATGTTTTACAAAATCTTGACTTCTTGTTTTGTTTCCAAATGGCAACAAAATGCACTTGGGGCAATTACAAGTTGTGATGGGTATTTGTCTTCTGATATGGAATATATTATTTTTACAGGATAAAATGAGTGGTCGTAAACAACAATGTCTGTCTCATAACGAAATAGTTGAATTTTGGGAAAATTTCACTGGTTTAGAGAGTGAAGATGATGCCGATGAGAGTGACTCGAGCGATATCGATGATCCAATTTTCGCTCCTGAAAGCAACATCGACCATGAATTTGAGTCAGACAGCAATTCTGAGGATGATACAATCGACGAATCTGATAATATACCAGAACATACTGAAAATAATAGTATAAATGTATTTTCAGACATCCCTCAAGACAAACCAACTTCAGAAAAAAAGTCAGCGCAAAATAAGCGATTTACAAGCAAAAACATAAACTGGAAGGCCAAGTCATTGAAACTAAATGAAGAACAGTTACAGTTTCATGGACGTACAAATTTACCAGCTAATATTTTAGAATTAGAATCACCATACCAATTCTTTACTTATTTCTTTACCGATGAATTGATACAGAAAATTGTTACTGAAACCAACATTTATTCATTTCAAACTAAACCAGAAAGACCACCAACCTTTACAGAAATGGAAATAAAGCAGTACATAGGAATACTGCTTTATATGTCCCTTGTACACATGCCAACTACGAGATCGTATTGGTTAGAGGATCTAGAATTTTATCAAATAAAAAATATCTTTACCGTAAATAGATTCGAGAAAATTCGACAATACATCCATTTCAATAACAACCAAGCATTTGTACCAAGAGGACAAGACGGGCATGATAAAATTTATAAAATAAGACCATTAGTAAGTCACCTGAATTCGTTACTTTCTTGTATACCATTAGAAGAACACCTTAGTATCGACGAACAGATGTGCTCTACTAAAGTGCGGCACTACCTCAAACAGTATATGCCAATGAAACCCCATAAATGGGGTTTCAAATTCTTTGTGATGTCGGGAGTTTCGGGTTTTGCATACAAATTCGAGATTTATAGTGGGACAGAAAATGTTGAAGGCTCTGTTGATTTGGGAGCAACAGGAAATACAATTTTACGCTTAGCTGATAAAATACCAAGAAACCAAAATTATAGGTTGTATCACGACAACTACTATACAGGCTTATCACTTATGATTCATTTGGCAAAAGAGGGCATACATTCCCTAGGAACTGTCAGACGCAATAGATTACCTAATTGTCCACTGCCCACAGAGTCAGCAATGAAGAAAGCCGTGGCACAAGTTACGAATATATGGCCGCAGTTGATTGAGTAGATATTTCCTCTGTGGTTTGGAAGGATAATAAATGCGTGACCCTTCTTTCATCGTTTGTAGGGAAAATTCCCGTAAGTACCATCAAACGGTATGATCGAAAGGAAAAAAAGACTATTGATATAGAATGTCCTCATATTATCCGAGAGTACAATAGGCACATGGGAGGCGTAGACCTTTTAGATAGTCTTATGGGAAGACACAAAATACGCATAAAGAGTAGAAAATGGTATATTCGGATATTTTACCACCTTATTGACTTGGCTATGGTAAATGAGTGGCTGTTATATAAGCGAGTTTATCATGAAAACGGCAAAGATTCAGATGTAATTAGTCAAAGTAAATTTCGTTGTCAAGTTGCGAAAAGTCTTTGTTTGGTAGGAACGTCTTCCTACAAAAGTGGTAGACCAAGTAATTTAGAGAATGAAATCGTCAAGAAACAGAAGAGGGGCCCTACACAACACGTACCGCCAAAAGAAGTGAGGAACGACCAAATTGGTCATTGGCCTACTATTCAAGAGGGAAAAATGAGATGCAAATACCCCAAGTGTAAAGGTTTGACCCGTACTAAATGTGACAAGTGCGGCATAGCTCTTTGTTTAAATAAAAACAATAATTGTTTTAGAAATTTTCATAATGAATAACTTTATATATACATATATATATATATATATATATATATATATATATATATATATATGTTCGATAAATGCATAATGTAGCCGAAAGGCAACAAATATATTTTTCAACAAATTTTCCAAAAAAACGACGATAGATTTTTTTTATTATTTTTCCTAGGTTCCTTGACATTGTTACAATTTAAAATATTTTTTTCAAACAGAAAAAAAAAGTCATGCATTTAAGGGTTAATGGCTATACTCTCATTAGAATTCATGTTGAATTAACCACACATACGGTAGGATTTTCATTGATAACATCACACATTGTTTGGATGTTACTTTTATTCATCCCAATGCTTGAGAACTGGTAGAATAAATGCACTTGTTACTTTATTTAATTTATTATACACGAAACCAATCAATTACAACATCGATTGTCTCCTCGGTATTTTTTGGAAGAGGTGGCAAAAATTTTCTCCAATAATTGTATAAATTGGTAGGAACGTAAAATTTGATCTCTAATGGAAAATATTTCTGAGCAGTTTTTGTGTTCTTTTAACCCTAAATAAATCATTTTCAATGGGTTGCTGCTAGGGTCTTTTGTAGCTTTCCTTTTTTCACCTGCTGTTCTTATTGTCTATTGATTTTCTGTAAATCCTTGTCATAGAAACGTTCTAAGTTCTTTCGCACGATCATACAATCCTCACCTATGTATATAACATTGCGCATATCGCCACGATGTCTCACCACTTCTTAAAATTCCATTAATAGTAAAATTTGTAGAATCGATAGCTACTAACTTTTTTCCTCGCTGACTGAAGGAAACAAAGGACTCCGATATAATATCTGGAATCTGGTTGATGTGTAGTATTAAATTTTTATAATTCTTGTCCATGCCAGTTTAATCGTGAGACTAAAGTTACTTACAAAAACTCAGAAATGTTACTAAACGATAAATTAGACTTGAATTCATCCCCACTGTTAAATCTGTTCACCCATTGAAATATTGTTTCTTAGTTGCTTATGTTATATAATTAAACTTAAACCTCACACAAGTAGGACATGGTATAGTTTTCAAAAAGCAAAATATAAATGTAATAGTTCCTAGAATTTTAATTTGGGTCAACTACCTGATTTAACGCTGTATATTGTATGTATCTTTAGTCTTAAGTTGAATTTGAAGAAGCTACTGTATTAGCGAAACAGCTGTCATTATTTTATTAATAAAGTGTAAATCTAAAACATCTTATGTGTGTTTTATTTATTTGTAAAGTTACTTACTTGACTCAAAGCGCGTTTAATGCCAATACAGGTGTCCCAGAACTCGCGCCCTAGAGAAAACTGACAAATAAAAAAAGTGAATAAAATCGCTTGCTGAGCTTATATTATCACACTGTCAGAATGACATGCCTGCGAAAGTCAATATCAACTTGTCAGATTAAGACAGGTGTCATTAAAGATGTTACACTTACCATAACATTAATCCATTTTTATTTATTTTTTAATAAAACAACAAATAGCGGTTCTGCAAAGAACCTTGTTTTATTCTAATACACGTGAACTTATCATAAAAAAAAAACAGTAGAAAAGGTATAACATAATAATAATAATTTCTTTCTTTAGGTAGGACCTCCTGAATTCCTTGCACTGTTAACGGCACACATTTATGCAGAATTTTGAACGCAGAACTTCACAATTTGCATGAACACATTCTGCTTTTTAATCGCGTTAATAATTGGTTTGAACACGATAGCGCACCAGCACACTTTAGTCGAAAAGTTCGAGAAATTTTAGATTAACAGTATCCTGATCGAAGAACTCAGGCGTCGCGTTCAGGTAGCCTTTGCTACAACTACTCCTAAAATAGTTACGAATTCTAAACTCAGTCTTTTGCGGCGGGCACGGTTATAACGTATGATCAAAAAGTCTTTGGATCGCCATTGCCGTGGAATTTACGAGATATCTATAAAATTATTTATTTAAATTAGTTTTGACAATTACTTGACAACATTCAAGTCAGCTGTTATAAAATATACATAAAATGCAACTAATTACCATAACCTAAAATCTATTTTATTTGTGACTTATGTGTACTTCAAAGTAAAGAAGTACAGAAGTAAATAATTCTGTAGATGGTTTTTACACTTCATGGCTATCGCGATCCAAAGACTTTTTGATCATACGTTGCTTGCAAATGAATAATGATTGAATTTATTTTTCGTTCCATGATTATTTTGGCTATGTTGTTTCTGTTATTATTAGTATTATCCTGGTTATTATGATACGTTCACATGTATGAGAATAACAAAAAATTTTTCAGAACCTCCATTTGTTGTTTTATTTAAAAAAAATAAAAATTGATTAATATGACGACAAGTGTAACATCTTGAATGATATCTGCCTTAACCTAACATGTTGATGTTGACACTTTGGCAACCATGTCATTCTGACAGTGTGATAATATAAACTTGGCAACCGATTTTATTCACATTAACGCCTCAAATGCCTGCCCTTTCTGGAATTGGTGGATCTTAAACATCTGACAGGTCTGTTATGGAAACAACTAATTTTCTTCGTTTACATCTTTGGGATCTAAATTGTCGTCGGCCTTTGTCAGTTTTCTCTGAGGCGCAAGTCCTGGGATACCTCCATATTTGTATATAAGTTTTGGTATATAAAATAAACACCATAAAAACCGATTCAAATTCTACACCAGATACTACTAATCATTGCTGAAATTACGATTGATTAGACACTAATTTGGCCTGTAAAATTACCCGGTCGTTATTGATAGTTTCTCCTCAGTTTCTAGGATGGAAACTGAGGACCTTGGCACTAGCCCTTCCTTTGTCGACACTTCTTCCACTCTTACAAGAAGGCAATTTCTTAGAGCTGCTGCTATTGTTACAGTTTCATCGCAGCAACAGTAACAATCCTGAGGCTTTCCTTTGCAAGAGAAGGCGAAACGTGAACAAGGAAAGAAAAAATTCCAGGACCGTGATTTAAAACCGTAAACCGACAAGTAAATGAAAACGGGCAACATTGTTGATATATTGCTTAAAATTTAAATCTTTTATAGAGTAGAAAATTATTGTCGCGTAAATCTAATTTAATTGGTTCTTTTGGAAAAAAAACGACGCAGAGCTCCTGTCCTTGATTTTGAATTACATGTTAAATATGAATATAAATGATTTGCTGTCAACATAAATTTATTTCTCTAGTTTATTAAACCTTAACCGTTCTGAAAATGTCCAACCAAAGAGATAAGTTAATTTACAGTCTGTCACAAAGTAATTTGGAATTCTTTAAATTTAATTTTACATTTCATGGTAACCTTTCCGTTGTAATCGATAAAGTCTTAACTTACTGTCCAAACGCTTTCACAAGAAATTTAAATTTTAAATACGGAAGACAATGGCATTAAAATTCCCGAGGTAGAAATTATATTCAGCAATTTGTATATCTTAATTTGAAATCAACTTCAGTACAGACATAGATTTAATAGCAGACAATTAAAACAAACGTCCATCTCGATGTAGTTTAACAACTCTATTATCTCTTATCTTTACTTTATTTTGTAAATCAAACTTAAGACATCTGTTTGTTGTTCTATGAATGAATACAACTTCACCAATATCATATTCAAATCTGTAGAACAAATGTCGCGATAATTGTTGATCGGCTCTTTTTACAATTAACTTCTTGTTGGGACGTAGGATAAGAAGATCAATATTGCAATAACGTAATTAATTCCGTAATAGCAAATTCTAGGACGTGTATTATCTGAAAAGAAAATCTTTAGATCGATCGTCACTATTAATATACATGATATTGGCGAACCGGAAAAGTGTAAAAATACTACTTCGTCAGTCGGCACCTGTATGAGCTTCTATCTCCACAAATGCTTTTCCGCTTTCGCACTGGGAGTTACTCGCAGTGAGATCCATAAATAGAATGTTTCAATTAACGTTTTTCAATGTAGAGGGTTAGTTTAAGCGACAATAGAGATAACATATTTATTTTATAATTTGGAATTCTGAATGGACTATAGAACAATATCTGAATTTATTAGTCGTGCTATTAAATTGGCGCATATGAAATGTTGATAAAATTAAAAACAATTTCTGTTCTAGAACATAATTTTTTGTACTCAAAATAATTTTTGTCTATTTCAACACACTTCTTCTTTATTAGTCATTTCGCTTTGAGAAGGCTTCTACTCAAAGAATTGAAAACCTGCTGACGATAAATCTGGTGAATATAATGGATGCCAAATAATTCCGTTTAAATTATAAGTTCCGAAGCAATTATTAGCGAAGTAGGGCCTTCATTATCATGTAACAGAATACCTTCGTCTATTTATGAGATTTGGACATTTTTTCAGTTTATATTTTAAATATACTGATAGAACCTATTTGCTATTATTGTTTCACACTTTAATAAAGAGAAACTAATCAATACTACACCAAATTATCAAAATTTACATTGTTTGAAGTAGAGGTTTAAAAAGTTGTTTTGGAGCTTTGTGTTTGTCTAACCATTAAGATGTTGTCGTACCCTGTTCTACAATCTTCATTTTTCATTGCTCTTTATATTACAGTCTACTTCTCCGAATAAGATAATCCATTGAATTAAGAGTGAACGATTGTATCTATATTTTTGCTATTCTCTTATGGCATTAAGTCACATCTTTCTATTGTACAACATGGATTTATGTCACAAAGATCTACCACAGTCAGTTTGAAACTGATATCTCAGGAACTGGTTCAGTATGTTCATGCTAGTAGGCAATCGGACGTCATTTACAACGATTCTTTCTGCGCATTTGACTTGATTGATTATTGCCTTTTTTTGCAAAGTTAAGTTTTCTAGGGATTGATAAATCGTCGCTCAAATTATTTCCTTGGTTCAAGTGACCTTTCTTGTTTAATTTTGGGAGTACCACAGGGATCTTGATTCCCTTGTATTTAACATTTTCATTAATGATCTTGCTACGGTCGCGCCGTGGTACTGTAAGGCGCCTATTGATAGCGTTGGCAAAAAAAACAAGGCTTCGGGCGACTTTGATTACGTCACCTACACGTTCCTACCAACATCTATCGGCCCACCCGCCTACTATGAAGCCTCCGTTCAGGAGGCCCGAAGGAAAAAAAAAAGGTGGAAAAGGGTACCACCGAATTTGGCACTGCTAGATGACGCAAATCCGGAAATCCTACTAAATATTGGCAGCCTGAACCCAAAGGCGGGTAAATGGCGCAACCAAGCCGTCCAAAAGCGACGAAGAAAAGAAAAGTATAACCTATCTTTCTTTCGAATCACAATAGGTAAAGATAAACCAATCAATGGGTGGAATTATTTTAATCCTTGAAATATAGCAAAGAAAAGGGAAATAAATAATGTTGCTTTAAATTAATTTAAAATAAAATTAAGAATTAAATTACGTAGTATAAATGAAAAACAAAAAAATAATTGATTAACGTGTTAACTCTGAATATATATAACGTATAAATAGTGTTGAAGCCTCCCTGGTTTGGGAGCCTTTGTGCTGCTAGGTTGTAAGGCTAACACGCCTTTTCTTTTGTGCGGTTAGGTTGTAAGGCTAACACGCCGTTTGTATTTTGATTTCGATTGATTCGCAACCTTGTGTGCGTTTGTAAGGTGCACACCACTAATGTAACTTTAAGTTTTAAATAAAAGCCGGATCTTAAATTAATTAACATTATTTAACACTTTTATTAAACGACTTAAAGCTAACACTGATTATTGAAATTATATGCAACTGTGAGAACTATCTTGTATGTAGATGAATGCAAGGGCATTCTTGCTTTGGAAAGGTATTACCTTTCGCCTTCCCGTCGTTGATAGAACTGTCTTATTATTAATTTCTTTCTTCGAAGGAAATTTGACTGATTTTTACCACTCCACTAGTCCACGGAAGAGTAGGAAGTGCAAAGCGAAAGATAATTTTGTATTTCTGCGAATTCCTTAGACTCATATAAAATACACGTAAAATACACTTTGAAAAATACATGAATTTTAAACAGTAAACATTTACTGCAGTTCGTGCTGATAACAATCGAATCGCCGATATTCACAGAAGGTTGTAAGGGGATTATAACATGATGAATAATTTCCATGTTCTGAAGCCCTAAAATGAATGGTAAAATAAAGATTCTTCTGCGAATATGCCGCTTCTCTGTCCTAAATAGTTGCAGTTTTGCCGCCCTACAATAAAATGTAGTCTTAACTAACGCAAAATAAATATAAAATATATTTATTATAAAAGGTTCGGTTAATAGTTTTTCAATAGAGAAAGTTTCGTACATTCTACAAATAGGGAAATATTTTATGAGGCTTAAATATTATAATAGAATTCAATACACTAGAAGAGAAAATATTTACTATACTGTGGGCTTTGAGTCATAAAGCAATATTAAGATGCAAAATTGTAAACAAATTACATGATGATTACAGAAATTACGTGATCTTTTAAAACAATTAGGAACTTAAGTTGGCTAGTACGAGTACTTAATATTTCACAAATTATACATAAAAAATTCAAAATTAAGAAGGTAATTCTTAGCTTTGGTCGTCCGAACGTCGGAAGTGAGTGATCCTAATTTCTGCTGATTAATTGGTTGATGTAGTTGGGAACCGATTGCATAGTTTTTCGGCAGGCCGTAGAAAAAACTGGGAGCTTCAGTAGCCCATGGGCAAAAAACACCAGAATGTACTAGTGGTTTTGATGACACAAAACTTATATGTTGGTAATGAAAAACGAACCCCTCTCGCCACCGTAATCTCCCTTAACAGGTAAGTTGATACATCCAATAAAAAACTTGATTAAATCCCTTAAGTGAAGGAGGACACCGTACAAAAATAATACCTTTTAATAAGCGATTATATAGCCCTAAATTCAAGAATCCACGTGGTGAGCGAGAGAGAGAGGGAATGAATGCCGGATATAAGCCGGTGTCGGTCTTCGAACTGCGCCACCAAATATTCCCCGCGCACGTCAATCAGAGAAGGGAGTCAGGGAAAGCGCTAGTACAAAATGAAATCTACAGGGTGATCAAAATTAAAGGAATAAAATGGTATAGGAAGAACTGTAATTTGCGACAAATAATTAAGTCTCCACGAAAACGCAACAACATTGTTAAATCTATCGTTCTGTATCTATGCCGATAACATTAAGATTTACCATAGGATTATTGATTAAGGCTGATGTTAATTTCTTGCAAATTAGAACAAAATTAATTACTAGTTTTAAGAAAAATTCTAGAATTGGTACTCGTTATACAAATAATAATGTAGATATTTTTCGGCAATCCTCGCTTAAGAAATATGGGTGACATATGACAAAAAATTTACTTGTTTTGATCATGTCCTCAATGTCACAACTGCTGATTCCAGGTCTGTTGGATTTATTATTCATACATGCAAGTATTTCTATAAATATCGACACCATACACTCTTTTCTTTGCTTACTTCCATTGAATATGCATCCACAGCCAATGATTTTAAACTAATCTCTGAAAGTAAATCCAGCCGAAATTTTAGAAATACCGTTTCTTTAAATGTAATGATAGCATTCGTCATATTAAAGAAAATGTATTTCATAAATTTGGGCTTGATTTGCTCTCAGAAAATAGTCTGAGCATTTTCTTTAATTGTGATGGACGCTATCCTGTGTGTGGTATTGATTACAACGAGTTACTTAAGTGACATGGCATCGTCGCACCCTTAGAAAAAATAAAGACCATTAGCACTATATTTATCATTAATATTACCACTGGTAAAGTTGATTCGCCAAATTTATTGGCTAATGTTAATTTCTCGTGCCACATTGCTTCGTATCCTCACAGCAAGGACGAATATATTGTTAAAGGCGTCTATATTGAATTCGGAACAGAATTTTAATCTGCTTTAGTTAAATTTGCCTTGCTAATATGTTGGGCATTCAATAACTTATTACTATTAACCAAAAGTTTTTACTCTTCCTGAAGCTAGTTTTCAGATTTATCTCCACGATTGAACGTCGTATAATTGATTTTAACTATATCCATATCTAATGGTAAGTTTGTGGTTACGACGATCTAGTTTCTTCTTCTTCTTCTTCTTCTCTGTTTTGGGTTGGTCACACTGCTCTTTGTACTATCCCCAATAGATCTCTCAATTCCACTCTGTTAGTCTTGTGTCCTCGATAAAAGCCACTATCCTCCTCAGGGGAAGTTTGAGTACACTCGAAGGATCCAATATATCCCTACGATCTAGTTTGTGTATGCATAGTTGTTATTTACTTGTACAGTAATGTTCTTAAAAGGAGTCTCGAGGATTTTCGCTTCACATTTTATTAATTAGTGCTTGTATACCTCTGCAATTTCTTCTGTACTTTTGTTCGATTAGTTTGTTAGCTATTTGTCATTGTTCTTTTAATGTAATTGTATAGTTTCTTTATAATCTTTCTGATTTTTTGTTCTGTTATCATCTTCAATATGTACGTTTCGACATTATTGAAAATAAAATAAATTAAAATCATAGTATCTAAACTAACAATTCAAAAAGAAAATTAAAAAATGTTTTGTTGTGGTGTTTGTGTTGTTGTTTAATAACTGAACAACGAATAAATCTATCTGTTGTGAAATAAATGAGGAGAAAAAATTACTTCCCGCATATTTTGTGCCTTGTAAATGAACCCAGAACAATGGAATCGAAATGTACGCTGCCGCGAACTATTCGACATAGCATTCGATGCGGAGATGTGTGTCAGCGATTTTATTTCACCAGAATATGACGCTCCAGGGTTATATGGCGGAGAACATCGCGACAATGCTGCACCAAAAATTCTATTGGATCGGACCCATTCAATCCAGTGAAATATTATACGATATGCAGCTAGTTTATGGCATTCCGTGATGCTAGGTTTCATTTCGAACGAAAAGCAGGCAATGTGTGTAGTCGTAATGGTGATATACATCGTGTCATCGTTATTTATGGACATCAGATTAATAGGAGCATTGTAGTTCCCGAATAAAGTAGCACGTAACGTTAATGTATCTCAGTTTGGAAGATCATGTATCAGATAGGTTCATACAACTATTTGTCTATTCAATACGAGAATTCTAGATTCGATGTTGTATTGTACAGTCGCATTCAGAAAATTATGATTTACGATAGTCAATAGAAGAATATAATGATAGTGAACCATGTTAACATTACATTTTGTAAAATTAAGAAATAATAATTCAATGCAAAATTATGTAGATATAAATATAATCTTGACATAAAAGATTCTGAAACCTGCAACTACATTGAATATATGTATGTAAGTTTTTGTCAAACGTATGTAGCTTTTTAGAAAAACAGTTTCACCGTCCACAATTATTATTAAACGTATAATTTGTCATTTAATACTTATTAAGTCAAAGAAAAAGAATATTGATTACTGAACCACATACGACTATTTCAAGTATCAATTATGATTGACGTCAAATTGAAATTGATCAAAAACATGAGGAAACTTAAAGAAAACACTGTTACGCTCGAAAAATCACTTAGAGACCATTCGGGAATTTTTAATGTATTAATTTCATTATGTACTTACGTTAAGTCAACATGGGCCTTTCATATTTCACCTTTTTCGTGTATTATTATTTTATTGATTTTTGTTATTAATTATCTAACGTTTTGGGCATCTTCAACTTGGTTTATTCTCAAAAATTTACTTGTGTTCAAATATTTTGGTTGTCACTATATACTTGATAGATTTTTTTTCGTATTCTAATACTGTAGAAATTTTTATTAGAATTTCGTGAACCTATTTGGGAGCTTATTTGTCTAATTATCCCTTTTAATTAACTTAATTTTGCGTAAACCTTTTCTCTCGCTTGGAGCGCCATCTCACAACTTTTGTTTTATCTTTCAAATTGCAGTTTTCTGACTTTTGTTTAGTTATTTGCTATGTCTTTTAACCCTAATTACGGTGTTTTAATTATCGTTTTGTCGCTTGATGGCTTTATTGTTCACACTTACACCCAGTTAGGGTTTATGCTAAATTAATTCCGTTTCTGTCAAAAATTACCGTTCTACGATCGTGTATGACGTATATCGGCTCTCGAACGTATATCGTGTCTCTCGATGAGACGCACTTCGATCTTGATCTTCGTTAGTACTAGATCTGTTTTATTTTAGTGAGTGATCTTAGACTTGCGGTAAGGTATATCATTACCTTCTGCATTTTTGCTTATTCGATTCTTTTATCTTCCTTAGGATTTAATTTTTGGAGCTATTTTCCAATTTTTAAATATTTAAACCGATCATTTACATCGAAATTATTTCGAGGGATACACCACGTGGAGGCAGATTCATATTTTTGGCTTCGTAGAATTGCGATCTTCTGGAAGGAGTTTCGTACAGAAATCCTCAATCCACTCTCAACGGTGTTTCTGGTATCTTCAGAGCTTCCAGTTCTGAGAAATTTTGTTACAATTACAGGGCGTCTCAAAAATGGCGGCTTCTGGCAAAATGGCGGTTGATCTCCTATGAATCTTATTAGGAATCGACATTCCTGTTCTACCTCTGTGAAGGCATACACGTGAAAAGGATTTGGAATTTGAACATTGTGGTTGTCAAGCTAAGTAGATGCTGTTATTTTATTTTTAGTTGATGGTTATTACTTAACCCGATACTATCTTTATCAAAAATTTAAATTAATCGATTGTTTATTTAATCTAAAGTAGGCACTAGAGAAGTTATTCACCTCTCTGTACATCAATTTTATTTTACTCATAAAAATTTAGATAGCATTCAAGGCTTTTACTTTAAAGTTTGACCGATAGGCTTTATTTGCCTGAATTCAAACATATCCTTTTATGTCAATATTTAACTGGTTGACTAGCTTCACCAGCAGCCAGTAGTTAGTTTAGATTATTGAACGAGGCTTAGAACCTTCAGTCGGGCCTTCGTACACATTTATATATATCTTTGGGTTACGTCGAAGATCTTGATTTCTTTTAATATACTCTGTAAACTATTTGTAAAGAACCGCTATTACGTATACATAATTTGTGTTCTGTTTAATTTATGTCTTGATCTTAAATCGAATATAACTTTATCTTTCACAATTTTATCACCTGCCTATCAGGGTGTTGTTATCTTGACAGGTGAACCTGTATTTATGTAAAATATGTATTGCGCCTTGAGCGATACTAGGGTGATTAGGAGAATATTACTGGGAGAATTTGGATTTATATCCTTTTTCAAACTAGGCCTTTATTTTGCCTCGGCGAACCTAGATTGTAATACGTGTTACTCATTTATTTAGTTGCACAGCTATCTAACTCTTTGAAACTTCGCAAGCGACTGTTGCCTTTGTTTTCACTTTAATTAAAACTACCTAGTCTAGTTATTTTTCTTAATAAAAAAATATTTGCATTGATGTATCAATTTTATAAAATTAAATAATAAAATTTAGTTTTCTTTAATAACGTATTATGGCTGATTGAATAATTTTTGTATCATCTTTTTATTTCTTGTTATTACATAATTTCATATAACTTCTTATATTATTATATTCCACATTATAAAATTTAATTCATTATATTAATTAAGTATTTTTTTATCTTATTGCTTGGTTGATATGTACTTAGTATTAGTAGTTTTGGCAAACATTGTTCTATGTGTTACTCATTTGTTAATTTGTGACGTACGACATCTTATTATTGAACCTTTGATATTTTGAACCTACTTTTGTTATTAAATCTTGTTATTGTTGACAACTTGTGTTTTGTTTGATTCCTTTCTTACAAGTGTTTGGTAAGGCAAAGTTTCATTTATATCTGCAACAAGGAATAAGGAGCTGACTCTCTGGTTTATTTTGAAGCTACCAGGGTCCCACCTGTTTCCGTATTATTGGGGGAACTGTGCAGGGTTTCTAATACGGTGGCGTCCTTGTCTACACCTAGCGACCTTTGAACTCGCGACACTCTACGATACTAGACTGAGTTAGCCGGTTAGTACTTTCCTGGGGACGACCATCTTCAGGTAGGTTCAGACCAGAGAAGGAGAGAGCAAGCAGAACAACGCACAACCTCCTTATTACTTGTCTTAATTTAAATTGGTCGCGGTGTGGTAGCAACGCATACTTTAATATGTAATAGCTGTAATAATATTAAGCATAAAATGCTAATGCACGAGAACTCTTATCTCGAACGAGATCAAAAAAAAGAAAATATTTAATAAATGAGGGTGGCTCGACTCAACTCTAGTAAATTTGGTATTCTTTTATAACTGCAACGCAACCCCTACTGAAGCGTAATGTTGGGAGTTGTATGTGATGATGCATACTGTTAGTCAGAAGTCTGTTATCAACTTTCGTGAAGTGGGTTATTCAAATCACGAATTAACAAGTATCGTCTTACTATACGTTGAAATATGTGGAAATGTTAGAGCTACTATACACGTATTTATGAAGGGTGGTTTACAAACCGAAGATGTTCATGAAATGATTTAATTTTACAAATTGTGTACAAATTGAGAAATTGCAGTACACTGCATCCAAGTTATGAAGACCGTGGCCGTGAAAGACAATCTTCAGCAACATACAAGACCGAGCCGTGTTAAATCATGTACTTCGAAAGTTTACCGATCGGCTAGAAGCTTGTATTTATGCAAATGGTAGCCACATTAAACATCTCCTTCAAGCATTCCATCAGTTTCACACGAATCTGCTATTTCTAGGGCAGAGAAATTGTCATTAAAAAAAGATGCAAACAGAAGAAAATACGAACATTCAATTAAAAATTTCAAATATAATTTATCATTTCTCGGCATGAATTTAATATTAAAACATTTAAAGAAACTCGATATTGTATTTTTTTCGGGATATTACAAAGGTCAGGTTATTAACCTATAAATAACAACAGAATAGCTGATGTATAAGAAATTTTATATCTAAAAAATGAATGAACACATGTTCATAAACTTTTCACACAAACACGCATAACATTACAGAAATGTGAGGAGGATTTTTTGCTGAATTTGAACAAATAAATGTCTATTTGTTTGTTGAATCGACAACATATAAACATATAATTTCTATTTATTTAAATTCAATCTGAATAGAGGACCGTATTTGAAAAGTTTGTGTTCCTAAATTTCCCCAAAAATTAAAGTTTCGATATAATATTTTTTTGTAGATTTGAGTTGCTGTCTTACGTATATATTACATATTAGCGAAAGTCGGCGTATTTCATTTACGCTCTGTATAGGAATATAGACATTTCTACAGATAGGACGCCCAAACAAGTGGAGCATTATGAGGCATTGCGACTGTAGATGAGGTATCGTATGATCAAGGGTGATAATTTAAGAATTAGAAATGTTCATGGTGCCCGAAAAACTGGTTGACTTCAGCAGATTCAATCTATCCAGATGCTATTATCAAAATGTCAGAAATATGTGGTCAAAGATTATGTATTTTTATATATCTTTGTTTATA
This sequence comes from Melolontha melolontha, assembly GCA_935421215.2. Lineage (NCBI taxonomy): Eukaryota > Metazoa > Arthropoda > Insecta > Coleoptera > Scarabaeidae > Melolontha > Melolontha melolontha. Next base: position 20,178,455 of record OW285240.1, on the reverse strand, counting down.
TTTATGTCTACGTGATTAACAGAAGCTACAGAAAACTGAAATAAATCCTACGATAGGCGAGCAGTGGCGTTCTGTGGCTATCCACAATCTCTCTCTCTCTCTCTCTCTCTCTCATTCTCGGAACAGTTTTAAAGCAGAGAAGCCTGCAATCACTAGAACTCTCGGGTTAGCAGATATGGATGCTTTGAATAGAAAATAATAAATTAATTTATTGTGCTGCAATTCAAAGTAGCTTTATTTATGACTTTATTACATAAAAATATATGGACAAATACACATAAAAAAGATATGCTAAATATATATGTATATAGCATAAGAATATTTTGTATGTTATGTTATAAGTAGATAAATTATATAAATAAGCTCTGATGTGTATGTAAGATATACATACATACATACGATTTAATCGTTTAATGTGTCTTCACACTGTGTAGTTGTTGATTTTAATTTAAAATATTTGTCCAATGATGTTTGAACAGTTGCTCTTTTCTTCTCGTCATAGATCAACTTATAACATGTAATAACATCATGAACTGCTTCAACTACTTTTTCAAAGCGTTTGCTGTCTGCATCCTGGGCCTTTAAGCCACTCAGTCCTTCGTAATTATTCTAAAACATTCTGCCATTTGTTTAGTGTCAAATCGTTTCAGAGGTTCAATTTTGTGTTCCTCCTCTAAAAAATGTTCGTCAGATTTTTGAGCTTTAAGTTCTAATAAATCTTCATTGCTTAATTCCTTTGCATGGCTTTGTAACAATTCACTAAAGTCGTTTTCATTTAACTCTAAAGCTTTACTCATTTCTACAATATCGCTGATTACATTATCTTGTTCATTTGTTGATTCTGGGGCGTTATGAAAAAATTGGGATGTTAATTTCCTCCAAACAGCGTTCATAGTAACACTAGTAATTTCGTTCCAAGCACCGCCAATATTATAACAGCTTTATAGATGTCATACTCTTTCCAGTACTGTTTCAGTGCCTTAGGATTTTCACCTTCGGTCGCCTGTATTGCTTGTGTGAATGTTGTTCGTAGTTAAATATTTTTTAAAGGTTTGTATAAGGCCTTGATCCATGGACTGGATGTGTGAAGTTGAACTTTTATATTCTCATGATAGTCACACATAGTTGTTGGATGATCAGGGGCATTGTCTATCAGCAATAATATTTTAAATGGCAGATTATTTTCTCTGAAATATGTTTCATCTTCATATACGAAATAATGTGGAAACCAGTCTTAAAAAACTTCTTGGGTTACCCATGCTTTACAGTTAGATTTCCATACAACAAGGAGCGATGCTTTTGCTATATTTTTGAAGGCTCGTGGATTTTCACTGCGGTATAGTAACAATGGTTTTATTTTACAATCTCCAGTTACATTTGCACCGAGAAGAAGAGTTAGTCGATCTTTTGAAACCTTAAATCGCGGCATATTTCGTTCTTCTTGAGATATGTAAGAACAATCTGGCATCTTTTTCCAAAAGAGCTCCGTTTCTGTTGTGGTACGTAATTCTCGTTTTTTATGATTTCTGCTAAGGTATTAACGAATTCCGTTGCTGCAGCCGTAGGTGCGCCAGCAGCTTCACCAGTAACTTTAATGGGAAGTAGCTTAGCGCGCTTCAAGAATTTTTGGAACCATCCGTGGCTTGCAACAAATCTATTATCAGTTTCACCATATTTTCGGTTTAATTGGTCAAATAAACTCAAGGCTTTCTCTTTTATAAGCAGAAGACTTCGTGATATTCTTTGCTGTTGTATGTCCTCGATCCAAGTTGTTAATAATTTTTCCATTTCTTCAATTAAAATATCTTTTTTTAGATATGATAGTGGATTGCATTGGTATAGAATTTTTTATATGCTGCATAATCCGAACTTTATCTTTTATAATAGTTCTCACAGTTGATTCATTCTTGTCGTGCGTACACGATATGTGTGCAATCTTATTGCCTGTTTCATATTTTTTTAATAATATTAACCTTAGCTTCCACTGTTATTGTGCGTCTCTTTTTGCAGCTGCCTGTACTCTTAACACATTTACGTTTTTCAGACATAATTAAACTTTTTATTAAATACGCTGCGTGAAACACAACCTTCACACAAACAAAATGTCTGTAACAGTTAAAAGTAACCGCCTAAATTCAAAATACAGTAGATACACGAAGGCGTTAGTGAACACCAATTATATAAATATATACAGGCTGGGCCAAAATGACCGAAGGGGTTTGAGTTCATTATAACTTCTTATTTAAGACATAATTATTAAATTTTTTATATTTTTAATACAGTATATTAATGGAGAATATTTTTAATTTAATTATGAAAAATTATATCTCGCAAGTGGTGGCCATTTTCTGCTTCGCATATTCGTGCTCTTTCCAAAACATTTTCCATAACCTTTCGCAAAACTTCAGGTGTTATGTTGTTGATTTTGTCGCCTATATTATTTTTTAATTGCTGTATGGTTCGAGGCTTATTAATATAGACTTTTCCTTTCAAATAACCCCAAAGGAAACACTCTGAAGCGGTTAAATCCGGTGAACGCGGTGGCCAAATAAAATCGCTTGTACGGGAAATAATTCGTTCACCAAAGATGTCGCGTAAAAGAGCCATTGTGTCGCAGTGTGCGCTGTGGCTCCATCCTGTTGGAACCATACTTGCGGATGGTTTTCCACGACTGGCCTTAAAAAAATTTCCAACATTGTCCGATATCTAACACCAGTGATGGAAACGGCGACACCGTCATTTTCAAAAAAATATGGGCCAATTATCCTTTCCAACGAAACACCGCACCAAACGGTACACTTAAGTGGGTGTAATTCTCGCTGTTGAACTACTCTTGGATTTTCCGTAGCCCATATCCTGCAGTTTTGCCTATTAACGAACCCATTTAATTGGAAATGGGCTTCGTCGCTCATAATTAAATTATTAATAAAATCATGGTTTTCTTCTGCTTTTTGACGAAAATAAATTGCATAATCAAGTCGTTGCTGGCAATCTGTCGGTTTCAATTGTTGGACAAGCTGAATTTTGTTTGGAACTTATTGTATGCAAAATTCTCTGCAGCGACCCTCTTGAGAGGCCAAGTTGTGTCGAACGTCTCCTGGTTGATGTTTCTCCATCTTCCCGAATACTCTCCTGTACCCGTTCAATATTGTCATCCGTGTGCACCGTTCGTCGTCTGCCGGCACCAGGAAGGTTTCTTACTGCCCCTTGTTCTCGAAAATTTGCAACCAGACGGTTTATTGTTGACTCTGAGGGTCCAACCCGCACATTAAAATAACGACGATATGCACGAGTCAAAACAATGGATCGTTAATTTGAGAAATAAAGTTCAACGATTTTGGAACGTTGTTCAATTGTGTACTGTTCCATTTTAAATTCCCCAAGTCTTCTTTACAAAATACTGAAAACAAAAAAAAAATTATAATAAAAACGTTATAAGGAATTAAAACCCCTTCGGTCATTTTGGGCCACCCTATATAAACGTGTAGGATAAGAATTTTTCTTATTGAGCAGTGTTTTGTAGATGGCACCACACTACATATCTTGACCATACGCGTAAATGTGAATCTATGTAACTCGATATCGTTTAAGCCGAGAACTAACTGTACTTTGGAATACATTCTCTTTCTCAAACGATTAAACATAAATCGTTATTCAAGCTGGAAAATATATCAAGAATGTAATTTCTGAATAAACTGAAAATTAAAGCCAATGATTACAGAACTAATACTCGTATTTACCGTAAAAATTGTTTCTTCTCGTTTGATATTCGAAGGTTTTCGCAGATATAGAAATAATGTAGCTGCGTAAACGAAATCATGGACATTTCTTTATCTTTAAATGTTGAATCTGCATTGTGACTTTGTGCAATTATAGTATCTGCATGATCACTTACAATTTCGAAGATTGGTCCAATAATTTACTGTCAGAAAATGTAACAATATACAAAACTAACTTTTTCCTTTTTTCACTCGTATTCTTTCTTTTTTGATAGATTTCTTGAATTAATCGTCACTTGTAAAGTGTTGTAATTGTATATCAGTCAAATACAACAATACCTAAATGCAATATCTAAACAGCCATTGACGTATTATATAATAAAATTCCTCTCCCCTTTGATATAAACTTTATGACGCAAACACTTTAGTCTTACAAACCATTAGTAGTAAGTACAAAGTTCGAGAAACTCTGATCTCTAACACTGTTGATGAATGTCGCCTAATTTATCTTAAGTAGGTGAGTCAGAAAATTGCGTTGATTTCATTGAAAGCGTTGCGGGCGTGGTATATAGAACGGATCTTTTCCTCCTATAATAGACTGGAAGGTCGGGAAAGTGCGAACGAAGAACCGGACATTAAAAGGGGCCATGTTGTGTTTTAATCGAGAAGATTAGGTCGGATACGTTTGAAAACGTAAGCCTTACATCTGTGCCATTTAAAGGTAAACTACAGTTACTTAACAGTACGGTCACGCTTACACGTACAATGTAACAATTTAATGTATTTGTCGAGTTGGAGATGTTCAATACAACGATCACAAAATTTTTAATATCCACATAATCATCCAAAAATTCCAATGGATTACGTGCAGGATTTACTTTGATTTTGAATTTTAGATACATTTTCACGAGCATCTTAATACATGTCATGTTATATTCAAAATTACTTGTTACACATATGTAAATATGTACATATTGCTATGAACTGTGGTTTTTATATTTGCTGTACCACCGTTCACGACAAACCTATCCAACTAGGATATTCAGTCGGTTTATTTCCAAAAAATGGGACTGCTTTCCTCTCAGGGTTCTAATCGGAAACGTGATGATTAAATTAAAGATCACAATATAAATTTAAAATGAAAATTTAACATAAAATAAAAAAAAAGAAAAAAAACAATCTTTATAGAGTATAAAGATTAATATTGCATCATTAAACAATATTTTTAAAAGGAAAAATAAGGCACGAAAATGACAGCTACGTGCATTAAAAAAACCTAAGTGAACACCGAACAACTTAAAAATAAACTAAATCACAAAAAATATTTCGAATTTCTCCCTAGAGAACAATATAAATAAACAAACTTGACAGCCCGAACAAAACTCTAAAAACATGCGCACTTACATGTCCAAGAAAAAATGCTCTTGAAATTTCAACGTATAAAATTTTACATTTACTGTTTTTTACTTAGAAATGTTAAAAATCCTCTTTGTTATCTAAATCAATTAACTAAGACTAAATCTCAATACAACAAAATTAAATACAAGTGAAATACAATATTCAACTCTTTTAAATATAATAAGATATCTTTTAAAAATATATATATATATATTTTTACTTACATAACAATGTAAGACACATTAACGAGAATCGTTATTAAAGACATAATAAATCAAAATTACGAGACTAACAAACTCGTAGAAAGTTCGGGAAATTGAAATACAATCACATAAACTATTAAACTCAAAACAACCAGAATTTACAATACATAATTATCTATCTTAAATAAAAACGTACGCTCTCGTCAACAGTTAACTTGTGTCTGCCGGTCAAATCATCAAGCACGTAGGCTTCGCATAAAAATATAGTTTTTCTTACACATAAATACATACGGATATACACAGATATCCAAAATAATATTACATTCATTTTTAAATAAATTTTTACTATTTATTGGGGAAAAATTCATAGCAGTATGTATATGTATAATACAGGTCGCATAGGATAGGTACATAATTCAAGTAAGTTGCTTATATTAAAATTCATGAATCATACAAAAAGAATTAAAGTGGACAAACATGCACAGCGTGCACAAGATATTAACATACCTACACTATGTATAACACCACGATTTTGAAATAATCGATCTTCTTTAATATACGTATATATCTGTAGTTATATAGCAAATTCTGCAATATAACGAGAGTCTACAATATTTGTAGCAATTGTAATAATAAATCCGATAAACGCAACAATGCCTAATAGAAGAAACCAACTTGGAAAGTTATCAATCTAAATATATCCTTAACATTTTTTAACGAAAATCTTGTTTATGCTTCTAATTTCATATCTCCGGCAATTTTAAACGAAATCCTGGAGCAATCTTCAAGGATCAATGACACAGAACTTACATTAAAAGTTTTAGATATTGACATCATATTTATGCAATGTTGAATATATTAAATGACGCAGTGCTGTGCATGGATTCTCATGCAAGTGGACCAGATCCGAAATTAGTAAAAAAGTAGTGGTATCTAAACAATATTTCTAAAATTAATAGTTCTCTGTAACAGGGCTTCGCAGGGATTGTGACATGACATGTGTTCTTTGGCCGTTGCTATATATTCATCGCCTCTTTATTAACTCTAACGGACATACATGACTTATTTCGGGAAGATAATATAATTTTGTGGATGACCTCAATCATTACCATAGAGTATCTAGGCTAAACTGCTTGTATTTTTGTCTGTTGCCGCTATATGATTATTATTAGAGAGTAAAATTAACACCGAAAGAGGTGGCTTATATGACGGTATTTTGAGTATGTTGAACTTCTCTCGTCCAACCGTGGGTGAGTGATTTTCCCGTTAAATTTCTTTGCAATATTTCTGTGTTTCAATCTTCGTTTTCCCTATTTCTAATGCATAATTACCATCTGTAGGGTTTTTGTACTTGGTTTTATAACTAATTAGGTGTTGAGATTTGCTGTTCGAATTTAAAAGCAACGGAATTTGAGAATCTATTGAAGAAGTGAATTAGACTATGTGAACCGGAAATTTCATCGAGGACCACGTGTGAAACGGAAGCGGCTTCATTGCAGTTGGTTATCTTCGATCAATATCAGCAAGCTATAAGGTAGTTCTGCACTAATTATACCATTTTGTCTGATTAAATATTACTTACATACGAAAAAACCCTCCATGAATAGGACAAAGAAGGCTATAAACTGTAAACGTAAAACCCATAATAGACCTTTACATTCAATTACGCCTTGGATATTGAACAGAAATAACAGGCACGTGACGGGGCACATAGTTACATCCATTATATTAAATCAATTAGGAAATTTTAAGTGATTAGGAAATTTCGGTAATCTAGCATTTCGCATGGATTACAATTGTAATAAATATTGAATGATATGATCCAAAGGCAAGATTTTTTGAGAATACTATATACATTGATGAGTATGAATTTAAAGAAAGTAATTAGTTAAATATATATAAACTAAACTAAATCTATGTAAAACAAACAAACAGAAAACAATTATAAATATTATTGTTTTGCATTGGATATACCGATAGGTCCAACCCACTACGGGACATACGCAACAATATACGTATGGAACGTAATGCGATGTGGCAACGTATGTACGATGCCACTCCGCGTGCGCATACATAAGTCCGATGATCGAGAGCAATAGATTGCCCGTCATTCGTATCTAGCTATGCAAACGTAAAGTTGCAACAGTTGCAAGTTCAACTGTTTAAAATTTTCGAGACAGTAACCCCTAGAAATCTCGAGGGAGTGAGGCGGGAGTTTTACAATAGGCTCGGCTATTGTTTGGGGAGAGAGGGCGGTATTTTCGAATCCTATATTTAGTGACTTTCTTAGAGTTAAAATTTATTTTGCAGAATTATTGATTTTTTTACTTTTATCTTTTAGAAAACGTTATTGTTTTTTTATTACTTAAAATTACTTTTCCGTAGCAGCTAAGAATACAATAATAATAACTTGGAGATATAACGACCATATTATATCTGAAACAAATGGGCAAATTACGTATACAGAACGAATATGCAAACGACTATATCCTTGCGCGGTTTAAGTCTGACTAAATTCGTAACTCTGCAATGTATGGTAATGTAAGCTACCGCGCGTAGAGGAGATACGCTGTTGCCACTTATTGCCGGGTATGGCCCGTTGAGAGCTGGTCTTATGTGTATACATATACGATGTCAAACAAATGTTTACCTTTGTCTTAAGCTTCTTTAGATTATATAGAAATTTGTCGACTCAATCTAATTAAGAATTACCTTCATAAGAATGTATTTCTTTTAATAATTGACATCGTAGGAAAAGTAGAAATAAGCTTACGTGCATATGGTTTAATTTCGTTTACGAACGCGTACTTAGGACACCATGTAAACGTATATCGTCTCCTTATTTTTTTTTTGTAATTATAATATACAGGTGTCCCGTATCGTTATGTTCAAATATTAGGAGTGTAAAGTAGACTTCATTTCAAGTAACAAAAACGCAAAACTTGTATATCCATTTTTAGTTGTTTCAAAGTTACAGATCTATAAATGTGATTGTCAGATAATGAAAAAAATGTAATCCTAAAGTCAATTAAAGTGATTTTACTTAAAAAAGTTCAATTAATAATATTTTCGAAATGTCCACCTCCTTGTTGAATGCAGGCTTGTGCCCGTAAGCCATTAGAAGAAGTACTTATCCGAATTTCATACTTGTTTTGTCGGATTTGCAGGTGAATACGATACAATAATTCTTCTCTTGTGTTCGAAACTTGCGCGTAGACTAAATTTTTTCCAATTCGGACAGCAATTCCGAAATGTGGTGGTGCCCCATCCATGTGAAACCAACTGTCTCGTCGAACATTCAGTGGGACATCCTCTAAGAGACCTGGCAGTTCGTCAATAAGAAATTTAAGGTAATTGTCCGCATTTAAACCTCCCAGGAAGAACGGCAGGATCAATCAACAAGTCATCGATTAGGGCCGCCCAAACGTTAATAGAAAATTCATGTTGAAATTTAGATGGGCGTATAGCTTTGGGATTTTCTGATGACCACCTGTGCAGGTTTCTCAGATTTGTAACACCACTTCTCGTGAACGTAGATTCATCTGTCCAGAGGACTGTTCTGCAGAAATTAAAATGAAGCCGTAACTGTCTTAATATCCAGGTAGAATAAACTAGACGAGCATAGTGGTCTGCGTCAAGCAAACTGTGTCCCTTGCGATAGTGATATGCATATAAGCCCTCACGTTTTAAAATTCGCCAAACTGTCGTTCGTGGCACTCCTAGTTGTTTAGCGATTCGACGTACATTGAGAGTTGGATCCCTTGTAACAACAGCTACTGCTTCTTCCTCTAAGTCTGCTGGCAAATTTACTCCTCGGTCGAAAAGATAATCACGCAGTCCGCATTCCCGAAATTGTATGTGTACTTCCAGAAACCTTCTGTAATGAGGAATGCGCCTATCGGGAAACCAATATTCAATAACTTGACGTGCACTGCCGTTACAGTAGCCATACAGAAAATGCATGTCCGCATACTCTTGAAAAGAAAATCGGTAAGGCATTTTGGATAAAGAAAACGTGTCCACTCACTAAGAAGCTGTTGTATGAACTGAAACGTAATGTAATCCTTTATTAAAAAATGCAACGTTAACAGTCATCTGAACATTTGTTTATTGTATGATATTCATTGTTCAGCACTTACGAAGTACGTAGGAACCTTCTTTATCATAAATCAATTTCCAGTACTCTTTTTTGTAGATCTCCAAGAAATTACTGTATGCACTACGACACGTGTTTATTTATTTTAGGATAACATTTTATCATGCGACGTTAACAATCACAGGCCTGTTATTGAATCGTATAACTTTTTTTTTAAATAAAATGAGTTTGTATTGATTTTAAGATTACATTTTTTTTTCATGATCTGACAATCACATTCATAAATCTGTAACTTTGAAACAAATAAAAATGGATATACAAGTTCTGCGATTTTGTTACTTGAAATGAAGTCTACTTTACACTCCTAAAATTTGAACATAACGATACTTGACACCTCTTGTATACAGCCTGGGATATACAGTTCGTAATAGAGTTTTTAGTTTTTTTATTTTCTTGTACATTTTAAATTTATAAATATAGGGTGTAGATGTTCACCAATTATATATTCATTTTAAATATTACATACCTAATTTAATTATATACAGGGCTTCACCCATTCAGATATTTTTGAAATATAATTTTAAGGCAATCTTATCAATTTGCGCCAAAAGGAAGGAGGTCCTAATTGCTATTTCTTAGTTGTTAAAATAGTTCACATTCATTTTATTTCAGTTTGAAATAGAAAGCTTAAGTTAATCAATACGTAATCTGCTGTATTTGTCGCTAATATATAATAATAAAATGAGAATAATTGTAAGAAATATAATTATGTAAGTTGAGAGGCATCTTGTTTTCGTTAATTTATAATCAGAAGGATTCTATCTCTAAGCAGATACAAGAGATATATTAAGTCAGACTTTAAAAATAGCGAGAGACGATATTAACATGAATAACTAGTAGTCACTAAGAAGAGCACAAAGAAAGCATTGTGTATAGAATTTACAAGATAGGAGGAAGTGAAGGTAAAAGAAGTAGAACTTGAGTCGGTCAAAATTAATATTGTAGCTACTAGGCTGAATTAAGAATTTTTTTAGGAATTACTCTGATAATAATTAGTACACGATGCTTCTATAAGGAAGTCAGTATAGTTTTTTTTTTGTATTGCCTATTAATACTGGAACCTACAATAATATTGCATGGTATAGAATAAGTCATTATGACTAGTGTGAGGATAGAAAACAGTAGAATATTGAAATTCTTAATAAAACTGACGACTTTGATATGGTACCTACTGTATGTAACTGAAAATTTGACTTCCGTAATCTATTCTAAACAAACGTCAGATATATAGAAAATAGATTAAAAAAAAAATATTTGGAAGAATATGCAAGAACTTTTGATATGTTAATAAAAAGCAATCAGAAAGCAGTTTTGTCACAAGAATATATGCAGTCGGTAGAGAGAATGCAGTAAGCATAATTTTTAGATACTCGATAGCCCAGCTTTAGAACTAGATTGCATCTATTATCATTTTTGAGATTATACTGTCAAGTAACTACAGAAAACTATCACACATTGTTAATGACATCTAAATTACAGTAAGAGATCTGGATGGCACCATTGATTATAGTCTAATGTTAGCATAACGTATTGGAAGAATTAGTAGAACATAATCAGATAATTTAAAAAATTTCCGAATGATTAGGAAAACTTTTTAATAGACGCTCAACCTCATTAGCTCATCGAATAGTATATGCCGTAATTCAATTAGAACTATCAGATGAAAATGCAAGTTGGAGAATTTTTTATTATTGTTTATTCTAGAGAAGACTTTGTTTAATTTGGTTGGAGGAGAGGAGAGGCCGCTCTCTTGGATGTCTGAAAGAGATGGGGAATTATTTCTCCATATATCATATTATTTATCAGAACTATCAAAGAAAATACAAGAAGTTATTGTTTGCGTGTATTTTTAAACTAATGAGAGCCCACATCCGACAGATATTATATTTACGAAATAATATTTCATAAATATAAAAAGAAAATATAGAATAAAACTTACGGTAAAAAATATTAGATTAATGAACATTATATTTTGTCCCAATATTGTATAAAAGTTTTTAAAATAAATATTTTATGCAGTACAACCATTCCTTCTATCTAGCTAATAAGGTATATTACAAAAATAAAACGTGTTTACTCTAAACTCATCAAGCATTCCCTGAACATATATGAGTAAAGACGGCAGACTATGTGCCCCAGCAGTGGCGTTGCGTGGAGAGTTTAGCAAAATAACAGTGCGCTTACTTAAAAATAAATATATCGAATCCCTATACAAAACGTTAAGAAAAAACATAACTAACTTACCCAACATGTTTACATTGTTGCAAAAAAATGTGCGCGATGAAAAAACTGCACCATAATATATGTTTCTGTATTAGTCTCGGAAAGGTTCGTACGTAGCGACGTATATATATATTTTTATATACAGAGAAGGATTGTTCGACGTTGAGAGATGTTATATTTGCAAAGTTAAAGCGCTCTTTGTATCTGTACAACGGATCTTCAGTATTGGTAAAAAGTTGCCCTAATTTTGTAAAATCTACATTTTTATCTAATACACTGTTAAATTTTTCACGGACACAATCACTTTTTTCATCTTCAAGGATATGCAGCACTAGTTTTACGTGGTCAATAATTGCTAATGAGTCCGATAAGGACAGCGCAGTGTTCTGTAAATTTTTTATTGCGTCCAGTATTGGAACGTAACTGTCGTAAATAATTTTTAAATTTGCTGCAACTTGAGGATTGTTAAATTGAACCTGGCTGAGCCGTATTGCAGCTGCTTCTTTGGCATCTAGTTGTAAAATCACTGATTTAATTTTTTCAAAATGTTTATAATAATAAAATGCTGCTTCTAAGCAAGTACCCGATCGTATAAGAATTGGTTGCGGCGGCTCGGGTATATCAGGACACAGCGAATGAAATAGCCGAATCCGTTTCGGAGATTTAAGAAAAACCGCTTTCGTTTGTCCTATCAGTTGATCCACATCAGGATAAGTTGTACGTATAGTGTTTGTTACAAGGTGTAAAGCGTGAAGCAAACATGTGACATGCAGCAGGTTTGGTTGAATCGTTTTGAGTAAGTTTGCCGTGGAACACATAACCTTGGCAGCATCGGTAACTAACATTAACACTTGCTTCGGTAAAATCTCAAATTTGTATAGTGTTTCTATTAATACATCATATATTGCTCTGGCAGTACACCCTTGCATTCGTTTACAGGTTAGTAAATAAGGAGGAGAAGGTCCTTGCGGAGTCAGCGTCCGTACTAGAATGGCTAGGATGGACTGTTTTTTAATATCTGTAGTTTCGTCTATTGTTAACCACAGGAATTTTTTTTTACCGTATTTTTCGTACAATTTACAATTCTCTCACGCACTGACGGTACGTAATTCCGTAGCGTACTTCTTGCTGGTAATTTCCACGTAGGATTATATTTCTTCCAAAACTGACGAAACATTGGGTGTTCCACTTTCTGCATTGGTATATTGGTCGCAATTAACATCATTGTTAAATCACACACAAATTTATTATATGATCTGCGTCCACTATTATTCGATTTATGTTTGTCACTATTTATATGTCTTTGGCACTGACTTGCTTTCCAAGTTAATAAAGTTGTTTCACAAACTAAACATTTCACTACGGTACCGTCATATATTAAATCGGGAAACCGATGTAAAAATTTCTTTACTACGTTAGCATGCAACCGAGTCGATGCATTGTTTCTACGCACTCCCGACATTTTCAACACGATTGTGTTAACAATGTATCGCTTACAACGTCTCAACGGCAACTGAATTGATCGTCGTACGCCTCTACTCGATCCCTCCACATCACGCTACTGTTCGGGCACATAGTCTGCCGTCTTTATATATGAGTGTGTTCTGAGAAGTAAGTTCCGTTCCACCTTGTAAGCAGAGGAGTGAGGACAACGATGTAATCGCAACGCCACGCTGTAGTCCAGTTCAGTGTGAGTCTAGCAGTGCTAGTGAGGGAATTGTTCCGACATTCTTTCGTGCGATTTTGGTTGTCTGAAATGGCTTCAGCAATTGAAGATCTCGCCTACTGTGAAATGCGTGCTGTTATCCGATTTCTTTGTGCAAAGAACACCAAAGCTGCTGAGATTCATCATGGCGTTCTGTTTATGGTCATAAGCGACAGTATGTTTAGAAGATGGGATCTTTCGAGAAGGACGAATTAATGTTCATGGTGAAGAATGGAGTGGAAGACCAACTGTTATGACGAACGAATTTGTGGGTAATGTCGAAGAAAAAATTCGTGAAAATCGGCGATTCCTGAGAGCCTTTTCTCCCTGAGATTTTACTTACAGTTGTTCGAAGTTGTTACTGAACATTTAAGTTCCTACAAATTTTGTTCACGATGGGTGCCAAAACTTCTTACCGAAGACCATAAAACAAAGAGAATGGGATCGGCACAGTGGCGGCTCTTGATGACGTACGATGTGCGCTGCTGCACGGATGAGACTACTTCGAACTATTTCGGAAGATTTCGGTACGGTTACTTGCTTCTCTGTATATATGAAAGCTTAAACGAAGCAGTCTCATCCGTGCAGCAGCGCACATCGTACGTCATCAAGAGCCGCCACTGGATCGGCACTAACTTTTCTGGCACGTTACGATGTTAAAGGTGAGGATTTCCTTGGGCATATCGTAACAGGTGATGAGAATTGGGTCGTATATGTCAACGTTGGGACGAAAACACAGTCAATGCAATGGGGTCGCTCTAATTTGCAGTCAATAGAGTGGGGTTGCTCTAATTCGCATACGACGAAACTTCTAAAATACCGTCAAACTTTTTCTGCGAGAAAAGTGTTCTTTGACACTGTCTTTTCGGACAAGAAAGGTACTTGTCATTCTTGTAGACTTTATGAAACGAGGGAGCTGCAGGACAGTGTTACGGCACGGATTAATTCACAGGCGGCAGAGTTCTATGAAGAAGGCATTAAGAAACTGGTTCATCGGTATGACAAGTATCTCAATTTTAATGGCAACTATGCAGAAAAATAGCTGAAAGGAGTAGCTTTAAGCTGCATATAATAAAAACTTCCCCACATATTCCCGTTTTTGTTAATAACCAAACGGAACTTACTTTACAAATCGCCCTCGTATTAATCAATTATACTAGGGTAAACTTCGATTACAATTTGATTCAATGTAACTGTATTTTTTACAACAGTCACTTCTATTTCTGTCTTTAAAATTACAGAATTAGAATCAAAGCAAATTTAATCGTTTGTAATACCTACTTACGATTTTAATTCTTTAATTCATTCTTCTTATGTTATGGTAATTGCTAATGTACATATGGGTTTAAGCATTCATATACCGTTGCATAAGTCGCTCTGAAATTTAAGCTTTATTGCTCGAATCTCGTAATCATCAGCAATTTCTAAAGACCAATGTGGCGATGCTCTAGCATTTGAACCTGTTTGAATACGGTTCCGTTTGTGAAAACAAGATATTCAGCTCGAGTGAAAAGTGAATTTGAACCACTTGTGGACTCCAGCAGATGCAGGACAAGTTTGCGTTACGAGATAAAGCTAGACAATGAAATCATCTGGTATTGTTTTAAGCGTTCATAGATGTGCTTTTGGTATACAATAGTTGAACTAATTGTTAATAGCGTCCGTGTAACCGTGACTAATATCATAAATTGTAAAGTTACAAGTTAATTTTCGGGTTACCTGTGAAACTATGCGCAACTCTATACACGCGTATATGATGATTAAGAAGCTTAATGCGACTTTTAAACGAAAAGTGTTCTATTTTTCTATATAATCTGCTTCAGCTGAAATACGAATCTCTATCAGTTGACATTTCTTCGAGTTTGGCGATGAAAAAAATGCCAGATCAAGCGAATGTGGGAACAGAAAATTACATTTCTCTTTATAATACGAATCGACCAATTTACCAGTTACCAATTTACCAGTTCCAACTGCAAACTAATAAGAAGGCGCATCATTATTGTGAAACAACACTTTTTTCTTCGCGAAATGTGTCCGTCTTTAGTTCAGCATTGACACTGTCCGATAAATTTAAAAAAATAATAATAATCGATATGAATTGTCATACGATTGTGAAAACCCATAAAACAGAAAACAGTCATATTTGGGCAAGATGGAATCATTTTCGTCTTTTTTCAACTATTCTTTTCTTTCTAGTGTAAAGTGATAGACCAACTATGTCTCGTTAACAGTTATACATATAACGTCGACGGGACTCATTTCGACTGCGTTTGTAAATATTCAAACAATGCGTTGAAATAGTCACGCGATTTCATTTGCCGTCGCTTGACAGCAAACGCAACCACCTTGCCGGTAACTTATTTTATACTCGAATATTCGTACAAGATATTACATATACGTTCAGTAGATATGTCTACAACTTGAGCTATCTCTCGCACTTTCAATCGACGGATCTTTCAACACCATATCACGCACATTCTTAATCATTTAGTCGGAAGCCACTCTAAATGAAGGACCTAGACGCTCAATGGCATCTATAGTGACATGATTCCAACAAAATGCAGGGAATCACTTTTTGAAAATAATTAAAAAACTAAAGAAGAGTTAAAGAAAAATGGAGATTGTGCCTCTCTACCATATCATGTAGAGAGGCACAATCTCCATTTTTCTTTAACTCTTCTTTAGTTTTTTAATTATTTTTCTCGACGTGTAGTGTTTGACCAACTCTCGGAATTTCGTTTTCCCCTATTCACAATAAACTACGAACTTCTTCGCTTTCAACGCGTGAGAAACAATAACTATTTGATACATTTACTTAAATAGCTTTGTTGAGAGTTACCTTGATGAAACGTCCTCTATCGAATAGCCGGACTTCGTACTTATAGCTAAATTTTTTTATAACTCCAAGTGATCTACAATCTGTCCGAACGCAATATTCTTCAGCGCTGACTAAGTAAATAATGACAAGAAGGGATATTGCTCCAGCTAACTATATCCCTAGATTCTTAAACTAATTTTGTTGGTTAATTTGAGCTAACAAGTCTTATTGTACAAATTTATCTATGAGGTCTACAATTTCATTAATGGATATTAGCAAATGATTTGCAAACGCATTTGACTGCACGATACCTTTTACGATAACTACACAGTAATTCTTGATCCCTTCCTTTAGTGAAGCTATTAGGATATAACGGTGTAAAATTCTATTTGGCACATACCAGGGCACATCAACATAGCTCGATTTAGCTTGTTTTGTAACCGTAGGATGACATTCAGGTTGGAGTTAGCATCAGAGCCCCAGATTTGGATTTAGAACTTTCAAACGGGTTTCCAAACATAGTTTTGTATAGCAGCAATTTATTATGAGTGGTCAATTGAGATTTACGCTCTATTAACTAGTACATTTGCCTTAGTTTTAAGCCTAGCTGTTTTCGTTTGGTAAAAATATATTTTTGCCATGTCGAGATGTATATCAAGATATTTTACATCTTCTACTTGCGGTAACTGACAATCATTCAACTTTTCATTAGGATAGGTATTTGTGCTCATCGAGGAGGTTAAATGTAGTGATTTACTTTCGTTGATCTTACTCGCCATTTTCTAAGCCAATCATCGATCCTGTTTAAATTACTTTGTAGATTTTGAATGCTGCTATCGCAGTGTCGTCGGTAAAAGTGCCGACTGTTGTATATATTGTGGCTGGCAAATCACTTGTGTAAAATGAAGGTCAGGTCTTAGAATACCTTCCTGTGGCACACCAGACCGGCTGGGGTATAGATCAGTGTACTCTTTTTAATGCTTGATAAGGAAATGTCTGTTGTTGAGAAAGGATGCAGTAATTTTATAATAGTGACAAAAGGAAAATTATTTGTTCAGTTGTACCGCAGTCCTTATACCGTGTGCACAACGTCGTGCGATCGATGGATATATAAGTAATGACTGGCCAACTGCAAGTATATTCGCCTTGCTTGAACACAATGAGCGACTGATAGGAATATTCAATGTGTTAGAGAGAGATTATTTGATTCGTACTTAGATCGTATGTAGAATGTGTTGGATAAAGAAATGGAACGCCCGTACAGTTAGACAGTAGAACAGATTGAATATACTCTCTCAACCCTAACCACATAAACTCGCTATTCGTCTTCGTCTTACTACATTGTGGTAGATCAATCACTCCCCGGCGTTCATACGGTATATACTACTTATTTTAATGGTAATATGTTCACTTCGAAATTTAAATTAGTGGCTAGGCATCAAACTTTTGCCCCTTTATAATTAGTTCAAGTTCTTTAGGAAAGAGTCCTCAAAGATTTTTGATATCATAGACGCTAATGATAATTACAGGCAAAGTACTCCAAAAAAAAACTGATAAATATTTACGACTTAGGATTAACATTTTTAATGCAATTTTAGGAATCAAACATTCAAAAAGTAGTATTTTATATAGATATACCTATTTGAATTTTTATATGTAACTTATCAAATGTCAAAAGCCTATAAATCTTGATGACCCTAGCATCACATATCGAAAATTTACAATCTCTTTCAACTGACCTCGTATATGATTGAAAAATTATTTATTCATATTATTTTTATTTAGAAGACGCATATTTTACATACATTTTTCCAAAATAATCTAATAAGCAGCAATCCATTTTTACTGAAAAATTTAACTTCGCAATTACATATTAAAGGTAACGTGAAGATATGTACATGAATGTAGGTGTAGAATGTAATATACTCAATTTGTGCTCGTAAATCAGCCAATTTATTCATTCCGTCATAAAAATTTCTACACATGAACGGTACTAATATGTTTTTGGTGTTTCGTTCGTTCGTCAATTTGGAGTCTGTTGATTTATTTCTGGAGATGTCTGTTACCAGATGATTGATCACATGTAATACACCGATCGACAAAATAAGCACCATAAATATATAACGTGTTGTCCAATCAAAGCGTGCCATTTTCGGACAGTAGCTTCAACACATCGTGACATGACGATACGTTATTTGCATTACTTAAAAAGATCAAAGCACTTGTTTCCTGTATCTGAGCCACATTAATTCATTAAAGACCTTCATCGATTATGTTTTAATTATATATGTATGATAACGAAATATAAGCAGAATCTATGAAAATTATTTAATGAATTAATGTACACACATTGTTCTGATTATAAAAACAATTACATTGATTCTAATAGATTTGGAAGAGCTAACCTACTACTAAAATTATGGAGTTTGAAAATATTAATTTTTTAAAATTTTGAAGATTAACTAACCTTTTCTTAAGACCAAAGTTTAAAGCGATTATGCCAGTGTAGAAATATAATTTCTGGAAAATAAGAATATTTTATAACCGCTTTCTTAATTTCCACATTTATTGGAAATCTCTATTCTCTTGTAATAACCTAGTTGAGTAACGTATTGTACTACTTTCTTAATCAAGGTGCGGCCCCGGTCTCGTTTGTACTGTATTCAAAAACATGACCTCGGTCAATCCAGTTTACAAGCGTTCTCAATACACTCTTTCACCACTTGTTGATATTAAACTAAGGACAATAGTCAAAAGGAGGACACTCTAATGTATATAAGATGATCCATCACATCAGAAGTGATAGTCACAGATAGTCCGACAGTCAGGCATAGTTAGATATACAGTATGACATAGCGAGCGTGAGATAGAAGCCTCCTTTCGACTGCTGTCTATATTATTAATTATGTATATAGTCATTGTTATATCGTTGTAAGTGTTACCTAAATTATATGATGTTATACCAACGATATCTGCCTATTATTTAATGCATCAACGCATCTGCGTACCGACGCAGCGGTGTGGCCCCTCACGACCGGGTCACATCACATGGCGATCCTACTCTAGTTAGGTGATCTGACATCACAGGTCACATGGCGACGCTGCCCACGTCCCCACATCACATGGCGATCCTGACCATGTTAGACACCACGTCTGACATCACACTCTAATGCAGAGTGGCCATTATAAAACCGTCCCGGAAAATATTTATAAAATTTATTTATAAGGAAATGTTTCGAATCAAACTAGAGCACCAACATTTCACTATCCGGACTGTAACAGCACGAACACCTCTGGGATTAGCGCTCTCGTCACCCCTCTACATAATATTTATATGTGTGTCAACGATATTTTGACCACGCCAAGGCTAGACTAGCGAAGTACGCAGACAACTTCCGCATTTTTACCATGATCAACATCAAAATTATTCAATACCAACTTTAAGAGTCCTTGGATTACTTAGATCAGCAACATAGAAGATGTAGATCGTTCTCCAGACAGAAAGAAGATTAATTTTTCGTGATGCAAAAAGAGGAGAAGATGTTGGACTACCAACCACTAAAATATGTGTCAGCCTTTGTCGTTCCCAGTTCATATACGAGTATTTGACAGTAATATTTAACGCTGTACTGATGTTGTCTCCTTCTGCGCATTGATGAATTCGTGAAATAAACTTGGCCCCGTTTGCAAGATTAAGTTTTATAAGACCGCCAGTGCTGCATTCATCTGTCGTTTGGCCGAGCACTACGAGGTGTCACATGAAGGAACTGCAAGTTCTCTCGAGGCTCCTTATTTTCTAGGCTTCAACGTAGGGTTAACCTAGACACCGTTTTGGATTATGTCAAAAAGACGACATTAAAAAAGAAAAAGGGGGTTCTACAGTTACACCAAAGACTAAGAATGATCGTAAACTGTTTTGTGACATGAACTAGTTCAGATCATTTATTAGTGTTATGAGATTTGAGGATCGAAAGGGATCTAAGTTTTTCTGAGCTGAAAACAAGAGCGGACTCCGTTGTAGAGTGCAACGGAGTATTAGAAATTACTTTTGGTGTTCAGAAGTCTGGTAGTGATTTATCTTATAAATTTAAAAGGCGACTGACTAAACCAGGATATATAATTTAATTTCTTGACATTGTGAAGCTACGTGTGGGAGTAGTCAATATTACTCTTTATTCTCTTTATACACATGCTATTGGTTCGATTGATAAAGGGGGTTAAGAGAGCTATTCAATCCGTAAATAGAATAAAGAGACATACAGTTGCACTAAATCTATACATTCTTGAGTCTAAATGTATGGGGAGAAGCCTACAACATTGCTGGTAATGTATTCCTATTTAGGGAAATATATTTCATTCTGATACATTGGATAACTTCAATGTCAAAATTTACATTAACGTACCCTAGTATAGATGAGAAATATTGAAAACTGCATTTAGTTAATAGCTTAATACTTGTAAACAAATAGATAATAATTTTTCAAAGATAATTTTTTAATAAATTTAAATGAAATAAAGCATTAAATACCAATATTTATTTCAAGAGAATATTTCTAATATTATAAAACTAAGTGCAAAATAAAATATTTCCTTTAATTCCCGCATATTTACAGATTTAACGTCTGCAAATAAGTACTTAATAATATTTGCTTGTCCAGTTTTTGTAGTTCATTGCCACGGTAAAGCGATAACCGGAACAAATAGAATTTAATTTATAGCCCATAAAATATAATGTTTCGTATTCTCCCATTTTTTTATTTGATTCTCCGCTAGTTCAACCATGAACGTAATTCAAACGTTAAGATAAAGTACACGAGCGTGCACTTGCATCTGTACAAAACGTGAGTGGTAATTGGATTGCGGTTCTGTACGAATCCCCTCTGACCCCTTCACGCGCTCCAGTCCTCTGCACCGTTTCCTTTCATGTTCACGTGAACGTGAATCTCCGAATCCAACGTCCATTGTTCCGAAATTTAATGCAACAAAATAAGGGAACGCCCGGATCTCGACCGTTCTCTGGGGACTAAAACACTGAACCAAATAGCCAAACAGAAACCCTTAGGATTCGTCTATTTGTCTATTTCCGGAAACTTCTTTTGGACATGTTTAGGAATTGCCTCGTTGATTTATTTTTTCGTTTTGTACATGACGGTCACCTGTACTGTAATGCCTTGTTAAACACCTCTTAATTATTTAAAATGGTATTATATATAATAATTTTGAGTTATTTATGTATTCCTGCTTTATACAAAGTATCAGCGTGAAGATTATTTAATTTTTTTTTTGTGAATCACGGTTATTTGATAGGATAATACGTACATTATGAAAATAAATACGACGCTCTCAGAAAATTCTTTTTACAAAGCAAGCATTACATCGCAATGTATAGTCATTTAATTTCTTGCTATCATCATCTGGCATTATCGAAATATAAATAGCTGTAAGTTAGTAAATTAGGTACAGTCTTCAGGAAATAGAAATACAAATAGCAGGTTTTAAAAACCTGTCTAATGTTCACCTACATAATTGGCATTGGGAAAGCAAGGAGTAGCAACTGTGATAGGAAGATGGACGAGGGCGTGTCTAGAAAAGATGATAACATTTTCCATAGGCGAGACCACTATCAAGGCCAGAGCAAGTGGGGGTTGCCCACAGAGAGAAGGATCTGTCACCCCTCCTGTGGACGATTTCCTTAAGAGACTATCCAACGAAGGATTTCACTGCTTGGGATACGCATTAGCAATCGTCGTCCGGGGATGTTCTGCAGAAGTTATCTCAGAACGATCGCAAACTACCCTAAATATCGTAGACGACTAGTGTAAAAAAGAACGGGTATCCGTAAATCTTCAGAAAACACAAACTCGCCTTCACAAAAAAAGAGAGCGCTACAAGCTTACAGCTACTAGTGCACGGAAATACATAAATTCCATTTCCCAAGGAGTCTATGTACCTGACAGGCGCGGCTCGTAATGACGTATTTGGGAGTGCAAGTACAGTGATGCGAGTGCTTCGTGTATTCTCGTGTACTAACTGTAACGTTTTCTTAGTAAACACCGAAAACACACGAGGCACTCGCATAATTATACTTGCACTCCCAAATACGTTATCACGAGCCGCGCCTTGTACCTGAGTGTATTATTTGACCAAAGACTAACATAGAATCCTCACGTCCAAAAGACCACTAATAAAGCAACCATTGCCTTGGGTAGGTGTGGAAAAACTGGGGACTTAGTCCCAAAATGACTGGCTATACACAAGAGTAAATAAACCCATGATAAGTTATGAGGCAGTCGCATGATGGGTAAAAGTTAACCAAAAAAGAGTTAGTAGACGGCTAACTGACATACGAAGACTAGCATGTCTGTCACAGGTGCCATGAGAACTCCGACAGCTCCGCTGGAGGTGATACTAAATCTATCATTTCTAGATATCCATAAGCATGGAGAAGCATGGTCAGTAGCCTACAGACTAATGCATGGCCAAACAGCTATAAGCCTAGTCCACAGCACTGACTAACATAAGTTGATAGAAGAACTTTAGTGATATAAATTGACCCGATAGGCCTCGTTTACAGTCTTCATATGACCAGGGCCTTCCTTTAACAAAGCAATTATTAGAAGTGCCATGAAAAAATTGGCTAAGATTTGGGGAAAGGTGGAAGAACTTCCCAGGTCAAAGACAGGTAAAACAGTTCTTTAGACAATATTAGCCTAAGTTTGGAACGGACCTACTGAATAGAGACAGAAAGTCTCTTAAGATAATAGTAGGCCTATTAATGGGACATTGTAAGCTCTACAAAAATATGAATAATATGAGCTTGACAGAAGAAACGGTATGTAGATTTTGTCAAGACAGAAGATTCTAGGCTTAACAAGAATGCGGTTCCTACAAATGGGAGATAATATCCTAAATGAAACTTTATATAAAAGATCCGCTCTCGAATCTGCTAAGCCTAGTTAAAAGAGCAGGGCTAGAAGAATTAGTCTAACGAGGGATGACCACAACAGATCTGGCAAAGTAGCAGTGGAATAGGCTTCGCAGCCACCTCAAGTAATCTAACTATCTACCTACCTGCATAATTTCATCACTAAAAACTCTTATTGTATTTAAGTCTATAAATCAAATTTAATCTAACCAAGCATAAATACTATATTTTTTCCAAACACTATTTAATAACATTCAAACCAGTTTTGCTACCCTCGCTATTTCGTATGGTATAGAAGACTAAATACAAAGATGCCTATGTCAACGTTGACACGAAAAGACAGTCAATGCAGTGGGTCGCTCCAACTCGCTTACGAGGAACCTTTAAAGTGCCGTCAAATTTTTTGCGAGAATGGTCATGATCACTGTATTTTGTGACAAGAAAAGCATCCTTCTTGTAGGCTTTCTGCAGCGAGGGGGCACAATAAACACTGAAGGAAACTGTTACAGCATGGCTTAATTCACAGACGGCAGAGGTCTATGAAAAGGCATTAAAAATCTGGTTTATCGCTATGACGAATTTCTCATACTTAATGGTAACTATGTAGAAAAATAGCTGAAAGTAGTAGCTTTAAGTTGTATATAATAAAAACCTCCTCATATATTTATATGTATGGCATCAGACTTCCAAGAAGCACTCAGTTCCCTAATTTTATTATGCTTGGCAATAGCAGTTAGTTTATTTCATCTCTTCTCTATTACGCTTTTTTTGTTACACCTGTGTCTCTCCACCTCTTCCACTGTTCTAGATTGGTTTAGGTGTTCAGCTATGGCCCATGTTAAACCTTGTTTTATTAGGTCACCATTATTTGGTCCGAACATATATCCGATGCAATTCTATGTTCCTTACATTTCTAGTAGTCTTAATTGGTATTTGCTGAAATTTAGCTATGCATAGTGTCGCCTGACTAAAAAACACTTTAAGACATTTTCGAAAACCTGTATCCATTTACTCAAATAATAGCGATAAATAGATTAGGTTTATATTTAAATTGATTGTTGAAATACGCTCTTCAATTGCTTCAGTACAAAGATTGTTTGCTTTTCAACACTTACTTTGTATATCGAACGTCTTGCCGTTCAAATCATACGGAAAATGAACTTATTTTCATAAAATATTTAATTTTATGAAGGGCTGTTGGGGGTAATAATATAGGTATTGGAACATGTGTTATCGCTAAGATTGATAAATTAATAAATATCACAGACGTATAAATGTAGGAAGGTTACAACCAATATATGGAAATGTATCAGTTCAATATAGTTAGAAGAAGAGAAAAGAAAAGTGTTAAGAATTGCCTCCGCCCAATGCATCGTGGAAAAGAACCTAGTTTCAAGTAAGATAAAGAACCGAATTTAAATGTCAGAAAATCGTGCTTGAGGATTACCTATTCTCTCTAGTTCGTGTGGAAAAACTTTCTACCCGCCACGCACCGTCGCCAATAAAATTCAAAACCAATCTGGCTCCAGATAGATATATGTAAATTTGAGAAAGCCATCGTGCACAGTCTAGGTCCTAAGGTCCAAACGGATAACTACGTATACTCAATACCGCTTCGTTCCGCTTCTCCTGTTCCGGTGAGAAGGATGAAACATATTCCGAACCTTTTCTGAAACTCAACTATTCAATATGTGAACACGAGATTCTGGCGGAAGAGATTGTGCGCCCCGTGGAAGAGTTGCAAATCTTAACTAGACAGTCATTCGAACGGAGAATTGGATATTTTGTAAGCTTGTAAACATGCAGGGAAGCTTTGTTGCCGATGCCACCTTGTTCTCCCTCCGAATAAAATTATTTACATTTATAAAGACTAGTCAAAACGAAAGACGAAGTCGTGTTCATTTTCGTTTATTTATTGATTCGTATATGTTCTTGTAGCCACCAAAATAGAAATATTAGAGAGTTCTAACGTTATAATAACATTAATAGTGACTTGAATACAAAACGTTCAGACTCTATATGTTCTAGCTTCTAAACTAGCAAAATTTAATTTACTTATTTTATCAGTTAGAAGTACATTCGCTATTTTCTTACAAATTCAATGGAATAGGAGATACGAGTATGATTGTATTTGCATATATTATAGCAGATATTATAGAGAACAAGTTAACGGAATTAGAAAACAGTAAAAATGAATATTATATATTTATATTTGTTTCTAATTTTGGATATTAGTATTTCTATTAATTCTATCAAATGAATAGGCACTTTGTAGGAATTTGTATTACTTAATATGGAAATAACATATTCTTTAGATAAAAAAATCTTCTATTTACCTTAGACACAAAACAGGAAGACGCAATGTAATAAGTAAACAACGAGTATTCATTAAAATTATCTCGTTGCAGGCAGTTTATATAAAAAGTATATCGTAACTTAATATACTGGCTGATTCATTTTCGGCCCTCATCATGGGGATCTCTCTTATTATTGGAGATAGAGTATAGGTTTAAATTTGGCAAAGTTGTTAAATTTTGTGTTTGCTATAAATCCGTAAAGAAAATAGAACTGTGACAAATGACCTTCGTTATTTAAAAAAAAAACGTTAAAACCCCATTTTCTTCTTTTACCTGCAGCACCGACATTTGGCCTTGTAGAGAAAAATAGAAACACATCATTGTGGCCATTTCTAAACCTCTATCCAGTGGTGTACTCTAAATTTTTATACGACGTTTCGTTTCTTTCTGGCCATCATCAACTATCTAATTTCTTATAGGCGCCATATTGGATTTAGGCATCCTCAGAAAGAGTTTTTTTTTTCTGATTTCAACCATGTACCACATGCTGACTAAAGTTTTTGACATTAGGTTTTATTTGAAAGAATAAATTATAAGATTAAATAAGGTAGCCATGGAATTTCAATCTGTCAAACATTTCATTTATTGTTCGTTAATAATACAAAAATGTCATACACTAACGAAGAGAAACGAGATATGATAAGTATTTTTTATTCTTCGAAACGAAATTCAACAGTAGCGAGTACAAGATAACAAAAACATTAATAAAAATACATAGAAAAGTAAACAATAAACAATTACAGTAAATGTTCAATTATCTGGCCATCTTCGGTAATGCACAATTGGGCACGCCTTCTGGCATTTTGTACTGCCCTTTGTATAGTTCTTCTAGGAACTGCATCGAAGGCATTCTGAAGTCTGTCTCCTAATTCTTCAATGTTTTGTGGCGCATCTACTTTATAAATATTATTTTTAACATATCCCCATAAAAAAAAATCTAGCGGACTTAAATCAGGTGATCTCGCAGGCCATTCAACAACTCCCCTATTTCCAATCCCACGGTTTGCAAACTCTTAATTTAAGAAATTTCTAACAACAGCTGCATTGTGTGCTGGTGCGCCATCTTGTTGCCACCATAAATATTGTAATTAATTTAATGGGATATTGTCGTCAAGATAGTCAGATACGTATGTACGCAAAATGTTTAAATATCTTGCTCCATTTAAATGTTCTTCATACATAACTGGTCCTAAGAGACGATTCGCCAAAATACCCATCCAAACGTTTATTCCAAAACGATGTTGTGGTCTTCTAGCCCTGTTTTGTCGGGGATTTTGTACTGCCAAATAGTGCTCCGTATTTCTGTTGAACATTACAGAATTAGTAAATTTTGTTTCATCTGACCAGATAATTTTGCTTAAAAAATTTTCGTCATTTTCTATCCTTACCATTAACCAATTACAATATTCTAGCCTTCTCAAATTATCTCCAGGCAGTAAAGAGTGACTAGCATGGATCCTGTATGGTTTAAACCTACTTTTATGTAAAGTTCTCCAAACTCTGGACTGGCACAAATTTAATTCGGACGCTACTTCGCGTGTAGAAATTGATGGATTATTATTTATCTATAAAAATACAAGATTAACATGAAATTTGAAAACACTCTTTTATTTACCATTTGTAAAATATCTTGTCGATTTTCATTTCAATTCCTGTTGTCTTGACCATTACGCGGCTTAGTAAACGATCCATTCTCGACCAAATTTCTGTCGAGATCTAGAAAAATGGTACGATGAGGCTGTTGTCGTTCTGGATATAATTGTAGATATCTTGTACTCGCTACTGTTGAATTTCGGTTCGAAGAATAAAAAATACTTATCATATCTCGTTTCTCTTCGTTAGTGTATGACATTTTTGTATTATTAATGAACAATAAATGAAACGTTTGACAGATTGAAATTCCATGGCTACCTTATTTAATTTTATAATTTATTCTTTCAAATAAAACCTAATGTCAAAAACTTTAGTCAGCATGTGGTACATGGTTGAAATCAGAAAAAAAACTCTTTCTGAAGATGTCTAAATCCAATATGGCGGCTATAAGAAATTAGATAGTTGATGATGGCAAGAAAGAAACGAAACGTCGCATACAAATTTATAGTACACCACTGGATAGAGGTTTAGAAATGGCTACAAGGATGTGTTTTTATCTTTCTCTACAAGGCCAAATGTCGGTGCTACAGGTAAAAGAAGAAAATGGGGTTTTCGCGTTTTTTTTAAATAACGAAGGTCATTTGTCACAGGTCTATTTTCTCTACGGATGTATAACAAACACAAAATTTAACAACTTTGCCAAATTTAAACCTATACTCTATCTCCAATAATAAGCGAGATCCCCATGGTGAGGGCCGAAAATGAATCAGCCTGTATACAGGCTGATTCAAATTAAGTGCGCACTATTGCTATCTCTATTATTATTGATTCTAGAAAGTAGGTTAAATTAGCAAAGTATTAGTGTTTTTAACATTGATTAGCATGCAGTTCATGAAAAAAGAATTGAATAAGGCATTTTCGAGAAATTTTGAAATTTATAATTTTTTTAAATGGAACAGCCCGTATATTTTTTAAAATTCTGAATGATAATGTTCTTTGTAATATAAAAGTTTCAATACACTATTGTCCTAAAACGAATAATAAAGTATTTACGGTGGAATTTAATTGATGTCAAAGATACTCTTTCATTCTGTAAAATCAGTAGTAGGCTTCTTTCACTTTAAACAGAACAAATAGTTATGCCCTTTGTAAATGTCAATAAGTACTGAATATAAATCTTTCGCACGTTTAGTTATTAAAAATATTTTTTTTTATTTTGTGTTGTGTTCATTAGTTCTCTATTTATTTTTCTAAACATTTTGGTTTTACTTTCGTTGTTTAGTGTTCGACAATAATTCACTATGGTATTTCCTCATTTGGAGAAATGCGATATGTTGGAAGCATACATTTTATGTCGTAAAAATTCAATAAGAACTAGCGAATATTATGCTGAACACTATCCTTTACGACAGCAGCCAGATCGACGTTACTTTCGAAAACTTTACAATCAGTTTAGACTGCATGATTGCTTATTTAGAAAGAAAAGAACAAAGAAAAATATCGTCGTCAACGAAGAAGTAGAAATTACAGTGTTAACATATTTTGAAGCCCATCGCCAATTTTCCATTAGGGATGCTACTAAGGAATTAGCATTAAGTTATTCATCAGTTCAAAGAATTTTGAAAAAGCATAAGTATATCCCCTTTAAGTTCAGAATCTCTCAAATATTACAGCCAGGAGATTAGCTTTCTGTCATTGGTTTGTTAGTTTTTGTGATGAAAATTTGAATGGAGCACAGTGTATTTTATGGAGTGACGAAACAAATTTTTCAAATAGAGGCATGTTTAATAAGAAAAATAGTCACTACTGGTCTCAAGAAAATTTATTAATAGTTCGTCCACATGCTGCACAAGTTCGATTTAGTTTTAACGTTTGGTGCGGATTAATTGGTTCGGTAGTCGTTGGTCCACTGTTCTACAATGGTACGTTGACAGGAAACAGATATCTGGAATTTATTCGTAACGTTCTAGAGGATTTCCTTGATAACGCCAATTACCTGATGCGCCAAAATTTATACTTTCAGCAGGACGGTGCTCCTGCACACAACTATCACCTAGTGCAAACCTAAATTCTGAAATATATTTTGGAGACCATCACTATCATTACGAGGTATCCTACATGAATTAGTATGCAAATGTTTCTTATTTAAAGAGATAATTATCACCAATAATATCACCATTGATCAAGTTTAGGCCACCGAAAAACACTGGTTCGTTCCCTTGACCATATTTGGTAGCCATATGCAAATAGTGCTTTAATTTTTATGATAAATTTTGGGCCTATAAGGCAGAATTAAACTAAATTTTTAGTTTTGTCACTATATTTCAATTATGCTTCTGTATTTATACAAAATTGGTGAGGTTCTGGCCCACTCAAGTATGTTTCAAATTATTCTGCTCCAATTATAAATGAAGTCATAAAAATCTAAATGGTCTTTCCTTGTTTATTAAATTAACATAGTCAATTATCACAAAGTAACAGCTTCAGCCACTAACTTCTTTTCAATTGTTTGTCGTTAGAAACAAACAACATACCAGAAAAACGGTATACATATTATTAATTCTAAATTGAAAAAATCTTATTATTTAAGGAACACAAAAGTATTTTTCTTTAATACATGCTTTGATTTTTAAACGCCATTAAACTAATGTGTAACCTTACATTGAATAACGTTACGATTTGTAAATACCTTATACACGCAATCTTAATGTTCTCACATGAAAGACTACATTAATAATTCCATTACATATCGTTTAATGGTTATATTAAATTCCCATTAGTAATATGTAGGCCCGCAGACATCATTATGATTATAGAAAAAAATCTGGGTAATGATATGTGCCTAATAAGTAGTATGTCGACAAATAATAATAGTAAATTATGAATAGGTTTTCTTCAACAAACGGCAGATAAGTGGAACAATCAGCAAAGCAATTCTTGAACAACTACACAGTAATGAAATACTGTAATTATAAGGTAATCTTTTTTCGTTGTGCATCACCAATTTTTTTTCGGAATTGTATTTCCTATATCCTCTTTTCAGTGTAAAACAATTGAACCTAATTGAATGTCGTGAATAATAAAAAGTATGTTAACCATATTTCGTACGTTTCATTAGTTGCTATTTACACCGTCTATGTTTCTGGACTTCATATATTTTTTCTTGTTATTGCTATTTCGTTGTCATTTAAATACGTGGTACAGACCTTGATTTCCAATTGATTTGTTCCTGGCATTGCTCCACTTAAGTGGATGACGTTATGAATTATTAAGATGTTTAAATAGTATATTAAAAAACAAGTTTCATAAGGCACCATTTTGCCGCACGAGATCAGTTTAGAAAACACGCCGCGATAGCGGCATAGCGACGAGTTTTCTAAAGAGCGAGTGCGGCAAAAGGCCTTATGAAACGAGTTTTTTATACTATTTTTTATTTTGCGTTTTTTAGATTAATAAATTGCTTAAATTGGAATTATTTAATTTTAAAGTTCAGAGTTTAATTTTTATATAAAGCATGCAGTTGGTCACATTGATACTTGACATTTTCAAATTTATTTATTTTTAATTAAATCTTGCTATCCGCGAAGTATATTATATTACATATTATTTACTAATTTTCGTTAACATTACTTGATACTTCATTTAAAAATATAAACATGAGTGACATAGAAACATATATATGTTGTTGTCAATTGTATACAACATACGTTGTTTGTATAAAATACGGACATATATCATATCTGTCAAATGTACATAAATTCTTAAAATCAAATGACAGCAATGATATTTATTTCTGTATTCGAACAACGCCAACATTGAAAAATGAAAAAAAGCGTATCGAAATGAAGCTCATTTCGATACTGTTTTGGGTTTCATAATGAGTTCATTTCGAACGCAAAATAGAAAATAGTATATTAAAAAACGAGTTTCATAAGGCACCATTTTGCCGCACGAGATCAGTTTAGAAAACGAGCCGCTTGCGGCGAGTTTTCTAAAGAGGGAGTGCGGCAAAAGGCCTTATGAAACGAGTTTTTTATACTATTTTTTCTATTTTGCGTTTTTTACATTAATAAATTGCTTAAATTGGAATTATTTAATTTGAAAGTTCAGAGTTTAATTTTTATATAAAGCATGCAGTTGGTCACATTGATACTTGACATTTTCAAACTTAAATCTTGCTATCCGCGAAGTATATTATATTACATATTATTTACTAATTTTCCTTAACATTACTTGATACTTCATTTAAAAATATAAACATGAGGGACATAGAAACATATATATGTTGTTGTCAATTGTATATAAAATACGTTGTTTGTGTAAAATACGGACATATATCATATATGTCAAATGTACATAAATTCTTAAAATCAAATGACAGCAATGCTATTTATTTATGTATTCGAATAACGCCAACATTGAAAAATGAAAAAAAGCGTATCGAAATGGAGCTCATTTCGATACTGTTTTGGGTTTCATAATGAGTTCATTTCGAACGCAAAATAGAAAAATATATTTTTCTAACTTGCTGCTATAAAAGCAACGAAATTGATGCTTGTATAATCAATAAACGAATAGATTTAGTACAATTTAGTTTTTTTTAAAGTGGCCAATTGAAATTAAAATCTCAAAAATGTGAAGGGGATTTGTCAAATGCAAACATAGTGAATTAAATATCAAATAATTTAATTACAAGCTCCAAGAACTTTTATTTTAAATTATGCTCCTGAATTGCAGGTGTTATATATGTTGATAGCTACATGTGAGATGTATCGTGCGCATTTATTGCAACGCAAGGCAAATTATTAGTACAGTATTTTGGTGGTAACTGTTGTTGCCATTAATAGTAGTGGTTTCATTTGAACATACTGGAAGGTCAAAATTAGTTTGTCGAGTTTCAAGCATTTGAGATATTTTAATTTGTTCTGTAAGGAAGATTTAACGTAACCCTCAGAAACAGTAGATTTCCAATCACCTTGACTTTTGATAGTCAAAAAATTACCACCGTAATTTGCCAAATGTGCTGCGCTAGATCGTCTAAAGAAATATCCTTTAAAAAGTTCTGGGTTCTCTAATTTTAGGAAATTTGCAGTCTCCTTTGGATTTTTTCCCATAATATTAATACCCATGGGGACCCTTATTACAATGACCATTGCGGTAGGTCAAGAAAAATCGTTTATGATTAACATTAATAGGCCGTGAGTTAGCATATTTTTTAAATAAGCTAATTAATTTACTATCTGTAATTGTGAACATTCTAGAAATATTGTTTTTTTTTTGTTTTAGGAACAAATATAATGATAGAACCGGACTTATATTTAATGTCCTCTTCAGACATATTAGTTTCTCTAGCATACAGGCACCGTTATAACCTACAATCAGGATAACCTAAAATTACCTAAACACATAAAAAAAGAAATCGGAAATGGTTAATTCGTTTACTGTAAAAAAAAAAAAAAGGTATTTAACAAGTAGATAACAGGTAATCAACAAATGGCTCACGCGCCGCAATTAGTAAAATGAAATCTAAGTTATGAAAAATTGACACTGGGATATGAACACCTGGTATATCAGGTCATTAGAATATTGAACATAGGTATTACAAAAATTTACATGAGTAATTGAATCAACTTAAAATATCAAATTAAGATAAATTAAATTAATGTACCAAAATTACGACAATTAGTTATTTAATCAATTTCAATATGCCATAATCTAGGATCAAAATTGTAGTTCGACAGCAGATCTGTTGTTGAACCTTACATTTGGTATTACACACACACACACACACACAGTATTTTACAAATATAGTAATAAAATTTATTAGAAATTACAATTTACCGAGATCTGATCGCACGCCTATGATAACGTGATGACAGAAGAAAAAAACATTGTAATATATATATATATATATATATATATATATATATATATATATATATATAACTCTAGTATTTGTGGAAAATAATTTAAAAAAATGAACTACTACAATATTTGAAATCAACTTATTAACCAACAATTAAGAATTCAAAATTATTATTACGTGAAATCAACTAAATTTTATCATTAATTAAATACAAAATTATTTTAGGATTGTAATCTTTATAATGAAAGGTATGACCGTGAATTAACTTTATAAATATGAAATGTATGAGTTAATTATTTAATAAATGTACAATAATTAAATAAATTCTTTTACACCTTACGTAAATCGCGTAAGAAGCAATTTAATGGAGTTTGAAATACGTATACGAATTCAACTAAGATTAAATGCTGTTTAATTAGCACTAAAATTCGGAATCGTAGTTATAGCAAATAAAATATCGGCGAGAATTTTAAAGGTCACTACATTAAAAAAAAGGTCTTGTGCAATATACCTCAACGGCTGTAAGATGACACAGATGGCATGGTCCACAAAAGAAAACTTACGGGTCATAACACAGGTGTTCAAGCGAGAACGAGTTGGTCTTGTCTTTCTGGCCACGTTGAATGCTGGTTTATCTGGTTTTTCTCCTTGAATGCGAAATATTATAAAATCCCGGCGAGTGGACAACAGAAAAGCTTGAAGCCCATACATCTATTTTCGTCAAAACAAAAGACGACCGATTACGTGATACGGTAATGAGCTTTCTTTTTGAAGTTTCTCACTGAGCTCTAGTCGAATTCGCAAACAGCGTTAATTTCCAAAATACTACAATACAACATTGGAAAAGAGGTGTATATATAAGATCTAACTGGTCGTTAAGAACAATATCTATTGTGTTATTTCCGCTTTTAAAAATTTCAAGTGACTCTAAAAGATTAAATTTACGACCCTTCTCGACCAAATGCAATATTTTATGATGACCAAATGTATGCCTTTCTGTAATAAGATGGTTTGCGAATGTAGAAGCTGTCTTCTTTAGTATATATGACCTCATGTGTTCTTTTACCCGTATAATATAACTTCGACCAGTCTGACCTATATATACACTTTTATAATCATTACAATATAATTTGTACACTCCTGATTTATTATTGATATCTGTTTTAGGTTTTGCGTTAAAAATGAAATTACTTGTTTTTACATATGGTTTGTAAGCTATACTAACATTACTATTATTTTTTGAAATTATATTTCCAATTTGCTCGCTTATTTTACCGAAGTAAGTTAACGAGACAAATTGTTTCAAATTAGCACTATCTTTAGGATATACTAAACTAAGGGCCACTGTTTTTTCTTTAGTATACTGTCAATTACGCTAGTTTTATAACTATTGTTTACCGCTATTTGTTTTATAGTATTGAATACTATTAATAGTATTTCATGCTATCATTTATCACTTGACTTTAGGCAGTAAGGGAGTTAGTGTGGTGAATTTTGTCTACCTCAGCATCATGTACTGACGGGTCTATAGCTGAACGAAACACGTATCTGCGTGTCTAGGCAGCAATTTTCACACAAATACAAACTTCAATTATGTCCTCGGCACCCGATTTTCAATAATATTTTTTATTTTATTAGAAATGTTTTTGTTTTAAGAGTGTCACCATTTATATAAAATTTGTTGTTTTGAGTTGGAAAGTTGAGAGACCAGCCATTGTCACTTCCCATGAACATCCAAATGGTAGTCACAAATTAGCGTTCATTCACAATCACAAAATATCGAAATATAGAAATTGAAAACAGCATTCTTAAATATAGCTTCCAGAGTTTTATTTCATACATATCCCAAGAGAGAGCGGGAAATTCATAAGTAGGCCATTAAGGATTCCACTAGAAAGGAAATTTGGTTATGTCTAAAAAGATAACATAAAAAGAAATGTAGGCTAATGGAAGATCAGCTTCATACTAGGACATTACTAAGAAAGCTGGATGCTAGTTTTTCAGCTAACCTAACTAGAAATAAAAAGAAAATTAAAATTATCACCAGCTTGATAATCGGACACTCTCCTTTAAAGCAGCATCTATACAGCATGAGCTCGGCTATCGAGCCCTGGTGTGGTAGATGTGGAAAACAGAAAGAAACTAGCCTTCATGTAATATCTTATTGTGGGGAACTGAAGCGACTCAGACAGAAACATTTCGAAAAAGTTCTAAACTATCTTACGAGAGTACTTAAATTTCCTCTGAGAAGGTTAGATCGAAGACACAAGACCAACAAAGTAGAATTGAGAGATCTATTGGTGATGGTACAAAGACCATTCTGGTCAAGTTGCTTGAATTGACTGATGTTGACACCTAAAGAAGAAGAAGATGCACATGTACATTATGCATCACTAGCGTTTAATTTTGCCTCGATTAGGTCCTTTATACTTACTACTATATGTATTAAGAAGTCTGTTCCTTCCCACAGACACGAAAATTTGATCCATGTGAATATGTATCTTTAAATTTAAGTAATAGTATGTAGTTTTTATATCATTCTTAATATATCTATTTATTAATTTTTTTTTATATCATTCTTAATATATCTATTTATTAATTATTGTTACAGAAATTGAAATTTGTACGATACTCTTGTTGATTTAGTAAGTAACTATCCCTAGTTTCGAAAATAATATAATAATAATTTAATCAAAACTCGCGTACTTTTAGTTAAACAAACATTTTACATACTATAATAACAAGGAGAATCATATTTTGTGGCTTCTTTGTTATCGTTTGTGTCAATTTAGTAGCACGCGAAATGAATTATTGAACGTTTTATGACCGAACCTACTTCAATATAATAACGCTTTCATTATACCTATACCGTTATTTCACAATGAGTGTTAAAATGTGACCGGGTTTCAGAGGAATAGGTACTATAGAGAGAAAGAGGTTCGCAGTAACAAATATCAAGTTTAAACGACACCACTGTGCCAAGTGTTAGTCGCATAATGCAGCACTTTTGAGAATATCTCGATTCCGGAGGAAGCGCTTTATAAATTGCGCGCACGAAGAGAAATCGGCTAAGGTCACTTATCATTGCGGAAAAGTTCTGGAAAGTATGTATTTTTCGAACGTTCTTCCGTTCACGAAATGTAATTTGTAAGATGTCTGCAATAAACTAATGGGCACGCTAGACTTGGTTGAAAGTGGTGCAATTGTAAATTTTAGCCAATATAATGCGTGTAACAAATAATTTCAGAAATGTATTAATTTACTACAAATCACTTTTCCCATGGTATTTTTCTGTATTTTCAGTGTTCTTTAAGCAGCCATATCTCTAAATATCTTAATAATAATTTTTTGCAGCATACTTTATTTCTTTTTAGAAGAGGACCTTAATTATTCAAATACGATCATGACATCTATTAGCAGAAAACAAAACAATTTTTGAAGCTAAATAATAGTTCCTGCTAATACACCTGAAGCATCTGGATTGTAACAAAAAATATATTACGACTATGGCTATCGCCATGCATAAGCTAAGCCCAGAATTTTACCTAGAGCTCCATTTTCATTGGTGGCACAATATTCTTTAGCTTCTTTTCAGATTGATCTAACCACATAAAGTTTACGCAGCTGAAATATTCTTTTATAATTTTACCTCTAATTGGATCAGCAAGAATACCATCGATGTTCAAGTTTGCAATAGAAATTAAATCTATTTCATAATTTATAATTTCATAATTAGTGGGCTGCCCCTAGGCCTACAAGATGCTTTCGTAATTATTTTATAGTGAATCCAACGACGGGAAATTTTGTGTGGTTGTTTTTGTGTTCAAATATTTTTTTCATATATTTTTGCTCTGTGGCAAAGAATATACCGGGTATCTTTAAAATAAAAAGAGTACGAAAAATGGAATGATAAAATTATATAGAATATCTATATACCCAAAATCTTTTCTTAAAATTATAGCTCATAAGCGAGAAAAAATGACAAAGATATTTCAAAAAACTTTTGTCACGCCACTGTGCGATCGACCTTATTATAAAAAGTGTCAGAGACGACATCTTAAAGTTGACAGATAGTAACAAGAAGAATGAATAATTTTGTTATTGTCGACTTCGCTTTAAGTTTCATTCAGGTGTCGATCGTTACATACGTTCGATACGATTTACATTTACGCCTTCGATTAAAGATAGATCGTTACTAAATAAGACGTTAAATGTCTGCAGAGCACACATCTTACATGTTCTTTTAATACATCGTCTTTAAAAATTCACGATAAATTTTTAACCATATAAAACTTACACACAGTGTTATCTTCTAGCGTTTTTATAAACATAAACATTGTTGCAGCGTGTAAATTCAATAGCGACATTCCGAATCCATATTAATATATGTATTTGTATTTCTTACTTCTCGTAACAAAGAAAAACATTGACATAATACACATTAAATGATGTCAGTTCTAAAAGTCCACAAATTATTTTAGTATGATTTTTAAAATGGGTTTGTAAATTCATGTAACACACATCTTAATTGTTAATAATTAATTTGAATATATAAACAGCTGATTTTGTACGAGGTAATTCACCTTAGCATACAAAAGTGTTATAGTTTTTATAACATCAACAGCTGTTACTATGTAAACATACGCTGTAGAGTATATGTAAGTTCAATAGAGGTGTGTTTATTATTTATACACATTCTGAATATTTTGAATTCATAGGCGTTATGTACTATAATTTTCAGAATATTTTGCACTCATATTCTATATTATTACATCTTTCCAATTTTAATATGTTATTTTATTTCAAGGACACCCTGTGTAAGTGTATTTTCAGTATTCATATATTGACTGTACTAGTAAAATGTTGTTGAATATTGTAATTATTGAGCTGCATCTTTGATGGAATACAAAGAGCCCAAACTTATTTGCATTTAATTGTCAAATTACCAAACTATCATTGAAGGTAAGTGTTGTTTTCTGAAAAATTTAGAACATTACTGAAAGCAATTTGCCATAAATTAGAAATGTTACCAGCAATATTTAGTGTAAGGTTAAGCAGGATTATTTTTTAAATCGTCGAAACTCTCATGTATGTTTATCTGTTATTAAGCATATGGATCTTTAATCAAAACCATAGTTAACATTTACTTTGTTAACATCTCGAAAGAGTATTTCTTGACTGGGATTATTAATTTGCACTATAAAGTACAATTACTATTGGAACTATTTAGAGACTAAGATAAATCTAGACTCATCAAATATTACTAAACACCTCTGTAAGGTTAGTTTAAAAACCCTTTTAGTGAATCACCAATTTTAAGTTTGAAATATCAAGTTTTAATTAGTTAAAGCGTAGAAATCTTTTTTTCATGCGCTGACTGAAGCGGAGGATATTATTAAAATGTGTTACACCGCTTATAATAAGCATTTGAAAATTTTAGATAATAGAAGCATGATAAACTTAAAGAATATAATATGGAAAACAATATTTCTAGCCAATTTTCTTACTTTTAGTGCCGTAGCATTTTCGTAATTCTCATGCATTTACTTTTTCTTAAAATTTGGAACGAATTTCGAGACTCTTCTTTCAACGACTAAAACCGGTATAAAATTTTCATTTCTGTATTCAATGCGGATCCTTGAGGAACGCACGCAACCCCGTCGTCCGCAATTAACTACGGTTCGCTTTTCACAAACACAAAGGTGGCTTAACTAATTGGTCCTTACTTAATGGTCGGTGGGTACTGAAAATCGACCCCTTTTCATTTCTAACGCCGTTTTCTTGGGTTTTCCGCAGTCAGCGGTTGATACTCAACAAACTACCAAAATTCAAAATATTATTCGGTTGTTCTCTCCTAATATGGACATTAGGAGAGAACAACCGAATAATATTTGTAATAATGCCATTACAGTTGATCAATGTTGAATTAAAATTAACCTATAAAGTTAAGAACAGTTAAAAGGATTCCCTTAAATGATTGATTAATAAATTAATTCAGAGGAATTCTGAGCGATGCTTATATTATTTTCCTAGCTAACCTCTCTATCACCTGTTTTTCTATCTACTTCTTAGTTTATTAACTAATTAATTAACAACTCATAAAAGTTCGGACATTTAATAAAAATATATAAAACACTCTTAATTTTCCCGAATTTTCATAAATTTCATATCTATATAAAATATTCGAAACTATCTACATTTCATCGATTCAAGAAATTTGAATTATCTGCTTCCCAAATTAATCACCACCGTTTTTTATTTGCACAGAAAGCGGTGTGTTAACACTGCAGTTTCTCACGATGACATTATCGTAAAGAAAGAGCTACTAATTTGGATTAACAAATTTAAACGGCTTTATTTAGTCTAGGCACATTCAAATTAGTATAGTAACACTATGTTTAAAAACAGAAGAAAAAAAGATAATTGTGTGCTGGAATGGAGTTAATTTTCATATGCAAGGCTCGATTAAGGATATTGCCAAATAATGCAATACTGAATAGCATATTTACAAAAATATTTTTAATCTTTATTAGATTCTAGCATAGCTTCAGAAATGTAATAACATTCCAAATACTGTCCTGAAAAATTAATAGAATGAGCGGCTCATGTGATCCAAGACCTCACATTGCAACTGGTCCTGACAGATCGCAATTTTGCGAGAAATTAATTAATTTTATTGCCTAATATTGTCAAAACTACGCTTCTTCAAATGTAAAATAATATGAAATTCTTATAGAAAAAATGGCTTAAGTATATCAATACGTTAAGCATTGTTACAATTGAAACAGACATGCAATATACACGTCTGTAACTGCACACATGGACACACACCTCGTATTTTCCAGCATTTACTTCTGCCTAAGACACATGTTTCTGCCATTTACTATCAGGCGTCATCAGTTAGGCTAGTGAAGTAAGTAAAGCTTAAGCAAATTGCCTCATAAAGTATAGCTAATTTTGTCCTATCAGGTGGAACCATATAATTTAGTGACATCTGAGGGACAAAAGAGACTCTGCCGAAAGGGGCAACCTTCCCTTGATAGGCTATGCCGGTACAGAAGAGAAAAAAATGTATATAGGTGTAAGTCCATTAACACGATGCCAGATGGCAGCAAATATACAAAAAAAGGTTCTAAGTATATCAATACGTTAGGCACGCATTACGCATTTGTTACAATTGAAACAGACATGCAATATACATGTAACTGTACCACATAGACATACACCTCGTATTTTCCAGCATTTACTTCTGCCTAAGACACGTGTTTCTGCCATTTAGTATCTGGGGCGTCATCAGTTAGGCTAGTGAAGTAAGTAAAGCTTAAAACAAATCGCCTCATAAGGTATAGCAAATTTTGTCCTATCAGGTGGAACCATATAAACTAGTGACATCTGACGGACAAAAGAGACTATGCAGAAAGTGACAACCTTCCCTTGGCCGGCTATGCCGGTACAGAAGAGAAAAAATACACCTCGTATTTTCCAGCATTTACTTCTGCATAGCCGGTCAAGGGAAGGTTGCCACTTTCGACATAGTCTCTTTTGTCCCTCAGATGTTACTAGATTATATGGTGCCACCCGATAGGACAAAATTTGCTATAACTTATGATTTGTTTAAGCTTTACTTACTTCACTATCGTAACTGATGGCGCCTGATAGTAAATTGCAGAAACACGTGCCTTAGGCAGAAGTAAATGCTGGATAATACGAGGTGTATGTCCATGTGTACAGTTACAGATGTGTATATTGCAT
The DNA here is from genome assembly GCA_935421215.2 of Melolontha melolontha. Classification (NCBI taxonomy): domain Eukaryota; kingdom Metazoa; phylum Arthropoda; class Insecta; order Coleoptera; family Scarabaeidae; genus Melolontha; species Melolontha melolontha. Next base: position 20,137,740 of record OW285240.1, on the reverse strand, counting down.
GTCTGTTTCAATTGTATCGAAATTCTTAATATAATATTATTTTTTAACTTAATTTTGAACCTCTATGATCCAGAGTATACATGTTTATACATACATGTTCTTGTTAGACTTTCTGGACGATATACACAATCATTGTTATATATTATTTGACTTGCTGTCTTTCTTTGCTTTTATACTACTGTATAAATTGTCCAACTCGTTCGATAGTACTATTCTTTTCATTCTTACATTAGCATATTTGCATAGGTATGATACAAATATAAATTTTATAAATATTTATTTAATAATTCGAGATAAATAATATAAACAACGCACAAACTAATACTGGAAATATACAATATTTTAGCACTTTAAAGGCTGGCGTTTCCGGGCGTAAGATATCTTGAGACGTTTTTTATAATATGTGAGGTAGAACGGTAGAAGATCGTGTTATACGAGTACTTAGCAGCAACGCATTGGCGTGTGTTACAGCATTTAAAACTTTAATTTGTTATAGTTTACTTGTGCGCTGTGCGCATGTGCCGCTTCACCCGAAAGGGAGATTATTATTACCATAATGGCGTTAAGTTGTATTACGTGTATTTAAGTGTATCACTTGTTAATAAAACAAATTTAAAGTAACAAAACTCGAGTGTGGTATTCTTTCAACGAAAACAATCTTAGAAAATACTGCAACATTTGATGGTCCTTCAAGTCGTCGGATTTTACCGAAAAATCGAAGAAAAGAAAAATACCAATTTACCGCCATAAGAATGTACAACATAATTATGAGGTTAGTGTGCATCTTTCCTTTCCTATTCAATTTTAATATTAATGGAATTAACCAAGCAAATTAATTGCAACTTTTAATATTACACATTACGATTTTTACCTAAAAAATTATCTGGTAAAAAACAAATCATTAATATTTACTTCAAGCATTGAATTTCACGTATAATATATTGAGATACTTTATCGAACAGCGTGACATATTGTTAGGTTATAATTTAGTACGAATAATTATATAAGAAAAATGTCATCAATTGATTTAAAACGTAAACGTGCTTCAACTAAAGGTAATCTAACAAGGTTTAAGACCTTTTTAGAGACATTCAATAAGGAAAATGCCGATGATTTTATGCAATTGGAATCACGTTTAACTCGTTTATCAAACATTTTAACACTTAAATACTGCAAAAGCGTGCTTCTCCACGTACAACGACGAGAATTAGGATGAGTTTGAACTCGTGTCTGTCCATAGAAGTAACCAATACGTAAAGAATATGTTGTGTATATCCATGTAAACATATACATATATTGTACTAATATTACTCTCTCGTTCCACGTTGTTGATCGTCAACAATGTCCATAATAATATGCTATCACATTTAATTCGACACGTCTAATGATATATCGAGGACGGCAGTCAATAAACAGATCAATCAAAAAAAAAATGTCCTCCGAAACTAACCTATGTCGAAGAGAAAGAGAGTATTATCTTTCTGAGTGTGGTTCTCTATAACAATGCTAATTTTAATTGGTAAAGATCTTTTTAAATAACGTAACCTTTGCAGGACCAACTAAATTAAATTCAAGAATATAATACTTCAAGAGTGTATGTTTATTTTCTATATGAAATTAAATCTGATATAGTTATTTACATCTGTGGCTATTTCTAATATTATAAAGACAAATTTTATTTTAATATTTCAGATATGACAAAATTTATGAAGAAAAATAAAACCTATGCAAGAGCTTTGAATCTAAAAATTATTTAAGAATAAATTACTATATTAAATAAAACTGGTAAATTGATATTATTCAACACTTAATGATGAATTATTGATCTTAAATATGTTTAGTTTATCACTTACATGATTTGATTTATTGTGACAATACTTGAAGAAATTTAATTAGACTCGAACTAACTGCAATACTGCATCTACTACGAAGAAAATTTCCAATTAGTATCCTAGCTATTGAAGAATCTAGTAGTTAATTTGAAAACAACCAATCCTTAATGATATTAATGGATAAACTTAATCGAATAGCTAATATGTATCCAACTCCTCCGTTCGTAGACCAATTAATAATAATCTTTCCGTAGACCAGGAAATTATTTTCCAAAATACACCAAATGTATATAAATGTGGTCTGATTTTTAAATTAACGATGATCCAGCCTTCTGGGTCACTCTCCAGGTACTTTAAAATGACTTAATGACTCTCAAAAATATCACTTCTTCTATTATTATGTGATATATCTATATAAAATTGCTATTTTTAAATTCACAATCAAAATTTCTCTCTATATTTTTTTACAGCCAAAAATAATTCTTTTTTTTCAATTGCTATGGTTATTCAATATACTTTCATTTTTATCCAAGTAAGTTAGTTTTTTTTTAAATGCCGGTTTTATATTCAGTAAATCTAAATATTTTTTTTTTAAATTCAAATTTGAAAATGACATATTCATGTAGTTAATTATCAATTTTAAACTACATACTCACTTGCATATGTTAAATTTTACAATTATTTATATAAACTTACTAAATATAATTTTCACTATTATTCAACTTTCAATATATAATTAACTAAAAATATCTACCAAGATTCAACTCTAATCTATATTTACAAAGCTAAGTTATTAAGAATAAGATATCCAATTAATTTTTTATAAACATAAAAACCATTTAAAATTCAAATAAATCAAATATCTCTTGCATATTGCTATGAATTGTGATTTTTAAATTTGCTTATTCACAATTCATGACAAATCTATCCAGCTAAGATACTCAGTCGGTATAATTTAAAAAAATGGGACTGCTTTCCTCTCAGGGTTCGAATTGGAAAACGTGGTTTTTCTCTTCTACAAATTTATAATGCGCCAGTAAGAGTATTGACAAATGTTATAATTATGTTTCTTTAAGTTACTTGTAAACTTCTTGGAGTAAGGTTAAATAATAATCACAACATAAAATTTAAATGAAACTTTAATACAAAAATTAAAAAAATAACCTTTATAAAGTATAAAGGTTAATATTGCCTCATTTAACAATATTATTAAGGTAAAAATATCGCATGGAAGTGACCGCAGCATACGATAAAAAACTTCCTTTACACTTGTAACTGTTTTTTCTTTAGTATACTGTCAATTACGCTACTTTTATAACTATTGTTTACCGCTATTTGTTTTATAGTATTGATTTCACGAACAAAAGATTCATTAGACAAAGGAATATTTAATGCTCTATGTATCATAGAATTAAAAAATGAATGTTTGTGTGTCCTAGGGTGTAGTGAATCTTTGGGAATAATGCAATCAGTGAAAGTAGGTTTACGATATATATCATTTTAAGCTCTGATCTAATTTGTTTAATTCTAAATCCAGGAAGTTAATACTGTTATTCTCTTCTATTTCTACTGTAAAATTGATAATAGAATGGATTGAATTTATGTAGTTGTCTATGAGTACCCTTAAAGCAAGCTAGGATGTCGTCTACATACCGATACCAAAATTTAATATGGTTTTTACCTAGTTGTGATGAAAGAATTTTTTCTGTAATATGCTTCATGTAAATATCAGCTAATAGAGGACTTAGAGGTGAGCCCATTGCCATTGTTGTGTAACTTAAACGATAGTTCTGAATGTAATACCTTAATGTAAATCAGAAGAGTGTCTCTGCGGTGGAACCAAAATTTGGATTCTTGTTTAATCCAAATTCTCTTCGCGGCATTGATCGCTTTTTTAGGGGATATGGTGTGTGTTCTGGTTCTCAGCTGTACATAATTCGGCGTTAAATTTCTTCGTAAGCATTGTTGATTAAACCATATATTTTGTACTGCTATCCTGTGTTTCACCCGTAACTTGAAGTAGAAATTGGCTTGTTGCATTGCAATGGTTTGTTTAAGAAAATTAATACTGGTAGCCGTAACTTTGTGGTAATTCATTTTGAAAATAATAAAATTAAATAAAACAATAACTTTGCTATACCACTTTATTCACATGTAATAGTGACCGCGGTTTCGACATACAATGTCATTATCAAACTGCAAAAGTTACAGGCCTACATAGATCTTATAAATGACACAAAAATATATGGGGGTGGTTTATGATGTTATTTAAAATTACTACTATATACTTAACTATTATATACAACATTGGAAAAGATGTGTATATATAAGATCCAACTGGTCGTTAAGAACAATATCTATTGTGTTGTTTCCGCTTTTAAAAATTTCAAGTGACTCTAAAAGATTTAATTTACGACCTTTCTCGGCCAAATGCAATATTTTATGATGACCAAATGTATGCCTTTCTGTAATAAGATAGTTTGCGAATGTTGAATCTGTCTTCTTTAGTTTATATGACTTCATGTGTTCTTTTACCCGTATAATAAAACTTCGACCAGTCTGACCTATATATACACTTTTACAATCATTACAATATAATTTGTACACTCCTGATTTATTATTGATATCAGTTTTAGGTTTTGCGTTAAAAATGAAAATACTTGTTTTTACATATGGTTTGTAAGCTATACTAACATTACTATTATTTTTTGAAATTATATTTCCAATTTGCTCGCTTATTTTACCGAAGGAAGTTAACGAGACAAATTGTTCAAAATTAGCACTATCTTTAGGATATACTAAACTAAGGGCCACTGTAACTGTTTTTTCTTTAGTATACTGTAAATTACGCTACTTTTATAACTATTATTTACCGCTATTTGTTTTATAGTATTGATTTTACGAACAAAAGATTCATTAGACAAAGGAATATTTAATGCTCTATGTATCATAGAATTAAAAAATGAATGTTTGTGTGGCTTAGGGTGTAGTGAATCTTTGGGAATAATGCAATCAGTGAAAGTAGGTTTACGATATATATCAAATTTTAAGCTCTGATCTAATTTGTTTAATTCTAAATCCAGGAAGTTAATACTGTTATTCTCTTCTATTTCTACTGTAAAATTGATATTAGAATGGATTGAATTTATGTACTTCAGGAATGTTTGTAGTTGTCTACGAGTACCCTTAAAGCAAGCTAGGATGTCGTCTACATACCGATACCAAAATTTAATATGTTTTTTACCCAGTTGTGATGAAAGAATTTTTTCTGTAATATGCTTCATGAAAATTTCAGCTAATAGAGGACTTAGAGGTGAGCCCATTGCCAGACCTTCTGTTTGTTTGTAGAATTTGTTGTTAAATGTAAAGTAACTTTGGTTGGTGACTAACTCCGTTAGAGATATGATTTCGTGTATAACAACCGGGTTTGTATTTTTCTTTCCTAATATGTTTTCTATTAACCTTAAGCATTCCTTATGTGGTATTTTTGAAAACATGTTGGAAACATCAAATGATACCAGGATTTCTGTCTTTTGTATATTACAACCTTTTAATTTAGCTGTTAACTGTATTGCGTTTTTTATGGAAGAGCTATCTGTAAATTCGGTATATTGTCTAATTATTATGTTTAATTTTTCGGCTAATTTTTTTATTGGGGCAAGAAATAAACGAAACAACTGGTCTGATGGGTGCTTCCTCTTTGTGAATTTTTACTAAACCGTATAATTTAGGGGGGGGGGGAAGGATTCATATGGAAAAGTTTGTACTTATCTGTGTTTGAGATTACTGCATTACAATTTTTGACACATTCTTTAATTTCTGCCTGATACTGTTTAGTGGGGTCCTTTTTCAATTCTATGATAATATTGTCGTCTATAAATTTCTTAACTTTATTTTCATAATCACCTATAGTTAATATTACAGACGAATTTCCTTTATCTGCTTTTGTTATCGTGAGGTTGTTTTCTATGACTTTGTGATTAATACTTTGCAATGCTCGTCTGTCTGACTGATTATTGCGAGATGTTGAGTTGTTTTTCAGAATATTTGTAACTTTGGCTTTACCTAAGATACTGCTAATTTGATTGTTATTTGTAAATGCCAGTTCTGTTTCTATTGCTAGAATTTCTTTTTGTTTGTTACAATGGATGTGTGGTGCATATTTAGGACCTTTATTTAATAAGCTAAGTTTATTGTCTGAGAAGTTAACATTCGTGAGATTAATGACTCTAGAGTAAAACTGAACATTACTGAAAGTATTGTTAACTAGGGGTGTATTGTGTAGGTTTGATAGAGACTCTAACTTCCTGTTTTGAATGAGTCGTTTCTTATGAATAATTTCACTAACTTGTTGTCTAATGTGGTCATCTAATAAATCGAATTCAATGTTGTGTAACTTAAACGATAGTTCTGAATGTAATACCTTAATGTAATACCTTAATGATAAAAATCAGAAGGGTGTCTCTGCGGTGGAACCAAAATTTGGATTCTTGTTTAATCCAAATTCTCTTCGCGGCATTGATCGCTTTTTTAGAGGATATGGTGTGTGTTCTGGTTCTCAGCTGTACATAATTCGGCGTTAAATTTCTTCGTAAGCATTGTTGATTAAACCATATATTTTGTACTGCCATCCTGTGTTTCACCCGTAACTTGAAGTAGATATTGGCTTGTTGCACTGCAATGGTTTGTTTAAGAAAATTAATACTGGTAGCCGTAACTTTGTGGTAATTCATTTTGAAAATAATAAAATTAAATAAAACAATAACTTTGCTATACCACTTTATTCACATGTAATAGTGACCGCGGTTTCGACATACAATGTCATTATCAAACTGCAAAAGTTACAGGCCTACATAGATCTTATAAATGACACAAAAATATATGGGGGTGGTTTATGATGTTATTCAAAAATTACTACTATATACTTAACTATTATATACAACATTGGAAAAGAGGTGTATATATAAGATCCAACTGGTCGTTAAGAACAATATCTATTGTGTTGCTTCCTCTTTTAAAAATTTCAAGTGACTCTGAAAGATTTAATTTACGACCTTTCTCGGCCAAATGAAATATTTTATGATGACCAAATGTATGCCTTTCTGTAATAAGATGGTTTGCGAATGACATTGTATGTCGAAACCGCGGTCACTATTACATGTGAATAAAGTGGTATAACAAAGTTATTGTTTTATTTTATTTTATTATTTTCAAAATAAAATATACTTTAGACCACAAGTGTTATAGTTTGTTGAAATAGGGTTATCGATGATAAATTCAAAATGTAAAAAATACAAGGTGTTCAATTTAAGAAGAAATATAAAACTACTTTAAATCTTCATGCTTAATTTTCGTGTCTAAAATTTTATTAAAATATCTTTTTTTAATTGGTAACATGGTTCAATACATTTGCCCATCACTATATATTTAGATTAATGTTAATAAATAAAATATATTATTAATGACATAATTATGGTAAAATGTAATAAATTTTACTAAACTGATTTTTTTATATTTAAAATTTTTAGTTAATTTTTTACTTGTTAATCTAGAACGTTGAATAAAGACAATTATTCTTAATAATGGATAAGATCTTCTAGTCACCAAATGAGAAAGATGCGCTGTAATTTTAAAACTCTCGGATATAGCTTAATGATGTTATATAGTGTTCAGTTTACTAAAATAATTCCGGACGACATTTTCCTGCTCGAAAAAAAATGTGAGTCGTTAGGTCTCATTATTTTTTTATCTGCAGCACAATCAACTGCGTTGAAGCATACCCCTTATTTCATAATACCACACCGTCGACCATAAACCTACTTAGAAGTTTACTTTTAACAATACTGAATTTACTTCTTCTTAACAAGTTTGTATTTGATAATATTTTTGTGGCGACGTCTTCTAATCCTATTAGAGGCGTTAGCTTCAATATTAAAATAATAAAACCATTCATTACGAAGACGAGCTGGGAACGGTGCGAGTTCACGTAATATTTACTGGCATAATTCTTAGCTAACCCGCTATTCAAGTTTAGTGCTTCATATTAGATTTTAAAGTACATAAAAGTGGATATTGTTATACGCAGTTGTCAATTATGCACCGTAAAGTAAAACTAATGCCTGATGCACAGAATTCAGTAATATACTTCCTTGCTTAATAGGCAATTTCAATTTAATGTGTGTCTTCTTAGATGAATGTGACTCCAAGTTTCTAAACGTGTATGCTTATGGGTTTCTGCTTTCTCCTACAAACTAATAAGTAATCTCCATAATCATAGACCAACAGTATATTATAACGAGCCATCGAAAAAATTCTTAATTGGAGTAGACTGAAATTGAGTTGAGTAGAGTGAAATTGGGTTGGTACTTTAGCCACTTCCACATAATTATATTTATTGTTGGACATTGAAACTATAAGTTTGTGTCAAATTTCTCAAAGCTCTTATTAAGAAAATTAAATTTGCTTAGATGTAAATGGATAACATTTTCAATAACTTCTGTAGCTATATGTAAATTTTGATTATGATTTCGATATTAAATAAATTACACAGGTCTACAAAATTAAACTTTTTGACAGATGTTTTTATTTTGAAAACTGATTTTATATAATTTTGGTAGGCTGATTTCAAAAATTCTATGCATTTATTTGTATCACGTAAGGTTATTTTGCAAATATTAAATGAAAAAAATCGATATTTCTAAAAAAATTTATTTGTTTATTGAGTAAAAAGGTGGAATACAAGTTAAAAAAGTGGAAAAAAATACTTTACTCAGTCTTTTTTAAGTGAAATCTTTGTCTTTTTGCCAGAAAGCTGCGTTGTCCGTACATTCGGTTGTATGTTTTTCAGGGCATATCCCGTTTTAACATCCAGCAGTAGTCCGCCATCATCGTTATGCTCCATCTGCCTTGGTATCGCCATTCCATTTTCTTAATGTCTTGGTGAAACCTCTCTCCCTGTTCTTCGCTAACTGCTCCAAGATTTTCAGGAAAATAGTTCAAGTGTGAAAACGGGAAATGCACTTTCAAACTCATATTATAACCTAGACGATGAAAGTGTTGTAACATATTTTGAACAATGTTTTCGTAATTTCCGTCCTTAGAGTTCCCAAGAAACTTATCAATTACTTCTTTAAATGAAACCCAGGCGTTTTTCTCGACATTGGTCATTGTGTTTTGAAAATCCTTGTCTTTGCATAATGTTCTTATCTGCGGCCCAACAAAAATACCTTCTCTTAACTTGGCATCGGATAAGGCTGGAAATGTCTCGCACAAATATTTAAAACACTGTCCATTTTTGTCTAGGGCTTTAACAAACTGCTTCATCAAGCCAAGTTTGATATGGAGAGGAGGCAGTAAAACTTTTTTGGGGTCAACCAAGCTATCTCTTAATACATTTTTGCTACCAGGTGTAAGGCTTGTTCTAGACGGCCATTCTATTTGAGTCCAATGTCTATCCCTTGCTCGACTATCCCACTCACAAATAAAGCATGGAAATTTTGTATAACCTCCTTGTTGTCCTAGTAGCATGCACAGCACTTTAAGGTCACCACAAAGCATCCACTGATGTTCTTGGTAGTTTATTTTCTTTAAAAGAAGTTCAAAATTTTCATACGTTTCCATTAAATGTACCGAATGGGCAACGGGAACCGAGGCCAGCTCGTTACCATTGTGCAATAAAACGCCTTTTAAACTACACTTACTTGAGTCAATAAACAGGCGCCATTCTTCTTTTACATACGGCGCATTTCCTAATTTTGAAATTAAGTCAGGAATATTGTTGCAATACACTAGCGGTCCGTCTTGAGTAAAATATTGACATAACTCTTTTTCGCGATCCCGGTAAAAGCTTGATGTGACGCCAGGTGCCAGTAAATGTTTCTCACGAAGTCGGGCGGCTAACAATTCGGATGCATCCTTTGGAAGGTGCAAATTTCTAATTAAATCATTTAGTTCGCTCTGGTTAAACACTTCGGGCACTCTGAAATCTGGTGTGAAATCTGAGTCATCTGGGTCGCAATTAGATTCCTCTGATTCTGACGATATGACGTTTTCTAGTGCTTTTGGGGTGGTAGGTATCGGTACATCTGGTCCATGAGGAACTGGTCGAATAGCAGAGTCAAGATTGGGATACACAATTTGTTTCTTATCTTTTCTGTTGAATCCTTGAACATTACACGAACAAAAATAACAATCATCACTCTGATGTCTAGACTCTCGCCATACTATAGGAACACCAAAGCTTAAACATTTCTTCCTACCTTTTTGCCAGTTTCTTAATGCTTCAACGCAAACGGAACAAACAGTATGAGGAGCCCAGGACTTGTCTTGGTCGCCAATTTTTACATCAAAATAAGCGTGGTATACATTTTTCACAAACGAAGTTATAGTTTGCCTCTGCTTTACTACGACATAACTACCACAGATATAACAAAAGTTATTCGGATTGTCCACACAATGTCTTCTTTCCATATTTATACGTTCTAGAACACTTAAAATACGCAACAACGAAGACAACAAGCGCGCGGACACAGTAGCACGACGACTAACACAACCAAACTGCACATAAGCAGGTTTCAACATTGTATTGACGCTTCTGCGCCGACTCTGTTGCTTTGCTGAGAAATCTAATATTAACCAGTGTTGCCAAATCACATTTAATTTAATAAAAATCAATTCATTTAAAAATCATGCCTAACATGGAACAAACATATTCTTGTCATAGGTATGTATATTAATAAATTAACATTTTTAAGATATAGAGCGCTATAAAAAAAATTTACGTGATAGAGCAAAAATATGGCGTTTTTTGGAATAAGGGCCCCCAAACATATACAAATTAGCAAACAGCTTTCAAATATCAAAAGGATATCATGTTCCCGAAAAACATTCTTGCATGTATTTCTATTCTTAATGTCACAAATTAATCGAATTACTCTTTTCTGCACAATGAAAAGTCTATTAAAATCGTTTGCCCCTCCCCACACTACAATATTATAAGCCAGGTGCGGGTAAACCATTGCATAATACATGCCCAACAGTCCTTCCCTATCCAAACAGCTCTTTAATTTCAGAATGGCATAGTAACCTCTATTAACTTTAGCAATCACGGTGTCAACCTGAATATTCCAATTCAGATTCGAGTCCAGATGTATTCCCAGGAATTTAACATTTTTGTCACATTTCGCAGTTATTGCTTCCGTTGGTTTATAAAAGTTCACTCTCACCGTCTTAGTCGTATTTAAGATTAAACGATTCTTACAACACCATTCCTCGAGAGCCCCCACGACGGAAGTTACATATGTTTCCAACAGTTTTAATTCGTCAGAAACCACGACGATCGACGTATCATCAGCATAATTAACAAGATGTCCAGCACTTATAAAGTCTTTCATATCATTTATAAAAAGGATAAAGAGAAGTGGCCCCAGAATGGAGCCCTGCGCCCAACATCAGCTGTATTCGAGCAAACACCGTTTACATTAACAATAATATGTCTTTGACGTAAAAATGATATAATCAAGTTCAATACATTACCCCGAATACCAACCGCGTACAACTTCTCCTCCATAAACCTACTGTCCACACAGTCAAATGCGGCCGAGAAGTCAAAAAACAACCCCACTGCAAATTTCCTCTCATCAATACTCCTTGCCAAACACTCCACAAAGTCGACACAGGCCGTCTCAGTTGATCTACGACGTCTAAAACCATGTTGAGCATCGCTGATGATGGCGAACCGATTGAGGTACTCCATGACGCGATCATATATCACTTTCTCGTAAATTTTGGAAAACGCACTTAGTACCGATATAGGACGGTAGTTATCCATTGTCATTTCACACCCCTTTTTGTAGATTGGGACCACCCGCGCAGTCTTTAACGCAGACGGGAACACTCCAGTCTGAAAAGACACATTTATTATGTATGCAAGAGGTCCACTAATGGCATCACTAAGTTTTTTTAGTAGAGACACAGGTACATCATCCGGACCACACGAGTCCTTATTCTTCAGAACAGCCAACACATTCACCACATCTGCTCTATTCACTGGACCCATGAACATACTGCCAGTTACACTTCTACTCACTGTACATTCCGTAGTTATGATATTTGTAAATCTATTAGTAATTCTTTCCAAAGTCACAGTAGAAAAATGTTGCATGAGGCATTCGCCACATTCAATGGGTCTTTGACCTCTACATCGTTGATTTTAAGAGAAACTGATTTTGTTAGCTTGTTTCTGTTAGTTTCATACTTTACTAAATTCCAGATACATTTACTTTTATTTTCACTTGACGCTATTTTGTTTCTATAGTATGTCTTTTTTTCGTTATTTATAAGGTTTCGATGTTCTTTCTTTATTTACTTATAAAATGCTGATGTATGGTCATCATATCCAGTTGATCTCAATATTGCGTAAGTATCTTTTAAATACCTACTGGATTCCTTTATTTTATTATTTATCCATGGTGGCTTACTATTTTCACAGTACGTTATTTTTTTTTCCTTCTTCGGACAAATTTTATTAAAATAATACATGAAATGTCCCATATAGTCCTCAAATGCCATGTCCACGTCGCTAGTATCACTTGTATTCCAGGAGTTGTTACATAAAGCAGCTCTTAGATTTTCAATATTTGTATGGCATAAATTACGTTTACAGTACTTGTTCTCCACCCTGTCCGTGGACATATCACAATCTACCATCCGGAAAGACAGCATCTGCGCAGAATGATCAGATAACCCAGGATCCCATACATCGATATCAAATGTATCCTCTGGAAAACTACACACAATATAGTCCGTTCCCGATTTCGAGACTCGACCGTTCTTATTTACATGTATTCTGGTTGGTATGACATTTTTATTCATCAAATTGTAGGACTGAAAGATATCCCGTAGTTTTCTTGTAGCAGAACAATTAGTTTGCACGTCAATATTGAAATCACCGCCCAAAACCACCAAGTCACAGCCCCGACATATGAATGATAAAGCATCGGACAATTTTTCTTCTAATTGATCAATATTGCACGTAGGTGGGCTGTATATCGATACAATGGACACTCTATATGTACCACATGTACACATACAGCACAACACTCAAACAACATTTCAACAGAGTAGTCACGAATATTACTTATTTCTTTATATTTAACATCTGTTCTCACCAAAATTGCGCAGCCACCATGTGCGTGTTCCCTTCTATTAAAATACGTTGCCAGTTGATATCCCTGTATACGTATCAAATTAATATTATCCTGATTTGACCAAGTCTCTGTTAAACACACCGCTATTGGTTCGTTTTCCGTCAGAAACACCTGCAGCGCGTCCATTTTATTCATAATACCTTGTATGTTTATATGGATTAGTTTAAACGTGCCTGCTGTATCATCCCTTTTACAATGTCGGCTCTTTATTGATTTCGATGTGCTTCCGAAAAAATCTAAATCTACGTATTATTATTCCTTTTGGCCAAAACTTTGGGTCATAAAGTTGTTTCTGGGAGTCCCCCTCGATCCCTACGCAAAACGAAGTGTTAGAGCCTTTAGTTTGTAGTTTCTCAACACTAATGTTCTCTACGTTCATCTTTGTTTCGATATATTTCTTAACATCGTCTTCATTAGTATCCCCCTTATACCTTCCCACATACATCCATAGCTTCGAACAGGCCGCTACAAAATTACCCGAAGCCACCTCACCATTTTCACCGATAAGTTGCTTATTTTTGTTATGTGTAGGTGAACGCCGTTTTCTATCCACCAGAACGAACTCTCCCCGGTCCCGTCCCATACTCTGAGTCTGCAATTTCATTATTTCCGTCTCCCATATTATTGTAATTACCGCTTGCAGTATGTTCTGGTTGCAATTTCATGTGTTTACCATTATTTATCGTCGTATCATCACGTACGATAATTTTTTCATTCTGTTTATTGACCTTTTCTAGTACGGTCTTCTCTGCATTCTTTTTTTATATTTTTTGGTCCAAGTGTTTTTTGATTTGTAGTGATCTTTTTTGGGGAATGTGTGTTTATTTCTTTTTCCCTACGCATTTGGCAACATTTACAATATTCGCCCGTACGTATTACTGCCGTAAGCCTATCTACTTTTTCCGCTAGTAAATTATTTTGTAAAACTAGTGAAACTATTTCATTCTTTATTTCCAACAGAACATTGTTGTGTACTCCCGTCAGCACCCTGCGTTCATGCTCCTCATCACGTGCAGCACTTAATTGTTTTCGTATTTAAAAGGTTTGCCTTGTATGGTCCACTTCAAAACAAGGCTGTACACACAGGACCAACATTACATTTTGCACACATGTACCTACGCTCATTTCTTTTTTTTGTCTGAAGCAGTGGCGGCTCTTGATGACGTACGATGTGCGCTGCTGCACGGATGAGACTACTTCGAACTATTTCGGAAGATTTCGGTACGGTTACTTGCTTCTCTGTATATATGAAAGCTTAAACGAAGCAGTCTCATCCGTGCCGCAGCGCACATCGTACGTCATCAAGAGCCGCCACTGGTCTGAAGCTTGCTTTTGCTACAAAATGTGCATCATCGTATCTTATTATTGGGTACCAGTGCAGGAAAATGTCGTCCTATAAGCCTCTCAGGATTTTTGGTCATAGGTTGCACTCTGCTTTAGTTAAGCTGGTGTATATTGTACCTAGAATTAGACAAAAAAAAAATAAGCAAAAGTTTTCTCACTAACTAAAACTTACCGCTCAATAAGCTGTCTTATGACGTTCAACTGAAAATCTGCTAAGGGTTCCTTTACTGTATTTTGTGTCTGTGTCTGGTACAGTGCATGTGCGTTGAACATGTCTAGGTCCACCATACAGAAAAATAGCTTTTTGTGCCACTTAACTGTTTTTCTCACACATTTTAGAGAACTTAACTCATGTCCTACCTGTCTACGGCACCCAAATTCGCATTATAATCTAGAACATCTGCTGGCTTCTGACATGTTCCTTAGCCTTAAAGTTCAACTTATCCGATGGGATTATTTTGTCCTCATACATACTAGTTAGCATACGTACATCACGACGGCCAGCAAGCATTCACTAGCCATTGAGACTGTCTCGCGTTTGTTTAGTTTAGCTGTCAATTTCGGCATACATTTTCTTTCTAGGCGAACCGCAGGAATTTGTTTTGTGTTCAACAAAAATGATGTATAAAATGTTTAATTAGCTTTCATTCTTTTGAAAAATAGGAATTAATTTTATGATAGACGGAAATTTTGTAATGTTGGTAATTTTTTTTTTTATTACAAACATAAGTTGGTAACACTAAGTAAACTATATTGTTCCTAGAGAAGCCATTTAGTTTACATAAATGTTATTTGTTGCGTTTGAGGAACCTATCTGGTATCTCTCAATAGTTTTGCGTGTTCGAAGTTAAATTTCTATAGATAAGAGAGCTATGAAAATGTAAAATTGCTTCTTGAGAAAATTAATTATGAAGTTCATAAATGACAGTAATGTAGCGATCTCAAAGTTATTGCCGTCATACTCGGCATGCAGTTAAGATATACTACGTATTGCTGCTTTCTTTGCGAGTGGGACAGTTGCGACAAGAAATCACATTACATACAAAATATCCGAAAAAACATGAAGCCTGGTAAAAGAATATATATTACACTTCCACAATTGCCCGTGATAAAATCTTGTTGCCATCTTTACACATAAAGCTAGGACTTATGGAGAATTTTGTGAAAGCGATGAATCAAGGAAGAAGCTTTTAAGTATTTGAAGACAAAATTCTCACATCTCAGTGATGTTAAGTTCAAAGAGGGAATCTTTGTTTGTCCACAAATTCAAGAACTCTTCAAGGACGGGACATTTATTTAATACGGTCATTGAAGGGAAAGAGAAGTTGCTCGCAATTTCTTGGAAAATTAAAGAGCTGAAAACTACAAAATAGCTGTTAATGAACTTACGAGGTCATAAGGTTGTAATAGCTAGGTTGTGGTATGTCGCTGAAGATCCACATTTTGCACTCATATCTCGACGTCTTTCCAAGTAATTGTGGCGCTTTGAGTTATGAGCACGGTGAATGCTTCCACGAAGACATTTCAGCAATGTAAATAAGTTGCCAGGGCAAGTTGAGCGCAACTATGCTTGCAAACTTTTGTTGGAACGCGATGAGAGATGCTCCAGAAGTAGACTACAAACAAAAACAGAAAAAACAAACGCTCTAGAGAAAGGGAAAAGTTCCATACATACATATTGCTTTGTATTTCACTTTGATAAGAATTAAATAAATAAAATAGAACCTAAATAGCATAGAAACGTATTTGAAACAGGCTGTAAATACATCCAATATAATAACCACCGATAGGATAAATTGATGCCATTATGTAAACAAATTTTTAATTATACTCTTATGATAAACAAAACGTAGAGAAATAAGCATAGAACGTAATTAAACAGATTGTGTCTAAAATGTTACGTATCGAATGTTATATCGTAATGTAATATTGATAGATAATTATTGGTTATGTTACGATTTAACAATATATGTACATATATAGCTTAAATTTTAAAATACATGCTTACGTACCAAAATTAAATAAAAGGATATTCATTTCTAATAGTAAAGGAAGCTAGCTCATATCCAATTTGTGACTAATATGTTTTTATTTAAAATAAATATTCATTGTCTCTAATAGTTGTGGAAAAATACGATTAATTTTCAATGATTAATTTAGACAAAAACAAGCCATATAACAAGGGTTCAATGTTTGGTGGCATAAATAAAGTAACCTGAAAGAAAATAAACGCTTATAACATCTTAAATTATATAATTTAAAATTCTTTGAAAAAGGCAGTAATTTCTGTAACGATTTAATCGCGTACTATCTAAATCTACTATAATATACAAAGGTCAAGAAATAATTATCTATATATATATATATATATATATATATATATATATATATATATATATATATAGAAATATAGGGTTATTTAATAAAGGAGTTTTTTTTTCTTAATTGACCGCTTACCCGAATTTAAATTAATTTTATATATATATATATATATATATATATATATATATATTGATATGGTTCAGCTTACTTCCTTAATAAATTCTTCATCTCATATGATATTTGTCCCAAGAATGTTATATCTGAAATATAATGATTTGAGAAATATTACTTTAGAGTTAAAAGTTTGTATTTTTGATGTAAGATCATAATTGGATTTTAAAATCACGATATCGATTAATATTGTATATTTTATTTTGTCTATTTATATAATTCGCTCATTAATTAATTAATTAATCATAACTTATTTTCGCGAGAATTTAAGACTAATTATGATTATTTTATTTGTGTACAAATTTCTGTAAACATTGTTATTTATTATGACTTTTGAAAGTATCTCATGTTCAAAATTTGTAATTGAGATCACGTGAAGAGGTTTTATTAGCATTTAAATAGGTTGCTAGAGATATTTTTAACATTGAATTATTAAAGAGATACATTGAAGAAACTTTTTAAATTATCTCTTTTCAATTTGTCATAATTGTCTTTTATATATTTTTCGAATTCATTGTACAATTTTCTAAGAAAATATGATTTATGCTTTTACAACGTTGATATGGGCGACAAAAAAAAAAATTATTGATTAAGAAGTTTTTTTGCATGAAGTTATAAAGAATAGTCTAATTTTTTAATTCCTCTTCAAAATTAATCATATAAATTATTAACGGCTACATTTTTATCACAAGAAAGTGGGTTGTTAATTTTACAAAAAATTATTACCTTGCAAGAAGGTTTTCTTCGGGTGTGGAAGTACTAGGAAACCTAGTTATCATTACTTTTGTGTTTCCATCATTACTAAAATCAGTTTACGTTTAAGCAGCATTTAATAAGAAGTTTCTGGAACCATTTTTGGATATTTTTGTTAAAGAACACCTCTTCAGGATACCAAAATTGCACATAACCTAGTTGTATTCTACGTGGATAGGGAACGTATGCGGATCTGCGATTAGGATATCAACCAGACGTTTGAGACAAGCAACTTTAATCTTATTACGCTGTACCTGTTGGGATACTACTGAGTTTACAACATCCAGTGGATACGTTGGTTTTGAAATTACCATATTTGTCATTAGTAACAGGTATTCTTGCGAAAATTTCCTATATTTACATAAAAGATATAACATCTCTTGCAATTTCATATTTTATAATAGATTACTCACGTTATTTCAAGGGACATATCACTTTGCTTTTAATATCAGTTTTTGCGATATTCTTAATAAATATTGATATTTGTTTTTAAATTCGACCATATTTCTAAAATAATATTACTAGAATTTGAGTAGGCAACCCATTGCATCTTGTAATTTAGAAGGTTTCATACATTTTATGACATAAATTTGTTTTATTTTGGATATTTAGTGCTCAAAAATTATATTTTGTATCTTGTTAGTAATACTATTGAATTTATCTTAAATATATTTACTATAATCTTTAGACTATTTCGTTTTATTTTATGTATTAACATGTTTTTGCTTGTGTATCTGGAACTCGCATTTAGACCCTTTGAGATTAAGTTGTTTTCTACTAATTTTAATTTATTCTTTATTATCATATTTGAGCTAGCAATACAGTTATCTTCTTGAAATTTTATATTCATTATTATTAATTGCAGTCAGCGTTACTACATTTTAGACACCGAACGTGGATTAATACTCTACGGCATTTGGTCTTATTACATTATATATATATATATATATATATGTATATATATATATATATATATATATATATATATATAAGGTAAACTTAATAAGTCGGCGATTAAAGGTCTGGTTTACTTCAAAGTATATACAAAGAATTCAAATAAATTTTACCTCAAAGTAGCCCTTGGAAATTACGATTATGTCTTAGCTTGTTACTAATTTTAATAGGAATTTTGTTGGTTATGAGATGAGATATTTGATTGAAATGACAAATGTCAAAATAATAAAACGAACATTTTTAAGTGAATGAAATATGTTTATTTCCAACAAACAAGCAAAATTTTATAAAAATTGTTCAAAGTGTCCACCACCTTGTTCGAAACATTTCTCACATCTTCTTCTAATGGAGGAAAAAGTGTTTTGTAGTATCGCATTGTCAATTCCATTAATTCTTTCAGCAATTCTGATTTGAAGGCCTGCAAGATCAGGTATCTGTACTTGATAAATTGAGTTCTTTAAGTATGGCCATAAAAAGAAATCACATGGGGTAATGTCACAAGATCTTGGTGGAAATTCATGTTCAGTGTTTAAACTTATCAACCGATTTTGAAAAAATTGCTGCAGCATATTAATTGTTTCACCTGCTGTGTGTGTTCTAGCTCCGTCTTGTTGAAAGTAACCCTGTGTTATTTCTTCGTCGTCAAGCTGTTCGATAAATGGCATAATAATTTCTTGTCGATACCTTTCTCCTGTTAAGGTTCCGTTAAAAAAATAGGGCCAATAATTCTCCTTCGACTAATCGCACACCATATACCAATTTTCTGCGGATGAAATGCGGTTTCAACAAAAAAATTATGTGGTTTCTCATTAGTCCACATCCTCATATTTTGTGAGTTCACATATCCATTCAGATAAAACCAGGACTCATCAGAAAAAAAGGTTTTGTCAAGAAGGTCATTATCAAAATTATTTAACAACCACTGACTAAACGTTATTCTTCTGGGATAGTCGATTTCCTTGATTTCTTGATAACAGATCATGTGATATGGAAATAAATGTAAGTCCTTTTTCAAAATTGTATGACATGTGCCAATTGACAGACCCACTTGTTGTGATAATGCTCGTACGGAAGTTCTTGGTGCATTATTTATAATTTCTCTTCCATTATTAACTAGCTCTTCTGTACGCTTTTTCGCCTGACCTGCGCCTTCTTTCTGTTTAACACTTCCTGTTTCTCTGAAAACCATAACGGAATGTGTCACTGTGTGCCGAAAACTGTCATAATCAAAGATGACGTTAGGGAACTCATTTCTAAATTCTTCTAAACAATCTTGAAGAGAATACTGCCATTGTCCGTCAATCTTACGTCCGTTTCGAAAATAAGATTATAGCATGAATGATTTGTGTTGTATAGTAAAAACCATGTTAAATCAATTTTAAATTACAAAGCAATTTTTGTCAACTATGCATCTGTCTAATTGACAACTAATGCAAATTTAAATTATTAATAATCATACGTTTTTAAAGGAATGGCCTACTAGAGGCAAAGCTTATTTGAACGCTTTTTATATTTAAAACAACCCTACATGTTTCGGCAATACGCCTTTGTCAAAACATGTAGGGTTGTTTTAAATATATATACTTTGAAGTAAACCAGACCTTTAATCGCCGACTTATTAAGTTTACCTTATCATACCAAGGTCACGAAGATATTATATATATATATATATATATATATATATATATATATACCTAAAGATAATTATTTCGTGACCTTCGTATGTTATGGTAAATTCAATTTGTTGGCGATTTAAGGTCTGGTTTTACTTTAAAATATATATATATTTAACACAACCCTACATGTTTCGGCAAATGATGCCTCTATCAAGGAATATAAAAAATAAATGACAGTATATTAATGTCATACATTTGAGTTGCGATGGATAAAATTATTCAAAGGTACATTCCAATTGAATAATAATAATAAAGCATGCCTTAGTATTCTAAAATAGATAGACAACAAAAACAGGGAAACGCAAGACATGAGTTACTATTATGTATGCGCCCGTGGAGCGTCTTAAGATGCAAAGCTGTCGGCATTCGCCTTAAACGAGAAGGAAAACCACGAGAACCTACTCAGACAACCAGACAGGAATCAAAACACGGAACTGTCAGCATGATAAGCAAATGTATAGATATTTAAATAACTTAAGATATCTAATTATATAACAGCAACATATATTATGATGGTAAATTGCAGATCGTTACATAATTAAGTTATAGTATATACTGCTTAAATTTTTTATATCACTTCTGTTGTTAATTGAATTTTTTTCCTGTTTAATACTAATCATTTCTTTAATTTCCCTTTTCATTGTGTGTTGTTCTTTATCAATTATCTGTGTGTTTACAAAATCGAAATGGTGATCGCGTTGTAGTTTGTGTGTAGATAAAGTAGTTTTGTCTGTTTTAGAGTATTTGTGGGCTCGTATTATTTTGTATAAATATTGTTTAGTTTGGCCTATGTAGTAACTATCGCAATCGCGACATGGTATTTTATAGATGACATGTGTTTCTCGATTTTGTTCTATTTTAGGTTTAAGTTTTGAAAATAAATGTTTATTAGTATTACTAAGTTTATATGTTGTAGCTATATCATATTTTTTAAAAAAATATGATATAGACTGACAGTTCCGTGTTTTGATTCCTGTCTGGTTGTCCGAGTAGGTTTTCGTGGTTTTCCTTCTCGTTTAAGGCGAATGCCGACAGCTTTACATCTTAAGACGCTCCACGGGCGCATACATAATAATAACTCATGTCTCGCGTTTCCCTGTTTTTGTTGTCAATCTATTTTAAAATACTAAGGCATGATTTATTATTATTCAATTGGAATGTATCTTTGAATAATTTTATCCATAGCAACTCAAATGTATGACATTAATATACTGTCATTTATATTTTATATTCCTTGATAAAGGCATCATTTGCCGAAACATGTAGGGTTGTTTTAAATATATATACCTTAAATCGCCAACAAATTGAATTTACCATATATATGTAAATATATGTAGATAATCTCTTAGCCGTTCATTTAATATATCATTTGATAAATGGAGTTCTCTTGGAGTTTTCGGCTTTTATATTAAATATTTTCAAATTAGTCTGTTATTTTGGGAGGTAAATGTGAATGTAAACATTGCTATCTACAAATTACAACGCAAATCATACGAAATTTATTTGAAAAATTTGTGTACGTTCGGGCTTGAACCCAAGTCTACGGTTTGCCGGACCGTCGCTTTAACCAATTAAGCTACGATAGACCTTGGTTCAAGTTTATTATAAATGCCTTATAAGGCGACGATGTTAATAATTCAGAGGTCAGTTTTGAAAGCAGATGTCAGTTTTGAAAGTTTGCAATTGCTAATTTTTACCCCTTAGCTATTAATATATGTAGATAGTTTCGTAGCCGTTCATTTAAAATATCATTTGATAAATTCTTGGAGTTTTCGGCTTTTATATTAAATATTTTCAAATTAGTATGTTAAATTTCGTATGATTTGCATTGTAATTTGTAGATAGCAATGTTTGCATTCACATTTACCTCGCAAAATAGCATACTAATTTGAAAATATTTAATATAAAAGCCGAAAACTCCAAGAATTTATCAAATGATATATAAATAATGGGTGACTCATTTAGAGATACTTTTTCCAAAAGCAAAGAACAAATGAAAAAGGCCAATTTATTTAAGAAACTTGATTATCATACAAAAGAACCATTCTTTACAATTATTTTTTAAAGATTATTTCTCTCAAATGTTGGCCGCGACTGCGGTTAACGTAATCTATTCTGATGATCCAATTTTCAATGACGCGTTCTAGCATTTCGAGTGGTATTTGTCCAATGACCCGAGTAATATTGGCCTCCAATGCCTCAATTGTAGCCGGTTTATCCATGTAGACTTTAGACTTCACGTAGCCCCACAGAAAAAAGTCTAATGGTGTGATGTCACAAGATCTAGGCGGCCAATTTACTGGTCCGAAGCGTGAAATTAAATGTTCATCGAATCATTCTCGCAGTAAAGCCATAGTTTCACGAGCTGTATGGCTAGTGGCGCCATCTTGTTGGAAGTAAATGTCTTGTAGACCACGGGTGTCAAGTTCAGGCAGCAAATAGTTCCTTATCAAGGCGCGATAACGGTCGCCATTCACAGTCACATTCCGACCGGCTTCTGTTTTGAAGAAATATGGACCAATTATTCCACCGGCCCATAATTCGCACCAAACAGTTGTTTTGTCTGGATGTAATGGTAGCACTTCAATCTCTTCAGGTTGCTCATCACCCCAAATACGGGCATTTTGCTTATTCACGTACCCATTAAGCCAGAAATGGGCCTCATCGGAGAACAAAATTTTTGTCGAAAACAGTGGATCTTCTGCAAGTTTATCAAGAGTCCAACGGCTAAAACGGAAACGATTCGGAAGGTCGGTCGCCTTTAGTTCTTGCACTAGTTGAATTTTGTATGCTTTTAAACGAAGATCCTTTCGTAAAATACGCCAAGTTGTTGCATACGACAAACCAAGCTGTTGAGAACGGCGACGAATTGATTCTTCCCGGTCTTCGCGTACACTCGCTGCTACCGCCGCTATATTTCCTTCACTACGTGCTGGATGAGGTCTATGTGGTCCCGTATTATCCATTATTGTAAATTGAGTTTCAAACTTATTGATGGTATAGCGAATTATGCCGATTATGTGGCCCATATGTTGCTCTAAGCGCACGATGCACATTCCTTGTAGAACGCCCATTTTCGTAATAAAGCTGTACTATTTGTAGACGCTGTGCCGGGCTAAGTCTTTCCATTACGTAATGTCAAATAGTACTGAACCAGATTACGCAGTCCGCTGACGCGTCGCATGCGCGCTCAGCCATTAAATCCCCACCTAAAAAAGTACCTCGAAATGAATCACCCATTATATATATATGTGTATATATAAATAACCTCGAATCAAGAGTTAACAAAAAATTTTTAGTGTCATATTCTTGATCTTCTACATCAATTCGGCTGGAATTGACTATTTTTTGTAAAAAATAGAGAAAACTCTTATTTTTTTGTAAATCATTGCAATTAGACATTGTGAACTAAAATTTTTATCTTACTAATAAGTCTTGAATGCATAAAACATGGGTCATTGTAAAATTTTATTTTGCATTACTATTTTAAGAACATGAACCTATATTAAAGTCCCGTTATAATGATGAATTGGCACGCGCGTGTAATCCTCTGGCGTTAATTTTAGTAGCATTTTAAGTTATATTTTCGTATTTATTACCCATTAATGAGTACCGTTTGGTTTCATTAAACTGATAAATATAGGCAATAAATTAAAATGCATAATAATTTCTCCATTACGTAAAGTGACTTAATTCTCTACAATTACAGGTTTTAGTTGTAATTTATGTAGTAACATATTATCTTTCTTTGTATCTACGGATATACTGGTTTCTAAATTACGATGTTATTAATTAATTTTTTCTTTTCTTCTACTTTTAATATTGCTTAAATAGGGAGTACGGCCAGTACCGAGAGATTAAAACTGCAGTAGCAGATGTAGTAATAATAATTATTACGCTGTATTGATTACAATTTGGCTATAACTTTATATTTTCAAAGTTTTAGTGGATGTAATTTTTATTAGTGTTAGTTAAGAACTGCATAAACACTGATAGTTTACAAGAAAAATACTGCAGTTTGTCCAAAAAAACTAAAACGTAAAACATCGACATAGTGTAGGAAGTGCAAGCAACCTGTATGCTTACAGTGCTCCTCCGCCATTTGTAACCGATGCATTTAAGGAAAGTGTTTTGTTAATTGGTTTTTGGCTTTTTTAAATCAATAGCTTTTAAATTTGAAATGTTCTTTTTTGGGCCATAAAAATATCATATGCTTTGTTCTTAGTTATAACACGTGCAAGGATATATATATATATATATATATATATATATATATATATATATATGTATAACAAGTTTTCATTTGAAAAGTCAATCTAGTAGCATGTGATTTACTGAGAACATTTTGAAGTATGTCGTAAATTAAAATTTACTACTTAACCTACGAAGTCGTATATTTTGACAGTTTCATACATACAAATAAATAACAAATAATAGGTATTTATTGAAAACTATAACAAATGTTGAAAATGTTGTCCTTCAAGATCAATGCACTTTAAAATCCTGCGTTCAAAATTTCTGATGATATTCTGCAACATTACTGGATTGTTATTAATTTCCATGCATTTCTGTTCGATTCTCTGTAGCATATCTTTCAAATTTAATATAGGTGTTGGAAATATGTTATTTTTTAGATAAGGCCACAAAAAGAAGTCGCAAGGTGTTAAATCGCATGAACGTGTAGGCCAGGTAATATCAGTATTTCGACTAATTATACGCTCATCAAAAAGTTCTCTTAAATAATCGAAAGATTCTGCAGTACAGAGTGACAAGGTGCTCCGTCTTGTTGGAAATATGCATTTTGAAGTTTATCATCATGTAACTGATTGACGAATGGTTGTAAAATTTCCGTACGGTACCTTTGAGCAGTTAACGTTCCCTGAAAAAATATTGGTCCAATGATTCGCCTTCGGCTTATCGCTGCCCAAACACCAATTTTCTCTGGATGTAGCGATTCTTCATTAACTACATGTGGATTTTCACTACTCCAAATTCTTGTATTTTGTGAATTTAGGTATCCCGTTTTATAAAACCATGCTTCATCAGTAAAGATGACTCTTTGCGAAAGTTCTCCATTATTGTTCATATTAACAAATCAATTACAAAACTGAAGTCTACGTGGGTAATCAATTTCTAACAATTCTTGTACTGCTGTGACACGGTATGGATAAAGTTGCATATATTTTTTTAATAACTTGTGAATTGTACCAACAGAAAGGTTTATTTGTTGACTCAAATGTCGAACAGATGTTTGTGGTTCATTTTCCATTATTTCTTCAACACGATTGACAACTTGAGGTGTACGTTTCTTAACTGCCTGATTTTCTTAAGAGACTACCAGTTTCAGAAAAAAGTTTTAAAGTTCTATCCAAAGTATTCTTAAATTGTATATAATCTATTACAAAATGTGGAAACTCAACTTGAAATTCTACCATGCAATCTTGAACTGAATAAACCCATAAACCATCAATTTTATTACCACTTCGAAAATAAGCCTGGACTAAAAAAATTTTTATGTTCTAAAGTGAAAGCCATTTTAAAACTGAGAAGCAATTTATTTAAACCAGAATCAACGCACGATTATTTTATGCACTAACTGATATTGGTGATTGACATTATCAAATGTCATTTAGATTTACGTTTACGGAACAACAAACACATACTAATATATTTGCGTCTTATTCTATCAAAATTTCAAAGTAACCTAGATTGACTAGATGTCCGGAAGTCAGTTTGACTCCTATCTGTGGTTATGTAACAAAAATTCACCTCTGTGGTTAAGGGTTAAACAAACAAATGTTTACCAAACAAACGTCTGAACTGTTCGCTTTATCAACGAACGTAGTCTATGGGTAAAAGAGAGCCCGTCCCAAATAAGATCGGCTCTCGTAGATTGTCAACCTTTCTGTTAATATAACTGTACATACCCATGATTTATCAAGACTATTATAGGGACATTGGCGTTGTTGACGCTAAAAATGTAAGTATTGCTCAGCCTATAAAACATGAGAATAAGATAGAACATTTGGACAACTTTAGTGCCCGTGAGGAAAATTTAAAGTTGTTATTTATACTAAAACAGTTCTAGTTTATTTTTAATTCTTACTGCTTTGTTTAAACAATCTACTTAAAATATTTGTTTTTGTTCTCATTCAAAAATATATACTAATAAGTAACATATACCTAATGACTTATGATTTGGTATTTCTAAACATGTTTTAATGTAATAAGGCTACAAGCCACATTTTTTTAATAAATTAATTTTTTCTACAAAACTTATTTTTAATTCAAATGATTTTTTTTTCAGTATTCTTCGAAGAGCGGTTGTAAATTATAATACATAGTTCTATTATATTTCTTAGCATTTCAGGATTTGGTTAAAATCTTTTATCCAACACCTCCTAATAATAGACCTATAACTATGGCGATTTTAAATCAATTATGTAGCTTTATCTCACTAGTGAGTTAAAAACATAATTTATCTCACTAGTGAGATAAAACAAGGTGAAATTTAGATTGCATAGAGACATTCAAACTGCTATAGTATTAGCACATTTATATTAATTCTAAAGGGTAAACAATAGCAACTAATTAACATTTACATTAATATTAAAGTTGAAGGAAATCCTCTTTCTATCTGACTCTGCATTCAGGTTATTCGAATTTAGAGTTATACTAGAAGACGTATTTGAAGTATCCTGAACAGAAATTTGATGACCAGAAGTTGAGGACGTTAGACTGTCTGGACCTTGTATCTTTCTGGCTATATCAATCTTGTTGGATACTGAATCTTGTATATAACCTTCTGCCACAGTGGACGATTTCCACCCGCCATGTCGTTTAACTGTTGTAATATCAGCTCCTGCGTTTGCCAGAAGATATGCTGACGAACGTCTCAGACTATGTCCTGTATATAATTGAGCTTCTGGTAGGTTCGGGAAAGATGCAACTTTCTGAGGTATCTTAGAAATGGTGTTAATTCCAACTGGCTGGATAGTGCATTTTTCTTTCTTGTAATTTAGGAAGAATCTGCCATGTGGAATACCTTTTGGTCTCATACAGACATATTTTCTGTAGAGGTCAAGAATATCTGTTGTAAATCCTTCTGCCATAACAGTGAAATTTCTAGATACATTTGCCTTTGTGTGAGGCATTGAAACATACAAGTATCCTCCTTCATCTTCTATATCGTCAAATTTCGGCTTAGTTATTTCATCACAACGACACGCACCTGATATACCCATTATAAATGCAACCTGCATAGAATACACGAACGAATAATGAATAAATACTTTGAATTAAATATAAGAAAATAAATAATACCTTCATCATCAAATATTTATTGTTAGCCTCATTCAGAAACTTCTCTATATGTAGCCTCTCCAAGATTTTCGCCTTTTTGGACTTGTGGGTTCTTGCCTCACTCTTCAAATAGGAAATCAGTTTTCCGTATTTCGATATGTCACTATTCATATACACTTTCAAAGTACTTCTTAACATGGAATACTTCGTCCACAATGAAGAAGGTGCTATTTTCCTTCTATAAATATGGAAATACGACAGGATAACTTCTTCGTTAATTCCAGTGATACTTTGCTGTTTTCTCCATTCTTCAAAATGACGAAATTCTTTGTCGTAATTATCCTTCGATTTTTTTGGCAGTAATTTATAACATGCTGCTTGAGCTTCTTTCTTAACTTCCAGCGGAATGAAAACAGCCTCTTGCAACTCTTCCATTACCATCAACTTTTAACTGGAGTATTATTAATCAATAGAGCTGAGGATGTTTGCGGTATAACCATGGTTATATCATGTAACCATAGTAATTTACTATGGTTACATGATATAACCATGGTTATACCGCAAACATCCTCAGCTCTATTAATCAATCACTAATTTTGTTTGCTTGTTGATTTGCATTATTTATTCTCCATAGTAACTGCATTACTGTATATGAACTTTTTGCATTAGTCGTTTATAATTTAAATTTGACATGGAACATCAAATTTATAATTTAAATTTGACATGGAACGTCAAATTTATAATTTAAATTTGACATGGAACGTCAAATTTATAAAACATTAAAAGCCATTTTGAACGGATCTTAAGAGGTGTTGGATAAAGTTTTGTATTGCACACGTGTGTTAATTACAAATAAGTCACTTGAGAAAAGTAGCTCACTCGTCCTAACGGACTCGTGAGCTAAACATTTTCTCGCGTGACTTATTTGTAACATAACACACTTGTACAATAAATAACTATAAAGTTGATTATTTTTAATAAACTGAATGCGTATTATATTCAATTTAATCGGTAAATTTTTATTATACGTACTACATATATGATATACTCTATATTAATTTATTAAAGCACAATTATTAAAGCGATCCATTAGCTTGACATCGAAAGTCACTGGCTGGACTTCGTTTGCAAGCCTAGAGGAAAGCAGAGGTAGGAAAGTGTGAAAATGATAAAATCCCCAGTTAAATTATTTATGTGCGAGGTTTAAGCGTTCTCCGTAAAGATAAAGCGGCCGGAGACTCCATTGTACAACATTTAACTCTCTTAGTTTCGACGAAGATTATGAAGACCGCGGCTAATGGCACACACTTTCCTAGCGCCGCGTTTTAATCTTAATAAAAATGATTATCCCTTAATTACGTTAAATTTCTTCAGCTACATTTCGCGGAAAAATTTATACCTTGGCTCGCGCGTCCTTCTGTCACTGGGTTTAGAGCACCGCCAAGGGAACTGCTGTTGAAGAATTTAATTTATATTATAAGGAGGCGAATTATCACCTACTGAGTTTCACCAGATTTCTGATTAAAGTTTCGTTTCTTGTCCCGTTTTAATTATGGGAAACCGGAAAAGGAAGCTAAAAATGCGGACGGCACGGCACGCTGAATGGTCTTATGAAAAAGATGCCTAACTGAAGAGACAGGAAATTATATTTTATGTTAAAATAACTTTGAAGTATTTTTGCGACTAATGAACTACTTTTTAGAGAAAAGGTAGCTAGTGTTTTGATGGGATTTAATTTATGGCTTTTATTTGTTCACGAAATTTAATTTTAAAAGATTTAAATATAGTATCATTTTCTGAACCTAGAAGGAAATATAGACGTTGGCTTAATATACAACCATTATCTTAAAGAAGACTGCGTTAACGTACCTTAAATTACAGCTAAGTGCTCTAAAGACAATATTATATTGCCTATGTATACAGATTCACATAAATTATTCATGCTACATCTTGAGTGGTATACCAAATGGGAACTGGAGAAGGAAGAGAATAAAAGAAGAAAATGTCGAAACAAAATTATTGTAAGACACGTTTGCCATCACTGGAAAATGTCTCATATACGTAACATACATAATCCTCAGGCAAATGTAATTTTTGGAACGAATGACGTGTGTCACAAAAGAGATAAAAGTAGAAACGACAGCGTACACGACCTGATATTTATTCTTTTGGCAAAATGAGTATTACAGTATAAATATTTAACGTGCTCTTACGCTGACAACAAAAGAAAGAGGAAAATGGATAAAGCACGTCCTCGCTATATTTTTTTCTCTTGCTAGCTGCCTTCAAAGAAGTATTGATAACTTAAAAAAATATTTTCACAACATTCCGGAGAAAGAGAAAATACTCTTGAGAAATGTATTTTATTTAGAGTACTTTTGCAACTATTATCTCTGTTATTTCAGTATGCGCTAATACACTAACGCCTAAAAAGTAAATTTTTCCTTATTTTTTTTGCTGGTAAGTTTTGTCTATAAACAGAGACGTAGGTGTGAGATAACTAGAGCAGATAAATTTCCGTGCGCGCCATGAGCGCCGGTAGGGGAGTGTAATTCGTAATATATTAGAATATGCGATAGAATAGGGACGCAACATGAGCTTGTTACCGATATAAGTATAGAAGTAGAGACATTTATTCTATCAGAAATAATTAAATATACTTTTGATTTTCTGCTATTAAAGTAATATGCATAAACACACGAAAAATAAGAATAGTACATATTATAGCAGCGTTGTATGTACCTATAAATAAAATGGAAAATGTATAAAATCAGTGATTGTGTGCACGACAGAGGATTTAAAAAAACACTTACCGTTTTAAGCGTCTTCCAAAGATTGACAAACTGGAAAAATTCGATTGTATATTTTCAACATCAGGGGAGTTTCTAGGGTTATTTCTGAAAAACATGTCCGCCGTGAGGAAAAAATATGTTTATATTCGGAAAACGAGCGTTCTACATCGAGTAATGTTATATTAGCATAATCTAAATACTTTTTTAAGCAACTTAACGCATCTGTAGACGTGCCCTTACAAATACGTGTTAAGGTGTCAAAATCTGCATTTCTGTCTAACACGCTAAAATTTAATTAGAACACTTTCACTTTTTGCGTCTTCTACAGCACACAGCTGTGCGTGAACATCTTTAACGATTTGCAGTGATTCCTCTAACGACAGCGACGAATTTTCTAATTTTGTTATTGCTTCTTCTAGTCCCAAGTAATTCTCAGGAATACTTTGTAAATCCATTTTAATCTGGGCATCTTGAAATTTTTTCTGGCTTGTATTAATAGCTGCACTTTCTTTCGGATCGAATGATAAAACCATGTCCTTAATTTTTTCAAAATGTTCATGATAGTAAAACCCTGCCGCAACCATGTACCCCAACGTGTTAGAATCGGCTGTGGTGGCTCTGGGGTATGAGGACACAATTCGTGAAATTTCCGAATACGTTTTGGAGATTTCAGGAATACTACCTTTATACTCGATATTAAAGCATCTACCTCTGGAAAACATCTACGAACCTGTTCTGCCACAAGGTGTAGAGAATGGAGTTTGTAAGTAATATGTAACAAGTTAGGACAATATTTTCCTAAGAGGCCGGCCTACAGAACACATGGTTGCGGCACCATCGGTCATAAACATTAATACTTGGTCTTTCGAAAGTTTAAATTTTTACAAAGTATCTAATAGCACCTCTGAAATTTTTTCGGCATTACATTGTTCTAGTCGTCCGGATGCTAATAAAATTGAAGACGTTGGTTGATGTGGTTCCATATTACGCGCCATCACATTAACTGCAGATTGTTTTTTGCAGTCAATTGTTTTGTCCACACATAACCAAGGTTTTTTATTTTTCAGTTCGCGTTTGATTTTATTTTGAACCTGTTTACGCACCGATGGTAAATTCCTTCGTAACGTTGTCGTGCTCGGTAATGTTTGATTCGCGTATTTATTCCAAAATGAAATAAATGAATCATTACTTAACAAGGTAAACGGCAGTGTACACACAATCATAGTTACACATAGTTCATGTACAGGCTGGCCCAAAATGACCGAAGGGAGTTTTAATTCCTTATAACTTTTTTATTATAATTTTTTTTTTGTTTTCAGTATTTTGTAAAGACTTGGGGAATTTAAAATGGAACAGTACACAATTGAACAACGTGCCAAAATCGTTGAACTTTATTTCTCAAATCAACGATCCATTGTTTAGACTCAGCGTGAATATCGTCGTTATTTTAATGTGCGGGTTGGACCCTCAGAGTCAACAATAAACCGTCTGGTTGCAAATTTTCGAGAACAAGGGTCAGTAAGGAACCTTCCTGGTGCCGGCAGACGACGAACGGTGCACACGGATGACAATATTGAACGGGTACAGGAGAGTATTCGGGAAGATGGAGAAACATCAACCAGGAGACGTTCGACACAACTTGGCCTCTCAAGAGGGTCGCTGCAGAGAATTTTGCACACAATAAGAATGTTTCCATACAAAATTCAGCTTGTCCAACAATTGAAACCGACAGATTACCAGCAACGACTTGATTATGCAATTTATTTTCGTCAAAAGCAGAAGAAAATCATGATTTTATTCATAATTTAATTATGAGCGACGAAGCCCATTTCCAATTAAATGGGTTCGTTAATAGGCAAAACTGCAGGATATGGGCTACG
The DNA here is from genome assembly GCA_935421215.2 of Melolontha melolontha. NCBI lineage: Eukaryota > Metazoa > Arthropoda > Insecta > Coleoptera > Scarabaeidae > Melolontha > Melolontha melolontha. The sequence goes on along the minus strand of OW285240.1, from coordinate 20,105,507 downwards.
GAATATCCAAGAGTAGTTCAACAGCGAGAATTACACCCACTTAAGTGTACCGTTTGGTGCGGTGTTTCGTCGGAAAGAATAATTGGCCCAAAATTTTTTTGAAAATGAACAAGGTGTCGCCGTTTCCATCACTGGTGTTAGATATCGGATATGTTGGAAAATTTTTTAAGGCCTGCCGTGGAAAACCATCCGCAAGTATGGTTCCAACAGGATGGAGCCACAGCGCACACTGCGAGGGACACAATGGCTCTTTTACGCGACGTCTTTGGTGAACGAATTATTTCCCGTACAAGCGATTTTAATTGGCCTCCGTGTTCACCGGATTTAACCGCTTCAGACTGTTTCCTTTGGGGTTATTTGAAAGGAAACGTCTATATTAATAAGCCTCGAAGAACCATACAGCAATTAAAAAATAATATACGCGACGAAATCAACAACATAACACCTGAAGTTTTGCGAAAGGTTATGGGAAATGTTTTGGAAAGAGCACGAATATGCGAAGCAGAAAATGGCCACCACTTGCGAAATATAATTTTTCATAATTAAATTAAAAATATTCTCCATTAATATACTGTATTTAAAATAAAAAAAATTTAATAATTATGTCTTAAATAAGAAGTTATAATGAACTCAAACCCCTTCGGTCATTTTGGGCCAGCCTGTATAAACTGTTGTCGATTAATTTTGTTATTATTGTGCTTCGAACTGCTTACGTGTTCTTTACAATGTGTTTTTGACCAACACATTAGATATGTATTGTACACTAAACATTTAATTTTTGAGCCATCGTATATTAAGTCCTGGAAATCCATAATAAACTTACTTCGTCTGACAACAGTCGTTTTCTCGATTTATGTGTCGACGACATTCTATTACGTATGCTTACACTTACATGCAGTCTAAGCAAGTACCAAACACATACTGAATGCTTTTTATTAGTTCTGATGCAATACGTTCATCCTCACATCGGCGCACATGGCGCGCACGGAAATTGGTCTGCTCTAGAGATAACATATCAGTTTTTTTTATTCATCTTATCTGAACCAAGCTGACATAGCTAAGATAGAATAAGCAAATCAATTTAGTTCCTAATCTAGTTCAAATAAAATATTATCAATGTTACTAGAATTAATTACAGAAATATGTTATTTATAATCTTTAAGTTAGTTTTAGAAATACCAAACTAACGACTACTTAAAGAAGTTGATTTGTTGAAGCATACGTGATAAGACTCAAGTTACAGATATTGAAATTGTACAGTTGCAAACTTAAGTTCTTATCCTGTTATAAGTGAATTTTATTATTTTGCCACTATTTTAATAAAATATTTTAAAGTCAGGTCATATTTTTGTGAATACTCTATATATACAAAATTCAAAAGCGAGGTCGATTTATTTTTACAAAAAGAATTTAACGTATCCTGAAATATCAAATAAGTTTCCCGGAAAATACAATTACGCTCTCCATGATGACCCATTTTTTATATTTCAAATAGCCGAACATGAAGGAGAAACTACTTTGCGACGATCTTGAATCCCCGCTGTGTCATTTCTTTTCTCTGAATTGTCCCTTTATTCCGCCACCAATTGCGAAGACGACTTTTATTATTGCCAGAACTTTACCTCGGTCACACTCTTCACTTTAATTTCTCGACAATATTTCAAGTCGAACCGGAATGAGGCACCTTCAGGGATGATTTCTGCTCTCACGATTTCCGGGAGTGTTAGGTGCATTGGGAGCCCTCGACGGAGCTCTCGGTTTTGGATGTTGTGGGGAAAGAGAACCTGAAGGCAACAACACGCAAAGCGATCCGTCACATCGTTCTCCGGAGAACCGGTTCCGTTAGACCGCTACGTTGCATAATTAATTACGCCAGTTATGTTCGGTAAACCACCTGGAACTACCGTTAAATAAAGTAAGGACGAAATTAGTAGATTACTTTTGGGAGGTGGTAACCGTATAGTGAACGAACCCCACGATGACGACGTCTTAAGTCTCGCGCAATAACTTTGATAGTTATTAATATGTAATTGGATTAGCGATGGTGTTACGTCGTAAGCGGAAATTGGAGTAAGACGGTGCGTGTCTCGTTAGATTACCGAGGTATTTCCTGCTCGAGATATACTGCCATAAAATATGCAATCTATTTGAGGATGTTTTGTTTGTTAAAATAAGTTTCGTATTAAATTTCTTATTAAGATATTATCGATGAACACAGAAAAAGGAAGACAAACTAATAGTTTCATGAACTTAAATCATTATTGGTTTTTTCTCAATATAATAAAAATGTCTTATACTAACCACTAATTAGGACTAGAAATTTTCAACAGTTTATTTGAAAAGAAAAACTGAACTGTAACTAATTTCAAATATTTCTAAACCATTGGTACCGGTAGAATCATAAAAAATAATGTTTAATTTTTTTAAAGTATTGATCAAGCTTTCAATGGTTGTTTAAATATTATTTTCCATAGGGCTATAGGATCAATAGAGTTAATTCCTTAGATACACTGCTGGTTTTAAATAATAGAAAATAAAGTGTCTTTTAAATTATAATCGCGACTATGGTCTAATAGACACAGCTTTACCATTTACCTATTTTTAGTTATTCTACTGAAATTGAAAAAAAAGTATTGTAAAGATCACAATACCCACAGGCATATAAAACTTGTCGGTGCATTTGAAATATTGCAAAGATTAAATAATCGATTGCACGGGATGTTACTCTATATTAATATGCTATAATTAAGTAAAAATTGTTTTAAATAATATATTTGTGTTTCGCCAAACTTTAGTTTCATCAGGTGCTTATAGGTGAATGTTTACAAAATTATGTAAAGTGCATTTAGAATTATAAGAAACTAACTTTTAATGTGTGTACAACTGTTGTTGCACCACCTGTGACGATAATTCTAGCATTGTTATTGAATGGGTACGGTTCACCTAATACGATTTCATTAGCCGTATTGACTATAAATTAGGACCCTATATTTAATTCCATATGTAACCCATATATCTGACTAAGTATGTGAGGTAATGAATGCAAAAGGAGCAAATTCGATTTTAATTATTTTTATTATTTTATTATTTTGCCAATAGTGTTAGCGTATTATTCTGCACTATAAGTATTGCGGACCGTTTAGTAAGATTATCTGTTTCCTAATACATGTAACAAGTAAATACCTAGGTAATAAATATACCCATTAGGCCCTTACTGTAACAATTAATACAATTCAAGTAAGTAGTGGGGTATGTACATAAAACACATAATATTTAGTGTATTAAAATCATTTATTGTTAGTATTTATAAGTGCATACATATTTGAAGGTCACAGTTTACCATCTCTCTCTTGTATTCATTACCATGTGGCGATCTTTTAGTGATAGTGAGAATGATGTGAATAATGATGGTGATATTGGAAGACAGCAAAGAAAGCATTTATTACAAGATGCAAAACAGATCATTCTTAATTCTATTTAGACGATGATATGATACTCATGATTAGAGTGGACCAATTCGGAGCGAAAGCAGAGGCGTGACTTTCAAACTTACTTAAAATACACTGATTTCTTGCGTCTTCTATCGAACATAGCTGTGCAACATTATTAAATACACAGAATACACTTTCCTGCTACTATTATATGTGTACACACGATGACCGTGAACAACATACTAAGTAATCGTGAACCAATTCGTTAGTCACGCCTCTGCTTTCGCTCCGGATTGGTGCACTCTACTCATGATACTGTTACCAAAAGTTGGGTGGTCAGTTCGGGTATGTTTCAGGAATGTGCTAATACGAGTATGTTATACAGTGGTTTAAACTTGAAAATGCACGTTAAAGTTCTATCAATTTGCAAATGTTTATGTTTGAATTTTATATCCTAGATCAACTTATATTTAACAATAAAAAATGTTTGTAATTGAAATATTGCAAAAGAATATTAAATGTATCCTAAATAAATGTAATAGTAAGACAAAATATGGCCAGAAAGCTAACTACATTCTACAGATTTTGTTCAAACATTTATTTTTAATGCAAATTTGATGATAATCAACAACAATTACCTATTCATTTATTGTAATTTACATTCTAAAAGTCTCACTTGAATTAAGTTGTTCTGTGATACCAAATAGTAATTAAATGACATAATCTAATTCAGATATTAGTAAATATTAGTAGCATACTTGATTTTATTGCATAAAAGTTTGTAGGTAATTAAAATTTAATGACAAAATAGGTAACTGCAAGTTAAGTCATTATTCCCTGCTCAGTCAACCATACATAAGTCATAAACAAGAGTTTTAAATTCTTGTTGAATGGGCGGTTTAGCAATAGTATGGACACAAGGAAAAATTGAGTGAAGGGAGCAATTAAACTGCGATAATATTAAGATTTGGTGTAATAATATTTAATATTAATGCTATTAATTATTGTTAAGTATTTTCTAGTCCATGAACTTTTTATTAAAACATCAAAGCCTTAAATCACAATACGGCAAGTAATAAAAATAGATTTCGTGAAACTGGCTGCTTGATAATTTACGATATACTGCGTGTTAACGATTAATGCACCAATGTTATGGTTGATGTTGACTCGGAATGTTTGAAATGACTTCCGTTTCTGGCGGTGATGCTTCAACGTCAGTTACTAGAATCACAACCCCGATGTTGCTTCACCGTGCACAGCTTATAAGGCTGTATACACTTTATTTTTTAAATCATCCGTGACTGTTCGTTAAATGAATAAATGTACATTCATCTAAATAGATTTATTTACGTTATATATATATATTTATATATATATATATATATATATATATATATATATATATATATATATTTATTTTGGATCTACAATGACTTGTACTAAAATAGAAATAAAACTAATGGTTAAAGTCTTCACTTTTTTAATACGTAATCGTAAAACGACAACAATTGTTTCGCCAGCACAATAGTTTTATCAGGTACTTATAGATAAAGAGCACGTTACAAACTAAATTAAAAATGTAAGATCAACAAGGTTAGTTCTATTTTACAATGTTTTTAAAAATGTAAGAATTTTCACAAATACTGTAGGTAGTGAGAAAGTGTGACCCATCTAATTGTTATACTGTAGGGTACCAAACATGTTTACTAGAGACCGGATACATCGGGCTTGATCTTATATATCTGAAATGGACGTCATTACGACGGACGATATAAATAGTCTACAACATCAGTAAGTACATCACGCAGTTGTTGAATAGCACTATTCATTCGGTTAACTGCACATCTATTTTTTGTGTGTGGTTAACCGAATGAATAGTGCTATTCAATAACTGCGTGATGTACTTACAGATGTAGTAGACTATTTATATCGTCCGTTGTAATGACATGATTTCAGCCCGATGTGTCCGGTCTATAATGCTTACCCATAAAATTTGTTTTAATAAACTAAATGTACACTTCTATTATCCTCTAAACAGTTTTTAAATTAATAAATTTAACAAAGGCAAGTTATTTAAATCTAATTGATATTTAAGAAAAATCTGTAATTGTTTTAATTTATTGATTTCTAAACTTTCGAGTAAATATATATTATTGCCTTTATTTTCTAAATGTAGAATTTGAAAATCCTTATTGAAAGTGTGATTTTCTTCTAATAAATTTATTCATTTAAAAACTGTTTAGACAATAGTAGAAATGTACATTTAGTTTATTAAAACAAATTTTATCCCCAAGAGATCGAAAAATAAAAAGCACCACATGCAACTGGGTTCATAACATGCTGCGTAGCAGAGTAGTTCATGCCCAAATGCAAAACAAAACGATCTCCATGAGGACAACAAAAGGGTGTCCTCAAGGAGGCGTATTGTCACCGCTACTATGGAGTCTAGTAGTGGATAATCTCCTCAGGACATTAAATGACCAGGGAGTATGGACGCAGGGGTTCGCCGATGACATTGTCATAGTGTCCCAGGGGAAATTACCAGGGACAGTGGCGAGCATCATGCGAAACGCTCTGCAAATTGTAGAAAGATGGTACCTTGAGGAGGAATTAACTGTGAATCCTCAAAAAGCCAAGTTGGTAGCCTTTACCAACATGAGAAAACTAAATTATCTGGGCAGCGTAAAGTTGTTTGGACAAGAGTTAGAACTAACCAATGAAGTGAAGTATCTAGGCATAACACTTGATGCGAAACTGAATTGGAGCAGACACCTAGCCAAATATAACTTCTGAAAGGTTACTCTCTCGTTAATTCACACTCATATAGGTATGTAACAGGACTATAAATGAACGATTTTTTTTCTTAACCTGGCAACAGTAAATACGTTGACATGTTTGATTTTAAATTAAAGTTTGGCAAATTAGAAGTTTGACATGTAAGTATGCTTTCTACATATTACGACGCCTTTTATACCATTTTTTTTATAGAAAAAAATTCGCCCTTAAGTTGTATTCGAAGCCACGTGCATGGCTTGCCGGGCTATCGCTCTAAGCACTAAGCTATCAAAGGCACTGATTTCGAATCTTTGCGGGGATCCCTTGAGTTACATCAAGGAAACAGATGATATATATCTTGCCCGTAGTAAGACGTTGTGCAAATTTGTTGCATTTTTCGCGAAGTAATGTAAATGTAAATATGCTTTCCACAAATAACGACGCTAATTTATTCGAATTTTTTAATGATAAAAATCACTGTCTTTGACAGCTTAGTGGTTAGAGCGATGGTCCGGCAAGCCATCCACGCGGGTTCGAATCCTACTTAAGGACGAATTTCTTTCTATAAAAAATTCGAATAAATTAGCGTCGTAATATGTAGAAAGCATATATACATTTACATTACTTCGGGAAAAATGCAACAAATTTGTAAAAGTTTGACGTTCTAATAAATAAAGCAATTGTTGTCTTTGATTCAAAATGGTCTTTACTGCAATTGACTTAAGATCAATTTATCGAAATGTATAGAGAAGAACAAATTGAATATCGTTAGTTTTAACAACGCTGTGTTGAATAATCGAATGGTTTCTAAAGACTGATAATGTGGCTAAAGGTAAATCTACTGGTCGATCCACTGTTATACTCGATATTTTTGAAAATCCGAATCAAATTATTGAATTAAATTCTGACGTTCGCGTTCGCAACGGCATTGGAATCATGGCGTCGACGTTGCGAAAAATGTGTATGGCTGCAGGGAGATTACGTCGAGAAGTGACGCAAGTTTCACAGTTTTCGTGTGATTAGTTTGTGAGTCGGGGGAGTTATAACTTGAATGCATCTCGTATTTAGCAATTTATTACGTGGAGTGTTACCAACATCCTGAGCATTTTGCTATATGGAATACAGGCGCGGCTCGTGATGACGTATTTGGGAGTGCAAGTACAATGATGCGAGTGCTTCGTGTACTAACTATAACGTTTTCTTAGTAAATACCGAAAACACACGAGGCACTCGCATCATTGTACTTGCACTTCCAAATACGTCATCACGAGCCGTGCCTGATGTAATATATTTATGAAGAATATGTTTCAAATAACATTCTGTATAAATTTCGCTTCTGATATCAGTTAATATTGATATACCTACTAGTAATTCTAATCTTATGTCATCCCTACTTATATAAAATATTCTAATGCCAAATTAAATATTTGCTTCAATTATTAAATAAGTTTCAGTTTCAAAATTTCCAAACAAATGTTGAATTCAAAGTAAATAAATGTTGATTAATAAATTTCTACATTACAACACTTACTGAACAAATTAATATTGTGACACATTATATTTTAAATTAGTCAATGTACCGGGTGCGCCAAGTTTTATGTCCACCCCTAAAATCGAAAGTTCTAATTACGTGAGGGTGGGCATATTCCACATACTAAATTGAATGTTTATGAAGCTTCTTATCCTGAAATTTAATTAATTTTTAATAATTTTTTAGGTTATTACGGGTATTTTTCGCTTTATAGGAGCAGATATTTAAGAAGGTAAGTTGAGGAAACAATTATTAGATACATTAAAACAACTACCTTATTTTTCTTTAGTGGTTCGACCTCCTATATTATTTATGCCTTTCCAATATTCAGTCGCTGAAAAAGCTGAAATGCTCATGGTATTTGGAGAGTGTCTGAAAAATGCTTCAGAAGCTGCACGTGTGTATGCGGAAAGATTTCCCGATCTGGAACATACACACCGAAAAATTTTTATCAGGCTATTTGAGCAATTAAGAGAGACCGGAACTGTGACGCACAGAAAGAAAATTTACAACAATCTACCTATTACTAATGAATTAAATCAAGCACGGGTTCTTAATACGGTAGAAAATAATCATCATATAAGCATTCGCGATTTAAGTCAACAAACCAACATTAGTGCGACAAGTGTGCGTCGCATCTTAAAGAAATACGCCTATCACTCCTATCACATAGAACTGCACCAAGAATTGCACGGTCAAGATTATGAAAATAGGGTCAGTGGGCTGAAGAGCAATTAAGACAGAATGCACACTTTTTTGATTACGTCCTTTTCACTGATGAGTGTACCTTTAAGAATAATGGACAGGTTAATAGACATAACATGCACTATTGGGCAGTAGAAAATCCCCATTGGATGCGAGAAAGAGTCACGCAGAATTACTGGTACTTGGGGAGGGGTGATTAATAATAAATTTTTTAATGGGCATCTAAATGGTAACACTTATGCTAATTTTTTGCAAGAAAATTTGGGACAATTGTTAGAGGAAATACCTCTGGACGTAAGACAACGTAAGTAACCAAACTATTAAATAATTTCAAAAATATTTTACTTTATTTTCTGCTGATTTAAGGTATGTGGTTCCAACAAGATGGCGCACCTCCCCATTTCAGCCAAATTGCAAGGGCGCAATTGGATCAGCAATTTGGAGAGAGGTGGATAGGTAGGGGTGGCCCCATCAGTTGGCCAGCACGGTCTCCAGATCTAACGCCGCCTGATTTCTATTTGTGGAGAACTATAAAACAAATGGTCTTCAGAGAAGAACCAACAACAATGGAAAATATGAGGGAAAGAATCAGGTTGGCGTTTGAGGAAATTAATCATTTAAACCGTGCTGATACTGTGTTAGAACATTTTAAAAGGAGACTTCGACGATGCATCGAACAGGAAGGAAGGCATTTTGAACATTTGATGTGAATAAAAAAATTTAATTTTAAAATGTGTATCCAATGTGTAAAACCACGATTTACGTGAAATCTAATTAATATTTTTCAATTCTGATTAGAATCTTAAGTTCTAGAAGTTGAAATGGCCATCATAACGTAGCGAATAAAATTTGTAAATCTAATGTAAATGCAGTTTTTTTTTCATTTTACGGCCTTCTACAAACAATATTAAAAAACTAATATGCACTCTCGAAAGGCTAATATCCACTATGTATACTGTATAAATTTCGTTCCTTTCCTATAATATTAAAGGTCAAAAAGTGGGGTGGACATAAAACTTGGCGCACCCGGTACAGGCTGGCCCAAAATGACCGAAGGGGTTTTAATTCCTTATAACTTTTTTATTATAATTTTTTTTTTGTTTTCAGTATTTTGTAAAGAAGACTTGGGGAATTTAAAATGGAACAGTACACAATTGAGCAACGTGCCAAAATCGTTGACCTTTATTTCTCAAATCAACAATCCATTGCGAGATATAATTTTTTTTTAAATATTCTCCATTAATATACTGTATTTTAAATAAAAAAATTTAATAATTATGTCTTAAATAAGAAGTTATAATGAACTCAAACCCCTTCGGTCATCACGAGATATAATTTTTCATAATTAAATTAAAAATATTCTCCATTAATATACTGTATTTAAAATTTAAAAAATTTAATAATTATGTCTTAAATAAGAAGTTATAATGAACTCAAACCCCTTCGGTCATTTTGGGCCATCCTGTACAAGAAAAGCAAAACGTTTAGCCATTAATGTGAATATTATATTGCTATAGGATATTTGCTAAAGAGAGAATTTAAATATCTAAATCAGTAATGCACAACATGTCAATATAAATACAATTCCTGGAAAAATAACAATCGACTGCGCTAGCTAGGCGTTCAGAACATAAAGTTTTCATCCAAATGCTCGATGTATGATCGTTTACATGTACTGTTACAGAACTAAAGTACAGAATTGATAGGTGAATGTAATGGCTTATATAGGTGTGAAGTCGTCGAAAACTCTTTGAGTGCAACATGCTGGGAACAAAATAAGGGTCGATGCATGGAAAACAAGCGTCGGCGGCACTTTATTTTACGATAACGTCACTTATGCACTTGTAAAAGATATAAAATGCAACATATGCTAAGTGAACTTGCTGCTTCATTCAGGTCCATTGAATATAAAACAAACACGTAATGTTAGGCATTCTCTTGAATAACATGTTCTCTAGAAAATATTTTATGGTAGATGTTTTATAATTGACATTGCATTATATTGCAAATATACATTACATTGCAAATAAAACCAAAATTTTCCCCCGCCTAACATGTCTTCTTATATTTATTTACGTTAAAAATTTTGACGAAATAAAAAAGATATTTAAGACATTAAAATAATTTATCAAATATGTTTTTTTTATAATAATATCGTTTATTGCCTTGCAAGTCATACCTAGTTACAGGGCAAAAATACGCAAATAACAATAAAATAATATAGGCTTATCTAATAAGAGGAGCACGTTGTAATTATGCTAAGAAAGTATAATATGTAGAAATGGCAACGTTGCATTTTTAAAAACTACTGTCTTTAGTTAGTCGTCTGTGATAGCCAGCTGAATCGTGTCTGTCCATAGTACACGTGGTGGAGTTGTCACAGGAACATTTTTGCGCTATGATTTACTGCGATTTAAAGTTGGTTTAAACGAAAAACAGTGTGTTGCACGTTTGTAACTTCATTTGGCAATGAAGCCCTATCCAAAGTAACTGTGTTTAGTTGGTTTCGAGAATTTAAGAGGTCGGATTTTGCTTGGCGATGAAAATCAGCCGGGAAGGCCATGTTCTTCAGTAACTGCTGAAAACGTTGAAAAAATGAAAAAGCTAATAGAGGAAGATTCGTGATGCACTTATGAAACGATTCATATAACACTTGGCATTGGACCCGCAACAGTTAATACAATTTTACACGATGATCTTCATATGAAAAAATTGCTACACGTTTGGTGCCACATAAACTCAATGACATCCAAAAGGCAGAGCGTGTAAGAAACGCCTGGAAACGTTAGAATTCTTAAATAAAGAGGGAAATCTTGTTATTTCTAAAATAGTAACAGGTAATGAAATGTATACAGTACAAATCTCTTCCCTATAGTCACCTACAAACGTGTATTACGTATGTGTGCGTTCGAGATGCGAGGAGTGGGGACGCACATAGCATGTATGTATGTATGCATCATAATTTATCATACATACATACATACATACATATGTACTGTAGATCAGTTTGGATGTAAGCAGTAAGCACATACATAGTATAAACGTCGATGAATGTGGAACTACCGTCAATAATAGGGACTTTATGTAATAATAAACACAAATAAGTGTGGACTTTTTGGAAGGTTTTAATATTTTTAACGTTTAAAACAATGTCAGATATACCTATAACAATAACAATAAATAAAGCGGTAGATCATAATAACTTCTATATTCTATACATAATAAATAAAAGTAGAATTAAAAAAATAAAAACTAAACTATTTAATGTATTGTATGCTCAAAACGGTCTCCTAATGCAAACAAGCAATGTCCTAATCTGTCATAAAAGTTTCTCTGAACATTTAAAATCGTTTGCGGTTGAATATTTTATATTCAACTATTTTCGCCCGTAATTCCTCCAGATTATTAGGTCTGTTATTTGGAAACCCATAAATTGATGTCTTAAGGTGACCCCAGAGAAAAAAATCATTAGGAGATAGATCAGGTGATCTAGGTGGCCATTGAATATCGCTCCAGCCGGTTAGTACTCTGCCATCAAATATGCTGCGCAAATATTCTCTGACAATTACAGCATTATGAGCAGGACAACCGTCTTGCTGAAACCAAATAAGATTTATGTCTGCTACATTTCGTATAGCAGGAATTATATTATCCTGCAGAAGACTTAAATATTTGGCTGCATTTAGGTTTCCTTGTATAAAAAACGGACCAATTATATTGTTGCCCAATAGGCCAGCCCAAACATTTAATTTTTCCGGATATTGGGTTCTTGCATTATAAACAAGATGCTTATTTTCCCTTGACCAATATCTTGCAATGCTTGGATTATGGCGACCGTATAAAGGAAATGAACTTTCATCAGTAAACAATATGTTTTTTACAAAATTATCGTCGTTATTACATCGTTCGATGACTTGTTCGCAAAATTGCATACGTTTATATTTATCATCGGGAAAAATCTCATTCGTTTTCCTTAATTTATACGAACGATACTTATTTTTTTTCAAAACCCTACGAACGGTGCAGCTGGCAATGTTAAGCTGTTCGGCGATTTTCGTGCTACACGATTGTGGCTGCTCCTCTACAGAAGCACAAATCAAAAAATCACGTTCTTCATTTTGCGGTACCTTTACCTTCGTATGTTTTAACGGATTTAAATAGCCATATTTTTCGAAATTTTTAATTATGTGTCTTATCCTTTCAAACGCAATGGTACGTTGAAAGTTAATTTGAAATACCCGTGCAATTTCTCTTATGCTGCGACCAAGATGATACTGTTTTACGACATATTTTTTTGTTCAAGGGTAAAAATATCCATTGTGAATACGGACTATTCGCAAAAGTTGAGCAAACCATCCAACTTCGCAAGTAAACTGTAACTAATGGCATGTATGCATTACTATGCATCGCTTCGTGCGTCCCCACTCCTGGCTTCTTGAACGCACACATACGTAATACACGTTTGTAGGTGACTATAGGGAAGAGATTTGTACTGTATATCATTTAAGATGTTTCCACTCGCCAGGAGAGTCGTGTCTGTGTTCATGAAAACGCACCAATCCCAACGATGTCAATGAGGAAAGCAGTGTACGCAGTTTTCTTTCGAAGTATAGGTTTAGTAAAAGCAATTAGTTTGAAGAACAACGTACAGTTTTAGCTAACTGATACATTGCGAAATGTTTACCTACTGTTCCAAGTTTCATCTCTGCTTATCAGGATTCCTCTCCTTTATTCTTTTGGATGTTTGCTTCTCATATTTTTTGTACTGGTCTTCACTCATTTTTTGTAGATGTCCCTCCAATATAAATGCCTTTCTTCTATGAATCTTAGTATCGATTGAGTCTCAATGTCTCTTCTTATGTCTACATTTTTTATTCTTCTCGTCTTCTCTCCTCGAACTTTTCTTAAGTTCATTTGCACTGCTTGTATTTTACTGTTTTGTACTTCCGTTAGGATCCATGATTTACAGTCAAAAGTCAGCACTGGTCTATATACAGTTTTGAAGACCTTTAGTTTTGTCAGTTCGATATTTGCTTTTTCTTTGTGAATGTAGTGTTCATTGCATAATATAACTTATTGGCTTTTTGTATTTTATCATTAATATCCATCTCCTGTGTGCCTGTTCGATCTATGATATTCTTACTCTTAGGTATTGGAAATTATCTATTTGTTATTTTTTTTTTCTTCTTTCCTATGTTCAAGTTTTCTTTATTTTCTCCATTCATAATTGCTTTCGTTTTAGTTTAATCTATTCTCATGCTTTCTCTCGAAGTCTATGAATGTCATGTAAATACTTTGTTTCTGTATATAGTAGATTCAATTACTCGGCGATTTTAGGTCTGTTTTACTTTAATATGTATATATTTAAAATGATCTTACATGTTTCGGCAAGTAATGCCTTTTTCAAAGAATTTTAAATGATAAATGACAGTATATTAATGACATATTTATATATCTGTAGTTTTCATGGATAAAATTAAGATATTCAAAGATACTTTCAAATTTAATAATAATAAATCATGCCTCAGTACCATCAACATATAGACGCCAATTACGAGGGATTGGCAAGCCATGAGTGATTATTATGTCTGCCCGTGGAGCGACTTAAGATGTTAAGCTGTCGGCATTCGCCTGGAACGTGAAGGAAAACTACGAAACCCTACTCGGACAGCCTAGTCAGGGATCTAAACACGGAACTGCTAGCATGAGAAGCTAGTGTGCAGATATTTAAATAACATATGATAGCTATTTATATAATAAAAGCAATTAAGTTTGAAGAACAACGCACAGTCTCAGCTATCTGATTCATCACAAAATGTTCACCTGCTGTTTTTCAATCAATCAATATTCGCGGATTACTGTTTGCACCAGGAAAAAGCATCTTTACACACTGCACAACTGACTCGTGAATTTTTACGTAAAAATAATGCAAAACTTATGGAACATCCACATTATTCGCCTGATTTGGAAACGTGTGACTTCTAGTTTGTCTTCCACCTGAAAAACAACTGACGTGGTTGACGTTTCGAGTCTGTAAACGATACTGACGAAGCAATTTATGAATTTTTTTAGAGGGTTCCGAAAGATGGCTGACTGGAAGCTTTTCATTTGTGGCAGGTTCAATTACAAAGGTGCATTGTTTGCGAGTGAAGAGTACTTTGAACATGAATAAATACAATTCCTTACGAGTTGTAATTTTCTTGTATTTCAATAATTCCAGTGTGCCCCTCGTATGTAGCATAAGCGAAAAAAAATTATATATGTATGTACTTATCTACTATGAAAAACGAAAACGGAAGTTAAGTGCATCCTCAATATCGGCTCCTAGTAAATGTGTGTGGCTTGGAATAAAAAGGGCGGGTGACCACTTTTGGCAGTATTTGACTGGAGTTGTCTTTATATGTAAAATTTTACGTTCTTGTTATTTAAAAACGCACTAAGTATAATGAATTAAGACTTAAGTATACAATTTAGATCCCATAAAAAAGCCCGATATGGACAGCGGTCTTTTTTAACCTTCTGTCGGGCGCGCCTGATCCAATTGATACACACCAAACGGTTTCATTTGGTACTTGTAAATTATAATGTGTAGCGACATCTACTTTCTGGTAGCTTCATTTTTCCTAATGCCCTACATTATCAGTACATTTAGTTTTATGGCAACTGTTAGGCTGATCAGTTCTGGAGTTTTATATCACTTTGATACACTGCGCCCGTTCTTGTTATAATTTAAAAATATAGAATTTAGTTATTCTTGTGCGTAGGTAAGTACCTTTCTCTTATATGGATACATAAATGTCAATCATTTCATTATCGGTTTTATTTTTATTTTACCACCGCGCAAACATCAAATTGATACACCGCGCCCGAATAATAATAATAGGAAATATTTTGTAAGAAAAATATTTATCTTTCAGTTTACTTACACCTAAAATGGCTGGCAAGGGTAAAAAATATGATTTAACAAATGCGAAAGATGTAGAAGAATTGGAAAGGATGATGTTTGATGACAATGATGATTTGCAAGAAAATTTCGAGGACGAAAGTGACACTGATGGTGAAGATGTAACTGAAACTCGTGAAGGAGATTCAGGAACCGAAGAAGATGTATCGACGACGATTTTCCAGAAAGTGAAGAAAACTGCTTCCTTGGGAAAGACAACACTACGAAATGGAATAAAACTCCTCCCTCACAAAGAGTGCGCTGCGGAAGACACAATATAATTCGAAAACTGCCGGGAGTGATAGGTGAGGCATGAACAGCACGAACTTCTTTGGAATGTTGGAGTTGCCTCATATCTGATGATATTTTGAAAATCATTCTTCAATATACGAATCAGTATATTGAAATAATCAGACCATTGTTTCAACGAGAGAGAGATACCGGACCAATTGACGTTATTGAATTAAAAGCATTCATCGGTCTTCTGTTTTTAGCCGGAGTGTATAAAAACAATAGGCAGAGCTTAGAGTATCTATGGGGGGCCGATGGAAATGGTGTTGAAAAATTCCAGCTTGTGATGAGTATAAAACGGTTCAAGTTCATAGTTACGTGTTTACGATTTGATGATCGCGAAACCCGAAAAGAGCGGCAATGCCTAGATAAACTAGCAGCTATTCGTGAAATATTTATAATATTTGTACAAAATTGTCAGAAATCCTCCACAATGGGTGAAAAGGTTACTATTGACGAAAAGCTTGAGGGCTTTGGTTGTAAGTGCGCATTCAAGCAATACATACCTAGCAAGCCTAATAAATACGGTATTAAAATATATGCTCTTGTCGATTCTCAAACTTACTATTTACACAATTTAGAAATATATGCTGGAGTGCAACCAAATAGTCCATATTGTTTGAGCAACAAACCCATGGATGTAGTTCTACGACTGACTGAGCCTCTATATCACTCAGGGCGAAATATTACTGCAGACAATTGGTTTGGTACTATGAAACTATTAGAAAAACTAACAGAAAAAGGCCTTTCATATGTAGGTACCATGAAAAAAAACAAAAGAGAGTTTCCGTTGGAATTTAGCTCTACAAAAGGCAAAGATCCATATAGTAGCCTTTTTGGATTTAGAAAGGGATGTACGTTATGTCATATATACCAAAAAAAGGAAAATGTGTAATTTTGGCATCTACATTACATAATGATAATTGTATAGATTCTGAGAGTGGCCATAAGCAAAAGCCTTCGATGATTACATTTTACAATCATCCGAAAGGGGGTGTTGATACAACAGATAAGCTATGCGCCTCTTACAATGTGGCTAGGAATGTTCGTCGTTGGCCGATGGTAATATTTTTTGCCATGTTGAACATGAGTGGGATCAATGCCCAAGTGATCTATTTTGGCAATGAAGAGGACACTATCAGAAGAAGTCAATTCATAAAACAATTATCAAGTGAACTAGTTTTACCTAATATAATTAGAAGAAGCGCAAATACTTCGGGGATGCATTTGGACCTAAAACTGAAACTTCAGCGGTACAGACCAGTGGAAGAAAACGAGAATACGGAAGCAGTTAGCGAAAGAGGAAGTAAGAGGAAGAGATGTGAAATATGTACTGAGAAGAGACGTTTAACTAAATATAAGTGTGTCAAATGCAACAAATCAATATGCCTCATGCATTCACAGAGCTTTTGTTGAGAATGCAGTCAAATAGTTTGTAATTTGCAACAGGACGACCATGAGAGCTCAGATTGAAGATTTAAATCTATATCCTCCGTTATATTTTACTTTCTTTTTAGTTCTTGAATTTATGTGTACATATTTAGATATGTCACTATTTTCATTTTCAAGCACAATCAACAAGTGCTATTATATATTCTTCTGTTCCAACATTATTGTAATAAATTCCTTTACTAAAGTGCGCATGTTCATTATTTTCATTAATTTCAGTATTCCCAGTCAAAATACCTATACCAAAAGAAAAGTATGTAATTACTTTTTGTTTTAACACTTTTTTTCGCGGTTGAAAAGAAAGAATGATCATAGTGATCATTTTGATACAGCGCGCCGACAGAAGGTTAAACGAAATTACAATTGGTCAGAAGTGGCCTACTCGACACTAGTAAATATCTGGTTATGGAACACATTAATTTATTTGCAAGAATTGAAAGCCACTACAACAGATCTCATTAGAAAAGGAAATATTTGAACCCCGAATTAAATATTTCAATAATGTATTATAATTTCTACATTACCATTTATAATAACACAGCTATCGGAAATCATTGTATGATTTGGACCGTATCTGAAACGGGCGGCAATCAAGTTGCGTCTTCTCTCTTTAAGTGGATACAAACACTTCCATCGAATATTTAGGAAATTACTGTATGGTCAGACAACTGCGCTAGCCAAAACAGAAACAGAAATCTATTTTCCATGTATTTGTTATCTTGTTCAAAAGTTGCAACGACTAATAATAAACCATAAATATTTGTTAACTGGACACACACAAGGAAGTAGATACAATCCATGCTATTATAGAAAAGAGAAGGAAGATTTCCAACAATGTCGATAGAATGGGTGGGGTGAGTGCGTGTGTATACACTTGTATTATTCTGCTGAATTTGTTTTTAGTTTAATTTTTTACAATTTGTCTAACTTTTTATTTATTTTTTCTATTATGGTGTTCATTCGTTTGACTATTTTATATTAAATTAGAGAACGGATGCAATTTCCATAAAACGCAATCGGCAATTGGAATTGTGTATAACGTCGCACAGTACATCCCGGCGTAATTCAATGAAGTATTTGTTTGACTAACTCGGCCACCTGGTCTCGCTGCGATAACAATGGACAACCCAGCTATTGTATTCGGAGAATATAGTGTTTTTCAGTGGTGTCGTGTACGTAGATAAAATAAATAAGTTTATCGTATTTCGTAAGAGAAATAGCACGTACATTCCTTTTCTTTTCATCTAAGCAACATCTTCCAATTATTTTCACGTAAGTGTGCATAAAATTTCGTTATTTAATTTCGTTTATTTGGATCTAGAATATTCTTACTTTTTCAGACAATGGAAGAGCGTCGAGAATGGCATCGTGAAACAATGGCGAGTTGGATTGAGGGCCATACTGATTGTATGTACATTGCCAGTGATTCCGAAATTTATTGTGAAGTGTGTGAAACGTTATTGAAAAATTGCAATAAATCAACCGTAAAACGCCACGTAGGATCATTAAAGCACGAAAAAAAATTGAACCCGTTGGAATCTGACAATTTTAACGAAGAACTCTGTGAAACTTTTATGGCAGCTAATATTCCATTATTTAAATTGAACAATCCAATTTTGAAGACATTTCTGAAAAAATATACTGGTCGAAATGTTCCTGATGAATCAACTTTACGCAAATATTATGTTTCTAGGTACTATACGAGAACAGTAGAACGCATTAGAAGCCATCTTTTAAATCAATACATATGGATAAGCGCCGACGAAACGGTGGATATGTTAGGACGCTGTGTGGTAAATTTTGTGGCTGGTGTACTACATCCAACTATTCCCTATAACTCATATGTAATAGCAACAAGTGTTATAAATAGAGTTGATGCGGAAACAGTTGCTGAAACCATTAAGGAGAATATGCAAAAAATGCTTCATTCGGACGCCACGTACAAAGAAAAAATACTTTTATTTGTCAGTGATGTTAAAAACAGGCAGACTATTAAAGAAAACATATCCTAATATGCTGCATATTACTTGTGTAGCACATACTCTCCACAGAATCTGTGAATATATCAGAGACACTTTTCCGGAAGTTGATAGACTTGTATCAGATTTTAAAAAAGTTTTCAGAAAAGCACCATTGAGAGTAGCTCTTTTCAGGGAAAAATTTCCATCTCTGTCACTGCCTCCCACTCCAGTAATAACTAAATGGGGAACATGGCTGGAAGCTACTAGTTATTATGCTGAGAATTTCGATAGACTAAAACATTTCGTAACACTGCTAAAGGAGGATGCTAGAAGTATTGGTGAGTGCAAGGAGCTCACACAAATCCCAAATTTAAAAAATCAGTTGTACTTTCTTCACGAAGACTTTGGAAACTTACCAAAACTAATCACTTATTTTGAAAATCGAAATCTCAAATTAAATGACGGATTAACCACATTAGATGTGGTTGTTAATAATTTGAAAAGTATTCCAAGTGACTTCGGATGTGGCCTTCGGCAAAAGTTTGAAGCAATTCTTAATAGAAATCCAGATTTAATTACATTGCAGCAATTATGTATGGAGACAATTCCACAAAATCTAACGGCTAAATATGAAGAAATAAAAGAATATTTCCAGTATGCACCTATAACCAGTTGCGATGTAGAAAGGACGTTTTCTATTTATAAGGATGTACTTAATTCAAAGAGAACAAAATTGACAGAAGAAAACCTTGAGAAACTATTGCTAGTCAATATTAATACTCCTTTACTCAACTTGAACGACAAAATGAACAAATAAAAATGTTCCAATTATAGAAATAAAATTAAAAACTTTAAAAATACAACTTTTCAACAAATACATATGTATTTCGTAATTTTATAGATCACCACCCGTTCGTTTTCCAATTATATAAATAAAATTAATTAATAAATATGTATTTCGTAATTTTAGATAGATAGATCACCACCCGTATGTTTTCCAATTATATAAATAAAATTAAAAACTTTATAAATACAACTTTTCAACAAATAAATATGTATTTCGTAATTTTATAGATCACCACCCGTTCGTTTTCCAATTATATAAATAAATTTATGATTATGAGGTTTTTATATTGAATGACAAAAGAAGTGTAAATTGTCAAAACTTATTTTTCTATGCAGATTATGATGCGTATGAGAATATTGTAAAATTGCAAGTTTTAAATTATTTGTAGATGCCTTATTCAAGAAAATAACCCATAATTGAACACTAAAGCTAATATTTAATCTTGCAACATGTAAATACAGGCGAAGAAATTGAATTTTATCAACGACGTAGTTCGTTCGTCGGGCTTTTCTAAACTACGTGTCGTATTTGCATTTCATTTTACGTACCAAAAGTAAGCATCTAAGAAGGGCTGATGCTATCTCTGGCGTATATTTTTTTATCTACATACATACACACTTCATGCGATGCGATACATCTTCGAAATGCAACGAATAAATTACGTTTTTTGTTTTATGATTTGTTAAAGGAGATTGTTTGTGTGCCGAAGGAACAGAAGTTGTTTTATTCGTCGTCTTCCGTTATTTCTGCATCGTATATTAACGTAAATTATTCCTAGCAAAGTACAAACCATAAAGGAACTAAAAGAAATTACAGAAAAACTTGATAATACACTATAAGTTTATACAACGCGACTTATAAGCATTGCTTAAATGAAAATTTAAAAATTAACTTATGATTTTTGTAAAGATCAAAATAGTTTTCCAGAATAATGGATAAATAACACCATTTATGCCCGGTGTTCTTGAAATAAATGACAAAGTATGAAAAATGAAAAGATATAGTTAATAGAATACGCATCCAAAATAGTTTTCTCAAATTTCCTCTCATAGGCGAGAAAAAAAATGACAAAGATATTTAAAAAAGATTTTAATAGCTGACTTGTATACCAGGTTATCGAACTCTTACCATAACTCTTACAAAATTTATACACAATGTTATCTTCTAGCGGTTTTATAAACATAAACATTGTAGTCTATAAATTCAATAGCTCCATTCTGAATCGATATTAATATCTTATATTTCTTACTTCTCGTAATAAAAAAAAATATTCGCGTAATATACATGAAATGTCAGTATGATTTTCAAAATTAGCTTGTTAATTAATGTAACTCACATCTTAATTTTTATTAATTCACTTGAATGTATAAACAGATTTTGTACGAGGTTATAGACCTTAACATACAATAATGTTACGTATTTAAATATACGCTTTATAACTCCTATAGAAGTATTTATTATTTATATACATTCTGAATATTTTGAATTCACACACACACACCCACACACACACTATCGCTTTAGTTACTGCACGCGTATTGTTTGGTGATTATTTGGTGCGCAATCGTTAGTTTTACACTGCTTTTAGACCAGTGATAATTATAAAGAGGAACGAACGTATTTCTGACGGACAAACCGACAGATTACCAGCAACAACTTGATTATGCAATTTATTTTCGTCAAAAAGCAGAAGAAAATCATGATTTTGTTCATAATTTAATTATGAGCGACGAAGCCCATTTCCAATTAAATGGGTTCGTTAATGGGCAAAACTGCAGGATATGGGCTACGGAAAATCCAAGAGTATTTCAACAGCGAGAATTACACCCACTTAAGTGTACCGTTTGGTGCGGTGTTTCGTCGGAAAGGATAATTGGCCCATATTTTTTTGAAAATGAACACGGTGTCGCCGTTTCCATCACTGGTGTTAGATATCGGACAATGTTGGAAAATTTTTTAAGGCCAGCCGTGGAAAACCATCCGCAAGTATGGTTCCAACAGGATGGAGCCACAGCGCACACTGCGAGCGACACAATGGCTCTTTTACGCGACATCTTTGGTGAACGAATTATTTCCCGTACAAGCGATTTTAATTGGCCTCCGCGTTCACCGGATTTAACCGCTTCAGACTGTTTCCTTTGGGGTTATTTGAAAGGAAAAGTCTATATTAATAAGCCTCGAACCATACAGCAATTAAAAAATAATATACGCGACGAAATCAACATCATAACACCTGAAGTTTTGCGAAAGGTTATGGAAAATGTTTTGGAAAGAGCACGAATATGCGAAGCAGAAAATGGCCACCACTTGCGAGATATAATTTTTCATAATTAAATTAAAAATATTCTACATTAATATACTGTATTTAAAATTAAAAAAAAATAATAATTATGACTTAAATAAGAAGTTATAATGAACTCAAACCCCTTCGGTCATTTTGGGCCACCTGTACATCGAAAAAAGGAGAGTGGAGCAAAGATATGCGATAAAATTTTGTATTCCGTTAGGTGAAACTCCAACTAAAGCTTTTGAAATGATTAAAACTGCAAACCCAGATGACAGTTTATCACGATCTAGTGTTTGAGCGGCATAAGAAATTCAAAGACGGTTGTGAATCAGTGGAAGATAACCTCGACGTGCGCGACCACCAACTCCAAGATTGATTCAAAGATTGCAGAAATTAACGACTTAATACAAAACGATCGTCGGATTGGCATATATCTAATTTCTGAAACTGTTAATTTGTCTTATGGTTCCACTCAAGAAATTATTCGTGAAGATTTAAGCTACCGAAAGGTTGCGGTAAAATGGATTCCATAAGTGATGACCGATGAACAAAAAGCCAATTGAATGACAATTTGTCGGCAGTGAAAAAGGCAACTGCAAGATAATCCACAGTTTTTAAATAATGTGGTTACATGTGACGTGAGTTGGTTTAATCAATACGACCTTGAATTAAAGTCTCAAGGTATGCAATGGTCATAGAAGCAGTCCAAGACCGCTGAGAAAAGCGCCGTGAAGTGATGCACTTATTTTTTTATAATGGGGCCTTATAAGAGCTATTTAAGAAACCATTTTAGGTTAGTGCGGTTAGAGGGTTTTAAGAGGTGAAAATAAACCATGAAATTCGATCTATTTTTGATTGTTTTTAAATTACCCCGTAATCGTTCCAAGAGAAAAGTGTTGACTAATATAGGCGTGTGGTCTTTTATGAGAGCTGTCAAAATATGTGGAAATATATGCTTTTCATTCATGAAAAGAGATTATACGATTTCCGACGCTTCTAAAATATTTTACTTCCAACAGTAATATATTATATTAATACATAATATAATATAATTAAAATAAACCAATAAAATAATATGGAATATTTCCTCCGACTGTATGATTCTATTTCATACTCAACACGAAACTATAGATGTTATCACTAGTAAAATGAATAAATTTTACATTTTCGAATATATCGCGAGTAAATTTTATACGTAACATATCCGGTCACACTTCCTGTTGAAAAAAATACGTTGTAAATCAGATAAAGTGTAACAAATGCTGTAGTACTACAGGCTCGACGCGTACGGCCACTTCACTTCGAGCGTGCCGAGACTCGCGGGCAAAAAAAAGACAGAGCCTGATAAATGGAAATCTCTGCTTTCAGCATAAACTGTACCATAATTTACGTTCGGCCAAGTTTACGTGAAATATATAACTTAGCGTGAGGAACGGGTCCGCCGGTATACTGAAAAAATTGCTCTCATTTTTTTTCTCTCGGCAACGAACAGCAACAGACAAATTTCACTTCGCCGAGGTAAATTGGTAATTTTTAAAAATCAACCCGAGCAGGTATACATCAAGGTCAGAGTGTTTTTAATCGAAAACATTGAAAAGTTAAGTTAAGTCATGTTTTACTTACGAAGTTTATGTTTATTTTCTAATAGATAGTAGGGATAAGAGTTACGAATTGGAAACTTACACAGGCCTGCATAAAATTTGCGAGGACGCGATTTTTGTTTGTTAAGCTCAGTTTTTATATAGCAACGAGTTACGAAAAAGAACCTTTCTTGTTCGTTATTATTATTTACTGCTTTCATGATCATGTTGAATATTTGACGTTGTTCATCATTCAATTGATTTATCATCATGTCAGCTCGACGTTGTTCTTCGTTAATGTCGATATGATCTTCTAACAGTTCGTTATTTTCTGGTGGATCATTTATCCCGTAATTAGTTAGTCTCCTACCATTTATTATTAGAATTGTTTGAATTTTTTGTAACGCTGCAATTTCTGCTTCTTCCTCGGTTAAACACTGTCTGCGTATAAAGTCTTCAATCGTATGCAGTCGAAATTGCGTCCATAATGCTGGTGCATCATCCACTACGCCAAATATTAAAATGAAAGCGAATATTTGACGTAATTGTTTCGGCATGTCTCTGTCACACACCTCCGTCAAGCAACGTATCCATTCTCTGTCTTCTGAGAGAAGATTACGTTCTTGGCATGTTTCGCGAAATGTACCAAACACATTTTCGTTGATGGTTTTGAGGCCTTCGAAGCTGGTAGCACCACGAATATGTAACAATCATAGTCCAAGGTAGTATAATTCCCCATTACGTAATGACACATTAACTAATCTTGGAATGATTGGTTTTCTAGTTTGTTGTCTTCTACTCCACCTGCTGTTTCTCCACACGTAATGTATCGGATATTCTGTGTATAACCATTGTCTTGAATATTCGTTATCTAAATTGTTAGCAAATCATTGTAACAATTGACTTGTATTATTGTTTATGGCAATTTGTTCTTGTCCATCACGAAATGAAACATATTGTCGCCCTGGTAAGTGTATCTGAAGACGTTCTACATGATGTGAATTTTCATGCATTTCCAGTTGTAGTATATGCCAAGAACATTCCGGAGGACTTAAATATCTACCACTCCGGTATGATTTTATCTCATCATAATGAATTGTCTGTTGTTCATTACCATTCCTTGATTCATTGTTATCTTGTCTTTGTATTACTTCCATTGATATATGGTCGTTTCCTTTGAAGAAGTATTTGTAAAGGTATTTTATTGTCCGAATGTTGACACATGCTTCCACATTAATATGTGTTCTGTACTTTAATAGTAAGTACGGATTGTGTGGAACAACATATGCATTACTTGCCACATATCTGGCATTTAGACGACGAAGTTCGATTGTTCTCTTCCTTCTCTTATTGTCGTATTATTATACCAATATTTTGGAAAATTATTCGTACATTTGCCATTGTCCATACAGACGCAAGTTGGATTATGTATTCCACATGGACCATGAATCATGTGTTGGCCAACCAATTTTAAATTGTTTAATAAATGACGGTAAATATAATATTTTATTAAATAACACTTAATTTAAATAAATTATTATTTTTTTTATATGTAAATTTTGTGCTTTAACCACACTTTTGACACAAAAAGGAAAGAATATATTTCATGTATATTATTGTAAATAAATATAATAATTAAAGTTTTACATTATTGTGACAATCAAGGTTAATTTATTATTTTGGTTCATTAATGTATTATTACGGCAATAGGTAAAGAGTTTTTTTTTTGGTTGTATTGTGATGAGTTAGCAATTTAATTTTAAAACTTTTCAGATTAATTTATTAATATAGTATGAAGTATCAACATGAATGAATAATATACTTACTTTGGTGTATAAGTTTCTGAAATGGGGTCTGTAGTTTATTTCGTTCCTGTAACTTTGTTATTATATTCTCTCGCCAATTAAAATCTTCTATAGCTATTTTATGTTTGGATGCTAAATATGATTCTAGTGCTCAATCATTTTATTTTTGCTTGCAAATATAATACGATTAATTAAAAATGTGTAGATAGTCGAGTATTATTGCTCGCAAATATAATACGATTTTGTATTACCTTGTAATTATGATAGTTGTCTAAGTTTAATTTTTTGACTTCTGTCATTTTCCTAAACTTGACAATTTATGTTAGTGTTGGGCACTCGTTAAAAGTGAAATAGTACCATTTTGCGTAAAAAAAATTTTATACAATCAAATTATATTTATTTATTTTTTTAAATTAAGGGCACACAAAGTGTTATTATATTGGTGTTTTCGACATATTTTATCATTAATTAGCTACACTGTGTACGTATCGTGCGGACAAAGTTTTCATGCCTGGTTGCCATGGCAACTTAGCGTTTATTATATATAATAACTAATTAAAATACAGTTGGTCTCTACCACCCACCGATTTTTTTAGCACAAAAGAAAAAGAAAAAAATATAAAAAAAATCTTATAATAGGCGTTTTAATACATTTTAAAATGAATGTACTACTTCAAATTCTAGGTATTAACCCAAAAGTGATTTTCTGTTGTGGTTTTAAAGAAATTTGTTAAATAGGCTCTCATTACCTGATGTAAATCTTTTATTACATGTATTAATTTTTTTTTAATAAAGATTTCCAGGAATTGCTTTCACTTTATTAGTACTGCGAAGAAGGATTTCAAGTTTATCATTCCAAACAAAATGTATATTTTAATGGCATTTACTTCATTATAGCTCTGAGTGTCGATCAGTAAACAAGTAAAATTAATTTGTCTTTAGTGTTGTGCGTGGCATTTGATAAATAAACATTGCTTAAAAATATGTCTAGCCGGAGTTGCAAAAGCAAACCAGATGATTTCTGTTATATTGCTGGATGTTTCGTCTTGAAAAAGTATAAGAGACCAATTGGTGAATTTGTGAAAATTTGTGAAAAATGCATATTATGCTTATTTCAAAATCAAATTAGGAGATCAAGATAAAGATTGGGCACCGCACGTTGTTTGTAAGGTATGTGAAGAAGGTTTAAGACATTGGACCAAAGGGAATAGAAAAAGCCTTCCTTTTGGAATACCGATGGTTTGGAGAGAACCGCAAAATCATCATGAAGATTGCTACTTTTGTCTTTGTGATATTAAGGGGCATAATAGAAAAACTTTGAAACATATTTTGTACCCAAACAATATTAAATCAGCTATCAGACCAGTTCCTCACAGTGATCATGTACCTATACCTATACCCCCCAAAGTACTACAAGATATTGAAACCTCTTCAACTTCCGGCTCCGTACAGATGGATAGTGATTTTGAACCATCAACCTCAGGTCAAAACCAACCTCAGCTATTTTCACAAGCCGAACTGAATGATTTAGTAAGAAATTTGGGACTTTCAAAAGATCTCTCTGAAGTACTGGGGTCTAGGTTGAAACAAAAAAATTTGCTTGCCCCAGAAACTACCTTCAGATCTTCCTTTAGCTGAATATGACAGAAAAACAACCAAACGAAGCTTTTCTGAAAAACGAAAACTTTTTTTAAGATGTATAAAGAATAAATAACTATTTCTAATAGTTTCTATGTGTATATTTTTGTATTTTTTTAAATATAATATAAAACTAGCTTATAAATGAAATAAATCGTGTTTTTTCTATATTTTTTGATTTTACTGGTTTGAAAAATAACCTTACGTGATACAAAAAAAATAAAAGCAGATTTGAAATCAGCGCTACCCAATTACTAGAAAACAGTTAAAATTTTTAAATCAATATTCAAAGAGTTGAAAAATGAAGGCCTGTGTTATCTAATGTCAGAATTAGTGTCTCGCTACATAATTTTTTTCCTATTGTGTAAGTTTCTTGAAGTTATCTGTTTTAACTCTCTATCAAATCTTTAGTTAGATTTATGAAAATTTGTAGATATATAGATATTCATGGTCAAAACAAAAGACTTTTATAGCTATAGATTTAATCTATTTCTAGCTATGGATAAGAAGAATTAAGCAAAATAGATAGCCCTTAAGCAGTGGGACTGGGCTTGCTCATGGAGATACCTTTAGATTTACTAAACCACTTCAGAAGTACGTCTCTGCGCATCAAACTGATATTTATACAATAAACAGTCTCTATTGGAAAGTATAATAAAGAGGTACAAGAATTACATAATTTTCATTTTGACTAAACACCAATCGCATTTAAGAGAAATCGAGGGCTACGAAATGACATGAAAGCATATTTGCGAAAGTGAAATAAACTTTAAAACTATGGCAAAAGAAAAGAAAATTATGTTAGTGTAGAGTTTGGAACATTAGAGAATATTCGGAACCGAAGACGCAGATCTACTTGTTAAGGAAAGATTTCAAGTGCCATTTATTGGACCTAAGTCTAACAAAACCTATTTCCTCATGTAAAGTAGTTTAGTGATAAAGCGCGACTTAAAGGATAAAATATTAACCAAGGATCCATCAAAATTAAGTACAATAGGCCCTGCACTATGCACTGTTGGAGAATATACCAGGGTACGTAATTCTTGACATTGGGAAGCTTTATGTGGACGTAGTTGATATACTCTTTTCATACACATACAATTGATTTCGATTGATAAGAGGGGTTGAGAAGCTATTCAATACATAAATAGAGTAAACAGATGTGCATTTGCACTACATGTATCCCTACTTGCATCTAAATGTAAGCAGCTTACTATACTATTTCTCACTTACGTACCTAGATAAATCTATTTTATTCTAATATATTAGATAACTTCAATGTCAAGATTTAAATTTACGTATCCTACTATAGAGATGAACGAATGAATACAAAGAAACTACTTCTCATTTTATCTTTGAATGTGCGACCTTATACTGTTGAAAATGCTTTTGTTTTGGGATTATAATTCTGATTAAGAACATAATAAAAAACATCTATGTAGTTAATAAACCTGCTCAAAACAACGGGACTATTTTACTAGTAACTAGGTATGAACGAATATTATTAAGTAATGAATTTGTCTTATTCCGAATATCAATTTTGATATATTAATAAATCACAAGAGATTGTTCTTTCAGTTCTTCATAATTTGTATCTAATTTCAAACACCATTTATTATAATACGCAAAACTTATTTCTTATCCCATAAATTATCGATTTTCGGTTGGTTCAAAATACGCAGTCATCGATATAGGCCCGAAAAACATCTACTCGGGAACCAGTCTTGAGCTAGAATTGATCTAAAGCTGCTCTGGATGTTCGCAGATTTAAGTGCTACCGGAATTGCGTAGCAGGGGATCGTCTTAGTGCTCGGATGATTAATCTGGTAAATCGTCGTCTACCGTAGTTTGGAGCCAGACTTACCCCTTCGAAAGATAAGTTTTTATCCGTTATTGTGTCCATGGGATAACTGATATTTCAAGTCTATGAGGTACTCATAACATTGGTTGCTGCCTTATGCTTTGTTTTTGCAGTCTAAAGTTATTAATTAATAATTGATCTTAACATTTTGTGATCAATATTGTGCATTACAACTTTTACATTTAATAATTAATGATTTATTTTAACATTTTGTTGTCAGTATTGTATATAAATGCTTTCCCGTCAGTTTTAATAAGTCTACGTTTCGCAGTTATTTCTGTAGTTTTGTATGTTCGATCGCAGAATCTCCGACCATCTTTATTCGTTCATCATGCATGTAAAAGCTAGAATATTACTTATTTGACTCATGTTGGATATATACCGGCCTGTTCATTTATTTTTTTATGTACTGTATATTTGTTATTAATGGGAGGGTGAACATTTACAATTAAGACTGTTATGATATTATTTATTTGTGAGAGTATTGTTTTGTAGTTGTAGCTTTTTTGTTTCGTTTGCGCCTTGTTTGAACTTTATAGCCTCTACGTCATCCTTGTGACGTATGACCTCTAATTACAATTCAACACTAATTCGCAGTAGCGCCCTTAGTAGTCATTCATACAATGACATTTCGAAAAGAACCCTGCCATCTTCACTGAGACCTTAGCGTGGGTACTGGCTAGTTGAGTTGTATTTTTATTATCAACTCTCCCACAAAGGTAAGTCTTTGGATTAATGCAGCGTTTGGCATAGTACCGTAAATTCTTGAAAGCTAGTTCTGCGATATTTGTTTTTGCTATTACCCGTCCCATCACATATTTTCTTTAAATTGCACCACTTGTTAGTGCTTACTCGTGATTATTATCTTCTGCCATGGCGTACATAATTCTATATACTTATTTACACTTGCATTTAATTTAACGCTTTTGACTTCGTTTGGCTAGTGGCTTAAACCGCACTGATACTACTTTTATAGGCCTGTCTATTCAGTTCTAGTGACACATTTAATCAATAGCATTGATTCTATAATAGTAAATTACAATTTAGCTTTTCTTTGTCATACTATAGCTTCGCTTCATCAATCGTATCATATTAATACGTCATTAAGGGTATTTCTTGGATTAAACATTAAATTTTACACATGCATTCATACCAATAAGCGTAATTGTTTAATTCCATGACAATCTCTGATCAAACCAGTATATCCAGAAACGTTGTTACTTTGTATAATTAAATTTCTGTATCACCTACCAGATGTAATAATTGAGATACGCGTCACTGATTTTCATTATCTTTAATAAAATTAATTTAACTAATTAATTACGATATGTTCTCATATATGTTCCCTTTTTAATGATGATACGAGGCATATTCACAAACTAGGTAACTATTTTAAGATGTGCAATCTGCTTGCACTAAAAAACTTCATTATTATTAGAGTGAAGTCTGTGAAGGTCTACGAGTATGTTGACGTTTGACTTGTCATATTGTGCTAAAATGAAAGTTTCATAAAATTCGTCCAGTTGTCAGATACATTTAGTAATTAGGTAAGGTGATCAATTCGGATAATGTGCCTTTGTACCGGAATCGAATCTGTATTATCGTTAGAGAAACTATCAAAGTGTAGATATTTGTATAGTTTGGTGAAATTACACTTAATAACCCTCACGTAACCATATGATTACATAGGGCAAGTTTACTTTTAAAAATTAGTATTAATACGCTTGTGATATAGTGATGTACTTAGCTTGTGTAAGGTGCTAGGCCTCCGAGTATAGTACTTTTTCTACTGCTGAAGATGACAACTTAGCTAGCGAAATACATAATTCGGGTTTAAAGCTGTATCGTAAGAAGCGTATTTTAAATTTAACTTTTGAGGAATAAGTTATTTCTCCAATTTAACCAAGCAACTCTAAAATGTTAAGAAGTAGATAAATTACTAGTTTATTGCAAAATGCCTCCCTCGATGCGCATTTTGCATCGTCTTAGCACCTTCTTCTAGCACACTATTATTTGCTTAATGAGTCACGCACATGAAGTATATATACCTTTTTTTATGTGCCGTCGGGGCATTTTGCAATGAACTAGTCCACAACTTTTTTTGGAAATACAGCGCACATTGACAAATATATGTTAAGTAGTTCAAAACTATCTTAAATGCATGCAGATACATTGTTGGGGAAGAGTAAACCCAAAAGCTATTTTTGGATTTAGATATTTCTGGGGGATGGAGGTCAATTAGTGCATTATTGATAATTTTAAGTATGGATTTATGGGTTTTGCAGGTTTCGAATAAATTGATAGTTACTGATACTTGATAAAAACTGGTTTATTAATTTTTATTTAACGAAAACTAAGTTGAATATCAAAATAAAGTATGTCACTCACTTTACATAACAAAACATTAAAACAAAAGATAATCAAGATTTGGGCTTGAACTCTGATCATATTGTCCACAGCCAAACGTGATAACCACTAGACCGCGCACAATTTGAAAAAAATTTTTGGCAATAGTCTCCAAAAATTGTTAGTAGCGGACCACATTTTCTTCCATTTTAAAAATCCTTATTAGAATATTCTCGGCTGTTGTTGCAGATACTTCTTGGTGAAACATTTTAACTTCATACAGTAAATAATAAAAATAAATTAAAACACTTGGCTTGTTTCACTATGAGATTTATTTAAATACTCTAACAATTGTTTCGGCTGTTATGCCATTCTCAAAGAGATCTATAAATCTAACTTAAAGACTATCGCACTTGTTCTTATATGTTGTCTGTTCTTGTGTGTAGTGGGGGTGGTATTATATTGTGTATTACGGTGTCTATAAAGGGTGTATTGGCATATTCTATCTGTGTGTTGGTGATTAATAGATTTTGTTTTTTCGCTATTTTTATTTCTAATATTTCTAGGAGGTCCAATCTCTTGCTTTTTGTGATATTGTGTATTAATTCGCAGTTATCTATATCGGGGAAGTGGTTGAGTTCTATACAGTGTTCGGCAAAGCCTGTGTTTTTCTCACTATATAAAATTGACTTTTTGTGTTCTTTAACTCTGTTTTTAATGGCTCGTCCACTTTGGCCGATATAGATAGCTTCACAGTCTTTACATTTTAATTTATAAACACCTGATTGGTCCATTTTATCTCTTTTATCTTTGTTGTTGCTAATCATTGTTCCTAAATTTGTTTTATTTACCCAGCTTATTTTGATATCTAATCCTTTTACTATTCTGTTTATTTTATTAGTGAGTTGTGGTATGTATGTAATTTTGTGCCATCTTTGTATATTTTCTGTTATTTTCGGGTATAGGTATTTGTTCTTATTATTTTGTATTTCTTTACGTTTTAACAGTTTATCTACGATTTTAGGGTCATATCCATTATTTCTTGCGATTAATTTAATTGTGTTTATTTCTGTATTAAAATCTGTCTTGCTTAATGGATATGACCCTAAAATCGTAGATAAACTGTTAAAACGTAAAGAAAACAAAATAATAAGAACAAATACCTATACCCGAAAATAACAGAAAATATACAAAGATGGCACAAAATTACATACATACCACAACTCACTAATAAAATAAACAGAATAGTAAAAGGATTAGATATCAAAATAAGCTGGGTAAATAAAACAAATTTAGGAACAATGATTAGCAACAACAAAGATAAAAGAGATAAAATGGACCAATCAGGTGTTTATAAATTAAAATGTAAAGACTGTGAAGCTATCTATATCGGCCAAAGTGGACGAGCCATTAAAAACAGAGTTAAAGAACACAAAAAGTCAATTTTATATAGTGAGAAAAACACAGGCTTTGCCGAACACTGTATAGAACTCAACCACTTCCCCGATATAGATAACTGCGAATTAATACACAATATCACAAAAAGCAAGAGATTGGACCTCCTAGAAATATTAGAAATAAAAATAGCGAAAAAACAAAATCTATTAATCACCAACACACAGATAGAATATGCCAATACACCCTTTATAGACACCGTAATACACAATATAATACCACCCCCACTACACACAAGAACAGACAACATATAAGAACTAGTGCGATAGTCTTTAAGTTAGATTTATAGATCTCTTTGAGAATGGCATAACAGCCGAAACAATTGTTAGAGTATTTAAATAAATCTCATAGTGAAACAAGCCAAGTGTTTTAATTTATTTTTATTATTTCCTTATTAGAAGCTTTAATAAAGATTTTTGAAATCGAAGAAAGTGTGATCTGCAGCAGGTATTGCAGATTACTTTCACAAATTTGTAGCCATATATTTAAAATAGTCAGGATTTTTCATTCAAATGAACTTTACCTTCTAAATTTTGCATATATCTGTTTACACACATGCTTTTTCAATACGAAAAAATATGTCCAACGCTATCGGCCATGATGATTCTGAAAATCATACCGCTGTCGGCCTATATCTATTTCTCTGAAAAAAAGTCAGGAGGCAAAAGTCCATTTCTTCACTTTTTTTTGAAACATCTTTTTTATGGGATACAATCCATAGTCAAAACATGCCTATGTATTTTTCGCCGAAAGGAATCGACTGGTACCAGCCGCGATGCTCTAGCTTCAAATTTGTTTAATTTAGGGGGCTTCAAAGCATGGAGTCTTATATCACTTATACCATGGGAAGTGCCCTAGCGGAGCCCAAGTTCATTTTCGTGAAAAATGCTGACATCAATTACGATGTATATATGAGGATTATTTAAAAAATACCCCATCCAAAAAGCTTTATTAATTGCTGAGATCCAGGATGATACAGACTTTTCGTTATGCCTAGTATATTAGGGTATGCACTAATGTGCTCACCCTGACAACATTCCAAGCGATAAGGTATACAGTGCGTCCAAAAAGTATGGGCACAAGCCCGTAATAACGTTATTGTGCATTATTTGACAAAATGCAAAGATATGTCGTTTAATGTTTTTTATTAGCTACATTTAGATGCTACCATTTTGTTCTTTCCGTCGAGCCTGAATAAGTTATGACGCCATTGATAATTTTTTTAAATGTCAACCCCATTTTTTTTGTGGATTCTGAAAGCTTTTACAATTCTTTATTCGATGATGTAAACAGTTTGGTATGTTACATTAGAAAATTTTTGAGTAATCATTTGCGTCCATAAAGTATGGACACTAGCCTGTAATAACGTTATTGTGCAGTATTTGACAAAATGCAAAGATATGTCGATTAATGTTTTTTATTAGCTATATTTAAATGCTACCATTTTGTTTCTTTCCGTCGACCTTGAATAAGTTATGACGTCATTGATAATTTTTTTAAATGTCAACACCATTTTTTTTTGTGGATTTTGAAAGCTTTTACAATTCTTTATTCGATGAAGTAAACATTTTGGTATGTTACATTAGAAAATTTTTGAGTAATCATTTTTCATCTTTCTGTCATTCCCAAAGTGACAAGGTAATTTTTTGACAGATTGTAAATAATCCGAATCACAACATTTTTATTTAATCCTAATTGTTGGTGTAAAGTGTTTTAATTATTCATTCTCTGAGATGCATTTATCTGAACGGGAACGCATTGAGGTGCTCATGATGATTGGGTTTGTAGATGTTAGGGAAGTAGCGGAGTTGTTTAATGAAACGCATCCTGAACTGGGAAACTTTTGCATAAATCAAAGTATCATCCCTATAAAATGAATTTAGTTCAAGAGTTGTCTGAGGATGATTTTGATCGACGTTTGGAATATTGTGAACGGTTGACGCAAATTTGTGATAATGGCCCTCTATTTCTCTTCAACATTTTGTTTTCTGACGAAGCTACTTTCACATTGAATGGCACTGTGAATAGACAAAATTGCCGATTTTGGTTGACTGATAATCCTCATTGGATGCAAGAGACACGTACCGAATTCCCGCAAAAACTAAATGCATGGGCAGGGATTATCGGCGATCGCATTGTGGGACCGTTTTTCTTTGATGGAAACTTGACTGGGGAAATATACTTGAATTTTTTGAGGAATGAATTGATACCCGTTTTAGCGGTTCTTTTTCCTAATAATGAGGATCCACATTTGCCAGATCGTAGAATTTGGTATCAACAGGATGGTGAATCTCCGGACTATACGCTACCAGTAAGGCAATACCTCAATAATACATTTCCTAACAGATGGATTGGAAGCAGAGGGGCAATTGAATGGCCAGCTAGATCGCCAGATTTAACCCCATTGGACTTCTTTATTGTGGGGTTACATAAAATCAAAAGTCTATGCGACACAACCGGAAAATTTAGACGTTTTACGACAACGCATCATCTACGAAACCAGACTAATCACTCCCGAAATATTACAGAATGTGCGAAATGGAATTTATCATCGCTTAGGATTTTGTCAATAAAATGAAGGAAAACATTTTGAGCATTTGTTATAAATTTGATAGGTATGAAAATGTCAAAAATAAAACTTAGAATTACAACACAATTTACTCAAAAATTTTCTAATGTAATATACCAAAATTTTTACAACATCGAATAAGAATTGTAAAAGCTTTGAAAATCCATAAAAAAATGAGGTTGACATTTAGAAAAAATATCAACGACGTCATAACTTATTCAAGGTCGACGGAAAAAACAAAATGGTAGCATCTAAATATAGCTAATAAAAAACATCAATCGACATATCTTTGCATTTTGTCAAATAATGCACAATAACGTTACTACGGGCTTGTGTCCATACTTTTTTATCAAAAGCGAACACTAAAATATTAAAGGTAACCTGTATTTGATATTTTTCTTTTATGTCACAATTATTTCCATTAAAATGTATTCTTAAATTTCTGTGTGTAAAAAGTGTTTTTTAAATAAAATCATGTCGATCAAAGTAAAAGAAAGTTTTATTTAATTGAAAAAAGAATAAAACATAGATATAGTTAACGATTTCGTGTTTTCCAAAATAATAAGTTAATATTAAAAATGTCTGTTTCAATAGTTCGTTTAGAGTATTCAAGCGGGAGACAAAATTTGGTTAAGTATTCATGAAAATATATTTTAGAATTACTGAACAAAACGCTGCTATCTTTTTAAGAAAGGTCTCCGTGTTTGTAACAATATACTTTAAATAAATTCTCTTGGTATTTCGACAAGTAAATTGTGCCTGCTTAGATGTGGTAATTCTGCAGGATGCAATCTAAAATCAATGATCTAAAACATTTTCACGGTACTGTATATGCCTTCTTATTGTAATTCCATTCCATTACCGATTAGAGATTACGTTTACTCCAAATGGTGCAAGTAGCCAGCAGACCGCATCCTTAAGTACTCAAGTCCATAATATTATATCCTCCTGTTAGCTTAAGTAGTCTACAGAGTGAAATATCCCCTAGATTTATACGTCATAGTGCCAAATGTTAGAGGTTAACTGACTGGACGGTATCTTGTGTAACTGCAGGAAATTAACAGACTACCGAGGTGTTATTCAAGAGGAAATGGGCGCGCGCAATTTACCACAAACAAAGATAGCAAACTGAATCGTTTATCATCGCCTAGTCAACTATTTTCTTGTAGTGCAATAAAAAACCGTTCAGAAATAGAAATGTTTTGTTGTATCAGTTGCCGGATGTTTCTGTTGTACTTTTCTCTTAGTTGCAAAAACGAGAACAGAAACGAAACACATATTGGACGAACGAATTCAGTGGACCATTTGTTATCCGCCGATATGATTTTTATTACTCTTTGTATACGGGGACGTATGTACTTTATTGTTCCGTGCTCCTTTCTCTCGTCATTTATTACTCTTCAACAAAAGGACATATTTCAGTTTAATCGGAAAATAATAAACTTTAAATTTTAAAAAGGAACTGCACATATTTTAGATTCTTAGAACCAAATCACTGTGTTATACATATATTTATTAAGGTGATATATATGAAATGTTAATTTGATAAGTAAATTTTAAATTCATTTAATTTTTAAGGAACAGAATTGTTACAAACTGATACAATTTCCAATGGTTTGTAAACATTTGTGTTTGTTATCCACGGTTTGTTCTCGATTTTCGGACTAGAACCGTGTCTTTGGTACTACTCTTTTCTCTGCAGCTGCTGCATATACATTTTGTACTACTCTCTTCTCTGCAGCCACTGCATATACAGGGTTACCGCCGAATAGCGCTCCAGCAAATGTCTAACAGAAAATAAAAAAAGGAATTTATTTATAAATCGTCAAAAATTTCCAAATTTTTAGGGCCAAAATGCAGTTAAAATTATCCATATTATTATCCATATTATTATCCATATTTCCATTTATTATCCATATTTGTATCTATTCTATATTTATCGAAATGCAGTTGTTACATAAGTTCATTGACCTGCAAAAGAAGTCGATAACATTCCGGACAATACTTTCAAAAATAAGGTCTTATTGATAGATAGTGAATGTTATTGTTTTCTACCAAAAAATTCTTTGGCCGTACATATGACGATGTTTTTTTTTGTGGATATCTTTAGGTCGAGTATGTCGACAAACCTATGCGGCATTAACCCTAGAATAATAACGGTATACGTTATCGATACGTTATCACTAACGACACGTCAAATTTACGTGCTATATGTATATATAAATATTTTATATGGAAATAAACTTATATATTTATAAATCTTTAGAAAACGTTTATTAAAGAAAAAAAAATAACACTAAATGATGAGCTAAGTAAACCTGTTTAGAAAATATTGTACTTTATTTAAATAAGGGAAATTTAAAGAGCGAATAAAAGTACGTAGAATAAACAAAAGACGAAGTTACAACTCATAAAATATAAACAAATTTTAAGTCTTTTTCTCATTACGACAGTCCATACATATTTTTACCTAGTGTTCACCACATAGGGCGCCAAACATTTATAACAGTATATGGTTGTCATTCTTTTCTTTACGGAAGGGCATAAACTGTAGTATGTCCTTTCTCCTGGTTATGGGTTTTTCTTGTTCTAAAGTTTAGAACAAGAAAAACCCATAACAGTTTAGAATCTAAACTGTTGGTTATACATTCTTCTAACTTTCTAGAAAGCGATGCAATATTTTGCCGTCGCTCCCGTTGCCATGGTCTTGTTAATTGTTCTTGAAGTCTAAATAGAAACTCTTGCCTTGATAATGCTTTTGAACTACTTTCTATTGCATTGTGGCGATATATTAGTCTATAGACCGGACACATCGGGCTGAAATGGACGTCATTACGACGGACGATATAAATAGTCTACAACATCTGGAAGTACATCATTACTAAGAAAACGCTACAGTTAGTACACGGGAATACACGAAGCGCTCGCATCATTGTACGCGCCCCAACAATATGTCATCACGGGCCGCGCCTGTTCAAAAATGCTACCAGAAAGACTAACTAAAATGTACTAAAAATTATAGGGATAAAGTAGAAACATTGTCCATTCTGTCCCTTCATCATAAATGCTAATTGAGCGAAGTGTTTGGCGAATAAACTCAAACCATACATTAAATTTTGACTTCATCCTTGAAGAAATATACAACAAATTAATAAAAATCCAATGATTATTTTTATAATAAATACAGTATGGCCAGTAATTTATAGTATTGAAACTTTCAAACTTTATTTACTTAAAATAATATGTAATAATAAATTAACACTTAAGTATTAACTTTACGAATAACATGTTCCAAGTGTCCTCTATTATGTTGAACGCACAGTTCGTATCGTTCTTGCATATTTGTGACAATATCTGAAAATAGAGGCTGCTGCTTTTGACGTATCGCTTCTGTAATTTTCTCTTTTAACTGTTGTATTGTAGATGGAGGGTTATCTCGAAAACCCATAGGTTCAGCATACCCCAAACATATGCATCCAATAATGTTAAGTTCGAAGAGAGACGGAAAAGAAAAATCGGTGAATCATAAAATAACATTGTTTCCAAACGGTTTCCGCAGAAAAGTTCTTGTAATATATGCTGTGTGACACATTGCCCCCATCTTACTGAAAAAACTGGCTATCGAAGGGTAGTTTCTTGATCTGCAAAGCCTCCGAAGGTCATCTACAAACGCTGTGAGAACTTGAGTAATATAGCGCTTTACTGGATGTCCATTTTCCTCAATGAAACAAGGCCCAATAATCCCTCGTCCAGAAACTGGGCACCAGACGGTCATTTTTTCATTATGCAATGGCATTTCTTGCACCTCTTCTAGTCGTTTTAAACCTAAAAATCTATTAGTACGCCTAATTGCATGACCCGACAAATAAAAATGACAATCGTCCCTGTACCAGGTGTTACTGATGAAACTGGGGTCATATTGCAGAGCAAGGATTCTGACCCAGCATTCAAATCTTGCAGCATAATTACCCCTTCTCAATTGTTGGGTCGTCTGAATAACTTGTGGATGGGCATTAAGTTGTTTCAATATCTTCTGAAGAGTCTTCCAGTTCATATTCAATTTTACAGCAGATCTCCGGTAACTACGACGTGGTGTGTACATAAATTGATTGAATACCTATACGTGATTTTCGTTTGTATCCACTGTTTTTCCTCGTCCAGCTTTACCTTTTCATTGGTGTAGCACAATTCTTCTGAATTTGGTTATAATCTTCAGTAGAGCAGCAT
This sequence comes from Melolontha melolontha, assembly GCA_935421215.2. Taxonomy (NCBI): domain Eukaryota; kingdom Metazoa; phylum Arthropoda; class Insecta; order Coleoptera; family Scarabaeidae; genus Melolontha; species Melolontha melolontha. Next base: position 20,065,806 of record OW285240.1, on the reverse strand, counting down.
TACTTGGTGCCTGTTTATAGAAATGTCCGAAAATTGATCGTGGATGAATTTAATGCTTGGACCATTTTGTCTACCTAAACCGTATGAGAGAAAATTGTGCTCAACTAAAAGGACTTCTTCTTCAGTAGATAACGGGTTTATTTTGAAAATCTTCAAAAAATTCAAAGGTCCTAAAATTATATCGATTAATCAGCCTTTCGCAATACTTACAATACCCGAATTATAACTGTTAAATTAGACAAATTCTCCAAAATTTACATACAAACGTCGCTAGTCATTTTTAAGTACAGCACCGTGATTATTTTGTAACTAAAAAAATAAATATTGGGCTAAATATTGAGGTTTAGCATTCGAAAAATAAAGATGTACTTCGTTTCGTTAAGTGTTATATACCAGAATTATTTTTGATTCTGAAATTGATACAAAAATTTAATATACACATACGACATACTAATTGATAAATGAAGTCCTAGGATTTTGCGATAAAACCAATAGTAAAAATATTGCAGACGCCATGTAATAACACCCACTACGTGTACTTATTAAGCTTGGTTCTAGAATTAACGATAATGAACAAAGTTACCTTTTCCTACTAATTAGTGAATTAAAATCTGTCGGATGCTGTCATGTTCAACGTTTCTCGGTAGCAATTGAATTATAGAGTGTATCCGTAATAAGTATATTATTAGGAGATCGTTTGCGATCAGGGATAGGTAATGCTGTTTAACCTAGTCCGGGTCGTTTCTACCCGACAGCTTATAGAAAGCAGTTTGATCAAGTTTTCCTAATTTACAATATCCACATTATCAACCCTAATCTATTATTATTAAATTTATATATATATATATATATATATATATATATATATATATATATATATATATATATATATAGTAAACCTAATCAGTAGGCGATTAAAGGTCTGTATATTACTTCAAAATATATGTATTTAAAAAACTCTGCATGTTTCGGCAGTACGCCTTTATCAAGAGAATACAAAATATAAATGACAGGATATAAATGTCAAGTAATTAAGTTGCTATGGTTTAAATTATTCAAAGATACATTCTAGTAATAATAATAAATCATGCCTTAGTATTCCAAAAAATAGATAGCAAGGTGTGAACATATGTGTTGTTCGCTGCTAGCAATTTGTGTCTCTTTCTGGGTATGAGCTTGTGTGTTGGTTGCTGCTGGCAGCTTGCGTCTCTCTATGGGTGTGTGGTTTTGTGTGAGAGCGTAAGTGTAGGGTTTTGTATGTCGGTGCGTTCGTGCGTGTGTTTAGTGACCGGTCGCGTGAATTTAGAGAGGTCGGATAACCAGCCGTTGCGTAGGGCCGCCAACCCTTTCCCGGCAACTTCTTTGCAATTCCGTGCAGTACTTCGACGCCCTGACCCCCGCCCTTACGAGGCAAGGCGCAGACCAGCGAAGCGCACCCTGTACGGGGTTGCTCATCGCTAACCAAGGGAACACTCTTAGTGGCTACCTCGGTCGACGATGGTCACACTTGTGCCATCTTAACGTTTTCCGCCGAAGCGGGGGCATAGCACACACGTCGAACGTGTGTGTGCTGTTAACGGCAGCCTAGCCGCTTTCCGCTTCGGCGGAAAACGTTAAGATGGCACAAGTGTGACCATCGTCGACCGAGGCAGCCACTAAGTGTTCCCTTGGTTAGCGATGAGCAACCTCGTACGAGATGCGCTTCGCTGGTCTGCGCCTTGCCTCGTTGGGGCGGGGGTCAGGCCGTCGAAGTACTGCACGGAATTGTAAAGATGTTGCCGGGAAAGGGTTGGCGGCCCTACGCAACGGCTGGTTATCCGACCTCTCTAAATTCACGCGACTGGTCACTAAACACACGCACGAACGCACCGACATACAAAACCCTACACTTACGCTCTCACACAAAACAACACACTCATAGAGAGACGCAAGCTGCCAGCAGCAACCAACACACAAGCTCATACCCAGAAAGAGACACAAATTGCTAGCAGCGAACAACACATATGTTCACACCTTGCTATCTATTTTTTGGAATACTAAGGCATGATTTATTATTATTACTAGAATGTATCTTTGAATAATTTAAACCATAGCAACTTAATTACTTGACATTTATATCCTGTCATTTATATTTTGTATTCTCTTGATAAAGGCGTACTGCCGAAACATGTAGAGTTTTTTAAATACATATATTTTGAAGTAATATACAGACCTTTAATCGCCTACTGATTAGGTTTACCATATCATACCAAGGTCACGAATTTATTATATATATATATATATATATATATATATATATATATTGTTATATTACGAGCGTTAGTATATTGAATAAAATGTTAATTACTGTTATAACTGCCCCAAAACGTTGGGCTCTAAATGATATGTTACGAATATGCTGATAAATAAAATTGTTTCTACGTACGGTATAATAAAATGAATGAATGTCATAAAAAAAAAAAAGGTCATGTAATTCAAATTGGGCTCATTCAATACTTATCTTGTTTGATTATCTTCGGCTAGCTTCTTTTTCTCTTCAGGGCTAAGGTAGGTTCACTTCCTTCCACTTTTACTTTATTTACGTAATTTATTAAGTTAGGAACGGAACAATATCTCAAGTATATTACAAAAAAAAACAAAGTGAAATATTGACCATTAACTTTATTAGGGATAAACGATTTTGCAAAGTTTGAGAAATTTATATTAATAATTTCGTGACACACAAGTAATATTAAGTGAGACACACTCGACGGTTGGTATTCGTACAGTATAATAATATGGTGTAAGACAGGTGCAATAATGTGTTGTCTTAGTAAAATAGTTTATAACAGTGACATGGCATCAAGTTTTACAAATACAAATAGTAGATGCCAATATTTCAATAAGTTGACTAAAGATTACAGTGGTAAAATATCGGTGAAAGTAATATAAATGGTTAGTTATGGAATAAACAAAGTAAAGTTCTAGAAATGTACATGCGCAAGAAAAAAATGGCGCGGGAAATTTTGTTAAAATTAGCAAAAACCTGAATCTTCGTATGTCACCTCCGTTGCTTCATGCGCCTGTGTTCTGGAGACGTCTTCACAACGGGAAACGGGAGAATGTTTCTGCTACGGTCCCTCGGGATAACTTGAAATTTGTTGAAATCTCCAAGTCCGACTGCGTCTTGAGCGAATGACCGATTTCGATCGTTCAACGATATTGGCCAAGCTACGGTGAGATTTTTATGGCGGGTCAAGAACTTTAGAAATTCGTAAATCTCGGACTATTTGGTCGGCGGCTGTTAAATTTTGTCCACAGGTAGTTTGTAGGTAGGTGTAACGTTTTGTATTATTAAAAATCTCTTGCACTTAATAATTTCGCTTAATTATTTTAATTATTACGGAGCACCAAAAAAACGTGACCTCCCACTGTGACGACTAATTACCGACGCTTGCTTTTTCATTTGTTTTTAATTGCATAACTTTCCGCTAAATCGCCCCATTCTTTACTTGCATTAAATTTGTTAATATTATTAAATTAGACAATTTTACAGTATAAAACAGTTTAAAAAATTACAATTTGATTTATAAAATAATTTTGGTTGAATAACATATGTTTTATATGTTTACAAACACTCCGTCAATATAGGTTTATTCTCGGGTTATTGCACCGTTGAAATTGTGGGCGGGGCTTACTCGTTCAAATGCATTTGAAAATAAATACGTTACATTTGTTTGAATAAACACGCGTTAAATATGTATTTGAAAGAAAAATGAATATAAACATAATAATAAAAAAATTAGAAAAATAAGTTAATAATTTCTAGGTAAATTTGTCGTCAAAATAACGTATTTATTCTTTGAATCAATCTTTCCCCTTCTTAATATTAAAGTACAAAGTAGAAATAAACATTATGGTATAAATATTACGGTTACATATATTCTTTGTTTCTTTCAGAGAAAGCATCCTTCTTGCAATGCCTCAATTTCCCCCTTGATTAAAAGATAGAAACTTATTGAGAGCTTTTAATCAACCGTATCTAGGAGTAAGACAGAAATATATAAATGCAGTATAGTGATCTGATGAAAATTTAATGAATGTGTGTGTTCACGTTAAAAATTATTTCAAATTCTATAAGTAGTTCTTTATATTATTCTAGTTAATAATTCCCTATTTAGTAATTGTCATTAAATGGTTAAAGTTAATTGTTTTATTTTGTTTGTTCGGGTTCTTTTGTTTGAAAACCCCTTTTTAATATTAAGTAGTTATTTTCTTCTTTCCTTTTTTATTTTATTTCTTATTTAATAATAATATGATTAATTTAATTAGCCTAGTCTAAATGTAAACTTGTGATTAATATAGATTATATACTATAGTACTGTAGTACTTATTATTGTTTTACGGACTATAACATGCTTGGCTGGTTTGTTCTGAAAGTTATTTCGGCTCGTTATGTATATTTATATAAAAAAAAATACTTTATTATTTTTTTAAGTGTGGTAGTCTTGCAACATAGTTATATGGTATCTACCTTTAATGTAATTTGTTTCTGGTTCAAAAAGTTCGTAGGTGTTGTTACCAATGATTCTCTTAATCGTATAGGGACCTTGGTAAGCTTTCAGTAGCTTTCCCATTATTTTGTGTTTTAAATCTGTTACTCTTAATCTCTTAACTATAACTTGGCCTCCTACATTGTAAGTTTTATACTTTTTAATTGCCGTATTTCTCTTTTCCTCCCATTTTCGCTTTCTTAGTGATAATCTTTCTCTGACTTCTTGTAAACGGTTACGTAAATTTATATGCTCAGAATCAGTCCATGGTCGTTGTGGTGGTTGTCCTGTGAATAAAGTTATTGGGCAGTGATTATGCACTGTGCTAGGTGTATTGTTTATAGTAAATTCTATCTGTGGTAACAGTCTGGCCCATTTTCTGTGATTTTCGTCCAGTAATATACGTAAATATTTTATCGTTTCGCGTATATATCGCTCGGTAGGATTTCCTTGTGGGTAGCGGATTGATGTATAGACGGTGTGGATGTCGTGTGAATGTAAGAACTCCTTGTATCGATCGTTAGTAAAATAGGTAGCGTTGTCCGAAAGTATTGTTTGTGGTTTTCCATACTGTGCGAAGTAGTCCACTAAAGCTTGTAAAACGGTGTTGGTATCGCATTTCTGCGTAGGTATGAGTTTGATGAACTTAGAAAATATATCACATATTACCAAAATGTGGCGATAACCTTTGGTGCTAGGAATAAGGTTTGATAGAAAATCAATTGATATTAACTCTAGTCTATCATATGCAGTTATATTGTGGCTTATGTTGGTGTTAGTGAAAGTTTTATCTTTGGTTATTTCGCAGAGTCGACATTGTTTTACCACGCTGTTTATTATTCGTTCGTCATTTATACAGTAGAAAGCTTCTCTGTAGAGTAACCAGCATTTTCGTGCACCTATGTGTGTGTATCTTCGGTGTATATATTCTGTTATTTCTCTGGTGTGTTGTTCGTTTGTGACGTATACAGTAGTTCTTCCTATTTGTTTTACTATGAATCGGTCCCTGATTGATATACCTTTATATTCACCTACAGTTCTTAAATGTTGTCTTATTTCATCGAAGTCTGGGCTTGATTGTATTTGTAAGATTTATGTTTTCGAGAAAATGCCTCTCCTTTGTAGATTTATTAAGTTGATGCAAATATTCTGCCTCTTTACGTCCCCCTCCTGTCTCGTGAGTGCATCGGCCGTTACCATTTCTTTTCCAGGTTTATATTTTATTGTAAACTCGTACTGTTGTATTAACAAAGTCCAACGATAAATGCGACTGTTATTAAGTTTGCAGCTCATGATGTTGACTAAAGCTTTGTGATCCGTTTCTAATACGAATGACTTTCCTATCAAATAATATCTGAGTTTCGTTAACGCAAATACGATAGCAAGCATTTCCTTCTCGGAAATCGTGTATCGAGTCTCGCATGTTTTCAACGTGCGTGATATAAAATAAATAGGGATTTCTTGATCATCTTTCATTTGTACTAGCTCTGCTGCAATTGTCTTGTGTGAAGCATCTGTTCGCACAACAAACGGTAGAGTAAAGTCTGGGTGGTGTAAACGGAGATTTTCTACAAAGTTCTCTTTTAAAGTTGTGAAGCATAATTCGCATTCTGCCGTCCAGTTCCATTTCTTCCCCTTTTTGATTAGTTCCAACAAGGGTAATGTTTTCTCGCTATAGTTTGAGACAAATTTCCTATAATAGTTTAACACTCCTAAAAAACTTCTTAACGTTTTTAAATTCTTCGGTCTCGCATACTCCTGAATGATATCTAACCGTGTCGGGTCTAATAAAATGTTGTTCTGATTAATCACATATCCTAGATAGTTAATCTCATGTCTAAAGAATTGACATTTCGCTAAGTTGAGTTTCATACCATGAGTTTTTAAGGTGTTCAGAATAATGTTAATATGTTGTAGGTGTTGTACCACAGTTTCGGAAAATATAATAATGTCGTCTAGGTAATGTAAAGCGAATTCATCATATCTGTCTAGTATACGATGCAGAAAACGTATCAGAGCAGCTGGTGATGTCTTCAAACCAAATGGACATACTCTAAACTGATATACTATTCCATTCACTAAGAAACCACAGTATTTTCTGGATTCTGGTTCTAAGTTTATTAACCAAAAAGCATTCTTTAAGTCTAATTTACTATAAATTTGTTTACTTCCGCATTTTGTTAATAAGATGTCTATGTTTTGCGGCATTTCGAATTCTGGCTTAATTCGTTTGTTCAGAGCTCTCGCGTCTAAGCATATTCTTAACGATAGGTCCTTCTTTTGAACTATTACAATGGGATTAATAAAGTATGTGTTCGATCTCTCTATAATTCCGGATTGTTCTAATCTCTCTAATTCTAAACTAACTTTCTGTTGATAGTGGTACGGAATAGGGTAATTCTTACTTATTAATGGGCAGTCATTGTCAATATTAATTGGATGTTCATATCCTTTTGCGAAAACAATATCGTTATTAATTAAAGTGATGTTTTCGTTTAAAATGTTAATTAATTGCGGTACGACGTTTGAATATGGTATTTCCTGTTTATCAATTATGTTCGTTATATCATTCTTATCATTTATAATGTCAGTTGTCTGTAAATCCTCCTTAATCTTTACTTCCTCTTCGCCCTCGTAACTATCTCGCGTTCCTAACAAATCTGGCCTATTTCTCACTCCTATATATTCATTATTTATAATATTATCATTTCCAACTCTATCAATAAACCTTTCTTCTGCTCTCCTATAGTACGGTACATTATATTCTAATAAATTATTTATTACAACTGCTAAAACTTCTTTCTTATAAGTATTATATTCTTGCACTTCCTCTACGGACAAATGTTTATTAAATATTAAATTGTTCTTTCCAATTGATAAAATACCCTTCTCAAAATTCAATATCATTTTCAACCTGTTGATATTATCTATACCCAATATACAGTCATATTGTAACTTCTCTATTACGTAACAGTGAATTAAATAACCGATTTCGTTTATTCTTATTTCGGTATTGAGTTGCTTTGTGACAGTACCCATCTTCTTTCCATTCGCAGTAACTATGTCGGTACCCTTGGTTTGAACAACGTGTTGTTCGTATCCCTTTATTTGTTTTGCGAGATCTTCTCTAACTAATGTAATCTCGGCTCCGGTGTCGATTAAACAATTTAATTTTATGTTGCTGAATTGTAAAATAATAATGGGTAGAGAATGTACTTCATTTACGGCGTCCCCTGCGTCTTCTATGTTTAAGAATTCCTCTGGCGATTGGTAGAATTTTATATTTTGTAACTTCCAGAGCATGTTATAGCCGTTATCATTATTTAGTTTTGTTGGTTTGACGGTCCGGGTGTTGGGTTCTGATACGGATCGTCTTGTAAAATTGGAGTTTTTTTTTGTAGCCCCTCTATGTTCGTTCTGTCAGGTGATAGCGATCGATGTCGCCGGTAAGCATTATTACCTGGACCTCTTCCTCTACTTGCGTAGTGATTTATTCCGCGTCTCGATTGGTGAGTTTGTGCGCGCTGCGTGTTATAAGTATCGTTATTGTTGGGTCGGTTATTGTTATAGTTATTATTTGCCGAGTTATTCTGATAATTGTTCGGATAAGGTCGGTTATACGCATGTTGTGTATTCGGTCGATTCTGATTGTTATAATTATTATGAGGATGATTGTTGTAGTTGTTATTATGATTATTATTCGGGTTGTATGGTCGAGAGGTTGCTGGTTGATAGCGATTGTCTTGAGCATAATTATTTGTGTGGTTATTGTTCGAATAGTTGTTAAAACGTGGTATGGGGTTGGGAATGTAGTTCGGTGCTTGTGGGTTCCTAGTGTTGTTCGTCCGATTATTAGGCTGCTGTTGTTGGTTGGTTTCAGCGAAATCGTCCAGTCTTCGGAGTATCTCGATTAGGGAGTCCATGTCAGTGACCTTCTGACAGATAATCGCCTGAGTATCCGTGAAAATAAAATGGTTTAACAATAGGCGCGCGATCATTGATTCACTCATGTCGCTGATGTGCTTGCACTGGTTGTATACGCGAGATGCATACATCTCCCTCGTCACTTGTCCCAATCTAAATTTCCCTGTTAGTAAGCGAACTTTGGCCCTGTTCTGCTGGTTTTCGTCCCAGTAGTTCCTCGTAAATAACACAACAAATTGATCTAAAGTATGGCAATGTTCCTCTATCCTTTGAAACCATTCTTGTGCGCTATTCCGCAATGTTGCTCGCACTACTTCGATCCGGTGTTTCTCGTCCATCACGTCCTCTAAATACCGTAGTATCCCATTTAAATACGCCATGGGGTGTACTCGAGTCATATCTCCGTCAAAATGTTGCAAGTTTTCGATTTTTATTATCGAATTACCTGTATTTATGTTATGTATAGGTACTGTGTACGTTCTAAGTTTATTTTCTAATTGGTTTAAGTTGTGCTGCGTCTCATTGTAATTTTCGGTTTGTACCGTTTTCATATTATCTAGATTTAAATTCACCGCCTGTATTTCTTGAGTATGTCTTTCTTTATTTTCATTAATTTGTGTATTAAGCTCGCGTCTTAGTTGTTGGGTCTGTTCCTCATTGATTTGATTATATGTTGTTAATTTTGTATCTAATGTGCAATTATTTTCTAGTATTATTTGATTTAAATCTTTGTGAAGTTCTTTGTTTGCTGTATTAATTTTTGATTCGGTTATTTCGTAAATTTGAGTGGTTGAAGTTTCTAGTTGTTGTGCCCACTGTAAATTTTGTGATTTAACGGTCTCATCTAGTTTTAGGAGATACTTCAATTCATTTTGTTCCATGGCCTTTTGTGTTGCGGTGATTTCTGCAATTTGTACGTCGATGTCCCCCTTGAACGTATTAAGTTTCATTTCTATGTTTGTGTTGTTTAATTCTATTTTTTCATTTATGTTGATTAGGTTAACTTCTAATCTCGTCGTAAGTTCGTTATTTAAGTTATTTAAAACTTGTTTTAGTTCGCTATTTAAATTCGTTAGGTCTTGCTTTAGTTCGCGATTATTAGTATCTAATTTGTTGTTGGTGTTATCTAATTTATTGTTGAGGTCTTTATTGGCCGTGTTCATGTCCTGATTATTAGTATCTAATTTGGTATATATATCTTGTTTTAATTCTTGGTTGTTGGTGTCTAATTTGGTATTTAAATCTTTATTTGAATTATTTATATCTTGTTTTAGTTCGCGGTTATTAGTATCGAATTTGTTATTTAATTCTTGCATTTGTGCCATTAACATATTAAACATGTCCATGAATTTACTATCAGGCGAAACACTGGCTTCTTCTGAAACGGACGGTTGCGTTACTGTAATGTCCCCCTGTTCACTCCGGTCTTCTTCTACTGCGTCTTTCGGGGTCTTAGCTCTGTGTCTTGTATCCATTTTAGAGTATATTTTATTAATTTGTAAATTATATTAATATTTGTACAGGTAGTGGTAATTATATTGTAAATATGTTAGTTGTAAAATGTTGTTGTTTATAGTGTTGTTAGATTTAATGTACACACGTAAATGCAATGACAAATAACAAAAATATATGTATATAAAAGAAATATGAGTCTGCACTTTAATATTTCCCTGTAACAACCTTTGAATATCTTACCGATGGTCTCGGATACAGCAATCCCCTGAAATGCGAAACCGTGCTCTCTCTCTGAAGTTCCACAAAGACAAAATAACAAATACATAAACAAATAGTATAATATGGTAAATGCGAATACAAAGGTTCTCCTTGTTTTTATTTTTATTTTTTATTAATTTATTGATTCTTTGTGCCACGAAACTTTGTTGCTTGAGAAAGTGTTCCTTTTTAATATATTTAACAATAGAGTGACTGTTTTATTGAAGTGTGGAGTAGAAGTACGCCCCAAACGTTAGGGTGCCATTTGTTATATTACGAGCGTTAGTATATTGAATAAAATGTTAATTACTGTTATAACTGCCCCAAAACGTTGGGCTCTAAATGATATGTTACGAATATGCTGATAAATAAAATTGTTTCTACGTACGGTATAATAAAATGAATGAATGTCATAAAAAAAAAAGGTCATGTAATTCAAATTGGGCTCATTCAATACTTATCTTGTTTGATTATCTTCGGCTAGCTTCTTTTTCTCTTCAGGGCTAAGGTAGGTTCACTTCCTTCCACTTTTACTATATTTATGTAATTTATTAAGTTAGGAACGGAACAATATCTCAAGTATATTACAAAAAAAAACAAAGTGAAATATTGACCATTAACTTTATTAGGGATAAACGATTTTGCAAAGTTTGAGAAATTTATATTAATAATTTCGTGACACACAAGTAATATTAAGTGAGACACACTCGACGGTTGGTATTCGTACAGTATAATAATATGGTGTAAGACAGGTGCAATAATGTGTTGTCTTAGTAAAATAGTTTATAACAGTGACATGGCATCAAGTTTTACAAATACAAATAGTAGATGCCAATATTTCAATAAGTTGACTAAAGATTACAGTGGTAAAATATCGGTGAAAGTAATATAAATGGTTAGTTATGGAATAAACAAAGTAAAGTTCTAGAAATGTACATGCGCAAGAAAAAAATGGCGCGGGAAATTTTGTTAAAATTAGCAAAAACCTGAATCTTCGTATGTCACCTCCGTTGCTTCATGCGCCTGTGTTCTGGAGACGTCTTCACAACGGGAAACGGGAGAATGTTTCTGCTACGGTCCCTCGGGATAACTTGAAATTTGTTGAAATCTCCAAGTCCGACTGCGTCTTGAGCGAATGACCGATTTCGATCGTTCAACGATATTGGCCAAGCTACGGTGAGATTTTTATGGCGGGTCAAGAACTTTAGAAATTCGTAAATTTCGGACTATTTGGTCGGCGGCTGTTAAATTTTGTCCACAGGTAGTTTGTAGGTAGGTGTAACGTTTTGTATTATTAAAAATCTCTTGCACTTAATAATTTCGCTTAATTATTTTAATTATTACGGAGCACCAAAAAAACGTGACCTCCCACTGTGACGACTAATTACCGACGCTTGCTTTTTCATTTGTTTTTAATTGCATAACTTTCCGCTAAATCGCCCCATTCTTTACTTGCATTAAATTTGTTAATATTATTAAATTAGACAATTTTACAGTATAAAACAGTTTAAAAAATTACAATTTGATTTATAAAATAATTTTGGTTGAATAACATATGTTTTATGTGTTTACAAACACTCCGTCAATATAGGTTTATTCTCGGGTTATTGCACCGTTGAAATTGTGGGCGGGGCTTACTCGTTCAAATGCATTTGAAAATAAATACGTTACATTTGTTTGAATAAACACGCGTTAAATATGTATTTGAAAGAAAAATGAATATAAACATAATAATAAAAAAATTAGAAAAATAAGTTAATAATTTCTAGGTAAATTTGTCGTCAAAATAACGTATTTATTCTTTGAATCAATCTTTCCCCTTCTTAATATTAAAGTACAAAGTAGAAATAAACATTATGGTATAAATATTACGGTTACATATATTCTTTGTTTCTTTCAGAGAAAGCATCCTTCTTGCAATGCCTCAATATATATATATATATATATATATATATATATATATATATATATATATATATATATATTATTATATTATAATAAAATGTTAATTAACTTATTGAAAGCACTAATTTAAATTAGTTCCTTTTCTTATTAATATATATAGGTATGAGATTTCTTAGAAGGTGGAA